>CM066985.1:74591044-77321331 GCA_033977485.1 Hydrangea macrophylla | reverse complement strand
AAATAAAATAAAATAAAATAAAGGGGGGGGGGGGGGGGGGGGGGGGGGGGGGGTGGGGTTTGGAGAGGATAAATCTTGGTTAAAGAACAAAACGTCGCAAGACATTGAGTGAGTAAATAAGGGCTTGCATGAGAACAGGAAGACTGAAGACATGATGTTCTCCCCTCCAATCCCCACAAGGGCCACAACACACTCACATACATACGCGGTGCAGAGAGGGAGAGAGAGTAGTTATGGATCAATGAACAAACCTGACAACAATAGCCTCCAAATTCTCATCAATGATTGAAGGGCCATAAGAATCAATGATACGTTCAATTTGAACTACCAGCTCAGGCTTGATAGACTGGAAAAATACATAACTAATCATCATCAACATTACATCAGCAGTGGTGCCTATATAAACCGTCTATCTGACATTGTTAGTTTGATGATCCATGTGATTAGCTATCTCATACTCTTCTATGCAACAAATATCATCTTGAGTACTCATCTATGATACCAAAAAAGTCAGACATCCACCTCGTCAAACATATAAATATATACCTATATGTTTTTTATGCTTGAAATAGGCATCCTCACTTCTTTTGGCATGTGGAGAGCTATGAAACACGGATTCTTCAAAAAGGCCGCCGCACCCGTACTGGGTGCCCCACGGATTCTTTTGAGTTCTTTTGTAGTCTGTCTGAGGCCTTTTTGTAGCATTCTTTTGAAAAAAACAAAAACACAAGTTCTTCATACAATTTTGAAAACTTTGGAGTATAAAAGAGAAATAATACAAAATTATAATAGCAATTATCTAGGGTATACACTAATGCGCTAAAAGTTGTAAAATAATTTGTATATACTATTACATAAAATACATTTTTAATATTTTATCCAAGTACTCCCGCCTCACCCGCACCCTTATGTTTTGGAAAATTGACGAATCCCCCGCATTCGCATCCCCGTACCCGAATCCTGACACCCGCACCGGTGCTACCTAGGTGGAGAGTGCATTGAAATTTACGATAACTTAAAATCCCAAACCGCAACTATAATAAAGATAACCTTTTGTTAAAAAAGAGGTTACTACAATGCAGGTCCGGGAAAGTATTTCTTTGTAAAGTTAAACTACATTTTACAGTTTTCACCAAATTGGAAGTAAGAAACCAACCCCACAGTTGGTTTTTTTCCTTATGCTGTATACCTTGATGTATTCTTCAACATTTTGCATTCTTTTTCCAATGGGTTGTATTAGGCTGGCATACTGCAAAAGCAGGTATAGATGTCAGATAAATGAACAAATTATTTTAGCGTACGTGAAGTGAAAGTGGAAATTGTAGAATGCAATGCATTAAAATCTATATAGGGGCATATATTCCAACTTCTTTCCTAATTTGGGCGGTGGGTTTGGTGACACAAGGAGGAAAACACAAAGAAAGTTGTTTCTTTGGATTGGTTACCACGTAAAACGGAAGTAGACAAGCAACTACGAGGATAAAAGAAAAACTTTTTCTGTTGAAGCTTGATATACATTGTTGGGCCCATTCTCTAATAGCTTAAGCTTTTGGAGTAGTTGGTAAATTAACATTGTATCAGAGCCTTGTTTGTGGGAGGTCCTGGGATCGACTCTCCATTCACGCTTTGTTGTGCATATCTGCACTTTGTTATTTGTCTCCACTATGATGCAGTTTGGTTTGTTTGCTCTCCACGTGCAAGTCGAGGTTGCATGTAAGGGAGGGTGCTGAAACTTGATATACATTGTTGGGCCCATTCTCTAACAGCTTAAAGTTGGTAACTTAACATTTTCGTTTATACATAAAACTATACAGAGGCGCATGCCCTAACTAAATTCAATAGATAAGTGTAGGAAAATTCTGTGGGATTGACCCGAAAGAAGGCAACCAATCTAACTTGTTTCATTTTCAATGTCATTCCTTATTTTTACTTATATTAATTTAGACAATGACATGCCCTGCCTAATCCAAATAAAGAACAAGAGACAGCTATAGAAGGAGAGGACCCTCTTCTAGATGCCCTTGAAGGATCCCCGTTTTAGAAAGTTCACTTCTTGTACTTTAAGCATTCCTAGAATAAAATCCTTTCTAGTACTGTAAGGCGATGTAACCCTAGAAACCTGTTTGTAAACTTATTACGTATGGTTTGGAGGTTCTACTGACCTCATTTGAATAATAAATACTCCCTCCGTCCCATTTTATGTGTCCATCTTTCCTTTTTGGGATGTCCCAAAATTGTTGTCCACTTTCCTAAATTAGTATATAAATTTTACTTAGTTTCCACAACTACCCTTCCTTACAATCAATACCAAAATAAAATAATAAAAAAAAGTGCAATGATTATGGGCAATTGTGGAAAGTAGGTGTAGATTCTTTTTGTCCCCTTAAATAGTTGGACTCCCCAAAATGGACACATAAAATGGGACGGAGGGAGTAAATGTTTGTACGCTTCCGCTAGACTCTGTACATGTTAAAGATAACTCACAAGGTGGGTCCAGCACTCAAAATCTATGTTACACAGACTCTTCAAAGTGTTCGGAGGACAAGGGTATGGATTGCCATATCCGACACGGGTACTTTGCCTTTCTTGGCTAAAAATTACACTAAACTACACTAGAAGGATCCTACCTAAGTGTCATACCCATGTCCGCAAAGAGTCACGTCGACACAGGTACTTCTCCTATTTAGAAGAGTCCAAGTAACATAGCTCAAAATTCACAGATGGATTTTTGGGTCATGACAAAATTAAAAAGTGATCAGAAAATGTGATGGGACAAATATTTAATGTGGGGTGAACTTGAGCCAAAATATCATACATAAAATCGTTTTAAACTTAGGAGGAGATAATTGCAAATATTGCATATAAAATTAAATCTTTTTACCTTTTAAAAAAAAAACTGCCAAAAAATAGTCTACCAAAGGCCCCGCCCTTGGAGAGAAGAGAAAGCAAGATTTTCATAAAAAAAAAAATTATCATATTTTCATCCAAATCTGCAAATTCAACATCAAAGGAATATCTAGACATATAGATATTGCTAGAAGTAGATAAATCCAGAACTGAGAACCCTCAACAACAAAAAAAAAAAAAAAAAGAAAAAGAAAGAAAGAAAACAAAACCATATTGTGTTTTCTGTTGGATATTAATAGAAGAACAAGGTACACTCCAATCAAAAGCAATTCGAGCTCATGAACAAACGCAATTCAGCTTACGATCAAACGTGATTGATTCCCCAAAAAAAAAAAGTAATAAGATCCTAATCTTTTTGATGATTCTTTCCCTCTTTTCTGATATCATTTTCCTTGTCAATAAGGTGTCAATCCCTTACAATAAGGTGTTTCCATTTTGTAAATTTCTTTCGGATTTGGAGTCCTAGCTATATAAAGACATGTAGATGTCATAAGGCAGGCAATGAATGAGAAACACAACTCTTGACAGTGTCTTTGGAGGCAAGATCCCCTCGAATGGATCATCTTCTCTCTATTCTCTAATATTTTTCCCTATTTTCTGTCAACTGATTCAAAGTAGCCTAACATTTGGTATCAGAGCGGTATTTATCTTCTGGAATTCGAGCTAAACACACACATCAGTAATTTCTCCATGCTTAAAGATGGTGAAAACCAATGCAGAACGTGATGAGCAACTAAATCAACACAGTGTGGCGTTGGAAAAGCACGGCAAAATTATTGAAAAGCTTCAAACTAATGTTGTTACATTAGCAAAAAGCTTGACATTGTTATGGAAATGCTATCTCAATCAGCCAAGGAAAGAGCAGGGTCCACGTCCAATCCGGTCAAGGATCCGACATCAACGTATGTCCGTGATACTTCTGGGAAAAGGGTCGTGACCGAAGCTAATGTTCACCTAGAGGGAGGCTATCATCATACCCATGAAGTCTATGGACCATGGGATTCCTAGGATGAAAATTGAGTTCCCGCGTTGGGAAGGGGGTGAACTGACCGGATGGATTTCACGAGAAGAACGCTTCTTTCAGTTTCACAGGACACCTGAGTTAATGAAGGTACAGATTGCATCGATCAATCTTGAAGAGGAAGCAATCCAGTGGTATGACTGGTTCGAATCCAATCGAGGTGTTACTACATGGCCAGAATTTGTGGAAAGATTGTTGGTTCGTTTTGGCCCCTCCGGATTTGATAACATGCACGGTGAGCTTGCCAAAATTAAACAAACCTCAACCGTCCTGGAATACTAAAGTAGGTTTGAGCGTCTCTCAAATCGAGCTCGAGATTGGTCAGAACATCAGTTGGTCGGGACTTTTGTCGAAGGGTTGAAACCTGAACTTCGAAGAGAAGTAAAGGTGTGTCGACCTCACACAATGATAGCAGCAGTTTCATTTGCACGTCTGCCGGAGGATCATATATTGGAGAGTGAAAAGAGACCGCCTCGTAACTACAATCCGAGACCTGACAACGTAGCTCAAGAAAAAGAGATACACGCTCAGCTGCTCTAAGTGGTGGTATTGGCCCAAAACGATTGACAGAACATGAATTGAAGGAGCGCACATCAAAAGGGGTTTGTTGATATTGTGATGAGAAGTGCAAAGAGGACATAACTGCAAACATAAACGGATTTTGATGATTGAACCTGTTAAAGAAGACCCAGGTGAGGAACTTGACTGCAACGATGATAAAGAGGACGTTCAGCCAGCAGGGGGTGACCATCTAAGCGCTGAAGAGGGATCAACTCGGTATTTCTGTCCATGCACTAGCTGGGTTTTCAACTCCCCAAACCATGCAGGTAAGTGGATTAATTAAGCATCAACCGGTGACAATTTTGATTGGTTCAAGAAATACTGACAACTTTTTGGATTCAAAAGTTGCTCTGAAATTTTCTTGCCCGGTTGATAGTTGCGATAAATTTGAAGTGAAAGTTGCCGATGGCCGATCGTTAACATGTTCAGGAAGATGTTCAAATGTGGAAATCGCCATTGAAGACCAAGTTTTAACTACTGATTTATTTCTTTTACCATTGGATGGTTGCGATTTAGTTCTTGGGGGGCAGATGGTTGAGCACTTTGGGAGACATTATGTGGAACTACTCAAAAGTGGTAATGCAATTCACCTTAAATGGTAAGACGATTACATCAGTGGTAAAAGGCAAATGTGAGGTCACTACTGCGAGTGACCATCGAATGGAAAGGGTTCTTCGTAAGAGACCTGAGGTATTTATGGCACAACTGAGACAGATTAGTGGCGTGGAGGTGCATGTGCAGAAGTCCCATGAATTGGATGACATTCACTCGAAATTTGCAGATATCTTTATGGAACCTAAAGGGTTCCCACCAAAACGACCTCATGACCATCACATACCATTACTGCCGGGTAGTGGACCAGCAAATGTAAGGCCATACCGATACCCATATATTCAGAAAACGGAGATCGAAAAGATAGTTAAGGAGATGTTAAAAGCAGGTGTCATTAGACCCAGTGTTAACCCACACCCGTCACCAGTTTTGTTGGTTCGCAAGAAAGATGGTTCATGGCGAATGTGTGTCGATTATCAAGTCTTAAACAATATAACTATCAAGGACAAATATCCTATTCCGGTGTGTAAAAGTAAACGCTTTGTATATTGAATTCATTAAAAAAGATTACAAGAGCCTAATATATATAAGCTTAACTACAAGCTACACTTTTACAATCTAACCGATGTGGGACACTCTAACATTACACTTTTTACAATATTATCCTCTAACACTCCCCCTAAAGCTGGAGCATATGCTCATATGCACCCAGCTTGTCACATATATATTTAACCTGAGTCCCAACTAATGCTTTAGTGAACAAATCGGCTAACTGATCCGCGGAGTTCACGTGAACGATATTGATTACTTTCTATAGAAACCTTTCCCGAACAAAATGACAATCAACCTCAATGTGCTTTGTCCTCTCGTGAAATACTCGATTGGAGGCTATATGAACAGCAGTTTGATAATCACAAAGTAAATTCACAGGACAAGACTGAGTAAACTGAAGCTCTTCTAGTAGATGTTTCATCCACACTAATTCACACATAGTATGTGCCATAGCCCTGTATTCAGATTCAACACTCGACCTAACAACTACTGTCTGGTTCTTGCTCTTCCAGGACACAAGATTACCAACCAAAATACAGTATCCAGTAGTAGATCTCCTATCACCAGGAGATCCAGCCCAATCGGTATCAATGTAGCTCTCAATTCGTATATGACCGCAATCCTGGTACAATAAACCACAGCCTGGAGCTCCTTTGAGATACTTCAAAATACGCATCACTGCCTCCTGATGTGTGGTACAAGGAAAATCATGAACTGGCTGATGACACTCATTGAAAAGGCAATGTCAGGTCTAGTAACAGTAAGATAATTAAGCTTACCCACCAAACATCTTTACTGCACAAGATCCTCCAATAACTCCCCTTGATTTAATAATACTTTGGTGTTAGGATCCATTGGAGACTCCACAGGTTTGGATCCTAACATCCCTGATTTTGATAGGAGATCAAGAACATATTTCCTTTGAGATAAGCAAATCCCTTCACTTGACCTGACAACCTCAATACCCAAAAAATATCTAAGCTCCTCGAGGTCCTTGGTCCGAAATTTGTTTTGAAGAAATAACTTCAACTCCAAAATACCCTTGGAGTCATCTCCGGTTACAACAATATCATCAACATACACAAGCACGAAGAGTTTACCTGCTTTAGTATGTCGATAAAAAACTGAATGATCAACACCACATCTCTGGAGTCCAAATTCAGCAACTACATCACTGAACCTACCAAACCAGGTACGAGGAGACTGTTTCAAGCCATACAAAGATCTTAATCTACATACCATATTCGACTCCCCCTGAGCAACAAACCCAGGTGGTTACTCCATATATACCTCTTCCAACAACGTGCCATTAAGAAAGGCATTCTTGACATCAAGCTGATGTAACCAGTGAAATATGGCTGCAAGAGAAATAAGAAGGCGAATAGAGGTGATCTTAGCCACAGGAATAGTCAAGGCCCTAAACCTGCGTATAGCGCTTGGAAACAAGACGGGCTTTCAGGCGACCTACCATGCCATCAGGGTGCACTTTAACAGTATAAACCCAACATCTCACTATTGTCTTGCCCGGAGGAAGAGGAACTAAGCTCCAAGTACCAGTATCTCATAAAGCAGACATCTCATCTTCCATTGCCTGTCTCCATCCAGAGTGGGTAAGAGCCTCTACAACAGCATTAAGAACCAACACTGAAGACAGAGTTAACAAATGAAGAAAAAACGGGAGACAGACAGTTATAAGAGACAAAGTTGGAAATAGGATGAGAAGTACAAGAACGCTTACCCTTACGGAGAGCAATGGGAAAGTCAGATTCTGATGGATGCGGATCTGAAGACGTGGAGGCAGTTGGCGAAGAAGCAGAATCCGAAACAGTCCGATGACGGTGGGTGTATGTCTGCAAGTTTGGGCAATCTAGGCGGAAAGAAACCTCTGGGGTGGGAAGGATAGGGGATGCGGGAGATGGTGCAAGAGGTAAGGGAAGCATAAAATCAGTATCGCTCATAGAGTGGGACTCGAAATAGTATAGAGTGAACTCAAAGAAGGAAACACAGTTGACACAAAGAAACGGCGCAGGGTAGGGCTATAACAACGATAGCCTTTCTGAACGCGAGAGTACCCTAAGAAAACACACTTAATAGCACGCAGGTCTAACTTGTCAGTGCCTGGGGTAAGCTGATGGACAAAACAAACACATCCGAAAACACGTGAACTAACCGAAAACAGAGACTCAGTAGGAAATAATGTAGCATGAGAAGTGCATCCATCCAGAACAGAGGAGGGCAAACGATTAATTAAATGCCAGGCAATAAGAACTGCATTCCCCCAGTAACATTTTGGAACCCTCATTTCAAACAACAAGGTGCGAGTGACTTCTAACAAGTGACGATTTTTCCTTTCTGCGACACCATTTTATTGAGGTGTGCACACACATGATGATTGGTGAAGCATCCCACATTTGCTCATGTAGGTAGTGAATGGATGAGAGAAATATTCTTGTGCATTATCACTACAAAGAATTTGAATAGGAACATTAAATTGAGTTTAAACTTCATTATAAAATGCACAAAATATTGAAAATAACTCAGAACGATTTTTCATTAAATAAATTCACGCTATTCTGGAAAAATCATCAACAAAGCTAACAAAGTACCATACCCCTTAATAGAGGTTATACGGTGTGGACCCCAAACGTCTGAATGTACTAATTAAAATGGACAAGACACTCTTTTACAGACTCAAAGAGCAAATTGGACACGATGATGCTTTCCCAACTTACATGACTCATACTCTAAAACAGACAAAGGACTCAAACTAGGTACTAGCAGCTTAGGTTGGCCAAGGAAGGATGTCCAAGGCGACAATGGATCTGGTGAGAAGACAATGTAGCAGAGCAAGCAGTGGGAGAAGTGGGTGGTGGAGATGAACCATCAAAATAGTAGAGATCATCAAATTCGTGCCCTACACCAATCGTCTTCCGAGTCGTCAAATCCTGAATAAGAACATAATCAAGAAAGAAAGAGACAAGTACTAAGATTCTTTGTCAATTTGCTAACAGAAATTAAATTAAAAGGAGACAGAGGTATGTAAAGAACAAAAGATAAAGACAAAGATGGAGACAATGAGACAATCCCTATTCCTTCAACAAGATCTACGTGATGATCAATGGCTCCAGAATCAATTACCCAAGGAGCAGAACGAGATGTGAGACAAGCAGTGGATGTACCTTTCTGAACAAGAGAAGTACTAGGAGAAGAAGCCTGTTGAGATGCCTGGAACTGTAGGAACTGAGTATACTCGTCCCGAGAAACAGAAAAGTTATCAACCACAACTGGAGCAGGAGGATGAATATCACCAGGAGTAGTAACAGCAGCATGGGCAAAACGTGCAGGACGTCCAATAAGTTTCCAGCAAGTCTCCCTAGTATGACCATCCTTGTTCCAATTATCACAATGACGTATGGGGTCGCGACCACGACCTCCTCGTCCACCATGATAACCCCCTCCACGACGAGGACCACCACCACCCCTACCGATAGGATACTGTGAAGCCTGAGTAACAAGGGCTGAATGATCGATAACGCGAGGAACAGGGGTAGTGGAATCTCGAGAAGTGCTGCGAAGAACACACTGATAGGTCTCGGCAAGAGAAGGAAGGGAGGCACCACCAAGAATCTGGGCTCGAACTGGCTCAAAATCGGACTTCAAACCTGCAAGAAATGTCATCACTACCATTTGTTCCCGCTGTTTTTGCTATTCCTTCACATCAGTAGTAATAGGCAGGACACTATTCAACTCTTCAACCAATCGTTGAAACGAAGCAAAGTAATCAATCATGGACAAATTATTCTGGTGCAACAGAAAATACTAAGAAGAGACATCGTACATCCGAGTCAAGTTACTGGAAAATAAGAGATGAGCATACTCCTAAATCTGCGTACACGTACCCAAATGACCACACATATCCGCAACTTGCGGTTCTATAGAATTCCAAAGAAGAGCAACAATTTGTACATCCATTTGTCGCCATTGCTTGACGACTTTCTCATCAGGGCCACCAGAACCAGAGGAGGCAGCAGCAGCAGCAGCAGCAACGGTAGGGGCCGTAGTGGTGAGATGATCATTGAAACCCAATCCAGTGAGAGCAATGGTGACAACCCAAGACCATTGAATGAAGTTAGAAACGTTCAACTTTCCAGTAGTGAGTTGTGGGAGAACTTTAGATTCCATGGAGAACAAATCGAAACCAAACAAACGTAAATGGATGAAATGTGAAGCAAAACAAACCCACAAACCTTACTAGAGATCAGATCACACCCAAAAAAAAAAAGGTGAATAATACTCAAAAAACAAAATGTGAACAGAATGTTGCCCGAGGGTCGATGTAGGCACAAAGTGGTTGTAAAAGGGTTACCGGAGTCAGACGAGAGTCGCCGGAGGTGCGGTGGGGGTCGTCGGTGATTGCCGGGGGTTGGGTCTAGTGCTGGGGGTTGTGGCTTAGCTGGATCTGCTGTTATGGGTTACGGCTGAGTTGGCTCTTCCTTTAGTGGGTTGCGGCCGTTAGATAGAGGCTAGGGTTTAGGTTAGCAACAATAGAGAGGTTGCTGGAGAGGAGACAGAGGTCGCCGGAAGTGTGCGACTAGCCAGAGACGAGATGGGCTGAGACTCTTGACCTGAAACAATTAGATCGGCAAGGGTTCTTGATCAAAAATGGTCGGCTTCAAGATGACCCACTCTGATACCGTGTAAAAGTAAACACTTTGTATATTGAATTCATTAAAAAAGATTGCAAAAGCCTAATATATATAGGCTTAGCTACAAGCTACACTTTTACAATCTAACCGATGTGGGACTCTCTAACATTACACTTTTTACAATATTATCCTCTAACACGGTGGTTGAGGAGTTGCTTGATGAGTTAGGTGGAGCCCAGTACTTTTCAAAACTTGACTTACGCTCCGGGTATCTCACCAGATTCGTGTATACGAGGAGGATATTCCGAAAACAGCATTTCATACACACGATGGTCACTACAAGTTTTTGGTAATGCCATTCGGATTAACAAATGCACTGTCAACCTTTCAGAGTTTGATGAATGACATTTTTCGGCCAAATCTACGTAAGTTTATTTTGGTGTTTTTTGATGACATTCTTATATACAGCTCATCTTGGGAGGATCATTTTTATCACTTACGTATCGTTTTCAAACTTTTGCGAGAAAATTGTTTATTTTCAAAAAAGTCCAAGTGCAGCTTTGAGTAATCTGAAGTTGAGTACCTTGGTCACATCGTTTCAAAAGAGGGGGTGGCAGCAGATCCTTCGAAGATCCAGGCTATGGTTGAATGGTCTACACCAATAAATATTCGAGCTTTACGAGGATTTTTGGGAGTAACGGGCTACTATAGAAAGTTTGTCAAAAACTATGGCAAAATTAGTGCACCTTTAACGGCCTTATTACGTAAGAATGCATTCTATTGGGAATCAGCAGCTGATCAGGCTTTTGCAAAATTAAAAGTAGCCATGTCTACTACCCCCGTTTTGGTTTCCAAAAACTATTTGAAGTTGAATGTGATGCATTCGGAGTTGGAATTGGTGGTGTGCTAATGCAAGAGGGCCGACCATTGGCCTACACAAGTAAATCACTGTCCCAAGCTCATCAAAGTATGTCAGTCTATGATAAAGAAATGATGGCTATCATCCATGCGGTAACAAAGTGGCGACCGTATTTGATTGGCCAGCATTTACAAATACGAATTGATCACAAAAGCCTTAAATATATCTTGGAGTAGCGGGTATCCTCTATGGAGCAACAAAAGTGGGTTGGAATATGATTATGAAATTGTATACAAGAGTGGCGAGGAAAATGTGGCGGCTAACGCACTATCTCAATCTCGATTACCCGAGCAAGCAACATTGGCTGCTATATCTACCCCTATCTACGAGGGAATTAATGAGATCCGAAGGGAGTGGAACCATGACATGGAAATACAAGAGTTAATAAGTAAACTACAGCAGGATAGTAATGTACTAATGTTGTTTCGCACTACTCATGTGACGGAAAGGATTTTCGGCACAAGGGACGTATTGTACTGTCAGCAAATTCAAATAAAAAATTAATTCTATTGCGAGAATTTCATGAAACACCAGCTGCTAGACATCCAGGTTATCTTCGTACCTATAAACGTCTCTCTCGTGTTTTTTATTGGAAGGGAGTGCGACAAGATGTCAAACAAGTCGTACAAGAATGTGACACTTGACAGTGGCAAACCCGGGACTATTGCAGCCACTTCCAATCCTGAGTGAAGTGTGGTATGATATTTCCATGAACTTCATAGAAGGCTTGCCTCCCTCGCAAGGGAAGAATGCTATATTTGTGGTGGTCGATCGCCTTACTAAGTATGCTCATTTCTGTCCCTTGTCTCACCCATCACTGCATCCACTATTGCACAGGTTTTTGTTGATAACATTTTTAAATTGCACGAGATGCCCAGCTCTATTGTAAGTGACCGCGACAAAGTCTTTACAAGTAAGTTTTGGAGTGAACTCTTTTGCTTAAAAGGTACCCAATTAAACATGAGTACAGCTTATCATCCACAAACAGACGGCCTTGAGAACTATTTGCGATGTTTTATCGGTGAGGGCCAAGGATTGGGTACGATGGCTCCCATGGGCTGAATGGTGGTATAATACAACTTATTATTCATCCACGAAGTTAACTCCGTTTGAGGCTTTGTATGGACGACGACCTACACATATCAATTCTTATGCTTATGGCTCTTCTATGGTGCACTAGGTGGACTGTGATTTGCGCGATAGAGATCATTTGCTGCAAATTCTCAGGAATAATTTGAATGAAGCTTGAACCCGAATGAAACAAAAAGCTGACGAGCACCGAAGCGAGAGATAAATTGAAATAGGAGATTGGGTTTTCCTACGTTTACAGCCCTATAAACAAGCTTCTATTCAGATCTGTGCTTCTAAGAAGCTGTCCCCACGTTTTTATGGGCCCTATAAGGTTTTGGAGCGTATTGGACTCGTTGCTTATTGGTTGGATTTGCCCGAAGGAGCAAAGATTCATCCAGTTTTCCATGTCTCTTGTTTGAAGAAGAAATTGGGTGATCAGATTGTTACCCAAAGTCAGCTTCCAGAAATAACACCAACTGGAGAGCCTAAATTTCAACCTAAGGGTATATTGGAGCGACGAATGGTCAAGCGTCACAATCACGCAGAGGTGGACGTGATGGTTCAGTGGGTTAATTTGCCAATAGGGGATGCTACTTGGGAGACATTCAACTCACTGCAGGAGCGCTTTCCAGAATTTGTTAATTCTCTACCTTGAGAAAAAGGCTGTTTTTAAGGGCAGGGGAATGATAAGATCCTAATCTTTTTTATGATCCTTTCCCTCTTTTATGGTGTCAATAAGGTGTCAATCGCTTACAATAAGGTGTTTCCTTATTGTGAATTTCTTTCGGAATTGGAGTCCTAGCTATATAAAGACATTTAGATGCCGTAAGGCAGGCAATGAATGAAAAACACAACTCTTGACAGAGTGTCTTTGGAGGGAAGATCCCCTCGAATGGATCATCTTCTCTCTATTCTCTAGAATATTTTTCCCTGTTTTCTTTTCTGTGAAATGATACGAAGAAGCCTAACATTTGCGTTTTGAGTGGAGATGTAGAGAACTACCTGTTTATGGGTCAACAAGGGGCCATCAGAAACTCCAACGACAATTCGATCCCTAGCCAGTTCTGCTGCTGTCTGAACACAACATTCAACCCAGTTTCCATCAAAATTACACCCTCACGATTTTAGAGAGAGAAAAAGAGAGAGAGAGAGAGAGAGAGAGAGACGGTTGGGGAAACCTTAAGAAAACGGCGGTGACCGTCGTGTAAGCGGTCGAAAGTGCCACCGAGGACGACGGCTCCGAATGAATTTGGCGGAGACATTCTTGAATTTATCGCTGAATCGTCCAAACTCGCCATTTTGGACACACAGAGAGAGAGAGAGAGAGAGAGAGAGAGAGAGAGAGCGCCACTTGACTGGCTGAAATTTTGAAAGGCTTAATTACTTGTTTTATTTTGTCGGAGAGAGAGAGAGAGAGAGCGCCACTTGACTGGCTGAAATTTTGAAAGGCTCATGTGTTTTGAGTTTTCAGTTTACGAAAACCAGTTTTGGTTTGTTTTTTTGAAAAAAAAAAATAAGAATTTGTTTGGTAACATTGCTGATTTTTTTTTTTAAAACAAAAAAAAAAAAAAAATACAAAAACAGGAAACTCAAAACGACTTTTTGGTGTTTTCATTTTTTACCCAAAATTTGAAAACGTTTTTTAAAAACAAAAAACAAAAACGTTACCAAACGTGTTTTTAATTTTCGTTTTCTAAAAAACAAAAATAAAAACAAAAAACAAAAAACGACAACGTTACCAAACGAGCCCTTAATTACTTGTTTTATTTTGTCGGGCGCCGCGCTCCAAACTTTCCTCTCGCCCTCCAAAAATTTTATTTCTGTCAAAAGTTGTCATGGGATTGGGCTACAACTTTTTAATAAATGCAAGATCATTTCATGTAATTTTCCTTTCTATTCCTAGACTATGATAAATCCATTTTGACCCTTTTATGTCATCTATCACTAGTCAACTGCCCGTGCATAGCACGGGCTGTACTTAGTTGACCTAATCTTTATTAAAAATGTGAGGCACATAATGTATTTCATAATAAAGTTTTAATTATGTGTATTTTATGCTCTGAAGTGGTTTTATGCTCTGAAGTGGTATATAAAAAAAGTATAAAAAAATTCAAACAGCACAGAGTACAACACATTGAAGACCCTGTTGTGGAATATATTGTGTGCCTAACATTTTTGATTTGAAAATAACTTGTTATGAAATAAAATTAATGTTGCATTTTAGCTTAGCAACTGGAATACTTTGCAGATACATTACATAAATTTAGAAGAAGGGAGAATTAATTTAGGATTACTGTCTGTATTTATAATGTAAATAAAGAAATCAATGTAATATTAAGTGAAAGAATTTTTTTTTTATATACTAACCTGGATCCGAACCGGATAGACACACACCCCACACTCACGCACACCCCAACCCTAGCCCCAACCCAACCTCAAAGCCCCACACTAGTCCACAACAAAGTCCAACAAAGGCCACTCATTCCGACTAAAGAATAATTTGGGGGCAAGCAACTAAAATCCCCTACGATGATTCGAACCCGCTCGACTAAGTGAAAGAATTGGAATGGTTGGAAGTTGAAAATGTTTCATTTAGGTTAAAAAGAAGTTGACAAAATATGAAATAATTTTGGCCACTCTGTCATATATAGTACAGATATAGATAGATACATTGATGTATCTCCAACTCATATATCAATATATATATATATATATATATGTATTAGTATTGTTATCAACACCAAAAAAAAAAAAAAGAACAATATCGTGAATTGAAAAAAAAAACGAAACATAGGGTGTGTTTGATAACTCAAATAAGTGATGAAAATGAAAATTTTCAGCACTTATTTTTTTCAGTGCATTTGATAATGTATCACTTAATTGAAAAAGCTGTCAAAACTTCACTGAAAACATTAAGTGAAAATTTTCTACTGAAACTTATCACTGAATGCAGTTTATTTTAGTTCTTGAAATACTGTTTTTAGTTTTGCTAATACAAATCACTTAAAAATTTCAACATTTAAATTCAACACTTAATTTTCAGTACTAAATTTTCAGTTTTATCAAACACACATAGACTTAAAGTTTAGAACTAAACAGAACAAAAAGGAATTTATTTTATTTTATTTTATTTATAAACGGCAAGGAAACAAATTTCATTAATATTATAATGTTACATAGGAATCTTAAGGCACCCAATAGCTCGTACGCAACGTTCCAACCATAATCCTACCCATAAAAAAAAAATAAAGACTCTCTTAGAAAATAATACAAACAGTTATAAATAAAATAAATAAATAAAAAAAAGGAAATAATACAAACAGTTAGAGTACACCCCAAAAGATAGTACCACCATCGCCCTACCTGGCAATCCCAATCACATAAATAAAAACTTATCAATTACAGATCCAAATCACTCAAATCAGCCAACTATACATAGCAACACCCAGATACACCAAGCACAAGAGTCCGATCCTTTACTGCCGACGTTTGAGAATTCTGAGATTCTGAATCCATGGCTGAACAATCAGCTCCACGGGTTGACTACAATCATTGCAAACAACAAACCTTGTTTGGTAATGGATTTAAGTTCACTCTTGCAACAACATATAGTGGCTGGTGCAGTTGAGGAAGGGGGTAAAAAAAAAAAAAAAAAAGAGAAAATGAGAGGTTGAGAGAGAGAGAAACGCGGTACAATATATTGCTAGGGACAGTGGGGCGTTTCAATTTCTATAGGGACATGAAGAGGTAGAATCTTTAAGGCTACAAAGAAAACAAAAAAAAAATTGATAAAACAAATTGCCACATGGCATTTTGAGAAAATGTTTACTTGGAAGGATGTGGGAATAGTTTTGGCTTTGGTTTATATATATATATATATATATATATAATAGATTATGCAGAAAGAGAACTCATTTCGTCATCTCTTTCTTCTTACATTTCATCTATTTCCCTTTCTACCCTTATAATCCCAAACACAAGCATATATCAATTTATCCATGGCTTAAAAACACTTTAATACCCTGTACTTATACCCAAGTTTCACTTTGGACCCTCTACTTTCGATTGTAACACTTTGGGCCCTCTAGTTTCAGTATTGTTTCAATTAAGGACAATAAGTAACACCGTGAGCCAAAAATGGACGGAAAGCACACGTGGGACCCATGAAAAGCCTCTTTACTGCCAGCTCACGTTATATATATCACATTTACCCTATTTACCCATTTAACCTAACAAAATGGCGCCAAAAACATGTGGGTTCTCAAGTTTCCCTCCACTAACATGTATATATATATATATATATTAGTTATATACATACAATTACATATACCACTAACAGTGAAAATGAAGAAAAAACAGAGAGACTAAGAAACAGAGCAAAGTGAAATAATGGCAACAACATCTAACAGTTCCACTCATTCAATTGGCTCAGGGAGGAAGCAGCAATGTGATTGTGGGCGATGGGCTGTAATTAAGACTTCATGGACTGAAAAGAACCCTGGGAGGAGGTTCTTTGGATGTCCTATATATCAGGTATGAACCTGAGTTTTGTTGTTGGTATGCCCTTTAAGATTATTAAAGTTTTGACTTTAAAATCAATTAAACTTGCAGAATAATGGAGGTTGTGGTTATTTTGCTTGGTATGATGATCCAATTTGTGATCGTGACAAAGATGTCATCAACAAGATGAAGGAAAAGGTGCAGAAAGTTGAAGAAGAGTTAAGGAAGGCTGTCAGCAAAGAAGAAGAGAATGCTATGGAGATTGATGTACTAAAAGAAAGAATTAGAAATAGAGATAAGAAGTGTAGGAAAATAGAGAAAAAAATTTCCTACTATGAGGGTAAATGTGGATGCATTTGGGTGGGTGTGTTTGTAGTTGGGCTTTTTGTTGCAATTGCATTTGTAGTTGCCATACAACAATGCAGTAATGCAAACAAATCAAATTCCCAGTTGTATGTACCTTAGTTGGTTCGAAATATATAACAGTTGTTCGGACATGAATGCCTTAATAATTCTGAACTGTGGTTATACAAAATAGAAATGCAAATGAAATCAATGTAAACAGAGCAGCTCTTCTAAACCATACAACAATCATCATCAGAAAAGATCATAATTTTCATACAAGTGCATAAATGCTTACCAGTGTTCATAATTACACACCCAAAATACCAACAATGTGTTAATAATTACATACCCAAAAAATCACATTGTGTTCTATTAGCAAAAGTCAACAAAAAAAAAAAACAGAAATCCAAGCACTATCCCATTCCCATGCCATTACCCCTTCCCCTGCCTTCTCATAGAATAGCTTGTCTGTAACACCTTATTCCTCTCCACATAAAAGGTTGTTGGGTGGAAGATTGCTGTGTGGAAGGTTGTTGGCCACCAATCGGGATTTGGCTTCCATTGATAGAAGAACTCAGATTGGGTCCATGTCTTTGCTTCACTTGACTCTGAACCTAAAATTTAATAAAATAATGTAAGTCAAAAATAATTCAAGTCATCAATATTACAAACATAATTCAAAATTTGGGGGGAAGAGTTTACTGCTTGCTTGACCCTTCTTCCAAACTTGGGAGTACCACCTGTAGAAGTGTGCTTCACCCTTGGACCACTTCCTCTTGGATTACCACCACTTGGTTCAGCACTTGTACCACCTGTAGAAGAGTTTACTACTTGCTTGACCCTTCTTCCAAACTTGGGAGTACCACTTGTAGAAGTGTGCTTTACCCTTGGACCACTACCTCTTGGATTACCACCACTTGGTTCAGCACTTGTACCAGACCTTGGTGGTCTTTCACCCCCACTTGGACCAGCACCATCAGTCCTTGGTGGTCTTTCACATGTGTCACACCCGTTCCAGAAATTTACGATTTTGAAAAAAATGCATCATTTGAGATTTTGGAATTATTAATGTTATTAATAATTCGAGTTGTGGTTGACTGTGAGTCAACGGTAAGGTGTCAGTGAGGACACGGGAACATGGAAGTTCATATTGCATAATCATGAGTAAATGACATTTTTATGATTTAAATGTTCTTTGACCTTATCTGGTATTTCTATGAATAGTAATTATACCTGTGTAATATAATTCTGATAATCTTTGATATATATTATATCATTTTGAGAACTGTGGTGAGAACGTGAGTGATACGTTAATTAAAAAGGTAGGTTGCGTAGAGATTCCACAGAATATAGTTTTCGGACGTTATTTTCGGACCCAAACGAAACCTAGTCGAAAACTTTTGAAATTTATAGTTTTCACTCGTAAAGGCATATAATGGATGTGTGCGAAGTTTCATGGATTAATTAGAGGTTTGAGAAACTTGCGGGGAGGTAAACGTAATTCCCCAAAAGTTTGCCTATATATAGATTGGGATGAGATTTCAATCTCATCCAAACACTCACAAATATCTAGAGAGAGGAGAGAGAAGGGAGATTTGGAGCCAACGGGCTTTGCGACGCCGATCGACGACCGTTCGTCTGTCAGATTTTCTCCAGATTTCAGATTTGAACTCGTGGAGGTAAGATCTACGTTTTGATACCACTTAGGTCATGTTTGGCCAATTTTTGTAAAAATATTAATTCTAGACTTTTGGGAAAAATCAGGTAAAACTTGTAGGAATCGCGTATAAATTGAAATCCGACGATTATTTAGCCCCCTAGACGATCCTTCAAAGTTTGAAGAGAATCGCACGAGGTATGAATTCTAGATCTATGAAATATATGGATTTTCATGTTTTGGACACTTTTGATATTCTTGGATCCGGGCGAAATTCATGTGTTAGTTAGGCCCGTTAATTATGCACGTGAAATTATGATAAAAGCACGTATAACTGTTTATGTGAGCATGTTATGTGTCTACTTGGGTCAAAGGGGAGTTTGGTGCAAATTCATCCGGGGTAAGCTCCTCGAACCCTGAGGATTGTGATTATGATTGAATGGAATTGGATTTGTGGTTGTGTCTGGATTGGAGGTGGGCCCAACCAGTACACGGTACCTGGTATGGAGGAAGGCCCAACCAGTGTACGAGATGCGTGGGAGAGGTGGGCCTCCTACGGCATCGACCGGATGAATGCGTACCACTCACCCTAGAGACTATTTCTATGTGTTTTAGATGCTTAAACCATGAATTGTCATATAAGCATACATTTAGAATTGTACGCTCAGCATATAGCTGAGCAGTGGAGATGTACTCCATTGCAGGTAAGAAGAAAGACAAGAAGAAGCGCGATGAGTGAGGCCGATGAACGCCGGGGATATCACACTTGTATATGTTTTGATTTAAATCCTAAACTTGTGTAAGGATAGTAAGTTGTAAAATGTTGTAATAGAATCATGGATTAGTTTCACAGTATTGTAATCTTGTAATTGAATGCATATGGTTATGTTTAATATGTTGAAATTAGTTGTGGTTGTATTGGTGTTGGAACTTAGAAGCATGAGTTATTAGTATTTTCAACTCAGGGCTGCCAGCAGGGGAGCAGTCGACTGGACCCAGGGTCAGTCGACTGGATCTCGTGTGTTTGAGACACTGTAAGTGAATAATAGAAAAGCAGTCGACTGGACCCCTTCATCAGTCGACTGAACCACTGTTGATTTTGGCTACTGCTTCTCATAATAGAAAAGCAGTCGACTGAACCCCCATATCAGTCGACTAGACCCCTGTGTTTTATGCTGTATTTTGGGTTCTGCTTCACCCAGTCGACTGGACCTCTGTTAAGGATTTAGGGTTTTAGTTTCTGCCAGGCACAGTCGACTGAACCCTAGTACAGTCGACTGGGCAGTCGACTGAACTTCTATATGGATTCTTGTGAACGTTTTAAATTGAACAAAATTTCTTTTATAACTCTGATTTCACTGGATTTTACAAACTCAGAGGGTAATGTTCCCTAAGTTTTAAATACCCAGGGTTGTTTTTAAAGTTCTTTCCGCTGCGTATAGTTATATTGTTGTTTGGATGAGCCTTGGTGGCGTGCCACGTGTCCTATTTCCACGCGTAGTGGGATGGGTCGTGACAACATGTCCTACTATTATGTCCCCATTCTCCACACTTTTTACATCTTAAGGAAGTATGTTTCCTCTTCAGTCTGTGAGGATTGATAGGTTCATCATTGTCTTTTCTTCTCAGCTTTTTAGGTCTTCCAGGTGGTCTTCTGAAAGTAGGTGGCTTAATAGGATCTAGATTGGTTTTGGGCCAAAATTTGGGTCCATTAACAGGGTGGATCATTCCCTCATATGCCTTGAGGTACTTCTCAACCTTGTAATAGTCATCAACATAATCCTCAACCTTCTCTTTATTGTAAAATATGCAAGTGACTGCATGATTGCAAGGCAAACCAGTAATCTGCCACTTTCTGCAGGAACAAGTGTGGTGTTGTAAATTAACCACATACTTATCAGGGTAACATGCGACCTCAAACTCTAGATGTCCAGACCAAGTAGGTATACATGTTCTGTTCTCTGACTTGATCTTTTCTAACTTATCTTGGATCCTTGGACAAACAACACCATGAAACTTATGCATCTTATTAAACTTGATCCTCATTCTTGTCATTATATTGGCCCTTATCATCTCCATAAGTGTTATAATAGGTTTATCCCTAGCATCTAAGATCGATGAATTAAATGCCTCTGACATGTTGTTGGAGAGCAGATCACACTTGGGGTGAGGACTAAAAGCATGCCTACACCACCAGAAGGTAGGCATCTTAGCCAGCCATGTATGTGCTGCAGGGTCAACTTTGTTAATCTCATTCATATGATACTCAAACTCAGGCAAGTTTGGTGCCCTTGCTGCTTCCCATAACATTGACTTCAACAAAAATCCTTTGTGTACCTTACTGAAGTTGGCATATAAGTGTCTACAACAAAATCTGTGATCAACACCAGGGGTGACAGTTTCAAATGCTTGAACCAAACCCTGTAGCAAAAGGTAAGTACATTTAGATAACAAATTAAATAGTTCATATAAAGTATAAGCAGAGACTTTGACAACTAGGCAAACACACCTTTTGTTGGTCACTGATGAAAGTCCATTTTTGGCTTGCAAGCCCTCCAATGTCATCAACTAATAGCTCAAGAAACCACACCCAAGAGGACTTGTTTTCACTTTCAACAATAGCATAGGCAAGTGGGTACATCTGGTCATTTGCATCCCTTCTAACAGCTGCTAACAATTGGCCCCCACATGGACCTTTTAGATGACACCCATCCAGTCCAATGATGGGTCTACAAGCTTCTAGAAAACCCTTTTTACATGCATTAAAACACATGTAAAATCTCTGAAAAACAGGCTCACTATCCTCAGTTACCCTTTCCACCTTTAAATTACATGTACTACCTGGATTAGTTTTTAATATCTCTGCACAATAGTCTCTCAGACTTGCATATTGCTCAAGGTATGATCCCTCCACTTTTTCAACTGCCTTAGCCCTGCTCCTATATGCTTGACTTCTACTTATTCCAACTACATAGTCCTTTCTTACTTTCTCCTGAAACTTTTGCAACTTCATAGTAGGGTCAATTCTAAACTCGTCCACATATTTATTTGCAAGCCACCTAGAGTTGACCATCCTTGAATTGTAATTCCTTGAACAGGTATGGATGTTAGTTAATGTCTTAACTTGAAATGTTTTTTCCTTTTGCATTAGTGACCCATGCACTCTCCAAGAACACCCATCACTGCATCTTGATGTCACCCTATTCCATGCATTCTTTGTGAATCTTACATTGTAGCCTCCATTAATAGCATACTCTTTCACATGTTCCTTAAATTCTTGGTTGGATATAAACTTCATTCCAACCTGGAGGTCCACTTTTCCTAGGTCAGTTTTAGCCTTAAATATAGGACATGAGTCTACTTCTCCATCACTGCCACTTGGTAAGCTAATTAATTCATCTGAATGCAATCAATCTCATTGTCTATTTCACCACCATCCTCCTCAGTAACTTGCTCACTAACTTGCTCACCAGCTAGCTCAAAAGGGATTGTGTACCTGTCGAACATTACATCATCATCATCATCATCATCACTACTCCTTTCAATAGTAGGATCATACTCCACAGTGTCATCAGAATCTTCTCCTATTGAATCACCCTCACCCTCAACCTGCACCTCCACCTCAACATAAGAAGGTATTTCCTCACCACCTAATTCTCTATGCCCTACAAGCATCTGCAAATTGTAGATGCACACTATTTTAAAATGGAATATTATATAAATGAAAAAAAAAATGTGATCCAAAATACATTAAAAGGAAGAGGGGGGACCACTACTCCATTAAATCAACCAATGGTCCCCTATTTGAAAAACAAGACCCCACTGCCACTACATTTGTCCCCCAAATAACTCTCAAATATAGTGCATTTCATGATAAAACAAGCATCTAATCTGTGTATCAGACTAATCTAATCAATTTAGGTGATTGCATGTCACAAAAATAGCATAAACGAAGCAATGTTTACCTTTATTGTGATTTGGAGAACTTCAATTGCCAACGCAGAAATTGAAGACCCAATTGGTCCCCTCACAAATCTTTGAAACCCTTGATTCCACCTCAAATTGATCTTCAAACCCTGCACATATCTTCGAAGCTCCAAGCTCCACTAAGTTTCTTCCATTTTTGGCGGTAGGATTTTGTTAGGTTAAATGGGTAAATAGGGTAAATGTGATATATATAACGTGAGCTGGCATTAAAGAGGCTTTTCATGGGTCCCACGTGTGCTTTCCGTCCATTTTTGGCTCACGATGTTACTTATTGTCCTTAATTGAAACAATACTGAAACTAGAGGGCCCAAAGTGTTACAATCGAAAGTAGAGGGCCCAAAGTGAAACTTGGGTATAAGTACAGGGTACTAAAGTGTTTTTAAGCCTTTATCCATTAAGAAACCTGCTACTAATACAATGGTTTGTAAATTGTTTCCCTGTATTAGTGATAAAAAAAAGGTCATTAGACTCATTACATAATCCCAAACACAAGCATATATCAATTTATCCATTAAGAAACCTGCAACTAACACAATAGTTTGCAAAGTGTTTCCCTGTACTAGTGATAATAAAGGTCATTAGACTCATTACATAATCATGCATTTCCAATCAAATAATTCAAATGCACAAAAGACTACATAATTTTGCATCCCTATCAAAAAAATCACATTAACTCCATCAAAAAGGAAGAAGCTAACTCCCAACTCTGTAAAAAAAAAAAAAGTAGCTCCCATAGCAGCACCATCAACTGCATCGCCATAACAAAATCACATGAAAAAAACACATAATGTCATGAGATAACTTGTTTTGAAAAAAAGTACTCCCTCCGTCCCATTTTGAGAGTCCATTATTCCATTTTGGGATGTCCCAAAATAGTGTCCACTTTCCTTAAATTAATGTACAATTTTTACTTACTTTCCAAAACTATCCCTCCTTGAAATCTACACCAAGACAAAACTAAAAAAGTTGTTGTAATGATTAGGGGCAATTGTGGAAAGTATGTGTAGATTCTTTTTGTCCCCTTAATAAGTTGAGTTCCCAAAGATGGACTCTCAAAATGGGACGGAGGGAGTACTAAATTTAAGGGGAAAAAATCATATAATTTGCTTCACAAAAAAAGTACTTTAAGGGCTCAAGTTTGTGTTTCCAATCTTATGTGAAAAAGTACGACTATTATGTCTAATGCCTTGGCAAATACTACATCTTCGGATCTTTTCTATAATCTCAAATGCAGAAGGATCACGATTTGTAGAGTAAATTCCCTTTCTTTTCTTTGAACCCAATGGGCGTCCTTTGTGGGGTTGAACATTAGGTTCAATAATCAAAGGAAATGAAGAATCAACTAGTTGGACAATTTTCTTTTGTTGATCTTTTTTTTGAACAAGAGGCATATGTTGATATTTATCATGAAACTCCTTAAGAAGGCCTTCAATTTGATCGTCTTGGCTAACCAATTCACATTCCGTAGTCGAAAATGATCGAATATCAATTCTCCATTGTGAATGTATATCATCAAGTCTTAAAGTAACATGTGATGAACCCATGAGCTTATTTTTCATTATGTGTGCACAAGGTAAACCCATGGTCTTTGAAAAATGACCTCTACATGTAGCCAATGGGGAATCAGATGTAGTCAACTCATATTGCTTGAAAAGCTCCTTAAGTGCAAAGATGGAAACATGAGTAAGAAGTTCCTTGAAGAAAGGAATGTGAAATTTATGTGGAATAAGAAGCTTTTCGCTAGCAAGCTTCGTTTTGATTTCCTAGTGTTGATTTTCAATGGCAAGACAAATTTTTTCTTTCACCTCACAAAAATTATCGGTCGAAACATGAAGGTATTTCTTGATCACTGCGTGTGCAACTTCAACCTTTGAACTGACACGATTCCCAAAATGTGCATATTTTGCCATCCATGCATTTATAAATCTCTCCTTGAAAGGAAGCCAAGTATTTATAATGTAATTGACAATAAATTCCTTCTCTTTGTATTCAACTCCACTATGACGCCAAGCTTCATCATATGCTAATTCATCTAGAGATTCCATCAAATTAGTCCAAGTCAATAAAATGGTACTCCAATCTTTTCTTTTTCAAATTGACCCTTATATTTTGACAAAATACTTTTCTCAATATGCCATGCACATAAAAGATGTGTTGTTCTTGGGAAAACAACATTAATAGCGTTCATTAACGCTAGCTCTCTATATGATACAATGACCAATGGTTGCTTATCATCATCCAAAATCTTACCGAACCTTTGCAATGCCCAAACATAATCTTCTTCTTCTTCTTTTTGCACGAAGGCAAAACAAGAGTAAAATGTGCTATTAAAACTCGAAACTCCAACTATATCAAGCAACGACATCCTATATCTATTTGTCTTATAAGTACAATCCATCACAAAAACATTAGTGTAACTCTTAGTTAATGCAATTGAATATAGATGTGCAAAGAACAAATGAGTCAGATGGCCATCTTTATCATGCTTGATATCAAAAATAAAATTACCTTGACCGAATTCTTCAAATAATGCTTCAATAAGTGTACATCCCGATAATAATTCCTTAGTGATCTTACCCCTTACGTTATACAATGTCCTTACTACTGCTTCCAAATTCGGATTACTTCGTCGAAGTGAAGAAACTATTTGTCGTGGTGCTATGCCAGCCATACTAATTTCTTTGATAAGTGAAATCTCTTTTTCAGAATAATGACAACAAGAGGGATGTCCAGACATATCACTTGAAGGTTCATGATTATGGGATACATTTTTTTATCATTACTTTCCAAGTTCCATCGACCTTTTTTTCCCCAAAATTTCAAAAGGACAATTTATAAGGTGAGATGACATTGCCCTTTTAGGTTGATCTATTGGAACACCATTGCCATGACATTTTCCACCTCTATGACAACCAATAATAACATAACAATCAATTTTGATTTTCTAATAGTTGTGGCATAACCTTGCATTACCGCCATATTCCGAACACTATTAAGGAGCTCTTCTCAATTTGAAAATTCTTCTAGTGATAATGAAAGTAATTTGTTAGACCCAACAATATCTGCATCATTCCATTTACCCATTTCTTTGAACATTTTATCACCTGTTATGGTGACAATAGAGCTATTAGTTTGGATGGAGTAAGTTTTATTGTATATCTAAATTTGGTTCCTCGGTGATGTATTTTTAAAATAAAATTTTCCAAACTCATACCCATAAAAACCCTAAATCCTGAATTCAAAAGTATGTATTATCAACAACAAAGTAATTATGGAAAAATTACAAAAAAAAAGAGTAGAAAAAATACTTGAATCATTGGTATTAGAGTTGAAAGACTTGTAGAGATTTGAGAATTATTCAATATCACCTGTGATAGCCAGATCAAGTACTTAATTCAACTCAGAAATATCTTCATGGGTAAGCTCCATCTTCAATTGCCATTCCAAAATTTCTTTATTCAGACCCATCAATAGAAGAGAGAGGGGAACGATTAAGGGAGATGAGAAAAAGAGGGGAAATGGGTTTTGGCAATTAAGCTGGAAATGTAAGAAGAAGAGAGGACGAAATGGGTAGGTTCCCTTTTTGCAAAATGCTGGATGAAATACAAAGGTCAAAATGGGCGTCATAGTATAAGAGTAGAAAGGGAAATTACATGACATGGTTTTGCATTTATTAAAAAATTGGGGCCATGACAACTTTTGATAGTGAAATAAAAAGTTTGGAGCGCGAGAGGTAAAGTTTGGAGTGTGAATAGCAGTGCCCTTTTTTTTTTTTTTTTTTTTTTTTCTTTTTTTCCTTTTTTTGCTGAGAAAAGGCTTAATTACTAAATTAACAGTAAGGCCCACCAAACAGTAAGGCCTGCAGAAGGGAGCGTAAGACGTGCGTGAAAGGAGGACAAAGGGTATGAGTCTTCTTAGGTATGTGTCTGCTGGATATCTTAGATTAAGTATTTTGATTTGATTAAACCCCTTAAGATGGATAGACTATTTAGATCAAATTCAACAATAGGTTCTAGTCCTAGAACCTCTTATCCCACTTTACCAGACATAATATTTTTTTTTTTGCTGAGAACACTTTACCAGACATAATAAATGAAGAAGAACATAGGTATGAAGAAGTCAACCAAGATTATAGTGATTGGACCATCCCTAAGATTTCCACTAGAGAAATTTACAAGTCAAGTTTTCTTAGTTTTAGAACTTATTATAATGTTAAAATTGTAGAAAAAAAACCTATAGTATTAACAAAGAACATGAAAAATGTCAACTCCTTAGTAAAGAGTCAATTAGAAAACATAGATCTGATGGTTACAATTTCATTTACATAAGGTTAATACAAGTTGCAGTTAAACCACTTAATATTAAAGGAATAAATTCTTCAATTTTATTATGTCTTAGAGATGCTAGATTTTTAAATTTTAGTGCTAGTATGATGGGAGTTATGAAGTCCAGTCTTCATGATGGACCAGTTCATTTTAATTGTTTCCCTGATTTTACTTTAAGTCTTATTGATCCCCACTTGTTAAAAGCTTTAACATTTAAATATTTAAACTGCTGGTGAAATTACTAATATGCATAATGGTTCACAAGCTCTTGCTTTAATTTATAGAATTTATTATAAATGTATTAGAAGTAATCTTAATGTTCATGCTTTAATTAAAAGTCCTAAGAATCAGACTTTACTTATGTTAGGTAGTTCTGAACATGCTAACATCCAAATTCCTAAGACTATTCTGTGGAAGGATGTAGAGTTACCCAGTTGTTGGATTTTAGAAAATGAAAATCATTCTAGTAATTTTTAAAATAATAATACAGTCAATTTAGATCATGTACAACAATTCAATGATGGAAACGTTAGAATCAGTTTTGATGAACAAAGTGTTAGGTCATCTTCTTTAAAAATTAAGGATTTTGATTCTAAGTCTTCTAGATCAAGTACATCTTGTATTCCTGATAGGACTACAATAGTTAGAAAAGATAAAGATCTCCTTAGTGAAATTGATACTAAGTTAAAAGGTATTAAAA
This sequence comes from Hydrangea macrophylla, assembly GCA_033977485.1. Classification (NCBI taxonomy): domain Eukaryota; kingdom Viridiplantae; phylum Streptophyta; class Magnoliopsida; order Cornales; family Hydrangeaceae; genus Hydrangea; species Hydrangea macrophylla. Next base: position 77,293,588 of record CM066985.1, on the reverse strand, counting down.
CCACAGCCCAAGTTAGTAATCCTTGTTACAAAATACCAAGTGAAGATAGTTTTCCAAATTCTCCTACTCAAACAGGTTTTGAAGGTCCTAATAAAGATTTATTTACTATGAGTAAAGATTTTGAAATTGATATGGAAATGTTAGCCAAAGAGTACAATTCACCCATTTATGCTAATTACAGAGCCAATTATCGAGCTATTTATGATGTAGATGAGAGAAAATCTATCGTAAAATCTTGGAAAAAATACATGAAGTTAGTTAAAAGAAATATATATTTCTTTGAATATTTAGAACACTACCATGATACTATAGATTTTACTGCTAAGAAAAGGCGAATCAAAAAAGAAAGCAGTAAACCATCTAGGAAGCCAAAAGATGACAAAGAAAATAGTAAAGATAGTGACCCACCTCAAATAGAATCCGATAAATCATCTCGTAGTAACTCTCATCAACTTTTCAATTTCTCCAAAACTTGTTTTGAATTGTCAAACATATTGACCATTCTCATCAACTAGACCTTCATCATTTTCAACATCCAGCACTGTATCAAGTGGACCTTCAGCATCATTGGGTCTATATATACCAATTTCATACATAGCATGCTCAAACTCATACCCCGGCAATTAAACTAACATCCATAGATGATTTCTTAACAAATTATAAGAAAAGTATGCACATACCTTGGTGTAATTCCCAATTGGAAAATTAGCTACCTTTTCATTCATTCTCCAACACTTTAAATACAAATCAAACAGAAGCAATCTCTGAACTTTAACTCCTACTAGAACTGAACTACTAATAAACAGTTTCCCCAAAAATCTTAACCCACTTCCTGATTATCTTAACAAACCCAACACAACAATTATTGTTGACGTATCCAACTACTATAACTATGGTTTGGATTCACTAATCCAACAATTTATTGACTCAACAATTTACAAAGAGAAATTGAACCCTCACACCCAAACATCCATGTCTTTGATTGAATCGCCCAAACCTTAGCTTGAAGGAAACCATAGAAATATGATATCTTAATGGCAATATAATAGAAATGATGATAAGAGGGGCATATTTGATTTTTTTAATTTTGGCATTAGTGAAACCGTTAGTTTTACTTAGCCAATAGTTCAGGGGGTTTATGTGTTACATTGTAAAATATAGGGGGTAAAGTGCCACTAGGGCTAACCACAGGGAGGTAAAAGGTAATTTACCCTAAATTTAATAATTAAGCCCTTTTGGAATAAGAAAAAGAAATTAAGATCACTTTGTTATAGTGTTAGGGATATATACTAAAAGCCATGCTTTATGTAGTTGATTTATTATTCATTTAATAAAATCAGTTATTCCATTTTTATGAAAATCTGTGTGGGCAATGTTTGCATTATATTTTTTATTTGATATTGTGCATGTATGTCTCTTATTCTACATATATAGTAGGTGGTTTGGTGTGTAGAGTTCGGCTTACACACGGAAAGGATTTCGAAAGAGCCCACACTTAGTATGATATTTTGGCAGTACAGGAATATGGTAGAAGATCGTGAGTTGTTATCGAGTCTGTGATCTCGATTCGTCTACCACAATAATATGATTTTGCAGTTCAAGGTAACCCTAGTTCCGCCCTTGTAGGGTTATTGTAACTTTCATGTAATTTTTGGTTGTACCAACTTATACACGCTGTCAACGGATTCTGGGAATGTAGTTTTCTAATAGTTCTAGGGTTGCAGCCTAGCCGAGTATTGAACTCGGGCTACAAAGTTGACTCGGATTGTTTGTCTTGAGTATCGGGTAGTGGTAGGGCTGCATACAAGTCGAGTCATTCAACAAGTAGATAAAGGCTCGGCTCATTTAATAAACATAACAAGCCAAGCTCAAGCATAAATCAGCTCGGCTCGTTTAATAAACATGCCAAGCTCAAACTTGAATTTCAGACTCAATTTAATAAACAAGCCAAGTTAAAATACATGAGCTCGACTCGTATACACCTTAAGTACAAGGGCGCCTTGTATGCGTCCAACTTAAGGATGGCAAAATTCTTCTTCCTAGCCACTCCTAATAGAATGGGGTTGGTGAAAATATTATGGAAGTAGGGCAAATTTGATACTCTAGTTACTAAAATGCTTTTCTTTGATCTTTTTTTTTTTGGCTATGAGGACAACTTCCCAAAATTGTCTCTGCGACTACAGAATCTATGTAAGTACTTCAAATGGTTTACCTACTATCGTTTTATCATAATAAAATTGGGGACAAACTCGCGTATGTGCAACGATCCCACATCATAGTTAAATCAGGGAAGCAAGCTAGCAGTAGAATTTGAACATATACCAAGGTGAAACTTTTCATCCATCTTGAGTCTGTCCCACTCAATTACCATAGTTCAGTATCTGGGGGTTTCAAACCCTGGACCTTTCTTAGGGAAGGCATAGGCTTTAGCCTCCCAACATCATTTTTTTGGGAGACGAGGATAAATTCTTCCACCTGTCCTCTGTGGCCTGAATTTTACCATCATTTTTAGATAGAGTTGCCGACACAGTTTTTTTTTTTTTAACAAAAGAGGATCGGGCAAACCAATTTTCAGAAGAGTAGACATAAACTCTTATGCAATTTATAACACAAACCAAACACTTCATTTGTGAATCATATAACTAGAGCCTTTTGAAACATGCCCCTCGACCTTTGAGCTTGAATAATATATTGTTGAATGTTGTATTTTCAAAATCATCACACTTGTATAGGAAAATACCAAAGCAACAATTTAGCTTAATTAGTAAAAAGGCTCTTCTTGCCATACTCATACTAAAGTTCAAGCCTTGCCACCCTTCCCTGGACCATGGCACTTATTTCCTCGCACGACGAAACCATTACATTATACCAAACGATCAAACAAAAAAGAGAAATGCTATGCTTCCTAAAATTCTATACCAAAAGTGCTTCCAAAATGATGTGGTAGTGGGGTTAAGGATAATATGGTAGGACCAGTTGAATTTTGATTGGAAGTTGTTTACATGTCCCATTACCACATCATTTAGGAAGCACTTTGGAGATAGAAATTTAGGAAGCATAGCATTGTTCAACCGAAAAAGAAGTATAGGAAATCACTATAATAGGAATTAATTCCCAAAATTGTTATATTGGGAATTGTTTTGAAAATTATTTTGGTGCCAAAAACTAGCGTATTTTAGGCCTAACTATAAATATTTGGTTGTTAGAAAACTGCAGAGACAAAAGATTCAAGAAGCTATTCAATTACTTCAATGGAGTCGGAGAAAGGTAGGGTTTATTGAATTCTTGCTATTGATTTGAGAAGTGAGAACCTTCTTGTTCGAATTACGGACTATGATTATTGTAGTTGATCTTAGATTTTCAGATTAAATACAATTATAGACTCGTGTATTGGATCAAATTAGAGAATAAATCATTTGATTCTTTTGTGTTCTTTCAGTTCATACAAATTCATGTATATGAGTACAATTTTAGATATATTTATTTGCATATATATGGCTGAAAGAAAGTGTAGATATGTATTTAAGCACTGTTGAGTGTCGGAATTTAGTTTCCCGATGTTTACACCCTAATTTGGGGTTTTTCCAAACCATGTGAAGGTCACGTGGTCTGATGATATCATCATGGGTACAACTGGCTAAATGACCGATAAGGCCCCAAAAAGTAGAGTTCAGACTGATCCCAATGTGCATAAAGGTTCAAAGCATCAAATAGCTTGATCACCTGTCTCATGACTGAGGACAACACGGTCCTTAATTACATCAAAGAGTACATCAGTCTCATCTAATTGGACCGAGAGACCGAGGTCATGAAATAGGTACATAGTGAGAACATCGGTTGATGAGACCAATGGTCACATAGGGGAGCCCCAGAAGTTCAAGATCAAGATACATCGGTCAACAAAGGCCAACAATAGGGGAGGAATAGAATATCGGGCAATGAGCGCGATATGGGTAAGGACTACTGGGTAGTTGAACGTGATGTGGACGTGAGCGTGGGTCTTTGACCAGTTGAAATGATGAGGTGGTTACATCTACTAAAGTGATAACGTGGGGGGAACAATATAGATAATGGGGGTGCTAAGTGGGGCAGCTAATTGTTTGTGCCTAGAATTTAGGAGCCACTACCCCATTATCATGGGTAGTTATCAACTTTGTCTATAAATAGGGTTAATTGTGCAACATCTCATTTTGCTAACACACACGCCACTTTTTCCCTGGCAGACTTTTTTTTTATTTTTTCTCCTCAAGCATTTCTGTTTGTCCTTGAGTGATTGTGAGTCTCGATCAATTACCTTCCTGAGTTACTGTAATTGTTGTTTCTTGTGATATCAATGAAGATGGTGTTCTCTGAGGTATTTTGAATTCTGTGTTTGTTTGTTTTTCCATTCTAGTTTGTTTTTCCATTCTCATTTATATTTATTTACTTGCATCAGAGTAAAGTAAGACTCATTGTTATTATTAGTTACCTTGATAGTAACCATTTGAATTAGAAGTTAGATTAGGTTTTAAAACCTCCTCAAGTCCAAGTGGACTCTGGCACGCCCAAGTAGACCACAATAGATTTTTATAGTAAACACCCGGTGACAGGGGTTTTGTTCCATGTATAAAGATGAATAGATTGATGTGTGAATCAAATTCAGATTTCTTCTCCAGTGAGTGAAGAATCAGACGATAGTTCTATTGGGATTGTGCCCTCAAACCCATCCTTTATGTACAAGACATTGGCATTTTAGGTATGGATATCATATTTACATTTCATTATGTATGATATCATGAGATGATTGTTTATAATCCTTAAGTATCATAGTAAGTAATTCGTGTGTGTATGAGATATGTACAAGTGGGATACGAATTACTATTCTTTGATATTTAAAAACTTATCACAGTGAATGATGAAACTGGATATCTTATCAGGTATACATTGTAGCATGATTAACGACCATTGGATGAAGTGATGAATCTCAATCACTGGAGTACAACTCTTAGTTAATGTTTTAGTATTTGTAGTGCATTGATGGACTTGAATTTTTCTTTTGACACTTAAGACTGTCAACAGTCGATAGGAACTCATAACTTGTATAAGGTACGTGTTTTCAATATTGAGAGGATTATGAACACAGACTGTGGATATGGATGCTTTGATTTACTAATCAGTGAGGTCTTAAAGATCAACACCTGGGTATCTTGGGTATGTCATGTTCATAGGGTTGTGAACATATATTGTTAAGAAAGAGTCTACCCTCTAATGAAGAGTAAGCATTCCCTTGAAAATGTCACCAAGTTGATCACTGAGAACTGCAGTCTTGTTGATAAGTAGTTATCAACATGTTTTGTAAGCATGAGAGGTGAATGGGACTCAAAGAATACAAGAAGTAATCATGATTCAGGTTGACAATAATAGTTTATCCGACTACCTGAATATGATTACAAATGCTGAAGGTAGAAGGACATTAGTACACCATACAAGTCTAGTGATCTCGTCAAAATCAAGATATAAAAGTATGCTTACTTATGCTTTAATTTCAAAAGATTTGCAGTGTAGATTTAAAGGTCGAACCCACAGAGATTGAATACTACGCACTTTAATTTTTAAAACCTAAATTTAATTAATTAAGAAAAAGGGATTTTGGATTTAATATGAATTAAACTAATAACAATAAAAGTAAATCTAAAGAATGAAAGCAATTAAATATTTGTTTTTATAATAAGTTTAAGAAACCTAGGATTGTAAATCCACCACTAGCTTCATAATAAGGGTATTTACGAATTACTTTAGCTTATTAAGTTGGATGATAATGGGGAATTGTAGCTACAAGCCCAATTCCTCCGTCAAGAAAATAACTATGGTTCAAGCACCAACATAATCCATCTTCGGTTAGCACGAATTATCACACACTAAACTAGGGTTGTGGTATAATTCGTCTAATCTAGGCATGGACTATTCGGATACTTGATAGCACAATTCAATTTAAGCACCATTACATGTAAATAATCTAAACAAGCATAGCAAGCATAGATCATTAAGCACACTACCATCAAAATAGATCTAAGACAAGAGTAAACTTTGAAAGTAACGATTTAATCAATTAGAGCACGATTTATTTATAAAAATCCTCGGAACATGTAACTGTCATCTATATATAATAAAACTAAAATAAAAACATAAAATACACCCTATTACTTGGCTAGGGTTTCATTGAAACCCTAGATCTTGAGTTTAGTTGGCCATAGAATTGATGAACGACAAGACGTTGATGGAGGAGGCCATGAGAATCCTTAGTCTTCTTCTTCTTCTCCTTGCTTTCCTCTCTTCAATGGCTGAAGTTGTTTTTGTATATGGATGTATCTAATGTTGTGTAATGATGTGTAACTACAAAATTGATTTAGAATAGGATTTATATAGAGTTTAGAAGGATTTAGGAAGCTTTCCTAAGCCAAATCGTACTAAAATTGCTATATTTACATTTCTGGATTTCATATGCACAAACCACCTTCACTAGGCACTTTAATTTAACAAAATACGCATTTTTGGTATTTTCACAAGTCGCTCGGGCAGCCCGCTCGCGCGAGGTACTTTTCGTTGCACTGCGTGACTTTTGTAGAATTGTGATAACTTTTTGCTCAGAACATGGATTGACTCGCCGTTTGCGGCCACGCGTCTATAACTCGAAGATCTACATTTTATATCTTTGGAGAAAGTTCTCAAATCCAAAGTATTCCTTGCCAAAAATGCGATTTACCAAGGCTGTTACTGCATTCAACTTTCACCGGAATCACCATTTGAGCCCAGAATGACTTCCAAAGCCACTAATCATTGGATTTTTGTGAATTTTTAAGTTAAAGCTCCAAATCCTATAAAATTTAGAATACTTATTAAAAATAACTAATAACTACATGAAATGGGCTAACAAAGGGTATTTGTAAGACTATAAACGGGAACTATTCATCGTCGATCATATAGTCGTCAATTCGGATATGTTCTTTTGCGTTGGAGTTCAATTATCATTTCATAGTGGATTAAACATTAACTGATCAGTTGGTTAATTTGCTAATCAAAGAGTTTGATCATGGGAATTAACAACTGGTCTGAGCCAACAATAAAGAGCTTAGGAGGTCCCACTCTTAGCTCCACTAGGATGCTTGGAAAGGCACATATGGATGTTGTCAAGATAAGTTTGAGCGATCAAAAGAGTTTTGATCGATTGAAATCAAGACAAGTTTTTCGATCAATTGAAAGTAAAAGTCAGTTTGGAAATATATATAAATAGGGTAGATGTGTGCAGAATTATTTTAATCACCGTTTTATCACTCTAGAAGCTGCAGAAACTGTATAGGGTTTTTCTACACCTCCTAATCCTCTCTATTAGGGTTCCCACCAACCCTATTCTTTTTGGCAAACATCCATAGGAGTCATAAGGGTGAAGACAACCTAAAGGAGACTACTGGAAGTTGAAGAATTGAGAATTGGGTTCAAGATACAAAGGTATCATGTTCTATCTTTCTTGTCTATGCATCTATAGAGTTGATAAGTAGTAGATCTAAGGCTACCAATAAAAGTTTTGAACTTTGTTTTCTATTGTGCATATATTTAAGTTTTTCAAAACCTAAATTCATTCAATTGGTATTAGAGCCTCGCTTATTTAGATCTATAGATGCGTTTTGAAATCCTAGTTTTCATTTGCATGTCAGTTTTAGTACTAGTTTTGAAATTGCATCGTCATAGATCTGTTTCTATAGCAGTTTCACTGCATAAAACAAATCTGTAATTGCATTTGATGCATGGCAGTTTCAATCGATTGAAATTGTCTAAGTTCAATCAATCGAAGGTGTTTCGATCGATTAAACTTGTGTTGTGTTCGTTCGATCGATTGAACGCGTGTTGAATTCAATCGATTGAACTAAGTTCAATCGATCAAAAGTGTTTCTCTATCACAGTTTTAAAAACTTTGGAAAAAAAATTATTTTAATCTTTCAAACCATTCTGGAAAAATTTTAAATCTATTTGTGAACTTTCTCTTCCAATCGATCAAAAAGGCTTTGATCGATTGAATGTTCGATCGATCGAAGTGTGACAGAAAACTAAGATGCTAGTTTCAAATGTGTTAATCAATTCATAAAGAGTTCATGAAGTTTGTGAATCGATTAGGACTTCCAATATATATACATTGTTGTATATATGCGTGGATATGTGTTTGTCTAACCCTTTTGTAGCAAGTTAGACCACTGTCTCGCATGGCACCGATTGTCAACAAATTTTAATTTTGTATTTAATTTGTGATTGGTGATTGTTGTATTTAAATTTTGGTTTGGTTTGTTAAGGCATGTGTAAAGGGCGATGCGACTTCATTCCTGCAAATAGGAGAGTCGCAGCGGTTTTCCTAGCCGTTTATTTTATTGCTATGTTTCTATTTTTAGATAATTCGTAAGCTTCGAAAGGAGCATAGGACAATGTAGTAGAATTAGAAAGTCTATGAAGATGGAGGAGCAAGCCGTTATCCATGAAAATGGAGCCGGAGGCGATCAAACCAAGAAGATGAATCTATGGAGATAGAGCCATGGGAGATAGAGGCATTATTAAATGCTTTTATTTCATTTTAGTTTTTTTGTTTTATGTGCTTGGATTGTGATTAGTATTAATTATATTATTACAACATGCATATAAAACTAGTTTTCTAAAACAAAATTCAAAAACTTCATCACATTAGTAAACATTGGATGTCTATGGGTAAAGTTAAAAAAATAATTTTTTCCAAATGCAAAATCCTTAATTATCAAATCTAGTGGTAGAGGGACTTATTCATAACTCCCACGATCTTCCATTAATTGTTCACTATAAGATGAGTAATGCATTATGTGTCACTTCGTCAGGGGTGATCATTCCATACGAAGGGTACGCTACTCATTGGTTACAAGATGTGAACTTCCTACAGATAAGATCAATCAGATGTCTTAGAGGGTGACCTCCACACGGAGGCACTACTTGAGGCGGTTGTGATTGGATCCTAGTTAATGGTACACAATAGCTAAGCTATGAATAAGGGATCCCATACGGAGCATTGTTCAAAAACTTGGAGATCAAATAGGTTCGGGAGTCATGACCTATTTTGCAAGAGTTACATAGCAGATAAGTCATGATTAATTGAAAGATCAAATAATGACCGCCACACGGAAGCTTTGTTCTTTTGTTTTGATATTCCGACGACTTTATATAAGAGTTTTAAGGATTCTTTTGTTTTGTACTATATAAAATTTTGATCTATATTAAAATGTCTATTTTCATTTTTTTAATAATTAATCATGTCTGGATCTGCATTTAGTTCACTTGCCACCACACTCATACAAAACAAGCTAACTGGAAACAATTGCATTGAATGGAAACGTAATCTGGACATTGTTTTAACTATGGAGGATCACATATATATCCTCACTACCCCATATGCTGCTGAACCCGTGGAAAATGCTACGGTAGCTACCAGACGCGAGTTTGACAAGTGGAAGAAATCAAAAGCGATGGCTTGTTGCTATATACTGGACTCTATGGCTGGTGTGTTGCAACACCAGTACCAATCGAACGATTTTGCCAGTACCATTATTACTTCCCTAAAAGAAATGTCTGGGAAACATGGCAGACCTACTAGGCAGATTGCCATGCAAAAGATAATGAGTGCTAAGATGTTGGAAGGAACTCCAGTAAGAGAATATGTTTTAAAAATGATTGGAAATTTAAATAAACTAGAGACACTGGGTGCCAACATTGACGCACAAACCCAAGTTGATATGATCCTCAACTCCCTGTCACCATCATTCGCTCAATTAAAACTAAACTGTAATATGAATTAAATGAATTTTTCTATGAGCAAATTGATGAGTTCTCTTCAGATAGTGGAAGGGGTGATTAAGCCTGGGGTTAACGTTATGAATGTTGAGAAAAGCTCTTCATCTTCCTGATCTGCGCCGAAAGGCAAGAAAGAAAAGAAGAAAGCTCGCACTAGTGGTCCAAGTGTTGGACAAGTCCCGAAGATTGCAAAATCTAAGCGAAAGGGCAAAGGCAAGGGGAAGAGGGGTTGTCAAGGCAAAGGAAAGGGTTTCTAATGCGGGGACAAAGGCCACTGGAAGAGGAATTGTCCAAAATTCTTACCAACAAGAGTTCAAGGTATGATCAAATCACATGTGACTGAAGTAACGGATACTTCGAACACTTGGTGCATTGATTCTGGTGCGACTAACCATATCTGTAATTTGTTGTAGAGGATCAGATCAACCAGAAGGTGCAGTGATGGGGAGATTTAGCTTACTCTAGGTTCTCGTGCAACCGTTTCTGTGGTTGCAATCGGAGTAGTATTTTTAGAATTTCCAGACAATAAGACTTTGATTTTATCAGATTTACTTTATGCCCCTTTAATGAGACGTAATTTAATTTCAATTTTAGAACTTTTAAATAAAAATTATTCTTTCTCTTTTGGAATTGAAGTTGTGATCAAAAGAAATGGTTCTTTTGTGTGTTCTGGTATTAAGTTAAATGGTTTGTATGTGATTAGACCATATATTTCTAAAGATTCTAATATGGAACTTAATAACTTAGTGATAACTTTACCATCTAAACGAAAGGAACCTTCCACTAATCTAACAAGGCTTTAGCACTTGAGGCTAGGTCATATCAATCTAAACAGGATTGTTAGACTAGTCAAAGAAAGGATCTTAGGCAATTTGGTTCTCGAACTAATGGAAGTTTAGAGGGTAAAATGACCAAAAGGCCCTTTCCTGCAAAGGGCAACTGAACCAATGCGTTGTTAAAATTAGTTTATATTGATGTGTGTGGACTAATAAATATTAGAGCTAGGGGTGATTATGAGTATTTTATTACATTTACTGATGACCACTCTAAGTATGGATATGTGTACCTAATGCAGCACAAATCTGTAGCCTTTAAAAAGTTTAAAGAGTTTAAAGAGTTTAGGGCTGAAGTAGAAAAGCAATTGGGCACACATATCAAGGTCATTCGATGTAATACCCTGTATTTTGGTATATTAATAAGACCTGGTATTTCATTTCTATACTCGTATCAACTTTCTCTTCCTTTTGGAAATTTTTGATACCAATCGATTGATAAGTTTCCCAATCGATTGACACTTTTTAGATACCAATCGATTGATAAGTATCCCAATCGATTGACATTCAACCGACTAAAAGTGATGATGTGTCATTATCCCAATCGATTGCCATTCATCCCAATCGTTTGACTTTGTTTCCAATCGATTGACTACAAATATCTGTTGCCAATCGATTGACTTGTGTCCCAATCGATTGACATAACCTGAGACAAGTTTTCTTCTTTCCTTCAGCTTTAAACGTGTGGCACTCTTAACCCCTATATACACTCGTTCATTTGTGGCCTTGGGTCACTTTGGGCAGCTTGAGAGAGAGAGAGAGGCATACCTCTTGTGAGATATATACATACATATATCTATCTATATATCTATATTTCTATATATACACACACACACTGACCTTGGCAACTTGAAGAAGAGAAGAACAAGAAGAAGAAAGGAGGAAGAAGGAGAGACAGAGAGAGGGCTGGACAGAGAAGAAAGAAGGAGGAAAGAGAGAGCTTGGAGATTTCAAGCTTTGAAACCACCCAAACGCACCCTAGGTGAGTCCTAACTCACTTGGTCACTTTATTTGATGTATTTACAAGTTGTTATGACCTTTAGATGTGATAAGAGTATGATTTCTACGTTTATATATGTTGTTTTTACAATCTGCTGGAGAAGACGTAGTGCCAATCGATTGACATAATCTCAATCGATTGACATCAGTTGTATCCCAATCGATTGAATAGGATTTCAATCGATTGACACTTTTTAGATACCAATCGATTGACATGTTCTCAATCGATTGACATGATTTTGATACCAATCGATTGAACTTAGTCCCAATCGATTGACATGATCAGAACATGGTTTCCTTTGCCTATTTATTATATAAGAGGTTTAGTTGTTCGATTTCTAATTCGGAATTCCATTATGCTACTATGGGGTAGACAGGAGTAATGTGACACCAAAGATTTATGGATAATGAATAAAAAGTAATATGAAGACGTGGGTGACGTGTTGTTTCTGATATGAATTTGATATCCGTTTTCTTTTAATCCGAGTAGTCAGGCCACATTGGGAATTGTCATGTGTCGATGTTAGAATGGAACGTAAGTAGGTTTGGTAAGTTCTGGGAATGGTACGTGGATGGACGATTGGTCATGATATGCTCTTAAAAGCGGTGAACCGAATACATGGTTCTTAAAAGCGGTGAGCTGGACCAAGAAGTCTTAAGATAGACTGGATGATCTATGATATGCTCTTAAAAGCGGTGAACAGGACCATTGTTCTTAAAAGCGGTGAGCTGGAATCACTAGTAGATGACGTTGAGTCGTGGCAATAGATTGATATGCCTTGTTCAAAACGTTATATCCCTGAAATGCGGTGAACAGGACCATTGTTCTTAAACGCTGGGGACAGACTGACGTGGAGTCCATGACATGCGGTGAGCAAGATATATTGCTCTTAAAAGCGATGGACAGAATAAGGGTGTATCCCTAGAGTTAAACGATTGAGTCTGTTCATAACATCTGAGTATGTTGAGTTTGGTATTTGAGTAACAAGACGATAAGGGTCGGTTTACAAGAATGAATAGAGGAACAAGATAATGTTATCCTTATAATAAGATGTTAACTCGTATTTTCATAAGCTTGTGTTTACTTCAGATAATTGGTACCTCGTTAGTTTATGCTCACTCAGCTCTCAGTAAGCTGACGGCCTTTTGTTGCCTGGACTTTCCCCGTCCAGAATATCCTGTCTCTTATTCTACAGGTAATGACCAGTACACTGATGACTATTATCCAGAGGAAGGCCCCACCGATGATGGTTACGCCAGGGAGGATTATCCTTATGCCAGTTGAAGACTGAAGATGTTATAGTTAGATTTCTTTTCGGTTGTTCTGTTAAACCTTTTGTTAGCGGGTACTTGGGCATTTGTTGTCTTCAGACCTGTTGTGATCCTGTGGACCATACTCTGATATTTTGTAATAGTTAGCACTGTGTGTTATTCTCAGTTGTTTATTGTTGTCTTTTTGGACTAGTACTGCGTGGTGTGGATTATTAGTGACTTTCACCTGTCATTCCTTATGGACCCATAAAGAAAATTTATTTTTCTCTATTTATGCTGCTCCGGGGCGTGACAGGGTTTTTGGTATCAGAGCCTGCGTTTGGTACTCTAGGTTGTGATACTTTTGTTCACTAAGTATTTCCACACCATCTGGTCCTAGTATGATAGAATTTCTTTGAGATGAGATATGAGTATAAGATAAGTTCGTCTTCCTGACGATAGATAGTTTTTCCTTTGCAGGATAGCATGGATCCGGAGTTTCACCGGTTTGTGACTGATGCTTATGGAGGACATATTATCCATGGAGATACCGTGGAGCCAGCTGACCTAGAGTTTTATCGTGAGCGTGTGTGCCAGATAGCTAGTCGACATTTAGAGGAAGACATGTGGAGAGCGCTTTATGTGACCAGGAGTACTCACCCAACACAGATGCGCATGGATGCTTACCATACTACGAGGGTCGGTAGAGACATTTGCCAGGAGATGTTACGACTAGTTTTGAGTAAACCAGAGATTGATGAGATTGAGTTGAGAGCCATTGTAGCCGGTCCACCAGAGCCCGTAGTTGCACCAGCAGCAGCAGCCCCACCATCACCAGTACCCGTCCTAGAGCCAGAGCCTGAGCCGATTGAGGATGAGGAGGATCTAGAGCCTGAGGATGAGCATCCCGATGAGGACATGGACGGAGATAGAGAAGAGGAGCCGATAGATGACGAGGACCCAGTAGAGGATGAGCATGCAGACGATGCAGATGATGAACCTGAGGATGACCCCGAGGAGCCAGAGTTTGAGCCAGAGGATCCAGTACCAGACCCAGAGGCTATTGAGGCAGACGTAGTAGTAGATGAGGAGGTGCCCGCCGAGGAGATAGTTGTGCCAGAGATACCCGTTGTGCTTCAGATACCAGCTGGACCCATTATGCATATGGCAGCCATGGCCGATATGGCAGTAGGATGGATAGCTCAGATGGTAGCACAGCCAGCAGATTTTGTTATGGGAGAGGTAGCTATAGCAGGAGCTCTTGACATAGCTGACGGTTTTGCTGTAGTAGCTGTTGATGTCGCTAACCAGGCGATAGCAGACGTGATAGAGGACGATGATGCAGAGATGATAGAGGATTGGGATATAGGGGTAGTAGTCGGAGATCTTGTCGCACCAGTTGAGGATGATCCACTCGAGGAGATGGATATAGACCCAGAGGACGAGGCACCACCAGCAGGATCAGATACTGACGACTTTTGAGTCAGGATCGGCAGGGTGTAGATTTTGTTAGTTTATATTAGGACATGTTGTCCACCAGATTTTTGGGAGCTTGAGAGATAGCTATTGACCATAGCTTTATATAGCATTAGCTGACTTTAGTTGTTGTAACTCTTGTCCCATATGGTACACGGTTTTACTAGTGTGTACTATACGGTACATCTTTTGATATATATATATATATATGAGCGGTACTTTTATTATTGTTTGGTTGTTGCGTTGTGCTGTGTTGTTTAGTAGAATGGTTAGTTTTGCTGTTTCTTGTTCTATCTTGAGTTCATTTCTACGAGAAGATTTTCAGCTGATCAATATGTCTCTTGTAGGCGATACTCGTTAGCATCATGGTAGGACCCTTGAGAAATCACCAAGCACGTAATGGAGCACCTATTCCGGAAGGGATGGACCCGACGGGAATTTTCGAAGCATTTCTGCAGAGGGTGGAGCATGTGGGGGATACATATAATCACTCCACCCACCAAAGACCTCTTATACCCCCGCCACCAAGACAGACTGGAGATAAGCTGTTAGCAAATTTTCGTGGGTTACGTCCCAAAAAGTTCGATGGACTAACAGAACCATGGAAAGCAGAACAATGGATAAGAGAGATGGAGTTAATATTTGAAGTATTGGAATGCAGCGAGCAGGAGAAGCGTCGCCTTACTACGTTTCAGCTCACTTATGCCGCCGCAGATTGGTGGGAAGCTGAGCGAGCCACTATTGGGATCGATGCCGCTAAAGCTATGTCGTGGGAGACATTCAAAAGCAGATTTTTGGATAAGTATTTTCCAGAAGATGAGAGAGATCAACAGGAAATGAACTTTCTCAATTTGATCCAAGGAGGATGGAATGTACGGGAATACACAACACAGTTCGAGCGTTTATCCAGATTTGCTCAGCATATGATAGACACTCCGCAGAAGAAGGTGAAGAGATTTCACCAAGGACTGAACCCCCACCTCAGACATATGATGGTTGGTCATCTGAACCAGTCGTATGAGGAAATTGTTAGATTTGCTACAGGATTAGAAAAGGATGCTAATCCAGTACCGCAATCACAGACAAATCGACCTCAGTTGTCACGAGGGTTTCAACAGAGAAATTTCCCTAATCGACCACTGAGAAATACCCAAGGATGGAGACCTCAGGAAAACTTTCAAGGAAACAAGAGAACCTAGGAAGGAACCAGGAAACCGCAGCAGAGTTATAATCGACCTCAACAATATCGCCAGCAGGGGTCACAACCATAGGCATTACTGACAGCCCCGCCAAGCAACACTGGAGGTTGTTTTAACTGTGGAAAACCCGGACATATTGCAAGGAACTGCACTGCCCACAGACCTAATCGCAGGCCGGATATTGTCTGCCGCAACTGCAATAAACCAGGACACTTGAGCAAGGATTGTCGTGCACCACGAGGAGGATACTACGGGGCACCAGTGCAAGGAATTCAAGGACCTCCTGATCAGACGAGAATGAATGCTATCATTCCAGGAGAAGCAGGCTTTAATGCTGATGAGCAGCAACATTTGGAAGGTACACTTGTACTCTTTCATAGTCCAGTTAAAGCTTTATTTGATACTGGAGCCGCACGTTCTTTTATTGCTGTTCAAATTGTGCGTCAATTGGGTTTAGAACCCCAGACACTTGAGTCAATCACCTTTGGGAGTGACAGTTAAGTTGAGTAAAGTGTGTAAAGATTGCCCTTTGACTTTGGGAGATAGGAATCTTCCAGCAGACTTGGTAGTTCTGTCAATGTCAGAATTCGATGTTATCCTAGGGATGGATTGGTTAACTAAGTACAGTGCCAATCTGGATTGCCCTACTAGGACGATTGTGTTTTCAATACAAGGAAAGCCGACGATCAGATTCCAGTGCCAGCCGACGAGCGATATGTTTCTTACCAGTTGTTTGGCTACAATTGGGGATACGAGTACGGAGATTACGATGGATCAAATTCCTACCGTACAGGATTTTCTGGATGTATTCCAGGATATTAAAGGACTTCCACCGAAAAGAGAAATAGACTTCTGTGTGGAATTAGTACCTGGTACATTGCCTATTTCTAAGACTCCATACAGGATGGCACCAACTGAGATGTTAGAACTAAAGAAGCAAGTTCAAGAGCTTGAAGATTTAGGATTTGTTCGTCCAAGTACGTCACCTTGGGGAGCACCAGTTATATTTGTAAAGAAGAAGGAAGGAACACTTCGACTCTGTATGGACTACAGGGAGTTGAATAAAGTTACGATTAAGAATAAATATCCACTACCACGAATAGATGATCTATTCAACCAGTTACAAGGATCTAGGATCTTTTCCAAGATCGATCTGCGTTCTGGATATCACCAGCTGTTAGTTCAACCAGAGGATGTATCGAAGACTGCTTTCAGGACGAGATACGGGCATTACGAGTTTCTAGTTATGCCTTTTGGATTGACGAATGCGCCAGCAGTATTTATGGACTTGATGAATAGAGTATTCAGACTATATCTGAATAAATTCATTATAGTGTTCATTGATGATATACTGATCTACTCAAAGACAGAAGAGGATCACAAGGAGCATTTACAGGTTGCCTTGCAGACACTTCGAGATAGCAAGTTGTATGCAAAGTTCAGCAAGTGTGAGTTTTGGCTACAGGAAGTCAAATTCTTGGGACATGTTATATCTCAGGAAGGTATTTCGGTAGACTCATCTAAGATTGATGCAGTCTTAAGCTGGAACAGACCGACGAATGCGACCGAAGTCAGAAGTTTTCTGGGTTTAGCAGGATATTACAGAAGATTCATAGAAGGGTTCTCCAAGTTAGCAGGACCATTGACGAATTTAACAAGGAAGGAGACGAAGTATGAATGGACAGACAAGCATGAGGGTGCATTTCAGGAGTTAAAAGAAAGATTGACTTCTGCACCAGTACTCGCATTACCTAAGAGTGGAGAAAAGTATGTGATCTACAGTGATGCATCGTACCAAGGACTCGGGTGTGTGCTGATGCAAGATGGAAATGTTATCGCATATGGATCAATACAATTGAAGGTACATGAGAAAAATTATCCTACGCATGATCTGGAATTAGCAGCAATAGTGTTTGCATTGAAAATTTGGAGACACTATCTCTACGGAGAAAAGTTTGATCTGTTTTCCGATCATAAGAGTCTGAAGTATTTGTTCTCTCAAAAGGAGTTGAACATGCGACAGCGGAGATGGATGGAGTTACTCAAGGACTATGACTTTTCTTTGCAATACCATCCCGGTAAAGCAAATGTCGTAGCAGATGCTTTGAGCCGTAAGCCTCGGCTAGTGATCGCTGCATTACTAATTAGAGAATGGAGAGCATTAGAAGAAATTGCTGAATTTGATCTTCAGCCAGTGGAGCCAATGAAAGGACAACATTTTGGATGTCTTATGGTACAACCGACTTTGATCAGTCGTATCATAAAGGCTCAACAGACATCAGAGTGAAGTTATGGTTCGCCAAGATGTCAGCCAAGGAACCAGAAGTCTGGAGTATTAGTACAGACGGAGCTTTACGATGTAAGGGTAGACTCTGTGTACCTAATGAAGAAAATCTCCGAAAAGACATATTGGATGAAGCACATAAGTCACGAATGACTATTCATCCCGGAAGTACAAAGATGTACAAGGATATGAAGAGAAATTTTTGGTGGGAAGGAATGAAGAGAGATGTGGCAGAGTATGTAGCTCAGTGTCTTACTTGTAAACAAGTAAAGGCGGAACATCATAAACCACCTGGACTTCTACAGCCGTTACCTATTCCTCAATGGAAATGGGAACACATAACCATGGATTTCGTGGTAGGATTGCCGAAGTCACAGCAGAATCATGATGCTATATGGGTAATCGTGGATCGACTTACTAAGACGGCACATTTTATTGCCTATAGCATGACATACTCAGTAGAACGTTTGAGCCGAATATATCTACAACACGTTGTACGATTACATGGAGTGCCTATATCTATTGTGTCAGACCGAGATTCGCGCTTTACTGCAGAATTTTGGAAGAGTCTCCAGACAGCAATGGGAACGACATTGAACTTGAGTTCAGCTTTTCATCCACAAACAGATGGACAGACTGAAAGAATTAATCAAGTGATGGAAGATATGTTACGAGCCTGTGTCATTGATTTTGAGAGTTCTTGGGAGATGCACTTACCTCTGATTGAGTTCGCCTATAATAATAGTTATCATTCGAGTATAGATATGGCGCCATTTGAAGCATTGTACGGAAGACCTTGCCGATCGCCGCTATGTTGGACCGAAGTCGGAGATAGTCAACTTCTTGGGCCAGAAATGGTACGGGAAACCAGTGAAAAGATTCAAGTCGTAAGTGAGAAGATGAAGACAGCCCAGACCAGATACAAGAGTTATGCTGACAAGCGACGCAAAGACTTGGAGTTTGCCATTGGAGATCACGTATTACTCAAGGTTTCACCTGTTCGAGGAATCGTCAGATTTGGTCAGAAAAGGGGCAAGTTATCGCCACGTTTCATCGGACCATTCGAGATTCTAGAATGTGTTGGGAAGGTTGCTTATCGCCTTGCGTTGCCACCAAAGATGTCAGGAGTGCACAACGTTTTTCACATCAGTATGCTGAGGAAGTGTGTTCACAACCCAGCGCATGAGATCAACTTTGAGGATATTGACGACATCCTATTGACGCGTTTTCTTATCACACCCAAGTGTAGGTGATCGTACAAGTAATAAAGTTCTGGAAGTCCAGGTCGAACCCACAGGGAACGGAATAAAATTTTATAAAGTTAAGTATATAACTATTTTGTCACTAAAAAGAAAATAAAAGATGATGGGTTTTTGTGAGGTTTTACTAAACTACTAATTTTTATATGTTTGCAATAAAAGTAATTAAAGCTATTTTTTTCTTAACAGTTTATGGTAAAGATTTTAAAAGTGCAAAATAAATTAACTAACATACTAGTAAGAAAAGGAAGAAAAATATATAAAAGCTAAATTTTTGTAAGATAAACTTTTTAGATTTAATAATAGCAAAAGATGGAAATAATACAGATATTTAAGCAAAACTATTATAAAACAGGAAATATTAATTAACTAGGGGGAATGATTTAAAGGAATTGGGAATATGCAAACCAACACTAGATCCCACAACTTTTGTGCATTTGAAAAGCATTTGGCATTTAAGACCGCAGAGTCATTCTTTATTTAAAAATAAACTTTCACTAGTCAGGGTCATATCAAGTGTATCAGGTTTGATATGAAACGACATCGTTTGGTTTAAAGAAAAATAAAAAGGCAATTGGGCAGTAACCAGGTTCGAACCGTGCCCCGCTGCGGACGTGGGTTATTCAGCGTCCAGTCCCCACCACTCTGCCACTACACAATTGCCTATCCATTATTGGATAGAAATATATATAAACACATATTTGAAATATTAACTTTGTCATGTGAGTTGTTTGAGTATGCTAGGTGTTTTTTATGACAAAATGCATAGTTT
This sequence comes from Hydrangea macrophylla, assembly GCA_033977485.1. Lineage (NCBI taxonomy): Eukaryota > Viridiplantae > Streptophyta > Magnoliopsida > Cornales > Hydrangeaceae > Hydrangea > Hydrangea macrophylla. The sequence goes on along the minus strand of CM066985.1, from coordinate 77,273,678 downwards.
GACAATCCACATAATTAGGCTTTTTATTTCAAATATATATAATCTTTTGAGCCCATTATAGCCATAGTATATAAACATGTTAAATGGTCATAAACTATAGATACATAGATATTTTTGGCCATAAATGGAAAAATAACTCATCCAGATAAATTTGCTCATTTAAGATTAGTGCACAGAAGTTGAGGTTTCTAAGTTTTTATTGCATATCCCCAATTAAAGTTTTAGCCTACCATTTTGGAATTGAAACTGTTATCAAAATAAAATTAAAAGATAAGTTAAATAGATGCACGCAATCACCGTGCAATTAAAATTAAAGTTGTAAAACTAAGGTAAGAGTGAAATATAATATTATTATATTATTTTCCTACTTAACATGAGCTGGGGTTGAATTTGTGGAATCTGCAAAATAGCAAAGTTTAGTACAACTAGGCTAATAAAATATACATAAATGGAAATACTGAATTAATAATAAAATGCTAAACCTTTGACTTTGGATTCTTGTGGGGTCACAGTGGTTGAACTCCAAGAACACAAATAAGGCCAAACCAAATCCAAATATACTTTTGGAGTGAGATATGGGTATGATGTACTTTTGGACTTTAGTAGGTGATTATAACAACTACGTGGCAAAGAAATCTGATATTTGCTTGTAAAATCTGTCTTCTAGTAAATAAAAATATTGCTATAAAAACTGAAAATTTGGGGTTTCTAACTATTTTAGGGGGCAACTATAAGTACTACTAGACTAGAAATATTAAATCTAATTTTAAATAGGAATATTTTACTACTACAAATTGACAAAGGTCATACAAGAAAACAAATATTTTATTTTAAGAAATACAGTACACAAAGTTTTGCTACATATTTTTGAACATTAAATTATCAATTACATAAAAGTAAAATTTTACAACTACTAGAACTAGAAAAGGCAAAGAAAAACTAAAGTTTCCTATTTCTAGGGACAATATAAAGTGCTCACATAATAACCTCCCCTAAACTATTCTCTCCAAACTGTGATTGTGTTGTGAAGCTGTGTGTTGGTTGCTCCCCTTCTCGTCTCTTTTTATAGGCGAGGTTAAGTGATGAATTCATCACTTCATACATCAGCTGCCATTTTTTTCTTCAGTTCGCGTGTTCTCTGACAGTGTTGAAATGAGCTGCAGAAAAGAGAGAGAGAGAGTGTGAGAAAGAGACAGTTGAGAAAAGGAAAGAAATAAAATGATAAAAAAAAATGTAACAAGCATCCAAAGTTTGGACGCAGTGCTTTTCGTTTTTCTCTTCTTTTTTTTTTTTTTTTTTTTTTTTTTTTTGGGATTTTTACTATTCAAACAGTAATTTTACTATTTGTTCACTATTCATGTTTGACTAACTATAGGAGATACTACAGTGTGGTTGCTACTTCTTTCCTTCCATTTATTTCACTTCATTTTTACCTAAAGATATAAAATATGTAAAAATAAATAATTACATGCATTTGAGTGACATCACTGTTAAATTATATTAATTCAAATATGCATGTAAAACTAGGAATTTGGGGGAATAAATGAGCATTATGTCTATTATATTGGCACATGAATGTGCAATATTCAGTGTTTGTCAGATATCGAAGTCAACAGCGACGTTACGTTCAATGAAGGACCTATTCGTATTCTAGATCGAGGAATCAAGAAACTCAGGAACAAGGAGATTCCGTTAGTCAAGATTCAGTGGAAGCATCATGATGAAAGAGAAGCTTCGTGGGAGCTAGAGTCAGAGATGCGCGAGAAGTTTTCGTTTTTATTTTAAACCTTGTTGCTTTTGATTTCGAGGACGAAATCTTTTGTTGAGTGGTGGATGATGTAATACCCTGTATTTTGGTATATTAATAAGACCTGGTATTTCATTTCTATACTCGTATAAACTTTCTCTTCCTTTTGGAAATTTTGATACCAATCGATTGATAAGTTTCCCAATCGATTGACACTTTTTAGATACCAATCGATTGATAAGTATCCCAATCGATTGACATTCAACCGACTAAAAGTGATGACGTGTCATTATCCCAATCGATTGAAACTAATAAAATGAAATCCAATTTTCCAACAGAAAGTTCAGGTGCAATCTTTGTACTTGTGGCTATTTCTGAGATAATGTTCTACACTACTTATGAGAGTAGATAATTGATGATGTGCTTGCTCTTTGTGGGTCATTCATATCAAAACCATTGCTATCACAGAGTTCTTCACCGTTCTTTCACTGAGTTGGTTAGTATTGGCAATTGGCACAGTCAAACTATGTGTTCACTACTTCTTTAGCAGCTTATTAGCCTTTGTAATGGCTTGGTGCCTATCATTTTGCTGTTTTTGCTCCTCTTTGAGGGCCTGTCTGGAAATGGTTAAAAAGGGTCACATTCGGTTTCACTTTCATCTAGGTTTTATGGAAACCAATATTGTGTTGGTTTGATGAATAATTGGCTCAGAGTCCTAGATGTAATCAAAAAGTAGCTACACTAATATCAAATTATTTAGAACTAGTTATTTTCTGAACAACAGAATCGGTTCTTGTCTGCATTTTTTTTTTCTTCCTATTATTGTTCTATCATCTCCACCTCAACGAACCTCATTGATTCTACTTGAGAATCTTTAGTACTTAAAAGGGCTGGACACCATTATGCAGGTTAGTACTCTGAGCTCAATATTGTGCACCAAATCATGGGTTTTCCTTTGCCACAGCATACAGGATTGATTTTTCTGTGGATGAACATACTTTGAGTTACTGTTTATGAACAATAGTGTGATTTATATGTTTAGATCTAGATGCCCACATGATGCCATGTTCATCTGTCAAGGCAGGCTAGCAATAGGAAGAGGGTGTTACTTATGGATGCACACATGGAAATAGCTATGGAAAGATCATAGCTATAGATAGAGAGATCAAGTTTTTCTTCATTTAAATATTATTAGAAAATAGTAAAAATCAAGAAAAGATGTAGGGAAGTGAATCAGAAAGATCAAAACTTTTAATTTAGGACTTGTTTAGTAACATTGCGGTTCACAATTTTCTGTCTGTGTTTTTATCCTTCTGAACACGAAAAATTGAAAACGTATTGGGTAGTCCTTTCCGTTTTTTTCTTTTTTCTGAAAACTGCAACAAAATTGGGCCAAAAAAAAAAAAAGAAGTGGTGTTCAGATTTCGTATTCTATTTTGACCAAAAAAACAAAACAACACAAAAACTAGCTTCTGTTTTGAGAATTTATAATCTTAAAACCACAACATTACCAAACCGTCCCTAAGTTTTCTTCCTTTGATTTCTTTCTTAGTAACCAAATGAGTAACAGCAACTCCAATACAGTTTCTTTTCTTTTTTCCTTGCTGAATCCATGAACCAAACAAAGCCTTTAGCGTAAGGAAAATACCATTGTTTCGAGGACTACCCACACAAAAGACCAAGGTTCTATCCTCATGGGTTAAAGATGTATGGAACTGATGAATATCAAAGGACAATCCAATATTTGAAAAATAAAGCATCAAATTTCCCAACACGCAGCACTGTATGAAAAGGAAACTCATTCCGAGTCCCTCACAAATTTCTGGGAAAATATGGTTATATATCATAGGAAAAATAAACCAATAAAATTTCCCAATTTTCCATTTCACAAGAATTACACATCGACTTAGGCAGGCACCCAAATAACTACAAATAACAACATAGATAAATACTCACCCCCAATAATTTATGTACTTTGCTATATACCACGTCATATATCACCCCCAAGGTAGATTGTCAGTCTCAGGCCCAGAGGTGAAAAGGAAGCAATGAAATATTCCATCTTAATCTTCAAACTAAAGTATACATATTAAGTTTCACTTATGCCAAAAGATGCTATTACTACTAAAGATGGTAATACTACTGACTAGTAAGAGAAGCCTCAAGGACAAATGACTCTCTTTTAGGTTCTCAAGCTCAGGTTCTACATATCAAACAAAATCTCAAAAGCATATGGAAGGCTCTAAATGTTCTCTTTCTCTTCAGGCTGATTGGAGTGTGGATACACACAGCTTTAATCTCTAGGAGAACTGCTACTCCCAGAAAACTTCTTTCCACCATATCTCTGCAAAACCCAAGAGAGAAGATATAACCCAAATAAAGAAAATGCCTAAAATTTCCCAATTAAACTACTAATCACTCACCTGCTTTCCAATACTGAACGGTACATATTTGTACTTGATCATGTGTAGAATTTGACGCTTCATTGTGAGGGCAAATAGAACAATCCAGTAAAACAACAGTATCGGCCAGAAAACAGGCACATCCAGCACAGAGAAGAAGGTCAAAATAAAAGCAACAACAAACGCCTTTGTGATGGAATACCTGAAAAAAAAAAGAGTGAATCTCTAATTTGATTACCAGTCAATCTCAGTAAGATTAGGAAGCTTCACAATCTCAAACAATTTCTAAAATTGAGTGATGACAAAAGTTTCTCTTATCATCACTCTAGACAAACAAACGTGCCAAAAAGACCTTATGGTTTCCGAAATTGGCCAGTCCATGAACGCATTGGCATAGTATCACCTCAAGTCATTGATCAATCGTGTTTTGTTCTAATGACCATTGAATTTAACGCACTGGCATAGTATCACCTCAGTTCTACTGCCCATTATCCATCAAGTCATTGATCATTCGTGGTTATGGCAATATCATATGCCAAAAAGACATGTACGCAGCAAAATGACCTCGTAAAGAAAGATGGAAAAATGTCTCAAACAAACACGAGTAGAGGATGTGATGAACTGCAACAACTTAGTTCTACATATTGTTGACTGTAAGAACAAATGGCAAGACCCCTCCCACCCCAGCAAATTTCAGGACGGTGATATTAAAATCCACCAATAGCAATAAGTATACGAATAAACCGTATAATCACAAATTAATTTCAGTAAACAATCCTTGAGAAACATTATACAAATTTCTTCAAACTATTTTACGTTTTACCACGAGAAACGCCATCTCAGACAAAACATCTGAATATGCTACATGCTAGCACTTGATTCAAATTGGCTTCATTAACATTTCTTTTGAATTGGTTTTCAATATGATGATCACAAATTCACAATACAACCATATGCAAAGCACACAGAAGATATGCAGTAATTGATATCACAAAACAAGAACAAACAATTAGAGTAAAACACGTCATCTGTAAATGAGAATTTTCCATGAAAAACCATAGAATATATAAACAACTTAAAACATAGCAATTTTAACGAAATGAAGTGAACGAAAAAAAAATGAATTACCAGAATCTAAATTCGGGAAGGCGACGAATGAATGGCTTGAATTCATCAGAATCTTTCGTGGGCAACGAAGCCCCGTCCAAAGCTTCAACCTCCGGATCAATTTTGGGAGACAGAAACCCAATCAAGAGGTTCAAAACATATATGCCTACACCGTAGGACACAACGTAGAACCCTTGAACATAGTACACTCGCAATACATAAATCGAAGCAGCGACCAATGTTCCTATCCATCTCTCTACTATATGAGGGGTTGATCGATCCAGATAATACTGAAATGCCTTCGAGAAATCGCTTCTCCATTTTGCTACCGGCTCTGCGGCTGTCCCACCATCATCACCTCCTATGCCTTCCATTTCACCCTATGTAGCTCATCATATTAAGCTCCATTGAAGGCACACACACACACACACACACACAAACACATATATAAACATATTTATATATATATATTCAGAGTCTTTCTAATGAGCGATCCCTCATTATAACAGGGTGATGATTTCTAATCCTGATCGTGCGGTGCTCATTTAATCCTTGCGGTAAAAGTGAAATTCCCTGTGCAGTAAATGAGGACCGACGGTCAAGATTAGAAGTCATCACCTTTTTATAACGAGGGATCCCTCATCAGAAGGACTCTGAATATATATGGCTGCCGGTAAGGGCGCTTAGGGTTTTTAATGGGCACTTAAGGTTGAGTTAAAAAAAAACTAAATTTTAACAATTTAGTTTACTTAGGAAGGGCACTCTATTACATTTCGCTACATATTATTATATTTAAGGGAAAATTACACTAACCACCTTTGAGATATGATCTAATTACACGTACATCTCTTATGTTTTCAAAAATAACAATCACCCCCCTTGTCAGGTAACAAAATAGCCAAATTTACTAATTTACCAGTATCTTGTAATTTAATTTTTTTTCATATCCCAAACAGTCTTTTGTAGATATGAATAATATTCAATTCCTACAAGAAAATCCCAATCACAAATGACAGAATACCAAGTAAACCATAAACTGAAACAACTTATTACTAATAACACCCAGCTGCTAAACATGGTGTTCAGTCTTCATCCAAGCACAACATGAACTAAACCAAAATTCGAAAGGAAGAAAATAAATTACTTATGCACATAATTATATATCAGTCTTCTATTCTTAATTTTTGTATTGGCATGTCCTGAATACAAAAATATATGGATATTATGTACTAAGGAATTGTGTGAGCTTATTTAGCTAAAAATAAGAAAAGTCCACATGACTGAGAACAAAATTGTTCCTTCTCTGTTTTCAAGATGTCCTCCCTTACCTTTGATGATATGAGTGGTGTCTTGTTTAGCTTAGCACAAAACAGTCTGGAGGCAAATACCTGAAATAACAGAAGAAGGTATGACGAAGGGATACCCAAACAGAAATCCGTAGAGGCCAAGTCTGGTTCTTTCATAAATCTACTAACTAATAGAATAATATACAAATATATATATATATATATATGTTTTTGGCTCACCAATAATACTTAGATTAATAAAGATGATAAATTCACCAAAACTACAATGACAATAAGACAGTAAAACAAGTCCCCAAACACAATATAAGACACCCCAAGAGCTCTGCCTAAACCTCTATATCAAACCCATTACAATCAAAACCCACAATTTCATAAAGCTTAACTTGCAAATAAAACCAAAAAAGAAAAGAAAAGAAGAGTGACAACAAAGCCGACATGATCAAAACCAAACCAAGCCAAACCAAGCATTGTGTCCCAATCAATTGGGGTCGGCTGTATGAATCCTTTTTCTCCATTCTGCACGATCAAGAGCTATATGCTCATTTAAATTATATATATTCATATCTTGTTGCACCACATATTCCCAAGTCAGTCTAGGTCTGCCTCTCCCTCTAACCATTCCAGGCACTACGATCTTATCACTCTTTCGCACAGGTGCATCTACAGATCTTCGTTGCACATGGTCGAACCATCTAAGTCTATTCTCCCTCGACTTATCCTCAATATGTGTCACTCCTAAAGTCTCTCGGATGTACTCATTTCTAATTCTATCTTTCCTAGTCTTACCACACATCCATCTTAGCATCCTCATCTTCGCTACACCCACTTTGCTAATGTGTTGTTTCTTAGTTGCCCAACACTCTGTCCCGTAGAGCATAGCTGGCCTAATAGCTGTCCTATAAAATTTTCAGTAATAGGCTAACAGGTCAGTCCTTGAATCACTTAGAGGCAGCCGAAATTACAATCTTTTTTTGGTGCTCAGCAAATAAATTTATGTCAAAGGACTAAAGTTCAAAAAGCAGTATGACGAAGGCAAGCCAATCATCAATGCTAGCAGAAGCCAGAATTACAGCTCCTTGAAGAACATCCAAACAAACGCCCCAAAAGATACCAAAGCAGCAGAAGCCACAAACAATGACTGCCCATGGCCTAAGCAAACAACCAAAATCTACAAACAAACAAAAAAACCTGGCCCACCACCCATAACCTTACAGCCAAAAAACAAACCAAAAAAATCAAACCTAAACCCAAAAACTCTAAATAACAAGAGTAATGTTATGCTTCCCAAATTTTCATCCCAAATCTCCATCCCAAATGATGCGACAGTGGAACCACTAAATTTTGATTGAAGGATGTTTAAGTAAATCTCAGTGGTCCCACTGCCACATCACTGCCAAGTCATTTGGGATGGGTTTTTGGGATTTGGATTTGAGAAGCATAGCATTACTCAAATAACAATGAGACGACGAGAACCCAACAATCACTTACCATGCATTGGCAGCCGAAATCACATTAATCAATTTATAGAAGACGCCAATTTATAGAAGACGCCGAAATCACGTAGATATATATAGATACACAAACATTTGTGATTCCAACAATGGAGAGAGGGTTAATAGTGGTACACTAGTACATACCTGCCTAATTTTCCATTTGGAGGACAACACTATTCCCAGTAGGGTTTGCTTTGAGGAAGAAGCTAATATGTAAATATTAGAAGAGTTTTTAGAAAGAGTGCCCTTATGGTAAAGTGTAAATATATATATATAGGGAGAGGCTCTTAAGCATGGTTCGAGGTCGCGGCATCGGTCGCGGTATCGGAGTCCGTTGTGATGACTCGGGGTCACGGTATCGGCCTGGTATCGGGCGATACGCAACGAAACGCTAGATTTAAGGTTCAAAAAAATATAAAAAAATAACCAAAAATTCTAAAATAATAAGAATAGCAAAATTGACATAATAGATTGTCACAATACCCAATGTACCAACTATAAATTCACATATTATTCAACTCACACGCTGCCGATCTACTGTTTGAACATTTTTTTATTACACACACATTTTAAACAAATAAGTAAACATTTTTTTTTATAAAATAAAATTAATACACATACAACTAAATAAACATTTTTTTATATAAATAAAATGAAGTTAATACACACACATTTTGACCAAATATAAACATTTTTTTATAAATAAAAACAAAAATTAATGCACATACAACTAAATAAACATTTTTTTTTAAATAAAATAAAATTAATACACATACACATTTTTACCAATTATAAACATATTTTTATAAATAAAATCAAAATTAATACACATACAACTAAGTAAACACACATACACATTATACTTGGGGTATAAAAATCCAATCCCCAACTTAATCCCACTGCGTGCTTAACCCAGACTTTAAAAATAAAAAAATAATAAAAAAAAAATCGACTAACAATTACATATAGATACACAATACTAATTCATTCCATATCAACATATGGGGTTATTTTGAAAATGTTTTAGAACTTTTGGGGGTGATATCTTAATAAACTAAAGGGTGACAACAAGTTAGGGGTTTTTATGAAATGTTAGAAAAATTGATGGGTAAAAGGCTTAAATTCACAAGATTAGAGGATTTAAAAATAAAAAAGACTTTTAATTAATATACACAACTAAATAAATCAGGTGCCCTTGACCCACTTCGTAAAGAAGAGAGAGAGAGAGAGAGAAGACGACGAAGAAGAAGAGGAGAAGACGACGAGTACGAATCACGATGGCGAGAGTGAGACAAAGTGCGATCCACGATGACGAGAGCGAGACCCGTACGATCCACGATGGCCTTAGGGTTTCACGAAGAGGTTGTGTGATACAGGTATGTCCTTCATATTGATTTCTGCCATTTAAGGTTCGCAAAAATGAAGTTCTGGATCGCAAACAAACCGCGATCTGGATCGCATGAACTGGATCGTGGTTCCATAGGGGGGTTGCGATCCTGGTAACCCTGATTTCAGATACCGTTTACGCAGCTTTTGATTTTTTTTCCTCACTTTTTCCAATATCTCGGCTATTATCTCGGCACATCTCGGCCGATATTTTCTTAACTCGTTTGTTTCGGCCGATACGACCGATTTTTAGTCTGCTACAAATTTTTTTTTAACTCAGTGTAACTCGTTCAAAATCTCGTATCTGACACTGTCGATACCGAGTTGACTCGGTCGATACGTCTCGGTATCGGCCGTTACTTCAAACCATATCTTAAGTGAACTGGGTAGAGTGAACTTACCCAGTAAACTAGATTTTAAGCCTAGAAGAACCCGTGGGCCAGCGGGGCACAGGATAGAGCGCGGGTCAGCGAGGCAGCCCACGAATTCTTTTAGGCTTAAAATCCAGTTCACTGGGTAAGTTCACTCTACCCAGTTCACTTAAGAGCCTCTCCCTATATATATATATATATACATTTACCTAAATAAAAGTGCTCAAGCTAAAAAAACACTTGCCCTTACCACTAGTCATATACTATGTTACACGGACTCTTCAAAGTGTCCAGAGGACGAACACGGGTATGGATTGCCATATCCGACACAGGTACTTTGCCTTTCTTAGCTGAAAATTACACTAAACTATACTATAAGGATCCTACCCAAGTGTCATACCCATATCCGCAAAGAGTCGTGTCGACACGGATACTTCTCCTATTTAGAAGAGTCCATACAACATAGGTCATATATACAGGGTGGACCTAAATACACCCATTCCACTTTACATTTAGGCATTTTTACATAGCATGGGTGTATTTAGCCCCACCCTATCTATACACACAAACATACACACACACATATATATATATATATCCATACATATATATATATATAGAGAGAGAGAGAGAGAGAGCGAATGACCAGAATATAAAAACAACTGAAAAATTAGGGCACGAAATGACGAAAATCCAAATAAGAAGAAGAAGTTCAGTAGATTGTACTTGTTCACTGTTGACGAACCACCGCAAATGCTCAACTGTAGAGCTTCGTTAAATGAAAATCTAGTAAAAGGGCAAAAAGAAAAATTAATTTGGCATTCACTCATGTATGTATATACACATCAGATGATTATAAAGAGTTCGAAAATGTAAGTCAAAGTAAAATTAGGGCTATACATTGAGAATCGAATTGAGAAATTAAATAAAAATGTAAAATACAAATCGAATAACAATTTAATTTTAATTTTTTTTACCAGATTAGGGTTTCTTCTGCATATAATCGAAGAAGCAAGACTGTGTATCGAGAACTGCCACCATGTGATCTCCTTCTTGGTGATTAGAGGTTTTCAGAGAGAGAGAGATAGAGAGAGAGAGAAGACGAAGAAGAAAGGAGATTGAACTTTGAGGTGCAAACGATTTTGGTATCTACTTGGACGACCACGATTAAGTGGCTGTGTACATCTTTGGGTCCAATAAGAACACGCCACGACACTCTGTGAGGTGGCAGAAATTATCTTATGTTGCCGCTCCCACTAGGACGTTATCAGACGGTGTAACAAGCACACAGACCTTTTCACGTATCGGACGATGATGCTCACTTAAAAAGTTTCCCTCACTTATTACGAACTTATTATGAGTACCAAAATACCCACATTTAATTATTTTTAAAAATATTAGATATATATACAGAGATAATATTTATTCATTACAATTGAAATTCAAAACTCGTTTAGGTATATATACACATAGAGAGAGAGTGTGTGAGTGAGAGAATTCTTATAGAGAGAATGAAAGAGAGAGGAGAGAGTGTAATAATCTGCATTTTCATTCAATTATTTGTATTTGTATTGTCATATTTATCATTCAATTGGTATTGTCTGCTTTTATTTTAATTATAATTCTTATAGTTGGAATCTTATTACTTGTCTAATTCATATTGGAATTTCTTTTGGGGTGAAACTGTAATTTTATAAACATTAGTGATACCTGTGTGGAATTTCAAAACTGTGAATACTATTCAAAGATTGGGTGTCCTACCACACCGTTTAGAGAAATCTTTGAGAGCCACCTCACCTTTAGGAGCCGCAGTCAAGTTAGGACATATATGCAAGGATTGCCCCTTACGATTAGGAGATCGTGAAATCCTTACAAGGCTGATTGTCCTATCGATGAAAGAGTTTGACGTAATCATAGGTATGGATTGGCTCTCTCAGAATCAAGCAAAGTTGGATTGTGCGAGGAAGAGAATTACATTCTCCGACAATGGAAATCAATCTTTTGATTTCCAATGTAACCCTTCGGGAGATATGTTCCTTACGAGGTGTTTGGCTAACATCGAAGTCGTCAGTGCAGAAGCGATAGTGTCGTCTATACCTGTAGTCAAGGACTTCGAGGAAGTATTTCAAGACATTTCTAGTTTACCGCCTGAGAGAAGTATAGAGTTCTGTATTGAGCTTATACCGGGTACCGCTCCGATTACAAAGGTTCCCTACAGAATGGCCCCCTCTGAACTATCGGAATTGAAGGGACAAGTTCATGAGCTCGAGAACCTGGGTTTTGTTCGTCCAAGTACATCACCTTGGGGAGCACTAGTGTTATTCTTGAAGAAGAAGGACGGAACACTTCGGCTGTGTATCGATTACAGAGAACTAAACCGCGTAACTATCAAGAATAAGTATCCTTTACCCCGGATCGACGATTTGTTCGATCAAATTACAGGGAGCTACAACATTCTCCAAGATTGACCTACGGTCGGGATATCATCAGTTAAGGGTACGGAAGGAAGATATACTCAAGACTGCTTTCAGAACTCTATATAGTCACTACAAATTTTTGGCGATGCCGTTTGGAATGACGAATGCCCCGACAGTGTTTATGGATATGATGAACAGAGTGTTCAAACCTTATTTGGATAAGTTTGTCATCGTCTTTATAGATGATAGTTTGATCTATTCTAAGTCAGCGAAAGAGCACGAACAACATCTACGAATTTCGCTGCAGATGCTTAAGGACCACCGTTTGTATGCCAAATTCAGCAAGTGCGAGTTCTGGTTGCAAGAAGTGAAAATTTTGGGACACAAGGTGTCATCTCAAGGGATTTCTATGGATTCATCCAAGATAGATGTTGTGTCAAATTGGGTCAGGCCAACCAACCCTACAGAGGTTAGGAGTTTCCTTGGACTCGTAGGTTATTATCGGAGATTTGTCGAGGGATTCTCTAAGATAGCCGCACCGTTGACCTGACTGACCAAGAAAGTTCAGAAGTTTGAATGGACAGAGAAGCATGAACACGCCTTTCTAGAGCTAAAAAAAAGACTCACCACCGTACCAGTACTAGCCATACCCAAGCCTAATGAGAAGTTCATTATCTTCAGTGACGTGTCTTATCAAGGACTGGGGTGTCTACTTATGCAAGATGGAAGAATTATCGCCTACGGATCTAGACAGCTGAAGCCGAATGAATTGAACTACCCCACCTATGATTTGGAATTGACGGAAGTAGTGTTTGTACTCAAGATCTTGAGACATTATCTCTACGGTGAGAAGTTTGATTTGTTCTCCGATCACAAGAGTTTAAAATATTTGTTAACACAGAAAGAGTTGAACATGAGGCAATGCAGATGGATGTAATTAATTAAAGATTACGACTTCACGTTAGAGTACCACCCTGGTAAAGCTAATGTGGTCGCTGATGCACTGAGTCGGCAGACTCGTGGAACAATTGCCTCTTTAATGATTAGAGAATGGAGAGTATTGGAGACATTGCCCGAGTTCGAGGTACAGAAGGTTGAGGAGGGAGAAGGAAAACTCGTTGGATGTCTTATCCTATAGCCTACTATTATAAATCGCATCATCTAAGCATATAAAGGAGATGAGAAGTTTCGTACATGGTTTGAGAAGATGTTAGAGAAAGATCCAATAGAATGGAAAGTGGGAGGTGTTGGGGGATACCGGTGTAGGGACAAATTATGTGTGCCAGATTGTGGAGAACTAAGGAAAGACGTTCTGGAAGAAGTGCATAAGTCTAGATATACAGTTCACCCAGGAGGGACGAAAATGTACAAGGATTTGAAGAGAAACTTCTGGTCGGAGGGTATGAAGAAGGATGTGGCCAAATTTGTATCTAAGTGTTTGACGTGTCAGCAAGTCAAAGCTGAACATCAGAGGCCTTCGGGAATGTTGCAGCCGCTACCTATTCCAGGTTGGAAGTGGGAACACATAACTATGGATTTTGTAGTGGGATTGCCTCGATCTCAACAGAATCATGATGTCATTTGGATAATCGTGGATCAACTAACTAAGTCGGCACATTTCATTGCTTACAGTATGACATACCCGGTAGAGAAGATGAGCCGGATGTACATACAAAAATTTGTACGACTTCATGGTGCCCCTGTGTCAATTGTGTCAGACCGTGACACACGTTTTACTTCTGGATTTTGGGAAAGTTTGCAAGAAGCCATGGGAACCTCGCTCAAGAATGGCTGGGAGACCAAGGAGAAATAGGAACCTGATTGAGGAGGCACCTTTAGCCGCCGATCCTATAGGGATGTTTGAAGCTTTCGTCAGACGCTTGGAAAGGATTAGTAATCCAAACGAGAATCGACGTGACCACCAGACTGGAGATAAGTTGCTGGAGAGATTCCGTGCGCTAAGGCCCGAGTAGTTTACGAGTACCGCGAAACCCTGGAAATCCAAACAATGGTTAAGGCAAATGGACCGTATGTTCGAAGTTGTTCAGTGCAACGAAATGGAGAAGAGAAATTTGGCTACATTCCAACTAACTGATGCCGCCGCAGACTGGTGGGACTCAGTGATAACCACTATCGGGAGCGAAGCTGCTTTGAGGATGACATGGACAGTGTTTAGGGGAAAATTCTTGGAGAAGTACTTCCCGGCTACAGAGAGGCACAGGAGGGAGAAAGAGTTTATGGATCTGACGTAGGGAACTAAGTCGGTGCAAGAGTACACCACCCAGTTTGAGAGGCTGTCTCGGTTCGCCTTGAATATGGTTGATACCAAAGAGAAGAAGATACATAAGTATAACTAAGGGGTGACACCACAAATCTGTCGCCTAACCCTCGGTCACATGGATAAGTCGTTTAAGGGACTCGTTGGCTTGGCCACCGATCTGAAAAAAGACGCCCGAGTGAACCGCAAATAATTTAAATTCCGGCCGCCTCAGAGGGGTAACTTTGGGAATAAGCCACCGACATATCGCACCCAAGGGCAGAAGAGAAATTTTGATGGAAGCAAGAAAACCCAAGCTGTCACCTATCCGTCTCAACCTCGAGTTGGAAAATGAAGTAGTGCTGGGAAATGCTTCAACTGTGGTAACCCTGGTCATCTGGCTCAAGATTGCAAGGCACCTAGGCGTGCTACGCAGCAAGGGATTATCTGCTATAATTGTGGTGAACCAGGTTACATCAGCAAGTTCTGCATTGCTCCCAAGCAGGTGAAATATGGTCAACAGAGTCAGACACGCTTGAATGATGTTATTCCTGACGCCGCTGGATATGATGGAACTATTTATGAAGAAGGAGATTATGGAGAAGCTCAGCCCGATCAGCAAGCTGTGGAAGGTACTTTAACTCTGTTTAACTCCCAAGTTAAAATGTTATTTGATACGGGTGCTGTACTTTCATTCATATCTGTGAATACTATTCAAAGATTGGGTGTCCTACCACACCGTTTAGAGAAAGCTTTGAGGGCCACCTCACCTTTAGGAGCCGCAGTCAAGTTAGGACATATATGCAAGGATTGCCCCTTACGATTAGGAGATCGTGAAATCCTTACAAGGCGTATTGTCCTATCGATGAAGGAGTTTGACGTAATCCTAGGTATGGATTGGCTCTCTCAGAATCAAGCAAAGTTGGATTGTGCGAGGAAGAGAATTACATTCTCCGACAATGGAAATCAATCTTTTGATTTCCAATGTAACCCTTCGGGAGATATGTTCCTTACGAGGTGTTTGGTTAACATCGAAGTCGTCAGTGCAGAAGCGATAGTGTCATCTATACCTGTAGTCAAGGACTTCGAGGAAGTATTTCAAGACATTTCTAGTTTACCGCCTGAGAGAAGTATAGAGTTCTGTATTGAGCTTATACCGGGTACCACTCCGATTACAAAGGTTCCCTACAGAATGGGCCACTATGAACTATCGGAATTGAAGGGACAAGTTCATGAGCTCGAGAACCTGGGTTTTGTACGTCCAAGTACATCACCTTGGGGAGCACCAGTGTTATTCTTGAAGAAGAAGGACGGAACACTTCGGTTGTGTATCGATTACAGAGAACTAAACCGCGTAACTATCAAGAATAAGTATCCTTTACCCCGGATCGACGATTTGTTCGATCAAATTACAGGGAGCTACAACATTCTCCAAGATTGACCTACGGTCGGGATATCATCAGTTAAGGGTACGGAAGGAAGATATACTCAAGACTGCTTTCAAAACTCGATATGGTCACTACAAATTTTTGGCGATGCCGTTTGGAATGACGAATGCCCCGACAGTGTTTATGGATATGATGAACAGAGTGTTCAAACCTTATTTGGATAAGTTTGTCGTCGTCTTTATAGATGATAGTTTGATCTATTCTAAGTCAGCGAAAGAGCACGAACAACATCTACGGATTTCGCTGCAGATGCTTAAGGACCACCGTTTGTATGCCAAATTCAGCAAGTGCGAGTTCTGGTTGCAAGAAGTGAAAATTTTGGGACACAAGGTGTCATCTCAAGGGATTTCTATGGATTCATCCAAGATAGATGATGTGTCAAATTGGGTCAGGCCAACCAACCCTACAGAGGTTAGGAGTTTCCTTGGACTCGTAGGTTATTACCGGAGATTTGTCGAGGGATTCTCTAAGATAGCCGCACCTTTGACCTGACTGACCAAGAAAGTTCAGAAGTTTGAATGGACAGAGAAGCATGAACACGCCTTTCTAGAGCTAAAAAAAAGACTCACCACCGTACCAGTACTAGCCATACCCAAGCCTAATGAGAAGTTCATTATCTTCAGTGACGTGTCTTATCAAGGACTGGGGTGTCTACTTATGCAAGATGGAAGAGTTATCGCCTACGGATCTAGACAGCTGAAGCCGAATGAATTGAACTACCCCACCTATGATTTGGAATTGACGGAAGTAGTGTTTGTACTCAAGATCTTGAGATATTATCTTTACGGTGAGAAGTTTGATTTGTTCTCCGATCACAAGAGTTTAAAATATTTGTTAACACAGAAAGAGTTGAACATGAGGCAATGCAGATGGATGTAATTAATTAAAGATTACGACTTCACTTTAGAATACCACCCTGGTAAAGCTAATGTGGTCGCTGATGCACTGAGTCGGCAGACTCGTGGAACAATTGCCTCTTTAATGATTAGAGAATGGAGAGTATTGGAGACATTGCCCGAGTTCGAGGTACAGAAGGTTGAGGAAGGAGAAGGACAACTCGTTGGATGTCTTATCCTACAGCCTACTATTGTAAACCGCATCATCTAAGCATAGAAAGGAGATGAGAAGTTTCGTACATGGTTTGAGAAGATGTCAGAGAAAGATCCAATAGAATGGAAAGTGGGAGGTGATGGGGGATACCGGTGTAGGGACAAATTATGTGTGCCAGATTGTGGAGAACTAAGGAAAGACATTCTGGAAGAAGTGCATAAGTCTAGATATACAGTTCACCCAGGAGGGACGAAAATGTACAAGGATTTGAAGAGAAACTTCTGGTCGGAGGGTATGAAGAAGGATGTGGCCAAATTTGTATCTAAGTGTTTGACGTGTCAGCAAGTCAAAGCTGAACATCAGAGGCCTTCGGGAATGTTGCAGCCGCTACCTATTCCAGGTTGGAAGTGGGAACACATAACTATGGATTTTGTAGTGGGATTGCCTCGATCTCAACAGAATCATGATGTCATTTGGATAATCGTGGATCAACTAACTAAGTCGGCACATTTCATTGCTTACAGTATGACATACCCGGTAGAGAAGATGAGCCGGATGTACATACAAAAATTTGTACGACTTCATGGTGCCCCTGTGTCGATTGTGTCAGACCGTGACACACGTTTTACTTCTGGATTTTGGGAAAGTTTGCAAGAAGACATGGGAACATCACTCAAGATGAGTATTGCTTTTCACCCTCAAACAAATGGGCAAACTGAGCGTGTTAATCAAATCATAGAGAATATGCTTAGGGCTTGTGTTATCGATTTTGAAGAATCTTGGGAAACACACTTGCCTTTGGTTGAATTTGCCTATAATAATAGTTATCACACGAGTATCGGGATGGCTCCGTTCGAAGCATTGTACGAACGGCCATGTCGTTCTCCATTGTGTTAGGCAGAGGTTGAAGACACAGAGTTGTTGGGACCAGATTTGCTAAGAGAAACCAACGAAAAGATTTCTTTGGTTAAGGAAAGAATGAGGACCGTTCAGAGCAGGTATTAAAGCTATGTCGATCGACGCTGAAAAAATTTGGAATTCAGTGTTGGAGATCATGTACTTCTTAAGGTTTCTCCAACCCGAGGACTAGTACGTTTTGGTCTCAAGAGAGGGAAGTTAGCCCCGCTATTCATTGGATCGTTTGAGATTTCGGAACGTGTTGGGAAAGTTACTTATCGACTTGAACTGCCACCAAAGATGTCTAGGGTCCACAATTTATTCCATGTGAGTATGTTGAGAAAATACATACGAGATCTCTCACATGTGGTTAATTATGACGATATTGAGACAAGTCATAACGTTTCTTACAAGGAGAGGCCCGTAAAGATTTTAGATCAGAGCATCAAGAAGTTGAGGAATAACGATATTTCGTTGGTGAAGATTATGTGGGATCACCATGATGAGAATGAAGCCTCGTGGGAAGTTGAAGTTTATATGAGGAAGAAGTACCCGGAATTGTTTTAGGACTAGTTAGTCTTAATTTCAGGGACGGAATCCTGTTTAAGGGAGGAAGGATGTAACAACCTGCATTTTCATTTAATTATTTGTATTTGCATTGTCATATTTATCATTCAATTGGTATTGTCTGCTTTTATTTTAATTACAATTCTCATCATTGGAATCTTATTACTTGTCTAATTCATATTGAAATTTCTTTTGGGGTCAAACTGTAATTTTATAAACTTTAGTAATACCTGCGTGAAATTTCAAAACTGTATTTTAAAACGGTGAAAATAATTTCTCTTGACTCAAACTATATTTTTATAAAATCGGAAAATCATTTCTTACGCTAAAATGAATTTTATGTATTTTTGTGATAATTACCGCGCCGCAAAAATACCAGTTTATGTTCAAAACTGTCTGCGCCACGATATACTTCTACAGATTTTGGAAGTGACGCAATTACGCAAAGCAAGATGTGACACTTGCTTTACTTCCATTTATGGCAAGTAATCATTAGATAGGCCTTGTTTGGATGTTGCATTTGGGTATGTGCATTCCTAGTGCCATAAGTTGATTTCCTGTAACAACCCGAAAATTTGTAAGTGTTTAAATAATATTTTTATTGAAATTTCAATTAGCAATGTTATATGAGTGTACCTACGTAAGACATGTGTTTGGAAAATTTTAAGTGTTTGGTGGGCATATAAATTAAATCATGAGTGAACACGTTTAGTTTGGAAGTTATATTTTATTAATTTATATTTGTTAACAAAAAAGTGAAGGGTTGATATGTATTTTTGTTATACAGTGTTTACAAGCCAGCGAATGTGTTAAATAATGTAATTAACATTAAAACTTAGTACCGGGGTCATGGGTACCCATTGGGCTACTCATTTTAACACTTTGTACTGCATTCTGGGCTCATATAGGTCTCTTTTGTGAGCCCACAAGAAGAAAAACGGGATTTATATATTTTTGTGTATTTTATTGACATGTGTTGTGTGTGTAGTGTACTTATATCTTATATTAAAAACCCTAGCCACCCAAAAGAAAGAACAGACGTGTGTGTGTGTGTGTGAGAGAGAGAGAGAGAGGGGGAGAGAAGAAGAAGAAGAAGAAGAAGAAAAGGGAGGAGAAAGGAGAAGGATTCCGGATTCGTGGTCACGTGGGGAATCGCGGAGCATTCGTGGTTGTCAATTTTGGATTGAACTAGGTGAGTTAAACTTTGTGTATTCGAGTATATATATATACACGTATGTATATATATGTATGTGTATGGGAGTAAATTAGTGCATGTTAAATTTAATGGTTAGGGTCAAATCTTTGTAATGGATCGATATACGTTGCTATTGTTGAAGTAATTTAGATACATTCTTTCCCTTCATGTGACTTTGCGATCATGACATTAGGGTATTCGAAAGGGTTAGGTGAATCGTTAGTTTGATCAAAACTATAGGTGAAATACTCATGTTTGTTAGAAAATATAGGTGAAATTCGTTTTATGTGTAATTCACACAGTCGCAGAAACTTTAGAAAATTATTAGAAAATCGTGGCTTTGAATTTGAACATTCTGTCCGCGTGTCTTATGTAAAACGTGATTCTGCACACTTTTCGTGTTTTAAGTTTTTCCTGATTCTGCACCGTTTGGGCAGAAATTTAAGATTACAGTAGCAGTTTTCAATATAGTTCAACGTGCAAATTGGAGAATATGATTTCTTATTATGTGCTTTATGTATGCTAATATTGAATGTTGGGTTGAGATTATTGTACCTGAAATAACTGATCTTATTTTGTGGTCATTTTGAGAAAAATGAGTAAATTAGATACGTTGAATAATATATTGGGGATCTTATAATTTAATTGGAAATTATTGAGGGAAGAATTGTTATGGGTTAATTGATAAAACCCTCTATTGTAAGAAATTGGAATACATCTAAAAGTTAGAGATGTGATTGGATGATAAGACGGAACTATGTGATAAATGTGAAATTCACAATTATTGGGATAATACGAATGAGAAGTGATAATTGCAACATAGTTCTTTAGTGTTCACCACTCCCGTTGTGTGATATGTTTTTTTTGGTAGCTCGACTTGCTGAGTGTACCCTTTTGCCAGTGGCTTCGTGATCAAGCTGGCCTAAGCCTTATGCCCGGCTTATTTGTTAGACGTCTAGGCATATTGACTGGCCTTCTGTGTGTATACCTAGTTTGGTTGATACCCCAACCAAACTAGCACCAGAGTGGATGTTAGTAGTATGTCCGGGCACACATGGGATATATGTGTGGGTGTACCATGGAGGGTGGCCAAGTGGTGAACCTAGGGAACACAAAGATAAATTAAAGGCTAATAAATAATGACAATGGAGTATTTCATAAGACTGATAAGAGTGAAAAAATGAATGCGATGTTTGAGTTAGAATGTGGACGGTTTGTATACCGAATTGTTTGCTTGGTTTATGATCATTCAATTTGCAGGATGGTGGGCCCACTAACGTATTACAGGTTTGGCTCACCATAAGTAATGGGTAAGTATGAAACTCGTAGTAACTTTGGATTTTGGGCAAGAAACTACTTGCCACCACATATTTGGAAACTACTCTATTGTCCACATATGTGTGTGGAACTACCTGTCTTGACCCAAGAGTATTGTAGTGTAATTTGTTGTCTACGGGTTCAAGTTGGATCCCTAAGACTTGTTGTTTTGTTTAACTCATACCAGTCATGTGACTGACCCGAGTGTGTTATACATTCGGGGGCGTTTCTATATGAAACGTAGTCGAATGTATTTGTGCAGGTTTAGTTTTTGGAGATTTTCGTTGGAGCTTCTGTTTGGGTGAAGAGATGGTCATTGTGTTGTTTATTATTGGAGTTGTACTTATTTTTGTTGTACTTGATTGTATTTTATTTTCTGGCATTGTGGGCCAGTATGTATAATTGTACTCCCTCCGTCCCATTTTATGTGTCCCTTTTTGGGAATCCAACTATTTAAGGGGACAAAAGGAATCTACACCTACTTTCCACAATTGCCCATAATCATTGTACTTTCTTTTTTGTTTTGTTTTGGTATTGGTTGTAAGGAAGGGCAATTTGGGAAACTAAGTAATATTTATATACTAATTTAGGAAAGTGGACAACAATTTTGGGACATACCAAAATAGAAAGGGGGACACATAAAATGGGACGGAGGGAGTAATAAATATGGTATATTGGGTATTGGGAACGTTGTAGTTACTCTGACCAATGGATGTATAGATTTTATTCTTATTTATTTTTATTTCCGCTGAACTCTGTATGTGTACATTTTATTTATGAAAATGATGTTTTTTTTTAAATTGAAAAGTGATATAATATTTGTAATGGAACTTTATTTCTTTTACAATAAAATGGATGTTTGGGAATACATATTTAATAATAAAGAATTTTTCTTTAAACACAAGATCACATGTCCTTATTTAAGGAGTATTAAATACTGTTTTCTATAAATTTTCTATTAGCATGTGTGAGGGTGTCACTCTCGGTGTTTTGGGAATTGAATATTAGTCTGGATACATGCTCTGGATTAAATATTTGGTTGTCCAAAAATCGGGGTGTGACATTTCCCAAACATGATAAGTGATTCTTAGGCAACTTGATAGAGCCTTGTTTGGTTGTGCTTCTGTGGTGTGTATTGATTTGTGCCCATAAGCTGATTCTTCCCAAACAACTAGCAATTGCCTCCTCGGAGTCTATATTTGGCTCTTGGTTAACAAATGAGTTAGTATAAATCTGTATATACGTTTATGTTTGTGCAGTGTATAAGATTTTTACTTGGCCTCCAAGTTCTAAGGGGTTATATATTCATACTCCCTCTCATTACACTCACAATCTGGAGAAACACAGAGAGAAAAGAGAGTGCAAAGAGTTCATATTTGTAGAATTTATAGAGAAAGAGAACTCAATCCACATAGCCAAAGCTTGTGTTTGAATTTCTTAGCTTGCTTTTCTTTCTCAACATTTTTTCAATCCTTATCATCAGTGAGTATTACCAACTCACTTGAATGTAAATTCATGCCTAATTTCTGTGTGTATAGTTTAACATGTGAACCTCCATTGTTAATCTTACGTTGATATCCATAGCTTGAAAAATCATGATTTTTCAAACTCAATCAAAATTTGTTTTTAGAGATGAATATGAAAGATTATACATCATAGTTGTTGTGTTTAAAGTTTTAAAGTCTAATTCATTCATATGATAAAGTATAGTAAAAAATAAGTTTGATCATCTTTTGATTTTTTGTAAAATTTGAGAACTACGGATCGATTCGTATTAAATTGATCGTAGATTCTTAATCCTTGCGGAAAAACGAAGGGATCCATATATTATATATTATACATGCTTACAGATTTCAAAATGAGTCAAAAATGGGTTGAAAATCTGAAACAGGGGATTTTCAGCGAGGAAGATGATGCCTCTACATGACCTCGCGCGCGCGATCACACGAGCGGCCCACATGAGCGATCTCCGTATATTTTGACAGTTGGAAAATTTTATAAAGAAAAATGAAAAATGGGCATATCGCGCGAGCGGCCCGCGCGCGCGACCTGTCAGTTTTCAATTTTTGTCTGTTTTCTGCTAAGGGATTGTTTGGAATAACTTTTAAAGGTTGTTAAGGTTCTGTTTGGGAATTATGTAAAGCAGAATCTATTTCGTTATGTTTTGGTTATTAATGAATGTTTTAAGGATTCGATTCTTCTCTTATATACTTGATTATCGTTTGCCGTATCATATAAATTTTGTATAAAGTTTCATGACATACATGGGGAGTCAGTTGTACATGCATGTGAGTTTTGGGTTAGGGTGGGAAGAGTATGTGGTTGAGATTATATGTTGGACACTCCCTGGTAATGTTGTACCAAAGTGTGATGTTTACGAGTTTGCGGCTAGAGTATCTTTGAAATGCGACGGTGACAAAACTGGACACTCCCTAGCACCCGTGGTAGCGCTAAAGTGTGTGATGCCAAACTTGGACATTCCCTTGCACCCATGGTAGTGCTAAAGTGTGGCCTACTGGACACTCCCTGACATGCGTGGTATGGTCAAAGTGTGAGGTATTGGACATTCCCTGGTACCCCGTACTAAAGTGTGAGGCAAATTGGACACTCCCTGGTACCCCGTTACTAAAGTGTGGTCATCTTAGTATTTCAAATATGTTGGAGTGAGAGAGTGGGTTGATGTGTTGTCGAGAGAAAAGAGTCGGTAAGATGAGATGGGTCGCATGGTTCTCATACACGGTCATATGAATTGAAGTTTATTAATGTTATCCTTACTGTTTAGTTATGCGAAGAACTCATTTCTATATTGTTAAATTGTTGAATAATGAACCGTGACCAAACGTCGAATTTAGGAGAGTGTCACCTCCAAGTCTGATGATGATAATGACTGAAAGATTTGAACTATTCCAAGCTCTTCAGAAAGTTCTCCAATCGCGATAAAATTTTCACAGGAAAAGAGAAATACCGAGTGTTCAGGGAAATTCGGGTATAAGACACTATTTTTGGAAAAATAAACTTTTTAGAAGAAAAAGAGGAAAAGAAAAGGTGAAAAAGAGGAAATTTGCTAAAACGCGACACTCGGCAGTTTTAGCGGCACTTCGTAAGTGCAGTGTGGCACTCACCAACTGCCGTTGCGGCACTCATCAACTGCCGCCAACATTTTCTGACTGTCGTTTGCTTTTAAAGTCTGTATTTTATGGTACAATATGTATATGTATGCGGATAAAACAAAAAAAACTGATAAAGTAAGATTGACAAAAACGCGACAATCAATAATTTTTCGCGGCTCTCAGTAAGTGCCACGCGGCAATCATGGAATGCCGTCGCGGCTTTCACGGAGTGCCATTCCGGCATTCTCTGAGTGCCGTAGAAAATTTCCTGACTGACGTTAGCTCCAGCAGTCTGCTTTTTTTTTTCTTCAGAAAGTACGCATTGTACCACCAAATGCCGTATTTATAGCTATTTTTTACTCTGAATTCACTAAAATTACCTAGGTATTTTTGTCTATATAAGAAGAGGTATTTTCATTGGAAAGGGGGGCCAAGAAGAAGAAAATAATATTGGGGGAATTTGAGAGGAATTCAGGAGAACTTTTGAGAAAAGAACATTTGGGTAGAAGAGAGAATATTGGGAGAAGAACTTGAAAGAGGAGCTTGAAATATCTTCAAAATATAGAAGTTTGAGGATAGTTTTGGAGGTGATCCTCAAATCTTAGTTTAGTTTTATTTCTTTTAAGCCTCTAATCTTCAAACTACTTGGTTTTCTTGATTAGGTTTTAGAGTTTTTGTTTGTTTGGAAGTCTTTGCTTCCTGGTTCTTTTGTTCCTCTTTTATTTTCTCATTAGTATTCCCCTCTTGAGATTCTTGGAGATCTTCTATATCTCACTTGAATCTCATGAGTTTGATATTTTAGTCTTATGTAAGCTTATGCTTCACATGGGAGTTAAAGTTGATCATCATTTTATATAAGAACAAGTAGATGAATCCAAACTCCTATCATGGTTTGGGTTCTCTAGCTTTGAGTTTTCATGGAATCTCTTTTATATTCCTTGAAAACTCATGAGTATTAGTCATGTTTTGTAATACCCGCTATTTTTAAATATTTATTTCCCTAGATGATTAGTGTTTTTTATGTTGTTATTATAATATTCAGTATTTATAGAACTCGTTTATAAATTTTCAGAATTTTTAGAAACAGAAATTTAGCAGATTTGTGAATATCTGGTATATTTGGACCAGTTATGATTTCCAACCAAACATGCCTTAAGGAAATAATTATCCTTCGAACCTTTAACTCTTGGTAATTGCAAGGTGAGGTCCCTCCTTGGTTCCTATATATATGGGACCATTCCATTACATTTATCCTTAGACATATAAGGTTGAGAAGTCATCCTAACGCACACACAAACACCAAGAACGCACACACAAACACCAAGAACACCAAGAACGCACACACAAACACCAAGAACACCAAGAACGCACACACAAACACCAAGAACACCAAGAACGCACACACAAACACCAAGAACACCAAGAACGCACACACAAACACCAAGAACACCAAGAACGCACACACAAACACCAAGAACACCAAGAACACACCTAGTACACCAAGAACACCAAGAACGCTATTTGAAGCCGGAATTTTATATTCGAAGATTCTTCGGGTTTTCTCGGCATTATTATTCTGCGAATTTAGGTGAGTCTCCAACTCACTCAGCTATTTATATTACACTTTGTTATGAACATATGATTATGATTATGTGATGTATATACGTATTATATTACGTATTTATATTTTTTTGTGCGTATAAATACGGTATTCTGATATAGTATAATACGGTATAAATATGGTATTCTGATATAGTATAATACGGTATAAATATAGTATTATGATATAGTATAAATACGGTATTCTGGTTTTCAAATACGGTATAAATACGATAAACTGGTATTTTCAAAATACGACTGGAATCGAGATGGATTCTTAATGAGGATCAAAAACTCTTAACTTCCAACATGAATACTTATTTATTTAATCTCACGGAACTTTTATAAAATTCGGTTGTGGACGTACAAAACTGGAAAATGACCAAAATACCCTTGTGCCCTATTTTTACTAGAATCATACACGATGCCTAATATTTCATTCTAGTTTGGGTTTGAATGTTGTTATGTGTAATACCCTGTATTTTCCTTGTGTTGTTATATCCTTTTGATATATATGAGATAATGATGAGATTGAAAAGCCGACGTGCATATTAGTGGGTCTATCGACCGCAGAGGTCGATACTATTTATGGGTGCGCGTGAATGCGGTCACTAAGACCGTATGATGTTGAGTGTGGAATCCCAGGTGCTGGGATAGGTTCGGGACTTCGTGTCTGGTCGACGTATGATAGAGTTGGACTACGTGTCGGATATGGGAGGCTATAGTAGTAGGACTTCGTGTTGAGTATTATGTATTGGGGCAGGTGGCCGTAATGTTCTGAGTAACAATAGTGCTGTGTGCTGAGTAACAAAAGAGCTGTGTGCTGAGTAACAATAGTGCTGTGTGCTGAGTAACAAAAGAGCTGTGTGCTGAGTAACAAAAGTGCTGTGTGCTGAGTAACAATAGTGCTGTGTGCTGAGTAACAAAAGAGCTGTGTGCTGAGTACCAAAAGTGCTGTGTGCTGAGTAACAAAAGTGCTGTGTGCTGAGTAACAAAAGTGCTGTGTGCTGAGTACCAAAAGTGCTGTGTGCTGAATAACAAAAGTGCTGTGTGTTGAGTAACAAAAGTGCTGTGTGCTGAGTACCAAAAGAGCTGTGTGCTGAGTACCAAAAGTGCTGTGTGCTGAGTAACAAAAGTGCTGTGTGCTGAGTAACAAAAGTGCTGTGTGCTGAGTACCAAAAGTGCTGTGTGCTGAGTACCAAAAGTGCTGTGTGCTGAGTAACAAAAGAGCTGTGTGCTGAGTAACAAAAGTGCTGTGTGCTGAGTAACAAAAGTGATGTGTGCTGAGTAACAAAAGAGCTGTGTGCTGAGTAACAAAAGTGTTGTGTGCTGAGTAACAAAAGTGCTGTGTGCTGAGTAACAAAAGTGCTGTGTGCTGAGAAATAATAGTGCTGTGTGCTGAGAAATGATAGTGCTGTGTGCTGAGATGTAATAGAGCTGTGTGCTGTGATATGAGCTGTGTACGGTAATAATTGCTACGTGTTGTATCATATAAGGGCTATGTGTCGTAGTAACCATGTCAGGGCGGGTTGGCCGAAACGTTGGGACTGCGTGTCAAGAGTAAACAGACCGTAGGTATGGGACTACGTGTCTGATTAATGTGGACCCAAGAGTCTATGTTATGTATTGGGAGATTTGGGATGACGTCCGTATTATATCTTGGATTGGTGCATACATGCATACGAACGATGAGATAATCCTTTTTATTGATGTTGTCATTATATGCTACATATCTGTAGATACTCTGTTAGTATTTGCATTTACTCGGCTTTCGTAGCTGACGGCGTTTTATGCCGCTGGATATTCAACGTCCAGCTGGCCAGGGTTATGAGTATGTAGGTGATGCATACATGGATAGGGGCCACGAGGATGGAGCCTACGATGACGGAGGCTACGCTGGAGATAACTACTACGCAAGCTGAAGACTTGGAGCTTGCTGTTGATAGTTTATGCCTATGTTTTAGAGACCGTTGTAATAGTTAAGTTTGTAATCGGCATATGTTGCCGTAATACTGTATTTGTACTTCTGCGATACTTATGGTTTGTAATAGTTAGTATTGAACTCTGATTTTATATATCAACCCTAGAACTTTCCAATGTGTGGTTTGAATCATTACTCTGATGGTTTGACTTTGGTTATGGACAATATGGTGACTTTCAACTGTCATGGCCTACGGGTCCAAAAAGGAATTTATTTTCTCTATTTTTGCTACTGCGGGGCGTGACATGTTTTGACCTCCAATGACCCTTGATGTTGTCAGTATCAAGATATAAAAAGTATACTTTACTTTTCCAAAGATTTGCAGTGTGGAAGTAAAGGTCGAACCCACAGAGATTGATTACTACAGCTCTTAATTTTAAAACCTAAGTCTAATTAATTAAGAAAAACGGATTTGATTTGGATTTAATTAAACTAATAAGAATTAAAGTAAATCTAAACTATGAAAGCAATTAAAGTTGTTTTAATGAATGTTTAAGGGAACCTAGGATTACAAATCCACCACTAGCTTCATAATAAGGATATTTATGAATTACTTTAGCCTATTACGTTGGATGAATATGGGGAATTGTAGCTACAAGCCCAATTCCTCCGACAAGAAGATAATCATGGTTCAAGCACCAACATAATCCATCTTCGGTTAGCACGGATTATCCCACACTAAACTAGGGTTGTGATCTAATCCGTCTAATCTAAGCATGGACTATTCGGATACTTGATAGCACGAATCAATAAAGCACCATCACATGTAAACAATCTAAACAAGCACAGCAAGCATAGATCGTTGAGCACATCACAGTCAAAATAGATCTAAGACAAGAATAAACTTTGAAAGCAATGATTTAATCAATAGAAGTACGATTTATTTATAAAAATCCTCTAAACATGTGACTGTCATCCATACATAACAAAACTAAAATAAATACATAAAATACTCTCTATTACTCGTCTAGGGCTTCATTGAAACCCTAGATCTATGATCTAGCCGTCCATGGAAGTGATGGATCGCAAGAGATTGATGGAGGAGGCCATGGGAATCCTTGGTCTTCTTCTTCTTCTCTTTGCTTCCCTCCCTTCAATGGCTGGAAGTATGGTTGTAGAATGTGTGTATATTAATTGCTAACAATGTCTAACCCTTTAATTATAATAAAATAGGGTATATATAGATTTACAACAAGTTTTGGAAGCCTTTTAACCCGAAACGGACTGAAACTGATGTAATTTACAATCTGGACGTCGTTCAGCAGTTTCATTTGCACAGGAGTCTTCAGTATACTGAAATACGCAACATTGGTTTTTTCACGTATCGCGTGAGCGCGACAATTGGACTTCGCGCGCGCGGGTCGCGCGAGCGATTCTGGGGATCTCGCGCGAGCGATTTCTGGTTTTCGCGGGCGCGGGTCGCGCGCGCGACTTGGCTTTTTCAGCTTCTTTCTTTGTGCTTTTTCACCCTGTTTATCCTGGTTTAGGTGATTTCTTCTAAATCCTGTCAGAAACTTGAAAACGAAGTAAAAATATACAAAAACAGGATAAAATGGTCTAACAAATGCACGTTAAGGCGTATAAATAGGATTTGTTCTCTACCGATCACAACCCCAAACCTACATTTTGCTAGTCCTCGAGCAAAACTAAAATAAAAACTAACTACTAATAAAATACTACTCCATTTTTGCATGGATCATGATTGCATTTAGCTTATGCAACAAGCCTTTTAAACCTCTAGGTGTCCCTAGTCGGACGAGTGAAGTCTCGTGAGGGTTCTCATCAACAAGTTACCCACAACCATATTTATTAACTTGTAAATTTAAAAAGTTTTATTAAAAAGAAAAACATAACATTCAATACTCCTTATTATAAAACAATGATTCGAAATAGAATAACGAACAAGAAGAAACGGAATTAAGCATTCACCTACATCATGAAAAACAATCCCAAGTACATGAATCGTATAAATCAATAGAGTTTCTCATAAAATTGCACGTGTGTGACGTGGTAGTCAAATGAACACGCGCATGTCATTAACTTGGAATATAACTCGGATAACCATCAAACTATGCTTCGACTCCGAATCTCACAATGTATTACACTCTCAAATGAAACACTCAGAAACAGGTGTAATTTTTCTAATATATGTGAGTAAAGGAAATATGTTTTCAATATGAGAAATGCTCACATATGACACAAACAAGACGCATGACACGAAAGAACAGTAGTCTCATGGATAGGATGCCAATAATCAAGAAAAATTAATCATTACCATGTTTTAATCCCCCTCCCATCTTTTTCATATCCGAACCATCTTTTTCTAGGATCAACTAGGACTTTTCAAAGGTTGTATTGTGGCTCATGTAATGGAAAATGATAGAATGGATATAACAAGTAGTTTCAGAATGGCATTGTAAGGCATGTTCGATTTCTTTCATTCTTCTTCTACCAACTTTCATCTTTTCTTTCTCTTCATTCCTTTTCATTCATTTTTCTTCTTTTCTTTCATCATTTTTTTTTCAACCTTCCTCTTCTTTATTATGTTTCTTTTCCTTTTCCTCCTCCTCTAATGATTATGCATTGGACACCAAGCAACTACCCTAATAGCATCTTATTTTCTTCTTCTCAATCACACATCACTTTAACACTACTAAAAGGTGACAAATCTCTCAGTGGTGAACTCCAAGTTTGTCAAGTCGGAGCAAAAACAAGGATAATGGTAATCAAAGAAAGAAATGGCATTTTAACGGCTCAAAGGGGCGAACTAAGGAAATTTATAATTCTTTGGTCGGCAGTAAACAAAGAAAGGCCTAAGATCATTTCCTAGGGTTATATGATTCTTCAACGTTTACGATGGAAGATTATTTAACATGGTAACAAATATTTTAACTTGACTATCAACCAAAACAAGAATAATGAGACTAAACAACAAGTAGATGCGCTATTTCAATGAAATTCGACAAACACAAAATATATTTATAACCCTCTAAAAAGAAAAGATAGGCTCAATAACTCACAGGGTTTAGTCTCCACCTTGTGTTATCTAGAAATCTGAATCATATTATAGTTCACATCAGACATGCATTCAAGAGACTACGTGCAGTGCATAAGTTTATGTGCAAATCTATGATATAAAACTACGATTCAAACAATACATAACTTAAAACGTCATATCATAACTTTAGCAAATGTTTAATCACATCTTTCCTTGTTTACCATTCTATAATAATTCAAAGTTACATAACAAGAAGTATTAAATGAAGATTGCAAAAACGTCGGTAACATCGTTCATTTAAACACACTTATTGAAAATTTTTAAAATTTTGCATAAACTAATGTGCATGTGTGTGCATACCCCCAAACCTAAACCTTTCATTGTCCCCAATGAAACAATAAAACGAAAGAAAGGAGAGTACATAAGGAAGGAACGATAGTACCTGGATTTTGACAAGCATAGAACAGGTGAACACAAAGGAATATGTCAATAAATTTCAATGTTACCTGTTACTTCTAGATAAACGAAAACAAACTAACAAAAGAATATTAAAAGTACAAGAAACCAAAATATAAAATATAAATTTAAAAACTAATTGAAACTAAACTAAACTAGCAAATGGAAAATAAATAAAACGAAAAAGTATAAATGTAACAAGGAAAACAACAACTAACTCAATCTAAAATGACCTAATAAACAAAAACAGAAAAGAAAAAACTACCGGAGCAGGTATGGGGGAAAGATACAGAAAAGAAAAACAAATATCAAGAAAAAGGGAAAAACAAGATAATGGGGAAACCGCGCGAGCGGCCGTCGCGCGCGCGAATCCCAAGTTTTTTTTTTTTTTTTTTAAATTCTGAAATCGCGCCAGCGGGACCCCCTCGCGCCCGCGAGCTACCTCGCGCCCGCGAAACCAGGCGCGAGAAGAAGCAGAGGCATCAAATAAGAAAAAGAAAGGAAAAACGTCTAAGGCACAAATTCGCGCCAGCGGAACGCGCGAGCGGATCGCGCGCGCGATTCCACTTTTTTCCATTTTTTTGGTTAAAATTATGTATATAATATTAAAATAAATTAATTCCAACCCCCAAACCTATCCAGAAAACTCGAAGACTGACCAAAATGACTCAAAAACATCCAAAAATCAAAGAAACAGACGAAATCATGCTTGGGTTGCCTCCCAAGAAGCGCTAACTTTTACGTCTTTAGCTAGACCATCCTAGCTCAAGATTTTATGGAGGTTGAAAACCAGATTTTGTACCCCTAATAATATCAGGAAGAGCTCGGTGGTAAGCAGAAATCACGTCGCTTTGAATTAATTCGATTGACGGTTTGTCATTATGTTCAAATCGATTTCT
This sequence comes from Hydrangea macrophylla, assembly GCA_033977485.1. NCBI lineage: Eukaryota > Viridiplantae > Streptophyta > Magnoliopsida > Cornales > Hydrangeaceae > Hydrangea > Hydrangea macrophylla. Next base: position 77,241,674 of record CM066985.1, on the reverse strand, counting down.
TACCTTCCGAGTAGGGTCCGAAGTATTAGGGTTCATCCACTCATCATCCGCTATATCTTTGTCGTTACTCACATTTATTTCTTTGTTAGGCTCACTATTCCGTCTTACCTCACCTTCCGCCTCACATAGGTAATCGTCGTCTTTAGGAGGTTGATCGACAGCATTAAAAACGTTTAATTTTAATTTTATATTCCCGAATGACACTTTCATCACCCCTGTTCTACAATTGACATGTGCGTTGGTCGTGGCTAAGAATGGACGACCAAGAATAACAGGAGTGTATTTTCTATTATCTAGCACCGGTTCGGTGTCAAGGACCATAAAATCAACAGGGTAAAAACATTGATCAACTTTTACTAGTACGTCTTCGACGACTCCTCTAGGTATTTTGACAGAACGATCCGCTAACTGAATAGTAGCGGCCGTGGGCTTAAGTTCACCTAAACCTAATTGTTTATAGACATGATAAGGTAAGAGGTTAACACTAGCTCCTAAGTCAAGGAGAGCCCTATGAATGATAGTGTCACCTATGGCACATGAAATCGTAGGCGTACCTGGATCCTTATATTTCGGAGGAGCGTATTAAAAAATTGAACTTACTTTTTCCGTGAGGAAGACCTTTTTAGGAGTATGACTACGTATTTTGCGCTTTTGTGTACAAAGGTCTTTTAGACATTTAGCATAAGCGGGAATTTGTTTTATAGCATCGAGGAAAGGAATATTTATTTTGACTTGTTTAAACACCTCGAGTATATCCTCAGTTTTCGATTTTTTCTTTGTAAGATTAGACGGTTCCTCAACATTAGATGGATAAGGTAACTTTGGAACATAGTTAGTTGGGACCGATTCTTTTTCTTTCTTATTTTGGCTCGCGTCCTCACCCTTCTCTTTATTAGAGTTGATATTCATATCTTTCACATTCTCATTCGGAATTTCTATTACCTCTTCCTCTCGTGTAGTCAACCTAGTTGAGACGGCGTTTACTTGCTCGTTCGACCCCTTAACCTCATATTGTCCCTTAGGGTTTTGAATTGTTTGACTAGGCAACGTCCCCTCGTTTCTACGACTCACTACAGTAGCTAGTTGTCCCATTTGGGATTCCAGCTTCGCAATAGATTGTGTATGTGAGTGCACTATTTGTGCTTGTGCCTGTACTTGTGTTTCAATTTTATTAAGGGACGCCAACACCTTTTCCTCAAAAATGTTACCCCTTGGAGGGTTCGGATTAGGAGGCGGTTGTTGGTATTGATTAGGTTGAAACTGAGATCGATATGCATTAGGAATATTAGTCGCCTCATTAGGATTATTATTATTATTTTTCCACGAGAAGTTAGGATGGTTTCTCCACGGTGCATCCGGATTATTATTAGTCGAATTATAATTATTTCGTGGGTATTGTTGAATAGAATTAATGTGTTGCTCCACGAATTCCGGAAATTGACTCGCCGGCGGACATGCAAGGATAGAATGTGAAGGATCGGAACATAATGCACAAATTTCATGAGCGGGTGAGGTTGTCATTTGGTTCATTGTTAAAAGTCGGTCAAGTTTTTTAGATAATTCTTGAAATTCAATAGAATGACTCGACTCAAACTTCACCTCTCGTTTGGGTGGAGGAAGATATCCTTCCGAACGTACCGACACCGCTTGGTGCATCGAATTCTCGCTCAACGTTTCAAAAATTTTCCAAGCCTCGTCGGCGCTTTTGTGTAGGAAAGTTCCCGCACAAACGGCATCGACGGTATTCCTAACAGAGGGAATAAGCCCCTCATAGAAGACCTGAACAAGTTGCCACTTAGGAACCTGATGATGTGGACACGAGCGTAATAATTCTTTAAATTTTTCCCACGTGTCGTAAAGTGATTCCCCATCTTGCATCACAAAGTTTGTTATAGATTTTCTTATCTGATTTGTACGCATAATAGGAAAAAACTTTTGTAAAAATGCGGTGTGTAAGTCTTCCCATGTTCTAATTGTGTTTGGCTCCAAAGATTGGAGCCAATATTTAGCTTTGTCTTTTAATGAGAATGGAAAGAGCCGCAATTTTAATTCATCATCAGTTAGATTTTGAATTTTTAAAGTAGAACATATATCTTGAAAATCTCCTAAGTGTTTATATGGATCTTCATTTAGACGGCCATGGAAAGATGGAAGTAGCGAGATGGTAGACGACTTTATCTCAAAGTGAGATGCCGTCGCCTCCGGTAATTCAATACATGTTTGTGGCGTGTAAGTCGTAGGAATAAAATAATCTTTAAGCGGAGGAGGTGGAGGGATATTAGGATTATTTCCATTATTTTCGTTGTTATTTTGGTTATTGTCGTTATTATTTCCAATGTCTGCCATTTTAATTGGTTCTATGTTATGAAAGCGTGGTTTCTTTAGTTTTGTAAGAGTACTACGTATTTCAGATTCAAATAAAGACGTTGGTTTCGGTGTCAAATCGTCGTCTATTAACCTAGCTCTAGGAGTTAAGTTTGAGGACTTGTTAAGTCTTAATTCAAGTTCAGAGTCTAAAGGTTTTAATTCCGGTTTATTTGAACGTGTACCTAACATAAACTAAAAGAAAGTAAACTAAACGCAAAAACTGACTCAATAAAAAAAAACAAATAGCAATCACGCAACTAAGATAACAAGCACTCAACTACTGTGATGCATGAATATTATCCTGTAATGCAATGACCGCGTCAAGCCCAGCACCCCGGGTTTCCTAGCTAATGCAGTGCAATTAACCCTAAACTAATGCAAATAGTGCGTCACAGCGCCCTGACTTACAGTGGTTTAAAGCGAATTCCAAAGGAAGCAATTTATTTAATTTTATTTAGTTTATTTGCGTAAGCTCCTTTGATGTAATTAGCTACTCCACTCGGAAACGTTGACTACAAAATAAAAGAACAAGTTAGTAACTAAAAACAAAAACAGAAAATAAGAAAAGAAAACCTAATCTAATATTTACGAATTAACTAAACTAAGATTATAAAACTAAAGGTAGTAATACAATCCCCGGCAACGGCGCCAAAAATTGATGTTGTCAGTATCAAGATATAAAAAGTATACTTTACTTTTCCAAAGATTTGCAGTGTGGAAGTAAAGGTCGAACCCACAGAGATTGATTACTACAGCTCTTAATTTTAAAACCTAAGTCTAATTAATTAAGAAAAACGGATTTGATTTGGATTTAATTAAACTAATAAGAATTAAAGTAAATCTAAACTATGAAAGCAATTAAAGTTGTTTTAATGAATGTTTAAGGGAACCTAGGATTACAAATCCACCACTAGCTTCATAATAAGGATATTTATGAATTACTTTAGCCTATTACGTTGGATGAATATGGGGAATTGTAGCTACAAGCCCAATTCCTCCGACAAGAAGATAATCATGGTTCAAGCACCAACATAATCCATCTTCGGTTAGCACGGATTATCCCACACTAAACTAGGGTTGTGATCTAATCCGTCTAATCTAAGCATGGACTATTCGGATACTTGATAGCACGAATCAATAAAGCACCATCACATGTAAACAATCTAAACAAGCACAGCAAGCATAGATCGTTGAGCACATCACAGTCAAAATAGATCTAAGACAAGAATAAACTTTGAAAGCAATGATTTAATCAATAGAAGTACGATTTATTTATAAAAATCCTCTAAACATGTGACTGTCATCCATACATAACAAAACTAAAATAAATACATAAAATACTCCCTATTACTCGTCTAGGGCTTCATTGAAACCCTAGATCTATGATCTAGCCGTCCATGGAAGTGATGGATCGCAAGAGGTTGATGGAGGAGGCCATGGGAATCCTTGGTCTTCTTCTTCTTCTCCTTGCTTCCCTCCCTTCAATGGCTGGAAGTATGGTTGTAGAATGTGTGTATATTAATTGCTAACAATGTCTAACCCTTTAATTATAATAAAATAGGGTATATATAGATTTACAACAAGTTTTGGAAGCCTTTTAACCCGAAACGGACTGAAACTGATGTAATTTACAATCTGGACGTCGTTCAGCAGTTTCGTTTGCACAGGAGTCTTCAGTATACTGAAATACGCAACATTGGTTTTTTCACGTATCGCGCGAGCGCGACAATTGGACTTCGCGCGCGCGGGTCGCGCGAGCGATTCTGGGGATCTCGCGCGAACGGATCGCGCGAGCGATTTCTGGTTTTCGCGGGCGCGGGTCGCGCGCGCGACTTGGCTTTTTCAGCTTCTTTCTTTGTGCTTTTTCATCCTGTTTATCCTGGTTTAGGTGATTTCTTCCAAATCCTGTCAGAAACTTGAAAACGAAGTAAAAATATACAAAAACAGGATAAAATGGTCTAACAAATGCACGTTAAGGCGTATGAATAGGATTTGTTCTCTACCGATCAACCCTCATTGGAAAGGAGAGTTAGGTTTAGGATAAGCCAATATCCATGGCTTGGTTGGGTAGATGTAACCAAAAGATAAACTCAACAGTGATGCAGTGAGTTCATAAACCAGTTTTGATCAAAGATTTTTAGTTAAACATCGAACCGTTAGAACTGAATGAAACCAATGGAAAAGTGTTTATAACTCAAAGTTCTACCACTACAATTTTTGTTTTAAGGAAGTTTCATGTTTATAGTGGTTTGGTCAAGGGTTTTGTGGAACAACTATAATCTATCCAGAGTTTCAGAACAGTAACACTCTTTTGAAATAAGCAAATTAGAACCTTAATCAAGCACTCTTGACCCAAAATAAATTTTTCTAAGTAGTTTAATGTGTTAGGAAGCTAACCTAAAAAGACCAAATCATTTCTATTTTTTTTTTTACTATTTTTAGAAAATCATACAAAAACCCTGGACAGAGAGTTGTAAGTCCCTGAGTGATGTCTAGTGTTTGTCGAATTCCCGTAAATCTAATCGTTCAAACCTCGATTTTCTTTTTGGGTAGAAACTAGACTCATAGAGGTTTTTTGTGTCCAAGAATCACTGACATCAAACCATTAGAAGCACCCCTTTTATTTCCTTGAAGTTCGGGTCTACTTGCTGAAATTTTAGTATTCTGGAATAGTTTTATATATATATATATATATATCTTGTGAACAATGGCCCTAGTGGTCTTCTCATGATTTAGGACTTGAACCATGTACTAATAATGATTAGTTGAGTTTAAATCCAGAGTATAAGTGGTCTAAGTCGATGACTACCTTATGGCTTATTTTTGTTCATAATCATGTATCCATGTACATTCATGCATGTAGCCTAATACTTGTAATTAAAATACATCCTTTCTTGTTAGGGTTTAGATTACACTTAGTAGAACTTAACCATAGATTCCTCGTAACCATGTTGGGATTACTTCATTCCTATATGGACATTGTATCGGCTCCTATTTGAGACTTACATATCTATAGAAGTGATATCTCCCCAACTACTTAGGAGGAATTCATAGTTATGATTCTCCCATATTGGATAGATTTAAGCTAGAATTTTAAGATTATTGCTTAAGACTTGGGAGCATGTGTACTAAACCTTTGTTTTGTAGTGCATTTGAGGTACAATTTCTCATCCCTTTCTCTAGTTTATTTAATTCCTTGATTTTATTGATTTTATGACCTCATGCGCGACACCTTAGAATTAGGATCTTGCCTTATGTGAATATATGTGATTAGAGACCTTTTCTTAGGTTTTACTTTCTATTCGTATGCATTGCACATTTAATATTCGTGGCACGGATCCCGAGTAAGTTCTATAGTTCCTAGAATCCATTGACAGTGTGTATAAGTTGGTACTGCAAAAATTTCATGAAATCTATAATAACCCTACAAGGGCGGAACTAGGGTTACCTTGAACTGTAAAAACGGATTGCTGTAGTAGACGAATCAAGAACACGGGCTCGATAACAGCTCACGATCTTCTACCGTATTCCTCCACTGCCAGAATATCGAACTAAGTGTGGGCTCTTTCGAAATCCTTTCTGTTTTCTACTCTCCCTCTTTTTCACTCTCTTTTCTATTCCGAGTTATAATTCTCTATATAGAAAAATGCTAGCTGATGAGAGAGCCAAAGCAGCATATATATAGGCTAAGATAGGGACCATAAGAAGTCAATAAGGAATATGCTTCCTTATGGAATTAGGAAACCCTAATTCAAACTGAATCAGATTCCTATTTCCATAAATTATAATTCATACCACTAAAGAATTATAATTGCACTCCTACCCTTATCTCAAAAATATATTTCGAGCTCAATGTTATTAAATGCTTATTATCTCTCCATGTTAAGATTACAGATATCCATTAATTAAATATAATTACTGACAATCATATTTAATTAATTTCTTAAAATTCCTTGAGATCCTCTGCTTAACTTATCTGATATGTCGGATACAAAATCCACCTGCAGGGTTTGACATAATCAAAACTTATAAGCTTTCTCAAGGGGATATCATCAATCCCAAAATTGAGACATGGATTCCATCATTAATTAATATCCACCACACAATTAATATTGCCACCCAATCCAATGAGATATTGACCCATTTAAGGATCTCACCCTTTTGGGGATCAAATTGTAAATATCAAATGTACGTGTCTACAAATTAACTTAGGATTTAGAGCATAAGCACTCATAATAGCCATGAGGTATTAATTATCTTATAAGTCAGTATAAAGATAACTACCCCAAGTCAGTCCCGTTTAATACACAAAGTGTATCAGCATAGTGAGTTAAAACTATACCGTTTTCCGTAGTCAAGACAAACCTACTACAACACCATGCTGCAGTCCTACCGATGGTGTGTCCAATCCCATCTAAGACTGTAAACCAAAATCTTACATTCTATAATATCTGATGGCCTGATCTTCCATATGTAAGCCGAACTCTACATACCAAACCACCTACTATATAGAATGAGAGACACACATTAAATAAATAATATAATACAAACATTGCCCACACAGATTCTCATAAAAAAAATGGATTAACTGATTTTATTAAATGAATAATAAATCAACTACATAAAGCATGGCTTTTAGTATATATCCCTAACATTTATATGATGGGGTTTGTGAAGTACTGTCTTCCTGTCACAGCCCGGTCCCACAATAGCGGAACCGAAGCCCGTGGCACGCCACCGAGGCTAAACCAATTCATTAACGTTCCCAAAATTAGGTTTGAAGAACACACGCAGCGGAAAACAAAACACATTTTCGAAAGCAGAGGTTCAGTCGACTGCTCAGTCGACGGGAGAAGGCAGGGAGTTTTCACAATGTTTAATAGCAATTCCAGTCGACTGAGGCTGGGGGTCCAGTCGACTGAGACGGGGCCCAGTCGACTGCTTTTGCTATAATAAGAAGCAGTAGCTAACAGATACAGGGGTTCAGTCGACTGAACACAGGACCAGTCGACTGCTCCCCTGGCAGCAACCCAATCTACAGAATTTCAAGTTTAAAAGCTTTATAACTTTCACCAATGATCAACCACTCAATCCAAACTCAATCCAAAGTAATCTTAGCTGTATTAAAACATTTCTAAAGCAGGATTACAACATGTTACTAACTATTACAACGGTTTAAAATCCATTCTAACATACCAAATTAAACATGGGTTAAAACAACCAAATTCTTATTACAACATTCCTATTATCCCAAAACTACAAGATTTACATTCAAGTTGCCTTCCAAGAGAACTCCCAACCCACGTTCTCACTTCTGCGATTCCTCGCCAGCATTTACACCTGAAATGGTTATTTGAATAACCACACATATTTCGATTTGTTTAAGCTAAAGCTTAGTGAATAAATCAACATATGTACATGAATAATAAACATGTCCGCATTTACATCTCTACATTTCATACTAGTCGCCGGAGACTCACGTGCCTGTCCATACTCCCAATCCGCGACTCCTCGCCAATAAGTCCACGCGAAAGGGTAAGACCCACGATTCTTCTCTTCAATCGTGCGACCTTAATGCATATATCGGCTCCACAAAATGGCACGGTGACCACGTGCTCCTTCTGACCCAAATAAGCAACTTAACATGCTCAATTACATATCACCATACTCGCGGTAATCAAAACATATCACCATACTATTGGGCCTACTTATCAATATAAATGCCCAATATGAACTACACAAGATATCTCTATGAATTAATACATGCTATTCAAACATAACATGAATACATGCCAAGAAATCATTCCAAAACATAGTTGAATCACTCACCTCCAAATAACGCTCCTATAATTCAATCTGAAGAAAACCCGTGCACAAAGAACGTGCAGAAATCCGTCTAGTACAATTCCTATGGATCAAAATTCCATTTATCAACTTTTATGAAAAATTCTAGAAAATAACTTTTCGGAAGACTTAGCCAAACAGGCCCTAATAGGTATCAAAACGAAGCTCTTACCTCGAGGAGCTCGAATATGAAATCTGGGAGAAAACAAACTGACGGAAGGTCGTCGTTTGGCGTCGCAAAGCTTGAAGCAACAAAATCTCCCTCTAGCCCCCGTTTGGCCTCCTTTTGGAATTAGGTCAAGAACTTATGAAAAACCTAAAGTCATCACTTCCTATATATAGGCAAGACTATTGGGAATTTACGTTTGCCTCCCCACGAGTTTTCAAAACTCCTAATCAGTCTCTGAAACTTTCTATACAACTTAGTCATAGCTTTACGAGTGAAACTTCGAAATGATAAAAGTTTTCGACTAAGTTTCGTTTGGTCGCTAAAACGCGAATTTCTATATGACGTTTCCGAAGTTGCTAATTAGCCTACCAAATTAATAGCGTGTTCATTCGTTCTCACCAGGATACTAAATCTAACAACAGAAATATATTCTAAGCCAGAAAATAATACAGATATTGCAATACACAGGTAAACATTTATTATCAGATAAACATTTAAAATGTTCCACAGTAACCATCTCATACTCGGAGAGACGTCAAAACAATAAATCCTCAATCACAATAGTTTCAAAGGGTTCTCTAATACAGACACCCAAATCAACTCGTGAGTCAAAACTCACCCAACCATGTGCCAAAAGACACGCCACATCACATTACCATGCATGACAATGTAATGAAATTGTAATAACACAAATGCGGGTGTTATACTTCCGGATTCAAAATGCTAGTCTTTGACAAGTTTGATGGAACAGAAAACCCTCGGAGTCATATCCGAATGTGCATAGACGCCTTTTAGCCAAGTGGTTTAAGCATAACCATGATGGTCGTCTTGTTCCCGCAGACATTAACTGGAGCTACACTTTCATGGTACCTTACATTAGAGCCGAGCAAGACCCGAATTAGCGAGGAAGTTGTCAAGTCGTTCGTATCCCAATACGAGTATTGAACGGGCTGGAGAGGAAATTTGACATAACACCAAGGAGAGGGGGGGGGACAAACCACCGATAAAATTCTCAGATCTGGGAGTATCACTGTCAACGCTCTCGATAGGCTATTTGCAAAAGGGCATCTCCGTTAGTTGGAACCTTGACCTCTACCGAGTCCGCTTCTGTCACGACCCATCCCACTACGCGTGGAAATAGGACACGTGGCACGCCACCAAGGCTCATCCAACCATCATCTAATAATACGTAGCGGAAAGAACTACTATAAAACAACTCTGGGTATATTAAAACTTAGGAAACGTTCCCCTCTGTGTTGTAAAAATACATTGAAATCAGAGTTATAAAAAGTTTTGGCCAAAGGAAAGCACTTCAAAAGAAAACAGTTTTGAAAACAGAGGCTCAGTCGACTGCCCCGTCGACTGCACCAGGGTCCAGTCGACTGCTCCGTCGACTGTGTTAAGCAGAACCAAAAATACATCATATAGCAAAGAGGTCCAGTCGACTGATCTGGGGATTCAGTCGACTGCTTTTCAATTAATGGAAGCAGTAGCTAAAATAAACAATGTTCAGTCGACTGCCCAAGGGGTCCAGTCGACTGCTTCTCTTATAATATACTATCAGTGACTCCATCCCACGAGGTCCAGTCGACTGACCCCTGGGTCCAGTCGACTGCTCTCCTGCTGGGCAGCCTGAGCTGACAATTTACAAGTCCTGCTACCCAGTACCAACAACAAACACAACCACAACTGATATTTGACGTATTAAAACATAACTACAGATGTTCAATTACAAGATTACAGTACTGTAGGACTAATCTATGGTTCTATTACAACATATTACCAATCCTTACACAAGTTTAGGATTTAAAACAAAACATATACAAGTGTTGTCCCCGGCGTTCATCGGCCTCACTCATCGCGCTTCTTTTTTCTCCTTCTTCTTACCTGCAATGGAGTACATCTCCACTGCTCAGCTATATGCTGAGCGTACAAGTCTAACATGTACAATATATGATGAAACATGCTTTAATCTCATAAATCATACAATAGTCTCTAGGAAGAAAAATACGCATTCATCCGGTAGCGGCAAGTCCAAGCCTTAAACCGCGATACCAATGGCAAGTCCAAGTCTATCAACCATTGTATCCACAAGTGCCATGGCAAGTCCAAGTCTATCAACCATGCACAGTAGCCGTCGCTACTAAATTCTCAAACATCGAGAAGCTTACTCCGGCATGAAATTGTATAAGACTCCCCTTTGACCCACATAGACAACTTAACGTGCTCGCATAAATTTAGACATGGTTTTCACAATTTAGCGCGTGCATAATTAACGGGCCTACAATTAACACATGGATTTCGCCCGGATCACAATTTCGTCGTCGAAATATAAAACATGTATTTCCTTATATTTCACAAGTTAGAACTTCATACCTCGTGCGATTTCCCCCAAACTTTGAAGGATCGACTAGGAGGCTAAATAACGTCGGATTTCGAATTTGGTACGATTCCTACAAGTTTATACCTGTTTTTCCCAAAAGTCCAAAATTAAGATTTTTACAAAACTTGGCCAAACATGACCTAAGTGGTATCAAAACGTAGATCTTACCTCCACGAGTTCAAATCTGAAATCTGGAGAAAATCTGACGGACGAACGGTCGTCGATCGGCGTCGCAAAGCCCGTTGGCTCTAAATCTCCCTTCTCTCTCCTCTCTCTAGATATTTAGGAGTTCTGGATGAGATTTCAATCTCATCCTCATCTATATATAGAAAAACTCTTTGGAGTTTACGTTTACCTCCCCACAAGTTTCTCAAACTTCTAATTACCTCTCGAAACTTCGCACGCGTCCATTTTATGCCTTTACGAGTGAAAACTATAAATTTCAAAAGTTTCCGACTAAGTTTCGTTTGGGTCCAAAATAACGTCCGAAAACTATATTCTGTGGAATCTCTACACAACCTACCTTTTTAATTAACGTGTCTCTCACGTTCTCACCACAGTTCTCAAATTGATACTACCAAATCAAAGGTTATCAGAATTATACTACACAGGTATAATTACTATTCACAGAAATACCATATAAAGTCAAATAACATTTAAATCATATAAATGTGTCACACCCCAACCCGCCTCGTGCGGATTAGGACACGTGTAACAATGCTACAAGCTCCCAATCACATTAATTTGTAAAGAAATATACGAATTACTAAGAAACACATGTGTTTAACCCCATTAAACAACTCTGTTGTTACAAAATAGGTCCCAAGGGCAAAATGGTCATTTATAAAGTATGTAAAATTTTTATACCAAAAGTTAGAATTTTGAGTCCCGGTTCCAACGCAACAAACGGCACGCGAAACCGAGTTTTCTAGAAGAAGTTATGCATGTTTCCGTAAAAACGGACATGCTGGGGAAAAATACAAGGCGGATCGATCCCTTCATTATGGGCGGATCGATCCACTTACTTGACATTCTCGCAGAATGTCCCCTTGGAAGGGCGGATCGATCCCTTCATAAAGGGCGGATCGATCCCCTTCACAAATCTGCTGCTCAAATTTCCTTTGCTGTCAAACAAGTTTTTAACTTATCAAAACACAACCAAATCTCATAGAAACCTTATGAAACTTTGGGAAATCAACTCCAACACATTTCTAAATATGTTTAAACTCAAGTTAGGCATGGATCATAGAACCATATTCACAATTTGATCAAATCAACCATGAACTCATCTCATTTGGTTCAAGAACAAACTTTTCAACTTTAAAACTCAATTCTCATTCAAAGTTTATAAAACTTGTTGGAATTCAACCCAAAGTCATAACTAACATTACAAACACTAAAGAAACATGTCCAAGACACTAACGACACATCCGGACTTGCCGAAATGGTCCTAACCATTAACTTGCATCAACTTGGGCAAAACAAAAGGAATTTTACATTGGTTCTCAAATTCACATCCAAACTTTCCAAAATACAAGTTAGGGTCCAAATATGAACATTAACTTAAGTAAAACCATAATTTACATCTGTGTACAAGTTCAAAAGTAATTTACAAGCATGGGGCACAAATCTCCCCCATCTCTTCCATCTCTCCCATCTCTCCCATTTACAAGTCAAGACTTTAATTCACAAGTCAAGGATACTAACCCACAAGTTATACTATATTACAATTTATAAACATAATTACAAGACCCAAATCTCCTTCCCAATCCCGAGCACATCACTTCCTCTCCGGGTATTGCTCCGTACCTGCGGTGGTTGTTATGTACCACAACAGAAATAGGAAAACGGTTTTCTTAAGCAAATTGCTTAGTGAGCATTCTAAGCATGACTGAATGTTTAACATGTGCAATGCAACAATCAACATATAAATCATATTTGTAGTCGCCGAGTCACCGGTTATATGGTTCATTCAGACCCGAAGACCTCCCTTGGTCCCGTGGTCACTTCTATTCCTTGGACTTCCGTATTTATCGGATTCTTCCTCTTCGCCACCCTTATTACTCCCAACAATGAACCATTTCCCCGGTGCTCATTGACTACCACATAGACATATAAGCACATAACATGCATCAACATATAGTTTTCACAAAATTGATATGAAATTCACAATCCACCAATATAGTAACTTCTAAACATGATATCAACAACCAAAGTTATACAAGGATTCATTGACCACCTTAAACACAATCATTTTTAGGCTAGAAAACTCACCTCTACCAAGATTATACCCCAAATTCAAGCTAACATGTGCTGAATTACTCCCAATCCAAGCTCAATTTCTACCCCAAGTGAATTCCTACAAGATTTCGGTAGACGACGTCTCACCGTCAAATACGAGCTACTAAAATCTAGCAATTTAAACAGAAATTAAGGGTATAGAAATGATCGTCTCACCTCCACGAGTCCGAAAACGGCTTCGATTCGCGAATCCGACGAACGGCGGCGACGGAACGGCGAGAATTCGACGTCGGTGACGGTTTCTCCGTTTCTCTCTCCGAGCTCTACTCTTTGTTTTGTTTTAATTCTGCTGAAATGAGAGACACTCTCATTGACACACACATGCCATGCATGTAGTGTGTTGTCACTCCCTCAATTTTCCTCACTTTCCATTTACACCCCCAAAGTTTGTTAAGTTCCTATTATGAAATCCCCCAAACATTCCATTAACTACCCAATTATCTAATGAGGGTTCGTCTAAGTTCCGTATGAGTCCCAACGTGGGTCCCACATATTTTGTGAAATTGCTATCGCACCTACTAATTTTACATCTTTTTCATTTATACCCTTACTTGGGTGTCCAAACTAATCCTACCACATAACAATATCTATTAAAAGCAATTTAGCAAATATCCATGTAATCATATAAAATTGCATTTAATCACTTAAAATGCAAATTACCAATTTACCCTTCAATGGGTTAAATTTCAATACCTGTCCCACCTCTCTGGGGACTTTTCCAACTAGTGTCCCTCTCTGAACACTTTTTACTTGGGCGAGTCCAAGCCTCCCCTTAATCCATTTTATACACTAATTTCACTAATTAATGCATATTAATACAAATAATTAACCCGTTCTCCGGGTACGGGTGTTACATTTCTCCCTCCCTAAAAGGGAGTTTGGTCCCCAAACTTACTCTTACCTCAAGAATTGAAGAGATGCGGGTACTTGGCTCGGATCTCATCCTCCCGCTCCCAAGTAGCCTCTTCCACTGAATGGCTTCGCCATTGAACCATCACCAAGGGAATCACTTTGGTCCTCAATACTTGATCCTTCCTATCAAGAATTTGCACTGGATGTTCCACGTAAGTTAAATCTTCCCGAATCTCTAACGGTTCCGGAATGATAACATGTTTCGAATCCGGCACATAACGTCGAAGCATCGATACGTGAAACACATTATGAACATTCTCTAATTCTTGTGGCAGCTCTAACCGATAAGCTAATGGCCCAACTCGATTAAGAATCAAATACGGTCCAACATATCTCGGACTGAGCTTACCTCGCTTACCAAAACGTGCTATGCCTTTTGAAGGTGATACTTTCAAAAACACATAGTCACCCACCTCAAACTCCAACGGTCTTCTACCCGTATCCGCATAACTTTTATAACGACTTTGAGCCGTTTGTAATCTCTGCTTAATCAATTGAATCTTGTCAGTAGTGATTTGCACTATCTCTGGTCCCAAAAGCTGTTTCTCTCCAACTTCTGTCCAACATACCGGCGATCTACACTTTCTACCATATAGTGCCTCATAAGGCGCCATTCCAATGCTAGTTTGGAAGCCGTTATTGTAAGAAAATTCAATCAACGGCAAATGAGTTTCCCAATCAGCTTTAAAATCCATAACACATACTCGTAGCATATCCTCCAAAATCTGAATTACTCTCTCGGATTGCCCATCGGTCTGGGGATGAAATGCAGTACTGAAATGTAAAGATGTCCCCATAGCCCTTTGTAAACTCTCCCAAAATCTTGACACGAACCGAGTGTCACGATCTGACACTATCGACACTGGTGCTCCATGAAGCCGTATAATCTCTCTAATATAAATCTCTGCAAGTTTTGATGGATCTTTGGTCTTAATAGGTAGGAAATGGGCTGACTTAGTCAACCGGTCTACAATCACCCATATGCTATCATTTGACTTTTGAGACTTTGGAAATCCCGAGACGAAATCCATTGTAATATGTTCCCACTTCCACTCTGGTATCTCTAAAGGATGTAACTCTCCTCCGGGTCGTTGATGTTCAACTTTCACTTTTTGACAGGTCATGCATTTAGACACAAATTCTGCTACCTCTCGTTTCATACCACTCCACCAGTAAATTTCTCGCAAGTCTCTGTACATTTTGGTACTACCCGGATGTATAGAATATCTTGTATTGTGGGCTTCCTCCATAACTTTATTTCTCAGATCTCCAACTTTAGGTACACATAATCGGTTTATATATTTCAGAACACCATCTTGGAAACTGAATTCTGGCCTTCTCCCCTCTGGTAACTCATCCACAATCTTCTTGAATTCTGGATCTAAGAACTGATTAGTCTTGATTTCACCAATTAAACTTGGCTGTGCCACGATCGCAGCCATTAAACCACCTCTAATTTTAGGAACTACCTCAAGCTTCAATTGTTCAAATTCCTTTATCAACTTTTCCTGTCCAGTCAAGGCATAAGCTAAGTTTTCTGACGACTTCCGACTCAAGGCATCGGCAACTACATTGGCTTTTCCCGGGTGATACTGAATTTTTAAATCATAATCTTTCATGAGTTCCAACCATCTTCTTTGTCTCATATTAAGATCCCTCTGAGTGAATAGGTATTTCAGACTTTTATGATCCGTGAAGATTTCACAAGTTTCCCCGTATAGATAATGTCTCCAAATCTTTAACGCAAAAATTACCGCCGCTAACTCCAAGTCATGTGCCGGGTAGTTCTTCTCGTGAGGTCTCAACTGCCTTGAAGCATAGGCTATTACCTTGTCATCTTGTGTCAAAACACATCCCAAGCCTTGGTGGGAAGCATCACTGTATATTCTGAAATTTCCAGTGCTTGTTGGAATTGTAAGTATTGGTGCCGTAGTCAACTTTTTCTTCAATGCCACAAAACAATCTTCACATTCCTTGTTCCACTCAAACGGTACATCTTTTCTCATCAACCTTGTCATTGGCGTTGCAATTCTAGAAAAGTCTTTAACAAACCTTCGATAATATCCGGCTAACCCCAAGAAACTTCGAATCTCGGACACATTTGTCGGTCTTGACCAATTCATAACAGCTTCAATCTTCTGTGGGTCAACAGAAATACCCTCTTTAGAAATCACGTGTCCTAGAAAAGTGACACTCGTCAACCAAAATTCACTCTTCTTCAACTTCCCAAACAATTGTTTATCTCGAAGTCGCTGCAAGACTAGTCTCAAGTGTCGTTCATGCTCTTCCGGACTCTTAGAATAAATGAGAATGTCATCAATGAATACAATAACGAACTCATCCAAATATGATTTGAATACACGGTTCATCAAATCCATGAAGGCAGCAGGCGCATTAGTAACCCCAAACGGCATCACTAGGAATTCATAGTGCCCGTAACGGGTCCTAAAGGCTGTCTTCTCCACATCCTTAGCTTTAACCTTCAGTTGATGGTACCCAGATCGTAAGTCAATCTTTGAAAATACCTCAGCCCCTTGAAGTTGATCGAATAGATCGTCAATACGTGGCAACGGGTATTTGTTCTTGATTGTTACTTTGTTGATCTCCCGGTAGTCAATACACATCCGCATCGTACCATCTTTCTTCTTCACGAATAGTACTGGTGCACCCCACGGGGACACACTAGGTCGGATAAAACCCTTGTCTAGCAACTCTTGCAATTGTATCTTTAACTCTTTTAACTCAATTGGTGCCATTCGATATGGTGCTCGTGAAATTGGTTGGGTTCCCGGCATAACATCAATACCAAATTCAATTTCTCGATCAATCAATACACTAGGTAACTCCTCGGGGAATACATCTGGAAACTCTCTAACTACCGGAATATCTTCAAGTTTTAAATCAGGACCTCTAGTATCAAGAATACTACATAGAAACCCCCGACATCCCTTCTTTAACAAACGACAAGCTTCAATAGCTGACACGATATACGGCGGTGATACAACACCCTTACCTTGAAAATAAAACTCATCTTGATTCGGAATACGGAATGCTACTCCTTTAGTGTTACAATCAATATTAGCATGATTAGCCGCTAACCAATCCATACCCAATATAACATCGAAGTGCTGAATTACTAACGGTACCAAATCAACGGTTAACTCTTTACCATTCACATTAATCTCACACTTTCTAAACACACCCGAACTAACCAACGGAGCCCCCAACGGTATCGCGACAGATAAATCATAGTTTAGGAACTCTAATGGTTTATCTAAATGTTTAGCAAAATGGTGTGACACGAATGAGTGTGTAGATCCCGAATCTATAAGTACATTTGCTAGATGTGAGCAAATGGGAACCATACCTGAGACAACAGTGTCGGCAGAAGCAGCATCTCCCGGCCTGAGTTGAAATGATCTTGCCTCTCGTTGCTCCCTCCTCGGAGGTTGAGTAGTCCTTGGTGTGATAGCGCTAGCCGCAGAAGAACCTGAACCTGATGCTCCTTGGCGTCTAGTAGGACAATCCTTAGATTGATGTCCCAATTCCTTACAAGTGAAGCATCGACCTCTCATGTCCATATTCTGATTCGGACAGTTTCTAGCAATGTGTCCCGGTTGTCGGCAACTATTGCAAATGATTGGGTTTGGAAGTTGATTGCACCGGCCCCAATGAAATTTCTGACAAGTCTGACATCTCGGTTTATTTCCACTGGAACCACTACCAATACTAGCTGATGATCCTCCTAAACTCTGTCTTTTTGCACTCCCCTGACCACTGAACTGACTTGATCCCGGTCGTTTACTTTGTTGACTCGGTGGTGGTGGCAAGTTTGAAGTATAACCAAGGTCTCTCTCAGCAATAGAAGCAATGTCCAATGCCTTAGCATAAGTCTCTGGACGGAATACGGTCACTCGTCCTCGGATGTCACCTCGAAGTCCCGCTACAAACTTCCTTGCTTTCACTTTCTCGGTTGTTACAATGTCCCCGGCAAACCTTGCCAAACTCGTAAATTGCGTGGAGTACTCCCGGACTGACTTTCCCCCTTGTACCAATTCCATGAATTCTTGAGCCTTTTGATCCCCAAATGACTCTGGAAAATATTGATCATTGAAAGTCTCAAGAAATTGGTCCCACGTTGTCGGTTGACCCGGGCCTAGCTTAGTACGCCACCAATATTGCGCCTCATCTTTTAACGTGTCTGCAGCAAATAGCACTTTTTGTTCATCAGTACATGGTAATACCCGGAAGATCTTCTCCATATCCGAGATCCAAAAATTCGCCTTCATCGGATCGGCTTCCCCGCGGAATATGGTCGGCTTTTGTTTGTGAAATTTAGAAATAGTAACAATGTCTTCCCTTGGATTCGGATTCGGTTGTACCGGTCTCTCTTCGATCACATGAGTTTCTGCTACTCGTACCAACCCTTCGATTGCTCTTTCAACCCGTTCCATTCGGTTTGAGGTGTCACCTCCAGACATAATGCCTGGCACCCACATATAGTACACACATGCACGTTACTTTTAAATAAACACATGGCATGCTTATCAACATTAAAACATGCTAAGTAAACGTGTATGCATGCTTATGCAACTACGTGTCATTGTGTGCACACTACGCGTCGTATACGTCTCTCGTCCCCAAAGGCTCTAGCCAACTGCTCTGATACCAAAAATTGTCACACCCCAACCCGCCTCGTGCGGATTAGGACACGTGTAACAATGCTACAAGCTCCCAATCACATTAATTTGTAAAGAAATATACGAATTACTAAGAAACACATGTGTTTAACCCCATTAAACAACTCTGTTGTTACAAAATAGGTCCCAAGGGCAAAATGGTCATTTATAAAGTATGTAAAATTTTTATACCAAAAGTTAGAATTTTGAGTCCCGGTTCCAACGCAACAAACGGCACGCGAAACCGAGTTTTCTAGAAGAAGTTATGCATGTTTCCGTAAAAACGGACATGCTGGGGAAAAATACAAGGCGGATCGATCCCTTCATTATGGGCGGATCGATCCACTTACTTGACATTCTCGCAGAATGTCCCCTTGGAAGGGCGGATCGATCCCTTCATAAAGGGCGGATCGATCCCCTTCACAAATCTGCTGCTCAAATTTCCTTTGCTGTCAAACAAGTTTTTAACTTATCAAAACACAACCAAATCTCATAGAAACCTTATGAAACTTTGGGAAATCAACTCCAACACATTTCTAAATATGTTTAAACTCAAGTTAGGCATGGATCATAGAACCATATTCACAATTTGATCAAATCAACCATGAACTCATCTCATTTGGTTCAAGAACAAACTTTTCAACTTTAAAACTCAATTCTCATTCAAAGTTTATAAAACTTGTTGGAATTCAACCCAAAGTCATAACTAACATTACAAACACTAAAGAAACATGTCCAAGACACTAACGACACATCCGGACTTGCCGAAATGGTCCTAACCATTAACTTGCATCAACTTGGGCAAAACAAAAGGAATTTTACATTGGTTCTCAAATTCACATCCAAACTTTCCAAAATACAAGTTAGGGTCCAAATATGAACATTAACTTAAGTAAAACCATAATTTACATCTGTGTACAAGTTCAAAAGTAATTTACAAGCATGGGGCACAAATCTCCCCCATCTCTTCCATCTCTCCCATCTCTCCCATTTACAAGTCAAGACTTTAATTCACAAGTCAAGGATACTAACCCACAAGTTATACTATATTACAATTTATAAACATAATTACAAGACCCAAATCTCCTTCCCAATCCCGAGCACATCACTTCCTCTCCGGGTATTGCTCCGTACCTGCGGTGGTTGTTATGTACCACAACAGAAATAGGAAAACGGTTTTCTTAAGCAAATTGCTTAGTGAGCATTCTAAGCATGACTGAATGTTTAACATGTGCAATGCAACAATCAACATATAAATCATATTTGTAGTCGCCGAGTCACCGGTTATATGGTTCATTCAGACCCGAAGACCTCCCTTGGTCCCGTGGTCACTTCTATTCCTTGGACTTCCGTATTTATCGGATTCTTCCTCTTCGCCACCCTTATTACTCCCAACAATGAACCATTTCCCCGGTGCTCATTGACTACCACATAGACATATAAGCACATAACATGCATCAACATATAGTTTTCACAAAATTGATATGAAATTCACAATCCACCAATATAGTAACTTCTAAACATGATATCAACAACCAAAGTTATACAAGGATTCATTGACCACCTTAAACACAATCATTTTTAGGCTAGAAAACTCACCTCTACCAAGATTATACCCCAAATTCAAGCTAACATGTGCTGAATTACTCCCAATCCAAGCTCAATTTCTACCCCAAGTGAATTCCTACAAGATTTCGGTAGACGACGTCTCACCGTCAAATACGAGCTACTAAAATCTAGCAATTTAAACAGAAATTAAGGGTATAGAAATGATCGTCTCACCTCCACGAGTCCGAAAACGGCTTCGATTCGCGAATCCGACGAACGGCGGCGACGGAACGGCGAGAATTCGACGTCGGTGACGGTTTCTCCGTTTCTCTCTCCGAGCTCTACTCTTTGTTTTGTTTTAATTCTGCTGAAATGAGAGACACTCTCATTGACACACACATGCCATGCATGTAGTGTGTTGTCACTCCCTCAATTTTCCTCACTTTCCATTTACACCCCCAAAGTTTGTTAAGTTCCTATTATGAAATCCCCCAAACATTCCATTAACTACCCAATTATCTAATGAGGGTTCGTCTAAGTTCCGTATGAGTCCCAACGTGGGTCCCACATATTTTGTGAAATTGCTATCGCACCTACTAATTTTACATCTTTTTCATTTATACCCTTACTTGGGTGTCCAAACTAATCCTACCACATAACAATATCTATTAAAAGCAATTTAGCAAATATCCATGTAATCATATAAAATTGCATTTAATCACTTAAAATGCAAATTACCAATTTACCCTTCAATGGGTTAAATTTCAATACCTGTCCCACCTCTCTGGGGACTTTTCCAACTAGTGTCCCTCTCTGAACACTTTTTACTTGGGCGAGTCCAAGCCTCCCCTTAATCCATTTTATACACTAATTTCACTAATTAATGCATATTAATACAAATAATTAACCCGTTCTCCGGGTACGGGTGTTACAAAATGTCATTTACTCATGATTATGCAATATGAACTTCCATATTCTCGTGTCCTCACTAACACCTTACCGTTGACCACAGTCAACCACTTATCCTCAATTATCATATATCAATGATAATTCATAAAATTTCATATCATGCATGATTAAACTATGAAATTCTGGAACGGGTGTGACAGCTTCTGCCAGGTTTTCAAGGGGATCTCTTTTGCAAATTTCACCAACAGAAGGGCCACTCAATGGATCAGTGCATGAGATTAAGGCACGAAATCCAAGATCTTATTGATAATAAGGTAATATTGGAACCGCCCGCTAGAGCTCCAAATGTCACGAGAAATCCACTACCAAATCACCATGTTGTACCACCACCGCAAGGCTTCTATTTCTTGGGGATAGAAGAAACCATCTTCGATACGTCTAGGATAATCACTAAGGCTAGGACACTAAGAAGGCCTTATGAACTACTAGAGGATCCAACAATCTGTACTTTGGAGGGTGCTTTGAGGGGACAATCAGTAAGATGTAAAGAGGAAATAGCAGAACAGATGGATTGGTGGGTTCAGGAAACTGGCAATATAGATCAGATAGAGGATGATTTATGGTACAAGAGTGATGAAGAGGTGGGAACCAAAAATGAGAGTTTGGAAAGAGTTTCAGAGGCCGACAATTTGTGGATAAGAGAATAAGTCAGTCATTTGACCCGGTCGGGCAGACACTTCAAGCCGCACGAGCTAGGGGAAGATCACCCGGGAAGGGATCTAGACAAGGGAAAGGGAAAATTGGATGAAAAAGTAGAGGAAGACAAGGTCCTAAAATAATTGAAGAAAACTCAGGCTAACATCACTGTTTGGGGTTTGCTGATCGCTTCCAAACGCCATAGGTAGGCAGTCTTGGATGCCTTAATTCAGTCGGATGTTTCCATTAACACGACCCCGGAAGATCTTATAGGGTTGATCGGCAAAATTTTGGCCCTAACTATCACATTCTCGTCAGATGATGTCCCCCCAGAAGGTCCTATTCATAACAAACCCCTATACATCACCGTCGAATGTTTGGGAAACACTGTGCCTGCTTGCCTGGTTGACAATAGATCAGCTCTGAACGTACGTCCATTCCAAACGGCTAAGCGAATGGGTCTAGATGAGTCAACATTCATCTCGTCAGAACAAAGGGTGAGGGCATATGATAATACCCAGAGGACGGTCATGGGAATAGTTTTTCTCAATCTCACTGTCGGTCCTGTAAACAAAGAAGTCGAATCCCAGGTCATTGACATTCCCGCTTCCTTCAACCTGCTGCTAGGGAGGCCATGGTTGGACATTTTGGGTGCTATACCGTTGACAATCCATCAGAAGGTTAAATGTGTTTGGGAGAACATGGTCTGTGATATCCTCGGGGATAGTTGGGTCCGGTTGTCCGAAGCATCATCAAGCGCACCGGTTTTAGAACTTCAGTTGCAAGAAGAGGAAGCAAACTTGGGAGGGTTTGAGTTTGTTAACATAATGGAAGTTGAGAAGCCAAGAGAGTTCCTGCCGCTTTACTTCGATCAGTATGCAAGCCCGTTGGTCGCAGGGATCATGAAGAAAATGGGTTTCTTTCCAGGTATGGGGTTGGGGAAGAATCATCAGGATCTGCCAGAGTTTCCAAAGATCCCTACTCAGACTAACACTCGTGGCCTGGGTTATCTACCATCCAAGAAGGAGCTAAAGGAAAAGAAAAAGGCTGCCAATGCACCAATGACTCCGTACCAGAAAACGCTCAATGGATACTTTGTGAAAGAGGGTGAAGATTTTCCCTTTTTTAGTTTCCCAGAACCATGGGCGGACCAGAAAGACAATAGCCTGAAGCCGGGGTTTGAGATTTTCTTCCCCCACGAATTCTCTGTGTATGAAGATCCGTACTTGCAGGTGCCTGTTAAGTCAGTTACTGCTAAAGATTGGATTGGTGCGTTAGATGGCTCGGTCATGAAAAACCTACTGGGCGAAAGGAGCACATAAACTATAAAAATGGGTCATGAAAGGCCAAAGAAGAATACATTGAGGGTCTGGTTGAGGAGGCAGTAGAGAGTGAGGAAAATTGGGAGGATCAAGAGAAGACCGATGAAGAAGGACCAGGAAAAAAAGAGATGGAAGAAATCATGAAGACGGGGGATCAGGAAGAATGCTTCATCACTGACCTAGGAGGAGAAAGCAAGAGGGAATGGGTCTTCGAGTCTAGTAATAGGTATCCCCCACACCCATAGTCTGTAATGGCCCAAATGAGGCGTCTTTCGAATTCCATGTCTATTGTAGTTGCTCCCAAAAACAAGATCAATGAAAATGTGACTAATTCTGCCTACTCGAATGTGCTTAATGAATGTGATGATCATGAAATACCCATTTAATTGCAAAAGTTAATTGAAAAAGAAAAAAGAATCTGCATGTAAAATCATTGAGGACACTATAACAATTAATATAGGAAATAAAAATAATCCTCAAAATGTCTTTATCGGCTCTACGCTTAGTAATGAAGAAAGCAAAGAATTAATCAAACTATTAAATGAATTCGAAAATGTTTTTGCATGGTCTTATAGTGATATGCCAGGCATTGATCCAGAGATAGTCCAACATCATATCCCCCTTTTTCCTAACTCTAAACCAATTAAACAAAAATTGAGGCGAATGAGGCCGGAATGGGCACTTAAGGTGAAAGAGGAAGTTGAAAAGCAGTTAGGGGCCGGATTCTTGATGGTCACCGAGTATCCAGAATGGATCGCCAACATCGTACTGATTTCGAAAAAAGATGGTCGTGTTAGGGTTTGCGTTGATTTCCGAGACTTAAACAAAGCAAGCCCTAAAGACGATTTTCCTTTATCGTATATCAACGTCCTCGTTGATAACACCACCGGGCACGAACTTCTGTTTTTTTATGGATGGGTTCTCAGGTTATAACCAAATCCTCATGGCACCCGAAGACATGGAGAAAACCACGTTCATCACGCCATGGGGGACATATTGCTATAGGGTAATGCCATTTGGACTTAAGAATGCAGGAGCAACTTATCAGCGGGCCGCTACTACGTTGTTGCACGACATGATCCATAAGGAGGTAGAGGTATATGTGGACGATATGATTGTAAAATATAAGGAAATAAGAGGTCACTTGGAGGCGTTGAGAAAATTCTTTGGGAGGTTGAGGGAATTTAGAATGAGGCTGAACTCGCAGAAGTGTACATTCGGGGTCACCACCGGAAAGCTGTTAGGGTTCCTTATCACTCAGAGGGGAATAGAGGTAGACCCAACCAAAATAAAAGCTATCGTCGAAATGAAGCCGCCTAAGAGTGAAAAAGAATTGAGGGGTGTCACGCCCCGACGTAGCATAAATATGAAAAACGTTTTATTTCCTTTATGAACCCGTAGGTCGTGACAGTTTGAAGGATCGATTCCGTCCCAAACGTCAACAATAAAAACAAAATAATCATAGCAGAGTAATCAAGGCTTACAATAATTTTCTAACTTAATAGTTATTACAGCACAGGGTCTCTAAAGGCACAAACCGCCTTAAATCAAAATAATCATTTAACATCTATTACAGTCATCCTTATTACAAAACAGTTCATAAATTAAAACATAGGATATTGATAACAGTTTTATCTTCCAAAAGCAGTCGTTCTCAGTTAGCGTAGTCAAAATGTTCCGCTTGATCAAAACCTGAAAAGCCTAGACACGAATGTCCATGATGCATCAATGTCGTCAGCTTCAAGAAGCTGGTGAGTGTTAGAAACATAACTTTGAATGTAACACATACTTATTTACCATTTTCCAATTCCCATTTAATTCAACAAGTTTACATCAAAGTAAAGAGTTCATTTTAGAAAACGACCACAATATCATTTGAAAACTGTAATTCACATATATGTGACCATGTATGAAAACAATGCACCTTCTCATCTTACCGACTCTTTTCTCTCGACAAACACAACACCCAACTCTCTCACACCAGTATCTTTGAAATACTCCAATAGCCACACTTTAGCACAGGGGTGCCAAGGAATGTCCAGTTTGCCTCACACTTTAGCACGGGGTGCCAGGGAATGTCCAATGCCTCACACTTTAGTACCTAACCCGCATCACAAATACATCATACAGTGTCCAAACTCGGGTACTAGGGAGTGTCTATAGGCCACACTTTAGCACTACCATGGGTGCCAGGGAATGTCCAAGTTTGGCGTCACATACTTTAACGCTACCATGGGCGTCAGGGAGTGTCCAGTTTGCCACCGTCGCATTTCAAAGACACTCTAGCCGCAATCTCAACCACAACACACTTTGGTACTCACTTACCAGGGAGTGTCCACAACACAATCTCAACCACACACTCTATACCACACTGACCATTACTCTTTTCCACACTGACCAACACTCACACTCACCATGCATGTACAACTGACACCATATGAATGTCGTGCAACAGACATATGAAATGTCAGGATCGATAACCATGTATATTTGAAAAGAATCGAAATCATAATTGTCCTTTAACAACCAAAACGTAATATATTTTAACATAACTTCCAAACAAAGCCTCAAAAACCCATAAAATGTCATCTAAATAGTCTCTTAGCAGAAAACAGACAGAAACCAGAAACTGTCAGAAGTCGCGCGCGTGGGCCGCTCGCACAATATGCCCATTTTTCTATTTTATTATAAAAACTTTTCTATCTGCCAGAAAACACACAGCTCGCGCGCGCAGGCCGCTCGCACAATTTGCCCAATTTTCGTTTTTCTTTTTAAAACCTTTTTTGTCTGCCTGAAACTAGCCACCTCGTGCGCGCGGGTCGCTCGCGCGATCGCGCGTGCGAGTTTCAACAGTGTCTTCACCTTCTTCATGGAGAATGCCCTGTTTCAGAATTTAAGGGTCTTTTTTACCCATTTTGAAATTTGACAATAACCAAGCCTAATTATATATGGATCTCTCCGGTTTTTTTCAAGGATTATGAATCTACAATCAATTTTACATGAATCAAAATGTAGCTCTCGAATTTTACAAAAATCCGAGAGACGACGCAAATTTCGTTTTTAATATACGTCATGCTACGAACGAATTAAGCTCTAATATTGTAACTACCACTTATATGAACTATGAGGGTAAAAAGTATTTTGCCCCCTCAAACTATACACGCTTTTGCAATTTGCACCCCGAACTTTAAAAAGTTGCAATTTCTCCCCTGAACTATCTTTAGGATTGTAATGTCCCCCCTGAACTTCAAAAGTTGAAATGTCCCCCCTAAACTATCATATGTTTTGCAAAGTCCCCCCTAAACTATATTTTGTGTTACAATAACAACCCTGTCATCACATTCCATCAAGAAACACGAAAGATAGTTTAGGGGGGATATTGCAACACGAAAGATAGTTCAGGGGGGACTTTGCAAAACAGATGATAGTTCAGGGGGGACATTTCAATTGTTTGAAGTTCAGGGGGGACATTACAACCCTAAAGATAGTTCAGGGGAGAAATTGCAACGTTTTAAAGTTCGGGGTGCAAATTGCAAAAGCGTGTATAGTTTGAGGGGGCAAAATGCTTTTTACCCGAACTATAATCTTTCAAAATCATCTTTCAAAACGAATTTTGGTTAGGTTTAGGAAAACTCATGTTTTTCAAACTCAAGCTCCCATGGAGGAATTAGCAATAGTGATTTATCAATACATAGACTCAATCAGTAACTAAGCATGAAATTACATTTGGAGTGAGTTTATAATACTCACTGAGATTAAGAGTGTAGAGATTGTTGAGAAAGAATAGCAAGCTAAGAATTTCAAACCCAAGCTTTGGCTATGGGGATTAAGAGCTTATCTCTCTACAAATTTTCTGAAATTATGAACTCTCAAGCTCTCTCTTTAATACTTCAGTTATGAAAATAGTGTGCAAAAAGTGAAGTGTATATGATGCATATATAGAAGGATGGATTTGCTCAACTTGGAGCCCAAGTAGATCCTCATAAACTCAACAAATTGGATTTTGTTTAACAATTAACTAAATACAACAATTACATATACGTATATGCACTATCAGATTTTGAAGGGGTAAGTTAGAGTATTAGGGGTCAAAGTGGGGGTGTTTGGCAATTAAGCTTATGGACACAACAATAACACACACAAGATAGATAGATCCAAACAAGGCACAAGCCAATGATCACTTGCCATAAATGGAAAGAAAAACATATGTGTAATCTATCTTTACATCGAATCCAAAGTCTGTGCAAGTTTAACGCGGCACAGGCAGTGTTGCTCATAAACTAGTATTTTCGTGGCGCGGTGTTCACCACAAAAATACAGAAAATTCATTTTATCATAGGAAATGATTTTTTGGGTTTATAAAAATATTGATTGTCAAAAGCAAACATTTCCACCGTTTTGAAATACAGACTTTGAAATCCAACACAGGCGTTACCAAATTTATAAAATTATAGTTTGACCCCAATAAGGATCTCAATATGAATTAATACAAGTAACAAGGTTCTAAAACATGAAGATTATAAATTAAAATAGCTCTATGAACACATATTAAACATGGAATTTCAATTTGAATTTATATAAGTCAAATGCAAATACAAATAATTAAATGGAAATGCAGGTTGTTACATCCTTCCTCCCTTAAACAGGATTTCGTCCCCGAAATCAAGACTGACTAGTCCTGAAATAACTCCGGATACTTCTTCCTCATATCAGCTTCAACTTCCCATGAGGCTTCATTTTCGTCTTGGTGATTCCACTGAACCTTCACCAACGGAATGTCCTTGTTCCTCAGCTTCTTGATACTCTGATCTAGGATCTTCACGGGTCTCTCCTTGTAAGAAACGTAATGACTCATCTCAATATCGTCATAGCTAACCACGTGCGAGGGATCTCGTATGTACTTTCTCAACATACTCACTTGAAATACATTGTGAACCCCAGACATCTTCGGTGGTAGTGCGAGTCGATACGCTACCTTCCCAACACGATCCAAAATCTCGAACGGTCCGATGAAACGCGGGGCTAACTTTTCCCTCTTGAGATCGAAGCGTACTACTCCTCGGGTCGCTAAAACCTTAAGAAATAAGTGATCTCCAACACCAAATTTCAAATCCTTCTGACGTCAATCAGCATAACTTTTATACCTATTCTGTGTTGTTCTCATCCTTTCCTTGACCAAAGAAATCGTTTCGTTGGTTTCTCTAACCAAATCTGGTCCCAACAATTTTGTATCCCCAACTTCTGTCCAACACAATGGGGAATGACATGGTTGTCCGTACAATGCTTCAAACAGAGCCATCTCGAAATTCGTGTGGTAGCTGTTGTTGTAGGCGAATTCAACCAAAGGCAAGTGCGTCAACCAAGATTCTTCAAAATCAATGACACAAGCCCTAAGCATATCCTCCATGATCTAATTGACACGCTCAGTCTGCCCATCTGTCTGAGGGTGAAAAGTAGTGCTCATCTTGAGCGAGGTTCCCATAGCTTCTTGCAGACTTTCCCGAAATCTAGAAGTAAAACGTGCATCACGGTCTGACACAATCGACACAGGTGCGCCGTAAAGTCGCACAACTTGTTATATATACATCCGGCTCATCTTTTCTACCGGGTATGTTATACTATAAGTGATGAAATGTGCCGACTTAGTCAGTCGATCCACGATTATCCAAATGACGTCATGATTCTGTTGTGATCGAGGCTATCCCACTACAAAATCCATCGTGATGTGCTCCCACTTCCAACCAGGAATAGGTAGTGGTTGCAATAATCCTGAGGGTCTCTGATGTTCAGCCTTGACTTGTTGACACGTCAAACACTTGGATACAACTTCAGCCACATCCTTCTTCATGCCTTCCCACCAGAAATTTCTTTTTAAATCCTTGTATATTTTAGTTCCTCCCGGGTGAACTATATATCTTGACTTATGTGCTTCTTCGAAGATATCCTTTCTCAAATCCCCACAGTCTGGTACACATAATATGTCTCTGCATCGATACCCTCTGTCACTTCCCACCTTCCAACCGGTCGGGTCTTTTTCTGACATTTTCACGAACCATGTTTGAAACTTCTCATCTTTTTTCTGAGCTCCAACAATGCGGTCAATAAGAACAGGCTGTAGGATAAGACATCCGAAAAGATGTTCTTCTCCTTCTTCAGCACTCTGTACATCGAACTCCGCCAATGTCTCCAATGCTCGCCATTCTCTAACCATTAAGGAGGCGATCGTCTCACGAGTCTGCCGACTCAAAGCATCAGCGACCACATTAGCTTTACCAGGGTGGTACTCTAACGTGAAGTCATAATCTTTGATCAACTCCATCCATCTGTGTTGTCTCATGTTCAACTCTTTCTGTGTGAACAAATATTTCAGACTCTTATGATCGGAGAATAAATCAAACTTCTCACCATAGAGATAGTGTCTCCAAATCTTGAGTGCAAATACCACTGCAGCCAATTCCAAATCATGAATAGGGTAGTTCAACTCATTCGGCTTCAGCTATCTGGATCCATAAGCGATAACTCTACCATCTTGCATAAGTACACACCCAAGTCCTTGATATAACGCGTCACTAAAGATAGTGAACTTGTCATCAGGCTTGGGTATAGCTAGTACTGCTGCGGTAGTGAGTCTCTCTTTCAACTCTAGAAAGGCGCACTCATGCTTCTCTGTCCAGTCGAACTTCAAATTCTTCTTCATTAATTCGGTTAATGGTGCAGCTATTTTAGAAAACCCTTCAACAAATCTTCTGTAATAGCCTGCGAGTCCTAGAAAACTCCTAACCTCCGTAGGGTTGCTTGGTCTGACCTAGTTTGACACAGCATCTGTCTTTGATGAATCCACAGAAATTCCTTGAGATGACACCTTGTGTCCCAAAAATTTTACTTCTTGTAACTAGAACTCACACTTACTGAACTTGGCATATAAGTGATGGTCCTTAAGCGTCTGTATTACAATCCGTAGATGTTGCTCGTGTTCTTCCTCTGACTTAGAATAGATCAAAATATCATCAATGAAGACGATGACAAACTGATCCAAATAAGGCTTGAACACTCTGTTCATCAGATCCATAAACACTGCCGGGGCATTCATCATTCCAAACGGCGTTACCAAAACTCATAGTGACCATATCAGGTTCTGAATGCAGTCTTAGGTATGTCTTCCTTCCGTACCCTCAACTGATGATATCCCGACCTTAGGTCTATTTTGGAAAACGTCGTAGCTCCTTGTAGTTGATCAAACAAGTCATTGATCTAAGGCAAGGGATACTTATTCTTGATAGTCACGCAGTTCAGTTCTCTGTAATCGATACACAGCCTGAGCGTCCCATCCTTCTTCTTCACAAATAATACTGGTGCTCCCCAAGGCGATGTACTTGGACGTACAAAACCCAAGTTCTCGAGCTCTTGAACTTGTTTCTTCAACTCTGATACTTCGGTGGGGGTCATTCTGTAGGGAACCTTGGTGATTGGTACGGTACCCAGTATAAGCTCAATATAGAACTCTATACTTCTCTCAGGCGGCAGACTAGAAACGTCTTTCCTTTTCAAAGACAGTTAAATCGAGATGAACATAAGCACAAAATCCCTCTTCGTATTGGTCATAAGTAGTGTATTGAGCATCTAAAGAGGTTACAACCTTCGCTTCAATCTAAAATTGAAATAGAGCGACTGTTAAAGCCCCTAAATAGAGGAAATAACCGTAGGCTGAAGCTTGAGAGGAGGCAGGATGTAATATGAATATTTCGAGGACAAGTCCATATAAATTCTTATACACCAATATCAATAACATGCCTATCATGGTGGAACGGTTTTTTCATTTTCCATCGTATGGGAAGTTATATATTTTTCTCTCTACACATGAATATCAATACATATACAAATATGTATTGGTCTTAGAAGAAAGCAAGGCATTGGGTTTATGGAGTTGCTGCAGGTTAACTTCATTTCTTGTGGCATATGATATTAACCAGTTCATACTTACTCAATCCTGGGGAATTATTTTTACATATTATAGTATTTCTTTTGTTTCCTTCTGTTTTGTTTAGTGTGTTCCTCTGCCTATGATTTTGGGGCCTAGGAAATTTTGACGCACTTTATCTGTTTTCTGTTATAATCTAGTTTTCTTAATTTGCAGTAGTCAAAATGTTGCTCAGATCGAATGATGTTTTATTCTTTTATTGCATTAATAACTTTGTTTATTTTTGGATTCTAGGTTATATAATTTTTTTGTTGTGTCTATTGCCTCTTATTTCTTTTTAGTTTTGAATGTTACTTTATTGTTGCTTTTTTTTTTTCCCTGTGTTTGAGCTTGAAATTGATGCTTGATGGTTATGAATTAGGAATGTTTGGATCCATAATTGCCTAAAATCTGTGCGTTAATCGTTACCACTACTTTTGAAATCTTTGACTATTCTATGCTATGTTTGGTTACTAAGAAAGGAAGGAAGGAATGCGGGAAGGGAATATGAGGTGACCAAACTCAAGGAGGGAAACCTCTTTCTTTTTGCTAGGGATATTGCATCTCTTTCCTCCCTTCTACATTATCTTCATTTCACTTTTTCATCATGCCTGTCGTAATATGGAGTAAATTTTTTGTTGAAATGAATCAGTGTTGGAATCGCACTTTTTCGAATTTGAACAACCGAACATTTCAAGGATACGACCGTGTCATTGAGATGTTCGGCCACCAACATTTGATGGGCCATAGTTGACCGAATAATCATTCGTCTAGCTGAGAAACATTGTCGCTTTAAAGACAACTGAACTTCGTCTAATTTGTTAATATAGGATTGGTGGGCTCTTCCGTCGTCCGTTCATGAGTTGCGAGTTGGTGGAACCTCGTACTTAATTTGAGTAACAAATAACTTTCTCGACTATTTTAAATGCAACACAAATGGTTTGGCTCAAGTCATTATACATGCTTTATTAGAGGAGTAATTGTGTGCTTTTTAAATGTGAATCTCAAATTTGGTTCTTAAATACTTTATAAGTGTACCATATAGAGTGGCATGTGGTACCATTAGAGTAACTTCTTGTCTATCACAAAACAAATCAGATGCAGCAATCAAATTAAATATTCACTACATTGATCTATTTATTTTATCAGCACTACATTGATCTATTTTGCTATATGCATAGGTCTAATTCTTGAATACATGTTCAGTTCGTATGCCAATCAAGATGTTTGTCAAAAAGTAAGCTCATTTATCCACTACTCAAAATAATTTTCTTAAATTTTTTTTAATAAACTCGATTGGTTTAGTAAAATACACCAAGAGTTTAGTTCCTAAATTCTTTTTTTTTTCTTGAGAAGACAAGACTAGTATAAATTTAGGTTTATTAATGGTATTAGAAGGGTCAAATACTCTTTGTACTCCAATTTTTTTTTTTTTTTTTTATTTCCTTTGGAATTTTGCTATATAGCCTCTATTATAAGAAACATCATTTAAGGTCCTCGATTTTAAGAGGATTGGATAATCATTAACGGATAATATTATTGAGAACCTTAAATAGTTATCCAAAATTGAATTTTAAAATTCATAACCTTACGTCATACAATTTGAAACAGAACTTTTGGTAAAATAGACGATTCCTATTTGACCCTAATAGCATTAAAATATTCAAAATTAACTCAATATACTTTCCATGAGTGGAGTGCACTTGTAATAGGGAGGGCTATAGACAGTATTCAAGAGACTTAAATACCATTTTAGCCCCTCCAAATACAATTTCCCATTAGAGAAACTCCGAGAAAAATACTAGATCCATTGAAAAGAAAAATTGAAAAAACAGAAGTATTATATAATAGGATAACAAAATTGCTGACCCAAATTTATTTTTCCTCAAGAGCCCATGTACTAGGCTCAGTCTAAGTCGCACTTTTTATCAGTTTTTTGTGGGAAAACAATGTTATATTGATTCAACAAATAACTAGTTTTAAGAAAGTTACTAGTCTGAGCACTGACTCCTATGCAAGAAATTGTTACTCACCAAACACTTGAATATATAAAATCATTTTATTTCTGAATTACATAACTGATTCTTTGATTTCACAAACAATCTCCAAAGCCAAAAACAAAAAAAAAGGGAAAAAAAAAATAGTAGCCCAAAAGAGGTTCCTGATTTGGACCTTCAGCCCAAAATATCACAGGGTTAAGAGCCCTGTCCAGTATTTTTTAGCCTAACAGGGCAGCAAAAGACTTCCTTACCCAATTAATCGCTACTTATTCCCTCTGTATCCTTCCTTCTTCGTAAACGACCACATCCAAAATTACAAATTGGAATTTTTGGTTTTCAACACTCTAACCATTTGATACCAAAAGAAACAAAATTACTGAAATTCAGAAACTGAAAATGGGGTTTCTATGGCAGATCGTTGAATACATATTCATCGTTGCTCTTGTTTTAGCTTTAGGTTTGGTCTCTGCAATTGTATTTGAGGCCTTCCGAAGAAGATTCAATCACGCGTATGTTCGAAAACCCTAATTTTATTCCTCAATACACACACACACACACACACATATATATATATACACGTATATCATTATCTACCTGTTGTCCATAAATGTATTCCGTTTCGATTTGTTTTTCAGTCACCTTGAGGCTCATCCGATCTTCGAGGACCCAAATTCATTGAAACAGGTATGCACTATGTATTTTTTTTTTTGTAAATTGACGCATTGGTTAATGAAGATCTAAATTATTGTCTTATTATGGAATTATGTATATTGATCCAAAAGCCTCAGTTGTGTGTGTGTGTGTGTGTGTGTGTGTGTGTGTGTTTTGTTTTTCTTTTCTGTTTCTCCAATTTGTGGTGGGTACTGGGTGGGGTTTCCTTAGTATTCAGTTCAAGTTATGATGGAACTGCACAATGTTGTTGTGATATCCTAACGCTTACTCGTGAATCTGGAATTATTCTCTGGAGCTTAAAATTAGGCTTCTTTGATGAACTGAGCTAAGATGTCAATGGTCCAGATTTGTAAAATGGATTTATCAAGTGTTCAAGGTTTAGGTTGACTTCTAAATTAGAGTAATTTACTGATAGTTGAACGGATGAAACTATAAAATGGCAAACGGGTGCTTATCGGTTATCACTGTTTGCTATAAAAATAGAGCCAAGTTAGTATATCGCATCACCCGAGTATCTCACTTTTGGGTCACAACTTACACAAAATTCCTCAGATGACTTTAGACCGCATTATTTGGTTTTTGTTTCTTAGAGTACTGGACTCCCTCTAGCACTGTTTAAAGCGTCATCTATGGATTGAACTACTGAACAACACTGCATCGGATGTAGCGATAATACAAGAAGCACATGTACGGATAGGGACAATATCGTGTTAACCCTATTATGCCTCATAGACCTTATTTATTCCTATTGTCAAAGAACTTAAATTATGAGTTCAAAGCATTCTTATTACCCTCGTCAATAAAAGAGACTCTTTAACACTTTCAACTTCAACCTATTTATCAATATTTCAACGATACAACACTTGGTGTCAAAAGTATCTACATGTCTTTGTTATGTATGTGTCGCACATATCAGAACGACATAGTGAAATGAAAAGGTAGATCGGTTCAGTCGGTTTGTCGATTTTCTTGACACCCCTGAGGTAGATACAGATATTGGTATGTCCTCCACATGTCAAGGAGTGTCCAGGGTGTGTCGTGCCCGACGTCGCGTGACCATACTAGGAGTGTCCGTGGTTCCTAGGTAATAATCGAAAGTGATAATGTTTATGGTTGTGTATTGGATGATTCTGCTTATGTTTTGTGGTGTTCTTTTGAAGGTTAGATTCCCTTTGAAGTCTAGATTGTCTATACAATCTGCAGAGTTAGATTCCAATTTCCGAACTTCTTAGTGGATGCATTTATTTTAGTCAATTGCTGCATGTTCGGTGTAAGATTAGTTGAAGTAATAACTAGGGAAACTCTTGGGCGAATTTAATCTTTCTACATTAAGTGGTGAAGTTAAGCAATCTTTTTAGTCACTTTTTGGACCGCAAAATTATCCTGGAGGAATAGTAGAATTCCACAAGCCTTCTCTCTTTACTTAGTCATGCACTTTTATGTATTTCAGTGCATACACTTGGTACTTTGTATTTATTAAAAATTAAAATATTTATTTATATTCGCGGAGTTATTAAGTTTCTTGGGACATACTAAAGGTGTTGGAGGCATTTGTATCAGGTACCATGTCCTTATATCTTTGATCCTGCAGAGAAGTATATATCTTTGATTATTCCTGCTTTCAACGAAGAGCATAGGCTTTCTGGAGCTCTTGATGAAACTATGAGGTAAGTTTAGTTAAAACTACAAGTCTATAATAACATGTCTAACTGCGCCCTACAAATAACGAACAAGACTACTAGTAATCTATATCTGTTAATGTTCATTTCGATATCTCCGTTAGTTCTTGTAGTAGGATTATCCATGTTCATATTTGGTTAGGACCAATCATGATATTCACTAACACGTGATTCATGTTTTCTCATCTCCTCAGTTTCTTTCTTAATCTTTTATGTTTTTAAGAGACTAGAGGTTGTTTCATTAATATTGTGCCACAGCTACTGTAGAAATGCTGGTGCAACAGTAAATGTAAAGAAGTATGGTTGTATCACATATGCTTTTTTATCATTCCATGCAATACTTGTGGGGAAAAAAGAAAAAGAAAAAAAAGCAGCCATTTAGCATAATTCTGGGTGTGGTAAGAATACCAAAATTTGTAGATTCTTTAATATACAAATTAGGGAAGAACTTATCCTTTCTAGCCAGATTATTTATGGTCAACATTTTACTGAGAGCAAATGCCTCTGGAAAGTGGAAATGGTCCACCGTCCACAACTCCGTTGCCAAATAGCTCACGTAAAACCTATCATACCTGGATGCGTTTAATGCATTTGGCGAAGCCATACATCATCTTGAAGGGAAGT
Organism: Hydrangea macrophylla; assembly: GCA_033977485.1. Classification (NCBI taxonomy): domain Eukaryota; kingdom Viridiplantae; phylum Streptophyta; class Magnoliopsida; order Cornales; family Hydrangeaceae; genus Hydrangea; species Hydrangea macrophylla. The sequence goes on along the minus strand of CM066985.1, from coordinate 77,205,612 downwards.
TCCACAAACTTCAGTTCCCTATCATGCAGTGCCCTGCTGAAAATTTTTATAGTGACACCATATACTACAAAGAAATCTCATTTTTGTCCTACTGCCTTTTTGTTTATGTTGTTCTTATCTCAGGGATCCTAGAAGTGGGTAAATCCCTGACAGCTTTTAACCGGAGTAGGATAGGTTTGGCTTGGGGATGTTAAAATTGGATCATGTTTGAATTAGGCTCAGGAAGACCCAAAATCCCCCCCTCCCCTCCACAAGACCTGAATATTTTTGCATTTATTAAATGCAGATGTCTTAAGATATGTTTCAGGCTTAGTATATAAATGAAGGACCATTATGCTGAGTTTTAGGTTCGTTGTTGTTGACAATTATCTACTCTAAAAGCTTAAGCTATTAGAGCGTGTGTAACTTAAGTATTTATATTCTCAACATCCCCCCTCACATGTGGCCAGACTTTTTTTGATAAGGGCCAAACACTTGAAACGGGAAGGATTGAACTCAGGAGTCAGGACCTTTGCTTGCTCTGATACCATGTTAACATTTAACAACCATCTACTCTAAGAGCTTAAGCTATTAGAGAGTGTGTAACTTAAATATTTATACTCTCAATAGCTGTATACACTTGTTCTCTTTCATTTCTCCTTCACAGCCCTCAACTTTCAATGTAGCCTTGTTTTCAATTTAATAACAATTGCCCCACTGCGTTAGCATGCTCACTCCAGTCTGTTTTATGCACTGGTGCTGACACTGACCACAACATTTGTCATTCTCATGATTAATAATGACTTCTATGTGAAGTGTTCATTGCACAATTTCATGCATTGAGTTTATGCTTAAGTAATTGCCTGAAGTTGTTAAATTATAGTGGTTATTTGATTATCAAATATTACAGAGTGTTATAAACGATAAGCATAATAACAGTTATATATGTGCTTTGTAGTTATCTTCGACAACGTGCAGCCAAAGACAAGTCCTTTTCGTACGAGGTATGATTTCGTTTCTTTACTTGTGTTGTCCCTCGTCAGCTAAATTGGTTTTTAGCAGGGATGGGGGGAGCACTCTATCAATAACACCACTAACCACTATGTTTTATGTTGTCCATAGAATATTCAGATAGGGACATGTTACATACATGTGCAAACCTTATTATTTAAATTCAAATAAAGCACATTCCATCTAGCTAGGATAGTAGATTACAGGTCTTCCATTTCGGCAGGGAATATGAATTTTTACTTCATTTTCCGATTTAAATTCTAACTTCCTACGTTAGTCTAGTACTGCATCCTCATGAAAAGCTCGTCCATTGGTGGGGCATTGATTTAAGATGGAGTCCTGATCTTATACATCTCAACTCAGCTACTTTTCATCTGTTCATTGGTTTGTGTAAATACAGAGATGAGCATTGCACAGGTTATGACTTTTCTAGACCATGGACTGCTAAGAATTTTATGGCAACGATTGAGCTCCACTTTTTGGCTACTTTGAAATTGCTTTGTGCAATGTCCTGTTGAATGCGCACTTTGAATTTTGCTAATTGTGATGGTGCTACTTTATTCAATTTTGAATACTGTTCTGCGATGATGTAACTTTGCTATTCTTTTACATGAATGTTTTGTCATTAAATGATTTATAATATACGGGATTCACAAATATCAAGAATGTCAATGGTTAACAGTTTGATTGACTTGATTATTTAATAGGTGGTAATTGTAGACGATGGCAGCATTGATGGAACAAAGAGAGTAGCATTTGATTTTGTGAGAAAATACACAGTGGACAATGTAAGGGTTATACTTCTTGGAAAAAATCAAGGCAAGGGAGAAGCTATAAGAAAAGTGAGTCTAATCAAAATCATCGTTCAATCAGAAATATTACCTGATGATTTCGTGACTATATATTCTTCATTTGTCATGACAACTATTGATTGAAGCTTTTTACTTCTGCGAAAGCATTGTAAAACAGGGAATGCTTCATTCACGTGGTGAATTGCTTCTAATGCTGGATGCTGATGGGGCCACCAAGGTTAATGACCTAGAAAAACTAGAAAATCAGGTTGGTGTGGGCCACATGATATTATTCATTCTTGCAACCTTGGAAGCACCGTTGCGGGGATTTGCCAAATTTCCAAAATCTAGGATGCCGGTGCGGGGTACTGTATAAAATATTAAAAAAATATTTTTTCATCTATCAACTATTCCGCTACTACATTGTTTGGATTCTTGTACATAATAACACATGAATAACCATCATAAAGGCTACATAAGGAACACTAGCCTTTTGATGTGTAATCCAACTCCAATATTCTTAAATTGATCCCAAAGTTTTTATAAATATGTTATAGACCTCGTTTCTAAGAAAATAAAGTACGAAAAGTACTCTGCCGCACCAGAGAAGAATCCACGCCACACCCATGACGAATCCCGTCTCGGAAAATCACCCAAGTAGCAGGCAAGTATTTTGGTGCGCACCCAGCCGCCCTAGGTGCGCGTCCAGTGCGGATTCTTCAGTCTTTTAGAATAATCCGTTCTTCCGTGCTTCTGTGCTTCCGACATCGCTTTAAACTATTTAGTTTGTGTCAGAAGTATCTCATGTTTTGCCTATCAGATTTGCGCAGTTGCCAAAAATGGAAGTCAGTCTGAAGATTCAGCATCTCGTGGTTCAAGTTCAAGAATTTATGATCTTCCGATTGTTGCATTTGGCTCTCGTGCTCATCTTGAGGAGAAGGCTCTCGCTACGGTTCAGTCTTCTTAATACTACATTCTTGTTCTATACTTTTATTCTCCATCTTTGTTTTGAGTTGAAGTACTTTTGCTTATTGGTATTGTATTGCTTTTTGTTCAGAGGAAGTGGTATCGCAATTTTTTGATGAAGGGTTTCCACATTGTGGTACTCCTGACTGCTGGAGGTGGAATTCGTGATACTCAGGTAACTTTTTCTGCTTCATTAAGTTCTCCATCCAGTTTGCTTGGAGTGCAAATAGAGGTTAATTGGCTACTTAGATTTATTTTTATTTATTTTATTTTCACTTTGAGGAATTCTTTCATGCATCAGTGTGGTTTTAAGATGTTTACTAGAGCTGCCGCACAGAAGCTTTTCACGAACATCCGTCTAAAGAGGTAACTCTTTTTAGAGAATCATTGATAATCTGCGTATTAAGGAACGGATTTATTCGGTAACAATCGTGACATAATATTTCCCCGATTTTTCTTTTTACATACAGAACATTAAACATGCACTCTTTTTATCATTTGACCACTGCAGTATTATCAATTTTAAGTCTACTGTTTTTCTGGGTTGAACCTTATATACAACATCCTTAGCCGTGCTTTTCAGAACCTTACCCAGACTTACCTTTATCTCTCCATGGACTGTTGTCCCAATAAAATGGGAAAATCGCAAATGGCTAATATTTAGCTGGCTTAATTTATGATTTAATTGTTCCAATTTGCCGTGATTGACAAGAAAAGAAAGAATGTTAATTGGGTGGGTTATGTTTCTTAACACTACAAAGGAAGTTCTATCCTTAACTGCTTTGAATAGGTAAAAATGTGTGTGTGTGTGTGTGTGTGGACTTTGATATGGATTTTCTGCAGGTGGTGCTTTGATGTTGAGTTAGTCTATTTGTGCAAATGTTTTCGAATTCCTATGATCGAAATATCTGTGAACTGGTCTGAAATTCCTGGATCCAAGGTGAGCCCACTGAGCATTCCCAACATGCTGTGGGAGATGGCACTGATGTCTGTGGGATATAGGACCGGCATGTGGAAAATTAGTGCCTGAGACTTTTCATTCGAGTCTCAATCCAATTGGAGAAGCATCCAATTTCTCTCTTGACTCTCTTGATTTAGTGCAACTCAGGAGGAAGAAAGAGGATTAGGCGGCTAGGATTCTGTACACTTTTTTTTTATACACATTCTTGCGGTGAATATATGTGGCAGATGACCTGAGGTTGTTTATGCAAGCAGTGATCTAAACCCGGCTCAGATTCTAGATTATGTAAAACCCTACTGCCTTTCTCGTTGATTATTACTTGAATTTTGTTCACCACATATCCGACTATACGACAGTTTCAATGGAGAGTTTAACTTATGCATGCAATAATCCCAGTTTTCAGGGGATTTCAAGTGGTTGGTTTATAAGTTCTTTGTTGTTTCTGTTTTTCATGCGATATCAAAGCTGAAAATGGTGGAAGTTTTTTCACTTAACACAGAAAACAATTATATATCATGAATTCTATCCATGTATGAAAGTCGAATCAACTTGTGAATCATATTGGGTCATTGATCTCTCCATCCAGAGGTTTTCCTCTAAATCAGTTAGTTTAACGTTTGACATAGTATCGTTCACCACTCTTGTCTTTTATATTGTGTTGTGTTTCTCCCCTGTTTGAAATATAAAAATATTAGAAGACAATAATGCCGTTATTTGACATCCATGTCGGTCTTTTGACAATTTTTAATCTATAAACTCGTAAAATGTATTGTGAGTTTTGAATCATTTTATTTAATTCTGAGTAATTTACATCCCCAAGGGGTTCTGGTTAGAGGTGTCAAACGGGCCGGGTTGGCCCGGTCCGAGCCCGGCCCGCTTTTTTCGGGCTAAAAGCCCGGCCCGGCCCGCCACAAGGCCCGGGTCACATACCCCGGGCCGGGGTGGACACACATTCTCCCGTCCATGGCCCGGCCCGGCCCGAAATGAAGAAAATGTCCGGCCCGGCCCGGCCCGAAGCCCGCCACTTTTAAGGCCAAAAATCAAAGGAAGCCCGCTAGCCCGTCCGGCCCGGCCCGATGTCCGGCCCGCTAGGCCCGGGCCACCGGTCCGGGGTGGACATCCCCCCTCCCTTCCCAAGCCCGGCCCGGCCCGATTTTAAGTGAAGCCCGGCCCGGCCCGGCCCGAAGCCCGGCCAAGCCCGCTTTGACCGAGCCCGGCCCGGCCCGTTTGACACCACTAGTTCTGGTATCCATAAAATGCCTTGGTTGCTTTGCGTAAATCCTGACACCGTTCCGTCACAATAATAGTCACTGGATGCCTTCACAAAGCACAACACAAGGTATCACCTCAGTTCGACGATGCCAAACCATAACCATCATTTGTGATTTGACAATTATTCATCACTGCCTTTCAACAATGCACAATATTTGAAGGGACAATACATTTAAGCTTATTACTCTAATAAATATGACATTAGGATAGGACTCCCACCAAACAACATCTGCCCTTTACCCCATTTGCTATGCTGAATAGAGGAATATTGATCCCCGGTGTAGTAACTGAGGAACTATTCAATAACGGCAATAAATTCTATAAAAATACTGAAAACAAAGTTAGGAAAATACCCAGTTTTCCGAAGAAAAAAAAAAAAAAAAACATTTCCATCGACGCCTGAAAAAGGTCCATATGGAACAACGGAACAACATTTCAAAAACCACTACAATTGAATTAAAATAAACGTAATGAACCATCTCGCGATTAACTCTCACTCGCTAAAGGTCTTCAACCCAACATGAGAATAACAAATATCACACTACAATGCTAGAATGAAAGGCTGCAAGCTGCATTTCTTTTCAAGTAGAGCAATTTGTTTAGAACCATATCGTTGCACAATTAAAAGCATTTCCTATGCACGATTGACGGTCCAGATTCGTCATATTCCGCCTTCGCAATCCACATCTGCACTCGTACAACCAAAGACACCAATTAAACCCCATACAAGAACAACTCATCGTAAGAAAGTTACTATTGATCGGAAAGAAAAGAGCCTGCTGGAATGTGCTGAGGGATGCCCAGATTGACCCTCCAATCCACACACTGTATTTCCTCTCTGGTGGGGCCACAACCTTGATCTTCATGCTGCTAGGGGCAAGTGCGGTCATTTCCTTGCTCATTCGATCAGCAATGCCCGGGAACATGGTTGTCCACCACTGAGCACAATGTTGCCGTAAAGGTCTTTCCTGATATCAACATCACACTTCATGATGGAGTTGTAAGTGGTCTTGTGTATTCCTGCTGCTTCCATTCCAATCATCGAAGGCTGGAAGAGAACCTCGGGACACCTGAAACGCTCGGCTCCGATGGTGATAACTTGTCCATCGGGTAATTCATAGCTCTTCTCAACTGAAGAGCTAGTCTTGGCATTCTCCATCTCCTGCTCGTTGTCAAGGGCGATGTAAGCTAGCTTTTTCCTTCATGTCCCTCACAATTTCACGCTCGGCTGTGGTGGTGAGAGAGTACCCACGCTACGTGAGTATCTTCATAAGAGATTCGGTGAGATCACGCCCAACCTTCGTATATAGGGACGGTATGGCTGACACTTTTGTTGTGCAGACACAACAAAGTGGGGAAAATAGCACACGTCAACTCCATGTTTTCTTTACCATGACACCTAACACCATTGGAACCATTTAATACTTCCGAAGGCTCTTAAGAAACCCGTTGAATGAAATACAAAACATGAAAAAAGAAAGAAAAAAGGGAAAGAAACAAAAAAAGGCTAGAAGTTGCAAATCCAGCATGAAATTCTCAAAATAAAACTAGGAGTAAGAGTCATCCAAGGTGGCTCATGTAGTTCAAGGCCTCTGCTAATCCTCTAAGCACAAACACGGAAACAGGGACAAGACACGATACGAGGACGTCAAATTCTAGAAAATTAGGATACGGACACATCGACGGCACAGCAAACCATGATAACATATACTCAAATACTGACGATCAACTGTGACAAGAAAATCATATGATCTGCAACAAAACTAAGATGTCTAGTCATATTTATCTTTAATATAAAGGTCTTCAAGACTTCAACTATTTCTTATTTCAGAAGGTCCTATTTCGGTTTCGTAACTCCAAGTATTCGCATTTTGAGCCCTATTCTACTTCTGGTAATCCCTATTTATTCCTATATCCAAATATCCAAATTATGAGTCTAAAGAATTCAACTATCTTACACTTCATGTAAGGCTTAGTTTGGCCTCACGTGGCTTTTTTAAAAGGAGCTTATGAAATTTATTACTAAGTTGTTTGATAATTTTATACAAGTGACACACTACTCTTCAAAAAGACATCATGCAACCAAAAAGCAACCTTGAGCTTTTAAAAGCTCCATTCTAGAGCTTTTAAAAGCTCCCCCAAAAAAGCCCCAAATTCAATTTTTGCAAAGCTCTTAAACTAGTTACAAATTGAATTAACATGAAATTGTGCTTTTAAAAAGGAGAAGCACCAAAATGGGGGCCAAACTAAGCCTAAGTATGCAGGAGTGATTGTAATGTGTCTTATGTATGTCCAAACAAAATAATTATTAAAAAAAAAAAAAAAAAAAAAAAAAAAGCTAGGACATGGGTTGGGTGGGTTCAATGTGTTAAGAAGTGTTTGGCATGTGTCGTGTCCGTAACAACGTCTGATGTAGCTACGTGACTATTCTAGGAGGGTCCGTGCTTCCTACCTAATGCTGATTATCAAGTAAGGATCCAAGAGAAGTAGAGACTTTTAGCCATCTGCTATGTCAGAATACATATCAAAATCCAGCACACAACGATCTTGGTAATTTAAAGGTTGCCATGCTAATCTTTGTCATACAGGACAACCTTGAATTAAAGACCTTAGGGAGCAAGAGAACCAATTAACTGAATTAATTACCTGTGGTACGACCACTTGCATACAGGGAAAGAACAGCTTGGATGGCAACATACATAGCAGGAGTGTTGAAGGTCTCAAACATGACTTGGGGTCATCTTCTCCCGATTAGCCTTAGGGTTGAGAGGTGCTTCAGTCAATAGGACAGGGTGCTCTTCTGGGACAACACGGAGCTCGTTATAGAAGGTGTGATGCCATATCTTCTCCATGTCATCCCAGTTGCTTACAAATTAACCATGCTCAATTGGATATTTCAGAGTTAAGATACCACGCTTGGATTGAGCCTCATCTCCGACATAACCATCTTTTTGGCCCATGCCAACCATCACACCAGTGTGACGAGGTCGCCCAACGATACTTGGGAAGACGGCCCGTGGAGCATCATCTCCAGCAAATCCAGCCTGAAAGATGAAATTACACAAAAGGGCAAAAAGTTAAGCACAACTTTCGAGACAAGCATCTAGTAACAGCTAAGGAGTTCAGCTTCTTTTTTTTTTTTTTTTTTCTCTTTTTTGGATATGTAATAGTAGCATTGAAAGGTTATCAGCTTCTAAAATACAAAGCTTCCATGGGTGAAGAAAAGCTCATTGTACCTTCACCATTCCTGTCCCCATTATCGCACACGAGTGGCTGAATGTCCTGAGTTTCTGCCATCGTTTGATATTTCCTGAATAAAAGAGAGACTGGTGTAAGAACATTTACACATGCACCACAATACAAGTCAGTGTCCATTCCGTTAGATTTTCTTTCTTTTCGCAGTTATTATTGTTTATCTGTTATTGTAATAACCTTTATTGCTACTATTATTATTATAGTCATAGTTATTCTTTATTCTATTTTTATTTAATTTATTTAATTTTGTGGGGGGATGGAGGGTTTTGTAATATTTTATGGTTTATATAAAAGATAATCCCGGCAAAAACACACTTACGATGAAAAACTTACTCCACCTTTTATATTTCAGATGTTCTACAGTTATCTAAAAGAAAGAGAGGAAGAAATACATCACTGAACAGTTATCTAACAAGATGTAAAAGTTGGACGCACAATCCCGCCTAGACACATTTAAACCAACATACAACTGCTTAATAACTATGTCATAACAAAAGCATAAGCTTAATCCTAATGGCCAATTAATTCAAAGCCCCATATGATACAACACTGCAATTTCCAAAAGCACTTCTCTATGAGTCATAAATCAAATCAACATCCACCCACTCCCCAAAAGTAAATAACCGGAAAAAGGAAAGAAACTCATGGATTTTTTTACAACTGCACTGCTCAGTATACATTTAGGAACAGTTGACTGGATGTTTCATCACCCAGAAAATTTCACTCTGAAAATAAAAGAAAGAAGAAAAAGAAAAAAGAAAAAGAAATCCAGAAAAGAATTAGCAGTAAAACCAGCAGAGCTTAGAAAATTTAGAAGTTAGGAAATATGGATTTGAGTTGGAATGGGTTGAAAATTCACAGGAGACACATACTCTTGGATCTCAAACACCAATCACATTTCTTCCAAACAACAAACTATTCTTGCAAAGCGTATTGATGTTTAGACAGTGGCGGACCCAGGAATTCACATCCCGGGGGGGGGGGGGGGCCAAGTTTATTGGCTTAGGTTCAATGGAAATAGGCTCACTTGGGGGTTCGGGGGCAGTGTTGCGAATATGACCTGTAACACACACAATGCAAACGCACACAGAAACAATAAACAGACAAACCACGACACTAGATATACCCTGTGGTTCGGCCAAATTGCCTACGTCCACAGTGTAGACACCCCATTTTTACTGTCCTTTAAAAAATACAAAAAAAAAAAAAAAAAAAAAAAAAAAGGAAAAAGAGAACTGACTCGTGCAGGGGGCCCACCGGGCACGCAAATCGAGGAAAAGATCGAAAAATCCATCGGGGATGCCAACAAGGGTTTTAATGGCCATTCTAGGTCATTCAGCGTCATCAATCATACGGAAGTTCAAAACGGCGGTCGCCGCTTAGCGCGGGTCCCGAATCGGCTAACCGGGAGGTCAGAAAATGAGTCAGAATCAAGACCGGGGCAACCGAAGGCGAGTCAAAATGGCCGTAAGCCAAAGAAAGCATGGAAATGACTTCTGGGAAAGGAAAATGGGTCCGGACGGGCAATCAGAGGAAAAAGCGGTGGCCTGTTGGCTTTTACAGTCCAGAATCAGCACAAGGAAGGGCAAAACGGTCAATTTTGAGCCCGGGAGCAGAGATCATCGATCCGACTGTATGGGGTGGAAGGTAATCTCAATACAAGCACGAAGAACTTTGAATCGGTCAGATCCGACGGTCGGATCAAAAGATATGGGTAACCCTAATTCCACAGTCTAGGATCAACACAGGAAAGGGCAAAATGGTCATCTTCTGTGCCCGGGCATAGAGATCATCGATCCGACTATACGGGGCTGAAGGTAATATCAATACAAGAATAAAGAACTTCAAATCAGTCAGATTCGACGGTCGGATCACGAGATATCAATAACCCTAATTTTGCAGTCCAAGACCAGTAGAGGGAGGGGCAAAACGGTCAATTTTGAGCCCGGGAGTAGAAATCGCCGATCCGACCGTGGGGATTTGTCGGTAAAGCTAAATGAAGACTAAATATTTTCGAATCGCTCAAATCGGACGGCCGGATGGAAAAAACAAGCTTCGGAAGACCGAACGGCCAAGATCGGGGGTTGTAGGGATCCGAAATGCGTCCCGTTCGCACCGGATCCTACCCAACCCAAAAGACTCTATAAATAGAGCCCCTTGGGTGCTGCACAAAGAGGAAGCTCTCTCCAAGCTCAAAAGAAGCTCTCTCCCTCTCTCCACCATTGTTATCTTCTCCAAAGCTCCAAAAAACCCAAAAAAATCACCACCATCTCCATCACCACTCCAAGCCCAAAACTAAGACCACCATCACCTCTGTAAATCATTTACCCACAAATACCCAAAGTTTCAGATCCTAAGGAGCCTCCAAAGTACCAGAAATCAGCCCCGAACCACCCAACCGGTCACCGGAATTGCAGATTCTGAAAAACACCCAAACGGAGCCTTAAACTCCATTTCTGTGTCTCACCACCCATACCGTTGGCTTCGTATCGAAAAAACCCATCGACCCATCTTTTCATATCCTCCTAAGGAGGTCCACAGCCTCCTCACGCGCCGCCAAAGCCAGCCACGCGCCGCCGCTAGCTTCCAGCCCCTCCGCCGCCGTCCACGGCCACATTCAGACCACCGGACCACCACCACCAGCATCGTCTCCCCCAGACGATCAAGATCGCGGTGGTCCGGCGCCCAAAGGCCACCGTACACCACCGCACGCGCTAACACGCGCCACCAGCCACCAACCCGCCTTGCCCACGCGCAGCACACAGTCACTGCTGAGTCAGCGCTGACTCAGCAGTTGACCAGCCAATACCACACTGACACGTGGCAAGAACGCTGAGTCAGGAGTCCAGTCAGCATGCCACGTGTCTGCCACGCCATCACAATGCCAGCGTTGACAAACCAATCGGAAGTTGACACGTGTCACTGAAAGCCACGTGTCACTGCCACGTGTCATGCCACGTCAACTGCCACGTCACTTGGTCAACCAACCAGAGCTGCCACGTGTCACTAGCTGCCACGTCATCAAGCCACGTGTCATGCCACGTCACCTACCACATCATCGCCCCATCAGCTTTGACCAGCCAATCAGAAGGCGCCACGTGTCGCTGACGGCTGACGCGGCGCTGACTCAGCCGCTACGTGTCTGCCACGTGGCATTGGGCCCGCTTTGACTAATTCGCCATTTTCGAGGCTTCCGGACCCGATTTTCGACGTTCCGACACTCATTCCTAGCTAATTTGGCCATTCCGGACGCACCCGTATGCTCAGAATTGCAAAATTCCACCGTTTGAAGCAGTTTCTCCATTTTCAAGCTCATTTCTGCTCAAACTGGCCAGTTTGGCGCCGGTCGGTCCCGCCCGAAATCTGCCCGGACTGATTTCGCTCCAACTTATACCATTTTGGGGGGTTTTCGGCCGTTCCGGACTCACCGGTGACCTCCGTTTGGGCCTGTTTCAAGCCGAAATTCAACTTGGGCCCCGTTTAGCTATTTCCGAGCCGTTTTCTCAAGGTAAAGGGCCGTTTTCTTTTATTCTTCATACCGAATCTGCTGTAAATGTAATAAATAAAAAATAATAATAATAATTTTTTTACTTAAACTAATATGGTCGGCTTCGTCCGCCAATACTTGACCCTCTCCATTGTGAACTGGCTAGCTCCTAGTTCACTTGATTTTCCGGTAGGCCGGATCTAACAATTTGTACGGTCGGTTCGCCGCCAATATTTGATTCTAACTACGGCCGGTTCGCCGCCAATACTTGATTCTAACTACGGTCGGTTCGCCGCCAATACTTGACCCTTACCATTGTGAACTGGCTAGCTCCTAGTTCACTTGATTTTCCGGTAGGCCGGATCTACTTATTGTACATTCTTATATCTTGTCTTTCATTAATGTCAATATTTCTGTGCTTACTATCCCTTTCAATGTACGTAATCACTGTAAAAAATATCACACATTCACTATGCCGTAAATCCTTAGATCAACTCAAAACGGGCACCGACCCTTACTTCCGGTAACTTTCAAAACCTTTCTTTCAAAATGAACACTTCGAGTTATCCCGTTGTTCAATAACGCCGATAATATGAATGTTCAAATTCAAAACGGGCACCGACCCTTACTTCCGGTATTCAAATCCTTTCTAAAACCGAACATTTCGATTAGTTACGTTGTTCAATAATGTTAACGACTTGAATGTTCGAGACTCAAACGGGCACCGACCCTTACTTCCGGCAACCTTTTTCAAAACCGAACATTTCGATTAGTTACGTTGTTCAATAACGTTAACGACTTGAAAGTTCGAGACTCAAATGGGCACCGACCCTTACTTCCGGCACATAATCAAGGTTAAAGTCTAGGACTCAATTACGGTGATCGACGTCCTAGCTACACCGACTTTTCAAAAACACTATAACACACGAGCACGGTCAAACGTGACCAAAAATTTCAAAAAAAAATAAATAACAAGTTAGAGCTACGTTTGGCCTGATTCTCAACCCGAGATACGTATGCAACCCCAAAAGGGTGCGGCCATGACTTTTCATCTTTTTATCTTTTTTTCTCATTCTTTATCTTTATGCCCCGTTATCGTGAAAATCGCCAATTTGGCAACCATGCTTCATCATGGATGTTCGAGGGTGCTTAATACCTTCCCTCGACATAACCGAGTCCCCGAACCCCTTTCTAAATCTCTGGTTTACTTGTCAAAAACATAGGCCCACTTTCCCAAACTGTAAAAATATAAAGATATATTTCCGTATCTTTATCGGGATCCTAACACCCGTACAAAGTTAGGTGGCGACTCTGAAAAATCTACTTGGCCTATTTTTCAAAATAAAAAAATACTTCCCCCACATTCCTCTTTTTCCATTTTCTTTAAAAAAGAACACACACTCTTATATATATATTTAAAAAACCTATTTTTTCCCGTCGCGGTGCGACAGCTGGCGACTCTGCTGGGGACTAACTTAAGAGGACTCAAGCCATTACTTTGGCGATCTTCATACTTACGGGGCATTTTCTTTTACTAATTTTTTCTTTCTCTTTTAGTCTTGTAAGTATTTTGCTTGCACAGGATTTGCGGCCAATGCCAAAAAATAAATTGCAAGGCCAATGCCAACTTTATTTTGCTCAAGCATTATCACGCACACTACACATTGAGCGTGTTCATAACCCGGTTCCGAGGAACCACCCTTAAGATTAGATAAGGAGTTGAGTAGGTGGCGTGGCCGTTGCGGTGTTACCGTCGGTACCAGCACTGAAATTCTCCCGCTCGAACCACCAACCTGAGAAGGTGCTCCGGCGCTGGAGGTTTGAAGGTTTGGGGACCGGACCCGATTTAAGTCTACATTAGACGTCAACCTCTCCACATAGTCACATTTTTACACGTGCATTCAAAACCTTTCAAAATACGAAACGGCGCCGAAGGGATGCCCATTCTCACTTATCCTCTCCTTACATTTTAACAAGGATGGATTCACTTTTTCAAAAAAAAAACTCAAAAAACGGCGCCGGAAGGCTGCCAAACTTTTTCCCAACTCGTTCTCACCTTTTAAAGCAAGAATAAAACTTCCCAAGGACAAATCCACTTTTCAAAGACATTTGGTGACGCCGAAAGGCTATCCAGATTCACCTCATACCTTGGGAACACACATCACACTGGGGCACTACTCTCCCATCTCTAACGAGTCACTGGGAGAAGAATCCCCATTTCTTTCCTTTGAAGCGACTTACTAACTATACTTCTTCCAACCTTCGCTGCAAGGTACACTTCTGACAGAGGTCAACATGGGAAGCCTCTACACGCTCAGCCTACTCCCTGCATCACCAACTTCTCCACGGATCGAAAAAAAAAAACTTTGAATGGACAACCAGTCCAAACAACTCCGAATTCCGACTCCAAACATGTTTAAGCGTCAAACCTGAGCAGGATCGGGTGACAAAACCGAGGAGATCAAATCCGAGCAGTACCAGTGCATTTGTGATTGTTCAAACCCTCAAGCTGCTGAACCAATAGGCATACTTCTACCCATATACATCCACAAGCTCTGGCCATGCCCAAAACGATCCTTGTGAAGGACCAACGCTCAGCCCACTATCTCGAAACATTACTTCTCATCATATGCCACACAGGGGCAGTTTGTCCATACTATAGAATTTATGCTTTGTCTGCTTTGTATAAGTGTACATACTTTTAAATGAAAAAAAAATAAAAACAAAAACAAAACTCATTCTTTGCGTCATTCAATAAATGTCATCTGCTCTCATTCCTTAAATCTCACGAGTATGTTGGATATGACTGTCTTATTGCTTGTTGAATACGAATTAGACATTGTACGAGACTTTCGGACGTAACAAAGCTATGTTCGATTCCACCTGAAAGTACGACCAACACAAGGTCATGTCGAGAAACGACTCAAGTTCACAAATCGGCCATTTCATCCTCTGACGATGCTCACATCTTAACAAGAATCAGGTGACAAAAGCATACTTCTCTATGACAGCTTGATGTCGTCTGAGTACATAAGGACAGAATAAACTGCCGATGACCATTCATGGACAAGAACACCTCAGTCCATTCTCATGATCATGACACACATCGACTGGGGCAGTCTTCGCCCCCACAGCTCAGCAAAAGAGGTCATCACGATCACTGCTGGCCCACATGGGGCCCCTCAATTCTCACCATGAGAATAAATACGCATTCCCACGATCTCTAACTTCAATGATGCATATATGTGATCTCTGAACCTGACTCGACTTGTGTCAAAATGATTAGAGGCAATCATTTCAGCTATCCATATACTACTTTCCCTCGCTAGCCCACTTGAGCCATACAATGATCTCTTTCCAAACTTAAACCCCTGAGGATCACCCCCTAAACTGGGGCAATGCCAAAAGAAAAAAAAAGAAGAAAGAGAAAGCAAATAAAAAGAGAACTCAATGCAAAGCTGGAGCAAATCCACAAAAGATACGATCCGACTTGGATATATACTTCAAACTGGGGCAATTCTCCCCAGTACATACTTTACTCAGCAATGACATACCCCACACTAGATTGGGATGAAGAAAAAAAAAAAAAAAAAAAAAAAAGAAAAATCAAAAGAAGGATAGACGCAAGGCATAAGGTGATCTCAGGAATCTCAACCGACTTTTCAAAACAAACTTTGAGCCTTCATGCGATCCTTTCATTTCTCAACCCATGACCCTGGCCTACGTTACAACCCAGTAAAGTCCACTTTGATTGACACAGGCCTTGTTGGGTTCACTAAATCACATACTTGCATCATTCCAAACGACGGGAGTGCCACATACTTTCAAATCACAAGATACACTGAAGCGCAACAATCACATAACCGGATTCGGTGAAAACCCGTGAGGGCGCCGAAGGTAAAAATGGTTTCAGAGAGAAGGAAAGCTCGAGAGAAATCAAATACTAAAAAACTGAGTCCTTCTGAAGGACGATCACTGGGGCACTGAGCCTACACAGTCAAGCACTTTGTCTTCTAGTACTCAACAGGCGACAAGACAGTCAATGTCCACTAACTCATGAACATTCTTTCGCAGATGATAAACTCATGCATCACATACTTTTGTAAATACTTTTTACATGGCATAACATTGCGTTAAAAAAAAAATACACAAAAAACAAAAAAAATCATTCATACTTTACAGCATAGCAGAAAATGCATATCTTTTGTAATAGGGGCAACTAGTCCTGATATCTCCATCATCCTTGTAAGGAGAACACTCACCACTGGCCCAACATGCTTCCAAAGCCCAGCCACTGGCCCAACTTTCAAAAGCATCACCACTAACTGAGCCATGATATCAACCCTTGCCCAGACTCGCCAACTTTACACTGATCCATCTACTTGGATCCACATATCACCAGTATTCTCCTCGGTGGATTGTCAAGAAATCTATCTCTCGCTCAGGTCTAACCGTTCACGCTCAAATCAAGAATCAGGTATGAGACCCTCAAGCGGCATCCTGTTCACTCGTCATCAGAATCCATATCAAAATCAGGAGTAAGTCCTTCAAATGGCATCCAATTCACATCTCAAGCTCAGGAGTGAGTCCGTCAAGAGGTATCCTGTTCACAAATCTTACTATTGGGAATGAGTCCGTCAAGTGGCGTCCCGTCTACAGCTTCAGCACAGGAGTGAGTCCGTCAAGGGGCATCCTGTTCACAAATCTTACTATTGGGAATGAGTCCGTCAAGTGGCATTCCGTTTACATCTTCAGCACAGGAGTGAGTCCGTCAAGGGGCATCCTGTTCACAAATCTCACTATTGGGAATGAGTCCGTCAAGTGGCGTCCCAATCACATCTCAAGCTCAGGAGTGAGTCCGTCAAGGGGCATCCTATTCACAATTGGGAATGAGTCCGTCAAGTGGCGTCCCGTCTACAGCTTCAGCACAGGAGTGAGTCCGTCAAGGGGCATCCTATTCGCAAATCTTACTATTGGGAATGAGTCCGTCAAGTGGCGTCCCGTCTACAGCTTCAGCACAGGAGTGAGTCCGTCAAGGGGCATCCTGTTCACAAATCTCACTATTGGGAATGAGTCCGTCAAGTGGCATCCCGTTTACATCTTCAGCACAGGAGTGAGTCCGTCAAGGGGCATCCTATTCACATCATCGTCTATCAATCATCAGAATCAGGAGTGAGTCCGTCAAGTGGCATTCTGTTCATATCACCTACCATCAGGTATAAGTCCTTCAAACGGCATCCAACTTATATTGGCATCAAGTGTCAGGTATCTCTCTTACCCTCCCGCACTCTATAGCAATCACGCGCATCGCATTTTGCTATCCTCTTATTTCACAGCGATCACGCCTCACGTGGCATTTCGCTATCTCACACACAGCAATCACGCCCCAACGCGGCATTTTGCTCTCTTACTTCACAGCGATCACGCCCCACGTGGCATTTCGCTATCTCATCCACAGCGATCACGCCTCACGTGGCATTTCGCTATCTCACACACAGCAATCACGCCCCAATGCGGCATTTTGCTCTCTTACTTCACAGCGATCACGCCCCACGTGGCATTTCGCTATCTCATCCACAGTAATCACGCCTCACATGGCATTTTGCTCTCTCATACTCCCAGCAGTCACGCTTATCGCATTCTGTTGGACCTTATCTCCACGGCAATTACCCGTATCAGACTTTGCTATTCACGTCTCTTATATTCAAGGCAATCACGCGAATCGCATTTTGCCACTCAAACATTCACAGCAATCACGCCCCACGTGGCATTTTGCTCCCCTATCCCACAGCAATCTCGCCCAACGTGGCATCTCTCACATTTGCTTCAAAACGGCAAATTTTTGTTCACCGAACGTGGTGTTCCCTATCTCGCCCAACGTGGCATTTCTCGTTTGCTTCAAAACGGCAAACTTCTGTTCACCAAACGTGGTGTTCCCCCTCTCTCGCCCAACGTGGCATCCCTCATTTTGCTTCAAAATGGCAAAACACTCAAATTCTAAGTTCGTTACGAACTACGCCCGGTCTGATTCTCCCGACAGGAGATACGTAGGCAGCTTTTACGAAGCCCGACCACACCATCCGATCATTTTTCATCCACCAAGGTACGTTCTCTTCTTGCCCTACGGCACTTGCACCCGAACTACGTCCGACCTGATTCTTCCTAACGGAGGATACGTAGGCATCTTGAACACTTTTCGAGATCGGTCATACCATTGTACATATTTTCTCATGTTTTCAAAAGGATTCGGCAAAAATGGGTCGTCTCTCGAAATCTTTGTCCTGATTTGCTCCGCAAAACTTGACAAAGAGGGGCAGCTGTAGACACCCCATTTTTACCGTCCTTTAAAAAATACAAAAAAAAAAAAAAAAAAAAAAAGGAAAAAGAGAACTGACTCGTGCAGGGGGCCCACCGGGCACGCAAATCGAGGAAAAGATCGAAAAATCCATCGGGGATGCCAACAAGGGTTTTAATGGCCATTCTAGGTCATTCAGCGTCATCAATCATACGGAAGTTCAAAACGGCGGTCGCCGCTTAGCGCGGGTCCCGAATCGGCTAACCGGGAGGTCAGAAAATGAGTCAGAATCAAGACCGGGGCAACCGAAGGCGAGTCAAAATGGCCGTAAGCCAAAGAAAGCATGGAAATGACTTCTGGGAAAGGAAAATGGGTCCGGACGGGCAATCAGAGGAAAAAGCGGTGGCCTGTTGGCTTTTACAGTCCAGAATCAGCACAAGGAAGGGCAAAACGGTCAATTTTGAGCCCGGGAGCAGAGATCATCGATCCGACTGTATGGGGTGGAAGGTAATCTCAATACAAGCACGAAGAACTTTGAATCGGTCAGATCCGACGGTCGGATCAAAAGATATGGGTAACCCTAATTCCACAGTCTAGGATCAACACAGGAAAGGGCAAAATGGTCATCTTCTGTGCCCGGGCATAGAGATCATCGATCCGACTATACGGGGCTGAAGGTAATATCAATACAAGAATAAAGAACTTCAAATCAGTCAGATTCGACGGTCGGATCACGAGATATCAATAACCCTAATTTTGCAGTCCAAGACCAGTAGAGGGAGGGGCAAAACGGTCAATTTTGAGCCCGGGAGTAGAAATCGCCGATCCGACCGTGGGGATTTGTCGGTAAAGCTAAATGAAGACTAAATATTTTCGAATCGCTCAAATCGGACGGCCGGATGGAAAAAACAAGCTTCGGAAGACCGAACGGCCAAGATCGGGGGTTGTAGGGATCCGAAATGCGTCCCGTTCGCACCGGATCCTACCCAACCCAAAAGACTCTATAAATAGAGCCCCTTGGGTGCTGCACAAAGAGGAAGCTCTCTCCAAGCTCAAAAGAAGCTCTCTCCCTCTCTCCACCATTGTTATCTTCTCCAAAGCTCCAAAAAACCCAAAAAAATCACCACCATCTCCATCACCACTCCAAGCCCAAAACTAAGACCACCATCACCTCTGTAAATCATTTACCCACAAATACCCAAAGTTTCAGATCCTAAGGAGCCTCCAAAGTACCAGAAATCAGCCCCGAACCACCCAACCGGTCACCAGAATTGCAGATTCTGAAAAACACCCAAACGGAGCCTTAAACTCCATTTCTGTGTCTCACCACCCATACCGTTGGCTTCGTATCGAAAAAACCCATCGACCCATCTTTTCATATCCTCCTAAGGAGGTCCACAGCCTCCTCACGCGCCGCCAAAGCCAGCCACGCGCCGCCGCTAGCTTCCAGCCCCTCCGCCGCCGTCCACGGCCACATTCAGACCACCGGACCACCACCACCAGCATCGTCTCCCCCAGACGATCAAGATCGCGGTGGTCCGGCGCCCAAAGGCCACCGTACACCACCGCACGCGCTAACACGCGCCACCAGCCACCAACCCGCCTTGCCCACGCGCAGCACACAGTCACTGCTGAGTCAGCGCTGACTCAGCAGTTGACCAGCCAATACCACACTGACACGTGGCAAGAACGCTGAGTCAGGAGTCCAGTCAGCATGCCACGTGTCTGCCACGCCATCACAATGCCAGCGTTGACAAACCAATCGGAAGTTGACACGTGTCACTGAAAGCCACGTGTCACTGCCACGTGTCATGCCACGTCAACTGCCACGTCACTTGGTCAACCAACCAGAGCTGCCACGTGTCACTAGCTGCCACGTCATCAAGCCACGTGTCATGCCACGTCACCTACCACATCATCGCCCCATCAGCTTTGACCAGCCAATCAGAAGGCGCCACGTGTCGCTGACGGCTGACGCGGCGCTGACTCAGCCGCTACGTGTCTGCCACGTGGCATTGGGCCCGCTTTGACTAATTCGCCATTTTCGAGGCTTCCGGACCCGATTTTCGACGTTCCGACACTCATTCCTAGCTAATTTGGCCATTCCGGACGCACCCGTATGCTCAGAATTGCAAAATTCCACCGTTTGAAGCAGTTTCTCCATTTTCAAGCTCATTTCTGCTCAAACTGGCCAGTTTGGCGCCGGTCGGTCCCGCCCGAAATCTGCCCGGACTGATTTCGCTCCAACTTATACCATTTTGGGGGGTTTTCGGCCGTTCCGGACTCACCGGTGACCTCCGTTTGGGCCTGTTTCAAGCCGAAATTCAACTTGGGCCCCGTTTAGCTATTTCCGAGCCGTTTTCTCAAGGTAAAGGGCCGTTTTCTTTTATTCTTCATACCGAATCTGCTGTAAATGTAATAAATAAAAAATAATAATAATAATTTTTTTACTTAAACTAATATGGTCGGCTTCGTCCGCCAATACTTGACCCTCTCCATTGTGAACTGGCTAGCTCCTAGTTCACTTGATTTTCCGGTAGGCCGGATCTAACAATTTGTACGGTCGGTTCGCCGCCAATATTTGATTCTAACTACGGCCGGTTCGCCGCCAATACTTGATTCTAACTACGGTCGGTTCGCCGCCAATACTTGACCCTTACCATTGTGAACTGGCTAGCTCCTAGTTCACTTGATTTTCCGGTAGGCCGGATCTACTTATTGTACATTCTTATATCTTGTCTTTCATTAATGTCAATATTTCTGTGCTTACTATCCCTTTCAATGTACGTAATCACTGTAAAAAATATCACACATTCACTATGCCGTAAATCCTTAGATCAACTCAAAACGGGCACCGACCCTTACTTCCGGTAACTTTCAAAACCTTTCTTTCAAAATGAACACTTCGAGTTATCCCGTTGTTCAATAACGCCGATAATATGAATGTTCAAATTCAAAACGGGCACCGACCCTTACTTCCGGTATTCAAATCCTTTCTAAAACCGAACATTTCGATTAGTTACGTTGTTCAATAATGTTAACGACTTGAATGTTCGAGACTCAAACGGGCACCGACCCTTACTTCCGGCAACCTTTTTCAAAACCGAACATTTCGATTAGTTACGTTGTTCAATAACGTTAACGACTTGAAAGTTCGAGACTCAAATGGGCACCGACCCTTACTTCCGGCACATAATCAAGGTTAAAGTCTAGGACTCAATTACGGTGATCGACGTCCTAGCTACACCGACTTTTCAAAAACACTATAACACACGAGCACGGTCAAACGTGACCAAAAATTTCAAAAAAAAATAAATAACAAGTTAGAGCTACGTTTGGCCTGATTCTCAACCCGAGATACGTATGCAACCCCAAAAGGGTGCGGCCATGACTTTTCATCTTTTTATCTTTTTTTCTCATTCTTTATCTTTATGCCCCGTTATCGTGAAAATCGCCAATTTGGCAACCATGCTTCATCATGGATGTTCGAGGGTGCTTAATACCTTCCCTCGACATAACCGAGTCCCCGAACCCCTTTCTAAATCTCTGGTTTACTTGTCAAAAACATAGGCCCACTTTCCCAAACTGTAAAAATATAAAGATATATTTCCGTATCTTTATCGGGATCCTAACACCCGTACAAAGTTAGGTGGCGACTCTGAAAAATCTACTTGGCCTATTTTTCAAAATAAAAAAATACTTCCCCCACATTCCTCTTTTTCCATTTTCTTTAAAAAAGAACACACACTCTTATATATATATTTAAAAAACCTATTTTTTCCCGTCGCGGTGCGACACACAGCCTCTCACACCAGTTCACTATATTCAAGAAACAGGGATACAGAGTTTTCTCTCAAAGAACGCAGCTCTCAACATACTGCGGCTGCACATAGAAGGGATAATATATCCCACTAGGGTTACACTGAAAATTACTAAAATACCCTTGGCCCGAAATAAAATTCGGCGCAATTCGGTCCCTAACGGCCCGAATTGTGTTGAACTGCTCGTCCAACTTGGGGGGCCCGCCCCCCCGAACCCCCGGTATCAGAATGGATCAGACTTCACAAACCCAACAATCTCCCACTTGAAGACTGATCTGAGTGAGAAAAAAACTGCTGTCACCTCCATCGAAAACAAATAGTGCCGGTGTGAGAAATCATTGTCTTCTAGTCTTGAAGACAAATAGAAGCTGAACATTTCTTCAGCTTCTCCACAGTGACAACCTTGGTAAACATATCTGCAGGATTATCGTTTGTATGAATTTTCTCCAAAGTGAACTGCCCATCCTCCAAAAGTGAGCGAATGAAATGGTACTTGATGTCGATGTGCTTGGTTCTCGAGTGAAAAGCTGAATTCTTTGCAAGATGAATTGCACTTTGACTATCACTAAACAACTGAGAACCCCCCTCTTGTTCCTTACCAATTTCTTTCATGAAATTCCTCAACCATACCATTTCTTTGCAAGCCTCAGTAGCTGCCACATACTCTGCCTCTGTCGTGGAGATGGTTACAATTTTCTGTAGCCTAGAGACCCAACTGACTGCTGCACTGCCCAAAGTAAACACATACCCTGTAGTGCTCTTTCAGCTGTCAATATCCCCTGCTAAATCTGAATCCACATAGCCCTGAATACGAATGTCTGAACCATCATAACATAATGCCACATCTTTAGTGCCTCTAAGGTACCTCAGAATCCACTTAACACCTTCCCAATGCTCCTTGCCTGGATCTGCCATAAATCTGCTCACTACTCCCACTGCATGAGCAATGTCTGGCCTTGTACAGACCATAGCATACATCAAGCTACCTACTGCTGATGCGTAAGGTACTCTAGCCATGTACTTACGGTCTTCATTTGTGACTGCTGCTTGATCTTTGGAAAGTCTGAAGTGACTTGCCAAAGGAGTGCTAACTGGTTTAGCATTTTCCATGTTAAACCTTTTCAGAACCTTATCTACATATTCTGCCTGTGATAGTTCCAACTTCTTGTTTACCCTGTCCCTGCTGATTCTCATCCCAAGAATTTTCTTCGCATTTCCCAAATCCTACATAGCAAATTCCTTGGACAACTGTGCCTTGAGATTTGAAATTTCTTCCATGCTTGATCCTGCAACAAGCATATCATCCACATACAAAAGCAATATGAGATACGATGTAGCAAGCTTCTTAAAATAACAGCAATGTTCTAAATGACATCTAGTAAAACCAGCTTTTGCCATAAAAGTGTCAAACCTTCTATACCACTGCCTTGGGGCCTGTTTCAACCCATATAGACTCTTCTTAAGCTTACATACCAAATTCTCTTTCCCTTTCACCACATAGCCTTGTGGTTGATGCATATAAATGTCCTCCTCCAAATCACCATGGAGGAAGGCGGTTTTGACATCCAATTGTTCCAAGTACAAGTTCTCAGCTGCTACAATACTTAGCACAGATCTGATAGTAGAAATTTTAACAACAGGAGAAAAAATTTCTGTGTAGTCAATACCTGGTTTTTGCTGAAACCCTTTTACTACCAACCTTGCCTTGTACCGATTGCTCCCATCAGATTCTTCCTTTATTCTATATACCCATTTGTTGTGCAAAGCTGACTTCCCCTTTGGCAACTGGACAATATCCCACGTCTGGTTTGATGAAAGAGAATACATCTCATCATCCATGGCATGCTCCCACTTCTCCCTAGTCTCAACCTGTAAAGCTTCCTCAAAACATTCTGGTTCACCACAATCAGTTAATAACAAAAAATTCATTGAAGGTGAATAGCGCATTACAGGCTTACTAACTCTAGTAGACTTCCTCAGAGGGGGAGTTTGTGGTTCTTCCTGCGGTGTAGGTTGTATGTTCACATCTTGGGTCTTCAAAACATTCTTATCTGAAATCTCCTCAAACTCTACAAAATCTGAATTTTCAGTATTCTCCTTTTGATGACCAAGTCTATCTTTGTACAAAACAGACTCATTGAACACTACATCCATACTCCTCATTGTTTTCTGTTTTTCAAAGTCCCACAGTCTATACCCATAACTATCAGTGCCATAGCCAATGAAGTAACACTTCCTAGACTTAGGATCATGCTTACCCCTGTTCTCAGGTTCAACGTGTACATAAGCAGTGCAACCAAAAATGCGAAGATGAGATAGATTTACCTCTTTTCCAGTCCAAGACTCTTCAAACCACAATTCAAAGCAACTGAAGGTCCCATGTTGATCAAATACACGGCAGTGTTAACTGCATCAGCCCAGAATTGCTTAGGTAGCCCAGCATTTATTCTCATGCTCCTTGCACGCTCTAGGATTGTCCTATTCATGCGCTCAGCCACTCCATTCTGCCTTGGCTTCCTCGGGATTGTTTTCAGTCTTCTAATGCCATTTGCAGCACAATATGACTCAAATTCATCATCACAGTACTCACCACCATTATCGGACTTGAGACACTTTAGCTTTAACCCCGTCTCATTTTCAACCAAAGCTTTCCAATTCTTGAAAGTACCAAACACATCAGATTTACGCTTTATGAAATACACCCACAATTTTCTAGTAGCATCGTCTATGAAAGTGACAAAATAGCGAGAGCCACCAAGAGAAGGTACCTTAGATGGTCCCCATACATCAGTATGGACCAATTCCAATCGTTCTGATTTTGGAGTCCTTGCCACCTTGGTAAAACTGACTTTCTTCTGTTTTCCCAAAAT
This sequence comes from Hydrangea macrophylla, assembly GCA_033977485.1. Lineage (NCBI taxonomy): Eukaryota > Viridiplantae > Streptophyta > Magnoliopsida > Cornales > Hydrangeaceae > Hydrangea > Hydrangea macrophylla. The sequence goes on along the minus strand of CM066985.1, from coordinate 77,180,904 downwards.
GCAATCTTCACAAAAGCCCAGATCAAGATACTTCAACCCGGGTAGTTTCCCTTCCTTCATCATCACCTTCATTCATTTCTCACTCATGTGACCAAGTCTTCTATGCCATGTACTAGCATCAATTCCAAAAGACGCAACTGTTATGCTACTGTAGGTACCCGAGAAGACATAGAGGGTGCCTTCTTTCTTACCACGAGCCAAAACCATGGCCCCTTTGCTCATCTTCCAAGAATCTGCAGTGAATGACGTAACCACTCCAGTTCCTGACAACTGCCCAACCGAAATCAAGTTCCTTGTCAGACTAGGCACATGTCTGACATCCTTCAAATTTAACACTGTCCCATTGGTTTGAGTAATCTGCACATCACCCTTCCCAACAATATTGCAGGCCTCGTCATCACCTAAATAGACTTTTCCAAAATTTTCCTGCACATAATTCTGAAGGACATCCATGCGTGGGGTGGCATGGAATGAAGCTCCCGAGTCTACGATCCATGACTCACTGCGAGAATCTGCTACACAAATCAAGGCATCACTATCCTCATCTTCAGCAATGTTTGCGGTGTTCCTACCCCCTTGATTGTTGCCATTCTGCTGCTTTCTCGGATTTTTGCAATCTCTCTTGTAGTGCCCTTTTTCACCACAATCCCAGCATTCAGCTGATTTCTTATCACGTCCGCGAGATTTTGATCTCCCTTTTCTCGATTTTGATCTCCCACGAGAACCATTGTTCCAATTTTTGTTGTTGCCCCTGTTCAATTTTCTGCCTCTTTCTTCTGCATTCAATGTTGAACCAGAAGTTGAGTCTTCCCCTGAAGATCTCCTATGAGCTTCTTCTCCCAAAACAAATCTAGCCACATCTTCGAATTTTAGCACCGAGGACCCGGATGAATTGCTTACTGCCACGACCAGTCCATTCCAACTGTCTGGCAAACTTGACAGAAGTAATAAGGCTTTTACCTCATCATCAAATACAATTTTCACAGACTCCAATTGGATCGTTATGGTATTGAACTCGTTCAAATGTTCGGCAACGATAGCATCATCTTCCATCTTTAGATTGAACAACTTCTTCATCAAATAGACTTTATTGGATGCAGAGGGCTTTTCGTACATCTTCTCTAGGGCTGCGAACAACCCTGCTGTCGTCTTCTCCTTCGCGATGTTCGAAGCAACCGATGGTGACAAACTCAATCGTACGGTTCCTAGGGCTTTACGATCTAGTACAGCCCAATCTTCGTCTTTCATATCTGCTGGTCTCGTGCCTTCGATAGGTAGGTATAGATCCTTCTGGTATAGCACATCTTCAATCTGCATCTTCCAGAAAGCAAAGTTCGAACCATTGAACTTCTCAATCTTAACCTTCCCTTCCTCTGCCATTGTAAGTCACTGGTCTACAACCTCGCTCTGATACCAATTGTTGCGAATATGACCTGTAACACACACAATGCAAACGCACAAAGAAACAATAAACAGACAAACCACGACACCAGATATACCCTGTGGTTCGGCCAAATTGCCTACGTCCACAGCCTCTCACACCAGTTCACTATATTCAAGAAACAGGGATACATAGTTTTCTCTCAAAGAACGCAGCTCTCAACATACTGCGGCTGCACATAGAAGGGATAATATATCCCACTAGGGTTACACTGAAAATTACTAAAATACCCTTGGCCCGAAATAAAATTCGGCGCAATTTGGTCCCTAACGGCCCGAATTGCGTTGGACTGCTTGTCCAACTCGGGGGGCCCGCCCCCTCGAACCCCCGGTATCAGAATGGATCAGACTTCACAAACCCAACAGGCAGTGCCCCCGAGGCAAATTTTTTGAGGTTTATTTATACATATTTTTATATCAAAAAAATTACCTTTTGTTCTGTGACATTTTCTTGCTATTTCGAGAGTTGAGAGGTATTGTGCTTTACAATTCCTATAGTGTATAAATGGTTTGATCTCCCTGTCTCCCGACTCTTTTTAAAATTACGCCCCTACGTGCTTATTACCACTTTTTTTATTCAATAAGAAGTGATCGTTGATGTTAATTACTTAATTTGTAAAGGTTGGGTTGGGCTAAACTTAGAATTGAAAAGAAAATGTATTTATCCAAATATTTAAGGTCTAATTTATTACGATTGCTGTATTGTATTTCAACTTCTTATTTAGATACTATGACTTAACTGATAGTTTGGAATGAGTTTGATTACAATTATTGTTGCATAAGTAAAAAAGTAATAAAATGTACAGAAAATTAATTTTAGTTTTTTACAATTACATTTACATCACTGTTGTTTTTAAAATTTTGCAAGGGCCAATATTTATAATAACTACAATTTTTAAAATTTTGTAGGCTAAATAATAATTTTTCAAAATTTTGCGGGGCGGTCTCTCTTATGGTCCGCCCCTCAGTTTAGAGGACCTTGAATGGCTCCATTGCCTTACGTTCAGATAACACTCATTTAAAAGGGAAGAAATCTTTCCTTACATATGAAAAATTACATTAAAAAATGCCATGCACAATGAGTCACAAATATAACTCATCACCAGCAGTTTTGTGTCATATCTGTTTCATAATGCCAATCATGATCTCGTGTTTTTATAGCAAATCTCAATCATGCACAATGAATTACAAATATAACTCATCACCAGCAGTTTTATATCATATCTGTTTCATGATGCCAATCAGGATCTCGTGTTTTTTTTTATAACAAATCTCAATCAAAACAGTAAAGCCAGTGGAATTTCATGGGACATTCAAATATGAAACAAGATAAAGGAATTTTTTACCCAACCCATCAAATGGGGGATCTTAGTTCCCACACCCATCAACTTATTTCCCAAACCTTATTTCCCAAACCTAGGTTGATAGGTTTGGGAAATAAGTTGATGGGTGTGGGAACTAAGATCCCCCATTTGATGGGTTGGGTAAAAAATTCCAAGATAAAGTGCCATGACAGTGTCACTTTTATCAGCAAAAGATATATTACAAGGTCTAATACCAAACAATAAGGTAAACCCACAAAATATATACTCCAATTATTCTCATAATAATGCACTGATGTGGCGCATACACACACACACAAAAAAAAAACATTTTCCTTTTTTACATGTGTACAATTAATACATATATATATATATATATACACATTACAAAAGCATGTCGAAATGGTGCAAAATTGCTAACGATGAAAGGGATACAAAGTCACATAGTTCAAATAGCAAGCAAAATGATATGCAACAAGGAACAGGGAAACTTACCTGAGATCTAGCCGCGAATTTAAACGTGCGATGCATACAAATAAATAAAAACCTAAAAAGGAGTCTCTAATTCACATATTCACATAAGGCAAATCCTAATTCTAAGGTGTCGAGCATGAAGTCAAAAATCAATAAAATCAATAAATAAACTAGAGGAGAATCGAGAAATCATAGCTTAATAGTGCTACAAAACAAATGGTTAGTCCACATGATTAGAACACAATAAAATATCAAATCCTAAACATCAAACATCCAGCTTGAACCTAACAAACATGGAGAAAATTGACAATAATCACGAATTCCTTCTAATTTGTTGAAATCACGAAACCTCTATAGATATACAAGTCTCAACTAAGAGCTAATGTAATGTCCATATAGAGGTGATACAATCCCAACGTGATTGCAAGGAAACCATAACTAGATTTAACTAATCATGACCTTACACAATAATTTCCTAGTTGCTAGAATTAATAAATATGGATGAATGCATGAACATGAACAAGAATAAGCCATGAATCATTCATTGATTTGGATCATTTAACCTTTGGATTTAAGCTTAATTAAAATTAGTTAAAACATGGTTTGAGCCCAAGATCATATAAAAGACATTTGGTTCCTCATTTATGAAGTTTATCAAAACTGTAACAGAGTTTTAGAATTTTCAGAGAGGAAACTTGAGATTAAAAAAAAAAGAAAAAAGAAAAAGCGTAGATCCCATGGTTTGATTTCAATGATTTTTGGATATGATATGTCTCTGTAAGTCTAGTTTACCCAAAAAGAAAAATCAAAGATCAACGGTTCAATCTCTGGGAATTGGGCAAACACTAGATATCACTCAGAAATTTACAACTCTCTGTCCAGAGTTTTTGTATGATTTTCTACAAATAGTAAACAAATCAGAATCCCTTAGATCTTTTTAGGGTATCTTATTAATACATTTAGCTTCATGGAAAAAAATTATTTAAAGCATAAAATACACGTTTAAGGCTCTGATTGACTTGTTCTAATTTGGTACTCTAATTTGGTCAATAGATTGGTAAAAGTTCAATTCATACAAGTCTTTAAGACAAAACAACTAAATTTCATTTATAAATATATATTTGGAAATACAGTGTATAAGGGAGAGGGAATATTTTACAAGAGAAAAAAATAAATGGAGGCTTGGTCTAAGGTTCCTAAGACTTGGTCTATTTGGACTAAAGGACAATTCATAAATAAAAACCCATACAAGGACACACTCTAAAAACCTTCTCTTCTAAAGTCCCCTAAAATTTTAGGTTTCTCTCCTAAAGTCCTCTAAAATTTTAAATTTCCTTCTAAATGGCAAAATTGCATATGGAACCTATGAGACTACCACCACCATCTCTCTTATCTCTCTCTCTCCTCCTCCCTCCATAGCCACCATCACCATCACCATCTCTCTTCTTTCTCTTTCCTCATCCCTCTATAGCCACCACCATTGCAGTCACCACTACCATATCTCTTATTTCTCTTTCCTCATCCTTCCATAGCCACCACCATCGCAGCTACCACCACCATATCTCCTATTTCTCTTTCTTCATCCCTCCATAGCCACCACCATCGCAACCACCACCAGGTCCACCACTGGAGCCGTCACCACCACTACGACTGGAGCCGTCGCCCCACCACCATCTCACTTTTCTCTCTCTAATTTCTTTCCTCCTCCCTCCATAACCACCACCACCACCTCTCTCTCTCTCTCTCTCTCTCTCTTTCTCTCTCTCTAACTTTCTCTTTCCTCCTCCCTCCATAGCCACCACCATCGCGACTGCCACCACCGGAGCCGTCGCCCCCATCATCGGTCAAGATCTAGATCTATTTCTAAACGTCATCGTCATTGCCGGTAACTCACGATCTCCGTCGACCACCATACAAGACGATTTCATGATCATCGCACACATATTACCAAGTATGCAAATTAGTTGCATAATTTTCAAAAATCAAGTTAAATTTCAGGTGAACAACGTTAAGTGAAATTTCTCTTAAGATAATATGTTAAGTAAAATTCTACTCTTATTATTTTGTTAAACAAAAAAGCAATCTTCAGTCGAGATATTGGTGGATATCGGAGTTCAGTCGAGTGGTGGGGGGCAAGGATCAAAATTTCATTTCGGTGTAGTGTTTCGGTGTTCCCGGAAACGGAAACATGTGGAAACACCTAAAAAAATGGAAACACAAAGAAACTTGTGGAAACATAACTTCAAACTAAATTGTATGCACATATAAAGCTTATAATTGATTAATTAAACCTTTGAGATGTCTATATATGTAGTTATATCAACAGTAGATAGTTCAAATTGAAAATACCTAATAATTTAGGCGTCAATCTACTGTCAAGCAGTTCATAGAATACAAAAAACACCATTCATAGAAAAGAAAAGTCACATATAAGCACATAAGGAGCTAATAAGACATCTCCAAAATATATATAGTTGTTCATCCAACAAATTCACATCCAATCGGCTGTAGAGTGTCGAGCAGGCGCATAAACTGGTTGTGTAATGTCATCGTTATTTTTTCCTGACATTCCTACACATAATACATAATATTTAATTTAATTTTTTAAATATATTTATAAGAATATTTACAAATTGGAATTAGTATACCACAATTATATAATAATTACTAAATAGTATAGGCTGCAATTAGTGTAAACTAATTATTAATTTTATAACTAATTATTAATTTTACAACTAATTTTATATTTCTAAGAATATAACTTATATAACTTATATTAGTATACACTAATTATTAATTTTATAACTAATTAATAATTTTACAACTAATTTTATATTTCCAAGAATATAATTTATATAAGTAATAAGTTATAAGTTGTAACTAATTTTTATATTTCTAAGAATATTAGTTCAATGAGTATTACTAAGAAATTACATCTAATTTTATATGAATACAATTTTGCTCACCCAAAAATTGTTCACCCTCATTTCCTATTGGTTAATGTTAAAAATATATTCATTTTAAAATTAAATTTTATCAATTTGGGGTGAGCAATTTTAGGGTAAGCAAAAATGAATTTATTTTAAATTAATTTTAATCTTTGAGTATGACTAATAATATACTCGTAAGTAATAGGTAATGGCAAGAGTGAGTAATGGTGAACCAAATTTGGGTAAGCTAAAGTGCTCTCTTATATAATATAGTAATACAAGTAATAATAATACTTATATTACTAATAATAATAAAACTTGTATAAGTAATATAATGCAAGTAATATGTTAGGAAACTGCGTTCCCAGAATCCGTTGACAGTGCGTATAAGTTGATACTGTAAAAAAATTACGTGAAAACTACAATAACCCAACAAGGGCGGAACTAGGGTTACCTTAAACTGCTAAAACGGATTGCTGTAGTAGACGAATCGAGAACACGGGCTCGATAACAGCTCACGATCTTCTACCGTATTCCTCCGCTGCCAGAATATCGAACTGAGTGTGGGCTCTTTCGAAATCCCTTTCTGTTTTTTGCTCTCCCTCTTTTTTACGCTCTCTTTTCTATTCCGAGTTATAATTCTCTATATGAAAAAACGTAAACTGAGAAGAGAGCCAAAGTAGCATATATATAGGCTACGATAGGGACCATAAGAAGTCAATAAGGAATAGACTTCCTTATGGAATTAGGAAACCCTAATTCGAACTGAATCAGATTCCTATTTCCATAAATTATAATTCATACCACTAAAGAATTCTAATTGCACTCCTACCCTTATCTCAAAATATATTTCGAGCTCCATGTTATTAAATGCTTATTATATCCCCATGTTAAGATTACAGATATCCATTAACTAAATATAATTACTAACAATCATATTTAATTAATCTCTTAAAATTCCTTGAGATCCTCTGCTTAACTTATCTGATATGTCGGATACAAAATCCACCTGCAGGGTTTGACATAATCAAAATTTATAAGCTTTCTCAAGGGAATATTATCAATCCCAAAATTGAGACATGGATTCCATCATTAATTAATATCCACCACACAATTAATATTGTCACCCAATCCAATGAGATATTGACCCATTTAAGGATCTCACCCTTTTAGGGACCAAAGTGTAAATATCAAATGTACCTGTCTACAAATTAACTTAGGATTTAGAGCATAAGCACTCATAATAGCCATGAGGTATTAATTATCTAATAAGTCAGTATAAAGATAATTACCCCAAGTCAGTCCCATTTAATACACAAAGTGTAGCAGTATAGTGAGTTGAAACTATACCATTTTCCGTAGGCAAGACAAACCTACTACAACACCATGCTGCAGTCCTACCGATGGTGTGTCCAATCCATCTGAGACTGTAAACCAAAATCTTACATTCTATAATATCCGATGGCCTGATCTTCCGTGTGTAAGCCGAACTCTACACACCAAACCACCTACTATATAGAATGAAAGACACACATGCATAATATTAAATAAACAATATAATACAAATATTGCCCACACAGATTCTCATAAAAAATGGATTAACTGATTTTATTAAATGAATAATAAATCAACTACATAAAGTATGTCTTTTAGTATATATCCCTAACATAATATGCTAGTGTTATATCTATATATATCATATGAGTAATAGAGTAATAGTGTAATACTACTTATAAGTAATATATATATATATATATTTATAACATATACACACAGAGCAATAATAAAAAAAAAGAGAACAGGTGATTAAAACTTACTGGTTACTGGCAGAGAGATAGAGAGGAGGGGCGACGACTTTCGGCGCTGAAGAAGAAGAAGGAGAGAGAGAGAGAGAGAGAGAGAGAGAGAGAGAGAGAGAGAGTGTGTGTGTGTGTGACGACTGTGTAGAGGGCAGAGAAACCCTAGCCGAAAGAAGAAAGAAGAAGAAGAAGGAGAGAGAGAGAGAGAGAGAGAGAGAGAGAGAGAGAGAGAGAGAGAGAGAGAGAGAGTGTTTGTGTGTGACGACTGTGCAGAGGGCAGAGAAACCCTAGCCGAAAGAAGAAAGAAGAAGAAGAAGAAGAAGAAGAAGAAGAAGAGGAAGATCAACTAGAAGAAGAAGAAGATGAAGAAGAATGAAGAATAACAAGACTAGTTTCTCATGGATCTCCTATTTTCTCTCTCGTGACTCCTCTTTTCCCCAATTTCAAACCCCCTTTTCAGTTTCACATGGATCTCTGCACCTGATTCGACGCACACACATGTTTCGTGCGAAACATGCGTGTTTCGTTCGAAACACACCGAAACGAGGTCGTTTCGTGCGACACATAGGAATTTCGTAATTCCATTAGGGTTTCGGTTCGGTCCCCAGCGAAACCGAAAAGTTTCGTACGTTTCGGTCGAAACGACACAAAATTTTGATCCTTGGTGGGGGGTGATCTGGAGTGGTGAGGATGGTGGTGGGATGTCGAAAAGGTGGTGGTCAAGAGGTGAAACAGTGGTGGTCGCTGGAGATGGCAAGGGAAGTGGTCGCCAGAAATGAAAGTGGTCGCCGGAGATGGCGAGGGTGGTCACCGGATGTGGCAGGGGTGGTGGTCGGAGGTGGTGTGGGCGGTGGTAATGGTGGCTAGGGTTTAGTTTGGGTTAGATGATGGAGATATGTATATTTTGGTCTATGTACATCGGGAGGACATATCCCTTTTACTTTAAGTTATCCTTAATCATAATAACATTTTTCTTAATGAACTTTTCACCAATTTTTCAAAATAAAACAATAATGCTAGACAAACACAAAAATTAAAATAAAAAAAAGAAAGAAAGAGAAATAACACTACTAAGGCTTAGTTTGGCCCCCCTTTTGGTGCTTCTCTTTTTTTAAAGCACAATTTCATGTTAATTCATTTGGTAACTAGTTTATGTGCTTGGTAAAAATTGAACTTATGGCTTTTTTGGGGGAGCTTTTAAAAGCTCTAGAATGAAGCTTTTAAAAGCTCAAGGTGGTTTTTTGGTTTCATGATATATTTTTGAAGAGTAGTGTGTCACTTGTATAAAATTATCAAACAACTTAGTAGTAAATTTCATAAGCTCATTTTAAAAAGCCATATGGGGGCCAACCTAAGCCTAAAAATGGCAATCCCCACCTGGTAAAAAGTAGGGGTGTAAATCGGTCGGTCGGTCGATTTTTGTCGGTTTTTTTGGTGTATAAAAATTGACCAATAAGGGAGTAAATCGGTCGGTCAGTCGGTTTTGCGGTCAATTTTAACTTATACATATATATTTATATTTAAAAAACCGACCAATCAATTTTCAATTTGATCGATTTGCGGTCGATTTGCGTTCCGCGATTTCTTAATAAAAAGTGATTGGTAAAATGGAACCACGTCCTCATTTGCGAGTCCCACTGGCTGTAAGTTCTTTCTACTCAGCTCAGTCCCCCCCTGCGCGCTCGCAGCCAGGAACAAGTACAGCCCCTCTCTCTCTCTCTCTCTCTCTCTAAACTACAGTTCGATTCTGAATTGACATTGTCTGTGTCTCTGAAAGGCCATGGGAACGCTAGGGAGAGCAATCTACACCGTCGGATTCTGGGTCCGTGAAACAGGCCAAGCCCTTGATCGCCTTGGCTCCCGCCTTCAAGGCAACTACCACTTCCAAGAACAGCGTACGTCCTAACCTCTCTCTCTCTCTCTGTCTGTCTGTCTGTCTAACCTCAATAGATCATCACTCAATAACATCATCTAAAACCCTAAAAATGCAATTTACTGTTTTTTTTTTAATCACATTAATAATAAATGTGCTCTAGAAAAAATTATAGTGTTGGTAGAAGTTGACTCTTTCACACATTTTCTCAAAATCGGTGAACAAAGATTTGATTTTTATTTCATGGTAGTTTTGTTTTGTTGATGTTCTCGTGCTCCATTTTTGTCAAGCTGACACGCTATTCATTCCCCAGAAATGTGATATACATATTTAGCGTGTGTATGTTGTCTCCGTGTATTTTTGTTGTTTTATCTGTTTATAGGAAGATTTGGCGCGTCTTGTGTTCTAACTGAATGAATGAGCTATCAACGTAAGGTTGCTATTAACGGAGGGGAGCCTTGGCGCAACGGTAATGTTGCTCCATTGTGACCTGAGGTCTGTAAATATGGAAAACTTTGGAATTAGATTGTTGTTGGATTGTTAAGAGTGCCCATGAGTATGCATATGCAAGTTTTTGACCTGACCCATCAATTTGGCGGTCTTATTTCAAATTGTTTCCCAACCCATCAACTTTTTAAAGTCGCAATTTCAACTTGCGACTTCTGCCAAAAAAAAATTCTGCTGAAGTCGCATAAACAGGTAAAAAATTCACACATGCAGTATCACATTGGATAACCATGAATTTTCATCAGTCCTATTTTATTTTCCCCGTACTTTATTGCGGAAATGCACAGTATTTAAATAAAGCTGTAGTTGAATGCATATATATATATATATATATTGCCTGATAGAAAAAGATGCAACTACTTTTTGGCTTAATTGTTATTTTGCAATTATTAGTCCCTTCTTCATTTTCACCAAAATAGAAATGGCAGAGAGAAGATTCACTGAAGGGAAGATAATTCTATGTCTTATTTGCAATGAAGAAGAAACAGATGATTATGGCTGATATATGTGTTAGGATGAAGCTTTCTTCTTCGTCTTTACTCTTTATAGTTTATCCCCTTATGTCTTCCATCACACGGAAAAAAAGAAAGAAAAAAGGAACGAAAAAGATTTGTTAACACTTAAAACTAAAAAATAACATATTGTATATAAATGTCTGTGTGTATATTAGATGGTTCATATTGGGACAACTCATAGTAGAATGTTTATTAGTGCATTATCTTTTTCGTAAGTTAACTATTCAGGATAAATGTGACAATCTTTGGGCATGATTTCACTACAGTTTCTTTTATGTGGTTTTTCTATAATGTTCTATTTGAGCTTACTGACTCCCATATGCAATTTAGTGTTTCCCCGCCTCTCTAATTGTGCGAATGTCTATGAAAATGCCACCAATTTCTGCAAATAGGACCTTGATATGTTCAATATAGTAGCAGGGCCAGTTTGCTCCATGTGGTTTATGACTCCGTGGAAGCATGTCAGATCAGAATTTCCTTTTGCTCTTTTGTCTATGTCAAAATTGTATAAACTTGCGAGGAGGTAAAGCGACTTAACAAGTCTGTAGCTCTAGGTAGGCCAATGGAATGAAGTGTCTCAAAAATTGAAGACACGTCCTTCATTTAAATGATGCTTTCAGTATTTGGTGTTTTCGAGTTCATCTTCTCTCATTGACACCTTGGTGTTGTGAGCCTCGTATATGCCAGACAATAAATTATAAAAGCAAAAGGATGTTCCAAGGGATGACATTGAATTATCTGGTACTTCTATTCATATTCTGATCTTCCAAGTTTGACTGGGGTGTAATGTTAGATAACTTAGATTTGATAAGTGATCAGAATATCATTGTCAAATTCCTCACGGGGATGGATTTCATTACACCCACCTTCCTCTTTCATTCTCTAAACTTTCACACGGCTGTCACCTTGAGAGTAATAAGTATTTAATGAGAAATACCACTCTACTAGGATGTATAACAGTAGCATTTACAAGGAATGTAGGAATTACAGTGGTATTGTATTGAAGTTTGGTTAAATGTTGAGCTTATGTTCTATTCTACAAATATATGGTTAAAGCATCATGCAGTCTTCGTAAAGAATGTAAATGAGTGCTTGATCTATCCTGACAACAGATATTATGCTTATGGTCTTTGTAATCAGTTTGGGAAATGTTCAACTTAACCATGGGAAGTTTCTGAATTGTTAAGGGAGTGCAAGTATCTTAACCTTTCCTTTCGTGTACCTTAGCTCTGCCCATGCTAGGATCTACAGACTTCTACTTGTGGTTGCACCTCAAAGTTTTTGTGCACCAGTACCACAGAACTTAACTGTAGGAAGTTTTTGAATTTTAAAACGAGGACAAATATATACCTTTTCTTTCAGGTTCCTTAGCTTTGCACATGCTAGGATCTACAGACTTCTACTTGTGGCTGCACCTCAAAACTTTTTGTGTTTGACCAAAATATATGACTTTATTGTGTTAGATGCTGTTAGTAATATCTTTTGTTGGTATTGGTCTATGCTTTAGCCATTCTGTCAACTCGCTTTCTGTTCTAGTCATCATCATTTGCATATTCGTAATCGTATATGATGTTCTTATCTTTATCTTGTGTTTTACTTTGATGCATTTTTAGTGGTTTAATTTAATCTTTTAAATTAAATACTAAAAGAATCTTTCTAACTTTTGTTCATTGTAAACAATTTAAGTGTCTAGACATCGGACGCTCATGAACGTATTTGACAAAGCTCCTGTGGTTGATAAGGACGCGTTTGTGGCCCCTAGTGCTTCTATCGTTGGGGATGTTTTGGTAGGACGAGGTTCCTCCGTTTGGTACGGATGTGTTTTAAGAGGTAAGCTTGACCACAACCCAAACTTGGTAATGTTTATTGACTATATCCTATTACATCTTGAGCGCTGTCTCAATGATGCAGACTATGCAGCTGTTTGTCTGTGTACTTATCGTCTCTCCTAATAATACTAATTAATGATATACGCTGGCATATTATGGCATGCAAGAGAAAGCAATGGTTTGATTTGAGGCCCATATTATCCATTATGCTCTTTTTGGTACGAAAGTGGTTTTGCTTTCGTAGTACGCATAGAGTTGGAGTCTTAGAGATAGAAACATTATAGAGTGGCAATAATTTGCTAGAGAAGGTAAGGAGTATGGGGTACAGTGCACCCCCAAGTCATGTCCTCCTGTGCAAAACACCATCCACAACTTCAAATCACAAGCAAGTAAGACTTGCTTTTGTGAACAATTAAAAATTGTATTAGAGTGCATCTTGAAAATACTTGGGTAATGAAGAGGATGATGTAATTACAATTAGTGGGAAATGAGAATGCATTCCGAAGTTGTCATTCCAAACACACCCTTACTACTAATGTTACCTGCTTTAGGATTGTTTACTTCTCATGTTTCCTGAAAATGAGAGATTCTGGTTGCTCTTGTACCTAATGCTATAAAAATTTTATCAATATTTTAAAATGTCCTGTTTCAAAACCAATTTTTCCTAGTTGGTTAGCAGCTGTAAACTGATCAACACATAGAATCCTTTACTTTTAATTCAGTGAAATAGATTTTTATTGGTCTCAATTTGAGTGAATATCCTGATCAAGTGTGCTCCATTGATTTTCTTAGGTCACATATAACCTACTACTGGGATTTAGGATATTTGAGAGATCAAACCCTATCGCTATTGCCGCATTAGTCAAGAAGAAAAGAGCGTAGAAAGGAAAACAAAAAAACATAACAAGATTCTGGGGTTTGATGGTCTGTGGATGCCTTGATGATTTCAGTTTTGGAAGACAGGTTTTGATTCTTATTTTGCCTCTCTCATGACACCGAATATGTTGTATAAGTCATTCATAGTGTTAAATGTGTGAATTTGTACCAGACAACGTGGGTGCCATTTCAAAAAGGAAGAAATAATCTTGGGTGTGAATATGGAATTGGAATTGGAGTTGAAATTGGTGCACTCTTGAAGACACCTACCTCGTTGATTTTAGTTCGCTGATCATAGGCGATGATTAACACAAATGGTTTTCTTCTCCATGATTAGACATCTTAATATCAGTAGATCCACATTTAGGTAGGGAGGGTGGATTGAATGACGGAATTATCCAAAATGGGTGTTACACTTTATAATATCAGAAAAGGGAGGAGGAGATCCAATAGCATGAGTCATTCTCTTCACTCTAATAATGATATAAATATGAAAATTTTGTTCATAGATAGTAGGACATGGGGAATCAAGTAACTAGTGAATCAATAAAGTTTTGGTATATATATACATGGAGAGAGAGAGAGAGAGAGAGAGAGGATGGTGTTAAATCAGATTCCGTAAAATCAGTTTTATTTATAATATTGGCTGTTTTTGTAACATAGGTGGTGTGTCAGTGCTTGAGATGGGATAAGACGAGGCCTCTCTTATGAGAACATCTATAGGGTGATTTGAGGAAATGATAAAATTGTGGAAGTGGATTGATGGTGGTGGAGGTGAAGGTGCATGAGAAAGAGGGTTGCGTTTTCCTTTTTGTAGCCAGTTGTTCATAGCTCATGAGTTTGGTGATTGATTGTATTGTATTTTATTAGGTCACTGCTACCTATATCTTCACCCCAACCTATTCCCTAGGAATTAGGAAGCATGGGTGCGGGAATGCGAATGCAGGGGATTGGTCAATTTTCTGTAAATCTAGGATGCAGGGGAGGGGGGGTGTTGTAATTGTATGAACTTTACTAACACTATTATGTCACAGACGTATGTTAAGAAAGAGAAAGCAAACACCCTTGCCTCTCCCCCTCCTCAAAACAGCACCCACCACTCCCTCCCCTAAGTGAAAAGAAAAAAGAAAGTTAAAAAGTACAATCACTCCGGTGAATGCACGGGTTCGCTAACCTGTGTCTATATTATTCTCACTGTTTCCTGGTTACGAATGCCATGTAGGTGATGTAAACAACATCAGTATCGGAACTGGAACAAATATACAAGACAATTCTCTTATTCATGTTGCCAAATCTAATCTAGCTGGGAAGGTTTTGCCAACTATTATTGGGGACAATGTCACTGTAGGTGAGTACAATGGATATGGTCTTAATTGGTATCACCTTGGTCCTGTTTGGTTATATTATGCATCTTGGATTACAATTTTTAAGTTGGACTGAAACAGGTCATAGTGCTATCTTACATGGATGTACTGTTGAGGATGAGACGTTTATTGGTATGGGTGCAACTTTACTGGATGGGGTTTTTGTCGAGAAACATGCCATGGTTGCTGCCGGAGCCCTTGTGAGGCAAAATACAAGGATCCCCACGGGCGAGGTTTGTGCACACATCATTTTGTTTCTATATAAGAGTATGGATTTTAAAACTTGACATACATTGTTGGGCCAGCCTCTAATTTTTGTCACGCCCCAAACCCACATTGGGTGATATTAAAGCACGTGACTCCCGCTGAGGCATATCTCACCTTTGTTTATAACAACAGGTGTTCAAGAACGAATAGCAAAAGTGACGTAATTTCTTTTAAAACATTTTACTAATCCATTCACATAAACATTTTGAAATTCATCTTTCCCTTCATTTCAGTTGACTTACCCAACATTCGCTTGACTGGGTTTCTATCAGCAATAACCCTGCGTAATTCTAAGTGTAGGAAACCATTTGAATATTGCGTTAATTGAATTATGTGGTCATCGACCACATCCTATACAACCTTAGGCTGTTATTTTATGTCAACCATCATACTTATATTCTTTCTTCCTAATTATACCACATGGTATCAAATGAATAGAATATCAATTTTCCAAACATAAAGTTTTCAGACATGATCATAAAACATTCCTCAAGTCTGCAGAATGCATGATTCAGAAAACATGTTATCCGAAGCTCAAAAGACGTGATCAAACAACATATAAGCAAATACACATGATAACAAGTCCTCTTGCTTCCTCACTCTCTTTCTCATGAACTCTTCCCCCTTTTAGCTCAAATCCTTCAATACTAACAATTAAAAGTTCTAAGTCGTTCTTTTAAGCTTACTATATCACTTCCTCACCTTTTCCATTTTTAGTTACAAGTTCATATATCTCATTATCTTTTGTGCTTTCACCACTTCCTTAATTTTTATGTATAGTAATGTTCTTAGGGGTCTTGCTAATTTTCCTTAGACTTCAAATTCATGACTTACTACTCCTAATGCATCACTATCTTTGTTATGTGACATGTAGTTCATCTAATGTACGCATTACATCACTTGCTTCATCACATCTACAAGATTACATCATTACAATGCAAACTAAATTAAGCAATTAACTACATCTCCCTTCTTAGTTCCTTTCTTCCTCAATGACCTGAAATGGTTATGTTGGATTGTCCCACATCGCCCGGGCATAGTCCCGTTGGTGCCTCTTATAATTCTAGGTAATCCTACCCTCAAAAGGCGTCTTTTGAGGGCGAGTCAGGCCCATTGATCTTTTCTACTTGGTGTTAGAGTCAAACACGTTTCCTTCCTAGCCCTTCCGCGAACAACTTTCGTTCAGTGTACGTGCTGCGCATTCTTCTTGCGTAGCCTGAGTGCTGTGCCTTGCCCTTTTGTAGGTTTTTTTGTGATGTGTTAGAGCCCTCACGTGCTCTCTATTGCGTGTTTGGGTTACTGGCGTGTTCGGTAGCGTTTTTCTTGTTGGGTTGTCGGTGTGTTTGGTAGTGTTTTTCTTGATTCTGTCGTGTTTTTCGACAGCTTTGGTTGGTTGATTCACTTATGTTGAAATTCCAACCCTTTGGTATTGATGATCATTTTTTTCCGCTACTAGTGTGTTATGTGGCATTCTCCTGATTTTGTCGTATTTTCCGGTAGCTTTGGTTAATTGATCATTGTTTTGGGCGTTCTGTGTATTTGGTAACATTGTTCTTCTTGGGCTGTCGTTGAGTTCAGCGATCATCTCATGTTCAAGTTCAAGTTCAAGTTGGACACTTCAAAAGGTTTCTGTGTGCCAACTTGAGGGGGGGTTGTTGGAAGATATGGAAAGAATATCCCAGATTTTATTGTAATCCCATTAATTGTGGGATGATTTTATTTTATATGATTCGGATGTAAATCCCATGATTTATGGGATGTGATATGACTGTGATATGATTTGTCTTTATATCTATCTCCACCCTATATATATATAGGTGTGAGTCAGAGAATACAAAATGTAGTCCATTAGGCCTTTTGTGGTAGGGCTGTCAACGGACCGGATATAGGCCCGGATCTTGCACTTTTTAACGGATCTGACCACTTTTGCAGATCCATATCGAAATCCAGATCCGTATATTATGCTAAAGAAACGGACCGGATATGATTTTGTAATTTCCGATTCGCCTAAGACCCCGGATCCGAATAACACCTAAATTGTGTGTGTATATATGTAATATGTATACAGTCAAGCTATGGAGAGGGCGCACTCTCTTTATTTAAGAGAGGGCTTCTATTTTGACCGTCAGATCGTGTTTTCATTAAGGGCAGTTTTGTCACTTCAAAATTTTTAAACACGATCTGACGGTCAAAACAGAGGCCCTCTCTTTAATAAAGAGAGGGCGCCCTCTCCATAGAATTTTTGAATATGTATGTATATATATAATGCTTAAAATATGTACACATATTATATATAAACAAAACTAGTATATACACACATTTATTCAATATTTTGGATCGAGTAATGATTGGTGCACATTTTAAGTGTACATAGCATTGCCCTTTTGGACCGAATCTGGATAAATGGACCGGATTACCGGATCCGACCAAATCCGGATATGAAATGACCTATAGTAAATCCGTTGGATCCGGATCCGGATATGGACTGATCTATAGCTTGGCGGATCCGCATATTGCCGATCCGGTCCAGATCCAGACGAGCCTATTTTGGGGTGTGGTCTATGGAGCCACGTTATTTCCTTTGTGTTAGTGAAGATCGAAGATCAGGAGATCCCAAAGAGGGAACACTTTCGCTATCTAGGTTCAATGATCAGTAGAGACGGAGAGTTTGGTGATGACGTGACCCATAGAATTAAAGTGGGCTGGCTTAAGTGGAGAGTGCTTCTGGAGTATTATGTGACCGGAGAATACCAGCAAAATTGAAAGGAAAATTTTATAGGACAGCTATTAGGCCAACTATGCTCTATGGGACAGATTGTTGGGCAACTAAGAACAACACATTAGCAAAGTGAGTGTAGCGGAGATGAGGATGCTAAGATGGATGTGTGGTAAGACTAGGAAAGATAGAATTAGAAATGAGTACATCCGAGAGACTGTAGGAGTGACACATATTGAGGATAAGTTGAGGGAGAATAGACTTAGATGGTTCGGCCATGTGCAACGAAGACCTGTAGATGCGCCTGTGCGAAAGAGTGATATGATCGTAGTGCCTGGAGTAGTTAGAGGGAGAGGCAGACCTAGACTGACTTGGGAATATGTAGTGCAACAAGATATGAATATATATAATTTAAATGAGCATATTGTCACGACCCAAATCCACTAAGTATGGCACGAGGGTACGTGACATGCCACCGAGGCCTGACTCTATGTTAATAACGTACAAAATGGGTTTTTAGGCTCCCATTTAAACCACATTTGCAAGTGATTAGCCCCAAGGGTATAATAGGAATTTGAAAATTTGAGTTAGATTTTATACCAAAAGATAGCTGTTTGAGTCTAGGTTCCAACGTTGAAAACGGTGCACGATTTCAAAATTTCAGAAAAAAAGTTGTCTGTTTTCGTAAAAGTCGTCGTTTTGAACCAGTTAAAACAGTGTGTATTTCGATCGATCGAAAGAGCTTCTATCCACAATTCTAGCCATGAGCATCTAAGCAATCAAACATACTTGAATAGCAAAAGCACTTGCCAAAACCTTTTTACATGAACATAGGACTCTTATACATCAAGTTCTACACATGCTCATCTAACAACATAATTTACAAGTCATTTAGTTCCAAACTACAACAACTACGCCATATACAATATGCACATTAAACACTTGCTCTCCTCTTTCGTCCTCTACTTCTCTTTCTCCTTTTCTTTCCCTTCACCTGAAATGGTTATTCGATAACCACATGAGCTGAAGCTCAGTGAATAACATGCTCTTTGACATAAATTTGTGTATATCATTTAAACACGTGATATGCAATTCAATGTAACATAATGAATCACAACCAAGTAAGTATTTATCTCCAAAGCTTCTTGTTCTTCTCACTACCCCGTGCCCGTAATGGCACCCTTTAGTCTTGTTCCGAGCTATCCAATACCCTACACAAGGCGTATTGAACACTCAAGCCTTAGAAGGCTTTTCTACACTCCCTTTTGGAGCTTTCTCTTTGTAGTGATAGAACAATTGCTTCTTTAACCACATAATCACATAAACATGTTTCCAACACATAATCCTTTCTATCTCTTGCACATATAGTCAATCATGATATACACACGTGCTCATAATTCATGAGTTGAAACTTGAAAGTAAATCATTTATATGCCACAATTTCATTACTTGAAAAGTTTCCTCAAAGATAGAGGTTACTCACCTTGCTCTAGATATAGAATTGACAAGATGTAATGCTCACTTTCAAACTGCTACAAGTCATATAAGATTTCATAGCAAATCAATATGAATTCCTCTAATTCATCCATCAAAACTCTATGAAAATGAAATTAAATCACATACAAAGAATACTCTTATCCTTAGCTTCTCAAGTCTAGCTTCAATTTGAGATAGAAATCTCCCTAGCACCCTTTTCTCTTTGGTTTTCCTTCTTTTCTCTCTTGGTTTTCCCTTTCTTCTTTGCACCTACTTGCTTGTATAGAGACAAGCACCTCAAAAAGATGTACATCTAATTTAATTAATTATTCTTCCATTTCTCTCTCTTGCCCACTTGAATACACATGGACTTAGCCAAATATAGCCCAACACCTCCTACTTGCCCACCTACTAGGCCACCTACTAGCTTAGGTAATGTAAGCTAGCACCTTGATTAGGCTAACTAATCATCATTAAGCTAATTAATCTCAATTAGACTAATTAATCTTGATTAAGAAAAATCTACCAAATTTCCGAAATTACACTTTCACCTACCATATTTCTTACTAATTACACAATAGCTCTTCTAGTTCTCGTGAATTGCTAATTCACCTACTAGTTAGGAAAATGTATTCTTTTTACTCCTATCATTTATGCCCTTGTCTAGCAATTCAACATTTTACATCAAATATATATCCAATACAAGGCATTAAATAATTCCATGTTTTTCAAAATATGCAAATGCCAAATAGATTGCCATGTATAACACATAACAAGAGTTTATCAACTCTTAAATTCCTTCCATTACTTAATAATAAGATTAGGTATGCAAATCACATATATATTCATGTCATTATCGTATAATGCACATTAAGATAATATTATCACATGTCAAAATGTTGAGATATTACACATATAGCTCTTGATCGTGCAGAATGGAGAAAAATGATTCATACAGCCGACCCCAATTGATTGGGACACAAGGCTTGGTTTGGTTTGGTTTGCCTTTTCTTGTACTCTTTGTTTTTTCTACTTGGTATCAGAGCTGAGTTGGGCTCCCCCCCTTGTTGGGCTTTCCTTGTTGATGTAGGTCCAAGGGGTGTGTTGGATTGTCCCACATCGCCCGGGCATAGCCTCGTCTGTGCCTCTTATAAGTCTGGGTCATTCTCCCCTTAAAAGGGGAGGCGTCTTTTGAGGGTGAGTCAGTCCATTGGTCTTTCTATTGTTAAATAAATAACCAATGAGCTATAAGGCTGAATGAATAACATAAACACGGAATATACATTTTGTACAGTAATTAAACTCAACGATAATTATAAAAATACATAAGCCACACCCCATAATCACATTTCAGTCTCCACTACATTAATACTTTGTAATTCATATCTCATTCATTCCTTCCATTTCCTTGCTCACTTTTGGAGCCATTTCAACACTCCACCAAGTAGTTCCTGTATTCCTCTTTCCTCTCATCCTCCAATTAACTCATTCCCTTATTAGGGATTCAAGCATTACTTTCATGTTAACACACATATCATAATCATCATATCGTTATCATGATAACTCAACAATAAGCATAATTAAATGAACATATATCATCATTTAACACTTGAGTACCTCATCTACATTTATATGCATCACATAACTTGAAGATAAATCAATCATTTACCTCTATCTCATGAATTCAAATGTTAGAGGTTACTCACCTTGTTAATAGATTCTATGACCCGATTAGGGGTTTACTCCTACATCTTTCCTTAATCCCCTGCATCAATTATTCAACATGTAAGCTTATAGATATATTATGCTCTTTCCTTAGTCCTCACTTTTAATCTAATCAAAATGGAATTAAGCCATAGATTAGGAATCTACTTACCCTTTGGGATCAAATTCAAACTTCAATTTCCTTTTCCTTTTCCTTTTCCCTTTGATTTTCCCTCTCTTTCTCTCTTATTCTTTCTCTACACAAGCACCTAAAATGTGCAAGTATATTTTCTTTTGTTTTCTTCTATTTCTCTCTCTTAGATTAGTCACCAAGACACTTGTCAATGGGAGAATTCACCTCCTAAATAATGACACATTACACTTACTTGCTTGGCACAAGCAAGCACCTTGATTAATCTAATTAACCTCATTAATCTAATTAATCATTGATTAGGAAAGTCCACCTTGTTCTAGAATTTATTATCCACTAATTACACTTTCACCTACTATACTTTTCGATGTAGCATTCTAGTTCCTCACACTTTCTTGAATTACCGTTTAACCAACTCCACTATTGATTATTCCAATGTAACTCCTTACATTTCCGTGAATTGCTATTTGCCCCACTAGTTGTGAAAATGTTTACATTTACACTTCCCTATCATTCATATCCTTTCCTACCAATGTTAATTCAATTCAATGAATTTCAATTGCACCCAAATATTAATATATCTCCATGTTATGCACATCTTGGTTGTTACCAAATAGCTCCTCACATTCTTGTGGGTTACTAGTTAACCTACCAGTTATGGAAACGTTTCATTTCACCGTTTCTCTATTCTTCCATTCTCGTAATGGAATTTTCCCTTATGTTCCCTCGCGGACACTTTCATCCCTTAATAAGTGTTTAGTTCAAGTGGTAAAACGCTACATCCTATCTTTTCCTTTTATCTCACTCCATTCTTTCATTTTTGTAGTAGTCCATTTCTATGTCCCTTACCATGGAACCGTTCCACCTCTTTAATGAAATTCATTTCCCCTTACTTGTTTATCATACGCTTGCATGATTCGTGCTTATGTATTACAACATAAAAGAAATGAAGAAAATTTCGGGTTATGACATATTTTAAGCTTTTGGGGCAACTGGTGACTTAACATGGTATCATAATTTGTTGGGTAAAAGCATTTTGCTCCCCTAATGTATATATAGAAATATAAGGTTTGGTCCCTATTTTGGACCATTAATAGGAATTGGTCATAGCCATATTGCATGTATAGTAATTAGTCCCTGATTTTGGAAGGTAATCAATATTTAGTCCCTTTTTCCAATTTGATAGAGATTTTATGGACCAATATGCCCTTCGTTACATACATACATATATATATGTGAGAAAATAAATTTCTCACTTTTTACACGCTTCTCACTTTTTTGTGAGAAATTCTCACTTTTTACACAGTTCGTTTTTTAAGATCCGGATTATATATATAGTAATAAAGACTTAAATTTAGGAGGTTTTAAATTTAAACTCCAAACAACTATCTATATATAAATATATAGATAGAGATATGAACTCCACAGATTATATATATATATATATATCTCTTTCCAATTCTCTCTCTCTCTAAAATACAATCACACAAAAGGATTATACTCATCATCATCATCATCGTTGAGATGAAGTTTGGGATTTCCGATGCATATTGAAGCAGCCATACCCGATTGGAGGGATAAATTTTTCTGTTACAAACCATTAAAAAAGCTCCTCAATCACTTTCCGGTGGCCACTACCAATCATCCTTACCTTTTGATTGATGCCGATGCCGTCATCGGAGTTAACGATTTAGAGAGTTACATGCCATCTTTGGAGGCTCTACAGGATTTGTAACAATTTGTGTTGTGAATAAGAACAAGAAACTTAAGGGCCAGCTCGACACAGATTGATGCAAGAAAGAGAATCACAGATCGGAAATTCGAGAGAAGCACAGTCTGGAGTTCTGGTATAGAGAGAGAAGTGAGAATTTCTCTTTGAAAAGTGAGAATTTCTCACTTAAAAGTGAGAAATTTGTATTAAAAAGTGAGAAATTACTCGTCATGTCAATTTAAAAGGTGTGAATTTATTTTTTATTTTTTTGGAATTCTTCTCGATAAATTGTTAATTGTTGATAAATTTCTCATCAAATCCTCTCTCTGTGTATGCTTATTTTTGTTTTAAAAAGTGGGCTGTTCTACCCTTTTAGTATGAGTGAGAAATTTTTCATTATTATACACATTAAAATATGAAATTCTCACTATTTTCAATACTTAGTCAATATAGTGAGCAATTTCACATTATTTTAGTGAACTCTCATTGATAATTTTCTCAGTTTTTAAGTATGAAGTTCTGAATACGTAGTGCGAATTTATCAAGAGTTTGTGAGAAATTTCTTGGTGATGGTGGACTTTATATGGAGATATTTTCTCAGTTTTTAGTTATATATGGTAACTGATTTATCATATCTAAATTAGTTTATATATGTAGATGTATGAATTGTGGAGTAAATGATGATAAATCAGTTACCATATATAGTTATACATATATATACATTTCTATAAAAATGATATAGGGGTATTTTGGTCTTCAAATTATGCAAGGGACTAATTTCTAGATTCGTTTTAAAAAAGGACATATTTCTAGTTAGATGCATATATTAGGACTATATATTAAATTACCCATGTATATACCGTTTTCCTAATGTTTCAATTTTCTCAAACTGGCCCTTAATGTATATAACGAGTTGCAATGTGGCCCTTCCGTCAGAATTTCTGTTAAAAACTAACGGAAACTCCCCCATGTGCTAGTCATGTGACCTATTTAACAGTATTTTAGTCATTCACCATAAATTAAAAGCATTTTGCACCCTTGATGTTTGGTTCATTTGGCGATTTGCACCCTTAATGTTTAGGTCGTTTGGACAAGTTTTAATTTTATTTTTATGAAAAAAAGAAAGGTGTTCTGTCATAATTTTTGGGTGCCTCTACCGCTGCCCTTTAATAATAGTAAGAGACCTAATCCAGATAAAATGAAAAAAAAAAAAAAAATCCAAAGTTACCCAGCCTATATATCCTAATTGGAATTTTAAATAAACTTTAATTCTAAAATTAAAGGAAATAAAATGAAAGGAATAAATTACAAAGAAAATACAATAAAAGATTTCGAAACAAGTCAGTTATAGTGTTTAGGGTGAATAAATGCATAAGGAAAAGCGACAGGATTTACATGTGGTTTATCGCTTTACACTCAAAAATCTCACTTTGATCCACATTTTTTAAAAAAAACTAAATAAATGACTTTGATCCATAAATCTTACTATTATCCTATACTTGTAAAGATTTTTTGTTTTGTCTATATATATGTATATATGTTAGGCAAAAGAAAAAAAATCAAAAGTTGAGGGGACGCAGATACATATAACCTAAAATGTATAAGGTAAAAGTAAATAATGTACTCTAAAAAAGGTGGTGAATTTAGCAAAAAAGGTGGTGGATTTAGCTGCAGCCCCATCCTTTTAGAATTATAGTTTATTTAAAATTCCAATCATAATAGGTTGGATAACTTTTGGATTTGTTTCATTTTATTTGGAATAGTCATCTTACTATTATTAATCGGTAGCGGTAGAGGCACCCAAAAATTATGTCGGAACACCTTTTTTTTTCATAAAAATTAAAATAAAACTTGTCCAAACGACCTAAACATTAAGGGTGCAAATCGCCAAATGAACCAAACATAAAGGGTACAAAATGCTTTTAATTTATAGTGAATGACTAAGATACCTTTAAATAAGTCACATGACTAGCACATGGGTGAGTTTCCGTTAGTTTTTAACATAAATTTTGACGGAATGGCCACATTGCAACTCGCTATATACATTAAGGGCCAGTTTGAGAAAATTGAAACATTAGGGTGCAAAGTCCAAAATGGTATATGCATTAGGGGTGCAAAATGCTTTTTACCCTAATTTGTTTTGTGAAAGGTCTTGGATTCAACTCCTCACCCCAGTTCTGGTGTGCATATTGCACTTTATTTTTTTTGGCTCCATTGTGATGGAGTTTGGCTTCTTTAGTTTGTTCCCTTTCCATGTGCGAGGCAGGGCTCGCACGTGAGGGAGGGTGTTAAAGCTTGATATACAATGTTGGCCCATTCTCTTATAGTTATAGCTTAAGCTTTAGGAGCAACTGGTGACTTAACAATATATATATATATATACATATATTAAGTTTCGTTCTGTTTTCTAGATGCTTCTAGTTCTAGAGTTTTAAGGAAATATTGTGAAATACTTTTAAACCCCGTTCTTCACCTGAATTATTGCAAAATTGTGAATTCAGCAGATAACAAATTCTATTGTTATGCATTGCGATTTTTCGATAATGCCTAGGTATGGCTGGGCGTCCTACTCTATGACCCGTTCGCAATGTGGTACGGTTTGGCTCTGTAACATATACATACCAGAAGTTGACCAGATGTTATGGTGTTATGAACGAAATTATTAGGCGAAGTATTAAGGCAAGATTTACATGTGATGCGACTTAGGATTACTACTTATTATTTATGTATTTTAATTTTAGGTACTAGTAGTATTTTTTTTTATTTAGCTTTGTTTATTTTAAACCCTAAGATGTGGGGGGTGCCCACATCATTTAAAGAGTCACATGCAAGTCACACGACTTGGGAGGGCTATTTAAACTTAAGTTCAAGGTCAAGGAGCACAAGGGGGATTTGGATATTTGATATTTTGCAGGAAACCCTAGGGCTGCTCTTCCTCTTCTCACCTTCTTGGACTGCTGCTTCTCTCCTTCTCTAGGTAAGTCTGATTCTCCTCCTCCTCTTACTAATTTTCTTCTTCTCCGATTCTTCTTATCCTTCCCTGAATCTGAGTCTTCTCTGATTTCCTTTTTCCTCGCTGATTTTCCGTCATCAATCTCTACCCATTTTGCTATTACTACTTCTATTCGTCTTTACTCTTCTCTTCATACTGTGCTACTGCTATTCTCCCTTCCCTTCTTCTTCCATTATTCTCCGTCGTCATCCCTCCTCTCTATATAATAGAGCATAATCTGTTTTCTTTTCTTTGTTGCTGCTGTGTTTCTCTTCTTCTCTTCCTTTCTTTCTGTTTCTGCTGCTATAATCCCTTATTTTGCCGCCTTATCTCCCTCCTCCTTTGCTGCCCTTGTTACTTATGTTAGAGGTGATCATTTTGGAATTTATCTTGTGTCCAGTGACTATTTTGGTGTTAAATAAAGCTATGGTTTATTAAGGTGCATTATAATTCTGCTGGGCTGATTTTAATACCTCTGTATTGTTATTATTTTGCAAGCTAGCTTGGTGGGTTTATTCCCTGCCCGACATTAAGTTCTCCATTTGGTTTACACTAGCCTAGGATTGCCTCAACATGGGTTACTTTTTACATGTGTTTGACATGAATAGTCCTATAGACGAGCCAAACTAAGTTGTCGTTTGCATGTTGATAGTAAACTTTAGAATGCGATCAAGATTGGCTCATTTATCTCATAAGCTGATCTTAACTTGTCCTCTAATGGAGCCGACAAGAGTGTTTTTATTTTTACTTATAAATATGGTTGTAGTGTATATTGGCCTATTGTGCCAAGCTGAATCAGTTATCAAATCTAATAACATGTTCCAGACTTCCAGTTCATGCCCTAACCAGTTATTGGTTCCCCTTACGGCCCTTGTAAAATGATGAATGTGGTTACTGAATAGTAACACCTAAAACTTATGGTAGGACTGGTAGGCATTGTCTAATGTGGCATAAATGTATGTTCTGTCCAAGGCTTTTTTCCTTCTTGGTGGTTTAAGGAAAGAAGTTAGACGACCTCATAAGCCATTTGATATTGCTTCAACCTAAAATTGTTGTCATTGAAAAGCTGATCTTGTGATCAATGGGTTGTTGGCAATGTGAAAGAGAGACAGATAGTTTCCTAAATTATCACAAGATTCATTGGGAAGGTTTATGAGACTTTATTATTATGGCAATGTAAATCCCACAATTATGGTAATACGTATAATTGTGGGATATACATTAGGAAGATTTGATATGATTTGATCTTATTGTGATCTCATGATTTATGGGATGTGATATTATTTTCTCCATCTCCACCCTATAAACATAAGGGTTGGGAGGCTTTTCTCCATATAGTAATATCAAGATGTAGCCTTTTGGGTTTTTTTGTGTTCCTCTCTTCCCTTTTCCCTATTTTCTATGTTTACTCTTTTATGAAATTCTACATGGTATCAGAGCCACTTTCCGTGGTTTTTGATTGCTTCCGTTGTTATCACCCAATTACAAGAGCCATTCTTTGCACGTCTCATATTCTCTTTCTAGTTCCGCACCATCATCACCCTTTTCAATCTTCGATTTTCATTTGCATTCCCACCTTCAGTTTGTTGAGGTATGGTAAAAATATGTTATGGTGACCAGTAATTTCCATTTTTCCGGTGAGTTTCATTTTTCCGTTATAACCAGTGTTCGTTGGCCCTCTCTGGTGATTTATTTGTGGATGGTGTTTTTCCAAAATAACACCCTTTATTGGTAAATGATATTCTCCACCCTTACCTACTTGTTTGAACAAGACATTGGCCTCTCTCTTTGGTGATTTACTGTGGTTGATATTTCCCACAATCTCATCTTTTATTGGTGGATGATTTCTCCACCCTTGCCCGCTAGTTTGAACAAGAAGTTGGTCTCGTTGGTGAGTTATTGTGGTTAATTGTTTCCCACTATATCACCCTCTCATTGGAGGATAGTATTTTTCACCTTTGCCCATTTGATTGAACAGTCTTTTCGGTTGTAACCATATCTTCAAGTTGGACACTTCATCAAATATCTGTGTGCCAACTTGAGGCCCTAAGAAGCGCCGACACGGAAACACCGACATGAACACGACACGGCGACACGGCAAACCCTAATAAAAAGGCCGACACGACACGACGGCGACACGGAAACTAGTAATTATACATGTATTTTTATATGTAACGATACGACATAAAAATAACAATGTTCTTATAATAACTAAGAACTAAGATGTTAAATAAATCACCTCTAATTAACAATTCAACATGAAATATCATAACAATAATGCCAATTAACAACTCTACCATTTAAGCACTAGTAACAAAGCAACTATAATATCATAACAGTAAAAAAAAGTGCAACAAGTTGCATATAAGGTAAAGCAACAAGATGCATATAAGATCAACTTTATTGCTTTCTTTTTTAATTTTTAATCCTCCATCTTTCTAGTAATCCTTCTGTTTGCGATTACTTGTCTTAACTTTTTTAACATAAACCCCTCTTTTACAACCTTATTTGACATAATAACACTTTTGCCTCCAAAAGTTAAGATTCCTCTTCTAAAAAAAAAACCCATAACGTGTTGGAGCCGTGTCGAAGGTGTGTCGGAGATGTGTCGCTGCCGTGTCGAAAATCGAGAATATATTTAAAAATTCCAGACACGTATTTGGCGTGTCCGACACGTGTCGAGGGCGTGTCGGTGTCGGAGATGTGTTGGACACAAATACGGGCCACGACACCTCCTTTGGAGTGTCGGTGCTTCCTAGCTTGAGGGGGAGTGTTGGAAATGTGAAAGACAGATAGTTTCCTAAATTATCACAAGACTCATTCGGAAGGTTTAGGAGACTTTATTATTATGGCAATGTAAATCCTATAATTATGGTAATAGGTATAATTGTGGGATATATATTAGGAAGATTTGATATGATTTGATCTTATTGTGATCTCATGATTTATGGGATGTGATATTATTTTCTCCATCTCCCCAGCCTATAAACATAAGGGTTGGGACTTGGGAGGATTGTAATATTATCTCAATACAGTAATATCAAGATGGAGCCTTTTGGGTTTCTTTGTGTTCCTCTCTTCCCTCTTTTCTATGTTTTATCTTTTGAGCCTGTTTGGCACAACAATAGCTTTGCGATTACGATAGCTTAGCGATTGCTTTTGTGATAATAGATTATAGTCATAATAAATTATGATAGTTGTAGTGTTTGGGTAATATTTGTAAAAGTGGTTACTGGAACATAATAGATTATGCAAGTGTTTGGTTATCTTAATGAAGAAGTGATTTTCTGTGTCTAAAGACAATTGTATCCTTCTATTTTTTACATATGTATAATAGTATTTATTGACATCATTATAGCGAAAACTATATTCTAAATAATATTTTCGTTTAAGATATAATTATATTACTAATGGTGGTTGCTTTTACTATTTGTATTATAATTATTTATATAATTAAATAACTGAAATTTTGGCGCATAGTAATTGTAGTAGTTTAGACACAAAATTAATTTAATAGTAACATGTAATAAGCAAATAATAAATAAACCATTAATTTTGTTAAATAATGATTATAATTCCAAAGTTTTACAACATTAACCCTTGTCATTTTATGCTATTGTAAATGTGGAGTATTTTGCATAATTTTTAGTTAAAAAGATAAAAATGAATCAATTTAAAAACAACCAGAAAAGATTATAGTGAATGTGTGTTCGGAAAAAACCAGAACTTGCTTCATTTCAAGCCTATCCCACATCGGTTAATAATAACAACTAGTAAGTGTTCTTAATATAAGGACTGTGGATGAACCTAGAGAGTGGACTGTGGAGCGATAGGCAGCCAGTTCACTGAAGTTTTGGGCCGCAGTTTTTGTCCTTTAGTAAGGGTAAGCACGTCCACATGGGAAATGTCAGGGGGCGTCTTCGTAATTGGCCCTTTGCTGTGACTGGCTTTTTGACCGCGATGGGCCAAAGCTGGGGTGGAGTAGCTTAGCCCAATCGCTGGTCAAATCTCGGTCAAACTCTTTTGGCCAGTTATTGCGATTGAAAATTGGTTGCCAAACGGCCCACTATGTGGGCAAAATGCCCTGCCAAACGGGCTCTTTATGAAGTTCTACACTTATATTATTGTTGAGAGAATTATGCAGAAAGGGTCTTCCTGATAGACTAAGTTTGGTATGGGCCACAGATTGACTGCTTAGGCTCCGTTTGGTTTGGGATTTTGAGGAAAAGAAACATGGAAGGAAAACTAACATTTTCTTTTTCCACAATTTTTGTTAACCGTCCTGTTTTCGTCATTGTTTTCTTATTAGGTACACAAAGAAAAATGTTTTCGGCAGTGTTTTATTTTCCTTTCACTCACTAAATCCATATACCAAACATACCCTTCGGGGCTCGCTTGAGATGTGCTCATGAAATAAACTTGACTAACTGGGTCGCTAAACTGACGAGCATTTAAAGATTGGAAAAAGAAGTAGAGAAATGCTCTAATAGAGATTAGCCAGAGTAGAAGCGTTTTCAAGATTACCCTTACCCACGAGTAAGTGAACCGCTAGAGCTTCATTTTTTAGTTTGTTAAAGTTTGGATCAAGCTTGAGAAAATGTTCCTGTGTTGATTTACAGCCTACTAGAGTATCTGAAAAGCTTCTTCCACTATCTCTACTTTCCTATGAAGCATGGACACGGATACGTCGACACAGTATGACATGACACCGGTACCTCGACACTGCAAATCCTAAAAACCGAGGACACGACTTGAAGGGGATACGACAATTTATTTGTTATATTTTTTTTTAACTATTATTATTTTAATTTATTTTAAGTACATTTCTTATGCTTTTCAAAAATGTAATGCAATTATTATCTATTTCATGTACAATTCTTACTTGCCCGAAATTATTGTTTGAACGGAGAGAGGGAAATGGAACAATAGGGGTCTTGAAAGGCTATTGTCGGGAAAGAAAATGAGGAGATAAGTGATGCAATGTTTTGACAAAATCGATGTCGCATAGATTTTAAATCTGTAAAAGAACTACGAAAAGGTAGCATTTTGGTCAAAAAGAGTGTCCCTCCATGTCGCTTGAGGTGTTCTACTGTGACGGTGCAGTGTTCACCTCAAAAAATTGCAAAACAGAAACGTGAAACGTATTTTCCGCGTCCGATACGTGTCGGAGGTGTGTCGGTGTCCGATATGTGTCGGACACGTGTACGGGGCCTTTTTCGAAGTATCGGTGCTTCCTAGCTACTTTCAATTGGTGCATTTCCATTTAGGACAAGGCTTTAAGTAGTTGAGTTGAGTCATATATACATTTGTCATTGGCTAACTACCAGCATGGACGCTAGAAGACATTCTGGGGTTCAAAAGGCATTTTGGTCTGTTCTGCGTGGCTTACTCTTCCAGTTCTCTTTGACGACAATTTTTATGTTTTAACATTCCAAGTAAAAAGACTACCTGGATTCAAGCATAACAAATTCTTGTTGAATGTTGTGGTATCTTATTTGGGGCCTGTTTTTGCATCCTTGAATGCAATAATTCATTTACATTTTCATATAAAATTTTAACAAAAGATGATCTTGAATAGTACAATCTAGGAAAATTCTGCTAATTTTAAGAATGATTTTCAAAATCATTAATCTTCACATTCTAAGTAAACAACGGAAATGACCATATAAGAAGAAATATAGTCGACTCTTTTATTTACCTAAATGGATTCATTCGTGATGTTGGAATCTACTCTAAATTTCCATATAAAGTATGAATTTGGATTGCCAAATTCAATTGACAACCAAACATGCCATTAATGAGTGAATTTTTTTTCACGCAGGTCTGGGGAGGTAATCCTGCGAAGTTCCTGAGGAAGCTAACAGAAGAAGAGGTAGAATTCATATCCCAGTCTGCCACCAATTATTCCAACTTAGCACAGGCTCATGCTGCTGAGAATTCAAAGAGCTTCGACGAGATTGAGTTTGAGAAGGTGCTCCGGAAGAAATTTGCACGCCGGGACGAGGACTACGATTCGATGCTGGGTGTGGTCCGTGAAACACCGCCGGAGCTTATATTACCCGATAATATCCTACCCGATAAAGCGCCAAAGACTTCTTAAAAGAGCAGAGCTTCCAGGTTGGGAATTTATGTGCATGGGCTGCTTTTTATTTCTAATAATTTTTGGGGTCAGGCAAAAGTGTCAAGTGATCTAACATTGCACATGCTGTGCTCTCTTGGACAGTCAGAGACTTCGTTTTTTGTTGTGAAAGTTGATGCTATTATGGAACATATAAAATGGATGTTTTAGGAGGTAGGTTTTGAATTTTGATAGTTCTGTGCTTCTAGTGCTTTGCACATGTTTAACAAGAAATAAGAACGTGGAATTGAATTGTTGGAGCACATTCACTGGTGACCTCTCCCTCTCTCTCTCTCTCTCTCTCTCTCTCTCTCTCTCTCTCTCTCTCACACACACACACACACACACACACACACACACACTTCTTTTAAGGTAAATTACACTGACATCCCATGAGGTTTGCATATACTAAACTTTCACCCCTGAGGTATGAGATACTACAAGAGCCTCGTTTATTCTAAGATATGGGTAATAGATCCCTCAATATTTTGACCAACTTTTACAAAATCAATGGGGTTTTTATTTTTTATTTTTATTTTTCCGGTATAATGGTATAGCAATAATAGCATTATGGAACGACTAATGTACTGTCACTAGTTAAAATCTTTATACCCTCATGATAAATTTATACAATTGGGCACGATAAATTTGTACTTAAGAATGAATCTCAATTGTGTAGTTTGGGGCTTTTCGTTATTTTAGCTCGCGTGGTAATGATGCAGTTTTTGGTTTTTATTTTAATTTTGAAGTGAATTCCTCTCAATCAGAATAAATCACGCCACATGGATTGAAATGTATTTAAACCTTAAACCAAAAAAAAAAAAAAAAATAATAATAATAATAATAATAATAAATAAATAAAATTGAGTCAATCACATAAATTTGTAATCGACTAAAAATTTCATTGAACAGCTTTTGACCAAAACCAATGTCTTTCCAGTTGAATCGCAGAAACATAAACTGTGCCAAACCTACCTTCATCTTTAATTTTTAAATCTTCTCACAATCAAAATATGCTCCCCACTCGCATAGGTTGGTATAGCTCAAGTGGCTTCATCTTTAATTTTTAAATCTTCTCACAATCAAAATATGCTCCCCACTCGCATAGGTTGGTATAGCTCAAGTGGCAAAGAGCTTGGTATATATAAGTCCCCTCCAATACATATGTTCGGTATTCGAACCTCATCCCCTCTCCCATATAAAAAAAAATAAAATAAAAAAGAATATGCTCCCTCACTCAGCTACTGTACTCCTTTGGTAAGCAATTCTCAATTCCGTACTGTCCAGGTCTGTCCTACATTAATTATCCAAAACACCTTTGACCTTTGTATAATTTTGTTGTCTTCAAAATTCAAATACACAACAATGTGCTTCCCACTAAGCTTTTGCTAGTCAACATGAAGAAAAAATGAACCACACAACACACAATGCAGGAACAATTAAGTCTACATATCCATATCAAAAAAAAAAAAAAGAAAAGAAAAAAGAAAAAAAAGTCTATGTATCAATTCCATATTACAACATAAAGGAACATATATAATCACATTATGAAGTATTAATTACAATGTTTTTAAAGCAATCATATCGATCGATCGAGTATTATGCTAAGTAATTAATTGTGTAATACATATAGATTCTTGAAATACAAGATTAAACAAAATTGATAGTATATAATGATGTTTAAGATTTAAGCTTTTTTCAGACGTGACTTGCATAAAGTGGCAAACATAAGTGTCCCAGAAGAGTACTGCTTGCTTTTTTGAATCTGTACAACTCATGAGAGCCTTATAAGAGGAAAAATTATTCTATGATTTTGGTCTATAGCCATGTGGTAGTTTTGGCCAATAAAATACTTGTTAGAATATATTATATTGTGTAATAATATCATATATTGTATAAATCATATAATATCCTTGTGATTACATTCCTAGTTTAGATTAGGAATATTCCCTGTATATGCTAGGATTAGAAGCTATAAATAGGACCCTTTGTATTCTTTGTAATTCATCCCTTACACAATAATACCTGTGTTCTCTCTACTCTCTCTCTCTCTGTCTGTGTACTTTACACTATCACCTTTATCATCTGTACACTTTACACTATCACCTTTATCATGGTATCAAAGTTTATCCTATGAGCACAAAATGTTTTCATCCATGTCCAAGTTTCACCACTCTCCTGCCACTACTCCCGTTTTCTTCACTGATCCTTCAACTGACCTGTTCCCTGACACCACTGATACAAACCCATCTCTATCCAATTCACCCTCCCCTGAACTACAAATTCCAACACCTATACTTCAAAATCCAAATGAAGAAAATGAACTTGAGTTATCCAGCTTACCCTCTCCTGAGCTGCCTGTCCTGCCTGATGGATCTGTACCAGCTTCCGATGATCATCCTCGTCGCAGTGACCGGGTAAGAACACAATCAGTCCGTCTTCGTGATTTTGTTGTTCTTTCTACCATTTTATCCCATCATGAGCCTCAGACCTACAGTGAGGCTTGTTCTAACCCACTTTGGCAAAAAGCGATGAATGATGAATTGCAGGCATTGGATCAAAATCACACATGGGACTTAGTTGATCTTCCGAGTGGGAAAAATGTTATGGGGTGTAAATGGGTTTACAAAGTCAAGACCCACTCTGATGGGTCCATAGAACGCTACAAAGCTCGTCTGGTTGCTAAGGGATTTACACAGGAGTACGGTATTGATTATGAGGAGACATTTGCCCCTGTTACTCGCCTTACTTCAGTTCGTAGCCTCATTGCGGTTGCAGCAATTCGTCGTTGGGATCTATTTCAAATGGATGTGAAAAATGCCTTCCTCAACGGCGAACTTAGTGAAGAAGTTTACATGCGCCCTCCTCCTGGTTATCATCATTCTCCTCATCAGGTCTGTAAACTTCGTCGAGCTCTTTATGGTCTCAAACAGGCTCCTCGCGCATGGTTTTCCAAATTTAGCACTATTGTTGGAAACTTCGGGTTCACTTCTAGCTCCTACGACTCTGCTCTCTTTATTCGCAAGACTAAGGAAGGAACTATTCTACTTCTTCTCTATGTCGATGATATGATTATTACAGGGGATGATGCAACCGGCATCTCAGATCTCAAGGCATATCTCAGTCAGCATGTTGAGATGAAAGACCTTGGGAAACTTAACTACTTCTTGGGACTCGAAATCACTTCTACTAATGACGGATATTACCTCTCCCAAGCAAAATACTCTTCTGATCTTCTTTCCCGTGCAGGTCTCACTGATAATAAAACCAGTCCTACTCCTCTTGAGCTCAATTCTAAGCTCACTCCTATGGATGGTACCCCTCTTCATGATCCCACTCTGTATCGCCAGCTGGTAGGAAGTCTTGTCTATCTTACAGTTACTCGACCAGACATTGCCTATGCAGTCCATATTGTAAGCCAGTTCCTTTCTGCTCCCCGCTCATCCCATTTTACAGCTGTGCTACGTATTCTCAGATATATCAAAGGAACTATGTTTCATGGTATACACTTTTCTGCACATTCTTCACTTGAACTTCGTGCATATTCTGATGCTGATTGGGCAGGAGATCCTACTGATCGTCGCTCCACTACAGGTTATTGCTTCTTCCTTGGTGACTCTCTTATTTCTTGGAGAAGCAAGAAACAAACTGTCATTGCCCGCTCTAGCACAGAAGCAGCTGATGCTACCCAAGAACTCCTCTGGCTCCGCTGGTTACTTGAGGACTTAGGAGTTGTTCACTCCACCGCCACTACTATCTACTGTGACAATCAGAGTGCTATTCAGATTGCTCATAATGACGTTTTCCACGAACGCACAAAACACATTGAGATTGATTGTCATTTTGTGCGTCATCATCTAATTAATGGCACCACTCGGCTTGTATCTGTCTCTTCCGCTGATCAGATTGCTGATATCTTCACCAAAGCTCATTCTCCAGGACGCCTTCAAGATTTAATCTCCAAACTCAAGTTGATATCCATTTTACCACCTTGAGTTTGAGGGAGCCTGTTAGAATATATTATATTGTGTAATAATATCATATATTGTATAAATCATATAATATCCTTGTGATTACATTCCTAGTTTAGATTAGGAATATTCCCTGTATATGCTAGGATTAGAAGCTATAAATAGGACCCTTTGTATTCTTTGTAATTCATCCCTTACACAATAATACTTGTGTTCTCTCTACTCTCTCTCTCTCTCTGTCTGTGTACTTTACACTATCACCTTTATCATCTGTACACTTTACACTATCACCTTTATCAATACTATAACATGACCAAATGATAGGCAAATGAGAGATAAAAAATCTAGACCAAAAATATAATAGCTCCTGCTGACCATCACCACCATATAACTCGTGGTCTTAGACCATGTAATAACTTCTCAAAGTGCATATTTTATAGTTGGCTTAATTACAAAATAGATCCTTGAAGTTTGGTCCCTGTGTCATTTTAGTCTCTATAGTTTCAATTGCATCAATTTGGTCCCACAAGTTTTAAATAGAAGCAATTTGATCCAAAGTCTCCATTCTGTGTGAATATTTGACAGATTTTATCCACTCTTATGCGCCATTACCCTGATAAGCAATTGGAAGATTGGTGGTATTCCATTTTTGCCCCTAAAAAGTGTAATAGTGCGTCGTATGTGAGTAAATTCTATCAATTTTTCTCATAAATTGAACATTTGGATCAAATTGCTTCTATTTAAAACATCAGGGATCAAATTAACGCAAATGAAACTACAGGGACTAAAATGACATAGAGACCAATCTTCAGGGGTATGCTTTGTATTTAAGCCTTTATAGTTTCACATGCAACAAAAATTGCAGAAGCACCTATCCATACACTGATGTGGCAAAGTGTGATTGGTCATTAGGTAAAAGTAGAAACTAAGAAGATGAACTATACCCACCTTTTGTGAAAAGAGAATAAAAAAAGAAGCAACTAAACTTGAAAAAGATGCATGCTCTTGGATCTTGTCTTTTACATTGCAAAATATTTGGTTGAATCTTTGAAAATAGAAGAAATGAAAAAAGGAAACTCCTTAATTCTTAATGTTTGTTGTTTGATGGTTTGCAAGGGGAACAAAAGACAAAGTAATCAAAAGAAAATTTTAATTATGATTTGGTTAAACCAATATTTATTCCATTAGAGAATCATGATTTTGCACCCTTTTTTTTTTTTTTTTTTTGTTATTATTATTTTTACTGTTTATAAAATATTTTTCTTGATCTCTTCTTCGATTAGCATTTCACTTTTTTCAAAATGCGAAAAACAATTTTATTTAATGCTGGGTAAGATTGCTTACATATAAGTTATATAATCCTTTCTAAACCTCGTAGGTGAGGAGTTTTGTGCACTTAATTTATCTTCATTTTTTTTTTTTGGGTCTTATTATTATTTTTTTTTTGTTTTGTTTTTTGTTTTTTGTTTCATTAATGTCAAGCCAACACATGCAACAATTTTAAAAACCACATAAATTCCATGACAAGGACAGTTAGCCTTCCTTTTCATTGCTGCACATGTGTTCTTAAATATGTATCCACAACTTAACTCAGTTCATCCAAGCCTCTGTTTTATTACCAGATAAGATAATAGGCCAATAGGGTAATGTACAACTATAGTTAGTTATCCTATGATAAGTAACTATATATAATAAAAATAGTACATTATAATTGTTATCTCGTGTTTGGTGCATACGGGAATGTACATGACAAAAAAAAAAAAAATCAAAATCGTCATTTCCCGCATTTGGTGATCATGGTATAAATCAAGATAAATTTGTGACAATCCGAAAAAACCCTTAAAAAAAAAAATTTCAATTGCCTGGAAGAAACCAAAAATACTTGGATAAGCTTTTTTTGTCAAATTGTATGGGATTGTCCGCCGGGTGAACAACTATTGTCTCACTCAATTTACAGGTTTTCAAGTATTTCTTAATTATTTGTACCATTACAATTTTAGTCTGTGTAAATATATACCACAAAAGTCATTATCCATCCAAACTGTATAAGGAAAGCATGTTTTTTTTTTTTTAGGACAAAGATAAGAAAAGCATGTTAGCCATCTACCTTCTTATAAGATCTTATACAAATTGTTCTACCTAATTTTTGTCAAGTAACCAAGATTGCTTAAAGCTTTAGATTCCTAAAGTGAGGGGATAAGGTGAACACAATTAAAGGGTGATACTTCTTGTCACTTATATGATAAGATGTTGACCCCAAAATTAAGTACCCAAATTATAGGCTAGTGTATTAGAAGATTCTTTCTTCCTACCTTTTGATTTTAGGATGAGAAAGATACTATGTGCATTTACTGCAGTCTGCACTGCAGCAACTGTTTTTCATAAGCTGTTATTACTCCTAATCTAGGGGTCAGACTTGTGGCATTTTTATTTTATTTTTGGTCAGAAAATATTTGTATGGTTTAAACATTTTTAGAAGGAAAGGATCTCAATTCTCATTCAGATATATTAATTATGGATCACCTGTTACATCTTGTAAGCTTGAATATATTCTGTAGGGAAATTTTAAATATATCTACTTAATGGTTTTCTACCCCCGTCTACTGTATTATATATTCATCTCTTGTACAACTATTCGATATAGAAGGAGGGCGTAATGAGTAAAGTAGGTGGGTGTAGATATAATTTTCCTCCAATGTATTTGTGTCCACCCGCTGTAAAATATTTTTTCTGTGTTAATTTTACTAGTACAAAGAATAATTTTAAGAAAATAAAAGAACTTGAAATGTTAAAAATGACTTAAGAAAAGCGATTTTTTTTATCCTTCATACTTCATAATAACATTTAAAGTCAAATATCTAGTCAAGAGATCTTCTATAATAAGTCATCATGGTTTTGGTTTTATTATATATTAATTTTAAAAGAAAATAAAAGAACTTCAGAAAGGTTAAAAATGACTTAAGCAAAGTGTTTTTATGTAATTCTTCATACTTCATAATAATATTTAAAGTCAAATATCTAGTCAAGAGAACTTCTATAATACGTCATTATGGTTTTAGTTTTATTGTAGGGTCTTTTAGATTTCAGTCCTTTAGATACACCCAATCTAGAAATAGGCCCAATAAATAAGTCCGATTAGAAATTAGTCCTTCTACAATTTCATGGACCAAAATACCCTCTGTACTCAATTAATGTGCTTAACTTGGAATTTCAGTTAGAGAATATTTTTTTAATTTGTCATAAATCTGCTGAAATTAGTCCCCATGATATCACAAGTTATTAGGGATTCAAATTTAATACCCCAAAAATCTCGCGATTATCATAAAAGAGAGAGTAATTAGTGAGATAAAAAAAATAGTGAGAAATTAACATAGATAAATACATCAAAAAGGAGAGTTTATAACAGTGAGAAATTCCCCACTTTAAAGAGTGAGAAATTCCTCACTTTAAAATACAGTGAGATAAAAAACAGTGAGAAATTTTATCTATAATGGTGAGAAATTCTCACTTTTTGGTGAGAAATTCTCAGTTTTAGAATTTTGATGGAGGTTTAGTAATACAAATTTCTCACACTTTTGAATGGATTTGAAGAGAAAATTTCTCACAAAAAAAAAAAATTGAGAATTTCTCACCAAATAAAACAAATTTCTCACCTTTTTTTTTTATCTATTACAGTAGGAAATTTTTCACCTTTTTCTAACTAAATTAAAACAAATTTCTCACCTTCAAAACTCAAAAGTAAAATTTCACACTTTGTGAGAAATTTCTCACACTGTCGAAAATTCACACACAAACTATCTAAACAATAAAATGCAGCAACAATACACATGGATAATTGGTGAGAAACTCAGTGTTTTGTCTTATCATTTGATGAGTAAGCCATTGTTGTTTGCTTTTTCTCTCTTTCGAAACACTACAAACATGCACTTGTAGAAAGAGAGAGAGAGAGAGCAGAAAGTTAGAAAGAGTTTTTTTTTTTTTTTTTTTTTTTTGTAACTCATAATTAACAACCAACACAATTTCATTATCACTGATTCACATAGTAGTACAGAGTTTCTAAGAAATTCCATTGAATAGATAACTTAAAAACATATAAAGCATTACAGCGTACCCTATACCCATTAAAGATTGCTCTGCAAATATAGCCATCCAATTGAATGCTTTGCTTAAACAACTAACTCAGATCTGGAAATAAAAATCCCATCAGTAT
This sequence comes from Hydrangea macrophylla, assembly GCA_033977485.1. Classification (NCBI taxonomy): domain Eukaryota; kingdom Viridiplantae; phylum Streptophyta; class Magnoliopsida; order Cornales; family Hydrangeaceae; genus Hydrangea; species Hydrangea macrophylla. The sequence goes on along the minus strand of CM066985.1, from coordinate 77,140,659 downwards.
CAGCATAAAGCCACTCCCCATCAGAAATTCTGGTCCCACCAATGGTTATCGGAACATGTTTCTCTCCGATCCCCTTCTTGTTGGCTTTGATCGGATGAGAAGCGAGAGAGAGAGATCATGAGAGACAGAGAGTGAGATAATGAGAGAGAGAAACAGATCTTGATTTGTTTGGGTTTCAAATTGAAATCCCTGATTTTAAGTTGATTGTATATGCACATATATGTATATATTTAAAGAAGGGTAATTTTTTCCATTAAAAATACAGCTATTTGGGGAAAAGGACTAATTTATAGTATATCTTATTGATTAAGGATGAATTTAAGATATAAAAAGGTCAAATACACTAAACTTTCCTTTGACCAATTATAAGGGACTATATCTTATATTTCTATTTATTATATATCCGAACTTAGTGCCAAAATGTAGGAATTTGGTCCCAAAAAATGTTACCAGTAGGTTACAAACATGTAATAACTTTAAAAATCTCATAGATTCTAAAATCTAAGTGGTTTTTAATGTTACTATATGATAGGACCAAGTTATAACATTTTGCGATCAAAATTATTTGAATGTATGATACATCAAAAAAACACTGCAATAACTATTTTCTGTTGTTAGATTTAGCATCCTGGTGAGCACGAATTAACACAATATTAATTTGGTAGGCTAATTAGTAACTTTGGAAAAGTCGTGTAGATATTTGCATTTTAGCAACCAAACGGAACTTAGTCGGAAACTTTTATAATTTTGAGGTTTCACTTGTAAAGCTATGAATTGGTTGTGTAGAAAGTTTCAGAGACTAATTAGGAGTTTTGAAAACTCGTGGGGAGGTAAACGTAATTCCTGAGAGTGTTGCCTATATATAGATAGAGATGACTTGAGATATTTCTATAACTTCTAACCTAAGTTTCAAGAAAGGGGGCCATAGGGAGGTTTTGGAGCTTAGAGGTTTGCGGCGCCAAACGACGACCTTCTGTCTGTCTGTTTTCTCCCAGATTTCATATTCGAACTTCTCGAGGTAAAGCTTCATTTTGATACCTACTAGGGCCTATTTGGCTAAGTTTTCCGAAAAGTTATTTTCTAAAATTTTTCATAAAAGTTGATAATTGGATTTCTAATCCATAAGAATTGTACTTGACGGACTTCTGCACGTTCTTTGTGCACAACTTTTCCTTGGATCGTAGTATAGGAGCATTATTTGGAGGTGAGTGATTCAACTATATTTTGGGAATGATATCTTGACATGTATTCATGTTTTGTGTGAATAGCATATATTAATTCATAGAGATATATTGTGTAGTTCATATTGGGCAATCATATTGTTAAGTAGGTCCAATAGCACAGTGACATGTTTTGTTTTCCGTGAGTATAGTGATATGTATTTGAGCATGTTGAGTTGCTTATTGGGTCAGAAGGAGCACATGGTCACTAAGCCATTTTGTGGAGCCAATATAGGCATTAAGATCGCACGATTGAAGAAAAGAATTGTGAGTCTTACCCTTTCGCGTGGACTTATTGGCGAGTAGTCGCGGATTGGGAGTATGGAATGTGCATGTGAGTCTCTCGTAACTAGTATGAAATGTAGAGATGTGAATGCGAGCATATTTGTCATTCATGTGCATATGTTATTTTATTCACTAAGCATTAGCTTAAACAAATCGAATATGTGTGGTTATTCAAATAACCATTGCATGTATTATTGCTGGCGAGGAATCGCCGAAGTGAGCACGTGGGTTGAGAGTTCACTAAAAAGACAACTTGAATGTTGATCTTGTAGTTTTGGGACAATGGAAATGTTGTAATAAGGATTTGGTTATTTTAACTTATGTTAACTTGGAATCGTAGAATAAGTCCATAATTTTATAATAGATTGTAATCTCTTGTAATTATGTTTTAGTAATGTTTTAATCTAGTAAGGGTCACTTTAAATCAAGTTTGGAGTGTGTGTTTAATACCCGAACATTTTCAGAAAGCTTTTAAACTTGAAAATTCTGCAGAATGAGTGATACTGCCATACACCAGTCGACTGGTTAAGAAAACAGTCGACTGGACCCTCTTTTTCAGCAACTCACTGCATCTTTTATGGAGGATCAGTCGACTGGGTCCCCGACACAGTCGACTGGATCGTGTGTTCAATTTAGATATTTTTGTCCAGGCTGGACTTCAGTCGACCGGACCGTACCAGTCGACTGAATATTTGAAGCCCCAGTCGACTGGACCTAGAAAACAGTCGACTGGATTATGTTCTGAATTCTAAGTTTTTGCTGGACCAATATCAGTCGATTGGACTGCTGCTTTTCAAAATGTTTTGTTTTGTTCCGCTGCGTGTGTTTTTCAAACTAATTTTTGGGAACGTTAATGAATTGGTTTAGCCTCGATGCCGTGCCATGGACTCTGATTCTGCTATTGTGGGACCGGACTGTGACAATAACCACCAAGATGTGTCATATAATTTTCCTCTAATCAATAAGCAAATCAAAACACGCATGGTGTGGCTGAATGGATTGATGACATGATGTGAACCGAGACATGTTTGAGCCCAACTCTTTTGTTAACGTCTCATGGAATTGTGGTGTGCTTCTCATTGGTGGAGGTGGATTAGTTTGGTGATGTAAGCTCCTACTAAAAATATATATATATATATATGAAAAGAAAAAAAAGTCAAAAATTCAAATGAAAATAATACACACACTAGGGGTGTTAGCGGTTAGTTTCGGTCGGTTTTTTGAGGTTTTCAAAACCGACCAATAGGTTCGGTTTTGGTCGTTTTTTCGGTTTTGGTCGGTTTTTCGGTCGGTTTTAACTTGTACATACATTTTATTAACCGACCAATCGATTTTTTGGACAATCGGTTTTGGTCGATTTTCGGTTTTTCAATTTTTGTTATCACCCCTAACACACAGCTTTATATTCATAAATGTACGTGTACGCACCATGTTTTGCTTGTAGAGATATTCTTATATGCTTATAAAGAGTGCATTCTCTTTTTACTTGTAAAATATCGGGAAAACAATTTTATCAAGGGATCTAAAAACTATATTCAGTATTTAAAAGAGTGAGATAACAATGGAATGAGTTCATTTTTCTCACTCATCACCGCCATTTTCACATGTATTACATTTAAGGATAATGTTATTGTCAAAGCAGCAATAACTAATATTAGAGTAAAATGTGTCACTAAAAGTTTTACTATAATATTAGTCATTAATACTCTGACAATAAAATTAGTCTACATTTAATGATTGTATTGATAAAACATAATAAAAATAGAACATAATAGAATACATATCAAAATAGTGGTGGATGAATAATGAGTGAGAAAAAGAAGGTGGAAAAATACACTCCAATCATATAATGAACTTTAGGTGCTATTCACAAAATAAAACCAACCAATCTATATCTATATATTTTGAAAAAGAAAATGCCAATGTTCATAAAGTAATTTTGTTTTTCTGTTAAAGCAAAAAGGTCCCCCCAACAACTCTCCGATCCACAGATTCGCACATCACAGCTTCACGGACCCACCGGCTGTCATTCCGACGGACTACCCGCGCCAAAGCCGTTTGGATGTAAAGCGGTGGATTGGCCAATTATTCGATTTTAATTGGACGATTTTAATTGGACTAAATTCGAGATTGATAGCTCCAAGCTCTCACAGGTGCACAAATTCCAGCTTATTTTTGTCAAAATTTTGAATAATGATCACATGTGATATTGGTGACCTAAACGTCTAACTATTATTACTCTCATTTTAATTAAAGGGGAATGCTAATTTACAGTACTGACACTTTTTTAGTGGTGAAAAAAAAAATTGTGCGATAAAAATATTTTTAAAGTTAAAATTTGGTATATGCGCTACTAACGTACAACTACTGTGTTGTAGGTTAGCAGTCTCTTTAATTAAAATAGTCTAATAACCTGTAGAAGCTATTCGGTTAACACGCTCCAATCGTATGATGCCTTGTGCTCTCTATTTATTTCACATGACAAGTAGTTGGGGCATGGCATTTTGCTTATGATTAGGGTGCCTCACTATGTGAAGTATCATGACCTAATGTGACGGATTCATTGAATGATTTCTTATGTAATCCCTTGGGCAATGTTTGTGATGCGAAATTAAAGGGGTGTGGGTGGGTGTGTGTGTGTGTGTGTGTGGGGGGGGGGGGGGGGGGGGGGGGGGTGGTGGTGGTTTGTTACAAGGAATTGGATTCTTAAACCATTTTAATTGAAGTAGTCCAGTGTTTCGTTTGCCAATGTGGCACATAACTATTACTCTATTTTAATCAAAAAAATTTAAATTTGGGCCACTAATTATCTCAAGAGGCTAGGGTTAAATTATTTCGAATTTAGCCATTTTTTTTCATCGTTTGGTATAGTGGTCTTGTGTGATGACATATTTGTTGGGGGAGAGATCAATGTTCGAACCCTGGAATGACTTTCACTTTATCCTCTATGGTTTAAAAGTGGACACTTATCCCACTTGTGATTTTGGACTAAAGTGAAACTACTAAGATTTCTCTCAAAACCGTCTCACATATGGATTTAGTGTCAAACTTAGCCCCACATAAGAGAGTTTAAGTGTTAAAATTAACCTCACATAGACAATTAACCCTAAAATTAGCCCCCCAAAGGTGTTAAGTATTACTAAAATTTTGTATTACATAGGCGAGTTTTAATATCTTTGGCCTTTTAAATAGCCCTCCACATAGGGGATTAACCCCAAAATTAACCTCACAAATAGGGTTAAGTTTTAATATCTTTGGCCTTTTAAAATTTTTATCAATTTTGAAAAAAATCTTACAAGTTTTACTTTGACAGGTTGGGCCGATTTAGCCCAACCCACTTTACACCTCTAGAATTAGAGAACACTTTTGCTCACCCAAATTTGATTTATTATTGTTCATCCATGCCTTCACTACTTAATATGTGTCCCATTTTATTTCTATTTTGTCTTTAGACATAAATGAGCAATAATAAACTAAATTTGGGCGAACAAAATTAGTCTTCAAAAATTAATAAGTGTCCAAGCATAGGAAAATAAAATAAAAATAAACCACACCACAGGGATTGAAATGTATTGTATTTAAACCTTAAACAAAAAAAAAAACAGAACAAAGACAGCAAAGACGCATTACATTTATTTATTTATGTGTTATTTATTATTGCGATTAATGATGCACAGCACAAGTACAAGTTTCGAAGTGGTAAAGTCCTCTTTGGTCATTTCATAAAATTCACTTTTATTCCTCTTCTGTCCCCACTCCGTCTCTCTCTCTCTCTCTCTCTCCTCGTCGTTCTTCCTCCTTTCTGAGTCTGTCCTCTGTTGCAGAGAGAGAAAGTAGAAACCAGAGAGAGAGAGAGAGAGAGAGAGAGAGAGAGGGAGAGAGAGGAAGTAGACAACAGTGAAACCCTAGAATCTCCATTTTCATGGAGAATAGTCACTCGCACTCTCTCGCCAAAAAGACTTACAATGGCAATGGCTTCGCAGTGAAGTCGGTTTACGACGACGTTTTCGGAGGTCCTCCCAGCTTCGGAGTCCCCACTCTCTCTCCTCGCGTCGAAGACTACAGGGAGATCTTCGGGACCTTTCATGGCTCCCGAGCTTCGTCTATTCCCATTCTCGACCTTCCTGTTGTCGACGAAGCTGATGTTTTTTTCGATGTTCGGAGCTCTAAGTTTGACTACTCCGAAGTGTTCGGTGGTTTTAACGGTCTAGATTTCGCTGTCTCTTTCGAAGAATTGTGCGAAAAATCCAAGAATGGAGGTGATTCTTCTGAAGACGCTTGGTATGACATTTTCTGTTTTTGCCTCATTTTCTCATATATGTTATCAAACTGTAGTAGTATTGTTTGTATGTTATTTATTTTCATTTCTGCTACTTTTTCATGTATGATACTCAGTGTGCTTGGGGGAGTCAATTTGGGTTTTGAATTGGGTGTTTAAAGGTTTTGGTTAGGTGAAGTTTTAGATCTGCTTTGTGATATGCTCAGAGAAATGTGATGAGTGGGTAAACAAAACTATTGGGTTTTGTTTTGTGCTGATGGAGATTGTCCATTTGAAGGGGTGTGTTAAGGGGCGGACCTAGGATTTTTTTGTTAAGGGGCCTAAAGGCGATTTTTTTTTGGGTCTACCTATACATAATTATGTGTAAAACTGTAGAATTGTATGTAGAATTGGTTTAACACCCCTAGTTTGGGGCAAATCATGTAATTTTATGGGGCCTATATCTAAACTTGTAAAAATATTACATATATAAGTCTAGAATTTTCAAAAGTTCTCAGGGGGCATGTGTCTAAAACTTATAAAATATTGCATGTAAATCTAGAATTTTCAAAAGTCCAGGGGGCTGTGTGAATTTTAGGAGGTCCTATTTCTAAAATTTATAAAGTATTGCATATGATTTTGTAATTTCCAAAATTCCAGGGGGGGCCTGTGCCACCCCTGGGATATAGGTGCGTCCGCCACTGGGTGTGTTGGTGACATTTCTATGTACTAAGGGTCATATAAGCTTCTTCTGAAAATGTGCTCTCTGAATATAATTTTATGGAGCTATGGTTACTTCTCAAAGTGGGCAATGTTGGTTAATAAGCGGCTTTTTAGAGTAAATATAATGCTTAGGTTTTGAAATTTTTGGAGAAACCAGATGAAGCCTTGGAAAATTGATGGTCATTCGTGCGGAGATGTGTGGTCGTGTGGATAATTTTTCTGTTTTTCACTTTCCACAATTCGAAAAGGGAAAAAAGGATGCAGGGCTAGAAATAGATGATGTGGAAGTTGCCTGTAGAATCTGGTTTGAGCTACTGCTCAAGATTAATTCTATGAGTATGACTATATCCTGTATCACTATACATGGAGAGACTGAAAATAGGATGCATGGATTAATCCAAAAGAATCATGTTAAGGCTGTTATATGGCAGTTATTTTTGTTAGGATAAGGTCAAAGTTTCTTTGACTGAGTGGGTTCTGCTGTATAGCAAATGGAATTTCAGCCAATCTAATGATTTTTTTTTTCTTTCTCTAAGTTATATTGCAACTAAGGAGGTTCTTTTTGATATTATTGCCATGGTCAAGATCAAAGTAGCTTAAAGCAGAGACATACATTTCATCTCTAAGAATCTCAGTTTGCGCAAATGCTACCTGTCCAGAGAATTCCATACAAATCACCCAGTTATTTGTTCTCAATCTTAGCAATGTGAATGCCGTACAGCCTCTCTTATGCGCTATCATGCTATGTATAAGGTTATAAAGACCACAATTAAAATTTCTCCTGAAGCCAAACTTCTGAATTTGTAAAAGTTTGTTGAGAGGTGTACTTTCTATGTTGTACATGTTTAATACTTAAACTTTTTATTCATTATTACAAATTTTTTATGTATATATTTGTTTGCTTTTATGGTTACTGATCTGACTCTCGTGGTGGTCATTATCTCTTAACACTTGCCTCCGTGTTTAAAAGAAAACAATTTTAATTTTGTTTGGTAATTGGCTTGTATTTGAGTTTGAAGCTGGGGTTAGATTTAGGATATTTTAAATGCTATTTTGGTACTCGGCTTGTGGTATTCTGTTTAACAAAGAATCACTTTCAAGAGCCATACTGAATTCTTTTTTGACTAGGAGTCAATGCGTTGATGGGATCTGTCAAAGGATTTTGTCGTTTGCGTAAGAGTTTCAATGTTAATCAGATTAGGAAAATGGTTCAATAAGGAATTGTTTGTGATTTACTCATAGAAATGATGCATTAAAAATAAGCAATCATACTTTAATAATAGTATGTGTAATATGTGAGTGTCTGTAGTGAGTACAATTATAGAAAAGCACCCCCTTTCTATATTAGTGTACATGGGTGCACCCCGTTTGGTGCCTTTTCAATTCAATACAATTACCTATATAAAAAAAGATCATAGAAAAGCACAATTTGTTTTTGATAGGTATAGTCAATTTTCATTAACCAAAAAGAGGTGCACCCATGTACATATGATGTATATACTTTTAACAAAAGCTAAATTCTCCGATTCATCTAAAAGTCGACAAAAGAATCCAATGATCCCGATGAACTCTCTTAAGACCAAAAGAGAAGAGAGGACAAAAGTCAAATATGGATTCAACCCTTCAAAAGATTTAAAATTTCTTTCCCTCTATAGTCCATATACACCACCACAAACAAAGAGGAACCATGTTACCCAGACTTGGTATAAAAGGTGTCTACGTGGGTATGACAAGGATCCTGACATGGGATGTGTCGGACTTGTTTCGTACCGTATCGGACATGGCTTGATAGTTCATGCCTTGCTTCATGTAACCCTCTCTCCTCTTCTTTTATGAGAAGATGAACAATTACGATTGTTCATGCTATTCCTTCTCTCCTTTTCATGTGAAATAGGAGCTGTGCATTCTTACCTTTTCCCCCCCAAAAATGAGCTGGGTAGCATTTTCTTTTTGTTGAAAGTCGAGACTCTCTCTCTCCTCCCTTTTCATGCTAAGATGACGGGGTGAAATATGAGCCGTGCATACTTACTTTTCCCAAAAAAAAAAAAACCATAAACTCCAGTCGTGCAACAATTTTTTTTTGGTTGAAAATCGAGATGATGGAAGTTATTTATTTTAGCTTTGGTGCACAAAAGACTTATACTCCCTATTCCCAACTACTTAGTTAGATTTGGACTTATTCGCAGTCTATCAATATTATAATCTAAAGAGCAAACTGTTTTCTAGACTCAAAGTCTTGTTATCATATTTAGGTTGTCAGAATACTATATACATTTAATAGCCTCATATCCTACTGTTTACATTTATAGACCTCTAAGTAGAGTTACTTTTCCAAAAATTACTTATACTATGTCAAAATCATGTGTAAAATAATAATAATAATAATAATAATAACAAAATAATAATACATTATGCTTTTTAGGTTTTATAATTGTAATAACTATATAGAGCAGTGACTAGAAAGAACTCGACTAATTTTAATAATATGTCTTGTTCTATTTCTTGTTTGACGTGTTCTCGTACCTGTACCAAAATTTTGGATCCTTTATGGCCGAATCCCCTTATCCTAAAATATTGGGGTCTACCGAGCCCTACTCCCAGTTCATATCCACACCCAACATACGTATCCTAGTTTGGGTAACATAGAGAGGAACCACACTCACTCACAATAAGCCCTCTCCGAGCCAAAATATTATCTACGACAGAAAAACATAATGTAAATTCCAAATTATCAACTTGATGCTTAATTTCAAGTAGGAAGTATTGCGTAAATAGCATCGAATGGTATGTGCGTGGTCAGCCCATGGTTAAATCAGGCCCATTATACTGCTAGCTGTCAACCTAATTTCACTTTGGACACTGGTCCATGAGGACCATGACTATCTTGGGGGCCTAATGGTATAAGAATGTGAAGGCCTCGAATGGAAAAGGAGGAAGAGAAAAAGGACAACATTAGCATTCACAAAAAATAGAAAAACTCACAATAGGTCCATTATCCTCTTACCCAAGTTTATTGCCTTCTTTATCCTCCGCCTACCAACCCAGTCAAGTAGTCCTACTCTCATTGGACTGTTGGTAATAGGTCCCATTTTGCCATGTGTACACCTCCTGGCGAATAACTCAATTACAGTCTGCATCAGAGTGGGTTTATAGGGCCGTCTTTTAATTTCTACCTTTTCGCCATTTTGTTAGAAGAAACTTTACTGTACATTCAAACTGAACTTCGTTTGTTTTTCTTATTCCTAGTATATCAACTTTTCTTTTTAAGAATATACTCAATGTCACGATATCCCTTTTGTTAGGGTTCAGCAACATTGATTTGGTTGATTTCATCATTTCATTTTGTTAGCGAATCCTTCCTTTTTGATATTCTTTTAAAGAATCTTAATTTTCTTTGTTACTGTTCTAAAGAATAACACATTTCCAGAAAGATGTCAGTATGTCACCGTTAACAAAGAAAATCATTAAGTTTACAGAAAGGTTCGATATTTCTGAGTTATTAAGAGTTTTAGAACAATATTTTTGAGGAAAAGAGTGCTATGGAGAAGAAAGAAAAAACAATATAAAAACACACTCTTGAAACATAGGAGTCTGAGATGATCAGATGAATGATCAAGAGGGCTTTGGTGCACAACCATGATCCTAGTTATCTAACCAAACTTGCCAAACCAATCAATCTGTTCGCTAAATTCCTATTTTTCTTTGATGATAAGTTTTTAAGACCTCACTAGTCACTGATCAGCCTTGCGCTTAATTCTGGGAATGCCCAGTTAAGAATGATACTAAAAGTTGCATTTTGCTGCTGCTGGCTGAATGTCACTTTATAGATCTTGTTTGTTTATATTGAGGAGAATCAGTCTGTTGATTTGTTCCTCTATGGCTCTAGGGTTTGGTAAAAGTTTGTTTATTCAATGTTTTTATTTTCCTTTTTTTAATCGGTTCTGTCTTTGTTCTTTTGTAGGACTCCAGCTCAAAGTGAATATCTATCAGAGGAGTCAGGTCCTGCTACTTGTTCTGAAAAGAACCAAAGCTTGTCAAATGGAGGGACTCACCAGTCCTCTGATGGCACTAAGCAGTTCAACGTATCTTATCACAAGGCTAATCAAAGAAGCAAGGAATATATATCAAATGGGACCACACTCGTAACTCAACTAAGTGATGTTCCTGGATTTACTTTCAGAGTTAACGAAACTATGCAAAAGGTAGAAGATGAGAATCCACTATCAGAGGCAACGATTGGCCCAAGGGAAGAGAAACGATTCAGGAAAACTATGTCACACTCGTCAAAGAGTACTGCTGGGGAAAATCTCAACTCTCTCAAAGGATATGGCAGAACTAGTTCTCTTCCAAACAAGCCCTTTGTAACTGTATCTGATATAAGCCTTCGAACTCAGCCCTCTGAATTGCCGCCACCCGCAAGACCACCACCTGTTTTAGTGACAAAAGATGGAGATTTAGATACTCAGAAATCAAAACTTAAAGCTTCTAGAAGTTATTCTTTTGACGGGGTGGCGGGTAATAACTCCCCACCTTTCTTTGACGTGGAGGTAGATGCTAGCTCTTCAGCTGCAGCCTTGAAGGACGCAATGGAAAAAGCTCAGGTGAAACTTAACAGTGCAAAAGAACTTATGGAGAGAAAGAAGGAGGGTCTTCCAAGCCGTGTAAAGGAAGGTTTGAAGAGTGAGGCTAAAGATAAGGAAGGAAAAATGAGCAAGCTTTCTAATGGATCCAAGAGTTGTAAAGATGAGAGAGAGAAAGCGCGTGGTGGAATGAAAATTTTCGAAGGAGAGGAAAAGCCCAAGATAACAAAGACTACTAAGGTAGTGTCAGATGCAACAGAAGGAAAAGGAAACGGAAATGTAGCTAAAATTTCTGCTGAGGAAATTCAAGGGAAGGGGTATTTGGCATCTCAAGAACCTAATAGAGCCGAAGGAAATGTTGAGTGGAAAGAAGCAGCACAATTTTATGAAGTGGTTGAGACAAAGTCCAGTGAAGTCCTTGAGCCCCAAGTAGAGAATAGTCGGAAAATAAAAGCAGCTAGGCAGGTTCATGAGTGGGAGGAAAATGGGGATAAAATAGGAGTGGCTAATGGGCCTCGTGAATGGAATGAAAAGAAGGGGAGATCAAAAGTGACTGAAGAGTCACACAGGCCAGAGAAACATGAGAAGAAAGTAGAAGTAGCTCAAGAGATTTGTGGATGGGAAGAGAATGGAAAGACTTTACCTTCTGCCAAACTGCATGGAGACGTTAAGATGATACTAACTGAAGATGATAAATCTGAAGCCCAAAATAAGCTGAATGAAGTTCAACAGAGCGAGAGCAAAGTGGAAATTAGACAGCCACCAGAAGAGGCTACTGAAAAAATTGAAAACAAGAAACGACTCGATGTTGCTTATGACAAGGACGGGAACAGGAGGAGACTCGATGGAACTTTTGAGAGGGAAGAATTTGATAAAAATCTTAAAGAGGCTGTAGAGCAAGAAGAAAAACAGAAGCGACGAAAAGAGGTTCGTGAAAGAGAAGAGCATGAGAAGAGATCAAACGAGGCTCTCCAGCAGGAACATAATGAAAAGAGATTAAAGCAGGCTCTTGAGTTGGAAAACACTCGTAAGATATTAAAAACGGTCCTTGACCACAAAGAGAATGATAGAAGTCAAGATATAGCTTTTGAAAGAAATGAACATGAGAAAAAATTGGATAAGCCTCTTGAGCGGGAGGAAAGTGCGAATAAACCGAAAGAGGCTCCTGTAAGAGAGGAAAATAAGAAGAGACTGAATGACGCCCATGAAAGGAAGGAGAAGGGATTTAAAGAGGCTTCGCAGCAAGAAAAAAATAAGAAAAGTTTGCAAGAAGAGGTTCATCAAACACAAGAATGTGAGAATAGACCAAAAGAGGCTCTCAGGCAGGAAGAAACTGGGAAAAGATCAGAAGGGGCATGTGAGTGGGAAGACACTGAGAACATGATTGAAAGCACTGGCAAGTGGGAGGAACTGAAGGGGCAAAGAAAATGCCACGAGGAGAGTTGGCTTCTTGTAGATGAGATTGAACCAAAATGCGATGAAGAAACTCGTGAAAAACTAGGTGAGACTGAACAGGTTTCGTGTGAAGACGATGGGACAGTAAGGCCTGAAGCCAAAAATGGTGAGGGCAAAGAGGGAATTGTTGGAGTGGCGACTATGGTGGATAAAGACGGACTCAACTCATCCGACATTTCTCAAGAGGACTCGCAATGTGAAAAGCACCATATCAGAACAGAAGATGATGCAGAGTCACTTAAGGATTGTGGGAGGAAATTGGGTGAAGGTGGTGTTGACCTTGGACAAACACCCATTGAGAGAAATGAGAAATCTTATAGTATCGCCTCTGATCCTGAGAATGTCAATATAGTCGCTCATGAAAGAGGAGAGAGAAAGTGGTTTGAAAATGAAAAAGGAATGGCAGCTGCTCAGTTAGATCTGTTAGAACGGCAAAAAAATGCACAAAAAACAGCTCAGAAGGTTAGCATGAAGCAATCCGCAGAGAGAAAAGTGAAAGCTTTGAACGAGACTCTCACATCAGAAGCGAGAGAGAAAGAAGAAAGGATGAATAGGGAAAAAGAGCTGGAAAGGGATCGTCTAAGAAAGATAGAAGAAGAGAGGGAGAGAGAAAGGGAAAGAGAAAAGGACCGAATGGCTGTTGAAAGAGCAACTTGTGAAGCTCGTGAAAGGGCATTTGTGGAAGCCCGTGAGAGGGCAGAAAGGGCTGCTGTGGAGAGAGCAACTTCTGAAGTTAAACAAAGAGCGTTGGCAGATGCCCGAGAAAGGTTAGAGAAGGCATCGGCAGAGGCTAGAGAGAGGTCATTAGCTGAGAAAGCATCTGTGGAGACCAGGCTGAGGGCAGAGCGTGCTGCGGTAGAGAGAGCAACTGCGGAGGCTCGTGAGCGTGCTGTTGAAAAAGCAATGGCCGAGAAAGCTGCTTTGGAAGCTCGGGAACGCGTAGAGCGATCTGTTTCTGATAAATTTTATGCTTCTTCCAGAGATGGTGGAATCAACCAGGGCTCTTCTGTGAGTTTCTCCACTTGCTGTTAATAATGAAAGAGTAATGCTATGGTTCCCATATTTGTATCCCAAATTAGGTAACCAACACATATAGCAGTGGGACCCAATTGACTCGTAGTGGGACCTCCTGATTTTCATTGGAAGTTGTTTTAGGTGGTCACGGCCGCGTGATAGCATTACTGATAGTGAAGTGCATGCCAAGTAACCTTTTAACTGATTGGTAAATTGTTGGGCTTGCAGGACCTGCACTTTCAGAACAGGTGGTCTTCCAGTGGGTCAAGATATACACACTCTTCCGTTCATGGTGGTATGTGATAAGCGAAACACTAGCATAGTTCTTTGTGCACTGTGAAATCCTTTAGTAACTGTACTTTTCAGCATGGCTTTCACATCGTGAATCGATTTGCGAAAATTATGAATCGTGAGCTGAATGGAATCATGAATTGTGAGATTTCACTTTTCTTTGGAATTTGTGTATACAAATAGCAACGCATGTACAAAGCTTAAAACGGACAAAGAAACAATTGAACACAAGTTTTGTGCAATATCAAGGATCGAAGTGTTGAATTTTTCTACTTTAAATTTTGAAGATCAAATTATGAATCGTCAATCGGATTCGTTTGTATGAAACTAGAGTAGACTTGTGAATCGACGGATTCTAATAACCATTCTTTTCAGTGATGTAACAGTTGTTTTCTGAGCACTGTGATATATATATATATATGTTTTCCTTTTCTTCTTTCTGTGAACTCTACTTTAATAAACTTTTGTCGTCGTCCTTCAACGTTGCTGAACAATATGCATAATTTTGATGTGGCTTCCTATTACACTAACTACTTAAACGATCTGTAGGAGCTGAAGGTGAATCACCTCAGAGATGTAAAGCTAGGTTAGAGAGGCATCAGAGAACAGCTGAACGTGCAGTATGTGCTTTCATTATTTGTTTGTTTATTTATTTTTGGTCACCTTCTTTTGTAATCATGGGAATGTTTGTTTACTTATAATAAATACGACCTTACGCTTTTTTTGGGATTCTTTCAGGCAAAAGCTCTGGCAGAGAAGAATATGCGTGATCTCCTTACCCAAAGAGAGCAAGCAGAGAGAAATGTAAGCATCTTTGATTACTAAGTCCCTGTTTGGAATCACTTTTCAAATGCATGTTTGGGCCTAAACATGCTTCTAAGACCCAATGTGCATAAACTAGCCCCCCAATGTGCATAAACTAGCCCGTTTGGTTAAGTTTTAAGAAGCACTTTAGAGTATGAAAAGCACTTATTGGCTGAAGCAGGTGCATAGGTTCTTCAGCCCAAACGTGATACATGAAGCAGATTTGGGTTTTAAGAAATTTTTCTTAGTTACCTTTGTGATTAGTGTTTCTACTTCTGCTTTTGCATTTGCTTAAACGCATAAACTACAGCCAATCCAAGAGGCTCTTAAGTTTAATTTTTCAGAACTATATACTCGTGCAATCTTATGTCATATGTACATATCTGCTTTCAGAGATTAGCCGAAGGGTTAGACGCTGAGGTCAAGAGATGGTCAAGTGGGAAAGAAGGGAACTTGCGTGCATTGCTATCAACACTGCAATATGTGTGTAATCATCCTTAATCCTTTCAAGTTTCAAGCATAAATTTGGATTGAGGGTTTCCTTTATACCCTTTACTAGTCGTAAAAGAAAATGAAGTCTTCTCTCCTTTTCTATGCAAGCATAAAGTCACACCGACACAGTAAGAGAAATTTTCCAGTGGAACTATCACACCACATCATCATGCTGATGTGGTGTGTCGCATCAATCATATCCGCCCATGTATTGAATAAATATCCACTTTAATGTATTCACCTCGTGTTAGAAACTATTTGCAATATTTACTGAAGAAACTAGAAATTGGGTAAAATTGTTTCTTATTATTTCCACTGTAATCAACCACTATTTATACACAACCTATGCTAGAGAAAAGGAAATAACCAAATCAAGGAAATACCCAAAATAAAAGATTACAGAATCAAAGGAAATAAAAAATTCATAGTCTCGGGAGATCATATTAAATACGAGATAAGACCGTATCAAATATTATATCCAACACTCCCCCGCAAGTTGAGTTATGGAAACTTGATGAAGTGACCAACTTGGACTTGAATGATCCTACCAAATGTCTAACAACCATAACCAAGAAGCGTGGAAATTCCAGTAGTAGTGAAACAATCCCTTGAAAAACTGCCCGGACACCACGGTGCAATAAACCGAGCAAAGCCGCCGAAATCATGGCAAAGCTAATCAACTAGAACTAACTAACGAGAAGAAATTGCCCGGACACTCGGTGCAACGGAAAGGGTCATGGCTGCCGGAAATCACGGCAGAACAAATTAACCGGCGAGAGCATATGTGTGCAAGCCCATCAAGAGAGCCCATAAAGGGCTGACCGATGGCTGTTTCGGGCTGGTCGATGGCTTGACAATACCCGTAGGGGGCTAGCCGAAGTTTGACGAGGGGTTGGATATGAAAAGTAGCAGAAGTAGCGGGGTTTAATTTGAAAACACGGGAACAAAAATAGATGAACACTATCAATGAATTGGCACAAAACGAAGACAAGAAGATGATAGGGTGTCTGGCGGGCGGCGAGCTGCCACCCGTTGGTGGAGCTTGAGGATCTCTGCTCTGATACCAAGAACAAACTAGAAATTGGGTAAATTGTTTCTTATTATTTCCACTGTAATCAACCACAATTTATACACAACCTATGCTAGAGAAAAGGAAATAACTAAATCAAGGAAATACCCAAAATAAAAGATTACAGAATCAAAGGAAATAAAAAATTCATAGTCTTAGGAGATCATATTAAATACGAGATAAGGCCGTATCAAATATTATATCCAACATTTCCCTTGAAGTTGTGGTTAGTTATTAAACTGAATGGTAGTTTTATTAACACATAGCCGATTATGATTGGTTCATTACACCATGTAAGTAGGATGACGCGGTCCGACAGTCAATAACCTGCACACGTTTATAGTGTAATCCTCTTCTCAAAGAATGTACCTGTATGTAGCACATACATTTCAATTTGGGTCGTGTCTGTGTCATACACCGACATGGCGACACTCATCGAACACATGAATAAACGTGTCTTTATTTATGAAACAGGAGTAGACACGACATGGTAGATTGTATATATAATTATGAAATATAGTTTCTTGGCCGCCGTATCCAAGATGTATCCGCATCCTACATTTTTAAGATATGCTGTGTTGATGTGTCTGTATCCATGTCCCGTGTTTGTATTTGTGCTACATAAATGTACCCTTCCTGATGCCCATGTTCTGTATTGATATTTAATTATTTTCTAACAGACTGTGCAGTTCCTGTTTAACTATTATCCAAGAACTGCGCTCGCAATCAAAATAAATGATTGATGCTTGTTTCCATTATTCTCCATTGACTTAAACTCTCAACTAGAATTTTGTCATTGGCAGATTCTTGGGCCTGATAGTGGTTGGCAGGCAGTTCCTTTAACTGAAGTTATAACTTCTGCTGCTGTTAAGAAAGCTTACAGGAAAGCCACTCTTTGTGTCCATCCTGACAAATTACAACAACGAGGTGCAACTATTCAGCAGAAGTATATATGTGAAAAGGTTTTCGATCTTCTGAAGGTGAGTATTTGGTGATGTTATATAGCTAGAATTGCTGAATTGGACATTATCAATTATCAGTATCTAGACCTATAGTACTTTGGTAAACTTTGGAGGCCTATAAAGTGAAGCCATTGCTCCTTAGTTCGCGTGTTTGAAAATTTTAGTGTTGATCTCTTGCAATGGTCTTTTGTTTCGCCACTATGGTGCCACTTCAAGAGTACGAAGACAAAGCTCGCTAATCAACATAATGATTGAAATAAGGTTTGTAATGTGAATCTGACATAAACAGATTTAGATATTAATAGCAAACATCGTACAATAGTATTCACTGTTACACTGTATTTCATCTAGTGTCCTAGTACGTGTTATGCAAATAAAGAAATTAGACTATTTGAATTAAATAGCCATGTTTTGTGTGTTAGGTTTGAATCAATCACAGTAAAACTTTCACACAAGATTTTGATGAGACAAATCCAAATTGAAAATTTTGTGGCCTCGCCAGTAGGACAATCCACTATGAAGAAATCAAGTAACAGAGTCAACACCACTCTATATGCTTGCTCCGGGACACCAATCTATGACCTATGCTTGAACTCCACAGGAAATCCACCAAGCAATACCACCAAGAATTGCAGAAATTCACTACGTTTGCTAGCAGTTTGAACATGGGAGATCCTCTGGGTTCAAAAACACACATGAAATCAGTTATTGAATGTGGTTTCCAGTTGTCTGAAGAACACCCTCTAAACTCTAGGTCTCTAAATAAAATTCTAAAAGTGGTATGTACCTATAATCTATAGAGTCCTGTTTGATAGAAAAATCAGAAAACCAAATCGGGGATTAGGGAACTGTTGTTCTGTTTTTGAGTCATTTGAACGGTTAAGTGGTGTTCGAGCTCTCATTGTTCAAACACTCATCAAATATCATGAATAGAGAATTCTGGAATTCAGAGTCCATTGCATTGTTACCCCGATGGAATGCTCATTGGACGGTGATCGACCGGAGCTTAGTTGAATTTTCAAACTTTTGTCTGTGATGAACTTCGATTGATCTCCACGTTAGTGATCAAATGCCGGTAGATATAGTGGTTAAAATCTCTCACCAGTAATGAAAAGACTATTGCCCCAAATATTTTAATATCTTGTAAACACTCTTATCGTTAAAAATAAGGATAAAATGCTTCTGCAAAATAATCTAAGTGTGTGTGGTAAACTTATATCTAAGGTCTCCTAGTCTACTTATCGTAGTCTCTGGATGATGTCTTTGTTGAGGTATTTTCGGAATAGAATGTTGTAGGCTTACGGACATGGCACAACACGTGGACTCAATACATCTTAATTGTGTCAGCAGAATTTGCCAACACTCAAAATACTAAATTTCTACTTTGCAAATGTTTTAAGAATTTACCCGTGGAGAACTTATCTTAGGAAATGCCTTGTGCACATGATGCCTAATTTTCGCGTCAAAGCTTGATTTCTGAAAGTGGTTAAGCGGTAGTTTGAATTGAATTAGAGGAGATGCCATACGGTTGGAGGAAGGGGTTTGATGGGATTAGGGTGTTTTTAGGAAGAGATGACGAGATTAACTTAACCTCTGATATTTATTACCCTTGTGATTATCAAAATATTTTATTTTGATAATATTATTCCATTTGCTATATGACCTCGAACATAAGGATATCTATTTCCACCATTGAACATGGAAAGGGAAAAGAAGAGCAGGGGAAGTGGGGAAAGGAGTTCCCAACCTATCAGACCTTTGCCATGGTTCCATGTTTTATGGATTGCATTGAATCAAATTAAAATAAGCATATGACCAGTTAGTCCCGTGCCATTTTTTTTTCATACATCACTTATTGCTTAAGAAAAAAAAAAAGTTTTAATTGCATTCAGCATCAAACAATTATTGAGAATCAGTACTGCATCTTTCTGACTGCTTCCTCTATTTTCAGGAAGCTTGGAACAGATTCAACTCGGAGGAGCGGTAGTTGTGGCTTTTGTATGTGTTCCAAAGGGTCCTGTGTAATTTAAATCATTAGCAAGTAAATATCACAATATGTCAAATGTTTTTAATTATTTAGTGTCAGAGTGTAAGCTCAAGTTTCAGGTAGACAGGAAAGAAAAAAAATGGTGAAACAAATGGGGTTATTCTCTTCCATTAACTCATGATTTATTGGATGGTGCAATTGTTCAGGTCATTCATATTTTATCAGGTGGACTTTGGTTGGTTAGCTTTAAATGTATGTTTGAATGGAAATCCCAAACTTTTATGAGTGGTGTCCACATTTGGTTGCGTTATTGTCAAGAGCAATGCTATGCTTTCCAAGTTTGATTCTCAAATGTTGTCATTTGTACCATCGACCAATGTTACAGCATGTGGGGTAATTTGGTATAGTAGTAAATGCATTTGGGAATCAAATTTTTGAGATACAAATTTGGAAAGCATAGCATTATGGCAATTCCTCTTGGAATAAAAGTGTTAGAAGAGCGATTGAGAGAGAATACAATGTATTGCATATTGTATTAGTGTATTTGTCATTACAATAGGTAGTCCTTTACATAAGCTAATAGGGAAAATTAAAGAAGGAAAGAATAGTACAAAAGAAGTAGTACAAGTAGTAGTAGTAGTAGTATAACAAATGTAGACCATAAGAGATGTGAGATACAACAGTAGATGAACCTAGACTAACATCTTTATAGCGTTTTAACAGTCTGCCTCAAACTCAAGGTGGTAGAATGGAATCAGCTTGAGTTTGGAAACAAGATCAAGAAGATACCCTGGTGGATGAGCTTTGGTGAATACATCAGCAGTCTGATCAGTGGAGGAAATTGCAGTAAGACCAATGGTGCCACAAGAAAGATGATGATGCACAAAATGACAGTTGATTTCAATGTATTTTGTGCATTCATGAAAAACATCATTATGAGCAATTTGGATAGCACTTTGGTTGTCACAGTTGATGGTAGTGGCAATGGAATGAGTAACTCCCATGTCTTCAAGTAACCAGCGAAGCCAGAGAAGCTCTTGAGTGGTATCAGCAAGGGCACCTCTATACTAGATCGAGCGATGTCAGTTTGCTTCTTACTGCACCAGGAAATGAGAGAATCGCCTAGGAAGAAGCAATAACCAGTAGTAGAGCGTCGATCAGTGGGGTCTCCTGCCCAGTCTGCATCAGAATAGGCATGGAGCTCAAGCGAGAGAGTGAGTGGAGAAGTGGAGACCATTGTATAGAGTTCCCTTGATGTATCTAAGAATGTGTAGAACTGCTGCATAATGTGGAGAACGGGAAACAGAGAGAAACTGACTAACAATATGGACGACATAGGAGATATCGGGATGAGTAACTGTAAGGTAAACGAGACTCCCAACCAGCTGGCGATACATGGTGGGGTCATCCAGAGGTGTACCATCCATAGGAGTGAGTCTAGAGTTGGGCTCAAGAGGAGTAGCACTGGTCTTGCTATACGTGATTCCCACCTTAGTGAGAAGGTTGGAGGCATATTTGACCTGAGAAATCATCCCCTGTGATAATCATATCATCCACATAGAGGAGAAGAAGGATAGTACCCCAGTCCGACTTGCGGATGAAAAGGGCAGAATCATGTGGATTTGAAGTGAATCCAAAGTCTCCAACAATGGTGCCGAACTTGGCAAACCAAGTCCGGGGTGCTTGCTTGAGACCATAGAGAGCCCGGCGGAGTTTGCAGACCTGGTGAGGATGGTGATGATAGCCTGGAGAAGGGCTCATGTAGACTTCTTCTGTGAGTTCACCATTGAGGAAGACATTTTTCACATCCATCTGAAATAATTCCCAACGGCGAACTGCAATTAAGCTGCAGACTGAAGTGAGACGCAACTAGGGCAAATGTCTCCTCATATTCTATTCCATACGCTTGTGTAAATCCTTTGGCTACTAGACGGACCTTGAAGCGATCAATGGACCCATCAGAATGAGTTTTAATTTTGTAAACCCATTTGCATCCCCATAGCCTTCTTTCCATTTGGTAAGTCCACCAAATCCCAAGTGTGATTTTTGTCTAGAGCTTGGAGTTGATCATCCATTGCTTTATGCCAAACAGGGTTAGAGTTGGCCTCAACATAAATCTGAGGCTCATACTGAGAAAGAATTGTAGAAAAACAGTGATAATCACGAAAATGAATTGGATGAGTTTTTACTCGGTTGCTACGTCTAAGAAGAGGATTAGGGTCTGATGTGGATCCATTAGAAGGAGCAGACGGTTTAGGATAGACTGTGGTGGACAACTCAGATGAGGAGTTTGTAGATGTAGTTGTTGTAAGAGGACCAGGTGATAATGCTAATTCAGAGTGAGAACCTACATCAAATGTGTCAGGAAACAGATCTATTGAGGGGTCGGTGAATAAGAAAGGAGTACTGGAAGGAGATAGATGAAACTAGGACATGTAAGAGAACATTTTGTTTTCCCAAAAGACAACATGATGAGACATACAAAGACGTTTGGAGTAAGGGTCCCAACACTGGTAGCCTTTGTGTTCAATACCATACCCCAAGAAACAACATAAGCAGACTTGACATTCTAGTTTATACCCTCATGTAGCTGAAGTAAGACAAAACAAGCAGAACCAAAGACTTTAAGGGTACTATAGTCAGGAGGGTGGTTATATAGACGCTCATAGGGTGCCTGATATTTAGTATTGGGAGAAGGGACACGGTTCATGATGTAAATGGCAGTAAGGGCAGCCTCTCCCCAAAACTATTCAGGACAGGAAGTCGAGGTGAGAAGAACTCGAACAGTATTAAGGATATGTCTATGTTTGCCCTCGACTCTTCCATTTTGTTGGGAGGTTCCTGGACAATAACGATGGGGAAGAGTGCCATGCTAGCGAAGAAAATTTAGAACACCTTTTTCTTTGTATTCTTGGGCATTATCAGCTCGAAACACTTTGATATTACAAGAAAATTGAGTTTTGATAATGTTGGCAAAATCAAAGTAAATTTAGGGTAACTCAGATCGATTTTTCATTAGATATAGCCAAGTGTATCGTGAAAAATCATTGACAAATATTACATAACATATGGATTCTCCCATTGTGATAGTTGGAGAGTATAGACACCCCATTTTGTCGGCTATCAGATTTAGGAGACTCATAGCTTGGTGGTTCACAATGATCGAAAAAGACTCAAAAGGACTCCTAGAAGCTGGTTTTATTTCTCAAGATGCTCAGAATGACCAAAATGCCCTGAAAGCCCGAAAACTCCCAGATTTGGACCAAAAGTTCTGGGAAGATGCTATGTCGTAAGAAAAATAAGAAAATGAGTTTTAAGTAAAGTCAGATGAAATTGTCAGCTCCCAGAGACCCCCGGAAGTCCCGGAAGTTCCCAGAAAGTCCCCGTTGATCGGTTTGACCAAGGTTTGACCAGATTTGACCAAGGTTTGACCAAGTTTGACCAAAATCGTCCAAATTCACCGGAATTATTCTAGATCATGTGGAAAGTATTGAAGTAAGTTTTAAAAGAATATCGCACGAAAACGTCAGCTCTTGGGAGCTCCTAGAGGTTTCCAGAACTTTCCGGGAATCCCAGGTTTGACCAGTGTAACCAAAATTTGACTTTGAAACCGGGGCACCGTAACAATTTTCAAACATTTTTCATAGATACTAGAGGTCAATAGCTTTCCAACGGTATATCACACACAATTTTCGGATTTAAAACGAGTTTATTATGAATTTTCGAAGGGTAAAAAGGCGATCAAATCAACTTTTATCACAAATACCGCAAAACTTTTCAAAGTGACCTATCTCCGAACTATTTGTTATGTCAAATAGACTCCATTACCTTTCCAACGGTATATCACAACCTCAATTTGGAGTTCGTATGCATTTTCTGTGAATTTTGGACGAAATATGGCCTTTTCGCGAATACCGGAACCTCTGGGGGCCTAAACAACATTATCTGGACGAAGGAGGAGTAGTGCCGCCGCAGCACAGGCCCAGTGCCGCCACGACAATCTCCCCCAGAATAGTTCATTTTTGTAATTTTTATTGGGGGTCCAATTTGATTAATTAAAAACCAAAACGATGTAGTTTGATGTTCACAGATGTGTCACACCCCGATTTTTGGACAACCAAATATTTATTCCAGAGCATGTATCCAGACTAATATTCAATTACCAAAAATCACGAGAGCGACACCCTCCCATATGCTAACAGAAAATTTATTGAAAACAGTATTTAATACTCCTTAAATAAGGACATGTGATCTTGTGTTTAAAGAAAAACTCTTTATTATTAAACATGTATTCCCAAACATCCATTTCATTGTAAAAGAAATAAAGTTCCATTATAAATATTATATCACTTTTAAATTTTAAAAAAAAAACATCATTTTCATAAATAAAATGTCCACATACAGAGTTCAGCGGAAAAAAAATAAGAATAAAATCTATACATCCATTGGTCAGAGTAACTACAACGTTCCCAATACCCAATATACCATATTTATTACAATTATACATACTGGCCCACAATGCCAGAAAATAAAATACAATCAAGTACAAATGGGAGCACTTTCTAAATCCCAAAACCACCCCAAATTAGCCTATATAAACCCCCCATTGCTCTTCATTTGGGGGGGGGGGGGGGGGGGGGGGGAGGGGGCAAGTGCAAAGTTTGAGAAAGTGGTAGAGAGAAAGAGAGATAGAGATAGAGATAGGTTTAGAAGAGAGAAAATGAGCTTCTCCCACTGATTTTCAATAAGAAAGTGAGTTCTAATATTGTTTTCTTCCATTATCTCTCATATACCTCACATTCAAATACCCCCCAATCATCATTCTTGAGCATTCTTGAGTTAGGAAGCTACTTTCATGTCCAAATGTCAATATCTATGAGTGAAACACCAAGCTACAAGTCTAATATCACATTGATTATCATCTATTGATTGCTATTTACTTGCTAGTTTATATACTCCCTCCGTCCCATTTTATGTGTCCATCTTTCCTTTTTGGGATGTCCCAAAATTGTTGTCCACTTTCCTAAATTAGTATATAAATTTTACTTAGTTTCCCCAACTACCCTTCCTTGCAATCAATACCAAAATAAAATAATAAAAAAAGTGCAATGATTATGGGCAATTGTGGAAAGTAGGTGTAGAATCTTTTTGTCCCCTTAAATAGTTGGACTCCCCAAGATGGACACATAAAATGGGACGGAGGTAGTATATGTTCATCTATTCTTACCTCATTTCTTTTTATTTTTCTTTATTTACTTACTTGTCTATCATCATCTAGATGATGACATGAAGTTTGAGGTGAGTGAATCCTTATGGATAGTAGCTCTTGACCTCAAAAACATGTTTGATAGATGATGATTTCAACTTCAATACATTCCTATGTATTCATGAAGTTGTCTTTAAAATGTAAATAGTACTTTCCAACAATCTTGGAGGTTCTTGATGATGAGTTTGATGTTGATATTTCAAGAGGTCATAATCTCTATTTGATGTTAAAAATATACTTTCAAAACCACTATTTCAAAACCCCTCTTAAAACCCCTCATTTTGATCTCAATAAATAAAACTCTAGTTTTTCCCAAAATCTTCAAAACAGTGAGTCAAAACAGTGAATGATCTGAGTTCAAAGATTTCTCTAGAACTCAATACTCAATGTATGGATGTAAGACCACTTGGGAAGTCTTCCTAACTCTTTATAGAACACCCATGATTTTTGGTTTGACTTGGAAATACTTGAAAATGGTCCATTTGGACCCAAACATTCTCTCTAGATATTCTGTTTTTGCTGTCACAGCAGTTTGGTCTACTTTCAACTTGTTTTTCAGACAACTTTTCCAAAAGGGGTGGTCCTAAATCATTTTTCCTTTGAACTTCAGTGTCTTAGGGAACTTTTTGTATAATATGGGCCTCTAGATGTTTTGTTTTCATTTTCTAAGATTTTTTTACATTTCAGTCGACAATACAAACTCTGTTTCTGAGTAACCTCTATTGTTCATATGATTTCTCTCAATCTGTAATAGTTGTTAAAGATTGGATTTTTGTGTTGTGTTCTAGACACAATAAGGAAGATATCCATAAAACATCATTCATTGAAAACATTCCTAACCCCTCTTTTCCATTTTCACAAGATCATGTTACTGTTCTGTCCACTATTCACAGTAAGCACACTTTTACTTCCCCCCCTTTGATTTGATACTTACATGCACTCCAAATTAGCTCATGTCTTAGGAAGCAGTTCATACTACATTTGTACATATCCCATATTGATTTCATTCATTCATTCATAAACATTCTAGACTTCTAAGTCATTCTAGGAATCCATGAACATAAAACACACTACAACCTTGGCACATTCTAGATACATACATTGCATCCATGCAAGATTTGGGGGTTTCATGCCTCCTAATCTAAGAAGGTTATAAGGAACGAATTTGATCACACGTCCATGCTTCCCCCTCGATCCAATCTTCATTTCTCATCCGTCTCGGGGATCGAGAGGTCTTCTTTTCTCAAAGATTAACATGCATCATACTAGCTTGATAAACATATTGTGATTTCTTTGATTATTTGTTTCAAGAACAATTCATGCCCCCTTTAGATTAGGGTAACTTAATTACTTGATACATGATTAGACGATTTTTCCTAGGTTTATTTGTGTGATCTTTCACTTTACATTGTATGATATTTGGCTTAGATCTTATGAATGATATCTTATCTTTAGATCTTCCATTTCAAGTTTCTTACTATCATAGTATTATTTGTCAAACCAAACATAGTATAAGATGATTATTTGGATGCTAATTGAGGCCCGTCAAAAGACGGGGGCGAGTTGAGGGTGTTTTAGTCCCGACAAAGGCTCCTTACTCTCTCGTACCAAAACCCCGAGCCAAGTTCTTTGGTTATGAAGGGCCGGTGCCCTTTATCCGTTTGGGTGAGTCAAAATTGGGTTTCTTGGTTCCTCAAAGACCAAGTGGCGACTCTGTATCTGTTTTCAACAGACCCATTCTCTTTCTTTGATCAAAAATCAAATTTCAAACAAAAACAAGCAAGTGGTGGAATCCCGCGTGTCCACAGAGAGGGACCCCAAACATTTGAGTGAATTTGATCAAAAGGTGCAGAGGAAATAGAGTCATTATTATTAAATGGTAAAGTTGGTTGTTTGGCAAGTTGACAAGGGACACAATCAATATTCTCGACTTCAATTGATCTAAATTGACCGCTTGACACTAAGGATTTTAATCGACCTAGTGAGACATGACCTAAACGAGAATGCCAAAGGTGAAAAGATGAGGTGGATGATACTGAAGCTATAGTTTGAGTAGGTGTAGGTGTAGATGAAATGAAGCGAGATGAAATGTGGAGACTATTAAGTTCAAATAATCGTCCAATTTTACGATCTGTACCAAGAGTTTGTCCCGTTCATGGATCCTGTACCAGACATCCAGAACTACAGAAAGTGACGGTAAGTCCAAGTTCACACAATTGACCAACATATATGAGATTTAAAGTGTAACAACCTGCATTTCCATTTAATTTAAAATTCATGTCCATATTTAATTTATTTGTATTTGCATTGGCATATTTAAATTCAATTAGCATTGTCTGCTTTTATTTTAATTTCAGTCACATGTTTGGAATATTAATTTCTTATCTAATTCACATTTAAATTTTATTGGGGGCCAAACTGCAATTTTACAAAATTAGTAATACCTGTGTGGATTTCAAAGTCTGTATTTCAAAACGGTGAAAATAACTTCTATTGACTCAATCAGTATTTTTATAAAACCAGAAAATCAATTCTTAAGTTAAAATGAAATTTTCGATATTTTTGTGGTGACAACCGCGCCCCAAAAATACCAGTTAGTGTCCAAAACTGTCCACGCTGTGTAAACTTCCACAGATTTTGGAAGTGACTGATTTGGACAATTGCTTTATTGCCATTTATGGCAAGTGATCATTAGCATAAGCCTTGTTTGGATATTACATTTGGGCATGTGTATTTACTAGTGCCATAAGCTAAATTGCCAAACAACATCAATCTTAATTGACCCCTATTCAAACCTATACTTGCCTCTTGGAATAACAGATGAGTTAATACTCATCTGTGAATATATATCATACGTATGTATATCACACACACACAATTCAGTGATATTTGTGGCTCGTTAGTTAATTGAAAAACAAAATCAATTGTTGAGTGATCAACAATGATCTTGGCCCCCAAGTTTTGTGTCCTCTATATATATACATACACTACACACTCACTCATTCTGCATTAACACACAGAGAGTTAGAGAGTTTTTCTTCAGCAAAATTTCAGAGAGAGTAGACTCAATCACCATAGCTTGCAAGCTTCTATTGGCTTTCTTGATTTCTTATCTTTCTCAACTTAATCTCTAAGGCTTCAAATCAGTGAGTGTTTCTAACTCACTAAGAATGTAATCTCATACTTATTTGCTGTGTATTGGTTTAATTTTGTCAACCTCCATTGATGATTTTACGTATGAAGTTCATAGCATGAAAACCATGAATTTCTAAACTCAATCAAAATTCGTTTTTAGAGATGAATATGGAAGATTATACATCCTACATGCCATGTTTGAAGTTATAGAGCCTAATTTGTTCATACCACAAAGTCTATTAGAAATTAAGTTTTGACATGTTTTAGTTTTTCATAAAATTGGAGAGCTATAGTTTAAATCATGTTTAATTGATTATGGATTCTTAATCCTTGTGAAAAATTGAAGAGAACCATATACTATATGACCTATATACTTACAGAATTGAAAATGGGTCAATTTGGACTCCTTAGGCTGAAACAGAGCAGTTTCTGCAGGGAAGAAGAAGCCTCAGTAAAAACTCGCGCCACGATCGCGCGCGCGAAGATCGCGCAAGCGGCCCGCGCGAACGATCTTTCGCGCGAGCGGCCCGCGCGCGCGATCATCGTTTCCACAGGCAGACAGAAGAGTTTATATATTATAAAAGGATGATCGCGCGCGCGACCTTGGCTTTCTCAGGCAGTTAGAAAAGTTTATACTATAAAAAGGAAAATTGGGCTTATCGCGCGAGCGACCTTTCGCGCGAGCGGACCGCGCGCGCGAAGTCAGGCAGTTTCTGTTTTTGTCTGCTTTCTGTTAAGGGACTGTTTGGTTCAACCTTTTTGTACTGTTAAGGTTCTGTTTGGGATATTTAGTTAATCAGAACTCTATTTGGTTATGTTTTGAATGATTAAAATATTGTATTGCAAGTTATTAATCCCCGTACGCATGTTGTATTTATATTTCAGTAAATTGCCGCATGTTTAAGGTTCATGACATACATGTGGGGTCAGTGGTACATGCATATGGGTGTCAGTCTGTGTGGGAAAGAGTAATGGTAGTGTGGAAAGAGTATGAGTTTGAGTTTGTGGTTTTGGTTGTGGTTGTGGTTGTGGTCGTGGTTGTGGTTGAGATTGTGGTGAGGGTATCTTTGAAATGCGACGGTGGCAAATATGGACACTCCCTGACGCCCATGGAAGCGTTAAAGTGTGTGACGCCGAACTCGGACATTCCCTGGCACCCATGGTAGTGCTAAAGTGTGGCCTACGGACACTCCCTGATACTCGAGTCTGGATACTGTGCGAGGGGTTGCCCCGGTATTTGCATGGCGGTTAGGGTATTCAAAGTGTGAGGCATTGGACACTCCCTGGTACCCCGGACCAAAGTGTGAGGCAAACTGGACACTCCCTGGCGCCCCGTTGCTAAAGTGTGGCTATCTTAGTGTTTCAAAGATACCAGGAGTAAGATAGTGGGTTGTTGTGGCTGTCGAGAGAAAAGAGTCGGCAAGATGAGTGTGGTGCATTGTCTCATTACACGAGTATCTGTTTTTATGAATGAACGACATTTAATATATTCCGTGTTGTTTTATAAATGAATTCTTCCTGCGGTTTAACTATTAATTTATACAAATTGAAAAATGGAAAAAGGTAAATGGGTATGTTTTACATTCAAAGTTATGTTTTTAATACTCACCAGCTTCTTGAAGCTGACGACGTTGATGCGTCTTGGACATTCGTGTTCAGGCTTTTCAGGTTATAACCAGGAGGAGTCGTACGACTACGCTAATTGAGAATGGCTGCTTTTGGAATGAGAAAACCGTTTATTGATTATGTGTTTTAAGTTATGAACTGTTTTGTTTTATAAGGATGACTGTAACAGACACTAAGTTATTGTTTTATTTTAAGGCGGTCTGTGCCTTAGTTGACCCCGTATCATAAGATGTAATAAGTTAGAAAATTTTTGTAAGCCTTGATTGCTTTACTCTGATTATTATGTTTTGTTGTTCGACGTTTGGGACGGAATCGATCCTTCAAACTGTCGCGACCTACGGGTCCATAAAGGAAATTAAACGCTTTCCTTATTTATGCTACGTCGGGGCGTGACATAAAGTGAGTTTAAGAATGAAATAAGTGTCAGGGAGAGATGTGTGAGTGGTGGAGACTTGTCCTACGGGACTGACATTCATACATGAACTATTAGCTATGTGGATGGTTGGTGCATTGAGAGCAGAATATTTGGTAGAGAAGATGCTTGGATCAGAGGTCATATGGTTACAACAACTAGAATCAAAGGACCAAGAAGATGTACCTGGGGCAATAGATAAAGTAGTGGGAGACGTGTTGTTAGAATGAGCAAGAACTCATTTGATGATATCCGCAAGGAGGGAAACATAGATGGATGAAGAGGCAGGAGACTCAGAAGATGATGACCCCTTGACTGAAGCAGCAATAGATAATGATGAACAATCTCGAGATCGAATCCTGTGAATATCTGGTAGGATTCTCAGTGCAATTACCGAGATAGTGGCCTGATGCACGCTTGTGACAGAAAGTACACACTATGATAGAAGTCATAGGACAATGCAATAGAACATGTCCTGGTTTGTGATAGTATTTACAAGAGGGATTTGTAAGAGGCTCCATGATGTGTAAACTATGAGAATGGTAGAACTGGTTTAGATAGCAGTGGTTGAGCGGCAGAGGCGGTGGCAGTGGAAAAGCCCGAGCAGAGGTGGCACGATGATGGATTTGACCAGAAAGAGGATGCCGAATAGAGGAGGCGGCGTGTAGTGGAGGCGACCGGGTGGTGGTCCGGCGGGCGGTTATTACCAACAGGCTATCACTAGAAGTATTTCTGATGTAGAGGGTCCACTAATAGTGGCAACCACAGAGCATACTTTACTGTAGAGAGACCACCAAGAGGAAGAAGAGGCCACCAAGAACTTATAGCTCTGATACCATGTTAGAAGAGAGATAGAGAGAGAATACAATGTATTCTAAATTGTATTAGTGTGTTTGTCATTACAATAGATAGCCCTTTATATAGGCTAATAGGGAAAACTAAAGAAGGAAAGAAGAGTACAAAAGATCTAGTACAAGTAATTGTACAACGAATGTAGACCATAAGAGAGGTGAGGTACAACAGTAGATGAACCTACACTAACATCTTAACAGCATTCTAACAAAAAGGATCAAAACCTTACATGCCCCTTGCTTGATTTACATTTTTCACTGGGCTCCAATTGTTTTTCAGTTGAATGAATCATCCACTGTAGCACATCCCTTGGAGCCGGCTTGATATGACAAAAATTGTCCGAGTCCTTAAGCGAACTTTCAAAGGGGCCTAACAAATGAGGCCTCTATACTAAGTTTCATAAAATCAGGTAGAAATTAGAAGAAAATATGCCTAAAAATGATGAGTTTTCATAGAAATTAGGAAGAAATTAGGTATAAAAATGATAAGTTTTATAGAAATTAGGAAGAAATTAGAAAAAAAAAATAGGCCTATAAATGATAAATTTTGAGGCCTATAAATGATAAATTTTGAGGCCTAAAAATTTGAGGCCTAAAGCGGCCGCTTGGCTCGCTTGTGCCAAAGACCGGCCCTGCCTTGGAATATGGTTGGTATGAAGGAAGAAGGGATGGAATGGAAGGAAAGTGGCAAAAGGAACAAGAGAAAACCCCCTGTATATTAAAGTGGAAGAGATGAGGGAAGTCTCATCAGATGGATTGGGAGAGAAGAAGTTTTTCTCTTTTCTTTTCTGGATTTTTTTGTCAACAGAAAGTCATATATATATAATTTAAAAAAAAAAAAACCCAAAATGGTGCAGTAAGTAGTAAAATACATCATATTCTATTGTTAGAATAATATACTTGATTTAGTCTAGATTCTCTCTGTACTACATTGTACTATTGTACTACCCTAGGATGTACTATCTCTTTCCTTTTCTTACTTTGTTGTCTAGCCTATATAAAGAGGCTTTCTATTGTATAGACATATATCATCAATACAATACAACTTGTATTCTCTAATCCTCTCTATTTAACATGGTATCAAAGCCATCATCCTGGTGACCTTCTTCCCAACACTTGTCACACGACTCATACCAGATCTCACCATAACTTTCTGATCACCATTGACTCATCATTACACACCATATTTTTTTGATATCATCACACGCCACTCCCAAACATTCTGACCCATCAGAATCTTCACTATCATCATCAACCCAAGCCAAAGCATCATTATCATCATCAACCCAAGCCGCTGCATCATTCATCTCAAGCCATTGCATCATTAGTCGATCTCATCGCCTCCACTCAAGTCATCCATTAGTCACCACTCACCACTGCTACTAGCGTACCCACAGCCTCCCACAACATATTCATCTCCATCACCAACCCCCGTACTACCACACCGACCTCTATCATCAACCCAATCATCATATCCAATCCAACTAACACAATCTCACCCTGCCTCCACCGAATTCCATCATCAAGACCAAGAACCCTACTGTCAACCCACCGACCTCTATCATCAAATCGGCCGCCCAACGTTTCATAACCCTAAACCCGACCCATTTTATTCTAAACTCAGACCCTACCCGGTGTGGACACGCGGGTATTCCACCACTTGTTTGTTTTTGTTTGAAATTTGATTTGGATCAAAGAAAGAAAATGGTCCGTTGAAAACAGATACAGAGTCGCCACTTGGTTTTTAAGGAACCAAGAAACCTAATTTGACTCACCCAAATGGATAAAGGGCACCGACCCTTCATAACCAAAGAACTTGGTTCGGGGTTTTGGTACGAGAGAGGAAGGAGCCTTTGTCACAACTAAAACACCCTCAACTCGCCCCGTCTTTCGACGGGCCTCAATTAGCATCCAAATAATCATCTTATACTATGTTTGGTTCAAAAATTAATACTATGATAGTATATTACATCACATAAGAAAAATTGAAATGGAAGATCTAAAGATAAGATATCATTCATAAGATCTAAGTCAAATATCATGCAATGTAAAGTGAAAGATCACACAAATAAACCTAGGAAAAATCGTCTAATCATATATCAAATAGTCAAGACTTCCTAATCTAAAGGGGGACATGAATTATTATTGAAACAAATAAACAAAGAAATCAAAATATGCTTAGCAAGCTAGTATGATGCATGTTAATCTTTGAGAAAAGAAGACCTCTCAATCCCCGGGATGGATGAGAAAGGATGATTAGATCGGGGGAAGCATGAACGTGTGATCAAGTTCATTCCTTATAATCTTCTTAGATTAGGAGCCATGAAGGCCCCAAATCTTGCATGGATACAATGTATGTATCTAGAATGTGCCAAGGTTGTAGTGTGCTTTGTGTTCATGGATTCCTAGAATGACTTAGAAGTCTATAATGTGTATGAATGAATGAATGAAATCATCATGGGATATGTACAAATGTATTATGAACTACTTCCTAAGACATGAGCTAATTTGGAGTTCATGTAAGCATCAAATCAAAGAATGAAATTTAAAATGTGCTTGCTGTGAATAGTGGACAGAACAGTAACTATATCTTTTGAAAATTGAAACGAGGGGTTAGGAATGTTTTTAATGTATGCTTTTTTATGGAGATATTCCTTATTGTGTCTAGAACACAACCCAAAAAGCCAATCTTTAATAACTATTACAGATTGAGAGAAATCATATAAACAATGAAGGTTACTCAGAAACAGAGTTCGTACTGTCGACTGAAATGTCAAAAGATCTTGGAAAATGAAAACAAATGATATAGAGGCCCATATTATACAGAAAGTTCCCTAAGACATTGAAGTTCAAGGGAACAATAAGTTAGGACTACTCTTTTTGGAAACGTTTTCTGTAAAATAAGTTGAAAGTGGACCAAGCTACTGTGACAGCAAAAATAGAATATCTGGAGAGAATGTTTGGGTCCAAATGGACCATTTTCAAGTATTTCCAAGTCAAACCAAAAATCATGGGTGTTCTCTAATGAGTTAGGAAGATTTTCCAAGTGGTCTTGCATCCATACATTGAGTATTGAGTTCTAGATAAATCTTTGAACTCAGATCACTCACTGTTTTGACTCACTGTTTTGAAGATTTTGGGAAAAACTTGAGTTTTCTTTCTTAAAATCAAAATGAGAGGGATTGAGAGGGGTTTTGAAATAGAGGTTTTGAAAGTATATTTTCAACATCAAATAGAGATTATAACCTCTTGGAATATCAACATCAAACTCATCATCAAGAACCCCCAATATTATTGGAGAGATTCATTTTTATTTGAACATAACTTCAAGGATACCTTGGAGGTATTGAAGTTATAATCATTATCTATCAAACATGTTTTTGAGGTCAAGAGCTACTATCCATAAGGATTCACTCACCTCAAACTTCATGTCATCATCTAGATGATGATGAACTAGTAAGTAAATAAATAAAATAAAAAAGAAATGAGGTAAGAAGAGATGAACATTGTATATAAGCAAGCAAATGAACAAATCAATAGATGATATTCAATGGTGGAACCACAAGCATTCAACCTCTCATATGTGTGTATATGGGTGAGTACATCACTCTCTAACTCCTAGGAAACTCAAAGAAGATGAAGAAGATGGATTGAAAGCTTGAAAATAAAAGTTTAGATTTTAGAAAACTAAATAAAAAAAACTCACATTTGGCTTGGATTTGAAGAAGAAGATCTTGATTTCTCTCTCTATTTCTTCCTAACTTTCTATATATCTCTCTAATGGCTTCCAAGCTCCCTCTAAATGGAAGTAAATGGGTCTCCTTTATAGGCCAACTTGGGGAGGTATTTTGGGTTTTAAAAAGTCTCTAATTGGTCCAAAATTTCGGAATAATCAAAACTATGTCGTTTTATTTGTTGAAAATTTGAATTAAAACCCAAAAATTACAAAAAAATTACAAAAAAAAAAAATGAAAAATCACTCAGAGTGCTGCCGCGGCACTTGGCCACTGCCGCCGCGGCAGCGGGCCAGTGCCGCCGTGGCAGTCAACTCCCCCGTTGACCAAAAATTGCATTTTGGCCCCCAGAACTCCCAAAATTCGCGAAACGGCCCTATTTCGTCCGAAATTCACAGAAAATTCATACGAAATCCAAATTGAGATTGTGATATACCGTTGGAAAGGTATTGAGGTCTAATTTCCATAAACAATAGTTTGGAGTTGGGTCATTTTGGAAAGTTTTGCGGTATTCGCGATAAAAGCCTAATTGGTCATATTTTTCACCTTCAGAAATTCATAACAAATTCGTTTTAGATCCAGAAATTATGTGCGATATACCGTTGGAAAGCTATTGACCTCTAGTATTGGATAAAAATATTTCAATGTCGAAAAGAAGACTTTGATTTTTGGTCAAACTTGCAGTCAAATCAGTCAAACAGTGCACTTCCAGGAAATTCCGGGAAGTTTTGGGAGCCTCCAAAGACTGACGTTTCCGTCCGATTTTCTTTTAAAACATATTTTAAGACTTTTCACATGATCTAGAATGATCTCGAAACTTTTGGATGAATTTGGATGATTTTGGTCAAACCTTGGTCAAACCGGTCAACGGAGACTTTCCGGGAACTTCCGGGACTTCCGGGGGTCTCTGGGAGCTTACGATTTCAAATATTCATCTTTTACAATACCTTTTTTTTTGTTTGGAACAACATCGAATGATTTCTGAGATTCTAGGCCAATTGTGGAGAATTTTGGGCTTTTAGGGGCATTTTGGTCATTTCTGCAAATACTTTGACTTCTTGAGAGTTAGAGGCAATCTCTGAAAATTCGATCTTTCTAATCATCGAGGTTTGACATGCTTGTGGCCTCCTAAATCTGTTAGCTGACAAAATGGGGTGTCTACACCCGATTTATTCAACCCCTTTACCCGGTCCAATCCATAAACCCTTCACTTTATGGACCGCATGGACACCTCTCAACCTATTGGAACTATCGTTGATGGCCCAAATTTTAGTCTTTGGGCCCAAGCCATGTCTAGTTTCCTAAAAGGCCGAAAACTTTGGCTTTATGTAACTGGTGATATCTCTGAACCTAAGCCAATAAAAGATGAACCAGAAGCTACGTATCTGGAACGACTAGAAGATTGGGATAGCAAAAATCATCAAATCATTACCTGGTTTCGGAGTACATCTATCAGTTCTATCCACCACCAGTTTGGTAGATTCTCTATGGCCAAATCTGTCTGGGATTTCTTGGAGCACCGTTATACCACTGCTGATCTGGCTCATCAGTATCAACTTCGTAGCAATCTTCATCGCACGCGCCAACAACCTGGACAATCCATCAATAATTTTTTCTCGGATATGCACTACATCTAGGATCAACTAACTCCATCTGAGCCCACATGGGCCAATTCCTCTGATGCAGAAAGATTCTACCAATACAGGGATAAACAACGTCTGATACTCTTCTTGATGGCCCTCAGAGATGACTTTGAACATGTTCGTGCCTCTCTTCTTCACCGTAGCCCTCTACCCACCTTGGAACAAGCTGTCTCTGAGCTTCTCTCTGAGGAAACCCGTCTTGCCACTCGCAAGTCTCCTTCTACTGACACGGTTCTTGCTGTTCACAAAGGATTTCTCTCTCATTTAAAAAATAACCAGCCTGTCTCTTCTGAACAACAATGCAACTATTGTAAGTTGCCTGGCCATATTCTCTTGAATTGTCCTACTCGTGTTTGTAAGTACTGCAAGAAACTAGGCCCGGGGCACTTTCAAAGCGACTGCTTTAGGAATCCCAACAGAAATTCCAACAACAATATGTCCCGAGGAGGCTCTTCCAAATCTAGCACTACGTCCCATAGAGGTCCATCCAAATCTGTTGCTACAACTGCCGAAAGTCCATCATCCGCTGCACCTATCGAAGAAGGTTTCTATGTTGCTCATCTCGAGGATCTCCTCAAACAAGTTCTTGCCCACTCTGGTAATGCACCGTCTACTGCTATGTCTGTCACCTCAGGTAATTCTTCCTGGTTCTTTGACTCTGCATATTGTAATCACATGACCTCTGATCACACCATTTTCTCAACTAAACATTTGGCCCATTAAACACCAACTATTCACACTGCTGATGGTTCCCACATGTTTGTGAATCATGTCGGTAGCATTTCAACTTCTCACACAACCCTTCCAGATACCTATTTCATTCCTAAACTTACCTTGAATCTCATATTTGTTGGTCAACTTTGTGAATCTGGTCTCACTGTTGTTTTTTCTTCCTCTGGTTGTTGTGTGCAGGATCCAAAGACGGGACGGACTCTTGGGATAGGCCATAAAGTTAGACGACTCTTTGAGCTCATCAGTCTTCACATACCGCCTCATTTTTCGTTAACCACTCAAACTGCAGCCTCTGTCACATCCACTCCATCTCTCAGCACCTGGCACAACAGCTTGGGACATGCTTCTACTAGTCGTCTACAAATTCTAGTATCTAGGGGTCAATTAGGATCCATCAATAATGAGCATTTTGATTGTCTTTCTTGCCAACTTGCTAAACAATCGGCATTGCCTTTTAATAAAAGTAACTCTATTTCATCTGCACCGTTTGATTTGATACATTCTGATGTTTGGGGACCTTCTCCTACTTCCACTGTGGGGGGGAGCAAGGTATTATGTCATTTTTGTTGATGATTATTCTAGGTACACCTGGTTATATCTCATGAATAATCGGTCTGAATTACCTCAATTATACTTCAATTTTGCTAATATGGTCAAAACCCAATTTTCCCGTCATATAAAAGTATTTCGTGCAGACAATGCTGCAGAATACACAGATTCTAGTGTTCTCCAATTCCTTCACCAAAATGGTAGACTACCTCATCGTTCCTATCCTGGTACATCCCAACAAAACGGGCGTGCTGAACGTAAACATAGACATATACTCAACACTGTCCGTGCCCTTCTTGTATCTGCATCATGTCCTGAACGATTTTGGGGTGAAGCTGCTCTCACAGCAATTTACACCATGAATCGTGTCCCCTCCCCTGTGATCAACAACCAATCACCTTATGAGCGTCTTCATGGTCATGACCCTGACTACAATACTCTTAAGATTTTTGGGTGTGCTTGCTTTGTCTTACTCCAACCGCATGAACATACCATGTCACGCCCCGACGTAGCATAATACAGGAAAGCATTTAATTTCCTTTATGGACTCGTAAGTCATGACAAGTGAGTATGACCAATTGTCCCTGTAACAAATAACTTAACAACATTTCTAAAAGAAAGGATACTAATAAACATAAGCTCCAGAATTAAAAACTTACTAACTATTACATAGGTCGAGGTCTTAGGCACAAACGCCCTTATTCAAATTCTAACAAGGTTTATTACAACTCTGAAAGGAAAGACATAAAGAAAATAAAACAGCTCTTCTGGAACACTTCCGGTCATCTAACTAGCATAGTCAACGAACTCTGGCTGCTCCTGACCTGGAAAATCTGGACATAGAGTCCAGGACGCATCGACGCCGTCAGCTTATGAAAGCTGGTGAGTAAAATAAACATGTGCTCGCAATATATATATATATATATATAAGCATATAGAACAAAGGTATAAATTAACATTAACAGTAATATATTCAAGGTTCCAATATCAACATAAATCACGGGGGAATATAATAAGAAATAAATACGCAATTGTACATGAATTGTGTAATATCTTATCTTGCCAATTCTTTTCTTTAAAACAACCCAATTCAACCAACACATCATCTCAGATACCAGGGGTAATAACTACTCAGTCATCCAATTCACACGCTACACTATCGCCTCCAATACCAGGAATACTATCCGATCGGTATTGAAGTCACACACCACACTACTGCCTTAGATACCAGGAATACTATCCGATCAATATCTAGGCCGATTACCACCGACCATTGCTCCGGATATCAGGAATACTATCCGATCAATATCCGAAACGCGCGCCTTAGATACCAGGAATACTATCCGATCGATATCTAAGTCGTACACAACACTATCACCATCGCTTCGGATATTAGGAATACTATCCGATCAATATCCGAAACGCGCGCCTTAAATACCAGGAATACTATCCGATCGATATCTAAGTCGTACACAACACTGTCGCCTCCAATACCAGGAATACTATCCGATCGATATTGAGGTCGCACACCAAATCGCCACCCTTTACTCTTTTCACGCTTTATTCCACACATGCATGTTGACACAACCTCGACCCTAATATGTATATCAATGTTCACAGTTTGTAGCAACAATTATTAATCTCAAGCTGAATATTCTTTTCAACATAAATATCGGTCTTAAACATTCTTACAAGTCCAATTTCTAACAGTGAGCCTTTAAAACAGTATATTAGCCAAACAGTTCCTTGAAATTTCCCAAAACATTTTCCAAACAGTCCCTTATACAAAAATACAAAAACTGCTCAAAACTGCCACCTCGCGCGAGCGGATCGCGCGAGCGAGGAAGAGGTGATGTCGCGCGAGCGGGTCGCGCTAGCGAAGGGGGAGGCCGGATCGCGCGAGCGGGTCACGCGGGCGAAGGGACAGAACAGGTCGCGCGAGCGGTCCGCGCGAGCGAACCTCGCGCGAGCGGGTCGCGCGCGCGAGTTCTTGCAGAATGTCATCTTCTTCGTTTTTCCCCTGTTTTCAATTTCAAAGCCATTACAGACCCATTTTCAGATTCTGATCGTACCAGGACATGTAATATATGGTTCTCTTCAGTTTTCCGCGTAGATTAAGAATACGCAATCAATTTTAACTAATACGGATTATATCTCTAGATATTCGCGATTAAAGTGAGGGTGTCAAAACTTTAAATCAATGGTATGTCGCGATACGGATGAATTACTGCGTAGGATTCGAACCGTAGTCTATTGGGACAAAGATCTTCCATAATCAATTCACGGAATTGAATTTGGTTGAGCTTTGCAAAACTCCAATTTTAAGCTTCCATGGTGTATCACATATATATACACATATACACTCACATAAACACTGAATTATACATATATATATATATATATATATGTGGCGAGTGAGTTTATAATACTCACAGAGTCTAATTACACAGAGAATTGAGACCGAGAGTTTTCCGCCGAAGTTTCCGTCGTCCAATTTTACTCCTCCGTTTGTGATCTTGAGGTATATATATATATATGTATGTATGTATGTGACTGAATATATGTATATATATAATCTGTATGTGTGTTATGTATGTGTGTGTTCTTGAGAGAGTTGAGAGATTGGAGAGAATTTGAGAGCAATGAGGGAGATTGAGAGAGACACAGTGAGTGAGAGAGAGAGACACTGTTATACACCCATATATATATAAACTGCCCAAAATTGGGCTCCAAGAAAGAGGTGGAAAACGCACGGTGTGGTTGAGCTCACGTGCTCCCACACCTAAAACGCGATATACACGCAGGTTTAAAACTGGTATTTTACGGTTGAAAATAGAATACAGAAAATTACATTAGTGTAGGAATAAATTCCGGGTTGTACAAAATATAGATATTGATTTTAAAACCGTAGAAGGTATTTATTTATAAATGAAAATGAAAATACAGGGTGTTACATACCAAACTTGAATCATGATCTCGGTTATGTTATTTCTTGGGTTATGGTATTGAACACCAAGGCTATCGATGTTGGGATCCTGTTTCTAAACGTCTTCGTGTGTCTCGCCATGTTGTTTTCTGGGAACACAAGATGTTTTCGTCAATGTCTCTATTTCACCTTGCCCCTTCCAGTACTCCTCACTTCTTTACCAATCCCTCGGTTGAATTATTTCCTGAGACATTCGATACAGCCACACCTAATGATACTCCTCATGTTCCTCTATCACAAGATACACCTTCAATTCCACCTTATGCATCTACTGATGAGTTATCTGAGTCGTCCACTGTGGTCCCTCCTGAGCTGCCTTCTTCGTCTGACGGGTCTACACCAACATCTGATTCCCTTCCTAGACGCAGTGATCGGGTAAAAACTCAACCTACTCGTCTTCGTGATTATGTTGTTCTTTCCACCATTCTTTCTCAGCATGAGCCTCAGTCCTACCATGAGGCAAGATCTAACCCTCTTTGGCAGAAAGCAATGGATGATGAACTGCAGTCACTGGAACAGATCGAATCACACATGGTACTTAGTTGATCTACCCGATGGAAAGAATGCAATGGGGTGCAAATGGGTCTATAAAATTAAAACACATTCTGATGGGTCCATCGATCGTTACAAGGCCCGTCTATTTGCCAGGGGTTTTACACAGGAGTGTGGGATTGACTATGAGGAGACATTCGCACCAGTTGCCCGTCTTACTTCAGTCCGAAGCCTAATTGCTGTTGCTGCAATTCGCCGTTGGGAATTATTTCAGATGGATGTCAAAAATGCATTCCTTAATGGTGATCTCACTGAAGAAGTTTATATGCGTCCTCCACCTGGTTATCAGCATCCTTCTAATAAGGTCTGCAAGCGTCGTCGGGCTCTCTATGGCCTTAAACAAGCTCCTAGAGCATGGTTTGCCAAATTTAGCACCATCATTGAAGGTTTTGGTTTCACTTCAAGTTCTTATGACTCTGCTCTCTTCATTCGTACGACATATCAAGGTACAATTCTTCTACTTCTATATGTAGATGACATGATCATCACAGGGGATGACTTGTCCGGCATCTCTGATCTCAAGTCATATCTCAGTCAGCGTGTTGAAATGAAGGATCTTGGAAAACTCAGTTATTTCTTGGGCTTGGAGATTACATCCAACTTAGACGGATACTCCCTTTCTCAAGCTAAGTATTCTTCTGATCTTATCGCCCGTGCAGGACTGACCGACAACAAAACCAGTCCTACTCCTCTCGAACTCAATTCTAAGCTTACACCAATGGACAGTACTCTTCTAGAAGATCCCACTTTGTGTCGTCAATTGGTTGGGAGTCTTGTCTATCTCACAGTCACCCGGCTTGATATTGCATATGCAGTTCATATTGTTAGCCAGTTTCTTGCAGCTCCCAGATCAACTCATTATGCAGCTGTACTTCGTATTCTTCGCTACATCAAGGGCACCATGTTTCACAGTCTACATTTCTCTGCCCACTCTACACTTGATCTTTGTGGATATTCAGATGCCGATTGGGCAGGAGATCCCACTGATCGACGTTCCACTACCGGGTACTGTTTCTTTCTTGGTAAATCACTTATCTCTTGGCGTAGTAAAAAGCAAACTGTTGTTGCTCGGTCAAGTACAGAAGCAGAATATCGTGCTCTAGCCGATGCCACTCAAGAACTCCTCTGGCTCAGATGGTTACTAGAAGACATGGGAGTTACCCACTCCACTGCAACTAGTATTTCCTGCGATAATCAGAGTGCTATTCAGATAGCTCGTAATGATGTCTTTCACGAGCGTACGAAACATATTGAGCTCGATTGCCATTTTGTGCGACATCATCTCACTCAGGGCACCATTTGTCTTGACCCTATTTCCTCTGCAGATCAGACTGCTGACATCTTCACTAAGGCTCACCCTCTTGGTCGTCTTCAGGATTTGGTTTCCAAACTCAAGTTGGTTTCAATCTTACCACCTTGAGTTTGAGGGGGGGATGTTAGAATAATATACTTGATTTAGTCTAGATTCTCTGTGTACTACATTGTACTATTGTACTACCCTAGGATGTACTATCTCTTTCCTTTTCTTACTTTGTTGTCTAGCCTATATAAAGAGGCTCTCTATTGTATAGACATATATCATCAATACAATACAATCTGTATTCTCTAATCCTCTCTATTTAACATCTATGTTTGACTTGGTGTGGTGATGAAATTGATTCTTAGTGAAACGAGACCAGTTTTAGTCACAAGTACTAATCTGACATTAAGCAGCGGTGATATTGTATGTTTGGAAAAGTTTAAAAATAGACCAGTTTTAGTCCATGTTTCACTTTTTATTTGGTTTTTATAAGAAATAAGGTAATGTTGGTCTGACAAAGTAGTATTTTTAAGAGACTTATTAGCTATTGCAGATAGCACGAACTACTATGCAAACTCACCAAACAACTAAATTTGTAGAACCAGTTCACTTATGAAGAATCGATTATTTGTTTTCCCAAACAGCCTCAGAAAAAGAATAAAAATAGTTTTACCTAGAGTGAACACTATCCACTAGCTGATTAAAAGATTCCAAAACAGTACTTTTACAGGAAAAGCAACATGAAAAAATCATACAAACTAATTTGAGACAAATTTGTACTGAACCAAATTAAGGTATTTCCTTTCTTAATCTTCTAGATATTGCCATTGGCATGGTTTTCATTGGAATATGGAATTAATTTCTTCTCTCTGCATGTATCAATAGCTCCTCTGTACATGTCCTCTAAGCTGTACTTGAACTCGAAACCCATCCCAGTCAACTTCTTAGATGAGAATGAGGCTACTTGCAAGTTCTTATCAATGCCCTTAAACCTGTCACATTCACCATTCAAACTTGATTAAGACATTTACACATCAATTTTAATTTCATCTGAACGTAAACAGAAGAAAATAAAATAAAATTGACAGATCGAGAAATTTTCTATGTGACCATCACAGTGTTTAACGAATGTTTGTTACGATTTACGATGTTTTGTGGCATTGATAACCACTTAAAACCAAAAGAGCTACACAGTAACGCAGATCATGATGATCGTCATCTGTACTGTGATAGTCACATGAGACAATTTCTCTTTTAGTAATAGCCACAAGTTCGGAAGTCTTAGGTTTGATTCATACATGTGTCATCCAATGCTTAATCGCTTAGTTTTCAGGTGATTAAGAACACTC
This sequence comes from Hydrangea macrophylla, assembly GCA_033977485.1. Lineage (NCBI taxonomy): Eukaryota > Viridiplantae > Streptophyta > Magnoliopsida > Cornales > Hydrangeaceae > Hydrangea > Hydrangea macrophylla. The sequence continues at coordinate 77,097,384 of CM066985.1, read as the reverse complement.
GGATTTTAATTTTATGTCAGAGAGAGTAATGCTATGATTCTCAATCCTAGGATAACCCAAATAGTATGGGAGTGTTACCGCATGCATTGGTCTGTAGTACCACGATCACTGCCAAGCATATGGTACAACTGTCAAAGTTTTTAAAAACTAAATTTGGGATTCAAATATTAGAACCACAGAATTACTTTGTCGGAAATTAGATATTGCGGTTGTCGGCCTCAATTTCCTAGATATTCTGAAACTAATTTACGTTTTGTTTTCTAGCCAAATATCATTCTTGTTTCAAAAGAGAGAAAAAAAAAAGGGAAAAAGAACGAAAAAAAAAAACCAGCGGCACGTTTTTGAAAAAGAAAAACGAAAACAATATTACGATAAATGTTTGAATTTTTTGTTAAAAAAAAAATAAAAACACAAATAAAAAACTAAAACTACAACGTTACCAAACGAGCTTAATTTAATTTTTAGGACCAAAAGGCCTCTACAACTCACGAGCATATTATACTAAAGAAACAAGATTCTGGGGGAGGCTTACTCAGTTGGGACGTTGTATTCGGGCCACTTGACCCGAATCATATTTGCCAAATCATAAATGGTTGCTTCATGAGAAGAGCAAATGTATCTTCCATCTGCATCAGGATGCTCATACAAGAATATGTGTGCATTGCAAAGATCATCTAAGTGCACATACTGACCTTCCTTAATTACTGAATAGAAAGCTTCATTCCCTACATGCACCAAAATAGCTAGTGAGAAAACAATGAGTAATGTTGTGTAGTTTCTAAATTTAAATCTCAAATTTATTTTTCAAATGCTTTAACATGTCTTGTACCAATGGTCGATAGAACAATGTACCATTATATATGGTACAACTGGAAAAGCATTTGAGAAACAAATTTGGGTAACAATATTCGAAAACAATTGTTCAAAAAACATACCGGTAATCATTTAGGAGAGTCCTTTATTCCATTTTGGATATCTCATTTTAATAGTCCTTTTTGATAAGTCAACTTACTTTGACTAGAATCACTGAATACTTTTCAAAAATTTTAAATTCTCCCACTTTTCATTTGATGTAATGATGAAAATTTCTTGATTAAAAAAAAAAGAAAATTTGAATTCAAAGTAAGGGCAATAACAAAAAAGTTTTACAATTTTATTACGAACAAGTAGTAACTTTTTTTCAGAAAAAAAAAAAAAAAAAAGTAACATTCTTTAAATAGTTGAAATTCTGAAAAGAGCCTACTCGGGGGAGTATTTTTATTTTTCCTGTTGGCAGTGATATCTATTTAAACAATAATGATAAGTGTACACACTTTTATATACATTTTTTGACACATTCCTTTAAATGCGTGTACCCTGTACTGTGTAAGTAGTGCACAGAAAAGTGTGAAAAAATATGAAAAATTCAAACAGCATAAGGTATATGTATTTAAATCACAGTGTATTAAAAAATGTGTACAAAAGTGTGTACCCCTAACATTATTGCTATTTAAAACTAGGAAAGGACTAAGTAGCATTTCCTTAATTAAGTAAATTTTTTTTTTTTTTTTGAAATAGGATTGATCCGTGTCTATGTTATATATCTGTGACACACTAGTACAAAAAAGTACATAACAATAAAAAATTAGTGAAGTAATTGGGCATAAAACAATACCAGTGATCTCAAGTGGGAAACGACTTATATCAAGTGGGAAACGACTTTGGTTTTGTAAGCACAGTACTGTGCGTACTGTGCAAGAGACAGTTTGTATAGTAAAACTGTTTTTTTGTAAAAGTAGTTTTGTAAAATTGGGCAGTTTTACTGTGCAAACTGTGTCTAGCACAGTACGCACAGTACTGTGCTTATAGCACCCAAGGCAATTTTACTGTGTAAATTGTGTCTTGCACAGTACGCACAGTACTGTGCTTACAGTACCCAAGTCGTTTCCTATCAAGTGGGCTTTGTCCAGATGATGTGAAAGTGGGGAAGTGGGGAGATTGAGGGTTCGACTTCTCTTAACGGGGAGTCTTTGCTAATCTCCTGTTGGTTCTTTAGTCGGAATGACAGACTCTAGTTGGACTTTGTTATGGGTCATTGTGGGACTTTGATGTTAGATTGGATTGAGTTATGTACGGGAGTGTGTGCAACCATAATCCATGTAAAAAAAAAAAAAAGCAAAAAAACAAACAAACAATACCAGTGATTAGGGGAAGAGCTGTAAATAGGGAAGGTGGCAAAGATGGAGTGATAAATGGGCCAACAACGCGTGGTGGTATTATACTTATGAACTCAATGTTGTTCTCTTTACATGCTTCCAATGCTGCTTTCTCCGCCATTGTCTTTATCACAAAATACACCTGCTCATATATATATATATATACATATATGCATATATTTGAGAGAGAGAGAGAGAGAGAGAGAGAGAGAGAGCATCATGTCACCAATATTTTTGGCAAGAATAAATAGGGTGGTAAACCCTGTCATATACTCTTAAATAAATAAATAATTTATGATTTTTCCTTTAATTTTTACTGTCATATTACTTTTTTTTTTTTTTTTGGGGGGGGGGGGGGGGGGGGAGATTTAGGCCAAAGGTCCATGGAATGACCAAAAATAGAGAATTAGTCCACATGTGTTTTTTTTAATCCCAAAGTTCCTCCAATTTTCTTTGGATCAAAATTGCCATCAAAATGCTATTAATGTGAGTGTTCTTTAATTTTAGCTAACAACTAAAATATATATATATATATATATATATTTTCAATCTTTAAAATACCATAACTTTCAAACTACAAATCATTTTCAATCAATTTTATACATCCGTGATATACAAAACAAGATTTACAAAAACAAGATCTATAGTACTTATAAAATTCTTCAAAAAATAAATTTGAAATTTTGCAGCTCACAAATGGATATCAACAAATTATTTTTTTGTAAAACCGACACTTCCATTGCATAGATCTAAAAAAAATACTCCAAATAAAAAAAAATCATCCAAAACGGCCAAAGAATCGCAACGTTATAGTCATTTTAGCAGATGTTACTGTCCAATTTTCGGATGTTCCTGCCATTTTGTTATTGCCCAAGGTAAAAGTCAGTGACATACCAAAAAAAAAAAATCAAGCATAATAACATGTCACTGTCATTTGAATGACAGTAATGGCATTATATTGGTTCGATAGTGACACGAATATTTTTTTTCTTCATTTTTTCATAGTCACTATGGATCTTGTTTAATATATCTTTTCTTTAGGTTACAAATATGTAAGTTTTATTCAAATTGGAGTTGTGGTTTGAAAGTTATTGTATTTTAAAGCTTGAAAAAAAAAAAAAAAAAAAAACCTTACTTGAAGAACGCGCTGAGGTGGCAAAACAGAAATGTTCTACATGTGTGACAGGGGCAAATTTGTCAATATCTTTATTTTCAGTTTAAAAATGGACTTAAAGCCATATAATTAAAAAATAATTGTCCTTATCTCCTTAAAAAAAACCGAGCTGGATTGTTTGTAGAAATGTCTCCATTCCAGGGACTATTAATTAATTCTCCCTAATTTTTTTTTTTTTTTGATGAGTTAAGGGGCGGAGTAATACTCCATAGCAAAGGGGGCTCAAGCACCCCCTGGATTTAAAAATTTTATAGAACTACCCTTAAAAAACTATTGTTTTTTTTACTTAAGCCCCCTTTAAAAAATCGAAATACTCCATATTTAATTTTGTTATTTCTTCTTCTTAACTTTCTATTTTCTTCCTAATCTAATTCCACGAAGCCTAACTCAAAATTGTAAAGAGAATGGAATGAAGATAAAATCTGATAAACAAAATAAATTTTTTTTTTTTTGAATTTTACGAGAAACCCCTATGGGTTCAGGAAAAAAAAGAAAGAAGCAAATTGAAGGTGAAAATGTAATATTTCCAACTCATTATTTATAGTTTGATATACACGAGTGATCTGGCTTCATTGTTGCTAATATGAAGTTGATGTTTGGTTTGCAGATTTAGAACATGATTAAAAAAAAAATGAAAATGAAAACAAGCTAATGAATACTATATAACTTACCTTTTTTAAAAAAAATTATTTTTTTCAATAGCATTTCCCCTGGTTCAAATGTCATTAGAAATTAAGAATCTTCAAAACATAACAATTATGAAAGGGCGAAGAAAAGTGATTCATATAATTCAAAAAATTTAATTCATTTGTTTCTCAATTTTTCGTTTTCTTCATTCCAAACAAAGAAAGAGAGTTACTAAATACACCCACCTAGTTACTTTCTACACCTAACCATCTAGATGCATTAAAGAGTTGTACACTCAGCATTGCTTATTGTACAAGTGAGTGTGAAGACTGAAAGACAGGTGTATTTAGTAGCTCCAAACGAAGAAATATATTTTACTCTGTGTTTTTGTTTCTTTTTTCTCAAGTCCGTGAACCGAAGAGAGCCTTAATAAACTTGCAAATTAAATATATACTAAGGTAAAAAAAAAAAGAAGGTTTAAATTAACAAAAATGATAGGGATACACACCAAACGACACATTAAACGACACACCAGCTTTAAATGCATGTACTCTGTGCTGTGTAAGTGATGCACATAAAAGTGTGAAAATTTCAAACAGCACAGGGTACATGCATTTAAAGCACAGTGTGTCATTTAGTGTGTCATTTGGTGTGTATCCCTATCATTGTTGTTAAATTAAAGACAATAGAAATACGAACCCAACCAGTCATCTTTGTGGCATATATGAAATCCAAATCACTCCAACTTGTCTCATCATACATTGGTTTTGGTTGGTGTTGAGCAATTACAGCCGCAGCAGAGGAAGTGAAAACAAGCCTTTTGACTGTTTTTGCTTTCACACATGATCTTATGATGCTTGACACGCCGTTGATTGTGGGCTTAATTACTTCATTCTGCCATTTCCAATAAAAATAAAAAATAAAAAAGTTTATTTTTTATTTTTTGTTTTATTTTTATTTATTTTTTATTTTTTTTAACTAACGTGCTGCAGTCTGTTGACTCTGTTTAAACTACATGGTAACATCACGACTGTTTAAAAAAGCAAAGAAAAGCAAGGGAGTTAAGGAACGTACGCAGGGGCGGAGCTAGGAATTTTGGCCAGGGGGGGCCTAGGCTATATGGGGGTGCCCCTGAAAATTTTTTTTTGGGGTCTATTGATACATAATTGACAAGTTTTTTAGGGTCTACTTGTCTATAATTGTGATTTTTTGGGGATATGCTTATAATATAAGTCTATTCGGTGACACGTAAATATTATATAGTGTCTTTCAAAATTTTAAGGGGGTCTATTTCTAAAACGCATAAAATTATCACACTAAAAGTGTAATTTATAAAATTTTAGGCGCATTTCTTTTGAGTTGTATATACCGGTATATCAATATATATGTAGTTGATAGCACTAAATTGGGCATTGGACCCTTTTGAGAGGCAAACATAAGTTGAGGGAGGCCTAAACATAATTTGAGGGGGGGCCTAAATGTAAAATACTTAAAAATTTAGGCTAAAATTTTAATTTTCAAAATCTCAGGGGGGGCCTGGGCCCCCCCTGGCCCTACACTGCCTCCGCCCCTGAACGTACGGGCTATATATATACACTTAGAGCATCCACAATGGGTATAGTAAACTTAAAGAGAGTATTTGGTAAGTTTAGTGTACATTTCTAATACACTAACAATGGGTAAGTTGTCCAAACGGCACACACAATGCCGTATAGAGTCACACGGCACACACAATGCCGCACAAAACTCACACGGCACAAACAATGCCGTTCAAAATTCACACAGCACACTCAAAAGTGTGTGAGTGCTTGCACCATAAGAAAAAAAAAAAAAAAAAAAGTCAAACGGCACACACTGTGCCCTTTGGAAGTGGCACGGCACAGTGTGTGCCGTTTGGGAGATAATTATATGCCGTACACTCTCACGGCACACTCAGTGCCGTCACCCTCGTACATTAGCGAAACTTAGTTCAATTGTTGTACACTATTGTACACACTACCCATTGCAAGCGTCCCACAACAAACAATCCTTAAGTTTGTTGTATGTTGTGTCCCATTATGGATGCTCTTATAACTGATTCTTAACTATTCCTATGAGTAATATTTGGGGCAGAAATACTTTACACAAATACTTATAAATATACTTTATTCCTCTCTTTTGGGTAATATTGTAGGGTCCACTAAATTATTCGGACCCTACAGTACTCCCCATAAGAGAAATAAAAGAGAAATAGAGTGTATTTATAAATATTTGTATAAAGTGTTTGTGGTCCTAGAATTATTGCTTAACTATTTATATGTTAAAAAAATTCTTTGTATTTGTTGTTAATGAATCAATGCTGATATATAAATTATTGTAGGTCCTGAATTATCACATCATCTATGTAACAAGGTGGACCATAGGAATACATAGAAGGGATGATTATAGGGGAAAATACCTTTTACCCCTGTGGTTATATCCATTTTCTCATAACTCTCTGTGGTTCATTTTGTAACACTTAACCCCCTCTACTACGGACTAAAGTGACACTGTTAACTTTTCTAACGGAAAAAAAGAAATGACGTTAATACCCCCAAGCCCCTATATATACTCTTTAGGGAAAAATACCTTTTACCCCCCTATGGTTACACCCATGTTCTCATAACCCCCCTCCTGTGATTCATTTTTGTAACACTTAACCTCCCTGTACTAATGACTGAAGTGGGACTGCCGTTAGAAAAGTTAACAGTCTCACTTTAGTCCGTAGTACAGAGGGGTTAAGTGTTACAAAATGAACCACAGGAGGTTATGAGAACATGGATGTAACCACAGGGAGGTAAAAGATATTTTCCCCATGATTATATTTCAATTGACTTTTTTCCGTTCAGCTCGAATAGTGACTTAGTTATGTATTTGACAATTATATCTACTACTCTAAAAGTTGGGCTTGAATGCTTGATCGAGTATTAACCCCGTCAACAATTTTTTTTTATTTATTTTTAATATAATGGTCAAATATATAACTAAGGTAGCATCCGATGCATCATCTTTTTTGAAATAGATATATGTACTTACAACGATATTAGTTACACAACATTTTTACAACAACAATTTAAATGTATGTACTCTGTGCTGTGCTGTGTAAGTGATGCATAAAAAATGTAAAAAATTTAAACAGCACATGAACAAAGTACAACACATTTAAAACTCTGTTGTAGAATGTATTATGTAATATGTTGTGTGCCTATCATTTTTGATAAACTTATACCTCGGGGTCCTTGGAGTTGAGATTCATAGGGGTAGCCAAATGAAAAACTCCATAGCAACCTTCAATGGCTTCATCAAAGCTCCCTTCTTGGTTCAAGTCTGCTTTCCAAAGTGTCAAGTTTTTATCAGCCTTTGGTATCTCAAGCAGGTGCTTTACCTTCTCAATATTAGCTGCACCACCAACTCCACCACCATTAGATTCCACATACACATATCGCTTGTATATAATTTTATTAGATATAGATATAGACATATATATATATATATATGCTGGCGAGGATCAAGTGCGGACCTCTTAGGACAGACTAAAGGATGGACCACTTCTAGCAACGAAATTTTTTTAAAAATCATTGTTTTAGTGATGAAATTAATCGCTTAAAACGACATTTTTGTCACTAAAAATGATTCGTCCCTTCATCCGTCCCTTGAGATCCGCTTAAGATCCAGAGTGATATATATGTACGGTAAAATAAGAAAGGATTAATTACATTTTACCTCTTGTGGTTGGGTCAATTTTCACTTTACCTCATGTGATTCAAAAGTGAGCACTTAACCTCTTTGTGGGTTTGGACTAAAGTGAGACTATTAAGACTTCTCTCAAAATAGCTCCACATGGGGATTTAGTGTTAAAATTAGCTCCACATTAAAGAGTTTAACTGTCAAAATTAACGCCACATAGATACCTAAAATTAGCAACCCAAAGGGGGTTAAGTGTAAAAATTATAGCCCCACATAGGTGGGTTACATGACAGCATTATCTTCACATAGGGGATTAACTCCAAAATTAACCTCACAAAGGGGGCTAAGTATACTATTTTTGGCCAAGTTTAGAATTTTCATCAATTTTGAGGACAATCTTAACAGTTTCATCTTAGTTCAAAACTACAAGAGGTTTAAGTGTCCACTTTTGAAGCACATGAGGATAAATTGAAAATGGACCTAACCACAGATAAAATGTACTATTTAATCCAATAAAAAATGACGATAAAATTAAAAATACTTATAATTATTTGTGAAATGGTGAAAGTAGTACAGGTTAATTAATACAATTAATTAAGATACAATAAAAGAAACTTTATTAAGATAGTCGGCATTATTAAGAATACCAATAGTTATATCTACGCACATTGAGGTTATTATAAAAAGAGGTGATATTGTATGAGTTGAATGACACTATGTTTTAGACTCAGCGAAATGGAGAAATGTGATTTGTGCAACCAAAATTTCAAACAATTTAGGATGCTTTTTAGAATGATAAAAATAGGTTTAGGTAAAGTCGATCTCACTTTTATTTAATTCTTATGAAAACAACTCTTATATTAGTTTGATATAAAACAACCCGATCTTAGTAATTTCTAAGATTAACACGAATTGATATATATGTATCTAAAAAGCAGCTACCCAATTACCAAATTGTTTAGAATGATTTTTGCTCTGAATCACAAACCTGGTTGTTGTTTTACCATCTTAGTTGAATTGATCGGTATTAATTTTTGTATGTATATACTTATATAACTCCATTAAATACTCGATAAAAATTAGAGTTTGGCGAATTCTTCAAGGTTCAATGTGAGTCATGTGACTATTGCCATTTGGCCTGGTATCATCAGACAAGATGAGACTATAACAATGTGTGCATTAGTGTGTGTATATAGGTATATGTACGTGTATATTTAGATCATTCATGAATGCATCTATCAGTGCCGGCCCTGAGGTTTTGGGGGTCCAAGGCGAAGTCTAAAAACGGGGCCCCGAGCCGAGGTTATACGGGAATTTGAGGGCAGCACCCCCAAAACGATTTTTTTTTTGTCTACTTATATATAATTATGTATAAAATTAATTTTTTGTGTTTTTTTTTTACATCAAATAAACAGTTAGCACAGAAAGGATTAATGTTTGATCAATTAAAGCTACTTAGTTACTAAATATTCAAATTCACCCAAAATAAAAAATATATAATATAATAACCACTGTGGCGACAAAGCCAACAAATTTCTGAACCTTTAAAAATATATAGAAAAAGAGACCATTTTTGCTCACCCAATTTTGGTTCACCATTGTTTATCCATACCTTTATTGGATGACATGTATTCCATTTTATTCCCATTATGCTTATGTACTATCAACATAATTACTAGAATGAGACACATGTCACCAAGTAAAGGCCTGAGTGAGCAATGGTGAACCAAAATTAGGTGAGTAAAAAATGCTCTCATAGAAAAAACAATCAATTAATGAGTTTAAAGCTTGATATTATGCAAATAATAAAAAAATAAATAAAAAAACAACCCCAACATCATTTTGGACACTATCTATAGAGAGAGAGAGAGACAAGATTGGGCTAGGGACTATCTGGGGGAAGGATTTAGAGCTTTTGCAATTGGGTTGGGACATGGGTTAGGGTCTGTTTGGGGGGAAGGATTTAGGACTTTTGCAATTGGGCTGGGACATGGGCTTAATTAATACTACTACTAGTATATTTTGGAAATGGGTTTGGGGGCCCTAAAATTGGTAGTAGATTGGGGGCCCTAGGCAATGGCCTATGTGGCCTATGCCCAGGGCCGGGCCTGGCATCTATATATATATATATATATAGGGAGAGGTTCTTAGGTGATCCAGTGTACTGGATTTTTAAGTTCAAAAAAATCTGCAGATCAACAGGGCAACGAGATGGGGCGCGACTTAGCGGGGCAGCTTGCGGGTTTAAAATCCAAGTGCACTGGATCACTGCACTTACCCAGAGCACCTAAGAATCTATCCGTATAAATATACACTAGATATGTGTATATACATAAACAAAGATTCTCTAAAGAGGACTACCTCTCTTTATTAAAGAGAGGACTTCTGTTTTAGCCGTCAGATTGTGTTTAAAAATTGTAAAATGGCAAAATTGCCCTTAATGAAAACACGATCCAACGGCCAAAACAGAAGCCCTCTCTTTAATAAAAAGAGGGCGCCCTCTTTAGAGCCTGACTGTATACATAAATATATATATATATATATCAGTCAAGGGCGCCCTCTCTTTATTAAAGAGAGGGCTTCTGTTTGGCCGTCAGATCGTATTTTTATTAAGGGTGATTTTGTCATTTCACAGTATTAAACACGATCCGACGACCAAACAGAGTGGGTGCCCTCTTTAGAGATTTTATATATATATATATATATATATGTGGAGACGTTAACAGTGAAAGTAGATTACCAGGGTCGCGAACGGTGGCCCGAACAGTGTAACCGCGTTCAAGAAGTCTCATGACGAGCCATGATCCGATGAACCCTGTGGCTCCGGTGACGCATACGGTGGTGGCCGGTGTTGAATCGCCGTTCATGTTCATTATGAGCAATGAAAAAGAAAGTCACGTACAAACTAAGAGTACGTTTAAATGTTTCTTGGAAAAATCAATCAATACAATTATTACTATTATTATCACGCTAAAGTTGCAAAAGTTTGAGAAATTATTCCATGCGAGTCATGTGACCATCACATTGTGATGCCCACTATGATATCTTTATTAGTATATGACCTGAATACATGGAACCAGCACAATAATCAATGTCACACTGATGTGATAATCGAATAAGATAATTTCTACGTGAACTTATATTAACATGGTGGTGGTGTGATAGTGTTACTAATAATTTTCCCGAGAAAATTTCTATGATACAATCATGGTGGTATAGTTGTACCATACAATCACATTTTTTGTTCCAAAATGTTATAATTTTGAAAACCACAGTCAAGTAAAAAATTTTAACATGTTGAGACCTACTTACAATATCTCGGGACCAATTAAATCACAATGAATAAAGTTATGATTTTCAAATTTTGTATCTTAAATGGTTCTCATATTCAGTGGCACTATAACCATTTGATTTTAATTTAAGAATGTTGAGAAGGGTCCCACTACTATTAAAAGTGATTCTGATATCACATGTATTTGTGAAACATATACTATATGAGATGCAAAATTTTAAAAAGTGTAACACTATTCAATCCTAATATGTTTGGACCAAAATCTTTAAAAATGTATGATACAACCACATCACTATAACGACTGTATGATAGAACATCCCATTTCTCAATTTCACAGTTACATCGAGGGGTGCGCCAATTTAATATGGTTCCCAGATTGCTATAGCCTATAAGCATATAATGAGCCACGCACGGTGTCCAAGCAAAATATTTAGATAATAAAGTTGATACGTGTAAGGTTTTTGATCATTCGAAGGCTTCAAATCAAAACGAGTACTATATAGGGCAAAACCAAAATCTTATAATAGGAGGTAAACTCTGGGCATGTGTATATGGATGGTAATTTTCTCCAGCCTTGTTGGTAATTTGCTCTAACTTGTTCCTAATATTGGTAAGGAGTTGGAGTCTAATAAATCTATAGAGGAGTGGAGTTGGTATACAGAAAAGAAACTCTTGTAAGAGTAAAAGTGGGTTTGAGAATACCTCCCTAATTCCTAGTACTCCGACCCGATTATACTATGAGATGACTAAACTACCCTTAGTCCTATAAGTAAATTACTAACAGTACCTGTGGTATATAAAGAACATTTAATGTTTTGCAAATCACAATTCACTCTTTAATATTTTGAGAGAGTCCAGGACTTGAGGCGGCAGCAGTGACTCAGACTAGTCTCAGCCTCTCAGGTAATCTCTCTTCCCCTTCTCCCTCTCTCTGAGTCTCTGCGGTAGAGACGGGTAGGTAGAGACGGCCGTCGGGCCGTGGTAACTATCTCTCTCTCTCCTCTTCTCTAGGGGTTTTGATTTATGTGATTGTGGCCTTGGTCTCTTATCTTCTCTAGGGTTTATTTGTAGTTTTGATTTATGTGATTGTGGTCTTGATTAGGGCTGTCCAGAGAAACCCGCCACCTGCGAGACCCGACTCCACTCGACTGACCCGAGCTCTGTGAGTCGGTTTATGCGGGTGGTGGATGGAATGTCGAGTCCTATAAGGCACACCCAACCCCTTTCAGATCAGATGTCGGTTTCTTCCCTTGCAAACCCGAAGTCACCCGACCTGACCCGTGAGAATAATACAACAGTTTATATATATATATATATATATATTTTGTGTGCATCTTATCCCTAAATAAGTAAATATAAATACACTTTTATATATTTCTTTGTCAAACAAAAGGGTCCATTATTTCTCTAGTCCCTCTTTCTCTCTCTAAGACCTTAATGGACGATAGTAAATGAGGCTAAAATCACCGCCACCATCCACCTCTCTCACCATTGATGGAGCTCGGCCACCATCCACCTCCTTCCTCACGTCGGTCACCACCACTAAAGCCTCGATGGCTAATGGTGGTTGAGACTACACCACCACCGCAGCAACTTGGCTCAGCCACTGGTGGTGGTTGCGACCACACCACTGCCAAAACAATTTATCGAAGATCTTTCATCAGGACTGAATAGATCTGATCATTTGTGGGTTTCATTCCTCTCCATTTGCAGACACTACTTCATCTCCATTCGCGACCTAGGTATTTGTATTTGTAAAGACTCAAGTTTTTTTTTTGTAGATCTAATCATTTATGGAATATGTATCTTATTGTATAGTATATGTAGTAGATCTGATCATCTAATTGAGTATATTGACGGAAAAGTTTGGCAAAAAACCTAAAAAAAAAAAAAAGAGCTTTACAAATCTGCCCAAATCTTTCTGTCGGTTTTCACTCGACTCGACTCGAAACCACCCAAAATTGATAAGTCAGATTCACCTGTCTTCATGGATGGATGGCGGGTACAGGTCACTCAACCCGATGGCCATTCAGGTGGATGATCGAGTGGTGGTCAAACCTGACTCACCCGACCCATGGACACCCCTAGTCTTGATTTATTGGATTGATTGTTTGTGTATTGTTGTAGAATGTTTAAAGATGTCGAAATTATAGAAATTCCAGACCCAGTTTGCCAATCGGCTATTCCACAAGAAAATCCTCCAACTCCAAGTGAAGTTTCTCCAGAAAAAGGAAGCTGATTTCAGTAGTTTGGCAAGATTTCAAGAAGGTAACACTTAATGGTGCTGACTATGCTGTTTGTGGCATTTGTAAGACTAAGCTAAAAGCAAAAAGTAAAATGGGACTTCACATTTGCGTGACCACTTGATTAGGTGTAAAAAAGGTCAATGCGTAGATATTAAACAGCAAATTTTGCATGCTCATCTAAAGAAAAATGATGGGAAAGTGGAATATCATCCTTTTTTTCTTTGATCCAGCAGTTTCACGAAATGATGTGGCTAGTATGATCATATTGCATGAATATCCACTATCAATTGTTAATCACTTTGGGTTTCATAAATTTATTGGTAACCTTCAACTGTTGTTCAATATGGTCACTAGAAACACAATCAAGAGTGACATCTTGGCAATAAACAACAGTGAAAAAGAAAAGACATACAAGTTGTTAGAAAAGCTTGATGGTAAAGTTGTTGTCACAATAGATATGTGGACTTGTAATCACACAAAAAGGGTTTTATGGCTATTACTGCACACTACATAGATGAGACTTGGGTATTGGGTAATTGGATTGTGAAATTTGTCTATGTACCTATTCCACACAATAAGGAAGTTCTTTCAAATGTTTTTATAGAGTCATGTTGGAGTGGAATATTGATAGAAAAATATCCACAATCATTGTGGATAATTGTACTACCAATGATGCAATCATTGATATTCTTCTATATAAACTTCCGCTAGACTCTCTTTTACTAGGCAGAAAGGTACTTCATATGTATTGTTGTGCGCACATTCTTAATTTGATTGTTAAGGATAGCTTAGAAGTAATAAGTAGGTGTAGGTAATGCGTATTAATCTGCCACGTGGTGATTGCACACATCACCAAAAGGGAAACGTGTCTACAGCATCGTCCTTACTTATATGTCCACATAGACCACTTATCTTGGTCCTGCAACTCAACTAGTTAAGGCATCTAAAAGGGCCTAGCCCATGATGAAGGGAGGCCCAAGCTGTGACTCCAATACTTAGGGCATTCCAGAGGGCTAAGCTCATAATGATGGAAGGCCCTCTTTAGGGAGGCTGCAACTCCAGTACCTACGACACCACCACCACCACAGAGGGCCAAGCCCATAATGGGAGGGTCCCTCCATGAACCCCCAGGAAGGCCCAATGCTAAGTGCAACTCCAATACTCAAAGGCCTCCACCTCAATGAGAGCCCCAGCCCCTAGGACCCATAGCAGGAACCCATAATAAATACACGAGCATACATACTTACACTTGGGCCAACCACCCTTGGTTTAGAGCAGTACTTAAGGGTGACCTGGCCCATTGGTATCTCGAGAGCTTATGGTTAGGTGGCTAGAGTCAAGGGTGTCTCCCTAACTCATGCCTTCTAGGCAAATTAGGGTTAGTTCCAAAGAGAGAGAGAGAGACACCTGACCTTCACCTGCCTTGCACCTTTCAGCCCATGGCCCATGGCCTTAAGACCAACCAAGCCTTTGACCCTCCATTGTCTTATCACTTTTTCCCTCGCTTAACCTTCTGCAACCAATAGCGCCATCTTGTAACACTCACACGCTTAACCCCTAGCTTTGCAGCCAATAACGCCATCTTGGTACACTCCCACGCTTAACCCTCAGCAACCAATAGCGTCATCTTGATACACTTCCCCTTAACCATCTTCACCCAATAGTAAGCCATCCTTCGATGAAACATCTGCAACTGCTACCTCACCTGTCAACCACCAATAACACTCCCCTTTGTCACATGACCCATCCTTGTTTGACCCCTGCATAGTCAAGAAGATCTCATTTAATACCCTTAACTACCTTAAACATAAGCATTTAAGGCCCTCACCTTCCTTAAACAGAGGGACCTCTCTCTCCTAGAGTGCGAGCACACCACACCAACAGAGCCTCCAATTATACCATATGCCCTCACAACCCTGCTATAAATACCAGCCTCATTCAATCCATCCAATAACCTGAAGGAACCCCAAGCTTGAGCAATTAATCAAGTTCATTGCACGGTATAATGACTATGTGAGCATGTTGAGTTGTATATAGGTTAAAGGGAAACTTGTGCTTGCCATCGAGAATGTGACTAGGTGCCAAAATGGCCATGAGATCGCACGTATAACTGAGAGAGACGAGAGTCTCGGTTAGTCGCGCGGAATAATTGAGTAGTCGCGGACTAACGTAAAAGGGTGGCCGGTACTTGCGTTCCCGGAGACCAAAGTTATGTGTAAAAGATGAGATTGAGCATATTTATTATTTATGTGTATAAATGTTGTCATTCACTAGCATATAACTGATGTAGTATAGTGGTTATTGAATGACCATTCTAGGTGATGCAGGCGAAGGATCGAAGAAATAAGGAAATGGAATCGGCAAGAACATGAGATTTTGGGAGTGGTTGTAGCTTTGTTAATAGCCTTATGTAGCTTTGTTAATGCCCTTATGTCTTTAGTTTGGAAACTTGTAACTGTTAGGGATATATACTAAAAGCCATGCTTTATGTAGTTAATTTATTATTCATTTAACAAAATTAAGTTATTCTATTTTTATGAGAATCTGTGTGGGCAATGTTTGTATTGTATTGTTTATTTAATATTATGCATGCATGTCTCTCATTTTACATAGTAGGTGGTTTGGTGTGTAGAGTTCGGTTTACACACGGAAGATCAGACCATTGGATCTTGTAGATTGTAAGATTTTGATTTACAGTCTTAGATGGAATTGGACACACCATCGGTAGGACTGCAGCATGTTGTTGTAGTAGGTTTGTCTTGACTGCGGGAAACGGTACAGTTTCAACTCACTATGTGTGGATACCGGGCTTCCACCGCTTCATTATGTTTTCGAAACTCGTTTGATTTTGAATCAAGGAAAGAGAAAAGGTCTGTTGAAAACAGATACAGAGTCGCCACTTGGTCTTTAGGGAACCAAGAAACCCAAATTTGACTCACCCAAATGGATAAAGGGCACCGGTCCTTCATAACCAAAGAACTTGGCTCGGGGTTTTGGTACGAGAGAGGAAGGAGCCTTTGTCGCGACTAAAACACCCTCAACTCGCCCCGTCTCTCGACGGGCCTCAATTAGCATCCAAATAATCATCTTATACTATGTATGGTTCGGCAATTAATACTATGATAGTATATTACATTACATAAGAAACTTGAAAATGGAAGATCTAAAGATAAAATATCATTCATAAGATCTAAGTCAAATATCATACAATATAAAGTGAAAGATCACACAAATAAACCTAGGAAAAAATCGTCTATTCATATATCAAATAATCAAGACTTCCTAATCTAGAGGGGGACATGAATTGTTCTTGAAACAAATAAATCAAAGAAAACAAAGATGCTTAGCAAGCTAAAATGATGCATGTTATTCTTTGAGAAGAGAAGATCTCTCAATCCCCGGGACGGATGAGAAAGGATGATTAGATCGGGGGGAAGCATGAACGTGTGATCATGATCATTCCTTATAACCTTCTTGGATTAGGAGTTACAAAAACCCCAAATCTTTGCATGGAAGCAATGTATGTATCTAGAATGTGTAAATGTTGTAGTGTGCTTTGTGTTCATGGATTCCTAGGATGACTTAAAAGTCTAAAATGTGCATGAATGGATGGATGAAATCAATATGGGATATGTACAAATGTAGTATGAACTACTTCCTAAGATATGAACTAATTTGGAAGGCATATAAGCATCAAATCAAAGAATGAAAGTTAAAATGTGCTTGCTGTGAATAGTGGACAGAATAGTAACATGATGTTCGGAAAATTGAAAAGAGGGGTTAGGAACGTTTTCAATGCATGTATTTTTATGGAGATGTTCCTTATTGTGTCTAGAACACTACCCAAAAAGCCAATCTTTAATAACTATCACAGATTGAGAGAAATCATATGAACAACAGAGGTCACTCAGAAACAGAGTCCGTACTGTCGACTGAAATGTTGAAAAATCGTAGAAAATGAAAACGAATGATCTAGGGGCCCATTTTATACAGAAAGTTCCCTAAGACATTGAAGTTTAAGGGAAAAATAATTTGGGACCATCCCTTTTGGAAAATATTTCTGAAAAAGAAGTTCGAAGTTAGTCAAGCTGCTGTGACAGCAGAGGCAGAATGTTTGGAAGGAATGTTTGGGTCCAAATGGACCATTTTCAAGTACTTCCAAGTCAAACCAAAAATCATGGGTATTCTCCAA
This sequence comes from Hydrangea macrophylla, assembly GCA_033977485.1. Taxonomy (NCBI): domain Eukaryota; kingdom Viridiplantae; phylum Streptophyta; class Magnoliopsida; order Cornales; family Hydrangeaceae; genus Hydrangea; species Hydrangea macrophylla. Next base: position 77,079,953 of record CM066985.1, on the reverse strand, counting down.
TGAGTTAGGAAGACTTTCCAAGGGGCCTTGCATCTATATGTTGAGTATTGAGTTCTAGAGAAATCTTTGAACTCAGCTCACTCACTGTTTTAACTCACTGTTTTGAAGATTTTGGGGAAAATAATGTTTTCTTTCTTGTAATCAAAATGAGAGGGATTGAGGGGGGTTTTGAAGTAGAGGTTTTGAAAGTGTATTTTAAATACTCAATAAAGATTACAAGAACCTCCAAGATTGTTGGAAAGACTTATTTTTATTTGAGCATAACTTCAATACACTTCAAGGATACCTTGGAGGTATTGAAGTTATGATCATCATCTATCAAACATGTTTTTGAGGTCAAGAGCTACTATCCATAAGGATTCACTCACCCCAAACTTCATGTCATCACTTAGATGACGATGAACTAGTAAGTAAATAAAGAAAAATCAAAAAGAAATGAGATGAGAAGAGATGAACATATATATAAACAAGCAAGTAAATAGCAATCAATAGATGATAATCAATGTGATTTTGGACTTGTAGCTTGGTGTTTCACTCATAGATTTTGACATTTGGACATGGAAGTAGCTTCCTATCTCATGAATGCTCAAGAATGAGGGTTGGAATGGACTTTGAATGTGAAGTATATGGAAGGATAATGGAAGAAAACAAGAATAAAACTCACTTTCTTATGGAAAATCAATGGGAGAAGCTCCCTTTCTCTCTTCTAAACCTATCTCTATCTCTCTTCTTCTCTACAACTTTTCAAGCTTTGCACTTGGCCCCCCCAAAATGAAGAGCAATGGAGGGTTTAAATAGGCCAATTTGGGGTGGTTTTGGGGTTTTAGAAGTACTCCCATTGGTCCCAAACAACTGTGAACATAAAACTATGTCGTTTTGGCTTTCAATTAATCAATTTGGACCCCCAAAAAAAATTACAAAAATGGACTCTGCGAGGGTTGAGTGCCGCGGCGGCACTGCTCCTCAGAAGCCCAGAAAATTACGTTTAGGCCCCCAGAGGTTCCGGTATTCGCGAAAAGGCCCTATTTTGTCCGAAATTCACAGAAAATGCATACGAACTCCAAATTGAGGTTGTGATATACCGTTGGAAAGGTAATGGAGTCTACTTTACATACAAAATAGTTCGGGGATAGGTCACTTTGAAAAGTTTTGCGGTATTCGCGATAAATGCTGATTTGATCGCCTTTTTCGCCTTCGGAAATTCAAAATAAATTCGTTTTAAATCCAGGAATTATGTGCGATATACCGTTGGAAAGCTATTGACCTCTAGTATCCATGAAAAATATTTGAAAATTGTTTCGGTGCCCCGATTCCAAAGTCAAATCTTGGTCAAACTGGCCAAACCTGGGATTCCCGGGAAGTTCTGGGAACCTCCGGCAGCTCCCAGGAGCCGACGTTTTCGCTCGATTCTCTTTAAAAACTCATTTTAATACTTTTCTAATGATTCCGATGAATTTGGACGATTTCGGTCAAACTTGGTCAAACTCTGGTCAAACCGATCAACGGGGACTTTCGGGGAACTCCCGGGACTTCCGAGGGTCTCTAGGAGCTGACGATTTCATCCAGTTTTACTTAAAAACTTATTTTATCATTTTTCTTACGACATAGCATGTTTTCAGAACTTCGGGACCAAATCTGGGAGTCTTCGGGCTTTCAGGGGCATTTTGGTCAATCTGAGCATTCTGAGAGATAGAGCTGACTTCCAGGAGTCCTTTTGAGTCTTTTACGATCATTGTGAACCACCAAGCTATGGGTCTCCTAAATCTGATAGCCAACAAAATGAGGTGTCTACACTATGCTGGTACACTTTGTGTATTAAACGGGACCGACCTGGGTAATTATCTTTATACTGACTTATAAGATAATCAATACCTCATGGATATTATGAGCACTTATGCTCTAAATCCTAAGTTAATTTATAGACACGTACATTTGATATTTACATTTTGATCCCTAAAAGGGTGAGATCCTTAAATGGGTCAACATCTCATTGGATTGGGTGACAATATTAATTGTGTGGTGGATATAAATTAATGATGGAATCCATATCTCAATTTTGGGATTGATGATATCCTCTTGAGAAAGGTTATAAGTATTTATTATGTCAAACCCTGCAAGTGGATTTTGTATCCGACATATCATATAAGTTAAGTAGAGGATCTCAGGAAATTTTAAGAGATTAATTAAATATGATTGTCAGTAATTATACTTAATTAATGGATATCTGTAATCTTAACGTGGGGAGATAATAAGCATTTAATAATATGGAGCTCGAAATATATTTTTGAAATAAGGGTTGGAGTGCAATTATAATTCTTTACTGGTATGAATTATAATTTATGGAAATAGGAATCTGATTAAGTTCGAATTGGGGTTTCCTAATTTCATAAGGAAACGTATTCCTCATTGACTTCTTATGGTCCTTATCGTAGCCTATATATATGCTGCTTGGGCTCTCCTTTCAGTTTGCGTTTTTCCATAAAGAGTATTATAACTCGGAATAGAAAAGAGAGCGTAGAAAGAGAGAGCAGAAAACAGAAAGAATTTCGATAGAGCCCACACTCAGGTCATTATTCTGGCAGCGGAGAAATACGGTAGAAGATTGTGAGCTGTTATCGAGCTCGTGTTCTCGATTTGTCTACTACAGCAATTCATTTTTGCAGTTCAAGGTAACCCTAGTTCCGCCCTTGTAGGGTTATTATAACTTTCACATTATTTTTTGCAGTACCAACTTATACGCGCTGTCAACAGATTCTGGAAACGCAATTTTCTAACAGTAACATGGTTGGAACTACTTGTGAATTAGACTAGAGTATGTTAATAGTTTAATTTTAGACTCGTGACAAGTTAGGTTATAATTTTGATAACCAAGTTCATATTGTTATTTGGTGGTTGTATAATTTGGATAATGCGAATCATGTAATAGTTTAATAATAGGCTTAATGATTGTAATATAAGGTTGTTATCATGTTGGTTAGTTTGGGGAATGTTGCGATTCACTTATCTTGGTTAGTTGATTGGTGCGATGAACTCGTGAGTTATATTCAATGAGTTTGAAATGAAATTGGATTTTAGTTGAATCTTTCTTTGATTTGTTTCAATGTTGATTATGAGCTCTTGGAGTTCAAGAGTTTGATTTATCAATGTTTTTATACGTTTTGGAAATTAACTTGATATTTCAAAATCTTTGAAAGTATTGAAAATTGAGGTGGTTGAATGTCCTTAGGCAAAATCCTGCAGCAAGGGAAGGATTCTGCCCAACCCTGCCTATAGGCGGGGTAGGCCCTGCCTATAGGCGGGGTAGGCGGTCGCCTAGGGTCTCACATTTTGTTCATATTTTGCTTTTTAAAAGGGCCCCGAAAAATATTGAGTAGGGCCCAAAATAAAAGTTTTATCTATAATATGTTCAACCAATTATAAAAGAGTCGAAGCAAATACTGGAAAAAAAATAAATAATTATATGTGCCCCATTATAATCCAACCCACCATAAATATTTAAACTAATAGTACTTATCTTCTCACTTTTTTGTTTAGCTCAACCTAAATTATTTTAAGTTGGATCAAGCTTTATAAATTATTATCATAGATAAGCTCTTAACAATTACTATCAATAAAAAGTAATAACATGAACACATGTGGAATTACAAAAGGCCAAAGAGGCTAGTGGAAGGAGAAGAAAATCATAATCAATACATACAATAAGGATTACAATTACTAAACCCCTGAATTCTAAAAAATGACCACAAAAAAAAAAAAAAAAAACCTCACAAATCAACACTATAAGGTTTATAACATGTTTGATATAGAAATTATACACGCAAACATGTATAAAATGACCTAAAAATTTTCGCTTCGGGGGTGCTACTCCCGAACCCTCGTTGTTTAAAGGGTCCTGGCTTTCAATGTTCGCCCCCAATTTTTCAGGACCGGCCCTGTGCCCAGGGGTCATTCGACCGGTCGAAGGGGTCAGTTCGACTGGTCGAAATACCCCCTGCATCACTTTTAGTTCTACTACTTCGGATGTTTTGTTTTATTTCTAATTAAATATGAGGGTACCTTTGGAACCCCTTTGAACTATAAAAGTATTACTTTCAAAAAACAACTTCGTTAGCGTGTGTTTGGGAAGGTATTTATTAAATCTATTTGAAAATGTTAGAAATGTATTGAGTTCATGAGTCAAAACTTTTACTAAAGGTTTTTATGGAACTTTCATGAGTTAAAACTTTTACCAATTGGTGGCGTGCCACGTGTCTTAGAATCGTATGCGCAATTTCGGAGTGTGACACTCTCATTGAGCAGGACTACAATGTGACATAGAAATAGACAACGTGGTGATCTGGCCAACTCAATAATTTTCTCCTAATAAAGGGGCAAATTCGACCTTCTAGTCAGAATGTAGATTAATAGTGAGTAACTAGGGCAGTCTAAAAGCTTCTAATCATTGGTGTTACAAAAACAGACTAAACAACCGACATAATCGAAAAAAATCGAAAAAAAAAATCGAGCGAACCAAGGACATTTGGTAGATTTAAAAAAAAAAAAAACAAACGTAATCGACCAATTGACAACCCTATTTCTAATATAAAATAAGTAAAGGATTAATTACACCAACATACTCTCAGCCATGACTATTTTTTAAATACCTCCCTAAATTTAAAAAACTCAACAAATCAACCCCCTCAACTATTAATTTTTTTTTTCAATACACCACTTAAGTTAGGATGCCTTCCAAAAAACTAACGCATTTGTATTATGTGACCACCACATAGTAGTATAAAAGTATTAACAACATGATATTTTTGTCTTTAGTAACATAATATTTTTTTCATCCCTCCTTTGAGTTGTTAGAAACTTTAGGACACAATTATCCTTTATTGCACACATAACTTCCTTTCAATGTACACAAAATTTTATGCAATTTACTTTAAAATTTTCATTTTCAAGGATTCAAAGGAGAGCCAAAAATGTCATGTTGTTAATACTTTTATACTATAGGCTAGTTGCTTGATACAAAAAAGGCTAGCGATAAAGGCACCCTCATTTTTTAATTAAGACACCTAATTTTAGGTTAAAAAATCAATTTTTACCTTATATTTTAATTTGTAAAGGCACCTCACTTATTTACCACATTACACTCTCAATCTAAGCTTTGAATCCAAAATCTCCAAATCAACAATAAAAATCCACGTCCCAATTGAAAACCCACTGCCTGATCTCCTCCCTTCCACCCACGGTGACCCTTCGTCCACCAGACCGGCGTCGACCTTCTCTCTCTCTCTCTCTCTCTCTCTCTCTCTCTCTCTCTCTCTCTCTCGCCGACTGAAGTTCAGGTACTCTCTCTCTCTGTCTAGTTCTCTGTTACTATAGGTCCAATAAGGAAGCAATGCCTCCTCGGTGATTGTAAGGCCCCCAATGTTACTACTTTTTGTTTGCATCTTCGATTCACTGGAATCCTGAGGACCTGGAGGTTGATCAACTGATGACCCAAAGAAACTGATGAGAAAATCAAGTTGGCACTGATGAAGGTGCAAACGCATGGGAAGGACAACAACTCGTAACCTAAAAGCGAAAAAGAGAACAATGCTGAGAATTTATATACTGTTACTTCATACTCTTGACACCAATTAGAATTGAAGAGCAAAAATAAAAACTAAAAACTCCCACTGAACTCTTAAAAAAAAAAAAACAAACAAAATAAAAGAAGAGGGATGAAATTTGAACGTACGATGTATACAGGATGGAGAAGACTATCTGTTATTTAACTTTGTGTTACGAGATTAACTCTGGATCATAAACTGATGCTTTTGATTTCGTTTCTTTGTACTACATTTTGTGTTGGTAACCGTTATATACTCATATTCATGGTAACATGAGATAGTTGGAAATAATTACTGGGAAGAAAAATTGATGGGGTGCATTATCAAATCAATGATAAATGATGGGTGCTAGTTACTGGGAAGAGAGAAAAAATGTCTAGGGGGGTATTAACATATCAACAGTAAAATGATGGTGCTAGACAATTTTTGAGCAAGAGAAGATGCATTATTTACTCCTTCAAGTAAGATAGAGTACACCAATCCCCACTAGCGTACTTCACATTAGCCCCAAAACTCACTTCCTCTCAGAGAGGAAAATGATTAAAAAAGGTATATTTAGCACTATTGCTTGAGGCATCTGTGTCAGTGAAGATCCTCAACAAGGTTGCTAACAGTTAAGGTTTTGCTTTCTGGCACAATCATGAAACACCACAGCTGTAAGGAGCATCTAGCTGCAATTCTCTTTACACCATCGAATAAAATAGCCAAACAAAAGTAACTATAACAGCTGACAGATAGTTCTTTGTAGTTTCATAAGTGTGTCAAATGAATTCAATAACTCCTTTAGTGATGAATAATTTTGTCACTGAAAGCAAAAAAATTTGTCACAAAAATTGTTTGATGGACTAAAATAACACACTTATGAAATTACAAAGACTAGAATGATATTTTCAAAACTACAAGGACCAAATTAACATAAAGGGCAAATTAAAAGGGTGTAAAATATAGTTAAGCCCATATAATATATAGTACATTAAGTGAGGTGCCCTTACTAATTAAAGTAAAAGGTAAAAAATAATTTTTTTTAACTTAAAATTAGGTGCCCTAATTAAAAAATGAAGGTGTCTTTATGACCAGCCTACAAAAAAGCGTTGGTTTTTTGGTCATTCTAATCGAAGGGGTGTTATTGGAAAAAAGGTAATAGTTGATTGCATCAGTTTACTAAATATATTTTTTTTAGTTTAGGGGATATTTTTAAAAAGAGTCCTGGATTGGGTGTGGGTTGGGGGGTTTAATATAATTTTCCCTAAAATAAAGCAATTCAAATTTTTGCGGTGCTAGGTGGTGCGAAGACCAGAACCAGAGAGTACGAGGAAAAGACAACACACACACATATACACGGGGGTTCTCGTTGCGATTAATAAAAACTTTTGGGTTTGTTGTGTTGTGGCTCCTTCTCCAAGGATCAGGGAGAAGAATTCGTGAATCACAAGAATTGGCTCTCCCCAACTGTGGAGGACGATGATGATGATGATGTCCGTACACCCATTCGTCTCTGATCCCTCAACAGCCCCCAAACCCACCTCCTAGGGTTTCCAAACCGTCGTCCTTCCTCATCCTAAGGTAAACTATAGCTATATATCTGTATATACTTACATGGGTGTGTGTTTATATAGGTGTATGTATTGTAGATCTCATGGGTTGTTTTATTTTATGGGTTGGATGTGAATGAGTCCTTGTTTGTTTGGGTTTACAAATTGAGACACTTGTTTGTAAACGAGCTGCGAATATGAGATTTATTTTTATTTTAGAGTTCTGGTGGATTTTCTAGGGTTTTGAATTTGGGTGGTTTGGTTTTGAATTATGAATTAGGGTTTGATATAGTTTCATTTCCTTTTACATGTCTATATTTATTTACCGATTTAATCAGCCTCCGGAAATGTTTGGTTGATGAGAAAACTTAGAAAAAGAGAACTGAATTGAACTTTGCTCTTTCTGTCCAGCTTGGTTTAGCTTCCTAGGTTTGAAAGAGTGAAAAAAAACTATCAAAAAAGAAGATTTTTCTCCCCATTACTGAAAAGGGTAAAACATTGATAATAATGACTATGATCTTATCACTTGTCAAAACCAGTTACAGCTATAGGTGACCTTGTTTCATTCTTGCACCCCTACGTGATTATAGAATGTTTGGCATCAACTTCTGCTTCTGCAATTGGGCCAGTGACTGCCCAAGATAGCTTTTGGCCAATCTCAGTTTTTTGCAACTGACTCATAATTTTCTGCAATTGAAATTGATTCATGGAAGTTGAGTTTGCCAATTGGTTTTGTAATAACTTCTGGAGTTCCATAATCACTTATGCGCTCCAAATGCTGTTTCCAAATGGGTCCTACATCCTTGTTTCTTTTTCTTTTTTGGTTACAATATGTAAGTGATTATGTCATGATCATCTGAATTTGTTTGATGATGCAGAGCTATGCCGACCTATACGGCAATAGCTTTGGACAGGTTAATAGAACCAGGACATGCAAAATCCATGGCAGCAGTGAAGAACGCTCCCGGTTCTAAATTGGAGAGGCAAAGCAGTGCTCCCAATCCGAAGCCCGAGAGGAGAAATGGTGCATCGGCGGCATCAACGATAGATAAGAAGCACCACCGGGCCCGGATGTCCCCAGCACTCTATGCCACTCCAAAGTCGACCCCACTTCCTGATTCTCCGTCCTCATTCCCTCCATCACCGTACATCGTCAATCACAAGCGCCGTGGACCCCGTCTTCTTAAGAGTTTGTCTGAGCCGGATGTGGTTACTCACGAACCACCTTTAAATACAGAAAACATATCTGGAAATTCAAAAAATGAAGAAAGGGAGGTTGCTGATTCTACAACCAATGTTTCCTTTACCGTTGTTCCTCCAAGCCCAGTTGAGGAGGAGCATGTGAATGGTACCTATGATGGTAAACTTGCTAGCAGTGACTTGGCTAATGGTCTGACTGAGGAAAATGGTTTGGTGAAGTCTGTTACCTTCAATTTGGAACGAGAAGGCGAGTCTGTTGAAGATTTCTTCGATCCCAATGAATCAATGAGTGTTAAGAGCAACAGTGAGGTGGAGAGTAATAGTGGGGTGGAACGGTATTTAAATCCCAGTACACCAGTTGCAGAATTTTTTGATGCTTGGGAAGGTATGTGGGCTTTGCTCTTGTTATCTAATATGGTTTTATCCCTTTTATTTTTTTAAATTTCTTTTATATATTTGTGAATATGCTTAGTTGTGTTATTTGCTATATTAAAATTAGAGTTTCATCTTGTAATTAGAGAGAAATCTTTGGCAAGGATAACGTTGGGGTTTCATTCCACATTTTCATAGTGGAAGTGTTCAAATTTTCCGTGAGCTCTGTTATCTCCTCGCTGATTCAAAAATTATACAATTATGCAGTATTTGATTTGCAGATTTATGAAGGAACCGCAGACGAGAACGGAAACTACTTCCCAACTGTTTTCCTCAATGCTTAAATAAGACTAATATCAGAAGAGTTTCAAAATGTAACAGGAACTCAATAAAAAAGGAAGGGAAGTGACTCACAAAAGTCATATATATATATATATATATGTCATTTTAACTCTATTTTCTTTCCCTTCATGTTTTCCTCATTGTTATCCTTATTAACCAAACAAAGAAAGGTGTTTTCCTTGGTGTTTTCTTTTCTTTTCCCTCACTAAATCCCCAACCAAGCAGGTTCTAATTATGTCATTGATTAGGCCATGCGACATTTCGTTCTTTATGTGTCAGTTGTTCATCATCACATTTATTTGCTTGTTCTCCATCTCAGTATTGGTAGCATGCTGATTTTTTTCTTACATGCTTCAGAATTATCATCTGAGAATGGGCGACAGCCTTCTGTGCGTGACTTTGAAACCGAAATGCGGGAAATGAGATTGAGTTTATTGATGGAGATAGAGAAGAGGAAGCAAGCAGAAGAAGCCCTTGATAATATGCAAAGCCAGTGGCTTAAGATTCGGCAACAATTGTCTCTTGTGGGTTTGACACTCCCTGTAAATTTCATTGCTGCAGCAGAGGATAAACAAATAGAGCTCAATCCCGCAGAAGAACTTTGTCGTCAAGTCCAACTTGCTCGGTTTGTGTCAAATTCCATTGGGAGAGCAACTGCAAAGGCTGAAGCTGAGACAGAGATGGAAGCTCAGATGGAGTTGAAGAACTTTGAGATAGCGCGGTTATGGGACAGATTGCATTATTACGAGGCTGTGAATCGGGAGATGTCTCAGAGGAACCAGGAAGCTGTGGGTGAGATTTTCTTACCTTATAGTTTGAATTGAAACTGACATCTATCCCTTAAAGACTTTAGACAGATTTTTGTATTTTTCGTGATACTCCTACACGTGTTGAGTTAGTTTCCTGTATATTTATCCATCCTCAATGTTTCTCTTGTCATCATGGTTCAGTCATTGTGTCGGACACCATCTCGGGAAACTTCGAGGCGACTTCTTCACGATGTTGCATCGCGGTATGGGGCGATAAGCAAAATAGTTTTAGAAAATGAAAATCTGAAGGACGATAATGGTCCCCATGCATGACACATGTAAATCATCAACCACCACAAATGATCTTCTCCGATTATTCAATACATGCATTATTTGATGAGTATATGGCATGATTTCATGATAATACAGCTATAATTTTTAAAAACAATCCAAAATATGTGTTATTTTGTAAAATAAGCGTGATAGACACAATCTAGTCAATATCTTCTTCTTCTTATCATAAAATCATCAACACCACCATGTACAAAGCCATGCTTGTCATCCTGCCTATAATTGTGGGACGTATTATGGGTGCTGGTGTATTTATGCCTAACATGAAAATGTCCAGTAGTAATATGTTGACAAAATCCTACATGAAAATGTTATTGGTATATTGCATGATATACGATGTAAAAGTTTTTATTTTTTTTATTTATTTATTGTGGTTTTTTGTTTTTGTTTTTGTTCTAGAAGGGCTGTCTATTACCACTCCCCCACTTCTCCCCTCCTCCCTCACCAAACAAAGAAGAGTCATTTTTTAATGTTGGCAGAAGATTTTTTATTTTCTATTAATTGCTCATATCTTGGGTTAACTCATGTTTGTCTTGAACAATTTCGGGGGGAATAAATCTGGTAATTGTTCAACAATCGTAGGAGATATTATGGTGCTACGGTTAGACTACGGCCTCAGCAAGTTGAAAATTACTTTTTTTCATGGGAATTACATGAACATCTATAGTGTGAAATGATCTTTCTGTTTAAGAAAAAGTAATATACGAAAGCTGCATCAGAATAAAATACAAACATTTTTTTGAATGTTAGGTTTCTTTATTGTTCGTGCACACATAATAACAAACTTAAAGCAGATAAGAAGTTTAGAGTGCTATAGGTCCGACAATTACGACTATAGGTTTTGTTTATGCGAGATACTTTGGTAGAACAACGTTTTCTATTACTGAGAAAGAGTGAGGTTCAACTTAAACCTGGTGTTGTAATATTTAAGTGCATTCCTTATCTGTGTTATCTTAATTTTACTAACCCCTTGTTGACTTCTGTACGACCGACATAACCTTCAGATTAAAAGCTTTTATACTGCTTTGTAGACAATTAATTGATAGCAGCATGCATATACAGATTTCTAAATATAGAATTGTCATTTCTGGACAATTACTAAACACAACCCTAATGTGGAGTGTGATGCCTATGAAATAGTTTTGGATCTCTAATCAATATGATCTTTGGCTGCATGATGAGTGTGCGAGGGACTGAACCGTATTGACTCCTCGACTGATGAAGTCATTTTGCCGCCATGTTACTATATGCAACCTATTATACTTGTGTGTGGGTATGAGTGGTCACCCTTTTTGCAGTGCATGCTAAAAATTGAAAATTTGTAGTCAATATTTTTAGAGTTTGCACTAGTAGCCGGTACCTTAATTTTTTGTGACATAGTTCTTCATTAATGTGGCCCTAATTTTGGGCGAACCACGTAAAATCTTGTGGTCATGGGTTTGCCTTTTCGAGTTCACGTTTGTGTTTACGTATCTCACAGATCGTGGGATTGGGGTAAAATCCTATCACGCACTCGCATTTACTAATTTCTGGACATTCTACTGGTTTTTCAATTTTGTAGAGGTGGCACGGCGTCTTAGGCAAAGTAGGAAGAGAAGACAGAGGTGGGTTTGGGGTTCGATTGCTGCTGCAATTACGCTCGGCAGTGCTGGCTTAGCATGGTCTTACCTTCCAACTGGAAAAGGATCAGTAGCTTCCACCGGCCAATCTGTTACTCCTGAGCACGACCACACTGCCAAGTGATGAGCTACCAATCAAATAGATAGCTGAATGCACTATCATAGAAGGCAAATAAGTAATCAAGAAGTCAACTGTCATCTTGTGAATATCCTATACTGCATTTTTTGGTTTCGTATATTATATCGGCCCTGGATGTATAGTTCCAGAAAAATAATACTTGTACTTCGATAAGTGCCTTCAAATGCTAACGCTGCTAACCTGAAATTAGGTGATGAAAAAAAAAATCATGTATTGGTTACATGTTTATGAAGTTCATAGATCATAAATTTCAATGTTTTATTGCTTGTTGTGCCACAGGTTAGTTCTGTGGCATCCATGTCCATTCCTCGGAGTTGGAGGCTCTGTTAGCTGAATCATCAACTTCTAACAATGGTAACTCTGAAAATATAAGAAGTTTTAGATTGTTACTATATGGAAGGACTAGAAAATCTTTTAATTTCAGGGAAAATAACAGAAGGTTATGTTATTTGGTGATCAGCTCACAGGGCAGAAACTAGCAGGTTCAGTGCATCTTCAACTGAGTGTGTTGCATGTAAGCAGATTTGATAAATCATTGAATATTTGCTTCTCAGTTGTCACCTATGTGCCAGTGATATTTTTGGATGCTAAGTTACAAATCTATATGGTTCAGCTTCTATAAACTCATATTTTCATGTAAATTCTTTGGGTTTTTAGTAAAAGAAAACTGTTAATTTTTATTTATTGTTGCCACCGTAGCATTCAATTTTATTTTACTTGATTTCACTTGGATTTTTGCCAATTTTTTGGCTTCCTTGGTTATGGTTGGATTAGGAGTGTGTCCATTCTCTCTACAGACATTTATGGGAAATAAATTTCTTTTGCCTAGTCATTGATTGAAGAGTTTTGGCCATAGTTGGAGTTGGAATTTGTCTGTGTACAATTTAAGAATAATATTATGGTCGTCAAAATTTGAATTTCAAATTTAGTTTTCAAATGCTTTAACAGTTGTAACACATGTTGTGTAGTGGTTGGTTGGTACCACTACCATATATCAATTTATGTGGCATAAGTATGACTGTCAAAGTATTTGAGAATTAAATTTAGGGTTTATTTTGGTAAGTTAACTTGGGTTGAAGTATTGCTAAAGCTTCATTTTCATTTTCAGGAAAAAAAAAAAAATTGGTTTGGGGGGGGGGGGGGGGGGGGGGGTGGGGGGGAGGGTGGGGTTGGTGGTGTGGGTTGTCGGCATGTGCACATTTTATGTGCACATGGTATTACCTTATTTTTAAAAGGAATATATTTTTGCTGACAATTCTTTCCCATTGGCTAATGCAGTGCGGTCTAGTATTTCATACCATTAATTATTATTCCCTACTGCATTAGCCAACGTGAGAGGATGGTGAATAAATGGTGAACAATTTCGGGGTAAGCAAAACTGCAAAGAAATATTATATTTCACTTTATTAAATGGCAATGCCGTTTGATTGGAAAGTTGACAAGAAAGACAATCAAAATTTTGGTCATTGGCATTCCCTGAAACACCACTAGAGATTAAAGACTTGAGGCAACCAATGGAAGCATGACCCAAACGCGTGTGCCAGAGACTAAGGGATGGGGTGGTGGAGGCTAAAGTAGCAAGTGCTGTCTAAGCTAGAGAAGATATGTTATGTGAAGTTTGATAAGCTTATAGAGTCATTCAATCTTACGGCCTATCCCAAGAGTCTGTCTCGTCTTTGGATTTTACACAGAGCAATCAAAAGTAGAAAAAAATGACAGTGAGACTAAATTTACATAATTGATCAATCGAAATATGATTTAGAGTGAGTTTTGGAATTAGATAAGTATCAAAAAGTGAAGTGGATGATGTAGATATAGTTCCTATATGACTAACAGACATGTGGGAACCATCAACAACATGGATAATAGGTATGGTGCAGGCAGGAGATTAAGACTCAAACAGAGTAAAATTAGAGGTTATATGATTACAACAAGCAGAATCAAAGAACCAAGAACTAATACCTGGAGTGACTTGTTGGGATTATGCCCTCAAATCCAGTCTTTATGTATTTGACATTTGGCGTTTTTTATATGGATATCATATTTATATTTCTTTATGTATGTGTCATGAGATGATTGATGTAATCCATAAATATCATAGTAGGTAATTAATGAGTGTATGAGATACATATAAGTGAGATACAAATTACTATTCTTTGATACTTAGAACTTGTCACAGTGGATGATAAGACTGGATATCTTATCAGGTATACACTATAACATTATTAACTACCATCGGATGAAGTGATGAAACTCAATCACTAGAGTATGACTCTTAGTTAATATGCTAGTGCTTATAGTGCATTGACGGATCATGAGATTTCTATTGACATTTGAACTGTCAACAATTGACAAGAACTCATAACTTGTATAAGGTACGTACGTGTTCTCAATCTTGAGACGATTATGGACACAGACTATGGATGTGACCGCTTTGACTTACCAATCAGTGAGGTCTTGCAATATCAACACCTGAGTATCTTAGGTGTGTCATATTCATAGGATTGTGAACATATATTGTCAAGATATAATCTACCCTCTGATAAAGAGAAAGCATTCCCTTGAGAATGTCACCAAGTTGATTACTGAGAACTGCAGTCTTGTTGATAAGTAGTTATCAACCTGTTTGCTAATCATGAGAGGTGAATGAGAATCAAGGTCTGGAAGATGTAATCATCAATCAGGTTCATGTTAGGAAATTATATTTCCTAATAAGAGTGGGCAACATATTAATATCAATTATATTACAAGGGCTATTAATTAAAAGGGCTTATATTATGTGGTCTAATTGTAGGAAGCCAATGGACTTCTACTGGGTATGGATTTAATGAGTGGATGCCAAATACTGACCCTGTTAGGAATAATGGGAACCCTAACATATCAGTATATAAAGACATATAGGTTATGGTCCCCAATATGTCAAATCAATATACTACTTCCTCCTCCATCCCATCAAGAGAAAGAACCCATTACAGATCTAAGGAGATTTGACTGAGGAAGACATAACTGATCATCATCGTTCTTGTAAGGTTTACTAATTGCTTCCATGGATACAGGTATGTATTCTAATATATTGTACCCTTAATAATCTAATATGATATGATCCTAGGGCTGTGATTTTACTACTCTAGGGTTCTACAGTTTTATAGATTAAAGTTTCTAACAAGTGGTATCAGAGCATGTTACCATATTGATTATTAGGATTACTGATATAATGTTCATGTTGACTGCATATAGTTTCAACCGAATTGAATTCGTGACCATCGTATATTAGGCCCAAGTTGATTTGACTAATTCATAGTATAATTATGATGGTACTTGATATTAAATATATATATATATATATTTCTCTTGCGCCAGTAAGTTGCTCTCACATGTAATTTATGATAGAATTACTCCTACAGTCGTCATAATCCATCCCATGGATTACAGAAAGGATCATATATATATATATATATATATTGTAAGCTTGTGATTCATATGGTCTACATATAAGACGGAACAGTGTAGAAATTAAACAAGCCACTCATATTGACACTTGTTCCTATTAAATATTATTACACATAATTAAACTATATGATTCACGGGACAAAACCGCCCATATGTGTGGATTTTGTATGTTTAAATTATAATAATATATGTTAATTTAATTAAGTTGTTTTTTTTTTTGCTACCATGGATACAACACTTTAATTCATGTTGTTTATAATATAAATTGAGGTATTTTTATTGGACAAAGAATATTAGGTAATTCATCACATGAATTATGTTCTATGGTAGCTTAAGATTTTGGGGTCTATTTTAGGCCCCAATACAATAAGTCTAATATTTCAAATAAATAAATTAAAATAATATGTTACCAAAGTAACCTCTATTGTGTAAATTTATTTATTTTGAAAAAATAAGATTGTACATCTGTTATTTATTCGATTAACAATCGGCCCAAAGGAAGATTCTTGATTGGCCGAATGATAGGTGTACATGTGGTGGTAAATATGTGACAATTATCAAGTTACTAATCCAAGTGGGCAGTAAGTCGGCCCAAAGGAAGGCTACTGTCTGACAGAACTTATTGTCAGTATTTGATCACTACACTGGGACTACCACTTACAGTTGATATTTTGTCCAAAGACTAAATGTCAATGTTGTTCTAGGTATCCTGTAATGGGCCCACCATTAAGTAAATTATTTAATGTGTCATGCATGCATATATAAAGTATTCATAATATATTTATGTCATGACATGTTATTAATTATGAGCATATTATTTTATTTTATTTTGTTCTCGATACAGTTTCTGCTACAGCTACAAATGTTTCTGCTCAAATTAGTGCTATCCTAATGCTGAATGGGGGAAACTTTAAGGTCTGGAAAGAGAACGTGAAAATCGTTCTCGGATGTATGGATTTGGACCTTGCGCTAAGGACCGAACGACCCACTTCGACTATGGAAAACCCGAATGAGGTTAAAATTGAGAAGTGGGATCGCTCGAATCGCATGAGTTTGATGATTATGAAACGTTCCATTCCGGAAGCGTTTCGGGGCTCGATTACTGAGAGCACAAATGCTAAGAAGTTCCTCTTTGAATTACAACTATATTTTGCTAAAAATGAAAAGTCGGAAACGAGTACCGTTTTGGCTACTCTGATTTCCATGAGGTATAAAGGAAAGGGGAACATAAGGGAGCACATTATGGAAATGTCTCATCTCAGTGGGAAACTCAAGGCACTAAAGTTAGAGCTGTCTGAGGACATGCTCGTGCACTTGGTTCTCATATCTCTTCCTGCACAATTCAGTCAATTTAAAGTGAGTTACAATACCCAAAAGGACAAATGGACTCTTAATGAGCTCATATCTCACTGTGTGCAAGAAGAGGAAAGAATTCAGCGAGACAAGACTGAAAGTGCTCACTTAGTATCAACCTCTCAGAATAATAAAAGGAAGAGAGCTAAGGATGCTGCAAATGTGACACCTCAGCAGAAGGAACTAAAGAAGCAAAATGAGGAATTCCTTTGCTATTTCTGCAAGAAGAGAGGCCACATGAAGAGAGACTGTCCCAAATATGCCGCTTGGCGTGCAAAGAAGGGTAAGCTTCTCGTTTTGGTTTGTTCTGAAGTTAATTTAGCTTCTGTACCTAAAGATACTTGGTGGGTAGATTCTGGTGCTACTACTCACATAAGTATGTCTATGCAGGGTTACCTGTGGAGCCGGCCGCCAACTGATGCTGAAAGATTCATCTTTGTGGGCGATGGCAAGAAAGTTCCAGTGGAAGCTTTAGGAAATTTTAGATTATTATTAAAGACTGGTGTTTATTTGGATTTGATTAAGACTTTTGTTGCACAGTCTTTTAGAAGGAATTTAGTTTATATTTCTAATTTGGACAAATCTGGTTATGCTTGTTCTTTTAGAAATAATAAAGTTAGTCTATTTCAAGATTCAAAACTTATTGGTACCGGTTCTTTGATTGATAATCTTTGTATGCTAAACACTGTTACTTCCTATAATGAAATTCTGCATACTTATTCACGAGGTACAAAGCGAAAATTAAGTAAGAATTCCGACACCGTATGGAACAAGCGATTAGGCCATATCTCTAAACAGAGAATTGAGAAACTTGTACATGAAGGAATTCTTGGCCCCTTAGATTTGGTAGACTTTCAAGTCTGCATTAAGTGCATTAAGGGGAAACAGACAAACATAAGGAAATTAGGTGCCAACAGGTGTACAGACGTCTTAGAACTCATTCACACTGATATATGTGGTTCATTCCCTACAGCCTCTTGGAATGGACAACAATATTTCATTACGTTCATAGACGACTACTAAAGATATGGGTACCTATATTTGATACATGAGAAGTCACAGTCCCTGGATGTTTTCAAGTCATTTAAAGCCGGAGTTGAACTTCAACTTGGTAAGAAAATTAAGGCTGTCAAATCTGACCGTGGTGGTGAATACTACGGTAGATATGACGGATCAGGTGAACAACGTCCAGGACCCTTTGCTAAGTTCCTAGAGGAATGCGATATCGTCCCTCAATACACAATGCCAGGCAAACCTAGCATGAATGGTGTAGCTGAGAGATGAAACAGAACGCTTAAGGACATGGTAAGAAGTATAATTAGTCATTCTTCTTTACTAGAATCACTCTGGGGAGAAGCACTAAAGACTGCAGCATATATCCTTAACAGGGTTCCAAGTAAAGTAGTAACCAAAACCCCTTATGAATTATGGACTGGAAAGAAGCCTAGCATTAGGCATTTACACATTTGGGGTTGTCCAGCTGAGGCACGACCTTATAGGCCACATGAAAAGAAATTGGACTCTAGAACAGTCAGTTGCTACTTTGTTGGATACGCGGAACGCTCTCGGGCCTTTAAGTTTTATGATCCCACTGCTAGGACATTTTTTTTTGAAATGGGAAATGCAAGATTTCTTGAGGAAGTTGAGTTTGTGGGGGGAGATAAGGTTAGAGACATTGACTTTGAAGAGGAATTTATTCCTCGTCATGTTGCTATTGACAATGTTCAGGTTCCTATTCCTAAAATTGTTCAAGATGCAAATCCAGATATTCAAGACAATGTACAAGAGCTCCCCGTACAAAATGAAGAAATTATACCTGAAGTGCAAACTCAACAACCTCAAGAGGAGATGCCATTAAGAAGATCCACTAGGGAAAGGAGAAATGAAATTTCGGATGATTATATTGTATTCTTCCAAGAACATGAGTTTGACATAGGGATAGTGGAAGATGATCCAATCAACTTTCACCAAGTCAAATAAAGTTCCATCAGTGGTCTCAAGCAGGCTTCCCATCAATGGTATCACAAGTTCCATCAAGTAATCACCTCGTATGGTTTTGAGGCGAATATGGTTGATGAATGTGTATATCACAAGTTCAATGGGAGTATTGGGCAGATATTTAGGTAACCCATAAATGGATCATTGGAAAGCAGTCAAACGGGTTATGCGGTATTTACAGAGAACAAAGGACTACATGCTCACGTATCGGAGATCAGATCTTTTGGAGATCGTCGGGTATTCTGATTCCGATTTTGTTGGATGCCAAGACAGTAAGCGATCCACGTCAGGCTATGTTTATATGCTGGATGGAGGAGCTATATCTTGGAAGAGTGCTAAGCAGACACATATAGCTTCTTCAACCATGGCTGCGGAGTTCATAGCCTGTTATGAGGCATCCAATAATGGGATATGGTTGCGAAACTTTGTCACTGGACTGCGTGTGGTAGATGGCATTTAAAGGCCATTAAAGATATACTGTGACAATAAAAGTTTCTGGTTGTTAAGGAAAGAATTCAGAGTGGTCAAATTTTGATAGATCATATATGGACAAACTCCATGATTGCGGATCCGTTGACCAAAGTATTACCTCCTGAGGTCTTTCACGAGCACACTGCTCATGTGGGTGTTAGGCTGTCTAACGATACTTTGGTTTAGTGGGAGTTAACTTTGGATGTTCTAGTTTTGACATTTATGAGGTTTTATTTTCTGCAGAATAAAGTTGATGGTTTATGATTTATCTCTGAATCTAATTATGCGGTTTTGCATTATTTCGGATTGATCTCAATAAAGACTGAAGTAGGACCAGTTGAAAATAGGCATGTTTGAGATCACATTGCATGTAATTTCCATGCTACTCATCCATACTTGATCTATGTCATTGAATGTGTTGGTATGGTGACCATTGAAGGTCTAGTTACGATTATATGTGACGAAAGCTGCCTTGATCACTACACCAAAAGTCCATTTTCCTAACGGTAATTTACCGTTAGGTAAATTATTTTTAACGGTAATTTACCGTTAGAAATACAGTGTGGGGAATATTTCTAACGCATTTTCTAACGGTAAATTACCGTTAGAAAAATATATTTACTAACGGTAAATTACCGTTAGGAATATTCTGGCTAACGGTAAAATGTGGTTAGTATTCCGACAATTTTGTAACACTTTCGCTAAATTTACTAACGGTAAATTGCCGTTAGGAATAACATTTCTAACGGATTAAAATATGTTAGCCATCTAGCAATTTTGTAACACTTTCGTACAAATACTAACGGAAAATAGTCGTTAGCAACAAAGAATCACTAACGGTAAATTACCGTTAGGAATATCATTTTTAACGGTAAATATTAATTAGAAACAAATAATACTAACGGTTATAATCCGTTAGAAATATCATTTCTAACGAAAAAAATCTGTTAGTAATCTAAACACAGTCACATCTCTCCCCAGTTTTTATTTGCACCTAATAAACACAACCACATCAAATGATCTCCAATAACATCACAATCACATCGAAAAAAACACATAAGCCCAATCAACAACAAATATTATCAATAATAATCATAAGTCAATTCCAAAATGTTTAATCCATCCAAACCTAAATTAAACATAAACAATATTTTTTTACATAGTTCGGTCTCCCAACATAAACTAAACCAACACAAAATCACGAATTACTCATGCTTCTGGGCATGGTGCAAGGAAAAACAATCGTGCAAAAAAAAAAACTTATAATTCTTTGATTTTCTTTTTACCCAAATCTCATATCAAACTATGCTTCCGCTTCTCAACTTCCACAGGCTCTCTAAGCATTGATACTCTTCCTTTGTTAAATCGCATCACTCTGCAATATAGAAACACAAATCACGATTTAAAAAAATGAATAGTTGCACATGGTCATAATTCAAATTCATATCACCTTGTATTTTCTCTTATAGCTAGAATATACGATATGGATACAATAAAGAAAAAAATAAGTTCCCATACTCTTTCCTAAAACTAGTAATTTGTCACTTACTATTTCAAGACGCTAATAATAAGTTCATATGCTTACGGTCTTACCCATTATATACAAGAAGCATTTCGAGCTATTTCAGCCACGAACATGCTCCTCACCCAAAACCCAAAAGAGCACTTACAATCACTCTTCTCTGTGACTTTAAAATGTACTAGGATAATACCCGCGCAATGCGCGGGTACGTTGTTTGTGTTCTGGCCCTTTTTTATACAGTAAACAAATGACAGCTATGTATAATAAGTACATAATGACAACAAACATGATAACGAAAAACATGGAAGAAGGTATATCAAATAATTTACATTGTACAGAAAGGTTCAGGTCAATTCACGATTTCTTTCAGTGTAAGGACTTTCAGCGATGCTCAAGGATTCCAAATGTACTATTAAGAGTGCTTACAGAATATGGAGTTTAACGGAAAAATTAAATCAAATAATAAACATAAAGAAGAAATTTCCATGGGAGAGAAGGAAGCAATAATCATGGAAAAAATGCTATGAAATACCCTAATTTTTTTTTGAGATACATCATTACTTGATAAGAAAAAAATGGAGGTACCAAAGTTAACATTTGTCACTTGTAGTTTTCTTAGCATCCTTGTCCTCGAATAGAATTTCATTGACCAGATGAGTTCATTTGCTTTTTCTATGGTTGGCTATGGTGGACAATGTGATATCAAAATCCACGATTGAAGTTGTATATCCTGCACAAATTATAACAAATTAATACACATACAATATATAAAGCACGCAAGCATCAGTTTCATTCTCTTTCTCGGCATTTTTCCAGTTAAACTGTGACAATTCAAATATTTGCCTCCAAGATTTAGAAATATAAATAAATCCAGTAATACCACAACTAAATTGAATGTAGCGTTAATATAGTGAGGGTCGACTCACTCTTCCTGACCAAGTTCCGAAACTTAAAGTATATGAACCCCTAACACGAGGCTATTCAGTAGACCCACTCTACAAAGTCACTACCTTTTCTGTTAGAAGCTTGGCAATTTTTTGTGATGACAAAAGAGATCAAATCTCATGGCTTAATATTCCATGCCCTAATAGTCAAATTGAACAGCACTTAGTCGTATCAACACAATCCACAGTTTTATAAGGGACATGTTTATCAATGCATAGAACATGAGCCCAACCTCTCTCTCTAGCTCTCTCTGCCTCTCATTCTCTCTTTTCTACTGGATGTTCATCTCTAGGTAGTGTTGTCTTTCTCCTCCACTCTCAATGTTCCTCTTTTAAATGAAAGATAGATAGTATTTTCAAAGAAACTTGTCATGGATAAATGAGACACACATCCCACGTCTTCAGAAAAGAAGTGTAGATTTTGGAAGAGAAACCCAATAGTTCAATCCAAAACTCATTTTCTATATAAAAAACAATATTGTGTTGGCTTGATTGTGTTGGTTTGATAAAGAAAATGTCTCAAGCATGATTTTAGAACCTTTGCGAGAGAAAGACATATCCAAGAACTTAACGCTCTGTTTGGTATGTAGATTTAGAGAAGGAAAAGAAAAAGGGATAACTTCCATGCTTAAATAATATTAGAAAATTAAATTCTTTCAAAATACTACAAATACAAAACCTCCATGCTTAAATAATATTAGAAGTTAATTTCTTTCTAAATACAATAGATAGATTCAAGCAAGAGGAAAGGAAGTGACTTGCAAAAAGGAAAAAATTATTATTATTATTATTTTTTTAATCATATTTACTTTTTATTACTATTCTCCTCACTGTTATCCTTACCAACCAAACAAAGAAAAGTGTTTTCCTCACATTTTCCTTGCTAAATCAATTAATCAAACATTGTCCAAATAAAGTGAATTGGTCACTTATGAATCACAAAATTGGTTCTTTGACATCCCAACAAAACCTTAGTTCCAGCAGTGGTGTAGTCCAAAGTAAACACCAACTCAAGTGGGTGAGAAATTGAGACCTAGGAAGACATCAAGATTTATAGAACCTAATGAAGTTTTTTTATCTGCAAGTGCAGAAATGACTACATAACAATAGTAATTTTCTCACTCTAAAATCGAATAGTTTATAACTTACAACTCAGTCAAGACAAGGACGTCATTGGGAGACGAAATAAAAAGATCGTATATATCATGAAACTATACCTATATAAGATAGCAAGTATGAGCTCATTAGTATCATCATTTTCACTTTCTATTTCCATATAATGTGCTGCTAGAGAAGATCTTTTCAGTCATACCTGAAGTGTTATTGTATTCATAATATATGCATGCTCCAGAGAATTTAAATCACCAATGGCATTAGCAGTGAGTTGATATGAACAATACCTAAGACCAAAAAGCAATTGGTTAGAACATGCTCACTAATTAGATTAGCAAAATAATCATCTAAAATTGCCTTCTAAACTTCGGTAATCAAGCAATACCTACCAAAAAAATTGACATGCAACACATACTCTAAGTATTCCATGCCTTACTTTGTTCTAATTTTTGTTTTAACTTACCGACGATTAGAAATATAAAGTGCCAATTTGTTGTCAAGTTCTACCAAGAAGCACAATTCATAGAAAAGAACATAATCACTATATCCCATAGCCAAGTATGAGACATTGAATTATTTACTTCCTTCCATGGGCAGCAAACAATTGTATAGTACTTACTCCAATAGTAAAAGGTGATAAAACTGATGAATATGGTTGAATTGGATTTTTTCGTCTGTCACAACGATGAAGCAACCCAGAAAGTTGTCACCACCCCAATCACCCTTTGCAGAAATGATGTTCTACCATAAAGCAACAGTTGAAGATTTGAATTGTTCTTCATCTCCATAATGAATCGACACTCAGGCATAACAATATAAAAATGTAATAGAAAATAGCATGGAACAACTTCTAAAGTGGCTTGTGATTAATTTGGGATTCAAACAATACACAATTAGGTTAGTCTAAATTGCTAGGCATAAGGCCCAATTCTAGTTAAATTAGAATTTACAACAACATTCATGGTAAGGCTTACCGTCACCTTTCAGTCATTGCCATCTTTGTCCCTTTCTTCTTACTCAGGTTAATGCAGTGCTATTCTCATTCAATATAGGATAAGATTTCTTTTGTAATTAAATATATTTGATTGTGACTTCTTACCTGTATCCCTATAATCATGCCAAGCTCAATGATAAATAGTTGGTGTGATGTTGGCACAAATCATCAAGGAAAGTTTTATGAACTGTTTCACATAATATCATATTGACTCTCGTTGCACAAATCATCAAGGAAAGTTTTCATCCCTTGTTGCACATGATGTGCCTGTTTTTGCTCTTAATGTATATCCTGGGGCATGCCCCTTATACTTTTTGTACACCTTTTTTTGGATTGATTAACCAGTTTTCCAGGAAAAAAAAAGAGGGTGCTCGACAATAGCTTTGGAGAACTCCAAAGCTATTATCAAGCAGTTTCGCAAACCAGATTCTGCAATTCAATCGCAAAAAAATATAAGTCAATCGCAGAAGTTTGTGATTGGCCTCCAGCTATTAGGAAAAAAAATTATTTTTGGATTGGATCGCTGAAGGAAAAACTATGTGAAACGGGCTCTAATATACTGGCAAGGCATTTAATAGGTGATTGTTGCCTAGAAGGTTCTTTATCCCAAAAGATATCAACAGTTGAGATTACGGTCAAAAAATGTTCTAAACTGTTGGTCCCTTTGCTATAAATAAAATTAGAAAAAAACAACTGCCACTCAAAATATAACAAAAACTCGAAAGAAACAGGAAGTAGTGTTCACAAAACTTAAAAATTCTAACGTTTATCTTATTTTCTAGTCCTTATTTTCTCACTAAGCAAATAGAAAAAAAGTGTTTGCCATTTCTAAGAGCCCATTTGGTATTGCTATGTTAATAGTGATTTAAAAAAAAAAAGAAAGAAAGAAATACCACCAAATTGTCGCTTCATATTCAATGTATTTTAAAAATGGATTCGATCTTTAAAATGTCTGTCAAAAGTTTTTACCAACGGACTCCAATCTCTTATTGATTCCAAACAAGTTCTAGTTGGTCCAAAATAAGTCAATCTAATTCAAACAGGCCCTAGATCATATTCTAATTTTTCTAAACTGATTTTGAGCTTTTAACGAATTTATTATTCTAGGATATAGTATCTATCCACAAAAACAGAATTACCTATTTTTCTCAGGAACAAATACTCAATTTGTAAATAAATCCATAGCCCTAATTTGCTTCGTGTATATGCTTGTGAAGAAATCCATAGCCCTAAAGAAATCAGTAGGTCAAGCACATATAGGGGCACAATGATTTTTACAGAGAAACAATCCAATTGATCAAATGCAGATCTAAATCTACAATCAATTCCACACCAAGAAATCTATAGATCTATAGATCTACAATCAATTAAAAGTGGGCATACATAACTCGAAAATGCACCTGATTCTTTGAATACAAAAAAACCCCGAAACCTTACCCCCAAAGACCTGATGTCCAAATCCCCTTGAAGCGTCCAAAATCAGTGACCTATAAAAAAACCAGCAATCACATATCTCAGTTGCAGAAATCAGTGACATCAAAATCTCCAACTCCAAAAGTCCATAGCAGTAGCAGCCAATTTGTTTAGGCAAAACCCAAAATCCAAAAGAGCAAAATTTTCTTAAGCAAAAGCACTCTCTGATAGATCAATATATATATATATACATACACATATATTTATATTTAAATAAAAAAAGGGAGTGTATGTCTATGCGTGTGTCTGGTACAGATCTGATGTGTGTTAGAGAGAGAGAGAGAGAGAGTGCTAACCAGATTTGATGGCGATGGAAGATGAGATCTCACATCTGATGGTGATGGTGAGGTCTTACCAGACAAAGGCGACGGCGGGAGTTAAGCCAGCAGTTGCGGTGACAGTGAGAGGGAGAGAGAAGGACAGAGACAGAGAGATCGCGACAGCGGCGGCACAAGTAACCGCGGCGGCGGCACGAACTTTGGTGGTTCAGGCTATGAAGATCAAAGAGTTAAACCAGAGGGAAAAGATAGAAGAAGAAGAGAGGGAGATAGAGCTCTAGGGTTCCTAAATGGTAAAGGAAGAGAGAGGGAGGATATGTCGATTTAAGGGGGAAAATATTGGGGGAAAATATTTGGTATATTTATTTACAAAATTGCCACCACATTTCATTTGTTTGGGATTTATTTACAAAAACTGCCACTGTATTTTCTTTTTATTGAAATTTTCTAACTTTCAATTCAAAATACTAACGGATTTTAATTTTTCTAACGGCAATTTACCGTTACAATTTTGTAACGGTAAATTTCCGTTAGAAATCTCAATTTTTGTCCGTTAGAAAATTGGGCTTTTGGTGTAGTGGATCCCATATTAATATAGGAAATGGACCAGATTGAAACTAAAGTGAAGTCCAAAGATAAATAGCACAGGTGCGCGTCTAAGGAACATGTAATATAATTGTTTCAGGAATCATATGTAGCCCAAGTGGGAGATTGTTAGGAAATTATATTTCCTAATAAGAGTGGGCAACATATTAATATCAATTATATTCTAAGGGCTATTAATTAAAAGGGCTTATATTATGTGGTCTAATTGTAGGAAGCCAATGGACTTCTACTGGGTATGGGTTTAATGAGTGGATACCAAATACTGACCCTGTTAGGAATAATGGAACCCTAACATATCAGTATATAAAGACATATAGGTTATGGTCCCCAATATGTCAAATCAATATACTACTTCCTCCTCCATCCCATCAAGAGAAGGAACCCATTACAGATCTAAGGAGATTTGACTGAGGAAGACATAACTGATCATCATCGTTCTTGTAAGGTTTACTAATTGCTTCCATGGATACAGGTATGTATTCTAATATATTGTACCCTTAATAATCTAATATGATATGATTCTAGGGCTGTGATTTTACTACTCTAGGGTTCTACAGTTTTATAGATTAAAGATTCTAACAGTTCATAGTAACAGTTATCCAACTATCTGAATATGATTATGAATGCTGACGATAGAGGGACATTAGTACACCACACAAGTCTAGCTATCGCTTCGAATATGTTCTTTTGCGTTGGAGTGCAGTTATCATTTTATAGTGGAATAAACGTTAACTGATCAATTAGTTAATTCGCTCATCAAAGAGTTTGATCATGGGAGTTAACAACTGGTCTGAGTCAACAATAAAGAACTTATGTCACACCCCAACCCGCCCCTGCGGCCTAGGACACGTGTAAC
Source organism: Hydrangea macrophylla (assembly GCA_033977485.1). NCBI lineage: Eukaryota > Viridiplantae > Streptophyta > Magnoliopsida > Cornales > Hydrangeaceae > Hydrangea > Hydrangea macrophylla. The sequence goes on along the minus strand of CM066985.1, from coordinate 77,052,994 downwards.
AAAGCCAAGGACCAAACAATCATATATATATATATATATATATATTTTTTTTTTTTTTTACGTTCCAAAAATCAATATTTTGATTGAAATATCAGGGGTAAAATATCATTTTATCAAATAAATTAATGAGGAATAAAATAAAGTTTTAAAACCGTCAAATGGTACTTGGGCAAAGTTTCCCCCATTATAGTACCCTTCACCCTGGTTCCATAACTAAAACATTTTTAACCCATGTTGTACTCATTTATTTAAATATTCCAAAACATATCAAAACCCAACTAAATATATAAATATTACAAACTCATTCTGACATTTATTTCTAAACATATTTAAAAGTATAAACTTTAAATTTATTACAATCTTATTCAACTCCTCACATATAAACATATAAGCAAGCTAGACCCAGCCCCGTAGTCTCGATCATTTCTCACTGTGGTATTCATCTGAACCTGCGTGGTCATTAGCCACAAAAAATCGAATAAGTTTTCGCCTAGTGAGTACGTGGTACTAATCATGCAATTGGAGTATTCAATGATTCATAACACCAATTAAACATTCACAACAATAAATGGTCGCCGGCGTGTCAAGCAATCAATCACCATCGTTCTGGATCCTTGATTCCGGGCCAATCTCACTTTTTCCGTCGCATATAGCGAAATCACTCTCATTCATTCCTGACCGTAGTCAATTCGCTGTGGTCGTCACCACTATCCCCTTTTCTCTGAGGATTTCATCATCATCATCCCCCTTTTCTCTGAGGAATGGGCGTCCCTTATATACGGGCTAAACAATGGTGATTATCACTTGAGACCCTTTGACCCAAATAAGCACATAAGCAGCTCAACATGTCAACATGGCAATTTCAACATTTTAGACATGTTAAATACAAACTAATCACATGCTTTTCTACTTAATCAATAATTAAGCATTTAAAAACATTTAATAACAAATAAATAACATTAAACATCCAATTTTGGGATTAGGACACTCACCTCACAAATAGGTCCCAATTAAACTTAGAATTCCCAAATCGCTTCGCAAAACTAGCTCCTAATGATTCCAATGATAATCCTATACAATTTTGGTAAACTATATGTTACCAACTCATTTGGGTAACGAAAAATCTATCGATTAAATTGAAAATAAATTATACCAAAAGGTTAGACTTACCCCCCACGAGTTTAAATATGGCTTCGCATCGTGATTTGGACAACAAACAACGAAGTTATGGCATTGAGAAGGTGAGACCCAACCTTTCTCTTTATCTTCTCTCGCAGCTCTCTCACTCCCCATGACTCTCAGTTTTTTTTTTTTTTTTTTTCAATTTCCTATCCTTTATTATTATTATTATTATTTTATTTAACTAATATAATACATATATATTACTCCTAAGAGGCACCACTGCCGCCGCCTAATACACCAACACACACTGCACGTTTGGTTTTCACTTTTTCACTTTTTTTTTTTTAACATTGAGATGAGTCACCACCTTGGTGTCATCTAACTAATCTTTATACTAATTGCACTTACACCCCCACAACTTTTAAATTCATATTATAAAACCCCCTGAATATTATATTAACTAGCTCAATATCTAAATAGATATGTATCTATGTCATGTATGAGTCTCAAACGGGGTTCTAAATATCATATGAAGTCATTAATTAGCCTACTAATTATACCATGTGTCCAATTACGCCCTCATAAGGGTACTCAAACTCATCTCATAAATAATCATGAACTATAATAGAATATTAAAACACTGAATATTTTATCAATTAAATAATTATATGGCATCAGCATGTATCATAATGTACACATTTACATTTACATGTCTACCATTTAACCACATAAATGCATATTTATGCAATTTATATTATCCAAACCTCTCTTGGGTCACACTTTCATATCTGCCCCACCTCTAGTGGAACTTTCAACTGTGCCCTTTATCAAGCACTTATCACATGGGGTAACTAGAACTTACCCAAATCATCACATGCAATTAATTAATGCATGTAAATTAAATATTACTTCTATTTTTCGGGCACGGGTATTACATCTTTTCCTCCCTTTTAGGAAGTTTGTCCCCAAACTTTTCTCACTTCACGAATCAAGTAGATATAAGTATTTCTTCTCAAACCTTTACTTATTCATATGAAGCAACACGGTTATAAAATACATTATGCCCACTGGTGTGACCACAATCGCAACTGACTGGTCCCCATTCTTATCAATATTTCCCAATTGGCACACTAGAATTTCAATCCCACTTGGTTTGTAAAATTATACCATTTGCTGAAGATGAATCTTCTAGAATATTTCTTTCCCCATAGTAGTCATTTCCCCAATTATTCTAGAACACCAAGTATCAGTGGGTAATAAAACGTCTCGCAAAGGTTCAGTTCCATTTCCTTTGCTTCTCACAAAATTCAGAACTTCTTCATAATCAACTGCTTCCTTCTAAGAAGACAAGTGCTAGTATCCACATAATTTCGCAAATTCTTTTCACATATAGGTTGTTTAATCCCAGCAAATCTGCAGTTTTAATTTGTAACCACGATCTGATTGGATCAACCTGTCCACAAATCATATATATGACAATGGCTAATTCTTGTTGATTTTGGCTACCCCCGTCATGAAATTTACTACGATAAATATTCAATTTCAGATTGTTGATAATATTATTCACAATAACCCCACGAACCTTCATTGATTTTGCCCTTATACCACGCATCGTAAAGAATGTTTTACATTTCCCCATCTAAAGACAGCTTTCTCAACATCTTAGTTGAAACTTTTACGTGAAAGAACTTAAATGCCAAATCAATCTTCAAGAAGACTTGTGTTCCTATAACTAATTACTAAGTCATCATATCAATGAAATGCAATTGGTAGTGTCGCAAACCCAATTATCAACATACTTATACTCAAAACTCATCATATACTTCAATATTTCTTTTGAACCCATTCTCTTGAGTTACCTTCACTTGAAGTAAATGCCTGACTTTGAAATTCTGATACGTTTTACTGTAGAGCAGAGCTCAATCACTTTCTTTTTAATGCTTTATCACAAATTTCTAAAACAGAAACTCAAACCGATCTTTAAGTCAATTTTTCGTTCATCTATTATAGCAATGCTGGATGACTTCAATTTAATATCATCATTCCTTCCCCAATTTTTGGAACAAATTTAGCTTCCAAATAAATTCTGAATCTTGACTCAAATCTTTTCTGAACAGTCAACGCGCACACGAAACCCCCGTTGATCTCTGATTCAAGCACCAACAACCCTTTTGTCCTCACCTGATTAATATAAAATTTCAAACTGTAGCTATCACGAGTTTCAACTGTCCTCTGTACCATCTATTCAATTGTCGTTGTATAACTAAATATTCCAAGTCAAGACAATCAATATAAACTTCAGGCTCGTAAGAATATTACTGTCAAATGCTCAATATAGAAAGAATACCATGAATTTTCAATCTTGTAGCAGACAATTCATTTTATGAAATTTCAACCATATGCAGCCTAAATTACTGTTGCATCAACGTATAACCCAATCCCAACACAAACCTTTGCAATAATAATATCAGTATCATCATAGATCGAATTTCTTTGATCATTGAGAACTTCACTGTAATCGATATAAGTTTTACATGTGTTTTTGCACAGAAGAAAAATCTTCAATAAATTTTTCAATAATACCAGTCAATACCATAACTTCAAATTTATGTCACCTTCATAAGTGCTAATTGATTGATTTCCAAAGACACCCATGAAATCTCTATCCCTTTGAATCACATATTCTAGAAATACAACTGTTCCACCAGATATTCAACATAAGGCAAAGCTTCACAATTCTCAAACTTTTCATACTGTAGAACTTACTTGTTTAAGCCCCAATATATAGAAATCAATATACATATTTGTCCCCTCTTTGTAGCACTTGCAATTAATAACCAACTGATTTTGTCGCGATACAATTTAAAAAATGATCCAACACTCCTCAACCTCAAGTTTTCTCCAGTTTACCCAACTGTGCAATACCATTTTAAAGACGTCACTTGTATATAAACAAGATCACTCGTTGATCTCCAAGTGTAATCCGAAGCAACAAGCAATTTCTCCTTTCCCATGGTGGAATTCTACACAATAATACGTTTGAGGAATACAATACTCGCCAGTTATTGTAACTCAATACCTGCTTGAAGATATCCAGAACATCTCTTTAAGATGAAGTGTTTCATTGCTCTGTCATACTCGCCTTGTAACCAAGAATATCCCAACTCAGTTCCCAAGAAATAAATTGATACTCTTTCTACCCCATCAACCGAAATCATGTATCCACAGCAAACAGTATTAAGAATAATACATAGGATATCACAAGTTACTTCCAGACCATTTTCTTTCTAAAATCATTTGGAATTCATTTTAGAATATAATATTCCAATTTAAAATCAAAGTAAAGGTAATGTACTCTGTAACACCCGTACCCGGGGGACGGGTAAATTATTATTTTTATATGCATTAATTAATATAATTAGTGTATAAAACGGATTAAGGGGAGGCTTGGACTCGCCCATGTAAAAGTGTTCAGAGAGGGACACTAGTTGAAAAAAAAGTTCCCAGTGAGGTGGGACAGGTATTGAAGTGGAACCCAACAAAAGGGTAAATTGGTAATTTGCATTTTAAATGATTAAATGTATTTTTACGTGACTACATGAATAGTTGTTTAAATGCTTTCATATTATGTGTTGATATATGTTTAGCATTTGGAGTTAGTTTAAAACACTCCCATAAGGGTATAAATGAAAAGGATTTAAAATTAGTAGGTACGATAGCAATTTCACAAAATATGTGGGACTCACGTTGGGACCCATACGAAACTTAGACAAACACCATTTAAATATTTGGGTAGTTAATGAAATGTTCGGGGGATTTCAGTATAAGAACCTAGGAAATTTGGAGGGTGTAAATGAAAGAAGGAAGAAACTTACTTGACACCTCAATGCATGAGGATGCATGGGTGTCAAGAGTTTGTTAACTCTCAAAAATTAGACAGATTGGATGAGAAAGAGAGAGCCGGCGAGATAGGGAGGAAGACGAGAGTCACCGTTCGCCGTAATCTTGCCGTATCGTCGCCATTCGTCGTCCAATTCGCGAACCGAAGCCATATTCGGACTCGTGGAGGTGAGACGGTCATTTGCATGTCTTTAAATTCTGTTTTAATTGACAGTTTTTGGAGGCTTAATTCAATCGGTGAACCACGGGTTGCCGGATTCTTGTAGGATTACACCGGAGTAGAAATTGAGCTGGGTTTTGGGTGGAAATCAACATCTAGAGGCTTAATTTGGGGTAAAAATCTGAAATTGGTGAGTTTTCTAACTTAAGCCTTGATGTGGTTCATGTTATGTGCTTCAATTTCTAGTTAGAAATAATAACTCTGGATTTAGTAGTCAAATTCATGTTAAAGTTAGAATCACATGTTGATTTGGTAAAGAAATATTCATGATTATGTGACTATGTGCTTATGTGTTAAGTGGTCAATGAATGATTGGGAATAATGGTTCATTATGGTGAAATAAGGGAGGAGAAGAGGAAGAAATCCGCTTTAAGAACGGATGTCCAAGGAATAGAAGTGGCCGCGGGACCAAGGGAAAGGTCTTCGGGTCGGAGTGAACCATTAGCCCATGAATTCTGCGATTACGTATGCTTATGTGCTTGAATTGCCGCATTACACATGTTCATGACATCACTAGCATGTTAGTTAATTCACTAAGCAAAATGCTTAAGAAAACCGTTTTCCTATTTCTGTTGTGGTACATAACAACCACCGCAGGTTCGGAGCAAGGTACGGAAAGGAGGTGAATCGAGCTTGGAAATGGGGAAAGGCTTAGGATTTATTGTATCAGTTTAACCGCATAATATGATGTAAATTATGGTTTGGGACTTGTGATAATTAAGTTATAATGTTTTAGTGTGAAAGTTGGGGTTAACCTTAGAGGAACTTATGTAATTCCTTATGTTAAAACTATGGATTTTGTGTGGTAGTTAAGTTGGACCATTCCGGCAAGTCCGGGTGTATATCTGTCACGCCCCGACGTAGCATAATTCAGGAAAGCATTTAATTTCCTTTATGGACTCGTAGGTCGTGACAAGTGAGTGTGACCAATTGTCCCTGCAACAAATAACTTAACAAACATTTCTAGAGCAAAGGATACTAACAAAAACATAAGCTCCGAAATAAAAAACTTACTAAACTATTACAGCAGTCATAGTCTTAGGCACAAAACGCCTTATTCAAAAGTCTAAACTAGTTTATTACAAAGCCCAAATTAAAAGACATAGGGAAATATAAAGCAGCCTCCTGGAAAGTCTCTTGACTCTAAGTAGCATAGTCAAAATACCCTGGCTGCTCCTGACCCTGAAAATCTGGACATACAGTCCAGGACGCATCAACGCCGTCAGCTTATGAAAGCTGGTGAGTAAAATAAACAAGTGCTCGCAATGTATATATAAGCATATAAACAACGGTGCAATTTAACTTTTAAAAACAATATATTCAAGGTTCCAATTCCAACATAAGCCATGGGGAATAAAAGAAAGCAATAAATATGCGACCATGCATGAACAATGTAATATCTCATCTTTCTGACTCTTTTCTCTCAACAAAACTCAACACAACCAAACCATTATCTTAGATACCAGGAATACTATCCGATCGATATCCAAAACAGCACACCAAACTATCGCTTCAGATACCAGGAATAATATCCGATCGATATCTAAGCCACACTCAATACCATCATTTCGGATACCAGGAATACTATCCGATCAATATCCGAAACAAGCGCCTTAGATACCAGGAATAATATCCGATCGATATCTAAGCCGTACACAACACTACCACCATCGCTTCGGATATCAGGAATACTATCCGATCAATATCCGAAACAAGCGCCCTAGATACCAGGAATAATATCCGATCGATATCTAAGTCGTACACGACACTGTCGCCTCCAATACCAGGAATACTATCCGATCGATATTGAGGTCGCACACCAGACCGCTACTCTTTACTCTTTTCACGCTTTCTCACATACATGCATGTTGACACAACCTCAACCCTAATATGTATGTCAATGTTTCATAAATAACATCATTAATAAATCACAAAGCCGGATAATCGTACGAGCATAAATTTCGGCCTAAGTTGTTCTTGTTTCGTACAATTCTTAAAACGTAGGCCTTTAAAACAATATTTTTGCCAAACTGTTCTTTAAAAACTTTTAAAACATTTTCCAAACAGTCCCTTACCAAAAATCACACAAACTGCCAAAACTGCCACCTCGCGCGAGCGGATCGCGCGAGCGAGGGGGAGGGCAGATCGCGCGAGCGGATCGCGCGAGCGGAGGGGCTGGACAGGTTGCGCGAGCGGATCGCGCGCGCGAGGGGGGGGGGAAAGGTCCGCGCGAGCGGGCCGCGCGAGCGGGTCGCGCGCGCGAGTTCTTGCAGAATGTCATCTTCTTCGTCTTCTCCCCTGTTTCTGGTTTTAAAACTGAAATTTACCCATTTTCAGAATCTGTTCGTACTAAGACATGTGATATATGGTTCTCCTCGGTTTTCCGCGTAGATTAAGAATACGCGATCAATTTTAACTAATACGGATTATATCACTAGTTATTCGCGATTAAAGTTAGAGTGACAAAACTTAAAATCAACGGTTCGTCGCGATACGGGTAAATTACTGTGTAGGATTCGAACCACAGCTTATCGGGATCAATATCTTCCATTCCCAATTTACAGAATCGATTTTGGTTACGATTTCTAAAACTTCAATTTCCAAGCTTTAATGGTGTATTGATATATATACACATATACACACATATATACACTGAAATACACATATATAGACATTGAGAGTGAGTTTAAATTACTCACAGAGCCGATTATACAGAAAATTAAAGGCCGAGAGCTTCCGCCGTAAAAATCCGTCGAGAATTCCGTCGTTCCGAAATTCTTCCCGTTCTTGATTTTGAGATATATATAGCTATATATCTATGTATGTGACAGTGTATATATATATATATATAATCTGTATGTGTGTGTGTGTTTGATTTTGAGAGGAAGAGAGAACAATGGAGAGTTATGGAGAGAATGAGAGATACTGTGAGAAATTTAGAGATACACACACATATATAAACTGTGCCCAAAATTGGGCTCCAAGCAAGGGAAGGATTTTACACGGTGTGGTTGAGCTCACGTGCTCCCACACCCAAGACGCGATGTAGTCGCAGTTTTAAAACATTAACTGGTATTTTACGGTTGGAATAAAAATACATAAAATTATATTAACGTAGGAATTAAAATCCCGGTTATACAAAAATATAGATATCGATTTTGAAACCACAGAAAATATTTTGGAAATTACGGTTTGACCCCAGATAAATGTTTATAAATAGAAATTAAAACAGATGCTCATGGAAATGAAATGCCGTATTTATTTATTAATGATAATAAAAATACAGGGCGTTACACCCTACCCACCTTAACAGAGATTTCGCCCCGAAATCTGAGCTAACTAATCCTGAAACAACTCGGGGTATCTAGTCCTCATGTCTGATTCTAACTCCCACGACGCCTCTCCTTCGTCATGATGCCTCCACTGAACCTTAACCAAAGGAACGTCTCTTCTCCTCAGCCTCTTGATACTCTGGTCGAGAATTCTCACAGGTCTATCCTTGTAGACAACACTCTGACTCGTCTCAATATAATCAAAATTAACCACATGTGAAGGATCCCGTATGTATTTCCTTAACATACTGACATGGAACACATTATGAACACCAGACATCTTTGGTGGCAACGCGAGCCGATAAGCCACTTTCCCAACACGCTCCAAAATCTCGAACGGTCCGATGAAACGAGGTGCCAACTTCCCTCTCTTCTGACCAAAACGTACTACTCCACGAACAGGTGAAACCTTAAGGAGTACGTGATCACCGATACTGAACTCCAAGTCCTTTCGACGTCGATCCGCATAACTCTTGTGCCTACTCTGTGCAGTTTTCATCCTTTCCTTGACCAGTGAAATCTTCTCATTGGTCTCTCTCACCAAATCTGGTCCCAAAAGTTCTCTGTCTCCCACTTCAGCCCAACATAATGGAGATCGACAAGGCCGTCCGTACAAAGCTTCGAATGGCGCCATTCCAATACTCGAGTGATAACTGTTGTTATACGCAAATTCAACCAAAGGTAAGTGCGTCTCCCAAGACTCTTCAAAGTCAATTGCACAAGCTCTGAGCATATCTTCCATTATCTGATTAACACGCTCGGTCTGTCCATCGGTCTGAGGATGGAATGCAGTACTCATCTTGAGCGAAGTTCCCATAGCCTTCTGCAGACTTTCCCAAAATCCCGAGGTAAAGCGTGCATCGCGGTCTGATACAATAGATACGGGTGCACCGTGCAGTCGCACCACTTGTTGAAGATACATTCGACTCATCCGTTCTACTGGGTAAGTCATATTGTACGCGATAAAGTGTGCAGACTTCGTCAAACGATCCACAATTACCCAAATCGCATCATGATTCTGTTGTGACCGGGGTAATCCAACCACGAAATCCATAGTTATGTGTTCCCACTTCCATCCTGGGACAGGTAAGGGTTGCAACAATCCCGAGGGTCTCTGATGTTCGGCCTTCACTTGTTGACAAGTCAAACATTTAGACACAAACTCGGCTACTTCTCGTTTCATCCCTTCCCACCAGAAGTTTCTCTTCAGGTCTTTATACATCTTTGTTCCTCCTGGGTGTACTGTCAGTCTCGATTTATGTGCTTCTTCGAGAATATCTTTTCTCAAATCTCCTGAATCTGGCACACACAATCTGTCTCGACACCTGTACCCTCCATCGGCCCCAACCTTCCATTCTGTCGGGTCCTTCTCTAACATCTTGGCGAACCATGCTTGAAACTTCTCATCTCCCTTCTGGGCTTCGATAATTCGACTCACAAGTGTTGGTTGTACCACGAGGCATCCAAAGTGTTGCCCGACACTTCCCTCAGAAATCTGCACATCAAATTCTGCGATTGTCTCTAAAGCTTTCCATTCCCTCAACATCAATGAAGCAATCATTCCTCGAGGCTTCCGGCTTAGGGCGTCAGCGACTACATTAGCCTTACCGGGGTGGTACTCTAATGTAAAGTCGTAATCCTTAATCAGCTCCATCCACCTACGTTGCCTCATGTTCAACTCCTTCTGAGTAAACAAATACTTGAGGCTCTTGTGGTCTGAGAACAAATCAAACTTCTCCCCGTAGAGGTAGTGTCTCCAGGTCTTGAGCGCGAACACTACTGCTGCCAGCTCCAAATCATGAGTTGGGTAATTCAATTCATTCGGCTTCAACTGTCGTGAACCATATGCGATAACCTTTCCGTCTTGCATAAGGACACATCCCAATCCTTGATACGAGGCGTCACTAAAAATAGTGAACTTCTCACCATCCCTTGGTATCGCAAGCACTGGCGCTGTTGTCAATCTCTCTTTCAATTTCAGAAAAGCGCGTTCATGCTTATCAGTCCATTCGAACTTCAAATCTTTCTTAGTCAAACCAGTTAACGGGGCTGCTATCTTGGAGAAACCTTCTACAAATCTCCGATAGTAACCAGCTAGTCCCAGAAAACTTCTGACTTCTGTAGCATTGGTCGGCCGAGTCCAATTCGCCACTGCATCGGTTTTGGAGGAGTCAACTGCGATTCCTTGTTGAGAGATCACATGCCCGAGAAACTTAACTTCCTGAAGCCAGAATTCACACTTGCTGAATTTAGCATACAGGCGGTGATCCTTGAGAGTCTGCAATGCGATCCTCAGGTGTTGTTCATGCTCTTCCTCTGACTTGGAATAGATCAAAATATCATCAATAAAAACAATAACGAATTGATCCAAGTATGGCTTGAATACTCTGTTCATCAAGTCCATAAACACAGCCGGAGCATTCGTCATCCCAAACGGCATCACTAAGAACTCATAGTGTCCGTATCTCGTCCTGAAAGCAGTCTTAGGTATATCCTCCTTCCGCACCCTCAACTGGTGATACCCTGACCGTAGATCAATCTTAGAAAAGGTCGTGGCTCCTTGCAACTGATCAAACAGATCGTCTATCCGAGGTAAAGGGTACTTATTCTTGATAGTAACCTTATTTAGTTCTCGGTAGTCAATACACAACCGCATTGACCCATCCTTCTTCTTCACAAACAACACTGGTGCTCCCCAGGGTGAAGTACTTGGACGAACAAAACCCAACTTCTCAAGTTCTTGAACTTGTTCCTTCAGCTCCAACAACTCTGTAGGGGCCATCCTGTAGGGAACCTTGGTTATAGGTCGAGTACCTGGCACCAATTCCACACAGAATTCTATGTCCCTTTCCGGCGGTAATCCTGAAATATCTCGGAATACTTCCTCGAACTCTTTGATTACCGGTATTGATGATACTGTCACCTCTGCACTGACAACCTCAATGTTTGCTAGGCATCTAGTGAGGAACATATCACCCGAAGGGTTACATTGGAAATCGAAGAGTCGATTCCCCTTGTCCGCAAATGTGATCTTCTTCTTTGCACAATCCAACTTTGCATGATTCTTCTCGAGCCAATCCATTCCCAGGATTATATCGAACTCCTTCATCGACAGAACCACCAATCTTGCCAAAAGTTCGCGGTCTCCTAACCGAAGAGGACAATCCTTACACACATGTAATAACTTGACTGTGGTCCCTAAGGGTGAGACAGCACTCAAAGCTTCCTCTAAACGATGCGGTACGATTCCCAACTTCTGAACGATCTTAACAGATATAAAGGAATGTGTAGCACCCGTGTCAAATAAAACTTTAACATGAGAGTTAAACAAGGTTAGAGTACCTTCCACTGCTCGTTGCTCAGGCAATCCTTCCTCATAAGCACCTCCTCCATACCCTGTTTCTTCATAACCAGCAGCCTCGGGAATAACAGCATTCAGGCGGGCCTGTCCTTGCTGACCATAGTTGCCTTTCCTAGGAGCCTTGCACTCCGGACTTATGTGACCTGGCATGCCACAATTATAGCACACAATTCCCGGACAATCAGCACGCCTAGTCTGTCTGCAATCTTTAGCTCGGTGACCGGGATTACCACAATTGAAGCAGTTGTTGTTTTTGGCCCCTTCTATTGCTAGAGGCTGATACTGCTGAACTGCTTGTGTCTGTTGAGGTTTCTTCCCTCCATCCCAGGTCCTTTTCTGTCCTTGAGGGTACCCTGGTTTCTGTCCGGGATAACCCTTCTGCGGAGGTCGATTTCCAAACGGCTTCGAATTCTGACACCCATCATTCTCTAACCCCGTAGCCAATCTCACCAGAGCTTCAAATGACTGGCCCAGATGCCCCATAGTCAAATGTCTGAGAGACAGGTTGAGACCTCGGTGATACTTCTTGATTTTCCTCTGGGGTGTGTCCACCATATGTGGAGCAAAGCGAGACAGACGCTCAAATCGAGTAGTGTACTCTCGGACAGTCAGATTCCCTTGAGTCAACTCCATAAACTCTTTCTCCCTCTTGTCCTTCTCTTCTTCGGGGAAATACTTCTCAAGAAATCTTTCCTTAAACACCACCCACGGCATTCTTCTTGCAGCTTCTTCCCCAATGGTCGCCTTTTCTGCATCCCACCAATCAGCCGCTGAATAAGATAGCTGAAAGATAGCCAGACGCTTCTTCTCCAGATCAGTGCACTCTATGGTCTCAAAGATACGCTCCATCTGACGTAGCCACTGTTCCGCTTGCCAGGGTTCATCAGTTCCAGCAAAATACTCAGGTCGCAGAGCATGAAATTCCTTGAGAAGCTTGTCTCCAGTCTGGTGGGCTTGCCTTCCATTCCCGTTGTAATTCCCATTCTGATTATTGTTCCTTGCGTTCTGATCACTAACCCTTTCCAACCTCCTTACAAAAGCTTCGAACATCCCGGTTGGATCTATTACTGGCGGTGCATCTTCAATAGCGGGACGATTCCTGAGATTTCTTCCAGCCATCTGATCGAGAGAACGGTACCTATCCATCAATCAACAGAATTCGGTCAACCTCTCGAGAAGAAAGAAAATTCTAAACGATAGACAGCGACTAAACACGGAACGAAGTCGAACTATCTTATCTTAATTCTATCTTAACGGGAGATCCTATGTGTTCTGGACAATTGGTCGAGCCATAACCTGGCTTTGATACCAAAAAGCCTGTCACGCCCCGACGTAGCATAATTCAGGAAAGCATTTAATTTCCTTTATGGACTCGTAGGTCGTGACAAGTGAGTGTGACCAATTGTCCCTGCAACAAATAACTTAACAAACATTTCTAGAGCAAAGGATACTAACAAAAACATAAGCTCCGAAATAAAAAACTTACTAAACTATTACAACAGTCATAGTCTTAGGCACAAAACGCCTTATTCAAAAGTCTAAACTAGTTTATTACAAAGCCCAAATTAAAAGACATAGGGAAATATAAAGCAGCCTCCTGGAAAGTCTCTTGACTCTAAGTAGCATAGTCAAAATACCCTGGCTGCTCCTGACCCTGAAAATCTGGACATACAGTCCAGGACGCATCAACGCCGTCAGCTTATGAAAGCTGGTGAGCAAAATAAACAAGTGCTCGCAATGTATATATAAGCATATAAACAACGGTGCAATTTAACTTTTAAAAACAATATATTCAAGGTTCCAATTCCAACATAAGCCATGGGGAATAAAAGAAAGCAATAAATATGCGACCATGCATGAACAATGTAATATCTCATCTTTCTGACTCTTTTCTCTCAACAAAACTCAACACAACCAAACCATTATCTTAGATACCAGGAATACTATCCGATCGATATCCAAAACAGCACACCAAACTATCGCTTCAGATACCAGGAATAATATCCGATCGATATCTAAGCCACACTCAATACCATCATTTCGGATACCAGGAATACTATCCGATCAATATCCGAAACAAGCGCCTTAGATACCAGGAATAATATCCGATCGATATCTAAGCCGTACACAACACTACCACCATCGCTTCGGATATCAGGAATACTATCCGATCAATATCCGAAACAAGCGCCCTAGATACCAGGAATAATATCCGATCGATATCTAAGTCGTACACGACACTGTCGCCTCCAATACCAGGAATACTATCCGATCGATATTGAGGTCGCACACCAGACCGCTACTCTTTACTCTTTTCACGCTTTCTCACACACATGCATGTTGACACAACCTCAACCCTAATATGTATGTCAATGTTTCATAAATAACATCATTAATAAATCACAAAGCCGGATAATCGTACGAGCATAAATTTCGGCCTAAGTTGTTCTTGTTTCGTACAATTCTTAAAACGTAGGCCTTTAAAACAATATTTTTGCCAAACTGTTCTTTAAAAACTTTTAAAACATTTTCCAAACAGTCCCTTACCAAAAATCACACAAACTGCCAAAACTGCCACCTCGCGCGAGCGGATCGCGCGAGCGAGGGGGAGGGCAGATCGCGCGAGCGGAGGGGCTGGACAGGTCGCGCGAGCGGATCGCGCGCGCGAGGGGGGGGAAAGGTCCGCGCGAGCGGGCCGCGCGAGCGAACCTCGCGCGAGCGGGTCGCGCGCGCGAGTTCTTGCAGAATGTCATCTTCTTCGTCTTCTCCCCTGTTTCTGGTTTTAAAACTGAAATTTACCCATTTTCAGAATCTGTTCGTACTAAGACATGTGATATATGGTTCTCCTCGGTTTTCCGCGTAGATTAAGAATACGCGATCAATTTTAACTAATACGGATTATATCACTAGTTATTCGCGATTAAAGTTAGAGTGACAAAACTTAAAATCAACGGTTCGTCGCGATACGGGTAAATTACTGTGTAGGATTTGAACCACAGCTTATCGGGATCAATATCTTCCATTCCCAATTTACAGAATCGATTTTGGTTACGATTTCTAAAACTTCAATTTCCAAGCTTTAATGGTGTATTGATATATATACACATATACACACATATATACACTGAAATACACATATATAGACATTGAGAGTGAGTTTAAATTACTCACAGAGCCGATTATACAGAAAATTAAAGGCCGAGAACTTCCGCCGTAAAAATCCGTCGAGAATTCCGTCGTTCCGAAATTCTTCCCGTTCTTGATTTTGAGATATATATAGCTATATATCTATGTATGTGACAGTGTATATATATATATATAATCTGTATGTGTGTGTGTGTTTGATTTTGAGAGAAAGAGAGAACAATGGAGAGTTATGGAGAGAATGAGAGATACTGTGAGAAATTTAGAGATACACACACATATATAAACTGTGCCCAAAATTGGGCTCCAAGCAAGGGAAGGATTTTACACGGTGTGGTTGAGCTCACGTGCTCCCACACCCAAGACGCGATGTAGTCGCAGTTTTAAAACATTAACTGGTATTTTACGGTTGGAATAAAAATACAGAAAATTATATTAACGTAGGAATTAAAATCCCGGTTATACAAAAATATAGATATCGATTTTGAAACCACAGAAAATATTTTGGAAATTACGGTTTGACCCCAGATAAATGTTTATAAATAGAAATTAAAACAGATGCTCATGGAAATGAAATGCCGTATTTATTTATTAATGATAATAAAAATACAGGGCGTTACAATATCGCAATTAGTTTTGGACAAGTTACGCTTGTAACTAAGTTATATGTGAAGTTTTGAACTCTCTTCCAACAAAATTCTATGTTCATCCTAGTGTAACCAAGGTTTGGGCTTGTATGGCTTATTTTGACTCAATTAAGCTTGGGTACTAGTGTAAGGAGTTTAAAAGTATTCCAAGGTGTATTTGAGTTATGTTCAAGAGGTTTTGTAAGGTTTCAAAGTGTTTGAGTGAGTTTTTGGTTTCAAAACTTCATGTAAATAGGTTGAAAGTTGCTGCTGCAGAAATGGTTCTGCAGAGGGGCTTTCGACCGGTCGAAGGGACCCGTTCGACCGGTCGAAAAACCCACTGCCAGCCCTTTGATTTTAAATGTTCCTATGTTTTGTTTTAACTTATAAAAGGCCAAGAGGGTACCTTTGGGGTCCCATTGACCTATAGAAACTTTACTTTTAGTTCCAAAGGTTGATAAGTATTTTTCGCGGAATTTCTTAATCAACACAAGTTATACTAGTGTTCTTTGGCTCAAACTTGTTTAAACAAAGCTTCAAACTCTTCCTCAAAATGTTTTCATGCATATGCTAACTCTTAGAATGAACTTGAGTTAGTTTCTTGTTGAAATTCAATTGGAATAAGTTGAAATCTTCCAACGGTTGCGTGATTTGATGAGTTTCGGTGCTTTTGTGCACTTTTCGATAGTTCTAAGTTGGTTGTGAAGTAACCCCAAGTGACTTGTGTGTTTGGGGACTTCTTAGAATGTTAAATGGGGGAAAATATGGTTCAGAGGGTATCTGGACCGGTCGAATTGACCCGCTCGACCGGTCGAATGCCCCTCTGCCCAAAACAGTGATTTTGGAAACATTTTCTGACGGCTTTTACGGAAACGGGCATAACTCTTTGTAGAAAATTCGAATTCATGCGCCGTTTTTTGAATTGGAACCGGGACTCAAAGAGCTATCTTTTGATGTAAAATTTTGTCATATTTTATTAATGACCATTTTGCCCTTGGGCTATTTTATCTCAGCATAGTAGTTTTAAACTACTTCAAATCATGTTTTACCTTCATAACTAACATGGTTCTTACTTATGAGTGTATTTTGGGTGCGTATAGTCTTGTTACACGTGTCCTAATCCGTGGGGGCGGGTTAGGGGTGTGACATACTCATTTGAGCTTCCTAGCCCAATAGTCTTCATTTGAAATCTTTCTCCATAAAATAAAAATGTTTACACAACTATCATATAATCAAAATATTTTCCATTAATAACTCCTTTAAACAACAATTGAGATACCTATATTAATTAAAATCATTTTCACCAATTTCCCCCTTATCCAAGTTGAGTCAACTCCAACCATTTTCTTTATCAAAATATTTTTAAACACTTCCTGATTCACAATAGATCAGTTTTTTTTTTCCTTCACAAAAGATGATTTCAAAACATTTTCTACTAATTTAAACATATATAACTCACTTAACATAATTCAAATATCCTAGAAATTTCTAATACATTATTAGTAACTAAATTCAAAGTCTGAAAGTTTCCAGTGATATACTAGGATACCTGACAATTGCTACAGTGCAGTGCAATAGTCAGATCTCCATTGCTTACATATATAGTACAAAGAAATAATAGAAATATTATTACCTGAGGCACATGGTGGTTAAACAAGTCTTGCAGTGGTTTGGATGTCAAAAAGATTACTACTTACTAAACTTGTAAACCCATTTTCAAATTCAGATGTCTGCTGGAAAATTCTGTTACCCTGTATAGCCAATCAACCCAATTAATTATTCGTAGAGCACAGCTACTTAGTCTTGATCCCAATCAACCAAAACCCTAACCAGAAAAGAATGATTCATAACCGTAGTGACACCCAATCGATAGAAACACAATGGAAAAGTCTGTTACTTTTAATTGACCCCAAATCTACTCTTCATACTAGGGGTGTTCAAAAACCGAACCAAATCGACAAACCGAACCGAACCGATCGGTTCGGTCGGTTTTAATTTAATTTGTGCAGTGCAAAACCGAAATCGAACCGAAAATTTACACACTCCGAACCGAACCGAACCGAACCGAACCGAAACCGATCGGTTTTGTCAAAAACCACACCGAACCGAACCGAACCGAACCGTTTACACCCCTACTTCATACTGACACGTTGGAGAACCAATCATTATTTGATAAAAATAGATGCATCCCAAGAAATTGAAATAAATAAATTTATGTTGAGAGATTCCTCAACAAGCCAATATAACCCAAATAGAGTTGAGAGATTCCTTAACAACCCAATATAACCCAAATAGAGTTGAGAGATTCCTCAACAACCCAAGATAACTTAAGCGACTGGATAAATTCCCCAATATCTTATTACCAGGACAAACTCAGTATTTCACTCTCAATCCCAAGAGAATATAATGAGCTCGATAAATACTCCCAAAGATCATCACCGAATAAATTGAAAAATAAGAGATAATAATAATATCGTATCTGCTCATAGTGCCCATAATAAATCATAAGAAATCCAGATTTTTCCAAATTATAATATTTGAATACTAGAAGACCCACCGTAAATAAAGAAATCCAGATGCCCAATTTCTTAGCAGAAAGTAAGAAATAATCTTCACAAATAATAATATTCGAAAGGAAATCCATACTCGCATTCATAACCCAATTCTCAATAACCCTTTATCAAGTCAATACCGTTGATAAAATGATACCCGCCAAATCATTTCAAGATGACCAACTTAACCCTTGATTTCTGAACCCAAATTCCACAAATATTCCCAAACATGGATTTTCTTACTAAATTCTCAATTAATCTTTCCAACTCAATCAATTCAACATATGGAAAAATATTCCCCTTTATACTCCTTTTTTTTTCCACAATGAAGCTTCCAACCATCTCTCCACATATTACAATATGTAGAATGCATGCAATATGATATGCATGCTCAAACAATATTTAAATCACTTGTTGTAAACATGTATGCTTCTACATGTAGTTATGTGTTATGATTATCAAATACATGCATTTTTTTTTCTACTTTTTTTTTTACGCGTCGTATTCATCTCTCGTCCCAAAAGGCTCTAACCTATTGCTCTGATATCAAAATTTGTCACACTCAACCCGCCCCTGTGGCCTAGGACACGTGTAACAAAGCCAAGGACCAAACAATCATTTGTTTTTTTTTTTTTTTTTTTCACGTTCCAAAAATCAATATTTTGATTGAAATATCAGGGGTAAAATATCATTTTATCAAATAAATTAATAAAGAGGAATAAAATAAAGTTTTAAAACCGTCAAATGGTTCTTGGGCAAAGTTTCCCCCATTATAGTACCCTTCACCCTGGTTCCATAACTAAAACATTTTTAACCCCTGTTGTACTCATTTATTTAAATATTCCAAAACACATCAAAATCCAACTAAATATATAAATATTACAAACTCATTCTAACATTTATTTCTAAACATGTTTAAAAGTATAAACTTTAAATTTATTACAATCTTATTCAACTCCTCATATATAAACATATAAGCAAGCTAGACCCAACCCCGTAGTTTCGATCATTTCTCACTGTGGTATTCATCTGAACCTGCGTGGTCATTAGCCACAAAAAATCGAATAAGCTTTCGCCTAGTGAGTACGTGGTACTAATCATGCAATTGGAGTATTCAATGATTCATAACACCAATTAAACATTCACAACAATAAATGGTCGCCGGCGTGTCAAGCAATCAATCACCATCGTTCTGGACCCCTGATTCCGGGCCAATCTCACTTTTTCCGTCGCATATAGCGAAATCACTCTCATTCATTCCTGACCGTAGTCAATTCGCTGTGGTCGTCACCACTATCCCCTTTTCTCTGAGGATTTCATCATCATCATCCCCCTTTTCTCTGAGGAATGGGCGTCCCTTATATACGGGCTAAACAATGGTGATTATCACTTGAGACCCTTTGACCCAAATAAGCACATAAGCAGCTCAACATGTCAACATGGCAATTTCAACATTTTAGACATGTTAAATACAAACTAATCACATGCTTTTCTACTTAATCAATAATTAAGCATTTAAAAACATTTAATAACAAATAAATAACATTAAACATCCAATTTTGGGATTAGGACACTCACCTCACAAATAGGTCCCAATTAAACTTAGAATTCCCAAATCGCTTCGCAAAACTAGCTCCTAATGATTCCAATGATAATCCTATACAATTTTGGTAAACTATATGTTACCAACTCATTTGGGTAACGAAAAATCTATCGATTAAATTGAAAATAAATTATACCAAAAGGTTAGACTTACCCCCCACGAGTTTAAATATGGCTTCGCATCGTGATTTGGACAACAAACAACGAAGTTATGGCATTGAGAAGGTGAGACCCAACCTTTCTCTTTATCTTCTCTCGCAGCTCTCTCACTCCCCATGACTCTCTGTTTTTTTTTTTTCAATTTCCTATCCTTTATTATTATTATTATTATTATTATTATTATTTTATTTAACTAATATAATACATATATATTACTCCTAAGAGGCACCACTGCCGCCGCCTAATACACCAACACACACTGCACGTTTGGTTTTCACTTTTTCTCTTTTTTTTTTTTTAAACATTGAGATGAGTCACCACCTTGGTGTCATCTAACTAATCTCTATACTAATTGCACTTACACCCCCACAACTTTTAAATTCATATTATAAAATCCCCCTGAATATTATATTAACTAGCTCAATATCTAAATAGATATGTATCTATGTCATGTATGAGTCTCAAACGGGGTTCTAAATATCATATGAAGTCATTAATTAGCCTACTAATTATACCATGTGTCCAATTACGCCCTCATAAGGGTACTCAACTCATCTCATAAATAATCATGAACTATAATAGAATATTAAAACACTGAATATTTTATCAATTAAATAATTATATGGCATCAGCATGTATCATAATGTACGCATTTACATTTACATGTCTACCATTTAACCACATAAATGCATATTTATGCAATTTATATTATCCAAACCTCTCTTGGGTCACACTTTCATATCTGCCCCACCTCTAGTGGAACTTTCAACTGTGCCTTTTATCAAGCACTTATCACATGGGGTAACTAGAACTTACCCAAATCATCACATGCAATTAATTAATGCATGTAAATTAAATATTACTTCTATTTTCCAGGCACGTGTATTACAACTTAGGAGGTCCCACTCTTAGCTCCGCCAGAATGCTGGGAGAGGCGAAGGGGATTGAACCAATTGATTGGAAAAGTTTCAATAAATTGATGTTTCGATCGATCGAACTTAGTTCGATCGATTGAAGGAGGTTCAATTCGATCAATTGAACTTTGTTTGATCGATCGAAGGTTCGATTGATCGAAAGTGTTTCGATCGATTGAACTCTAAAGTCGGTTTGGAAATTTATAAATAGGGCAGCTGCGTACAGAAAAGTTTGAACGTCGTTTTAATTCCACAAAGCTGTAGAAACCTATTTAGGGCTCTCAAGCCTTCTTTTCCCCTCTATTAGGGTTCCTACCAATCCTAGCCTCTCTGGGAAGTGTTCAAGGAGAAATAAGGGGAAAGATCGATTAGAGCAAACTGCTGGACATGAAACAAAAAGACATAGTCAGAATTGGATTTAAGACACTAAGGTATTGCATACTAACCTTCTCTCTACGCATCTATAGAGTTGATAGGTTATAGAACTGGGCTACCGATAAAGTTTTATAAACTTTTTTTTTTCGTTGTGCATAAGATTTAAAGTTTTTCAAAACCTAAATCTATCATGACTGACATAGTTGTAGAGGGTGTATTACCGGTTTGGGTAAGAAGTTGTTTGAGAAGATCCTCAAGATGAGTAGTGGAAAAGCCTTCGGCAGAAGCAATGGATGATGAGTTAACAGCAGTGCTAGCAGCAATCTTGGAAGTGCCCCCTCGACGTATGTTGCTCTGAGAATGTCTGGAGGGATTCTTGACACACGTGCTGAAGGGTGCCTTTATATGACAATGCTGACAGGTGCGAACAAAGCAGTCCAAAATAGTATGGCCATATGTCTTACAGTAATTGCACCACTTTTTGGAAACTCCAGACTGATTACCCTTGGGTTTGAATGTAGGACTGTTGGTGTAGCCAGAACGACATCTGTAGATAGAGTCGAGGAATTCTTGGAACGACCTACATGAGTTTCCTGATAGAGGAGTTCAGAAATGGCTTTGTTCCAAAGTGGGTAGAGGACTGCGATGAAGAAGTGATGCTCGAACATGTCAAAGTCATTGGTAAGAGCCATTAACAAAATAACCAACCTTTGATGATCACGATAATTACAAAACTTTTCTACATCCGTCGTAGTGGTGAAGGTCGGTTCAGAAGGAGTTATCTGGTCCCAGACATAATGCATCTCAGAGAAAATTGGTTGATAGTTTGGCTAGATTGCTGTTTCATGTGGTGTAGGGTACTCAGAAGTTGGTACTGATGTCATACCCGCTCCTGCGGTATTTATTTATATCACTTTAGCATGCATAGCATGTTTACGGTTGTGTTAATTAACGTATGTGAAGTGAGTGATGACTCACTAGTTGTTGGAGGGTGTCTTTTAAGAACCCAGTATTTGGCCTTAAAGGAAGTCTAGAAGGTGTCAAGAAAGGACACGAGAACATGGAAAATCATGTTGCATTGGCATAGCTAACTGACATTTATGTGATTTAAATGTTATTTGACTTATTTGGTATTTTCATAAATAATAATTATACCTGTGTAGTATAATTTCTGATAATTTTGATCTAGTTTTAGATCGTTTGAACACTGTGGTGAGAACGTGAGTGATACGTTGCTTAAAAGGTAGGTTGTGTAGAGATTCCACAGAATTTAGTTTTTGGACATAATTTTGGACCTAAACGAGACTTAGTCGAAAACTTTTGTAATTTATAGTTTTCACCCGTAAAGTTATAAAATGAGCGTGCGCGACGTTTCAAGACTTAATGAGGAGTTTTGAGAATTTGCGGGGTGGTAAACGCGATTTCTGGAAAGTTTGCCTATAAATAGATGAGGGTGAGTTGCATTGTTTGTAAAACTCATATAATATCTTGAGAGAGGAGAAAGAAAAGGGAGATTATTGTCATGGGCTTTGCGACAACGATCGGCGACCTTTCGTCCATCTATTTTCAACCAAAATTCATATTTGAACTCCCCAAGGTAAGGGCTACGTTTTGATAGTCTTTAGGCCATGTTTGGCTAAGTTTTTATAAATTTCTAAATCTAGGAATTTGGGAAAAACACGTGTAAACTTGTAGGTTTCGCGTAGGATCAGAAATTTGGCGTTTAATCGGGCTTCTAGTCGTTCCCTTAAAGTTATACGACGATAGCTCGAGGTATGAATTTCTAGCCTATGTTATATAGGTGAAATGCATGTTTTATATTTCGATGACGAAATTGTGATTCGGGCAAAATCCATGTGTCAATCTTAGGCCCGTTAATTATGCACGCGCTTAAATGTGAAAACATGTCTAATTTTACGCGAGCACGTATATATGTTAAATGAGTATGTTTATGTGCCTATGTGGGTTAAAGGGGGATTTGTGCTAATTCACCGTGAGACGTCCTCTCGAGAATGGGGAGGATTAGTAGTGATGATGATCACTTGCCGAGAAAGGCATTAACGTGACATGTTGAAGGGGCATGGGTCATGGTTGAGTCTTAAGACTTTGGATCGGTGAATGTGCACTTATTCCCTAGAGACCAATAGTTATGTGTTATGATGAGATTAAACCATGATTTTTCATATATGCATATGTTAGAAATTGTGCACTCAGCATATAGCTGAGCAATGGAGATTTACTCCATTGCAGGTATGCAGAAAGGCAAGAGGAAGCGAGAAGAGTGAGGCTGATGGGAATGCCGGGGATCCTCTTGTATACGTTTTATCTTCTTTGCCGATCATTGTAATAATGAGCTTTTGAATAGGTAGAACCCTGGATTTAACTTGGAGGTTTTAGTGTGGATTTCATGATGTTGTAATAGGTATTAAAACTCTTTTGGGTTATGTGGTAATGAATCCAAACTCATGAATTCGTGTTTTGAATACTTAACTTGTCAAATTCAGATTTTAAAGGAATATGGTTAGAGTTTTGTGAATGGCACCAAACAAGCCTTAGCTTGTTCCGCTATTGTTTCTTTTCATGGATTAGTAAGATTAAACTTGGTTTTTGATAGCTTGTTATAGCTTGAGACGTTTGGATTAATGTAAGAGTGATTGGAGTAGTAGAATTGGTGGAGGTTGGATGCCTTAAGCAAAATTCTGCAGGATTGAGGGAATTCTGCTAAAGGGTCATTCGACCGGTCGAAGTGGGTCGTTCGACCGGTCGAAATACCCCCTGCTAGAATTCTTTTTCTACCTCTTCCGAAAATTATTAAAAGGTTTTGATTGGTTCTTAGGGTACCTTGGGATCCCTTTCAACATAAAATCATTTGTTTTGAAATATAATTACATTTTCAATTTTATACAGATTTTATAACTCAAAGGGTAATGTTTCCAAAAGTTTTATATACTCAAGGTTGTTTAAAGTTCTTTCCCACTGTGTATAGTTAATGGTTGAGCCTTAGTGGCGTGCCACGTGTCCTGTCTCCGCACATTAGCGGGATGGGTCGTGACAACTGATGAGCCAAATCGATGGTGGTGTAACGGTGTTGCAAGAAATCCCAAAGTGATTTGGTAGTGGAAAACCTACCAAATTGGAGACTAACAGAGCTAACACATGTGTTACGAATCCATGTGATAATTTGATGATTCTTGCTATCCCAATCTTCAAGTCGTTCAGCGAATTTGGTTGCATCTTCTCTGGTGGCTTGAATTGGTTCTGCGATGTTACTAGTGACATATCTCCAAAGTTTACAGCCTTTGAGGAAACTGGGCATGGATTGAGCCCAGACAATGTAATTGGGTCCATCCATGGTGATGGTAATAGGATGAGATGCGTCAAGACGATCCATAATATATAGAAAACGGCTTGAATAGAGCAAACCAGGGCTATGCAATCAGAATTTGGTCAAACAGAGGCTAAAAATAGATTTAGAAGGTCCAAATGAGCTAGGAATCAAGTTGACATGCGAAGAACAGAGAAAAAATTGGACTGAAATAGATAAAAGTTTAAAAGAGTACAGAACCAAGGCCTAGGGCTGACACATTGATTCAAGGTGAAAAGTGCATGTTCATAGCGTATTACATGATCTTTTATGCATACTTTTATCCCCAAAGTCCCTACATTTAGGTGCATTCTAATAACAATGTTCTTTTTATTGTGTTAATGCTAAACCATATGTTTTTGCATTATTTTTATAGGTATTAGGATGTAATTCGATGAAGTGGAGCTAAAGAAAGTGATTCTGGTGAAGAGAACAACGGAAGCAGCTGAGAAAATGCCAATTTTGATAATGAAGACTTCAGATTTGGAAGATTTTCCCAGAGATATAAAATGTAGATCTTTGAGTTATGGTCGCGTGGTCGTAAATGAGAGGTCAATCCGAGGTCTGAGTGAAAAGTTATGGCCATTCTCCCATCGGTGCGCAGAGTTGTCAAAATTAGAGAGTTCAATCGATTGAGGAGAGTTCAATCGATCGAACTAAGCTCGATCGATCGAACTTTATATTCACCCAAAAGTTGCGTAAACTCTGTGGGAACCCTATATATAAGTCGTTTTGACACCAGACGAAGAGAGGACGCTCCAGAACGCAGAAAACAGCAATTTTAGGGTAGTTTTAGGGTTAGATTAGGAGTAAATTAGGTTAGATTCTTATTTTTCTTCCTCTTTTTCATTATTATAGTAAAGATTATTGAAGATTCAAGTTATTTACAAGTTATTTTCAGATTTATTCCAGGTTTTTCCTTTCCTTTATCTTATTTGATTGTTTATGAATCTAGTAGTTATGATTGTTATGTTTTACTGTTTCTGCACTAATTTATTTACGTTTCCGTAGTTTAGACGTTGGGAATATGTGATGAAACATTGATTCCCAACCTCTTCCATGCAATCTTTAGAAACCTTGGGCTCGATCGATCGAAGATATTTCGATCGATCGAACCCGAGCCATAGTCAAGCGATCGAAGACATTTCGATCGATTGAAGGATGATGCTGTCCGATCGATCGAGAGCGCTTCGATCGATCGAACTTGCTAATTCCTAAGATGATTCTTTTACGTATTCCATGACTTTCTGTTTTAGAAATATGTCATCAAATTGTCCAAATAAGCTCAGTTTGTCACAACAGTTTTTAGAACTTCAAGCCTTAAGGCATTTTCTTCAATGACTT
Organism: Hydrangea macrophylla; assembly: GCA_033977485.1. NCBI lineage: Eukaryota > Viridiplantae > Streptophyta > Magnoliopsida > Cornales > Hydrangeaceae > Hydrangea > Hydrangea macrophylla. The sequence goes on along the minus strand of CM066985.1, from coordinate 77,026,979 downwards.
TTGAAAACCACTTTGAATGCTAACACCATTTAGAGTGCAAGTAATAACCATTTTTTTAAACCGTCTTCCAAGTATTTTAAATCAACTGTGATGATGTAGTCCCGGTCATGAAAGGGCTATTGATTCTTTATCTTTAGAAAAATACGAAATACTGAAGAGGAATAAACTCCATAGAGCGTTAATGAATATGCATGGTAGATGGTTAGGATCAATGTGGATTCACGTATTTCTAACACCTTTAATATTTGTTTCATTAGTTATGTTTCTATAAGCTTTAGTTTATTATTTAGTTTAATTTAATTAATTAGGATTTGTTAGTACACCTCCACTTCTATATTCTTATTTTCTTTTCTTTTGCTTTAGGTTGTAACTTAGTAGATATTCTTCCTATTTTTTTCCTGTGGGATCGATCTGGACTTATCCAGTATTACTTGCACGATCACCTACACTTGGGTGTTGCACAAGAGCGCACAACTATTTAGTCGTGTCAAGTTTTTGGCGCCGTTGCCGGGGAAGGCAACTAGGTTAGGATTTTACTAAGTTATTTCCAAGTTATTTTTTTTACTTTGCAAATTTTTTTTTAAAAATAAAAAATAAAAAATAAAAAAAAAAAACCCTTGGACTTTTTTTCTCTCACAAGTAAATAATTAAAAATTTTATTGCTTAAAAATTTTGGATAAACATGTCTTATCCATATTACCCTCCATACAACACAAGCACCAATAAGAGGTACACACTTGAAAATCAAAATAGTTATCCCCCAAGTTGGCAAGCACCCACATATGACGTAGATTATCAACCTGAGTGCTACCAACCACCAAAATGGGAAAATGATAGTTGTAATCCCTCATATTATCAAACGTATCAAGAACCTCCACATGAAGAGTTCTATCAACTGCAATGGAGCGATAACCAAAATGATAATGTAGGATATAATAGTAGTTCCCACGATTACCAAACGCACCAAGACTTTCCCTTTGGCGAGTCTTGTCCACAAACACATTGGGATGGGAATTACTACCAACAACAATGGGGCGAAACTTCATATAGTAATAATGAGGAGAATAACCAAGATGAGGATAATGGTATGTTAAAATTGCTGCTTAGTGAAATGAAAAGCCTAGATAGTGCACTTGATAAATTAGAAACTAGATATCAACAAGCATATGATAGCTAACCTTTAGAAGACTATACCAGTCCTTCAACACTACAACCTAAATTTCAAGACACTAATAATGGAATGGAATTAGAGGACAATGACGGGTTGATACCGAATGAGGTTAACAACTCACTCGAGAAAGTGATAACCCAATAAGAACTTGAAAACCAAACCATTGAGCATGAAGTTGTAGAATCATCTTCTCCTCAATACACAACCATAAATATCAACTCCTTCACTGCCTGGATAAATTTGCACAATCTCTTGGTCCAGAGTACTTCAATAGATGACACATATAGTGAGGAGAGTTACGAGGATGAGAATGAGGTTTTAAAAGATGATGAGAGTTTAGGTGATTGCACGCAATTAGGAAAGGATGAGTCCCCTGTTGACTCTATCCCTACCTTTGATAGTGACCCTAGGGAGGATGTTATTGGAAATTCTAAATTCGTTTTAGATTCATCTGATATTCATGAACCCTCACCTCTTTCGGCCGAAGAGGTGGTGTCACCAAGTTGCCCATCACCTATCCTCTCTATCAATCAATGCTCTCATCCCAAGTTTGAATATCATGTGTACCCTAATATTGAACAAATAGAATGTGTTGTGGAAGAGGATGATAAGGATTCTAGCACATGTTTTTTACAAAATTTTAACTTTCAAAATTCTTTGAGAGAGGACTTAGAAAGTATTTGGCCCACGTTAGATGATCTTAAACTTCAACAAGAAGCTAGTAATCTGCTAGACTGCTTGACCTTCTTGAGTAATAATGATATTGAGGCCCAAATAGATAGCTTCATCCAAGTCCAGTCCAAAACTATTTACATAGAACAGAAATCCAATTCATATGATCACATCTCCATAGATTCTGTTCTAGAACAAGAGGAGGGTAGTAAAGCTTCATTAGAACATCACTTAGACCCTGCCCCTTCTATTGAACCATGGCCTCCGCCTGTTTTTGATAATAAAAAGATAGAGGCTGTTATAGAAAATACCAGCACCAAAGATCTTTCCTTGAGTATAATTCCTAAAAAGTGTGGTATTCCTCTTATAACTATGCCCAACAAATTTGGAAGCCATAGGTTTTGCATCATCTCCTCTGACCTTGAGCCTGACATTAGTTGGGGGGAGTTGCATTTTTATGAGGATCCCAACGTTCTTCTCACTGTTAAATTATTTTATTGGGAAGATCCTCAAAAATTTCGGTAAAGTAATAAATATCTTGATTAATCGAATTTATTTACTGAGTAGTTCTATTATATTCTATTTTTCATTGTTGCTACTAATGATTTTGCAGGTAACTTAAAAAAAAAATTGGATATTAACGCCTTGAGGTAACATCCATCCGTCTCTCACTTTACTTTACATGTCCACGTGCTTAGTTTAGAACATTGAGGACAATGTTTAGTTTTAGTTGGGGGGGAGTGAGTCATTGCATGCCTCATTTATTTCTTTTTATGCTTTCATGTCAATACACCTGCTTAGCAACATGCAACTCAAACTCAGTAAATTAAAATTGTCAAAAATTTTAAAATTGTCAAAAATTTTAAAATTTTTAATTTTATGTTTAAAGATAATAAGATGGTTCTTGTATTTCTCTCTTAGTTAATGTAGTTAGTTATGATGCATTAGTGCTATTTTCTGTATGTTATTAGTATGTGATACACAATGGTAGTTTGTTTACTATCTTAGTAATGGTATATTTTATGCCTTTTAATCTTCAAACAACTTTGAGCACGTTGTGACAACCTTGTACTTAGCTAAAATGGATTAGTAAGCATAGCTTAGGTGTCTTGAGAGACTGTAGTGGAGACTAATAACCCAAGTGAGCTTTTGTGCCATTCTTTTGTTTTTGAGGATTTTTATAAAATTACTCTTACTTTTTGAAAAGCGTATTCATTCGTTGTAAGTCTCATTTTTCTTCTTCATTTTGACTGATTACTAGAAGAGAACGTTCAGGATTTACCAACTTTAGATCTCTTGAATTTACTAAAATGAATAATCCTATGAACTTAGAAGATGATTTAGGCCATCTTTTGACAATACACGTATAATGCAGCCTTGACTTACTATTATGCTATTTCTTTACTTCACCTCTTGAGCTTATCATAATCGCCTTGTCTTCACAATTCTAAAGTCTATACTTAACTCCAAATTAGGAGTTCAAGCCTCAGTTCTTTATTTAGGTGTGATTGGGATGTGTTACATTGACAAGAAGTTTGGTTGTGTGAATAAGGAAAAGTTGGCAGAGAAAAAAAATGGAAAAAAAGAAGAAAAAAAAGCATGAAAAGAAAAAAAAAAGAAGAAAAAAAGTGCCAATGGTTGTTTCAAAAGAAATAAAATAATAATAAAAAGAAGAGTGTGGAAAAAAGAAAAGAAAAAAAAAAGAGAAGAAGAAGAGAGAGATTGGAGATGTAGAGAAGTTTGAAAAGTTGTAGTAGACATTTCAATCACATCCTTTGTCCCAATTGAATATCACGAGCCTCTTTCTTCTTTCACCTAACACCTCTTTTTCAAAGTCCTAATGATTCTAGGTAAGTTGGATCTGAAGTTAAGGTAATGATAGAGTTCTCCACGGTATCTCACTCTTCTAGTGAAAAGTATCCTTTCATGAGACTTTGTGCACTAAAATGTCCGTTTTTCTATTTAGATATGAGAAGCATTAGATTCCATTCCAGTTACTCTTTATAGCTTCCATATCATGAGTGATAATTATTACACATAATTCGGAGTGATTTCATCTTGAGAGTGTAATCCCGGTGAGAGTTGAGTCAAAATGAACGTCTTGATAGAATCTTAGGTTATGCGAGCTTTGAAATTAAAGTTTTATATTTTGATTGTCCATTCACACACACACTTGAAGATTAATAGGTGTGGAACATTCTAATGACTTTGATAGTAGATTAACTGTAATGTGTGTGTTGCATGACTATGGCTTACTAGAGAGTTTCATGAGATTGTTGAGCTTAACCACACTGCTAAATGAGAGGAAAAAATTTCTTGAACACATTTAAACTAGAACCATTACCATAAACATGAATTTTGTGGGTAGATTCACTGCAAACCCTCACGAGACAACACTCGTCCACTAGGGTGAACCTAGGGGTTTAAAGGCTTGTTGCATACGCTAAATGCAATCGCGATTCCTGCGAAAGTGATTTAGGATTTTTACTTTCTTTTGTTTTTAATTTTTAGAGTTAAATAAACACTGTTGTAGTTCGCTTCATTGCTAGGGACTAGCAACGAGCTAGTTGGGGGGTGTGATTCAAGGTGAAAAGTGCATGTTCATAGCGTATTACATGATCTTTTATGCATACTTTTATCCCCAAAGTCCCTACATTTAGGTGCATTCTAATAACAATGTTCTTTTTATTGTGTTAATGCTAAACCATATGTTTTTGCATTGCTTTATAGGTATTAGGATGTAATTCGATGAAGTGGAGGTAAAGAAAGTGATTCTGGTGAAGAGAACAACGGAAACAGCTGAGAAAACACTAATTTTGACAATGAAGACTTCAGATTTGGAAAATTTTCCCAGAGATATAAAAGGTATATCTTTGAGTTACGGTCGCGTGGCCGCAAATGGGAGGTCAATCCGAGGTCTGAGTGAAAAGTTATGGCCATTCTCCCATCGGTGCGCAGAGTTGTCAAAATCAGAGAGTTCAATCGATTGAGGAGAGTTCAATCGATCGAACCTTCGATCGATCGAACTAAGCACGATCGATCGAACTTTATATTCACCCAAAAGTTGCGTAAACTCTGTGGGAACCCTATATATAAGTCGTTTTGACGCCAGACGAAGGGAGGACGCTCCAGGACGCAGAAAACAGTAGTTTTAGGGTAGTTTTAGGGTTAGATTAGGAGTAGATTAGGTCAGATTCTTATTTTTCTTCATCTTTTTCATTATTATACTAAAGATTATTGAAGATTCAAGTTATTTACAAGTTATTTTCAGATTTATTCTAAGTTTTTCCTTTCCTTTATCTTATTTGATTGTTTATGAATCTAGTAGTTATGATTGTTATGTTTTACTGTTTCTGCACTAGTTTATTTACGTTTCCGTAGTTTAGACGTTGGGAATATGTGATGAAACATTGATTCCCAACCTCTGCCATGCAATCTTTAGAAACCTTGGGCTCGATCGATCGAAGGTATTTCGATCGATCGAACCCGAGCCATAGTCAAGCGATCAAAGACATTTCGATCGATTGAAGGATGATGCTGTCCGATCGATCGAGAGCGCTTCGATCGATCGAACTTGCTAATTCCTAAGATGATTCTTTTAAGTATTCCATGACTTTCTGTTTTAGAAATATGTCATCAAATTGTCCCAATAAGCTCAGTTTGCCACAACAGTTTTTAGAACTTAAAGCCTTAAGACATTTTCTTCAATGACTTTTGAAAACCACTTTGAATGCTAACACCATTTAGAGTGCAAGTAATAACCATTGTTTTAAATCGTCTTCCAAGTATTTTAAATCAACTGTGATGATGTAGTCCCGGTCATGAAAGGGTTATTGATTCTTTATCTTTAGAAAAATACGGAACACTGAAGAGGAATGAACTCCATAGAGTGTTAATGAATATGCATGGTAGATGGTTAGGATTAATGTGGATTCACGTATTTCCAACACCTTTAATATTTGTTTCATTAGTTATGTTTCTATAAGCTTTAGTTTATTATTTAGTTTAATTTAATTAATTAGGATTTGTTAGTACACCTCCACTTCTATATTCTTATTTTCTTTTCTTTTGCTTTAGGTTGTAACTTAGTAGATATTCTTCCTATTTTTTCCTCTGGGATCGATCTGGACTTATCCAGTATTACTTGCACGATCACCTACACTTGGGTGTTGCACAAGAGCGCACAACTATTTAGTCGTGTCACACATCACATATGCAGTGTTAGGGCTGATGTCAGTGAAGAAGGAACGAATCTGGGTCGGGCCTCAGACCTGAGTAGGTCGGGTCTTGGATCTGGGCCGAGTCAGGTTTCGGACCTGGGTTGGGATGGGTTTTGGATTTGGGTCAGATCGATACAGAACTTGCAGACGGTTTTATTTTGAAGACTGGTTCAGAAAGGGGCGGCGCGGATTGGACGTGATAAAGAGGTTGCAGAGATATGGGGGTGTAGCAGTATGGAGCGGTGGTTATGGTTGGCTAGGGAAAAAAATGGTTGTGGTTTTGGTGTTGGGAGACTTGATGTTGATTAAATGGTGGCGATTGAAGTGTAGGCTCTATTTGGTTGATGGTTCGGTGATGGTGGTGAGTTGGACTGATGGTAATGATCAAATGATCGTGATGATAAAATGATGGTCGTGATGATGATTAAACAGTTTTATAATTATGTGTTTGGTCGTGCCGGTATATAAGTTCCAGATAATAATTAAATTATTATTTTTTAACACAAAAGAGAGATGAAAAAGAGGAAAAAAAAAAGAAAAGCTAGAAAAAGAGATGAAAAAAGGAAGCAATTATGGGGAAAAAAAAAGATCCGAAAAAAAAATTGAAAAAACAAAATTTGAAAAAAAAAACCCAAAAAAAAAATATGAAAAAAAAATATCCCAAGAGTTATCCCAAACTCCCGTATTACACCTAATATCACACCCCTTGGTATTGAGTTATCCCAAACTCAATGAGATAAAATGGGAGTTTGGGATAAAATGCTCATATTCCGTTTCTGCACCATACACTGGATTAGATATATATATATACATATATTTTTTTGAGATAAACATTCATTTTTGGGTTAAATATATTTTACACCCTTGTAGTTTGTCACCTGCGTCCGTTTGGTACCTGTAATTTACAAAGTGTCACTTTAGTCCCCGTAGTTTCATAAGTGCGTCGAATAAGTTCAATCAGTCCTTTAGTGACGAATAATTTTGCCATTGAAATGCAAAAAAATTTGTCACAAAAAGTATTTGAGGGATAAAATGACACATTTATGAAACTAGATGGACTAAAATGATATTTTCTAAACTACATGGACCAAATTGATACAAATGGCAACCTAGGAGAGTGTAAATATAATTAAGCCTTCGTTTGTTCTACAATCGAATCGCATAATAAGCTAATGAGTGATGCTATTGTCACTCCATCATTAAACCAATGCACTCCATGTTACCACATCCATGAAAGCACTTTTAAAGCATGTGATACGATGCACGTCATACATTGCATACAATGGTACAATATGATCATGTGGTACGATGCACGTCATGCATTGCATACAATGGTATAACATAATCAGAAAAAGGTAATACTTGGGACACAACCTTCATACAACTTTCATACAAACTCTCTAAAAGATGTGTCTATCTCTTTCCTGTGTCACTGTGGGGTCCAGTGACATCACAGGAGAGAGATAAACACATTTTTTGGGAATGTTGTATGAAAATTATATAAAAGTTGTGTTCCAAATATTACTCATCAGAAAATGGTACCACAGAGTAGTTTAGTTCAATAATATAGTGACAATAATAGTTCCCTAAGCTAATTTGTCAAACAAGTTTATTTTAACTTTGTTTTTAGAGTTAAAATGTTGCAAACGAACCTTCCCTGTGTGTTGTGTGTGACATGGCAAGGCAATCTGACTTAAATAAAAGATAACGAGAAAACTTGGGGCCGCTCCAAAATCCAAATCATGGAGCTGGCTCTCCAGCACATATCTCCCACTCTTTCCACCGCCGTCGACAACCCTCGCCCGCGATTCTCACCGACGTCGTACCATTTCCGACAACCTCAGTTACCCCAATTTCAACCCAAGACTACAATCAGGAATTCGAATAATAAGAAGAAGCCTGTGTTCTCCGGGACACAGGTCTTGTACCGGAACAACAATGGAGGAATCAACCTGTCCACAGCAGCAGCAGAAGAAGAAGAAGAAGAAGAAGAAGAGGGTTTTAACCTAGCTCCGGCGAGACTGAGGAGCTCGTCGGACGGTGACGATGAGGACGAGGTTGATGATGAGACGTCGTCGTCGTCGTCATCGTTCTCGACATTCCTTTCGTTGACTGGGAAGCCAGATAGAAACACGGCCTTGCTTGATGACTACGAAATGGAGGAGCTTGACTATGACGTCGACCCTAATCATCGTAGTGGTATGTCTGTCCCCTCCTTTCATTTCTCTGCTTTTCCTTCTAGTCTACTCTCTCTCTCTCTCTCACACACACACACACACACACACACACACACACACACATGTACACATTTTGGGGATAATCATTTTTGTAATTGTAATATAGGGTTAGTAACTTTTATTTGTTTGGGGGAAAGGAGCATATTGGAAAATAATGAAATTGTCTGTATAACTGAAGTATAGGGTTAGTAACTTTTATATATTAGGTGTGAAACTGAAGTATTTAGAGTGTCAGAGTTACAAATTTTCTGATATAACTATAGTGTTCAGCTAGGGCGCTGAGATTCGGATGCAGGGGATTCGTCAATTTTTCAAAAAAACCTAGGTTATGGGTGCTGCAGGGTTGCCCTTGGTATACTTTTAAATAGCAATATCTACTACACTGCCTTATTTTTAATGTAATTAAGACAAATAATCAGCATAAAAGAAACTCACAACATTATTAAATTGGCCCAAAGTTTTAAAGGTAATATTAGAGACATCGGTTTTTTATTTATTTATTTATTTATTTTATATTATATATATATATATAACAAAATCGGAGAACAGGCCCCGGAAGCACCTGAGAAGACTCCACGCCAGTGCGGATGCGAGTGCAGGTTATTCGCCCTTTTAAAAGAATCCATGTTTCCTCGGTGTTCAGAGAGTAGTTATAGATTTTCTTTTTCTGGGGGGAGTCGGGGAACACATCTATCTTTTGTAGTACTAAGGGCCTGCTGCTTATAGCAATTCTATTTTGCATTGCCTATATGAATTTGTAATTCTTGCTTGCGATATACAGTATAAGTAATGTGTAATGTTATGTATGGGTAGTCTGCTTCCGAATTTCAAGCTATATTTGAGGGCCAGTGTAACTGGAGGGGAAAGGGAAAAGGGAAATGAGATCCCTAATAAAGCACGGGAATTTGAAATATGCAGCAATTTATCCCAAGCCTCTTATCTGTAATTGTGCTTTAACTTCTCTCTTTATCTTTGGGTAACCTGTAATTTGAATTAACAAATGCAGGATATGTGGCTGTTCTCGGAAAACCAAACGTTGGAAAGAGTACACTGTCAAACCAAATGATCGGACAAAAGCTCTCAATTGTTACTGATAAACCTCAAACTACGAGGCATCGTGTCCTTGGTATATGTTCTGGGCCCGAATATCAGGTTTGGAATTTTCTGTCCTTAAAGTGGTCTAGACTGAATTGACATAACTGTTCTGTTGGTGTACTCTCCCCTTGATTATCAGAGTTCTTAGAACTGATGCTTTGGGTGTCTCTACGCCTAATATTATAGAATCACTTGGCAATTCAAGAGTTTATTTATTTATTTATTTTTTCTTTCTCTTCTTCTATTTGGCATACTTTGACCATCTTCATCTTAAACTTTCACCTGGACATGTGTTTCCTTCTGTTTGCAATATGTCATTTTATATGATAAATGTATATTATATCACCCATCTCTGTCTCTCTCCTTTTTGTTATCTGGTTTTGATATTCAGAACATCATAGATTCATATCCTCTATGCTTTCTTTGTGTATATTCACGTATATTGATCTGCATGAAAGGATATGCTTAATCATGGCGTTTAAAATCATTTATCTCAGCTATGGATTTCTTTTAGATGATACTCTATGATACACCCGGTGTAATTGAGAAGAAAATGCACAAATTGGACACTATGATGATGAAGAATGTACGTAGCGCGGCCATAAATGCAGATTGTGTACTGATTGTTGTTGATGCGTCTAAGATGCCCCAAAAAGTATGCTTCTTTATATGGCAAAGTTGTTTGTACATTATTCTTTCCTTCTACTAAGTGTATTGGTTTGTTTCTAGATTGATGAAGTTTTGGAAGAGGGTGGGGGGAACCTCAAAGATAAGGTACCCACTTTGCTGGTTTTGAATAAGAAGGACCTGATCAAACCTGGTGAAATTGCGAAGAAACTTGAGGTAAGATATTTTTGATGTCTAGACTATGTGGCTGAAAGGGTAACACTCATTTTTTAGATTCAAGTGTCTTTGGCACCTAGTAACCTAAGGATAATTTGCAGAGTTACTAATCTTCATCTAACCTTCTGTTTTTGACTTTGTGCAAATTTCTTATTGTTGGGGTTACTATGCTAAATGTAGATTTAATTGATGGGTTTGTGGATGTATTTCGGTGGCTGTCAAGAGAAAATCATAGTACGCGACATTATGATCTGTGTGATTGAGTTTTTTTTTCTTCTTCTCTGTGTGCGTGTTTTTTTTTTATTTATGCGAGCCTATGTAGCACGGATACGGACACACGACACGGACACGATATGACACGGAGACGGCGAAATAGCAAATCCCAAAAAATTAGGATACGGAGACGGCTGGGATACTTCGAATAAAAAAAAATATTTTTAAATATACTGTAATTTCAAATAAAAAATAAAAATAAAAAAGGAGTATTAAACATTAACACTATATTACATATCCATAGAAATTAGACAAATAGCAACTTAACAAGATTGTTTATTTGTTTTAGCATTACAAACCCACAAGAAAGATACATTATTAAAAAAGAAGGCAGAATAACAACACAAACTAAACTCTCGCGATCTCATCACCCATCAGCGGACTCATCATCAACACTCCCATCATCTGTAAATAGCACATTCTCCAATTCTGGTTAATCAAGGGAGAGAGTTGCAGCATCAAGCATTCCAACATCTTCAAAGGAACCAAATGCATCTCCTGCAATATCCCACATCTTTGTTTGCCCTTGTGTATATTGTGTGGTTCTCCTTGAAAGAAGACGTAGATTGCTATGGATAAAAACTAAATCCTCTGTACGTTGTGGTGTCATCTTATTCCTTTTCAAGCATTGAACAAAGGAATAAGTACTCCAATTCCTCTCGGCACAAGATGAGGAAGAAGGTTGCATAAGTAGCTTCAAAGCTAAAGCTTGGAGCAACGGTACATTTGCACCATAAACAGCCCACCAATCAAAAGTTTCCATAATAGATCTATCATGAATGGATTCTGCATCTCCATACTTGCCCTTATTCATAGTAAAAGAAGCAAACTCCGCTTTGACTTTTGCTCTCTCTACCGGGTCCATGAAGTACCTTTGAAAACTCCTAAGTACCTCATTTGAAACTTCTGAATCTTTGTGTGGAGGTACATGCTTTGGATCCTCGTAAAGCCAAGCATCCCTATAATACCTTAACAAAAATAGAGTGCATTTTTTTTAGTTTATAATTAAACGTGAATTGGTTTCAAAAGTCTTACAAGTATTTATTATTTAACATAGAACAAGTAGATTAAATTACCTTGGATTCAATGAATGTGCCAAACAATGAAGTGGAGTATTATTTTTGTTCCAACGATCTACAATAATTTTGTGCACCACATCGTAGAAGACAGACGTATCTTCTTGCCGTTTCCCCTCGTTCCTTTAAATTACAGTCTTCACTTTTTCAATCATTGTATCCCACATATCATAAATCAAGTGAAGACTAGGCTTGTCCGTGTCACACAACCTCAACATATCATATATCGGAGCGGTGAGGAAGAGAATGTAATCAACTCTGTCCCACCAAAGATCATTCAACACCTTCTCCTTCACATTTTTGGCCTTCCCCACATCATCATCTCTATAGCAACTCCACTTATCACTAATAACCATCGCTTGAAGACCACCGTTGATTAGTTTTATTCTTTTGAGCATCACAAGGGACGAAGCAAGTGAGTATCTGCAACGAAAAGCAACTTCAAATTGACAAATTCATTGAAAATGGCCAATCTCATTGAGTGGTTCATGATAATTTTTTTTTATAAATGCGGCATCTTCAACAACTTCAGAAATCCAACCACATTGTTCATAAGCAACTTCATTGCCTTCCATATTTCTTGCGGCACATGTTTTTAAGTGCAAGATTCAATGTGTGGACAACACGTGATGTCCAAACAATGTGGGAAATTGAGCTTCAATGAGTTGCCCTGCTGCCTTACAATTTGCTGCATTATCAGTGATCACTTGGACCACATTTTCTGCTCCAACTTCAAGAATGACTTCTTTCAACAAACCAAAGATAAAGTATTTATCCTAAGTCTCCTCAGAACAATCCACAACCTTAAGAAACATAGGCTCTCCTTCTGTCACAACCCTAAAATTAATTAATGGCCTTCTTTGAGAATCACTCCACCCATCACTAACAATGCTCACACCCTTTTCCTTCCATGCGCTCTTGATTGGTTGCAACAACCTTTCAACATTTGCCCTTTCTTTTGGAGTAGGGTGGTTCTCAACAAATTATAACCTGGGGTTATATAACCTGCTATTGAACTATTAGCTGCAAATGTATAAGAACTCACATAATATGGGTTCCTAGCTAGGTTAAATGGCAACCCTGCCGAATAGAACATCCTAGCTACTTCAGAATGCAGGTGTTCACAATTTCCATTATTAAATGCCTTCTAAATAGCACTTCCCCTTCCATCTCCACCCGTCTTTCTTTTCTTTGCATCGAACCATCCTTGAGTCTGGGAATAACTCATGCCACTTACATTTGTAGTAGGAGGCAAAGCAACTTTCTTGGGCTTCAAGCCTTGCAACCTTTGTGCAGCCTCATCTACAGCCTTAGTCATTTCTGAGATATCACTATGGTCACCTTAGAGCATACTTGAATCCCATGCCCAGGAGTTTTTAACAAGTGTGCCTTCACCCTCGTATATGACCCCTTGAACTCGCCAAGACAAAAATTGCATTTAAACCGAAAATTGCCGCCTCCTCCAATCTTCTCTAATTTAGTCACGTAATTCCATAGTGGCTTATTTTCATCCTAACAGGAGTACTACTAGCACCGGAAGAAAGACATTTCCTACAAATACTGACCTAAAAAAAAAAATTTCAATTTGTAAACCCTAACATCAAGACCATTGGAGACTAATCGATCAAGAAGACGAAAAAAGAAAAAGAAGAAGAAATGAACATCTAAAAGAAAAAGAAAAAGGAAAAAGAAAAAGAAAAAAAAAAAAGAAAAGAAAAATGGAACAGACCTTGGTGTAAGACCTCGCTGGAGCCCTCGACCTCGCCGGAGCCCTCGACCTCGCCAGAGCCACTCACTAGCTTCAGCCTCTATCGCCTCTCAAGTCGCAGCTTCGTGGGATTTTGGTTTGGTTTAAAGAGGCTAGGGTTTCTAATACATCAGACCTTATATATAATTTTATTTCCCTTTATTTCATTTGGACCCCCCAAGAAATACATATCCTAAAACAACCACCTAATCTCAAAAAAATAAAAATAAAAAATAAATAAACTATCATGCCGTGTCTCAGGCGTGTCCGAAATTAACATTTAATTTAATTTAATTCGGACACTTATACAGGAGTGTCCCTGCGTGTCCGACGCGTGTCAGTGTCCGAGGAGTGTCAGAAACGCAAACGGCATCCAAAATGGAGTGTCCATGCTTCATATGCGAGCCCATTGCGAGTATCATTTTGCCTGTACTCTTAAGTACAAGATCATTATTATGGTCCTTAAGTGTGGGATTTGAAACTCCTAGTTACTTTGTTTCCTGAATCAGTATCGTATTCCTTGTAGTGGTATGAGAAGTTCACCGATGTTGATGAGGTCATACCAGTGAGTGCCAAATACGGTCATGGAGTGGATGATATCAAGGAATGGATTCTATCAAAACTTCCTGCAGGGCCAGCTTATTATCCAAAGGTATCTAGCAACTGGCAAGTCAACTTTTGTTCTTTTGTTCGTGTTCAATCTCTGGAAATTTGAAGATTGACGGTCTTCTATAGCACTTCTGATTTATCATCAATCGTCAACATTTTTGTCCATTTTATCCATGCATGAACTCTTGGCATTGTTGGCATTAAGCTACTTGAGTTAGACTTAGGTCAGAGATATTGGTTTGCAAAGTTAAAGGAAACAAAAACTGAAAAGAGAAATTTGAGGCTCTAGTAACAACTATGCTAAGTTCTGTCTTTGTTTCTTCATGCCTGAAAGTAGCAATCTATGTTATATTGAACTTCTGCATTCTGCTCAATCCTAGACATTCTGTAGCCTTTAGATCAGTCATATTCTAAGTTCTAACTGAATTGATGGTTAGCCTTCGATTGCACGTGCTTAAACATTTTTTTCTTGTTCAATAGCGTCGGAGATGGGTTGCATCAGGTTGTTTGGTGGCAGATTTTTTTCTTTTTTGGTTGAATTCCTTGCTTGAATCTAGGTTATTTTTCAAAATCTGACTTTGAAGCTAAATCAAGAGTGAGTTGCAATCGAAGAGGTAGCTGGCTACATGTTTCTTTCAAAAGCTAAAACTCAACTTAGAGTAGCTCTGGGATTCCATTGCCTTTCTCCCCCTTTGGAATAAATGTGCTATCAAGTCTATTCACTACGAACATTGGTTCTGAATCCTTTGCTCTATGTACGATGTGAGTAATTTTATGTTCGGATTGTCTAGGTTTAATAGGACAATAATGTTAGAACTTGATGCACATGGTTGGCCCATTCTCTAACAAGTTAAGCTTTTGGAACAATTGGTGACTTAGCATGCTATAGAGCCTTGGTTCTGGGGGGTCTTGGGTTCAAGTCTTCATTCGCCTTTCTGGTTTGCTTATTGCAGGTTGTTATGTGTCTCTGTGAGGGCAAAGTCCAGTTTGTTGCCTCTCAATTGGGAGACATTGTAGAACGTGAGAGAGGGTGTTAAGAGTTTGATTAACGTCGTTGGGTCCATTCTTTAATAGCTTTAACTTTTGGAGAAACTAGTAGCTTAACAAGTAAGAGATACGGTTGAGAGATATTGGCCAATAGCCTTTTGAGTATATAATTCAATGTCAGGGAAAAGTTTTTAAGGATCTCAAAATGAAAGTGTATAAACTGAAGCTGTTACTTCTAGGGGATTTGGATTTGGATTTTATTTTGCTTATTTGAATCGTTAATTCAACGCTGCTTTTTGTCATAAAGTAACTATGCTCTATTTCAATAATTTCAGCACTCCACATAAGTGTGAACACTGGCTGATGGCCCCTTTTTGTTACTTGTTTGCATTTTAATGTTCACCCATTTGTTTTTTTCTTTTTTTTTTTTCAGGACATTGCCAGTGAACACCCAGAAAGATTTTTCGTTGCTGAAATTATCAGAGAAAAGATCTTTATGCAATACCGTAATGAAGTTCCATATGCCTGTCAGGTTTACCAATACTGTCCGAAAACCTCAAGCTTCTTGTAACTTGCAAGACTTTATCATTTCGGTGTTCTTATTTGTTGATTTCACCTGGTGCTTTTCAGAGTTTTGTCTGAAGGTATATCTAACGAAGAAGTGCGGTTTATAATCTCTGAACCCCTGCTGCAGGTTAATGTAATAAATTACAAAACAAGACCAACTGCAAAAGATTTTATTCAAGTTGAGATTGTTGTCGAGAAAAACTCACAGAAGATCATTCTCATTGGAAAGGTATGCTCACACCATTTGTCTAGTGCATCTCCATCTCGAGGGACCCACAAACTATCATCCATTAATTAATACTTATAGAATAACTACAGTATGGGGGGATGGTGAGGGAGGAACAGAGAGAAGGAGGTTTGTTGCATGAATTATACTTAGCAACGCCCAAAAAGGTCATTTCCAAGGATCTAAGGATTCTGTCCTCTTTAAGGCTTAGTTTGGCCCCCCTTTTGGTGCTTCTCCTTTTTTAAAGCACAATTTCATGTTAATTCATTTGGTAACTAGTTTATGCGCTTTGTAAAAATTGAACTTAGGGCTTTTTTGGGGGAGCTTTTAAAAGCTCTAGAATGGAGCTTTTAAAAGCTCAAGGTGGCTTTTTGGTTTCATGATATATTTTTGAAGAGTAGTGTGTCACTTGTACAAAATTATCAAATAACTTAGTAGTAAATTTCATAAGCTCCTTTTAAAAAGCCACATGGGGGCCAAACTAAGCCTAAATAGGGCCAATGGTGACTTGAGACTTTTGGACTGTGTGTTGGGTCTGGCGAAGGTTGCCGTCTGGGGAGACTGCTGCCTCAAATCTAATCACTAGGTTTACTTCTCTCGTTCTATTCAAGTGAGAATACGTAAAGGAAATCACTTTTCCTTTACCTTCCCTTTTAGTTGTTTTTGCCCTTTTTAAATTCATGAACCAAAAGGAGCCTAAATGTTAGAAGTTGAAATTAATATTGTGGAAATTCTTGTGCATTGTGTGTCTGCGTATGTATGCATTGGTAATTTCCTGTTTTGTATGTCACTGTAGGAAGGGAAAGCTTTGAAACTACTTGCAACAGCTGCTCGGCTTGACATTGAAGATTTTTTGCAGAAAAAAGTTTTTTTGGAGGTACCAACTTATTAGATATTTTTCTTACCACAAAGTGATCGTTTAATAGTTTTAACTAAGAATCCCCTGTATAATGGCGCCCTTATTGCCTGTGGCAGAAAGTAGGGCCGCTGAAATTTTTTGTATTCATATTATATACTAGAATAGTTTTGCGGCTAGAAAAGACATGCTTTAGGATTACTCGTGTTTTGAACAGATTGAAGTGAAGATTAAAGAGAATTGGCGGCAAGATGAAGGGCTTCTGAAGTACTATGGCTATGGAGGGCAAATCCAAGCATTATAACCGGGATTTTCATAACAGCCTTTTACATAGCTATCAAGATGATTTTGCATAAATGGAAATTCTCGAGTCAGCAGGTTTAGTAATAATGTGATGATGCTTTTGAACGGTGTTGATGAATTGGGAAATTTTTAAACGGCTGTTATCAATCTTCTCAATAGCCAAAATCAGGTATTTGTAGTCTCTGAAGGCAAAAAATTGGCTTTGTTGATGTTGAAAAAAGTGATTCATCGACTTTCGTTCTAATCCTATTGATATCAGCGTTGCTAGCCCGGTAGTGAAGACCATTACTTGTAATTCCAGCCATTGGATGCAGAGCTCTGATACTTGTACTACTTGCATTACAAATGTAACCATGTTGCGGAGAGAATTGTCACATTGCGAAGACCAAATATTAGGCATTGCTAGTTCTGATACTTGCACAACTCACTTTTTATTATTGTGAAAATGTACAAGACATTGTAAAATTGTTTTATTGATTGTCAGAGAGGTAGTGAAAGCATAGACTATTCTTAGTAGTGTCTTTCTTACAATTTGAGACTGGAAAACTGTGGTAAGTCCAGGACTGTAGTCTAGATTTTGCAAGGAGGCACATGGACACTGTTTTTAAGTCATGAAGGGACAACTAGTACATTTTAGCTTTTTATGGGGTAAGGATTGGTGAAGTTACCTTCACATGCAATTCATTTGAAGCATTCATATGTAAGGTCCTGTTTGGCATAGCTTCTACAAAAAAAAATAGCTTTTGACTCAGAGCAATCGAGGGTAGCTTTTTGAACTTGCATTTTTTTTTAAAAAACTTTTTTGGGCGATTTGAGTCGCATAATCTGGCTTGCCAAATAGTTTTATTTTAGCTTTTGGAGTTCTATAATCACACTTAAGAACTCCAAAAGTTGTGGCCGAACACTGTCTATGCTGTGGAGCTGGAAAAATATTCCTCTGGATTTTGACAAGTTATTGGTAAATGAATATAAGCCAATAGAAGGGTAAGACATCTCAGAAAGGACGCTCTACAGTTTGAATGCATTGCTTCCGAGAATAGCCAAACCAACTTGTTCTGAACTTCTGAGAAACAAAATAGCCAAAACAACTTGTTCTGAACTTCTGAGAAACAAAAAGATTCCGCTAAGGAAAAAAGCTTTTGGTTAAAAGTGGGTCAAGGTAGCTTTTTGGACAGTCACAAGGTTTTACTGTTGACTCACATTTTTTGTGATTAAATATTGAAAGTTCAGTTTGCCAAACAGTTCATATTAGCTTTTGAAATTCTATAGTCAGTTATGAACTTCAAAAGACTCGTATCATGTTAGAGGACCAAGTCATCTCGTTGCTTTGTCGAACCCGGTCTTGTTTAGACCGTTTGAGAAAACTCGTAGTTGGTTTTATTGTTCACGACAAAAAATTAATTGTAAATATTAAGGTGTTTGGTAGATACTTATTATTGAACAAAAATTCGAACCAAAAATACTTTTACAAATCATTCTATGTCAAACTAATATGATGGTTGTGGTATGGATAACACCAAAAATTAAGAACTTGAGTGAGGCTAAGCCTGCATATGTTTGTGCATTCTCAACAGTCCTTGGGGCTTGTTTGAAAATGTTTAAAATGAGATCTATTTTGCTTACAATGTCACTTTCTATCATATTTTTATGAGAATCAAAATTATAGTATTTAACAAAACAAATAATCAATCTATCAAATTTTTATGAGAATCAAAATGATATTCAACAAAACAAATACGGAGTAATCAATTTTAAAGAAACACTGAATTACTGCACAACATGATACCAAACACTTTTAACGTATAGTTTCAGTATACTTGTGAACTACAAAATCAGTTCTTTTTAACTTCTGAAATGGTCTTTCATGCGGTTGTTTTGGAGTAGTGCTATGCTTTTCAAATTTTGTATCTTAAATAGGGTTCTCAACCTATGTGACAGTAACACTATATTCGCTAATGATGAGACTAATTGAATACCTTCCAATGAATATCAAATATACCCACCCAGCCACATGTGTTAAAAAACCACAAATACAAATTTGGGATGGTTGGGCTAGCCCTAAAGGGGTAGTGATGTCTCACTTCACCCACTCAAACCCATTAGTTCTCTCTCCATTCTTTGGCTGTTTATAAATCAGCCTACAGCTCTTGGTTATGGGCCCCCCCTTGTAAAGTGAATGCAAATACTGGGTCCTTGACCCATCTCTCCAACAAGATCTGAATCTCTTTTTGTCTTCTCAGTTCAGGTATATAACTCTTCATTCATGGCTTCTAAACCAATATGAACATGGTTCTATCAATCAGGCCTCATATAAGGCGCTTATATACCACTTCATCCATTGCTTATGCTGAATCCGTACAACTTCCAATTCTAGAGAGAAGCAAAGAATGTTTACCTCAGAACATCCATAATCTTACTCAAATTGATATGCTTGAAATTAACTCCCAATTGAAAAATCTTGTAAAAAGGGGTCATCTGAGTGATGCTCGCAAGTTGTTTGATAAATTGCGTCAGAGAGATGAAATTTCTTGGACCACCCTTATTTCTGGATATGTCAATGCCTTTGATTCATCAGAGGCATTGTGTTTGTTCTCGAGAATGTGGGTAGACCCAACTCTTCGAATGGACCCCTTTGTACTAAGTGTTGCGCTTAGAGCTTGTGGACTCAACTTGAGTGTGAAACAAGGGGAATTACTTCATGGGTATTCTGTAAAAAGTGATTTTGTGAAATCTGTGTTTGTGGGTAGTGCTCTTCTCGACATGTATATGAAAACTGGAAAAGTTTGGGAGGGTTGTAGAGTCTTTGATGAAATGCCGGTTAGGAATGTAGTCTCGTGGACAGCCATTATAACCGGGCTCGTACGTTCCGGTTATAATAATGAGGGGTTGGTATACTTTTCTGATATGTGGAGAGAGGGTGTGGAGTATGATTCATACACGTTTGCTATTGCACTGAAGGCGTGTGCTGACACGGGTGCTTTGAATTATGGGAGAGAAGTTCACACCCAAACGGTGAAGAGAGGCTTTGATGTGAGCTCATTCGTGGCTAATTCTCTTGCTACTATGTACAACAAATGTGGGAAGTTGAAATATGGAATGTGTTTGTTTGAAAAAATGAGCATACGAGATGTGGTTTCGTGGACTACCGTAATCACAACATATGTTCAGATGGGTCAAGAAGAAAATGCTGTTCGAGCTTTTTTGAGAATGCGTGAATCTGAAGTGAGTCCAAATGAGTACACTTTCGCAGCGGTCATTTCGGGTTGTGCCAATCTTGGGAGAATTGAATTGGGTGAGCAGTTTCATTGCCATGTTTTACGTATAGGTCTTGTGGATTCTTTGTCTGTGGCAAATTCGATCGTGACCATGTATTCAAGATGTGGGCAGTTGAAATCATCTTCAACGGTGTTTCATGAAATGACCAAAAGAGACATTGTTTCATGGAGCACTATAATTGCAGGGTATGCTCAAGGAGGATATGGTGCGGAAGCTTTTGATTACCTATCGTGGATGAGAAGGGAAGGACCAAAACTAACTGAATTTGCTTTAGCTAGCGTGTTGAGTGTGTGTGGAAGTATGGCCATTCTTGAGCAAGGGAGGCAACTACATTCTCACGTGTTGTCCATTGGATTGGACTGTACGGCTATGATTCAAAGTGCATTGATCAACATGTATTCAAAATGTGGGAGTATAGAAGAAGCTTCAAAAATCTTTATTACGGCACAAAATGACGATATTGTATCATGGACGGCCATGATTAATGGATATGCCGAACATGGGTATAGCAAAGAAGCTATTGACTTGTTTGGGAAAATCCCTATGGTTGGTCTAAGACCAGACTCGGTGACCTTCATTGGTGTTCTTGCTGCTTGTAGCCATGCCGGACTTGTTGACCTCGGTTTCCGCATTTTCAATTCAATGAGTGAGGAATACCGGATTAGTCCTTCGAAAGAACACCATGGTTGCATGATAGATCTTCTCTGTCGAGCCGGGCGATTAAGTGATGCTGAGCAAATGATTAGAACTATGCCATATGGACGGGACGATGTTGTCTGGTCAACTCTGCTGAGAGCGTGTAGGGTCCACGGTGAGGTCGAATGCGGGAGACGCACAGCAGAGAAAATTCTTGAATTGGATCCGAATTGTGCTGGGACCCACATCACGCTTGCTAACATATATGCTGCGAAAGGGAAGTGGAGAGAAGCAGCAGATGTAAGGAAGCTGATGAGATCAAAGGGTGTGCAGAAGGAGCCCGGATGGTCTTGGATAAAGCTCAAGGACAGGGTTTCTGCATTTGTTGCGGGTGATCGGACCCACCCGGACGGTGATGATATATACAGTACCTTGGATTTACTAGCTTCAAGGGCAGAATTTGCCATCCAGGAAATAGGTTCTCTTCTATATGATGTGGAAGAGTAGCAGAAAGGTTGAGCCAAGGTTTATTATCCTATTTGGAGTACTGGTTTTTTGGTTTCTTGAGAGCTGCAGATCACAATCAGCAACAAGTAATTGATTATTGAGTCAGCAATAGAATTTCACTCTCTGGATAATCATGGAAACAATTCACAGACAGCTTTGAAGGTGATTATACGAGCCGACATTAGTAGCTTCATTGGAATTTATGAAAAATGATTGATAGCCAGCCTTGAAGATGATTATGTACACATAACCGCAAATTTGGGTCCAATTGCTAAATCTCTCAGTGATCCAACAATTGAAACATAGGTATATGTCTTGTGCACTTCTTCAAAGAAAAATACATGATCACTCTACACTTTGTTTTGAGTCCCAGGAATTAAATTTTGAGTTTTATGTGGTGCCATTCTCAACATGATTGTCTGAAATGTATCGAGAGAAGGGCTTTTACACACGGGGGAGTTCTTTATTCTTGCAGAAGAATTGTGGCGGAAGTGTAATCTCTGTTCTATGGATACGTTCGTCGGGTTTGAGAGGTAACGAAAGAATTTCTGAAATTGTTAGCATCTATGACAAACATGGTGCATAAAGTCTGAGAAGAGCTTAGAGCAGAAATAGCAGCATTGGTTTCATAGAAATGTAACATTTAGAGACCTCATCTATTTATTACAGAACACAAAAATTCTCTTGTTGTGCAGCTGTTTATGGTTGGAATGGAAATTGTTTCTTTTCGTGTAAGCTTATGTATATAGTTATTGGTATATTATTATTTCTTCATTATATTGGGAAAATAAATTCATGCATTAATGATTAACGTAAAAGACCTTTGAATTGAAGTTAATGAGCATCTCCGACCGAAGTGCCAAATTGTGATATGTGAAATATCTTTGAGAGCTTATGTGGCAATTTGACATATTAAAATTTGGCATTTCGGTTGGAGATAAACCCTATCTAATATGTCAAATCCATTAGTTTATTTTTTTCCTTTTTGTTTCTTTTTCTTTATCTATTATTATGGGCCACCATATAATAAAATGCCTTAAAACAATTAAATGGCATCTCACTTTTGGAGATGTCATTTTTGGCATCTCACAAGAGATGTCAAATGCTAACTAGGCAATTGGCATGTCGGTTGGAGTGAACCGAGATGTTGAAAGTGGATGTTAGAGATGACGCTTCACTTTTGACATCTCAGAGGACTTGTTTTCGACTAACTTATAATGTATTCAAGTGATTGAATGTCTTCTCCTTCAAAATTTTGATCCAAGTGTCAAGATTTAAAGATTATTATAATTATGAATCTTAGCTCTTCAAAAGGTGAGACATTTTGGACTCTTGAAACTTGTCATCTAAGGGTTCAAATTTATTCTCACTTTCTTTGCACTTTTTGAACTTTGGTCAAAATTTGTTTGCACTTTTTGAACACAGCTTAAGAAGGGCGACCACCACACATATGCCACTCTGTGCTTCTCTATAGCACGACCACCACAACCACAAACACATGCAACCACTAGGTCGCTGTCGTTGTCACTGTCGGAAACCACCACTACATTAGAGTTTGTAGTTATATTATGATTAGAGTTAGAAAAACAAATTTTACTTTACAATTAAGGCTCAGAAAAACCCTTTTTGGATAGTGTCATGGGCATGAACAATTCCTAGTGATTATATGACATAAGTTCAGCACATTGTACTTTTTGTGTAAAGTTAAGTTAACCTGGATTTGAATTTGTGTAGCCAAGTGCAACGAGGCGATGGTACTAGGACTAACAGTAAGCTCGGACATCTTATATTTGAATCCTCTCCTGGACACACCTTCACTTATTTGACATTGGCGGCATGTGGGCCTTTGCCTGATATCTGGCATTTACTCTGCTGGGTCAGGTCCTTTGGCTCGGCCTTGGAGGAGTTTCTCATCTTAAAAAACAAAAAAAAGCAAAATAATCTGGATCTGAATCAAAGGGCCAAGATAATAGTGAAACGCTTGCAATCATTGGCTCACTTGATGACCTTTACTTTCTTTCTTTCTTTTCTTTTTTTATTATTATTTTTTTGGGTCACAGAGAACTTTTATTTTTTTTGTAAAATAAGATGACTTTTACTTCACACACTTTCGTTTTGCACTTTTTAGAGAGAGCTTGGGAGAGAAATCTTTGTTCTTTCTTTCTAGCAGCAGAGCGCATATCAGTGACATATCATCAAGTACATATGATAATCATGTAGTTTTATAAAAATTAAAGCTTGTACTTTTTTCCTTAATTGTAAATATGTGTTCACACATGCATATAGGTCGGGTATAGGACACACCTTGATGAAAAATCCGACGGATTGTCTTTTCGGTGTTGTTACGAGCCCGACGTCTTCAACCATGAATTGATGCATTTTGGTGATTCTATGAATGCTCTTGTGCTTCAAACCATTCATGAGAATACCTACTAGAGATATCCCCTTTGTTTCTACGTGCTAAATACCAAGCCCTAGTTTGATTTGGCTTAGAGAGACAAACGAATCTAGAGAGAGAGAGAGAGAGAGAGAGAGAGAGAGAGAGAGAGGAGTCGGCTATATGAGATGGATAGAGAGTTGTATCTCTTGTGTGTATCAAACCTTGTGTAGCCCTATACACCCATATATATAGGCACACACTAGTAGGGTTGGACTAGGGCTCCCAAGTCTAATCCCACTAGGATTACTTGGAGCTCAAGATAAGTCCATTGGGCCCAGATGATTACGTCACAATCAAGTTCTTATTTAACCCTATTAAAAACGTAGTATGTTGGAAGTAGGGTGTCGAGTCCACAGGGATTGATACAAGAACAACGTTTGGGAAGTTTAGTAACTAATTATAATGCTCAAAAGAAATAAATAAGAAAAGATGATGAAAGGGAATAAAAATGACATTGCGTCTTGCGGCTTTTTGTTTGATTTTTGGAGGATAAAAGGTAAATAAATATTAATCTAAAAAGCAATAGGTTGGGATCATTCCCCCCATCTTGGGTCACAACAAGATGAAATGGACTAAAGTTTCAAGCACATTCTAAGGTAACATCTCATTGTGGCATATTATCAAACACTTGGAATGCACCTATGTGTTAGATGAAATGAGCTTTAAGATTTCCATAGAAACGGATTTGAAGCTAACGTTTGACTATCAAGGATGCATGACATACAAGATGAAGCCTCTATGGCTTCTAATCCGAATGATTTGTCCCCCCTACACTAACTAATCTACTTGGTGGACAAACCACCTATGAAGCCTTCAAAAGGTAGTATTTAAAACCCAAGAGTTTGAACAATCAAAGATGCTTGACATCTATGATGAAGACTCTAAGTTTTAAATCCCACACACAACATTTATCAAACACATGAGGTGCAAAACACAAGGTTACATAATATTCCATATGAAATACATAGGGTAGGATTCAAAGTCCAAGTTTTAACAATCATAGTTGCAATACAAATAAGATGAATCCCTTAGTTTTGAATCCTACACAAATGAACCCTAGAAATGCTACAACATTAATTCCAAGAGTTCATGATCCACAACCTAAGTAAACCTAACTAATCAATGGAAAACATAGCAATATCATCAAAGGAAAAGAGATAGAAAATATACCTAGCCATTAACATTTCAATCCAAGCTTCAAGTTTATACAAATGAAGAAGAAATAGAAGGGAACCCAAGTGGGTTCCAAAAATGAGAGAAGAAGAAGAAGAATGTTGGAAAAAATACAAGATGATATAAGATATAACATGATAACCCTAAAAATCTCTATCTCTAACTATTTATACAAAACCCACACAATGGCAAACTTGTAAATAAAAGAGAGCAGTCTTCAACAGCCGCGGATCGATCCAAGGCAAAAAGCCGGATCGATCCGATTCTTTAATTCGTCGTTAGAATCTTCAGCGAAACACGCGGATCGATCCGCGTTGAAAATCCGGATCGATCCACATTCGGATTTCTGGGCAGAGAGTTCTATAAAACGCGCGGATCGATCCAATTGAAAGGGGCGGATTGATCCGCTCGGGTAGCTTTTGGCTTCTTCCTTTATTTCTCACAAACAAGGCCTCCAACAATGTCTCAGTTACCTATAAGAAAAAGGGGTATTATTAGTAAAGAGAGAACATCAAGAAGAACAACAAAAGTACAATTTATCCATTAAATCTCCCAATATAAGTGAAAATTTGTGTCCAATAGGGGTAGTATCATGAAGCTAAGAATGCAATATTGGACACAAACCGTTCATGAGAATACCTACTAGAGATATCCCCTTTGTTTCTACGTGCTAAATACCAAGCCCTAGTTTGATTTGGCTTAGAGAGACAAACGAATCTAGAGAGAGAGAGATAGAGAGAGAGAGAGAGAGAGAGAGAGAGGAGTCGGCTATATGAGATGGATAGAGAGTTGTATTTCTTGTGTGTATCAAACCTTGTGTAGCCCTATACACCCATATATATAGGCACACACTAGTAGGGTTGGACTAGGGCTCCCATGTCTAATCCCACTAGGATTACTTGGAGCTCAAGATAAGTCCATTGGGCCCAGTCCATAACATATGTGGGTGACTCATAACCCATAAAATGCTAACATCTCTCACTAACCCACATAGGGCTTATGCCAAACAAATCTCTCAGATTCCAACTTTTATCATCTCCTTATATGGGAAATAGAATGTGTGACCTCACGAAAAGAACGTACAACGACAAGAGAATAAAATGTATCACTCGAAAGCTTCTCGTATATACCCAAACATGTTCAACCACACCGGATCTAGCACTCTTAATCCCTCAGAAATTAGGTGCTACACCCCCAAATATGTAATGTAACCATGACACTCAGTTGGTATACGATTGTCACTGACCAGTTAATGAGTCACATGGTGTGATATTGAAGAGTCTTCCCCGCATACTAATGTCAATTCAACTAACTTTACCGCTTTCCTAGACATGCTCCATAGGACGGTATTTGTCTCTTCGCCCCAGGATGGTACACCAAAGTAGCGCTATCAACCTTCCTCTTCATGACATAGTCGCGGGTCATAAGATAGCTGGTGTAGAATCCCCGTTACAGGGAGACTATGTGGCTCAGACAGCAATAAAGTAGGGATTAATCCATTGTTTAACAAACGATCGCAAAACAACACATACAGTATGGAGTGTATGCTATGGTATTCTTCTATTAGAATGGGCATGTCATTATGCGGTAATAGTATTCTATACGAATCTTAGTCTAAACATTACATAAACGTCTAACATGAGTTTCCAGCACAGTTGCACCTCCTGGCGCCCATCTCAAATCTTACATTCGGCTGTAAATAGGCTACATAGAGTCGCGTACCTTCTCTACACTACACCAAAACAACGAATTTGTCACCCTTATTTTCGCTAGCTTTGTTACTTGCAGTGACTAAATTATCCCCGTCATAGTTAGAATTAAATTATCCCCGTCAGCAGTGACAATGTTTATTGTACCATTGTCACCGTCATGAACATTGACAAATCAGGCCAAAATTGTCAAGCCCCGAAACAGCAAAAGTAGAGAAAATAAATTCCTTTTTGGGTCCATATGCCATGACTGGTGAAGTCATATGATTGCCCATACCTCACAGTTCTACACAATAGAATAATTGAAGAGGCAGTGATATATATCCTATGTTTTCAACATCGTATATAACATAAAATTACTACTCTATTACAATCAGAGTCTGCAGCAATTAAAAGAACTAAGGTCTTAAGAAACATATATCGAATACAAAAGTACTAAATATCCAAATCATAAATATAAGGAACTACTGTCCAATCCTAGTCCCAGTCCGTATAAGAGTAGTCATCTGCATAGTAGCCCCCCTCTGGTGTTCCCATCCTCATTATAGCCATCCTCCATGTAGAAGTCTTTCACTGGGTGTCCTTCCCCTATATAACCTTAGACAGGATGCGCTGGAACATAGGAATGTCCAGCGGCATAAATGACATCAGCTTTATGAAAGCTGAGTGAGTAAAATACTAACAAGGTATCACAATTAGAAAGTTATTATGTGTTCTGAAACAATATAGATTAAGCTCCATTGATAGTGTCTTCTCTTCATAACCAAGCTGCTAAAACGTCTTGTTACGCAAAGACTAGCATACTCAAGATTCGATGAACGACTTGACAATACAATTATCCGGATACACCCTTGACCACACTCCACATACTTTAGGACACCGTTGACAAGAATATGTCAATCCATACCATACCAGGGATTTAGCACTGATTGCAGTCCACATACGTTAGGACATTGTCACTCAATAGACATCACCCTGAATCACAATATGGATATACCGTTGATTTCAATCCACATACTTTAGGACACCGTCAATCAATGTATGCCATAGATATGCCATTAATTGTAGTCCACATACTTTAGAACACCGTCAATCAATGTATACCACACTAAGCCACAACTTACGGAGTCAAACCTCCGGATCAGTGATTGCAGTTCACATACTTTAGGACACCGTCAATCTATGCCCGGTCACGCATAATGATCGCAGTCCACATATGTTATGACACCGTCCATCAATTCTACGTCCATGCACAAAGCATCACTCGTACCCACTTATACTGACTTGTAACCAAACTGACTCCTGATACTCCCATGTGGCCAACCCAACTGGATATAACAAGATTCGGTTCACAACCGATACGTTCTCTAAAGTCATTACTAATAGTGCATTATTCTCAATGTTGCCACATCATGCTTTTATCATTATCTCTTTCATTACTACAATATTCATGCGGGGTTTCAGTATAGTAAATAAATAACTAAACAGTTCATGATATAATCAACAGGAAATAACAACTTACTGTGACTGCCAATTGATTGGGGTCATGGTCCAATCGATTGGGGTAAAGTAATAACAATCGATTAGGAAACATACCAATTGATTGGATCTAAAATAATACCAATCGATTTCACAAAAAGGCTAATCGATTGGGTAACAATTAATGCCAATCGATT
The DNA here is from genome assembly GCA_033977485.1 of Hydrangea macrophylla. NCBI lineage: Eukaryota > Viridiplantae > Streptophyta > Magnoliopsida > Cornales > Hydrangeaceae > Hydrangea > Hydrangea macrophylla. The sequence continues at coordinate 76,998,680 of CM066985.1, read as the reverse complement.
GGATACAATACCAATTGATTAGGGTCACAACTATGGCAATCGATTGGGAAAAGTCCAATCGATTGGAACTACACATTCTTCCCAGAGAATACGCAGTTGTGGATATCGCATTTTTCTTACCCACAGCTTTTCTTTTAAAATTCTTTTCCAAAATTTCAAATTCAAAACAAATGAGTCGCCACTTAATTTTTAAAAGGAAAAAATTAAGAAACCATTTGAAAGGAAACTGATCGTTTGCGAAACCAAAGATTGAACTAGGTCCGGGGATTATGGAATGAGAGAGGAAGGAGCCCGCCAGACTAAAACACCCTCTCTCATCCTATCTTGTGATAGGCCTCTACTCAATATCCTTTTAATCAAATTTATTAATCTAAGCATGCCCTCAACTAATACATATATACATATACATCACAGAAGCATGTCCAAAGGGTGTAAAATTGCTAATGGCAAAATATCATTCAAAAGCCACATAATTCAGGTAGCAAGCGATATGATATGCAATAGAGAACAAGTGAACTTACCCGGGATCCAGCAGCGATAGTAAACGTGCAATGCATGCGAACAAAAGAAAATCCTAAAAAAAGAGTCTCTAATCACATATACACATAAGGCAAAACCTGATTCTAAGGTGTCGCACATTAAGTCGAAAAATCAATAAAATCAAGAAATTAAGATAAACTAAAGAGGAGTCCTAGAAATCATACCTTAATAGCGCTACAAAACAAAGGGTTAGTCCACATGCTTCACATAATAATAATATGATATCAAACAATCAATCCTAATTCTCTAGCTTATACCTAGCAAGCAATGAAATCCAACTTTATCCAATTACTAGTTCTAATTATAAGCATTAATGTACATAAATGAATGGATGTGAACAAGAATAAGACATGGATTTATTCACTAATTTGGGTCACTTAACCTCTGGATTTAAGCTAAATTATCATTATTAAGATATGGTTTAAGCCCTAAGTCATAGGAGAATCATTTGGGCCATTATTTACAAAGTTGATCAAATGTGTCATAAAATTCTGAAAATTGCAGAGAGCAGACCAGTACTTTAAAAAATGAAAACGCATCTCTCCTATGGTTTGATGTCGGTGAATTTTGGATACAAGATGCCTCTGTGAGTCTAGTTTCCAAATCAAAAAGCAAATCAAGGTTTCAACGGTTAGATCTCCGGGAAAAGGACAAGAATCAGACGTCACTCAGAGATGTACAACTCTCTGTGCAGAGATATTGTTTGATTTTTTAAAATTAGCAAAAAGATGAGAAACACTTAGATTTTTTTAGGGGATCTTCCTAACACGTTAAGGTAACTAGAAAAAATTATTAGAGACCCCAAAAACTCCATCAGAATTCTGATATATGAATTTCAAAATGGACTTGCTGTTCTGAAACTATTCTGAAACTCTGGACAGATTGTGGTTGACTCACAAAACCCATGATCAAACCCTTCTAAACATAAAACCACCTTAAAACAAAAATTACAGTGGTAGATTACTGTGTTATTGACACTTTCCCGTTGGTTTCACTTGATTTCAACGGTTAGATTTCGAACTAAAAATCTTTGATCAAAAACAGTTTGTGAACTCACTGTTTTCATTTGTCAAGTTTAACTTTTATTTGGTAACTCTAACTATTAAACCATGAAGTTGGGTTTAAACCAAATCACTTCTCCTACCATTTTATGGTCATTGGAGATCAAGACATGACTAAAACTCATGAGTCTCAAAAGAATATGGAAAGGATTCCCTAAGACATCAAGTTTAGAGGACCCAAGTCATGAGTATGGACTTGGATCCCTCTATTTGCTTATAAAATAAAATGATGATCAAACTTTGACTTCCATGTGAAGCATAAACTTACATGAGGTTCAAAAGATCATATTCAAGAGATTTTAAGAGAGATATTGAGGATCTCCAAGAGTCTCAAGAAGGAAGTATGAACAATGAAAGAAATGGAGCAAAGAAAACAAAATAGTTTGAGGTTTCAAAAGAAAGAATGCAAATAAAACAACTTATGGTTAGAGGATCACCTCCAACTATCCTCAAAGTTTCTCTCCTTTGAAGATCTTCCAAGCTCTTCTCTCTAATTCTCTAAACTCTCTCTTTTCTCTCCCAAAATATGTTGGTGTAGTGGTAGTTCTCCCAAGTATTGTGTTGTCTCCCCCTTGTATCTCCCCCCCTTTTTTTTGTATATCTTTCTCAATAGAGATACCTCTTCTTATATAGACAGAAATACCTAGGTAATTTCAGTAAATTCGGAGTAAAAGACAGGCGTAAATCCCTCATTTGGTGGTACTGAAATTGGACAGACTGCTGCCCAGCGCGGCAGTCCGTGAATGCCGCCGCGGTAGTTCATGACTGCCATCGCGGCACTACGCGACTGCCGCGCGGCATTCATCAAATGCCGCAGAAATTAATGGATTGCCGCATTTTTGTCAGTCTTACTTTATCAGTTTTTTTGTTCTTATTCGCATACGCATACGTATTGCTCTGCAAAATACAGACTTTAAAAGTGAACGGTAGTCAGAAATTGTTGGCGGCACTTGGTGAATGCCGGCCCGGCACTCTATGACTGCCGTGCGGCACTCAGTGAGTGCTGCGGCAGTCCGCCGTGTGCCGTTTTTAGCTAAGATTCCCTCTTTTAGATTTTATTTTTCCCAAAGCCAATGATTTTTGAGGATTTTTTCTGAAAATTGTGTTTTATACCTAAATTCTCTTAAATACCTGGTATTTTCCTCTTTTCTGTGAAATTTTACCGCGTTTAGAGAACTTTTTGAAGAGCTTGGAATACTTCGAATCTTCCGGTCCTTGTTATCATCGGATACGGAGGCGACACTCTCCTAAATTCGACGGTTGGTCAAAATTGGGGTGTCTACAGTTTGCCCCTCTTTGACAGAGCTTGTGGGGCAACGCGTCCCATAAGTGAATGTCAAAGCCTGTGTGAAGACAAGCCTTTGACTAGACTGTCGAATTTAGGTAAAAACAAAATGCGTTGCAAAAACGGATGCGTAGCGAGATTCTAATTGGTCGTGCTCCATGACGAGCTTCCTACGTATCCCATCAGGAATCAGACCAAAGCGTAGTTCAGGTACGGGGTCAAACACACACAAACGCAAGTAGTCATACGGATGGATGCACCTATCCTGTCGTGATGTAAGTGCCATGCAATGGTGTGCTCCACATAACGTCTCAGCAACACATTGTTCTTTCTTAGTACCAAAAAGCAACCCATGCCATTCTACTCATGATGTCATTCCATTCTGGGAGAGTCATGACCGTCATAGATGCGCTTACTATGTTTAATTCTTTGACATTCTTCAAGAGTCATCTAATCGACTAGGATGCGCTACGCGCCTTATACCTTGGTGTCAAATTAGAAACCACGCTTTCCGAAAGATTGAGGTGCGCTTCGCGCCTTATAATCGGGTGTCTTCCAAGAATCATCTGATCTACTGAGATGCGCTACGCGCCTTATACTTCGGCGTCTTCCAAAATCATCTGATCGACTGAGATGCACTATGCACCTTATGCTCTGGTGTCAAGTCAGGAATCACGCTGAAAGACTGAGATGCGCTTCGCGCCTTATACCCCGGTGTCTTCCAAAATCATCTGATCGACTGAGATGCGCTGCGCGCCTTATACTCCGGTGTCAAGTCAGGAATCACGTTGAAAGACTGAGATGCGCTACGTGCCTTATACCCCGGTGTCTTCCAAAATCATCTGATCGACTGAGATGCGCTGCGCGCCTCATACTCCGGTGTCAAGTCAGGAATCACGCTGAAAGACTGAGATGCGCTACGCGCCTTATACCCCGGTGTCTTCCAAAATCATCTGATCGACTGAGATGCGCTACGTGCCTTATACTCCGGTGTCAAATCAGGAATCATGCTGAAAGACTGAGATGCGCTACGCACCTTATACCCCGGTGTCTTCCAAAATCATCTGATCGACTGAGATGCGCTGCGCGCCTTATACTCCGGTGTCAAGTCAGGAATCACGCTGAAAGACTGAGATGCGCTACGCGCCTTATACCCCGGTGTCTACCAAAATCATCTGACTGAGATGCGCTGTGCGCCTTAAACTCCGGTGTCAAATCAGGAATCACGTTGAAAGACTGAGATGCGCTTCGCGCCTTATACTCCGGTGTCTTCCAAAATCATCTGATCGACTGAGATGCGCTGCGCGCCTTATACTCCGGTGTCAAGTCAGGAATCACGCTGAAAGACTGAGATGCGCTACGCGCCTTATACCCCGGTGTCTTCCAAAATCATCTGATCGACTGAGATGCGCTGCGCGCCTTATACTCCGGTGTCAAATCAGGAATCACGCTGAAAGACTGAGATGCACTACGCGCCTTATACCCCGGTGTCTTCCAAAATCATCTGATCGACTAAGATGCGCTGCGCGCCTTATACTCCGGTGTCAAGTCAGGAATCACGCTGAAAGACTGAGATGCGCTACGCGCCTTATACCCCGGTGTCTTCCAAAATCATCTGATCGACTGAGATGCGCTGCGCGCCTTATACTCCGGTGTCAAATCAGGAATCACGCTGAAAGACTGAGATGCGCTTCGCGCCTTATACTCCGGTGTCTTCCAAAATCATCTGATCGACTGAGATGCGCTGCGCGCCTTATACTCCGGTGTCAAGTGAGTTTGCTCTGAAAAATCTGCGGCCCTTCGGCCCCGTCGGATATGTCTTCTCACAGTGATCCGCTGCTCTTCGACCTCATCGGATATGTTTGCTCTGACTTCGGGATCAATCAGACTCAAATTCATTTTAATTTTCAAAATCGGGAGTCAATCATAGTTAATTTAATTCAAAATTTAGAGTCAGTCAGACTCGAATCAGTTCAATTCCAAAAATCCAGAGTCCTTCAGACTTAATTTGATTTTCTAAAATCGAGAGTCTATTAGACTCAACAAATTCTCTTCTTAATCAAACAAATTTCACTCCATTTACTTTAAAAATTTGGAGTCTAGTACTTCAGACTCAATTTACTTTAAATTTCTAAATCGGGAGTCCGATGGGCTTAAGTTATTTCAAATATCTAAAGCCGGGGGTTCAATGGACTCAAATCCACTTCAATTTCCAAAATCGAGAATCAGTTAGACTCAATTCAGTTTTCCAAAATTGGTAGTCAATCGAGCTTAATAAAAAAATTGTTTCAAATTTCGATTAGGAGTCAGTCAGACTCAAATAAACTCAATTTCACCAAGTCCGGTGTCAATTTGACTCAAATCCAGTTCGAATTCAAATCCTAAATCAAATGTCAATCAGACTTGATTCAATTCCTATTTCGCAAAATTGGACAAAACTAGGAGTCAATCGGACTCAAAGAAATTTAAATTCACAAAATTGTACTTTAAAGGATTTCTATTTCACAAAAGAATTTTTACCAAAATTGGGAGTCAATCGAACTCAAAGAATTTCTATTTCACAAGACTGGGAGTCAACCAGACTCAAAAGAATTTCTAATTTCCAAAACACATGAGCCAATCAGACTCAAAAGAATTCCCAATTCCAAATCATGAGTCAATCATACTCAAAAGAATTCCCAATTCCAAATCATGAGTCAATCATACTCAAAAGAATCGGAGTCAAACAGACTCAACATAATTTCAAATTTCTAGAACAGGAGTCAATTGGACTCGAATCGGATTCTATTTCACAACACCGAGAGTCAATCAGACTCAAATCTAAAATTGGGAGTCGATCAGACTCAAAGAATTTCAATTAAAAAAAAAAAAGACTCAATTCGATTCAAAAACTCTAAAATCTGGAGTCAATCAGACTCAAATGAATTTTTCTAGAATTAGGAGTCAATCAGACTCAATTCAGTTCAATTTCTTAGCTCAGGTGCTAAGTTAAACTTTCATGAATCGATAGTCAAACGGACTTAATGATTTTAATTTCTACAATCAGGAACCAATCAGATTCAACTTATTAAAATCTGGCGATAGTTAGATCCATTTTAGCCCAAACTTTCAAAAGTTCAGAGTCGGCTAGACTCAAAGAATTCAATTCCAACAAAATTCATAGTTAAGCGGACTCACAAATTCAAACGGGGTCACGTGGACTCAAAAATTCATATTTTACATAAATGGAGTCACGCAGACTCAAAATTTCATATATTCACAAAGACGGAGTCATGTGGACTCGAAATTTCTTTTCTTTATTCAAACAAAGTCACACGGACTCAACAAACTTTACATTTATACAAATGGAGTCACACAGACTCAAAGAATTAGTTTTTTTTTTTGATGGGTAGTCCTCGGACTCAAAGAATTGATTTTACAAAAACAGGGATCCCGCAGACCCAAAGAATTGATTTTACAAAATGGGGAGTCCTTGGACTCGAGAATTTGAATGGAGCTAACGGGATCTGTGCTGTCCTAGTAGTCTCTTGAAAGCATGATTTTTTTATTTGCGGGCCTTTGGAAGAAACATATCGGTTCTGTCAAAAGAGGAAAATCACCTTTGCCCCTAGTCTTGGACTCCTCTTAAATTGCCATTTTAGCACCATGATGTGATAGTGTTCGAAACTCCTGCTCTATTGCCCTTAGGATGCGTATGGAGACTTTTCAAATCTTTATTCATCATCTTAAACCCACACATTTGAGACCATTATTGACTCATCAAAGAAGGATAGACTTGACAAAGTAATTAAGCAAGATGACTGACTCAGACTCAATATTATCATGATTTAATATGCTTTCATCGTGAATAATGTATCATCTCACCTTTCATTTATTCATCATCTTACGAATGGTAGTGCTTTGCTGATAAATCTAAACTTCCTCTTTTCGATTTAGCGAATTCTTTGCCCATTCTGGAATATGCTTCAAATTAATGCTTTAGCTTATAGAATGAAAGGCACTCTATTTCAATCTTTTTTCGAAACAAACTCAATTACTTGAGGACTTACATTTGGTACAGAGGGATTTTGGCAAACAAAGTTTGCCCCTAGTTTGAAAGAGACTTAGGGGCTTGCTTTTATGATAAAAGGGATTTTCAGCAAAGGAAGTTTGCCCCTGGTTTGGCGATATATATGTAAGTTTGTCCCTAGTCTGGAGGAAGGAAACCAAAGGCGCCAAAAGGGTGCTGCTTGCAGTTTAGGGACGGCTATGGACCGAGAACCTTGGGAGGTTCGCCTACTTATCCCCGAGCGGGAATCAGGTCCAAAGTAGTTCGTCAACTATGGAGGTCTTGAAAGAATTAGGCTTCAAGAATTGGTGGGCTTTTCGAACCACGTTGCCATTTGGGTCTAGGGAGTGCATGTCACTTGTGGTACCCCTTGTGTAGCATGATGAACTATTTCTTCCTTTATTTTTTTTTTCTTTTATTCCTTTTCTTTTACTTGACGGTTGATTCTTTAACCTTTTCACTAACCAGTTAATCTTTACAACTCTCATCATGTTTTATTCATACTCTATCATATTCATAAAGTAATATCAGTTCTTCAAATCTTTATTTTTCAAAGATATCTCTGCATTGTTTTAGGCTCACTTAGGATTTGAGCCTCTCACGAAAATTTTGAAGCTGCTAAGTCTCTCCTTTTATTTTCAACTTCTTTTCTTTGTTCAGAACAACACAAAGTCTTGAGATAGTTCATGTGCCAATGACCTACTTTGAAGTGCTCAAGAATTCTCAATCTCATCTATTCTCTGCCTTTTCTTTTTCTCTTTCCTTTCTTTTCTCTACCTTACTATCTCTTATTCTTTCCATGATTTTGACTGGCTAGGATTAGGATTTTTGAGATCAACACGCATCTTATTTGTGCTCTAACTTTTGCCTAGGCGCCCTTCCAGTTTTTCATCCTAGCGAGCTCTTTCTTTCTTTTTTTTTTGTTTTTTTTTTTTTTTTTTTTGTGCTCTAATCTTTTGCCTAGGCGCCCTTCCAGATTTTCATCCTAGCGAGCTCTTTCTTTTCTTTTTTTTTTTGTGCTCTAATCTTTTGCCTAGGCGCCCTTTCGGGTTTTCATCCTAGCGAGCTCTTTCTTCTTTTCTTTTTCTTTTTCTTTTTCTTTTTTTTATTTTTTTTTATTTTTTATTATTATTATTTTTTTTGGAAGAAGAAGTTCATTCAAAATGTCTGGCTACCATCAAGGACCAAGTTTATGACTTTAGACTGGTTGGGTTCATCTTTTAAAAAAGGGGGTGGTGAGCAAGCTTCAAGTTCCAAGTTCATCTTTTCAAGATTGAGCAAGAGCATCTTTAAATTCTTAAAGTAAAGCTAATCAATTCTCTACTCCTCCATGGCGTTGGCACAAAATTTTCTTTGATCACTTGGGGATCCTTTTCAATGCAAAGATTTATTAACAAAGTATTTTCCATAATGTTTGAAAAAGTGACTTTTTCTTCTCCCTTTTTTTTTTTGGTCTTAATGATCCATGCATTCACGACTTAGCACACTGAATCAAGAAAAATGAGATTTTATTCAACTAGTAGGGAAGGAGGATTACATCACTCGACTCGATAATCTCGACAAAGACTTGCAAACATACTTGGTAACAGACTGACCAGAAGACTCGACCGGAATTGATATTTGACTCCAACCTGACATAGCTCGACTACCAGACTTGACTTGGCCTCAATTGGAGTGTCACAGATAATTTTCAATTTGTTGGGTCCCCAAGAGCATCCACAGTTGATTCATCAGTAGCATTTCCAAACACTATTACCTCACTGGCATCTTCATCAGGTTCATCACTCCCCTTATGTATCTTTGTAGGAACATCGTCTGCCCTTATGGCCCATTTTTCAGTCGAATGACCCTTCTCTGACTCATACCGAGTATTGTCAATGCCTTTTTCGATTCTGTTGATTGGGTCGGGGCAAGTTGGTTGTTGCGCACTCATGGAGGCAACGAATCCCTTGAGAGTATTCGGCGATGGCTGTGATTGAAAAGATTGTATGTCATGCCAGATGCCACCTGGTGGGTTCAGCAAAGGAGTGATGATTTTATACTCAATGAGATCTTGGATATCATGGCGGAGTTTCATGCAATAGTTAGTTGTATGGCCAGGGGTCTGATGGTAGGCACAGTACAAAGACAGGTCACATTTGCGAGGTAAGGGATCTGGTAGTGGCTTTGGGTCCAGGGGGTTGAGGTGACCATTCTTGACAAGGTGACCAAGGGCCATGGATAATGGCATGCCCAGGTTGGTGAAGATTCTCGGCTTGCGGGCTTGGTTTGATTTTGAATTCGACTTTGAGCTAGAGTTGATTTTTGGGTTGAGATGTGGACTTGGAATAGCTCTTTGGTTAGTTGGGATTGGGCCTGGATGTGGGCTTTGGTGAATGGTTAAGCTTGGGTATGGACTTTGGTGATAGGTTGGGTTTAGACATGGGCTTTGGTGCATAGGTGGGTTCGGACATGCCTGTTGGTGCTTCTTTAAGCAATTCATTATTCTCTGATCTGTCTTTTCCTCATCAGGGCCCATTTGATCTTTCAATAATTGAATGAACTCAAGCATGACCCCCTCCAATTGCTTCATCCTAGACCCTTGTTGCTCAACAACGACTTGCAGTTTGCCTACTTTCTCCTCCAAAGCTCTGTAAGCCATTGGTGGGTCTGTCTCGACAGGATGGTCCATGATCCCCTCTAAGTAAGAGAGATAAACCCAAGAAGATTAGAAGTGTCCTTACTAGGGGATCTAGTTGTTCCACTCTTTCAAGAAAAACAGATAGGAAAAAGGTCCGCATACAGAATTGAATAGTAAGGGATTTTTTTTTTTTTAGGGACTTTGATCTTAATTGGGAAGAAGATATTGTTAGTTTGTACATTACATGTATGTAATGATATCGATTGGTGAGAGCCCAAAATATACATGCTCTTATGTTTTGATGCATGTACTGCACATATGGCACACGAATGAAATGCAAGTGTGTGTGTGCCTACTCTATATGCAAAAGAAAGGAAAATTCTAGTCCTAACACATAAAACACATAAGCACATAAAATCCTTACCCAAATTTTTTTTTTTCAAAATTCATTTGAAAAGTATTTCTTTAGAACAACGAAATCTTTCAAAAACAATTCTCAAGAATTTTGAATCTTTTATTAAAAAAAAAGTGAGGATGTGAAAACATTTCTCAATGAAGATGATTGGACTGAAATTTTGCTTTAAAATTCATTTGAAGAGCATTTTTTTTCAAAAACAATTCCCAAGATTTTGGATTTTTCCTTAGAAAATGATCATGTGAAAAAGTACCTTAACAAAGGTAAAAAAAAAAGTGAACTCCAAAGATTTTTCGAAAGGGTGATCGAAAACCTTGGGAAAAGATAGTAAAATCTGTTTTCTTTCAAAGATGGACTTAAAACTCTTTGGGATCACATGATCGGATTATCATCGTACTTTCCATGAATTTGGATACATACAAGGTCAATGATGCTTAGCTAAACATGATATAAGAGATGTAATCTTATAATCAAGGTTCAACATGTTCCCCTGATGTTGCGGGACACGAGGGGAATTGCACAAAAGTGATTAAGAGTTTACACATCTTCCATCAGGCAAGCATCGTCATCATCTCAAGTAATCCCTTCCGGGTATACAAAACTCCCTAGCACATAACCCTAATCAAGAATTGATTTTCTAAGATTGAAAGGTTCGATGGAAGCTACTATGCAAAAGTTGGGTTTTGGTCAAATAAGGGACCCTTGACACACACCCGATAGGATGCTTCATATACCAAATCATGGTACGGGATCAAGGGTGATCACACAGTCCCATGATGACTTGATCGACCAGGTTGCCCCGAGCCTCCAAGGTCATAGTTCTGTGCAATCGACTGGCTGGACATGCAAGTGAAATGCAACAGGCATACAAAGATTAATTAATTTGATTAAAAGGATATTTTTCAAGTCTAATCCTCAAGCGAACCAAAAATCAGGAATTCTGGTCTGCGAAACCAGAGATTCTGGGTTCGATCCCCAGCAGAGTCGCCAGATTGTGGATATCGCATTTTTCTTACCCACAGCTTTTCTTTTAAAATTCTTTTCTAAAATTTCAAATTCAAAACAAATGAGTCGCCACTTAATTTTTAAAAGGAAAAAATTAAGAAACCATTTGAAAGGAAGCTGATCGTTTGCGAAACCAAAGATTAAACTAGGTCCAGGGATTATGGAATGAGAGAGGAAGGAGCCCGCCAGACTAAAACACCCTCTCTCATCCTATCTTGTGATAGGCCTCTACTCAATATCCTTTTAATCAAATTTATTAATCTAAGCATGCCCTCAACTAATACATATATACATATACATCACAAAAGCATGTCCAAAGGGTGTAAAATTGCTAATGGCAAAATATCATTCAAAAGCCACATAATTCAGGTAGCAAGCGATATGATATGCAATAGAGAACAAGTGAACTTACCCGGGATCCAGCAGCGATAGTAAACGTGCAATGCATGCGAACAAAAGAAAATCCTAAAAAAAGAGTCTCTAATCACATATACACATAAGGCAAAACCTGATTCTAAGGTGTCGCACATTAAGTCGAAAAATCAATAAAATCAAGAAATTAAGATAAACTAAAGAGGAGTCCTAGAAATCATACCTTAATAGCGCTACAAAACAAAGGGTTAGTCCACATGCTTCACATAATAATAATATGATATCAAACAATCAATCCTAATTCTCTAGCTTATACCTAGCAAGCAATGAAATCCAACTTTATCCAATTACTAGTTCTAATTATAAGCATAAATGTACATAAATGAATGGATGTGAACAAGAATAAGACATGGATTTATTCACTAATTTGGGTCACTTAACCTCTGGATTTAAGCTAAATTATCATTATTAAGATATGGTTTAAGCCTTAAGTCATAGGAGAATCATTTGGGCCATTATTTACAAAGTTGGTCAAATGTGTCATAAAATTCTGAAAATTGCAGAGAGCAGACCAGCACTTTAAAAAATGAAAACGCATGTCTCCCATGGTTTGATGTCGGTGAATTTTGGATACAAGATGCCTCTGTGAGTCTAGTTTCCAAATCAAAAAGCAAATCAAGGTTTCAACGGTTAGATCTCCGGGAAAAGGACAAGAATCAGACGTCACTCAGAGATGTACAACTCTCTGTGCAGAGATATTGTTTGATTTTTTAAAATTAGCAAAAGATGAGAAACACTTAGATCTTTTTAGGGGATCTTCCTAACACGCTAAGGTAACTAGAAAAAATTATTAGAGACCCCAAAAACTCCATTAGAATTCTGATATATGAATTTCAAAATGGACTTGCTGTTCTGAAACTATTCTGAAACTCTGGACAGATTGTGGTTGACTCACAAAACCCATGATCAAACCCTTCTAAACATAAAACCACCTTAAAACAAAAATTACAGTGGTAGATTACTGTGTTATTGACACTTTCCCGTTGGTTTCACTTGATTTCAACGGTTAGATTTTGAACTAAAAATCTTTGATCAAAAACAGTTTGTGAACTCACTGTTTTCATTTGTCAAGTTCAACTTTTATTTGGTAACTCCAACTATTAAACCATGAAGTTGGGTTTAAACCAAATCACTTCTCCTACCATTTTATGGTCATTGGAGATCAAGACATGACTAAAACTCATGAGTCTCAAAAGAATATGGAAAGGATTCCCTAAGACATCAAGTTTAGAGGACCCAAGTCATGAGTATGGACTTGGATCCCTCTATTTGCTTATAAAATAAAATGATGATCAAACTTTGACTTCCATGTGAAGCATAAGCTTACATGAGGTTCAAAAGATCATATTCAAGAGATTTTAAGAGAGATATTGAGGATCTCCAAGAGTCTCAAGAAGGAAGTATGAACAATAAAAGAAATGGAGCAAAGAAAACAAAATAGTTTGAGGTTTCAAAAGAAAGAATGCAAATAAAACAACTTATGGTTAGAGGATCACCTCCAACTATCCTCAAAGTTTCTCTCCTTTGAAGATCTTCCAAGCTCTTCTCTCTAATTCTCTAAACTCTCTCTTTTCTCTCCCAAAATATGTTGGTGTAGTGGTAGTTCTCCCAAGTATTGTATTGTCTCCCCCTTGTATCTCCCCCCCTTTTTTTTGTATATCTTTCTCAATAGAGATACCTCTTCTTATATAGACAGAAATACCTAGGTAATTTCAGTAAATTCGGAGTAAAAGACAGGTGTAAATCCCTCATTTGGTGGTACTGAAATTGGACAGACTGCTGCCCAGTGCGGCAGTCCAGAAACTGTCGCGGCAGTCCGTGAATGCCGCCGCGGCAGTTCATGACTGCCGTCGCGGCACTACGCGACTGCCGCGCGGCATTCATCAAATGCCGCAGAAATTAATGGATTGCCGCGTTTTTGTCAGTCTTACTTTATCAGTTTTTTTGTTCTTATTCGCATACGCATACGTATTGCTCTGCAAAATACAGACTTTAAAAGTGAACGGTAGTCAGAAATTGTTGGCGGCACTTGGTGAATGCCGGCCCGGCACTCTATGACTGCCGTGCGGCACTCAGTGAGTGCCGCGGCAGTCCGCCGTGTGCCGTTTTTAGCTAAGATTCCCTCTTTTAGATTTTCTTTTTCCCAAAGCAAATGATTTTTGAGGATTTTTTCTGAAAATTGTGTTTTATACCTAAATTCTCTTAAATACCTGGTATTTTCCTCTTTTCTGTGAAATTTTACCGCGTTTAGAGAACTTTCTGAAGAGCTTGGAATACTTCGAATCTTCCGGTCCTTGTTATCATCGGATACGGAGGCGACACTCTCCTAAATTCGACGGTTGGTCAAAATTGGGGTGTCTACAGCAGTCTAGATAGAATTATGGGAGGGACGAATTCAATACGTCTTTCCTTCTTTTGAAACATGTAATACAATCTAATACGCTACCAATTGAGTTTAGAACTCACTGGAGGGTTCGGGTTGCAGTGGTAGTCCTCAGTGGAGCTCAGGGTGGTTGGTGAGTTTCTCTCTCCTTTAATTGCCTCTCTTCTCTGTCTCTCCTCTTCTCTTCTTTTTCTCTCCTTCTTCTTCTTCTTCTTCTTCTTCTTCTTCTTCTTCTCCTTTTTTGTCCCTCTTTGCCTCTGTCTCCTGAGAGTGTATATATATATATACGGTTTATATATGTGTGTATGTGTGTGTATAGATGGACATATGTAAATCTCTATCTCAAACACACAACCAAAATAGATATATGTATATACCAGGGAGTATATATAGGGGAGGGGGTTTAATGATAGCCACAGAAAACTACGCGACTGCCGCGCGGCATTCATCAAATGCCGCAGAAATTAATGGATTGCCGCGTTTTTGTCAGTCTTACTTTATCAATTTTTTTGTTCTTATTCGCATACGCATACGTATTGCTCTGCAAAATACAGACTTTAAAAGTGAACGGTAGTCAGAAATTGTTGGCGGCACTTGGTGAATGCCGGCCCGACACTCTATGACTGCCGTGCGGCACTCAGTGAGTGCCGCGGCAGTCCGCCGTGTGCCATTTTTAGCTAAGATTCCCTCTTTTAGATTTTCTTTTTCCCAAAGCAAATGATTTTTGAGGATTTTTTTTCTGAAAATTGTGTTTTATACCTAAATTCTCTTAAATACCTGGTATTTTCCTCTTTTCTGTGAAATTTTACCGCGTTTAGAGAACTTTCTGAAGAGCTTGGAATACTTCGAATCTTCCGGTCCTTGTTATCATCGGATACGGAGGCGACACTCTCCTAAATTCGACGGTTGGTCAAAATTGGGGTGTCTACAGCAGTCTAGATAGAATTATGGGAGGGACGTATTCAATACGTCTTTCCTTCTTTTGAAACATGTAATACAATCTAATACGCTACCAATTGAGTTTAGAACTCACTGGAGGGTTCGGGTTGCAGTGGTAGTCCTCAGTGGAGCTCAGGGTGGTTGGTGAGTTTCTCTCTCCTTTAATTGCCTCTCTTCTCTGTCTCTCCTCTTCTCTTCTTTTTCTCTCCTTCTTCTTCTTCTTCTTCTTCTTCTTCTTCTTCTCCTTTTTTGTCCCTCTTTGCCTCTGTCTCCTGAGAGTGTATATATATATATATACGGTTTATATATGTGTGTATGTGTGTGTATAGATGGACATATGTAAATCTCTATCTCAAACACACAACCAAAATAGATATATGTATATACCAGGGAGTATATATAGGGGAGGGGGTTTAATGATAGCCACAGAAAACTAAACGTGGTGGCCAAGTTCACCTGCCACCAATTGATTAGGAAAGTTGGCAATCAATTGGGCTAGATATTATGATGGCAATCTATAGGCAAAGGGGCAATCGATTGGGGGTAGGTACATGTCATGGATTCAGGTAAGCAGAGTAACAATCAATTAGGAAAGATGGTATAGGTAATAGTTAACGACTCATACAGTTTGACCAATACACATCATAAACGGCTCCACATGTAACAACATCACCACTGATTATGGCTCCACATGAGCCCTATAAAAAACAACCGCTAGCCCACTTCAAAATGCCCACAAACAGGGCTCACCCTCAGAGCCCACTATATTGAAAACGGCCAACCTCAAGTGGTCTACTTCCGAAGCCTCACCACTCCGAAGTCTCACCACTTCGAAGCCTATGAGTTTACTCCGAAGCCCGTCGAAGCTTCGCCTCAAACGGCCTACCCGCAGAGCCCACTGTGAAACTCCACGACTGAAGAAACTTGCCTCGAGGACTACCTCAAGTATCCCACTCTGAAGCCTCACTTCAGGTGAGCCCACTCCAAAGCCTCACCTCAGAATAGCCCACTTTGAGGAGTAGCCCACAAAGGAAGCACACTTCAAATATACACACACTCACCTCTCGGACACCCACCCTTAGTGCGGAAGTAGTACCTAAGGGTGGTCAAGTCCACTAGGATTTCAAAAACTCATGGTTAGGTGGCTAGAGCTGAAGGCATCTCCCTAGGTTGAACCTCATGGGCAAGGTTGGGGTTGGTCCCAAAGAGAGAGAGAGACACGTGACTTTCACGTGCCTTACCCTAACCAACCTTATAACCAATGGACGAAGCCTATCACTGCAAAACTTGCCCAAACCTTTGACCATTAGTGCTTAGTCATTTCAAGATTGCATAATGGACTGCACCAATAGAAAATAGCCTCGGATCTCTCCCTTACTGAAACCCTCTGTACGCCTCGGCACTCACCCTCACTTACCTTCTCAGAACCAATAGCGAAGGCCTTTGTCACGACCCATCCCACTACGCATGAAAATAGGACACATGGCATGCCACCAAGGCTCATCTAATTCCATTAAAGTAAATAGCAGCGAAAAACATAAGTACAATCCTTTAAAATTAGAGTTATAAAAAAAAGTTTTGCTTAGTTGAAACACTTTCAAAAGGATTCATTTTTAAAAATAGAGGTCCATTCGACTGATCGACGGTCCGATTGACTGAAACCCAGAAGCAGAAAGGAAGAAAACTTCAACAGCCCTGTCCAGTTGATTGTGTCCGGGACTCAGTCGACTGGGGCCTCAATTTCTCAGTCTACTGGTACTTTGTTCAGTCAACTGAACACTATGCATGCAGAATGCCATATTTTCGTGCAGGAACCAGTCGACTGATTCCAATCTTCCAGTCAACTGAATCCTTTGAGAACTGAAAGATTTTTCATAAAAATAGGGGTCCAGTCGGCTGTGTCGCTGACCCAGTTGACTGATCCCTCTGAAAATAGCACAATTCTGCAGCAACTCAAGCCAAGATTCACCCAACTATATCCAACACCAACATAACCAAAATACAACAATTTGAAACATAAATATAAGGGTTATATTACAGATTACAAGACTACAGAACTATTCCAAGATTCTGTTATAACCTGTTACGAATTCGAGGTTCTTATTACAAGGCTGGAATAAAACAAAAGTATTAACAAGGTGATGATTCCCCCGGCATTCCTTGGCCTCACTCCTCACGCCTTTTCTTGTCTTTCTTCTTTTCACCTGCGATGGAGTAAAGCTCCACTGCTCAGCTGTATGCTGAGTGAACAAGTTCTAAAATATGCAATATATAGTAAAACATGTTTTAATCTCACAATTCATAACAAATAGTCTCTAGGGAGGAAATGCACATTCATCCGGTAGTGGTAAGTCCAAGCCTTAAACCGCGATGTCCATGGCTAGTCCAAGTCTACAACCGTTGCATCCCCAAGTGCCATGGCAAGTTCAAGTCTTAAACCATGCACAGTAGCCGTCGCTACTACAATTCTCCAACATCGAGAAGCTTACCCCTGCATGAATTTGTATAAACTCCCCTTTGACCCACATAGTCAACTCAACGTGTTCGCATAAAAGTAGACATACTTTTCACATTTAAGCGCGTGCATAATTAACGGGCCTAAGATTAACACCTGGATTTTGCTTGGATCACAGTTTCGTTGTCAAAACTAAAACATGTGTATATAACACAGGTTAAAAATTCATACTTCGTGCTAATTCTCTCAAACTTTGAGGGAAGTACTAAGGATCCAAATAAACGTCGGATCTCCGATTTTAGGTGATTCCTACGAGTTTACAGGGGTTTTTCCCAAATTCCTAGAAATTAGCTTTTCAAAAAAAGAGCCAAACACGGCCTAAGAGGTATCAAATCAATGCTCTTACCTCGAGGAGTCCAAATCTTGAATCTGGAGAAAAACTGATGATCAGAAGTTCGTCGTTTGGCGTCGTTAAGCTCGTAGCCACAAAATCTCCTTTTTTTTTTTCTCCTCCTTATGTATTTTTAGAAAGTTTTGACAAAAGAAATCCAAGCTTATCTATTTATAGGCACGACTTTCATAAATTACCCTTACCTCTCCACGAGTTTTCAAAACTCCTAATTATCTCCCGAAATGTCTTAAATGTCTACTTTATTATTTCATGAGTGAAAGCTAAAATTTACAAAAGTTTTCGATTAAGTTCTGTTTGGGTCCAAAAACAAGGATCCAAAACTAATCTCCGTAGAATCTCTATACCACCTACCTTTTATACAACGTATAACTCACATTCTTACCACAGTGTTCAAAACAATCTAGAATAATATCAAAACTGGCAAAAATTACTTTATACAGGTAAAGTTACTATTCCTAAAATACTAGATATTGCAAGTAATATTTAAATCACATAAATGTCATTTACTCATGCTAATGCAAAATGAACTTTCAAGTTCTTGTGTCACAACTGACACCTTACCGTTGACTTACAGTCAACTCCATTCACCATTATCAATTAACATTGATAACTTACAAAATTCAAATATACATGTTAAAACAATGAAATTTCGGGATTAGTGTGACAACTCTCCCCTCTGAAAAGAAAGTTTGTCCCCAAACTTATACCTCGAAGTTCGAATAAGTGTGGATGCTCATTTCACATTTCTTCCTCGTTCTCCCACGTAGCTTCCTTAATCGTATGGTTACGCCATACACCTTCACCATCGGAATCATTTTCGTTCTCAACACTTGTTCTTTACGATCCAAAATCTCCACTAGATGTTCTATATAAGATAAGTCCTCTTGGATTTGCAATGGTTCAGGTACTATGATGTTACTAATATCCGTCATACACTGTCTCAACATCGATACATGGAAAATATTGTATGCATGCTCTAAGTCTGATGATAAGGCTAGTCGGTAAGCCACTGGTCCTACTCTCTCTAGAATCTCAAAAGGCCCTACAAATCTTGGATTGAGCTTTCCCCTCTTTCCGAATCGTAAAATGCCTTTCAAAGGAAATACTCTCAGGTACACAAGGTCTCCTACCTCAAATGTCATCGGTCGTCTCTTCTAATCCGCATAGCTCTTATATCGACTCTGAGCTACCTTAATTCGTTCCTGGATCAACTTCACTTTTTTCCGTAGTCAACTGTATTATCTCCAGTCCTATCAACCTTCTTACTTCGACTTCGGTCTAACAAATCGACAATCGATACTTACGCCCATATAATGCTTCATACGGTGCCATCCCAATACTTGACTAAAATTCGTTGTTGTAAGCAAATTCAATCAATAGTAAGTGTTTCTCCTAATCACTCCCAAAATCTACGCACAAACGAAGCATGTCTTCCAATGTCTGAATCATTCGTTCTGAGTGTCCATCGGTCTGAGGATGAAATGCGGTATTAAAACTCAACTTTGTACCCATAGCTTTCTGTAGACTTCTCCAAAACCTTAATGTAAAACTACTATCATGATCTGATATAATCACCGCTGGAACCCCATGTAGTCTCATAATTTCCTGCACATACTACTGTACTAACGTCGAAGGCATAGTCATCTTGATCGGTAGAAAATGAGCTAATTTCATTAACCTATCAACTATAACCCAAATCTAGTCATTCTTGTTAGTCGAACGTGGAAATCTGGAAACAAAATCCATCATGATCTTATCCCATTTCCACTCTGACACTGGTTATGATTGTAGTAATCCTGCAGGTACTTGTCTTTTTGCCTTGACTTGTTGACATACTGTACACTCTGAAACATACTTAGCCACTTCCCGCTTCATACCTCTCCACCAAAAGTTCTCTCGCAAACAGATGAACTGAATATTTGGTACTGTGAGTTTCCTCTAAAAGTCGCTCCTTCAGGTCTTTCACATTCAGTACATGTAACACCCGTACCCGGAAATAAGATTAATGTGATATCAATTTGTGTTAATTAAAGAGAATTAATGCATGAGATGTTTAAAGGTGGGGTTATGAACCCACATGTGAAAAGGTGCTCAAATGCGGGCACAGATGAAAGTCCTGTGAAAGGCGGGGCTGGTATAAAAGTGGGGCCCAATGAGGGTCTAATTAAAATAATTTGCATTTTGATGTTATTATGTGCTTATATGATTACTTGTTTAAATGCTTATTGATATTATTATGTCTTATGATAGGAAAGGGGACCAATTTGGGGACCCATGTGAGGGCGTATTTGAATAAAATTAATAATTGGTAGGTTTAATAGCAACCTCATGAATTATGTGGGACCACTTTGGGACCCACGCGGGACTTAGATTAAATCCTTTTAGAAAAGATGGGTAGTTAACGTAATTAACCTGAGGGATTCATAATAAAACTTATAGAAAGTTGGGGGAGGTAAGTAGGAATAAGGGAAAAAGGGGACAACACATATGCATGTCTTGCATATGTGTCTCATAAGTGTTAATGAGCTGGAAATCTCCAGAAATTCAAGAGAACGAAGAGCTCGAGTCGGCGACGGAAATTCCCGACGACGTGTCTTGCCGTTTCTTTGCCGTCCGGCGTCGGATTTACGATCCGAGACCGGATTTGGACTCGTGGAGGTAAGAGGATCACATGCACGTCTTTTATTTTCAGTTTCGGCAACGTTTTTACGGCAACCGTTTTTGATAAACGATGTTCTTGGTACCAAACTTATGTAGGATTATCATTAGCTAGAAATTGAGCTAAACTTGGGAAGGAATTGGGGATTCTAAGCTTAGTTGCGTATAAATCAAAGAGGTGAGTGCTCTAATCCCAAAATTGGGTGTTTAGATATGTTGGTGTGATAATTGTTGGCTTAGAATGCTTAATCCATGTTTATACTTATATGTGTTGTTGAAATTGAGTAAAAAGCATGTCAAAATTATGAAATTGATATGCTTATATGCCTATATGCTAAGTTGCTTAAATGCTTATGTGGATCAAAGGGAAGTCAAGTAGTGAGCACCATTTATAGATCCCATATGTAAGGGATAGGAAGTCCTCAATGAGTAGGACGTGGTGACGACCACAATGAAATGCCGGTGACGCTTTCGGGGTCACAAGAGAGTGTGTGTTGTGCTATATGCGCCAAAAGAGTGAGAAATTTCGGGGTGAGAAGGACCCGGGGTGGTGGCTTGAGTTACTTGACTTTCCGGAGATCAATTGGTTGAAGTTTTTAATGATTGTTGCATTTGCATATTAAACATTCCAATAGCATGATTAGTTCCCTCACTAAGCGAAAGCTTAAACGAAAATATATTTCTGTTGTGGTTATTGAATAACCATCGCAGGTATGGCACGGGAAGAGGAGAGGAAATGATCCGCACGTCGGGTTGGGCGTGGGGGTTGTGAGATGTGTTTCATGTTTATATCTATAGATGTTTTGGTTTAGTTGTAATCCTTACACTTCAAGTGTTGTAAACAACTTATGTTTTGAAAGTTCTTGTAATATGTTAATTCAAGTTGGGTAGTAAGGGTCTTTTGGTATAAATTGCACTTGCAAGTCACACCTTATGTATATTGGAAAGGAAACTTGGAGTAGTAAGTAACTTTGGTTGTAAATTGAGCTTAGTTTTATTTGGTTGATAAATTATGCAAGCATTGGGTTAAAATGTGGATTTTGATGTAGAATCATGATCCATGGGAATAATTTGTGTGTTTGATTGTCAATCCATGATTGGGGGATGTTGTGTTAATGTTTAGAAACATTTGGAAATGTTTGAGAATGATTTTTAATGGTTTCACAAAGTTTGGGATGTTAGGAAATGTTTTGGGACATGAAAAATTGAAGTTTTTAGCAGCAGGGAGCTGTTCTGCCAAGGCCGGATCGATCCGGCCTTCCCGCGGATCGATCCACCCTTTTTCGGGGACATTCTGATTGGAAATTAATGAGATGGATCGATCCGCCCTTTTCGCGGATCGATCCGCCCCTGTTTTTGGCAGCTGCTGACTTTTACGGAAACAAACATAACTCTCTCTACAAAACTCGGATTCGCGCGCCGTTTTTTGCGTTGGAACCGGGACTCAAAGATCTATCTTTTGGTGTAAAATTTTGATATACTTTATAAATGACAATTTTGCCCTTGGGGCTGTTTTGTGCCAGCGAAGCTATTCAAAGAGGTCTAATTCATGTTTTTCTTAGTAATTAAGGGTGTTTTGGCATGTGGGCTTTGTCACATGTGTTCTAATCCGTCCGAGGCGGGTTGGGGTGTGACAATTTTTGGTATCAAAGCTATAGGTTAGAGCCTTTGGGGACGAGTGACAATTACGACGCGTAATAAGCATAAAGGATTAAAAGATGTGTAGTTCATGCATTCACGTTTACTTAGCATGTTGAATGATGTTGAGCATGCATTGAAAAGTATAAAAGTAACGTGTATATGAATATGTATTGTGAATGCCAGAGAGAAAATGTCTGGTGAAAGATCGACACCGCCTACGCAAATGGAAAGAATGGAAAGAGTTGTAGCCGGATTAGTACAAGTTGTTGAAACTCATACAATAGAGGGAAGACGTGAACAACCGAATCCTAATCCGAGGGAGGAGGTGACCACTATTTCACAATTTTACAAGCAGAAACCGACACTATTTCGAGGGGAGACTGATCCAATGAGAGCTGACTTTTGGTTGTCCGACATGGAAAGGATATTCCGGGTTCTTCCGTGTTCCGAGGCTCAACAGGTTCTATTTGTCGCTGATACTTTAAAAGAAGAAGCGCAATACTGGTGGCGTACAAAATTGGGACTCGAAAGGCCGAACACTTGGGGGGAGTTCGTAATACTCTTCAAGAAGCAGTACTTTCCGAAATCTTTTGAAGATTTGAAAGCTCAAGAGTTCATGGAATTGAAACAAGGGGGAATGACAGTTCGGGAGTACTCTGCAAAATTCACAAGTTTGGCACGATTTGCTGAAAATATAGTACCGAATAAAGGGGATCGAACTAGAAAGTTTGTGACGGGGCTGAGGGATGAGATTCGACGCCAAGTATCAGTGCAACGGTTGGATAGAGTTGCAGAGGCATTGGATGTGGCTTCAATCGCTGAAAGGGATATGGGGTATCAACAAAGTTCGCAAGCACCAACAACTCAATAATACAAAAGGCTGAGTTCAAGTCAATATAGCGGTCAAGGGAGTTCAAAATGACAGAGTTTTGGGGGTTCTTCGGGTGGTGGAGGTAACAAGCCACGATGTAACACATGCGGGAAATTTCATTGGGGTGTATGCAATCTACCGACAACGGTGTGTAATAATTGCCGACAAATGGGGCATGTAGCAAAGAATTGTCCGGGAGTGAGGCCAAATACTTATACTCCGATGAGGCGTACCGACGATAGTGGGATGGTTTGCCATAACTGTGGGGAGCTTGGACATCGAATGCGCAATTGTCCTAAGCCGAGGCAAGGAGGTTTTAGTGCAACCGCAAGTAGTGCACCAACACTGCGACCACCTCAACAACAACCACAAGGAAGGGAACAACGTCAGGGCCGTTATTTCCAGCTTAATCCAGGGGAGACTACCATTGCTAACACAGTTGTGTCAGGTAAAGTTCTTATTTGCTCAACACCTGCTAATGTGTTAATGGATTCTGGTTCTACACACTCGTTTGTATCACACCAATTTGCTAGGAATATGAATGTACCCTTAGAACTTCTCGAATATGATTTGTCTGTTGATGTCCCATTGGGAAGATCTTTGGTGAGTGCGGGGGTTTATAGAAATTGTGAAGTTAAAATTAATGATGAAGTGTTAACAGTGAATCTAGTACCGTTAGTAATCCAACATTTTGATGTCATATTGGGAATGGATTGGTTGTCAGTTAATCACGCGGTTATTGATTGTGAAAATAAAAGGGTAGAATTTCAGACACCGACCCATAGAATCTTCTCTTTCCAAGGGGTAGGTGTTGTGTCACCACCATATCTCGTATCCGCCATCAAAGCTTATCGTTTATTGAGAAAAGGGTGTAAAGGTTTCCTTTGTAGTGTATTGGATACCAGAAGTACGGAACTAAAGTTAGAAGATATACCCGTAGTTAAAGAATTTTCTGATGTATTTCCAGAAGATTTGCCGAGTGTGTTAATTGAAAGGGAGGTTGAATTTGGTATAGATGTAATA
Organism: Hydrangea macrophylla; assembly: GCA_033977485.1. NCBI lineage: Eukaryota > Viridiplantae > Streptophyta > Magnoliopsida > Cornales > Hydrangeaceae > Hydrangea > Hydrangea macrophylla. The sequence goes on along the minus strand of CM066985.1, from coordinate 76,974,892 downwards.
CTGGGAACACAACCCATTTCGCGGGCACCATATAGAATGGCTCCAGTAGAGTTGAAAGAGTTGAAGACTCAGTTACAAGAGTTGTTAGACAAGGGATTCATTCGGCCAAGTGTATCACCCTGGGGTGCACCGGTTCTTTTTGTGAAAAAGAAAGATGGGACGATGCGGATGTGTATAGATTATCGTGAGATCAAAAAAGTAACTATCAAAAACAAGTACCCATTGCCGCGAATCGACGATTTATTTGACCAATTACAAGGAGCTCAAGTGTTTTCAAAGATTGATTTGAGGTCGGGGTATCATCAATTGAAGGTAAAAGCTGAGGATGTTGAGAAGACAGCCTTTAGAACTCGGTACGGTCATTATGAATTTCTTGTAATGCCATTTGGAGTAACCAATGCACCGGCTGCGTTCATGGATTTAATGAATCGAGTCTTTAAAACGTATTTGGATGAATTTGTTATAGTTTTTATTGATGATATTCTTATTTACTCAAAAAGTCCAGAAGAGCATGATAGGCATTTGAGATTGGTGTTACAACGACTTCGAGAAAAGAAGTTATTCGGAAAATTGAAGAAAAGTGAATTTTGGTTAACAAGTGTCACCTTCCTTGGCCATGTGATTTCCAAGGATGGCGTGTCAGTTGATCCGCAGAAAATAGAAGTTGTTATGAATTGGGCGAGACCAACCAACGTGTCAGAAATTCGTAGCTTTCTGGGATTGGCTGGGTATTATAGAAGGTTTGTTCAGGATTTCTCGAAGATTGCTACTCCGATGACAACATTAATGAGAAAGGATATTCCGTTTGAATGGGGGAAAGAATGTGAGGAATGTTTTCAAACATTGAAGAGTAAGTTAACTTCTGCTCCAATACTTTCGATTCCGACAAGTACCGGGGGATTTAGTATTTACAGTGACGCTTCTCATCAAGGCTTGGGATGTGTTCTTATGCAAGGGGATAAAGTGATAGCTTATGCTTCAAGGCAATTGAGGACTCATGAGAAGAATTATCCAACCCACGATTTGGAACTTACCGCGGTAATTTTTGCCTTAAAGATTTGGCGACATTACTTGTATGGGGAAACTTGCGAAATCTTCACTGACCTCAAGAGCTTAAAGTATTTGTTTACTCAGAGGGATTTGAATATGCGACAACGAAGATGGTTGGAGTTAATGAAGGACTACGACCTGAAAATTCAATATCATCCGGGTAAAGCTAATGTGGTGGCCGATGCCTTGAGTCGAAAATCATCAGAAAATTTAGCATGTGTTTTGACGGCACAAGAAGGGTTGGTGAAAGAGTTTAAACGGTTGGAATTGGAAGTTATTCCTAGAGTTAAAGGTGGATTGATGGCAGTAATTGTAGCACAACCTGACTTGATTGGAGAGATTAAAGTAAATCAACTTTTGGACCCAACCTTGAAGAAAGTTGTAGATGAATTACCTGAGGGTAAGCGACCAGAGTTCAGTCTGCATGATGGGGTACTATGGTACATCAATAGGTTATGTGTGCCTAATGTGGGTAACTTAAAAGAAAGAATTTTGGAAGAAGCTCATAGTACTCGGTATTCCGTGCACCCGGGTAGTACAAAGATGTACAGAGATTTGAGAGAGGTCTATTGGTGGAGTGGTATGAAACGTGAAGTCGCTGAATATGTAGCCAAATGCATGACATGTCAATTAGTAAAGCTTGAGCATCAACGACCCGCTGGAGAGATACAACCATTGGAAATACCGGAATGGAAATGGGAGCACATTACGATGGATTTTGTGTCGGGATTGCCGAGGTCTCCTAGATCAAATGATAGTATTTGGGTGATCGTTGACCGGTTGACTAAGTCAGCCCACTTTTTGCCGATTAAGACTACTAACCCGATGAAGTTAGCAGAACTCTATGTTAAAGAGATTATAAGATTGCACGGAGCACCGGTATCAATTGTTTCAGATCGGGATACACGTTTTGTGTCCAGATTTTGGGAAGGGCTACAAAGAGCAATGGGGACAGCTTTGCATTTTAGCACCGCTTTTCACCCGCAAACTGATGGACAGTCGGAACGAGTTATTCAGATTCTCGAGGATATGCTTAGAGTATGCGTTATGGATTTTAAGGCTGACTGGGAAACTCACTTGCCGTTAATTGAGTTTTCTTATAACAATAGTTTCCAGACAAGCATTGGAATGGCGCCTTTTGAGGCATTGTATGGTCGAAAGTGTAGATCGCCTGTGTGTTGGACAGAGGTTGGGGAAAAGCAACTTCTAGGGCCGGAAATTGTACAAATCACCACTGATAAGGTTAAGTTGATTAAGCAACGGTTGCAAGTGGCACAAAGTCGCTACAAAAGTTATGCTGATACGGGTAGAAGACCGTTGGAGTTTGAGGTTGGTGATTATGTGTTCTTGAAAGTTTCACCTTCAAAGGGCATTACGCGGTTTGGTAAGAAAGGTAAGTTGAGTCCAAGATATGTTGGACCTTTTCTGATTTTGAATAAAGTGGGACCGGTAGCTTACAGGTTGGAGTTACCACAAGAGTTGTCACATGTTCATAATGTGTTCCACGTGTCTATGCTCAGACGTTATGTGTCAGATCCGAGTCATAATCTTGAACCAGAATCGTTGGAAGTCCGAGAAGATATGACGTATATTGAACATCCGGTACGGATTCTGGATAGGAAAGATCAAGTGTTGAGAACAAAGACAATTTCGTTGGTCATGGTCCTCTGGCGTAATCATAGCGTTGAAGAGGCAACTTGGGAGCGAGAAGATGAGATCAGGGAGAAGTACCCACACTTGTTCGACTGATGAGGTAAGAATAAGTTTGGGGACAAACTTTTTAAAAGGGAGGGAGAAATGTAACACCCGTACCCGGAAATAAGATTAATGTGATATCAATGTGTGTTAATTAAAGAGAATTAATGCATGAGATGTTTAAAGGTGGGGTTATGAACCCACATGTGAAAAGGTGCTCAAATGCGGGCACAGATGAAAGTCCTGTGAAAGGCGGGGCTGGTATAAAAGTGGGGCCCAATGAGGGTCTAATTAAAATAATTTGCATTTTGATGTTATTATGTGCTTATATGATTACTTGTTTAAATGCTTATTGATATTATTATGTCTTATGATAGGAAAGGGGACCAATTTGGGTACCCATGTGAGGGCGTATTTGAATAAAATTAATAATTGGTAGGTTTAATAGCAACCTCATGAATTATGTGGGACCACATTTGGGACCCACGCAGGACTTAGATTAAATCCTTTTAGAAAAGATGGGTAGTTAACGTAATTAACCTGAGGGCTTCATAATAAAACTTATAGAAAGTTGGGGGAGGTAAGTAGGAATAAGGGAAAAAGGGGACAACACATATGCATGTCTTGCATATGTGTCTCATAAGTGTTAATGAGCTGGAAATCTCCAGAAATTCAAGAGAACAAAGAGCTCGAGTCGGCGACGGAAATTCCCGACGACGTGTCTTGCCGTTTCTTTGCCGTCCGGCGTCGGATTTACGATCCGAGACCGGATTTGGACTCGTGGAGGTAAGAGGATCACATGCACATCTTTTATTTTCAGTTTCGGCAACGTTTTTACGGCAACCGTTTTTGATAAACGATGTTCTTGGTACCAAACTTATGTAGGATTATCATTAGCTAGAAATTGAGCTAAACTTGGGAAGGAATTGGGGATTCTAAGCTTAGTTGCGTATAAATCAAAGAGGTGAGTGCTCTAATCCCAAAATTGGGTGTTTAGATATGTTGGTGTGATAATTGTTGGCTTAGAATGCTTAATCCATGTTTATACTTATATGTGTTGTTGAAATTGAGTAAAAAGCATGTCAAAATTATGAAATTGATATGCTTATATGCCTATATGCTAAGTTGCTTAAATGCTTATGTGGATCAAAGGGAAGTCAAGTAGTGAGCACCATTTATAGATCCCATATGTAAGGGATAGGAAGTCCTCAATGAGTAGGACGTGGTGACGACCACAATGAAATGCCGGTGACGCTTTCGGGGTCACAAGAGAGTGTGTGTTGTGCTATATGCGCCAAAAGAGTGAGAAATTTCGGGGTGAGAAGGACCCGGGGTGGTGGCTTGAGTTACTTGACTTTCCGGAGATCAATTGGTTGATGTTTTTAATGATTGTTGCATTTGCATATTAAACATTCCAATAGCATGATTAGTTCCCTCACTAAGCGAAAGCTTAAACGAAAATATATTTCTGTTGTGGTTATTGAATAACCATCGCAGGTATGGCACGGGAAGAGGAGAGGAAATGATCCGCACGACGGGTTGGGCGTGGGGGTTGTGAGATGTGTTTCATGTTTATATCTATAGATGTTTTGGTTTAGTTGTAATCCTTACACTTCAAGTGTTGTAAACAACTTATGTTTTGAAAGTTCTTGTAATATGTTAATTCAAGTTGGGTAGTAAGGGTCTTTTGGTATAAATTGCACTTGCAAGTCACACCTTATGTATATTGGAAAGGAAACTTGGAGTAGTAAGTAACTTTGGTTGTAAATTGAGCTTAGTTTTATTTGGTTGATAAATTATGCAAGCATTGGGTTAAAATGTGGATTTTGATGTAGAATCATGATCCATGGGAATAATTTGTGTGTTTGATTGTCAATCCATGATTGGGGGATGTTGTGTTAATGTTTAGAAACATTTGGAAATGTTTGAGAATGATTTTTAATGGTTTCACAAAGTTTGGGATGTTAGGAAATGTTTTGGGACATGAAAAATTGAAGTTTTTAGCAGCAGGGAGCTGTTCTGCCAAGGCCGGATCGATCCGGCCTTCCCGCGGATCGATCCACCCTTTTTCGGGGACATTCTGATTGGAAATTAATGAGATGGATCGATCCGCCCTTTTCGCGGATCGATCCGCCCCTGTTTTTGGCAGCTGCTGACTTTTACGGAAACAAACATAACTCTCTCTACAAAACTCGGATTCGCGCGCCGTTTTTTGCGTTGGAACCGGGACTCAAAGATCTATCTTTTGGTGTAAAATTTTGATATACTTTATAAATGAAAATTTTGCCCTTAGGGCTGTTTTGTGCCAGCGAAGCTATTCAAAGAGGTCTAATTCATGTTTTTCTTAGTAATTAAGGGTGTTTTGGCATGTGGGCTTTGTCACATGTGTTCTAATCCGTCCGAGGTGGGTTGGGGTGTGACAGTACACATAACCGATTTCCAAGCATCAACACTCCTTGTTGCAACGTAAATCCAGGTCATTTTTCCAAAGGTATCTCATCTCTCATTTTACACAAGTAGAGATCGTTAAACTGTTCAGCCTTAATTTCATCAATAATGTATAGGTGAGCTATGATCGCCATCATCAAGCCACCATTGGTCTCTGGGATCACATCCAACTCCAAACATTCCATTTCTCCGATCAATTCCGTTCCCTTGGTAAGCTCGTCGGCTAAGTTCCTTGTTGTCTTCCGGCTTAACGCGTCGGCTACTATGTTAGCCTTTCCCAGATGATACTCAATCGAAATATCGTAGTCCTTCATCATCTCTAACCATCTCCTCTGTCTCATGTTCAAGTCCCTTTGCGAAAAAATGTATTTTAAGCTCTTGTAATCCGTAAAAATTTCACATTTCTCCCCATACAAGTAGTGTCTCCAAATCTTCAAGGCATGAATTACGGTGGCCAATTCAAGATCGTGAGTCAGATAGTTTATCTTATGTGTCTTCAACTGTCTAGACGCATAGACAATCACGGTGCCACCTTGAATAAACACACACCCCAAGCCTCGATGCAAGGCATCACTATAGATCGCAAATCCTTCGGTCCCGGAGGGTATTATTAAGATATATGCTCTTGTCAACCGTGACTTCAATTCTTGAAAACTGTCTTCACATTCTTGATTCCATTCAAAAGTAATACCCTTTTTCATCAGCTTTGTCATTGGTAATGAAATCTTTGAGAAATTCTTGATAAAACGGCGGTAGTATCCCGCTAATCCCAAGAAACTTCAAATTTCAGATACGGATGTCGGTCTTTGCCAACTCGATACAGCTTCTACTTTGTGAGGATCAATTGAAATTCAATTCTTGTTAATCATGTGACCAAGAAAAGTAATGCTAGGAAACCAGAATTCATACTTCTTTAATTTACCAAACAGTTGCTTCTCTCGCAATCTCTGAAGTATCAATATCAAATGATTCTCGTGCTCCATCTCACTCGGTGAGTAGATAAGAATATCGTCAATGAATACAATCACAAAGTCATCTAGATAGTCCTTAAAGACCTAGTTCATAAGGTCCATGAATGCAGCTAGTGCATTTGTAACTCCAAATGGCATGACTAGGAACTCATAATGTCTATAGCGCGTCCTAAAAGCTGTTTTTTTAATATCTTCAGCCTTTACCTTCAACTGATGATAGCATGATCTCAAGTCTATCTTGGAAAATACTTATGCCCCACAATGTTGATCAAATAGGTTGTCGATTCTCGATAATGGATACCTGTTCTTGATTGTCAACTTGTTTAACTCTCGGTAGTCAACAGACAATCTCATTGAACCATATTTCTTCTGCACAAACAATACTGGAGCTCCCCACGGCGATATGCTAGGTCGAATGAAACCTTTGTCTAGTAACTCTTGTAGTTGGATTTTCAGCTCTTTCAATTCTACGGGTGCCATTCTATACGGGGCTTTCAATACGGGTCTTGCATTTGGCATTATCTCAATGGTAAACTCAATCTCCCTCTCAATAAGAGCATCTGGCAAGTCATCTGGAAATACATTCGGATACTCTCGTGCCACTGGAATATCTTCTACTTTCAATTCGGTCGCTGAAGTATTAATCACTGAACATAAAAATCCTTGACATCCTTTCCTCAACAATCTATCTGCTCGGATAGCTGAAATCAAATACGGTGGCGGTGTAACTCCACTTCCTTGGAAACAAAAGTTCCTATACACCAATGATAAAAAATTAACTTCTTTCCGTTCACAGTCTATTGTAGCTTGGTTAAGAGCTAACCAATACATGTCTAGTATCACATCGAAAAAGTTCACAACAATCGGTATAAGGTCTACGGTCATATACTTCTCACCTAGTTGGATCTTACAGCTCTTAAATATTGTAGACGTTACTATCAGCTTACTAAGCGGCATGGCAATGGATAAATCATATCCTAGTAGCATGGACTTAACATGCAAAGTTATGCGATAAGAATGAATGTGTAGATCCAGAGTCAACAAGTATACGTGCTCAGTGCGAACATACAAGCACCATAAGACCACTGTCTCTGAAGCTACCGTATCTCCTGGGTTCATCTAGAATGACCTTCCTTGACGTTGCTCCATCCTCTGTCCCCCATCATAAGACTGTCTATGCTTCGAACCACTGGAAGCCATAGAACTAGCTCCTTGCTGAGAACGCTTCATCGGACAATCCTTGGCTTGATGCCCAAATACTCCACAGTCATAAAACTTGCCCCTCATGTCAGGTGTCGAGTACTACTCCCTCCTTGGTTCTTGTTCTGGGGTTTGGTCATGAAACATCGACTTGAGTGTGGTCAGTTTCAAAGTAAGCACAACGGTATGTTACTTGGCATCCTCCTGAACTCACTAAAACTAGAACTAGAGCCTCTTGGAAACGCCTCTTGAAAGATCCGCCTTGGTTCCGATCACCACCTTCATTACCCTGCTTGCCGTATTGATTTTATCTCGATCTTTCCCATCCACTTTCTACAATAAATTCTATTTGTTGCACTGCGCCGATGGTTGAGTGTTCATAAGGTTCCACTCTCAGACGAATATTCTCCCTTAACCCTTCTTCGAACTTCTTTGCTTTATCATCCTCCTCCGGCACTGAACCCTTACTGAATCTCAATAATGTGTTGTACTTGGACGTATATTGAGTTTCGGTCATGTCTTCCTGTCGAAGATTGTTGAACTCTCTCTTTTTGCATTGTGAGCGGCTCGCGAAAAGAATCGGTGATTGAACTTTACCTTGAATCCTTCCCACGTTATCGATGTCCCTTGGTCCAAAACATTTACCCACCAATTCTAGGCTTCACCCTTCAACACATCACTTATATTCTTAATTCTCTCCCTATCGGACATCGGAACAGATTGGAAAATTCTCTCCATGTCCATAACCCAATGCTTTGCTAGTGTTGTATCAGGTGTCCCATGAAATTCCATCGGCTTCTTTGTAGTAAATTGTTCAGACACGGATCTCATACCACTATTCTCAGGTGCATGTACTACAACTATCGGTGGTGCTGGCTTGAATGGAGGCATTAGAGGCAATCGCTCTGCTATATTTCATATCATGTCTCCCATATCTCTAATCATTTCTGTCATTTCATTCATGCGTCGGGTATGCGGCGATACATCTCAGTCATCACTCATGCTTATAATCCTGTCAATCTCAATGCATAAACACTATGCATGTATGACAATAAATATAAACATGTATGTATAACAACATACATATGCATCAAACATCTCTACCATGTATAGATGCACTATAAAATATGTGTTAATTCACTCAAAACTTTACTCGTCGTCAAACTTTCCCAAAGATTTGTTACCTATAGCTCTGATACCAATAAATGTCATGACCTATCCAGCTACACACGGAAATAGGACACGTGGCACGCTGCCAAGGCTCATCCAATTCCATTAAAGTAAATAGCAGTGGAAAACATAAGTACAATCCTTTAAAATCAGAGTTATAAAAAAAGTTTTGCTCAGTTGAAATACTTTCAAAAGGATTCATTTTTAAAAGTAGAGGTCCGGCCGACTGATCGAGGTTCCGGTCGACTGAAACCTTGAAGTAGAAAGGAAGAAAACTTCAACAGTCCTGTCCAGTCGACTGTGTCGGGGAGTCAGTCGATTGGGGCCTCAATTTCTCAGTTGATTGGTGCTTTGTCCGGTCGATTGGACACCATGCATGCAGAATGCCATGTTTTTGTGCAGAAACCAGTCAACTGGTTCCAATATCCCAATCGACTGAATCCTTTGAGAATTGAAAGATTTTTTGTAAAAACAGGGGTCCAGTTGACTGTATCGCTGACCCAGTCGACTGATCCCTCCCAAAACTGCACAATTCTGTCAACTCAAGCCAAGATTCACCCAACTATATCCAACACCAACATAACCAAAATACAATAATTCTAAACATAAAAATTAGGGTTCTATTACAGATTACAAGACTACAAAACTAATCCAAGATTCTATTATAACCTATTATGAATTCGAGGTTCTTATTACAAGGCTGGAATGAAACAAAGTATAAACAAGATGATGATTCCCCAGTGTTCCTCGGCCTCAGTCCTCATGCTTTATCTTGCCTTTCTTCTTTTCACCTGCAATCGAGTAAAGCTCCACTGCTCAACTATATGCTGAGTGCACAAGTTCTAACATATGCAATATATAGTAAAACATGCTTTAATCTTATAATTCAGAACAAATAGTCTCTAGGGAGGAAATACACATTCATCCGGTAGCAGCAAGTCCAAGCCTTAAACTGCGATGCCTATGGCTAGTCCAATTCTACAACCGTTACATCCCCAAGTGCCATGGCAAGCCCAAGTCTTAAACCATGCACAGTAGCCGTCACTACTACAATTCTCCAAAATCGAGAAGCTTACCCCAGCATGAATTTGTATAAACTCCCCTTTAACCCACATAGTCAACTGAACGTGCTCGCATAAAAGTAGACATGCTTTTCACATTTAAGCGCGTACATAATTAACGGGCCTATGATTAACACATAGATTTTGCCCAGATCATAGTGTAGACACTCCATTTTGTCAGTTAACAGATTTAGGAAGCCACAAGCATGTCAAACCTCGATGATTAGAAAGATCGGATTTGTAGAGATTGCCTCTAACTCTCAAGAAATCAAAGAAATGACCAAAATACCTCTAAAAGTTCAAAACTCTCCGGATTGGCCCAGGATCTCAAAAATCATTCGATGTTGTTCCAAACAATTTTTTTTTAAAGATAAATAATTGAAATCGTTAGCTCCCAGAGACCCCCGGAAGTCCCGAAAGTTTCTAGAAACTGAAAGTCTCCGTTGATCGATTTGACCAAACTTTGACCGAGTTTGACCAGGGTTTGACCAAAATCATCCGAATTCGCCCAAAAGTTCCGAGATCATCCTAGATCATGTGAAAAGTCTTAAAATATATTTTAAAAGAAAATCGGACAGAAACATCAATCTTTGGAGGCTCCCAGAACTTTCCAGAATTTCCTGGAAGTGCACTGTTTGACTGATTTGACTGCAAGTTTGACCAAAAATCAAAGTCTCCTTTTTGACGTTAAAATATTTTTATCAAATACTAGAGGTTAATAGCTTTCAAATGGTATATCGCACATAATTTTTGGATCTAAAACGAATTTGTTATGAATTTCTGAAGGTGAAAAATGCGATCAATTCAACTTTTATCGCGAATACCGCAAAACTTTCCAAAGTGACCCAACTCCAAACTATTTTTTTTTATGGAAAGTAGACCTCAATACCTTTCCAACGGTATATTACAATCTCAATTTGGATTTTATATGAATTTTCTATGAATTTCGGACGAAATAGGGCCGTTGCACGAATTTCGGGAGTTCTGGGGGCCAAAATACAAATTCTGGTCAACGGGGGGGGGGGGGGGGGGGAAGGGGGTTGACTGCTGCGGTGGCACTGGCCCACTGCCGCGGCAGCACTCTGAGTGATTTTTCATTTTTTTTTTTTGTAATTTTTGGTTAATTTTTGGGTTTTAATTCAAATTTTCAACAAATAAAACGACATTGTTTTGATAATCTGAAGATTTTGGGCAAATTAGAGACTTTTTAAAATCTAAAATACCTCCCCAAGTTGGCCTATAAAGGAGACTCATTTGCTTCCATTTGGGGAAGAACTTGGAAGCCATTAGAGAGAGATATAGAGAGTTAGGGAGAAATAGAGATAGGAATAGAGATTTATTTCTTCAAAATCCAATCCAAATGTGAGTTTCAATTAGTTTTCTCAAAATTAAACTTATGTTCACAAGATTTCAATTCATTTTCTTCATCTTCTTTGAGTTTTTGAGAGCAATCTACACCCACATATACACATATATGAGAGGTTGAATGCTTGTGGTTCTACCATTGAATATCATCTATTGATTTGTTCATTTTCTTGCTTATATACAATGTTCATCTCTTCTTACCTTATTTCTTTTTTATTTTCTTTATTTACTTACTAGTTCATCATCATCTAGATGATGACATGAAGTTTGTGGTGAGTAAATCCTTATGGATAGTAGCTCTTGACCTCAAATACATGTTTTATAGATGATGATTATAACCTCAATACATCCTTATGTATTCTTGAGGTTATTTCCAAAATAAAACAAGTTTTTCCAACAATCTTGGATGTTCTCCAATGAGTTAGAGGTTGATGTTACAAGTGGTTTTAATCCTCTTTGAGTGTTGAAAATATACTTTCAAAACCCCTATTTCAAAGCCCTCCTAAAACCCCCAATATTTGGATTCCAAGAAATAAACCTTGTTTTCTAAAAAATCTTCAAAACAGTGAGTCATTTAACTTCAAAGAATTATTGTGAGTTCAATGCTCAATATATGAATGTAAGACCACTTGGAAAGTCTTCCTAACTCATTGGAAAATACCCCTGATTTTTGGCTTGGCTTGGAAACACTTAGAAGGGGTCCATTTGGACCTACACATTCCTTCCAGATATTCTGTTTTTGCTGTCACAGCAGCTTGGTTGACTTTCAACTTGTTTTTCAGAAACATTTTCCAAAAAGTGTGGTCCCAAATGATTTTTCCATTACACTTAAGTGTCTTAGGGAACTTTCTGTATAATATGGGTCTCCAAATGTTTTGTGTTCATTTTCTAATATTTTTCAACATTTCAGTCGACAGTACGGACTCTGTTTCTGAGTAACCTCTATTATTTATATGATTTCTCTCAATATGTAATAGTTATTGAAGATTGGCTTTTTGATTTCTGTTCTAGACACAATAAGGATTATCTCAATAAAAAAATCATGCATTGAAAACATTTCTAACCCTACTTTTCAATTTCCACAAGATCAAGTCAATGTTCTGTCCTCTATTCACAACAAGTATAGTTTTACTTCCATTCTTTGATTTGATGCTTATATGTACTTCAAATTAGTTCATATCTTAGGAAGTAGTTCATACTACATTTGTATACATCCTACAATGATTTCCTTCATGAATTTCATGCATATTTTTTTTGGACTTCTAAGTCATTTTAGAAATCCATGAACACAAACACACTATTACCTTGTACATCCTAAGATCATACATTGCATCCATGCAAAATATGGGGCTTTTGTGACCCCTAATCTAAGAATATTATAAGGAATAAACTTGATCATACGTTCATGCTCCCCCTCGATCTAATCTTCCTTTCTCATCCATCCCGGAGATTGAGAAATCTTCTTTTCTCAAATATTAACTTGCATCATACTAGCTTGCTAAGTATATTTGGGTTTTCTTTGGTTATTTGTTTCAAGAACAATCCATGTCCCTTCTTAGATTAGGAAAACTTGAATACTTGATACATGATTAGACAATTTTTCCTAGGTTTGTTTATGTGATCTTTTACCTTTGCATTGTATGATATTTGGCTTAGATCTTATGAATGATATCTTATCTTTTGATCTTTCATTTCAAGATTCTTATGAGATGTAATATACTATCATAGTATTAATTGTCGAACCAAACATAGTATAAGATGATTATTTGGATGCTAATTGAGGCTCGTCGAGAGATGGGGCGAGTTGAGGGTATTTTAGTCGTGACAAAGGCTCCTTCCTCTCTCGTACCAAAATCCCGAGCCAAGTTCTTTGGTTATGAAAGGCCGGTGCCCTTTATCCGTTTGTGTGAGTCAAATTGGATTTCTCGGTTCCCTAAAGACTAAGTGGCGACTCTGTATCTGTTTTCAACAGACCTCTTGTTTTCTTTCAAATCAATTTCAAAACAAAGGAAAATGAATTCCGAAACCCCGGAAATAGAAACGGGCGTGGACGACGGATTCCGCGTGTCCACACATAGTTTTGTTGTCAAAATCAAAACATGTATAATCCTATATAACACAGGTTAGAACTTCTTACCTCGTGCTAATTCTGTCAAACTTTGAGGGAAATAATAAGGAGCCAAATAAACATCGAATCTCCGATTTCAGGTGATTCCTATAAGTTTACAGGGGTTTTCCCCAAATTTCTAGAAATTAGTTTTTCGTAAAAAGTTAGCCAAATGCGGCCTAAGAGGTATCAAATTGAAGCTCTTACCTCGAGGAGTCCAAATCTCGAATTTGGAGAAAAACTGACGATTAGAAGTTCGTAGTTTGGTTGTCGTCAAGCTCGTAGCCACCAAATCTCCTTTTTCTCTCTCCTCAGATATTTTTAGAAAGTTTTGACAAAAGAAATCCAAGCTTATCTATTTATAGACACGACTTTCATAAGTTACGCTTACCTTCCCACAAGTTTCCAAAACTCCTAATTATCTCTTAAAACGTCTTAAACATCTAATTATTTCACGAGTGAACTAAAATTTACAAAAGTTTTTGATTAAGTTCTGTTTGGTCCAAAAACAAGGATCCAAAACTAATCTCCATGGAATCTCTATACCACCTACCTTTTAGACAACGTATCACTCACGTTCTCACCACAGTGGCCAAAACAATCTAGAATAATATCAAAACTGGCAAAAATTACTCTACACAGGTAAAGTTACTATTCCCAAAATACCAGATATTGTAAATAACATTTAAATTACATAAATGTCATTTAGTTATGCTAATGCAAAATGAACTTTCAAGTTCCTGTGTCTCCACTGACACCTCACCGTTGAGTCACAGTCAATTTTCTTCACCATTATCAATTAACATTGATAACTTACAAAATTCAAATATGCATGTTAAAACAACGAAATTCTAGGACGAGTATGACAGCCTTGGTACACTCACTTGTTCAAAACTCTGCACCAATAGTATTCCTTCACCCCTTTAACCAACCAATGGTATTGGTTCACCACCAGACGACAACACCTCCCTCTCATATGTCTTTGCCAACTCAATACATCGCTTTGTCTACATCCCATTTAATGATACCAACCACCTTAAACATGAGCATTTAAGTCACCACCTACCTTAAACAAACATCCCACTAAGAGGATGCCAACTCGGATTCGCTCTATCACATCAAAGCTTTGTAACTTCCCACGACCTCAAGTATAAATAAGTATCCGCATTTACTACATCCCAGAAACAACCCAACTCAACCTAATCTTATCCTACTGCAAAGGATCAATAGTGACTACTATTCTTACCCACTTACAAAACATTCTTATTGTCTTTAGCACAACTGGACCCTTCGCCTATTGTTACCCTTCGTCTTACTTGAACTTTTACCTAATCTTACCCTTTGCCATACTTGACCCTTTGTCTTCTAGGACCCTTCGTCTTACAAGATCCTTTGTCATATAAGACCCTCCGAGACCCTTCATCTTATAAGACCCTTCGTCTTACCTCATCTTTCATTTTACCCTATCCTCCACCTTACTTCAATACTTAATCACTACCTTTAACCTTAATCGAACACACATAACTCCTGGACACTCACTGCTTTCTCTCTCTCTCTCTCTCTCTCTCTCTCTCTCTCTCTCATTTGAGGCTACTTCGGTTCTCATCTGACCCAAAGTCTCTCCGAATCCCATTATTCTGCTATATTTTTACCTATTTATTATTCCACACTTCTTGAAATTTTTTTTTATCATATTTTAGTTGTTGTTCCACTGGTACTAACATGCTTACGCGTTATACCCATTCATATCTCTTATACATATCACAAAAGAACTCATACATACTATTGTATCGCAGTCACTCGTCCTAAGCACCACAGAGAAGCATAGTACTCGGATAGAACATGCACTGTCTAATAAGGTATGTGCATTGCTAGAAAAGATCTCTTCTCATTTATGCACTGATAGAAAAGATCCCTGGAAATATGCTAGGCAAAACTTAAAGCACATCATTCCACATAGAAGCTTGGTACAAGGCATGGTAGAGGTCCCAAGAAGTTTTGACCCCATCCCATCACCAAAACACTCTAGCCTCACATAGAAATAATCTAGATAAGGAGTTCTCTACAACACAAAGTGGAACTTGGAGCATGTCCCACACTTTTACCAAAAGAGTAAGAAAGAGAATGTGTGTCGAAAAGTTGGATGTATGAATTCTCCAGAGCCACCCTTTTATAGTAGCTATCCCAGAATGATGCACAATAGAAATGGATACCGAGTGATATGCCCAAAATTGGCCCTCTTCTACAATCGAGTGGTTCTGTACAGTGATAGGTCCTTATTCCGACTAGGTCATAAATTGCTGCTTGGATAATGACCATCCCGAGTGGTTTGGACTACCCGAGTGGTATATACATGAGGCCCGACCAATAGGTCGGAAAGACCACGCAGCCATGGCCCGCCACAAAGACAGCTCACCTGGGCTCCGAGGCATGATCCAGAACGTTCCAGCCAGTTTTCTATCTCAGCTAGAAGACTAATGGAAAGTGCAAATTGTTTCCTAATCCAATTGGAAACCCCCTTGATTGATGCCAATCAATCCTAAATCAGATTGTATTACTAATCTGTCTAATTTCCTTGTACGAGTAGGTCTCTTGAATCTATAAAATAAACCACTCACCCCCATAGAAAGGGATCTACTCTTCAGTATAAAGCACCTCTTTAGCAATCATAATCGAGCCCAGCCGACCTTTGGTAGCTTCAAACTGTTGTTGGTTCACCAAAGGTCTTCAACTTTTTATATTATAGTGAACGTGCTTAGGCACACACGTGGATGTAGGTTCCTTCATTAATAGGGCCGAACCACATACAAACTCGGTCTCAGTTTATCTCCCTTACTGCTTCTCTCTCCATGATCTACTTTAATTTATCTTGCCTAAAAATTATATCATCACCGAGTAACACTAATATTTACTAGACTAATCTAACAACCAGATTCTCCGTTAGAAACCTTACCAAAAAGTTAATACTATCTGCAAAAGTTAAGACATCCATCAACCATCAACAAAGTCACCAGAAGACTAGTACCACCTGCAAAAGACAAGATGTCCATTCGTCATCAAAAAAATAATCTCAGAAAGATACACAAGGATCATGCCCGCATCCTAGCCGCTTCACGCCTAGAATATAGACCGGGGGGCTAATGTAGGTAATAGTTGATGACTCAAATAGTTTGACTAATACACATTACCAACGACTCCACATGTAACAACATCACTATTGATTATGGACTCCACATGCGCCCCACTATATTGAAAAAGCCCTACCTTAATTGGCCTACTTCTGAAGCCTCACCAATCCAAAGCCTATGAGTCCACTTCGAAGTCTCACCACTCCGAAGCCTATGAGTCTACTCTGAAACCTCACCAAAGCTTCACCTCAAATGGGCCCACATGCAGAGCCCACAATAAAATTCCACAACTGAAGAAACTTGCCCCGAGGCCCACCTCAAGTAGCCCATTTTGAAGCCTCACTTTGGATGAGCCCACTCCGAAGCCTCACCTAAGAATAGCCCACTTTGAGGAGTAGCCCACAAAGGAAGCACACTTCCAATATACACACACTCACATCTCGGACTCCCACCCTTGGTCCGAAAGCAGTACCTAAGGGTGGTCAAGTCCGCTGGGACTTTGAAAACTCATGGTTAGGTGGCTAGAGCCAAAGGCATCTCCCTAGCCTGCACCTTATGGGCAAGGTTAGGGTTGGACCCAAAGAGAGAGAGAGAGAGACACGTGACTTTCACGGGCCTTACCCTAACCAACCTTACAACCAATGGGCGAAGCCTATCATTGCAAACCTTGCCCAAACCTTTGACCATTAGTGCTTACTCATTTCAAGATTGCCTAATGGACTACACCAATAAAAAATAGCCTCAGATCTCTCCCTCGCTGAAACCCTCTGTACGCCTCGGCACTCATCCTCGCTTACCCTCGCGGAACCAATATCGAAGACCTTGGTACACTCACTCGTTTAAAACTCTGCACCAATAGTCTTCCTTCCCCATCTTAACCAACCAATGGTATTGGTTCACTACCAGATGACAACACCTCCCTTTCACATCTCTTTGCCAACTCAATACATCGCTTTGTCTACATTCCATTTAATGATCCCAACCACCTTAAACATGAGCATTTAAGTCACCTACATACCTTAAACAAACAGCCCACTAAGAGGATGCCAACTCGGATTCTCTCTATCACATCAAAGCTTTGCAACTGCCCACGAACTCAAGTATAAATAAGTAGCCTCATTTACTACATCCCAGGAATAACCTAACTCAACCTAATCCTATCCTACAATAAAGGATCAATATTGACTACTACTCTTACCCACTTACAAAACATTCTTATTATCTTTAGCACAACTGGACCCTTCGCCTATTGTTACCCTTCGTCTTACTTAACCTTTCGCCTAATCTTACCCTTCCTCTTACTTGGCCCTCTGTCTTCTAGGACCCTTCGTCTTACAAGATCCTCTATCTTACAAGACCCTCCGAGACACTTCATCTTATAAGATCCTTTATCTTACCTCATCTGTCGTTTCACCCTATCCTCCAACCCACTTCAATACTTACTCACTACCTTTGACCTTACTCCAATACACATAACTTCTGGACACTCACTATTTTTTTTTCTCTCTCTCTCTCTCTCTCTCATTTGGGGCTACTTCGATTCTCATCTGACCCGAAGTCTCTCCGAATCCCATCATTCTGCTATATTTTTACATATTTATTATACACACTTTTTGAATTATTTTATCACATTTTAGTTGTTGTTCCACCTATACTAATATGCTTACGTGTTATACTCATCTGTATCTCTTATACACATCACAAAAGAACTCATACATTTTGGGCGCTCAGCCATAGCACCCTATAGTGTAAACTATAGTAGCTGAAATCCAAGGGCCAACATTTTAACTCAATAAGCCCTTTCCCTACAAAAAAGACAAAAATGACCTAATTTCCTACTAGAATCCGAAGATACCTAGCAAAATTTATGACGAAGACAGTGTTTGAGTCAATTTTTTTTACAACAAAAAATGGTGGTGATGGCAATGGCGGTGGAAGTGGTGGTGGTGGTGGTGGCGGCAATACACACACACATATATAAATATACACGTACATGTATATACATATATATGCACAGACAGATGATAATATTTGTGTATATATATGTGTATATATATATCATCTTCTTCTTCATGATGGTAATGATGGCGGTGATGATGGTGGTGGTGGTGGTACTGCGATGGTGGTACTGGTGATGATGATGATGGTGATGTCATTAGTGATGGTGATTACGATGGTGATGGTGATGGTGATGGCAATGGTAGTAGTGGTGCTGCGATGGTGGTGGTGGTGGTGATAACGATGGTGATGTCAGTGGTAGTGGTAACGACGAAGGTGATGGTGATAATAGACAATGTTATCTATTGGGTAACAGAACTCTGTTATGAAACAAATGATATTATCTGTTTTGAACCAGATAACCAACGAAAAGAACTGCTTATCTATGAAGACGACAAGGAAGAAGAAAATGATGATGAAAATAGAATTTAAAAAAACATAATTGCTGTTGAAAAACACATACCATTCCTATTTTGTTCTCTGATTTGCTCTATATCAAATGAGGTTGTCTCTATAGGAAAACATATAATGTTATCTGCTGTGTACAACTTTTACATAACATACAATTGTTTTATCTCTTGCACATTATTGATAGCATTATCTGTTTTACATCATTAAATTTTTACTTTTGCAATGCTAATTATATAATACAGCTTATGTTTTCTGTAATTTGTTGACAAAGTTTAGCAGATAATATTATCTATTTGGCAACATAACTATGTTGTAAAACAGATAATATTATCTGTTTTGAACTAGATAATATTATACAGATAATATTATACAGATAATATTATCTGTTGTGAACTAGATAATTTATTTGATGTACATTATAGATAAATACATGTTCTAATTAGCAACTGAAGCTCTTGTACACAACATATAACATTATCTATTGTTCATGACATATTCTCTATTGTGCATTACAAATTCTTTTGTCCAATAGATAATATTATCTGTTGTGAATTACATATAACTTTATATGTTCTAAATAACGAATAGCGCTCTTCTTCTGTCAACTATGTAGGTACTTATGTGGACGAGAATTGGGAATGACAACCAAGGAAAAAGAACTGCTCATCTACGAAGACGAAGATGATTAGGAAAATGAAAAAGAATAACAGGAAGATGATCATGAAGATGAAAGGGCAGAGCAATTAGAAGAAAGTGATAAAGAAGAAGCAACCAACAAGGAAGATAGTGAAGAAAAAAGAAGAAGTCAACAAAGAATTAAGAGAGTGAAGAAGAAGAAGAAGAAGACCAAAGAAGAAAAATGATTAAAAAAAAAGAAACCAAAAATGAAGAGAGTTACGAACAACAAGAAGAAGATAACGATGAAAAAAATGAAGAGAGTGAAGAAGAAGAAGTTTATAACAGATATTGTCAAAAATAGATAATATTGTGGTGCTACTGGTGGTGGTGGTGGTCGTGGTGGTGCAGGGATGTCGGTGGTTTTGGACTGTACTGTTATGGTGGTGGTGGTGGTGGTGGTGGTGGTTGTGCGGTGGTGGTGGTGCTGCAAAATTCTCTGTTTTTAAAAACAAATAATATTATCTGTTTTAAAAAATAAATAATATTGTGGTACTGTTACTGGTGGTCGTGGTAGTGCTGTGATGGCAGTGGTTGTGAACTGTGCTATTATGGGGGTGGGAATGGTAGTGGTGATGGTGGTGCGGTGGTGGTGGTGCTCCGATGGTGGTGATGGTGCTGCAAAATTATCTGTTTTGAAAACAGATAATACAGATAATATTGTGGTGCTGCTGCTAGTGGTCATGGTGGTGCTGTGATGGTGGTGGTTGTGAACTATTTGTGAACTATTTTAACATATAATAATCTGTTTTAATATGATGACCATCATATAACATAAATTTGTCATTGGTTGCAAAACATATAATAATATGTGTTATAATACTATCTCTTGAAACCAAAAAGACCAGCAATCCGAACAGAAAAGGTGAAATATTAGGGTTTAATCGCATATTACAGGATTTCCAGGGTTTAATGGCATTTTATCTGTTTTGTTGATCTATAATAACATCATAATGATTAGTACTACCTCCGTCCCATTTTATGTGTCCATCTTGGGGAATCCAACTATTTAAGGAGACAAAAAGAATCTACACCTACTTTCCACAATTGCCCATAATCATTGCACTTCCTTTTTTTATTTTGTTTTGGTATTGATTGCAAGGAAGGGTAGCTTGGGAAAATAATTAAAATTTGCATACTAATTTAGGAAAGTGGACAACAATTTTGGGACATGCCAAAAAAGAAAGATGGACACATAAAATGGGACGGAGGGAGTATTTGTTACCAAACAGATAATATTATCTGTTGAGCATGACAGTATTATCTATCTGTGAAGTTATCTATTTTGATAATATTATCTATTGAGCATGACAGATAACAACATCACAGTGGTGCTGTTATGGGGGGAGAGGAGTGCTGGTGGTGTTGCTGCTGCTGCGGTGGTGGTAGTGTTGGTGTTGCGAAATTATCTATTTTTGAAAATAGATAATATTGTCAAAACAGATAATATTATCTTTTTTCAAAAACAGATAATATTGTGGTGCTGGTGGTGGTTATGGTGCTACTGTGATGGCGGTGGTTATGATGCGATGGTGGTGATGACGGTGGTAGTGATAGTGGTGATGGCAGTGACGATGGTGGTGGTGGTGATGCTACTGGTGATGGTGATGACGATGGAGACAGCGATGGTAGTAGTGGTGCTGCGATGGTGGTCATGACAATGGTGGTGGTGATGACAGTGATGGTGGTGGTGGTGGTGGTGGTGGTGGTGATGATGATGATGGTGATGGTGACAATGATGGAGACGGCGATGGTAGTGATGGTGTTGCTATGGTGCTGGTGCTAGTGCTACGATGGTAGACGTGATGGCGATGATGGTGGTGCTGCAATGGTGGACACGGTGGCGAGGGTGGTGGTGCTATGATGGTGGCAATGGTGGTGTTGCGATAGTGGTGGTGTTGCGATGGTGGCGATAGTGGTGCTATGATGGTAGTGGTGGCACAGTGGCAATGGAATGGCGTGGTGGCGATGCTGGTGGTGGCGGCGACGGTGGCGATGGTGCTGGTGGTGAAGATGACGATTGTGGTAGTGGTGGGGGTAGATGTGTCATAAAAAATTTAAAAAGAAGGGGTTTAGCTTAAAAACAAATGAGCAGTTTGGTTTTATATAAAAGTAAGCCTAGTTGGGTTTTACAAACTATAGACCAATTTTAAGGGGTTTGTCTCAAAATTTCCCTACATTTTGGTGACCACAGTGGGAGGTATTCTCGCAAGCATGGGTAGCAAACACAAACAACATGTGACATTAGTACTCCAACTTTGTGACATTAGTACTCCCACTCTGTGATATTCATACATTTTATACAGTTAGTATTTTTCTGACAAAAAACTAGTACACATTACTTTTCTCATGATTATCACAAAATATTTATTTATTTTTTCTTTTTATCAAAAGTCAAAAGTCGCCATGATTAACACACTTGAACTAATTGAGAATCACTTTTTTTTTTATCTCCAGCCAAACACACACATAGTCATGGTGGTTATAAATTTTTTTTGGCACCATGTTACAAATTTTTATCATCGTGGTTACAATTTTTTTTATTTTTTATTTTTGGGGGAGTCATGACCTTTTTGACTCCCAAAAAGTCGTGTCCCAAACCATTTTGTATAAGTGTTTATTAACACGAGCCTGATGCTTTTCGAATCATCCCAAATAGAAGTCAGATGAAAAAGTTAATACAAGTCAAAGTTCAACATACTAAGATGGAGCTTGCCACACAAGATAATTATCCATGGGCCACTTTAAGCCATAGACTGTCCACACACGCCCAAGTATCACTTTATTTATGTGATGTCATATCCATCATGTAGTAACTAAGTGATTGTTGAGACAAGCAATTGTAAATATAACTTTATACTTTAGTCATTTCAAGTTTCAACTAAGTGGAAACAATGAAAAACATCTCTATAGCTGAACAAATTCTCTTGTGGTCTAATTAGACCGTGGATATGACACTCCAGGTGGAACAAGAGATTAGCTCAACACACCCCATGCCAACACCTCTCTCTCATCCCCTTTCTCCATGGTCCCACCACCAAAAAAAAGAGAAGACCTTCGACTCCCTTACCGAAGGCCCATACCCCAAAAAAAAAAAAAAAAAATTCCTGTTCACCTTTGGCTCCCCCATCGGAAACCAGCCAGCCCCACACTTAGGCCCCACTTAAATACTGATACTTTATTGGTATATAGGCATTGAGTACATTCCACCTCAAGTAAGTTTTGGGACCTTCGACCCTCTACCATTACACCATAATTTGGTGCTACTCACCTTCGTCCTCTCATTTGCGGCTACTCCCTTCCCCCCCTTCCAAAAAAAAAAAAAAGATGTCACCTTCGCCCCCCTCACTTGCTGGCTGTTACTACTCACCCTAGCCCCCTCATTTGCGGATACTCAAAATAATTTCAAAATAAAGTACTCATTGATATGAGCCCGCAACTTGAATCATCCCAAACAGATCTTTGAAGATAAAGTTTTGACAAGGCAAAATTTATTTGGTCAACATTTTTACGTGCGCTTTCGCACATCCTATAATTTTGTAGTCACATATTCACACGTTCTGTAGCATCTAAATCTCCTATGCATTATTATTTTATCATTCTTATTTTATCACAAAGATGAATATCTATCCCATTCAAATCCTAAACATTCTCTCTCTTATCTACATATGCACACACACACACACACACATATATATATTATACACATAAAATAAAATAATTTTTTTTATTTTTACTTTTTTGTAGTCATGATAGTTACAATTTTTTTTCTTTACCATGTTACAAAATTCAATAATGCTAGGCACACAACACCAACCATATAAGTACCATATTTTAAACACAAGGCCCCACATTTAAAGCACAAGGCACCTAGCATTCAAGGACAAGACACCTTTACAAATTTTTGTCATCATTTATGGTGGTGTAGACACCCCATTTTGTCGGCTATCAGATTTAGGAGACCCATAGCTTGGTGGTTTACAATGATCGTAAAAGACTCAAAAGGACTCCTGGAAGTCAGCTCTATCTCTCAGAATGCTCAGAGTGACCAAAATGCCCCTAAAAGCCCGAAAACTCCCAGATTTGATCCCGAAATTCTGAAACATGCTATGTCGTAAGAAAAATGATAAAATGAGTTTTTAAGTAAACCGGATGAAATCGTCAGCTCCCAGAGACCCCCAGAAGTCCCGAAAGTTCCCCGAAAGTCTCCGTTGACCGGTTTGACCAAGGTTTGACCAGGTTTGATCAGAATTTGACCAAGTTTGACCGAAATCGTCCGAATTCACTGGAATCATTAGAAAAGTATTAAAATGAGTTTTAAAAGAGAATCGAGCGAAAACGTCGGCTCCTGGGAGCTCCCGGAGGTTCCCAGAACTTCCCGGGAATCCCAGGTTTGACCAGTTTGACCAAGATTTGACTTTGAAATCCGGGCACCGAAACAATTTTCAAATATTTTTCATGGATACTAGAGATCAATAGCTTTCCGACGGTATATCGCACATAATTTTCGGATTTAAAACGAGTTTATTATGAATTTTTAAAGGCGAAAAAGGCGATCAAATCGGCTTTTATCACAAATACCGCAAAACTTTTCAAAGTGACCTATCCCTGAACTATTTTTTATGTAAATTAGACTCCATTACCTTTCCAACGGTATATAACAACCTCAATTTGGAGTTCGTATGCATCTTCTGTGAATTTCGGACAAAATAGGGCCTTTTCGCGAATACCGGAACCTCTGGGGGCCTAAACGTAAATTTCTGGGCATCTGAGGAGCAGTGCCGCCGCGGCACTGGCCCACTGCCGCCGCGGCACAGACCCAGTGCCGCCGCGGCACTCAACCCTCGCAGAGTCCATTTTTGTAATTTTTTTGGGGGTCCAATTTGATTAATTGAAAACCAAAACGACGTAGTTTTATGTTCACAGATGTTTGGGGCCAATGGGAACACTTCTAAAATCCCAAAACCACCCCAAATTGGCCTATATAAACCCCCCATTGCTCTTCATTTTGGGGGGGCCAAGTGCAAAAGCTTGGAAAGTTGTAGAGAAGAAGAGAGATAGAGATAGGTTTAGAAGAGAGAAAATGAGCTTCCTCCTACGATTTTGCTATAGAAAGTGAGTTTTAATATTGTATTCTTCCATTACCTCTCTTATACTTCACATCCCAAACACCCCCAATCACCATTCTTGAGCATTCTTGAGTTAGGAAGCTACTTCCATGTCTAAATGTCAAAATCTATGAGTGAAACACCAAGCTACAAGTTCAAAATCACATTGATTATCATCTATTGATTGTTATTTACTTACTTGTTCATATTATGTTCATCTCTTCTTGCCTCATTTCTTTTTGATTTTCTTTATTTACTTACTAGTTCATCATCACCTAGATGATGACATGAAGTTTGAGGTGAGTGAATCCTTATGGATAGTAGCTCTTGACCTCAAAAATATGTTTGATAGATGATGATCATAACTTCAATACCTCCAAGGTATTCTTGAAGTGTATTGAAGTTATGTTCTAATAAAAATAAATCTCTCCAATAATCTTGGAGGTTCTTGATGATGAGTTGAATGTTGGCATTTTAAGTAGTTGTAATCTTTATTGAGTATTGAAAATACACTTTCAAAACCTCTACTTCAAAACCCCCCTCAATCCCTCTCATTTTGATTTCAAGAAAGAAAACCTTATTTTCCCCAA
Organism: Hydrangea macrophylla; assembly: GCA_033977485.1. Lineage (NCBI taxonomy): Eukaryota > Viridiplantae > Streptophyta > Magnoliopsida > Cornales > Hydrangeaceae > Hydrangea > Hydrangea macrophylla. The sequence continues at coordinate 76,949,915 of CM066985.1, read as the reverse complement.
AATCTTCAAAATAGTGAGTCAAAACAATGAGTGAGCTGAGTTCAAAGATTTCTATAGAACTCAATACTCAACATATAGATGCAAGGCCACTTGTAAATTCTTCCTAACTCATTGGAGAACACCCATGATTTTTGGTTTGACTTGGAAGTACTTGAAAATGGTCCATTTGGACCCAAACATTCCTTCCAAACATTCTACCTCTGCTGTCACAGCAGCTTGACTAACTTCCAACTTCTTTTTCAGAAATAATTTCCTAAAGGGGTGGTCCCAACTTATTTTTCCCTTAAACTTCAATGTCTTAGGGAACGTTCTATATAAAATGGACCTCTAGATCATTCGTTTTCATTTTCTAAGATTTTTCAACATTTCAGTCGACAGTACGGACTCTGTTTCTGAGTGACCTCTTTTGTTCATATAATTTCTCTCAATATGTGATAGTTATTAAGGATTAGATTTTTGGGTTGTGTTCTAGACACAATAAGGAACATCTCCATAAAAAATCATGCATTGAAAGCATTCCTAACCCCTCTTTTCCATTTTTACAAGATCATGTTACTGTTCTGTCCACTATTCACAGCAAGCACATTCTAACTTTCATTCTTTAATTTGATGCTTATATACATTCCAAATTAGTTCATATCTTAGGAAGTAGTTCATACTACATTGGTACATATCTCATGTTGATTTCATTCATTCATTCATACACATTCTAGACTTCTAAGTCATTTTAGGAATCCATGAACACAAAACACACTATAACCTCGGCACATTCTAGATACATACATTGCATCCATGCAAAGATTTGGGGTTTTTGTAACTCCTAATCTAAGAAGATTATAAGGAATAATTATGGTCACACGTTCATGCTTCCCCTCGACCTAATCATCCTTTCTCATCCGTCCCGGGGATTGAGAGATCTTCTTTTTTCTCAAAGAATAACATGCATCATAATAGCTTGCTAAACATATTTTGATTTCTTTGATCATTTGCTTCAAGAACAATTCATGCCCCCTTTAGATTAGGAAACTTGATTAATTGATACATGATTAGATGATTTTTCCTAGGTTTATTTGTGTGATTTTTCACTTTACATTGCATGATATTTGACTTAGATCTTATGAATGATATTTTATCTTTAGATCTTCCATTTTCAAGTTTCTTATGTAATGTAATATACTATCATAGTATTAATTGCCGAACCATACATAGTATGAGATGATTATTTGGATGCTAATTGAGGCCCGTCGAAAGACGGGGCGAGTTGAGGGTGTTTTAGTCGTGACAAAGGCTCCTTCCTCTCTCGTACCAAAACCCCGAGCCAAGTTCTTTGGTTATGAAGGGTCGGTGCTCTTTATCCATTTGGGTGAGTCAAATTTGGGTTTCTTGGTTCCCTAAAGACCAAGTGGCGACTCTGTATCTGTTTTTAACAGACCATTTTCTTTCTTTGATCAATTTCAAACAATCCTCAAAACCCAACAAAGCGGTGGAAGCCCGGTATCCACAGGTGGGCCCACCAATTAGCTCCCACCATTTGAAATATAATGGAGAGGACACAAACACTAGATCTCCTAGTGGGACAGAGTAGACTTTACCATTTCGTTACCCCATATGGTGGTTCATCTCACTCTCTCTTTACCTCCTATAAAAAAAATAAAAAAATAAAAGAAAAAAGGGAAGCAAAACAACACAAAAAGACTCCAAACCCCAATACACCTTCGGCCCCGCAAAAAACAAAACAAAACAAAACATAACTTTGACCCCACCAGCACAAAAACAAAAAAATGAAAAATAAAAAATGGAAGAACCTTTGCCCCCCCTTACCGAAGCCCCTCCCTTTGGGCCCACCAACCTCCTTCGCCCATCCCTCCCCTTCGTCCCTCTTTCTCTCTCCTCCCAACACCTTCGCCCCCTTACTTACTGCTACTCACCTCTGCCCCCTCATTTGCAACTACTCACCTTCGCCCCGCTCAATTGCAGCTACTAACCATGGCCCAAAAAAAAAATGTCACCTTCGTCCCCTTACTACTACTCAACTCCGTCCCCCTCATTTACGGTTACTCACCTTTGCCCCTCTCATTTGCGGCTACCCCTTTGGCCCCTACCCCTTTTCCCCTCTCTCAGAATCCTCTCAAATTTCTCCATCCCTCGAATCGATAAAAAAAAAACCATTCTGTAGGCACAAACCGTGGCACATTTCATTTGCTGAATCTCCATCTGCAGAACGGGGCACGTTTCATCTGCTGAATCTCTACTCTCTCTCGGAATCCTCTCAAATTTCTCTATCCCTCGGATCAGTCAAAAAAAAAAACCATTCTACAGGCACGAACTGTGGCACATTTTATTCGTTGAATCTCCATGGCATATTTCACCCGTCGAATCTCCATCTGCAGATAGCGACACTTTTCATCTGGTCAATCTCTATCTACAGATCGCGACATATTTTACAAGCCAGAATGCGGCACATGATTCCATCAGCTGTGTCTCCATTCACGAACAGCGACACGTTTCACTCACTGAATCTCCATGTGAGGAGCTGCGGCACATTTTGTAATTCCCTGTATTTTCAATGTTTATTTATACATAGAGATTCTATATATTTTTCTTGTTCATTCATGAAATTTCACCTTCAATCGATTGAGCACTTTCAAGCGATCAAACATTCCAAAGTTCAATCGATCGAACATTGTTCAATTGATCAAAACCCTACCGATCTGAATTTATGATGTGATCTCCACTTCAATTGATCTGAACATTGTTCAATTGATCGAAACCCTACCGATCTGAACATTGTTCAATTGATCAAACCCCTTTTCAATCGATCAAACCCCTTTTCAATCGATCAAACCTGACCAATTTGCGTTTGAGCAATCGAACCACTTTTGAGCGATCGAACCTGTAATTATCATAATTCTAGGTTTCACGCAAACAATGCCACCTGCACCCCTTCCCCTCTATATATATACCTTATGCTAGTGTGTGGGAGTGTTCAAAACACCTGAGAGTTTGAGAGAGAGAATTAATACTTGATATATATATTCACAAATCCATATATATATATATTTATATATACACTCTTATATAGATATATATGTTTTTTGTCTGGGAGAGAAAGAAGCAAAGGAGAAGAAGAAGTGAAGGAAACAGAGAGAGAGACAAAGACAGAGAGAGAGAGAGAGAGAGAGAGAGAGAGAGAGAGAGAGAGAGAGAGAGAGAGCTGCCATTAAAGCTTGGGAGTTCAAGTTACCAAACGCACCCTTAGCAACTTTTGGTGAGCTCCAAACTCATTCAGTAGCTTAGTTATAATATTTACATGTTTTGGATATTTAATAATAACCCAAACACACCCTAATAGATTCTGGACATTCACTGCCAGAATCTGGAGAAGACGATGTTCGAGGGATCAAACTAGGTTCAATTGATCAAACAACACTGAATCTCAATCGATTGAAATGATTTCAATCGATCGAGAACACTTTCACTTCAATCAATTGAGAATACTTCAATCGATCGAACTTCACTTTCTTTAATCGATTGAATTGAATTCAATCGATCGAATCTTAACAGAACTTGGATATTTTCCTTTGAGTCTATAATTCATAATGTATAGCTGTTTAATTGATGTTCTATGTTCCTTTCATGCGATATTATGGATTACAGAGGTAATGGGGTACGATAATGAGATTGAGATAACATGGTGGGTAACGTAGTCAGATTCGAAATGTTAGAAATGATAAGACGCGATAACGAGATAAGGTTCTTGTGTTATAAAGGTTGGTAACATTGGTGAGTCCTGGTGTTTTAGTGAGTAGGGTATTTATGACTGTCAATACAAGTATGTCAGTATCATGAGTTGGTCGTGAACATATCTGCGTGGGATATAAGCGTTATGTATTGTGCTAGCAAGAATTACTGATGCATATTGAATATGAATGGACAATACTCGCAAGCATTCTTAAAAGCGGTGAACAATAAGAGTTCTTAAAAGTGGTGAACATGAGTATTGGTGCGTCTATTGACTAGTCGTTATATGAGAGCGATGTATAGTGTTCGCAAGAGTTCTTAAAAGTAGTGAATAGTAAGAGTTCTTAAAAGCGGTGAACAAGAACACTAGTATGTCGTGATGATATAATCAGTTCGGTATAGTCAGTTGGGATTGGTATAGTCAGTCTTAGAGTTGGAAGATGATGAGAATCGGTTAATGATGTGTCTAAATAAAAGAGGAGAAGAGATATAATTAATATTACTGCTATATATCGTTCATGACTGGTAATTCTGTTATTTCTACTAGACTATGTTAGTTAGTTCTCACTCAGCTTTCAGTAAACTGATGGTCTTTATTGCCTAGACATTCCCCATCCAGACTACCCTGTCCTGAACAATGCAGGTGATGAAACCTACGATGATGGCTACTACCCTGAGTTGGATTATGCAAAAGGTGGCCCTACTGATGGCGGTTATTGTTGGGAATATGCTCTCAAACCAGTTACTTGGACAATGGAATATCATAATGCATTTTTGCATGTTAGTCCATGAGATGAATATTAGACTGAAATCTTTAAACATCATTGCATGTGATTCATTTGTGTATGTGATTACACATGTGCGATATGAATCACAAATCCTTATTGTTTAAAATAAGTCACAGTGGACGATAAGTCTGGATAAGTTATTAGGTGTACACTATAGCATGATTAATGTCTACGGGGTAGAATGATGAATCTCATTCATAAGAGTCTTTGACTCTTGGTTAATATGCTAGTGCACATGGTGCATTAACGGACCTAAGTTAAACCTATTGACACCTAAACGCTGTCACCGTCGATAGGAACTCAAACTTGTATAGGGATACATGTCCTTAATCCTTAGATAATTATGGACGCAAGTTGTATGCTTTGGTTGCTTTGACTTACCAATCAGTGAGGTCTTGCAAGATCAACACCTGGGTGTCTTGGATAATTAGGTTTACAACGTTGGGAACATATATTGTCAAGATGAAATTCTACCCTCTTCTATAAAATGAAAAGTAAGCATTCCATCGAGAAAGTCATTAGGAGTGATTACTGAGAGCTGGCCAGTCTTGTCAACAAAGTGTTTGTTGACATGTTTGGTAATCCAAGTGTAGTGAATGATACTCGAGGAATATAAGATGTATCTATCTATTGGGTCGATAGTATCTTAAAAAAAAAAAGAGGAGGCCTTCAGCCCGCCCTCCCATCTTTGGAACTGCCACACCTTTGGACCCCCCTCCCCCCTCAGGCCAAAAAAAAAAAAAAGGGAAAAAGGGACATCGGAACCCCCCCTTTGGCCTCCACCCCTTCTGCCCCCTCTCCACCTTCGAAACCCCCCTTTAGACCCCTCATTCTAAAAAAAAAGGGGCATTGGACGCTCACCCCCTCACCTTTGGAGTCCCCCCTTCGGACCGGACCCCTACCCACCTCCGCACCCCTCTCGACCTCCAAACCCCACCACCCTCTGACCTCCACACCCCTTTGACCCACCCCTTCAGCCCCCACCCCTCCGCCTCTCCCTCCTTTCTGGGCCTAACCCACCACCATCACCTCCAACCCCCTCTTTATTCCCGCCCTATTTCTCTGCTCACCCGACTACACCTCTCTGACCCCCATCGTGCAGGTTCAATCTGCATAATGCCTTCCCCACCCTCCATCTAAGCCACAAGTTTTTATTTATTTTTTCCTAAGAGGGGAGAAGAAAATGCTCCACCTAAGTTCCCAGTTTTGAAAATGCTCCACCTAAGTTGCTAGTTTTCGCTACCAATTTTTATTTCTTTCCAAATGGGAGAAGGAAATGTTCCACCTAAGCTACGAGCTCTATTTCTTTTCAAATGGGGAGAGAAGGGATCTGTTGATCTAAACAGTCTTGCACCTAAGTTGTATCTCAAGGAGTGCACATTCATTGATAGGCAGATGAAAGGGACCATCCGAGTTACAAGCCACATTCAATTTTTGCTCAATTTCAGACAGCTTACTCTCGGAAAAAAAAACTTTTCTCCATGTAAATTCAAGACCAAACAGTTGGTTAGCTTCACTCTCTCTCTCTCTCTCTCTCTCTCTCATTCTTGCTCCACTTACTAGGAGCAGATCTCTTACAAAAGGCTAGCTCCATCATGTACTTGTTGTTGGTGGAATTATGTAAAGGACTGCAAAATTCCAGCTCATCCTCGCCATCACCACATCAACATAGAAGCCAAGAAAAAGTAGGGCCCTCTGAGGATACAAATTTTCTAACTTCACTATCCCAAAGACTACCGTGAAAACAATGTCCCCATAAACATGCTTGCCACACAACATGTTGCTACCACTTGCTCTCTCACCAGCAACATGCCGTCGTCACTTATGGCCAGCGATGTACTCTATTTTCTCTCTCGCTAGCAAATTCACTCTATAGCCAATGGCTAGCGACATGATGCCGCCACTACTTACTGCCCAACGACATACTCCATTTGCTCCCTCACCAGCAAATTCACTCTCTAGCATCCCTCGAAAAAGTATTTGCATTGCTTCACTATTGGTGCTACAAGGCACAAAGCGCACCAAGTCTACATCTCTACATGGACAAAGCATCGGAATATTTTCAAAATTGTGGCAACCAAACACTTTTCCACTTGCACCCTATACCCTCTCCAAACAATGCAAGTACTTTAATACATCGAAACAATACATCAAAGCATGAGTAATCCCCAACATACAGTCTACACCGTCGATAAGCGCTTAATAACTCCACTATCAGTATTAGCATTATGATTTATTCTTCGTCTCTTCATAATGATTGAGCTCCACTCTCTATAAGGTGGCACGAGCATCACGCTTTCCCACTATCTCACTTGAGTGGCACTGGTAACCACCTCTACTTTGATTTGAGGGGCCTCACTAGGGCAGCACGAGCAATATGTTCTCCCCCTTAGAGAAGGGTGTCACAAGCATCGTACTCTCCACTAGAGAGGAAGTACGAGCACCCACTCCTCCCCTAATCTCCATATCTCCAAAGAAGGGCATGACCCTTATCTCTATGTCTCCATAGGGCGGCACAAGCACTGTGTTCTCCCCCTAATCTCCATTTTTCCAAAAACAGGTACCACACTCATCTCCATGTCTGCATATGATAGTACGGGCATCGCTCTCCCCTCTTTATCTCCAAATCTGCATAGCAATGTGAGCATCGATCTCTCTCGCTCGGGACGACATGAACACCAAATTCTCCCCCTAATCTCCCTATCTACAAATAGCTTGGTCATAATCTCCAATCCCCAAAGAGCACAACTCTAGTTTCCATATATCCATGTAGGTATATTAGCACGAGCAATATGCTCTCTATCACATGGGCAATATAAATAACACTCCCTCTCCCTCCTAAAAGTAGGACAAGGATCAACTCCCTCCTTGGCATCGGGATCAAGGGACAGTGTGAGCAACAAACTCCCTTCCCTCTATGTGTTTCCTACATCAGTATCTCCATACAAAGAAAATGAAAACTACTCCACTGTCTTTTTCACGATACCTCTCCCAAGAAATAATGACCAAAACATGCCATTACCAATAACAAATACAAGAAGAAAAAGGAATAAAAATTTTATTCTTATTACAATGAGTACATGTGTTACAGACCCAACACATACATCAATAGATAAAAAGTGACACGAGAATTATTCTTCTGTGCGCTTGTGTGCTATACCAAGTGTAAGTAATCGTACAAGTAGTAGTCTGGTTAAGTCCAGGTCGATCCCACAGGGAAGGTGTTAAACTAATTACTCAGATTAATTTCAAACAAGAAAATAAAAATCAATATTTTAAAAGAATGCAGAACACAAAGTTCCACAGTTTACCAACTACTAAAGATAAAGCAATAAAACTAGATTAAACTAATTACTAACTAATTAATCAATGCGATGATTTAAAACGTGTTTATACTAATAAAAAGGAATGTTGGGATTACACAAATCCACCGCGACCTAGACATCTACCATGTAGTTGCGTTGAAGCTGAATGGAGCACACTCTCTACAGTATTCCGTATTCCTCTTAAGATAAAGAATCTATAGTCCTTTCATGACTGGGACAATATCATCACAATGGAGTTTGAAATACACAAAAGTAGTTTAAAACAATAGTTTAGACTCTCACCTACAATGGTATTAGCATTGAGGGTGGTTTGCAAAATATATTGAAGAAAAATGCCTCAAGGCTTAAAGTTTACAGACTGTTTTGACAAACTGAGCGTTTGGGGACAATTTGATAACAAATCAGTAAAACTGAAAGTCTAGGAACACTGCATAGAATGTCCTCAGAAATCAGAAGGTTCGATCGATCGACGCGGTTTTGATCGATCGGACTTCTTCATCCCTCGATCGATCGAATTGACTTCGATCGCTCGACTGTATCTCTATTTCGATCGATCGAACATATTCGATCGATCGAACATAGGAATTATTCTACTGCATGACAGAGGCTTGAGATCACAGTTTCATCGTGATCTCCCAACTTGGAGACTACTCAAACATCGTCTGAAGTGTCTCAGATTCGTTTTTAACGTAAAGTTCCATTAAAGATGTGTTTGTTTGTGATTTTTTTTCAATGAATCTATGAAAATTAATTATATAACTATAACTAACATGCAATACTATGGAATAAAAGATTATATTACTATAGACTAAGTACGGAACGTAAACAAAGTAACCTGGAACGAAAACTTGTATTGAACAAAAGGAAATCCAAACCAAACAATGTGTATCCTTGATTAAACCTACAAAAATAAACAAAGTAAAGCTCTCTACTCTCTATAAACTGATGAAAATGAAAAGTGGGCATCCTTCTAGATGATACAATATGAGTATATATATACTTAAGACCTAATGCTAGGGTTAAAAACCCGCTTCTGCTGCGTTCGCGTATAATCTGATAAAAGCCATGTTCGATCGATCGAACAGTTTTCAATCGATCTAACCTCTGGGGTCTTCGAGCGCTTGAACTTCTGTCGTTTGATCGATCGAATTGTCTTCAATCGATCGAGGTTCACTTTTCATCATTTACTTATCTTCATTCAAATTCAGCACTCCCTTTTATCTTTCTCATCCAGTTCTTCACACAGCAACAACAATCTGCACAAACTACAGCTAAAACAAACAACTTATCATTGTTCAATCAAATTGTGTACAAACTAGCATTGTAATTAATTCAAATTGCAGATAAATGAAGGAATTGTGAAATAATTTAATACATTTTCTTCTTTTAGCGCGGTTGTATTTTACAAATACCCCCGCTTGTCACAACCCCCAACTAGCGATTTGCTAGTCCCTAGCAATAGAGCGAAAATAAAAATAAGCTAAACTACAACTATAACAGAAAAACTAAAATAAACTAGACCCAGATTAACTAAACTAAAATAACAAGAAAGAAACTACCTAACTCACTTTCGCAGGAATCGCGCTTGCATTTAGCAAATGCAACAAGCCGTTAAACCCCTAGGTTCCCCTAGTGGATGAGTGTTGTCTCGTGAGGGTTTGCAGTGAATGTACCCACAAAATTCTCTGATTTTAAACTCAAAAAGATATAGAAATTTTTTAAACATTCCCCTTTTGTTCAACTATTGATTTAGCTCTACAAAACATATCATCCTCATTCAAACCATGAAAGAAAAGTGAAAAAATGAGTTTTAAGTAAAATCAGATGAAATCGTCAGCTCCCAGAGACCCCCGGAAGTCCCGAAAGTTCCCGGAAAGTCCCCGTTGACCAGTTTGACCAAGGGTTGACCAGGTTTGACCAAGTTTGACCGAAATCGTCCAAATTCGCCGAAATCATTCTAGATCACGTGGAAAGTATTAAAATAAGTTTTAAAAGAAAATCGAGCGAAAACGTCAGCTCCTAGGAGCTCCCAGAGGTTTCTAGAACTTCCCGGGAATCTCAAGTTTGACCAGTTTGACCAAAATTTGACTTTCAAACTGGAGCACCATAACAATTTTCAAACATTTTTCATAGATACTAGAGGTCAATGGCTTTCCAACGGTATATCACACACAATTTTTGGATTTAAAACGAGTTTATTATGAATTTCCGAAGGCAAAAAAGGCGATCAAATCGGCTTTTACCGCAAATACCGCAAAACTTTTCAAAGTAACCTATCTCCGAACTATTTTTTATGTAAATTAGACTCCATTACCTTTCCAACGGTATATCATCTCAATTTGGAGTTCGTATGCATTTTCTGTGAATTTTGGACGAAATAGGGTCTTTTCGCGAATACCGGAACCTCTGGGGGCCTAAACGTAATTTTTTGGGCATCCGAGGAGCAGTGCCGCTGCGGCACTGGGCCACTGCCGCGGCGGCACTCTCCTCCAGAACAGTATATTTTTGTAATTTCTTTTGTGGGTTCATTTTGATTAATTGAAAACTAAAACGACGTAGTTCTATGTTTTCAGATATTTGGGACCAATGGGAGTACTTCTGAAACCCCAAAATCACCCCAAATTAGCCTATATAAACCCTCCATTGCTCTTCATTTTGGGGGGGGGGGGGGGGGGGGGGGGGGCAAGTGCAAAGCTTGACAAAGTTGTAGAGAGAAAGAGAGATAGAGATAGATTTAGAAGTGAGAAAGGAGCTTCCTCGTACTATTTTTCTATAGAAAGTGAGTTCTAATCTTGTTTTCCTCCACCATTCTTCTATATACTTTATCATCAATACACCCAATCACCATTTCTCTAAGCAATTTTGAGTTAGGAAGCTATTTCTATGTCCAAATGTCTATATCTATGAGTGAAACACCAAGCTACAAGTCCAATATCACATTGATTATCATCTATTGATTTGTTCATTTGCTTGCTTATATACAACGTTCATCTCTTCTTACCTCATTTCTTTTTTATTTTATTTATTTACTTACTAGTTCATCATCATCTAGATGATGACATGAAGTTTGAGGTGAGTGAATCCTTATGGATAGTAGCTCTTGACCTCAAAAACATGTTTGATAGATGATGATTATAACTTCTATACCTCCAAGGTATCCTTGAAGTTATGTTCAAATAAAAATGAATCTCTCCAATAATATTGGGGGTTCTTGATGATGTGTTTGATGTTGATATTCCAAGAGGTTATAATCTCTATTTGATGTTGAAAATATGCTTTCAAAACCTCTATTTCAAAACCCCTCTCAATCCCTCTCATTTTGATTTCAAGAAAGAAAACTCAAGTTTTTCCTAAATCTTCAAAACAGTGAGTGATCTGAGTTCAAAGATTTCTCTAGAACTCAATACTCAATGTATGGATGCAAGACCACTTGGAAAGTCTTCCTAACTCATTAGAGAACACCCAAGATTTTTGGTTTGACTTGAAAATACTTGAAAATGGTCCATTTGGACCCAAACATTCTCTCCAAATATTCTGTTTTTACTGTCACAGCAGCTTGGTCTACTTTCAACTTATTTTTCAGAAATCTTTTCTAAAAAGAGTGGTCCGAACTTATTTTTCCCTTGAACTTTAATGTCTTAGGGAACTCTCTGTATAAAATGGGCCTGTAGAACATTTGTTTTCATTTTCTAAGATTTTTTGACATTTCAGTCGACAGTACGAACTCTGTTTCTGGGTAACCTCCATTATTCATATGATTTCTCTCAATCTGTAATAGTCATTAAAGATTAGCTTTTAGGCTTGTATTATAGACACAATAAAGAAGGTCTCCATAAAAAAATCATGCATTGAAAATATTTCTAACCCCTCTTTTCAATTTCCAAAAGATCATGTTACTGTTCTGTCTACTATTCACAGCAAGCACACTTTTACTTTCCCTCTTTGATTTGATGCTTACATGCACTCCAAATTAGCTCATGTCTTAGGAAGTAGTTCATACTACATTTATACATATCCCATAATGACCTCCTTCATTCATTCATACACATTCTAGACTTCTAAGTCATTCTAGGAATCCATGAACACAAAACACACTACAACCTTGGCACATTCTAGATACATACATTGCATTCACGCAAGATTTGGGGTTTTTGTAACTCCTAATCTAAGAAGATTAAAAGGAATGAATTTGATCACACATTTATGCTTCCCCCTCGATCTAATCTTCCTTTCTCATCCGTCCAGGGGATTGAGAGGTCTTCTTTTCTCAAAGATTAACATGCATCATACTAGCTTGCTAAGCATATTTCAATTTCTTTATTTATTTGTTTCAAGAACAATTCATGTCCCCTTAGATTAGGAAAACTTTATTACTTGATATGTGATTAGACGATTTTTCCTAGGTTTATTTGTGTGATCTTTCACTTTGCATTGTGTGATACTTGGCTTAGATCTTATGAATGATATTTTATTTTTAGATCTTCCATTTCAAGTTTCTTATGGATGTAATATACCTATCATAAGTATTAATTGTCGAACCATGCATAGTATAAGATGATTATTTGGATGCTAATTGAGGCCCGTCGAAAGACGGGGCAAGTCGAGGGTGTTTTAGTCGCGGCAAAGGCTCCTTCCTCTCTCGTACCAAAACCCTGAGCCAAGTTCTTTGGTTATGTAGGGCCGGTGCCCTTTATCCGTTTGGGTGAGTCAAAATTAGGTTTCTTGGTTCCTTAAAGACCAAGTGTCGACTTTGTATCTGTTTTCAACAGACCACCTTTTCTCTCTCTTTTTCAAATCAATTTCAAACAAAAACAAACAAAGTGGTGGAATCCCGCGTGTCCACACTATCCCAGAATGATGTACAATAGAAATGGATACCGAGTAACATTAATGTTTACTAGACCAATCTACCAACCATATTCTCCATCAGAAACCTCACCATAAAGTCAGTACTATCTTTGAAAGTTAAGACATCCATCAACCATCAACAAAGTCACTAGAAGACCAGTTCTACCTGCAAAAGACGAGATGTCCATTCGTCATCAGAAAAACAATCTCAAAAAGATATGCAAGGATCATGCCCGCATCCTAGCCACTTCACGCCTAGAATACGGACAGGGGGGTTAATGTAGGTAATAGTTGATGACTTATACAGTTTGACCAATACACATCACCAACGACTCCACATGTAACAACATCACTACTGATTATGGACTCTACATGGGACCCATCAATAACAACTACTAGCCCACTTCAAAATCCCCACAAACAGGGCTCACCCACGAAGCCCACAGTATTGAAAAAGGCCTACCTCAAGTGGCCTACTTCTGAAGCCTCCCCATTCTGAAGTCTCACCACTCCGAAGCCTATGAGTCTACTTCGAAGCCTCGCCGAAGCTTTACCTCAAATGGGCCCACCTGTAGAGCCCACTGTGAAAGTCCACGACAGCAGAAACTTGCTCCGAGGCCCACCTCAAGTAGCCTACTCTGAAGCCTCACTTCGGATGAGCCTACTCCGAAGCCTCACCTCATAATAGTCCACTTTGAGAAGTAGCCCATAAAGGAAGCACACTTTAAATATGTACATAGTTACCTCTTAGACACCTATCCTTGGCCCGGAAGCAATACCTAAGGGCATTGTTTTGAATATCGAACTGGAAAAATCAGCAAGTCACGGGTTAGTGGTTCAACCGTCGGGGGAACCGGAATCAAACCGTGACATCATAATTAGGTAATAAATATATTTATATTTAAATATTAATAGTAATCTAAAATCAAAAAATAGAAAAAATATCTCTAAATTTTTTTTTTACTTTCACACTCAAAATATTATGGTCACAACTATAAATAATTGTCTGCAATTTAAAAAATGACCTAAGCATTTACAGAATCAAATTTTTTTTACTCAAAATTTATAGAACTAATTGAAAGCCCATTATGGTATCAAATTTTGAATTAGAGACATTATAGTGTTAAGATATTAACAACGCAAATAAAGCAAATATAATAAAATATTGTAGCACAACAAACGAGGAAAAGAGAGAGAAGGAAGTTGAGTCAAATGGTGACTCTTCTTTGTACTGCTAGTCTGCTCCTATCACATCCAGTCACTTTTGTCATATTTGGGATCAGCAAATGTGGTTGAAAATTTGAAATGTTTACCTCTCTCATCTCAAATCTCAATGAATGAGTCAGTTTTCCATTATAAAATAAAGTTACCAAAAAAAGAAAAATAGAGAGAGGGGAGGGGGGGAGGAAGAGAAGACATACTCAGAGAAAGATGGGAAACAAGAAAAAAAGAAAAGAGGGAAAGAACTTACCTTACCAGTTACCAGCAGTGAGGGAGGCGGTAGCGGTTTCCAGTAAGGGAATCAATGGCAACGGAGGCAACAAGAAATATATCTTTTGTACTCTTTTTTTCTAGATTTTTACGAACTGGTCGGGGTATAAAACCATCACCGGTTTTCGGTTAAACCGATTCATTCACTGGTTTCGGAAGGGTACAATCATATGCCACCCGGACTGGAACTCTGACCGGTTGGCTGTTCAACCGGTCGAACCGGCCAGTCCGGTTTTCTAAATCATGCCTAAGGGTGGTCAAGTCCACTTGAATTTCAGAAACTCATGGTTAGGTGGCTAGAGCCAAAGGCATCTCCCTAGCTTGCACCTCATGGGCAAGGTTAGGGTTGGTCCCAAAGAGAAAGAGAGAGACGTGACTTTCACGTGGCTTACCCCAACCAACCTTACAACCAATGGGCTAAGCCTATCACTGCAAAACCTGCCCAAACCAACCATTAGTGCTTAATCATTTCAAGATTGTCTAATGGACTGCACCAATAGAAAATAACCTCGGATCTCTCCCTCGTTAAAACCCTCTTTATGCCTCGGCATTCACCCTCACTTACCCTCTCTAAACCAATAGTGAAGGCCTTGGTACACTCACTCGTTTACAACTTTGCACCAATAGTATTCCTTTCCCCTCTTAACCAACCAATGGCTTTGGTTCACCACCAAGCGACAGTACCTCCCTCTTACATGTCTTTGCCAGCTCAATACATCACATTGTCTACATCCCATTTAATGATCCAAACTACCTTAAACATGAGCATTTAAGTCACCCACCTACCTTAAACAAACAGCCCACTAAGAGGATGCCAACTCGGATTCGCTCTATCACATCAAACTTTGCAATTGCCCACGACCTCAAGTATAAATAAGTAGCCTCATTTACTACATCCCAGGAACAACCCAACTCAACCTAATCCTATCCTACAACAAAGGATCTATAGTGACTACTATTCTTACGCACTTATAAAACATTCTTATTATCTTTAGCATAACTGGACTCTTCGCCTATTGTTACCCTTCGTCTTACTAGACCCTTCACCTAATCTTACCCTTCACCTTACTTGACCCTCTGTCTTCTAGGACCCTTTGTCTTACAAAATTCTCTGTCTTACAAGAGCCTTCAATTTATAAGACCCTTGTCTTACCTCATCTTTTGTTTGACCCTATCCCCTACCCCACTTTAATACTTACTCACTACATTTGACCTTACTCCAACACACATAACTCCTGGACACTCACTGCTTTTTATCTCTCTCATTTGGGGCTACTTTAATTGTCATCCAACCTGAAGTCTCTTCGAATCCCATTATTCTGCTTTTTTTTTTTTACATATTTATTATTCTATACTTTTTGAATTATTTTATCATATTTTAGTTGTTGTTCCACATGTACTAACATGCTTACGTGTTATACCCCCATATCTCTTATACACATCATAAAAGAATTTATACAGATGACAATTGATTGGTATTCAAAAAGTGGCAATCAATTGGGACCAAGATTTGTCCAACAGAGGGATAAGGGTCATATAAGTACACATGAACAATATCAGGTCTTATGTATTAATATACACTCCAAAATACATGGTATAAAAAAATGAACACTCCCAAATCTACCCCGCCACCCCCTGGCCCAATATTTAGTTTCCCCCTAACTTTACCAAATGAGATCTCAAATACAGATAGACCCCTCTGACTTGCAACTTTGGGAAACCTCTCCATCTCTCTCTCTCTCTCTCTCTCTCTCTCTCTCTCTATCTTCCTCCTCTTCCTTGTCCTCCTTTCCTTGGCTTCATCCACCGCACCTCCACCTCCACCTCCACCTCTACCTCTGTCTATCTCTCTCTTTCTTCCTTCTCATTCTCCTCATTCTCCTCTTCTTAGCTTCCTCTACCTCCGCCTCGATCTCCAATGCACCACCGCCTCTGCCTTTACCTCCATTCCCTCTTTAACGCACCACCGACCCAGCCTTCTCTAGCCACCGTTCCCCTCTAGCTTCTCTCCTCCCCTACCACTCCCTAAAACTAACCCTAACCTGGAGCCCACCTTTGAGTCCAAATGCTCCTAGGTTCAGTTTTATCTTGTGTGACTGGTCCAGAGCTCGAATCAATCATTCGATCAAAGTTGAGACTCGAACCTAGGTTCAGTTTAATCTTGTGTGACTGGTCCAGTGATCGAATCAAATGAAGAAGACGAACGATGATGACGATCATGATGCAATTAGGATTTTTGATGAACCAAATGTTGTGAATCACAATGAGGAAACAGTAGAAGAAGTGATCGTTGACCACATAGAAGAACATATCTCTCTTTAAACTTGAGATCTAACAACCATTACGGCCCTATACCAGTTCTTTGGTCTTAGGAACAACTTTTTCTTGGTACTATCAAGCAACCATTAACAATAGTGATGTTCCAAATCTATCTTAGGAGGATTCCACTGAGAGGGACTCTCTTTACAATTCTTCCTCTCTCTCTCTCTCTCTCTCTCTCTCTCTCTCTTTCTATCTCTCTCTCGTCCCTGAAATTCCTTTGTTTTAAAATATATAATTGAAGTTTTGAGAATTATTAGTGTGATTTGATAATTGTGTTTGGAGTTGACATAAGCTAACGGTGAGGTGTTAAGTGAGGACACGGTGATCCGATGATCATTGAGGCATTAATGTGATAAATGGCATTTATGTGAATTAAGTGTCATTTGAATTATCTTGTATATGTGAATAGTGAAATATACATGTGTAGTATAATTTTGTTAGTTTCGATCTTTTTAGAGATCATTTTGAACCTTATAGTGATAACGTAAGTGATACATTGCATAAAAGGTAGGTTATCTAGAAATTCCACGAAATTAGTTTCGCAACGTAATTACGACGACAAACGGAACTTAGACAAAAACTTTTATGATTTATAGTTTTCACTCGTGAAGTAATAAATTAGACATATAAGATGTTTCAGAGAATAATTAGAGAACTTGTGGGGAGGTAAACATAATTTCTGAGACTCGTGCCTATATATAGAAAGTGTTGAGATATTTCCATTTGTCAACTTTTCTAAATTGAAATCAAGAGAGGGCTTTTGGTTGCTTAGAGCTTCAAGACTCAAATTGATGATTTTTCGTTCGTCCGTTTTTCTCCAAATTACATATTCGGACTCCTCGAGGTGAGGGATTCATTTTGATAGCTCTTAGGCCTTGTTTGACTTAGTTTTTTTATAAAATCCTAATTCTAAGATTTTGGGGTAAATGTGTAAATACTTATAGATTTTGAGTATAATCCGATATTCGGCGTAGAATCAATGTTCTAGAACTTCTCCTAAAGTTATATGACTATTGCTTAAGGTATGAATTCTAAGCCTATGATTATGGGAAATTTACATATTTTAAATATCTGACTTGATATTTTGGATTTGGG
This sequence comes from Hydrangea macrophylla, assembly GCA_033977485.1. Taxonomy (NCBI): domain Eukaryota; kingdom Viridiplantae; phylum Streptophyta; class Magnoliopsida; order Cornales; family Hydrangeaceae; genus Hydrangea; species Hydrangea macrophylla. The sequence goes on along the minus strand of CM066985.1, from coordinate 76,932,304 downwards.
CAAAATTCATGTAAAATTAGGCCCGTTAATTATGCACATGAAAATGTATAGAAAGCACGTATATTTGATTATATGAGCATGCTATGTGTCTATGTGGATCGAAGGGGAGTTTTGTATAATTTCATTCTGGGGGTGAACTCTTCGATGTATGAGGATTAAATTGTAGAGACGGCTACAGTGCATGGTTTGGGAGAAGGCCATGCCAGAGCACAGTGCATGGTTTGGGAGATGGCCCTGGCAGGGCACCTAGATGAGTGATTGGGAGAAGGCCATCCACAACATCAATTTCATAATCTCATTACCAGATGAATCCGTATCTCTCAAGCAGGAGACTATTTTGATGTGTTTTGATGTTTAGAGCATGAATTGTCATATAAGCATATGTTTAGAATTGTACACTCAATATATAGCTGAGCAGTAGAGATTTACTCCATTGCAGGTGATAAGAGAAAGTGAAGAAGAAGCGTGAGGAGTGAGGCCGTGGGAACGACGGGGATCATCCTTGTTTATAGTTTTGCTTCCATTCCATGGATGTAATATGATCTTTGAGTAGTTTGAACAATATGCTTAACTTGGAACTTTGGAATGGTTAGGTAATGTTGTAATAAGTAATTAAGTAAACTCCTTTTGGTTAAGTTTGTAATGCATGTTTTGAATGCTTACCTAGTTAAGTTCATGGTTGAAATGAATGTAGTTAATACTTTTGTGAATCGAGTCAAACAAGCCTTAGCTTGTTCAGTTATCATATTTTTCGATGGATTATGACTCAATGAGGTTCTTGAAATCTTTATATAACTTATGAAGTTTGGATTAATGTAAGCATGTTTTCAAGAGTTGCTAAGGAGTGAAGGTTGGATGCCTTCTAGGCAAGAGTCTGTCAGGGGGTCATTCGATCTGTAGAAGGGGTCAGTTTGACCGGTTGAAGTACCCTCTCCCTTGAAGGACTTATGCCTGAGGGTAATTCGACCGGTCGAAATACCACTGTATGATTTCTTTTTCTACCCATTCCAAAAATTATTGAAGTGTTTTTATTGGTCCTTAGGGTACCTTTGGGACCCTTTTTAACATAAATTCATTCGTTTCGAAATATAATTACATTTTCAAATTTATACGGATTTTATAACTCAATGGGTGTTGTTTCCAAAAGTTTTGAATACTCAGTATTGTTTTTAAATTCTTTTTCTGCTACTATTATCTTTTAAGGCGTGCCACGTGTTTTATTTCCGACTGTAGCGGGATGGGTCGTGACACTCTCTAATAATCGTTGTCGTAAATACTTTTGGAGAGGCAAAAAAAGTTTTTCCATTGATTACTTTTGGATCAGTCTCTGCATCCTAGGTACAATTCATTCCTCCTTTTTTTATTTTTTATTTTTTATTTATTTTCATTGATATTTTGAATTGATATCATAGATTTACACATGAGCTATTTTGAGTTGATATTTTGATTCAGGGTTTTTTTGTTGACCATCATTATTTGGGTACCCCTAATCAATTGTTTGGCTCCTACTCTCTATTTTTTTTTTCAGTACCTTCATTGATTGTGTACCCCTAATCAATTGTTGAGGCCATCCTCTTGCTGGCGATTCGATGGTCACTGTTAGTGACGAACAAGTAGTGGGTCCATTATCTTCAAGCAATATGTTTTTTTTTTTTTTTTGGTATCATTGTTGGTTTTTTCCATTTTATTAGTAAGCAAATAGTAACTTTCATGCCAACTTTAAGATTTTTGTTGTTCTTAATATGATTAATTATTTTGTCCAACTAATGAGTTAATGTAACCTTTGAATCTCAATTATGGTTCCCAAATGCTTTGATTGTTTGCTAATTCTTCTTTTCTTCCCCCTAATGATTCTTTGCTTTTCTTTTATTTTTTTTTCTTCGGTTCTTTTGGCATAATTGATAAACCCATAGGTTCTTAAGTCATTGACACACTAATTGTCAATGACACACATTAACATTGACACACACACACACACACACACATATATATATATATATATATATATGCGCTTCAGTTCACTAATTGTCATTTCTTCCTCCTCTCTTTCTCTCTCAACTCACTTGATAAGGGGTTTTTAATACTCATCTTGATCTTGATTATGTTTGTGGTTAGTATCTAATTTTAGTTCCTTTTTGCCTTTTATCTATTATGCAATTCATAATAATAGGAAACGAAACCCCGGGAGGTCATCCCTTGGCCATTTAATAGCATATCAAGTCTCTGCTTGGTTTGCTCTTTCTTTGCCACATACTAATGATGGTGAGAAGCCCTATTCAGTGACTGATTGTGTTGAGTCAGATACCTCTTTAGAACGAAGAATACCTCCCTTGAAAGCGCTCTCTGCTTGATTCGGGAATACCACATCTACTATCTATTTAAAAGGAACTACTGGGGCACCCTGACACTTATAATCTATGGAAGGACTTGGCACCCTCTAAAGTTCTGGCCCTCTTAGCCTTTCTCTCCGGACTGAAGACAGAAGCTCCGCCTTAGATCTTAGAGTGCGCAGGTTCATTTATCTTTGGGGCTTACAGTATCTTGCATACAAAGTGGTGAACTTCTTTTCTAATTTGATTAGATTAGTAGTTTAGATTAGATAGATTAGTTGTCCCGCTAAAGACACATTGAATCAATAATTTGATAGTTGTACATTCGCGCAGTAACTGATCCAGTCCTTTTATCATTATGCAATTCATTTGTAGGTGGAGGAAAGATTGAGCCTATGTTTGAAGTTGAAGTTTGTAAGGATTCTTTTTCTCTTTGTACACTTTGTTAGTGTCTTTTTCCAAGATGCACAATTTCCACTTGGATCCATTTTGTGGGGTTCTTAAATGCTTATGAGTAATGTCATGGTTTAAAAAATTGGCTCCCAAATGGTGTGGACACACGGCCTCCGTGAGCCCACCCCGGCGTCTTGTTTCCAGGGTTTCGAAATTGATTTTCCTTTATTTTGAAATTGATTTGAAAAAGATCTTTTGAAAACAGATACAGAGTCAACATTTGGTCTTTGAGGAACCAAGAAACCTAATTTGACTCACCCAAATGGATTAAGGGCACCAGCCTTTCATAACCAAAGAACTTGGCTCGGGGTTTTGGTACGAGAGAGGAAGGAGCCTTTGTCACGACTAAAACATCCTCAACTCGCCCCATCTTTTGACGGGCCTCAATTAGCATCTAAATAATCATCTTATACTATGTTTGGTTCGACAAATAATACTATGATAGGTATATTACATTACATAAGAATCTTGAAAAGGAAGATCAAAAGATAAGATATCATTCATAAGATCTAAGCCAAATATCACACAATGTAAAGTGAAAGATCACACATACAAACTTAGGAAAAATTGTCTAATCACATATCAAGTAATCACGTTTTCCTAATCTAAAAAGGGACATGAATTGTTCTTGAAACAAATAATCAAAGAGATCAAAATGTGCTTAGCAAGCCAGAATGATGCATGTTAATCTTTGAGAAAAGAAGACCTCTCAATCCCCGGGACAGATAAGAAAGGAAGAATTAATCGATGGGAAACATGAATATGTGATCAAGTTCATTCCATGTAATCTTCTTAGATTAGGAGTCACAAAAACCCCAAATCTTGCATGGATGCAATGCATGGTCTTAGAATGTACAAAGGTTGTGGTGTGTTTGTGTACATGGGATTTCCAAGGTGACTTAGAAGTCTATGTAATACCTGTAATTTCTCTACGTGTAATAATACGAGTTTTATGAATTTCTATATCTGGTCTATTATTATATTATTATTTTATTTGTGTGACTGTATCAGTGTAATGTAATTACTAATTAGACTATAATCACTGCACCGACTCGACCGTAATTAGAATTAACTTAGTCCTGTACCTGGACCCGAACATCAGAAATAATACCTGTCTGCACGTAAATCGAGATCGACATGCATAACGAGGAACTTTTGCACGCAAACCGAGGTAGTGGCACAAAACTCAAGGTGGACCCCACATGGCCGGCCACATGGCAGCCCATGCACCACATGGCACCACCTCCCTTGCCACTTGTCCACCTCTAGGACACTTGTCCATACATGCACACCATGCAAGCATGCATGGTGACACATAATCCCTTCCTTTCTTTATATAAGGATGCCTATATTCATGCATTAGACTCTTGGTCATTTTACAATCAGCATATAGAGTTAGAGAGAGAGCTAGGAGATGAACTCCATGGAGAGATAAGAGATACATGGAGATGGAGAAGAAGAACTAGGAAGAAGTCTCCACCATTGAGGTTGTGTTCAAGCTTCCTAAGCTCAAATCCAAAGCCCAAGCTCAATTTCAAGTTTAAGTTAGTATTCTAACTCACTTTAGAACCTATATAGTATGTAGTAATGTTTAGCAAGAGTTTGATGTTGTATTTTGAGGTTTTATGCAACATGCAAGTCAAATCTTCAAATCTGGGAAGCTGAAACTTCCACCAGAATGCTGTTTAGTAAAACGAACGTTTTGAGCAGTTCAAAAATGGGAATGAGGCTAAGTTTTTTTGTGGATAAAGATAACTCATTTATCTACAAATAACTCTTCTATAGCTCAGTCTGAAAATCATTTCTTCATAGGTGAAATGTACATGCAACGAAGTACTTTAAATCTGAGAAACTAAAACTCTCAGCAGAACATAGTTTAGTAAAATGAATGTTTTGTGCAGCTCAAAAATCCGAATTAAGCTAGATTTTTTTGTGGTGAATGCTAACTCAATTATCTACAAATAACTCCTCTATAGTCTGATCTAAAAATGACTCCTTGATAGGTGAAATGCACATACAACGCAGTACTATAAATCTGGGACAGAGCAGTCCGAAAATATAGAAATGTCTAAGTAAAATAAATATTTTGAGTAGCTCAAAAATGCAATTGAAGCTAGATTTTTTTGTACATGAAGCTAATCCAATTATCTACAATGTTCTAGTTTTGAGTTTGATCTACAAATCAATTTATCATACCCAAATAAATCATATCAATTCAGTCGATATAGTAAAATTAAGTTCTGGCAGATTGTATAACTACTTGTATGATGTGTTTATTAATGATGCTTGCTTTCCGGTACCTATGTGGTTATGGATATCTTGTGCTATGGTAGTGCTATCGTGTATATGAGTATGTTAAGGGTTTCATCTATATGGTTATTGATATCAAATCCATGTTATAGATCCACGAGCTGCACGCTAGGTTTCGTTGTTATGAATATAGTGTGATGACCATAGAGAATTCATACCCAAGCTATAAGTATGTGGTACAGCACGATTATTGCGCTGATAGTGATTGGATAAGTTTCCATTGTAAGTATATTACGACATAAAACAGGATGACGAATGTATAAACGTAACTTCAAAAGTATATTCGGAAGTCCTTTAATGAACTAAATTCCGAAATGAGTGACGAATGCGCGGTCGGGAAAATGTAAGGGTCGTTTGTGCTATGTTAGAAGCAGATTATGATAAGGATAATTGTCGGATAGGTAATCTGGGCAACGGAGATCAGGATAGTATGAAAAAGGGATGTGCTGTTGAGTTGTGATGCGGTGATTCTTTGAGTAAAGACTCCTTTCGGTTCTTCGTGACGAAATGGATGTTCTTGTACTCCGTAACGCTTTCGGTTCTTCGTGACGAAGCGGTGATTCTTTGAGTAAAGACTCCTTTCGGTTCTTCGTGACGAAATGGATGTTCTTGTACTCCGTAATGCTTTCGGTTCTTCGTGACGAAGCGGTGATTCTTTGAGTAAAGACTCATTTCGGTTCTTCGTGACGAAATGGATGTTCTTGTACTCCGTAACGCTTTCGGTTCTTCGTGACGAAGCGGTGATTCTTTGAGTAAAGACTCCTTTCGGTTCTTCGTGACGAAATGGATGTTCTTGTACTCCGTAACGCTTTCGGTTCTTCGTGACGAAGCGGTGATTCTTTGAGTAAAGACTCCTTTCGGTTCTTCGTGAAGAAATGGATGTTCTTGTACTCCGTAACGCTTTCAGTTCTTCGTGACGAAGCAGTGATTCTTTGAGTAAAGACTCCTTTCGGTTCTTCGTGACGAATTGGATGTTCTTGTACTCCGTAACGCTTTTGGTTCTTCGTGACGAAGCGGTGATTCTTTGAGTAAAGACTCCTTTCGGTTCTTCGTGACTAAATGGATGTTCTTGTACTCCGTAACGCTTTCGGTTCTCCGTGACGAAGCGGTGATTCTTTGAGTAAAGACTCCTTTCGGTTCTTCGTGACGAAATGGATGTTCTTGTACTCCGTAACGCTTTCGGTTCTTCGTGACGAAGCGGTGATTCTTTGAGTAAAGACTCCTTTCGGTTCTTCGTGACGAATTGGATGTTCTTGTACTCCGTAACGCTTTCGGTTCTTCGTGACGAAGCGGTGATTCTTTGAGTAAACACTCCTTTCGGTTCTTCGTGACGAAATGGATGTTCTTGTACTCCGTAACGCTTTCGGTTCTCCGTGACGAAGCGGTGATTCTTTGAGTAAAGACTTCTTTCGGTTCTTCGGGACGAAATGGATGTTCTTGTACTCCATAACACTTCGGTTCTTTGTGACGAAGTGGTTGATCAAAGATGAAGTGGTTGATGAAAGATGGTTTGGTTACCAAGAGACACTTTGGGTTTGTAAATGATGTCGGATGTTAGAAATGAATGGTAGTGGCATTAAGAATGTCTAGACAGGTCTCTTGAATTGTTTGTATTCCTATCGAATACGTAGTCGGGTACGCTACTCGTTGTAATTCGACGGTGAGAACGTAAAGATCCTAAGAGATATGTTGAAAGGTAGTAAATGTATTCCTATTGTGTTTTACTATATACGTTCCATTTGATTTAGCTTACTCACTCAGCTTTCATAAGCTGACGACGTTCATGTCGCTGGACATTCCCATGTCCAGCTTATCCAGGTAACGAGTACACGGGTTATGATGCTACGCAAGCGGAGAACATGGAGGAAGAGTACACCGAAGATGGCTATGGTTATGCTAGTTAGAGAGAAGACTAGCAGTTATCCCCTGTGAATGTTTTTGATTATAACCAGAAGACTTAGCATATATTTTGTTATAGCTTTTGTAAGGCCCTAGAGCCATAAGACTCTGATGTATCTACCCTGATGTAATAGTTAACTAGTACTGTGGCCATTCTTTGTAATATATCAATGTGAGCAGATGATGGTTTTATCCTTTTATTATATCGTTTAAATATTATTATTTGGTCATGGACAATTCGGTACTGCAACCAGTCACGTGCCTCAGGGTCCAAGATGAAAATTTTAAATTTTTCCATATTTTGGCTACGCCGGGGCGTGACAGGGATTTTTGGTATCAGAGCTTTAGGTTAAGACGTGTACACCGATTGTCCTACACACTTAAGTTATAAACTGTTAGACCTTTTTCCATCCATAAATACATAAACCTTATGGTAGCTTTGTGATTAGCATGGCTCCTTATTACATCCCGGATGGATATGGAGGATGGGGTTGATGAGGAGATTGACCCAACAGAGGGTGCTGGTGAGGGGGAAGCAATGATAGTCATGGTGGCTGGAGAGCCAGAGGTTGAGGATGACTTTGAGGATGACTCTAAGGATACAGATATAGAGCCTTTGGATAAGGATGAAGATGAGATGGTTGATAAGTTTGACCCGTACTTGGAATGGGTTCCACCTATAGAGATTCCAATCTTGAATGATGTTCTACCATATAAGTCAGATATGAAGGACTTTTGAGATAGGACTCCCACGATATAGAGCTTTACTTGTATTAGGACTAGTAGCCCATCTTTTTGTGTATATAGTATGTACCTAGGCATATAACACAAACTAGTGGTAGCGTGTACGCCTTTCTATGTAAATATTTGAAGTTATCTATAAAGATTTGTTTCCTCTACTTGATGAAATGTATTTATGTGATATGTACTCATATTAGAATTGTTAGCTATACCTTATATCGTTTATATATCTCGTGACCATAGTTAGGACTGGAGGGTAACCAGTAGTTATTCAGTTAGGTTCATAACACACAAATAGATGACAAGTCAGCCACCTCAGCTTAGGAATGGACCAAGGGGAAGACCTCCGACCCGTTTCCAAGGAAACAAACACCCGTGGAATAGTTGTAACAAACCAGGATACACCTTTCCCCGGAATAAGCATGCAAAACCAACTGCACCACAAGTACCAACCACTACTACCGGGAACAACAAGGATGGATGTTTCAATTGTGGGATCCCCGGACTACACAGCCCCCAGAACCAACAACCGAGCTAATGTTATATGCTACAACTGACGCAAAAGAGGACGCATGAGCATGGATTGCAATGCACTAAGAGAAAACTATCATGGGTCTACTACTCAAGGTCAAACTAGCAAAGGTCGACTAAATCCTATCATACCCGAGGCGGCCAGCTATGATGAAAAGGAACAGCAGAACTTGGAAGGTACACTCTCATTATATGCTAGTCGAGTTAAAGTACTTTTTGGTACAGGTGCTACGAATTCGTTTATTGCCTTTGAGATTGTACGACGATTGGGTTTAGTACCCCAAGCACTTGAGGTAGCCCTGAACGCGGTATCACCTTTGGGAGTGACCGTGGAGCTAGGAAAGGTGTGCAAGGACTGCACTTTGACATTGGAGGATAGGAACCTATATGCAGACTTAATTGTTCTGTCAATGAAGGAATTCGACGTAATCTTAGGATTTGACTGGCTTACTAAGGATCATGCAAAGTTAGATTGTGTTGGTAGGTCGATCACATTTTCAGTACCTGGAAGTGCACCCTTTAGTTTTCAATGCAACCCTACTAGTGACGCCTTCCTTACAAGTCGTTTAGCCGCTATGGAAACTACAGGCTCAGATTTGACGATCGCTCGGATTCTGATAGTCCGAGACTATGAGGATGTCTTTCAGGACATTTCTGGATTACCACCAAAGCGCGAGATCGACTTTTGTATTGAGTTGATACCCGAAACGACACCGATATCCAAGGCTCCTTATCGTATGACCCTAACGGAAATGCTGGAGTTGAAGAAGCAAGTACAAGAGTTAGAAGATCTTGGATTTATTAGACCAAGCACGTCACCTTGGGGAGCCCCGGTTCTATTTGTTAGAAGGAAGGATGGAAATCTTCGACTCTGTATCGACTACAGAGAGTTGAATAAGGTTACTATTAAGAATAAGTACCCGCTTCCCAGGATAGACGATTTGTTCGATCAACTACAAGGAGCGACGACCTTTTCAAAGATTGACTTACGATCTGGGCACCATCAGTTACTTGTCAGGCTGGAAGATATACCGAAAACAGCTTTCAGGATAAGATATGGGCACTACGAGTTCTTAGTTATGCCTTTTGGATAAACTAATGCCCCGGTGGTATTCATGGATTTGATGAATCGGGTGTTCAGACCCTTCTTGGATCAATTCATCATCGTGTTTATCGACGACATCCTTATTTATTCAAAGAATGATGAAGAACACGAGAATCATGTAAAGATTGCACTTCAGACACTTAGAGAAAATTGTCTTTATGCTAAGTTCAGTAAGTGTGAGTTTTGGCTGAAAGAAGTCAAATTCTTGGGACATGTAGTCTCACAGAACGGAGTTTCAGTGGACTCAACCAAGACGGACGCAGTTTCTAGTTGGAATAGACCAACCAACGCATCGGAAGTATGAAGTTTCCTTGGATTGGCTGGATACTACAGGAGATTCGTGGAGGGTTTCTCAAGGATCGCGTCTCCTTTAACCGGACTAACAAAGAAGGATATAGAGTTTGAGTGGAAGGACAAGCACGAACGCGCCTTTCAGGAATTAAAGGAGAGGTTGACCTCAGCGCCAGTGCTAGCTATACCCAAGAGTGGTGAACAGTACACTATCTACAGTGACGCTTCATATCAAGGACTAGGATATGTACTTATGCAGAATGGTCAGGTGATCGCTTATGGATCTAGGCAATTAAAGCTACATGAATTAAACTACCCTACACACGATCTGGAATTGGCTGCAATTGTCTTTGTACTTAAGATTTGGAGGCACTACCTATACGGAGAGAAGTTTGACCTGTTCTCAGACCACAAAAGCTTGAAATACCTGTTCTCTCAAAAGGAATTAAACATGAGACAACGACATTGGATGGAGCTACTTAAGGACTACGACTTTAATTTGCAATACCACCCCGGTAAAGCAAATGTAGTCGCAGATGCTCTAAGCAGAAAACCTCAAAGGTTAATTGCCTCACTTTTAATCAGGGAATGGAAAGCCTTAGAAGCTTTAATGGAATTTGACTTCCAGACTACAAGACCAGGTATTTGACAACCTTTTGGATGTCTTATAGTGCAGCTAACCCTCATTAATCGAATACTCGAAGCTCAAAAGAAGGACGAAGGATTGAGGAAATGGTTTGAGAAGGCGAAAGCAAAGGATCCGACTGAATGGAATATTGGAACAGACAGGGCATTCTGATGTAAGGATAGGTTATGTGTACCCGACACGGATAATTTGAGGAAAGACATTCTGAATGAAGCCCACAAGTCAAGGATGACTATACACCCCGGCGGAACCAAGATGTACAAAGACTTGAAAAGGAACTTTTGGTGGGAAGGCATGAAGAGAGAAGTCGCAGAATATGTAGCAAAATGCCCTACTTGCCAGCAAGTCAAGGCGGAACACCAACAACCTCCAGGATTACTACAACCTCTACCAGTCCCAGAATGGAAATGGGAGCATATCACCATGGATTTTATTATGGGATTGCCGAGATCTCAGCAGAACCATGATGCTATTTGGGTATTTATTGATCGACTGACCAAATAAGCCCATTTTACTACCTACAACATGACCTATTGTATCGAGAAGATGAGTCGAGTATACCAGCAACAGGTTGTGTGATTACATGGAGTACCAGTGTCAATCGTATCAGAATGTAATTCGAGATTCACTACTAGAATTTTGGGAGAGTCTTCCGAAAGCAATGAGAACGTCTCTGACGCTAAGTTCTGCATTTCATCCATAGACTAACGGATAAAAGGAAAGGATGAAAGCAGCGTAAAGCAGATACAAGAAGCTACGCGGACAAATGACGTCGAGATCTAGAATTTAGAGTTGGAGATCATGTGCAATCGAAAGTTTCACCGGTTTGAGGCGTGGTAAGGTTTGGACAGAAGAAGGGAAAGCTATCGCCACACTACATTGGACCCTTTGAGATTCTGGATCGTGTAAGAAAGTCGTCTATAGATTGGCGTTACCACCGAAGATGTCGGGAGTTCATAATATTTTCCACGTATGTATGTTGAGGAAGTGTCTTCGCAACCTGGCACACGAGATTGATTTCAAAGATATTACAGTAAATGACAATGCTACATTCATTGAAGGACCTGTAAAGATTCTGGATCATGGAATCAAGAAGTTGAGAAACTAAGAGATTCCACTAGTTAAGGTTCATTGGAAGCATCATAATGAAGGAGACGCTTCTTGGGAACCGGAATCGGAGATGCGAGAGAAGTTTCCATCTCTGTATAGTACTAGCTCATTCTGATTTCGAGGACGAAATCCTGTAATAGGTGGTAGAGGATGTAATACCTGTAATTTCTCTACGTGTAATAATACGAGTTTTATGAATTTCTATATCTGGTCTATTATTATATTATTATTTTATTTGTGTGACTGTATCAGTGTAATGTAATTACTAATTAGACTATAATCACTGCACCGACTCGACCGTAATTAGAATTAACTTAGTCCTGTACCTGGACCCGAACATCAGAAATAATACCTGTCTGCACGTAAATCGAGATCGACATGCATAACGAGGAACTTTTGCACGCAAACCGAGGTAGTGGCACAAAACTCAAGGTGGACCCCACATGGCCGGCCACATGGCAGCCCATGCACCACATGGCACCACCTCCCTTGCCACTTGTCCACCTCTAGGACACTTGTCCATACATGCACACCATGCAAGCATGCATGGTGACACATAATCCCTTCCTTTCTTTATATAAGGATGCCTATATTCATGCATTAGACTCTTGGTCATTTTACAATCAGCATATAGAGTTAGAGAGAGAGCTAGGAGATGAACTCCATGGAGAGATAAGAGATACATGGAGATGGAGAAGAAGAACTAGGAAGAAGTCTCCACCATTGAGGTTGTGTTCAAGCTTCCTAAGCTCAAATCCAAAGCCCAAGCTCAATTTCAAGTTTAAGTTAGTATTCTAACTCACTTTAGAACCTATATAGTATGTAGTAATGTTTAGCAAGAGTTTGATGTTGTATTTTGAGGTTTTATGCAACATGCAAGTCAAATCTTCAAATCTGGGAAGCTGAAACTTCCACCAGAATGCTGTTTAGTAAAACGAACGTTTTGAGCAGTTCAAAAATGGGAATGAGGCTAAGTTTTTTTGTGGATAAAGATAACTCATTTATCTACAAATAACTCTTCTATAGCTCAGTCTGAAAATCATTTCTTCATAGGTGAAATGTACATGCAACGAAGTACTTTAAATCTGAGAAACTAAAACTCTCAGCAGAACATAGTTTAGTAAAATGAATGTTTTGTGCAGCTCAAAAATCCGAATTAAGCTAGATTGTTTTGTGGTGAATGCTAACTCAATTATCTACAAATAACTCCTCTATAGCCTGATCTAAAAATGACTCCTTGATAGGTGAAATGCACATACAACGCAGTACTATAAATCTGGGACAGAGCAGTCCGAAAATATAGAAATGTCTAAGTAAAATAAATATTTTGAGTAGCTCAAAAATGCAATTGAAGCTAGATTTTTTTGTACATGAAGCTAATCCAATTATCTACAATGTTCTAGTTTTGAGTTTGATCTACAAATCAATTTATCATACCCAAATAAATCATATCAATTCAGTCGATATAGTAAAATTAAGTTCTGGCAGATTGTATAACTACTTGTATGATGTGTTTATTAATGATGCTTGCTTTCCGGTACCTATGTGGTTATGGATATCTTGTGCTATGGTAGTGCTATCGTGTATATGAGTATGTTAAGGGTTTCATCTATATGGTTATTGATATCAAATCCATGTTATAGATCCACGAGCTGCACGCTAGGTTTCGTTGTTATGAATATAGTGTGATGACCATAGAGAATTCATACCCAAGCTATAAGTATGTGGTACAGCACGATTATTGCGCTGATAGTGATTGGATAAGTTTCCATTGTAAGTATATTACGACATAAAACAGGATGACGAATGTATAAACGTAATTTCGAAAGTATATTCGGAAGTCCTTTAATGAACTAAATTCCGAAATGAGTGACGAATGCGCGGTCGGGAAAATGTAAGGGTCGGTTGTGCTATGTTAGAAGCAGATTATGATAAGGATAATTGTCGGATAGGTAATCTGGGCAACGGAGATCAGGATAGTATGAAAAAGGGATGTGCTGTTGAGTTGTGATGCGGTGATTCTTTGAGTAAAGACCCCTTTCGGTTCTTCGTGACGAAATGGATGTTCTTGTACTCCGTAACGCTTTCGGTTCTTCGTGACGAAGCGGTGATTCTTTGAGTAAAGACTCCTTTCGGTTCTTCGTGACGAAATGGATGTTCTTGTACTCCGTAACGCTTTCGGTTCTTCGTGACGAAGCGGTGATTCTTTGAGTAAAGACTCATTTCGGTTCTTCGTGACGAAATGGATGTTCTTGTACTCCGTAACGTTTTCGGTTCTTCGTGACGAAGCGGTGATTCTTTGAGTAAAGACTCCTTTCGGTTCTTCGTGACGAAATGGATGTTCTTGTACTCCGTAACGCTTTCGGTTCTTCGTGACGAAGCGGTGATTCTTTGAGTAAAGACTCCTTTCGGTTCTTCGTGACGAAATGGATGTTCTTGTACTCCGTAACGCTTTCGGTTCTTCGTGACGAAGCAGTGATTCTTTGAGTAAAGACTCCTTTCGGTTCTTCGTGACGAATTGGATGTTCTTGTACTCCGTAACGCTTTTGGTTCTTCGTGACGAAGCGGTGATTCTTTGAGTAAAGACTCCTTTCGGTTCTTCGTGACTAAATGGATGTTCTTGTACTCCGTAACGCTTTCGGTTCTCCGTGACGAAGCGGTGATTCTTTGAGTAAAGACTCCTTTCGGTTCTTCGTGACGAAATGGATGTTCTTGTACTCCGTAACGCTTTCGGTTCTTCGTGACGAAGCGGTGATTCTTTGAGTAAAGACTCCTTTCGGTTCTTCGTGACGAATTGGATGTTCTTGTACTCCGTAACGCTTTCGGTTCTTCGTGACGAAGCGGTGATTCTTTGAGTAAACACTCCTTTCGGTTCTTCGTGACGAAATGGATGTTCTTGTACTCCGTAACGCTTTCGGTTCTCCGTGACGAAGCGGTGATTCTTTGAGTAAAGACTCCTTTCGGTTCTTCGGGACGAAATGGATGTTCTTGTACTCCATAACACTTCGGTTCTTTGTGACGAAGTGGTTGATCAAAGATGAAGTGGTTGATGAAAGATGGTTTGGTTACCAAGAGACACTTTGGGTTTGTAAATGATGTCGGATGTTAGAAATGAATGGTAGTGGCATTAAGAATGTCTAGACAGGTCTCTTGAATTGTTTGTATTCCTATCGAATACGTAGTCGGGTACGCTACTCGTTGTAATTCGACGGTGAGAACGTAAAGATCCTAAGAGATATGTTGAAAGGTAGTAAATGTATTCCTATTGTGTTTTACTATATACGTTCCATTTGATTTAGCTTACTCACTCAGCTTTCATAAGCTGACGACGTTCATGTCGCTAGACATTCCCATGTCCAGCTTATCCAGGTAACGAGTACACGGGTTATGATGCTACGCAAGCGGAGAACATGGAGGAAGAGTACACCGAAGATGGCTATGGTTATGCTAGTTAGAGAGAAGACTAGCAGTTATCCCCTGTGAATGTTTTTGATTATAACCAGAAGACTTAGCATATATTTTGTTATAGCTTTTGTAAGGCCCTAGAGCCATAAGACTCTGATGTATCTACCCTGATGTAATAGTTAACTAGTACTGTGGCCATTCTTTGTAATATATCAATGTGAGCAGATGATGGTTTTATCCTTTTATTATATCGTTTAAATATTATTATTTGGTCATGGACAATTCGGTACTGCAACCAGTCACGTGCCTCAGGGTCCAAGATGAAAATTTTAAATTTTTCCATATTTTGGCTACGCCGGGGCGTGACAGTCTAGAAGATGAATGAATGCATGGGAGAAGTTATCATGGGATATGTAAAAATATGGTATGGACCACTTCCTAGGATATGAACTAATTTGAAGTACATATAAGCATCAAATCAAATGATGGAAGTAAAAGTATACTTGCTGTGAATAGTGGACAGAACAGTGACTTAATTTTGTGGAAATTGAAAAGTGGGGTTAAAAATGTTTTCAATGCATGATTTTTTATGGAGATTATCCTTATTGTGTTTATAACACATATCAAAAATCCAATCTTTAATAACTATTACAGATTGATAGAAATTATATAAAAAATAGAGGTTACCCAGAAACAGAGTTCGTACAGTCGACTGAAATGTTGAAACATCTTAGAAAATGAAAACAAAAGATCTAGAGGCCCATATTATAAAAAAAGTTCCTAAGACACTGAAGTGTAAGGGAAAAATGAGTTGGGACCACTCTCTTTGGAAAAGTTTTCTGGAAAACAAGTTGAAAGTGGACCTAGCCGCTGGGACAGCAAAAACAGAATGTCTGGATGGAATGTTTGGGTAAAAATGGAACCATTCAAAGTGTTTTCAAGCTAAGCCAAATATCTTGGATGTTCTATAGTGAGTAAGGAAGACTTTACAAGTGGTCTCATGATCAAACCTTGATTATTGATTTATAGAGAAATCTTGGAACTCAGATCATTCACTGTTTTGAAAATTTTCAGTAAAACAAAGCTTATTTCTTGGAATCCAAATGTTGGGGGTTTTGAAGGGATTTTGAAATGGGGTTTTTGAAAGCACATTTCCAGCACAAAAAGGGGATTAAGGCCACTTGAAACATCATCATCAAACTCATATCAAGAACTCCCAGTATTACTTGCACAAACATTGTTTTGTTTGAGAATATGACTTCAAGAATACATATGAATGTATTGAAGTTAAAATCATCATCCATTAAACATGTCTTTGAGGTCAAGAGCTACTATCCATAAGGAATCACTCTCCTCAAACAGCATGTCATCTAGATGATGATAAGCATGTAAGTAATCAGACAAAAGTAAAAAAGAAATGAAGTAAGAAGAGATGAACATTAATGTAAACAAGCAAGTAATAGAAATCAATAGATGATAATCAATGTGATTTTGGACTTGTAGCTTGGTATTTCACTCATAGATATTGACATTTGGACATGGAAGTAGCTTCCTAACTCAAGATTGCTCAAAAATGGTGGTTGGGAAAGACTTGAATGTGAAATATAAGAGGGATAATGGAAGAAAACAAGATTGAAATTCACTTTCTTATAGAAAATCAGTGGGAGAAGCTGCCTTTCCTTCTTCTAAACCTATCTCTATCTCTCTTTCTCTCTACAACTTCTATGAACTTTGCACTTGGCCCCCCTAAAATGAAGAGCAAAGGGGGGTTTATATAGGCCAATTTGGGGTGGTTTTGGGATTTAGAAAGTGCTCCCATTGGTCCCAAACATCTGTGAACATAAAACTACATCGTTTTGGTCTTCAATTATTCAATTTGGACCCCCAAAATAAATTACAAAAATTGACTCTGCGGGGGTTGAGTGCCGCCGCAGCACTGACCATATGCCACCATGGCAGTGGCTTAGTGCCGCCACGACACTGCTCCTCAGATGCCCAAAAATTTACGTTTAGGCCCCCAGAGGTTCCAGTGAACGCGAAATGGCCCTATTTCGTCCGAAATTCACAGAAAATGTGTACGAACTCCAAATTTAGTTTGTGATATACCGTTGTAAAGGTAATAGAGTCTAAGTTTCATAAAATATATTTCAGAGATGGATCACTTTGAAAAGTTTTGTGGTATTTGTGATAAAAGTTGATTTGATCGCCTTTTTCACCTTCGAAAATTCATAATAAATTCATTTTACATCCAGTAATTACGTGCGATATACCATTTGAAATCAATTGACCTCTAGTATCCATGAAAAATGTTTGAAAAGTAATACGACACTCCGGTTTTAAAGTCCACTTTTAGGTCAAATCGGTCAAACCTAGGATTTCCAAGAAGTTCTGGGAACCTCCTGGAGATCCCAGGAGCTGACGTTTTCGTTCGATTTTCTTTAAAACTTGTTTTAGTACTTTTCACACTATCTAGAATGATCTCCGAAATTTTTTTGGTGAATTTGGACAATTTTGGTCAAACCCTGGTCAAACTTGGGTCAAATCGATCAACGGGGACTTTCTGGAAACTTCTAAGACTTCCGGGAGTCTCTAGGAGCTGATGATTTCATCTAATTTTTCTTCATAATTTATTTTTAGTACTTTTTTTACGACGTAGCATGTTTCCAGAACTTTCGGTCCAAATCTGGGGAGTGTTAGGGCGTTCAGGGGCATTCTGGTCATTCTGAGCATTTTGAGAGATAGAACTAACTTCCAGGAGTCCTTTTTGAGACTTTTTCTATCATTGTGAACCGCCAAGCTATGGGTCTCCTAAATATGATAGCCAAAAAAAATGTGGTGTCTACATTTTGCCCCTCTTTGGCATGAACTTGCGAGGCAACGCATGTCGCAAGCGAGTGCCAAAGCTTGAAGAGACCGACCTTTTTGGAGGCTATAGATTTAGAATAAAAGTGTTGTAAATATGCAATGATGAAAATCATGATGTTGAGGTCAGTGATGGTCGTGGTCTTCATGAGCTGTCTACGTATCCCAAGGGGAATCAGACCAGGACGTAGTTCAGTGCACAAAGGAACAAATCAAACATGCACAACAAGACAGGCGGATGCTATGCTGTGAGGATGATATGCAATGTGTGGATGTGATATGAATTACGTCATGAGTCCTATCATGCCTAGTGTTCTGATCCTAGTATGAGTTGGTGCTGTGGGGTGTGTGCTACTCCGAGTGCACTTGTATCGTGCTAGTGTTTCTGACTGTGATGCAGTTATTTACTCCAATAGGGACACCAAGGTTTGAAGACTCTGGGTCTTGGAGTAAACTTCTAAATTTTGGAAAGTGTGCTTCGCAAGCGAATGTAATCGAATGTGGGGTCCCAAAGGATGTTAATCAAAGATGAAGTTTGACAGATAACCGATGGACATGGAAGCCCTGGACACAGAAACCCTAAGAATTCAAGCGATGGACATGAAAACAAAAGATGTCAAGAGACGGACACGAAAGCACCATTAATGGACATGGAAGCCCAAGATTTTGAATGAGAACGATGAACACAACATATTTTGAATGAGAGTGATGGTAAACTAATGATGATTAATGGACTGATGATTCATGAATTGAGATGACGAGTAGACAGTGAACTATTGTGACTGTCATGGGTTAGACTGACGGTGATGAGTCGACAGTGAGCTACTATGACTGTCATGGATTAGGTCAACAGTTGGACTAACCGTGATCAGAAGGACTGATGATGCATGAATCGAGATGATGAGTCAAAGTGAACTACTATGACTGTCATGGATTGGACTGACGATGCACGAATCGAGATGATGAGTCGATAGTGAACTACTATGACTGTCATGGATTAGACTGACGATGCACGAATCGAGATGATGAGTCGACAGTGAACTACTGTGACTGTCATGGATTGAATTGACGATGTACGAATTGAGATGACGAATCAACAGTGAACTACTGTGACTATCAGGATTGAACAGATGATGTACTAATCGAGAAGACGAGTTGACAGTGAACTACTGTGACTGTTATGGATTGAACTGACGATATACTAATCTTGAAGACGAGTCGACAGTGAACTACTATGACTGTCATGGATTGAACTAACGATGTACGAATTGAGATGACGAGTCGACAGTGAACTACTATGACTGTCATGGATTGAACTGACGATGTACGAATTGAGATGATGAGTCGACAGTGAACTGCTGTGACTGTCATGGATTGAACGAATGGTTGGAATAACCGTGATCAAAAGAATTGACGATGTACGAATTGATACGATTACTGGGGATTAAATTGAATCTGCTGGGGATGAAATGACTCTTTCTGGGATCTCTCTTTAACTGTTTCTCTCGACCAGGAACCAGGATCCAAATCTAAATCTTTCGCAATTGATCAAATCTTACAATGGTCGGACCAAAGAGCCGGTTAGGGCCTTCGAGAGCTAATTCTTTTCTGGACTCTTTGAGAATCTCTCTTTTAATTCTTGACCTAGAACCAAGATTCCGTCTCTGAATCTCTCACGATTAATTAAATCTTCTGACCGAGAACCATGACCCATCTCTGAATCTCTCGTGGTTGATCAAATTTTGCAATGCCCAATCCAAAATAGCCGATTTGGGCGTTCAGGAGCTGATTCTTCTCTGGACTCTCTGAGAATCTCTCTTTCAATTCTTGACCTAGAACCAAGATCCCATCTCTGAATCTCTCACGGTTGATCAAATCTTCTGACCGAGAACCAGGACCCATATCTGAATCTCTCATGGTTGATCAAATCTTAACGATGCTCCTCGACTTATCAATGATGCTTTTCAACTCTTCTGATGCTTTTTAACACATCTGATGCTCCTCTTCGACAATACTCCTTAACACTTCCGATGTTCCTCAATGTTACTCTACTTTTCAACGATGCTTCGCAACTCTCCTGATATTCCTCGATGCTCTTCTAATTTCTGGGCTCCAAAACACCCTCACAAAAAAATCTCATCAGCAAACTTGGAATCTGAACCCTAAAATACCTCAATAACACATCTCATAAATACAACACATCTCATTAATATAACACATCTAGACTCTGATTGGATTAGCAATAGGTGTTGGAGATATTCCCTCCGGTCAGCCGCCTGGAGAAACAACTATCAGTTGTAGTTTGCAACACTTACGAGTTTATGCTACTCATACTTGGGACACTTCTCATGTTGCGACCTTGACTGGAGCAGTACTGATGCTTGGTACTTCTGTTTGTATCCATAATTTTTTTTATAATTGGGAATCACCTTAAACCTATACATTTGAGACCATCAGGACAAATGGACTTAACATGAATGATGATGACAAGGAAAGTTAGGTTAGTTTGCATGAAATCTCGATCTCTGACACACTTTTGATTAGATTACTACTGACTCAAACAAGGAAGGATTGACCTAGACATGAATTTCTCAAATTGTCATGATCCAATGTGCCTCTGTCATAAATGATGTGCCACTCATCTTTTATATTCACTTCTCATCTTAATATGATAGTACTTTGCTAATAAATCTAGTTTTTGAAAATTCATCCCTATTGATAAATTCTTTACATCTCCCAGGAAGTGCTTTGAATTAGTGCCTTAGCTTTTAGAATAAAAGATGCTCTATTTCAAAATTTTCAAAATAACTTTGTGACTCGAAAACTCGCCCTTGGTATGAAGGGATCGTGTTAGGCAAACAGAGTTTGCCCCTAGTTTGAGGTGTAGGAAGTAGAATTTATAGGTAAACGAGGTGGGTGATCGAAGTTTGCCCCTAGTTTGGATGATGGTTTATTGGAGGTTCTGGGCAAATGAGGTAGGTGACCGAAGTTTGCCCTTTGTATGAAGGGTAGATAGTAAAATTCAGGCAAACGAGGCGGGTAGCCGAAGTTTGCCCCTAGTGTGGAAGGTGATTTCTGGTTTGAGGCAAGGACCGTGACTTTAATCTCTCATATGCTCATCACTTTTGCCTAGGCACTGGTGAAGTGACCTAGCGAGCTATTTTTTCTCTTTTGTTATTGCTCATTCTGGATTTAGCTCTAATTTTTGCCTAGGCGTCCTTTCAGATTTTCGACCTAACGAGCCATCCTTCTTTTCTTTTTAAAATTCTGCCTACATACCCCTGAGCGGGGATCAGGTCCAATGTAGTTCAGGCCAAAGTCTTGAAAGAAGGGGGGGTTGATTATGATGGTGTCGACCGAACCGATGCAGTTGCCTACGTATCCCCGAGTGGAAATCAGGTCGAGCGTAGTTCAAGGCAAGGCTTGAAGGAAATTGATTTGATTATGATGGTGTTGATCGAACCGATGCAGTTGCCTACATATCACCAAGTGGGAATCAGGTCGAGCGTAGTTCAAGAAAAGGCTTTGAAATAAATTGGTTAAGGATTTTTCAAACCAATCGTCAAAGAAATTCAAACTTAGCTCACTTGTGGTAGCCTTGAATAAGAGGATTCAGTTTCGATCTCCCTTTCTTTTCTTTTCTTTTCTTTTCTTTCCTTTTCTTTTTGAGGATTGATCCTTTTCACTTTCGCCTAGCCAGTCAATTTCACTTTTCATGTAGTTGATTCTTGTGAGATCTTTTGATCATAATTTTAGAATTCCAGAATGTGCATGTCAGTTATCGGAATTTATTTGTGGTCGTTTCGAGCCTTTTGAAATGTGATCCATGCATGTGCTCATGATTTAACTTGAAGTGTACCATTCTTTGTATCACCAAAATTTTTTCCCTTTCATTTTCTCTATCATTTTGACTAGCTAAGGCCAGATCTTGAAAATCAACACCTTTTTCAGCTCTAACTTTTGCCTAGGTGCCCGTTCGGGTTTTCAACCTAGCGAGCTTTTCTTTTCTTTCTTTTTTTTTCTCTCTTTTTTTGTTTTGTTTTTTTTTTTTTTTTTTTGTTTTGAAAGGGGAGAAGAAACTCATTGAAAGTGTTTGGCTACCATCAAAGACTAAGTCTACACTGCTTTCAACAGACATATTGTATGGCTCCCCATTGGATTGGGCTTAAGGCTTTGAAATGGTGGGAAAAGGGTGTTGGGCAAGCCCCAAGTCAGTTTCAAGCATGTCTTTTCAAGATTGAGGCAAGAGCATTTTTAAATTCTTAAAGTAAGACTATTCAATTCTCAGCTCTTCATCGGTGTCAGCGTGAAATCGACTTTGACCTTTCAAGATTCTTTTTTGTTTTGTTGCAGAAAAAAATATTGGCAAGGTAATATCCATGGTAATTTGAAAAGTGACATTTCAGTTTGATGATTCGTGCATTGACGTCTGGACACATCAGATTAGGCAAAAATGAGATTTCATTCCATCAAAAGAGAAGGATTACATTACTTGACACAGACTCATAACAACTTGAAGACTGATAGACTTGAAAACAAGACAAAACTTGAAATAGATTCAAAACATAGGATAGACTCGACTTGGTCTCATTAGTATCGACAAAAGGGATCATTCGATCGATTGGTCCAAGCCAAGATAGTAGATGGGATTAGGATGGGGTACATCCTCTATTAGATTTTGGATGTCATGGCGGAGGCGGAAGCACTGATCAGTGGCATGGCCTAGATTTTAGTGGTAAACACATTATAGGCTCATGTTGTAGTGGGACGGTATGGGATCCGGTAGTGGTTTGTGAGGGAGGAGCTGTAGGTGGCCCTTTTTGAGTAGGTGGTCCAAGCCCGTGGAAAGGAGAATATCAAGTTTGGAGAATTCGCGAGGGCCTTTTGGTCGATTTGGCAGAATGGACTAGTATGGACAGAGGGCCTAACCGCATTGATATCTGGGGGGCCCAGGGAGTAATTGGGTCTCTTGGACTGGTGTTGGGGTTCATCCATCTTGAACTTTCCTTCTCCGATGGCATCCTCTATTCTGGTGCCTATTTCAAACAGCTCTTCGAATGTGGAGATGGATTGATAGAATAGCTTATCGTGCTATTCTGGTTGCATGTTCTTGACCAGCATACGTACTTGCTCTCTCTCAACAGGTCTGTGGATCATTTGTGCCACTTTATTTCTCCATATGCTTAAGAACACAGTGAAAGACTCATTGATGTTCTGCCTGGTCGTCTCTAGGTCCCGGATGGTGACGTCAAACTCTTGGTTGTAAGAGTAGTGATCAATAAAAGTTCTAGCAACATCTTCCCAGACTTCGGTCTTGGAGACTTCAAGAGTTAGGAACCAGGATAGTGCAACATTCTTGAGGGTTTGAGGGAACAGCATAACAATGTGCTCATGAGTGCATCCCATAGATTGGAAGATGTTCATACACAACTTGATGTGACTTTTTGGGTTCCTGGTCCCATCGAAGCAATCAATTTTTGGCATTTTGAAGTTCTCAGGTAGTTTTACTTTGACGGGTTCGAACAGGCCGTCCAGATCTATCATGTAATTGTTAACCCCCTTGTTCTTTCTTAGCACACTTTCTAGCTTGTCTACTTTATCCATCTTTTCTTGAAACTTTTTCTCATATGCAGCTGGCGGGACCCCATGAAACCATTCTTCTTCCTCGTTATTCTTATGTACAATGACGGGAGGTGGTACAAACCCACGTGGTGGTGGTGGTGGCATGAACCCTACTGGTGGTAGTGGGAACCCATGTGGGTACTGTGGCTGCTGCTGTTTCAGTTCTTCTATGAAATTGAAAACATGGGCCATGCGATCAGATTGCTGGCTTATGGTTGCTCCCAACTCAGTGACTTTGTTTTCTAATTCTTCCTGATTCATGTTGGAATGACTTAGCGGGCCAATTCTGACCAAATGACTGTTCGAGCTTTTGACTCAAGATGAGGATCCCAGTTGTTGACTTCGGAAATCTATACTAACCTACAGATTCGAGAGGAGGGGTGTATCAGATTCTGATAGTGACGACTAGACAAACAATGATAGTGATGTTAACGAAGATGGACTAACTTATGTATAAACTGACTGAGACAGTGTGTGCAGACTGATGAGAATGGTGCATGCACATGAGACAAGTATGTGGATGCAATCCCTAATCTATATGATGCTCTTATTTATAACAGATAGCAGTTAAACAAGTAAGGTTCTAGCCATATAGACTGTGTTAACCTTACTTTCCAGTATGATCACCAAGGGATAACATGGATTTTTGGGATATTTTAAGAAGTTTGGATAGAGTTTTTGGGAGAAACAGGGATTTGGAAGATTCAGAGGAATTTTCAGAAGTTGTGGGAGTTTCTAGGAGAAATAGGGATTTCTGGTTGATTTGGACTGAACTTCTGAGAGAAACTAGTATTTTGGGTATTTCTAAGAAATATGGATAGAGTTTCTAGGAGAAACAAGTATATTTGGGCATTTCTGGGTGATTTGGACAGAGTTTCTGGGAAAAACAAGTACTTTGGGTATTTCTGGAAAATTTGGATAGAGTTTCTGGGAGAAACATGTATATTTGGGTGAGTTCCTGGAGAAATTGGGAAATTTGAGTTTTTGGGAAAACTGGTGTATCTGACAGGAGCATGTGATGATGGTGATCATACTATCTAGCACGTTTTCATACTCCTATGTCTTAGGACCAACAAACAAGGTTTGCGGTGTATATCTTTGTGAGCATGGAGCAGACATCCTTGTCATGGTGCCTAAGCAGGTCAACTCAATGTAATCACATGTGAGTGATTGCCTTGTGAATCAAAAGAAAGAGGTTCTGTTCTATGGCACATAAGCGTCTACACTACGCAGGTAATCCCACCAGGGCATACAACAGTTATATCACATTGTCCTATCTGAACAATGTCAGTGCCGCGTTTCAGACACAGTCGGAGGGGGAAATGCAGAAGTGTAATGCAGTGAACCAGACACACTGAAAAGATGATTTTAAGGATGCTTTTTATGAGTCAAACCTCTGTATCATTTTGCTTTGAAAAATAAAAATCCTCAGTGGAGTCGCCAGATTGTGGACACGTGGCGTCCGTGAGCCCACCCCCGGCTTCTTGTTTCAGGGGTTTCGGAATTGATTTTATTTTGTTTTGAAATTGATTTCAAAAAGGTCTTTTGAAAGCAAATACAGAGTCGCCACTTGGTCTTTGAGGAACCAAGAAACCTAATTTGACTCACCCAAACGGATAAAGGGCACCGACCTTTCATAACCAAAGAACTTGGTGTTTTGGTACGAGAGAGGAAGGAGCCTTTGTTACGACTAAAACACCCTCAACTCGCCCCGTCTTTCGACGGGCCTCAATTAGCATCTAAATAATCATCTTATACTATGTTTGGTTTGACAAATAATACTATGATAGGTATGTTACATCATATAAGAATCTTGAAATGGAAGATTGATCGGGAGAGAACTAATCCTAATTATACGCCTTAATTCACATTTGTTAGTACTTTTTATCCTGTTTTTGTATATTTTTACTTCGTTTTCTATTTTCTGACAGGTTTTGGAAGAAATCACCTAAACCAGGCTAAACAGGATGAAAAAGCACAAAGAAAGAAGTTGAAAAAGCCAAGTCGCGCGCGCGAGCCGCGCGCGCGAGATACCGAGAATCGCTCGCGCGATCCGCTCACGTGAAAGTCCAGAAATCGCTCGCGCGATCCGCGCGTGCGAGGTACCAAATGTCACGCTCGCGCGAGATGTGTAAAAATCAAAGTTGCGTATTTCAGTATACTGAAGACTCCTGTGCAAACGCAACTGCTGAACGACGTCTAGACTGTAAATTACATCAGTTTCAGTCCGTTTCGGGTTAGGAAGGCTTCCAAAACTTGGCAAATCTATATATACCCTATTTTATTACAATTAAAGGGTTAGACATTATTGATTATTATTATACACACATTCTACAACCATACTTCCAGCCATTGAAGGGAGGGCAGCAAGGAGAAGAAGAAGAAGACCAAGGGTTTCCATGGCCTCCTCCATCAACTACTTGCCATCCATCACTTCCATGGATGGCTAGATCATAGATCTAGGGTTTCAATGAAGCCCTAGACGAGTAATAGGGTTTTATTTATGTTTTTATTTTAGTTTTATTGTGTATGGATGACAGTCACATGTTTAGAGGATTTTTATAAATAAATCGTACTTCTAGTGATTAAATCATTACTTTCAGAATTTATTCTTGTCTTAGATCTATTTTGATTGTGATGTGCTCAACGATCTATGCTTGCTGTGCTTGTTTAGATTGTTTACATGTGATGGTGCTTTATTGATTTGTGCTATCAAGTATCCGAATAGTCCATGCCTAGATTAGACGGATTAGATCACAACCCTAGTTTAGTGTGGGATAATTCGTGCTAACCGAAGATGGATTATGTTGGTGCTTGAACCATGAATATATTCATGTCGGAGGAATTGGGCTTGTAGCTACAATTCCCCATTATCATCCAATGTAATAAGCTAAAGTAATTCATAAATATTCCTATTATGAAGCTAGTGGTGGATTTGCAATCCTAGGTTCCCTTAAACATTATTTAAAACAACTTTAATTGCTTTCATAGTTTAGATTTACTTTTATTGTTTTTAGTTTAATTATAATTCAAATCAAAATCCGTTTTTATAATTAATTAGATTTAGGTTTTAAGATTAAAACACGGTAGTTAATCAATCTCTGTGGGTTCGACCTTTACTTCCACGCCACACACGTGCAATTGTATGAGGAACTCTATTGATTTATATGATGCATGTGCTTGAGATGGTTTTTCATGATTTAGGTGGATGTTTCCTTATGTTTCTTTATGTTCGTTATTCTATTTCAAATCATTGTTTTATAATAAGGAGTATTGTTTATTAGTTTTTAGTTTTTAATAAAACTTTTTAAGTTTTTAAGTTAATAAAGATGGTTGTGGGAGACTTGTTGATGAGAACCCTCACGAGACTTCACTCGTCCGACTAGGGACACCTAGAGGTTTAAAAGGCTTGTTGCATATGCTAAATGCAATCGTGATCTATGCGAAAATGGAGTAGTATTTTATTAGTAGTTAGTTTTTATTTTAGTTTTGCTCGAGGACTAGCAAAATGTAGGTTTGGAGGTGTGATCGGGAGAGAACTAATCCTAATTATACGCCTTAATTCACATTTGTTAGTACTTTTTATCCTGTTTTTGTATATTTTTACTTCGTTTTCTATTTTCTGACAGGTTTTGGAAGAAATCACCTAAACCAGGCTAAACAGGATGAAAAAGCACAAAGAAAGAAGCTGAAAAAGCCAAGTCGCGCGCGCGAGCCGCGCGCGCGAGATACCGAGAATCGCTCGCGGAAAGTTCAAAAATCGCTCGCGCGATCCGCGCGCGCGAGGTACCAAATGTCGCGCTCGCGGGTTCGACCTTTACTTCCACACTGCAAATCTTTTGAAAAGTAAAGAACACTTTTTATATATTGATTCTGACTAGATCAAAGATCAAAAGATAAGATATCATTCATAAGATCTAAGCCAAATATCACACAATGTAAAGTGAAAGATCCCACAAACAAACCTAGGAAAAATCGTCTAATCACATATCAAGTAATCAAGTTTTCCTAATCTAAAATGGGACATGAATTGTTCTTGGAACAAATAATCATAGAGATCAAAATGTCCTTAGCAAGCTAGAATGATGAATGTTAATCTTTGAGAAAAGAAGACCTCTCAATCCCTGGGATGGATGAGAAAGGAAGAATTAATCGATGGGAAACATGAACGTGTGATCAAGTTCATTCCTTGTAATCTTCTTAGATTAGGAGTCCCAAAAATCCCAAATCTTGCATGGATGCATGACACGAGAATTTTCTTGTGCGCTCTTGTGCAGTACCCAAGTGTAGGTAGACGTGCAAGTAATATCTGGTAAGACCAGGTCGATCCCACAGGGAAGGTGTTGACCTATCGAATTAGACTAACCTCTAAAGAAAACAAAATAAAATAACTAAGTTTGAATGAAGGTGCAGAACACGAAGTTCCACAAACTAGGATTACTAATGAAAGTAATTAAAATTAACTAAACAATCTAACTAGCTAATTAAACAGTACTTAGAATTAAGGAGTTTAACTTTAAAAAGTAAGTGTTGGGATTACACGAATCCGCAGTAACCTAGCCATCTACCATGCATTTACCTTGAAGCACAATGGAGCATATTACCTACAGTTTTCCGTATTCCTCAAAAGAAATAACGATTCTATGGCCCTTTCATGACCGGGACCATATCATCACAGTTAAATTGAAATACACAAAAGCGGTTTAATTCAATAGTTAAGACTCGCATCCTCAATGGTGTTAGCATTGAAGATGGTTTGCAAAATGTATTGAAAGAAAATGCCTTAGGGCCTTAGTTTTAAAACTGTTTTGACAGACTGAGCATTTATTTGGGACAGAATGATAACAAGTTCTAAAACAAAAAGTCCTGGAATACTGCAGGTAACATCCTCAAGAATCCGAGAGTTCGATCGATCGACGCGCCTTCGATCGATCGAAGACCTTCATCCCTCAATCGATCGAACTAACTTCGATCGCTTGACTGTCTCTGATTCGATCGATCGAACTGACTTCGATCGATCGAACACAGCGATTATTCTGCTGCATGGCAGAGGCTGGAGATCACTGTTTCATCGTGATCTCCCAACCTAGGACTACTCAGACATCGTCTGGAGTGTCGAGGATTGATTTTTAACGTAAGAAAACTTTAATACCATGTTTGGTTGCGAGTTATTCATGAAAACTATAAAATCTATGGTTATATAACTATTTAGCATGCCACACTGTAAAACAAGCAATCTAACTACGTCTAACACGTGCAGAATATGAAAATAACAATATATAAATAACCTGGAACAGAAGATACTTGTATAAACTTTGAGAAATCCAATCCACAATATGAAAATTCAATGAAAAACCTACAAAAACCAAACAAACTCTCTATCTCTCCTTCTAAACTGCTAAAATGTAAAAGTGGGCGTCCTTATGGACGTGTACAAAACGCATATAAATAGAAAACCTAAGGCACTAGGGTTAAAACCCGCATTCTGCTGCGCACGCAAATGTTACTGGAAATACCCCGTTCGATCGATCGAACAGATCTCGATCGATCGAACCCTTGATCTTCAAGCGCTTCTACTCTCGTCGAGCGATCGAACGCTCGATCGATCGAACCTTCTTAGAGCGATCGAACTTCACTTTTCAGCTTTGACTTCTTTTGTTTGCATTCCAGCATTCCATTTATTCTGATGTTCATCTGTTCAGTCCACACAGCAGTAATCTGCACAAGCAACAGCTAAAACAATACAACTTATCATAGATTAATCATATTGTATAGAAATTAGCCTTGCAATGCAAATTGCGGATAACATGGGAAGTTGTGATAAAAACTAATACAATTCTTCCTTTTAGCGCGGTTGTATTTTACAAAAACCCCCGCTTTGCACAACCCCCAACTAGCTTATTGCTAGTCCCTAGCGATAAAGCGAAAATAAAAATAAAATAAAGAAACCTAAACTAATACTACCACGACTAAGAAACAAAGAAAAACTAAAAACAACCTAAACTAAGACAGAGAAAAAAAAAATCCTAACTCACTTTCGCAGGAATCGCGGTTGCATTTAGCGAATGCAACAAGCCGTTAAACCCCTAGGTTCCCCTAGTGGACGAGTGTTGTCTCGTGAGGGTTTGCAGCGAATATACCCACAAAATTCTCCATTTTAAGCTCAAAAAGATTTAGAACAACTTGTAGAATTTTCCTTTCCTTTAAACTGTTAATTCAACTCTACAATAATATAATATCCTCTATCAACCCATGGAAGAGATCCACATGCTCCCCCATATCACCAAGTAAAATATACAACTGTATTACCATCATGCACCCGTATGTGTGTGAAATTAACAACCATGCGTCCAACCCTTATTAGGAGTTATCTAGACTAATGTGCTTTGGAAACTTGCAGTTTTAGCTCAATTCTCACATTGGTCACACTCAAAAAGAAAGTCTCTCAGAAACTTGCTTTACAATGATCGCACATCGTATGAAAGCTTTGATAAGAATGATATTCTAAGTGCTAATGCTTTCATACTGGACTCTATGAAAAACGAACATTTACGAGTGTATAGTCTCATGAATGGAATACTACTTACTAGAGGAGCGAAATACCGTGGACAACTCAACTCACACTTTTATGTTCAAATCAATTATTGAGAATCTTCAAGACTTTGAAGTATGGCTTCTATTTAGTAGGTGGGGGTGTTGTAGAGAAGAGTGTGCTTTTTTTTTTTTTTTTTTTTTTTTTTTTTTTTAGTATGTGATGGAATTTCTTCTCTTTTTATTATTTATTCTTTTCTCCACCCAATCTCCCATTCATTTCATTCATTTTTTTTTTTTTTTTTTTTTTTTTTTTAACCTGGACATCCCCACAACAACTTCCTTCCATTTCACATACTTTGATGACTCATTCTCAATAAATTTATCAAACGGTTCAATGAGGTCAAGGTATAGATCAAAGATTTGGATTCTTGTGATTTTATTGGAAATATTTAATTGAGGTGGGATCAGGGGTGAAACGATTCAATGAATGAGGGTGAGCTATATTAGGTAAAGGAATGGGTAAACGATGGCTTGAATCATTTTCTCAACTTTCAATTTTTAGCACTTAAGTGTTCATCGAGTTTAATTGGTAAATCCTGAACGTTCTCCTCTAACAAGCAGTCAAAACTTTAAAGAAAACTGAGACTTAACAACGAATTTACCAAGTATATGCAAGAAAAAACATTCGACAATGTATGAGAATCCCCTCAGAAATGAAGATTGGCTCAAAAGCTCACAAAGGGTTGTTAGCTTCCACTACTTGTTCTTTTTCGCACAATATTCATTTTAACTCCATTTTCAGATTTTCTACATGGCTGCCAATTAGTGCACAAAAGCGTTGGGTACATAATAGCTTTACAGATGCAATTCATTTCAACGATACAGAAAAACCGCGTGGATTTAATCCATAAAAAAAAATAAGAATACTACAAATGTATCATTGTCTAATTAACAAGCAGGGGGGTTATTCAGAGTTATTCTATCAATACTATTCAATAAAAAATTTTCAAATTTTAACAGACTGTGTTCTCATTAAATTTAAAACATATCTAAGTGCAAAACCTGATTATTACGGGTGTATACCTATCTATTGTCTCCTACCCCCAACTGAAAACAACAAAGTCCTCAGAAGTTGATTTTCAAGAAATAAAAGAGATGGGTATCACCTGTATAGAGCAAATGATGATCGCAAGCAAAGCAACCTAGCATAGAAAAGTAGAACACAATCTCCAAAACAGACAGGATCAAAAGATAACAATAATACAATAAAACCATGATCCAATCAATTAAACCACTGGAATATGAACAGAATAAAATAAAATACAAGCAGTGATAAATACTGTCCATACAATACCAACTAACCAAATAATACACCCAAAAACCACCAACATATACAACCAACCAAAAAAAACATAAATACCACCTCCCCGACTAAAACTAATCAACCCCAGATGGCGTATCATCGGCTATATCAGAAGGGATGTCGATAGGAGCAGGCGGCAATACAGTAATAGTAGGAGTAATAGATGGCTCGGAAGCAGTGGTCGAAACCGGATCAGTAGCCTCAGCAGCTGGGGCAGCAGATGATGATGGATCAGTAAGTGGTGGATCCGTAGGAGTAGCAACATGTGACGGATCAGCAGCAGGCGGAGCAGATGGGGTGGCCGTGGGATGGTGAGCAGAGTGAACAGCCTGATCAACCCCTATCTGAATCAAAATGGACTCCAGGAGAGTCTGGAGATGGTCAATCCTGCCCTCGAGTCTAATCCTGGCCTCTCGCTCCTCCAATAATAGCTCGCGAACTGTCGGGAGAGGCGCAGAAGAAGAAGACTCTCCCTGGGCACGAGACTGCGACCGCTGTCGCAGCTCAAACTGCTGAACCGCAGCAACTGGATCATCCTCATCATCCAAATCAAGCTCCTCCACCTCGGTGGGTGTCCCTGAAGCTCCGGCCTCCGTGTCTGTACCGCCACGCCTCTTCTTCCTCCCCCTCACCCTCGCTGTCCCTTTCCCCTTGCGCTTCCTCTTCTGGGCGTCGGAGCGGCGAGCGGCCGCCTCGCTAAATCGGCGGGGAGAAGGGCGGATATCATCTCCAGGGAGCTCGAGGAACCCGGCATCGGCCATGACCCTCTGAATAGCCCAAGCACCCTTCAGGTGCTTCCTGGACGAGATATAACGGGTGGGGTGGACCATAAAATCAATATATAGGCGTGGTATACACACAGGCTGTCCCGTCCCCACAGCATATAAGACTCGCGCATACCAAGCCGCGATCTTCTCTCTATAGGACGTCACTAGGAGGCAATTGCTGAGGACCAAATGAAGCATGTGGTAGTCATCGGTGAGAAAGTGGTCCTCGATCAAAGCATCGCCATCCCAAGACGGGACGGTGCCTCCAGTGAGCTCCCTGATAATAGCGGATGGTGGGGTCACAGGTGCATCAGGCCGGTGGGGGCAAACATAATCAGGTACCTCTGGTACCCCCAACGCGGCGGAAACGGTCGCGGGACTGATGATGAATGAGCGACTCCGAAAGAAGGCATGGTAGGTGAATGGAGTAAACGGGTCGCTGATCATAGTCGCACACGCACCTCTGATCCAGGATAGGTTGACCCTCTTGGCCAACGACAGGAGATTGAACCAGTGAGGCATAGCGCGGATGCGTGTAAGGAACCACGGGCTCTCAGTCCAGATATGCTCAATAGGGCGCTCAATCATAACCATCCGTGTCTGAAAATATCGCTCGAACCAAACCCTATCCTCGTTATTCCGGAACCCGTGTGCGGGTACCGGATCTGGTATAGTACGGTCGAGGGGCTTGGACTTATGATAGCCCTTCACAGGATTCATCTTGCAGTCTTGAAAATAAGACCATACAAGAGACAGATAAGAATAGGAAGAAAAAGAAACAAAACAAACACGGCTGGAGTTCGATCGATTGAACTTAGTTCGATCGATCGAACTGGAGTAGACTTCGATCGCTTGAACTTAGTTCGATCGATCGAACATCTCCCCTTCGATCGCTCGAAACCAGTTCGAGCGATCGAACACAGCGGTGTTCAGCACTCGCAGAAACGAAAAGAAAACCTAACTTACGCTAACAACAGACGATCCTAAGACCAAGGGGACACCCCCTTGGGATTTTCTAACACAAACAAGAAGGAAAAAGAAAACACAAACGAACGGGGCCTACCTCGGGTCAGAACCTGCAGTGGGGATGGAGAGATGATGAGATAACGATGAAGACGATCAGAGGATTGATCAGGGCTCCCTTTTGGATGCCAGAAACGAAAATTTTCCGAGTCGCCTTCTCCCTGTCTTCGAGCGATTGAGGGTGAGAATGAGGGAAATGAAGAAATGTCCTGAAGACGCCTCGTTTAAATGCCTCGTTCGATCGATCGAAGAATGTTCGATCGATCGAACACAAATTCCTCAATCGATTGATCATAAACTACAAGCGCTTGAACATTCAGGTTTCGATCGATCGAACTGGGTTCGATCGATCGAACACAAGAATTCCAGAATTCAATGGGATATGAACTACATCACCCCCAACTATCATAAACAAATCTGGACATGCAGATAGACTGAAATAACAGGTGAAGAACAAGCATGTATGACAGAAATTCATCCCCAGAATAGAAAATCGCAATTTATATATAAAAATAAAACTTTATTAGTGCATCCAAATTGCAACATTATCATCCCCAACTGTGGTTAAAACCTTATTGAACTAGAAAACCAAAACTAAGGCTAAAACTAAAACTGAAAACAAATTGTCAAGGATTACATTCCAGTTGCTAAACAAGAATTGAAATTGAACAGAAACAACTGAAATGTAGCACTAGTCTTCGAGTATAAATATTTCCTCTTCCACGATCTCTTCATAATCCGCCGAATCTTCAGACGCGAAGTCCAAACTCGATGATTCCCTTTCCCAGAACAATCGAAACGCAGCAAGGACATCATCAAACAAGTCTGGAGTCTCCAAGGAATTGAAAGCCCATGCAAGAGGTGATCCGGATGGAGACAAGGATAACGGAGTGTGATTGCGCAACGGACCCTCCTCTTGCGGCGGAGTGAGTGGGGGCCTTATGTAGGGCCCAAGACCATGAATCAGTTGATGTGGAAGGAATACCGGGATGCCATTTAGGAACATAGTGACAATCCTGGACAAAAGACAACAAACTGAAATTAAAACAACAAAACACAAGAAACACGAATTAACAACGAACAGAAAAACAACGAACAGAAACAAAAATACGAAGAAATGCGACAAGTCCCAACCTCACTATTGGCGTAGGTTCCCAAAGTGCACTAGCTGGTAAGGGGCATTGGAGCCTGAATAGCAAGTAGCTCAGGTGCACGTAGCGGTATGGGACCAACTCAAGCACGAGGAAATCGTCCACGAAAGCAAAGACGGCATTGTGGCGTTCTGGGACGACATCCTGAAGGACATGATCCTCCCATGGCTCCCACATATCGTCATTCTCCCACTGGGCCATGAGTGCATCATCCACCATGCGTCCCATATATAGGTCTTCTTCCTCATCCACCTCTTCATAATCCTGAAATCCCATATTTTCGTATAGATTGATATCCAGGAGGGCTGGTGGATATGGAATGTACCCTTGAGTAGCATCAATAAGAGAATGAGCTTCAGGGTCCTGATGAAGCAAGGGGCAGGGTATGAGTTCACCCTCAATCCAGGTACCACAGCGACATTCTGAATCAGCCCAAGAACCGACAGAGTGAACATCATCACCTCGCATCTATGTACCTGCAACAGAGTGGTTTAAGGAATAATGGATTAGAACTAAATCACAAACACGAAATAAAGAACGAAAACCAAAAAGAAACACAAGAGAGAGAAACTAAAATGCAGGGAAAGAAAAAGAATACAACAACAATTTGGAATTCCACTTTGGATTTTTAATCATGAGAATAGCTGGGCTCATCCAGCTGGATGTGCTCAACCTCAGTTTGGAAATTCTCCAAAAACGGCTTCAATCTTTGGCCATTGACCTTGAAACAATCATCGTTCTTGGGATTAACAATCTCGACCGCCCCATGTGGAAAAACGGTTTTTACGATGAACGGGCCTGTCCAACGGGAACGGAGTTTTCCTGGGAAAAGGTGGAGGCGAGAGTCATACAACAATACTTTCTGCCCCGGCTCAAATGATTTACGAAAAATCGTACGATCGTGTCGAGCCTTCAACTTTTCCTTATGTAACTTTGCAGAGTCATACGCATCTCGTCGTATTTCCTCTAGCTCTGCAAGTTGGAGCTTGCGTAGCTGACCTCCCTCTTGAATATCAAAGTTCAATGAGCGTGTCGCCCAATAAGCTTTATGTTCAATTTCAACAGGAAGGTGGCAATCTTTCCCGTAAACTAGTCTATACGGGGACATACCAAGATTCGTCTTATAGGCCGTACGGTATGCCCATAACGCGTCGGTCAATTTGTATGCCCAGTCTTTTCGATTGGAACTAACCGTCTTCTCGAGAATATGCTTGATTTCTCGGTTAGCCAATTCTGCTTGCCCATTAGACTGTGGATGATAGGCAAGAGCGATTTTATGATGAACTCCGTATTTCTTGAGAAGTGACTCCAAAGGCCTATTGCAGAAATGCTTGCCTTGGTCACTTAGTAAAGCTTTCGGAGTACCAAAATGAGACAAAATATGCTCTCTTAGAAATGACATGACCGTTCTGTGGTCATTTCGTCTCGTTGGTATCGCTTCTACCCATTTCGATACATACTCCACAGCAAGGAGTATGTACTCACAGTTATTCGACTTGGGAAATGGGCCCATAAAATCTATGCCCCAACAATCGAATATCTCAATTGTGATGATAGGGGTTAAAGGCATAGAATTCCTTTTAGAAATGGTTCCAAGCTTTTGACAGCGTTGGCATGTCTTGCAAAAGGAATAAGCATCTTTGAAGACTGTGGGCCAGTAAAAACCGCTTTGCAACACTTTTTGTGCGGTCTTCTGTGACGCAAAATGGCCACCGCATGCCTCAGAATGGCATGACGCTAATATTACGGTTATATCCTCGTTGGGTACGCAACGCCTGATGACCTGATCAGCACAGTATTTGAAAAGGTATGGGTCATCAAAGAAAAAATGGCGTGCGAACGAGAGGAACCGTTTTCTGTCCTGGTTCGACCAATGAGTCGGTGTCTCACCCGTGACGAGGTAGTTTACCACATCAGCATACCAAGGCAGACTACTTACTGCCAGTAGCTGTTCGTCTGGGAACTCATCTTTAATGGATTGGGATTCAGTGTTGTCGACAAAAGTCAACCGGGATAAATGATCCGCAACCACATTCTCTACTCCTTTCTTATCTTTGATTGTTAAATCAAACTCTTGGAGTAAGAGTATCCAGCGAATAAGCCGTTGTTTAGCGTCTTTCTTTGACAAAAGATACTTGAGGGCCGAATGATCTGTAAAACAGACGATTGGCGACCCTATCAGGTAAGACCTAAACTTGTCCAGAGCGAATACTACAGCCAGCAGCTCCTTCTCGGTGGTAGTGTAATTCATTTGAGCGTCATTTAAGGTTCGGCTGGCGTAGTATATCACATGTGGCTTATTGTCCTTTCTCTGGCCTAGGACTGCGCCAATGGCGTAATCACTAGCATCGCACATTAATTCAAAAGGCAAACTCCAGTCGGGTGCCTGTATTATAGGTGCGGAGGTGAGGAGATCTTTTAGATCCTCAAAGGACTTTTGGCAACTCTCTGACCACTCGAAAGGTGCATCTTTGACAAGAAGTTGACAAAGGGGTCGAGAGATTGCACTGAAATTCTGGATAAATCGACGATAAAAACCGGCGTGCCCCAAGAATGAACGAATGTCTCGCACTGTACGGGGGACAGGTAGATTTGAGATTATGTCGATCTTAGCCTTATCCACTTGGATTCCTTCATCGGATATTATGTGGCCTAGAACTATACCCTTGGTCACCATAAAGTGACACTTCTCCCAATTCAAGACTAGGTGTTTGTCCTCACACCTCATTAACACCTGTTCGAGATTGCTGAGGCAATCTTCGAAGCTATGGCCGAATACTGAAAAATCATCCATGAAAACTTCAAGGATGTTTTCGACCATGTCACTAAAGATGCTTAGCATGCACCGCTGGAAGGTAGCCGGTGCATTGCATAGGCCAAACGGCATTCGTCGGTAGGCAAAAGTACCGAATGGACACGTGAATGTGGTTTTCTCCTGATCTTCAGGAGCAATCTCAATTTGATTATATCCACTGTATCCATCCAAGAAGCAGTAATACTTGTGACCTGCCACGCGTTCTAGCATTTGATCCATAAATGGCAAAGGAAAATGGTCCTTTCAGGTCACAGTATTTAACTTCCTGTAATCAATACACATCCTCCAGCCAGTGGGGACACGTGTCGGTACTAATTCACCCTCTTTATTTGGGATGACCGTTATGCCTGCTTTCTTTGGAACTACTTGGGTAGGACTAACCCAAGGACTATCAGATATAGGATATATCATCCCAACATCAAGTAGTTTAAGCACTTCCTTTTTAACTACTTCTTGCATGTTGGGGTTCAGACGCCTTTGCATTTGCCTTGAGGGTTTGGCGTCTTCCTCCAGATATATCTTATGTGTGCATATGGATGGGCTTATGCCTTTGAGGTCAGCAATTGTCCATCCCATAGCGTCCTTGTGCTTGGTAAGCATTTCCACTAGCTTACTTTCCTGTTCATGAGTTAAAACAGATGAAATGATCACAGGATAAGTTTTTCCAGTCCCTAGGAATGCGTATTTTAGCTCTTTGGGAAGCTCCTTCAATTCTAATTCCGGGAACTGGAAACTAGAGGGCATTACCAACTTGGTTTTAGGAGGCAGTTGTTCATATGGCTGTATCCACATGCAATCAGCTCTATCCTCCTCTTTCGTATCCATCATAAGACACGTCTGATTCAAGTCAGCATCCAATGGGGTGGACTCTGCAGGCTGATAAATATCGCCAAATTGAGTCATCACAACTTCCAAAGGATCTTTATAGTCGACCAAGTCAACTTCATCTTCAATGACCGTGTCTATATAATGGATTTCTTCCTCATCATCGTATTCTTCAGGTCGGGGATTAGAGAAGATCTTGATATTCAACGTCATGTTCCCGAATACGATAGTCATGATACCAGTTCTGATCTTGATTGTGGCATCAATGGTGTTGAGGAATGGACGTCCAAAAATAACCGGGATATGTGCACCAGGGTTAGACACAGGTTCTGTGTCCAATATCACGAAATCAACCGGAAATACAAAAGTGTCTATTTGGACAAGGACGTCCTCCAATACCCCTCTCGGGTACTTTACAGATCTGTCTGCCAATTGCAAAGCAACTCGGGTGGGTTTGAGTTCACCCAACCCTAGCTGTTTATAGACTGAGTATGGCAGCAGGTTCACGCTTGCTCCTAAATCGAGGAGTGCGTTGTCTATCTTTTGATTCCCAATTCTGCATGAGACCGTAGGTGTACCGGGATCTTTGAGTTTTGGGGGCAACTCATTTTGAATGATCGCACTGGCTTGACATGCGACATAAGCATGTTTCTTCACGCTTTGCCTCCTCTTGACCGTGCATAGATCTTTAAGATACTTAGCATAGGCCGGCACTTGCTTGATAGCATCTAGGAGTGGAAGGTTAATCTTAACTTGCTTAAACAGTTCCAAAAACTCCTGATTCTTCGTCTCATTCTTGGGTTTCTTCAACCGTTGAGGATAAGGTACAGGGAAGGGGCATTTTGGTGGTTCCTCCTTAACAGACTCCTTCCCAGGCCTTCGCTCAACTTCTTCCTCTACTCCAGGAGCTGCAATGTTTGCCTTGATAGGATCGTCATTGGTAGACTGCTCCTCCTCTTGAATCGATGGTAGCTCAACATCCTTATCCACCACTTCCTCCTCATCGTACACTTCGGGAGTGGACAGAGGTATGCCTTTCTCTATGATTTTTCCACTTCTCAGTGTAGTCACAGCTTTAGCATGTTCTTGATTGGTAGGACCATTATTATGTCCCTTGGGGTTCTGAAGTGGTTGAGCAGGGAATGTTCCTCCTGAGCTCTCTTGCCGTGCATCTATCCTCTCTAGTGTAGCAGACATTCTACTCATCATTTGGATGAGTTGCTGCGTTAGATTGGCATTAGCAAGTGGCTCCTCCTCTTGTACCTTCTTGTGCGGGGGCACATATGCATTGGTTTGTGGTGCATTGGAGGGTTGAGCTTGATTGTAATTATTAGTTCTGTTTTGATTGTAATGCTGGGCTGGCCTATTGTTTTGCCCTTGATATTGATTATTGTTGTAGGGCTGCTGTTGATATTGATTTTGGGCCCCAGCATTATTTCTCCAATCAAAACCGGGGTGATTCCATCTATTGTTATTTTGAAAATTATTATTGGAATTCCCCGCCCCTCGAAAACCTTGCATGGCATTCATCTCTATAGGGGCTTGCTCTTGAAAATGTGGCACATTAGGACAATATTGAGTTGGATGTCCCAACATGTTGCATGTGCCACATGGTTCTTCAGGCAAGACTTGCCTAGAGCTCTCTCCTTTCATACTTAACTCCTCTACCTTCTTTGCCAGCTCTGCATACTTAGTCATGAGGTGATCTTCATTGGTTAGCTGGTATAAGCTTTTCTCCTCTACACAGGATATCTGTGAGCGTGAGATATTGTCAGAATTTGACCATTCATGAGCGTATTCAGCTAACCATTCGAAATGGGCTTCGGCCTCTTCAGTGTTTTTACGCAGAAATGGTCCCGAGCTCATCGTTTCCACCAACTTCTTTGTTTCACCATTCAATCCCCGATAAAAGAAGCTGATTGTTCGCCATTTCTCAAACCCATGATGTGGGCACGAGAGAAGCAAATCTTTGAAACGCTCCCACGCTTCTGTGAAGGTTTCATTGCTCTTTTGTTTATAGGAATTGATTTGACGCTGAAGGTCTGTGGTCATGCGAGTAGGATAGAATTTTTTCAAAAATGCGGTGCGCATCGCATGCCAGGTGAAAATTGAATTAGGTTTTAGGGAGTGGAGCCACGCCTTCGCTTTATCTTTCAACGTGAAGGGGAATAGCATTAAATGCGCCACCTCCCTGGGACAAGTTTGCGAGAATGTTTTGCAAACATCCTCGAAATCGGTGACATGTAAATACGCCTTCTCGCTTTCCATCCCATGAAAAGTGGGAAGCAGTTGAATCATCCCATTGCGAAACTGGAATTCGCCATTGTGCGGTGGGATTTGAATGCAAGAGGGCGTAGGTGCATGTTCTGGTTGCATGAGATCGCAAAGAGGACGGAGTGCCTCATCGATTGGTACCAAAACATTGTCACCGTTTTCACTCTGATGATCATCCATTGATGCAGTTGGAGTGGCTATGGGGTTGATGGAGCTTTCAGAGTCAGACAGATAGAAAGGATTTCCAAAAATTCCTTCAATGGAATTCTCGGACATGAACTGAGAGGGTCCCTAGGGTGAGAACTTACCCAAAAGAACTGAAAAGAAGAGAAAAATAAAAAATAGAAAGAGATGAAGAGAGACTGAAGTAATCTAAGGAATTGATCGTCGCCTTCCCCGGCAACGGCGCCAAAAACTTGACACGAGAATTTTCTTGTGCGCTCTTGTGCAGTACCCAAGTGTAGGTAGACGTGCAAGTAATATCTGGTAAGACCAGGTCGATCCCACAGGGAAGGTGTTGACCTATCGAATTAGACTAACCTCTAAAGAAAACAAAATAAAATAACTAAGTTTGAATGAAGGTGCAGAACACGAAGTTCCACAAACTAGGATTACTAATGAAAGTAATT
This sequence comes from Hydrangea macrophylla, assembly GCA_033977485.1. NCBI lineage: Eukaryota > Viridiplantae > Streptophyta > Magnoliopsida > Cornales > Hydrangeaceae > Hydrangea > Hydrangea macrophylla. The sequence goes on along the minus strand of CM066985.1, from coordinate 76,891,618 downwards.
AAAATTAACTAAACAATCTAACTAGCTAATTAAACAGTACTTAGAATTAAGGAGTTTAACTTTAAAAAGTAAGTGTTGGGATTACACGAATCCGCAGTAACCTAGCCATCTACCATGCATTTACCTTGAAGCACAATGGAGCATATTACCTACAGTTTTCCGTATTCCTCAAAAGAAATAAAGATTCTATGGCCCTTTCATGACCGGGACCATATCATCACAGTTAAATTGAAATACACAAAAGCGGTTTAATTCAATAGTTAAGACTCGCATCCTCAATGGTGTTAGCATTGAAGATGGTTTGCAAAATGTATTGAAAGAAAATGCCTTAGGGCCTTAGTTTTAAAACTGTTTTGACAGACTGAGCATTTATTTGGGACAGAATGATAACAAGTCCTAAAACAAAAAGTCCTGGAATACTGCAGGTAACATCCTCAAGAATCCGAGAGTTCGATCGATCGACGCGCCTTCGATCGATCGAAGACCTTCATCCCTCAATCGATCGAACTAACTTCGATCGCTTGACTGTCTCTGGTTCGATCGATCGAACTGACTTCGATCGATCGAACACAGCGATTATTCTGTTGCATGGCAGAGGCTGGAGATCACTGTTTCATCGTGATCTCCCAACCTGGGACTACTCAGACATCGTCTGGAGTGTCGAGGATTGATTTTTAACGTAAGAAAACTTTAATACCATGTTTGGTTGCGAGTTATTCATGAAAACTATAAAATCTATGGTTATATAACTATTTAGCATGCCACACTGTAAAACAAGCAATCTAACTACGTCTAACACGTGCAGAATATGAAAATAACAATATATAAATAACTTGGAACAGAAGATACTTGTATAAACTTTGAGAAATCCAATCCACAATATGAAAATTCAATGAAAAACCTACAAAAACCAAACAAACTCTCTATCTCTCCTTCTAAACTGCTAAAATGTAAAAGTGGGCGTCCTTATGGACGTGTACAAAACGCATATAAATAGAAAACCTAAGGCACTAGGGTTAAAACCCGCATTCTGCTGCGCACGCAAATGTTACTGGAAATACCCCGTTCGATCGATCGAACAGATCTCGATCGATCGAACCCTTGATCTTCAAGCGCTTCTACTCTCGTCGAGCGATCGAACGCTCGATCGATCGAACCTTCTTAGAGCGATCGAACTTCACTTTTCAGCTTTGACTTCTTTTGTTTGCATTCCAGCATTCCATTTATTCTGATGTTCATCTGTTCAGTCCACACAGCAGTAATCTGCACAAGCAACAGCTAAAACAATACAACTTATCATAGATTAATCATATTGTATAGAAATTAGCCTTGCAATGCAAATTGCGGATAACATGGGAAGTTGTGATAAAAACTAATACAATTCTTCCTTTTAGCGCGGTTGTATTTTACAAAAACCCCCGCTTTGCAATGCAATGCATGGTCTTAGAATGTACAAAGGTTGTGGTGTGTTTGTGTACATGGGTTTTCTAAGGTGACTTAGAAGTCTAGAAGATGAATGAATGCATGGGGGAAGTCATCATGGGATATGTACAAATATGGTATGGACCACTTCTTAGGATATGAGCTAATTTGAAGTATATATAAGCATCAAATCAAAGGATGGAAGTAAAAGTATACTTGCTGTGAATAGTGGACAGAACAGTGACTTGATTTTGTGGAAATTGAAAAGTGGGGTTAGAAATATTTTCAATGCATGATTTTTTATGGAGATCATCCTTATTGTGTCTAGAAAACATATCAAAAATCCAATCTTCAATAACTATTACAGATTGAGAGAAATCATATAAACAATAGAGGTTACTCAGAAATAGAGTTCGTATTGTCGACTGAAATGTTGAAACATCTTATAAAATGAAAAAAAAAAAAAGATCTAGAGGCTCATATTATACATAAAGTTCCCTAAGACACTAATGTGTAAGGGAAAAATGAGTTGGGACCACTCTCTTTGGAAAAGTTTTCTGGAAAACAAATTGAAAGTGGATCAAGCTACTGTGACAGCCAAAACAGAATGTCTAGATGGAATGTTTGTGTCAAAATGGAACCATTCCAAGTGTTTTCAAGCTAAGCCAAAAATTTTGGATGTTCTATAATGAGTAAAGAATACTTTCCAAGTGGTCTCATGATCATACCTTGATTATTGAGTTCTAGAGAAATCTTGGAACTCAAATCATTCACTGTTTTGAAAATTTTTGGTAAAACAAAGCTTATTTCTTGAAATCCAAATGTTGGGTGTTTTAAAGGGATTTTTAAATGGGGGTTTCAAAAGCACATTTCAGCACAAAAAGGGGATTAAGACCACTTGGAACATCATTATCAAACTCATATCAAGAACTCCCAATATTACTTGCACAAACATAGTTTTGTTCGAGAATATGACTTCAAGAATACATATGAATGTATTGAAGTTAGAATCATCATCCATTAAACATATCTTTGAGGTCAAGAGCTACTATCCATAAGGATTCACTCTCCTAAAATAACATGTCATCTAGATGATGATAAGCATGTAAGTAATCAAAGAAAAGTCAAAAAGAAATGAGGTAAGAAGAGATGAACATTAATGTAAACAAGCAAGTAATAGCAATCAATAGATGATAATCAATGTAATTTTGGACTTGTAGCATGGTGTTTCACTCATAGATATTGACATTTGGACATGGAAGTAGCTTCCTAAATCAAGATTTCTCAAAAATGGTGGTTGGGAAAGACTTGAATGTGAAATATAAGAGGGGTAGTGGAAGAAAAAAAGATTGAAACTTACTTTCTTATAGAAAATCAGTGGGAGAAGCTCCATTTCCTTCTTCTAAACCTATCTTTCTCTCTCTCTCTCTCTCTCTCTCTCTCTCTCTCTCTTCTATGAACTTTGCACTTGGCCCCCCTAAAATGAAGAGCAAAGAGGGGTTTATATAGGCCAATTTGGGGGTGGTTTTGGGATTTAGAAAGTGCTCCCATTGGTCCCAAACATCTGTGAACATAAAACTACATCGTTTTGGTCTTCAATTATTCAATTTGGACTCCCAAACTAAATTGCAAAAATGGACTCTGCGGGGGTTGAGTGCCGCTGCAGCACTGGCCATGTGCAACTGTGTCAGTGTCCCAGTGTCGCCGCGACATTGCTCCTCAGACACTCAGAAATTTACGTTTAGGCCCCCAGAGGTTCCGGTATTTGCGAAAAGACCCTATTTCGTCTGAAATTCATAGAAAATGCGTACGAACTCTAAATTGAGCTTGTGATATACCGTTAGAAAGTTAATGGAGTCTACTTTCCATAAAATATAGTTCATATATGGGTCACTTTGAAAAGTTTTGCGGTATTCGCGATAAAAGTTGATTTGATCTCCTTTTTCACCTTCGAAAATTCATAATAAATTCGTTGTAAATCCAGAAATTATGTGCGATATACCATTGAAAAATCTATTGACCTCTAGTATCCATGAAAAATGTTTAAAAAATGATACAACACTCCAATTTCAAAGTCCACTTTTAGGTCAAATCGATCAAACCTAGGATTTCTAGGAAGTTTTGGGAACCTCTGGGAGATCCCTAGAGCTGACGTTTTTGTCCGATTTTCTTTTAAAACTCGTTTTAGTACTTTTCACATGATCTAGAATGATCTCAAAACTTTTTGATAAATTTGGATGATTTTGGTCAAACCTTGGTCAAACCAGTCAATGGGGACTTTCTAGGAACTTCCGGGGGTCTCTGGGTGTCACAGCCCGGTCCCACAATAGCAGAACCGGAGCCTGTGGCAGGCCACCGAGGCTAACCCAATTCATTAACGTTCCCAAAATTTAGTTTGAAGAAGACACGCATCGGAAAACAAAACACATTTTAAAACTAGGGGTCCAGTCGACTGGGTCTGGACCTCAGTCGACTGAAGAAAGCAGAGAGTTTTCAAAAAGGTGTAACAGACCATCCAGTCGACTGAGGTTGGGGTCCAGTCGACTGGGACTCTAAGTTTCAGTCGACTGAATTCCCCCTTCGGTCGACTGAAGCAAGCAAAACCAAAATGAACACAAAACCTACAGAGGTCCAGTCGACTGAGGCAGGGCCCAGTCGACTGCTTTTGCCATTTTTAAAAGCAGTAGCTAGCAGGCACAAGGGTCCAGTCGACTGAACACTGGACCAGTCGACTGCTCCCCTGGCAGCAGCCCAATTTTGCAGAAAACAAGTTTCAAAAAGCTTTTTAAACAACCAAGTGTTAAACACACACTCCAATCTCACATCAAAGTAATCCTAGCTGTATTAAAACATTACCAAAGTATAATTACAACGAGTTACTAACTATTACCATGTTTTAGGTCCACTCTAACATACTAAGTTAAACATAAGATAAAACCATTCAAAATCTTTATTACAACATTCGGGTTGTCTTCTAATCGAACTCTGAACCCACGTGCTCACTTCTCCGATTCTTCGCCAGCATTAACACCTGAAATGGTTATTTGAATAACCACAGATATTCAATTTGTTTAAGCTAAAACTTAGTGAATAAAACAACATATGCACATGAATGATAAACATGTCCGCATTCACATCTCTACATTTCATACTAGTTGCGGGAGACTCACGTGTCCGTCCATACTCCCAATCCGCAACTCCTTGCCAATAAGTCCACGCGAAAGGGTAAGACGCACGATTCTTCTCTTCAATCGTGCGACCTTAATGCCTATATCGGCTCCACAAAATGGCACGGTGACCACGTGCTCCTTCTGACCCAAATAAGCAACTTAACATGCTCAAATACACATCACCATGCTCGCGGTAATCAAAACATTTCATCGTGCTAATTTAAACATCCAATTGAAGGAGTTCTAAAACTGAACGTGCGCAATCCCTAGGATAAGGCGAATGTGGTTGGATATCACCCTTTGGGATGTTTCCATGGTCTATACCCTCTTTGGGTACAAACTATCGCCATAAGGCATGCCTTATACTTGTCAATTGAATCATCTGTCTTACGTTAGCCTTTGAAAACACACTTCTCTCCAATAGTCTTACACCTAGGGGGAATGTTAACTAACTCCCAGACCTTATTCTCGTCCATAGGGCTCATCTCATCTTGCATAGCAACTATCCACTCATCTTTAGTAGAAAAAGAAAACACTTCAACAAAAGAAGCAGGCTAATCCTCATCCACTTGTGCACACATGAAAATGTCTCCCTTAATCTCAAAACGGTGACAATGAACTTTTTTCTCATCACCTACGGACCTACGGTGTACCACCTGAGAATCTTGAGTGCCTAGCGGTGCACTCCTACTAGCGTCTAGTGGTGTATTCCCACTTGGCTAGAGACTAATACCATTTTTAAAGATTACTAGATGCGGAATCTCAATCTCGCCACCCTCTCTTAAAGATGGTATGTTGTCTACAACATCTTCCAACATGTAGAGGTCACGATCTCTCTTAGCATCACCAATATTGGGGAAGTCATTCTCAATAAATTCAACATCACATGACTCTACCTCTGTCATTCCTTCATCCTGGTGTTCACCATACATAACTCTTATAAAGATATGTTTTCTAGCTCTCAGGTCTAGTTTTTCAATCTCATGGGGGGTATTGTGAACATAATCAGATAATCCCTACTGTCGCGAATGCTCCAAATTAAGCGTTTCACCTTTCCATTGCTCAATAGTGCCCACAAAATGATGTTAGGAGGTTGACTTGTGCCATAATATACCTAGCCATATCTAAGAGTGTCCTATTCCTTCTCTCTACAACTCCATATTGTTGCGGAATTTCAGGAATATGAAATTGTCTGCGTATCCCTTTTTCCTCACACTATTCCCTGAACTGATTAGATAAGTACTCATGTGCAATAAGCTATTCAAGTGAGAAAATAAAATGCGCCATGACATGCCTTAACATCCATAAGTCCATAGATATCTGAGTGAGCTAGGTCTAATGCTTGAGTAGCTCTAACAACCTTACTAAAACGCTTTCGGCATGCTTTGCTATTTAAGCAAAACTCACATGTAGGTAGGTCAACCTTAGTGAGTGGGCCCAACATGCCTTCTCGAGTTAATTGATTCATCCTATCAGATCCTATGTGTTCAAGTCCAGCATGCCATGTCTCAAAATCAATGAATTAACAACACATGTAATAGAAGAAACTATAATTAACCAAATTAATTCTTAAGTAGTTATTCTAGAGATAACCATACCACCACCAAAAATGAATATCCATCATATTGCCACCGAATCAAAAAACGCCTTTGATTGTGCTCTTCCACCTTGTTAGCCTTGGGCGCATAACTGCCAGCCATACCCTACTTCTTTGCAGGTTTATCCTTACCATTGCATTTAGGCCCACTAGCCTTGCGCTCACCTCCACTTATGAAAGTTGTGATCAAGAGTGTAGCAATATGGTTCACCTCTTGGTGCTCTGTTCAGCGCAACAAACTAGCAATATCATAAACAATTAATATTTCTATTGTGGATCATAATTTTCTTTATGTGGAGACACGAATCAGGCAGAGAACTAATCATAGCTTGAAACTGTAGTTCGCCAGGAAGGACGTTCCCAGCAATCTGATATCATGAATCACACTGAAATCGACCTTAGATGTTCAGTCATTGCGTGTTTGGAATCTCTCCTATATGTTTTCGATCTTCGGGACTGGACTACTGAATTTTGTAGTAGATGTGCCATCAAAAGAAAAACTGAACTGGTCCCTCAATTCTTTGGCTGTTGGGTAGTACTTATGCAGTCATACTTCCCAATCATGACGCATGCTGCTTTATCGTATAACGCGTGCTATGATCTTTCTCAAACCAAGTGTTATAGACTTCAATGTTACAATGACATTGGGCCATAGGCCTATTCTTCGGTTCATTAGGTTGGACCATAGAATGCGTCGAAAGCCCCATAAGCTCTTACTCATTCTATAGGTGTGTTACATTGTGGTGCCATATTACAAAATTAGTCCCATTAAACTTGTTATCTTTGTAATGATCAACAACAATGTGGTTTAAAACATTTCGATAACATGCAAGGGTTTGACATTATTATTTGCACATTTTAGAAATTTGTTCCAAAATCCAATTATCAAAACATTTTCACTCTTTACAATTTCGAGATCGAAAATCCGCTAGGCACAAAGTCATCACTTTACTTTTGTAAACCAAGAAAATGTCTTATAAATGATTTTTAAACAAATATGTATAGATAATACTCAACATATCTAACATCATCCACAGTGAAATTTAGAGCTCATGCTAAGATAATTCAAGTGTATATCACATAAACAAATAAATTCACCCCTTTACAAATCATCTTTTCCAATACATAAAAGCTCATCCTCACATTACATGTATAACCATAAAAATAGGGATGATTTGTTCATACATATACAAAGAAACAACCTTAAACATACATCGTGAAGACACAAGGTAAAAAATAAATTGTCAATTAATTGTCCATTCCCTTGATCTAGATTAATTAATGAATTAATCACATATGTCAAGTACTCATGCGGTATTTTAAATGAATCGACTGAACCATCTCTCCATTTAAAGAGGAGGGGTAGAGGTCTCGGGGTCAACCAATCACAAACAACAGTAATATAAATATGACCAACAATGCAGTGAGCCTCAAAAATAATAAAATGCAATAAGCTAATTCATTGCTAAGCCAGATAGCTCCCAAAAGCTAAGAAAAGGTTTCATGAAAAATGCTTAATTTTTCACTAATTTAAAACAATTTTAGGCCTTAAAACAAATTTAAAACTAATTTAATTAGGGCTTGTAAATTAAACACAATAATTGAAAACTCAAGAAAAAATTTGAATAGCTGAAAAACTGATTTTTCTCTATAAATAATTTGTTTTCACAATTTAACATAGCCCAAAATCATTTTTAATCAATTGAATACATTAAATTGATTTAGTTAAACAAATTAACTATATGCAACCAAATTCCCAAAAATACAAAACGTTTGAGGAATTTGTTTTCCAAAAAATTTTAGTGGCCTAACATGGTGTTCTAAACACCCAATATTAATTTAAAAAATTTAAAATCTATTTTGGATATTTCAAGCAATTATAAATAATGCCCATAAGCATAAATTTTATGCTCAAATATAAAAATATAGATAATTTATAAAAAAGTTTCTCCAGTCCCCAAACAGTGTACAAAACACTGTATATTAATTTAATAATTAACAAGTTTATATTTTAAGCAATTAATATCGTGTCATAACACGATATATGCTCTAAGATATATCCCAAAATTTGAGAAAATTTACTAAATAGTTTTCTCAATCTACCAATGGTTTACTAAATACCTTGGTTTTAATTCAAAAATTAAAAATAAAAAACAATTAAATATGTGTACAAAACACAAAATTACATGCTCTAACATATTCCAAAGAATTAGACAATTTACCAAAAACTATAATTATGTGGGTCCCACATAGTGTAATAAACACTAGAAAATATAATATTACAAAAATACTATATTTTGGATTTTTTTTACAACTAATTTAAAATTGTATAAATACATAATTTATACTCAAGGAAAATTCACATATATTGAGATAATTTTTCAAAAATTCCCTTAGCCTCCAATATAGTGTACAAAACACTAAATTTTAAATAACATTCACAAATTTTATTTTTTGAAATTTTATTTCATTTTTTTTAATCGAAGTTTAAGGCACCTTTAAAAGATTTTGTGGTAACCTTTTTTTTTTTTTTTTTTTTTTTTCAATTTTTTAGTTTTTTAAAAACGAAATCCAAATTCCATTTTTTTTTCCAAAAAATTTAAACGAAAAACTTGTTTGGGAACATTGCTGATTTTTTTTAAAAATAAAAACTAAAAAAGAAAACGTGTTTGGTAACGATATTAATGTCAAATCCATTTTTCAAAATATACTTCACCGGAATACATTTTTAATAAATAAAAAAAAATGCTGTTTTAAGACCCGGCTAGCCCATTATCTCTATAGAGACACTTGTCACGTTTTTACTCTTTTATAATCATATGAGGTTAAAGGTTCATACTCAACCATCTGATCGGGATGTGTTTTTCTAAGCCAATAGAAAACAAATCGGGACGTGTTTTGTGATTTTAAAAATTCAAAACAATTTTTTGGTGTTTTCAATTTTCTTCTAATTTTTTAAAACGTTTTTATTTAAAAAAAAAAAAAAATTACCAAACATATTTTTAATTTTCATTTAAAAAAAATAAAAACAAAAATAAAAAACTACAACGTTACCAAATGAACCATTAATTATTTTATATAAAAAAAATTCGAGAATTCACAGAATCTACATAAAATAGATTTATAGGACCTTAGGAGTATGAAAATGATACACTTTCCGCTGTCAATTGGAAGAATAAAACAATGACGAGCCAAACGCACCACTTTGCGTTACTCTTGCAAGTAGGGGTTGCTTGTACAGCCACAACTATGAGTTACTATTCATGCACACGCGCTTTATGTCAAGAACAGGATTGTTTGGTAGCAGTTTAACAATCCAACAACAAAAAGAAAAATTTTTTTGCCAAACAAAACCTTATAGGCTGCCGAACTCCTACAAGCCCCAAAAGCATGAATGAGATTGGGCTTTGTTTGTTCATCTTCAACCACGACATATATATTTATACATATATATATATATATATGGGACCCAATTAATCAATGTACATTATCAAGGCCTAACAAAACAGGCCGTCTCCAATCATTTACACGGAACCTCTGCTTCCTTAGAAGAATCAAATGTAGCTAGTGCTTGTGAGATCCAAATCCAAAAGACTTGTATTTTTTAGGATTTTATATGAAAAGTTTCAAGAAGCTTCAATGGTAGATTCATTTTTGGGATTATAAATGGGCGAATCAACAATTTATTAGCTCTGATATTGATGTAAATATGTATTCACGCACGCATATAGGTCGGGTATAGGACATTCTTTGCAGAAAAATCCAATATATCGTCTTTTCGGTGTTGTTACGAGCCCGGTGTCTTCAATCATGAACTGCTGCACTAATTTGGTGCTTCCATGTACACTTTTCTGCTTTGAACCGGTCTTGAGAATGGTAGAATACGTACTAGAGATATCCCATTTATTTCCACGCGCTAAATCCTAAGCCCTAAAGTGAAGAATATGATTTTAATTTTTACCGCTCGCATAGTAACATTGCAGTGTTTAGTTTTTTGTTTTTGATTTTGATTTTTTGCATTCATGATGGACTAATTTAAGAGAATTCACTCCAAAAATAAAATGAAAATTGAAAAACAAAAACTGCAATATTACTATGCGAACCCTAATTATTTCCATGACTAGGGGCTATTTGGGGAAGACAAAGAACTCTACATAAACTTTACGATATTATTCATGCATGCAAAAATATAAGCTTTTTATTTATTTATTTATTCAAATTAGAATATCAGATGCGGTAATTGGAATATTACCGAATTTCCAACGAATCTGAACCTTTTTGTACCACTACTTCTGTACGTGCCTCAATAGTTTATCTGACACAGGTTTGGGGGTAGTTGAGTATACGGGAGTCCCTCGATGCAATTTTTTTGGGGGTTTAAATCTATTTGGTGCAGATAATATAAGATAATGTTATAAATGTTAATACAAATACTCAAAAAATCTTCTCTCCCATTGTATAATACATACATCAAAGTTGCAATACTATGGGACCTATTACTATCCAATATAAAGCTATAACTAACAAATGACACCTAAAAAGTAAAAATTGCAGCTAGATGTCACATTTTAATTATAAAATAGCACATACGAAAAAAAGATAATACTAAATGATACTATATGTACAACAAAATAACACCTTACTAATTCAAATTGGAACCAAGAAATTGAATGTATTGTAGAATTTGTCAAAACTCAAAAACTAAAAGAAAAATAGAGTGTTTCTAAGTTTTAGGGGGGACTTAAGTGTAAAAATATAATTTCTTTTATGGTATATAAGCAAATTTTCTAAAATCAAGGGGTGGGGGGTGGGTGCTTAAGCCTCCCCTTGTCCCTCAATACATCCTCCCCTTTGTTTGAAATCACTTTTCAAACATATCTTTTAGTCTTAACGTGTTTATGGGACTCGAGCGAATTGCATTTATATAATCTTTGGAATTCGGACATGTGTTAAGAAAGCACTTTAGAGATTAGGGTGCAAAATCACGTTTTAACAGGCAAAAGGTTCAGAGGACTTTAGTCCAAATGTAATGCAGGAAGCAGAATTGGATGTAATAGATTTCTTTATTCTTATGGTACCCTTGTCATTATGACTTCTGCTTCTGTCTAATTAAACAAAAAAGCCTAAACCAATCCAAATTGCCCTATATAGTTAATATTCATCCAATGGAGAGAAAAGATGTGTGATATTTTCAGTAAGACGCATGACTATATGCCTATAGAAAAATGGAAGATTTTGTGCATGATTATATTCCTCTATTGCAATGAAATATGGGTTAGATTTTGTGCTTGATGCCATCAATAAACTAAGAATTTTAAGGGAAAAAAAAATGGAGAACATGGCGTATAGATTCCATGGTGATGAACCTCACTCACATAGTCACATCTAAGTTACTGAAGGGAATATTATTATTGTCTCTCAGCTTAGAAGCAATTTCAGCTTCACTGGATGTCCAATATGCCTATAATTCGTATCACCCAGGAATTTTTAAAGCGGTGAGCTGGAATGGGATAATATTAGGAGTATATTTTTGTTTATCCATTTTCTCACCTAGTGTTTATCCACTAACAGTATTTTGACACGTGTTCATTTTCATCACATATTGCCCCTACACTATCAACACTATTATTGGAAGGATATGAATGTGACCTTTCAACACAATTATTGGATAATATATTAATGGGACCCGTTTTAAAATACTGTTAGTGGGTGAGTAAAAATGCACTCTAACATTAGTAATGACTATAGGAATGGGCTTTGAGCTAGGCTAAATTAGGTCAGTTTTCTTAAAGATTGGGCTAAACATACACCTAATTTTATTTTCAAAAGAACCACACTGAGCTACAGGCTACAGCCTAACTGAGCCTACCCTGATTATCCTTGCTTGCTAAAATGAGAGATGGGAGAGAGAAGGGTCTGTGTTATCTATGTGTAGTTTATTTAAGCTCTGTTTGGTTCACAAATTTAGAGAGGGAAAGAGAGAAAATACTGAGAAATATTTTTCCCCTTTGTTTGGTTAATAAGAACATAATTAGAAAATACTAAAATAGGAAGGAAAAATAATTAGATTGAAAAACAAATTGAAAAGTTTGATTTTGCGAGTCAGTTCCATTCTCTTTCTTAATTTCCTATTTGGTTTGAAAAGATTTGTTATATGAATAATATTTGGGACACAACCTTCATACAACTTTCATACAACCTCCCCAAAAGATGTGTCTATCTCTCTCCTGTGATGTCACTGGTCATCACAGGAGAGAGATAGACACATCTTTTGGGGAGGTTGTATGAAAGTTGTATGAAGGTTGTGCCCCAAGTATTACCCTTGTTATATTTTAATGTTCTTTTACGTAATTGTTTTTCTTTCTTTTAATTTTCCTTTTTCCTAAATTTGGAAATTAACCAACAAGCCTTAGACCACAAGCTTGTCCATTGAAGCGTGAGGATTACTCGAACCTAAAACTAGCTCCAACGGCCTTAACAAATATTCCTCGAGGTCTTTACATGCTAGAAAGACGAATTCTTGACTTAAATTTTTTTTAAAAAGGAGCTGTTACTTACTGTAGACACCCCAATTTTGACCGAACTATTAAACTTAGGGGGATTTATCTCTAGAAATCAATGATGAATAATGTCCCGACGATTTTCTTCAAGTTCATCGCTTCGACTTCTGAAAAGCTTCAAGTTCCCAAACCTTGCTCCTAATATCCCTAAATTTGGCCAATCACTGACCATCTGTCTTGAGCTCACTGGATCATGGGTTACTTTCTAAAAAAAATAGAATAGATTGAATAATAATAATTATTATTATATTTTCTAAAAATAACATTGTTTCCTGTATTTTATTTAGATTTAAAAAGAAAAAAATATACTATTTGGTAACTCATATGATTAATTTAGATTTAAAAAAAGAAAAAAATGTGTCTATACATATATATATATATAGGAAAAAGAAAATAATAAAAGAAAGTAGCCCATGTGATTTGGAGAGTTAGAGATCCCTTGGCATATTCCTTATCTAAGAAATACCCAAAAAGTCCTTGTGTTTTGAAGATGCTCTAGAATGTTCTTTTATTCTAGCCAACTTAAATGTCTTTCAAGTTTATTGGAATTACATAGAAGTGCCATGGAGAATTGGAGATGCCATAGGATATTCCTAACCCACCATAAATTGACATATCTACCCTTATCTTAGCCCCTAAGATAATGAAAGTCTATAAAAAAAAACCATTTTTCTCTCATTTTGGGAAGGGGAGACACTTGAATTATATAGAAAAATATTGGGAGAGCTTTAGAAAAAAAATATAGAGAGAGAAACTCTACCAATTATTTTACCCAAATCCCAACAAAACTTTACCCAACCATCAAATCACCATTGAAGGAGCTTGAAGCTTGAGGAAGAAGAAGAGGAAAAGCTTGAGAAATTCAACATCTCTACAAGTTTTGAGAAGATCTAGAGGTAAAGCCTTCAAATATATATATATATATATATAATAATAATTCAATCACAAGTTCTTAGATCTATGAACTTTACACATTTTCAAAACCTCTCTTCTTACCCCATTTCATCACACACCACCAAGAACTTGTGATTGAACCTCATAACACTTCATTAATTTGGATCTAATTAATGCCTTGGGTTTGAGATAAATTAGTTTTGAAGAATTTATGTTCCTAAATAAAACTTTGATTTCCTTTATTTCTATTTCATTCATAAGGTTCATGAGATCTTCCATATCTCATTGAAACTCTTTGAATTTGATTCCTTAGTTTCCTATGATCTTATGATCCATATGGAGATTAAAATGAATCATGATTATAATCTACACATAGTTGGTGAGATGCTAGTATCAACTCATGACTAGGATCTCTTTACTATGAATCTTATGGAATTCATACTATATTCCATGGAGATTAGAGTAGATTTGCTTTTTTAGTCTCCAATGACCATCAAATGGTAGGAGAAATATTTTAGTTTAAGTCCATCTCTATGGCTTGGACTAATCTCTTCCTTGGGTTTTGAGAAGTTCTTCATACTTCATCCAAAACCTACATGTATGTGTGTCTTTAGCCTCCAATGACCACCAAGTGGTAAGAGTAATGATTTGAACTCAAAGTTTTGTCCATAAGTTTGAGTTCATTGTTTGGGATTTTGTGAAGTCCATTTCATACTTCATTAAAAGTCCATAAGTCTAAATAAGTCCTTAGTCTTCAATGACCATCAAATGGTAGAAGAAATGATTTGGTTTAAGCCCAACATTATGATTTAATAGTTGAGGTCAACCAACAAAGTTGAACTAGCAAAATAAAAACAGTGAGTTCACAAACTGTTTTTGATCAAGGATTTTTAGTTTGAAATCTAACCGTTGAAATCAAGTGAAACCAACGGGAAAGTGTCAATAACACATTATTTTACCACTGTAATTTTTGTTTTGGTAAGATTTTATGCTTAGAATGGTTTGATCATGAATTTTGTGAGACAACCACAATCTGTCCAGAATTTCAGAATAGTTTCAGAACAGCAAACCGGTTTTAAAATTGATAGATCAGAGCTCTAACCAAGTTTTCATGACCTCTAATAATTTTTTATAAGAACCTTAATGTGTTAGTAAGGTTCCCTAAAAAGAATGAAGCAATTCAGATTTGTTTGCTATTTTTAAAAAATCATACAAGATCTCTGGACAGAGAGTTGTAAAATTCTGAGTGAAGTCTAGTATTTTCCGTATTCTCAGAGATCTAACCGTTCAAACCTTGCTTTTCTTTTTGGGTTAGAAACTAGACTCACAGAGGCATAACATATCCAAAAATCATTAAGATCCAACCGTTGGAAGTATTTTATTTCTATTTTTTAAGATCTGCTTTGCTCTCTGTAATTCATGAAAAACTGCTACTGTTTTTGTCTAATCTTATTTATTTCAACTCAAATGGTTCCCTAATGTCTTGGGACCCAAATCATGTTTTGAATAAGGATAATTTAGTTTAAATCCAGAGGCTAAGTGATCCAAATTAGTGAATACATTCATGTCTCATTCTTGTTCATAACTATTCATTCATTCACATACATTGATGCTTACAATTAGATCATATACATTGATGCTTACAATTAGAGCTAGTTCTTGGATAAAGTTGGACTTAGTTGAAAAGTTAGACTTAATTGAATTTAATTGAACATGACTTATGATTAATTATTCTTTGATATTATATCTTGTCTAAGGCATGTGTACTAACCTTTGTTTTTGTAGCGCATTTGAGGTACAACTTCTCATCCCTTCTCTAGTTTAATTCATTCCTTTGATTTTTGAATTGATTTTCGACTCCATGTGCGATACCTTAGCCTAGGTTTTGCCTTATGTGTATATCTGTGTTAGAGACCTTTTCATAGATTTATTTTGTTCTTGCATGCATTGCACGTTTAATATTCGCGGCCGGATCCCGGGTATGTTTTCTAGTTCTCTATTGCATATCATGTTGCTTGCTACTTGAATTACGTGGCTTATGAATGATATTTTGCCGTTAGCAATTTTACACCATTTCCAACATGCTTGTGTTATGTATACCTATATATGTATTAATTGAGGGCATGCTTAGATTATTAATTTGATTAAAAATGATGTTGAGTAGAGGCCTATCGCGAGATAGGATGAAAGGGGGTGTTTTAGTCTGTCGGGCTCCTTCCCCTTTCATTCCATAATCCCCGGACCCAGTTTATCTTTGGTTTCGCAAAAGATCGGTTTGTCTTTAAATGGTTTCTTAATTTTTCCCTTTAAAAATTAAGTGGCGACTCATATTTGTTTTTTTTTTAATTTGAAAAATATTTGAAAAGTGGGTAAGAAAACCTGCGATATCCACATTTTTAGAAATTGATTTGAAAAGCTGTGGGTAAAGAATAACCTGCGATGTCCACACTTACAGAATTGTTTGCTATAGTTTTGCGCGGGCATGCTAGAGCCAAACGGGCTTGATGTGTGTGTGCAAAATAATTTTCTATCCGCTTGAGTGAGTGATACTCAAGACTTTAAGATCTGACTTCTAAACAGGGTGACCGTGTGTGTCACGCCCCGGAGCAGCATAAATAGAGAAAAATAAATTTCCTTTATGGGTCCATAGGGAATGACGGGTGAATAACCGCATTGTCATCTAATCAAACCAACAAACACCACGATAGGGAGGATGCTATTCATAGAACATAACTTATTAACATAATCAGAGGCTACAGCGGAAACTATAAAAGGTTTGGAAGCAACAGATGCCCAAGTACCAATTATAAAAGTCTACTAAAACTATTACAACAGCTGGCTTATAGTCTCAGGACTATACCAACAACATCAGTAGTACAAAAGATATACCAACTAACTATTACAAAGCTGCACGTCTTCTTCTCCAAGCCTTCAGCTCCAAGACCGGCAGAACATCAGTCTCCCGTCCTCAAGTCCTGCCAAGCTCTAGACATTGGAATGTCCAGGGCATAAACGCCATCAGCTTCGAATACAAAGCTGAGTGAGTACATTAAACAACACTCCTCACCGCTATTGTTTAGCATCTTAAAATGCGGTTAATCTCTTATCAATGACGTCACTCACGGACATAGCAGAGGTCTCATTAAACTATGCATGAATTCAACGATAACAGGAATCATATTAAATGAACTCAATAATAAAGATCATGGTATAAATATCTCATCACGTATTCACCAAATCCATGCATGTAACCCATGCAACCACCCATGCATCTACCTTTACGTCGGGACGCTGAATCCACGACTGAACCTTTATCTCATCATATCCGTACTCATATTCATATCTCTATCCATCTCTGTACCCATACGTCAATCCCATCATTCCAATCTGAAAACCATTAGTCGATACAGTAATGCCAATCGGAATCACCCGACTAGGCAGTAGGTCCTACAATCCCTTGATAGGGTTACCGGTCGTCTACACGGTACCACCTATCTGTAAACGATAGAACGGCACATCGGACGTCTTCAACGATGCGTATACCCTCACTGGTCGTCTACACAGCTGAGAATACATTAGAGCACTAGCCGGACGTCTTCAACGGTACACTGGACGTCTTCAACAGTGCATACGCATCACTGGACGTCTTCAACAGCGAGAGGCGCACTAGGAACTCTAACCATCCCACGTCCACCCGGCTCGTCAGCCGTTGATCCCACGGATCCAAAGTACCAATATCTCATTATTCCACATTGAAGCACATATCCCATTTCTCATCATATTCTCTTGTCTCGTCATAATACTATCCCATTTCTCATCAGATTCTCTTGTCTCTTTATAACACTATCCCATGCATGCTGACCACATGTTGTGAAATGCTCATATACTAAGTACAGGAAATACCACATGCTCTGTATTCAACATATCTACTCATTTCTGATTATTAACATGCTGTCGTATTCCATTCTACTATTCAGTTCAGCAATATTATCATGTAACAGTTAAACAGTTCATCTCATAACAGTGTTGCACTATCTCTTAGATTAACAATATCGCATAATAAAAGCATGGATCAACATTTAATCAACTAAACTGTTCATATTATAATCAACAGGAAATAAACATGTTCTGCAAGGTTCGATCGATTGAGGTCCTCTCGATCGATTGAAGTCAAACGAAGTTCGATTGATCGAAGTCATTTCGATCGCTCGAGGAAAAGTCGTTTCGATCGATCGAAGTTCCTTCGATCGATTGAGGAAGCGGTAAGTTCGATCGATCGAGAATAGTTCGATCGCTCGAACATCATCTTCTACCCAGAAATTTGGCAGCGACGAACAAAGATCTCGGGGTCACAATATAAATGTTCTAAACAGCATATAACACCCTAGAATCATTCTTCGAGTGAGTTAATGAACTCACCTCTCTCCGGTGGTCCGGTGGCGGCGTTCGAAGCTCCGCGGTGGCGGCTATGGTGAGTTCTCTTTCCTCTCTCTTTCTTCTCTGCTCTCTCTTTCTCTGTCCGTCTCTGTCTCTATTCTCCTCTTCTTCTGCTCCTCTTCTTGTTCTCTTCTTCTTCTTCTCCTTCTGCCCAAGCACATATATATATATATATATATCACACACACACATACGGTTACATATATATATATGGAACACACATACACACACAAGCTCTCTCTAACTCTCTAAACTGCCAAACACCACACACACACAAAACACACGTATATATATAGGGAAACAAGAAGGGCAGGTGGCAACCACGTAAACTGAAAATACAACGTTCGATCGATCGAAGTGAGTTCGATCGATTGAGAACAGGTCGGTTAAGGTTCGATCGATTGAAAGAAGTTCAATCGCTCGGGAAAGGGTACACCTCATAGAATCAGGTCGGCAGAGATTCGATCGCTCGAAGTATGTTCGATCGATTGAGAAAGCACAATGTTCGATCGATCGAAGTGAGTTCGATCGATTGAGAAAGATTCTTCCCCAAGGTTTCACACAAGCATACAGGGTCTTATTTATATAACCATGCATCCGAAAATACAGGGTATTACAGTGTGTGATGAGTAGGAAAGTACCCTCATCAAAAAATCTTTTGGCAGTACTGAATCGCACAACCCAAATAGTGCTAGGGTTTACTAGGTAAATAATCACAAACGATTAATAAAATACATATTTTATTAAATGTTTGGAGAATAAAACATACAACCAAAGAATAAAATCAAAACAGGCTCTGATTGTCCAAAGAATGAAAAACAATTGAGAAAATAACAAAAAGGACAGACCTATTTGCTATGAATGCAGAACAATTGATAACACACAGATTTGAATACTTTGAATGTTGTATGAGTGCTGTTGAATGCAGTTTATCGAGATGACGCGAGTGCCTTGCACGGTTGGCCTGCTTCTATATTTATAGCAGCCTATAGCAGTTCAGATAAGGCAAGGATTTAACTTGCGCTCCAAGTAGATGATTGATTGTAGAATCTTTCCTAATCTCCAATTCTTGTCTTATCCGGAGTCTTGATTGATTCAATCCCAATATTTTAGGGATTAGCCTTCCATATTCATTTGGACGTGATCAGATTCGCTTCCCAAATGGACTCTGCTTTCAAATTCAGGGTGTGTAGACACCCCATTTTGTCTGCTAATAGATTTAGGAGGCCACAAGCATGTCAAACCTCGATGATTAGAAAGATTGGATTTTTAGAGATTGCCTCTAACTCTCAAGAAATCAAAGAAATGACCAAAATGCCTCTAAAAGCTCAAAACTCTCCGAATTGGCCCAGAATCTCAGAAATCATTCGATATTGTTCTAAACAAAAAAATTATTTTAAAAGATAAATATTTGAAATCGTAAGCTCCCAGAGACCCCCGGAAGTCCCGGAAAGTCTCCGTTGACCGGCATGACCAAGGTTTGACCAAGTTTGACCAGATTTTGACCAAAATCATCCGAATTCGCCCAAAAGTTTCGAGATCATCCTAGATCATGTGAAAAGTCTTAAAATATGTTTTGGAAGAAAATAGGACGGAAACGTCACTGTTTGGAGGCTCCCAGAACTTCCCAGAATTTCCTGGAAGTGCACTGTTTGACTGATTTAACTGCAAGTTTGACAAAATCAAAGTCTCTTTTTTGATATCAAAATATTTTTATCAAATACTAGAGTTCAATAGCTTTCCAACGGTATATCACACATAATTTCTGGATCTAAAACGAATTTGTTATGAATTTCTGAAGGTGAAAAATGCGATCAATTCGAATTTTTCCGCGAATACCGCAAAACTTTACAAAATAACCCAACTCCAAACTATTTTTTATGAAAATTAAACCTCAATACCTTTTCAATGGTATATCACAATCTCAATTTGGATTTCGTATGAATTTTCTATGAATTTTGGACGAAATAGGGCCGTTTTGCGAATTCTGGGAGTTCCGGGGACCAAAATACAAATTTTGGTCAACGGAGGGGAGGGGGGGGGGGGTGTTGACTGCCGCGGTGGCAGTGGCTGAGTGCCGCGACGGTAGTGGCCGAGTGCCGCGGCGGCACTCTGGGTGATTTTTCATATTATTTTTTTTGTAATTTTTGATTAATTTTTGGGTTTTAATTCATATTTTCAATAAACAAAACAACATAGTTTTGAAATTTTGAAGATTTTGAACCAATTAGAGACTTTTTAAAATCCAAAATACCTCCCCAAATTGGCCTATAAATGAGACCCATTTGCTTCCATTTAGGAAAGAACTTGGAAGCCATTACAGAGAAATATAGAGAGTTATGGAGAAATAGAGAGAAGAATAGAGATTTTCTTCTTCAAAATCCAATCCAAATGTGAGTTTCAATTAGTTTTCTCAAAACTAAACTTGTGTTCATAAGATTTCAATTCATTTTCTTCATTTTCTTTGAGTTTTAGAGAGCAATCTGTACCCACATACACACATATATGAGAGGTTGAATGCTTGTGGTTCCACTATTGAATATCATCTATTGATTTGTTCATTTGCTTGCTTATATACAATGTTCATCTCTTTTTACCTCATTTCTTTTTTATTTTCTTTATTTACTTACAAGTTCATCGTCATCTAAATGATGACATGAAGTTTGAGGTGAGTGAATCCTTTTGGATAGTAGCTCTTGACCTCAAAAACATGTTTGATAGATGATGATTATAACCTCAGTACATCCCTATGTATTCTTGAGGTTATTTCCACAATAAAGCAAACCTTTCCAATAATCTTGGAGGTTCTCTAAATGAGTTAGAGGTTGATATTACAAGTTGTTTTAATCCTCTTTGAGTGTTGAAAATATACTTTCAAAACCCTTATTTCAAAGCCCTCCTAAAACGCTCAATATTTGGATTCCAAGAAATAAACCTTATTTTTCTAAAAAAATCTTCAAAACAGTGAGTTGTTTAACTTCAAAGAATTATTCTGAGTTCAATACTCAATGTATGAATGTAAGACCACTTGAAAAGTCTTTCCAACTCATTAGATAACACCCATGATTTTTGGTTTGACTTGAAAATACTTGAAAGGGGTGTATTTGGACCCAAATATTCTTTCCAGCCATTCTGTTTTCCTGTCACAACATCTGGGTTGACTTTCAACTTGTTTTACAGAAAAATTTTTCAAAGGGAGTGGTCCCAACTTATTTTTCCCTTTAACTTCAGTGTCTTAGGGAACTTTCTGTATAATATGGTTCTCTAGATGTATTTTTTTTTTTTTTAAATTTTCTATTTTTTTTTTGACATTTCAGTCGACAGTACGTATTCTGTTTCTGAGTGACCTCTATTTGTTTATATGATTTCTCTCAATCTATAATAGTTATTGAGGATTGACTTTTTGATTTGTGTTCTAGACACAATAAGGATGATCTCCATAAAAAATCATGCATTGAAAACATTCCTAACCCTACTTTTCAATTTCCACAAGATCAAGTCACTATTCTGCCCACTATTCACAGCAAGCACACTTTTACTTTCATTCTTTGATTTGATGCTTATATGCACTTCAAATTAGTTCAAATCTTAGGAAGTGGTCCATACTATATGTGTACATATCCCATGATGATTTCCTCCATGCATTCATTCATATTGTAGATTTCTATGTCACTTTAGAAAGCCCATGTACACAAGCCACCACAACCTTTGCACATTTTAGGATCATACATTGCATCCATGCAAGATTTGGGGTTTTTGTGACTCCCAATCTAAGAAGATTATAAGGATTGAACTTGATCAAACGTCTATGCTTCCCCTCGATCTAATCATCCTTTCTCATCCATCCCGGGGATTGAGAGGTCTTCTTTTCCCAAAGATTAACATGCATCATTCTAGCTTGCTAAGCATATTTTGATATCCCTGATTATTTGTTTCAAGAACAATCCATGTCCCCTCCTAGATTAGGAAAACTTTATTACTTGATATGTGATTAGACGATTTTTCTTAGGTTTGTTTGTGTGATCTCTCACCTTTGCATTGTGTGATATTTGACTTAAATCTTATGAATGATATCTTATCTTTTGATCTTCCATTTCAAAATTCTTGTGTGATGTAATATACTATCATAGTATTAAGTGTCGAACCATACATAGTATAAGATGATTATTCGGATGCTAATTGAGGCCCGTCGAAAGATGGGGCGAGTTGAGGGTGTTTTAGTCGCGACAAAGGCTCCTTCCTCTCTTGTACCAAAACCCCGAGCCAAGTTCTTTGGTTATGAAGAGTCGGTGATCTTTATCCGTTTGGTTGAGTCAAAATTAGATTTCTTGGTTCCTTAAAGACCAAGCGGCGACTCTGTATCTGTTTTCAATAGACCTTCCTTTTCTTTCTTTGATCCAAATCAATTTTAAACAAAAACAAAAAGAAGTGGAATTCCGCGTGTCCACAGGGTGACATCACCATGACAGCTAAAAGTAGAACCACCTTCCCCCTTTTGGCTCATCGGGCTCACATTATCACATCTTCAGTCAGATCAGGCTCGCAGCTTCCACTACTTGTCATGCTTTCCGACTTTCATGCCCGATGACAGTCTTACGAACGCATACTGATCAATCGGGCTTGTGTAATCGGCCTTTACCATTCATTCCTAGCAAGGTGTCCGATCATCATGCATGCCACTAATATCATCCATCGGGCTCCGGTCCTTACCAATGCCCATTTATACAAGTACGGTGCCCGATGAGTTTTGCCTTCTAATCGGGCTCCCACACTTGCTAATATTCATTTACGATAGTGCCCGATTGGTCAATATATGACTGACTTCACCTATCGGACTCTGCCAAACTTAAGACAACAACCTTGTCTTTCTGGACTTCGTGATGCTCACCTCCTGAGCCCGATAGGCGTTTGCAATCTCTGGGCCGATCACTCCTACTTGCTTTGAGTCGGCTATCCTCAAACTCATTTCAACACTCCATTCGGGCTAAAAACCTTTGGCGGTTTTTTGGTGCAAACAAGAATCAACAATAATTTTTGGAATAATTCTTATCAACTATAATTATATTGTATTCTTAGTTTCAATTCATTAGATGTTATCTATTGTAAACTTTTCTCTTTCAAAAAGCAGTTCCTATTTGCTTCTGTCTTTTAATTTGGAGATGGGGATCTACATTGAACGTTGAAACCTATGCTCCATGAACCCAACCAGCCACAAAAGTAATGTTATCCTTCCCAAATTTAATTGCGTTCCTAAATGTGTTAAACAGTTGTACCACATATTTTGGTAGTGGTCAGTGGTACAATGTATCACAATGCATGTGGTACAAATGTTGAAGCATTGGGAAGCATAGCTCTACGTACTCTTTCAACCATATATTGTAGGGTTAAATATGTTGGGAATTTAAAAACATGAAACTAAATTCCCCCAATAAACACACAGAAACACACCAACAATAATAAGCAAGCACAACAAAGAAAACACAGATTTCTAAAGGGTTCGGCAAAACCATGCCTAGAACCGAGAGACCATTCTTTTACTATTGACAATAAACAATTGGTACAAGAAAACACTTAAATTAAATCCCATAATCCAACCTCAATACCCTTTGTATACCCACTCTTAGTACCCCAAATAAATCACACACTCTCATCGTAGACCATGCACCCCCATGAGGGGAGACCCCCAACTTGGTACACCAAGGGCCTCCTTAATTCCTATACAGCATTCCCTTATATAGAGTTTATGACCCATTACTTGTTGGATAAGTAATACAATTCTATCAAGAAAACCAAATCACAATATGAATCTAGCCAAATCACAATCCCTAAATTAATGGGATTATCACACATGTAATATAACCTCAACCATCACCCCCATTATCACTTGTGGGAAAACTGCTCAATCAATCTATCACACATGATCAGCACCCCCACAACAGGAGCACTCACAAAGCTGACAACTTTGCAACCGTTTACCATTGACCGTCTTTCCATACCAGCATGCACACCCCGAATCAATATGGACTCAACACCTCTGATTCATCAAATTGCGACCAATATATGTGCAGCTGCTCCAAGTTAAATATACCCATTAACTCCTCCAAAGAAGAGTCTCGATAGCTCATTTTCCCCAATAGGATTTCCCCTCACCATCGTCTGAAACGTGAAATAAACCATTCACTAACTTGTAAGAATTTTTTCATCGAGAACTTGGGATTACAGCTCTACCAACCAGATGACACAAACCATTCACACTTCTCTCAATCGCCGTATGTGATTTCAACAACAATATTAGATTCCTCCACAACTTTGGGATCAATATCACACTACCCAAATAACAAACCTGCTCCAAAATATTTGATCAACGTTCCTACGTGTAGTATCCTAACAATTACCTCTATCAAGTGATTGCACCCGTGTTTGCCAATGCCTTCTTAGAACCTGTCACGACCCATCCCACTATGCGTGAAAATAGGACACGTGGTACGCCACCGAGGCTCATCCAATTCCATTAAAGGTCTTAGCAATGGAATAAACATAAGTAGAATGCATAAAATCGGAGTTATAAAATTTTTTCCCTTTTTAAAACACTTAAAAAAATAATTCATTTTGAAAATAGCAATCCAATCGACTGGGTTAGTCCTCTAGTTGACTGTGGTGCCAAACTTCCAGTCGACTGGTAATCGTCTGGTCGACTGGACTTTGATCCAGCAGAATGTCTTGGTTTGGTACAGGTTCCAGTCGACTGGTTTGTCTAAAACTGGGAGGGACTTTGGTTTAAATAGTGGGTTCAATCGACTGTGATCCCAGCCCAATCGATTGTTTTCCCTTGCTACTATACATTCTACACAATTTAAACTCTAAGGTTATCCGAACTCATCCCAAATCAATACCAACTGAAATGCAATACAATACCAACATTCTATATTATACAAGAACTTAGAACAAGATCATGCACAGAATTACTAATAGATCTCGAATACTACAAGTGTTTCGCGATTCCAAAACATAATACTTCCTATGATTATTTTACAATGGGGATAACTATAAAATTATGTACATGTGGTTTAGGACTCGTGTGCTTCCACGGGCTCACTTCTCACGTTTCTTTTTTCCTTTTTTCTTCTCACTTGCAATGGAGTAAAGCTCTACTCCTCAGCTATATACTGAGTGCACAATTCTAAACAAATTCTTATATGACAATTCATGCTCTAAACATCAAAACACATCAAAATAGTTTTCGAGGTGAGAGATACGAATTCATCCGATAATGAGATTAGGAAATTGTTGCCGTAGAGGGCCTTCTCCCAACCACCCATCCAAGTATCCTGGTATGGCCTTCTCATAAACCACACACTGTGCCCTGGTAGGGCCTTCTCCCAAACCATACATTGTAGTCGTCGCTAAAAAATTCTCAAACATCGAGGAGCTTACCCCGGATGAAATTGTGTCAATCCTCCCTTTAACTCACATAAATATATAGCATGCTCATATAATCATATATACATGCTTTTTATACAATTTCACGTGCATAATTTGTTGGGTTTGTGCCCTCAAACTATTACTAAATGTATATGACATTGACATTTTAATATATGGATATCAGCTTTACATTTCATTATGTATGTTTCTTTCATGAGATGATTGTAAATCCTTAAGTATCGTAGTAAGTAATTCGTATATGTATGAGATATATACATGTGAGCTATATATTACTATTCTTTGACACTTAAAACTTGTCACAGTTGATGATGAGACTGGATATCTCATCAGGTATACACTGTAGCATGATTAATTATCATTGGATGGAGTGATTAATCTCAATCACTAGAGTATAACTCTTAGTTAGTATGCTAGTGCTTATAGTGCATTAACAGAACTAAAATTTTCAATTGACACTCAAGACTGTCAACAGTCAATAAGAACTCATAACTTGTATAAGGCATGTATTCTCAATCTTGAGACAATTATGAACACAGACTATGGATATGGCTGCTTTGACTTACTAATCAGTGGGCTCTATAAAATATCAACACCTGGGTATCTTGGGTATGTCATGTTCACAGGGTTATGAACATATATTGTCAAGATAGAATCTACCCTCTGTTAAAGAGTAAGCATTCCCTTGAGAATATCATCAAGTTGATTACTGAGAACTGCAGTCTTGTTGATAAGTATTTATCAACATGTTTGGTAATCATGAGAGGTGAATGGGACTCAAGGAATAGAAGATGTAATCATCATTCAGGTTGACAGTAACAGTTATCCGACTACCTGAATATGATTATGAATGTAATACCCTGTATTTTCAGGTATATATATATATATCCCTAGTACCTTTCTTAGTCTTTGGTGAGTTTGAGATCCCAATCAATTGCCCTTATCCCAATCGATTGCTATTCCAATTGATTAGATATTTTACTAATTGATTCCATTGCTACCGACCTGATCCATGACGTGGCACATACCAATCGATTGGCACCTGGTACCAATCGATTGGGAGTAGCTGAACTTGGCCACCTCATTTGGTTTGTGTGGTTGTGATTGTTTCCCTCTCCTTATATATACCCCTTCCCTTATACTTATATATGTTTGCTTGTGTGTGTGTGTTTGAGAGAGAGAGTGCTATATACTCTTATATATATGCATACATATATTGTATATATACACACGCACACTCTCGGGTTAGAGAGAGAGGGAGAAGAAGAAGAAGAAGAAGAAGAAGAAGAAGAGGAGACCAGAGAGAGAGAGAGAGAGAGCAGAGAAGGATAGGAGAGAGATCACTCACCATAGCCGCCGACGCGGAGCTCGAGACTCCATCATCGGAACACCGGAGAGAGGTGAGTTTCATTAACCCACTCAAGGGATGATTTTTTGAGGTGTGTGTATGTGTTTAATAACGTGCATAGAAGAGAAGAGAAACCCCCAACATTTTTATAATAAAACCAGATTGTTTTGAGGAAGAAGACAGAGTCCAATCGATTGCCTTTGGATTCAATCGATTGGTTATATTCCCAATCGATTGCCATGGGTTCCGATCGATTGGTATGTCAATCGATTGGTATTTTGTCCAATCGATTGCCATGTTTGGCCAATCGATTGGATATGAGCAGAATGTTATTTGTATGTTGCTTATGATATATTGGACTTGTTAATAATTGTACCATATGTGTTATTGCGATATGTGGATAAGATATATACGTGCTATGTCAGGACTAGACTTATATGCAGTGATCGTTAATATTACAAGATAAATTATTCTATGTTAACTGTCGATATGAGATGAACTGTTTAACTGCCATACTATTAAACTGAATAGTAAAACGGAACACGACTGCATGTTAACAATCAGTAATGAATAGACATGATAAATACAGAGCATGTGGTAATTCTTGTATCTAGAGTATGAGCATTACATAACATGTGGTCAGCATGCATGTGATAGTGATATGAAGAGCTGAGAGGATATGATGAGAAATGGGATATGTGCTTAAATGTGGAATAATGAGATATGTGTACTTTGGATCCGTAGGATCAATGGCTGACGAGCCGGGTAGACGTGGGATGGTTAGAGTTCCTAGTGCGCCTCTCGCTGTTGAAGACGTCCAGTGTACCGTTGAAGACGTCCGGCTAGTGCTCTAATGTATTCTCAACTGTGTAGACGACCAGTGAGGGTATACACATCGTTGAAGACGTTCGATGTGCCGTTCTATCATTTACAGATAGGTAGTACCATGTAGATGACTGGTTACCCTATTAAGGGATCGTAGGAATTACTGCCTAGTCGGGTGATTCCGATTGATATTTTTGTATCGACGTATAGATATCAGATTGGTGTTATTGTATCGACGTGTGGAAATCAGATTGGTATTATGGTGTCGACGTATGGATATGGATGAGAAATAAGAACATGGATATGGAAATGGATATGAATATGAGAATGGTTTAGTAAGACGATTGTTCAGTCGTGGATTCAGTGTCCCGACGTAAAGGTATATGCATGGGTGGTGGCATGAGTTTGGTGAATACGTGATGAGATATTTATACCATGATTGTTATTATTGTTTTCATTTAATATGTTTCCTGCTATCATTGAATTCATGAATAGTTTAATGAGACCTCTGCTATGTCCGTGAGTGATGTCATTGTTAAGAGATTAACTGCATTTTAAGATACTGAATAATAACGGTGAGAAGTGTTGTTTAGTGTACTCACTCAGCTTTGTATTCAAAGCTGATGGCGTTTGTGTCCTGGACATTCCAATGTCTAGAGCTTCGCAGGCCTTGATGACAGAAGACTGATGTTCCGCCAGACTTGGAGCTAAAGGCTTGAAGACAAAGGCGTGCTGCTTTGTAATAGTTAGTTTGTATATCTTTTGTACCGCTGTTATTATTGTTATAGGCCTCAGACTCTAAGTTAGGTGCTGTAATAGATTTAGTAGACTTTTATAATTGGTACTTGGGTATCCGTTGCTTCGAAACCTTTTATATTTCCGCTGTAGCCTCTAATTATGTTGATAAAATATGTTCTATGAATAGCATCCTC
Source organism: Hydrangea macrophylla (assembly GCA_033977485.1). Lineage (NCBI taxonomy): Eukaryota > Viridiplantae > Streptophyta > Magnoliopsida > Cornales > Hydrangeaceae > Hydrangea > Hydrangea macrophylla. Next base: position 76,862,993 of record CM066985.1, on the reverse strand, counting down.
CCAATTGTTGTGTTTATTGGATTAAGTAGATGACAATGTGGTTATTTACCAGTCACGAACCTACGGGACCAAAGAGGGACTTTTTTTTCTCTATTTTTGCTTCTCCGGGGCGTGACAATGAATGTTGATGGTAGAGGAACATTAGTACACCATACAAGTCTAGTTGTCGCTTCAGATATGTTCTTTTGCATTCAAGTTCAGTTATCATTTTATAGTGAAGTAAACGTTAACTGACCAGTTGGTTAATTTGCTGATCAAAGAGTTTGGTCATAGGAATTAATAGCTGGTCTAAGACAACAATAAAGAACCTAGGAGGTCCCACTCTTAGCTCTGCTAGGATGCTTGGAACGGCTCGTAAGGATATTATCAACATAGGTTCGATCGATTGAAGAAGTCTCAATCGATTGAAGTCAAGGCAGGTTTGATCGATCGACGATTTGATCGATCAAAGCCACTTTGATCGATCAAACTTAAGGTCGGTTTTGGGAATATATAAATAGGGCAGCTGCATAAATAAAATAAAAAAGAGTTCGTCATTTTTATAAACCAGAAGCTGCAAAAACCGTTTTAGAGTTCCCAAACCTTCTTATCCTCTCCATTAGAGATCCCACCATCTCTAGCCTCTTCGGGAAGCATTTATAGGAGACATAAGGGTAAAAATAACCTAATGGAGGCTGCCGAACAATCAAGGAAGAAGACAATCAGAATTGGGTTCAAGACCAGAGGTACAAACTCTTCTTCCGATTTTGTATACGCATCTATAGAGTTAATAAGTAGTAGATCCGGGCATGACAATAAGTTTTTGTAACTTAATCTTTCCGCTGTGTGTTTGAGAAGAATTTTAAACCTATTTTTCCTACAATTTGTGTCCGAGCCACGCTTGTTTGAATCTATAGATGTGTTTTGGAACACTAATTTTGATTTGCATGTTGATTTTAGAACTGTTTTCAAAACTGCATCATGACAAATCTATTTTTGCAGCAGTCTCATAGCAAAATACAAATCTGTGATTGCATGGGATGCATGGTGGGTTCGATCGATTGAAGCATGTTCGATCGATTGAACCTTGATGTTCTCAAGCGATCGAACTGGTTTTGATCGATCGAACTTTGTTTTATTCGATCGATTGAATGTGTTTCGATCGATCGAGATCGATTCTTTGTCCAGATATTCTTTTCATAGTTTTAAATGTTTTAAAATTATTTATTTGAATTTTATATTATTTTGTAAAAATTTTCAAATCATTCTGTGAAATTGAAAGTTCAACCAATTGAACTATGTTCAATCTATCGAAGGTTCGAGCGATCAAACTTCTGTAGATCGATCAAAGTGTGACAAAGAACTGACATGCTGTTTTAAGTTCTAAATCGGCATAGAAAGAGTTTATGTACTGTGTGAATCAATTAGGGGTTCCAATAGTTACATATATTTGTTATATATGCATGGATGTGCGTAGGACTAACCCTTTTGTAGCAAGATTAGTCCACTATCTCCCATGGCACCATGATCAGTTTTAAATTTTGTATTTAATATTTGTGATTGGTGTAATTTTAATTATTGGTTTGTTTTAAGGCATATGTAAAGGGCTTTGTGACTTCAATCCTACGAATATAAAAGTCGCACCGATTTCCCTAGCCTTTTATTTATTGTTGTTGTTTCTATTTCTAGATGAATTGTAAGCTTCGAAAGAAGCATAGGACCAATGTAATAGAATTAAAAAATTCATGAAGATGGAGGAGCAAGCCATTGTCCATGAAGATGGAGCTGGAGGCGATCAAACCAAGAAAGAGGTTCTATGGAGATAAAGCCATGGGAGATAGAGGCATCGTTTAGATGTCTTTATTTCATTTTAGTTTTTTTTGTTTATGTGCTTGGTTTGTGATTGGCATTTAATTATATTGTTACTACTTGCATGCACGTAAAACAAGTTTTCTAAAATAAAAGTCAAAAACTGTTTTAACGCATTAGTAAACATTGGATGTTTATGGGTAATGTGTGGAAACAAATTTTCAAAAGCAAAATCCTTTACTACCAAATATAGTGGGAGAGGGTCTTATTTATAACATCCACAATATTTTATTAACAGTTCATTGTAAGATAAATAGTGCATTCTGTGTCACCTCGCCAGGGGTGATCATTCCATATGACGAGTACACTACTCATTGGTTACTAGATGTGAACTTCCTATATATAGGATCAATCAGACGTGTCAGAGGGTGACCACCACACGGAGGCGCTACTTGGGGCGATTGTGATTGGATCCTAGTTAATGGTACACACTAGCTAAGCTATAGATAAGGGATCCCACATGGGGCATTATTCAGAAACTTAAAGATCAAATAGCTCGGGAGTCATAACTTGTTTTGCAAGAGTTGTATAGCGGAAAAGTCATGATTAATCGAAAGATCGAGTATTGACTGCCACACGGAGGCTATACTTTTTCGCTTTGATATTCTGGCGACTTTGTTTTTTAAATAAGAGTTTTAAGGATTCTTTTATTTCAAAACTGTCACACTTTGATATCCATATTTATTTTTCTTTTGATTTTTTCAGTAAATCGTTATGTCTGGATCTACATTTAGTCCACTTGCCACAATACTCACTAAGAACAAGTTAACTGGAAACAACTACATAGAATGGAGATGTAACCTTGACATTGTTTTAACTACGGAGGATCACATATATATCCTCACCACCCCATGCCCCAAAGAACCTGCTACAAATGCTATGGTTGCTGTTAGACGCGAGTTTGATAAGTAGAAGAAGTCGAATAGAATGGCTCGTTGTTACATATTGACCTCTATGGTTAATGTGTTGCAACACCAATACCAGTCGAATAATCCTGCTAGTGCCATTATCAATCCCTAAAAGAGATGTTTGGGTATCATGGCAGACCTGCTAGATAGGTTGCCATGTAGAAGATAATGAGTGCTAAGATGTCGGAAGGGACTCCAGTCAAAGAACATGTTTAAAAATAATTGGTTTTTTGAATGAACTAGAGACCCTAGGTGCCAACATCGATGCACAGACCCAAGTTGGTATGATCCTCAATTCGGTGTCATCATCATTCACTCAATTCAAACTTAATTATAATATGAATCAAATGAATTTTCAATAAGTGAATAAATGAGTTCTTTACTGGTAGCGGAAAGGGTGATCAAACCTGGGGGCAACATTTTGAACGTTGAGAAAAGCTCTTCCTCTTCCCGATCTGTGCCAAAAGGAAAGAAAGGAAAGAAGAAGGCTGGCACTGGTGGTCCAAGTGTTGGACCGGTCCCTAAGATTGTAAAATCTAAGGGAAAAGGTAAGGGTAAGGGGAAGGTGGGTGCCCAAGGTAAAGGAAAGTGTTTCTAATGTTGTGATAAGGGCCACTAGAAGAGGATTGTCCAGAATTCTTAACTATAAGAGTTCAAGGTATGATTGAATCATATGTGATTGAAGTAAGTTTTATTACGGATACTTCAAACACTTGGTGCATTGATTCTGGTGCGACTAACCATATTTGTAATTCATTACAGGGGTTCAGATCAACCAAGAGGTGCAGTGATAGGGAGATTGTACTTACTCTAGGTTCTAGTGCAACCGTTTTCGCGGTTGATATAGGAGTAGTAGCTTTAAAATTTTTAGACAATAAAGTTTTGATTTTATCAGATGTACTTTACGTCCCTTTAATGAGACATAATTTAATTTCAGTGTCAAATTTATAGAATAATGGCTATTCTTTTCATTTCGAAACTGAAGTTGTGATAAAAAGAAATGGTACGACAAGGCTTTGGCATATGAGGCTTGGGCATATCAATCCGAATAGGATTGGAAGACTAGTCAAAGAAGGGATCTTAGACGATTTGGTTCTCAAACCAATGGAAGTCTGCAAGTCTTGTTTGGAGGGTAAGATGACCAAAAGGCCCTTTTTAACAAAGGGCAATAAGACAAATGCATTGTTGGAATTAGTTCATATTGATGTGTATGGACCAATAAATATTAGAGCAAGGGGTGGTTATGAGTATTTCATAGCATTTACTGATGACCACTCTAGGTATGGATATATGTACCTAATTCAAAGAGTTTAGGGCTGAAGTGGAGAAGCAATTGGGCACACATATCAAGGCCATTTGATCTGATCGAGGCGACGAGTACCTCTCTAATGAGTTTATTGGTCACCTCATACAGAATGGGATTCTATCATGGTTGACTGCACCTGGTATGCCTTAGCAGAATGGTGTAATGGAAAGAAGGAATCAGACTCTTTTAGACATGACTAGGTCGATGATGAGTTATTCCGAGTTACCATTATTCCTTTGGGGTTATGCTTTGGAAACCGCTACATACATACTAAATCTAGTACCAAGCAAATCTGTTCCCAGACCCACGGGAGATGTGGATTGGGCGCAAGCCTTCTTTGCAACATCTCTGGATATGGGGGTGTCCGGCACATATGCTGAAAGAAAAGATGAGCAAGTTGGATTCTAGATTGGAAGTATGTTACTTTGTAGGGTATCCAAAGGAGACTTATGGATGGTATTTTTATGATCCAAGAGAACAAAAAGTGTTTGTTAGTACAAATGTTGTTGTCTTGGAGGATGATTATATCATGAACCATAAACCTAAGGGAGGGATAGATCTTAGAGAGATAGAAGGAGAGCCTTCAGTCCTACCCGCAGTTGATAACAATATAAGACAAGAAAATATTACTTCTTCACCCATTTTCGCACCAGTACCTCATCGTAATAGGAGGATTGTCAGCTAGCCTGATAGATATATTTTCTTAAGAGAAGTTTTGAAGTTGTCTCCATAGAATCTGAATCTGATTCTACCACGTATGAAGAGGCAATGACTGATGTTGATTCAGCTCATTGGGTTAAAGCTGTGAAGGTTGAATTGGAACCTATGGATTCCAATCAGGTCTGGGATCTTGTAGAACTTCTAGCCAATATTAAACCCATTAGCTGTAAGTGGGTCTATAAGAGGAAAAGAGGATCTGATGGAAAGGTTGAGACCTTTAAGGCAAGGCTTGTAGCGAAAGGTTATACTCAAAGGGAGGGCATTGACTATGAGGAAACTTTTTCGTCGGTAGCTATGCTCAAGTCCATCAGGATGCTCTTATTCATTGTTGTATGCTTATATTATGAGATCTGGCAGATGGACGTCAAGACTGCATTCTTGAATGGCAATCTTGAGGAGGACATCTATATACAGCAACCAGGTTGGTTCATAGCTGGTGGAAAAGGTAACTTGGTATACCAATTGCAAAAGTCAATTTATGGGCTTAAGCTGCCATCCAGGAGTTGGAACATTCGTTTTAACCAAGCGGTCAAATTATTTGGGTTCATATAGAATCTGGATAAACCTTGTGTATACAAGAAGTGTGAAGGGAAAGTGGTGGCCTTTCTTATTCTTTACGTTGACGACATTCTACTTATAGGGAATGATGTAGCGGTATTGTCAACGGTTAAGGTTTAGCTAGCTAGTACTTTCGATATGAAGGATCTAGGAGAGGTGAGCTATATCCTTGGGATAAAGCTCCTCTTTTGGGATTATAAGCGAAAGATAATGGGATTATCTCAAGCTAGTTATATCGATAAGGTGCTAACTAGGTTTTCAATGGATAATTCGAAGAAAGATTTATTACCTTTTAGGCATGGTTTGGCATTCTCCAAGGACCAGGTCCAAAGACACAGGAGGAGAGGAATCGCATGGTAGGAGTTCCCTATGCTTTAGCAGTGGGAAGTCGCATGTATGCGATGTTGTGCACTAAACCAGATATCTGCTTTGCTGTTGGCATGGTTACTAGATATCAATCGAATCCAGGTCCAGAGCACTTGACAGCCGTTAAGCACATTCTTAAGTACTTGAGAAGGACTAAAGATTACAGGTTTATGTACGGCGGTGATGAGTTAATTCCAATATGATACAGTGACTCGGACTTTATGTCAGATAAAGCTTCAAGGAAGTCGATGTCCAGACATATCTTTACCTTGGAAGGTGGTGCTAATAGTTGGAGGAGTATTAAGCAGAAATGCATTACAGGCTCAACTACAAAAGCTAAGTATGTGGCTGCTTGTGAAGCCGTAAAGGAAACTGCTTGGCTTAAGAATTTCCTTATGGAGCTCGAGGTGGTATCAGCGTCGCTGTCACTAATTACGCTATACTACGATAATAGTAGGGCAGTGGCGCAGCCCAAGGAGCCAAGGAACCACAGAAAGGGAAAGTACGTAGAGCAGAAAAATCATCTAATTTGAGATATAGTTTAACGTGGAGATGCAACTGTCCGCAAGATTGCCACCTCTGACAATCTTACAGATCCGTTTACAAAGGCCTTGCCACAGAAGGTCTTTGACCGACATCTAGATAGTTTAGGTCTCAGATGTAGTCCTGAATGGTTATGAGTACAAGTGGGAGTTTGTTGGGTTTGTCCCCTCAAACCATTACTATATGTATGAGACATTGACATTTTAATATATGGATATCAACTTTGCATTTCATTTTGTATGTTTCTTTCATGAGATGAATGTAAATCCTTAAGTATCGTAGTAAGTAATTCATGTATGTATGAGATACATACAAGTGAGATACGTATTGCTATTCTTTGATACTTAGAACTTGTCACAGTGGATGATGAGACTGGATATCTCATCAGGTATACACTGTAGCATGATTAACTATCATTGAATGGAGTGATTAATCTCAATCACTAGAGTGTAACTCTTAGTTAATATGTTAGTGCTTATAGGTCATTGATAGACCTGATTTTTTTATTGACACTCAAGACTGTCAACAGTCAATATGAACTCATAACCTGTATAAGGTACGTGTTCTCAATCTTGAGACAATTATTAACACAGACTATGGATATGGCTGCTTTGACTTACCAGTTAGTGAGGTCTATAAAAGATCAGTACTTGGGTATCTTGGGTATGTCATGTTCACAGTGGTGTGTACATATATTGTCAAGACAGAATCTACCCTCTGTTAAAGAGTAAACATTCCCTTGAGAATGTCACCAAGTTAATTATTGAGAAGTGCAGTCTTGTTGATTAGTAGTTATCAACATGTTTGGTAATCATGAGAGGTGAATGGGACTCAAGGAATAGAAGATGTAATCATCATTCAGGTTGACAGTAACAGTTATGCGACTACCCGAATATGATTATGAATGCTGACGGTAGAGGAACATTAGTACACCATACAAGTCTAGTTATCGTTTTGGATATGTTCTTTTGCTTTGGAGTTCAGTTATCGGTTTATAGTAGAGTAAACGTTAACTGACCAGTTGGTTAATTTGCTAATCAAAGAGTTTGGTCATGAGAATTAACAGTTGGTCTGAGCCAATAATAAAGAACGTAGGAGGTCCCACTCTTAGCTCCTCTAGGATGCTTAGAAAGGCACATGAGCAACTTATCAAGACAAGTTTGATTGATCGAAGGAGTCTTGATCGATTGAAGTCAAGGCAGGTTCGATCGATTGAAAGTGGTTCGATCGATCGAAGCCATTTCGTTCGATTGAACTTAAGGTCGGTTTTGGGAATCTATAAATAGGGCAGCTAAGTCCAAAAAAAAGTGTTCGTCATTTTTATAAACCAGAAGCTGCAGAAACTGTTTTAGGGTTCCCAAACCTTCTTATCCTCTCCATTAGAGATCCCATCATCTCTAGCCTCTTCGGGAAGCACTCGTAGGAGACATAAGGGTGAAGACAACCTAGTGAAGGCTGCCGCACAATCAAGGAAGAAGACAATCAGATTTGGGTTCAAGACCAGAGGCATAAACTCTTCTTCCCCTTTTGTATATGCATCTATAGAGTTGATAAGTAGTAGATCGGGCATTCGAATAAGTTTTTGTAATTTAATCTTTCCACTGTGCGTTAAATAAAAATTTTAAACCCATTTTTCCTACATAATTAATGGGCCTAATTAATAAGTGAATTTCGCCCGGATCCAAAATATCAAGTCGGATATTTAAATACATGAAATTCCTTTTAATTCATAAGTCTAAAATTCATACCTCGAGCTATAGTCCTATAATTTTAGGAGAAATACTGGAAGCCCGATTCTATGCCGAATCTCTGTTTATAAATGATTCCTACAAGTATACACATATTTTTTCCAAATTCCTAGAATTAGGATTTTCGTAAAACTTAACCAAACAAGGCCTAAAAGGTATCAAAATGTAGCTCTTACCTCAAGGAGTCTGAATATGAAATCTGGAGAAAAATAAACGAGTAGAAGTTTATCGTTTTGCGTCGGGAAGATCGAAGCATCAAAATCTCCCAAATCTCCTAAGCTCCAACTTTTGATTTTGAGATATTTTATGAAAATATCTCACCTACACTATGTATAGGCACAACTCTCGGGAATTACGTTTATCTTCCCACGAGTTCTCAAAACTTTTAATTACTCCCCGAAACATCTTACACGTCTATTTTATTACTTCACGAGTGAATTTTATAATTCATAAAAGTTTTCGTCTAAGTTCCGTTTGTCGCCGTAATTACATTTCGAAAACAAATTTCGTGGAATCTCTAGATAACCTATCTTTTGTAGTGTATCTTATTGATTATCACTAAATCCACCAAAATGATCTTAATCAAGATCGAAACTATCAGAATTTACACTACACAAGTAAATTTTACTATTCATAAATACCAGAAAATATCAAATATAATTTAAGTCATGATATAAATATCATCTACCCGTGTCAATGCCTTATGGTTCTCCGATTACCGTGTTCTCAATTGACACTCTACGTTGACTCATAGTCAACCTCAATCAATTTTTTTAAACAACGTTAATAATTTCCAGAAATTCACTTCTGCATTTAAAATGATTATTTTTCTGGGACAGGTGTGACAGAACCCATCAGATTATTTTCTCCAGAAGCACATATTTACCGTACCCAGAATCTAATAACCCAAGAGAAATGTCTATACAAGTGGAGTATGAAAACCCCTCTACCATACGTAACCGGCTACAATCACAGTAGCATTGAAATCGTCTTCTACCTAGATCCTGACCTACTTCTTCATCTGTTCTATCACCAAAAAACAATCCCAATCCATACAGAATCTCACAAATTTGTACCAATCGATCAATCCACATCCCCTGAAAACCTTATAAATGATCTCTGCCATAAATTCTAAATAATATAGCTATTCACACCAACTACTTGAAATTCCAACCAATCAAAACCTTAAATGCAATACACCTTAGCACACTGGATAATTTTCCTATCCAAGCTTTTAAAGTCCAAACAGAATATAACCTTTCTGTGTGACCCTAAAAACTTGACCTCCTCATAATTAACGCTTCCTACAACGGTTGCTTTAATCGGCTCCAATGGCATGCGGCTATGTTCCAAACACATTACTACGATTATTTTTTTCCACTATTATTTCTTTATCACCGAACAACTATTCTACTACTACCATGTGTCTGCCCACCATGATCGGACCACCACAACTCTAATACCACTTGTTGGGAATTTAAAAACGTAGAACCAAATTCCCCCAATAAACACACAGAAACACGCCAACAATAATAAACAAGCACACCGAAGAAAAAACCGATTTCTACATGGTTCGGCAAAACCATGCCTACATCCACATCCGAGAGACCATTCTTTTACTATTGAGAATAAACAATTAGTACAAGAAAACACTTAGATTAAATCTCATAACCCAACCCCAATACCCTTTGTATACCCACTCTCAGTACCCCAAAGAATTCACACACTCTCACTGATCTTGTCAAAATCAAGATATAAAAGAATACTCTACTTTAAAAGATTTATAGTGTAGAAGTAAAGGTCGAACCCACAGAGATTGAACTACTAAAACACTTTAATTTTAAAACCTAAACCTAGTTAATTAAGAAAATAGAATTTTGAATTTGATTTTAATTAAACTAAGAAACTCTGGAAATAAATCTAACTATAAAATCGATTAAAAGTTATTTTGATAAATATGTGTATTGAGCCTAGGATTGCAAATCCATCACTAGCTTCATAATAAGGGTATCTATGCATTCAATTAGCTTATTACATTGGATGATAATGGAGAATCATAGCTACAAGCACAATTCCTCCGTTAAAATGATAATTATGATTCAAGCATCAATGTGATTCATCTTTGGTTGGCATTGAGTGTCTAACACTCAACTAGGGTTGTTGCGCACTCTGTCTTCCCTAGGCATGAACTATTTGACTACTTAATATCACAACTCAAATAAGCACTATTATAATTAAATAATCTATACAAGCACACCAAATATAAATTATTGAGCACATCACATTCAAAATAGATCGAAGACAAGAATAAACTTTGAAAGCAATGATTTGAGCTATAAAGTACGATTTTATTATTCAAAATCCTCGAAACATGTAATCATCATCCATACATAATAAATCTAAAAGAAAAACATAAATAACAACCTATTACTTGGCTAGGGTTTCATTGAAATCCCAGATCTCGATTTAGGCAGCCATAGATTCGAAAATTGGCAAGAAGTTGATGGAGGAGGCCATCGGAATTCCTGGTCTTCTTTTTCTTCTTCTTCTCCTTGCTTCTCCTTTGTCAATGGCTGAAGTTTTAGTTGTGGAATGATGTGGATAGTATTGTGTGACCCCAATTTTACTTAAAAGAGGACATAAATAGATATAGATTTGGAACAAGTTTTGGAGGCTTTCCTAAACTTAATCACACTAAAACTGTCGTATTTACATTTCTGGACATCGTATTCACAAACCACCTTTGTTGGGCGCTCTAATTTGACAAAATATGAATTTTTGGTAAAAAAGGAAGGTCGCTTTCGTAGAATTACGATAACTTTTTGCTCGAACCTTGGATTGACTCGCCGTTTGTGGCCACACGTCTGTAACTTGAAGATCTACATTTCTATCTATGGTAAAATTTTTCAAATTCAGATTCTTCAATGTCAAAAATACAATTTACCAAGGCTACTATTGTCTCTAACTTTCTCTAGAATCACCTTATGAGCATAGAATTTCTTCCAAAGCCACTAATCGTTGAGTTTTAGAGCATTTTCAAGTTAAAGCTCCAAAAACCTACGAATCATTGAATACTTATTAAAAACACTTAATAACTAACTGAAGTAGGCTAACAAAGCGTATCTTCAAGACTATAAACGGAAACTATTCGTCGTCGATCACTCCCCCAAACCAATACTTTGTTGGTCCTCAAGAAAAGAAAAACATAAAAATAAATACTACTATACTTAAGAATCCTAACTCACTATTGCAGGCAACGCGATTGTATTTATCATATGCAACAAGCCTTTTAAACTCCTAGGTGTCCCTAGTAGGACGAGTGAAGTCTCGTGAGAGTTCTTGTTAAATAAGATAGCCACAACCATCTTTATTTCATTATACATTTAAAAATTTTATTAAAAACAAAACATAACATTCAATACTCCTTATTTATAAAATAGTGATTTGAAATAGAATAACGAACAAAAAGAAACGGAACCAAACGTCCACCTATGTAATGAAAAATAATCCCAAGCACATGCATCGTATAAATCAATAGAGTTTATTATAAAATTGCACATGTGTGTTGTTGCAGTCAAATGAACACGCGCCTGTCATGAACTTGGAATATAACTCAGATAACCATCCAACTATGCTTTAACTACGAATCTCACAATGTTAATTACACTCTTAAATAAAATGTTCATAACATATGTAATCTCTCTAATATATGGGAGCAAAGAAAATATTTTTCAAAATGAGAAACACTCACGTATGACTTGAAAAAAAAGTATCACACGAAAGAACAATAGTCTCATGGATAGGACGCCAACAGTCAAGAAAAATTAATCGTTACCATGTTTTAATCCCCCTCCCATCATTTACATATCCAAACCATGTTTTCTAGGATCAAATATGACTTTTCAAAGGTTGTAACGTGGCTCAGGTAATGAAAAATGATAGAAATGATTCATTAAGTAGTTTTAGAGTGGTGTTGTAAGGCATTTTTTATTTCGTTAATCATCTCTTCTACCAACTTTCATCTTTTCATTCTCTTCTTTTCAAATATTTTTTTAATTTCTTTCATCTTCTTTTTTTTCTTCTCCAAACCTTTTTCTTTTTCTTTTCCTTTTCGTTGCTTTTGAAATGAATATTCATTGAATACCAAGGCAACTACCCCAAACATCATCTTTTTTTCTTCTTTTTCTCAATCAACACATCGCCTTAACACCACTAAAAGTTTATCAATCTTTTAGTGGTAAACTCCAAGTTGGAGGAAAAAAAGGATCATGTTGATTAAAGAAAGAGAGGCACTTTAAAGGCTCAAAGGGGCGAACTAAGAAAATTTTATCATTTATCTGGATAGGTCAAAGGTCAAAAGGGTGAAAAACAAAGAAGGCCTAAAATCACGTCCTAAGGTGATACAGTTCTTCAAAGTTTACAATGGAAGATTATTTAGCATAACAACAAATATTTTAACTTGATCATCAACCAAAATAAGAATAATGAGACTAAATAACGAGTAGATGCGCTATTCAAATGAAATTTGACAAACACAATGTGTTTATAACCCTCGAAAAGAAAAGAATGGCTCAAAGCTCACCGGGTTTAGTCTCTACACTATGTGTTATCTAGAAATCCGAATCATATTATAGTTCACATCAAACATATATTCAAGTGACTACGTGCAGTGCATAGGTTTGTGTGCAAATCTATGATATAAAACTACGATTGAAACGATACATATCATAAACGTTGCATCATGACTTCAGTAACTGTTTAACCACATCTTCTCATGTTTACCATTCTATAATAGTCCAAGTTACCTAACAAGAAGTATCAACTCGAGATTGCAAAAACGTCGGTAACATCATTTATTTAAGCACAAGCATCGAATTTTTTTAAAAAAATCGGTGCATAATAATGTGCATGTGAGTGCATACCCCCATACCTAAACCTTTCATTGTCCCCATTGAAACACTAAAATGAAAGAAAGGAGAGTACCTAAGGAAGGAATGACATTACCTCGATCTCGACAATCACAAACTAGGTGAACGAATATGAATATGGCGATAAAGTTCAAATGCTCCAAATGGAGCCATTAATTCAACTGTCAATACTCGACAAAAGAAAATAAACAAACAAAAGACCAACGATAGCTAATATAAATATATCTGTAATGCAGACGGTGGTGTACTTATTGAGAAACTAAACTAAATCCGAAAGAAGCAACAAAAATAAAAAAGAACAAGCACAAACGGAACTATCAAAATAAAGGACTCGATCTAAAAGGGGCCTAAGAGAGCAAACAGAAAGGAGAAAAACACATAAGGGTTGGGAGTGAGAAGAAGAGAACAAAAGAGAAAAACACAAAAATCCCCCTTTCACGCGCACAGGTCGCGCGAGGAAATACTGAGGCATATTTTTCAGAAACAGTAAAAAAAATCCTAAGGTATAGGTTCACGGGTGCGAGCTGTGCACGTGCGAAAACACAATCGCGTGAGTGATCAAGCGCGCGGCAAATTACTGAGAGTTGTTTTACTATAAAAAAAAAACTTAAAATTTTTCTAAGTCCAAAACTTGCGCACGAGCGAGTAGCCCATTTTTTTCTATTGTCTCTTAGAAAGTTTAGTGGATTCAAAATAAAAAGTCTACGACCCCCAAACCTGTCCACAACTCAAATAAATTAACTCAAAATGACCAAAAAGTTTACAAAAACGAGGGAACGAAATGATTAAAGCTTGGGTTGCCTCCCAAAAAGCACTGCCTTTTACGTCTTTAGCTAGACCGTGTTACTCTCAAGACTTATGGAGGCCAAAACTCAGACTTTGTGCCCCTTCTAACAGGAAGAAGACCATAGTTGAAAATAGAAATGATATCTTTATGAGTTAATTCATTCATTGGTTCCTCATGGTTATGTTCAAATCGATTCTTCACCTTCCAACTAAATTCATCATTAGGATTTGGGTTATTAGGGTTTTTCTATTCATTGTGCATTATATCCTTCCCCTTACTTATGTTTATTATGTTATTAGGTCCATTAGCTTGTCTAACCTCACTCTCTGCCAACATGGGTAATCATCATCATTGAAAGGTTGATCAACAATGTTAAGAACATTTAATTTTAGGTTCATATTTCCAAATGACACTTTTAGTACCCCCGTTCGACAGTTGACACGCGCATTAGCGGTGGCTAAGAATGGACGACCAAGAATGATAGGGGTGTGTTTCCTAGTATCTAGCATAGATTCGCTGTCAAGGACCGTGAAATTGATGGGATAATAATATTTATCAACTTTTACTAAGACGTCTTCGACGATCCCTATAAGGATTTTAACAGAACGATCTGCTAATTGCATGGTAGCGGCCGTGAGATTAAGTTTACCTAATCCTAATTGTTTATAAACTGTGTATGGCAGCAGATTCATACTCGCAGCTAAGTCAAGGAGAGCCCGATGAATGACAGTGTCACCTATGATACATAAAATCATTTAGGATCCTTATATTTTGGACGAGCGTGTTAGAAAATCGAACTTACTTTTTTGGTGAGGAAGACCTTTTTTGAAATATGACTACGCAACTTGCGCTTTTGAATGGATAGGTCTTTAAGACATTTAGCATAAGTGGGAATTTGTTTCATAGCGTCGAGAAATGGAATACTTATTTCACTTGTTTAAACACCTCGAGTATATCTTCAGTTTTTGACTCTTTCTTTGAAAAATGTGACGGTTCGTTTACATTTGGTGGAAAGGGCATTTTCGGTACATAATCTGTCAGGATCGTTACATACTCTTTCATAATTTGACTCGTGTCCTCGTTCCTATGTTGATTTGAGTTAATGTTCATGTCTTTCTCACTCTCATTCAAAATTTTAACAACTTCCTCTTCTCGAGTAGTCATCCTAGTCAAAAAAACGGAATTTATATGCTCACTAATACTATCAACCTCGTATTGTCCCTTAGGATTCTGAATAGTTTGACTCGGTAACTTACCCTCATTCCTATGATTCAATGCGTCAGCTAGTTGCCCTATTTGGAACTCAAGCTTTGCGATGGACTGTGTGTGAGAGTGTACTAATTGGATCATAGAACCAAAACTTTCAAGTGAGGCTAATACCTTCTCCTCAAAAGTATTATTACGTGGATACGGAAGTAGAGGAGAAGGATTGGGTTGTGTGTATTGATACTGTTTTGTGGAGGAGAATGATTAGAAAATTTTTGAAAATTCCACTGAGATGGTTCGGGAATAGGATTTTCTATATTTTGTGGAGGCCATGCCGAGCTAGGATGATTTTTCATCCTGAGTTAGAAATACTAGTATACGGGTTACTAGTTGGTTTGGAGAACTGTTGCATGGCATTTACTTATTCATGGACGAATTCAGGGAACTGAGATAGATGAACATGCAAAGATATTGTGAGAGGGGTCGGAACACAGTGCACAAACCTCTGAAGGAGGTGGAGTTGACACGTGACCTATTGAAATTAATTGGTCTAGATAACTCATCAACCTTATTAGACATATCCACCAAATGACCTGACTCTAACTTCCACCTCCCCCCCCCCCCCCCTCCCCTCCCCTCTCTCCCCCCACTTGGAAGGACTAGGATGAATTCCATTCGGCTATTTAGACACCGCTTGGTGTAGCGAGTTCTCACTTAATGTTTCAAACATGGTCCATGCCTTGTCGGCACTCTTATGGAAGAAGGCACAAACGGCATCAACCATGTTTCTAACTTGGGGGGTAAATCCCTCAAAAACGATTTGGACTAGTTGCCATTTAGGAATTTTATGATGAGGACATTTGCGCAATATTTCTTTAAAGTGTTCCCAAGTGTCATAAAGTGTGTCACCATCTTGCATTACGAAATTCATGATAGACCTCCTAATTTGATTAGTTTTTGTAATTGGGAAGAATTTTTGTAAAAAGGCCTTGTGCAACGTATCCCAAGATTTTATTGAATTGGGTTCAAGTGATTGACGCCAATGTTTAGCTTTATCTTTTAGAGAAAAAGGGAATAATAAGAGTTTCAGTTCTTCATCTGTGAAGTTCTGAAACTTAAGGGTTGCACAAATATCTTGAAATTCGTTTAAATGGTGATATGGATCGTCTTGTATGTGACCATGAAACGAAGGTAAAAGTGAGATTGTAGAGGTCTTAATTTGAAAATGAGATGCTGTTACCTCTGGTAAATCGATACAAGAAGGCGAAGTGTACGTAGTAGGAGTAAAGTAATCTTTTAGTGGTGGCAGTGGAGCGGGGGGTTACATTAAGATTATTTCGATCATTACCGTTATTTTCGTTTTTTTTGGAGTCGGCCATTGAAATAGGTTTGATGTTATTGACATATGTTTTCTTTAGTCATTTAAGGGTGCTTTGTATTTCGAACTCAAACAAAGACGATGGTTTCGGAGTTGATTCATCATCCAACATCAACCAATCTCTAGGAACTTAGGTTTAGGGTATGTTCAAGTTAAGGATCGAAAGAAGATAATTCGAGTTTACTTGATCGCGTACTAAACATACACTAAAAAAAAGAAACTAAAACAATGACTAACTCAAACAAATACGAAAAAAAACCACGCAAATAAAACAACAAGCACACAACTATTATGATGCATGAAAGTTATCCTGTAATGCAATGCTTGCGTCAAAGCCCAGTGCCCCGGGTTTCCTAGATAATGCACGTGCAAATCACCCTTAAACTATTGAAAATAGTGTGTCTCAGCGCCCTGACTTTGTCACGACCCATCCCACTACGCGTGGAAAAAGGACACGTGGCACGCCACCAAGGCTCATCCAAACATCAATCTCATAATACGCAGCGGAAAGAACTTCTATAAAACAACCCTGGTAGTTTAAAACTTAGGAAACATTCCCCTCTGTGTTGTAAAATCCGTTGAAATCAGAGTTATAAAAAGTTTTGTCCATTGAAAACACATTCAAAGAAAATAGTTTTGAAAAACAGAGGTTCAGTCGACTGCCCCGTCGACTGCACAAGGGTCCAGTCGACTGCTCCGTCGACTGTGCCAAGCAGAACCCAAAACCCTAAAACTCAACAGAGGTCCAGTCGACTGCCCAGTCGACTGCTTTCTGAAACCAGTCGACTGCTATTCAATCGAAGGAGGCAGTGGCTCCACTAAACAGTGTTCAGTCGACTGCCCAAGGGGGTCCAGTCGACTGCTTCTCTAATATTTCCTTACAGTTTCTCAAATACACGAGGTCCAGTCGACTGATCAGGGGGTTCAGTCGACTGCTCCTCGGCTAGCAGCCCTGAGTTGGAAATTAACAAGTCCTACTACTCCAAACCAATAACAATCACAACCACAACTGATTTTAACGCATTCAAAACATAATTACAGACGTTCAATTACAAGATTACAATACTGTGAAACTGATCTATGAATTCCATTACAACATATTATTACAATACCCAAATCCTTACTCAAGTTTTAGGATTTAAAACACAAAAACATTTACAAAGGTGATCCCCCGGCGTTCATCGGCCTCACTCCACACACTTCTTCTTGTCTTTCTTCTTACCTGCAATGGAGTACATCTCCACTGCTCAGCTATATGCTGAGCGTACAATTCTAAATGTATGCTTATATGACAGCTCATGGTTTAAGCATCTAAAACACATAAAAATAGTCTCTAGGGTGAGTGGTACGCATTCATCCGGTAGCGGCAAGTCCAAGCCTTAAACCGCGATGTCAATGGCAAGTCCAAGCCTACAACCATTACATCCCACAAGTGCCATGGCAAGTCCAAGCCTACAACCATGCACAGTAGCCGTCGCTACTAAAATTCTCAAACATCGAGAAGCTTACTCCGGCATGAATTTGCACCAACCTCCCCTTTGACCCAAGTAGACACATAACATGCTCACATAAACAGTTATACGTGCTTTTATCATAATTTCACGTGCATAATTAACGGGCCTAACTAACACATGAATTTCGCCCGGATCCAAGAATATCAAAAGTGATGTCCAAAACATGAAAATCCATATATTTCATAGATCTAGAATTCATACCTCGTGCGAATCTCTTCAAACTTTGAAGGATCGTCTAGGGGAATAAATAATCGTCGGATTTCGAATTTGGTACGATTCCTACAAGTTTATACCTGTTTTTCCCAAAAGTCTAAAATTAAGATTTTACAAAAACTTGGCCAAACACGGCCTAAGTGGTATCAAAACGTAGATCTTACCTCCACGAGTTCAAATCTGAAATCTGGAGAAAATCTGACAGACGGAAGGTTGTCAAACGGCGTCGCAAAGCCCGGAGCAACCAAATCTCCTTTCTCTCTCCTCTCTCTAGATATTTTTGGCAAGTTTGGATGAGAATGAATCTCATCCTCATCTATTTATAGGCAAAAGTTATGGAAATTACGCTTACCTCCCCACGAGTTTCTCAAACTTCTAATTAGATCTCGAAACTTCGCACACGTCCATTTTACAACTTTACGAGTGAAAACTATAAATTTCAAAAGTTTCCCACTAAGTTTCGTTTGAGTCCAAAATAACGTCCGAAAACTATATTCTGTGAAATCTCTACACAACCTACCTTTTTAATTAACGCATCTCTCACGTTCTCACCACAGTTCTCAAAATGATACTACCAACTCAAAGATTATCAGAATTATACTACACAGGTATAATTACTATTCACAGAAACACCAGATAAGGTCAAATAACATTTAAATCATATAAATGTCATTTAATCATGATTATGCAATATGAACTTCCATGTTCCCGTGTCCTCACTGACACCTTACCGTTGACCAAAGTCAACCACTTATCCTCAATTATCATATATCAATGATAATTCATAAAATTTCATATCATGCATGATTAAACTATAAATTTTTGGAACGGGTGTGACAACTCTCCCCTCCAAAAAGGAAGTTTGTCCCCAAACTTTACCTCAAGCGTCGAACAAGTACGGATACTCATTCCGCATGTCTTCCTCACTTTCCCATGTAGCCTCTTCCACTGTATGACTACGCCATAGTACTTTCACCATTGGAATAGTCTTGGTTCTCAAAACTTGTTCTTTGCGGTCTAGAATCTCCACTGGTTGTTCCACATAAGTCAAGTCTCCCTGAATTTGCAACGGTTCAGGTACAATGATCTTACTCGTGTCAGTCATACAACGTCTCAACATAGACACGTGAAACACATTGTGTACATGTTCCAACTCTGATGACAAGGCCAAACGATAAGCTACTGGACCAATCCTCTCTAGGATTTCAAAAGGTCCTATGAATCTCGGATTGAGCTTTCCCCTCTTCCCAAATCGTACAATGCCTTTTGAAGGCGATACCCGCAAGTATACGAAATCTCCTACTTCAAAATTCATCGGTCGTCGTTTCAAATCTGCATAACTCTTATATCGGCTCTGAGCTACCTTGAGTCGCTCTTGAATCAACTTCACTTTCTCAGTAGTCACCTGTATTAACTCAGGTCCTAACAACTTCCTTTCTCCAACCTCGGTCCAACAAACTGGTGATCGACACTTACGGCCATACAAAGCTTCATACGGTGCCATCCCGATACTTGACTGAAATCCGTTGTTGTACGCAAATTCAATTAATGGCAAGTGATGCTCCCAATCACTCCCGAAGTCTAACACACACAATCTCAACATATCTTCTAGCGTTTGAATCATGCGCTCTGACTGTCCATCGGTCTGAGGATGAAATGCAGTACTGAAACTTAATTTCGTACCCATAGCTTCTTGCAAACTTCCCCAAAACCTTGACGTAAAACTACTATCACGATCGGATATAATCACAGCTGGGACTCCATGTAGTCTTACAATCTCTTTCACATATAATTCCGCTAACTTGGACGGTTTAGTCGTCTTGATCGGTAGAAAATGATCTGACTTTGTTAACCGGTCAACTATAACCCAAATCTTATCATTCTTATTACATGATCGTGGAAATCCTGAAACAAAATCCATCGTAATCTCGTCCCATTTCCATTCCGACACTGGCAAAGGTTGTAGTAACCCCGCGGGTACTTGTCTCTCTGCCTTGACCTGTTGACATGCCGAACATTCGGATACAAACTTAGCAACTTCACGCTTCATACCCTTCCACCAAAAGTTTTCTCTCAAGTTTCTGTACATCTTATTACTTCCCGGGTGCACTGAATATCTAGTACTATGAGCTTCTTCCAAAAGTCGTTCTTTCAGGTCTTTCACATTTGGTACACATAATCGATTTCCCAGTTTCAACGTTCCTTGGTCTAATACAAAACCAGGTCGCTTTCCCAAAGATATCTCATCTCTCATTTTACACAAATAAACATCGTTAAATTGTTCCTTCTTGATCTCATCAATAATATCTGGGTGTGCCATGATTGCCATCATTAAGCCACCACTAACCTTTGGTATCACATCCAAGTCCAAACGTTCCATTTCTTTTACCAATTCTTTTTGTTGTGTTAGCTCGTCGGCTAAATTCCTTGGCGTCTTCCGGCTTAATGCATCGGCTACTACATTCGCCTTCCCCGGATGGTACTCAATTGACAGATCGTAATCCTTCATCAACTCCAACCATCTTCGCTGTCTCATGTTCAAGTCCCGTTGGGTGAAAATATATTTCAAACTCTTGTGGTCTGTGAATATCTCACACTTTTCTCCGTATAAGTAGTGTCTCCAAATCTTCAAAGCATGAATTACTGCAGCTAATTCCAGATCATGAGTTGGATAATTAATCTCATGTGTCTTCAACTGTCTAGAAGCATAAGCGATCACTTTACCCCCTTGCATCAACACGCATCCCAACCCTTTGTGTGAAGCATCACTATAGATCACAAATCCCTCGGTTCCGGATGGTATTGTCAAAATAGGTGCTCTCGTTAGTCGTGCTTTCAATTCCTGGAAACTGTCTTCACATTCCTGACTCCATTCAAATGTAACTCCCTTCCTCATTAACTTTGTCATAGGTAATGAAATCTTCGAGAAATGCTCAATAAAACGGCGGTAATATCCCGCTAATCCCAAGAAACTTCGAATTTCGGATACGGAAGTCGGTCTTTGCCAATTTAATACCGCTTCTATCTTGTGAGGATCAACTGATACTCCATTCTTGTCAATCACATGACCAAGAAAAGTAATGCTAGGTAACCAAAATTCACATTTCTTGAATTTCCCAAACAATTGTTTCTCTCGTAATCTCTGAAGTATCAACCTCAAGTGGTTCTCGTGTTCTATCTCACTCGGTGAATAAACAAGGATATCGTCGATGAACACTATCACAAAATCATCCAAATAGTCCTTAAAGACTCGGTTCATAAGATCCATGAACGCAGCTGGTGCATTGGTAACCCCAAATGGCATAACTAAGAACTCATAGTGTCCATAACGCGTTCTAAAAGCTGTTTTCTCAACATCTTCGGCCTTCACTTTCAACTGATGGTAACCCGATCTTAGGTCTATCTTGGAGAATACTTGTGCTCCACGAAGTTGATCAAATAAATCATCAATTCTGGGTAACGGGTACTTGTTCTTAATTGTCAACTTGTTCAGTTCCCGGTAATCCACACACATACGCATAGAGCCATCTTTCTTCTTCACAAACAATACTGGAGCTCCCCACGGTGATACACTTGGTCGAATGAACCCTTTATCAAGTAACTCTTGTAATTGAACCTTCAGTTCCTTCAATTCTACTGGTGCCATTCTATACGGTGCTTTGGATACTGTCCTTGAGTCTGGTATAACCTCAATAGTGAACTCGACCTCTCTCTCAATAAGAACATCTGGTAGCTCATCGGAAAATACATCTGAATATTCTCGTACTATGTGAATGTCTTCTATTTTTAATTCGGTCGCTGAGACATCAGTCACTGAACATAGGAATCCTTGACATCCCTTTTTCAATAATTTTCCTGCTCGGATAGCTGAAATCAAGTACGGCGGCGGTGTAACCCCACTCCCTTGAAAACAAAAGTTCCCATGTATCGGTGATCGAAAATTAACTTCTTTCCGTTCACAATCTATCGTAGCTTGGTTAAGGGCTAACCAATCCATCCCTAATATCACATCGAAATGGTTTATTACGATCGGTATAAGGTCTACAGTCATCAACTTCTCGCCTAGTTTGATTTCACAGTTCTTATATATAGTAGATGTCACTACTGACTTACTAAGTGGCACGGCAATGGATAAATCATATCCTAGTGGCGCGGGCTTAACAGTTAAATGTTCCACAAAGTTATAAGATACAAACGAATGCGTAGATCCCGAATCACGAGTATGCGTGCTAAGTGCGAACATACAAGCACCATACCTGAGACCACTGTATCAGTAGCAGCCACGTCTCCAGGGTTCATCTGGAATGATCTTCCCTGACGTTGCTCTGTCCTTTGTCCTCCGTCATTAGACTGTTTAGGCTTCGAACCACTAGAAGCCATAGAACTAGCTCCTTGTTGAGAATACCTCCTCGGGCAATCCTTGGCTTGGTGCCCAAATACTCCACAATCATAACACTTGCCTCTCATGTCGGGTGTTGAATTTGTACTACCCCCGCCTTGGTTCCTGTTCTGGGGTTTGGTCATGAAACATCGACCTGAGTGTGGTCTGTTGCAAAGGGAACACAACGGTATGCTACTTGGCGTTCTCCTGAATTCACTGAAACTAGAACCAGAGCCTCTTTGAAATGGCCTCTTGAAAGATCCACCCTGACTTCGGTCACCACCCTCATGACTTCACTTTCCTTGGTGATTTTGTCTCGATCTCTCTATTCCACTTTCGGCTACAAGCGCCGTCTGCTGTACTGCTGCAACAGTTGAATGCTCGTAGGTTTCTACCCTCAAACAGATATTTTCCCTTAAGCCTTCTTCAAATTTTCTTGCCCTTTCTTCCTCTCCTGGTACAGAACCTTTACCAAACCTCAACAACGCATTATACTTGGAAGTATATTCGGTTACAGTCATATCTCCCTGCTTCAACTTATCAAATTCTCTCTTCTTTGCGTTGTAGGCGGCTCGCGAAAAGAACCGGCGATTGAACTCCGCCTTGAACCCTTCCCAAGTAATCGGTGCCCCTTGATCTAGTACATTTACCCACCAGTTCTGGGCTTCACCCTTCAGCACATCACTGACATTCTCAATCTTCTCCTTATTAGTCATCGGAAGCGATCGAAAAATTCTCTCCATATCCATGATCCAATGTTCTGCGAGCGTTGGGTCGGGTGTCCCATGAAATTCCATCGGTTTCTTGCGAGCAAACTGTTCTGATATTGACCTCATACCCCTATTTTCAGGCGCATGTACTACAACTATCGGTTCTGGCTCCAATGGAGGTGTTGGAGGTAATCTGTCCGCTATATTTCGTATCATCTCTCCCATGTTCCCCATCATTTCAGCCATTTCATTCATTCGACGAGTATGTGGCGATAACTCTCGCTCTTCATCACTCATGATTTCAATCCTGTAGTTCTCAATGCATAAACACTATGCATGTACAACAACAACAATAGTATGTATGTAAAACAACATCCATATGCATCAAACATCTCTAAGATGCATGAATGCAATTGAAAACATGTGGCAAATCACTCAACACTCCACTCGTCGTCGAACGTTCCCAAAGTTTTGTTACCTCTAGCTCTGATACCAATAAATGTCACGACCCATCCCACTACGCGTGGAAAAAGGACACGTGGCACGCCACCAAGGCTCATCCAAACATCAATCTCATAATACGCAGCGGAAAGAACTTCTATAAAACAACCCTGGTAGTTTAAAACTTAGGAAACATTCCCCTCTGTGTTGTAAAATCCGTTGAAATCAGAGTTATAAAAAGTTTTGTCCATTGAAAACACATTCAAAGAAAATAGTTTTGAAAAACAGAGGTTCAGTCGACTGCCCCGTCGACTGCACAAGGGTCCAGTCGACTGCTCCGTCGACTGTGCCAAGCAGAACCCAAAACCCTAAAACTCAACAGAGGTCCAGTCGACTGCCCAGTCGACTGCTTTCTGAAACCAGTCGACTGCTATTCAATCGAAGGAGGCAGTGGCTCCACTAAACAGTGTTCAGTCGACTGCCCAAGGGGGTCCAGTCGACTGCTTCTCTAATATTTCCTTACAGTTTCTCAAATACACGAGGTCCAGTCGACTGATCAGGGGGTTCAGTCGACTGCTCCTCGGCTAGCAGCCCTGAGTTGGAAATTAACAAGTCCTACTACTCCAAACCAATAACAATCACAACCACAACTGATTTTAACGCATTCAAAACATAATTACAGACGTTCAATTACAAGATTACAATACTGTGAAACTGATCTATGAATTCCATTACAACATATTATTACAATACCCAAATCCTTACTCAAGTTTTAGGATTTAAAACACAAAAACATTTACAAAGGTGATCCCCCGGCGTTCATCGGCCTCACTCCACACACTTCTTCTTGTCTTTCTTCTTACCTGCAATGGAGTACATCTCCACTGCTCAGCTATATGCTGAGCGTACAATTCTAAATGTATGCTTATATGACAGTTCATGGTTTAAGCATCTAAAACACATAAAAATAGTCTCTAGGGTGAGTGGTACGCATTCATCCGGTAGCGGCAAGTCCAAGCCTTAAACCGCGATGTCAATGGCAAGTCCAAGCCTACAACCATTACATCCCACAAGTGCCATGGCAAGTCCAAGCCTACAACCATGCACAGTAGCCGTCGCTACTAAAATTCTCAAACATCGAGAAGCTTACTCCGGCATGAATTTGCACCAACCTCCCCTTTGACCCAAGTAGACACATAACATGCTCACATAAACAGTTATACGTGCTTTTATCATAATTTCACGTGCATAATTAACGGGCCTAACTAACACATGAATTTCGCCCGGATCCAAGAATATCAAAAGTGATGTCCAAAACATGAAAATCCATATATTTCATAGATCTAGAATTCATACCTCGTGCGAATCTCTTCAAACTTTGAAGGATCGTCTAGGGGAATAAATAATCGTCGGATTTCGAATTTGGTACGATTCCTACAAGTTTATACCTGTTTTTCCCAAAAGTCTAAAATTAAGATTTTACAAAAACTTGGCCAAACACGGCCTAAGTGGTATCAAAACGTAGATCTTACCTCCACGAGTTCAAATCTGAAATCTGGAGAAAATCTGACAGACGGAAGGTTGTCAAACGGCGTCGCAAAGCCCGGAGCAACCAAATCTCCTTTCTCTCTCCTCTCTCTAGATATTTTTGGCAAGTTTGGATGAGAATGAATCTCATCCTCATCTATTTATAGGCAAAAGTTATGGAAATTACGCTTACCTCCCCACGAGTTTCTCAAACTTCTAATTAGATCTCGAAACTTCGCACACGTCCATTTTACAACTTTACGAGTGAAAACTATAAATTTCAAAAGTTTCCCACTAAGTTTCGTTTGGGTCCAAAATATCGTCCGAAAACTATATTCTGTGAAATCTCTACACAACCTACCTTTTTAATTAACGCATCTCTCACGTTCTCACCACAGTTCTCAAAATGATACTACCAACTCAAAGATTATCAGAATTATACTACACAGGTATAATTACTATTCACAGAAACACCAGATAAGGTCAAATAACATTTAAATCATATAAATGTCATTTAATCATGATTATGCAATATGAACTTCCATGTTCCCGTGTCCTCACTGACACCTTACCGTTGACCACAGTCAACCACTTATCCTCAATTATCATATATCAATGATAATTCATAAAATTTCATATCATGCATGATTAAACTATAAATTTTTGGAACGGGTGTGACAGACTTACAGTGGTTTAAAGCAAATTTTAAAGGAAGCGATTTACTTGAATTTTTGCTTTTGTGCAATTTTTTTTAATTGATTCGCGTAAGCTCCTTTGATGTACTAAGCTCTTCCACTCTGAAACATTAGAATTTGATGACTTGAAAAACTACAAAACAAAAGGAAAAGTTAGTGACTCAAAACAAAAATGGAAAATAAGAAAAAGAAAACTTAATCTAATATTTACAAATTAACTAAACTAAGATTCTAAAACTAAAGGTTTTAATTTTCAATCCTCGGCAACGGTGCCAAAAATTGATCTCGTCAAAATCAAGATATAAAATTATACTCTACTTTAAAAGATTTGCTGTGTAGAAGTAGATGTCGAACCCATAGAGATTGAAATACTAAAACATTTTAATTTTAAAACCTAAACCTAGTTAATTAAGAAAACAGAATATTGATTTTAATAAAACTAATAAACTATGAAAATAAATCTAACTGTGAAAGCGATTAAAAGTTGTTTTGATGAATATGTGTATTGAACCTAGGATTGCAAATCCACCACTACCTTCATAATAAGGGTATCTATGCATTCAATTAGCTTATTACGTTGGATGATAATGGGGAATCGTAGCTACAAGTCCGATTCCTCCGTCAAAAAGATAACTACGATTCAAGTATCAATATAATTCATATTTGGTTAGCACGGATTGTCTCACACTAAACTAGGGTTACGACACACTCTGTCTTCCTTAGGCATGAACTATTCGACTACTTGATATCACAACTCAAATAAGTAATATAACATGTAAATAATCTATACAAGCACAACAGATATAAGTTATTGAGCATATTACATTCAAAATATATCTAAGACAATAATAAACTTTGAAAGCAATGATTTAAGCTATACAGTATGATTTAATTATTCAAAATCCTCGAAACATGTAATCATCATCCATACATAATAAATCTAAAAGAAAAACATAAATGATACCCTATTACTTGGCTAGGGTTTCATTAAAACCCTAGATCTCGATCTAGGCGGCCATAGATTCAAAGATTGGCAAGAAGTTGATGGAGGAGGCCATGGGAATTCCCGGTCTTCTTCTTCTTATCCTTGCTTCTCCCTCTTCAATGACTGGAGTTTTAGTTCTGGAATGATGTGTATATTATTGTGTAACCCCCAATTTTACTTAAAAGAGGATATATATATATAGATATGGAACAAGTTTTGGAGGCTTTCCTAAACTTAATCGCACTAAAACTGTCGTATTTACGTTTTTGGACGTTGTATGTACAAACCACCTTTGTTGGGCACTCTAATTTTCTGAAATATGCATTTTTGGTAAAAAGGAAGATCGCTGGCGTGGCCAGCTCGCGCGAGGTACTTTTCACTACTCTGCACGACTTTCGAGAATTATGATAACTTTTTGCTCGGACCACGGATTGACTCACCGTTTGTGGCCACGCTTCTGTAACTCGAAGATCTACATTTTCTATATGTGGAGAAATTTCTCAAATCCAAAATTTTTAATGTCAAAAATACAATTTACCAAGGCTGCTACTATCTCCAACTTTCTCCAGAATAACCTTTTGAGCATAGAATTTCTTCTAAAGCCACTAATCATTGAATTTTAGTGCATTTTCAATTTAAAACTCCAAAATCTACAAAAATATAGAATACTTATTAAAAACACGTAATAGCTAAATGAAGTGGGCAAACAAAGCGTATCTTCAGGACTATAAACGGGAACTATTCATCGTCGATCACTCACCTTAGACCATGCACCTCCATGAGGGGAGACCCCCAACTTGGTACACCAAGGGCTTCCTAAATTCTTATAAACATCCCCTTACATAGAGGTTATGACCCATTACTTGTTGGATAAGTAATACAACTCTATCAAGGAAACCAAATCACAATAGGATTCTAGCCAAATTACAATCCCTAAATTAATGGAATTATTTCATATGTGATATAACCCTAACAAAATACAATTTCACCCTGTGTGGTTTAGCTGATTTTTACTTATTCCATGTTTTATATTTGGCACTAATACCACTGTGGTTCAAACTAAAGTGTAACTGTGAGTTTTTCTCTCCAATTTAAGAGTTTTATACTTTGGAGCCCTAATTTGAAGGGTAAAATATCTCTTTTGCTCCAGTAAGTCACATTAAATGAGAGATAAGTCATAACACAAATTTTTTGGGTCAAGCACATAACTTGTACCATGAAAACTGTAAAAAAAAAAAAAAAAAAATGTCATAGGTTCTTCCGCACCCAATTCGAAAACCATAGGTTTTTCCCTTAATGAATTGAAGAAAATAACTTGTGTTCGTAATTAACATTGTTGTGAAAATTTGGGAGTAATTTGGTCATTTTAGCGTGCTCTGTTTGCAATTTTAACGGTTACAATTTGGTCTGAACCATAAGGGTATTAGTTCCAAAATTAAAGCACAGTTGTAAGTGTAAATCGGCGAAACTACAGGGGGTATAACTGTATTTTACCCTATCTATGTCATATTTGGTTTCAACCATTATGGTCTCTCTCTCTCTCTCTCTCTCTCTCTCTCTCTCTCTCTCTCTCTCTCTCTCTCTCTCTCTCTCTCTCAGTACTCTTTGTGTGTGTGTGTTTACTTTCAATATATAACTAGTCGTCGACTCGTGCATTTGCACGGGATGGTTGAAGATCTAATAATATTCACTTTACTTTCAATATGTCTAATAAATTAAGATCTATTTCATTCTAATATGATTACAATATTTGTAATATGGCTTAATTCAATGAAATTTATTAAAAAAAAATCTTAGTTTGATTGAATCTAACTAATTTACATCAACAATAAAACCACAAGATTCTACATTTGTTCATTGGAAACCATAGCCATAATATTTGGTGTGGTTGAACTTTAAGTCGTAGCAAAATCTTTGCTTTACAATGATAAAAGTTGTATTATTATAATAAGAAATATATGCACCCTAGATATTTCTTAATATTCAATGGCCAAAAAAAAATATGCAGCTCCATTTCATATAGATATGAGTTTAAAATAATGGAGAATTCTTCTCCTGGTAATTCTCTCTTTAACACTAACAATAGATCAAGACTACAAAAATCTTGAAAATATATAAACAAATTAACCAAAATATTTAAGTGTCAAACTTGAAAGGAATTTTTTTTTTCCAGGACCCATATCATATTTCATAGATTCGAGTGGTAGTTATTTAGCTTCTTCAAACTAAGTTTAATTTTTTTTGTTTGAAGATGAGCAGTTGTATGATACTTAAACCTGTAAAAATATGAGATTTGATACACCTAACAAATTATTTAGAACGGGGTAATAGTTTAATCTTACGAAAAATTAAACAAAGATTGCATTGTATATCCTATGATCAATGACAATCTGATAAAGAAAAAAAAGGTGGAAAAAAAATTCTTATTAAGCAAACTCCTCCACAACGTAAAAAAGTAGAGAAAATGCACAAAAAGAATTAAAAATTAAACAATTTTAATGACAAAGTTGTGGCACTAAACAAAAACAAAAAAAAATGAATGTTATCAACCATTTCCATCCTAGGCATATAGTCAAGAAAGAGAACAATAAATAATTTGCCCAGAATTGGGAATGATAAGAAAACAGATGAATAATAATCCTTTGCTCCCAATAAACAACCCTTAATAAAGTTTTTGAAAGATATAATAATAACTATATGTGTTCAGTTTCGGTGCAAACCTTTTCAAAATAACAAATATGGAATCACTTATACATGGTATGAGTTGTATATCTAATGTGATTACAAATTCAAGATTTACTTATCAATATATCACTATCTTTTTGATGTAAATCCTATTATGAATAAGATCTCTAAATTAAATCATAACGGTTTTAGAACAGATACACATTATTACTTTTTTTAAAAATTAAAATTTTATATTAGACATATACTTAATTATCTCTTTAGATATTCATTAAAATTTTACATTAGATTGTACAATGGTGACAAAATAGAATTCTTATTTTGTTGTATTGACAACATCATAAAGGAGAGAGTATAGTATATCATAAGAATAAGTTATTACAATTTACAACATCTTAGTAATACAAGAAGTACACCGACTTGCATTTTCGTTTAGTCATAGTTCAATCTTACCAGAGAAATCTGCATATTATATCTTCTTCTAGAGTAGTGGGACATTCTTGTCCCCTTCTAATAGAAATAAAAAGAAACATGCAAAAAGCCATCAAATGTGAATTTTATTAAGCCAAGATTAGAAATAAAATAGAAAAGAAAATCTTACATTTATAAGAAGTTAGAGATGAAGGTTGGAACTTGGAGGTAAAACTGTGAATCTCTGCTTATGAAGTTTTGTTTTATATTAAAATCTTGTTGGTCATTGTTTAGTATTTATTATATAATACTTATCTCTTCCATATTTACCTAGATGAACGACAATTTAAATTTCAATTATTGATTAATACGGAGTACTATAAAAAGACAAATGCCTATATTTTAAGATGTATATCTACAAATAAGATTTAAAATTTAAATTGTAACAATACCTTGCATGTTAACAAAAAATTTACTGAGTCTTAGAATGTACTTAAATTGTAAATTTTCAGTTATAAAATTTAAATCTCATCTACATTTGTACATATTAAAATAAAACAAACTAATTTTCAGGAGTGTGTCACGTGGCAGAAGAGAAAGCTTTATAAAAAAATGTTACATTTGTTAAATATATTTATATAGTCTGGCTCGATCTAGTGCGTATTGGATAAGCGCACTGAGTGAACGCACTGGGTTTTTAAGCCTAAAAAATCGCGGGGCACCCCATTGACCTGCGCCCAGTCCCTCTGCTCCGCTGACCTGCGATTTTTTTAGGCTTAAAAACCCAGTAGGTTCACCCAGTGCACTTATCCAGTGCACACTAGAGCCTGACTCTATATTTATAATATGTTAGATATGTTTTCAAAATTTATATCCCAAATGTAGTTTCTAATACATGTGGCAATAGTCTCACTATCACATGTGTTGGAACCACATTTGGGATACAAAATTTGAGAAGCACAGTCTTGTTGTTTTTTATATGTCAATCAAGTTTTTTTAACTCGGAAGAATAAAATTACTCATTTTGTTCTTTCAATCATTTTTTAGTACGTGCAAACTGCAAAGCGTGATGCATATTTTTTATGCTAAAATGATGCTCAATAAAAGGCTCTAGAGACAAACCATAGGAGCACTCCCAATCATTGGCAAAATAAAGCTAAATTTTTTGTAAAAATATCAAAATAATGCTAACTAAAACGCAGCTGCATAAACACCAAAGACACATATTATTATAAAATTTATACATATATAATTTATCATACCCTACCATGTATATCTACATAATTTAAATTCAACCTTTTAAATCAAAGACACTTATTATTTATATATCTAATAAGTGGAAATAATGATTGGTGGAGAGAGAATATGACAATTATTTTGTTAGAATTAGATTTAATTAGCATTAATTTCTATTTATTCAATTTCAAATATTGAGTGAATTAAAAAAAAAAGAAGACATTTTAGAAAAAAATTACACGTGGTGCTGAGGTGGCAAAATCAAAATCCTTTGTTTTCATATATGTATATATATACATATATATTAGATTGAATCCCACTTATATTATATCTACAATTGAGACAAAAATAAAAATTAAAAAATCCATTTAATGTCTAAACACATTGTACATGGCTATTTAGGAAGGCAAAGAATGAGTTGTGTAGTTTATAAGTTAACAAGTTACATGAATTCAAGTATTTGATAAACTAGTCGATACCCCGTGCTATGCACGGGCTGCAGTGTAGTTGAATGATTTTGAAAATAACTTGTTGTCCAAATAAAAAGTATGTCTAGGAATTGAAAATGAACAACTAAATCATAGCACATAACATGTATTAGTGACTTTGGCATTGAATGGTAATCATAAAGGTTCATAAGGATGTGAGTAAAGAATACACAGAATGTGCTTCAAATTACAGTACAACAAACATCTATTGTAAAGTAATAGTCATAAAATCAAGGCTTTGAAGGGCACCGTATGAACGAAGACGTCCATTTTTTTGCAGTCAACTGTCGGTGTTCCAGGTCCTTCTATTGCATTAATCTTTGAAAACATCACCATATCAATCAACATTGGAAATTACAGCATCAAAGAGTCACAATTTTAGGCCTTTTTTCGGCCAAAGAGAGGGAACCAAAAAAATGAAGATTGTTAGAGCTATATATGGTCTATACATATATATATATATATATGTATATTCTTAATAACCTAATACAAAATCAGTCCAACATGGGGAAATCAGTAACACAATTTGAGGAAGAATAATCAGAAATGGTAGAAAAGGAAGAAGTAGGAATTACCTTCTCGGATCGCAGAATCTAGGGCGTCGAATAAAATCTAGCAGTGAAAGAATAAATGGTAGTCGGAGAATACGTCGAAGAGCAGCCAATTGCAGTCCAGCGAATACCTGAATCATAGATCGAAGACAATGAATGTATTAGAGTTATTTTTGGGAATTTTGAGGGGAGAGCTCTGCAACAAAAACACAATTACTCGTATCATAAAAATAGTGTAACATTTCATTAAATGAACAACAAAAGTTTAAGCTATGTGTACGACAAATTTGTCAAAATAGTAGTTTAGAATGTATCTAAACAAAATTCAAAATTTTAATTATAATCACAGGAAATTATATGAATGAAATAAAGTCAAGGGTAGTACAATACTAATCAATGGCGCCTACCCTCAAGCCCATCACATTGTATTTTCAGAGAATTAATGCCATACATGCGAAGAAGGAACAAAATACAAACCACCAAACGGGCACTGCTGTTGGCAAACCAAGTGTGGACCCCTAAATGCACTCAAAGGATGTTGTCAAACAGGGCGTTGAAATAGTTGGTTTTCAAATGGTAAACTGCTTTGCTAAGGCCAGAGGTTGTCTCTTTTGTACTGCTCTCCGATCTCCAACATGTCTTAAATACTGATCTACGTGCCGCCTAGCCACTCCTCGAGAAGCTGGTTCAAGTCTTCAAGTCAGAGGGAAAAAAAAAAGGGAACCAAGATAGCTGAGAACATGGAATGCAAAAGAAAACTTAATATCTATATATATATGTCTTTGAACTTCCCTTACATTTAACCTAAACATCTCCAATTCATAACCTAATTCAGACTATGTTTCAGGAATTGGAGAAGACAACTTTAATCCCAATTTTGCATTCAAATTCATTTAATCCATCACAAAGTACATGAATTTTAATTTTTTCCAATAGCTAAAAGTACATGAATTTGAAGAAATGAAGACCTTTGGATTAATACCAACAAAGTAAGAAAATATGAAGAACCCACATTGCACGTTTCTGGAAAGCGTTTGAAAATCATCATTTTTGCATCAACTTGAGAGAGAGAGAGAGAGAGAGAGAGAGAGAGAGAGAGAGAGAGAGAGAGAGATTTATTGCAGCTTCACTTTGTTAATGAAGATAATACCTAGATTACCTCTTGCATGAAATGAAGAGCAATTAAAATGCCAAACAATAACACAGCAGACTTTTGAAAGCTAATAATCTTCACCCAAAAAAAAAATAGCATAACAAACGGACCCATTTTAAAAATGTAAAATTTAGACAAATGATTATATGTATCATACCTTTTTGTCATTGTAATCAACCTAGAACCTAGCTTGAGCTCTCTAGTAGGAAATTTTTTTTGCGGTGGACGTTCACTATGAATGCCTTACGGGTTACACTTAAATTTAAGCCCTCAAGATCCCTGCAATTCATTTTAAAATACTGTAAATGAAGAAGAGATGTTTCTGAATCTTATTCCTCTGCTCAATTTTCTTAGCTGATCTAATTTGTGTTCCCTGCCAGTTTGAAAATTGTTATATCTGCAAGTGTGAACAACACTCTTGTCCTATTTTTAGAACTAACAAAATTATGTATAAGTTTATATCTTTAACTAAGTACAATCCAACAACACTTTGTCCTATTTTATGAACTACAAAAATTATGTATGACAGTATGAGTTTATATCTTTAACCAAGTACAATGACACAAGATTAGATTCTATTTCATTTATATATTTTGCGTGAGAAAGTAGTGAGAATGTGCTCAGAAATTTTTTTCCCTAGCTATGTTATTGGAAGGACCACTTGTGTGGCTGTGCCTGGACCTTACAAGGTATAGTCCTCTTCATCACGTCGAATCAAAGGCCGCCCTCAACTACAAGTAGCAAAACTTCTAATCATAATCATAAGGCTAATATGGAGTGCATTTAATATTTACAATAGGCATCATGTTAATTAAAAATAGGAAAAGTAGTTCCACTTCTAGTCTTCTCTATAAATGTGCATGCATATACACCAAGAGAGCTAGAAAAGGAGAAAGAACCTGCTTGGCAACGTCAAAACCATGAAGACCACATGGCTTACCCTGCAAAAAATACAAATTCATCTAATGGAAATCACAGGTTCACAAAAAACTACATATAAAGAAGAGTAATGCTAGGTGTACACAAATTTTGTACACACTTTTGCACACAAATGCTTTAAATGCATGTACTTTGTGCTGTTTGAATTTTTCAAACTTTTCTGTGCACCACTAACACAGCACAGGGTACATGCATTTAAAGCATTTGTGTGCAAAAGTGTGTGCAAATTTGTGTACACCTAGCATTACTCCTATAAAGAAAGATCAAAACGCAAATAACTTTTCCAAATCACAGGTTAATTAAAATTTGCTTCCTTCACGTATTGAAATGAAAATGGAATTGTTTTAAATTTCACGGATCTCTGAAATTGCCCACAAAATTCCAGAGTTGGAAAAAAAAAAAAAAAAAAAGGTGAAAACCTTACCCAGATTTTGGCATTTCATTCAATTGTTTCTACTTCCTTCAAGTTCTTCTCCTGCTCATTGCAAATAACTGAGAATAGAGAAGAAGTTGTAGCCATCATCCAAAGCAATTAAAAAAAATCCACAAAGCAGTTGGAAAAAATAGGAAAATTCCGCAGACCTAATTGCTTAAAATTTCTATTGAGCAAACCATCATCCAAAGCAATAAAAAAAAATCCCCGTAGACCTAAATGATTAGAATTGCTATTGAGCAACTTGTAAGTTCAACATAATGAAATTGATTTGAAGACCCATACCAAAAATCAAGATTTACCACAACTTGGAATCTAATGAAGACCCTCATCCAAAATTTCAAGACCTTACAGTACAGAGAGACAGTGAGATAGAGAGAGGTGGAGAAGACAGCGATGTCGGAGAGGAAGCGATCGAGAGTACCTTTGGGCGGAACTATGGCCGACGTGGAAGGGGCGGCGCTGGTAGTCGGTGCTCTGGAGAGGCGGAGGCATGCGTGACCGGATGTGGTGCTGGTGAGTGTGGTGGTTTCAATATGGCCGTGTGGTGGCTCTGGTGAGGCGATAGGGTATTTGTTACAGAGGAGATAAGATATAGAGAAACAGTTGTTTGTTTTCCTTGTGAAAGAGAGGGGAACAGTCAGACTGTAGAGTTTCCATATGTATGTATTACGGAGTATTCAGTACCAAGAAGACGTTTGAAGATACCGAGAGAGATTTTCATACTGTAGAAGGGAGAGAAGATGGGTAAGTCAAGAGAGAGAGCATGGAATTAGGAAAAGTTGCCACATTGGATTTTTTAAGAGCAGAGAATGAGGCTGAGTTGGCAAGCTGTAGAGGCTTGGTTTGCCTCAGCCTTTATATATATATAATAGATGTTCATTTCCTGTTGGAGACAAAAAAGATAGTGCCACTATAATATATCTCTTAAATCTAAAGATTTTGTCAAACCAACATAACCTTGGCTCTACTAACAACTTTGATTAAAAAAAAATGAAAAAGAAAACAGGAATTAAATGAACCAGATTATATTTTAAAATTTTTCAAATGAGTGTAGATTGGCATAACTCAAGTGACAAAGAACTTGGCATTTATAAGTCTCCTCTAATACATAAATTCGGTGTTCGAACCTCATCTCCCTCCCCATATCCAAAAAAAAAAAAATATATATATATATTCCAAACGGGCTCAAAGTCTTGAATTCCTCGTCATTGATGCTTGAGTCACATAAACTCTAGCTGATTGCGCAGTCAAGAGAAAGCCTATTAAATTTTCCACTACCAGAGCATTCATTTTCACCTTTTATTTGCTTCTCTTCTTTTGCTTCTTGCTTTCTTGGATAATCTAATGTATTTTACGTTTGTGCTTTCATAATCATTAAATAATTTCCGTTTCCAAAGTAGAATATAGTCAAATGGGCGGAAATTATGGAACAAATGGACCCCATAATTAATTTTGAATTTAAGGCTTCTACACATTGTGAAGATGAATATAGTGTTTAGGTTGTTTGTATAGTGGATGATTTAAAACCTTACAAGGAGGATAACTTGATACCCATCGATGAGATTATGCAGTGGATTCTGTATATTTTTGACTTTATTGTGTATCTTCATATAATATAATTAATGCATAGGGTTGGCAAGGCTAGTCTGTAAAGACTGTAATCTTAGAAAATCTTCAAAGCCATAAAAAAAAAAAGCTTTTCAGATTATTGGTTTAATTCTATGATCTTTGACATTAATGCCCAATTTGTTTCCATCTCTAATGTCTTAATTAAGAATAGGTTTAGTATGATTAAGACAGGAATTCCGTCAAATTGTGCATACACCTTGTTTCTTTCTTAGTTAGGGTAAAAAGCAATTTTTCCCCTCAAACTATACACGCTTTTGTAATTTACACCCCGAATTTTAAAAAGTTGCAATCTCCCCCTTGAACTGTCTTTAGGATTGCAATGTCCCCCTGAACTTCAAACAGTTGAAATGTCCCCCTTAAACTATCGTCTGTTTTGTAATGTCCCCCCTGAACTATCTTTCGTGTTGCAATATTCCCTCTGAACTATCTTTCGTGGTTCTTGATGGAATGTGATGGTAGGGTTGTCATTGTAACACGAAAGATAATTCAGGGGGAATATTGCAAAATAGATGATAGTTCAGGGGGGACATTTCAAGTTTTTGAAGTTTAGTGGGATATTACAATCCTAAAGATAATTCAGGGGATATTACAACTTTTTAAAATTTAGGGTATAAATTACAAAAACGTGCATAATTTGATGAGGCTAAATGCTTTTTACCTCTTAATTATTAACCAATCATTTGTTGTTGGACACACACCAGCAAAGCATTAATTGAAACTTGAAAAATATGACCTAAAACTAATTCCGGATGGCTAATAGCTACTAGCTAGCACAATAAATATCGGTGCCTACTTCTTTAACAAAGTTTCTTTAAATGACTATTAATTCCTGTTTTTTTTTTTTATTTGTTTGTTTTAAGTCATATATCTGTGTACAAAATCCTATCTCTGACTCATACGAAAACAAATACTCCGTAAAATTTATTTTCCTCGGAAAAGTAAAAATTAGTGTAACAATGATAAATTTTTAACAAGTTAAAAAATAGTAATGAACTTTATGACTAGGACAAAACACGAAGATTCAAATCTCATATCTGCAGCCTGCAAATAACAAAAATATTATATTACAAGTGAGTAAGTCTTTGGACACAAACAAATCTCATAAACACAATCCATAAAAAGTAATGTTATGCTTTTAAAAAAAAATTTACGAAAGTGTTTCCCAACACATGTGGCAGTGGGCCCATTTGATTTTAATTGGTTTATGTTGAAGTGATCGCACAGTTATTAAAGAAACTCTCATCCACAAAAACTAATGTGTACATCTCTGTGCTCTGTAGACTCCACAAAACATATTGTAGTGTTTATAAATTGTGTTCACGAGATTTGTTTGTGCCAAGAATTTACTCATTACAAATTTCTCTGCAATTGTCCTTTCATAGGGTAAAATCCAATCCTGCTCTGCCATGGGTCTCACATCAATTCTTGGTTAGGGATGGCAATGGGGCGGATTTTCCGGGTTCCCCGCCTTGCCCCGCCCCGCCCCGCCCCTAATAGGTAGGGTATGGGGGGGGGGGGCTTAATAGGGTTAGCGGCGGGTATGGGGGAGGTTTTCAAAACCCGGGTCGGGGTCGGGGTAGGGTCAAAAAACCCGAACCCGCCCCGAATATACTTGTATTTATTTTTTTACCCCTCAATTGTTATGTGTATTACCATTTTAAAAAAACAAACTGCACTATTGGGAAACTAATTGGGTAAGTTAAAAAAAACTGCACTAGCTATTAGGGAAAAAAATGCATTAAAAAAATTGCTTTTTCAATTTGTGTACCAAAAAAAAAAACAAAATCATAATCGGGGCGGGGCGGGGGCGGGGACGGGGAGAGGCACTACGCGGGGCGGGGGGAGGGTTTACTAAAGCGGGGCGGGGGCGGGGGCGGGGTATGGGGGCCCCGTCCCATACCCGCCCCGTTGCCATCCTTATTCTTGGTACCATTTGTACCATACTATTTATTTTCTTTTCTTTTCCAGAACAATAATGTTAGGTATTTACACTTTTCTACACACTTTTTGATATATTCTGCTTTAAATACATAGACCTTGTGTTGTTTAAAATTTTTACACTTTTCTGTGTATTACTTACACAACACAGAGAACATACATTTAAAGCTGGATGTCACAAAATTTGTGGACGTAATAGTTCTCTTATGAGAATACTAATTTGACAACAACCCTGCTTGCTAGTTTTGGAGAAAATATTCAATGCAATGATTATTTTAATAGCGTGGTGTCATAAGTCAATAGAACTTTAAAATTCATACATCTGTCTCTCTTAATTTTATAGAAAATAAGATTATATACATAAATATTATACCTACATAGTGTGGTGATAGAAATGAGGTGATATCATCATTATATTAAATATTTTCTCCTAGTTTTTGGCTCGACTTTCCCAATTTTCCTTCTCTAAATTTTAATTGAATTAATTCATAAGATGAAATAAGTAATGAAAATGAAGAGTAGGGTTAGATTCTAATGGTCAAAATTTGGCTATCTAACTTATTAGGTAAATTTTGTTTTTTGTTGTTGTTAAAACAATTATTTTAGTGATATTATATCACAAACATATAAGACATTAGTATTGACCAACTATAGATCAGTCCTAATTTTTTGGAAAATATATGTCCACAAAAGCTCTATCACTCATACTTATTAGGCTTAGTTTGGCCCCCATGTGGCTTTTTAAAAGGAGCTTATGAAATTTATTACTAAGTTCTTTGATAATTTTATACAAGTGACACACTACTCTTCAAAAAGACATCATGAAACCAAAAAGCAACCTTGAGCTTTTAAAAGCTCCATTCTAGAGCTTTTAAAAGCTCCCTCCAAAAAGGCCCTAAGTTTAATTTTTGCAAAACTCATAAACTAGTTACCAAATGAATTAACATGAAATTGGGCTTTAAAAAAGAAGAAGCACCACGTGGGGGCCAAACTAAGCCTTAGTGTGGTGATACCAATGATGTGGTATCATTGTTATATTGAATATTTACTCATAAATTAGAGAGGAGAAATAACTACTCTTGCAAGGCCTATTTGGCACAATTTCTATTTTGCTATTTAATTGCAAAAATAATAATAATAATAATACTCCAATAATTTTTGGCCAAAAGTCGATAAGTCATAATTTTTTGCAATTGACTCACTTTTTCCGCTGAATAAGCAGTTTGGTCTGTCAAACAATTTATTCGACTTTTGCAATTTTGTAAACAGTAACAACTCTAAGGCCTGTTTGGGACATCCAAAATAAGATTTGGTTCAATTTAAGTCGAGTATTTTTTTTTAGTTTTTATGAGAATCAAGTGTTAATTGGTTTGACAAAAAACTTATTATAAAAAAATTATTAGACTACACAAACTCTCAGGTAAGAAATGAAATCTCATCAAAATAGATTCTTACAAAAAAAAGCACAAAATAAAAATTAAACTTAAACTGGACCTGATCTTGTTTTATACTTTTCTAAACAAATGTAGCCTAAATTTCAAAAGACAACTGCAGTCAAAGTGGGAAAATAATGGGGGCAGTCTATGTTTGAAGTTCAGGGCTACACTTAAGTACACTGAGGTCTACAGGGGAGGAGGTGGTCCAGATTAAGAGAGCGACTGTGCCACGTGTGGTTGTGTCCATCTCCATCATCATACTGATAGTTTGATACTGTCGTCTGAGACTGAGAGTGTGGAGTACAGTGGGGACTCAGTCGCCTATTTCCCAGAGGATCTTTACTCATCCAGGTGGCGTGTTCTCGGAACGCGGGGCCTCGTTATCAGTGGGTCACAGCTTGCACAGTATTTAAGCTACTGTACCGAAATTCTCTATACTTTTGGAGATTGACTTGGGTACAGTTATTTAGATATTATCATAAAAATAATTTCTGAGTACATAAAATAAGATACATAAATTATAATATATTTATCTTTTTTTTTAATAGGGTTTACTGACATTAGAGGATTCATATATTCTGTGGGGTCTATAGAAAAGAAAAATAGACACATAATTATTTTTGTGAGATTCTTATATCTCCAAAAGTTATTCTTATCATAATTTTTACAATGAATGTACAGTAGTGTTTTTATAAATAAAAAAAAAAGAATTGAAAAAAAAAAAATCCTACTCCATTTATACAGTACATGAGTAACTGTACGAAACCATCTCCTTCTGCTAGAAAGTGACCGTCACCTGCTAAATTATACAAAAAAAAAATATGTAGAATATTGTATGTCTAAATACAAGGGATCTTTTTTAATATATTTTTGTGGTTTAACCAGCACAGTTTACTAAGTTGGTCAGAGTATTTGGCTTTTTAAAAAGAGGTTAAGGGTTTAAAATTTCGAAGAGTCGTGTGAGTGGGTTAGAATGATGAATCTCAAGTAGTTGACAAATCGTATCCAGAGCATGGCAATGGTTCAAATCATGCCGCCCACTCATCTCCCTTACCTGGTGCATGTGTTATGAGTCAGTGCACGTGCTCGGGGGTTTGCCTCCTATTCTACGTACTTCGATAAAATAACAATAGGTAAACCATCTGAAATTAATACTGGCGGGGATCTCGAAATCTCTGTAGCCTAGGGGATTGTCCTCATCATTTGAAAAATACATTTTAGTGATTTATGATGTATCATACGTCATAATTTGGGGCCAAAATGGTATAATCTAGTTCCAAAAATTTGGAACTTTGAAAACTACCATCGTTTGTAGACACCCTATTTTAACTCACCAAATAAAAGAGTTAACTGTTACAGGGGGGCCTAGTGGGAGGCCGCAACATCGTTTTTAAAAGCAAAGTAGTTTGAAAGTTAAAGAATTTGGGATCAAAACCACTAAGATTTTATAGGTTTTTCATACATTTTCATAGATGTACATTTTTTTTATCCAAAAGTTCATTTTGTTAAGGAAGTGACTAAAAGTATTCCTAGAGGCTATTTGCATAGCATGTGAATTAGTTCTGTGATAAAAAAAGAATTGATTTTGAATAATTTGATGTCCGTGTAGCTGGTTTTTGTCTACATACGAGTCCGTGTTTAACTTAGAATTATCTTAAGACCAGTTCTTTTACAAACCAAATTAAACATGATTTTCACAAAAATAATTTAACTATGAGAAAAAGACTGAACTCGATAATGTTTTAGACATTTCCAAACCTGCTCTTAAGAGGATCTAAATTAAATTACCTTAGTACCTCTATTGTAAAATTACTTTTAACAAACTGGAGTGGAGTTTTCTTCCTCATTTAAAGTCATACACAAATGACTCTAAAAACCCTTGTCGCTCTCTAAAAAAACTCTCTTAGCCAGCCCATCCTCTAAGGGCTCCCCCAGGGAGGGGAGAATCCTTGGCTCTCTCATTTGTTAGTGTCCCTCTATAGGAGGGTATTATTCCTCTTTAGAAGAGTTTCGTCCTTCTTTATGAGGGGAACAGATATAACATGGTTCTTTCAGATCTTGTGATTTACTCATGCATGCAGATCCGAGGTTGTCTCCATGAGATCCGACTTTCTTTTATTTTGGTGAGATCTTATCGCAGTTTCAGCGAGTGTTTTAGTGATCTTTGTTGTGGGTCTCGTTGGAAGCTTCCTCCCCCCAGTCGGCTCAATTTCGAGCTACACCACAAATAATTTTATTTGAGATTGAAAAATTTACAGTGCGATTAAAGAAATTTACGTTTCTTAATTTTCATGTTTTTCTTACTGCCTTATGCTTATTTATATTTATAGTTCCTTTTGGAATCCACTATTAAAAAAAATCACACGAGTAATGATTCATGCACATAAAATGTGCACA
Organism: Hydrangea macrophylla; assembly: GCA_033977485.1. NCBI lineage: Eukaryota > Viridiplantae > Streptophyta > Magnoliopsida > Cornales > Hydrangeaceae > Hydrangea > Hydrangea macrophylla. Next base: position 76,820,932 of record CM066985.1, on the reverse strand, counting down.
TAAAAATCTAGGCTATTAATTTTGGTGAGTCCCATGTATGCAGGCATGGACTCCATCAAAATGAATGATTCAGATTTTTATGTGCACATAGCATTTATCCATCTCAGCTTAGCACTTAATAGTATCTTAATATTTTGATTAATCAATCAAAGAATTTAGATATTAAATGATGGACTACTTAATAATCTTCCACTTGCACACTATAAAAGGTCGAGACCTCCCCACCCAGTCCAAGCTTTCTGCCTTTGAATTTGAAACTTGGAAGCCCCTTTTTATTTCATCTCTCTCTCTCTCTCTCTCTCTCTCTGCAAATGGACGCTTTCGATTTCGACAACCTCAAGGCCGAGAAGGACAACGCTATGCTAAAATTCCATCGTCTTCGTAACATTGCCAAATTGTTCCGCCTCTTCGAGCTCTGCCTCGTTCTCTTCATCCTCTCCTGGACATCCTCTCGCTTGCCGTTTGCCGTCAGAATCTCCGGCGAGTATTTCCGGCAACTCATTGCCATAATCGTTAGCCCTACCTTCATTTTCGTACTCAGCAACGTCATAGTCATCACTCTGGTCGCCAAATCTCGACAATTCTCTGCTCAATCGCCGATCGTCAAAGACAATGTCGAAACCGATCTGTACGATAAATTCATCGGAAACGTCTCGAATGGCATCAATTTCGAACCGGAATTTGCTCCGGAATCGGAGGAAATTGTGTACCAGGACAAACAGATCATCTGCGAAAGTGAAACTCCGAAATCGAAAACGTATCGGAGGAGTCAATCGGAGAATTTGAAGAGAGAGAAAGTGGAGGAACATTGCGAGAAGCTGCGGCGGTCGGAGACGGAGAAATTTGAGAGAGTTGTGAGTTCCGGCGGCGAGACGACGGCGGCAGAGACGGTGGAGAAGCTGAGTAACGAAGAGTTCCAGAAGACTGTAGAGGCATTCATTGCAAAGCAAATGAGGTTCCATCAAGAGGAGAAGATTTGTATTGTTGTTCATACCCAATCCTGACTTGCCGGCTCAAAAATTAACCAGTTTTTTTTTTTTGGGTGTGTCTTTTACTAATTTTTTTTGTTTAAAATACTTTTGCTCATGCAAGGATATTATTGTATTAACTAATGGATGCTTGAGTGAACATTGGTGAATTACGTTTTAGGTGAGCAAAAGCGCTTTTTTTTTTATTTTTTTTTTTATTTTGGATTTTTCCGCTTGTGCAGTAGAAAGTCTCGAGAAAATGTAAAAGAGAGTTAACTCTTAGCTTGTCTATGTACCTGTGCTTAAAAAACACTATAAAATAATTTCAACTATGTTCACATTTATCGAATAACAAACTTAACGTGTTTTCGATATTTTTTAGCATATTATTTTACCAAATAACGTGTTTTCAGCACATTTCAATCAGCTGATAACTATAGGGTTTTTTTTTTTTTTTTTTAAAATTAAAATGATGTCAAATGGGAAAAATGGTGGAATAGACAAATATCACATCATCTACTATTTACAGTTCTCAACAGGCTTTCAGCACTTTTAAGTAAATTACCATACCAGATCAAACCAAGATAGAGAGTTGTGGTGCCAGTCAACTTTGAGAATGAGTGTAAGAGGAGAGAGGTTGAAAGTGAAAATTATAAAGAGAAAAAATAAGAAAGTGAGAGATATAGAGAGATAGGAGGTGTCGTTTTAAATTCTGAAAAACAATATAGAGAGTAGTTTTGAATTATGCAAAAGATAAATGTCACATCAAAAAATGTGATTGATTATATAGAAGGGTGTGTATATGTGTATCTATAGCATCTATATAATTGATAAGTCTAAAGAACATGGAATAATGCTATGGTTTCGAAGTTCTCAAAATGGCTTACTCCGTACTGTTGATTCAGTTGTAATCTATATGTTGTGTAGCAGTAAACGGTAACACTACATGCTATTATTACATGCTATTATTACCTAACAAAGAATTTGGAAACTAAAATGGGATGCATAGTATTATTGAATGAACATACTATTTTATAAAGAATAATGCTATGCTTCCAAGTTTAATCTAATTTATTGGATAAATTATACTTTAGTCTATCAAATTATACACTTATTTTTAATTGGGTTCATAAACTATATATATTTTTTCAATTGGGTTCTTGAATTTTCAAAAATCATTCAATCAGACCCAAATTCTGACACTGTTAGCTTAAATTATTAGAAATTATCACGTACATTACGCGTAATGCTTACATGTCACATGTTAGGTTAAGACAAGCACGAGAGATTGTAAATGACTAAAAAATTATGCGATTTTAGGCAATTTTAGGTATGATTGAATGCGATTTTGAATCTAATCGAATATGTTTTCGAATTTGATTGAACGCGAATTCGGATCTGATTGAATGAGATTTTCTGCACTATTCACAATCTCCCATATTTGTCTTAACATAACATGTGACAGATAAGCATTACGCACAACATATATGACGATTTTTAATAATTTAAGCTAACACTGTCAGAATTTGGGTCTGATTGAATGAATTTTTGAAGTTCAAGGATCCAATTGAAAAAAAAAATAAGTTTATGAACCCAATTGAAAACAAGTGTATAGTTTAATGAACTAAAGTGTAATTTGCCTATTTTATTTCAAAATGCTCTAATATTCTATTGCATGTAACGATGCATTATACCAACAACCAATATCACAACATGTAAATTTTTTTTTTTTTTTGGTAACCGTAGGTGTTCGGGCCAGCTTCCGCGCACCTCGACTAATCCCACGAGACCAGGGTATCCGGGTGAATCACCTGTGGCCACCCTTTGAGATTTGAACTTGAGACCTCTGGGTAAAACACCCAGAGACCTTCCCATTCGGGCACAAGACAAAAAAAAAAAAAAAAAGATCACATGTAATAAATCATTCTGACAACTAACTCTGTTGTAATTTTTATTTGAGAAGCACACCATTACTCGTCTATCAATGTAGTTTACACTAAAATAAAAAAAAAATTATAAAAAAAAAAGAGAGAGAAAAAAAAAAAAGAAAGAAAGAAAGAAATAAAGGAAGGATGCTGGCTAACTTCGTAAGGCCCCACTTCTTTTTGAGACCATCATAGATAATGTCCATTTGCCCTTTTTTTTTTTTTTGGGTGCATTTTCTTGCCACACTTCGTATAATCCATGGATTTGAACCGCATAACTACACAAAATGAATGTTGTTTTGCGCGCCAGTTTTAACTTCTATTTACACTTACACCAGCATCTTCCACTCAAGAGTAGTACACGTACCACCCTCCGTTGTACGTGCGTAGAGACAAAAACAAGGGCTACATTTAAAAATAGAGTAATGATCGATGTATATAAAGTATGCATATAAAGTGTGCATATAAAGATTTGGGTAATTTATTTTGGTGAATCTCATATATGCAGGCACGAGTTTCACCGAAATGAATGACCCGGCCAGATTTTTATATCCACATAACATTAACCTTAAAATTACCCTTTTGATTTGATTAGTGTATCTAAAATAGCAAATGATTTGAAACATCCTCAAAAGGCTAATTTGGGAAAGTAAAGAACCAGTTATGTAAGTTTACAAGTAAATTAGTTTTACAAATTCAAATGTTTGGTGAATGTCAATTTTTGAATTAGGAGTGTCTAATAACTCTCTTAAAACTAGTTCTCTGTCAAACTAACCCAACATTAGTTCTCACAAGAACCAGTGAGACATGGACTAAACTTGATCCGGTTTTATGCCTTTCAAATAGGCCCTTAGGGTATTTGATAACCCAATTAAGTGTCAAAAACCAAAAAAATCTGCTGAAAAGAAACATTGCTGCATACATTTTGTTTTTCATATTACTTATTAGTATGCAATACTTTATTTTCAATTTTATCAAACGGAGCCTTGCTTTGTGTTCGCCTAAGATAATTTAACTATTTGTACTCTAATATCAAAATTATGAATACATAAGATCACTTGCAAATTATATGCGTTAGTAGCGACGCGACATTAAGTTTCTAAGCAGCTTACACATACAATGACTTAGATCCCCTTTGATAAAACTAAAAATTAAGTACTGAATTTTTAGGATTGAAAGTTTTAAGCAATTGAATTTTGCAGTTTTGAAAACAGCATTCAAGCATGAAAATAGACTGCATGTAGTGATGGTTTTTTAGTTAAATTTTTTTACTAAAAGTTTCTAGTAGATTTTGGCTCTTTTTTCAACAAAGTGGTACATTATCAAACACACTAAGAAAAAGAAAAATAAGTGTCGTAACTTTATATTTTCAACACTTAACTTGGATTATCAAAATTTAGTTATGGAATCCACCCATTTTCTTACGGGTAATGTTTTTTTTTTTTTTTTTTTGGGAGTTGGTGTGTCAGATTATTGGTACTGATCACTGGAATTAACCTCCAAAGTTCAAATGAGTTCATTTCAAAAGTCTAATCATGTATACACCTTGAAGAAGCATCGTCGGTAGTTTAATAACCATTTCAGGGTTAATCAATCCTCTTTTTAAGATTTCATATCATTAGCTAATAACAAACTTAACTCTTGTTATGAAGAGATCATCATTGCAAAATTTCCACACTTGTTTTTTGTTTTGAATGATTGATATAATCTAATCTGTCACACCAAGTTTCCACCGGTTGTGTCCCCACTTTTAATTAGATGATATATTTATTTATTCTTTAAGTAAACATTATTACTCTACCAAATAAAAAAATTAAATAAAAGTAAAAGAATTTTCTAGTGGATAGTATCACTAATCATAAATTAAGTGGTAATAATTTCACGCCTCTGTACTTTAGTTTCTCTTTCTCTGTAATCTCTCTAGGGAAAAGTCACTTTCAAGAGATTAGATTCTTGAAGTGAAGCGATTTGAAATTTTTTTCTAATTAACTTTATTTTCTTTTCCCCTCCTTTCTCTTTTTGGTTTGGGGAGGTAATCATGATCATTTCCACTATGGATGACAATTGGGATTTTTGTAAGTAATTTACCAAGCTTTTTTGCTTGCAATGATGTTCTTTTTAAGGGACATGTCTAGCACTTTGCTCTTTCTTTTGCCTTAGTTCTCCTTTTTGTTTCTATGTGTTGGAAGGGGCTAAAAGAGAAAAAATAGTTGGTTAGTGTTTCTTAAGGGATGTTTAGTGGTGAGTACCAATAGACTATGCCTTTTGGCCAGGAAGGTATATTGTAGGTGGTGGGTTTAGTTATATTTCAGCAATTTGATATTATCCATTAGTTTTGAAAAGGTTTTTCTAATAGAGATTTGGTTTTTTTTTTTTTTTTTTTTTTTTTGACTAAGCAACATTTTAGTACCCTGTAGTTTTAGCAAGAATTTTACTTTGGGCCCTATATTTTTAAATGCAATTATTGGTCCTTCAAGTTTCAAAGGCGTGTTAATTTGGTATCAAAAACGTTGAAAATACAGGTTCAAAGTGAAACTTTCAGCACCGTGGGAGACCACAATGATCGATGCATTCGAAAATGCAGGCCCCAAAGTGAAATTTCGCTAAAACTATAAGGTACTTCAATATTGTTTAGCCTTCTTTTTTTATGGAATACGAGGACAAATCCTATCAACCCGTGCTCCACGATTTCGGAATCCCCACCATTATTTCTGACGGTTTACCTAGGCACATGCACCATTCCTACAACACACACACACCAGGTAAATTAGGAAGGTGAGTGGGCGGTAGAATTCTAATCCACGCCAATTAAGGTCCAAATACGTTTCATCCAGCTGTTAGAGATTCGTCCTTCCCCAATCACACGACCCATGGAGGTTTCGAAGCATAGCCAAGAGATCTAGTCAACTTAGCCAGCTGAACTGGTTAAAGAGATCTGTTATTTTCTTAATTTTCTTGTTAATTTGTTGTAAAGTGGAAGAGAAACGGAGGAAAAAAAAACTGTGTAATCTCCAAACTCTTTGCTGTTGGAAGTAAATTGAATAGAAATTCAAATGAAAGTTCACTCTTAATTCTTAAGTAGCTATTTTTGAAACATAATGTGCGGCTAGGAAAGGAGCCTATCTGAAATTACTCTAAATAGTTCACAAATTCCAGTTTGATTCAGATTTTAGAACCGCTATAAAAAAAATTAAAGAGAGAGAGAGAGAGAGAGAGAGAGAGAGAGAGAGAGAGAGAGAGAGACTTTAGAACCTTCATATTTTAAAGTCTGAACAGCCTGATGCGGGTTGGTAAAAGTGAAGTATTATGTAATGAGCATTGATTCTTTTTTCTTTGGGTAAGTAATGGAATATGATTCTCAATTGGCTTTATTTCCAAAGTTTAAACCAAAACTTAGCATCTATAAAATTATTGTACGACAAAATATTCTTTACAACTGTTATTTTGATGACGTGGTATCATAAGTCTATAGAAATTAATAAAGATTCAAACATTTGTCTCTCCTATTTTTATGGAAAATAGGATGTATAACTCATCCTAATGTACTAGGATAGTAGGATGTATCATAGAAGATCTTCTTTAGATTGATTAATTTTTTAAAATTTTTTATGACGTGGGAGTCCCTCTAAGAATGGGTCATTCTTCACGATAATACTCTCAAATACTTAAAGTTACAAGTTACAACCACCCGCAAGCCGCCAATATCGCATAATGATAATTGAAAATTTCTATCTTTCATCTGAATAATTCTTTGGGGCAAAATTATTTTTCACCGTATATTCTACCATTTACTACTGTGCATTTCCCAGATTTTTCGCAGTCGATCTGTTTTTACCTACAATTGACATTTGAAAAAAGAAACAGGAGAAAAAGGGATGAAAGGCTATGTTGATTGATAGAGAAGGAAAATAAAACCACTCAGAATTCCATAAATATATTTCTGCCTTGATCTTCTTCTATCAACTTTATCTAGACAATTTCACCAAAATAAATAAATAAGAGCAATGCTATATATTTTCTAAATTTTGCATTCCAAATGTTTCCCAAATAATGTGGCAGCTGGACCATTGTGGGGTCACTTCAACATATTCCAATCAATTTGGAAAGTATTGCATCACTAAATAAATAAATAGAAATTAAAGAAAAAGAAAAGGTAACTTAATTTAACGCATGAACAAATAGAAATGCTGCTAATTAAGCTTGTCATTGGCCTCATAGCAACTTAAAATTAAAACTGCTTCCAAAATCAATACCAGGTTTCACATTTTATTTGAACAACTTGCATACACTCCAAACCAAAGAAGTGCAAAAATATTTCATCCTTGAAAGAGACCTGTAATGCTATATATGTACTCCTAATAAAGTTGTGGAAAGAAGACACAGCCAGGACGATAAGTGCCCAGGCACCAATAAGTAGTATCTGTGGGACCCAAAATTCTTTGTCATAGACATCTCTATCACACTGTCATTTTGTTGTGAAGTGTTGGAACATAAATTGCTATACATCAATGACCAAACAAAATGAGAGCTCAAAATTGCTCAATTAATGTTTTAAAAACCAGACACAATGCCCAGAAAGATATACTATCACTACAACAATTCCAAGCCTACCAACTGCCTAAAAACAATGGCAAATAAGTTTTCATGGAAATTAAGGGGACCCCCCAGGTCTAGAAGAGCTGGTGATGGAAAGAAACAAGAAAAATTATGAATCTATACATAGGTGTTTCAAGGACATTAATACAATAGGCGTCTTATGTAGTTGTAGGTAGGTAAGCTTGGAATTGGATGGTCAGAGTTGGCATTTTAACTTTTCAAAGTGGTAATAATGCACCATGCGGTCCATGCCTAGTTTAGCAAGGCCATATATGTACAAGACAACTCAGGATAAGGCAAGATCAAATATGATAAATTAATTAATTTTTTTTTTTTTTTTTTTCAAGCAGTTAATTCATTGAAGCAAGGGGCAGAGAACCCACCATATACATTACATCCACTGGTTCCCCAAATGAAAGCCTTTACCCTTTTGAGTCTTTTAGTAACAGAACCAAAGACCAGCCTCACCAAAATGCCCCAAAGAATAGAATCCCTATGAACAACCCCAAAAAACCTGGAAGATTTAATAGTCCTGAAAAGCTCGGCACATAAACCACCTAGAACCGAACACACAAACACACACACAAAAAAAAAGGACCAAACCCTATGAACTGTTAAAAAAATAAAATAAAAACTCCCAGCCAATGTGTCATAGAACATTCAGCCAAACAAGACCCAAGCCAATGTGTCAATAACATTCAGCCCACCAAAAGATTTATCCACCCCATTGAGACCATCTCGCATGCCCGTGAACAGCACCTTATCAGAAAACGAAAGCTGTCCCGTGATGTGCCCTTGCCCAATATGAGCTCAAGATTGGACTTGTTGGACCTTGACCCCATAGCATAAGACTTTTGCATCCATATACTTCTCAGTGTCATTGTCACTCCAAGGCGTTATGTTTTTCTTTCCCAATTAATATGGATAAAATACAATCCCCAACTGTCCAAATTGCTCCTTATAGCACAACAAATCATGAACGTGGTTTGAGATATAACTTTCCAACTGGAACCAAGCAATTGCAACTCACTTTGATGAGAAGTTTTTGTGTACCTTGAAGGTAGCGCCTATGCGGTGTCCCACACCCAATGAGATAGCGTCACACAGGATTGTTGGGCTATTTAAATTTTTTGTGCTGAGTTTCATTATTCGTGTGGCGCGCATCTATTGGGTAAGGGGTACCAAATGGTATGTCACGTGGTACCTTGGAGATACCCAAAAATTTCTCCACTTTGATACCCTATAGTTTGGCAAAAGTTTCACTTTGGATCCTCGACTTTTAATTCAGATACTTTGAGCTCTGTACTTTCAATTTTGTTACAATATAGGCCCTAGCTCTAACGCCGTTGATGGAAGATGACCAAAAACATGTTTTTTTGGCTCCCAACACATGATGTTTCTATGTTTGCCTTCAAAAACACCCACTCACCTTTCCAAAATCTCATTTGTGCCCCAGACCCAGACCCAATCTTTCAAAAATGGCCTCTCTTCATAAATTACTAGCCAAACCCACTTGTTGTGCACAACAAATGGACTGTCAAATTATAATAGCCAACCCAAGTTCTTTGCTATAGCAAATCTTGATATGAAAGAAGATGGAGAAAGAAAAAAAACGTTCAACAAGTGTTTGCCTTCCTTCTATATAGATGGTTCTAATTGTTGAGCATTTTTTTTTTCTTTCCTTCACCATCTTCTTCATATCAAAGCAACCAAACAAAAAGGAACCATCTCAATCACAAAAACCATACCATCCCTAATAGAGACGCCCAACAACCACTATAACAATTCTAACCTTTAGTGACGAAACTTTCACCTGCGAAATTATTTTCGTCACTAATAGTATATTAGTGACGAATCATCGTTTGTCGGCAAAAGTGTTTACTTTTCCCGACAAAACCAATTTTCGCGGGTAAAAGTCGAACAATTGCCGACGAAAATTCATTTCGTCACTAAAGTTCGTCGCCAATAGTTGGCCGGAAATTTCCTTCGCCAAAATTTGGTGGAAAAATTTTAGGCGACGAAACATTATCAATTGGTGATGGAATTACTTTTAGTGACGAAGTATTTCGTCGGGAATTGTTTATCCTTTCGTAACGAAATATTTTCGTTGGGAAATGTAACTATTGGTGACGAAATACTTTCGTCGGTAATTATTTTACTTTTAGTAACAAAATATTTCATATGGAATTGTTTAACCTTTCGTGACGAAATTGTTTCGTCGGGAATAGTAACCATTGGTAACAAAATTGTTTCGTCGGAAATTGTTTAACCTTTCATGATGAAATACTTTTGTCGGGAATTCTAACCATTGGTGACAAAATTGTTTTGTCGGTAACTGTTTTACTATTAGTGTCGAAATATTTCATAGGGAATTGTTTACCCTTTCGTGATGAAATATTGTCGTCGGAAAGTGTAACCATTGGTGACAAAATACTTTCATCGGTAATTGCTTTACTTTTAGTGATAAAATATTTCATCGGGAATTGTTTAGCCTTTTGTGATGAATTAGTTTCATCGGGAATTGTCACAATTAGTGACGAAATGCTTTCGTAAGGAATTGTTTTACGTTTAGTGATGAAATATTTTGTCGGAAATTATTTACTTTTGCTTATGGAAAAAATTTCATCGAGAATTGTTTTACTTTTAGTGACGTAATCTTACTTTTACCGACAAAATATTTCATCGCTAATACCCTTTTTTTTTTTCTATTAGTGAATCTGAATTGTTCTTAACTCTAAAAAAAAAAATTCATAATGTGTTTTTCACTAATAATTGTCCCTAAAAAGTTTATGTTAATCACATAATTTTTAAAGATTGTGATAGTGATGAGTGGTACCATATACGACATTACTCAGCTCCCAAATGTTTTATCAGTTGTATGTACCACATACTGTATAACCTCTATAAATTAATAGTGTTGAGACTACTTAAATTATTATAATTTAATGAGATATCAATTTATCGATAAGCTAATAACTATTATTAAAAGAGATTATAAATTTGGGAATTTATTAATTTAAAGAGGTTATACTGTATTGTGATAGTGACATGTGACCATATGATATAACCTCTCTCCCTAAATCTCTCTCTCAAACCTGAGTTGTCGCCATCACCCAAAAACTACTAATCCACCCAAAAAACCCTTTGCACAAATAAAAGCACAGGCCACAACTTCCAAAATAGCCGCAGCACATGCCACAGCGCACATCACGTGCATGTGAGACCCTCTTTGTGCACACTGATTTCAAGACCTTTGACACGTGCTTTTTTCCCATAAAAATGCATTAAAATGCATTCATATGCATACCTTGTAGTAAAAGCACAGTCCACAACTTTCAAAGAAGTCATAGTTCATACCACAGCCCGCCGTGCGCACACAACATAGAGCTGAAGGATCTTCCCTGTGCACATGATTTTGCAGATCTCTTAGATGTGCTTTTATCTGTGCATTTTCTTTAAAATGCATTACAATTCTTATGTTTTTATTTTCTTAACTTTTTACACCTGCCAGCACACTGTTTTGAATGTGTGCAAAAATATGCACTGTCTTGCATGTGCGCACACACTTGAGCAATTTCTTCCATACTTATTGTAAATGCATATTGTGGATTGTTTGCTGCAAGTTCCAAGAAGCGAGTATATTTTATCCTTGTCCTTACGGCCTTAGTTTCAATAGAAATATACAATTTGGTCCCTAAATATGGCCATTAATAGAAATTGATCCCGACTTGATTTGGTGTATAGAAATTAATCCTTAATTTGCAATAGAAATCAATAATTAGTCCCTATTCCTAAATGGTTAGTATAAATCCGGACCATTATACCCTTATCATACATATATACACAACTATATATATACACATATATATGACATATGTGAAATTCAAATAAAGTTAAATAAGATAGTTAATAAATGGAGCAGATTGTTAGGAGATCATGGATAATGATTTTTATCCCAAAGATCATGCTGATTTGTGATTCAAAACAATGCCTTTTTAAATCTGTATGTAATATGTTTTATAGTAGAAAATGATTTGTATGTTTTATTAATTCGAATCATAGAAATAACAGATAATTTTGTGTGGAAGATTAAAGGTTGCTGATAAAAAAGTGAGAAATTCTCACAATGTAGTACGGAATTCATAACTGCAATTCACAATATAGTGCGAAATCATGCTGAAAATTATAATATGAGAATTTGGTGGTAAGCTTGTTGGAAGAAGTGACTTAGTTGTGAGAAATTTCGTAATATATCCAATCAAAAAGTGAGAAATTTGTATTACTAAGTGAGAAATTTGTTATTAGAGCATTCGGAATAGGCCATATGATTAGATGTACATATGTATATATGTACCACCAGCACAAATAAGACGTGTGAATGACGGGTATGGCAAGTGTAATCCATGGAGATCATGGATAAGAGTATAAATATTGATCAAATCAAGAAGTTTCCTTATTTTACTCAACTTTCAAATTTGTTTGCTAATTAAGTATCTATATTAGGACTAAATACTAAGTGCTAAAATCAAGAAGTTTCCTTATTGAAGGTTGCTGAGAAAAAGGTGAGAAATTATCTTAATATAGTGCGAAATTCATATATATATATATATAGAGAGAGAGAGAGAGAGAGAGTTGTGTATATTCAAAACACTTCCAAAATCGTGTATATATAGCTATGGGAAACGAGTTTTTAGGAGATCATGGATAAGGGGATTAATATCCCTAAAATCAAGGGATATCGGTTTAACAGAGTAATGTGAGAATTTCTCACTTTTTTTATGTTTTTTTTTATATACTGTTTTGTAAGTTCAAAAAACTTCCAAAATTGTGTTATATGCAGTTTTGGGAAACGTATTTTTAGGAGATCATGAATAAGGGAATTAATATCCCTATAATCAAGGGATTTTCGGTTTAACAAAGTGATGTGGGAATTTTTTATTTTTTTTGTGAGAAATTTCTCACTAATTTCATTTACATCACACATTATCTATTGATTACAGTCTATACAAGTGAAAAAATTCTCACTAATTTAATCTACATACAATGAGGAGGTAATTTCTTATAGCCTATACAAGTGAGAAATTTCTCACTAATTTCACTACATAACAAATGAGCAATTTATTACAGCCTATAAAAGTGAGAAATTTCTTACTAACTTTATCTACATAACAAGTGAGAAATTTCTTATAGCCTGTACAATAAGGAGATCCTCATCAATACTATATGTATGTATACAAACGGTTCGGATCTTAAGCGGACCTTAAAAATCGGACCTACAGAAATTTCAAAATATGAGAAATTCGCACGTTTTTGTGAGAATTTTTCACTTTTTACACAGTCCGGACTGTGTATACAAATTCATGGAAGTGAGTAAATCTATGGCACAACCGTCGATGAATTCATCAAATCCATGAACCATTTCGGAGTGATCGTCTTCTGTATCGTCTCGCAATCGGTTGATTTTGTTGATGATAGGTTACAAATTTGAAACCTTGCTTTTCACTCGCATTTTTGAGAACAAAGGTGAAATTGAATTTTCGCGCTTAAAATGATTCGATTTCAGTGAGATATTTTGATTTTTTTTCTTCTCACGAATTGGTGAGTAATTTGTCCACATAGTGGTCACCGGTGGAGAGTGGTGGTCGGAGATGGTGGTTCATGGTTGATATAGGTGAAGGGAGGTAGAGAGGGGAGGAGGAGGAAGGTGGTGGGTGGTCGTTGGTGGCGGTGGAGGGGCTGCGACCCTCTCTCTCTTATTTCTCCCTCTCTGTCTTCATCTTTCTCTCTCTAGCAGATTTTCTCTCTCTTTCTCTCTCTCTCTCTCTCTCTCTATCTAAATATATAGACGGTCCGGCTCTTTAGTAGACCTTAAAAAACGGACTGTGTAAAATGTGAGAATTTCTCACAAAAAAGTGGGAAGCGTGTTAAAAGTGAGAAATTCCCTGATTTGAATTTGAAACCCTGATTTTATATATATATATATATATATATAAATATACGGGGGCGGTTTTGTTCTTAAAATACTATAGGGACCTATTTCTAGATTCATTTGAAAAAGGAGCCTATTTCTAGTTAGATGCATATATTAGGACTATATATTAAGTTACCCTAGTTTCAAGTCGTGTGACTTTACATGACTCATTTTGAATCCCAAAGGGTAATGCTACGTACTGTGATAGAATCTAACAAGATATATTTACCATTGAAAAGATAGTAAGATTCAATGGCTAAAAAAAGGGGTTAACTATAATTTAGCCTCTGTGGTTAAGTTCATTTTCACTTTATTCCTCTATCGTTCAAAAGTAGACACTTAACCCGTTGTGATTTTGGACTAAAGTGAAACTACTAAGATTTCTCTCAAAACAGCCCCATATGAGGATTAAGTGTTAAAATTAATCTCAAATAGGAAAGTTTAAGTACCAATTGAATTAGTTAATTAAGCTCCTTAGTTGATTTTTAAATCAAATTTAATAGATGTTAATATGTTTTAATTTATGATTATTTATAAAGTCAACATATTAATTGCAGTTGTACCACATGGTATAATGGACAAATCATTTGAGAATTAATTTAGGATTCAAAATTGATCCTAAGATTAGCATTTAAAAATTACAGTGCACATAATTATAAGAATTTTTTTTATGGAAACAATTAATTATTGTTGCTTCATAAGTTTATTTTTTTTTAGATTCAAAGTATGGTTTTAGCAAGAATAATTACTGAAAAATTTCATTTTCAAAACTTAATTGGACTATTTCGTCGTTAATAGTGCATTTTTCTGACGAAATTTTGTTGCTGAAAGTAGTTCATCTTTCTTGACAAAATATTGTTCATCGGGGAAAAATTCTTTTTGCCGACGAAATATTCGTCACTAAAGGGTACTTTTAGTGACGAAATTGCATTGCTAATAGTAGGACTCTTTCGTAATGAAATTTGATTCGTTGGGAAAAATTTCGTCGCTAAATGCTATTCTTTGGTGACGAAATATGATTTCGTCGCGAAAGACCTTTCCAGTCGAGGAATTACTGAAGAACATGCAACAGAGTTTTTTTCATCACTAAAGACCTTTAGTGAAGAATTTAATGACGAAAATTTTTATCACTAAAAGTCAATTTTCTTGTGGTGAGCAATATAAGAAAAAAGATCTTTAATCCTCATGAACCCATTTCATGAATTTCTTTAATAGAGTAATTGGATAGAGAAGAAATTTATAGAATTTTAGAGAGAGATAGAAATGGAGGTAAAGATGAGAGTTTGGAAAGGTGGGTTTTTTGGTAAGAAAACATAAAAGTATTACTTACTTTGGTGTTTTCCGTCATTTTTTTTACGGCGTTAGCCCATAAACAAAATTAAAACTATAGGGTTTAAAGTATTGCAATTGAAAGCTGAGGGCCCGAAGTGAAACTTTCACCAAACTACAGGGTACCAAAGTATCTTTAAGCCTTTTTCCAGAAACAACCACGTAATATGAAAACACATCAGAAAATATCTTCTTAGACTAATGATTTGTCATTTACAATTAGACTTTCACAGGCAAGCATTCAAAACCAAAAAGAGCATAGCTTTAGAACATATGAAGTACCTCAAGCTAGGTAGCATTGCACTTCTAAGAAGATAAAGTGTCACATGTCGAATCATGTCCAAAAAACAGACACGACACTTTGCTGTCACTTTTCCAACGGTGTCCGCATGTTATTTTTTAATGATTTATTGTGTTGGTGTGTCCATCTCCGTGCTTTGTTGACCTCAGGTCTGCAAGCAATTAGAGAACCAAGAGGTAATTAAACATTTTTAGCTCTCGCTATAAATTTGTTTGAAGCCACACAATCGACAAAGTTCACATCAAATGTTCCAAATAAGTTAGATTGATTATAAAAAGTTCTTAAAACTCATCAATACCATCCATGGAACTATCTGGTCCTCTCTTGCTACCTCGAGGAGGATCAAGTGCTAGGTAGCAAATCAAGTTGTGTGGGTACCTTTAATGTCAAACCATTTTGTAGGACCAACTTCAGCATATAGGCTATACCCATCTTCCCTCTCATGAATACTAAATTTGGTACAATAAAGACAGTGCTTGTTTGAGCGAATGTTGTAGTGGGTCGATAGGTACAGACACAGCTCACCACTGCTACCGAGAGCAAGGATCCGAGTGTAAGGACGCCCATGATACAACTGTTGGGTGGTCTTGGGTCATCTCAACCCCAAAAGCTAGCTCTTGAGGTGAGGCTTTCCCTAACACTTATAAACCGACCAGCTGCCCCTTCCACAACCAATGTAGGAAACTCCAACAATCTCCCCTCCATACATCGGGCCTTAGATCGGCAAACCCTCAACCAGTCTCTCCCTTGAAGCTGTTGGGTAGAGATGTTGTAACAATATTGGCTCTGATACCAGTGTTGGGTGGTCTTGGGCCTTCTCAACCCCAAAAGCTAGCTCATGAGGTGAGGCTTTCCCTCACACTTATAAACCTTCCACATCCAATGTAGGAACCCCCAACAATTTCTCCCTCACACATCAGGCCTTTGATCGACAAACCCTCAACCAATCTCTCCCTTGTGACTGTTAGGCTGAGATGTTGTAACATGTGCTCTGATACCACTTTGTTGGGGTAAAACCAAAGATCCTAACTATTGGGAATAGCACTTTCCAATCATGTCAAATGTAAATTAAATTGAAACCAAATATATAGCCACAATAATAATAGTTGTTCACCACAATCAACCACAAACAATAAAAGTAACAATAAAATGACACCAAGAATTTATGTGAAAAAACCATCCAATGAAGAGGGAAAGGGCAACTCCAAGTAATTCTACCATATAAAAAGAAGGAATACAAAGTCTCTTTCAAGTTTTTGCCCAAAACTTGAGGTATTCAATCAATTGAGAGTGAGTACAAGGGTTACCTCTTATGGATTATAAATCCAAAGAAAATCACCAAAATGGAATATAAGAAAAAGCTACCTCAAAATCCCAAGGATTTTGGTACACAAATAACTCTTTAATCACCCTTGAAAAACTGATCACCCAAACAGTCCTTCATGACTGCCGCACATCTCCATAAGAAAATCTCACTCAGTTTCTTATTAATGTGTATGCACGAACCCCAAACCATAAAAGGACTATCAGGCCTTTATGATCCAACCTAGACTTTTAAGTCTACTTATGTGACCAGCATAATCCACGAAAGTGGATTTTAATCTTATGTAGTAGGGACTACCAATCCATACCTTCTCTGGAATCTCAAAATCTAAAGGAGCTGAAGAAGACATGTTAATCAAGTAGCAAGTTGTACCAACTGCTTCACCCCACAATGACTTAGGGAGCTTAGCCATTTGTAGCATGCATATGACTCTCTCTACATTAATAGTGCGATTCATCCTCTCGGCCACACCATTGTGTTGTGGATATATGGAACTATTCTCTCATGCCGTCTACCATGACCTGTACAATATGCTTCAAACTCTTTTGAAGTGTACTCTCCCCCGTTATCAGTATGAAGCACTTCAAAGGTTTTCCTATCGCTCTTTCCACTATGGCATTGAACCTCTGAAAATGCTAAAAGACATGGTCTTTAGTTTTCATAAAAAACACCCACACTTTACGTGAAACATCATCTATAAAAGTAAGAAAATATTTATTTCCACCCAAAGACTTCACTTCTATGGGTCCACAAACATTAAAATAAACCATATCTAGCAACTTGGTTTTTCTTGTACTAGAAGCATGAAATGAAACTCTATGGTGCTTACCAAATAAGCAATAATCACAAGGGTTAAGAACTGTACCTTTGACAAAGGGAATGAGAGACTTATTTTCCAGAATCTGTAACCCTTTCTCACTTTTGTGTGTGTAGAATAAATGCACACAAGCATACTAGTTGAGTATAGGTTTGTTACCTAGCGGAATAACTCAACGGATCAGAATCGGCATTGTTACAAGCCCCGAACAAAAGACCACGACCTTGTTGCCTCCGTGCACTTGCTTATGCTCCGTATCAGTCGTGAAGAACGTCACAAGAACAATCTTCGATGAAACTACAATCTAAATCCCAAGCTTTATGGTGATAAGCTAGAGAGAGAGAGAGAGAGAGAGAGAGAGAGAGAGAGAGAGAGAGAGAGATAGGCTGCTGTATCTCTTAGGTTTTGTGTGATATATAGGAGTATATATAGGCACACAAGACCCTATTTACTTAGGACTAAAAACCCATGGCTTGGTGCCTGAACAAGGCATCTTTGGACCCGGTCCAACGATATGTGAGTGCTCGTATGGCCCACAATATCTCTTACATCTCCCATTCACCCACATAGGGCTAGCACTAGAACTAATCTCTCAAACAACGAAACTTTTCATTATAGGAAAACCAGTTTTAAAATTATTTTGAAACGCACAGCGGAAAGATTAAGTTTAAAAAATTTATTGTTTGTCCGGATCTACTACTTGTTAACTCTATAGATGCGTACAATAGAGGGGACAAGAATTATACCTCAAGGTCTTGAACGCAATTCTGAATTCTCTGACTTCCAGTAGCCTCCACTAGATGGTCTTCACTCTTGCGACTCCTATGGATGCTCCCGGAGAGGCTAAGGTTGGTGGGAACCCTAATAGAGAGGATGGAATAGGTTTGGAAACCTAAAATAGTTTCTACAGCTTCTGGTTTATAAAAATGACAATCTCTTTTTTCTGGACACAACTGCCCTATTTATAGATTCCCTAAACCG
Organism: Hydrangea macrophylla; assembly: GCA_033977485.1. NCBI lineage: Eukaryota > Viridiplantae > Streptophyta > Magnoliopsida > Cornales > Hydrangeaceae > Hydrangea > Hydrangea macrophylla. The sequence goes on along the minus strand of CM066985.1, from coordinate 76,802,720 downwards.
ACCTTACATTCAAACGATTAAAGTGGTTTCGATCGATCGAACCTTCGATCGATTGAACCACCTTCAATCGATCGAACCTGTGATTTCAATCTATCGAGACTCCTTCGATCGATCAAACCTATCTTGACAAGATCCTCATGTTCCTTTCCAAGCATTCTAGTAGAGCTAAGAGTGGGACCTCCTAGGCTATTTCTTGTTAGCTGAGACCAATTGTTAATTCCCATGACCAAACTCTTTGATCAGCAAATTAACCAACTGGTCAGTTAACGTTTACTCCACTATAAAAATGATAACTGAACTCCAACGCAAAAGAACATATCCAAAGTGATAACTAGACTTGTATGGTGTACTAATGTCCCTCTACCATCAGCATTCATAATCATATTCAAGTAGTCGGATAACTATTACTGTCAACCTGAATCATGATTACTTCTTGTATTCTTTGAGTCCCATTCACCACTCATGATTACCAAACATGTTGATAACTACTTATCAACAAGACTGCAGTTCTCAGTAATAAACTTGGTGACATTCTCAAAGGAATGCTTACTCTTTAACAGAGGGTAGATTCTATCTTGACAATATATGTTCACAACCCTATGAACATGACATACCCAAGATACCCAGGTGTTGATCTTTTATAAACCTCATTGATTGGAAAATCAAAGCAGCCATATCCACAGTTTGTGTCCATAATCCTCAAGATTGAGAACACGTACCTTATACAAGTCATGACTTCCTATCGACTGTTGACAATCTTGAATGTCAATAGGAAAGCTCAAGTTAGTCAATGCACCATCAGTACTAGCATATTAACTAAGAGTCATACTCCAGTGATTGAGATTCATCACTCCATCCAATGTTAGTTAATCATGCTACAGTGTAAACCTGGTGAGGTATCCCGTCTCATCATCCATTGTGACAAGTTTTAAGTATCAAAGGATAATAATTCGTATCTCACTTGCATGTATCTCATACATACACGAATTACTTACTATGATACTTAAGGATTAACAATCATCTCATAAAAGAAACATACATAATAAAATGTAAAGCTGATATCCATATCTTAAAATGTCAATGTCTTATACATAAAGTAATGGTTTGAAGGCATACTCCCAACACTCATCACTTTATACGGGAAATAGAATGTGCAACCTTATGAAAAAAAGTGCAGCGATAGGAGTGTAATGCCAAATCATCACCATAACCAGCAAGACACATCACTCGAAAGCTTTTCGTGTATGCCTTAGACGGTTCAACCACACCGGACATAGCATTCTCAATCCCTCAGTGAAAAGAAGTGTTGTACCACCTCAATGTAATGTACTCATGACACATCAGTAACATAATACAATTATCGTAGGTCTTCTAATGAGTCATAAAACATGGTGTGTTATTAAATGGTCTTCCCTGAGCCCTTATGTCAATCCGACTAACTTGATTTCTTGCTTAGACACGTCCCATAGAACGGAATTGTCTCTTCGTCCTAAGATAGCATGCTAAAGTAGATGTCATCAAACGTCCTCTTCATGACATAGTCTTAGGTCGTGAAGGAAATCGGTTTATAGGATAACCAATGTCTTTGATATGTTACGTTGCTCACACAGCAATGAAGAGGAATCCATTCACTGCTCCTCAGTTGATCGTAAAAGCACATACAATACAAACTGTAGGCTATGACGTTCTTCTATAAAATGGGCATGTCGCTCTGTGTTTGAAAAAGCAAGTAATGCTATACAAATCTTAGTCTAGACATTACACAAAACATCTAACCTGAGTTTTCCAGCACAATCACCCCTCCTGGTGTCCGTTTAAACACTTACATTCAGTTATAAATAGGCTATATAGAGTCATGGGATCTCTCTTTGTTCGACCAAAAATAAAGGTCTCATCTTAATTCCATCTAAGGTGACATCTAGAAATATTAAGGGTTTATATCTAGCTCGCTGGTCTTATACCGCATAGATATAAGTGTTCAAGTTCACTTTCTAAGCGTAATGGACACATATGTCCTAGATAACTATCTAAGTAATATGGACAGAAATGTCTTATCTTGCTCTCCATCTAAGCACCATGGACACATATGTCTTAGTTTGCTATCTCGGTGCCAAGGTGAATCACCCTTGTGAGCAGGTCGATTAAGCCTGGTGACGTATTAGAAATGTGCATTCATTCCATTCATACAACAATTATATATACAGAAATCAACAAGTTTATTATTAACTGAATAATAATAAGAATAATAATGTCAAATTTTAAAAATAAATATCTAAGCATATCAAATCCTACGAAGTCCCATGCTACTAATGTGGGACAGAAAAATGTCTCTGGTAATGGGCTTGGTCAAAGGATCAACCACCATGCTGCTAGTGGAGATATGCCTCAAGATGACTTCCCCTTGCACAACCATATCTCAAATGTAATGATGACGGATGTCTATGTGTTTTGACTTCCCATGGTACTTGGGGTCTTTTGCATAGGCCAAGGTCGATGTACTATTGCTGTAAATGAGCACTACTTTGTCCCCATGAGGTCAAGAGACTAGGTGATGCAAAAACCTCCTCAACCAGACAGCTTCCTAAATAGCTGCTTAACAAGCCACATACTCTGCTTCCATCATGGACAGTGCAATGCATGACTGCTTCTTGCTACACTAAGAAATTACTCCACCTCCAAGTGTGAATGCATAGCTAGAAGTGGACTTGCGCTCATCTTTATCGCTAGCCCAATCAGCATCACTATATCCTCTCAGCTTCAAGTCTCCTCCATGATAACAAAGGACAAGGTCCATAGTCCCACGAATGTATCGCAGGATATGGACTAGGGTTACTCTAGTAACGACTAACTAGACCCACCGCATAGCAGATATCTGGCCAGGTACACAACATAGCGTACATCAGAATCCCTATTACAGATCCATATGGCACGTTGGGCATTTGTCCCTTTTCCTCTTCATTCTTAGAATAATGATCTAAAGTCAAGTGGAACGCCTTATCAACTAGAGTATCGATGGGCTTTGAGTTATTCATGTAAAATTACTCAAGAGCCTTTTTTAAGTAAGACTCTTAATGAGATAAACATAGAAGTGTCTTTGACCAGTCTCTCATAATCTTGACTCCCAACACATAGTTGGCCTCACCCATGTCCTTTATCTCAAACTGAGAGGATAACCACTCTTTAGTGGTGATAATGGCACTTATGTCATTTCCAGCTAAAAGGATATTGTCGACATACAATGATGAATGCTCTTCTTGGACTGCTTGATGTACACACAATGATCCTTCTCAATCATCTCAAAATTAAAGGAGGTGATTGAGTCATGGAGCCTTAAGTATCACTGCCTCGACGATTGCTTGAGACTATAAATGGATCGCTTAAGATGACACACTTTATGCTCATTCCCTTTAGTTATAAAACCAACGGGTTGATCCATATAAATCTCTTCGTCTAGTTCTTCATTGAGAAAAGCAGTCTTGACATCCATTTGGAAGAGTTCTAAGTCTAAATGTGCGAAGATCGCCAGGATAAGGCAAATGGAGGCAAATCTCACCATAGGTGAGGACGTGTCTCCGTGGTCTATACCCTCTCGTTGGGTATAACCTTTCACCATGAGACCATGAGGCATGCCTTATACTTGTTAATTGATCCATCCGTCTTACCTTTGACTTTGAAAACCCACTTGTTTCCAATGGTCTTACGGTCATGCAAAATATCAACTAACTCCCAGACTTTATTCTTGTTCATAGAGCTCATTTCCTTTTGTATAGCAATCCACTAAGATTTGGCAGCAGAAGAAAGCAGTTCCTTATAGGAAGTAGGCTCTTCATCATCTACTATACACATGAGAACTTCTTCTTCAATTTCAAAACACCGACGTGGAACTTTTCCTTGTTTGTTTCTATGGTGTATTACCTGAGGATCTTGAGGATCTAGTGGTGTACTCCCACTGTCTGGTACACTCTCACTAGTGTCTAACAGTGTACTCCCACTCGACTGAAGACTAGTACCATTTTTAATGATTACTGGATGTGGAATGTCAATTTTCCCATCCTCGCTTAAAGATGGTATGTTGTCTTCAACATCCTCCATCTCATAGAGGTCAAGATCTCTCTTAGCGTCACTAATATTGGGGAAGTCATTCTCAATTAAATCAATATCTCGTGACTCAATTTCTGCCATTCCTCCATCCAGATGTTCACCATACATAACATAGCCTTTTGAGCTTTCAGAATATCTTATGAATATATTCTTTCTAGCTCTCGAATCTAGTTTCCCATCCTTATGGGAAGTACTGTGAATTTATCCTGATGAGCCCCACAGGCGCAAATGCTCCAAATTGGGCTTTTCGCCTTTCCATAGCTTATAGGGGTGGAAGGAACTGACTATGAAGGCACTCTATTAAGTATGTAGGCAACAGTTAAGAGTGCATCACTGCAGAATGATATTGGGAGGTTAGCTCGCGCCAGCATTGATCTAATCATATCTAGAAGTGTTCTATTTTTTCTTTCTGTAACACCATTTTGTTGCGGAGTTCCAAGAATAGTGAGCTGTCTGCGTATCTCCTTTTTTTCACATAGTTCCTTGAAAGTTCCTTGAACTGATCAGATAAATACTCACGTCCTCTATTTTCTTGCTGATTCTCAAATTCTGCTACAAAGTGTTTGAAGTAATCTAAAGCCTCATAGCAGTGAGAGATCATATAGACATATCCATATTGCGTGTAGTCATTGATAAAAGTAAAGAAGTAAGAGGTTCCATGTAACACCCGTACCCGGGAAATGGGTTAATTATCATTTTATGTGCATTAATTAATATAATTAGTGTATAAAATGGATTAAGGGGAGGCTTGGACTCACCTGTGAAAAAGTGTTCAGTAAAGGAACACAGTTGGAAAAGTCCCCAGTGAGGTGGGACAGGTATTGGAATGGGACCCAGTGAAGGGCCGAATATTAATATTTGCATCTTATGTGATTAAATGCATTTATATGATTAAGTGACTAATTGTTTAAATGCTTTCATAATATATAATAATACATGTGTTAGCAACTTGTATAAGTTTGGATATCTAAATAAGGGTATAATTGAAAAAGATTGATAATTAGTAGGTACGATAGCAACTTCACAAAATATATGGGGCCCACGTTGGGACCCATGCGGAACTTAGACAAACACCCATTAGATAATTGGATAGTTAATGAAATGTTTGGGGGATTTCATAATGAGAACTCAAGAGTTCCAGGGGTGTAAATGAAAAATAGGAGAAATGAGACTTAGACACCTCATGCTTAATGCATGGGTGTGTCAATGGGAGGAGAATCATCTCCATTTATAGGAAATTTAAGAAATTAAAACAAAGAAAGAGAGGAAGAGCTCGGGAGAAGACGGAACCGTCACCGACGACGTTTTTCACCGTACCGTCGTCGCCGTTCGTCGGATTCACGATCCGAGACCACTTTTGGACTCGTGGAGGTAAGAGGATTACATGCACGTAATTTGTTTTCATTTTTGGTAGCGTTTTTCCGACGACCGTTCTTGATAGACGACGTTTGTTGTACCAAAACTATGTAGGATTACTCTAGAACAAGAATTGGCTTTGGTTCTAGCTTGAATCATGATTTTAGGAGCATAATTGGGTATAATCTTGCTAAGGTGAGTTTTATAACCAAAAAGTGATTGTGGTTTAAAGTGTTCAATGATTCTATTTATGTTTGAGTTATAGAAATCATGCTTAGAAGCTATGGAATTGCTAAATTGTGATTTACATGTCAATTGAATGAAAAGTTGTTGTGATTATGTGCCTACATGCTTTATGTGCCTATATGTTATGTGGTAATCAATGAACACCGGGGAAATGATTCATTGGTTGGGAGTAATAAGGGAGACGAAGAAGAAGAATTCGATAAAGACGGAATTCAAGGAATAGAAGTGGCCACGGGACCTGGGAAGGTCTTCGGGTCTGAATCAATCATTGAACCGGTGATTCGGAGATTACGAGTATAATTTGTGTGTTCATTTATAGCATTGCACATGTTAAACATTCAATCATGCTCAGAATTCTCACTAAGCGTAATGCTTATGAAAACCGTTTTCTATTTCTGTTGTGGTAAATAACAACCACCGCAGGTACAGAGCAATCCCGGAGAGAAAATGACGTGCTCGGGAGCGGGGGAAAGATTTGGGACTCATAGTTGTGTTTATATCTTGTTTTAGGATGTAACTTGTGACTTGGAATCCTTGACTTGTGGATTGATGTCTTGACTTGTGGTTGTAAAGTTGGAGAGATTTGGAACTAGTTTGGGATTCTATGTCTCATATGTTTAATGTAAATTTGTAGAAACTTGTATAATTCTCTATGCTAATAGTTAGTTTTGGGTAAGAAGTTGGAGGATTTGGAGGTTGTCTTTGTAAATTATATATATAAATCCTTAAGTAATAACTACGGATATGTGTGAGATGGTTAAGATTGGACCTTTCCGACAAGTTCGGTTAGTGTCACAATCATTTTGGGTAACGGTTATTTGCAAGCAAGAGAGTTGTAAAGTTCGACTCTTTGGTTCTAGTGATTTTCATTACTTATGTTAGTTTTACCAAGTATGGGGTTTCCATGACTCAATTTGTTCAAATGAAGTTTGAGTCATATCTTGATTGTGTGAAGGGATTTAAATATGTTATGGTCATGTTTATGAAGTTTTTCAAGACTTTGGAATGCTTAGAAAATGATTTTGGAAGTGTCCTTGGGGATTGGTTTACTTGAGTTCATTCCTAACAAGTTTATGTTTGAGAGTTTGATTTTAAGGAAACTTGTTGGATTGAATTGAGGTTATATTCATGTATCTATGTTTGAAGAGTTTGAATTTGTGTTTGGGAATGTTTGAGTATGTTTAAAATGGATTGGAATGGGTTCTTAAAGTTTCATGTGGATTGGTTTGAATTTGGTGAAGTTTGGGACTTTTAAAACAGGGGAAATCTGCTAAAAATGGAGTTCTGCAGGAACCGGATCGATCCGGGCCTTGAGTGGATCGATCTGGAGCAGCTGGATAGTGCAGAAATGGCATTATACCAAATTCGGATCGATCCGGTTTTGGGGCGGATCGATCCACAGGCCATTTTGCTGCACTGTCGACTTTTACGGAAATGGACATAACTCACTCTAGAAAACTCGGATTCGCGCGCCGTTTTTTTGCGTTGGAACCGGGACTCAGAGATCTATCTTTTGGTATAAAATTGGCTATACCTTATTAATTACCATTTTACCCTTGGGGGCTATTTTGTAACAATAGAGTTGTTAAATGTTGCTAAACACATGCGATTCTTAGTAATTCGCATGTTTCTTTGCAAATTAATGTAATTGGGAGCTTGTAGCATTGTTACACGTGTTCTAATCTGTACAAGGCGGGTTGGGGTGTGACAGTTTTTGGTATCAAAGCAGTAGGTTAGAGCCTTTGGGGACGAGAGACGTACGACGCGTAGTGTGCACACAACGACACGTAGTTGCATGAACATGCATACACATTTATTTAGCATGCTTAAAAAGTTGTTTAGCATGCATAGCATGTTATTTATAGTAGCGTGCATTAGAATGATCTTGTGGATGCTAGACTTAATTGTCTGGTACTGAATTCGGGAAAGAGACAAATATCTCCGGTAAGAATGGACCAAGTGGAACGAGTTGTTGAAATAGTTGTAAGGGCAGGAGAAATCAAAATATCCTCAGTAGAAGAAGAACATGAAAACCCAAATCCCGAGGTAAGAACGGAACAACCGACCGCAGAGGAGTTTTCAACAGAGTTCCGGCAACATCAAGAAGGTAAGAAATCAGGAGAAAAATGCAAGTGAAAGTCTAGCTGGGCAAGTATAAAAGAGCAGATGTAGAAAGTTCATCAACAAGTAGTACACCGATAGAGAGAAAGCCCCGTTATTCTACGTGTAATAAGCAGCACTGGGGTGAATGTCGCTACATTATAGTCTATTATGTTTGTACATGGGTCGAGCATATCGCAAGGAATTATCCAAGCGAGAGTACAAAGTTTAAGGGGTACACAACTGCTCTAATAAACGACAAGAAGATCCAAGTTCTTTGATTCCTAAGGCTACTCCAGGATCTGTTCAACCGTCAAAAGGAAAAGAACAACAAGAGGATAGAAGCTCCTAACTTATGTTTGAGTTACCACGTACTTCAAGTAACCGATAAAATTGTTACTTATTGTCCTATGAGTAATTCTATTTTTTTTCTTCACAAGGGATACATAATTATTATATTGTAGCAGTTCTTGAGTAATCCAGGGTAATATTAGGAAATCTCTAGACCTAGGATTTGGCTTTAGTATGCCAAGGGTAAGAGGAGTAAAACTGGAATGGTGCTTGGGTATTATTGATTATAAAGGGTATCGTTACAGGGTGGAGTCTTGAGTTGAGTATTCTGTATGGTATGGGTATGAACTTCTTTATATATATGATGTATTATCAAGTATTGTATTGAAGAAGATTCTTTCCGTATAAATTTAGGTGCATTATTTCAAAGGGTCTTCTATTATCAATGGAATTCTGGAATTCTTACAGTGTTGATATGTAATATCTAAGAATATGGTATTCTGGAATTCTTATAGTATCGATATTATGGTTATTTGGTTGTACTCGGGCATTCTATTTCTATATTATGGGAACATCTATCACATTACGGATATTTCTCTTCTATTGTGTATATGGTGATGTACTGATTATCATCAATGGAGAGTGTTATTCTTCGATTCGAAGACATGCTATAATTGTATGAACCGTCTAAAAGTATTGAAGAGTATCGGAAATCCGTAAACAGAGGAAAGGAAATGTGAAGTATTATGGGAGATATATGTATATTCTTGGACTGGAGTGGTAATTCAGACATCTATGAATTTACGATTTATTGGAAAGATATTCAGAGGTTACATGGATGTGCATAGAGTGTTGAGGAATCTCTCAACTCGATATGTTACGCTTCTATTAGGGTATTCTTATTATCTTTCTCTAGCATCTTTCCTCAAGAGGAGATATGAATGAGTATGGTTCGGCAAGAGATTTCCATATGGTGCATATTCATGGTGCATATGGAGCATAGGCGCAGTTCACATGTGATGGAATCAGTTGTAGCCACAGAACCATGTTCAAAGAGGTAAGTGTGGTTGTAATCAAAATAAGATTTTGTATCATAACTTTGTGTACTAAACCTTGGAGTTGACGAATTGTTTTCAGTTAGGCTAGATAGTATTGCGTAATAGACTTGGCTTCTACCTTGGACGATTTTACATAACTATTAGTGGTGATTAGTGGTGGAGTTTAATTCTAGCAATTTCAAATTTCAAAAAGAAGTTCTATAGCTTTGACTTGTGAATGTGTGGGATGTTTTGTTTTAAACAAAAAGGGTGTTTAAATGTTTTTTTTAAAAGGGTTGAGAACTATCTCCAACTGAGTTTGAATGACCTGGAAATGTTTGGAGTATCCCATTTGAGTAGGGAAGTTTGAAATCATTTTATTAAACAAAAGGGAAGGCACGATTCAAAATTTCTCTGACTTGGTGACAATTTTGGAAAAAAAAAAAAAAGCTTTTAATTTGGTCATGGTATGGTTTAGGAAGTTCGTTTCCACCCATCGTTTTCACCGTTAGGTTTCTAATTTGAAAAGCTATGTTTTGATATATAGTTTGAGTCAAATGTAAAATAATTATTTACCTTGAAATTAGTTAGCGAGTAAAAAAAAAATTGTAAAAGGGGAAATGTTAATATCTCATATGTGGTTTAACAGTATCGAAGAAATTGAATTGTTGCATTGGCAATAATGGAATCATCATCAAAGGTTTCAACCGAATAGCATCAGTGAAGTTAGAAGAATTGGAGATCTGTTGGTAAGAAGTATTTAGTGAGGAAATGCGTGCAATCAACCATGTCACTGGGGGAGCATTGCTATGAGTGTATATAATGCATATGCGAATAAATAAACTATGGTGGGTAACTGCTTTGTGAATAGATAATGGGTTCGGTGGGTGACAGCTGACACCAATATTTTTCCTCCTCGGAATGAGTTGAAATCTATTAGTCAAAAAGAAGGGACCAGCAGGAAGATGGTGCTTAACATCTGATAGGGTGAGTATGAACTTTTTGAGATATGTATAAGGGTATGTTCAGACTATTTTCAGGTATGTATGGGATCATAATAACGAACAATCTATTGGGATGAGTATCGTGTTCTCGAGAGTACCATGTGGGGAGAATAGAGTTCCTATGGGTATCGGTAAGAATTGAAATGATGTTTGCACTAGTATTATTAGCACCGAAGAATTTATTTGCTGCAATGAAGTTCGTTATGAAAAATTGGGTATATACTGAAGCGATAATTACTTATATTTGCAAGATATTGGAATTCTATGAATGGAATTATCGGACACATAATTTAATATTACTAGTATTGTCTTAGTATTTGGAGTTTGACAACGTTCTTTTTATGAACAAGAAACTGGTATGGCATGTGAAATTTGAGAAATTTGTTTACAGAATTGAGTACATGACAAAGAAAATAGTGAAAGCTCATAGTAGAGTACTGTTTGGGAATTTGATAACGTGAAGTTAATAGTTGTGGTAAATCAAGATCAATGGAGTTTGGTATATGCATTTCATATTTTGATGCTTTGGCATTGTGTATCGGATTCGAGCCGTATTGTTGTTATAGAACCTTTGATAGTTCGGGAAGATCTAACTTGTGTTAAACATCTGGTGTGAATTCTTGATAGAAAAGATCAAGTATTGAGAACCAAGGGTGATTCCACTTGTAATGGTTCAATCACGTAGCTATTCAGTCAACGAAGCTACTTGGGAACGAGAGAATGAGATTCAAGCAAAGTAACCGCACTTATTCGGAAATTGAGGTAAGAATAAGTTTGGGGACCAAACTTCTTTTTAGGGGGGAAGAAATGTAACATCCGTACCCGGGAAACGGGTTAATTATCATTTTATGTGCATTAATTAATATAATTAGTGTATAAAATGGATTAAGGGGAGGCTTGGACTCACCTGTGAAAAAGTGTTCAGTAAAGGAACACAGTTGGAAAAGTCCCCAGTGAGGTGGGACAGGTATTGGAATGGGACCCAGTGAAGGGCCGAATATTAATATTTGCATCTTATGTGATTAAATGCATTTATATGATTAAGTGACTAATTGTTTAAATGCTTTCATAATATATAATAATACATGTGTTAGCAACTTGTATTAGTTTGGATATCTAAATAAGGGTATAATTGAAAAAGATTGATAATTAGTAGGTACGATAGCAACTTCACAAAATATATGGGGCCCACGTTGGGACCCATGCGGAACTTAGACAAACACCCATTAGATAATTGGATAGTTAATGAAATGTTTGGGGGATTTCATAATGAGAACTTAAGAGTTCCGGGGGTGCAAATGAAAAATGGGAGAAATGAGACTTAGACACCTCATGCTTAATGCATGGGTGTGTGTCAATGGGAGGAGAATCATCTCCATTTACAGGAAATTTAAGAAATTAAAACAAAGAAAGAGAGGAAGAGCTCGGGAGAAGACGGAACCGTCACCGACGACGTTTTTCACCGTACCGTCGTCGCCGTTCGCCGGATTCACGATCCGAGACCACTTTTGGACTCGTGGAGGTAAGAGGATTACATGCACGTAATTTGTTTTCATTTTTGGCAACGTTTTTCCGGCGACCGTTCTTGATAGACGACGTTTGTTGTACCAAAACTATGTAGGATTACTCTAGAACAAGAATTGGCTTTGGTTCTAGCTTGAATCATGATTTTAGGAGCATAATTGGGTATAATCTTGCTAAGGTGAGTTTTCTAACCAAAAAGTGATTGTGGTTTAAAGTGTTCAATGATTCTATTTATGTTTGAGTTATAGAAATCATGCTTAGAAGCTATGGAATTGCTAAATTGTGATTTACATGTCAATTGAATGAAAAGTTGTTGTGATTATGTGCCTACATGCTTTATGTGCCTATATGTTATGTGGTAATCAATCAACACCGGGGAAATGATTCATTGGTTGGGAGTAATAAGGGAGACGAAGAAGAAGAATCCGATAAAGACGGAAGTCCAAGGAATATAAGTGGCCACGGGACCAGGGAAGGTCTTCGGGTCTGAATAAATCATTGAACCGGTGATTCGGCGATTACGAGTATAATTTGTGTGTTCATTTATAGCATTGCACATGTTAAACATTAAATCATGTTCAGAATTCTCACTAAGCATAATGCTTAAGAAAACCGTTTTCTGTTTCTATTGTGGTAAATAACAACTACCGCAGGTACAGAGCAATCCCGGAGAGAAGGTGACGTGCTCGGGAGCGGGGGAAAGATTTGGGACTCATAGTTGTGTTTATATCTTGTTTTAGGATGTAACTTGTGACTTGGAATCCTTGACTTGTGGATTGAAGTCTTGACTTGTGGTTGTAAAGTTGGAGAGATTTGGAACTAGTTTGGGATTTTATGTCTCATGTGTTTAATGTAAATTTGTAGAAACTTGTATAATTCTCTATGCTAATAGTTAGTTTTGGGTAAGAAGTTGGAGGATTTGGAGGTTGTCTTTCTAAATTATATATATAAATCCTTAAGTAATAACTACGGATATGTGTGAGATGGTTAAGATTGGACCTTTCCGACAAGTTCGGTTAGTGTCACAATCATTTTGGGTAACGGTTGTTTACAAGCAAGAGGGTTGTAAAGTTCTTGACTCTTTGGTTCTAGTGATTTTCATTACTTATGTTAGTTTTACCAAGTATGGGGTTTCCATGACTCAATTTGTTCAAATGAAGTTTGAGTCATATCTTGATTGTGTGAAGGGATTTAAATATGTTATGGTCATGTTTATGAAGTTTTTCAAGACTTTGGAATGCTTAGAAAATGATTTTGGAAGTGTCCTTGGGGATTGGTTTACTTGAGTTCATTCCTAACAAGTTCATGTTTAAGAGTTTGATTTTAAGGAAACTTGTTGGATTCAATTGAGGTTATATTCATGTATCTATGTTTGAAGAGTTTGAATTTGTGTTTGGGAATGTTTGAGTATGTTTAAAATGGATTGGAATGGGTTCTTAAAGTTTCATGTGGATTGGTTTGAATTTGGTGAAGTTTGGGACTTTTAAAACAGGGGAAATCTGCTAAAAATGGAGTTCTACAGGAACCGGATCGATCCGGACCTAGAGCGGATCGATCCGGAGCAGCTGGATAGTGCAGAAATAGCATTCTACTAAATCCGGATCGATCCGGTTTTGGGGCGGATCGATCCGCATGCCATTTTGCTGCACTGTCGACTTTTACGGAAACGGACATAACTCACTCTAGAAAACTCGGATTTGCGCACCTTTTTTTGCATTGGAACCGGGACTCAGAGATCTATCTTTTGGTATAAAATTTGTTATACCTTATTAATTACCATTTTACCCTTGGGGGCTATTTTGTAACAATAGAGTTGTTAAATGTTGCTAAACACATGCGATTCTTAGTAATTCGCATGTTTCTTTGCAAATTAATGTAATTGAGAGCTTGTAGCTTTATTACACGTGTCCTAATCTGTACGAGGCGGGTTGGAGTGTGACATGCCATGACGTGCCTTTACATTCATTGGTCCACAAATGTTAGAGTGAACTAGTTCTAATGCATGAGTAGCTCTTTTAGCCTTATCGAAAGGCTTATGACATGCTTTTCTTGTGAGGCAAGACTCACACGTAGGTAGGTCAACCTTAGCGAGTGGACCTGGAAAGCCTTCTCGAGCTAATCCAGTCATCCTATCTTGTCCTATGTATCCAAGTCTAGCATGCCATATCACAGAGAATATTTTTATTTGAATCAACAATTAAAGAAGTAGAGGAAATGGGATCAAACAAATCAATTTTAAATAGATTATTCTATAAAAAAAACTATGTCCAAAAGTAACACCACCCATAAGAATATCCAACTTATGATGTCCAAATTGAAAAACAAAACCTAAATCTAGTGGTGCCAAAATCGAGAGTAGATTATATTGGATTCCAGGGACATAGAGCACATCATGTAGAAGTAAGGCGCGCCTTGTGCACAAGTGAAGTTGGTATGAACCCACTCCCGCAGCTTCTTCACAAGTGCCTTTCCCCATGTATACCCTACTAGTAGAACTTGGAATTTTATGATAATCTACGAACCCCCCTCGATCTCTAGTCATATGTCTTGTTGGTCTTGTATCTGCAATCCAAGCATGGAGAGAATGAACAATTAGGACATGAGAACTCACAAAAACATAGAGAGAGTTGGGTGGAAAAGCTACCTTTTTCAGCTTAGTACAATCTCGAGCGAAGTGTCCCAATCCTCCACAGTTTAAGCATTTTGATTTAGAAGCATTTTTTTTACCAGCGTGCTTACCTCTACGCTTCTTGGGTTTATCAGCCTTTGGAGCTAACTTATTAGCCCCACCTTTTCTCTAACCTTGCTTACCCTTGACATTGCGCTTGGGCCCATTAGCCTCGCGATCACCTCCGCTTATGGAAGTTCTTGGCATGAGTGTAGTAATGCGGTTCGTCTCTTGGCGCTCCGCTTCTAGCTCCACATGTTATATATCAGCAAAATTCTTGATATTTTCATTATATGTCAAAATTTGCTTCATATGGACCCAAGTTTCAGGCAGTGACTGAATCACTACTTGAATTTGTTGTTTGTCAGTGAGGGTGTTCCCAGCAGCACTAAGATCTCGAATCATACGTACCAAACATCGTCCTAAGATGTTCAATCATCGATTGCTTGGGATCTTTCTGATACATCTCGAACTTTAGCACCAGGCTCCTAAGCCTAGTAGTTGGTGTCCCACCGAAAGCAAATTTTAGTTGGTCCTATAATTCTTTGGCACTGGAGCATTGTAATACTTACCAAGAAGATCATCATTCATGCTGCACAACAAGATGATGCGCGTGCGTTGATCCTTCTTGATCCATTCATTATAGGTGTCGAGTTCTCGGCGATACTAGGCCATGGGCCCATTATCTGGCATAACCGGTTAGACCATTGACTGGGTTAGATGTGAAAGAAGCAGGAGGGTAACTCTTCATTGCCATGCGTCATAGTTTTTTCCGTTAAATTTGTTATCTTTGTTCAAATCAGTGACAATTAGCTTTGAAGATGAAGCCATCTCTACATTCAAAAATATGCTCAAAGGTTTTGATATTATTATTTGCACATTTCATAAAAGTTTGTTTTAAAATCCAATTACAAATGATTTTTCCTTTTTCTACAATTTAAGACCAACAAATTTGCTAGTGCTCTTTAATCCAATCTTAACTTTTGTAAATCAAGGAAAAAACTTTTATAATTGATTTTCCGAAACAAACATCAATTAGATGGTCCATTAACCTATCTAAGATCATCCACAAAATATAAAGTGCACCATACAACAAAATTGCGCAGGGACCCCACTTGGGTCCAGATTGACAACTTAGGGCTCATGCTAAGGTAATTCAAGTTTATTATATATAAACAAAAAAAATCATCCCTTTATAAATAGGCTTTTCCATCAATAAAACACTCGTCCTCACATTACATTTATAGCCCCAAAAAAAAAATAGGGATGCTTTGTTTATAAACATATACAAGAACAACCTTAAGCATACATCGTGAGGGCACAAGCTCTATAAATTGTCAATTATTGTCCATTCATTTAAGCCAGATTAAAATATATTAATCACATACATCAAGCTCTCCTTCTGTCTTATTATAAAATGAATGGACTCATCCATCACTCCTCAAGGAGTAGTAATTAGAGGTCTCAGGGTCAATCAATCACAAACAATAGTAATTAAACGTGACCAATAATGCAATAAACCTCTAAAAGTTACAATTAATTAATTTGCAAAGCCCGGATAGCTCCCATAAGCTAAGGTATAACTATGAAAAAATCCAATATTTTTCATCAATTTTAAAGCAATTTTAGGTTTTAAAAACAATTTAAAACCAATTCATTAAGGACCTTAAAATTAATAAAATAATTTAAATTCCACATGGAAATTTTAAATATCTAAAAAACATATTTTTCATTATTAGTAAAGATTTCTAGAATTTATGGGAGCATAAGATCGAATTTTAATCAATTTCTCAAATTAAATTGATTTTGTTAAAACTATTTAACAATGATGTGTTAAATTCGAAAAAGCAATATTTTAAGGAATCAGTCACTCCCTAAAGCTTCACATGGACCAAAACAGTGTCCTACACACTTAACATTAATATCAACAATTAACAATAATATTTGGATATTTTAAGCAGTTAAAATAATGCCCAAAAACTTGATTTAATGCTCTAAAATATCATAAACATGTGAGATAATTACCAAACTTTTCCTCAACAACCCCAACAGTATACAATATATTGTATATTAATTCCAATAATTAATATTATGTTTTAGATATTTTAAGCGATTAAAATATGCACAATAACACACCTTTTATGCTCTAAAATATAAAAAAACAATGATGTAATTTCCTAAGAAATTATTGTGGGTCCCACTCTGTGTCCATAAGTTAAGAAAATTAATTTTTATTTTTCTATAATTTTTAAAAGTTTTTAATGCAATTAAAACCAGTTTAAACATTAAAAATTATGTTTTTAGTTAACAAAAACTGTTTTAAATATGAAATAATTAAATATTATTATGGAATATTTTTATGAAAATGTGTTAAAAATATACGTCCAGACTGGGACCGTGGAGCTTGTTTGAGGCCATACAGAGCTTTACGGAGTTTGCAGATTTGGTGGGAGTGATGATGATAACCAGGTGGAGGACGCATATAGACTTCTTCGGTGAGATCACCATTTAGGAATGCATTTTTAACGTCCATTGGAAATAAATCCCAACGGCGGACAACAGTAACGACAATGAGGCTAACAGAAGTAAGACGGGCAACTGGAGCAAATGTTTCCTCATAATCAATCCCATACTCCTGAGTAAAACCTTTGGCTACAAGACAAGTTTTGTAGCGGTCAATGGATTCGTCTGCATGAGTTTTGATCTTTTAAACCCACTTGCATCCCATAGCATTTTTGCCACTTGGTAATTCTACCAAATCTCATGTGTGATTTTGTTAAAGTGTCTGCAATTCATTATCCATTGCTTTCTGCCAAAGAGGATTAGAGCTTGCCTCGTGGTAAGACTGAGGTTCATGATGAGAAAATATTGTACAAAAACCAACATAATCACGAAGATGAACAGAATGAGTTTTTACCCGATCACTTCGTCGAAGAGGTGGAGCAGGTGTAGGAGCAGGACCAACAGTCGGGGCATGCAGCTCAGAAGAGGACGGGTGACTTAGGAACATCATCAGTGGGAGTGGTTAACTCAGGAGATATGGATGAAGGCTGATCTGTAGCTATACTTTCTGGAAATAGGTCTATTGAAGGATCAGTGAAGTGTAGGGGAGTAGTATCGGGTGAGAGGTAAAATTTGAACATGGAGGAGAACATCTTATGTTCCCAGAAGATAACATGCCTAGACACACGGAGACGTTTGGAGTAAGGATCCCAACACCTGTATCCCTTGTGTTCAATACCATATCCAAGGAAGCAGCATAGGCGGGAACGGGACTCTAATTTGGTGTGTTCATGAAGTTGAAGAAGAATAAAGCAAGCACTGCCAAACACCTTGAGTGTACTTTAATAAGGTAAATGACCATAGAGTTGCTCATATGGAGATTGATTATCAATGATTGGGGATGTAACACGATTCTTGCTGTAGACAGCTGTAAGAGCGACTTTCCCCCAAAAATGCTTGGGATAGGAGGCAGCAGTAAGGAAGGTACGAGCAGTGTTTAGAATATCGCGGTGTTTCCACTCAGCACGACCATTTTGTTGGGAGGTGCCTTGGCAAGAACGATGTGGTTGAGAACCATGTTGGCGTAGGAAATTAAGAACTCTAGTATCAGTGTACTCAGCAGCATTGTCTGCACGAAAAACTTTGATATTGCAAAAAAATTGAGTTTTGACCATAGTAGCAAAAACAAAATATAGTTGAGGCAGCTCAGACCTATTGTGCATGAGAAAAATCAAAGCATAACAAGAATAGTCATCAATAAAAATAACAAAGTATCTTGATCCTCCCATAGTGACAATAGGAGAGGGCCCCCAAACATCTGAATGAAATAAGTCAAAAGGAGCAGAAGAAAAAGAATCACTTTTATTGAATTGCAATGCTGTTTGTTTTGAAAGTTGACATGGAAGACAATCAAATGTGTTCTTATTAACAAGTCCTAATTGACCACAAACTAAAGGTTACAGGCGGTTAATAGAGGCATGGCCAAGACGAGAGTGCTAGTGACTAACAGGATAACTGGAGGAGACTGGAGCAGCTGTCTGAATAGAGGGGGTGAGGTGAGTTGGGATTTGGAGATTGATAAGCTCAAAGAGTCGTCCAACTTTATGGCCTATCCCAAGAGTTTGTCCCTTCTGTGGATCCTACACACAACAACCAGAAGAGGAGAAAAGAATAGCAAGACCAAGATCACATAGTTGCCCAACAGATATACGATGCAGAGTGAATTTGGGAATGCAATAAGTGTGAGGAAGTGAAGTATTAGAGGTGGAAACCATGCCTATATGACTAACTGACATTAGATAACCATCAACGGTTTGAATGGTTGGTGTTTGAGTGGCAGAGTTTGTGGTAGTAAAAAGAGTGGCCGGTGTCATATGATTACAATAGCCAAAGTCAAAAAACCAAGATGAATTTTCTAAAGTGACGGAGAGAGTAATAGGAGTGGGATTACTAGATTGAGGGAGAATTTGTTTGACAATATCTTCCACGCGAGAGGTAGTGAGTCCTTCGGCAAAAGCATTGGATGGTGAATGGTCGGTTATAGTAGCAGCAGATTTGGATGAACCACCTCGAGGCATGGAGTGTTATTTGGCAGGATGTTGGGAGTAGTCGAATTGCAGATGACCCGGACCTTGCTTCTGACAGTTTTTACATATGCGGATGTTATAGTCCACAAAAGTGTGTCCACCAATTTTGCAGTAGTTGCACCATGGCTTGGAGGGGTCGGAGGTAGGAGGGTAGTGATATTTGGATTGAGGATGATTCTTGTATTGATAATTGGATTGAGAATGATTCTTGGGTTAATACCCCCGATGAGTAGCAAGGACAATGTTAGAAGAAGGCTCTTTTGAAGTAACAAGAACACTATCGTAGCCGGTGTTTTGCGAGGGCCAAGGCGAGTTTCCTCGGAGAAAAGTTCCGTGACTGCCTGGTCTAGAGTCGGTAGAGGACTGCGATGGAGGAGAGATGAGCGAACATGCTCAAAATCATCAGTAAGAGCCATCAAGAAAAGAATCAAGCACTGATGATCATGATAAGTTGTGAATATCTCGGCATTAGTGGCATCGGGAAAGTCCGGTTCGGAAGAAGTGAGTTGATCCCAGACATGATAGATCTCAAAGAGAAAATTGTTTATAGTCTGCCCAGGTTATTGTTTCATGCGGTGGAGTTGATTAATAGCTGATATTAATGAGCCAAGTCAGTAGTGGTATAACGCTGAGCCAAAAAAATCCCAAGGAGACTTGGCAGTGGTGAATTTGCCAAATTAGAGACTGATAGAATTGGCACAGGTGTTACAAACCCAAGTTATAATTTGGTGATTTTTACTATCCCAATCCTCAAGCCAATCAACAAATTTGGCCTTATCTTCTCCTTTATTTGGTTTGGGTTCGATGATATCACCAGTGGCAATGCGCCAAAGTTTTCATCCTTGGAGGAAACTAGACATAGCTTGTGCCCAAATAATGTAGTTTGTGCCATCCATGGTGATGGAGAGAGGTTGGGAGGTGTCATTGCGTTCCATAGGAAAGGATTGTTCTGGATTTTGGTGGGTTGGGGTATGGTCTTGGATTGGTTAGGTGTGTAGGTATTGGGTCTTTTGAGAATAGTGGGATAGGCTTATGTATGTTGGGTAAGGACTGGTAGGTGATGAAGTAGGGTTAGGATTGGTTAGGTGTATAGAAAAATGGGCTTGATTAAGGTAGTGGTCGGGTTGAGTCGAGAACTGGGTCGGGTCGGGTTAGGTTCAGATTGTCTATGGGTCAAATCTGAGTTGGGTTATGTTGTTAGGGTTAAAAGGGGATAATTTATAGCGGTGGTTTGAGGGATCTGGGTCAGGGGTTTGAGAGAGCAGCGATAATAGGGAGTAGGAGATGGTGGTGATACGGGCTAGTAGTCGGTGTTGGTGGCGGTGGTTTTGGTCTGGTAAGGATGATGATGGTGATGGTAGGAGATGGTGGAGGTACGGACTTGCAGTAGGTGATGGTGGCGGTGGTTTTGGTCTAGTGAGGATGATGATGGTGATGTTAGGTAGTGGTTCTAGGCGGTGTTCTGGTCAATGGCAGAAGAAAGGGAGCGACAATGTTGATTGGTTGTGGGTAGTGGTACGTTGTGATTCTGGGCAGTTTGTGATGATGTGTATCGGGGTGATTGAGGAATTGGGGCGGTGATTGGGTGCTGAGAGATGGAGATGATGTTTGTGATGACGACGTTGATCTTGGCAATTGGTGTTGATGATGAGTCTGGGAAATTGTTTGTGTTGATGATTGATTTTGGAATTGGTGTTAATGATGAGCCTGGGAAATTGTGTGTGATGATGATGTTGATTTTGGGCAATTAAGTCTAGGCAATTGACTTTAGTGGCGGCTAGTTTGGTGGTGCTAAGACGGGTGGAGGAGGTCACCAAGAATGTTTGGCTCTGATACCATCAAAGAATACAATATATTGTATTGTATATTCATATGTATAAATTGTACAAGACCATCCTTTATATAGGCGTAGGAGGGTATGTAGTACAATGTGTAGTACAGTAGAAGTACGATAGAAGTACACGATGAACCTAGACTAGAAGTGCGGTATGGTTCATAATATAAAGAAAAAGGAAATGATTCTAATTAATGATTCTAGCAGTTAAAAAAAATGGCAAGTGGGTTTCTCTTTGGATGCTGATTGACGTGTAATTGATGTGATTTTTTACATTTTTTTAAATGGAAACTTGCACTGTACATTGCACATCATTTCATACAATACAAAGCTTTATATGGGGTTCAACTTTCAAAGGTGGTGTGCAGTGCTTTTAGGCTTTTGTTGGTTGATGTGTCATTTGTTAGACTTTCTAAGAGTAAAAAATTAATCTTGGGGTTTATGTATATGTTAATATAATCAAAATATGTATATAACCGTGTGATATTGCTGAAATCCTGGGATTGATTAGATAGGACAATGGGTGAGTTTACCAAGATTGAAGAGAGAAAGAGAGAGAGAGAGAGAGAGAGAGAGAGAGAGAGAGAGAGAGAGAGAGAGAGAAAAATATAGGGGTTGGACAGTTTTGTTAGAGACATTTATGAGATTAAAGAGAGAGAAAGGGGTGGGTTTCAAGAAAATGAAGAGAGAGAGAGAGAGAGAGAGAGAGAGAGAGGAGATTACTATGTACGTGTATGGAGTATTATATATATATATCTATATGTACATATGAAAGTAGGTCAGTTCAGTTCGGTTGGTTTCGGCCTAAAATAAATCAGAACCAACATCGAACCAAGAATCAAGATTTTTCATAATGCAGAACCTAAACCGACCGCTCCTTTATAGAAACCGACGGAAGTCGATCGATTCGGTCCGGTTCGGTCAGTTGGTTCAATTTTTTGATTTTTTGGTTTTTTTTATACCCTAGTTATGAGACCGTCGATCGTACGCAAAATTTAGAAAGTGTGAGTTTTGTATGGAGCAAGTTGAATTTCTTGGTCATTTAGTATCTCAAAGTGGGATTTCAGTTGACCCTTCTAAGATAGAAGCTGTCATGAATTGGAGTCAACCTATGATACCCACAGAAGCCATAAGTTTTCTGGGGTCAGAGGGATATACTACAAAAGGTTTTAAAGGATTCTGAAGAAAAGCAACTCCGCTAAATTGTGTAACGAGAAAAGAAGTGAAGTTCACTAGGGGCGATACCTGTGAACATGCATTTCAAGAACTAAAGAAAAGATTGAAGACAGCACCAATCCTCACAATTCTAAAAAGCGGGGTCAAGTTTACCATCTTAACCGATGCTTCCCATCAATGGTTAGGATGAGTGCTAATGCATGATGATAAGGTAGTTGCCTATGGATCTCGACAACTGAAGCCTCACGAGCTCAACTATCCAACGCACGATTTGGAATTAGCAGTTGTGGTGTTTGCATTGAAAACTTGGAGGCACTACTTGTATGGTGAAAAGTTTGATCTTTTCTCTGATCACAAAAATCTAAAGTATCTTTTCTCGTAAAAGGAACTTAACATAAGGTAATGAAGATGGATGGAACTTTTGAAAGACTATGATTTCTCACTACAGTATCACCCAGGAAAAGCAAATATAGTAGCCGATGCCTTAAGTCGAAAACCACGAGGGATGATTGCTTACTTATGACGCAAGAATGGGAACTACTAGAGTCATTAGCAGAATTTAATGTACCACTGATAGGTTAAGATGAAGGGCAGTTCCTATGTGGTCTAGTAGCTCAACTCACTTTTATCAGCAAAATCCTCGAAGAACAAAGAAGCAACATGGAATTTCAGAAATGGTTTACAAAAAAGGCAGACAAGGACTGTACGACATAGAACATCGGACAAGACGGTGGATACATGTGTCAAGTGAGGCTTTGCCTGCTAAATTCAACCAATTGGGACAGGAAATCTTAAACGAAGCACATCGCTCAAGATTAATGGTACATCCTGAAGGTACAAAGATGTACAAAGATCTTAAAAGAAATTTCAGGTGGAAAGGCATGAAGCGATAGGAAGCAGAGTTTGTAGCAAAGTGCTTCACATGTCAGTAAATAAAGGTAATACATCAAAAACCCATTGGATTGTTACAACCCTTGCCAGTGCTCGAATGGAAATGGGTACACATCATATTGGATTTTGTTACTGGACTACCAAAATCAAGACAAAGGTATGATACAATTTGGGTTATAGTGGATCATTTGACGAAGTCAGCACACTTTCTACCTTACCATATAACTGATACGATAGAGAAAATGAGTAGACTGTACCTACAATTAAGCATAGGTTTCGGGGAAGTTTCCAAACCGCTTTGGGAACCTTGTTAAAATTAAGCACAACTTTTCATCCCCAAATAGATGGAAAGACCGAGCTAGTAAATCAAGTCATGGAAGATATGTTGCGAGCATGTGCTCTAGAATCTGACATGTCATGGGAAAGTCATTTACCACTAATTGAGTTCGCATACAACAATAGCTACTACTCCAGTATGGGTATGGCACCATTCGAAGCACTCTATGGTAGACCATATCGATCACCCGTATGTTGGGCCGAAGATGGTGACAGAGAATTACTTGGACCATATTTAATCCGAGAAACTACAGAGAAAGTAACAATTATTCGGGATTGGATACATACTGCTCAGAGCAGACATAAGAGTTATGCCGATCAACAGAGAACATATTTGGAGTTTGAAGTAGGTGATCATGTACTATTAAAAGTATCTCCAATTCGTGGTGTGGTGCGATTTGGACAGAAGAAAGGGAAGTTATCACCAAGGTATATTTGACCTTTCCAGATCTTAGAACGAATAGGGAAAGTAGTTTATCGACTCACACTCCCACCAAAATTGTCGGGAATTCATAACGCCTTCCATATCAGCATGCTAAGGAAATATGTCCATGATCCCTCGCACGTGATCAATTATGGTGATATAGAACTAAACATATGCACGACATATGAACAAAACCCTGTACGAATTCTTGATCGAAGAATAAAGTAGTCGAGGACAAAGGACATTGCCTTGATCAAAATTCAATGAAATCATCATGACGAAAACGAGGCTTCATGGGAACTGGAAATAGAAATGCGCAAAAATTATTCTCAAATCTTTGAAAATTGATATCATAGTGATTTCAAGGACGAAATCATTTTTTAAGGATGGTAGAATGTAATACCCATTAAATTTACAAGAAGTATAATGTTATTATCACTAATAGTAGTTAACCTTATTATTATTAAATTATCTGTTAGTTCATGGGCACATACTAATAAATTGTACAACTAGCAAAAATAGTAAATTTGAGTATCAAATTTTACTTTTTCCACTTCCATGTATTTTTTGGAAAAATAATAAATTTTTTTGTGGACTCTTACTTTAATAAATATATGCCACTTATTTAATTTGGTACAAGTAAGTAACAATTGGTTATAAGATATATCGACCAGTTGCAAATCATAAAGGTCATTGTAGACTTCAAAAAAAATAATAATAAAATGTTTTCTTACTATTTTGACGTAAGAAGAGGAATTGAAAGTTTGCCTCTCCGTGCAATGCACCATACACCAAAGATATATTTTTTATTATTATTTTAGTGCTTGATAGGCTTAGCTACGATAAGGTTGGTTAGGGTGAATAGGAAAATGTAATAGTTAGATATACCAAGTATACACACAGTTACTGTCTATGAATAAGTATTTTCGGTGATTACACTGTACACCCAAACTAAAAGAGACGAAAGATCCAAAAAGGGTACGGTTCTTTTTGGCTCAAATGGTTTAAAAGTCAAGTTGTGGATGTTAAAATTAGGAAGGGTTTCTTTCGGTACAACTTGAATCAATATATAGTAAGGTGAGGACTTGCATATTTTTTTCCTTTTTCTTTTTCTTTCATGCTAGTGTATATATTCAAATTTATATATATGACACCTACTCTCCTACAACATGAAGGTTATAGGATAGCATTGTACACCAACTTTTAGCGATCAACAAAAATAGTTTTTGGGACCAAAAAAACCTTTTAGTGACAAATCATTTTAAAATATTTCGTCACTATAGGTGAGAAAACAATTTGTTGCTAAAGGGGAAAATTTCGTCGTTAAAAGAGCCTTTTTTTTGTCGCTAAAAGGGCATTATTTTATAAGTTAGTATTTCCCTTTATATATGTATATATATATATATATATATATATGGAAGTGTCTTTCCAACTTCTACTGTTATGTTTTCATGATTATGCGAAACGAGTTAGAATTTGTAACTCTAATAATCTGCTGCGAATATGAATTCACTAGAGATGGCATTGGAATTTTTGCTTACTTACTAGGTGTTGGTTTAGAGGTATTAAGTATTAATTTTGGAGAATAATAAATGGTGGAACTTAGTAGTAGAATGGTTGGGAGAAGTGATATTGATGATCCTAAGGTCTAGTATCAAACCTTGTGAGTTACAAAACTATATATATTTTTTATTACATCCCAACCATGAATCAGACTCATGTGTTTGGTGTAGTTAGGCTGACCGCTGGGCCAACTGCTAATTGGGCCAATTATAGGCCCATTAATAATTAGAGAATGAACAAATGAATTAATCAACAATAAATTAGCACAGTTAGGGCTATTTGGTTAGGGTAATACTGATATTTTGAATTTAAAAACTTCACATTAAGGGGCAAAGCAATCTATATTATATATTATAATATGAAAGTCTCTCATGCCACGTGGCATGAGCATAATTTTTTATTTTATATTTTTTATTTCTTAAAATAATTGTAATAAAAATTAAATTTGTAACAAAAAAATTAATGGAGAAATTGATAGCATTTATTGGGAAAAAAATGGTTCATATCATTCATTGATGTACGATAAATACATTTTAATTTGTGAATATATAAACATATTATCTTATTATGTTACTATTATAATATGGAAGCCTCAAAATGCATGCCACATGTCAAACTAATGGGCAACCAAGACAAATGTATATTGAGGCTTCCCAAATTTATTCTATATATTTTATTTATTCTTAATTTCACCGTTAATTATGCCCGTTATATATTTTTTTCCTTATCAATTATAATAGCACTCAATTCAATTTTCAATTCATCCTTAAAATTTCTCCGGTGCATTGCACGGGTTGCAAAGCTAGTTATATATATATATATGTGAATACATATTTTTATGTGAACAATTAAACACAGACTCCCTTTTTTTTTTTTCCTTATTTATCAATCATCTTCGCCTATTAAATTGCAGAAAATTTATGTCCTTGTGTAAGCCTATGTTGACAAAATTTTCTAATGTTAACTACACTAGTGTACCAACTTCCATGTTTGAAGATAGCAAACTTTACTTTGTCTTAAAAAGCCAAGATTAATGAAAATTCTTAAAATTATAAGTCTTAAAATTTGCCTCGTTATGATAACATTTTGCTTGATTAATTGCAGTGAACCCCTTGAACGCCCAACTGATCATGGTAAAGTGCTTTGGATTGTAAATGATTAGTTAGAATTAGAATAAGGCGTTCATAATCATTATTAGATACTGTTTTTTATTATTATTATTTTTTTTTTGTGTACAATATTTTGATATTAAATAAAATTTTCGAATTATTGACTAATTATGTCTGACTTTATCAATAATATCATGGTCCTACTTCTTCCAGATTGTACACTTTCTTCTTATGTGGCCTTCTGTATAAAACTGATGGCATATAACTCCTCCTTTTGACTGAGAGATGGGTTTGCCATCCAAGCTTGGGCCCATATGGCCCACATAGCCCAATTAGGAACCAACACTTAACAAAGTAAGCCCAATAACCAATTAAATTAATTATTATCTCACCTGTATGGAACACATGGTATACCCAACATATCTCCCATTCCATACATATGAGAGGGGGGGAACACCCAAACTCGACCCCTCACTTGGAGTCCATTCCAGCCAGCTCTCTACAGAGCTCAAGCTTCTCTCTTGGAATGACCTTAGTCATCATGTAAGATGGATTCTTATTTGTATGAATTTTCTTTAACTTCATTTCTTGTTTTTCCAAAGGGGCATAAATCAGTTCATCGCCCTATAAACCTATCACAGGGAGCCACTTTTTGTGACCACATGGTAGACCCACATAGCATCACTATCAAATTCAATGGAAAACAGAATGGAAGAATGTTCTTTACTGGGTTGTTGATTATATAAACAACGATGTTCAATCCCTTTATTTGAATGGTCATTGTTTGGAGGGGAGTGAAAAGGTAAGTGGAAGTCTATTCATTGGGTCTGGGTCTATAGAGATAGGATCAAAGGTCGATAGAGGTGCTTTGTCTCCAAATTCAAAGTCTGACAGGATTGAGCAACCAGAATGTTATTTCAAGTCATTGTCACTTCTTGCTGCCCCTGATTCTCCAAGGTTTGTTCTCAAAGGGGGAGAGTTCAAGAAAGATTGTAGAGAATCGACTAGAGAAGAGGCGGGGGTGGTTGTTGTTGAGGAGGAGTCATCTAATGACGAAGTGTCAAAATGAGAAATGAATATTTGAGTTGGAGGAAGGTTTTTCTATTGAGATTCAAAACCGAGTCAAGGAGGCGAGGCTCAAAAAATGGGTTGGGAGAAGAAAATCTCTTGATTTGATTTTTGATAGTTGTGGGGAGGGTATTCGCTAGAAGTCAAATTTTAATCCTAATGTGAATATTGCTTTAAAACATATAAATTGGGCGATAGTTAAGTTATCGATGGAAGAGGAATGCTCGCTGCTTGAGGCGGGTACTGAGGGCTTGATTTCTAACATTGGCATTAAAAATTGTAATGATGTGATCCTTGGGGAGGCTCATGAAACATGGAAGCTTGGGTATGTCTTTTGATGGAGAGGAAGGAAAAATTGTTTCCGGATTTCAGGAATTGGAAAAAAGAGACTAGGACGAGTACAAGAGGTGTTATTTGGGCGCCAAGTTTGTTATTCTCTTGATTTTCGTATTTTCCTTGAGCTTGGGTCTGTGGTTTGGATGCCATTCTATTGGTTGTGTTTGTGTTATGTGCGCTTTTTCTTCTTTATTTTCTGTTGGGGGGCTGAGTTTTGTTGGTTGCAGCCTATGCTTGGTGTTCTTTCAGCTTTCTTGGGTACTTCTATCTTCAGAATTTTGACGTGTTGTTTGTAGCACCCTGAATTTTCCCAAGCATTCCACGTAGGATTAGAAGTGATGACATCACTTGGGGAAACAGTTATAGAAGGTCCATTAGGATAACCTCTACAGGAATCCTATAGTTATAATCTTATTGATGATGTTTATAACTTAGCACCTATTAGAATAGTCGTAACCTCGACGTTCTAGATTTCTAGTACAATTCGTAGACGGACTTATATTCAAGCTCGTACACAGTCACGCACATTCATATCTTATATTTACGTTCACTTTTGCAGCACTGTACTTATACTAGGATGCAGGGACGCACCCCCATACACTTAACCCAAGAATGGGACCTATACCACCCCTTTTTCACAGTCGTGTGGGCCCCACTACTACCTTTTGGGAACCGTGCACTCACTACCCTCTTTATCTACCCTTGCACACACACACATACATAGGTACACTTTTGGACACCCTAGCACATGAGATAACTCTCCATTATTTTCCCTCTATAAATAAGACACCCCCTCACTCTTATATCACTCTCTCAGCCTCACATAATCTGTTTATACAGATTGCATTTAGAGAGAGAGAGACCCGAGAGCTTGGAGTTTAACCAAACACCCCCGGTTTGTATACACCACACAACTACACCCCTACATTGCATCTTCCCCTTCTCTGGAACCTCTTTATACACATACCCACGTCCAGAAGAAGAAGACAGGAGAAGAAGAAGAACGACGCAGAGAGAGAAGGAGGAGAAGTTGATCGGAGAAGTTGAGAGGATCTGAGATCATCTGAGGTAAAGCCCCACCCATTTGCATTTCTGATGTGCATGTCATGTATGAACCCTCTAAACCAACATACAAGGCCCCAAACAGAGCCTAAGGCTCACGGCCTCTCTGGATCACCATTAGAGCCCCACGCCGGAGCTCTATTTCTTTGAAACTCCGTCTCAGCCCCTAAAAACTGTACCAATCTAATCCCCATGGACCCCTCATACTCTCCCTTGATTAGTTTTTGAAATGGGGTTCATTTACTAGGCCATACAGGTCGTTATTCTCGCCGTCACCCAAAAGAATAATCGTTTGGTTCAAATATCAAATGAAATTTTTGGGTGATCAACTTCCAGTATGTGGTAGAGGATGAAATTCGTCGCATTTTGGCATTGGTCTCGTCAAATTTTATGGTGAGATGAGGGAGTTATGAAGCTTGGAAATTTTCCCGGCGAGTCCCGACTTTCCGGCGACGTTGCTTTGCCGGAGAAGATGAAAGGGAAACGGGTTATAACACTCTAGTTCAGTTCGGGTCAGGTCGTGTCGGGTCGATTTTGGGTCTAGGTAGGGTTTGTGTTGTGTGTATTTATGGGTAAGGGTAGCGGGCGTGGGTCGGGTTTAATAACCTGTTGACCATTTAAGTAACACGACGTCGTTTTGATGTCGGGCTGACTTTGGGTCGGGTTCAGGTAAACGGGGCGGTCTGGTCTGTGTCTATAGTTGGGTCTAGGTTTGGGTTAAGTCTGGTTTAGGTTCGGGTTAACGGGTGGGGCCAGTTTGTGAGTAGGTTTGGGTCTGGGTACGGTATGGGTTAGGTTTGACCCATTTAGGTTTCTAAATTGGGTTTAGTTGTGAGTTAATACAGGTAGCCCGTATAGGTCCAGGTCGGGTTTGGTTTGACCCTAATGGGTCAGTGGGTTGGGTCCTCTTATTTGAGCAAATGGATAGTTCGTTTAGCTTCGGGTCAGTTCGGGTTGACCCAACGGGTTTTGATTATTAATATTATTATTATAAACTATTTATTATAGATTTTAAATGTTTTAATTATTTTAAATAGGTTTTATTGTATTATTTTTACTTTTAATTTAGGAGATATTATTATAAAGAATTTCCCAAAATTTTGAGTATAATTATATTATTGTAATAATATGATTAATTTTTTTATTCAATATTTCTTAAGTATTAAATAAAGGTTTTTAATGGTATTAAATAGTATTTAAATACCTAAACTTTATATTACATTATGGAAAATTAAGGATATGTCCCTAAGTATATTTTATATTGTAATATAATTTATAAAGGTATAATACCATAGTTTAGTATTCTTAATAATTAATTAGGAGATATTTTATGAGTATATTAATAATTCTAAATACCAAATGAGCTTCGAAAATTATGAGAAAAATACCCATAGTGTATGTTAACGTATATTATTTATTGAAAATATTTCAAAGTACTGATTTCTCAATATGGATATAATTATGTATTTAAATCCCTTTTCGGGTATTTTTTGGTACATATTAATTAATCTAGGACTCTGAAAAATACGTTATCAGTGCCCTGAGTCTTAGAATAATGTCTAGAGCGTTCCCCTTATGTTTTGTAACCTTTCGACTCGGTCAAAAATACAGTTTATCTTTAGGGCCCGCATTAGTATATTAAGCCCTATCTTTTACCTCGTAAAATGTGACGAACTCTGATTTGAGTCTAGTCAATGGCGTTGGACTTAGAATGACACGTAGATCACTACCTTGAGGTTTATAACCTCATTTGGTAAAATTACCATTTTGCCCATGTAGTTGCACTCACACTTTATTATTATTTCTTCCATTTATTGTTGTAGAACTTGACGTATAGCTGCTTTCGAGGATTGGTGACTCGAGGTGAGTTTCCTAACCTCACTCTAATCCTAGTAAGATAAATATCAGTTATCTGTATGATGTATGGTATTAGTAATGTGTTGATTATGATGCTATGCGTTCTCGGAATCTGTATCGCTATGATTATTCGTGCTATGGTAGTATTATCGTATATGCAAGCATGTTAAGGGTTTTATCTATATGATTACTGGTATCAAATCCTGGTTATGTGATATATGTTTATATAATGATGTTTCCGCTGTTAAGATGATGGATGCATATTTTTTGTAATGATGGCTAATCAGAGTAGGTAACACATGAAATGTTAACGAAGTAAATAAAAGAAGTAGAGACGTATACAAGTAAATGATAATGGATACTTGCATATCATGACATGAGCTAGTATGCATTGCATGAAGAGCGAGATGTGATTGAATGATAAGTGTGATCGAGAAAGAGAAGTGAATTTGAGTAAAGTGCCAATTGGGCGATAGTTTGAGTGCCAGTTGGGCGACAGTTAATGTGCCAGTTGGGCGACAGTCAACGTGCTAGTTGGGCGACGGTTTGA
Organism: Hydrangea macrophylla; assembly: GCA_033977485.1. Classification (NCBI taxonomy): domain Eukaryota; kingdom Viridiplantae; phylum Streptophyta; class Magnoliopsida; order Cornales; family Hydrangeaceae; genus Hydrangea; species Hydrangea macrophylla. Next base: position 76,771,598 of record CM066985.1, on the reverse strand, counting down.
GTGCCAATTGGGCGATACTGTGAATGCCAGTTGGGCGACAGACAGTTAGAGTGCCTGTTAGGGCGACAATTAGATTATCAGTTGGGCGACAGACGGATGAGAAAGAAGAAGTGATGAGAAAAGGTTCATGAGTGAGACGTTTGGTTCTGAACAAGTGTTGTGAGTTCATTGTTCAGGTCATGGATTTGACATCCCAATGTGAAGATAGTAAAATTGGTCGTACTTTGACATACACGAGCATGTTGATGAAAGGAGAATGTATTCTATGATGAAATGCGATTATATGCTTAATTGTTTACATGTTTTGTTGAGACATTTGCTATGCCCGTGAAAGAATGCGTCTTTTGATAAGAGATTAACTATAACCTAAGATACTAAACATTAATACGAGTTGAGTGATGTTTGTATTTATTAATTATTGTGCGGTTAGACTCTCACTCAGCTTTGTTCCAAAGCTGATGGCATGTTACGCCCTGGGGCATTCCTATGTCCAGAGTGATGCAGGTTTGTTATTAGAGGAGGGAGCTCAGGATGCAGTGCTGAGGAGCTCAAGAGGATAGAGCCAAGCTGGAGATTGAAGATAGTTATCTCAATAGTTTCTTATGTTAAGTTTATATAGTATTTTTAATATGAGCCTCTTGTATTAAGATTGATGATATTGTAACTTGCTCTATTTCCGCTGCTGTATTTGTATTCTGTTAAGTTTAAGTTATGCTTCTACTTTAGCATAAGTTATACTTATACTTTAGCATTGCCCTTATGAATGTTGTTCGGAGTTAGAAGGACAGAACAGTAAATCAACCAGTCACGTGTCTACAGACCCATAAAGGAAGATGTTTTATTTTTCCTATTTTTGGCTTACTCTAGGGCGTGACAGGTTTTGTGGTATCAGAGCCTAGGTTTTGGCTTTCACCGTCTGTCCAACACTCTTAAGCTATGAACTCTAAGATACTCATCTGTTTAGCACCAGTACTAAGATAGTATCTGTTTTAGACAGATAGCTCCCTTAGATGTTTTGTTGAAACTACTTGTCATATCGACGAGAGGTTTAGGCATTGACGAACTTCCTAAGATGGATCTCGGAACAGTTAGCTAGTCTATGGTTTAGAAAGACTAAGGATATGAAGGCCTTACTATTATGATTTTCATGATAGATGTGATTACTTGTGATTTGATTTAACTGTTGCTTGCTACATATCTTTCCTAAGATAAGTTAAGGTAATGATCAATAATTTTTTACGTTAATGCACTCATAAACAGATTATAGATGGCTTATGACACTAGAGGAGCAAGGAACCAAAATGGAGCAGGACCATCAAATCCAGTTCAGCCAGAGATTGATTCGACCAGACTTTTGGAAGCTCTAGTAGGAAGGATTGAAAGGGCTAATGCTATAGTGGGGAATATAGAGAATCGAGGAAACAACAACGGGAATAACCACCATGGTGCATATCATAGGTAGACTAGAGAAAAATTACTAGGGCATTTTCGTGCTCTGAAACCTGAGAAATTCGATGGATTAATGGAACCATGGAAGGCTAAACAATGGCTAAGGGAAATGGACCTTATTTTTAGAGCTATCGATTGTAATGAAGCGGAGAAACGTCAACTAGCAGCCTTTCAGCTGACGTATGTAGCTGCTGATTAGTAGGAGGTGGAAGAAGCTACTATGGGAGAAGTAGCAGTTAGAGGACTTACTTGGGTCGCATTCAAAGAAAAGTTTTTAACCAAGTATTTTTTGCTGGTGGATGGGAAGTTGAAAAAGAAGGAGTTTATGGAGCTGACTCAGGGTAACATGACGATGCATGAGTACACTACTTAGTTTGAGCGTCTGTCACGCTTTGATTATCACATGATTAATACCCCAGTGAAGAAGAAGGAACAGTATCACCAAGGATTGTCCTTACCACTTCAGGAGACCACCGCGGTGTATGTACACCAGCAGTTTGAGTCACTAGTTGGATTGGCTGTTCAAATGGAGAACATATATAGGAAGAAACAAGCAAGTTCTGCTCATAATTTTCCACCGAGATTCAATCCAGGACCAAGAACCCCAGTGCCCTATCAAGGAAACAAGCGCACAAGGACAAGATAAATGAAACCCCAGAATGTTTACCCTCAACATCAACAAGCTCTACCTACTTTGACCCAGGCACCACCCCAACAGATAGCACCTGTTGTTGTGTAAGGATATCATGGACCCTCAGCGACTTAAGGAAAGAACAAAGGAGAATGTTTCAAATGCGAAATGCTCGGACACCAGGCTAGAGACTGTCACATACCTAAAGTGCACCAATGACAAGGAGTCATCTACTATAATTATGACAAGCCAGGTCACGTAAGTAAGAACTGCAATGCACCTCGTCGTGGCTACCACGGGCCACCTACTCAAGGACTAGCTGCTCGTGCACAATTGAATGTAATTATCCTGGAAAGAGCAGGCTTTGAGGAAGAAGGCCAACAAAATGTGGAAGGTAAGCTTGTTCCCTTCTAAAGTTGTATTAGAATGGCATGTGAAATTAAGAACATCGATGTTGATTATGAAAAAGAAGATTTGAAGATTCAAGGAATGAGGACAACATGCTGTTCAAAGAACTTTTGAACATTCGACAATTAGAGTACCTGTTAGGGCGATAGTTAGATTGTCAGTCGGACGACAGACAGATGAGAAAGAGGAAGTGATGAGAAAGGGTTGACGAGTGAGACGTTTGGTTCTGGAAAAGTGTTATGAGTTCACTGTTCAGGTCATGGATTCGATATCCCAACGTAAAGATAGTAGTATTCGTCGTACTTTGACACACACGAGCATGTTGATGAAAGGAGAATGTATTCTATGATGAAATGCGATTATATGCTTAATTGTTTACATGTTTTGTTGAGACCTTTGCTATGCCCGTGAAAGAATGTGTCTTTTGATAAGAGATTAAATATAACCTAAGATACTGAACATTAACGCGAGTTGAGTGATAATTATATTTATTGATTATTGTGCGGTTAGACTCTTACTCAGCTTTGTTCCAAAGCTGACGGCATATTACGCCCTGGGCATTCCTATGTCCAGAGTGATGCAGGTTTGTTATTAGATGAGGGAGCTCAGGATTCATTGCTAAGGAGTTAAAAAGGATAGAGTCGAGCTGGAGATTGAAGAAAGTTATCTCAATAGTTTCCTATGTTAAGTTTATATAATATGTTTAGTATGGGTCTCTTGTATTAAGATTGATGATATTGTAACTTGCTCTATTTTTCGCTGCTGTATTTGTATTCTTTTAAGTTTAAGTTATGCTTATACTTTAGCATTGCCTTTATGAATGTTGTTCGGAGTTAGAACAGAATGGTAAATCAACCAGTCACGTGTCTACGGACCCATAAAGGAAGATTTTTATTTTCCCTATTTTTGGCTTACTCTGGGGTGTGACATTATTTGTTCTCTTGTTCTGTTTTGAGGTTTGGGTTTGTCTGTGCTGCTACATGTGATTTTGGAAATGTTTTCTTGGGAGTTGATTCTTTGGCTATTTTGGGACACTTTTTTTGAGGTTTTCCTGTTGTGTTTTGAGACCTGTAGAGCCTTTTCCTCTTAAAATTTCTTCTTGCTAATCATATATTTAATGTGATCATGTGGGGAGGTATATGCTTGTAACAACCTGTATTTTCTTTCAATTTCTAATGGTAATTTCCATATAAGATTTTCCATTACTTGCTTCATTTAATAGAAATTCTTTATTTGGGGTCAAATTGTAATTTTTATAGATTCAAAAGTACCTGTGATGTGATTTCAAAACTGTATTTTCAAGACGGTGAAAATATTTGCTTTTGACTCAAACTGTATTTTTATAAAACTAGAAAATTATTTCTTACATTAATATGAATTTTCTGTATTTTGTGGTGATCACCGCGCTGCGAAAAAACCAGTTTATAAAAGAAAACTGTCTGTGCCACGTTGAAATCCAACAGATTGTGATATTCTCCGTCAAATCCAATTTGACACTTGCTTTAAGTTCATTAAATACAACCAATGATTACTTGAGCTTGTTTGGGAATGCATTTTGTGTGTGTTATTTTGTAGTACCTTTAGTTGTTTTCCCAAACACCCTAAGAGATTCCTAGACAACTTGATTATACCTTGTTTGGGAGTGCATTTGGTGTGTGGGATAATCAAGTGCCATAAGATAACTTACCCAAACACTTAATGTGACCCCTATTTTAGCTATACAACCCCTACAATATGTGATTGTGTATATACATATGTATATATATATATATGCATCTATGTATAATAGGGGTTTAAAAACAAAACTAATTTGTTGAGTATTAGGGCAGAACTTGGGCTCCAAGTTTTCCATGTTGATTTTCTATATATAATTCATATACTCAACTCTCACACACAATTTGCACATTTTGCAAACTAAATTCCACAGAGAGAGAGAGAGAGAGAGAGAGAGAGAGAGAGAGAGAGAGAGATACAAAGAATTTATAGAATTTTAGAGAGAAAAAGCTCCAACTCCATAGCTCACAAGTGGGCTTGCTTATTTAGTCTTTCTTTCTCAACACAAATTCTTCTATCACCTATCACAGTGAGTATTATTAACTCACTTTGAGTGTAATACATGTTTAAGTTCTGTTTATATTACTTGAATTGTGAATCACCATTGTTAATTGCACCCATGGAAGTTCAAAGCTTGAAAACTTGATTTTTCCAAACTCAATGAAAATTCATTTTGATAAATGATTATGAAAGATTAAAGTCCCTAGAAGCCATGGTTAAAGTATTAGGGCTTAATTCATTCATATGAGAAAGTATATTAGAAATAAAGTTTTGTCACCTCTCGATTGTTCGAAAATCGAAGAGGTATGTTTCAATTCGTGTTAAATTGATTTCATATTCGTAATCCTTGTGGAAAAACAACGAAAATCATATACTACATGTCATGTGTGCATTCAGAATTGGTATTGGGTCAAAACAGACCTATAAAATCGAAATAGGGGAGAAAAACGAAGAAGATGCAGCCTCTGTGACAACTCGCGCGAACGACCCGCTCACGCGACTATTGTATTTCTGAATAAACTAAAATTTTCAAAAAGAAATTCGAAAAAGGGCATATCGTGCGAGCCGCCTGCGCGAACGACAGGGCCTTTTTATTGTTTTTGTCTATTTTCTTATAAGGAACTATTTGGAAGAAGTTTTAAGGATTTTTAAAGTATTGTTTAGGAGATATGCTAAAACAAAACCCTGATTATAACATTATGTTAAAAAGGAAGATTAAAGACTTGATTTTCTTGCGTATACGTTGATATTACTTTTCAGTAATTTTATACGTCCTGTATAAAGTTATATTATGTGAGTCAAGTTTACATGCATGGTGAGCGATGGTCAGTGTGAAAAGAGTAAATAGATGATGTTGTGTTGGACACTCCCTGGTAGTCATGTACTATAGTGTGATGCTAAGATGATGTGGGTGTAAGGTATCTGTGAAATGCGACGGTGACAAATTGGACACTCCCTGGCACCCATGGTAGTGCTATAGTGTGTGATGCCGACTTGAACACTCCTTGGCACTGGTAGTAGTACTATAGTGTGTGGCCAACTGGACACTCCCTGGTATCTGTGGTATAGCCATAGTGTATGGCAAACTGGACACTCGCTGGTACTTGTGTATTCTAGTGTGTGGCAAACTGGACACTCCCTGGTATCCATGTACTATAGTATGGTCACCTAAGTATTTCATGGTACTGGAATGAGAGAGTTGGATGATGTTTTGTCGAGAGAAAAGAGTCAGTAAGACAAGAATGATACGTTGTTTATGCACGGTCACATATTTATCGTTGGAATATTATTGTACTGCCATTATTGCTTAACAAATACAAATTGTTGCTTTATTGCTAACATGTTGAATAAATAAATCTGTGAAACGGAAATAGTAAACGAGTATGTTTTACATTACAAACATGTGCTTTTAATACTCGCCAGCTTCTCGAAGCTGACGGCATTGATGCACCCTGAACATTCGTGTCTAGGCTTTTCAGGTTATGACCAAGGTGGACAGTACGACTATGCTAATTGAGAACAACTACCTGAGAAGAGAAATGATTTAAGTTTTGCATTATTTTACCTAAACTAAACTTGTAATGAGGACTAATGTAATAGATATTATTTTCTCGCAAGGCAGGTTGTACCTTTAGATGACCACGTGCTGTAATAATTATTATGTGTGAAAAATTTTATAAGCTTTGATTGCTCTTACTCTGATTTAAATTATATTACCGTTTGACGTTTGGGACGGAATCGATCCTTCAAACTGTCGCAACCTATGTGTCCATAAAGGAAATTGCTTTCTCTATTTATGCTACGTCGAGGTGTGACATGATTTAGAGGATGAGAGCCAGGTTATTATCAGAACAGTCTAACCATGTTACTGTCTACCAGTATAGACCCGATTCCACATTCTGTTTGCTTAAGCTTCGCACACCCGATGATATGACAGGAGGACAAACCCGCAACTCAAATGCTAATTAAGATTATCTCTTTTAAGATTAGTCCTAATATAAGTTAGTGCCTTTTGTCAGGTATGGATCCGGCGCCGCCGCTTTTTGTACCAGACTTATTCAGAGGACACTGGGTTACATAGGGTATGCAACGATGCTTTTTATCTTCCCTTAGAGATTCAGATTGTGCATGCTCACCTTACACAATTAGATTTACCTCCACCGGTTATTCCAGCAGAGGATCCGGTAGTTTCCATAGCTGAGGATATTAATGGTGGAGTTGTTAATATGGCTTCTTTTGTTCTGGATGATGATGATGAGGAGGAGGAGGGTATGCGTTTGGACGACTTTGCTGCTGACCTTGAGGAGGAGCTGGCACTCATGCCAGGTCTGCCCAAGGAGATGTTAGTCGAAGTGGATGTTTTGGAGCATGCTTCATCACCAGCCTCTCAGAGCAGTGGTTACTATATGGTAGAGCCGTTTCAGGTTTAGCAGTTTGATCCCGTTGACTCTCTAGACTTGCTGATGGCTACTTATGGAGATGATTGATGGCCTAGACATAATCTTGTACATATTAGCTATATTGATGTGTAACCCTATCTCTTTTTGCAAACTGTAATTACATATAGCTAGCTATAGGGCGATGACCCCATACTTTTGGTATTAACTCAGGTTTGGACGATGTACGTCCTAACCTATATAGATAGGGTAGGCATTGAACTGATCATACTTTTGTATCTACTTGATGAGGAGTTATATATATATATGGAAATACTCTTTTTGATGTTGTTGTTGCCTAAACAATTTATTGCATTATTGTAATTATTTGTGATTTTCATTCTGTTATCATTATGATGCGTATAGAACGACTGAAAGACCAAGGAGGAATAGGAACCTGATCGAGAAGGCACCTTTGGCGGCCGACCCTATAGGAATTTTTGAAGCTTTTGTCAGACGCCTCGAGAGGATTGGGAATTCAAATGAAAATCGACATGACCGCCAAATAGGAGATAGACTGCTGGAAAGATTTCGTACATTAAGGCCCGAACAGTTTGCGGGTACTATAGAACCCTAGAAGGCTGAACAGTGGTTGAGGCATATGGACCGTGTATTCAAAGCAGTTCAGTGTAATGAATTGGAAGAGAAGCTACATTTCAACTAACTGGTGTCGTGGCAGACTGGTGGGACTCAGTGATAGCCACCATTGGGAACAAAACTACTATAGGGATGACTTGGACTGTGTTTAAAGGAAGATTTTTGGAGAAGTATTTCCCATCTACTGTGAGGCACAGAAGGGAGAAGGAATTTATGGTTCTGACTCAAGGGAATAAATCGGTACAAGAATATACTACTTAGTTTGAAAGGCTATCTCGGTTCGCTCCTCATATGGTTGATATGGAAGAGAAGAAGATACGTAAGTGTAATTAAGGACTGACTTTGTAGATTCATCACCTGACTCTCGGCCACATGGATAAGTTATTTGAAGGAGTAGTTGGCTTGGCCACCGATCTGGAAGAGGATGCTCCTGTGAACTACAAACAATTTGACTTTCGGCCGCCTCAAAGAGGTAATTTTGGGAATAAACCATCTATGTACCAACAAAGTCAAAAGAGGAATTTTGATGAGAGTAAGAAACCCCAGACTAGTACCTATCCGACTCAGCCCCAAGCAGGAGAGGGAGGTAGTGTTGGGAAATGCTTTAACTATGGTACCCCCAGTCATTTGGCTTGAGACTGTAAGGCACCTAAGCGCATCTCTCAGCAGAATATAGTCTGTTATAACTATGGTGAACATTGTCACATTAGCAAGTACTGCACTACTCCTAAACGAGTAACTTATGGTCAGCAGCGTCAGACTCGCTTGAATGCTATTATTCTTGATGCTACTGGATATGATGGAATTGTTTATGAAGAGGGAAACTATGAAGAAGAACAGCCCGAACAGGAAGCGGTAGAAGGTACATTAGCTTTGTTTAACTCCCATCTTAAAGTTTTATTTGATATGGGTGTTGCACTTTCATTAATATCTGTTAAGGCTATTCAGAGATTGGGTATTCTACCTTACTGTATAGATAAGGCTTTGAAGGCTACCTCACCTTTAGGAGCCACAATCAAGTTAGGACATGTGTGCAAGGATTATCCCTTACGATTAGGAGACCATGGGATCCCTACAAGGCTGATTGTTCTATCGATGAAAGAGTTTGACATAATCCTAGGGATGGATTGGCTCGCTCAGAATCAAGAGAATTTGGATTGTGTGAGGAAAATAATTACATTCTCCGACAATGAGAATCAAGCCTTTGATTTCCAGTGTAACCCTTTGGGAGATATGTTCCTCACAAGATGCTTAGCAAACATCGAAGTTGTCAGTACAGAAATGACAGTGTCGTCTATACCTGTAGTCAAGGATTTCGAGGAGGTATTTCAAGAAGTATCTGGTTTATCGCCCGAGAGAGGTATAGAGTTCTGTTGAACTTGTACTAGGCACCGCACCAATCACTAAAGTTCCCTACAGAACGGCCCCCACTGAACTATTGGAATTGAAAGAACAAGTTCAAGAACTTGAGAATCTGGGTTTTGTACGTCCAAGTACATCACCCTGGGGAGCAACAATGTTATTCATGAAGAAGGACGGAACACTTTGACTATGTATCGACTACCGAGAGTTGAACCTAGTGACTATTAATAATAAGTATCCCTTACCACGAATCGACAATTTTTTTGATCAACTACAGGGAGCTACAACATTCTCCAAGATAGGTCGGGATATCATTAGTTGAGGGTACGGATGGAAGACATACCTAAAACTACCTTCAAAACCAGATATGGTCACTATGAGTTTTTGGTGATGCCGTTTGGAATGACGAATGCCCTAACAATGTTATGGATCTGATGAACAGAGTGCTTAAGCCTTATTTGGATCAGTTTGCCATCATCTTCATAGATGATATTTTGATCTATTCTAAGAGCACGAGCAACATCTACGGATTACAATGCAGATGCTCAAGGACCACCACTGGTATGCCAAATTCAATAAGTATGAGTTCTGGTTGCAAGACGTGAATTTTTTGGGACACAAGACATCATCCGAAGGAATTTCTATGGACTCATCCAAGACAGATGCTGTGTCAAATTGGGTTATATCGACCAATCCTATGGAGATTAGGAGTTTCCTTGGACTCACGAGTTATTACTGAAGGTTTGTTGAGGGATTCTCCAAGATAGTCGTATCGTTGATCAGGCTGACTAAGAAAACTAAAAAAATTGAGTGAATAGAGAAGCATGAGCACGCCTTTCTAGAGTCGAAAGAGAGACTCCCTATTGCACCGGTACTAGCTATACCCAAGCCTGGTGAGAAGTTCACTATCTTCAGTGATGTGTCATATCAAGGATTGGGGTGTGTACTTATGCAAGATGGTAGAGTTATCGCCTATGGATATAGACAGTTGAAACTGAATGAATTGAACTACCCCATTCATGATTTGGAATTGGGTATAGTGGTATTTGTACTCAAGATTTGGATACATTATCTCCATGATGAGAAGTTTGATTTGTTTTTAGATCACAAGAGTCTTAAGTATTTGTTCACGCAGAAAGAGTTGAACATAAGGCAACGTAGATGGATGAAGCTAATTAAAGGTTACGACTATACACTGGAATACCACCCTGGTAAAGCTAATGTGGTCACTAATGCTTTGAGTCGGCAGACTCATGGGACAATTGCCTCCTTGATGTTTAGAGAATGGCAGGCATTGGAGACATTGGCTGAGTTTGATGTGCAAAGTGATGAGGAAAGAGAAGGGCAGCTTTTTGGATGTCTTATCCTATAACCTACTCTTATTGACCACATTAAAAGAGCACAGAAAGAAGAGGAGAAATTTCAGACATGGTTTGTTAAGATGTCAGAGAAAGGTTCGACAGAATGGAAAGTGGGGATCGATGGATGATACAAATGCAGAGACAAATTATGTGTACCAGATTGTAGAGATTTAAGAAAGGATATTCTGGAAGAAGCACATAAGTCAAGATTTACAGTTCACCCAGGAGGGACAAAAATGTATAAGGACTTGAAGAGAGAATTTTGGTGGGAAGGTATGAAGAAAGACGTAGCCAAATGTGTATCTAAGTGTTTGACGTATCAACAAGTCAAGGCTAAACATCAGTGGCCCTTGGGATTGTTACAATCGCTACCTATTCTAGGTTGGAAATGGGAACACATAACCATGGATTTCATAGTAGGACTGCCTCGGTCACAGCAGAATCATGACGCTATTTGGGTAATTGTGGACCGATTGACTAAGTCGGCTCATTTCATTACCTATAATGACATACCCGGTAGAAAAATGAGCCAGATGTACATACAACAAGTTGTGAGACTTCACGGTGCACTTGTGTTGATAATGTCAGATCGCGACACACGTTTTACTTTTGAATTTTGGGAAAGTCTATAAGAAACTATGGGAACCGCGCTTAAGATGAGTATTGCTTTTCACCCTAAGACAGATGGCCAAACTGAGCATGTTAATCAGATCATGGAGGATATGCTTAGGGATTGTGTGTATCGATTTTGAGGAATCTTAGGAGACACACTTGCCTTTGGTTGAATTCACTTTTAACAATAGCTACCACACGAGTATTGGGATGGCTCCGTTCGAAGCATTGTACGGATGACCATGTCGCTTGATCTTGTCAGAATCAAGATATAAAAAGTGTTCTTTACTTTTCAAAAGATTTGCAGTGTGGAAGTAAAGGTCAAACCCACAGAGATTGATTAACTACAACGACTTAATTTTAAAACCTAACTTTAGTTAATTATGAAAACGGATTTTGATTTGAATTTAATTAAACTAATAACAATAAAAGTAAATCTAAACTATGAAAGCAATTAAATATTTATTTTTATAATAAGTTTAAGAAACCTAGGATTGCAAATCCACCACTAGCTTCATAATAAGAATATTTATGAATTACTTTAGCTTATTAAGTTGGATGATAATGGGGAATTGTAGCTACAAGCCCAAATCCTCCGACAAGAAGATAATCATGGTTCAAGCACCAACATAATCCATCTTCGGTTAGCACGAATTATCCCACACTAAACTAGGGTTGTGATCTAATCCGTCTAACCTAGGCATGGACTATTCGGATACTTGATAGCACAAATCAATAAAGCACCATCACATGTAAACAATCTAAACAAGCACATCAAGAATAGATCGTTGAGCACATCACAGTCAAAATAGATCTAAGACAAGAATAAATTCTGAAAGTAATGATTTAATCACTAGAAGTACGATTTATTTATAAAAATCCCCTAAACATGTGACTGTCATCCATACATAATAAAACTAAAATAAGAACATAAAATACTCCCTATTACTTGGCTAGGGTTTCATTGGAACCCTAGATCTTGGTTGTATGTAGGATGATCTATCAATGACCAACCCCTAATTTTGAAATAAAATAGGGTATATATAGATTTACAACAAGTTTTGGAAGCCTTCCTAACCCGAAACGGACTGAAACTGATGTAATTTACAATCTGGACGCAGTTAGGAAGTCTCGTTTGCACAGGAGTCTTCAGTATACTGAAATACGCAACTTTGGTTTTTACACATATCGCGCGAGCGCGACATTTGGTACTTCGCGCGCGCGGATCGCGCGAGCGATTCTGGGATTCTCGCGCGAGCGGATCGCGCGAGCGATTCTCTGTTCTTCGCGCGTGCGGCTCGCGCGCGCGACTTGGCTTTTTCAGCTTCTTTATTTGTGCTTTTTCACCCTGTTTAGCCTGGTTGAAGTGATTTCTTCCAAATCCTGTCAAAAACTAGAAAACGAAGTAAAAATATACAAAAACAGGATAAAAAGGAACTAACAGATGCTCGTTAAGGCGTATAAATAGGATTTGTTCTCTCCCGATCATCGCTCGTTGCGTTAGGTAGAAGTCAGAGACATAGAGTTGTTGGGGACCAAATTTGGTTAGAGGAACCAACAAGAAGATTTCTCTGGTAAAAAAAAGGATGAGAACCGTACAGAGCAGGTACAAAAGTTATGCCGATCGACGGCGAAAAGATTTGGAATTCAGTGTTGGAGATCACGTACTTCCTAAGGTTTCACCAACTCGAGGAGTGGTGTGTTTTGGTCTCAAGAGAGGGAAACTAGCCCCGCGTTTCATCGGACCATTCGAAATACTGGATCATGTTGGAAAAGTGGCTTAACGAATCGCACTGCCACCAAAGATGTCTGGGGTTCACAATGTGTTCCATGTTAGTATGCTAAAAAAATACATATAAGATCCCTCACATGTGGTTAGTTTCGATGATATTGACACAAGTCGTAAATGTTTCCTATAAGGAGAGGCTCGCAAAAATTCTGGATTAGATTATCAAGAAGTTGAGGAATAAAGATATTCCATTGGTGAATGTTCAGTGGAATTACCATGATGAGAATGAAGCCTCGTGGGAAGTTGAATCTGATATGAGAAAGAAGTCCAGAGCTGTTTCATGACTTGTTAGTCTAGATTTCGGGGGCCAAATCCTGTTTAAGGAGGGAAGGATGTAACAACCTGTATTTTCTTTTAATTTCTAATTGTAATTTCCATATCAGATTTTCCATTATATGCTTCATTGAATAGAAATTCTTTATTTGAGGTCAAACTGTAATTTTTATAAATTCAAGAATACCTACGATGTGATTTCAAAACTATATTTTCAAGATAGTGAAAAAATTTGCTTTTGTCTCAAATTGTATTTTTATAAAACTAGAAAATTATTTCTTATGTTAATATAAATTTTTTGCATTTTTGTGGAGATCACCGTGCCGCAAAAATACAGTTTATAAAAGAAAACTATCTGCACCGCGTTGAAATCCCACAGAATATGAGATTCTCCGTCAAATCCAATTTGGCACTTGCTTTAAGTTCATTAAATACAACTAATGATTACTTGAGCTTGTTTGGGAATGCATTTTGTATGTGTTATTTTGTAGTGGCATTAATTGTTTTCCCAAACACCCTAAGAGATTCCTAGATAACTTGATTATACCTTGTTTGGAAGTGCATTTGGTGTGTAGGCTAATCTAGTGCCATAAGCTAACTTACCCAAACACTTAATGTGACCCAGTTTAGCTATACAACCCCTACAATATGTGATTGTGTATATAGGTATGTATAAATCTGCATATATGCATAATTGGGGTTTAAAAACAAAACTAACTTGTTGAGTATTGAGGGTAGAACTTGGGCTCCAAGTTCTCCATGTTGATTTTCTGTAGATAATTCATATACTCAACTCTCACACACAGTTTGCACATTTTGCAAACTAAATTCCAGAGAGAGGATGAGGGATACACAGAGAATTTACAGAATTTTAGAGAGAGAAAGCTCTAACTCCATAGCTCACAAGTGGGTTTGCTTATTTGGTTTTTCTTTCTCAACATAAATTCTTTTATCACCTATCACAGTGAGTATTATTAACTCACTTTAAATGTAATACATGTTTGAGTTCTGTTTATATTACTTGAATTGTGAATCTCCATTGTTAATTGCACCCATGGAAGTTCAAAGCTTGAAAACTTGATTTTTCCAAACTCAATCAAAATTCATTTTGATAGATCATTAAGAAAGATTACAGTCCTTAGAATCCATGGTTAAAGTATTAGGGCTTAATTCATTCACATTTTTAAAGTATTAGGGCTTAATTCATTCATATGAGAAAGTATATTAGAATTAATGTTTTGTCACCTCTCGATTGTTCGTAAAATCTGAGAGCTACATTTCAATTCGTAATAAATTGATTTCATATTCTTAATCCTTTCAGAAAAACAAAAAAAAATCATATACTACATGTCGTGTGTGCATTCAGAATTGGAAATGGGTCAAAACAGACCTTTAAAACTAAAACAGGGGAAAAAAACGAAAAAGATGAAGCCTTAGTGACAACTCGCGTGCGCGGTTCGTGCGAGCGACCCTCGCATGAGCAACCCGCTCGCGCAACCATTGTATTACTGAATAAACTAGAATTTTCAAAAAGAAATTCGAAAAAGGGCATATCACACGAGCAGCCCGCGCGAGTGACGGGGCCTTTTTCTTGGTTTTGTCTATTTTCTCATAAGGAACTAAAGAAGTGTTAAGGTTTTTAAACTATTGTTTGGAAGATATGCTAAAACAGAACCCTGACTGTAACATTTTGTTAAAAATGGAAGATTAAAATACTTGATTTTCTTGCGTATACGTTGATATTACTTTTCAGTAATTTTACACGTCCTATGTAAAGTTATATGACATACTTGTGAGTTAAGTTTACATGCATGGTGAGTGATGGTTAGTGTGAAAAGAGTAAATAGATGATGTTGTGTATGGACACTCCCTGGTACTCGTGTACTATAGTGTGATGCTGAGATGATATGGGTGTAAGGTATCTATGAAATGCGACAGTGACAAATTGGACACTTCCTTGCACTCGTGGTAGTGCTATAGTGTGTGACGTCAACTTGGACACTCCTTTGTACCAGTAGTAGTGCTACAGTGTGTGACGTCGACTTGGACACTCCCTTGTACCAGTAGTAGTGCTATAGTGTGTGGCCAACTGGACACTCCCTGGCATCTGTGGTATGGCCATAGTGAGTGGCAAATTGGACACTCCCTGGTACTCGTGTATTATAGCATGAGGCAAACTGGGCACTCCCTGGTACCTTTGTACTATAGTGTAGTCACCTTAGTATTTCAAGGTACTGGAATGAGAGAGTTGGATGATGTTTTTTCGAGAGGAAAGAGTCGGTAAAACAAGAATGATACGTTGTTCATGCACAGTCACATATTTATCGTTGGAATATTATTGTACTGCCTTTATTGCTTTACAAATACAAATTGTTGCTTTGTTGCTAACTTGGTGAATAAATAAATCTGTGAAATAGAAATAGTAAATGAGTATGTTTTACATTACAAACATATGTTTTTAATACTCACTAGCTTCTCGATGCTGATGGCGTTGATGCGCCCAGGATATTCGTGTCTAGGCTTTTCAGGTTTTGACCAAGGTGGACAATACGACTACGCTAATTGCGAACAACTACCTGAGAAGAGAAATGATTTAAGTTCTACTTTGTTTTACTTAAACTAAACTTGTAATGAGGATTAATGTAATAGATATTATTTTCTCGTAAGGCGGGTTGTGCCTTTAGATGACCACGTGCTGTAATAATTATTTTGTATGAAAAATTTTACAAGCTTTGATTGTTCTTACTCTGATTTAAATTATATTATTGTTCGATGTTTGGGACGGAATCGATCCTTCAATCTATCGCGACCTATGGGTCCATAAAGGAAATTAAATGCTTTCCCTATTTATACTATGTCGAGGCGTGACAATACTATCTAAAAGGTGATTAATTTGGGGTAGAGTCGTTCAAGGGAGCCAAACTATTTGGTCTTTTCGTTTTGAGGCTGAGTTTTTCTGCCGAGAGTTAAGGCGGGTGCTATGTTTTTTGCTTTGTTTTTGAGGTCTTGATCCTTTTATATGGGTGAGTTAAAGGGGGGATTTATGTTTGGATGTGTATGGTTTGGACTCTTTTTTATAGGGAGGTGAATTTGGATTGTGTTTGGGTAGGGGGTTTAGCTTTGGCAAGGAAGAGTCAATGTGATATGAGTTTGTTGCACTCTAGTTGTTTCATGTTTGTTAGTTGGTCGGTTTGAGTCTTGAGTGGGTTCCATGGGGTGTGTTTCTTTTTTGGGTCCTGTGTAGGGATTTAATTGTGCATGTGAAGTCTTCTATTATCAGTATATTGTTTCTGTTGCTGTTAAAAAAAAACCACAAGAATGGAAGAACCTGACAACACAATTAGAACCTCCCATGAAGAACCAAAATTGCGATAAAAAAATTTCCATTCTTGTGTCACCATATTATATGAATACAGGAATTCAAGATCTCAAATATACACGAGCATGACTGTACACGTCTTCCATTCAATGCGTACATCGGATGATGTTGATGGATCATCGACATGAATATCCAAATCCATGTCCAAGACCATAGCCTCTGCTACTAATGGTGGAGTGTAGAGGTCTAGCGGTGGGATCATATATAGCCGACCATTTTTGTGATTTCAAATAAAAGACCTAGGATCATATATATCGGGATGTGATTTTTTTTCCTACAAACATAGAATATCTTTCGCTTTGCGGTGATCACTATTCCATCCGGTCGCCCAAGGAGCATCAAGAGGCCTCTAATCCAACTATTCGCGGCAAAAACAGCACCATCATCATCATCATCATGATGCGTATCAACATCCATATAGTATCACAATTCAAAAAGGAATGGATCAATAGGTTTTATATGTCATTTCCAGTGGTGCCTATGGTTGTTGTTGATGCCTCCCAAGATAAATATGGTAGAGGCTATAGAGCAAGGGCCGAGCTAGGAGTTTTTTTGGGGGCTAAGGAATTTATACGGGCCTGAAATTGTTTTTTTTTTTTTTTTGAGGTATATGTATACATATTTGATAATGAGATATGATATCAGATTGGGTCTATTTAAGAACAATATTATCTAATGGGGTAAATATTTATACATTTTGGGGTCGATTTGTCGACAAGGTATGGTGTCAAATTAGGTTTGGAACACTTAATTGGGGTGTGGTAGATTAGATTTAGGCTAAAATCACATACACTAAAAAAAAATCTCAAATTTTGGGGTCGGCTAGACTATATTTGGACTAAAATATCATATGTATTAGAAATTTTTATTTACTAAATTTGGGGGGACTAGATTACATTTGTGCTAAAATATCACATACAGCAGAATATATATATATATTCCAAAGTGGAGGACAGCCCAGCTTTGCCTCTGCCCTTGCCACAGAGGTAGACATAGTTAACTTGGGAAACTTTTGAGACATGCCATGGATAGGCAAGATTGTTAAGCATAGCATTTCACAAGTCTCATTCACAATTGATCCTATACTCTCAACAGGTGCTCAAGTCATCAAAGATAAGCTTCTAGAACAAGGCAACGTGTCTAGCTAGTTTGTTATAGGTGTTAAGTTTGTTGGGATGAGCTGTTAAAAGCTACATCTGTTATAGAGAGAATGAATTGAAGTAAGAGAGAGAGTGTGGGTTCTAATTGTCTATATAAACAGAGTCTTGTATTGATATGTTGATGAAGCAATATACAAAAATACATCTCATGAATCTTCATCTTTTCTCTCTCTCTCTCTCTCTCTCTCTCTCTCTCTCTCTCTCTCTCTCTATCTCTCTCTTTCTACCATAACCAGAGATTTAACATGGTATCAAAGCTTCTCAAAGAGACCAATGTCTCATGATTCATAGCCTCTTCTTCTTCACCATCAAGTACTGTAGATTCGGCTCCAACAATGGCAACTTCACAGTCACAATCGCCATTTTTTCCGATCTATTTTTTGTCCAACATTTGTAATTTAATGACAGTAAGGCTAGATTTAACTAATTTTGTTCTTTGGCACTTTCAAATCACTTCAATTCTTAAAGCACATTCCTTATTCGGATTTGTTGATGGTTCAAATCCTCCTCCACAACGACTTTTGGAAGGATCTACATAAGAAAACATGGAATATCTAAATTGGTGTACTCTTGATGAAGCCCTCATGACACTCATAAATGCAACTCTGTCAACTAGAACACTTTCATATGTGGTAGGCTACCAGAAATTAAAGGAAATCTGGAAAGCCTTGGAAAGAAGATATTCATCAAATTTAAGGTCTAAAATTCTTCAGTTAAAAATGAATCTTCAAACCATTTCTAAAGGATCCAACTCTGTTGATCTTTACATCCAACAGATCAAAGAAGCTCGTGATAGTCTAGCCACTGTTTCTATGATAATTGAGGATGAAGATATCCCGATTTACACTTTGAATGGCCTTCCGTCTTCATTTGGTGCATTTAAGACCTCCATTCACACTAGATTTGAACCTCTATCACTAGAAGAACTTCACTCTCTTCTCAAGGTTGAAGAATCGGCTATCACTTGAGCCAGTGAGGAAAACAAACATGTTAATACTGTTATGATGGCATCTCAAAATCCATTTCAAGCAAATAATCATCCTTACAATAGTAGGAACAATCAATTTCGAGGTCGCGGTAGACGAAGATTTCATGGCAGAGGTGGTAGATCCTTTAATGGAAGACACAATTCTCAGTCTAATTTGAGTAATTCCTCATTTCATCCTAACTCCTTCCAGTTCATTCCTCATCCCTTCAACAAGCAAGTCAATTCCTTCTCACCAAAATCCTGTAATTCCTCACAGTCCTGTCAAATCTGCAGATGAAATAACCATACAGCAATTGATTGCTATCACAGGATGAACTTCAGTTATCAAGAAAAGAATCCACATTCTCAACTTGCTGCTATGGCCGCAGCTGGGCCCTTATATCCTAATGTCTGGTATATAGACTCTGGAGCATCATCACACATGACTAATGATATCAATAATCTATCAATTTCATCTGAATATCAAGGTTCAGAAGAAATTTGTGTGGCTAATGGTCAAAATCTTCCCATTTCACACTCTGGTAAAGCCTCTTTACATACTCATTTTCATGCATTTCACCTCAATGATATACTGTGTGCACCTTCCTTGTCTTCAAACTTGCTATCTGTGTATAAAGTTTGTAAGGATAATCATTATTGCTGTGTTTTTGATGCTGACATGTTATAAATTCAGGACATCCTTATGGGGAAGATCTTGTTCCAAGGCTATAGTAGCAATGGTCTCTATCCTATTCAGCTCAATTACAATTCATCTCCTGTTTCTCCACCTTCTTGCAACTTCACATCCATGAACCATTCAGCAAATCTTGGAAGACAAGTTTCGAATGTCCTATGGCATAACAGGCTTGGTTATCCATCATCCTCTGTACTTAGCAAGATTCTCTCTCATTTGTCTATACCATATGATGATAATAACTTAAATAAGACACTATGTGAGCACTGTTTGTTTGGAAAGAAGTGTAAATTCCCCTTTCCCCTTTCCCCTTTCCCCTTTCCCCTTTCCACCACTACTTCTTGTACTCCCTTGCAAATAATTCATAGTGATCTTTGGGGAAATGCTCCCTTTTCTTCTATTCATAGATTTATCTATTATGTGTCCTTTATGGATGATTATAGTAGGTTTACATGGATTTATCCTTTGAAATATAAATCTGATATTTTTAGTGCTTTTACTCATTTTCTGGCTTTTATGGAAAATCAGTTTAGTACTAGAGTTAAAATTCTCAGAACTGATGGTGGAGGAGCATACAAAAAGAAGGAATTCCAAGCTTTTCTCAGCTCCCATGGTATCCACCATCAACAGTCTTGTCCCGAAACCTCTCAGCAAAATGGTATTGCTGAGAGGAAACATACACACATTGTGGAAACTGGCATTACTCTACTTTCTACTGAATCACTTCCTTCTCAGTTTTGGAACCATGCTTTTGCTACATCCACATTTCTTATTAATAGGTTACCTAGCACAATGACCTTTAATAAGTCCCCCTTTGAAGTTTTGTTTGGAACAACTCCTGATTATACACAGCTTAAGTTTTTTAGAGCAACCTGTTATCCCCTTCTCACACCCTTTAATGCTAATAAACTTCAACCCAAAACTACTCCCTGTATTTTTCTTGGTTACCCCAATGACTACAAAGGTTATATTTGTTTTGATCCTAAAATAAGTAAAATACATGTATCAAGACATGTCATTTTCAATGAACACTCATTTTTGGGCTCAACCATTTCTTCTTCCACTTCTTATGATGTTACCCAGTGGTTATCTCCTTCTCAGTCTACCTCTTCTTCTTCATTAGATTTAGCTCCCTTACTCTATGGTTCCTCAACTAATTTTTCCCCTCTTCCTCCTCTTTCTGCTAAAACTTTCCCAGCTCCTTTTGTTCTTCCTGTATCTAAACTTAGATCCTTCCTCTGTAATTTCTACTTTTCCCTCTGTCCCAACTCTTCCTGATCTTTCTTGCTCTGTTCCCCCTTCTCTCCCGGACTCTACTTCTCACAGATGCTGTTAAGCATAAACAGTGGAGAGAAGCTATGGCTGATGAGTTTTCTTTATTACACAAACAAGGCACATGGACATTAGTTCCCTTACCCCCAGGCAAAAACCTAATTGATTCAAAATGGGTTTATAAGATCAAACACAATGCAGATGGGTTTATCTCTAGATATAAGGCTCGGCTAGTTGCTAAGGGGTTTCACCAAGAAGAAGGATTGGACTACACTGAGATTTAGTCCCGTAGTTAAATATACTACAACAAGATTGATTCTCAAACCTGCTACTCATTATGATTGGTCCATGAGGTAACTTGATGTCAAGAATGCCTTCTTTCATCGCCATCTCCAAGAGGAAGTTTATATGTCACAACCACAGGGTTTTATTGATGCTACTCACCCACATATGGTTTACAAGCTACATAAAGCCATTTATGGGCTGAAGCAAGCCTCTAGAGCTTGGTTCCAAACTTTTACCACCCATCTTATGCAGTTTTACTTTGTCCAATTAGCTGCAGATAATTCTTTGTTTATCAGATATATCAATAACTTTTACACAGTGATTCTCTTATACGTTGATGATATCATTGTGACTGGAAATGACCCACAGTTTATTCAGTCCTTAATTGCTGATCTTAATCTTGTATTTGATATGAAGGACTTAGGCCCTTTACACTATTTCTTAGGCCTTGAAATCCATAAATCCAAGCAAGGTCTTCACATTACTCAAACCAAGTATCTTCAGGACCTTCTTCATAAGACACTCATGCATGATTCCAAATCATGTAAAACTCCATGTGCAGCTGCCTCTAGATTTGGCAAGCTTGAGGGCCAACCCCTGGATGATCCAACTACTTATCGAAGCACTGTTGGGGCTCCTCAATATCTTATCTTTACAAGGCTGGTATTACCTTTTCTGTTAACCAAGTTTGCCAGTATATGAATTACCCTACTGATGTACATTGGGTTGCTGTCAAACGAATCTTAAGATATCTTAACGGCACCCCTTCTTCTGATCTTTTGTACTCTCGTACTTCTCTTCAATTATCTGACTATTCTGATACAGACTGGGCTGGGGATCCTTCTGACAGAAGGTCTACAACAGGGTTTGTGATTTTACTTGGTAATCAACCCATCACATAGGCTTCTAGGAAGCAACACACAGTGGCTCGTTATTCTACCAAAGCTGAATATCGATCTATGGCAGTCACCACTGCAGATCTTGCTTGGGTGCGTATGTTATTTCATGATCTTCATATCCCTCTCTTTACAACACCTACTCTTTATTGTGATAATCTATCAAATCTGGCCTTAGCTTCTAATCCAATTTTTATGCTCGCACAAAGCATCTT
Source organism: Hydrangea macrophylla (assembly GCA_033977485.1). Lineage (NCBI taxonomy): Eukaryota > Viridiplantae > Streptophyta > Magnoliopsida > Cornales > Hydrangeaceae > Hydrangea > Hydrangea macrophylla. The sequence goes on along the minus strand of CM066985.1, from coordinate 76,749,758 downwards.
GAAATTGATTATCATTTCATTCGCAAAAGGTGCTTAAGAAAGATATTGAAGTTCATTTTGTCTCCTCTAAAGATAAAATAGCTAATGTATTTACCAAAGGCTTGTCTTTTGTTACTTTTTCCTTGTTCCGAGATAAACTCATGGTCCCTTGTCCCATTCATTTGAGGGAGGATGTTAAGTATAGCAGTTCATAAGTCTCATCCACAACTGATCCTATACTCTCAACAGGTGCTCAAGTCATCAAAGATAAGCTTCTAGAACAAGGCCACGTGTCTAGCTAGTTTATTATAGGTATTGAGTTTGTTGGGATGAGCTGTTGAAAGTGACATCTGTCATAGAGGGAGTGAATTGAAGTAGGAGAGAGAGAGAGAGAGAGAGAGAGAGAGAGAGAGAGAGAGAGAGAGAGAGAGAGAGAGAGAGAGAGAGAAAGTGTGGGTTCTGATTGTCTATATAAACAGAGTCTTGTATTGATTTGTTGATAACGCAATATACAAAAATACATCTTATGAATCTTCATCTTCTCGCTCTCTCTCTCTCTCTCTCTACCATAACTAGAGATTTAATAGAGAAGGCCTGGTGGTGTGTTGCCGTCCATGATATACCAATTATAGTCGGCAATGGTATCATTACTAGGTTCTTCATGACTACGTCCTCGCACCTGCCCGTACAACTCCAAGAAACTCTACAATCTTAGGCACAACTACGTCTTCCACGGCTAAGGAATGACAGAGAAGTAAAAAAAATAAAAACCCTAAAAGATATTCTTATGACGTTGTCGAAATAATGCTATGCTTCCCAAATTTGAATCTCAAATTTGGTTTCCATTGGCTTAATAGTTGTACATTGTGTTGTCAGTATTGTGACAATGATCAGTGTTAATACAAATAACAAAGTTTTTAGGGCGGAGATTTGAAATTCAAATTTTAAAAGCATAATATTACTCTTTCCATATACAAATAAGTAATGCAATGCTTCCCAAATTGAATTTTATTCCCGGATACTTTACTAGTTGTACCATATGGTGGTATAGGGTACTGATCGGGACGATTAGTTCCGGTTTATAGTCCTGAAGTTACGCTTTGTTAACCCATTTCATATAGTTAGTTGTTTTTTCATAAGAATTCTAAATTTTGTAGCTTTTGGAGCTTTAACTTGAAATGCACAAAAATTCGATGATTAGTGGCTTTGGAAGACATTCTGCGCTCAAAAGGTGATTATGGTGAAAGCTGGAGACAGTAGCAGTCTCGGTAAATTGCATTTTTGACAAGTAATACTTTGGATTTGAGAAATTTCTCCAGATATACAAAATGTAGATCTTCGAGTTATGGACGCGTGGCTGCAAACGACGAGTCAATCTGAGGTCTGAGCAAAAAGTTATCACAACTGATACGAACCCCGCCAATAATGTGACGAAACCCGTAACACGATTAATGTCTCGGACCGTTCTACTATCAGATTCAATGGAAACCGCGACCCAACACCTATAACAGATGCGAACCTTGGTATAAAGGATGAAGACGCCACAATCAAGGATGGAAAACTCGATTGATAAGTCAAGGTATGAACGCCACAGAGTAAATCTGATAAGTTCGAATAGTTCTTCAAAGAACCAAAGAGAAAACTCTCACAATATTATTAATGATCAAAACTGAATATTACAAACCCTAAAACTGTTAAAATAGCTGAGCCTTAAAGTTGGGCCCTTTTAAACCTACGGAATATTATAGCCCAATATAATTCACTCCAAAACTAAAATAAAAAACAAACTAACAAATATGAAAAAGTTCTTAAGTTGGCATGCAAGCCTATAATTTATTCTAGAGCTTGAATCATGGACACCCAGCCTTGTGAATCACTAGTATCCTCCTTTGGGCCACTCAAATTAGTCTCAACCCAAATTTGTTGAACCAGCCGATTGAGATTGTCCTTGAACCGCTTTGCTCGCGCCCTTGTAACCGGACCAATTGGCACGTGGTTCGGGTCCGCATTCCACCTTGTGCTAGCCGCCATGTTCTCATCATTCCCCTCCTCTTGAAAAGGATTTGTCCTCAAATCATCACCTACATCAAAAGGAGATAAATCAGCAACATTAAAAGTAGTACTAACATTATACTCACCAGGCAACTCTAGCTTGTAGGCATTATCATTGATGCGCTCAAGAACTTGAAAAGGACCATCGCCTCGGGGAAGCAATTTAGAACGCCTCTGTGCAGGAAATCTTTCTTTTCGCATGTGTACCCAAACCCAATCTCCGGGTTCAAAGATGATATTACGTCGCCCTTTGTTAGCTTGCGTCGCATATTGCTCCGTTCTTCGCTCAATATTGAGCCTTGCTTTCTCATGAATCTGCTTAACAAAATCTGCTTTCTTTTTGCCATCTAAATTAACATGCTCAGTAACAGGTAAAGGAGATAAATCCAAAGGAGTTAAAGGATTAAAACCATACACAATTTCAAAGGGTGAAAATTTAGTAGCAGAATGGATAGTACGATTATAAGCAAACTCAACATGTGGTAAACATTCTTCCCATGTTTTGATGTTCTTTTTAATAATAGCCCTTAACAAAGTAGATAAAGTCCTATTTACTACTTCGGTTTGACCATCAGTTTGTGGATGACAAGTAGTAGAAAATAATAACTTAGTCCCCAACTTACACCACAAGGTCTTCCAAAAGTAACTCAAGAACTTAACATCTCTATCTGAAACAATGGTTCTAGGCATACCATGTAATCTCACAATCTCCTTAAAGAACAAATCTGCAACATGTGAAGCATCATCAGTTTTGTGACATGGAATAAAATGTGCCATCTTGGAAAATCTATCCACAACCACAAAAATTGAGTCTCGACCGTGTTTAGTCCTAGGTAAACCTAACACAAAATCCATTGAAATATCAATCCATGGTTCACTAGGAATTGGAAGCGGTGTGTATAAGCCATGGGGTTGTACTCTAGATTTCGCTCGCCTACATGTGACACATCTACCACAAATCCTCTCAACATCTTGTTTCATGCGTGGCCAATAGAAGTGTTCTTGCAAAACGGCTAATGTTTTAACTACCCCAAAATGTCCCATTAACCCTCCCCCATGTGACTCCCTCACAAGCAACTCTCTCACAGAACAATTTGGAATGCACAATTTATTTTCTCGAAATAAAAACCCCTCATGCCTATAGAATTTATTATGGGCAATTTTTGCACAAGATTCAAACTCTTCACTAAAATCTAGGTCTAAAGGATATAATTCTTTAATATGCTCAAAACCAAGAATCTTAGCATCAAGAGTGGAGATTAGAATGTACCTTCGAGAAAGTGCATCGGCAACGATGTTCTCCTTACCTTGTTTATATCGAATGACGTATGGAAACGTCTCAATGAATTCAACCCATCGTGCATGCCTCTTGTTCAGCTTGTGTTGGACTTTAAGGTGCTTTAAAGACTCATGATCGGTGTGAATCACAAACTCTTTAGGCCACAAATAATGCTGCCATGTCTCCAAAGCTCGAACCAATGCATACATCTCTTTGTCATACGTGGGATAGTTCAAGGCAGCCCCACTTAACTTCTCACTAAAATATGCAATCGGTCTCCCTTCTTGCATAAGCACGGCGCCAATACCTAAACCTGAAGCATCACATTCAATTTCAAAAGTTTTTGTAAAGTTAGGTAAAGCAAGTAAAGGTGCATGAGTTAACTTCTCCTTGAGTAATTGAAATGCCTTCTCTTGCTCTTCCCCCCATTTGAACCCAATATTTTTCTTGATGACTTCGGTTATCGGTGCAGCTATATTACTGAAGTCTTTCACGAACCTCCTGTAAAAACTAGCAAGTCCATGAAAACTTCGCACATTACTTACACTAGATGGGCTTGGCCATTCTTGGATAGCACGAATCTTTTCTTCATCAACCTGTATTCCTTGTGCACACACAACAAAACCAAGAAACACAAGCTTATCGGTGCAAAAAGTGCACTTCTTTAGGTTAGCAAACAACTTTTCATTTCTAAGCACATCTAACACAAGTTTTAAATGCTTCAAATGCTCTTCCAAGTTTTTGCTATAAATCAGGATATCATCAAAATAAACAACTACAAATTTTCCAATGAAAGCACGCAAAACATGGTTCATCAATCTCATAAAAGTACTAGGAGCATTAGTTAATCCAAAAGGCATAACTAACCATTCATACAACCCATATTTTGTTTTAAATGCAGTTTTCCATTCATCACCTTCTTTCATTCTAATTTGATGATACCCACTTTTCAAATCAATCTTAGAAAATATACAAGAACCATGCAACTCATCTAACATATCATCTAAGCGAGGAATAGGGTGTCGATACTTTACCGTTATGTTGTTGACGGCTCGGCAATCAACGCACATTCTCCACGTCCCATCCTTCTTAGGAACCAAAATCACCGGAACGGCGCATGGACTCATACTTTCTCTTACGTACCCCTTTTCCATCAACTCACTAACCTGCTTTTGTAGCTCCTTTGTCTCCTCAGGATTGCTTCTATAGGCTGGTCGGTTTGGAATGGTAGCACCGGGCACGAAATCAATTTGATGTTCAATCCCTCGAATAGGGGGTAAACCATGTGGAACCTCCTCGGGAAAGATATCACCAAACTCCTGCAAAAGAGAAACAACAGAACTAGGCAAAGATGAGTCAATTTGGTTAGTGTTTAAAAATGCCTCTTTGTACAAAAGTACAATCATAGGCTGATTTGAAAACAACGCTCGTTTGATCTCACTCGCTTTTGCATAAAAATTCTTTTTTTGGTTTCCCTCTAATTTTCCCTCAATGGCTGCATTTTTCTTTTCTTTTTCCCTCTCATTTTTCTCACTCCTTTTCTTTTGTTCACTCTCTTTCTTTTGATCACTCTCCCTTTGCAACCTCACTTGATCTTCATAAACTTGCTTCGGTGTCAAAGGCACTAAGGTGATTGTCCTTTGATTAAGCACGAACGAGTATTTATTTGTGAAACCATCATGCTTAACACGTCGATCAAATTGCCATGGCCTCCCTAACAACAAGTGTCCAGCTTGCATCGGAACCACATCACTCAAAACTTCATCTTCATATCTCCCAATACGAAAAGGAACTATTACTTGTTTAGTCACCCTTACTTCTCCACTATCATTGAGCCATTGCAATTTATAAGGCCGTGGATGCTTGATTGTTGGCAGCCCTAATTTCTCCACCAAAGTTGTGCTAGCAACGTTAGTGCAACTCCCCCCATCGATGATCATACTACACACCTTATCTTTGACATGACATCTCGTATGAAAAATGTTCTCCCGTTGCACCTCATCATCTTCTTTAACTTGCATATTTAGAGCTCTCCTTGCCACTAACAAATCCCCTTGGGCAGCGTACTCTTCATCATCGGCATCCTCCAATGGTGGCACAGATTCATTGTCATCTTCATCTTCGGTTTCAATCTCACCATTGTCTCGCATCACCATAACCCGCTTATTTGGACATTGACTTGCTATATGTCCCCTGCCTTGGCATTTAAAACACTTAATGTCACGATTTCTAGAAGTAGAAGAATCAGATTTACCTTGATTTCCATGGCTGGTCACTTCTTGTTTTTGCTCAGTTTTTGGCTTCACCAAAGGCTGCTTCTCATCTCTTTTCCAATTATTTGGTTTCCAAGCGGATGTATTGGAATTTTGGCTTGGATTTTGGCTTGGACGTGTGCTGCTGCCCCTTCTCTTGAGTTGGTTCTCAATTTTAATAGCCATGTGTACCATATCCTCCAACTCAACATAGTGTTGCAATTCCACTGCATTGGCAATTTCCCGATTCAACCCAACTAAGAATCTAGCCATTGTAGCCTCTCGATCTTCCTCTACATTCGCTCGAATCATAGCTACTTCCATCTCCTTATAATATTCTTCCACACTCCTATTACCTTGCCTCAAACTTTGCAACTTGTTGTACAACTCTCGGTAATAATAGCTTGGAACGAACCGCTTCCTCATCACAGTTTTCATATCCTCCCACGTCTCTATTGGACGCTCCCTATTTCTTCTCCTATTCAACACCAATTGATCCCACCAAATGATAGCATAATCAGAAAATTCAATGGCAGCAAGTTTTACCTTCTTAGCCTCAGAGTAATGGTGGCAATCAAATACTAATTCTACCTTCTTCTCCCATTCTAGATAGGCTTCCGGATCATTCTTCCCTTGAAACGAAGGAATCTTCATCTTAATACTACCCAAATTATTATCTTCCCGGTTCCTAGCTTCTCTAAACCTAACTTCTCTACCCCGACCACCATATCTCCTATGATTATCTATTGACTCCTGATCATTTTCTTCGTCAAAGTCTTCCCAAAAATACTCCTCTTCTTCAACTCTCACTCCCCTCGGTTGAACTCTCTCTCTTCTACGTCCATGAGGAGCATTGTTTTGTGGCTGCTCCACACGTGCATTCTCTACTCTATCTAACCGTTCATGGACTTGATCCAATTCTGTCCTCAATACCCTCCTCATTTCACCCATTAATGCCTCCAATAGTAGTTTCTGATCAGTCTCTCCCGAAACCTCCCCGGCAATGTTTTTGTCTTTATGGGCCATATTTCGCTGCAAAACAAAGATTAGATAAAAAAAATATATAGGACCTCACAACTCTCGCTCACGTGTTTCACTCAACTAGGATGTATCACTCAAGTTCACTCGTGTTTAAACTGAAAATCAATTTGGCTTTTACCCTCTTATGTGCTCACCACTCTTGCCTTTTTCCACTCGTAGTAATTCTCACTCGGTTCTTATGAAACTGTTCAAACAATGACCAGAATTTCTCTGTAACAATCCACACCCAAACTAGACCAATCAAATTTGGAAGCTGAAAGCACGACGAAAAAAACGAACGCGGATGGTTAGGTTTCCAAAAGCACAAAAAATGGAATTTTCGGAAAAATTTTTTCACACTATGGAGTAAGGTCAGATTCGGACTCCTTAGACCCCAAATATCGCAAAACAAGAATAAAATTTTAAGCCGAGTTTTTTTTTTTTTTCTCCCCTACAGATCTCTTCTCTTCTCTTCTTTTCTTTTCTTTTCTTTTTTTTTTTTTTTTCTCTTTTTTTTTTTTTCTTTCTTTCGTATTTTTTTTTTCTTGAATAATCAGGCAGACTTCACAGTTCACGTATCTGATTCAGAAACCCTAATTCCAAGAAGAAAAAAAAACCACAATAACAACGATCACGAGAATGAACAAACACGAAGTAACAAGAGCAAATCACAGATCAGATTCGCAAACCCTAAACACAAAATTCCAGATCGTAATCGAACACTTTTTTTTTTTTTTTTGATACGGTTCAAAAACGAGAACGAATAAGAAAACAAAGAGAAACAAAAACGAATACGAATAGAACCAGAAGAAACGAATAAGAACAGAAACGAAAAAGATATGATAAACCTGAGACTAGAACTGTGCTCTGATACCAACTGATACGAACCCCGCCAATAATGTGACGAAACCCGTAACACGATTAATGTCTCGGACCGTTCTACTATCAGATTCAATGGAAACCGCGACCCAACACCTATAACAGATGCGAACCTTGGTATAAAGGATGAAGACGCCACAATCAAGGATGGAAAACTCGATTGATAAGTCAAGGTATGAACGCCACAGAGTAAATCTGATAAGTTCGAATAGTTCTTCAAAGAACCAAAGAGAAAACTCTCACAATATTATTAATGATCAAAACTGAATATTACAAACCCTAAAACTGTTAAAATAGCTGAGCCTTAAAGTTGGGCCCTTTTAAACCTACGGAATATTATAGCCCAATATAATTCACTCCAAAACTAAAATAAAAAACAAACTAACAAATATGAAAAAGTTCTTAAGTTGGCATGCAAGCCTATAATTTATTCTAGAGCTTGAATCATGGACACCCAGCCTTGTGGATCACTAGTATCCTCCTTTGGGCCACTCAAATTAGTCTCAACCCAAATTTGTTGAACCAGCCCATTGAGATTGTCCTTGAACCGCTTTGCTCGCGCCCTTGTAACCGGACCAATTGGCACGTGGTTCGGGTCCGCATTCCACCTTGTGCTAGCCGCCATGTTCTCATCAATTCTACGATCGGTGTGCAATGTAGTGAAAAGTACCTCACGCGAGCGGGCCACTCTAACGACCTATGAAAAAACCAAAAATGTGTATTTCGTCAAATTAGAGTGCCCAGTGAAGGTGGTTTGTGTATACGATGTCCAGAAATAAAAATACGAAAGTTTTTGTGCGATTAGACTTAGAAAAGCCTCCTAATCCCTCCAAAATCTATATAAATCCTATTTTAAATCAATTTTGTGGTTACACATCATTACACAATATTATACACATCCATATACAACTAAAACTCCAGCCATTGAAGAGAGGGAAGCAAGGAGAAGAAGAAGAAGACCAAGGATATGGCCTCCTCCATCAACCTCTTGCCAATCCTTGATTCTATGGCCGCTTAAACCGATATCTAGGGTTTCAATGAAACCCTAGCCAAGTAATAGGGTGTATTTTATGTTTTTCTTTTAAATTTACTATGTATGGATGATGATTACATATAGAGAGGATTTTTTATAATAAAATTGAACTTCTATTGATTAAATCGTTACTTTCAAAATTTATTCTTGTCTTAGATCTATTTTGAATGTGATGTACTCAATGATCTATATTTGTTGTGCTTGCATGGATTATTTACTTGTAATGATATTTAATTGAATTGTGATATCAAGTAGTCGAATAGCTCATGCCTAGGGAAGACGGAGTGTGCCGCAACCCTAGTTTAGTGTGAGACACTCCTTACCAACCGAAGATGAATTATGTTGATGCTTAAATCGTAGTTATCTTCTTGACGGAGAAATTGAGCTTGTAGCTACAATTCCCCATTATCATTCAATGTAATTACGTAATTGAATGCATAGATATCCTTATTATGAAGCTAGTGGTGGATTTACAATCCTAGGTTCAATACACATATTTATTAAAACAACTTTTAATCACTTTCATAGTTTAGATTTATTTTCATTGTTCTTAGTTTAATTAAAATCAAAATCAAAGTTCTATTTTCTTAATTAACTAAACTTATGATTTTTAAAATTAAAGTGCTTTAGTATTTCAATCTCTGTGGGTTTGACCGTTACATCCACACTATAAATCCTTAGAAAGTAAAGCGTACTTTTATATCTTGATTTTGACAAGATCAATTTTTGACGCCCTTGCCAGGGATTGGAATATTACTACCTTTAGTTTTAGAATCTTAGTTTAGTTAATTCGTAAATATTAGATTAGGTATTATTTTTCTTGTTTTCCATTTTTGATTTGAGTCACTAACTTTTCTTTTTATTTTGTAGTTTCTCAAGTCATCAAATTCTAGCATTTCGGAGTAGTAGAGCTTAGCACATCAAACGAGCTTACGCAAAGCAAGTAAATTTTTTTTAATTAAAGCAAAAATTCAAGTAAATAGCTTCCTTTAAAATTTGCTTCAAACCACTGTAAGTCAGGGAGACGCACTATTTGCATTAGTTTAGGGTTAATTTACACGTGCATTAGATAGGAAACCCGGGGCGGTAGGCTTTGACGTGAATCATTGCATTTCTGGTTACTTTCATGCATCATAGTAGTTGTGTGCTTGTTGTCTTATTTGCATGGTTGTCTTTCGTATTTGTTTGAGTCAGTCTTCATCTTAGTGTCGTTTTTTTTAGTTTATGTTTGGTACGGGTTCAAGTAAACCAGAATTACATTCTTTCGATCCTGAACTTGAACGTACCCTTAGAGTCCTTAAGTCTTTAACCTAAGCTTCTAGAGCTCGGTTGTTATTAGATGACGAATCAACTCCAAAACTGTCATCGTTATTTCTGGCCAAAATTCAAAGCACACTTAAACGTTTAAGAAAAACTCAAATTATTAGCATCAAACCTATTCCAATGGAAGACATTGGAAACAACGGGAACAATAGAAATAATGAAAATAATCCTAATATACTTCCGCCTCCTCCGCTTAAAGATTATTTCATTCCTACGGCCTACACGCCACAAGCAGTTATCGAATTACCAGAGGTGACGGCATCTCACTTTGAGATAAAGTCATCTACCATCGCGCTACTCCCTTCATTCCATGGCCATATTAAAGAAGATCCTTATCATAAGTTAGGAGATTTCCAAGATATATGCTCTACATTAAAAATCTCAAACCTAACTGATGATGAATTAAAATTGTGTCTCTTCCCATTCTCCTTAAAAGATAAAGTGAAGTATTGGCTCCAATCTCTTGAGCCAAGCACTATTAAAACATGGGAAGCATTACATACCGCATTTTTACAAAAAAAATTTCCTATCACAAGAACTAATCAGATAAGAAAATCCATGACGAACTTTTTAATGCAAGATGGGGAAACGCTCTAGGACACTTGGGAACAATTTAAAGAATTATTGTGCTCTTGCCCACATCAACAAGTTCCCAAGTGGCAATTGGTGCAGATCTTCTACGAGGGACTTGTTCCTTCACTTCGTAATACTGTCCATGCCGTTTTTACAGGTACCTTCCTATACAAAAGAGCTGATGAGGCATGGAAAAATTTTGAATCATTAAGTGAGAATTTGATGCATCAAATCGTGTCGGTATGTCCTGAGGGGTGTCTTCTACCTAAACCCAAGTGAGAGGAGCGTTTCGAGTCAAGTTATTCAATCGAAATACAAGAACTATCTAGAAAACTTGACAAACTCATGATGATGGGCAATATATCTAGTCTTCCTCCTTCTGAAGTATGTGCATTGTATTTTGAACCTTCTCATAATATCTTTGCATGTCCTTCTGCTTCTCAATTCCCAGAGTTTATCGAGCAACACATTAACTCTATTCAACAAATCTCACAAAATGCGCACAACCCTTTGGGAAAAAATTACGATGTGCCATGAAGAAGTCACCCAAATGTTGGGTGGTGATCTCAAAATAATGAGGGTCCATATTACTCCTAAAGACCTCAAATTGATACTAACTTTCCCAATACATGACAACATCAGTCTCAACAATATCAATATACACAACCTAACCCTCCGCCTACTCCACCTCCACATAATAATGCATTTGAGGATAAAGTGTTAGCCTCACTTGAAAGTTTTGGTTCAGTGATCTAGATAGTACACTCTCACACATAATCTATCGCAAAGCTGGAGTTCCAAGTGGGAGAAATAGCTAATACACTAAATCGTTTGACCGAGAGTAAGTTGCCAAGTCAACCTACTCACAAACCTAAGGGACAATACGAGGTGGGTGGTACGAGTGAGCAAGTGAACCCTGTTTCAACTAGGATGACAACTCGAGAGGAAGAAGTTGTTGAGATTTTGAGGGAGAGTAGGAGATATGCAAACATTAATTTAAATCAAGAGAAGGGTGAGGACACGAGTCAAATTAGGAAAGAGAATGTAATGGTCCCAACTAATTATATTCCAAAAATGCCTTTTACTCCAAACATTGAGGAACCATCACATATTTCAAAGAAAGGGTCAAAAATTGAAGATATACTCGAGGTATTTAAACAAGTTAAAATAAATATTCCATTCCTCGAGGCTATTAAACAAATTCCCGTTTATGATAAATGTCTTAAAGACCTATGCACTCAACAACGCAAGTTGCACAGCCATGTTTTGAAAAAGGTCTTCCTCACTGAAAAAATAAGTTCGATCTTCCAACACGCTCCTCCGAAGTATAAGGATCCTGGAACGCCTACCATTTCTTGTCATCGGGCTCTCCTTGACTTAGGGGTGAGCGTGAACCTTTTGCCATACACGGTTTATAAACAATTAGGTCTAGGTGAACTTAAACCCACAGCTGCTACCATACAATTAGCAGATCGTTCCATTAAAACCTCTAGAGGAATCGTCTAGGATGTTTTGGTAAAAGTTTAAATGTTATTATCCTATCGACTTCATGGTCCTTGATACTGAACCGGTGCTAGATGCGAGGAAACACTCTCTTGTCATTCTTGGTCGTCCATTCTTAGCCACAGCCAACGCTCGTGTCAACTGTCGAACGGGGGTAATGAAAGTGTCGTTTGGGAATGTGAACCTAAAATTAAATGTTTTTAACACTATTGATCAACCTCCAAATGATGATGATTATCTATGTGTGGCGGATAGTGAGGTTAGACAAACTATTGAACCTAATAAAGAAATGAATGTGAGTCAGGAATACAATACAGTGAGTAATGAGGGGACGAATTAGAATAACCCAGACCCTAATACTGAATTTACTCAGAAGGTGCGAAATCAATTTGAACATGGTCAGGGAGAATCGTTGATCGAGTTAAAAAATAATGATATTATTTATGTTTTCCACCGGAGTTTCCCTAATGCCTTCAAGGGTACAAAGTCCGAGTTACGATCTCCATAAGTCTTGAGCTAGAACAGTCTAGCTGAAAACGTAAAAGACAGCGCTTCTTGGAGGCAACCCATGTTTTTATTGTTCCATTTTCTGGTTTCTGTACACTATTTGGTTGTTTTGGGTCAGTTTTGAGTCATTCTGGAAAGGTTTAGGAGTGGTCGAGATCATTTTATTTTGAACTTATTTACATTGAAAGGAAGAAAAAAGAGGAAAAGACCAAGTCGCGCGCACGGCCCGCTCGCGTGACAAGTCGCTCGAGCGGCCTGCTCGTGCGAGTTTTTGCCTAAGGAAATTTTTTCTAAAATTTTATTATAGATGTCTCAGATTTAGCTCGCACCTTAAATCACGTGAGCGGGGGATATTCGCTCGAGCGGCCCGCTCGCGCGATCTATTGACTTAGAAAATATTTTCTTTTGAACCTTAAAAGTAGCCTCAGATTTACCTCATGGAAGGATTCGCGCACGCGATAGTTGTGCGGGGCCTACGCCCTCAACAGGGGGATTTTTTTTTGTGTTTTTCTCTCTGTTCTCTTACCTTCTTTCCCCCTACCTGGTTAGTTGTTTTTCTTTTCTGTTTTTTCTTTAGGACCCTTTTAGATCGAGTCTTTCTTTGTTTTTATAGTTTTGTTTGTGCTTTTTTTTTTTTTTCATTGAGTCTTTCGGTTTTAGTTTAGTTTCTCAAAAAGAACGGCACGGGCTATTTTACATATACATATTTCTATTAGCTATTATTGTTCTTTTGTTGTTTATATTCTTTTGTCAAGTATTGACAGGTGAATTAGTGGCTCCATTTAGAGCAATTGAACTTTATCGCCACATTCATATATGTTCACCTAGTTTGTGATTGCCGAGATCGAGGTAATACCGTTCTTTCCTTACATGCTCTCATTTCTTTCATTTTATTACTTCATTGGGGACAATGAAAGGTTTAGGTTTGGGGGTATGCACTCAAATCCACATTATTATTATTATGCACCATTTTTTTCAAAATTTTCAATACTTGTGCTTAAATAAATGATGTTATCAACGTTTTTGCAATTTCGATTCGATACTTCTTGTTATGTAACTTGGATTGTAATAGAATGGTAAATATGAGAAGATTTGGTTAAACATTTGCTGAAGTCATGATGCGATGTTTTAAGTTATGTATCATTCGAATCGTAGTTTTATATCATGGATTTGTACAGAAAGCTATGCACTGCACGTAGTCGCTTGAATTCATGTTTGATGTGAATTGTAATATGATTCAGATTTCTAGATAACAGATAGTGTGGAGACTAGACCCAGTGAGCTTTTGAGCCTATCTTTTCTTTTTAGAGGGTTATAAGTACATTTTGTGTTTGTCGAATTTCATTTGAAATAGCGCATTAACTTGTTGTATAGTCTCATTATTCTTGTTTTGGTTGATAGTCAAGTTAAAATATTTGCTACCATGCTAAATAATCTTCCGTTGTAAACCTTGAAGAACCATATGACCATAGGAAATGATGGTAGGCCCTCTTTGTTTACTACTGACCGATAAATGATAAAATTTCCTTAGTTCGCCCCTTTGAGCCGTTAAAGTGCCTCTTTTTATTTATTCATAATTATCTTTGTTTTTGCTCCCACTTGACCAACTTGGAGTTTACCACTGAGAGATTCATCAACTTTAAGTGGTGATAAGGCGATATATTGATTAAGAAGAAGAAGAAAACAAGAGGATGTTTGGGGTAGTTGCCTTGGTTTTTAATGAATATTCATTTCAAAAGTAATGAAAAGGAAAAAGAAGAAGAAGAGAAGAATAAAAAGAGGAAAGAAATTTAAAAAAAATGAAAGAAGAGTATGAAAAGATGAAAGTTGGTAGAAGAATGAATGAAACAAAATTGAACATGCCTTATAACGCCATTCTAAAACTACCTAACGAATCTTTTCTATCCTTTTTCATTGCCCGAGCCACGTTACAACCTTTGAAAAGTCCTATTTGATCCTAGAAAACATAGTTTGGATATGTAAACGATGGAAGGGGGGATTAAAACATGGTAACGATTAATTTTTCTTGACTGTTGGCGTCCTATCTATGAGACTACTGTTCTTTCGTGTCATGCGTCTTTTACGAGTCATATGTGAGCATTTCTTGTTTTGAAAACATATTTCCTTTGCTCCCATGTATTAGAGAGATTACACATGTTCTGAGTATTTTATTTGAGGGTGTAATTAACATTGTGAGATTCGTAGTCGAAGCATAGTTGGATGGTTATCCGAGTTATATTCCAAGTTCATGACATGCGCATGTTCATTTGATTACCATATCACACGTGCAATTATATGAGAAACTCTATTGATTTATATGATGCATGTGCTCGGGATTGTTTTTCATGACGTAGGTGGACGTTTGGTTCTGTTTCTTCTTGTTCGTTATTCTATTTCAAATCATTGTTTTATGATAATGAGTATTGAATGATTATTTTTTGTTTTAATAAAACTTTTTAAATGTATAATAAAATAAAGATGGTTGTGGGTGTCTTATTCAACGAGAACCCTCACGAGACTTCACTCGTCCTACTAGGGACGCCTAGGGGTTTAAAAGGCTTGTTGCATGTGATAAATGCAATCGCGTTGCCTGTGAAAGTGAGTTAGGATATTTTAATTGTATTTCAATTTTATTTTTATGTTTTCTTTGCTCGAGTACTGGCAAAGTGTAGGTTTGGGGGTGTGATCTGGACGAATAGTTCCCGTTTATAGTCTTGAAGTTACGCTTTGTTAGCCCATTTCATATAGTTATTAGTTGTTTTTTAATAAGCATTTTAAATTTTTTTAGCTTTTGGAGCTTTAACTTGAAATGCACAAAAATTCGATGATTAGTGACTTTGGAAGACATTCTGCTCTCAAAAGGTGATTCTGGTGAAAGCTGGAGACAGTAGCAGCCTCGGTAAATTGTATTTTTGACAAGTAATACTTTAGATTTGAGAAATTTGTCCAGATATACAAAATGTAGATCTTCGAGTTATGGACGCGTGGCTGCAAACGACGAGTCAATCTGAGGTCCGAGCAAAAAGTTATCACAATTCTACGATCGGTGCACAGTGTAGTAAAAAGTATCTCGTGCGAGCAGACTGCGCAAGCGACCTGTAAAAAAAATCAAAAATGCGTATTTCGTCAAATTAAAGTGCCCAGCGAAGGTGGTTTGTGCATACGACGTCCAGAAACGAAAATACGAAAATTTTAGTGCGATTAAACATAGAAAAGCCTCATAATCCCTCCAAAATCTATATAAATCCTATTCTAAATCAATTTTGTGGTTACACATCATTACACAACATTATTCACATCCATATACAACTAAAACTTCAGCCATTGAAGAAAGGAAAGCAAGGTAAAGAAGAAGAAGACCAAGGATTTTCATGGCCTCCTCCATCAACCTCTTGCCAATCCTTGATTCTATGGCCGCTTAGACGATATCTAGGGTTTCAATGAAACCCTAGCCAAGTAAAAGGGTGTATTTTATGTTTGTCTTTTATATTTATTATGTATGGATGATGATTACATGTAGAGAGGATTTTTTATAATAAAATCGAACTTCTATTGATTAAGTCGTTACTTTCAAAATCTATTCTTGTCTTAGATCTATTTTGAATGTGATGTACTCAATGATCTATATTTGATGTGCTTGTATGGATTATTCACATGTAATGGTGCTTAATTGAATTGCGATATCAAGTAGTCGAATAGTTCATTCCTAGGGAAGACGGAGTGTACTGCAACCCTAGTTTAGTGTGAGACACTCCGTGCCAACCGAAGATGAATTATGTTGATACTTGAATCATGTTATCTTCTTGACAGAGGAATTGGACTTGTAGCTACAATTCCCCATTATCATCTGATCTTGTCAAAATCAAGATATAAAAGTATGCTTTACTTTCTAAAGATTTGTAGTGTGGAAGTAAAGGTCGAATCCACAAAGATTGTTAATTTTTAATCCTTTAATTTCTAAAATCGAATCTATTTAGTTATAAGAAAAAAGGAAGTTCGATTAATTGATGATTTGATTCTTACTACTAAGTAAACTATGAATTAAACTATGAAATTATGGAAATAAATTCAAGAATTAAATCTAAATAAACTAATGTAAAATTTAAGACTGTTTTAAATATGAGTGCATGAGATCTAGGATTACAAATCCACCACTAACTATGCATCGGGGGTCTAGACTTTCTATTCTAAGTTCTATGTTTGAATAGTCACGATCTATTGTAGCTACAAGCCCAATCGAATCAGCAAGAAGATATCGTTAGTTCAACCTAAGCATAATCCATCTATGGTTCACATGAATTATCTACATATGACTAGGGTGTAGCATAACTCATCTTTCCTAAGCATAGATTATAAAAGATGTAAACATCACAATCACATAAGTACTATTGTATGTAAATACTTCTATCAATCACAGAAATCAAGGACTATTGAGTTCAATAAGCATAAGGAAAAATCTAAGACAAGAATAGATCCAAATACTCTTGATTATTACCATTAAAAACTGATTATAAATAAATAATCCACCAACATACAATCACTATCCAATACATAAAATCCTAAAATAAGAAAGCATAGAACTCCCCCTTTACATAGCTAGGGTTTCATTGAAACCCTAGATTAGGAGTTTAGTTGCACATGGTGGATGAAAGCACGAAGATTGAGTTGATGATAGCCATTAGAGACCTTCAAGCTTGCTCTTCTCCTTCCTCTTGCCTTCAAAAGTCTTCATTGAATGAATGTGTGTGTCCCCCTTTTGATTTTGAATGAGATATATATAGTTATAGAGAGATTAGGAGGGTTTTTCTAAACCTAATCTCACTAAAACTGCTAAAAATTACATTATGGACGTAATTGGACAATTTCGTCCACATAGGAATCTTCAGCACTCCAAAATATGCATTTTATATTTTCTGTATGGATCGCGCGAGCGGGCCGCGCGAGCGCGTAAAATGGGAGGTCGCGCGAGCTATTTCTGGAATTTCGCGCGAGCGGGTCGCGCGTGCGATGTGCTGGATTCTCGCGCGAGTGGGCCGCTCGTGCGAACTGGCTTTTTCTGCTTCTTTCTTCCTGCTTTTTCACCCCATTTAACCAAAAATCATTGCTTTCTCCTAAAACCTGACAGAATGTGAAAAACAAAGTAAAATTATACAAAAATAGTATAAAACGACTAAAAAATGTGAATTAAGGTGTATAATTTGGATTTGTTCTCTCCCAATCATCATCCAATGTAATAAGCTAATTGAATGCATAGATATCCTTATTATGAAGCTAGTGGTGGATATACAATCCTAGGTACAATACACATATTTATTAAAACAACTTTTAATCACTTTCATAGTTTAGATTTATTTTCATTGTTCTTAGTTTAATTAAAATCAAAATTAAAGCACTTTAATTTTAAAAATCATAAGTCTTGTTAAAGTGCTTTAGTATTTCAATTAAACTAAGAACAATGAAAATAAATCTAAGTCTAGTGGGTTTTTAAAATTAAAGTGCTTTAGTATTTCAAGCTCTGTGGGTTCGACCTTTACTTCCACACTACAAATTCTTAGAAAGTAAAGCATACTTTTATATCTTGATTTTGACAAGATCAAGTACTACACTACTACCAATCTCTACCACAACATGTTGTACAACTGACAAAGCATTTGAAATTTAAATTTGGGAAGCCCAACATTATTCATTTTGAAAAGGAGAGATGGTTTTAAAATCATGCACCACCCCCTCCTGTATGTACCAATGTTGAAATACAGAAAGGAGACTGAGAGAGTTGGTGCCCTCTCGTCTTTCTTAGAAAGACACCCAATTGGAGACATTGTTCTATTTTATTTTATTTTTGATAGAAGAGACATTGCTCTATTGGGGAACGTCTAAAACAGGACCTCTGGACCTTGTTCAATCCCAGTTCAACTTTTATTTTGTTCTTGTGAGACCCTAGTTTGGTAAGTTTTTTTTTTTTTATTTTTTTTTTATGTATAGGAGTCTGAGTCCAATCGAATAAATTTCCTAAAACAGGTTCTATGTCAAACTAACCTACACTTGGTTCTCACAAAAGTAGATTAAAAAAAGTGGACTAGGACTGAAACAAATCTTATTTTCAGTATACCAGAACTAGCCCTCATTTTCTGGATATTTGCAGTTTGAGCTGCCGAATCCTTGCATGGCAGGACAAGCTTGCAAAATGTGTAAATAGTCTGGCATTCTAAAATTATCTTCATTTGTAAAAAATTCCATAGTATTGTTTACACCCTAAATATAAAATTTTATTTTTATATTGTGACTGGTTATATTTTATGCAAGTGGGAGGTTATCAATAGTTGGTGGTTATATCCATTTGGAAGTGGCCAACTATGTGGGAAAGTGGCCAACTTAGTGGGGAGTTATTTTCAGCACCTCTATTTATACACAATACCAAGCAACATGAGAAGGAGGCTCACACACAGCCGCAGCCCCTGCGGCTTACACAAACCGAGCACCTAGTGCTCTTCCTTGTTCAATGTTTTTTTATTTTATTTTATTTTATTGTTTTCATTTCTTAATTCCATGTACTTGACATTCCTATACGTCTTTTGTTTTTCTAAGTCACTGAAGTGTATTGTTATGTTAGCACTCCAGTACTGTTGATCAAGTTATATATTTCTTGTATTCTCTCTCGTGTTCAGTTCTCAGTTTGAATGCAATTTTACTTTCATTCATCTACCTTGTTTTCATCACTCACTCAACCAAATCACTCGCATCAAAGTGGTTGGACCTTAAGGGAAGGGTCATCCCTACTTCCCAACATCGCTTGATCGTATCAAACCACGGATAGGGATCATTTTGGTTACATGTTTGGGTCTTCGTACAAAGCCCCTAGCACGCCCGGTCACAGAATTAATTTTTAGCCAAAACAATTTGGCATGCCCGGTGGGACCCCCGAGTGATGATGGAAAATCTCTTATCAAATAATTTGTGTGACTTTTTCAACATTTTTCTTCACAAGTTTGAAGAATTAATCTGTGTTCAGAAAGAATATGCTCTTCAACTTGAAGAGTCACGGGCGAGCATAGAAACGGTTGTGAAAACAACTTTTCAAGAGGCCGCGAAATAATTTAGACGGCCAAAAGTGGCCGATGATGCCTCTACAAATCAAGAGATTGGTCACTTTGACCATCTCGATTTAAACCATTTAAAATCAAATGGGGGAGTAAGACGGCAAAATTTTAGTCACTAGTGATGAGCCGATAATTTCTTTTTCGGCTAATGCTCCTCCCGCTAATATTGGTGATGACAAGAAGGCGGTTAGGGGACAGGTTTCGCATAGGCCGAGTAATTTTATCTCGGCCCCCAAATTTATTAAAAGTGAACAACCCCTTTTGAGGAGAGCAAACGCCGAGAAGTTGTTCAATTTTTTTGGCATTATTGCCAAAAATGACGTACACAAGAGGCCAATAAATAATTTGGCTTTAAATATTCAAGTCCTCATTGAATTTGTGGATCTCATAAAAAAAATAGGATTTAGTTTGGTGGATTTTTCTACAAGATTATTATTATAATAAAAAAAAGAGAAGAAGAGGTATTGACTGAATTTAAACACTAAATTCGGTCTTGAATTAGTCAGGTTAACAAGCCAATATGATATGAACAATAATGAATTTCTGGTAGGCCATCATACGGCTAGACATGGCCCACCAGTTTCTTGTCTACCTCACCATTTGGGTCTCAGGTTTGATGGCTAAAAAGCAATTGCAAATGCAAACCATATATATGTTGTTGGGAATTTAATATACGGAACCAAATTCCCCCAAATAAACACACACACGAGCAGTAATTAAACATGCACACCAAAGAAAAGACACATAGAATTCTACGTGGTTCGGCCAAACATCTGCCTACGTCCACACCCGAGAGATCCATTCTTTCACTATTGAGTAAAACATGGTACAAGTTACATGGATTAAATACCATAACCCAAATACAAAACCCCTGTACACTCCCCACTCAATAACCCCAAAGAACCTGACACAATTTGTAATACCCGTACCCAGAAAATGGAAATAATACTTATTTTTTTCATGCATTAATTAGTATAATTAATTGCATGTGATATTTGGGTAAGTTCCAGTTACCCCTATGTGATAAGTGCTTCGAGAAGGGCACAGTTGGACAGATGGAAAATGGGCCCACGAGAGGTCCAGAGTTGATAAATTACATTTAGTTGCATTTTATGTGATTAAATGAATAATTGTTTAATTATTTTGAATATTTTATTGCTAGTTATGACATTTTATGGTACCAGTTTGGGTACCCATGTGAGAGCAAATAGGGACATGATTCATAACTAGTTGGTTAATTAGCAACTTCATAAAATATTTGGGACCACTTTTGGGACTCATACGTGACATAGACACATACCCACTTAGATATTTGGTGGTTAATGTAAAGTCAGGGGGGTTTCATAATAGGAACCTAGAAACATATGGGGGTGTAAAAGGAAATAGAAAAAAAAATTAAAATTTAGATGTATATCTCAATACTCTAGTCAAGATCCTTATGAGATGTAAACAAAAAAAAAAGAAGAAGAGAGTATTAAGCAGAGAGTTTGGAGAGTTGAGAAAGAAAAAGGGTTTCGCGTCATTTTGTCACCATAGCTTCGCCATGTGACTTCTATTTCGCGAACCGAAGCCATATTCGGACTCGTGAAGGTGAGAGGGTTATTTCTATGTCTTTCTTTTTCAATTTTGGTAATGTTTTTCCGCGACCCATTTTAAGGGGTGATACATAAATGTGATATATATATATGTAGGAATATCATTGGGAGTATCTAGAGCTAGTTTTGGGAAGGAGTTTGGGATTTCTAGGCTTATTTGGGACTTATTCAGGACTTATTCGTGAGGTGAGTGTCCTAATCCCAAAATTGGATGTTTAATGTTATTTATTTGTTATTAAATGCTTAAAATACTTAATTATGATTAAGTAGAAAAGCATGTGATAATTTATTATTTAACATGTCTAAAATGTTGAAATTTCCATGCTGACATGTTGAGTTGCTTATGTGCTTATTTGGGTCAAAGGGTGTCAATTGATAATCACCATTATTTAGCCCGTATATAAGGGACGCCCATTCCTCAGAGAAAAGGGGGATGATGATGAAGTTCTCAGAGAAAAGGGGACGGTGGTGACGACCACAATGAATTGACTACGGCCACAAGAGAGTGTGTGATATCCCTTTTAAAGCGACGACAAAGTGAGAATGGCCTAGAATCAAGGGTCCAATACGATGGTGATTGATTATTTGACACGCTGGCGACCATTTATTATTCTAAATGCTTAATTGGTGTTTATGATACATTAACTATTCCAATTGCATGATTAGTACCACGTACTCACTAAGCGAAAGCTTAATCAATTTTTGTGGCTAATGACCACGCAGGTACGAACGAGCATCACAGTGAAAAGCATTGAACTGTGGGGATTCTGGGATAGCTTGAGATTAATGGTTAATGTTTAATCTGTTCATATGTAAATGAGTTTAGATGAGTAGTTATATTCCTGGTGGTTGGGTTTTTGGAGATAAGTTTATAATTTAGTTTTATATTAGATCCTTGTAATATATGAATTGTGGATTGAAGTTTTAAAAGTATTTTCCAAATATTTGGGTGATATTTTGGTATTTCAGTTCTTTTTTAACAGGGGGAATGGTGCTGTAATAGGGGGAACTCTGTCCAAGTATTATTCGACGATTTTAAAACTTTAATTTTGTTATTGGTTAGTTGGTAGCTAGGAAACAAAGAATTCGCAGGTATATTTTCAGCCTGACGACTTTTACGGAAACGGACATAACTCTTTCTAGAAAATTCATATTCGCGTGCCGTTTTCTGCGTTGGAACCGAGACACGTAGGGCTATCTTTTGATATAAAGTTTGGGCACATTTTCTTAATAAAAATTTTACCCTTGTGCTGGTTTAAGCTAATGAATACCTTTTACTATATTAAACTCTTGTTTTATTGCTAGTAGAAGGTGTTTTGTTATTGGTAATCCTTTGTTACACGTGTCCTAGCCCGCTGGGGCGGGTTGGGGTGTGACACAATTAATTACTGTAACATAGAGAAATCACAGAGATAAAGAAATACCCATCCCTACCTCACATCTCTATCATTGTGAACAACCCTCACAGAAAACCAGAATGATTAATATCTCTCTCACCCTAGACCATACACCCACATGAGGGGAGATCCCCAACTTGGTACACCAAGAGCTTCCTAAATTCCTATACAACATCCATATATAGAGTTTACACCCTATTACTTATTGGACAAGTAATACAACTCTATCATAAAGGAAATCAAATCACATTAGGAATCTAGCCAAATCACAATCCCAAAATTAATGGGATTATCCCACATGTGATATAATCCCAACAATCACCCCCTCTATCACTTGTGGGGAAACTGTCCAATCAATCTATCACATGTTATTAGCACTCCCTCAATCGGAGCACCCATAAAGCTGACCGCTTTGTAACCGTTTAACATTGATCGTCTTCCGTACCAGCAAGCACACCCCAAATCAATATGGTTTCAGCACCTCTGATTCGTTGAACCGCGACCAATACATGTGCAGCTGCCCCAAGTTAATTATACACATTAACTCCACCAGAGAAGAGCCTCGATCCCTCTTTCTCCCCAACAGGATTTCCCCTCACCATCGTCTGAACCGTGAACAGACCATCCATGCACTCAATTATATAAGAATTTTTTATCGAGGACTTGGGAGTACTGCTCTACCAACCAGATGACACAAACCATCCACACTTCTCTCAACTGCCGTGTGTGATTTCAGCAACAATATTATATTCCTCCGCAACTTTAGGATCAATATCACACCACCCAAACAGCGAACCTGCTCCAAAAATATTTGATCGACGTTCTTACGAGCATTATCCTAACAATTACCTCTGTCGGATAATTGCGCCTGTGTTTGCCCCCGTCTTCTTGGAACCTATCAAATTATTTTCTCCAGAAGTACATACTTACCATATTCAGAATCTAACAACCCAAGAGAAATACCCGTATGAGTGGAATGTGAAAACCTCTCCACCATACGCAACCTGCTACAATCATAGTAGCATCAAAATTATTTTTCGGCCCTAGATCCCAACCTGCTGTAATACATATAGGATCTATCACCAAGAAAAATAAATTCCAATAAGTACAGAATCTCACAAATCTGCACCCACCAATGAATCCACAGCGCCTGAAAAACCTTAAGAAGCATCTCTGACCCAAATTTCAAGTAACATAACTATTCACACTAACTACTTGAAATTCCAACCAATCTGCACGTCATCATCTTCAATACGTATGCCAGACCACCCTTGGCCACATTACGTCACCGTCATCGCTGCATCATCAGATTTCTTTTCATTTTTTTTTTGCTTCTTTTTACCACCGTGCTGCTATTCCACTACCACCAAGTGCTCCGTCCACCATGATCTTACCACCATGGCTATGATACCACTTGTTGGGAATTTAACACGCGGAACCAAATTTTCCCAAATAAACACACACACATGAGTAGTAATTAAACATGCACACTGATGTTGTCAATATCAAGATATTAAAAAGTGTTCTTTACTTTTCAAAAGATTTGTAATGTGAAAGCAAAGGTCGAACCCACAGGGATTGGTTAACTACAGCGACTTAATTTTAAAACCTAACTTTAGTTAATTATGAAAACGGATTTTGATTTGATTTTAATTAAACTAATAACAATAAAAATAAATCTAAACTATGAAACCAATTAAAAGTGTTTTTGTAAATATGTAAAGGGAACCTAGGATTGCAACTCCACCACTAGCTTCATAATAAGAATATTTATGCATTCAATTAGCTTACTAAGTTGGATGATTATGGGGAATTGTGGCTACAAGCCCAATTCCTCCGTCAAGAAAATAATCAGGGTTCAAGCACCAACATATTCCATCTTCAGTTAGCACGAATTATCCCACACTAAACTAGGGTTGTGACATAATTCGTCTAATCTAGGCATGGATTATTCGGATACTTAATAGCACAAATCAATAAAGCACCATCACATGTAAATAATCTAAACAAGCACAACGAGCATAGATTCTTGAGCACATCACAGTCAAAATAGATCTAAGACAAGAATAAACTTTGAAAGTAATGATTTAATCAATAGAAGTACGATTTATGTATAAAAATCCTCGAAACATGTGACTATCATCCATACATAATAAAACTAAAATAAAAACATAAAATACTCCCTATTACTCGACTAGGGCTTCATTGAAACCCTAGATCTTTGTCTAGGCTTCCATAGAAGTGGTAGATGGCAAGAGGTTGATGGAGGAGGCCATGGAAATCCTTGGTCTTCTTCTTCTTCTCCTTGCTTTTCCCTCTTCAATGGGTGAAAGTATGGTTGTATATTGTGTATAATAATTGTCCAACCCTTAATTTGAAGTAAAATAGGGTATATATAGATTTACAACAAGTTTTTGGAAGCTTTCCTAACCCGAAACGCACTAAAACTGCTGTATTTAGCTTTCCAGACGCAATTAGGCAGTTTCGTTCACGTAGGAATCATCAGTATACTGAAATACGTAAGTTCCATTTTTACACATGTCGCGCGAGTGCGACAATTGGCACCTCGCGCGCGCGGATCGCACGAGCGAATTCTGGATTCTCGCTCGCGCTGCTCTCGCGCGCGAACTGGCTTTTTCAGCTTCTTTTTGCTTGCTTTTTCACCCCATTTAGCTTGATATACTTGATTGCTTCCAAATCCTGTCAGAAAATAGAAAACGAAGTAAAAATATACAAAAACAGGATAAAAAGATACTAACAAATGCTCGTTAAGGCGTATAAATAGGATTTGTTCTCTCCCGATCACACCCCCAAACCTACATTTTGCTAGTCCTCGAGCAAAACTAAAATAAAAACCAACTACTAATAAAATACTACTCCATTTTCGCATGGATCACGATTGCATTAAGCTTATGCAACAAGCCTTTTAAACCTCTAGGTGTCCCTAATCGGACGAGTAAAGTCTCGTGAGGGTTCTCATCAACAAGGCTCCCACAACCATTTTTATTAACTTAGAAATTTAAAAAGTTTTATTAAAAAGAAAAACATAACATTCAATACTCCTTATTATAAAACAATGATTCGAAACGGAATCAAACATTCACTTACGTCCTGAAAAACAATCCCAAGTACATGAATCGTCTAAATCAATAGAATTTCTCATAAAATTGCACGTGTGTGATATGGTAGTCAAATGAACACGCGCATGTCATGAACTTGGAATATAACTCGGATAACCATCCAACTATGCTTCGACTACGAATCTCACAATGTCAATTACACTCTAAAATGAAACACTCAGAAACATGTGTAATTTCTCTAGTATACGTGAGCAAAGGAATTATGTTTTTAAGACGAATAACGCTCACATACGACACGAAAAAGACGCATAACATGAAAAAACAGTAGTCTCATGGATAGGATGCCAACAATCAAGAAAAATTACTCATTACCATGTCTTAATCCCCCTCCCATCGTTTTCATATCCAAACCATGTTTCCTAGGATCAATTAGGACTTTTCAAAGGTTGTAACGTGGCTCAGGTAATGAAAGAGGATAGAAAGGATTAATTGGGTAGGTTTACGAATGGCATTGTAAGGCATGCTCGATCTCTTTCATTCTTCTTCTACAAACTTTCATCTTTTCTTTCTCTTCATTCCTTTTCATTCATTTTTCTTCTTTTCTTTCATTTTTTCAACCTTCCTCTTCTTTATTTTGTTTTTTTTTCCTTTTTCTTTTCTCGCTTCTCAAATGACTATGCATTGAATACCAAGCAACTACCCCAATAACATCTTATTTTCTTCTTCTTCATCAACACATCGCCTTAATACTACTAAAAGTTGATCACTCTTCTAGTGGTATACTCCAAGTCGATCAAGTTGGAGCCTTTAAAGAGGATAATGGTGAACAAAGAAAAAGAGGCATTGTAACGGCTCAAAGGGGCGAAATAAGGAAATTTTATCTTTTATCGGCCGATAGTAAACAAAGATAGCCTAAAATCATTTCCTAGGGTAATACGGTTCTTCAATGTTTACAATGGAAGATTATTTAGCATGGTAGCAAATGTTTTAACTTGACTTATCAACCAAAACAAGAATAATGAGACTAAACAACAAGTAGATGCGCTATTTCAATGAAATTCGACAAACACAAAATATATTTATAACCCTCTAAAAAGAAAAAAAAATAGGCTCAAAAGCTCACCGGACTTAGTCTCCACCTTATGTTATCTAGAAATCCGAATCATATTATAGTTCACATTAAACATGTATTCAAGTGACTACGTGCAGTGCATAAGTTTTTGTGCAAAACTATGATATAAAACTACGATTCGAACGATACATAACTTAAAACGTCATATCATAACTTCAGCAAATGTTTAATCACATCTTCCCCTGTTTACCATTCTATAACAATTCAAAGTTCTCTATCAAAAAGTATCAAATTGATATTGCAAAAACGTCAGTAACATCGTTTATTTAAACACACTTATTGAAAAAAAAATTAAAATTTTGCATAAACTAATGTGCATGTGTGAGTGCATACCCCCAAATCTAAACCTTTCATTGTCCCCAATGAAACAATAAAACGAAAGAAAGGAGAGTAGGTAAGAAAGGAACGATAGTACCTTGGTTTCGACAATGACAAACAAGTAAAGTATAAAAATATGGTGATAAAGTTCAAATGTACCTGTTAATACTAGATAAACGAAAAGAAACTAACAAAAGAATATTAAAAGTAAATGAAACCGAAATATAAAATATAAATCGATAAACTAATCGAAGTTAAAATTAAACGACAAACGGAAAAGAAATAAAATGGAAAATTATAATCGAAACAAGGAAAACAACAACTAACTCGATCTAAAATGACCTAATAAACAAAAACAGGAACGTAAAAACTTCCTGATCAGGTGGGGAAGAAATAGGTAAGACAACAAAAGAAAACATCAATAAAACGGGAAATCGCGCGAGCGGCCGTCGCGCGCGCGAATTCCCAAATTTTTTTTTTCTCTCGCGCCCGCGAAACCAGGCGCGAGAAGAAGCTGAGGCATCAAATAAGAAAAAGCAAGGAAAAATGCCTAAGGCACAAACTCGCGCGAGCGAAGCCTCGTGCGAGCGGATCGCTCGCGCGATTGGGGTTTTTTTCCATTTTTTGGCTAAAATTATGTATGTAATATTTAAATAAATTAATTCCAACCCCCAAACCTATCCAGAAAAACTCCAAAACTGACAAAAACGACTCAAAAACGATCAAAAACAAAGAAAACATACGAAATTAAGCTTGGGTTGCCTCCCAAGAAGTGCTAACTTTTACGTTTTCAGCTAGACCGTTCTAGCTCAAGACTCACGGAGGCCGTAAATCGGAGTTTGTACCCCTTAAGATGTCAGGAAGAGCCCGATGGTAAGTTGAAAGCATGTCGCTTCAAATTAATTCAATCGACGGTTCATCCTGATTAAGGTCAAGTCAATTTTTCACCTTTCGATTAAATTTATCGTTAGAGTCTGTTGTATTCAAATTCATCAGCTCATCACTCACCGTATTATTCCCCTCATTGATATTTCTTATTTTATTCGGTTCAACAGTTCTTCTAATTTCATTACCTTCCACATATTGATAATCATCGTCTTTAGGAGGTTGATCAGCAGCATTAAAAACATTTAATTTTAATTTTATATTCCCGAACGACACTTTCATCACCCCTGTTCTACAATTGACACGTGCGTTGGCCGTGGCTAAGAATGGACGACCAAGAATAACAGTAGTGTATTTTCTAGCATCTAGCACCGGTTCGGTGTCAAGGACCATAAAATCAACAGGATAAAAACATTGATCAACTTTAACTAAGACGTCTTCGACGACTCCCCTAGGTACTTTAACAGAATGATCCGCTAATTGAATAGTAGCGGCCGTAGGTTTAAGTTCACCTAATCCTAAGTGTTTGTAGACATGAAAAGGTAAGAGGTTAACACTAGCTCCTAAGTCAAGGAGAGCCTGATGAATGATAGTGTCACCTATGACACATGAAATCGTAGGCGTACAGGGATCCTTATACTTCGGAGGAGCGTGTTGAAAAACTGAACTTACTTTTTCTGTGAGGAAGACCTTTTTAGGAGTATGACTGCGTATTTTGCATTTTTGCGTACATAGGTCTTTAAGACATTTAGCGTAAGCGGGAATTTGTTTTATCGCATCGAGGAATGGAATATTGATTTTAACTTGTTTAAACACCTCGAGTATATCTTCCATTTTTGACCCTTTCTTAGGCAAATGTGATGGTCCCTCAACATTAGGTGGAAAAGGTAACTTTGGAACATAGTTGGTTGGGACCGATTCTTTATCTTTCTTATTCCTATTCGTTTCCTCACCCTCCTTATTCGAGTTACTATTTATATTTTTCTCACTCGTATCCGGAATTTCAACAACTTCCTCTTCTCTAGTAGTCGTCCTAGTCGAAACAGTGTTCACGCTCTCACTCGACCCCCCTTTTTCGTATTGTCCCTTAGGGTTTTGAACAGTTTGCGCAGGGAACGTCCCCTCATTTTTACGACTCACTACAGTAGCTGGTTGTCCCATTTGGGATTCAAGCTTTGCAATGGATTGTGTATGAGAGTGCACTATTTGTGCTTGTGCTTGGACTTGCGTTTCTATGTTTTTAAGGGATGCCAACACCGTAGCCTCAAAAGTGTTATCCCTTGGAGGGTTAGGATTAGGAGGTGGGTGTTGGTATTGACTTTGTTGATATTGGGGTCGATAAGTATTAGAAAAATTAGTCGACCTAGGAGTATAATTATTTTGTGGGAATTGTTGCATAGCATTTACGTGTTGCTCCACAAATTCGGGAAACTGAGATGCCAATGGGCATGCAAGTATAGAATGTAAAGGATCAGAACATATTTGACACACTTCATGAGCGGGTGCGGGTGCGGTTGTCGCTTGATTTAATTGTCATAAGTCGGTCAAGTTTTTTAGATAGTTCCTGAAATTCTATTGAATGACTTGACTCTGACTTCACCTCTCGTTTGGGTTGATTAAGATATCCCTCCGAACGTACCGACACAGTCTGATGCATCGAGTTCTCGCTTAAAGTTTCAAAAATTTTCCAGGCCTCGTCGGCGCTTTTGTGTAGGAAAGTTCCCGCACAAACGGCATCGACGGTATTACGGACAGAGGGAATAAGTCCCTCGTAGAAGACTTGAACAAGTTGCCACTTAGGAACCTGATGATGTGGACACGAGCGTAATAATTCTTTAAATTTCTCCCAAGTGTCATAAAGTGTCTCCCCATCTTGCATCACAAAATTAGTTATAGATTTCCTTATTCGATTTGTGCGCATAATAGGAAAAAACTTTTGTAAAAACGCGGTGTGCAAGGCTTCCCATGTTTTAATTGTGTTTGGCTCAAGTGATTGAAACCAGTACTTAGCTTTGTCTCTTAAAGAAAATGGAAAGAGCCGCAATTTTAATTCATCGTCATTTAAGTTTTGGATTTTCAAAGTAGAGCATATGTCCTGAAAATCTCCTAAGTGTTGATATGGATCTTCATTTAGACGGCCATGGAAAGACGGAAGTAGCGAGATCGTAGACGACTTTATCTCAAAGTGAGATGTCGTCGCCTCCGGTAATTCGATACCGACTTGTGGCGTGTAAGTAGTAGGAATAAAATAATTTATAAGTGGAGGAGGTGGTGGTATATTAAGATTATTCATATTATCTCCATTGTTATTTTGGTTATTATTGTTATTTCCAATGTCTGCCATTTTAATCGGTTCTATGTTATGAAAGTGTGGTTTCTATAATCTTGTAAGGGTGCTACGTAATTCGGACTCAAATAAAGACGTTGGTTTTGGTGTCAAATCGTCGTCTATTAAAAACCTAGCTCTAGAAGTTAAGTTTGAAGACTTATTAACTCTTAGGGTGCGTTCAAGTTCAGAGTCGAAAGGTTTTAATTCCGGTTTATTTGAACGTGTACCTAACATAAACTAAAACAAAAGAAAAGAAACTAAAAACAAAGACTGACCAATCAAAGAAACAAATAGCAATCACGCAAATAAGACGACAAGCAAGCACACAGTACTACTATGAATATTATCCTGTAATGCAATGACCACGTCAAGCCCAGCGCCCCGGGTTTCCTAGCTAATGCAGTGTTCACTCCACAACTAACCTAATGCAAGTAATTGCGTCTCAGCACCCTGACTTACAGTGATTTGATGCGAAGTTAAAGCAAGCAATTTACTTAATTTTTATTTATTTTATTTGCGTAAGCTCCTTTGATGTAATTAGCTACTCCACTCGGAAACGTTGGAATTTGATGACTCGAAATCCTATAAAATAAAAGAACAAGTTAGTAATTTAAAACAAAAACGGAAAATAAGAAGAATAAAAACTAATCTAATATTTACGAATTAACTAAACTAAGATTATAAAATTAAAGGTAGTAATGCAATCCCCGGCAACGGCGCCAAAAATTGATGTTGTCAATATCAAGATATTAAAAAGTGTTCTTTACTTTTCAAAAGATTTGTAGTGTGAAAGCAAAGGTCGAACCCACAGGGATTGGTTAACTACAGCGACTTAATTTTAAAACCTAACTTTAGTTAATTATGAAAACGGATTTTGATTTGATTTTAATTAAACTAATAACAGTAAAAATAAATCTAAACTATGAAAGCAATTAAAAGTGTTTTTGTAAATATGTAAAGGGAACCTAGGATTGCAACTCCACCACTAGCTTCATAATAAGAATATTTATGCATTCAATTAGCTTGCTAAGTTGGATGATTATGGGGAATTGTGGCTACAAGCCCAATTCCTCCGTCAAGAAAATAATCATGGTTCAAGCACCAACATATTCCATCTTCGGTTAGCACGAATTATCCCACACTAAACTAGGGTTGTGACATAATTCGTCTAATCTAGGCATGGATTATTCGGATACTTGATAGCACAAATCAATAAAGCACCATCACATGTAAATAATCTAAACAAGCACAGCGAGCATAGATCATTGAGCACATCACAGTCAAAATAGATCTAAGACAAGAATAAACTTTGAAAGCAATGATTTAATCAATAGAAGTACGATTTATGTATAAAAATCCTCGAAACATGTGACTGTCATCCATACATAATAAAACTAAAATAAAAATATAAAATACTCCCTATTACTCGACTAGGGCTTCATTGAAACCCTAGATCTTTGTCTAGGCTGCCATAGAAGTGGTAGATGGCAAGAGGTTGATGGAGGAGGCCATGGGAATCCTTGGTCTTCTTCTTCTTCTCCTTGCTTTTCCCTTTTCAATGGCTGAAAGCATGGTTGTATATTGTGTATAATAATTGTCCAACCCTTAATTTGAAGTAAAATAGGGTATATATAGATTTACAAC
Organism: Hydrangea macrophylla; assembly: GCA_033977485.1. NCBI lineage: Eukaryota > Viridiplantae > Streptophyta > Magnoliopsida > Cornales > Hydrangeaceae > Hydrangea > Hydrangea macrophylla. The sequence goes on along the minus strand of CM066985.1, from coordinate 76,717,881 downwards.
AAGTTTCTGGAAGCTTTCCTAACCCGAAACGCACTAAAACTGCTGTATTTAGCTTTCCAAACGCAATTAGGCAGTTTTGTTCACGTAGGAATCATCAGTATACTGAAATACGCAAGTTCCATTTTTACACATGTCGCGCGAGCGGGCCGCGCGAGCGCGACAATTGGCACCTCGCGCGCGCGGATCGCGCGAGCGAATTCTGGATTCTCGCGCGCGCGCGAACTGGCTTTTTCAGCTTCTTTTTGTTTGCTTTTTCACCCCATTTAGCTTGATATACTTGATTGATTCCAAATCCTGTCAGAAAATAGAAAACGAAGTAAAAATATACAAAAACAGGATAAAAAGATACTAACAAATGCTCGTTAAGGCGTATAAATAGGATTTGTTCTCTCCCGATCACACACCAAAGAAAAGACACACAGATTTCTACGTGATTCGGCCAAACACCTGCCTACGTCCACACCTGAGAGATCCATTCTTTCACTATTTAGTAAAACATGGTACAAGTTACATGGATTAAATCCTATAACCCAAATACAAGACCCTTGTACACTCCCTACTCAATAACCCCAAAGAACCTGACACAATTAATTACTGTAACATAGAGAAATCACAGATATAAAGAAATACCCATCCCTACCTCACATCCCTATCATTGTGAATAACCCTCACAGAAAACCCCAATGATTAATATCTCTCTCACCCTAGACCATGCACCCCCATGGGGGGAGAACCCCAACTTGGTACACCAATGGCTTCCTAAATTCCTATACAACATCCCTATATATAGAGTTTACAGCCCATTACTTATTAGACAAGTAATACAACTCTATCATAAAGGAAACCAAATCACATTAGGAATCTAGCCAAATCACAATCCCTAAATTAATAGGATTATCCCACATGTGACATAATCCCAACATATGTGGCCCACGAAATTTCATCCTTTCACTTGTTCAATATTGGGCTTGGACCTAGGTTTGAAGATATTGGTCCATGTAGTATCACCATGCTGATCACATGCAAAGAGGTGTCCTTTAAGACCGATGTGGATGTGGAAGTGGAAAATCGGTCTGGGAGATTAACAACAATCGGCCTATGCTAAACAAATAAAATCGGTCTTCAATTGTTTGGAAAGATGTGGCTCGTAACTTGAGGCCCGATGGAGTACAAGATCGATTATTTAAAATTCATGAGGCTACAAGTTGGTATATCGGTCTACTCAAGGCTGATCTTACCTGTCTCACTTAGTGAAGTTTTGCTATTGGCCCACATTCCAATCAATGAGGTACACAAGTGGCAACAAAAATCGGTCTGTGAGGCCGATAATGACCGCAAAAATCGGTCAATTGTATACATGGTTCTTCAAAAATTACATTACATTTTATTTCATTTTCAAAGAGCTAGGGACATAATTTACATCCTAAATATAAAGTTAAATTTTTGTATTGTGACTGATTATATTTTATGCAAGTGGGAGGTCATCAATAGTTGGTGGTTATATCCATTTGAAAGTGGCCAATTTAGTGGGGGAGTTATTTTCAGCACCTCTATTTATACACAATGCCAAGCAACATGAGAAGGAGGCTCACACACAGCCACAGCCCTTGCAGCTCACACAAACCGAGCACCTAGTGCTCCTCCTTGTTCACAGTTTTTTTTTTTCATTTCTTAATTCGATGTACTTGACATTCCTATATGCCTTTTGTTTTTCTAAGTCACTGAAGTGTATTTTTATGTTAGCACTCCAGTACTCTTGATCAAGTTACATATTTCTTGTATCCTCTCTCATGTTCAGTTCTCAGTTTGAATGCAATTTTACTTTCATTCATCTACCTTGTTTTCATCCTCACTCAATCAAATCACTCGCATCAGAGTGGTTGGACCTTAAGGGAAAGGTCATCCCTACTTCCCAACATCACTTGATTCTAGGGGCGGATGTATTTGAAGTGGTAGGTGGGCTCAAGCCCACCCCAAGTTATTTAAAATCTGTAGAATTTGCTTTTAAAAATTCTGATAGCCCCCCCATAAAAATTCTGAAAGCCCCCCCCCCCCCCCTAAGCCCCCTTGAACTCTGAAAATTCTGTATCCTCTCTCATGTTCAGTTCTCAGTTTGAATGCAATTTTACTTTCATTCATCTACCTTGTTTTCATCCTCACTCAATCAAATCACTCGCATCAGAGTGGTTGGACCTTAAGGGAAAGGTCATCCCTACTTCCCAACATCACTTGATTCTAGGGGCGGATGTATTTGAAGTGGTAGGTGGGCTCAAGCCCACCCCAAGTTGTTTAAAATCTGTAGAATTTGCTTTTAAAAATTCTGATAGCCCCCCCATAAAAATTCTGAAAGCCCCCCCCCCCCCCCTAAGCCCCCTTGAACTCTGAAAATTCCATTTGAAGCCCACCTATAAATATTTAAAAAAAAATTAGGGCTTTTAGATTGAGAAGTATGCGTCTCTCTCTCTCTCTCTCTCTCTCTCTCTCTCTCTCTCTCTCTCTCTCTCTCTCTCATATCGATCAACAACTACAAGGCACAAGCTACAAACAAACCCTCACTGGTTTGGTTCTTGTCCCCCTCAGGCCTCAGCCTCCAACCGACGATCCCCCACCTCCAATCGGCGACCGGTGACTGGGCCCCTCTGCGGCTCTACCTCGGCACTCGGCGCAAGACGGCAAGAATCGTTCTTTGACTTCTTTTTTCTCCCCTTCTGCGCAAGAATCACAACAGGTTCTCCCCTTATTTCATATTTTTGTTTAGGTTTTTGTCATTTAGGCTGTGAATCACTGATTGTAGGTTTTTTTTTTTATAGTTGGATTGGTATTTTTTCTTTGGTTTGTGATTTACATTTTTAATTTTGTTGTTTCAGACTAAGGGCTCTCATTATTCATTAAGAAGAATATTTGAATTTGTGATTCAAAACCTTTCATTTGAGACAATGAGAAGATGAGACTCTCTTGATTTGTCACCAAAATGAGGTCAGTAATTTTTGTAGTAATTTTTTAAATATGTTTTGTTGCTTTTGCATAAACTAAAATGTTGTTACATTGTAGACTCCATAGTGCTGTCTGCTGTGAATCTGTGACTGTGAATGTGACTTTTTTTTTCTTACTTCTTCTTCTTTATTTGTTTATTTCTTGTTTTAATGGTGAGGTTTGGTGGTGGTCTAAATTTATTGTGTTACAAGAATAAAAGTAGTAACTTAGGATTAATTGATTAGTATGGAGTTTTAAAATATTTTTTCGTTTGTCTAGTCAGACATTCATGGATAAATTCATAAAAAGAGGAGGAGGACCACCTCCTCCCAAAACAAGCAATGATGGATCTACTTCTTCCCCAAAACAAAGCCGTGTAGAAATCAATTTGGCAGAACTTCCTGAAGATCCCGGGCAAAGGCGTCCCATTAATACATTTCCTCCTACAGAGCAGGACAAGGTTAGGAGGCATTACCTACAAAAAGGTCCGACACGACCACGTAATCATGATTATGTTCTTACTAAAAGTGGGAAACAAAATCGGCGTTTTAATCCGGCTTGGTACGATCTAAATTCTACTTGGTTGGAGTATAGTGTGTCTAAGGATGCCGCATTTTGTCTGCCTTGTTATCTCTTTAGACAAAGTAATTCCATCAATGATGTCTTTAGCAGTGTGGGTTTTAATAATTTGAAAAGGTTCGAGAAGTTAGGAGAACATGTTGGAAAAGGGCCCCTAAGTGCTCATAATATTGCAAAAGGCAAGTGTGATGACTTGATGAACCAGAAGCAACATATTGAGTTTGCTTTTAATAAGTAATCAGATCAAGCTCGATTTGACTACAAAACCAGATTGAATGCTTCAGTTGAGTGTATACGTTTTCTTTCAGAGCAAGGACTTTCATTTCGTGGGCACACTGAAACTGAAGATTCAAAAAACCCTGGGAATTTTCGTAAAGTTTTGAGTTTGCTTGCTAGAAATTGTCCCGTAATTAGAGCCGTTGCATTAGAAAAGGCTCCAAAAAACAATCAATTGATAGCTCCTAGTATTCAGAAAGATATTGTGAGTGCAGCTGCAATGGAAACTATTAGGATGATTATTAGTGATCTTAGTGATTCACATTTCTCTATTTTAATTGATGAATCATGTGATATATCAGTAAAGGAACAAATGGCTGTTGTTATACATTATGTGGATAGTAGAGGTTATGTAATTGAACGATTTTTGGGTGTTGAACATGTTAGTGATACTAGTGCTTCCACACTAAAGAAATCACTCGATAATGTTTTTTCTAGACATGGATTGAGTATTTCTAGATTACGGGGGCAAGGTTATGCTAGTAATATGCGGGGTGAGTACAATGGCCTAAAATCACTCATATTGAATGAGAATCCAAGTGCCTTTTATGTCCATTGTTTTGCTCATCAATTGCAGCTAGCTCTTGTAGTTGTAGCGAAGGACCATGACGATGTTGCCTCACTTTTTCAAACTATATCAAGAGTATTGAATGTTGTTGGAGGTTCATGTAAACGTCGAGATATGCTTAGGGCGAAACAAGCAGCACAAATCGCCGAGGCACTTGATCTTGGAGAGCTTCAAAGTGGACAAGGATTAAATCAAGAAACAAGTCTCAGACGTGCTGGTGATACACGTTGGAGCTCACATAACCATACTTTGGTAAGCTTGTCTACTATGTTTGAAGCAGTTACTGAAGTGCTTGAAATAATTGGGACAAATGCTTTAAGTTCAGACCAAAGAGTTGAAGCAAAGAATTTGTTAGATATCATGCAGTCATTTGAGTTTGTGTTCTTTCTTCTCCTAATGAAGAATATTTTGACAATAACAAATGAGTTATCACAGGCACTCCAAAGAAAAGATCAAGATAATGTGAACGCCATGAATTTAGTCAAAATATCCAAAACAAGGCTTCAAGATATGAGGAATAATGGATGGACTTCTTTGCTTGATGATGTTTCCTCTTTTTGTGAAAAAAATGCCATTGTTGTGATTGATATGGATCATATGTTTGTGGTTCGAGGGCGGAGAAGGCGTAATGCACTAGAAATCAATAACTTACATCATTATCGTGTTGAGGTTTTCTACGCAGTGCTAGATAAGCAACTGGCAGAATTGCGTGCCCGCTTCAATGGAGCAAGTACGGAGTTGCTTCTTTGCATGGCATGCTTGAGCCCATGTAATTTGTTCAATAGTTTTGATAAGATGAAATTGGTACACTTTGCTGAATTTTATCCAAATGATTTTTCGTCATTTCAGCTGCAGCTCCTTTCTGGTCAGCTTGATACTTATATCGCTGATATGCGCTCTAGTAGTGAATTTTCAAGACTTGAAGGAATTGGTAGTCTTGCTAGATTGTTGGTTGAGACTGGAAGGCACAAAGTATACCCTTTAGTGTTCTTGCTCCTAACTTTGGCATTGATCTTACCAGTATCAACTGCTACAGTTGAGAGAGCTTTCTCAGCTATGAATATCATCAAGAATCGACTACAAAATCGAATGGGTGATGAGTGGTTGAGTGACAGTTTAGTTCTATACATAGAGAATGAGATTTTTGAGGGGCTTACAAATGATAGCATTATGGAAAACTTCCAAAATATGAAAACTCGCAGGGGTCACTTGTAAATGTTTTTTATTAGGAACCTTATTAATGAATATTTGACTTTTGTGTAACTGTGTTGATTTTGATAGCATTCGGTTTTTTTTTTTTCGTGAAAAAAAAAATTAAGTTTGTATAACCAAGCCCCCCCCCCCCCCCCCCCACCCACTTTGGATTTCTAAATCCGCCCCTGCTTGATTCGTATCAAACGTGAAAAAAAAAATTAAGTTTGTATAACCAAGCCCCCCCCACTTTTGATTTCTAAATCCGCCCCTGCTTGATTCGTATCAAACCACTGATAGTGATCATTTTGGTTACACGTTTGAGTCTTCGTACAAAACCCTTGGCACACCCGATCACAGAATTAATTTTTAGCCAAAACAAGTACTAAACCCATACTTCATACATGTAGATTCAAACATAGGAGGAACTAAAATCATCTGCCACTAGCATACGAAAGAGCTCAAAAAATCGATCTACATGTGCGTTTAGTTGCACAAATTGCCTAATTATATGAATCATAATTTTTATATGAGCTGATTTTAAATTTGCATATTCAATTTTTTTTTTTTTTTAAACTTCTAACCATCATATGGTATAGGGGAGGGGGATTGGTTTGAACCCACTAATGAGCGAGGCATGGAAAGCCTTTTTTATCAACTTGGCTAAGCCGTCGCTCAAATTTGTATATTCATAAATTGCTTAATTTACATCTACGTTATTGTTTGGTGGTAGCATTAATTTACTATAGATACTGTATCTTTGGTTTTCAAAATTTTATTCTCAGCTGATTTTGTCGCAAAATGGTTGATGCTATTTTCTTGGAGTAATGTTTGGGGGACTAACACTCTCACAGACACTCTATCTCGATATCTCTAATAGTGTCATAGCGCCACTCAGGAGAGAGAGAGAATGTTTTTATAAAGTGTTTGTGCCCCTAACATTGCCGATTTTCTTGTTATGGTCTTTGATAATTTTATGAGTATAATGCATGAAAACCTAATTTAGTTACTCTATTTGTGAGATCATGAATTCAAATGGAATAATTCATGATTTACAAAGCATTTTAGTATAGAAATTCATAATCTTGAATGAGATCATTTAAGTATAATTTTTTAACACATTCTCATTTTTCTGAATGACCTCATTCAACATGACGGATTTTTACACCGAAGTACTCTGGAAATCATGAATGATTCTATTCAAATCATGGAGGAACAAATAGACCCTTATCTAATTGTACCTGTGGATTTAGATACAGCATTATGAGCTGTACTAAACTTAACGCCAGCTTAGTCTACATGGATACATTGGATAGAACGGGTATGTGGGAAATACTGAAATTTATTTTTCCTAACACCGAAATTTACAAGTAAACTGTAATGCTTTTTTAAAAAAATATATTTATAAAGTTTATAAAAAAAAAAAAAAAAATTTCAAAACAAAACTAACATACTTGGGCAACCTCTCCTACTTTTCTCACTTTTTCTTCCTATATCTCTCGTACTTGCAAACACAGCCTTCAAGCTAGTAATATCAATGGAGCACTATTAGTCATACACATTTTTGTACATAGTTTTTTTGCACATTTAGTTTTAAATGCATGTACTATGTGTTGTGTAAGTGATGCACAAAAAAGTGTAAAAATTTCAACAGCACAAGGTACATGCATTTAAAGCATATACAAAAGTGTGTATACCTAATATTAATATTATTGATATCAAATATGTTAGGAGTTGTTCTTGATGGGCCTGTTGCCAAATTCGGCTTGTGTACTGGGCTCAACGCTTGCCTATGTTTAGCCCAACGTGGTGATCTAAATGTGATATTATAGGTGGTTTATTTTGGCCTTTTAAGTCTTTTTTTTTTTTTTTTGTTTGCTTTCAAAATGTCTTTGGTGTTAAAATCTCATATCCAGTCCTATCTTCTCTCTTATTCTTGTCAAATTTGACTTTTCTTATTTTATTATGGGATTCGAACATGCGCCTAAAGCGTTGGGTAGGTTAATGTCGACTAACTCGGATATGACCTCCTTCCAAAATTTTGACTTCTTCAAGGCTTCAATAACACTCCATTTCTCAATACTTTGGAACTCATCACCTCAAGAAAACAGTGATCACTACACAATATATATATATATATATACAGCAAGTCTCTGGAGCGGACCACCCGCTAATTAACATTTACGGACCCAGCCTTTTGACTAAAAGAAAGTTCAAAAAGTAAAACTCATAACCTGTCATAACTTGTCCCATGGGCCCCGCGAGTAACCATTCCCAACAAATTTTTTTTGGGACCTTCCCTCTCTCACGTGACTCCTCTCTCTCTCTCCCTTTCTCTCAAACAAAGACCAATAATGAATACAGTAATATGTAAATCAATTTGGTAACCCAACAAATCTCTCTCTCTCTCTCTCTCTCTCTCTCTCTCTCTCTCAAACAAAGACTAACAATAAACTCTGTAAATGAATTTGTGAGCCCACAAAGAACAAGTATGGAATCTATGAATCTAGCCTATTCTTTCATCGGCAAAGAACATGTTATGGAATCCAGCGCCGGTAACAACCACAGCCCAGCCGGCGACGGCGACGACCACAGCCCAGTCGGCGACGGCGACACCACGGCCCACCACATCGGCAATCTGGGTAACATTTTCTTTTGTTCATTTTTTTTTTGCTTCTTTTTCATCCTACTTGTATCTTTGATTACTAATTGTCATGTCTCTTAAACACCCTCATTTTCTATCCCCCCAAAAAAAAAATGAAAAGAAAACTCACCTTAAGATATATGATTAAATTGTAACCCATGGAATTATTAAGAACAAAATATTAGGGATTTTATGTAGTTGCCAAAAATTTGAGAGCTCGGGTATCCCATGTAGACATATTTTGGCATATTTGAACAAAATGCATGATTTGGATAAATTGCCTGATCACTACATTATAAAAAGGTGGACTAAATCTGCAAAATCTGGGCCAGTGGTGGATCATTGTGGTATGCAAATTACTGATGATAAATCATTATTCAAGAAGCGTAGTCGATTAATTCAATATTCTCTGGAGGTACTTGATAAGGCTCTCGAAAGTGAAGAAACAACCAAGGTCTACACTGATGGTATGGATCGAGTACTCGAACAAATTAATGAAATAGTTGGGTGTGGCACAAGCGTAAGAGTTTCTAGTGAGCGAAGTAATCAAATGGTAGGTTGTGGTACAAGTGTACGGGTCTCCCAAAGTTATGAATTAAGTTACCATGAACCTAATCAAGTAAGGGCAAAAGGATGTGGAAAAAGGCTCAAGGGGGGAAAAGAGAAGGCACTAGGGAGGGCAAAAAAATATAAAGGCAGGCGTTGTCGTGGATGTGGCAAAGTTGGACAGTCCCATGACAAAAGAAATTGTCCAATACTGCTTTCAAGTCGGTAAGATTTTTTCTTATATACTTTTTTATTTTATTTTTTGTTCTAATAAAAATAACAATGACTAATTTCTTTTGTTTTGGTTTCATGTAGGCCGGCAGATGGAGATTCAAGTTCAGATGATGCAACTGAAGAGTAGTCCAGATGATGAGTTAACATATTTTTGATTTTTGGTTTGGAGCTCTTTAAATATGTAATTGGGATTGAAACCCTTTAAATTAGTAGTTTGATTGTTTTTGTCATTGAATTTGCTATTTTATTTTTTTGCACATTTTTTTTTGCTTGGAATTTGCTATTTTATTTGCTTGACATAAACAATTTGAAGAGCAATTTTTAAGCAAACTAGTTTTACTGGGTTGATGATAGCATTTTTTGTGCAATGTTGGAAGAACCTGTTGTTTGCTGGGGTCACTGCTGGTTGTTGGGAGAGAGATAGATTTGTTGGGTTACCAAATTGATTTACATGTTACTATATTCATTATTGGTTTTTCGTTTGAGAGAGAGAGGAGTCACGTGAGAGAGGGAAGGTCACAAAAAAAAATTGTTGGGAATGATTCCTCGCGGGGCCCATGGGACAGGTTATGACAGCTTATGAGTTCTACTTTATGAACTTTCTTTTAGTCAAAAGGCTGGGTCCGTAAATGTTAATTAGCGGGTGGTCCGCTCCAGAGACTTACTGTATATATATATATATATATATATGATGTACAATTCAATTTGATCACTATTGTTATTTTTAACAGCACCATTGTCATTATTACAAAATTAATGATGGTACTAAAATGAGAACACAGAGCTTGTGCAACAGCCGCACACCACACATGCCATTTAGGTCACCAGATCGAACTGTAACGACCAGAAGATAATTTTAGTACATGCATATAATTTGCATAGTTCTTGGAATTTTATTATATATTTTTTTATAAGAATGGTACTCTGTACCATTACTCCTTGCACCTAAATTATGGAAATTATATTTTTCCACCCAACACATCATATCCAAAAAAAAAAAAAAAAAGAAAAGAAAATTGAACCTAATACATTATTGGACAATTAAAACATTACCCTACCCAACACACAGAAAAACTAGAAATCATAATATCAATAACCATAAATAAATGATCATCATCCAATTTTTTTAACGGATACAACCACATTGATGAACCGAGTCTTCTCTTTGGACATGCGATCAGTAAGAATCTCGCTGTACCTGCGAAACACCTCATCAACTACTCCTTCACCAAAGTGACTCACAATCATTGACTCAGCCACAGCTCTCATGTACCTAGCTACGTGATCTCCACCGTCCTTGAACTCATCGGACGGACATAATTCATTATCAGCACCAATGTTCCAGCTCACTTCAGAAACTTCTAGGCGACTGATGGCAAATGACCCTTCTTTCTCAATCTCAGATTTCAATTCTGTTGGGGATGGTGTGTATTGAGGAATGTTGAATGTATCTATTTTCTCTTCTTCTATCACGCCCTGCATCCAATTGTCACATATATACAATTCATACACAAATTAATACTTGATGTAAGTGGGGAAATAAAATTGTTTCTTTTTCAGTAACAAAATTTGTCGAATAACAAATATTTCGTCGATAAAGAAACTGTATTTGTGTGACCAAATTTAAATACTTATTGAACTTGAAGGACTAGATTGAGAAAATTAAAAAAATATATATATATATATAAGGAGTAAAGCAAAAGCAACCCCACAGTTAGAGGGTAATATACCCTTAATTGAAAGTGGCAGACTTTGTTAACTAGGAATGGTAAATTTTTACAAATAAGTCCTAATTAATAGCGCAAGTCAAGTATAGAAACTATACATAGTTTTCATACGATTAAAAAAAATATAATAATATTACAAAAGTTTAAGACGTTAATTTATTTATTTATTTATTTAGTCATGTGTGACCAGCCACGAGGGCACGAGCCTCGAGTCAGCCAGGGCTTTGGGCACCTAACCTAAGTCCAAGCCTTAGTGCCTTACTTAGGTCAAGGGCAGTACTGGCCCTTTTTTAGGCCTCTTATCTTTCACATATATCTATGTTTGTATACCTCTGAAACCATTTCATTGAGGGCCAAGGCCAGAAGTTCCCATATGTAACAACACTCTTTGCTGCGTGGGTCTTCACTTTTCCTCCCTAAAATTGTTAAAACCATTCGGCCTCCCACCACCAGCTCCTCGGAACGACACTTCAGAAACACCGAAAAGTCTCTTTGAAATTGCTCATAGTATGCTGTGATCACGCTTTTTGGGCTCGTACTTGCCATGTAAATGTTGCCCTTATTGCCCTCTAGCCCTCGAGGAACCTGAATAGAGTGAATATTTTAACTGTTGATTACTTGATTTATATATCTCCATATACATAGAGAGATGGACTTGATACTCTTACCACTTGGATGTAGTATGATAGTATTATGTCCAATTTTATTTTTTATTTTTTATTTTTTTATGATTGATCCTGCTGTGCAATGTTATACATGTGGGCCAAACATAAATGCTGCATATGTGTGACATAGATACACTTGTACACATGAATCAATCAAATCTTAGAACATTAGAAAAATTGCCTAAGTAAATATACCCAAATCTTTTCCTTTTATAAAAAAAATACTTTTGTATTATCATTTTAAGGTGTAAAGAGTCTTTCGGGTCAATCTAAGAATGAGTAATTGTATGATGTATCCATAGAGATGGGAGTTCATATATACCTGGGATAGCCACATAAGGCTATAAGAAGAATGCACAAAGTGAAGACTTCTGACAGGGAAAAGTCTACCATAGAAAGAACCAGGAACACCAGAGACAAAGCAAGGCCCAAAGCCCAAACCCAACTGTTTTCTCATTTTCTCTTGGAACTTTGGCAATGACTTGAAAATTGTGTTGAAATCATTTCCTGGAAGGTCATTTAAGTAAATTTGATATTCTGGGGACAGGTGGCCCAGTTTTTGGCTTATCCTATGGACTGTCTTGAGGAGTTCAGAGGACACTAACAAAGTGTTGGGCCCGGAGGAACAGCCCAAATCTGCAATACATAGGCTTGCTGGGAGAGTGGTGCAGTAAAGACTGATTATGGCTTCCTCTGTTATGGGCTTAGTCATTGATATCACCTTTTTCTGTCAAAAACAAATAATTACTGAATTTAAACTCCAAATAATCATGTATTGTGTGCGTATATATATATATATATATATGTACACATATGTACATAAATTGTTCATGCCCATGGCACTACCCAAAAAAGCATTTACTTAAATTAAAATTAAAATTAAACATATTTTAATAAAAGTTTATATAATATTAATATTTGGATAAGCATTTAATTTAGAGAGAGACGAGTGTCAAAATTTTCAATTTTCAAATTTGGAATAAGTTGAAAATGAAGATGACAATATAATTATATTGGTGATACGGCATTCTACAAATATTATTCCAAATGGTTTAGATGATGAAACACATCATAGGTTGTGGTGGCCTAGACCTCAAAGCTATTCATAATATATTACATGAAAATGTATACATATGTACATATAGAAAGAAAAATATATGTTTGTATATATATACATAGGTCTTAATGCATATGTGGTCATCAAATTTGATTCATAAATGCTTAACAGTTATATCATATACTGCGGCAATTATCCTAGTACGTACTATGGTTTTGATAGTGATTGTGATACTACAGTTCACTACATGTGATACCACTTTCTTGGCAATTAAGATATCCCATAGAAACCATAGCATGACTCTTTTAATCCATTAGCTAAGGTAATTTCACTTTCAAATTTTTTTTTATTTATTAATTTTGCCTTCTGTGAAATTAAAATTTAGTATCCGCCATGTTGATGGGGTTGGCGCCATTGAATATTCCTTTATTTTAATTTTTTTAAAGAATAAAAAAAATTATTCATTTCCAATGACTAATTTTATCCATTTAAAAATAGGTACAATCTTGTATCCTATCTTAGTCCCACCAATTTGTATAACCAACTTGTATATGCTATAAAGTAGCTTAGCATAATCAATGTATATGCTAGAAATTGTTCCTGGCCAGGGGCACTATAGCTATATACTCCGTACTAAAAAAAAAAAAAAAGAGTTTGTTTAAACTTAAATTAATCAGTATCTACAAAATTAATTTGCATAACATTAATATTTAGATAGCTTTTTATTTCATAAAGAAGCCGAGTGCTGGGATGGGGAATAATATAGAGAGAGAAGGAAAATACAAAATATGTAAAAAGTGTAGAGAGTTTCAATTTTCTCAAACTTTAAAATTTTGAAAAAGGTGAAGATTGGAAACAATTTAGGCCCTTAAATAATTAAACTCAAAATTGTCCTGCTTAACAAAATCATTTTTACTATGCTTCCTAAATTTTGTGTCTCAAATGCTTCCTAAATACATATGGTAGTGGAACCACTTTTTATACTAACGGGGTCAACTTTAACATTTTCCAATCAAATACAGTACTGTGTCCACTGACATGTGTATTTGAGAAGTATTTGAGATTGAAAATTTAGAAAGCATATGATATTACTCTCGAAGAAAAGTTAGATTGAGTAATTTTTAACTAGTGAAAGCAATTTATGTTATTGAATTACAGAAGTTGTATCCAAATGCGCCCATAGCTAGGTATCATATTGTTTATCTGAGCACTCTATTGGGTGAGTGCCATGAAAAGTAATGGATCTCACGTACCCACTTAATAAAGTGCTTAGATGACCACATTTTATTGTTGAGTAATATTTGGGGCACTAACAAAATTCACTAACACTTACTAACACACTCTATCTCTCTCCTAGTGGCACCGTGAGGTCCGCAGTGGACCCCGCAGTACCACTAGGAGAGAGATAGAGTGTGTTAGTAAGTGTTAGTGGATTTTGTTAGTGCCCCTAGCATTGCCCTTTATTGTTAGCAAAAAAAAAAAAGATGACCACATTTTAAATGAGTAAAAATGCACCGTTTAACAAAAAAAAGGAGTGTATGTGAGAGAGAAAGTGACAAGAGCAATGATAGATGCACAACAAAAACCCACAACCAATTGCACAACCTGTTTAAAATTGTTGGACTTCGTGCTGAAAAAATTGTACACACAAAAAGACAAAAAAAGGGGTGTACAACTTTTTTAGCACGAAGTCCAATATTTTTAAGCAGGTTGTACAATTAATTGTGAGTTTTTGTTGTACATCTATCATTTCTCCACAATAATAGACAATATATGTCTATTATGTCATGTCAAGGTCAAATGACCAGCCATGGCCAATGGCACGTTATGATAAGTTCCAAAGAGTAGTAAAGAGCCACAAAAAACCCTCTCACTAATTTGGCAATCACTTATCTTAGTTATCCAAACAAAACACTTCTACTCCGGCTTTTCCAAGGTTTTGGAATTGTTGGGTAAATTTTTCAGTGGTCACGTTCCTCATGACTTGAACACTAAACTTTTTAAATAATATAAGGCGCTTACCACTCAACCACAAAGAATGAAGTCAGATATATACAGTTTTGTTTTCGGTTTTTGATTCAATCACATGAAACTATATGTATAAATTTGATTAGATGTTTAAACAATTTTTTTTTTATCTTTTTATTATACTTTATAGAAATTTAGTTTAAAAAAAAAGTTTATCATCTTAGATTAAGTAAGTTTAAAGGATAAATTATTTTTTATTTTAGTCAAAACATCATGACTGTTGAAACTTAATCGATCAAGCCCCTATATTTTAAAAGTTATGTGAAATTCACGTAATTTTTATGTGAAATATTTCATGTAACTAACTTATGGACTTTTCACTAAAATAAAAAACGATGTTGAATCTAAATTTAAAAAAAAAATCTATTTTAAGGTACTTTTAACTAAAGATCCCTATATTTTAAGATAAGAAAAGAGACTATAGGCAGTACTTTTTAATGTCCCTTCAGTCACTCCTTTTAATTACACTTTTTGAACAATAAATATTTTGATTGTCTATGTGACATTAACAAACCACTTTCCTTGTGGTCGGATGGCAAGGCCTCTGGGTGTTATACCCAGATGTCTCAAGTTCGAATCTCAAGGGGATAGGTGACCTCGTGAGATTAGTCGAGGTGCGCGCAATCTTACCCGGACACCCACGGTTACCAAAAAAAAAAAGACATTAACAAGACAGTTAAAAAGTAAAACTCTTGCATGAAAAGCAATGGAGGCGGAGCCATGAATTTTTTTAGGGGAGGCTGAGGAAGCTATACGGGAGCTCCCCAAAAAAATTAGAGTTTATTTATACATATTTGATAATGAGATATAGTATCAAATTTGGTCTATTTAAGATCAATATGATATCTTTTGGGATAATATTTATACATTTTAGGGTCTATTTATCAATAAGGTAGGATGTCAAATTGGGTTTGGAACACTTAGGGGGTGTTTGATAAAACTGAAAATTAAGTACTGAAAATTAAGTGCTGAATTTTAAGTACTGAAAATTTGAAGCGATTGAATTTGCAATACTTAAAATAATGGTTCAAGTACTGAAATGGAATACATTCAGTGATTATTTTCAGTAGGAATTTTTTACTTAAAGTTTTCAGCAAGTTTTAGGTTAGTTTTTCAATTAAGTGGAATGTTATCAAATGCACTGAAAATAAATAAGTGCTGAAAAGTTTCATTTTCATCACTTAATTGGTTATCAAACATACCCTTAATTGGAGTGGGTTAGATTACATTTGGGCTAAAATATCACATGTACTAAAAACTTTCTCAAAATTGGGGGTGGAGCTAGACTATGGTGTGTTTGATAACTCAATTAAGTGGTGAAAATGAAAACATTCAGTAATTATTTTGTTTCAGTGCGTTTGATAACGTATCACTTAATTGAAAAAGCAGTCAAAAAATTACTGAAAACTTTAAGTGAAAAATTTCTACTGAAAATAATCACTGAATGCAATTTATTTTAGTATTTGAAAAATTATTTTTAGTAATGTAAATTCAATCGCTTAAAATTTTCAGTACTTAAAATTCAGCACTTAATTTTCAGTGCTTAATTTTCAGTTTTATCAAACGCACCCTATATTTGGGGTCCAAATATCACATGTACCATTTTTTACATTTTCCAAATTTAAGTGGACCGGGGTTAGACTACATTTGAACTAAAATATCACATGCAGTACTAAAATTTTTAAAATTTTGGGAGGGGCTCCAAGCCCTCCTTTGATTCCGCCTTTGACAAATACTGTAAACGTACATGACAGGAAATTGCATGAAAGTCATGTTTGTTTCTGCCTCCTGGTGCATAAATAGTGTGAACTTTTTTCAGTTATCAAAAAAGAGAAAAGTTTGATCATATTCGATTAACCATAAGAATAGAGAATGGATGTTTTAAAAAAAATTTCTTTTTCTTTTCTTTTCTTTTTTTTTTTCCTTTTTTTTTTCTTTTTTTTTTAGACTTAAAACTAACTATTAAAAAAAAAAGACTTAAAATTGCATTGATAGCATTTAGTTTCATGCACGCGTTACAATTGACTCTATGTTTTACATATATCAAAATTGTTACATATTAACAAAAAAATTAGGTCACGATTAGCAGATTAGGGCTATTACACACATAAGCCTCTGCATAGATCCACCCTAATTCATTTGGCATGAAGACGAAATAGATGGGTTATGTTTTTTATCTATAAATATAACCGAGCTGTTTAGTAGAAGTGTAGGAAAAACCGAACCAACCAATTCGGTCAGTTTACTCAAAGATGCTCCCGTGTAAAATTCGAACCAAACCGAAACCGATCGGTTTAAAAACCCTAAAACTAAACCAATTACACCCCTTCTAGCTTAGCTAAATGTTTGACCAATTTAGATCTTACTCTCATTTAATATGGTGCAACCATTACAGAGTAGAGTTATTTACATGTAGCGCGAAGGAAAGTATTTGTAGTGAGTATGCAAGTTACAAAACGTCACATTTCTTGTAGTGCATTCCATGATCTCCAATTATGTTGTGCTACGTTTACCCAAAAAAAAAAAACAGTTTGTGCATTTTTTATACTTGTGTATGCTTGTACTGGTTTCCTTTGAAATATGCTATAAAACAAAACAAAAAAATAAAAATAAAAATAAAAATTGGACATTGTTTTAAAATGTAAGTGTAGAGGAATGTAACTGAAGAGTATAGAAAGACCTGCAGATAAGTAACTGTAATGTCCTTACCGATTCCTCCCAAAAAAAAAAAAAACAATTTGTGATGTCCTTACATGAATATTGAAGGGTCATACCTGAACCAACGAGTTGCTTGCATAGCTTGTCTTTCCGTTTCCTCCATTCATGTGGAGCACTTGAATCACTTCCATAACTCTCTCTCTCTCTCTCTCTCTCTCTCTCTCTCTCTCTCTCTCTCTCTCTTTGTGTTGATATTATGCAGCGAATGTTCCCTATTTATAGCAAGGCTTCCTCATATTTGCCAATATTATTTGTATTATTCTTTTTTTTTTTTTTGGTGTGTGTGTGGTACATCCCTCTCCCATTTTCACACACAACCACCATGAATTTTACATTTTGTCATTTGTTTTTGTGTGTGGGAATCTATGGACTCATGGAGAAATATATCTCAGTATGCTTTTTCTGAATGATTCGATATCAGTAACCACTCGTGTAGGGTGTATCCACAACAACCCCTTTTTTGTTTTCTTTTTCTTTAATATATCCAGAAAGTCTACGTTAAGTTGCTTTTCTTTTTGGGTTAAATATATTTTGGGTAATTCTTGGGACACAACTTTCATACAACGTCTTAAAAGATGTGTCTATCTCTCTCCTGTGTCACTGTGGGGTCCAGTGACATCACAAGAGAGAGATAGACACATCTTTTATGAAGGTTGTGTGAAAGTTGTATGAAAGTTGTGTCCCAAGAATTGCTCATATATTTTACTCCCTGGGTTGGACGTACGTATATGCTCTTTATTCTCTTATCGTTCAAAAGCTAACAATTAACCCTTTGTGGTTGTAACTTAAATGAACTATTAAGTTTCTATCAAATCTAACAGAGTAAACATATTTTATACCCTTGTAGCTCGGCTCCATTTTCATACCTCTTATGGTTCAAAAGTACTTAACACTTAACCTCGCCTTCTATGGTCATGGCCGAAATGAATGGTTTATTTGTTATTTCATCAAGTCAATAGTTAATACTGTTATGATTTTTGCACTTAACACACAATTTATGTACTCTTTTCATTAATTTTGGGTTGATGTAGCCTTTGAGATTTGGTGTGGGCTTTCTTTTTGTGTTCTATTGGTTTATTTTTTTTGGGGGGGGGGGGGGGGGGTTTGTAAGACTTGGCTGTTTTGCTGTGGGTGTTGGTTCTGGTACATGATCTTGAGATCCTTGTTGTAATTCTGATGCTCTCTGCAGCATTTGATTAATTTATCTGCCGTTCAAAAAAAAAAAAAAAACACACAATCACTTAATTGTGATTAAAGGTAAAGTAAAAATGAGTCTAGCCAGAAGGGGTAAAATGTATTTGTCCTTCATTTTTTTTAGCAAATAGGATAGTGTTTGGCTGTAAGAAGTGGGTTAAATACACTGATCAACAAGCAACTAGAAATATATTTTATTACAATGTTTATCTTTATGACTTTGTATCACAAACCAATAATTTTCAGAGATATACACTTCTGGTCTAATTTCATGTGAAACATGGTAGACGGCCGGATTAGAACCAGATCCACGAATGTAAGAATGTGATGATGCACATCATATCTTCATTACATCAGATACTGACATAAGGAATGATAGTCAAATTTGTGAGCTTTTTATAAAAGCTATTGGCTACTGTACGCTTTACGACTTTAGCAGAGATTCTACTTTATGGAATAGTGAAATCTGTCAGAGATTCTTCTTTATCTAAAGTTGCTTTAGATGTGGCAAAGACAGAGCCATCTTCTTTTTAAAAGATAAAACATCTTTAGTAAAAGATATGATCTGCATTGTACTTTATAAAAGTATTTTGTTGCCTTATGATGATTAATGGTTTAACTGAGTCTCACAACCATAGTCATCATTGCTTTCTCACAACCATAGTCTTATTGGATCTCCCTGGCCTTCTGGCATTGAAGAATCAGAGAGAGGAACAGTTTCATTGTCACTATCTGAATCAAAATTTAATTTTTTTACATAATTCTTCTTTAACCAAAGCTTTAAGCTCAAATGGTGAAATCTCTGGAAACTTAGACTTTAAGTCTAACTTGATTTGAGATATAATCTCAGAAATATTAGGAGATGAAACATTGGACTTTACTGAGGGGGAAGGAAGCTTAATGTCCAAGAGTTTTTCCATTCTTGCAGGAGTAAGGTTTGGGTTATTATATCTTGCCCACCACCATACCTGAAACTTTCTACAAAGGGTCCAAACATGGGATGGAGAATTTTTTAGAGCAAATTCCTATTTGAGGATCCAAGGAATGGAAAATTCTAGAAATAAGTAAAAGAGTGGATTATCACTCGTGCCTGGTAGTTTTTTATTTTTATAAATCTGGAAACAACAGGCAGCTTCGTGAGGAAGGATTTCAAGATCTGGACCATGTTTAAAAATCCATGATAAAACCATTGAGGAAGATCGAAATTAAAATCCTTATTGAATTGGAAGTACCATGTGTGTTTAAACAATGAGTTTTGGAGTAAGAGTGCTTTGTCCCATGCTTTTTGGTAGTCATAAAAGTTGTAGTACAAACAATCTTCAGGAGACTTCTTTAAAAGTTTCCTTTCTTTTGTTAATTCTAATCCCCATTCGTAGGAGGAGAGGACTTTGGCAATAAACATCTTTGAGAAGGCTGGCTGACGGCCTCCTGTGAACTTGTGTTCAATTTTAACTGAACCGGTCTCAATGAGTATATTCTCATAATATTCCCTTGAATTCCCATTTGCGGTCTTGGGATAAAACCATCCATTAGTAATATCGAAGTAATGATCAGTAATGTCTTTAGGCAGTTTAACTGCTTCATCATTGTTGTTTAAAACAAGGATCGGCCAAAGTTAAATTAACTTTGTCATGTGGTTCTGAATAGGATATAATCCTTTCTGGTGCGGCATAAACTTGAGCTTTATCTTTACCTTTATTTCCAGTATTATAAGGGTAATAGGTGGGGCGTCTACCACTACCTCTTCCTTAAGAAGAATATCCTCTGAAGCTAGGTCTCATGACTTGTCTGCAAGAATTCACGGGTAAGGAAGTCAGGGAGAGAATTTGAACTTCCTTTAACGTATTCAATTTTAAAATCAAAGGCAGACAATATTCCTTGCCATCTTGCAAAAAATTTGTTTTGAGGCAATGTTTTTGACATCTTTAATTAAAACATCTTTTGCTGCTTGGCAATCTACTCTTATTAGAAATTCTTGATTGAGTAGATCTCCTTCAAATTTTGTGACACAAAGAACAATGGCTATGATCTCCTTTTTTATTGTAGAGTAATTCTTTTAAGCTGTTTTCCAAGATCCAGAAGTAAATCTGACCAATTGTTCTGAGTTGTTAACTCTTTGCTTTAAAATTCCTCCATTACCTAAGTCTGAAGCATCTGTTTCAACAATTTTGAAAGCATTAGGAATAGGAAAGCATAAACATGGTAGAACTTTAACTTTTGCCTGTATCCTTATGACTGCTTCAGTATGCTTAGAAGTCCATGGTGGGGGAATCTTTTTCAATCTTTCATATAAGATTGCAGAATCCTTATAAAGATTCTTGTAGTACTCAACTATGTAATTTAAACTTCTCAAAAACCTTTGAAGTTGAGTTTTGTCTTTGATTTCATTGGGAAATTTTTCAGCAAAAACTATAGCTCTATCAATAGGAACAATTGTTTCTTTGTCAATGGTATGACCAAGAAATCTGATTCTAGTTTGAAATAATTTTATCTTCTTGGCTGATACAACAAGACCATTTTTCTGGATTATTTTATAAAATATATCCAAATGCTTCCAATGTTTTTCAATTGATGGAGAGTATATTAACACATCATCGATATAAACAATACAGAAATCAGAGTATAGATTAAAAATATCAATCATAATATTTTGATACTCTGAAAGGGCATTTTTGAGGCCAAAAGGCATAACATTCCACTCATAATGTCCAAATGGAACATTAAAAGCGGTTTTATACCTATCTTCCTCCACCACTTGAATTTTCCAGTATCCTGATTTCATGTCAAATTTTGAGAACACTGAGAACTGGCAAAGTCGATTAAGTAAATCCTTTTTGTTTGGAATAGGATACCTAATCCACTTGAGAGCAGTATTAAGAGGCTTGTAATTTATAACAAGTCTAGGAGCACCTCTTTCTATTTCTGCATTTTTGTTTACATAAAAAGCAGAACAACTCCATGGGGATTTTACTTTTTCTAATAAGGTTTTTATCCAATAAACCTTGAATTTCTTTTTTACAAATTCCATTAATTCTTTACTCATTTGAATAGGACGAGCTTTGGTTGAAATCTTTTCCTCATCAAAGTCCTTTTCATATAGGGGTGTCCATCAGTCGGTTTCGGTCGGGGTGGAGGGGGATTTTCCGCTAAGCCGAAGTGGTCGGGGTGTCTTAGTTGGGAACCAAAACTGACTAGCGGTGAGCTCGGGGTGGTCGGTTTCGGTTTAGTTTGGTTTTGGTTGGGTGGTCGGGGTGAGGCGGTGGTGGTGGATTTGGCTACTGGTGGTGGACCAGAGGCGGTAGTGGTGGTGGATTTGGCTGGAGGAGGTGGTGGTGGGGCGGTGGTGGTGGATTTGAGGCTGGTGGTGGTGATCGGTGATACGTGGTGGTTGGTGGAGGTGGTGGTGAGGCCTGGTCGCCGAGGTGTGGTGGTGAGTGGTGGATCTCGCTGGAGGAAGTGGTGGTGGGGCGGTGGTAGGGGATCTGAGGCTGGTGGTGGTGAGTGGTGGTTGATGGAGGTGGTGGTGAGGCGTGGTGGTGAGGCGTGGTACGTAAAGATGGTGGTACGTGGTGGCTGGTGGAGGTGGTGGTGAGGCGTGGTCGCGGTGGTTGACGGTGGCTAGACTGGGCGTGAAAGGCAGCAATGGAGCTTGGTTGGTTATGAACTTTGTGGATTTAGGCTAGTTAGTCTCATAGAGAGGGGGAGTAAAGAGAAGAGAGAGAAAGTGAGTATTTAATTTACAAAATTTTATAATAATCCAAATGGGGTGAGGGGACATGCAGTCTTGGAAAGTGAAATGTCAATTGTTGGGTAGTGGGAAAGTTAAGTACTCAAGTAATCTTGAGAAACTACATATGATTCAAAATTTTACATTGAAATAATATCAATATATTACTAACAGCTAGAGAGAGAAGAAGTTCGGTCGGTCTCGGTTTTACAAAATTTTCAACTGTGACCGAACCGATACTTTGGTTTTTAGGTATTTATACCCCGGCCACCGACCGTTACCTCGGTTTATCATCCGGTTCGGTCGGGTTCGGTCTGATTTTTCAGTTTTTTTGTACAGCCCTATTTTCATATGGTAATGAGACAAATATGTCTCTTCCTGTGCCAAAAGGCATTAGGATGTTCAGAACATATATTGTCTTCTAACATCTTTTGGAATTTTTCAAACTTTGTTTTTAAATCAGATTGTGAGAGTTGCTCTTCTATTCTTTTATAATACAACTCTTCTTTAATTAAGAAAAATTGTTTTTCTTTAAAAACAATATTTCTTTAAGAGCATGAATTTCTGTTTCCATAGGTTGATGTATAAATTTAAACAGAACTTCATCATCCATTAACTTAGTTAACAATCCATTTTTTGTAACTGTACAAGGTCTTATATGAGATAAAAATGGTGTTCCCAGTATAACTGGTTGATTAAGGGATTTAACCAAAATGAAAGTAGTAGGGATACAAATTCCTTTGTTACAAACATAAGCCTTAGGAATCTTGTATCTAATATCTAGTCTACTTCCATTAGCGGCTGTGAGATTCTGTGTAGTCTTTTCAAAATACTTAAAAGGAATTAACCCTTTTTTTATGCAGTTCATATCTGCACCAGAATCCACTAAGGCAATGGTATCTAAAATAAAATTTTCTCCTATGACTAGAGAAATTTGAACATACCATTTTTGATAAATGAGTTTTTCCACAGAAAATATTCCTGTCTCATCAATAAAGTTTTCAGAATAATTATCATCGTCTTCTTTGACTCTTTTTCCTTTATCAAGAGGATTAAATTCTTCTTCAGGAATAAAATTTTCTTGTTCTAAAGTTTCTATTCTTAATTTTAAATCTCGAATAGAGGTTTTCACATAATTTATTTCTTCCTGTAAATCTTTTAAAGAAGGAAGATTGCCTTTTGTTTTGTGAGCCCTAGAGGTTACTCTACTCACAACATCTTTGAAGTTATAAACTTCATTCTGCTTTTCTTTCTGTTTGAAACTTTGATTTTCTTGAGAACTTTCTCCTTCCTCAAGTCTCATATATTGCATGATAACCTTTTTCTTTTCTTCAAGATCAGAAATTTTGTCAATAATTTGTAAAATCAATTTTTCTTCAGCTGAAATGGTATTAATAGATAAACCATTCATTTTTAAAATGGATTCATAAAAATCATTTTTTTCTTTACAATGATCAGAACACCCTTCTTCTTCTTGTTCTGATTCTTCTTTTCAAAGATTTCATTTATAGAATCTTCAGCTTCATTATCTAAAGAAATACCATACATTTCTTCTAATGCTTTTTCTTCACTTAAAATCATTATTGAAATTAATTGATTCTTAAAATCTTCATCAATTTCCAAAGCATTTATTTTTTGTTTAACCTTACACTGACTTTTGTAGTGTCCTGGTTTTCCACATTTAAAACAAATAGGAACCGAAGCCTTTTTCTTAGGTTTCTGTTTTCCTTTTGACTTTAGCTGAGGCTTTCCTTTTGGCTTGGAATTTCCTCTAGTTGTTTTAGGTTTTGAAAACTATTTCTTAAAACTTTTTCTAGGTTTCCTATCAGGATTTCCCATATCATAACCTAATTGTTTGCAGAAATCTCCTAACTCCTTGTTTCCTGAATTTTGCTCTTTTTTCATTTCCTTTTTAGTTTTATGTCATTACATAAAGCTAGTCCTTCTGAGCAAATTTCACTAACCAGTTCACCATAAGTATATAATTGGTAGGGAAGTAGGTTATTATTTTTCTGCCTTATCCTTGTCCTAATCTTTTCAGCAAAAAGAGTAGGTAGCCCTGCAATAAATCTTTATTTCCAAAATTCTTGGTTAGCATCATTTCTGAGCATTAATCTGGATAGAAAAACATTTTGTACCATTTAAAGTGGGCTAAAGTAGGACATTTGAGATTGATTAATAAATCGCTTCCTCTTTCCATGATTTGGGAGACATCTCCTAAAAAATGGAATGTGATAGCAGTAACTAATGAAATAACTGCATCAGGAATAGGGTTCCCATTTCTATTTAAAATAGGAGTTCCATTATCTTCTGTTTTAACAGCATTTGTTATTTTATCTTTCTGACTTTGAGTCAGAAATTGATTCCACCAATCATTTAATTGTCCTGTGAATCTAAAAAACATATTCCTAACACCGTGATTTCTGGTTCAGGGTTATTTATTCTTACTCTTATTGCCTGGCCGCCATTATCATGTGCTGGAGTACATTAAGAATTTGGTGATCAGATAACCCATCAATATTCCATTCATAAATGGAATTTCTATTATACTGCATTGGGTTTATCACATGTCTTTCCTCATATTGAATATCAATAGGGGAAGGTCTAGGGTAATAATTCTTGGCTTTAACCGTAGAATTAATAAATTGGTTTTCAAGGATATTAATATCCTCAAAATCTGAGACTAACTCTTCTTCTTCTTTATCCTGGTGGGATATAGTGTTAACTTCCATCTTATCCTCTTCCTTAGTTACAGAAGGTGAAGGTTTAGTATCAGTCTTAACTGAATCAGTCTTTTCCTGAGTTTTAAATACAGGGGGAGAATTAGCAGATTTCCACTTGGCTTTTAAAGCTTCCAGGAATTTTGCATTAGTAACCAAAGGTTGAACCAAAGGTTTCTGAAATTCCTTTTGAACCATTATCTTGGCTTTAGGTAAAGAAGAGGGAAGATTGGTCACCTCGACTTTGTCTGTAGCTAACTGATGTTTAATTTAACTAACATTATCTTCAATTATATTACCTTGTCTTCCTAACGATTGAAGATGTATATTAGTATAATTTAACTGTTCAACAACCATGCTGACATCTTCTTTTAAAGCATTCATGGTCATCCTAGGGGATTCAGGAGGTGGAACACTTTTTATGGGTGCAGCTCTAACCCTTTCGTTAGTTTATCGTGATCTAACACAGACATTTCCATTAGGTGGGTGAACACTTTCATGAATTTATCCTGAAGGACAAAGTCCCCATTTTCTCATGATTGGGTCAGTGTAGACATTAACACTTTTTCTCAGGTACCATTTTAACCATGTAAAGTAAGGAACATGTTTCTTTATTATTTTTAAATGTGCCAAAAAATATTTCTTGAAATTGTTTTGTTCTTCTTCAGAGATTGTTTTTAGGAATAATCTATTTTTCCAATTCTCTGGCTTAAAGTAATCTTTATTTAAAAGATCCCTATTTATTTCAAAATCTAAAATAACACTGAGTGAGAATGAACTATCATAATCCTCAAAGTCTTTGTTATAAACAACTCTAGGCACTTGAGAAGCATTTTTCTCAACTCCCTTCATTATAGGATCCTTTTGATATGGATTAATAATCATTGATTCCTTTCCCGGCCTCCTTCTAAGACTATTAGTTCTTCTAATTAAACGAGAGGAACTATTGGTCGTAGAAGACATAGAATCAACAGACCTTCTACTTGGGCATCTCAAGACTACATTTCCATTTTCATCCTGTAACACTTCTTGAGGCTCAAAATTTCTTATCATATGTTGCGGATGAGAATTTTCAATTACCCATTCGTCTGGGGGAGTAATCTCTGAACATTTGATCATTCTTGAGATAGTAATGGCTGCTTTATCCAAGTTGGCTTGAAATAATATCGTGCTCTGATCTGATTCACAATTATTATTTAAAATTTTAAACTTTGGACACATCGTAGTCATTACCTTATAATATAATCTATATCCAACCGCTATATTTTCACTACCTATTTTCATTTTGTAATGTTGGGTTTGGATATTTAAGGTAAGGACATCAAGTATATGAGGATCTATGAGGCTAACAGAAAAGTTTGGATAATAGTTAAAATAAACTAGTCCATGACAGAGACTAGTTTCAACCATTCCTAGTAAGGAATCCTTAAACTCTAGGTGTCTAGTGTCTTTGAGGCAAGATAAAATGGATGCATCCAACCCTTTAGTAGTCATGGGTCTAATGTTAACTTGTACCATACCAATATGCAAATATTTAAATCCTTTCAAAAGATATTTTGAAATTGCACCAGGAGATAATATTTTGAAACTTTGATTACATCAGTAATCTGATGTGTAGTTTCCACAGTCTTATCTCATATGATTTCCTTTGATAAAAGGGTTTGCAATGGTAAAGTTCTTCAATAGGAACAATAGGCATTTTCCAGTTTTTTAAAAACTATTCCAAATCCTCTATGGAGGTCTCATCCATATTTTTTATATTACTGAAATCTATTTTTCTAGAAATAGTATTTTGCTCTGCCATCATAGTACTATTTCCAAAGTACTTGGCTAATGTTTTCATTTTTATACAGAGAAAGGAACAATGCTTCTTCCTAAGACAATCAACCCAACAGTCCTAATAGCCTATCCACGACAACGGCGGACCTCTATGGGAATAAGACATCGAATTCGGGAATACACACAGTTCTTTAAACAATACAACAATTACAACATGAGACAACACTTATGGCTCTGATACCAAAATTAGGGGGGCAAGATACTATTTAAGCCAATTAACAAGCCATAATGAACAATGTATGATTGATTATCTTAATCTCCAAAGTTACTCTAGCAAGGGCTTTCTTCATACGCTTTAATGTATTTGGATGATGATTTGCAATTGCATAGGGATTGGAAAGAGCAGACTCATATCTTTCGTTTAACTCGGTTAAAGTTCTGATTAACAGACGATAACTAAGTCTACCACACATTAGCAAGCGAGTACTCTAAATTTCTTATTTAACTCTTTAATTTCCTAATTTAATCTTGAAAGTCTGATATGAATAGTAAGTCTATTCTTAGGACTCATAACTCATCAAACTCGAAAAGGATTTTACGATAATGATCTCTGAGTTTAATCTTAGTATGAATAAGATAAAGTAACAAAAAATGATAAGACATAAACAAAAAAAAATATTAAACAAACTTACAAGATTACAATAGCTTCAGCTATAGGAGTTTTTTTGCTTTATTATTATAGTGGAAGCACACTCACACTCAAAATCTTACAAATATATTACAAGAGAGAGAGAGAGAGAGAGAGAGAGAGAGAGAGAGAGAGAGAGTTAAAACAGCTAATTCCTAAAAAAAAACTTGAAAACACTCGATGCCCCTTCAACTAAAAGAGGTATCCTATATATAGGCAAGTAGGGATCACCAGCAGAGGACAGTTGGAGCGCACTAAGGAAAGATAAGATTCCTTCTTATCTAAATCTTTACACGCGTCTTTTCGAGTTTGATGAGTTTATGAGTCCTGACAATAGACTTACTATTCATATCAGACTTTCAAGATTAAATCAGGAAATTAAAGAGTTAAACACGAAGTTAAGAGTACTTGCTTGTTAATGTGTGATAGACTTAGTTATCATCTGTTAATCAGAACTTTAACCGAGTTAAAAGAAAGCTACGAGTCTGCTCTTTCCAATCTTCATAAATGGAATTTCCATTATACTGCATTGGGTTTATCACATGTCTTTCCTCATATTAAATATCAATAGGGGAATGTCTAGGGTAATAATTCTTGGTTTTAACCGTAGAATTAATAAATTGGTTTTCAAGGATATTAATATCCTCAGAATCTGAGATTAACTCTTCTTCTTCTTTATCCTGGTGGGATATAGTGTTAACTTCCATCTTATCCTCATCCTTAGTTACAGAAGGTGAAGGTTTAGTATCAGTCTTAACTGGATCAGTCTTTTCCTGAGTTTTAAATACAGGGGGAGAATCAGTAGATTTCCACTTGGCTTTTAAAGCTTCTAGGAATTTTGCATTAGTAACCAAAGGTTGAACCAAAGGTTTCTGAAATTCCTTTTGAACCATTATCTTGACTTTGTCTGTAGCTAACTGATGTTTAATTTTACTAACATTATCTTCAATTCTATTACCTTGTCTTCCTAACGATTGAAGATGAATATTAGTATAATTTAACTATTCAACAACCATGCTGTCATCTCCTTTTAAAGCATTCATGGTTATCCTAGGGGATTCAGGAGGTGGAACACTTTTTATGGGTACAGCTCTAACCCTTTCGTTAGTTTCTCGTGATCTAACAGCTCTAACCCTTTCGTTAGTTTCTCGTGATCTAACATAGACAATTCCATTAGGGGGGTGCACACTTTCATGAATTTCTCCTGAAGGACAAAGTCCCCATTTTCTCATGATTGGGTCAGTGTAGACATTAACACTTTTTGCTTTAAAATTCCTCCATAACCTTAGTCTGAAGCATTTGCTTCAACAATTTCGAAAGCATTAAGAACAGAAGGCATAAACATAGTAAAACTTTAACTTTTGCCTTTATCATTATGACTGCTTTAGTAAGCTTAGAAGTCCATGGTGGGGGAATCTTTTTCAATCTTTCATATAAGATTGCAAAATCCTTATAAAGATTCTTGTAGTACTCAACTATGTAATTTAAACTTCCCAAAAACCTTTGCAGTTGAGCTTTGTCTTTGATTTCATTGGGAAATTTTTCAGCAAAAACTATAGCTCTATCAATAGGAACAATTGATATGATTTCTTGGTATGACCAAGAAATCTGATTCTTGTTTGAAACAATTGTTCCTATTGATAGAGCTATAGTTTTTGCTGAAAAATTTCCCAATGAAATCAATGACAAAACTCAACTTCAAAGGTTTTTGGGAAGTTTAAATTACATAGCTGAGTACTACAAGAATCTTTATAAGGATTCTGCAATATTATGAAAGATTGAAAAAGATTCCCCCACCATGGACTTCTAAGCATACTAAAGCAGTCATAAGGATAAAGGCAAAAGTTAAAGTTTTACCATGTTTATGCCTTCTTATTCCTAATGCTTTCAAAATTGTTGAAACAGGTGCTTCAGACTTAGGTTATGGAGGAATTTTAAAGCAAGAAGTTAACAACTCAGAATAATTGGTCAGATTTACTTCTGGATCTTGGAAAACAGCGCAAAAGAATTATCTACAGTAAAAAAGGAGATCCTAGCCATTGTTCTTTGTGTCACAAAATTTGAAGGAGATCTACTCAATCAAGAATTTCTAATAAAAGTAGATTGCCAAGCAACAAAAGATGTTTTGATTAAAGATGTCAAAAACATTGCCTCAAAACAAATTTTTGCAAGATGGCAAGGAATATTGTCTACCTTTGATTTTAAAATTGAATACATTAAAGGAAGTTCAAATTCTCTCCCTGACTTCCTTACCCATGAATTCTTGCAGCCAAGCCATGAGACCTAGCTTTAGAGGATATTCTTTTGAAGGAAGAGGTGGTGGTAGATGCCCCACCTATTATCCTTATAATACTGGAAATAAAGGTAAAGATAAAGCTCAAGGTTATACTGCACCAAAAAGGATTATATCCTATTCAAAACCACATGACAAAGTTAAACTTTGGTCGATCCTTGTTTTGAACAACAATGGTGAAGCAGTTAAACTGCCTAAAGACATTGCTGCTCATTACTTCGATATTACTAATGGATGGTTTTATCCCAAGACTGCAAATGGGAATTCAAGGGAATATTATGAGAATATACTCATTGAGACCGGTTCAGTTAAAATTGAATACAAGTTCACAGGAGGCCGTCAGCCAGCCTTTTCAAAGATGTTTATTGCCAAAGTCCTATCCTCTTACGAATGGGGATTAGACTTAACAAAAGAAAGGAAACTTTTAAAGATATCTCCTGAAGAATGTTTGTCCTACAACTTTTATGACTACCAAAAAGCATGGGACAAAGCACTCTTACTCCAAAACTCATTGTTTAAACATACATGGTACTTCCAATTCAATAAGGAATTTAATTTTGATCTTCCTCAATGGTTTTATTCATGGATTTTTAAACATGGTCCAGATCTTGAAATCCTTCCTCACGAAGTTGCCTGTTGTTTCCAGATTTATAAAAATAAAAATCTACCAGGCAGGAGTGATAGTTTACTCTTTTACTTCTTTCTAGAATTTCCATTCCTTGGATCCTCAAATGGGAATTTAATCTAAAAAATTCTCCATTCCATGTTTGGACCCTTTGTAGAAAGTTTCAGGTATGGTGGTGGGCAAGATATAATAACCTAGACCTTGGTCCTACAAGAATGGAAAAACTCTTGGACATTGAGCTTCCTTCCCCCCCAGTAAAGTCCAATGATTCATCTCCTAATATTTCTGAGATTAAATCTCAAATTAAGTTAGACTTAAAGTCTAAGTTTCCAAAGATTTCACCGTCTGAGCTTAGAGCTTTGGTTAAAGAAGAATTATGTAAAAAATTAAATTTTGATTCAGATAGTGACAATGAAACTATTCCTCTCTCTGATTCTTCAATGCTAGACGGCCAGGGAGATCCCTATGCTCATAAATATGAACAAAGAAATGACGACTATGGTTTTGAGACTCAGTTCAACTATTAATCATCATAAGGCAACAAAATACTTTTATAAAGTATAATGCAGATCATATCTTTTACTAAAGATGTTTTATCTTGTAAAAAGAAGATGGCTCTGTCTTTGCCACGTCTAAAGCAACTTTAGATAAAGAAGATTCTCCGACAGATTTCACTATTCCATAAAGTAGAATCTCTGCTAAAGTCGTAAAGCGTACAGTAGCCAACAACTTTTATAAAAGCTACTTTTTGACTTTCGTTCAGAGGAAGACGCGTGTAAAGATTTAGATGAGAAGGAATCCTATCTTTCCTTAGCACGCTCCAACTGTCCTCTGCTGGTGATCCCTGCTTGCCTATATATAGGATACCTCTTTTAGTTGAAGGGGCATCAAGTGTTTTCAAGTTTTTTTTGTAGGAATCAGCTGTTTTGACTCTCTCTCTCTCTCTCTCTCTCTCTCTCTCTCTCTGTGACGCCCCGCAAAAATAAGCGTATTTCCATTGAAAAATTAAATAAATCACACTTGATTCTTTAAAATAAAAATACAAAATTTCTTTAAAACTCCCAGCAGGTCCATATTCTCCACGGATCTCCTATATCATCCTTAACCTTATCTCCCTTCTAGGCTTCGGTTACCGGCACTGCCTGCATCTAAAAACCATACCGGAAAGTATACAATATGACATGAATAATAAAGGCTCAAAAGGATAATGACAATCAAATACATAGAATGACATCAAATCAATTGACCAGTCTCACAACCCAACTGCTCACACTACCCAAACGCTCATACCAATAGCATCATACCAGGTTCCTCTTGATCACATAGCAAGAGACACCTCACCTCACCTCACCCGTCTCCAGTACGTCGGTCCCTTAGGCCTGTTGGACTGTTGGTAGGTGCTCCTTGCTCATGACCCTTTAGTCCCATAGCACTTAGCAATAAACACATACTCATTGATTCCAAATGAAAACACAACATAACTGCAAAAAGAGTGCAAGTAGAGATAACAAAGAAATACTCCGGAGAATTTAGAAAGCATATTGTACACAACCCGGTACCTATAAATGATGTTGAGCAACTCCCAAACACTTCTCTTCTTCTTCTTCTTCTTCTTCTAACTCGAGGTGTATGTATATCTATAATTGTGTATATATATATATATAAATCTTTCTCTATGTGACTCTCTCAAGCTCTCTATGCTAGAAGCATAGAATGTGTGTGTTTGAGAGAGTATGTGAGTGTATAAATAGCCAAGCTTCCACTTGGAGACAATGGCCTAACAATCCACTTATTAACCACTAACTTATAATTAATGGTAGTTTATAAGGAATATGCAAGATGATGTATACATACACTAATGCACCTATAACTCCACTAATATTAGTGTATAAATAACCAAACATAATGGCCTAACAATCTAATTATTAACCACTAACTTCTAATTAATGGGTAGTTTATAAGGAATATGCAAGATGATGTAAACATACACTAATGCACCTATAACTCCACTAATATTAGTGTATAAATAACCAAACATAATGGCCTAACAACCCACTATCTTCTAATTAATTGGTAGTTTATAAGGAATATGCAAGATGATGTAAACATACACTAATGCACCTATAACTCCACTAATATTAGTGTATAAATAATCAAACATAATAGCCTAACAACCTAATTATTAAAAGAGAAAATATTAGATTTAATTTCTGATACACTAAAACTGCTACTGTAATCCTCGTTTTCTGCCCAAACGGTGCAGAATCTGAGAAAATTGCATTAGACGAAAAGTGTGCAGAATCGAGTTTTGCTTGGGACAACGCGGGAAGAACCTTAAATTTTCTTCGTTTTCCTAACAAAAATCTGAAAACAAAATTCTGCTACTGTTAAAATTAAAAGAGAAAATATTAGATTTAATTTTAAATATGACTCGAAAAATCTTAACTTCCAACACGAATACCAAATCATTTAATCTCACGCAAACTTTTTCCAAAAATATATTTTTAGTTCATGACTTATAAAATTGAAAAAAATGACCAAAATACCCCTGTGACCAATTTTCGCTAAAATCGCACACGAAGTCTAAATCGTCAATTTAAACATGAAAACACGGGTTACTACAATCTACCCTCCTTAATAGAGATTTCGTCCCGAAATCTAGAGATAAAAGCATTTGGTAAATAACTAACCTTCTCTGACTCCTCCCAGGCGATGTAGACTATCTAACCTTAACTTAGTCCTACATTTCCGGCTGGGGACAGGCTTTGATACCATTTGTGACGCCCCGCAAAAATAAGCGTATTTCCATTGAAAAATTAAATAAATCACACTTGATTCTTTAAAATAAAAATACAAAATTTCTTTAAAACTCCCAGCAGGTCCATATTCTCCACGGATCTCCTATATCATCCTTAACCTTATCTCCCTTCTAGGCTTCGGTTACCGGCACTGCCTGCATCTAAAAACCATACCGGAAAGTATACAATATGACATGAATAATAAAGGCTCAAAAGGATAATGACAATCAAATACATAGAATGACATCAAATCAATTGACCAGTCTCACAACCCAACTGCTCACACTACCCAAACGCTCATACCAATAGCATCATACCAGGTTCCTCTTGATCACATAGCAAGAGACACCTCACCTCACCTCACCCGTCTCCAGTACGTCGGTCCCTTAGGCCTGTTGGACTGTTGGTAGGTGCTCCTTGCTCATGACCCTTTAGTCCCATAGCACTTAGCAATAAACACATACTCATTGATTCCAAATGAAAACACAACATAACTGCAAAAAGAGTGCAAGTAGAGATAACAAAGAAATACTCCGGAGAATTTAGAAAGCATATTGTACACAACCCGGTACCTATAAATGATGTTGAGCAACTCCCAAACACTTCTCTTCTTCTTCTTCTTCTTCTTCTAACTCGAGGTGTATGTATATCTATAATTGTGTATATATATATATAAATCTTTCTCTATGTGACTCTCTCAAGCTCTCTATGCTAGAAGCATAGAATGTGTGTGTTTGAGAGAGTATGTGAGTGTATAAATAGCCAAGCTTCCACTTGGAGACAATGGCCTAACAATCCACTTATTAACCACTAACTTATAATTAATGGTAGTTTATAAGGAATATGCAAGATGATGTATACATACACTAATGCACCTATAACTCCACTAATATTAGTGTATAAATAACCAAACATAATGGCCTAACAATCTAATTATTAACCACTAACTTCTAATTAATGGGTAGTTTATAAGGAATATGCAAGATGATGTAAACATACACTAATGCACCTATAACTCCACTAATATTAGTGTATAAATAACCAAACATAATGGCCTAACAACCCACTATCTTCTAATTAATTGGTAGTTTATAAGGAATATGCAAGATGATGTAAACATACACTAATGCACCTATAACTCCACTAATATTAGTGTATAAATAATCAAACATAATGGCCTAACAACCTAATTATTAAAAGAGAAAATATTAGATTTAATTTCTGATACACTAAAACTGCTACTGTAATCCTCGTTTTCTGCCCAAACGGTGCAGAATCTGAGAAAATTGCATTAGACGAAAAGTGTGCAGAATCGAGTTTTGCTTGGGACAACGCGGGAAGAACCTTAAATTTTCTTCGTTTTCCTAACAAAAATCTGAAAACAAAATTCTGCTACTGTTAAAATTAAAAGAGAAAATATTAGATTTAATTTTAAATATGACTCGAAAAATCTTAACTTCCAACACGAATACCAAATCATTTAATCTCACGCAAACTTTTTCCAAAAATATATTTTTAGTTCATGACTTATAAAATTGAAAAAAATGACCAAAATACCCCTGTGACCAATTTTCGCTAAAATCGCACACGAAGTCTAAATCGTCAATTTAAACATGAAAACACGGGTTACTACACTCTCTCTCTCTCTCTCTCTTGTAATATATTTGTAAGATTTTGAGTGTGAGTGTGCTTCCACTATAATAAGAAAGAAAAAAGCTCCTATAGATGAAGCTGCTGTAATCTTGTAAGTTTGTTTAATATTATTTTGTTTATGTCTTATCGTTTTTTGTTACTTGATCTTATTCATACTAAGATTAAACTCAGAGATCATTATTGTAATATCCTTTTGGAGTTTGATGAGTTTATGAGTCCTGAGAATAGACTTACTATTCATATCAGACTTTCAAGATTTAATCAGGAAATCAAAGAGTTAAACCAGAAGTTAAGAGTTCTTGCTTGTTAATGTGTGATTGACTTAGTTATCGTCTATTAATCAGAACTTTAATCAAGTTAAAAGAAAGCTACGAGTCTGCTCTTTCCAGTCCCTATGCAATTGCAAATCATCATACAAATGAATTAAAGCGTATGAAGAAAGCCCTTGCTAGAGTAACTTTGGAGATTAAGATAATCAATCATAAATTGTTCATTTTGGCTTGTTAATTGGCTTAAATAGTATCTTGCCCCCCTAAATGATAGTCAAATTTGTGATATCAAATTTAGACCCAAGTGATAAGACAGTTGAGACAAATATCCTACCTCTAGTAAGTTTTGACTAATTCCATTGTCACATCCCTAAGGCCACGATTGGATGACAGGGAGGGGATTGAACAATTAGTCTAATAGTCTCGGGACTAATAATACCACCTCCTCCTTGGTATAACTTAGTCTCCCATATGGGGGACTATTATTTTAAAATGGACAATTAGTCCCGAGCAGAATGGTCTAAACATCGGACTATTCAAATAAAATGAACTATTAGTCCAATTCCCCTCTATCCCACCCTTAGTCCTGCGAAACAAACGAGGCCTTAGAGATTTATATATGACTCACAAGGTTAGAGACCATAGCATTAGTTTGGATATTTTGACACCAAGCCAATGGCAAGACAATAACCACAAGCACAACGTACCCATTTTGGACTTCGACTGAAAAGAGTGAAAACACTATAATAATTACTAAGTGCCTGTTTGCCCATCTCATGAATTTGGTTGAGACCATACACAATTTACAAAATAGTTCAACGTAAAAATTTATCATCTTGAATAAGGTCATTTATAAAAATGATAGTCATATTAAAAAGTTGTTCTAAACTCATAAATTATATTACCACAAGAGAATCTAGGAATTATTGCATATGGAGCAGCATAGTGAGATTCTCTATTTTTCTCAATAAACAACTTCAAAATGATGAGTTTCAATACTATAAATCTTTGTATCAATAAATAAATAATGAATGATCCCATCCAAATTAATTGATGCAAAAACAGGCACTAGAAATATGCTTAGTTACCATTCAATTTTTTAGAGAAAAAAAAAAGGGAATGTTAGTCAAAATGCTTGTAAGATGGATTTTTTTGGCCGTAAGGCCAAACCCACCTTTTTTTTAATAGTAAAATATCCCTCAACAAAAAAAAATTCACATAATTTGCTATTTGAAATTTGGTAACACAAACATTAAATTTGACAAAGTTTCACTAATTAGAGACTAAACAAAATTTAAAATGGATTGACAAAGTCTCACATAATCCAATATTATAATTTTTTTTTATTTTTTATTAAATTTTTTTTTTTGAGGGGGAAGGGACATAATCCAATATTATAAATTTTTTTTTTATATTTTTTATTAATTTTTTTTTTTTGGGGGGGGGGGGGGGGGGGGGGGGGAGGGGGGGTGTGTGGAGTTGGGAAATTTGAATGGTTGAAGATAATCCATGCATTGCACAGGAGGTTCTCATCACATTCTAGGTCCTTTCTGATGCTGGTACTAATCACATATCACCAAACACGTTCCAGCAACATGCGGGCCCATTAAAAATATAAATCCAAGCCATGTTTGGACAATAATATCCCATTTCATAGATTCCATGATTTAAGATGCATCTTTTGGTAACAATTATTTGAATTATTGAGATTTGACAATTTAAAATAAAAATTCAAAATTAATATTTTTTTAATCTTAAAAAAATGATGAAAAAAGAAATTAATTTAATAGCATCAAATTGAAGTTTTTATGAAAAAGTTAAAAAATCTCTAATTTTCCCAACAATACCACATCGTGAACATTTTTTTTGAAAAATATATCTAGGGAAAAACATGTTTTTTAAATCATCTTTTAATAAATAAAAAATCTCTCATTCCCCCACATATATGTTAAACAAACTGTAAGTGCAAAAGGGAAACCGTATGCGGAGAGTATTTATACAAAAGATATGATCAACTAAAAATTTGGTAGCTAGTTCGACGAATTTAATGTTTTCGTTGATTTGAGCATCGAGCGACATAGGTAAAAGGTAATGTTACCAATTTTGAATCTCAAATGATGTAACAGTTGATAGGTCAGAAAATATCCGGTCAAAGCCCAATTGTCACGTCAACATCGAACGCCGAGTTATCTGGAAAAGGTGCCTAGAATTCAGCTAACCTGAGCTCATCGCTCTCGAACTGCTCGATCCGTGCCCACAGCTTGGGATCACGAGGCAGACTCGTCCCCTGGCGGATGCGACCCGGGTCTGCCCCGTGATTCACTCTACAAGGTTGCTGGCAGTTCCCTAGCTCAGTCAGAAGACTAATACGAGCAGTTTCCTAAACCATTAAGGGAACTTCCATGATTTATGTTAATCACTTGTAATTAGATTAGGCTTCCTAATCTACTTAGTTACCTTGTACGGGTGGTCTCTTGTATCTATAAAAGAGACCATTCATCCCCTTAAAAGGGGATCGCATTCATAACTCACAAGAATATTGGTGGACATATCACTCACACGCATATACCCGGCCGGTCCTCTGGTAATGCTACCCTCTCTGTTGGTTCACCACAGGCCGTCGATGATCTGTTAGTAAACGCGCTCCGATGCACCATGTGGACGTAGGCCACCTAATTAACGGTGCCGAACTACATACTAATTCCTCATCTTTCTCCTTGAACTACTTTTCTTGTCATTTACTAGTTTTTGGCATCATCAGTTTTGCGCCGTCTGTGGGAAACTCGACAAACTTTCTCAGAAAAAACAATTCTTTGACTGATTAACATGCCGCCGAAGAAGGGTAAGAGGATTGCTGCTCTAGCAGGACAGGCAGAATCACAGGTCGGGCATCCGGCTGCTTCCATGACCTCCGAGTAGGTTACCGCGGCTCTCGCACAACTCCTGGAGGGCCAACGACAAACTCAGCAGCAGATTGAAGCGATGCTGGCTCGTCAGGAAAACTTCCCTCAAATAGAGGATCGGCTCGGGAAGGGCACACAGGTTCGGGAGCCCGTACGGGTTCGAAGGCGTGCCCACACTAAGCCTATATCCCCACCGGATTTGGGACGATTCGGGAATGATGAGCATAGCCAGGCTCCCAAGCGGACCCGGCAACATACCCGAGCCAATTCATGCCGGGCGAGGGACGCCAGAGAAATCATCATTAGCAGACATGCTGCCAGAGGGGAAGGGCAAAGGCAAACGGCCTGGGATTCGGCCCCGGCCAAGAGCCATGGGGATCTTAGGCACCCGATTACCTGGAGTCGAAGTCGGGTCCTATCCCCAAGGATAACGCATTTTGAGAAAGAGGCCTCATCATCTGACCCGACGTACCATTCTGATACAGAGCGAAAGACCGGTTAGAAAGATGTCAAGGCCCGGATCGAGGACCTGTAGAAGCAAA
Organism: Hydrangea macrophylla; assembly: GCA_033977485.1. Lineage (NCBI taxonomy): Eukaryota > Viridiplantae > Streptophyta > Magnoliopsida > Cornales > Hydrangeaceae > Hydrangea > Hydrangea macrophylla. Next base: position 76,679,484 of record CM066985.1, on the reverse strand, counting down.
TTGAAAAGTTGAACCGTAAGCCACGCCATGATCACACCAATACGGAAACCGAGTTGCCCTTCACCGTCTAGGTCATAGAATTCCCCATCCCGTGGAAGTTCAAACCACCACATCTCGACTCTTATGACGGTTCGAGAAGCCCGGTGGATCATGTCCAGACTTATAAGGCCCAGATGGCGCTGGTCACCACCACCGACAAACTACTGTGCCTGGCCTTTCCTAGCACTCTCAAAGTGCCGGCCTCACAGTGGTTCTATGCTATTAAGCCCCGAACGATCAACAATTTCAAGGCAATCAGCAAGCTCTTTATCAGCCAGTTTGTGGGAATTCTTAACTGGTCACAGCCTGATACCCAACTGCTGACCGTTAAGAAGCATAAGGGAGAATCCCTGAAGGATTACGTCGACCGTTTTAACCAGTAAAGGCTCCAGATCCGCCACCTGAATGAAACGGTCGCTATCATGGCCTTTTGCTCGGGAGTTTAGCACACCAAAGTTGTGACGTTATTCTACCATGACTGACCGGCAACTTTGGTTGAGCTCTCCGAGAGGGTTGGGATACATATCGACACGAAGGAGTTCCTAAAGTCCAAGCGTGCTAGCTTTGCGGGGGATGAATCCTTGAGATCCTAACGCAAACGTGAAGGCTCCGAGAAGGGCTCGGGAAAGAAGCCAAGGCAGGATCCACAAAAAGGCGGTCAGGATTGGGGCCCAATTACCTTCATACCTCTTTGCCAGGCTATCCATGAGGTCATGGCCTCCGCCGAGACCCAGAGACTTCTCCAATAACCAGCAAAGCTGAAAAGCTCGCCCGGGAAGAAAAACCAGGATAAGTTTTACCGGTATCATAAAGACCATGGTCACGACATAGGTGACTGCTTCAGGCTGAAGATTGCCATCGAGAATTTGATTGAATAAGGTTACCTCGCCGAGTTCGTCGCGACTGTTAGGCAACCTCAGCCTGACACCCGAGCTCCCGAGCAGCCACAACCCTCGGGCAAATCATTGTGATCTCCTGAGGAATTTCGGGCAAAGAGGATTCACAGTCGGCTATGAAGAGGCATGCTCGGGCATCCCAATCGGATGTCTGGCATGTCTGATCCGCCGGCTCCCTGTTGACTGAAGTGATGACATTTTCGTCCGATGCCGTGAAGGACCTGCACTGCCCCCACGATGATCCGCTGGTGGTTACACTCTCCATAGCAAATTATGTGGTTAAGAGAGTATTGGTGGACACGGGCAGCTCCTTTGATATTTTGTTCATCTTAGCTTTCGATCAGTTTGGGATATCAAGGGATCGGCTTTGACCCGTAGCCGCTCCCCTGGTACGGTTCAATGGATCTAGCATATAACCGCTCGGTACAATCAAGCTCCCAGTTCTCATGGGGAGTTATCCCCAGTAAGTCTCTGTGCTTGCAAACTTTTTGGTAGTAGAAGCCCCGTCCGCCTATAACGTCATTCTGGGGAGGCGGATGCTCAATAAGGCCAAGGCAATCGTATCAACATAAGGCCTAGTGATCAAATTTCTAATCCTACAGGGGCCCGGGAGCTTGCGTGGAAACCAAGCAACTACCCGGAGCTGTTATGTCAGCTCCTTGCGCAGAAAAGAAGTAACAGAAACATTGAACATCCAGGAGATGGACCCGAGGGACATAAGGGATGGAGTAGGCCCGGCGGAAGAACTGAAACAAGTGGTGATGGACTCCCAACTCCCCGACCGGTCTGTCAGTATCGGTGCTCTCTTAGAGCCAAGCCTCAGGGAGAAGTTGATCCAGTTCCTACGATAGAACCAGGATGTCTTCGCCTGGCGCCATGAAAACATACTTGGGATAGATCCCCAGGTTATGTCCCGCCATCTCAATATTGACCCAAACCCTCGGCCGGTCAAGCAGAAGAGGAGGGGCATAGCCCCTGAACGGCAAGCAGCGGTGCATGAGAAAATTGAAAAGCTCCTGAAGGTTAAGTCCATCCGAGAGGTCTACTATCCTGACTGGTTGGAAATATGGTACTAGTCAAGAAAAACAACGAGAAATGGAGGATGTGTGTGGATTTCACCGGCCTGAATAAGGCCTGCCCCAAGGACTGGTATCTGCTGCCTAGGATAGACCTCCTTATGGACTCTACGGCCGGTCACTCACTTCTTTTGTTCATGAAAGCCTACTCGGGGTACAACCAGATTAGCATGTACCCCGGGGACGAAGAGAAGACTTCCTTTACTACCAACCAAGGGACGTACTGCTACAAGGTGATGCCCTTTGACCTTAAAAATGTTGGGGCAACTTATCAACACCTGGTCAACCACATGTTCAAGGATTTATTGGGAAGTCAATGGAAGTGTACGTCGACAATCTATTGGTCAAAAGCCGAGACGAGTCCGACCATCTTGAGTACTTGGCCGGGGCCTTCAACATCTTAAGAAAATTCCGAATGAGGTTGAACCCGACCAAGTACACATTTGGAATCTCGTCTGGGAAGTTCTTGGGACATATGGTCAGCAGGCGAGGGATCGAAGCGAACACCAAAAAATTTATGCTATTATTAACATGCGATCACCCAGGTCAACCAAATAAGTTCAAAGTTTGGCTGTACGGGTGGCGGCGCTGAACCGTTTTGTATCCCGAGCTACCGACCGGTGTCTACCATTATTTAAAATCATCCGTAAAGCGTTTTAATGGTCAGAAAAGTGTGAGGAGGCATTTTAGGATCTCAAGAAATACCTGACATCGCCCCCTCTGCTCTCAACACCCATACTAAAGGAGGAATTATTCTTGTACTTGGCGGTATCGCCTTCAGCAGTAAGCTCGACACTCATCCGAGAAGAGCACGGGATATAATTCACAGTTTACTATACAAGCCGGGTGCTTCAGGGTGTAGAAAGTTGGTACTCCCGCATCGAGAAACTGGCCTTCACCCTCATTACATCTGCTCGGAGACTTCGCCTATACTTCCAGGCCCACGTTATCGTGGTCCTCACATATCAGCCTCTCTACCAGATATTAGGTAGGCCTGAGACATCCCAAAGGCTTGTCAAGTGGGCGTTAGAGCTAGAGGAATTTGAAGTAGTCTATAGACCCTGGACAGCAATCAAGGGAAAAGCAGTGGCAAATTTTCTCGTTGAGTTCATATATCCAAAAGATCTGATCGAGGAACTCGACCCGCCAATTCTACTGCCCGGCCTATAGCCTAACACCCCCACCTGGGAGCTCTATGTGGATGGGTCCTCCAATAAATAGGGTAGTGGGGCAGGGATCATCCTGACCACACCCGATGGGATCCAGCTAGAGTACGCACTAAGGTTCAATTTTCGAGCCTCTAACAATGAGGCCGAGTACGAAGCCCTGCTGGTTGGACTACAGTTGGCCGCCTCTATGGGTGTGCAGCAAGTCAAAGGGTATAGCGACTCTTAGCACGTGTTCAATCAAGTCAATCAAGAGTACGAAGCTTAGGAAGGCAACATGGTAGCTTATTTAGCCCTTGTCCGAACAATTTCAAAAAAGCTTAAGGGGTTCTCCGTCACACAGATCCCGATAGAAGAAAACACGAGAGCCGACTGGCTAGCGTACCTCACCTCATCCTCCAAGTCAGACCTACCCGGGATAAGGATAGAATACTTACCCGAGCCCAGTGTGGTCATTTTAGAAGGCAAAGAAGTCGAACTGATCACTTTAGGGCCCAGCTGGATGGATCCGATCATGATGTTCCTAGCAACCGGTGCTCTACCAAACGAAAAAGAAGATGCCCGGCAGGTGAAGTACCGGGTGGCTAGATACTACCTCGTTGACGACATTCTCTACAAAAGGGGATACTCTATCCCGTATTCTGGTGCATCCATCCTACGCAGGTCTAGGGAATATTGCATGAAATCCACAAGGGAGTGTGTGAAAATTATGTGGGAGGTCGGACGCTTTCTCGACAGGCCCTGCTGCAAGGCTATTACTGGCCGATAATGGCCTAGGATTTCCAAGAATATGTCAATCAGTGTGACAAGTGTCAGAGGTATTCGCCCATGATAAACCGCCCGGGAGAGCTCCAAAAACCAATCTTCAGCCCCTGGCTATTCGCTCAGTGGGATATTGATATAGTCAGTCCCCTCCCGATGGGAAAAAGACAAGTCAAGTTCATGGTCATCGCCGTTGATTATTTCACCAAGTGGGTGGAAGCCAAGCCCTTGGCAAAAATCACTGAGAAGAAGATGGAGAAATTCATCGAGAGAAACATCCTCAGCCGAATCGGTATCCCAAGGGTCCTGGTCAGTGACAACGGCAGGCAATTAGATACCCCGGTGTTCAGGCAATTCTGTTCAGGATATGGAATATCAAATCACTACTCTTCCCCCGAGCACCCTGAAGCCAATGGTCAAGCAGAGGTGACGAACCAGACCATTCTACAATCAATTAAAACCACACTTGAAAATGCCAAAGGACTTTGGGCAGAAGAACTACCGACCCTTCTATGGGCATATTGCACCATCCCCCGAGCAGCTATGGGGGAGACCCCCTTTTCCCTCACCTATGATTTTGAGGCAGTGGTCCCCACAGAGCTTGGGTTACCCACTTACCGAGTAGCAAATTTTAGCGAGCAAGGCAACGAAGAAGCCCTCAGAGGAGAGCTCGACTTAATAGAAGAGAAATGGGCCGGGCATATCTGAAAGTGGCAGCCTACAAGCAGTGAGTCTCTCGGTATTTCAACAGCAAAGTCAAGCATCAGAGTTTCCTGGTAGGAGACTAGGTCCTAAAGGCGGTAAACCAGCCTACCAAGGTTTCGAGCCACGGAAAACTAGGACCAAACTAGGAAGGACCATACAGGGTTACCCGTGTCAACCGGCCGAGAACCTACTGGTTATAGACTTTGGATGGGCATGATCACCCTTGGAACATCCAACATCTCTGCAAGTAATTTTAGTGAAGCTTGGATAAAAACGAATTAGCATTGGTTAGGAAATTTGTAGCTCTTTGTAATTTTCAAAAAAGAATAAAAGATTTTTTGTTTTTGCTCCAAGTCATTACCCTTACCAGTGTTCCATGCAAAAAAGACCTCGGGATCACGCCCGGGGCACAAAAGACCTCGGGATCACATCCGAGGCACAAAAGACCTAAGAATTGCACCTGAGGCTCAAAAGACCTCGGGATCACACCCGAGGCACAAAAGACCTCGGAATTACACCCAAGGCAAAAGACCTCGGTGTCACACCTGAGGCACCGGCTTCGCTTAGGTCTATAACTGATAATGGGGGCAAATCCCCATAGGGAAAAATCCCCTAGGTGGCTAATGGTGGCAAGCTCAAAAGACCCAACAACTACCCATATTCTAGGTTGGTTCCCTATGGTCGCCCCCTCTAAGCTTGGGGTGCAGGGGGATGTTGGACTAAAACAGGAAATCACACCGGGAACTAACAGGACTTGGAATTCCAAAACATTCCCAAGTACCTACAGTGCCCAGAGAAATCGACCGGGATAGTCATAGGACCTAACTCCTACACTGTACTCGGCGGAACCTTCAAACAAGTCCCAGAAGACCAAATGTTCCTTACTGGTCACAATCCTAAACTTTTGTTCATATAGGATTTCCATAAAATTTATAAGCGGTTTGTCACAGACAATTACAAATAAGCAAGTACAAAAAGGGTTACACAGTAATAAACAATTAATGCAAAAGATTGGCCTTAGAGGGCCTTTTCATTAGTTAAAATAAACATTTGTACAAAGCCTGGGGGCAGTTGTAGTAGCCTCCAAAAAAAACATAAAGGAGACAGGCAGAGAGGCTAGGCGTCGTCCACCACGACCACATCCTCGGTCTCACCAGCCTCTCCTCTCGGAGCAGCCTCACCTCCCGAAGCAGCATCCCCGCACGGGCAGAGTCTTCAGCAGGTTCGAGCCCAGCAGCAGAACCCTTGGCAGCGGTATGACCCATGTCTCAGTCGTCTGATTCTATCCCTTCATAGGATGAGATGTCCCACTTAGGATGGTCTTGGCTTAACCTCCTCTTCAGGTCCTCATAGTCCTGGAAGAAACCGTCGTCAAAGGCCTCCTTTGTAGACCCCACCATCACTGCCCCAGCAAGGGCCTTCTTTCGAGCCTGCCCCACCACCAGGTTAGCCCAAGCAGCCTCCAGATCAGCCAAGGAGACCGCCAGCTCTGCTTGCATAGCACCATGGCCCAGGGCCAAGCCCTTAACCTGTCCTTCTCAATGGCCAAGGCAGTCTCCTTACCCTCAGAGGCTGCTCATCCTTGCAACAAGGTAGCCTCAGCAGCGGTGGCCCTCCCGGCCAGGGAAGGTAGGAAGGATTTAGCTTCGGCGACCATGCAGCCAACCTGTAAAAACAAGCAAAACTGGTCAGTTACTCTACAGACAGCAAAAAAAAATGATGACGAATGATAGATGAAAATGACCGAGGTACTTACGAAATGGGAGAGGCTATACACCCACCCCTGGAAGACTTAAGGAGACATGTTTGCACACATCTCCACATGACCTGGAAGAAGGACCGGCCTAACCCTCTCCCTGATCTCTGCCGATTCCCCCAACGGTGTCCTGGACAGTAAGTCCACCCGGGGAGCGGTCTACTCCACAACCACCACGCAGGGAGCCGACGTCTCCCTGGGTTCCTTATGTATCGTCGTTATATGCCTGATCCACCTGAGTGGACGATCGCTACCCGAGGTCTCAGCGGTGGGCCTCTTTCCTCTATCTACCACCCGAGCGACGGCGGCGGCAGCCTGTTTGGCCCTCAGCTGCTCCAAATCTCTCTTGGGCCTATTTCTGCGGAAAAACAAATGTGCGGTTAGTTGCTGGGAAAAGTAGCGAAAGAGGGATGAAGCCAGACAGTTTGCCCAAATACTTACTGGGATGATTGGAGGAAAAACGGGAGCTTAACGGGTTCGTCCGGGTTGTATGAGGCCTTGAAGTCTCCTGTCCAAGTCAACACATTCTAGACGTTGGTAGGCAAATTTGCCAAGCGCTTGATCCTTGCTTGGCACTCCTTGGGGATGCTCAGTGAGTCTGCTGATCCCCCTACGAAATAAAATGTGAAACGATTAGTCACATGACTACACTTCAAAGCAAATGAAAGTAAGAAGAAAAGTGTTAGACGGGCTTACTCCTCAGCTCCCCCACCTAGGAAGTCCTTAGTTGAATTCCTAGGGCCCGCTCACAGAGCCCGGGAGTGGATACTTGGAAGAACTTGCTCTTCCACCCTTTGTTGTTGCTCGGGCAGTTGACAATAATTTTTCTCCCCTGTCGAGCCCCCAGAGAGAAGAACCTGACCTCCCCATGCACGGGGAACGGTTGATGGGTCCATAAGAACTCTTGCAGGGTGACTTCATACACGAAGACTTGGGGCCAGAGAGAGATGGACCTCATCAGAAATCTCCACCCATTTGAAGCTAACTTCTCGGGAGCAATCCTGAGGTAGATCAGGAAGTCCTGGGTGATCGAATGAAGTGGAATGCACAACCCAACCATGAGGGAGTGCTCGTACAAATTGACAAAGCCCAGGTGATGGAGCTGGGCCCCACTGGCCTGCACAGTCAAGGAACAACTATCGAGAATGGCGTACCTATGCCTAATTCGGCTGAGGTCTTAGGCGCGCAAGACGGAAGGGGTAAATTCGCAAGCGAACGCTACTTCGCGGTCAAGGTCCTCCGCTATCTCATTACCTAAACCCCGTGATATGGAGGCTACTGGAGTCTCCTGGTCTGATTCGTCGTCCGACACACGGATCGGGATCCTACCCTCGATATAATGGTCCGACAGTGTGGCAGAGGGTGGGTCCAAGCTTGGGTCCGAGGTCCCGAACAGCGACTCTTCGTCCTCTGACCGGGAGGAAGAATCAAAATCAGAGTGACACATCTCTTGTACTTCTGTGGTGGAGTGAAGAAGCAAGCGGCGACCTAGGTAGGGGTCAAAAACTATGAGTCTGAAGTACAAAGGAGGCAGGGTTACAAGCCTGAAGGGCAAGGAGTGTAAGGTTTTCAAGGAAAGGCAACACTCGATCAAGACTACCCCGGGACAACCCGCTTGGTTCAACTGACCTGCTGTATCGCCTGATCTAAAGAAGAAGCAAAATCTAAGGAAAAAAAAATCTTACTCCCATACGAGCCCTAGAAGATTCGTCCTTTCTACCCTCACTCAAGATAGAAAAATAAAGAGGAGAGGGAAGAATGCAACAAATTGAAACTGGGAATGTGAGGACTTACAAGAATTAAGGCAGGGAAAGAGCTCAGGAAACTTGACCGGGAAGCTTTTTCTCTCAACCCACTCGGTAATCTCTATCTCAGGGCAACAGGAATAAAGGAAACGAGCGAGTGTCCCTTATATATAAAGTATGGACGGACCAGATCAAATCAGATCCAATGGCCAGGAAGTTTTCCCACCTAAATTACTTATTAGTTGTCTTCTCAAGCAAGTGAAGCGTTGCCGCAAAAGGCGCGCGCATGAAATGCGAGATGTGAGAGTTCGGCTACCACGCGACTGTTCGATTCCGCTGAGACCGGCCCTGTTGGATCCTAATCGGATCAGTTACTCCTTGACACATGACGGCCCCGACCCCAAGTTCCCAACGACACCGTTTGGTCTAATCCTCGGGCAGCTAAGGGGGCAGGTCTATTCTCGAGGAGCTACCCGGGCAGTTCCCCAGGCGGTATACTAAATAGAACAGATTTTCAAACCTCATCTAATGAAGCATCATGTCAGCTTTAAAAATCGGGGATAGCTAATAGGTCAAAAAATATCCGGTCAAAGCCCAATTGTCACGTCAACACGGGAACGCCGAGTCATCCAAAAATGGTGCCTAGAATTTAGCTAACTTGGGCTCATCGCTCCCGAACCACTCGGTCCGTGCCCACAGCTCAGGATCACAAGGTAGACTCGTCCCCCGGCAGATGTGACCCGGGCCTGCCCCGTGATTCACTCTACAAGGTTGCTGGCAGTTCCCTAGCTCAGTCAGAAGACTAATATGAGCAGTTTCCTAAACCATTAAGGGAACTTCCATGATTTATGTTAATCACTTGTAATTAGATTAGGCTTCCTAATCTACTTAGGTACCTTATACGGGTGGTCTCTTGCATCTATAAAAGAGACCACACACCCCTATTAAAGGGGATCGCATTCTTAACTCACAAGAATAACAGTGAACATATCACTCACACGCATATACCCGGCCAGTCCCATGGTAGTGCCGCCCTCTCTGTTTATTCACCACAGGCCATTGGTGATCTATTAGTAAACGCACTCCGACGCACCACGTGGACGTAGGCCACCTAAGTAACGGTGCCAAACCACATACAAATTCCTCGTCTTTCTCCTTGAACTACTCTTCTTGTCCTTTACCAATTTTTGGCATCATCAACAGTTGTACCACACAATGTGACAGTAGTTGATGGTACCCTGTACTACTGTAATGGGACTAGCAAAAATATTTGTTGAAATTTCAAGCACTACTTTTTGTCATTGTCATCGCATAAGCTAGCCAAAGTTTACAATCGATTGGCATTGTTTTGGACCCAATCGATTGCCATATTCCACAATTGATTGTTACAGTTTTAATCCCAATCGATTAGACCCTTGTCCGAATTGATTGGATGATGCAGATTATGGATTGTTTCTCTTGTTTATTATAAGTAAGGATTCGATTGTTCGGACATCATTCATGTGTTCGATATGCGATTATGGGGTGGTAAGGGATAATGTGATACCAAAGAAATACCGTTAGTTATTATGTCATTTATGTTTGAGTTCGATATCCAATTCATTTCATTCACAGTAGTCAGGCCACAATGGGAAGTCATGTATCGGTATTAGTACGAAGCTTAGCTAGGTTTGGTAAGTTCTGGGAATTGTGGGGCGGACACTTGCTCATAGGTCCTTAAAAGCAGTGGGCGGTGATATTCTTAAAAGCAGTGGGGCAGGACCAAGTAGTCCTAAGATAGTAAGATGATCCATATTATGTTCTTAAAAACAGTGGGCGGTTATATCCTTAAAAGCAGTGGGCGGGGATGCAACAACCCTAAAATTTCTAATTATGTAAATTATTATTTTAATTATTATTTTTAGCTAGCAATATTATATGAGTGTGCCTAGGTAAGACACATGTTTGAAAATTTTAAGCTTGGAAGATACATAAATTAAATTATTAGTTAGCCCGTTTAATTTGAGTGCTGCATTTCATTAATTTATATTTGTTATAGAAATTGAAGGGTTGATATACATTTTTTTCCTAGTGTTTGTAGACCCGCAAATGTGTCATGTAGTGTATCTGGTATGAAAATTAAGTATTCGGGGCATGAGTACCCTTTGGGCTAGCCATTTTAGTTGTTTTGGTTGCATTTTGGGCTCATATGGGTCTCTTTTTGTTGGAACATGTAAACAAAATTGTAACAAAATTACCAGATTAGTAGTCTCTTTAATGGATTATGGGCCAAGTCACAAGTCTCGCTCTCTTTAAGAAGTTTTGTGGATCTGCCCAAAGTCTGCAAGCAGTTCATACATGCCACGCCATCCCCAGGATAAAACAGCCCAGAATCTCTTCTGTCTTAGATTTTTCTTTGCACCAAGAAAAACTGGTTTACTAAACACACTTCAAATTTTGTTGCTCAGTAGCTACAAACTGGAAAACTTTTCCTCTTTGAAAACAGAAGCTCAAATGTTTTACTCTCTTTCAAAAACTTGAAACTCATTTCTTGCAATGGGGAATTTTTGTGTGAAAGAGATAGAAGGAATACAATATATTGTATTGTGTATTGATTATTAAAGTGTACAGAGAACAACCTTTATATAGGCTTAGGATAATATAGTATAAAGTGTAGTACAAGGTAGTACGAAGTGAACCTAGACAACAGGTGTGGTAAGATACATAATCATTTTAATAGGGAAAGTATTCTAATAGCCTCCCTCAAACTCAAGGTGGTAAGATCGAAAATCATCTCGAGTTTGGAAACTAGATCCTGAAGACATCCTGGATGATGAGCTTTGGTGAAGACGTTAGCAGTCTGATCAGTAGAAGAAACCGAGGTAAGTCGGATGGTGCCACTAATAAGATGATGGCGCACAAAATGACAATCGATCTCAATATGCTTGGTGTATTTGTGAAAAACATCGTTGTGAACAATCTGAATAGCACTCTATTATCACAATGGATAGTAGTAGCAATAGAATGAGTAACACCCAAGTCCTCAAGTAACCAACGGAGCCAGAGTAGTTCTTGAGTAGCATTAGCTAGGGCTCGATATTCTGCTTCCGTACTTGAACGAGCAACAATAGTTTTCTTTTTACTTCGCTAGGATATAAGATAATCTCCAAGAAAGAAGCAATACCCTGTAGTGGGTCGTTGATTAGTGGGGTCTCCTACCCAATCTACATCAGAATAACCATGGACTCAAGTGAGGAATGAGCAGAAAAATGTAAACCATGAAATCGGGGAAAAAACAAACGGATAGAAGGTCGTTGATTTGTACAGGAAAGCTCTAAGCAACCAAATCCCCAAATCTCCTCTCTTGAATTTTTAATTTAGGGTTTGAACTAATGAAAATATCTCACGAGTTTCTGTATATAGGAACGACTATTGGGAATTACGGTTACCTCCCCGCGAGTTCTCAAAACACCTAATCAGTCTTTGAAACTTTCTACACAGCTAATTCATAGCTTCTTGATTAAAAACTAAAAATTATAAAAGTTTTCGCTTACATTCCGTTTGGGTGGTAAAACGTAAATTTCTACATGATTTTACGAAATTGCTAATTAGCCTGCCAATTCTGAAGCGTGTTAATTCTTCCTCACCAGGATGCTAAATTTGATAACAGAAATATAATCTAAACCAAATAATAATACAGATAGTGAAATACAAAGGTAAACATTTATTTTCAGATAAACATTTAAGGTATTCCACAATGAACGTCTCATACTCAGAGAGACTTCACAACATCAAAACACTCATTCAACACTGTCTCAAAGGGTTCTCTACACAGACACCCAAATCGACTCGTGAGTCAAAACTCACACACAAATGTGCCAAAATGCACAACACATCACATTATCATGCATGACACTGTAATGAAATGCAACAACATAATTACGAGTGTTATAATGCTCTCCCCCTTAAAAAAAAGTTTATCCCCAAATTTGTACCTCATGTATCAAAAAGGTGCGGATACTGAGTACGCATATCATCTTCTATTTTCTATGTCATTCTCTTCCATCGTTTGGCTATGCCATAACACTTTTACCGTCGATATCACATTGTTTCGCAAGACTTGATCCTTCCGATCCAAGATCTCTACCGGATACGCAACATACGTCAAATCACCCTGAATTTCATTTGGCGTCAGAGTCATCACTTGATCTCTATCTTCTACCAAATGCTTACATAGCAATGACACATGGAAAACGTTATAAACCTGGGCATACTCATTCAGTAAATCCAATCGATATGCTACGGGTCCAACTCTCCCAATGATTTCAAAAGGTACTACATATCTCGGGTTGAGTTTTCTGTATCTCCCAATTCTAGTGATCCCTTTTGAAGGTAATACCTTCAAATAGACTAAATCGATCAGGTCAAATTCCAACGGTCGTCTACGCTTGTCAGCATAACTCTTATACCTACCCAGAGCTGTCAGTAACCGTTGTCAAATTATATTTATCTTGCCTGTCATCTCTTGCACAATTTTCTGTCCTTCAATCATTCTTTCTCCGACTTCTATCCAACTAATCGGTGAATGACATACACGATAATACAAAGCTTCATAAGGAGCCATCCCAATACTTTATTGAAAATTATTGTTATACGCGAACTCAATTAACGGCAAATGGTCTTCTCAAGCACCCTGAAAATCCATAAACGAATCATGTCTTCTAAAATCTAAATTACTCTTTCCGTTTGACCATCGGTCTGAGGATGAAAAGCACTACTGAAATGCAATTTGGTACCTATTACTTCTTACAAGGCCCTCTAAAACTTTGATGTAAAACTACTATCTCTGTCTGAAATAATAGAAACTGGAATACCATGTAGTCTCACGACCTCGTGGATATACAAATTAGCTAACATCATCGGCTTAGTTGTTTGAAGTGGTAGGAAGTGTGATGACTTCGTCAAACAGTCAACGTTCACTCAAATAATAGAATTCAATTTCTTAGACCTCGGGAATCCACTAACAAAGTCCATTGTAATGTGTTCTCATTTCCATTTGGTTACCGATAACGATTGTAACAATCCTGAAGGAACTTGGTGTTCGGCCTTCACTTGTTGACAACTCGTACATCATGAAACATAGCATGTTATCTCTCTCTTCATTCCCGATCACCAATAAACATGTTTCGGATCTCTAAACATCTTGGTGCTTCCCAGATGAACAGTGTACTTCATATTGTGTGCTTCCTCTAGGATGTTATGTTTCAACCCTTTCTCATTAGGAACACAGATTCTACCCCTTAATCTCAAAACAATGTTCTCAAAAGTGAACCTGATTATTTTCCTAATGGAATCTCGTCATAAATCTTCTTCAAAACCACATATTGAAGTTGTTTCTCTATAATCTTGTGAATCAAGAATGGTTATGCCACAATCGTCAATATCAAGCCACTTTCAATCCTCAAAATAACTTCAAGTTCTAAGTTCTCCATATCTCGTATCAATACTCTTTGAGAAGTCACATCCAAGGCTGTGTTGGTTAGTGCTTTATGACTAAGAGCATCAGCGACTACACTCACCTTGCCCGGATGATACTAAATCGACATGTCATAGTCCTTTATCAACTCTAACCATCTCCTTTGCCTCATGTTCAAATCTCATTGTGTGAACAAGGACTTCAAACTTTTATGATCCATATATATCTCACATTTGTCCTCGTATAGATAATGATGCCAAATCTTCAATGCAAAAATCACAGCGGCTAATTTTAGATCATGTGTCAAATAGTTCTTCTCGTGCGGTCTAAGTTGTCTTGACGCATATGGAATGACCTTGTCACCTTGCATAAGAACGTAGCCTAAACCTCTATATGAAGCATCACTATAAATGATAAACCCTTCGGTCCCTGTCAGAATAGCTAAGATTGGTGCCTTCACTAGTCGACTTTTTATCTCTTGAAAACTTTCTTCACATTTCGGACTCCATTCAAAAGCAACATCTTTCCTCATCAACTGTGTCATTAGCATTGCTATACATGAAAAGTCTTTTATTAACCTCCGATAATAACCAGCTAATCCTAGGAAACTTCTGATCTCTGTCACATTCGTCAATCTTAACCAATTGGTGAAAGCTTCGATCTTCTGAGGATCTACAAAAATTCCTTTCACTGATACTATATGTCCAAGGAAAGCAATCTCTATCAACCAAAACTCATACTTCTTTATTTTTCTGAATAATCTCTTCTCGCGTAATCGTTGTAAGGCTAATCGTAAATGGTGTTCGTGATCTTCAACACTCTTAGAATAGATTAGGATGTCATCTATGAATACAATAACAAACTCATCTAAATAATCTTTGAAAACACGATTCATCAAGTCCATGAAAGCAACTGGTGTACTAGTCACTCCAAATGGCATAACCAGAAATTCAAAGTGACCATATCGAGTTCTAAAAGCTGTCTTCTCAACATCTTCTTCCTTGACTTTCAACTGATGAAAACTGAATCTCAAGTCAATCTTCAAAAATACCTGAGCTCCTTGAAATTGATCAAACAAGTCATCTAATTGCGATAATGGATATTTGTTCTTGACGGTCAACTTATTCAACTCTCGATAGTCGATGCACATACACATTGTCCTATTTTTCTTCTTCACAAACAAAATTGGAGCTCCCCATGGCGAAATACTAGGTCGGATAAAACCCTTCCTAAGCAGCTCCTATAAATGAACCTTTAATTCTTTCAACCCGGTGCCATTCGGTAAGGTGCTTTGGATACTGGTTGTGACCCTGGTACTACTTCTATCGTGAACTCAAGCTCTCTTTCAATCAATACGTTGGGTAATTAATCAGAAAAAACATCTAAAAATTCTAAATTACCGGATTGTCTTCTACTAGTGGTCCAAGAATTCGTATGTTGATGATCGAACATAAGAAACCTGAGTAACCCTTCTTTAACATCTTACTTGCTTGAATTGCCGATATCAAGTACGACGGTACGGTCACACCCTTACCCTAAAAAGTAAATTGTTCTTGACCTGACGGGTAGAAACTATCCCATTTTCACTCATAATCAATTCTAGCTTGATTGACCAACAACCAATCCATGCCCAAGATAACATCAAAGTAGTGTCCCACCCTCGTTTTCGGCATGCCAGGCTTTTGTGTGGGCCTGGCTTTTTTTTTTAAAAAAAAGTTGATGAAATGCGACGAATTTTATTGGAAGTGGTGAAAAGGGTATGGTAGGGCCTATTTGAAATGTTCATAATCGCCACCTAACATTTGGGTGTTAGGACCCTTACAAAGACAATTAAAGTAATTCATCTTTGTCTTTTGAAAAAAAAAATAGCTTTTGAGAAAAGTGGACCCTTTAAAAGTGTCACTCTGAATAGTCATGCGAAAACCAGAGATCTTTTAAAATATGGGTTCGGGGACTCGGTTATGTTGAGGGAAGGTGTTAGGCACCCTCGAACATCCGCGCAAGCACAGTTGCCGATTCTAGTGATTTTCAGGATAACGAGGCATAAATGAAAGATAATAGAGTGTAAAGATGTACAAGAAAATAGAAAAAGATGTGATTATGGACGCACCCAAGTGAGAGGTTGCATACGTATCTCAAGTCGAGAATTAGGCCATACGTAGTTCTGTGCTTTGTGTATGTGTAAGCGTGTGCATGTGTTTTGAAAATTTTGGTCGATCTAGACCATGTGAGTGTGAAGTAGTGTTTTGAGCAGAAGATGGTGTAGCTAGGAACTTTTACCTGCATGGTGTAGTCCTAGACTTTAACCTTTGAAGTAGTGAGTTTGAAAAGTGATTTGAGTGAAAAATGGTGTAACTAGGAATTTTGGAAAAGTGATTGAGATTGAAATGAACTTATGCAAACAAGTGAAGAGTGAAGTTTTTTTTTTTTTTTTTTTTTTGTATTTTGCATTTTTTTTCTGTTCTTTTATTCCTATGCCGGGAGTAAGGGTCGGTGCCCAACTTTTAAGAAAATATGAGAACGTACATGTAAGATAAGAAAACTTACCTGATTTTACCTGTGTTGCTTGGAGATCTTGAACAAGGGAGGCATTTGAGTTGAGGGATGTCCTTTTTTTTTGGAATTTTCTTTTCATTCGTTTTTTCTTCTTTTCATTTTTTTTTGGAAGAAAGGGTCGGTGCCTAAATGATTGAAAAGAGATTTTTTTATTTGTTTTGTGCCGGAAGTAAGGGTCGGTGCCCATTAAAAGTGAGAAGACTCACCTGTCTTACCTGTGTTGCATGCAGATTCCAAGCAAAGGTGGCGTTGGAGTTTATTTTGAGAAAGTCCACTTTTTGTATTTTTTTTGTATTTCTTTTTTTTATTATTATTTTATACCGGAAGAAAGGGACGGTGCCCAGGTGACTGAAAAATATGTTTGAATTTCCTTTTATCAAAGTTATTAATCAACTCGATAAGTTAGGCATATTGGGTTTTAATAAAAGTGGAAAGATGAACAAATTTCTATTTATCAAAGTTATTGAACAACTTGATAAACGTGAATATTTGGTAAAAGAAAAAAAAAAGATTTCTTTCTTTTTTTTTTGTTTCTGTTTTTTTTAATTCTTTTTTTTAAAGAAATTTTTTAATATACTAGACTTTATTCCCTTGAAAAAGATCAAAACCCCAAATGAAAGAGATAAAAGCAAAGTTCTACAAAAGTTTATTTTGAGGTGCAGTTTTTTTTTTCACAGCTTTGAGAGAAGTTTTTCAAAAATGGAATGGAGAGGTTCTGGTGTTCCCAATTTTTTGAAATTTTGAGAGAAAGTTTCCAAATGTGTCTAGTTTCCATGGTAGAAAACCATTTTGTAATATCTTTTGTAGATTGGGAGAAATTGAGTTTAGAAGCACCCTTGCTTAGAAAAAGGGACTGCACTGTCGACTGAAATTGGACAATTTTTTACAAAAATTTAACTGATCCAAAAAAAATCAAAAACATTCACAGGGGTAGGTAAGAGGCTATAATTAATGGACAAAAAAATGGAGTGAAGAACAAATATTGAAGTAGTCCAAACAGTGAACGTGATCTAGTGTCACTGCTGTGATGTTTCTGGCAGATTATATGCCTTCTGTGTTTGTGTTTTGAAAATGGATCATACAATTTTTTTAAATTCCAAAAAAAAAAATCACAGACCAATATCATTGAGTTAGGAACACCCTGCACTTGGTTTCATTTGATTTGAATTGAAAATGAATTCGTGGTGATATTTTGATTATCATCACAGCAGTGGACTTTAGCAACATGGACTGTTTGATGCTTTAATGGTGATTGAGGTTGGAGAAGAGAGATGAGGAAGAGATGAGGGAGTGGGGCTGCTCCATCCCCTTGTGTAGATGTGAGGAGTGAGTATTTGTATTGAAAAGAAGAGAAGAGGGAGAGAACTAGAAAAAGAAAAAGAAAGGAGAGTGGGTGACAAAGAAGTGAGTGATAGGAAAAAGAAAAGAAAAGTAATATGAAGATGGGATCCCAACATTGTGTTGGGTGTTTTATTTATTTATTTATTTGTTTGTTTTTCTCTTTTATGAATCCACCGAAAGTGTTATGTAAAAAAAAATTTGTGGAGCAATAGTCATGTGTGGTCGGGTGCATGCGAGATTGTTGACCTTTTGACCCCATAGATTTGACTTGCAATATCTTTTCCATTTGAGGTCAGATTGGGATGATTCAAAAAACGACAGGCTCGTGTCATTGAGTACTTTATTTTTGAAATGATTGGGTTGGGCAAAAATGGGGTGTCTACAGCTGCCCCTCTTTGTCATGTTTTGCGAAGCAAATCGTGACAAAGTAAGAAGACACCCAATTTTGCCTCAACTACTTTTTTGAAATTTTTTTCCTTGAGAAGCATGTACAAGAATACGAGTGATCTCAAAGTCTGGTCGAGATGCCCACATATCTTATGTGGAAAAAATTTACATCGAGCGTAGTTCAGGCAAGTGACACCATGATTGGTGAAGTGTGAAGTAATGTGGCAAAGTAGGTAAGTGAGCGGTGTGCCAAGATAGGCAGTTGGGAATTGGGAGTATTGCCAGTTTAGATAAATAGCTCCGGTGGGGATTGAGAATGTTACCAGAATGGGCGAACGACTTCGCTGGGGATTCGTGTGAGAATCGAATAAAAGAGATATAGTGTAGTCGAGAAGTGCGTAACCGCGTGATCTCGAACTCTAACCAAAAATGTAAAAAGTAAAGGTATGGCCGAGCTCTTAGAGCGGCCAACGTATCTCCTATTTGGGAATCAGACTGAGCGTAGTTCGTGGAATGAAGAGGATGCCATGTTAGGATAGTGAAGAGCAAAACGCCACATCAGGGCATGATTGCAGCGGATATGAGAGAACAAAATGCCACGCGGGGCGTGATCAATGTGAGACAGGAGAGCAAACATAGTTGAAATGGGCTAGTAAGTGAATAATAGTGTATGGATAGATGAAATGATTGCCTCTCATCATTTTGACACAAACATAGTTGGATTTTAGAAATCATGTATGTGCAACATTGAAATTTGTGTAATGTCATGGGGAACAATGGGTTGTTGATGTGTGGCATGCCTTGAGTTGAGGTATTTCTACCCCTGAGAGTGTACTTTCCATATGCTACAGTAGTGGTAGAGCAGCATGTACTTGCGATGATGAGCAGTGTTAGACATTGTAATGATTGATAATGGTCTTGAAGCCTTTTTGGCATGTTCTATCGTGTGTTGTGTCCAAAAGTCCAATGTGATGTCCAAATTGGCTTCAACAAGTTACAAGACAGTCATATCCAATGAATCATGAGATTTTAAAGCAAGATGATGAAAAAAGATTTTTTTCCTTTTTGTTTTTTTTTTTTTAAAAAATGTATGTACTTATACAAAGCAGACAATGCATATATTTAGTAGTGGAGAAACTGCCCCTGTATGGCGTTTTGATGCCTTGCAAGGAGAGACATTTTAGGCAGTGGGTGAAGTATTGACTTTTTGTGAGAGTGACCAAAGGCTCGTGGGTGTATCGGTGGAGAATCAGACTGTTGATAAAGGGTATAGAAACAGTGCATGGACTGGATAGTTGGGAACAACACATATGATTAGCTGCCCATGTATTTATATAATCCTTGACATTCCCTTTTTATTGATGATTTTTGCGATATATATAAGAGCAACGATAAGAAAACTATTACATTTTCATCAACCCACTATTCATTGGTAAAGCCACCCCATCCAACAAATGATCTGAATCACAGGGGCTAGCCGTGTTTCTAAGAACATTTTTCCTAGTCTTTATGGGCTTATTCGTTATCAAGCCGTTTGAGCAAGAAGTAAGCTACAGCCGACACAGCCATCTCAAAAAGAATGCATGCTTCACAAAGTATAATTATCTCACCCAAATCCATGTCGTTCTCCAAACTTTTTTTTATGAGCACCTACACGCCTGAAACAAGATCAAACTTCTGGTCTTGGTCGTAATCGCAAGGCACAATGGTAGAAGACAATAACTATGAGTATGGTAAGGAGAGAGAAGTGAGTGAAAGATGAGAGAGTGAGGAGAGAGAGGGGAAGAGATGCAGAAATGAGAGGGGGAGTTGCAGCTTGAGAAGAAGGAAAAGAAGAGAAATGACGGAGGGCAGGTTTTATGCTCTTTCCTTTCCCTCTCCACTGACAATTTCTCTCTCTCCCTGTCTCTTCTCCTTTTTCTTTTTTCTTTTCTCCTTCTCTCTTTTCTCGTGGCCGACAATCTCTCTCTCCCCACTTTTCCTTTTTTTGACTTTTCTATTTTTTTGTGTGTGCCGATACTCTCTCTCTCCTCTTTTCCTTTTTCTTTTTATATTTTTTTTGTTTTTTTTTGTTTTGTTTTGAAAAAGTAAGAATGTATTAGAAGGTAGAGTAGCCTAATTACTTGGCAACAAGATGATTTGGATAGTTGCAAATATGTCGGTACTGCTTGGACTTAATAATATCAATGTTTGCAATTTTGACTTACACGTGCTACCATTGTATCGAATTAGGCCTGAATGAAGGATTAGAAATGATCAAGCATATCATGTTGGCCTTTGAGCTGATTCAGATTGATGATAGCAAACACAAGTGGATTATGAAAGTGATGATAAGGGAGTAGAATCCTCATTTTAGAAAGTGCACTTATGTTAGTAACAAGAGATAGTATATCCATAGCTGATTCTTAAATTGATAGCCCAATGTGAGGGTACATTGCATAAGAAGCAAAAATAGTGCTAAGGAGGATTTTTTTTTAATATTAAAAGTTACAATGATACAAATGTATATTTAGATTTTGATGAGTGGGAACAGAGTTCTGCCAACGTGAGCCTTCCTTCCAGAGGTCGAATGCTGACGAAATCCTACGCGTTTTTCAGCAACCATATAGATCTTATAGTCCGTTCCACAGAACACTGGGTTAATGTTCTTCAAGGCTTACTTCTGAGGACAATACCGTCCTGGGATGCTTACCCTCCCATTTTCCCTATAAAATAGTACCCAAAGGTCCAAACCACACTAAGCTAGTGGAGGGACATGCGTAGTAAGACATGTGGGCTCAATCCCACGCACACTCGACATACAGGGACTACCTCAAATACGGACCATGATGTTCATTCCTTTTTTTTTTGAAATTTTGTTTTTTGATTTTTAAAAAAAAAAACAAAAAGAGCCTTAGTTCTAAGGCACATACCACCTCATGACTTTTTTTCTTTTCCTTTTACAGACATGTGACTCTCCATCATGTCAATTAAACCCAAGAAGGAGCTTTGAGCTAAGTTATTGGTAGTGAATAAAGAGTAAGGATCAATAGATGGAGTAGGTGCTTTTGATGAACTTGCTTGAAGATTTATGGGGAGATTTGGATATCTTAGGACCTCTGGTTTTTCCGTTTGATCCAAGGGAATCTGGGACTTGTTAGATTGTGAGTGTTGGACTAGATTACACCAACAGGAGCAAGTTGTAGTAACAAAGGTGGTATGGGCAGGACGAGAGACTGGAGAAATTGTGTTACGAGTAGCGAGATCCAACGGACTTGGAGAAGTCTGGTGGTTGCTGCTAGATTGTAAGGACCGGACTGGAGAAATTTTGTTGGGAGTAGCAAGATCCAACGGACTTGGAGAAGTCTGTTGGTTGCTGCTAGATTGTAAGGATCAGACTAGGTAAATTGTGTTGGGAGTAGCGAGATCCAACGGACTTGGAGAAGTCTGGTGGTTGCTGCTAGATTGTAAGGACTGGACTGGAGAAATTGTGTTGGGAGTAGCGAGATTCAACAAACTTGGAGAAGTTTGGTGGTAGTTGCTAGATATTAAAGATCGGATCAAATTAGACCAAGGAGAGGTTGTACAAATTTGAGTAACAGGGGGAATATGGGTAGGGCTAGAGATTTCAAAGGAGATTGGAGCAGTTGTTGTTGGAGAAATGAGATTGGAACAATTATGAAGAATTTCTATGTCGTGATCTAGATCTTCCATGGCATAAGGCTCTAGGGATTGTTTGGGTGACTCTTCTTTTGACTGAGATTGGAGTTGTGAAACCTGTTTGTTCAGTTCTAGAACTTGTTGTTCGAGAAAAAAGATGTAAGAAATACAACCCAAAATGGGATCCTAAAGTCTAGATGTGGCTTCATACACAAGGGAGCAGATAGTTTGTCGATGGTCTGCCTCGGATACCTTTCCAATAAGGCGTAGAAAGCTCGTGCTTCCGAAAAACTTGTGAATGGCTTCATAATCCCTCACACTTTCTGGATACTGAAAGTAGGGAGCCATGGAACAATCACTTCTGCACCGTCTTCTATTATATACACAAGCGCCACAACGATTTGTGTTAAAAGCCATTTTTGGTACAATTTTCTGCTCCTCTTCTCGATCTCTCTGGGAAGCTCCTATACGGGGCTTGTTTTAGATCTTAGGTTGAGTAAGTTTTTTTTTCGAGAAAAAGACGAGTTTCTGCCAAGAGGTAGAAGGAAGAGGAGGAGAGTGAGACAGAAAGAGGTTCATTAGAGTGAGAAGGAAAGAGAGTGAAGGGGATATGGAGGGTCTTTAAAGGGAGAGGAAGAAAGAGGGGGAATAGATCCGCGAGGGGGGACAAGGAAAAGGGGGCAGGTGGAAAAATAAAAAAGAAAGAGAGAGAGAGCGGGTCAGTGAGAGTGATAGAGAGAGAGAGGTCGTTGAGAGTGAGAGAGAGAGAGAGCCCACATGGAGAGAGAGAGAGAGAGAGAGAGGGGTCAGTGAGAGTGACAGAAAGAGAGCGAGAGAGGGGTCAGTGAGAGTGATAGAAAGAGAGCGAGAGAGGGGTCAGTGAGAGTGACAGAGAGAGAGTGATGTATAAACATTGATGCATATGTAGAGAATGAGAGCATGTGGAGAGGCTAATGTCTAATACAAACTTAAATTAGGCCTGGTCCCCAAACCTTCAAACCCCCAGCGCCTAAGCACTTTCTCAGGTTGGTGGTTCGAGCGGGAGAGTTTTCTGTGCGGTATCGACGGTGACACCACGACGGCAATGCCACATACTCATCTCCCTATCTAATCTTACAAGGTTTCTTCTTGAAGAAGGGGTATGTTATGCTTGCATGCTAGTGTGTAGTATGTATAGTGATTTAGGCATTGGCCTTTGCAAATTTTGGCATTGGCCTTGCAACTTTATTTCAGTCTGAGTTGTGAACACCTGTACATAAGAATACGAATTCATAAAAGAAAAGGTATAACAAAATTATCAGTAAAAAGAGAAATGCCCCATTGTAATAAAAATTGCTGAAGTGACGGCCTGAGTCCTCTTAAGTGTGAAATCCCCAGCAGAGTCGCCAGCTGTTGCGCTCGCGTTTTCGGCATGCCAGGCTTTCGTGTGGGCTTGGCTTTTTTTGAAAGTGGGTGAAATGCAACGAATTTTATTGGAAGTGATGAAAAGAGTATGGTAGGGCCTATTTGAAATGTTCATAATCGGCACCTAACATTTAGGTGTTAGGACCCTTCAAAGACAATAAAAGTAATTCAACTTCGTCTTTTGAAAAAAAAAATAGCTTTTGAGAAAAGTGGGCCCTTTAAAAGTGTGACTCTGAATAGCCATGTGAAAACCAAAGACCTTTTAAAATATGGGTTCGGGGACTCAGTTATGTTGAGGGAAGGTATTAGGCACCCTTGAATATCCGCGCAAGCACGGTTGCCAATTCTAGTGATTTTCATGATAACAGGGCATAAATGAAAGATAATAGAGTGTGAGGATGCACAAGAAAAAAGAAATAGATATGGTTATGGCTGTACCCAAGTGTGAGGTTGCATACGTATCTCAAGTCGAGAATTAGGCCATACGTAGTTCTGTGCTTTGTGTATGTGTGAGTGTGTGCATGTGTTTTGAAAATTTTGGTCGATCTAGACAATGTGAGTGTGAAGTAGTGTTTTGAGCAGAAGATGGTGTAGCTTGGAACTTTAACCTGCACGGTGTAGTCCTAGACTTTAACCTTTGAAGTAGTGAGTTTGAAAAGTGATTTGAGTGAAAAATGGTATAACTAGGAATTTTGGAAAGTGATTGAGATTGAAACGAACTTATGCAAACAAGTGAAGAGTAAAGTGTTTTTTTTTGTATTTTGTATTTTGTATTTTTTTTCTGTTCTTTTATTCCTATGCCAGGAGTAAGGGTCGGTGTCCAACTTTTAAGAATATATGATAAAGTGCATGTATGATAAGAAAACTTACCTGACTTTACCTGTGTTGCTCGGAGATCTTGAACAAGGGAGGCATTTGAGTTGAGGGATGTCCATTTTTTTTTGGTATTTTCTTTTCAATCTTTTTTCTTCTTTTCTTTTCTTTTTTTTTTTTTGGAAGAAAGGGTCGGTTCCCAAATGACTGAAAAGGGTTTTTTTTTTTTTATTTTGTGTCAGAAGTAAGCGTTGGGGCCCATTAAGAGTGAGAAGACTTACATGTCTTACCTGTGCTGTTTGCAGATCCCAAGCAATGGTGGCGTTGGAGTTTATTTTGAGAAAGTCCACTTTTTGTATTTTTTTTGTCTATCTTTTTTGTTTTTTTTTTTATTATTTTATACCGGAAGAAAGGGACGGTGCCCAGGTGACTGAAAAAGATGTTTGAATTTCCTTTTATCAAAGTTATTAATCAACTCGATAAGTTAGGCATATTTGGTTTTAATAAAAGTGTAAAGATGAACAAATTTCTATTTATCAAAGTTATTGAACAACTTGATAAACTTGAATAATTGGTAAAAGAAAAAAAGGATTTCTTTCTCGTTTTTTTTTTGTTTCTGTTTTTTTTTTATTCTTTTTTTTAAAAGAAGTTTTCTAATATACTAGACTTTATTCATTTGAAAAAGATCAAAACCCCCAAATGAAAGAGATAAAAGCAAAGTTCTACAAAAGTTTATTTCGAATTGCAGTTTTTTTCATAGCTTTGAGAGAAGTTTTCCAAAAATGGAATGGAGAGGTTCTGGTGTTCCCAATTTTTTGAAATTTTGAGAGAAAGTTCCCAAATGAGTCTAGTTTCCATGGTAGAACCCATTTTGCAATATCTTTTGTAGTTTGGGAGAAATTGAGTTTAGAAGCACCTTTACTCAGAAAAAGGGACTGCACTGTCGACTGAAATTGTACGAATTTTTACAAAAACTAAACGGATCCAAAAAAAATAAAAAATTCACAGGAGTAGGTAAGAGGCTATAGTCCAAACAGTGAACGTGATCTGGTGTCACTGCTGTGATGTTTCTGGCAGATTATATGCCTTTTGTGTTTGTGTTTTGAAAATGGATCATACAATTTTTTTTTAAATTCCGAAAAAAATCACAGACTAATATCATTGAGTTAGGAACACTTTGCACTTGGTTTCATATGATTTGAATAAAAAATGAATTCGTGTTGATATTTTGATTATCATCGTAGCAATGGACTTTAGCAACATGGACTGTTTGGTGCTTCATTAGTGATTGAGGTTGGAGAAGAGAGATGAGGAAGAGATGAGGGAGTAGGGCTGCTCCCTCCCCTTGTGTAGATGTGAGGAATGAGTATTTGTATTAGAAAGAAGAGAAGAGGGTGAGAAGTGAAAAGAAAAAGAAAGGAGAGTGGGAGACAAAGAAGTGAGTGATAGGAAAAAGAAAAGAAAAGTAATATGAAGATGGGATCCCAACATTGTGTTGGGTGTTTTATTTATTTATTTATTTTTTTTTTGTTTTTTCTCTTTTATGAATCCACCGAAAGTGTTTTGTCAAAAAAAAAATTTGTGGAGCAATAGTCATGTGTGGTCGGGTGCATGGGAGATTGTTGAACTTTTGACCCCATAGTTTTGACTTGCAATATCTTTTTCATTTGAGGTCAGATTGGGAAGATTCAAAAAACGACATGCTCGTGTCAATGAGTACTTTATTTTTGAAATGATTGGGTTGGGCAAAATGGGGTGTCTACAAGTAGTTTACTATCAATGGAATCAAATCGACGCTAAAGACCTTATCACCTATCTTGATCTCACACGACTTGAGTACCGAAGAAGTTACTAACGGTTCACTAATAGGCAAATGATACACACAAATCATATCCTAGCGGTTCAGACTTAACGGTTAAATGCTTAACAAAACCACAAGACACAAATGAATGCGTTGAACCAGAATCCATAAGTATACGTGCAGGATATGAACAAATAGGAAGAATACCTTATATGACTGTATCATTCGTATTCCCTGGTCTGAGCTGAAAATATCAACCTTCTTGTTGCGCGATTACCTTATATGACCCGTTTGGTACACTCAAAGCTCGGTACTCATTCCCGATTGTCTCCTACTCGGATAGTTCTTTGCTATATGCCCCGGTTGTCTACACTCAAAATATTTTCCTCTCATCTCCAGGTTATAGCTTTTGGTGTTCGAGGTTGTGTTCGCTATAGTCATATTCGTTCAAAGGACAACTCCTGGCTATGTGCCCTAGTAGCTTGCAAAGATAGTAGGTGCTCAGTTGATAGCAAGCCCCTTGTGTCACAGGTTACATGTTGGGCATAACGGTCTCGAGTCTCCAATGAATGTACTCCCTCCTTTGCTACCCACATATGATCCCGAACTTTTCATAAACGGTTTCTTTGCATTCCCCTGACCCTTGCTCTTATTGTCATTGGCTCTCTTCCCTTGTTGTCTTTGTTGATATCGATTGACACTTTTCTTTGCGATACAGGCAGCTTCCTCTACTAGAGAAATAATCGGGTGTTGTAGCATATCAACACGGCTACGGATATTATCCCTAAGCCCTTCCTCAACTTACGAGCTTTATCCTCATCAGTCGGAATGGCAGTTTTCCCAAAACGTAACAAAGAATTATAATGAGAAACGTACTCACTCACAATCATATCTCTCTGGACTAAACTCGCAAACTCTTGATGTTTCTGAGTATGCGATGATCACAAAAAGAATTGCTTGTTGAATTCGACTTTAAATGCTTCCCACATAGTTGGTTTCCCTTGCTCAAGCACATTATTCCACCAATCCAATGCTTCTCCCATCAACGTATCAGATGCACAAAGAATTTTCTCTTCATCAGTGCATATCACAGTATGGCAAATGTCACTCCATGTCCATCATCCAATGATCAGCCAAGTCTATGTCAACTTGTTTATTATACAAAGTCGGTTTCCATTTATGGAATTGTTCTACGATTGTGTGTTGAGGTCGTGGTACTGATGGTGCATTTATGTAATGAACTTCAACTGGTGGGACCTAAACATTCATCTGATCTCGTTCACTTACAGCTTGAACAAAATTTCCCACCATATTCACTATTTGATCCATCCGTGAATGCGGTGACAACTCTCTTATCGTCTCAATCATGGCAGTTCAAATGTTCACCCTGTTGAGTACAATGCATAATGACTATGCATGATATGCCACAAGATATATATGTGCACAGTTTGTCATAACAAACAATAGATGCAAACATACGAAGCATCTCTACAATGACACAATATTATCATCATAAACATACATTCCACTTGACGTCACTCAGCATATAATAGCCCTTGTTCCTAAGGCTCTAAACTTAAGCTCTGATACCACTAAATGTCACAGCTCGGTCCCACAATAACAGAACCGAAGCCCGTGGCATGCCATTGAGGCTCTTTCTACTCATTTCAAATTGTAGCAGTGGAGAAAAGAACCTTAAAGATAATGATGAGCAGTCGCTCCTTTAAAATGATACACTCGAAGTTAGTAAAATTCGTATAAATTTGAAAACGTAATTATATTTTAAAATAAATGAATTTATATTCAAAGGGGTCCCAAAGTTGCCCTAAAAACCAATCAAACCATTTAAATGATTCTCGAAAAGGGTATAAAAAGTTTTCATGCAATGGCCATTTCGACTGGTCGAGATGTCCCGTTCGACTTGTCGAGTGACCCCTCAGCAACAATCCTTCATAGCAAATGGCACTTCAACCGGTCGAACTGTCCCCTTTGACCGGTCGAATGACCCCCTGACAGCAATCCTTCTTGCACTAGGATATTACCTAAGGTCACGCGACCCTTGCGATCGTAACATATCTCAAACCTTAAATCTAAAATTTAAGTCTACAAGTAAGACATGCAAAACACGAACTCGAGGGTTCGGATTCATAACAACTTAACCAACCCATTCCATGTTCTCCAAGTCAATACAAACGTAGTTCTAGTTTACTTGAAGATAATTCCTTTCAACACTTGGAAAAGAAATAAAACAAATACAAGGCTATTATCCACTTTTATTACAAAACTACGAGTTGAACGTGATGAGTCACCTTCTAGGTAAACTCCCAATACCTCGGGATCACTTCTCTGATTCCTCACCAGTATTCATACTTGCAATGGTTATTTGAATAACCACACATATTTGATTTATTTAAGCTAACGCTTAGTGAATAAAATAACAATGCACCTATGAATGAAAAACATGCTCGCATTCATATCTCTACATTTTATACTAGTCTCCGGAGTCTCGTGTGTACGTTCCATACTCCTTATCCATGACTCTTCGCCAATAAGTCCACGCAAAAAGATAAGATACACGTTTCTTTTCTTCAAACGTGTGACCTTATGCCTATAACGGCTCCTCAACGATGGCTTGGTACCACGTGTTCCTTTGACCCAAATACCAACTAAACATGATTAAATACATTTCACCGTACTTTTGACATAATCCAAACATTTCATCGTACAACTGGGCTACACAATATATATCTATATAGTAACTCATGTTTTTTTCATACAAAACATGAATATATGTCAAGAAATCATTCTAAACACGTAGTTGAATCACTCACCTCTGATTTACGCTGCTAAAATACGATCCAAGGAAAACCCGAGTACAAAGAACGTGTAGTAATCCTTCTAATAGAATTCATATCGATCAGAATTCTAATTATCAACTTTTTAGGAAAATTATTGAAAAAGGGTTTTCGAAAAACTTAGCCAAACAAGGCCTAACGGATATCAAAATGAAGCCTTACCTTAAGGAGTTCGAATATGAAATCTGGGGAAATACAAATGGATAGAAGGTTGTCGATTTGTGCCGGAAAGCTCTAAGCAACCAAATCCCCAAATCTCATCTCTTGAATTTCTAATTTAGGGTTTGAACTAATGAAAATATCTCATGAGTTTATATATAGGCACGACTCTTCAGAATTATGGTTACCTCCTCGCGAGTTCTCAAAACTTCTAATCAGTCTTCAAAACTTTCTACATAGCTTCACGAGTGAAAACTAAAAATTATAGAAGTTGTCGCCTAAATTCCGTTTGTGTGCTAAACGCAAATTTTTACATGGTATTATGAAATTGCTACTTAGCCTACCAATTCTAAAGCGTGTTAATTTGTCCTCAACCGGATGTTAAAATTGATAACAGAAATATAATCTAAACCAAATAATAATACAGAGAGTGAAATACACAAGTAAACATTTTTTTTTAGATAAACATTTAAGTTATTCCACAATGAACGTCTCATACTCGGAGAGACTTCACAACATCAAAAACTCATTCAAGACCGTCTCAAAGGGTTCTCTAACACAGACACCCAACTCAACTCGTGAGTCAAAATTTACTCACACATGTGCCAAAATGCACAACACATCACATTATTACGCATGACAATGTAATGAAATGTAATAACACAATTACAGCTGTTATAAACCATGCCTATATGACTAACCGACATTGGAGTACCTTCAGCAATTTGAATGGTTGGTGTATGAGCAACAGAGATTGTGGTAAAAAAAAGAGTAGGATTCAGTGTTATATGGTTACAACAGCCAGAGTAAAAAAACCAAGATGAATAACCTGAAGTTACGGAGAAAGTACTGGGAGTGGGATTACCAGATTGAGCAATAAATTATTTGACAATATCTTCCACATGAGAGGCAGTAAGCCCTTCGACAAAAGCATTAGAGGATGAGTGATCGACTGTAGTAGCAGCAGATTTGGAGGAACCACCGCGAGGCATGGAGTGTTGTTTGGCAAGATATTGTAAGTAGTCATACTGAAGATGACCTGGACCTTGCTTACAGCAGTATTTACAAGTTCGAACATGACAATCCAAAAGAGTGTGACTACCTATTTTGCAGTAGTTACACCATGGTTTGGAGGAGCCAGAGGTTGGGGGTGATGTTGTTGGGATTGAGAATGATTCTTGGATTAGTAATTAGATTGTGAACGATTTTTGGGTGGATACCCCTGATGAGTAGCATGGACAGTGTCGAAAGGCGGTCCTTTGGGAGCAGCGAGAACACTATCAATAGCAGGTTTCTGCGAGTACCAAGACGAGTTTCCTCAGAGAGAAGTTCAATGACTGCTTGATCTAGAGTCAGTAATGGACTTCGATGAAGGTGTGATGCGCAAACATGTTCAAAATCATAAGTAAGAGCCATTAAAAAGAGAACCAGGAGTTGGTGATCTCGATAGGAAGAGAACTCTCAGCATAGTTGCATCTGTAAATTCAAGCTTGGAAGACATGAGCTGATCCTAAACATAATGTATTTCAGAGAGAAAACTGTTGATTGTTTACCCGAGTTGTTGCTTCATGCGATGGAGAGTGCTTAAGAATTTATATTGGTGAGCTAGATTATCAGTGGTATAACGCTTGGCTAGAAAGTTCCAAAGAGATTTGGCAGTGATGAATCTACCAAACTGGAGACTGATAGAGGGAGCGCAAGTGTTACGGACCCACGTGGTGATCTTGTGGTTTTTGCTATCCTAATCCTCAAGTCATTCATTGAATTTGACTTGAGTTTCTTCTTCGGCCTGAGTAGGTTTAGTAATATCACCTGTGATAATGCGCCAAAGTTTGTGTCCCTGAAGAAAATTGGACATGGCTAGAGCCCAGAGTATATAGTTGGATCCATCCATAATGATGGAGATGCATTGAGAAGATTCGTTGTGCTCTATAAGGAATAAGAGATAGAAATGGGGTAGAACGGTCTACTATACTAGAGCCTGGTCGGGTTGGATCCAAGATTTTTCGGGTTGGATCCAAGATTTGGATATAATTTGGGGCGTGTCTATGATTGGTGAGTTTGTATATAATTTGGGATGTGTCTATATTTGGTGGTTTGAGGTCTGATGGCAACAATGGCGATCATTGGGGATAGTGATGACGAGCGGTGGGATTGGTGGTCACTGTAGGAGACAGTGGTGGTGATGCAGAAGTAGTGGTGTTGAGGGCGGAGATCTAATGATGGATTAGTGGTGATAGGGGTTTAAATTTGGGCAGAAATTGGTCGAGGGTTTGAGAGAGCAGGGGTGGGAGGGTTCTGGGCAGAGATTGGTCGAAGATGGTGGTGGTATTTGCGGCAGTAGTGATGGTGAGTGGGAGTGTGAGAGCGGCAGTGATGATGGTGGTTCGTGATGATAATAGTGATTGTAACATTGATGCAGATTAGGGTTAACTCTTTAACATGTAGATTGGGGTTGCTATGATGGATTTTATTATAACATGCTGAAGGGTAGCGAATGGGGTGGGGTAAAGATTTGCAGCGGCGACAAGAAGGGTCCGATGGGTCTGTTTGGTTGGAGATTCGGTGATCTGGGTTTGAATTTGGGTAGAATAGGAGGATTAGGATATGATGATGTTGGGTTTGATTAGAATACGTTTAATGATGTGGGGATTTTTGTCCAGAGAAGAAGAGGAGTTGCACAGATGGAGTTTTGGATAGTATAGGGCATGTTTGGTTGGTGGTTTGATGATGATAGTGACTAGAGCAATGGAAAAGATCACCAGAAACTGTATGGCTCTGATACCATGAAAGAGATAGAAGGAATACAATCTATTGTATTGTATATTGATGATTAAAGTGTACAGAGAGCAGCCTTTATATAGGCTAAGGATAGTATAGTACAAAGTGTATTACAAGGTAGTACGAAGGGAACCTAGACAACAAGTGTGGTAAGATACAAAATAATTTTAATAAGGAAAGTATTCTAACATTATAATTGGAGAAAAAATAGTAAGAGAGACTTAAAAATTGACTTATGGCTAAGCCAATAAATAAGGAAGAAATAGCCTTGCCAAACAGTGTCATTGCAAGCGGAAGTTCATCTTCCAACCTCACAACACGTGTTATATATATGTACTCTGAGAATCAATCCATTGCCAAACATGTTGCAAGGGGTGTCCACGGGTCAGGTGGGTCGGGTTTGACCCCACCCGGTCAACCACCCGAACCCCCATCGGGTTGGGTAAACAACACCTGCCTTCCATCCACTTAGTCGGGTGAAACCGACTCATCGGGCTCGGGTGAGTCGGTTCAGATTCGGGTGGAAACCAACCATAAACTCTAATTTGTGAACTTTTGCCTATTTTAAGACTCAAAAGTTTCTGATCTGAACTTTTAGCTATACAACAGATATCTATATCTATATATACATGCACATTCAAAGTTTTGTTAGAAAGTCTGTAATTAAAAATACATATTTTTACAACATGATGTGTAGAAACTATAGATACAAATTAAAAAATTCCTAATGTGTAGAGTCTAGATCTACAAATATGGGAGAGAACAAGCAGGGATGTATCATAGAAGGACAAGAAGAGAACACGAAGAAGAAGAAGAAGAATCAAGAAGAAGAACAAGAAACCCGAGAGACTGAGGTGCATGAGAGATCGATTGAGAGATGCCGAGGTTCATCGATCTCCAAGCTTCATCGACGGCACAAGAGGGCAATGACCTCAGAGGGGAAGACCGGCAACGGTGGCTGGTGATCAGTGGTGAGATCGCACCATATGGATCTCCATGTCAAGGTTCATCGATCTGTATTAGCTTCTTTATGTGTACTGATGTGTGAGAGAATGAGAAACAGAGGGAATGAGAGGCTATGTTCTTCTCTTGTATTTGATAAAAAGTAAAATTCTAGGGGTTTTATTAGTTATTCGAATCGGGTCGGGTCGGTTATTGTCGGGTTCAGAATTGTAAAACCGAGAACTATTCAATAGCATTCAGGTCTTGTCCTTTCCAAACCGTGACTCATCCAATAATCCACCAAAACAATCCAATAGCCTTCGGGTCGGTCGGGTTGGCCGGGTTCGGGTTTCACTTGGACAACCCTACATGTTGCAATCCTACATTTTCTATGACTGTTACAAAGATAGGTATAAAGTGGGAGACATAGTCTACATGCTAAAACTTCCATTATGTATAATACTATATACATATACATATTATTATAATATTAAATCGTATATAGTGAGAGACTAAGTCTCCACTATTCCTTGTTTTTTTTTTATTTTTTTTTTTTATATTGGTAAAACAATCCAACGGTTTAAACAACAAATGATGTTAGTAACTCACTACTCTTAATTACTATTAGCATCAATTGTAACTTAGTAATAAAAGCTTATGATTTGTATTTTAAAATATCATTAAAATGTAACAATCCCCCACTATTCGAAAATACAAATTTGTAAAAGTTTTTCCTCCTTTTTTTAATTACACATGCAAACGGCTCCAACAGTACTTTTGTGAGCCCACAAGTAGAAAAATGGGATTTATATTTATGTATGTGTTATTTATATATGTTGTGTGTGTATATATAGTATATTATGTGTAGTACATATACACTTATATAAAAACCCTAGCTTCCATATAATAAAGAAAGGAAAGGGAAAAAGAAAAGAGAGAACATATGTTAGATAGCAAGAGAAAAAGAGAAGAAAATAAAGAAAAGAGTTGAAGAAGAAGGAAACCAAAACTTTGCTTTGCATATTCATCAACCCTACAGCCCTAATTAGGTGAGTTAATCATACACATGTGGTTTATATATATACACATATGCATATATATATATATATACATGCACAAATACGTTACTTTGATCATATGTTGTTTGATTTGAATATATGTTTCATGAGATTCATTATATTTCATGGATCCATAACTTATGTAAGTTAATGTTTATGTAATCTCACGTGAATGAGAGAAACCATTTGTTTAGGTCATTGACTCTTACATGTTTCATTCTTTTTATGGTTGTGTTAGTGTAAATATTGGTGCTAAAGTATCAAATCTTGAAATTGGAGAAATTCTCAATTTTTTAGGTGGCTATTAATAAAAAAAATTTTGAATTTTTCCGTCGCATATTTTAAGATTCTACTTGAATTGGCCCATGTAAAACGTAATTCTGGACAATTTACGTGTAATAGAGTTTTTCCCAATTCTGCACCGTTTGGGCAGAAATTTATGATTACAGTTGCAGTGAACAAATATCTCATTGAATATTTTAAGATATGGAGAATATGATTTCTTATTACATGTTTCATGTATGTTAATATTAAATGTTTTGTTGAGGTAACTGTACCTGAAATAATTGGTTGTATATTGTGAAAATTATGATAAAAGGTGATACGCCCAAAACTGGCTCTATCCTATGACCGAGTGGTTGAATTCAGCAGCCGGTCCTTGTCCCGAACAAATCATGCACAGTTCCTTGGACAAGGCCTGAGCGGTCTAGTCTGTCCAAGACTTCCCGACCGGTATATGCACGAAGCCCGACCAACAGGTCGGGAAGGCAGCGCAGGCACGACCTATCACAGGGACAGCTCACCTTGGCCACGAGATACACCCCAGAATATTCCAGATAGTTTCCTATTCAAACTAGAAGACTAATGGAAAGTGCACATTGTTTCCTATTCCAATTAAAAAACCCCCACAATTAATGCCAAACATTCCTGAATGGATTATATTTCCTTATCCATGTATGAGTAGGTCTCTTGCATCTATAAAAGAGACCACTCACCCCTATAGAAAGGGGGAGGATGAACTTTCGGTCTATACAGCACCTCTATAGCAGTCATTATCTCGCCCGGTCGACCTACGATAGCTCCAAACTATTGTTGGTTCACCACAGGTCCCCGACTTTTTACAGTATAGTGAAGTGCATAGACACATAGGAGGACGTAGGTTCCTTCATTAACAGGGCCAAACCACATACAAAACATTGGTCTCTCACTCTCCCTCTCTCTACTTAATATGCTCTAATTTGCTTTAACCAAATTTTGGCATCATCAGCTTGGCACCGTCTGTAGGAATCTACAGATTTCTCGAAGAACAAATCTCTTAGTTGATAATCATGTCTCCGAAGAAGGGTAAGAAAGCTGCGCAGCGGGCTGGCTGGGCTATCCCGCGCGGCCCCGACGGTCCTGACACCGCAGCAGATCACTGCAACCCTCACACAACTCTTAAAGATCCAACGTTAAACCCAACAGTAGATTGAAGCCCTGCTGGCTCAACAAAGTAACCTCCAGTGGCTGGGAAACCACCCGGGAATGTTGCATACGGTTGGGAAGCGATCTTGACCAGACAACGTGCCCGAGCAAACTCGTCCCGCGTTGAGGGTGCCACAGACATTAGCGGTAGGCGGGCTACCCGAGAGGAGAGGCAGGAGCATATGGCCCGGGAATCAGTCTAGGGTCACTCAGTCAAGAGCTGAGGTGGCCTTGGGCACATAATCAGCCGGAGTCATAGCTGAGCCCGATCCCAGAGGACAATAGCCAAGAAGAAGAAGCCTCTTCCACCAACCCGACCAACCCCCCGGATACCGGTCGGGAAGGAGTGGTGGCCTATCTCAAGGACTTGTAGAAACAAATTGATGGAATGGCTGAAAAGCTAGGCTAGAACCCTACTCAGAATCATTCCAATACCGAGATAGAGTCACCGTTCTCCAGCCAGATCACGAGGTTCGCCATCCCGCGCAAATTTGAACAGCCTCGCCTAGATTCTTATAACTGCTCGGGAAGCCCGGTCGACAACGTCTAGACCTACAAGGCTCAGATGGCCTTGGCCACCAACTCCGATGAACTACATTGCCTGGCCTTCCCCAGCACTTTGAAAGGCCCGGCCGCCCAATGGCTTTACTCCTTGAAGCCTTGATCGTTCCGCAATTTTGAACAACTCAGCAAGCAGTTCATCGACCAGTTCATCGGTATACATGAACGACCAAAGCCGAACATGTAGCTACTGACAGTCAGACAAAGGGATAACGAGTCCCTTAAGGAGTTCACCGATCGGTTCAATCAGGAGAAGCTCAGAATCTATGATCTTGATGAAATAGCCGCAATTATAGCCTTCTGCTCGGGAGTTCAACACACCAAGTGCGCCACGTTGTTTCACAGAAACCGACCGGCAACCTTAGTTGAACTCGCAGAGAGGATTGGAAAATACATTGACACTGAAGAGTTTCTAAAGACCAAAGACCCCAAGCAAGAAAGCTACGAGCCTTCCAGAAGTAAGCGGAAGCGAGAACAGCCTGGGAAGAACAATGTGTAGAAGCCCAGTAGTTCTAGCAGTTCCTCCATTTCACAGCGGTTTGAGTCCGGCCGCCTCGACCCGACCTCTAGTTTGCATCGGTCTGAGTCCGGTAGCCCCGACCCGACCTCCAATTTGCAGCAGTCAAGTTCCAGTGATCCCGACCTTGCCTCCAACTCAGACTAATCAGGAGACCGGTGATCCTCACTCAACCTCCTAACTTCATCCATCTAGATGAGCCCGACTACAGTGGTACTTGCCCGATCATCGCATGAGACTCCACAGACTGTCAAAGAGCTCTTGTAAAGACCTCGGTATTACACCTGAGGCACCTCAAAAGACCTCAGGCCACACCCAAGGCACATTAAAAGACCTTGGGCTCAACCCCGAGGTAACCAAAGACCACTGTTACGCAGTTGACAAAACACCTCAGGATGACACCTGAGGCATAAAAGACCTCGGGACCACACCCCAGGTACAAAAGACCTCGGGCTAACACCCGAGGCGAAAGACCTCGGGGTCACACCCGGGGCACCAGCTTCGCTTAGGTCCACAACCTACGATGAGGCAAATCCCCCTAAGTGGCTGATGATGGCAAGCTTCAAAAGACCCTGCAACCACCCATGTTCCAGGTCGGTTACCTACAGTCATAGCCTCTACAGACCCCTCCTTAACGAAAGCTTAGGGGGCAAGAAGGCATAATGAACTAAACAGGCAATCACACCAGGTATTTTCAAGCCTTGGGGTTAACTAAGTCAAACTCTTAGACAACCCGGGTGCCTATAGTACTCACAGGCAATAACTCCACTTAGGTCCAAACCGACGATGGAGGTGACTAAAACCTCTTAGGCTAGCCCACGATAGAGGATCAAAAAGTCCCTAAAGTAACTCTTTAGGTCGGCTCCACCAACATGGTCAAACTCTTCTCCCAACAATTTTGACGAAGGCTAATTGGGCGGAAGATAACCATCCTGGGGAGTTAACATGAAAGGACCCTAAAGCAATACGCTTTAGGTCGGCTTTTCCAACGTGGTCAAATTATTTTGCCTGTAACCTTGACAAAGGTTTATGGGTAGAAGATAACCATCTTGGGAGCTAACTCAAGCAGAAGACTCCGAATTAAGCTGAGTCTCAACTCCCAGCCAATTCCTAAGCACTTAAAAACTCTGAGATAAGCCGTCTCGACTCTTAGCCAGTTCCCAAGAACTCACAAGACTCAGAAGCTCCAAGGCAGCTTCCCCGTGCACTCATACAACAGCAAGTGGCATCAAACATATTTCCAAACTTGCCCCTATATGGCATCAAGCTAACCTTGGAAATGGGGGGCAGCTGATACGCCCAAAACTGGCTCTATCCTATGATCGAGTGATTCAACTCAGCAGCCAGTCCTTGTCCCGAACAAATCATGCACAGTTCCTTGGACAAGCCTCAGCTCGAGTTGTCTAGTCTGTCCGAGACTTCCCGAGCGGTATATACACGAAGCCCGACCAACAAGTCGGGAAGGCAACGTAGGCACGGCTTGTCGTAGGGACAGCTCACCTGGGCCACGAGATACACCCTAGAATATTCCAAACAGTTTCCTATTCAAACTAGAAGACTCATGGAAAGTGCACATTATTTCCTAATCCAATTAGGAAACCCCTATAATTAATGCCAAACAATCCTGATTGGATTATATTTCCTTATCCATGTACAAGTAGGTCTCTTGCATCTATAAAAGAGACCACTTACCCCCATAGAAAGTGGGAGGATGAACTTT
This sequence comes from Hydrangea macrophylla, assembly GCA_033977485.1. NCBI lineage: Eukaryota > Viridiplantae > Streptophyta > Magnoliopsida > Cornales > Hydrangeaceae > Hydrangea > Hydrangea macrophylla. Next base: position 76,641,886 of record CM066985.1, on the reverse strand, counting down.
CAGTCTATACAGCACCTCTATAGCAGTCATTATCTTACCCGGCCGACCTACGGTAGCTCTAGACTATTATTGGTTCACCACAGGTCCCCAGCTTTTTACAGTATAGAGAAGTGCACAAACATACACGTGGACGTAGGCTCCTTCATTAACAGGGCCGAACCACATACAAAACATTGGTCTCTCATACTCTCTCTCTACTTAATCTGCTCTAACTTTCTTTAACCAAATTTTGGCATCATCAAAAGGTAAACTAGATACGTTGAATAGTATATTGATGATCTTGTAATTCGATCAGATAATATGGTAGAACAATTGTTATGGGTAAATTGATAAAACCCTATATTTCAATAAATTATAATGCATCTAAAAGATAGAGATGTGATTTGACTATAATGAGACGGAACTATGTGATAAACGTGAATTTTACAAATATGGAAATAATACGAACGATAAACGATAATGGCAACATAATTCCTTTAGTTCACGGGTTGTGTGATATGTTTTGGTAGCTCAACTTGTTGAGTGTACCTTTGCCAGATGGCTGTGTGATCAAGCTGGCCTAAGCCTTATGCCCGACTTATTTATTAGATGTTTTAGCATAGTGGCTAACCTTCCGTGTGTACATCTGGTTTGGTTGTTACCCCACCCAAATTGGTACCAAAGTGGGCATTGGTATTATGTTTGGGGACACATGGGATATATGTGTGGGGCGTACCATGGAGGGTGGCGAAGGTGGTGAACCTAGGGAACACAAAGGTAAATTTAAGGCTAATAAATAATGAAAATGGATTATTTCATGAGGCTGATAAGCGTGGAATAATGAATGCGACGTTTATGTTAGAATGTGGATGATTTGTATACGGAATTGTTCGCTTAGTTTGTGATCATTCGATTTGCAGGATGGTGGGTGTCACGCCCGGACGTAGCATAAGTAAGGAAAGCGTTTAATTTCCTTTATGGACCCGTAGGTCGCGACAGTTTGAAGGATCGATTCTGTCCCAAACGTCAACAACAAAAACATAATAATCAGAGTAGAGCAATCAAGACTTACAAATATTTTTCTAACTTATTACATATTACCACTCAGGGTCAGCTAAGGCACAAGCCGCCTTAAGTCAAAACAATAACTATCGTCTATTATAGTCATCCTTATTATAGAAATCAGCTTATAACTTAAAACATATAAAAGTAAATTCTCTCTCCAGTAGGGATTCTCAGTTTGCATAATCATAGGACCCAGCATAGTCATAACCTGAAAAGCCTAGACACAAATGTCCAGGACTCATCAACGTCGTCAGCTTCAAGAAGCTGGTGAGTATTAAAAACATAACTGTGAACGTAAAACATACTCATTTACCATTTTCCAGTTCCCATTTAATTCAACAAGTTTACATTAAAGTAAAGAGTTCATTTTAGAAGCCAACCATAATATCATTTGAAAGCTATAATTCACATATATGTGACCGTGTATGAAAACAATGCACCATCTCATCTTACCGACTCTTTTCTCTCGACAAACACTACAACCCACTAACTTACACCAGTATCCTTGTAATACTCCGATAGCCACACTTTAGCACAGGGGTGCCAAGGAATGTCCAGTTTGCCTCACACTTTGGTCCGGGGTACCAAGGAGTGTCCAATGCCTCACACTTTAGTACCTAATCTGCCTCGCAAATACTAGAGGTAACCTCACGCAGTATCCAGACTCGGGTACCAGGGAGTGTCCGTAGGTCACACTTTAGCACTACTATGGGTGCCAAGGAATGTCCAAGTTTGGCGTCACACACTTTAACACTACCATGGGCGTCAGGGAGTGTCCAGTTTTGCCACCGTCGCATTACAAAGATACTCTCACCACAATCTCAACCATAACACACTTTGGTACTCACTTACCAGGGAGTGTCCACAGCACAATCTCAATCACACACTCTATACTACACTGACCATTACTCTTTTCCACACTGACCAACATTCACACTCTCCATGCATGTACAACTGACTCCACATGTATGTCATGAAACTTTAAACAGAAAGTAAAATGCTGAATTATAGGAACAACGTATGTGCGGGGATTGTTAAGTCGTAATACATCATTTCAATCGTCCAAACATAACCAAATAGGGTTCTGTTTTAGTAAATTTCCCAAACAGAGCTTTAAAAGTCCATGAAACATCACCCAAACAGTTCCTTAGTATAAAACAAGCAAGAGCCAGAAACTGTCCAAAGTCGCGCGTGCAGGCCGCTCGCGCGAGCCGCTCGCGCGATATGCCTTCGTTTTCTTTTTTTTTAAAAACCTTTTCTTTCTACCAGAAAACACACAGCTCGCGCGCACGGGTCGCTTGCGCGAGGGGTCGCTCGCGCGGGCCGCTCGCGCTATCTCACCTCGCGAGTTCTTGCAGTGGCTTCATCTTCTTCGCTGAAACTCCCCTGTTTTCAGATTTTGAAGCCAATTTTACCCATTTTGAAATCTGAACTAACTATATCATATAATATATGGATCGCTTCGGTTTTGCACAAGGATCATGAATTCATAATCAATTTTACATGAATCCAAATGTAGTTCATGAATTTTATGAAAAACTAAAAGAGGTCAAAACTTCAATTTTAATATACTTCCCCCTATGAACTAACTAAGCTCTAAAATTTTAAATACAGCAAATATGGTGTATAATCTTTCATTTTTATCTCTAAAAATATATTTTGGTTAAGGTTGAAAATTTGAGTTTTGAAGCTCCAAGCTTCCATGGATGATCAACAATGGTGATTTTAAAATCAAGCAATCATAACAGTAGATAGGCATGTAATTACATTCATAGTGAGTTTAGAATACTCACTGAGATTTGGAGAGTAGAGATTGTTGAGAAAGAGTAGCAAAATAAAGAAACCCAAATGAAGCTTGTAAGCTATAGAGTTGATGTTCTTTCTCTCTCTTTCTACAAATTCTGAAAGTTCTCAACTCTCTGAATACTCTCTAATTCTCTGTACATCTTCCAAGTTGTGTGTGAAATGAGATGGAGTGTGTGAATATATAGGAGTATAAGAACTTGGAGGCCAAGTTTAGTGACCTATACTCAACAAACTCACTTGCTTTCTAATTTGCTAAATCACAGTTTATGTGATATACAAATATTCATAGATATAACTCAATCAGTTAATTAATAGCCAAGTATAGGTGTATAGGGGGAAAGTGGAGTTGTTTGGGAACTCAGCTTATGGGCACAGACCAAATACACACCAAAATGCATTCCCAAACAGGGCATGATCAATCTTTACTTGTAATAAATGGAATAAAGCATGTGTCACTTCATGATTTGTGGAGTTTCCCAAACTTTGGAGATCAACGCAGCGAGGACAGTTTTGCACACAAACTGGTATTTTCGCGTCGCGGTGGTCACCACAAAAATACAGAAAATTCATTTTAACGTGAGAAATGGTTTTCTGGTCTTATAAAAATACTGTTTGAGTTAAAAAGAAATATTTCCACTGTTTTAAAATACAGATTTGAAATTCAATATTCGTATTACTAAATTTGTAAAATTACAGTTTGGCCCCAACAAGAGTTTAACATGGAATAAAACAATTAACAAGATTTAGATACATGAGACTTGTAATTAACTTAAAAGCAGACAATACTAAATGAATTTAATTATGTCAATGGAAATACAAATTAAATATGGACATGCTAAAATTATTAATTAAATGAAATGCAGGTTGTTACAGTGGGCCCACTAACTTTTATGAAGGGTTGGCTCATCATAGATATCCAACAGGTAAGTATTCGGTTAGTATTATCTGGGTTTGAGACCGCTGCCACTACATTGAAGGAAATACTCTTCTGTTCTAAAATTTGTGTGGAACTACTGTTCTAACCTGACCGAGATTCTATGTGATGGCGTTGCTTATTTTCTATGTGATGATAATGTATAATGTGTTGTGGTTATATTTTCTTTGTAAGTATTTGTGGGAGTCTATGGGACACGGCTATTCCCTAAGACTCATTTTATATTTTTGGTTGACTCATACTAGTATTTTATATACTGACCCCAATGCGTTATACATTCGGGGGAAGTTTCTATGTGAAACGTAGTTTAATGTATCTGTGCAAGTTTAGTTGATTGGATTGTCTGGTGGAGCTGGTATCTATTTTGAAGATGAAGAGTGTGTTTAAATTATTTTACATTTAGTTATTATTTTGGCAATGTGGACCACAGTTATATTTTTGGTTAAGGGACGTTTGTAGTGGCTGTGACCAAAGATTTTTTTATTAGAATTATTTCTGCATATCGTAATCAAGTATTCTCTACTTTAGAGAATTAATGGAAGAGTATTTTTTTATTCAAATGTAAATGAGAACTATTAATTTTCTTTTATCACTTAAGGGAAATGGAATACATTTTGGGTATAAATGGATATCTATTTCTCTTATAATTTTAATGGTTGTTTTGGAAAACAGTTTGAATAATAAATGATTTTAATAAATAAAAATAAAAAAAGGTACGTCAGTTTTTATCAAATAGTAAATTCTATTATGCTTTTAAATAAACTTATCTTTTCAGAGGTCTATGTAGTTTCGCCTTGGAATTTTGGGCTGTTGAATACTGGTCAGTATATGCTATGGATTGAATATTTAGATTGTCCAAAAATCGGGGTGTGACAGTTTGGATATCTGTTATTCTTATGTTATCAATTGGTTTTCTACTATTTTTCTGATGCGGAATTTATTACTATCGGTATTCTGGGGTTCTTATCTTCTTATGCAGATATATTATTAACGGTATCCTGGATTTCTTATGATTATACTGCTGCTATTCTTATATATGGACACTCTATTCCTTAAGATTTTCAAGAGTAATTATCGACGATATTCTCTTCTCTACGGCATATTATGATCCAGATGGATATGGATTTATCTTCAACGAGAAGTATTATCTTCTCAAATCTTATTCTTAGTACAAGTTCTGGAAAATATCTTGAAGTTATCTTCTTAGAGTAGTAAGCACTAGTATCCCGAGGAGTAGTAGCACGGGATACGGCAAAAGGTGAACATGTACATATAGTTGAATTTAAGTAAATTGCACTCCTATATGATAAACATGTTTTTGATAGTACCTATGTGCTTGAATGAAATAGTGTGCTTACTCTTATCGATGTTTATTTGTTTTTGTGTTTATCTTCTTCTCAATCTTGGGACGCGATTTGTATTGAGATGTGTATAATCTAACACCCACTATTTTAAAAACACAAGTATATTTATTTTAAATTACATAACTTATGTAATTATGCAAGTATGTATATATTTTATATGTACACACACCCAAATTTTGGGACGAAATTTCTTTAAGTAGGGTAGAATGTAACTACCCTAAAATTTCTAAGTGTGTAAATAATTATTTTAATTATTATTTTTTGTTAGCAATATTATATAAGTGTGCCTAGGTAAGACACATTGTTTGAAATTTTAAGTTTGGAGGACATATATATTGAATTATTAGTTAGCTCATTTAGTTGGAGTTTTATATTTTATTAATTTATATTTGTTAAAGAAAGTGAAGGGTTGATATCTAATTTTTTTTATAGTGTTTGTAGACCCGCAAATGTGCCATATACTGTATGTGGTATGAAAATTAAGTATTTAGGACATGAATACCATTTGGCTAGCCATTTTAGTAGTTTTGGTTGCATTCTGGGCTCATATGGGTGAGCCCACAAGTAGAAAAACGAGATTTATATGTATGTGTTATTTATATATGTTGTGTGTGTATATAGTATATTATGTGTGTAGTACATATATACTTACATAAAAACCTAGCCTCCATATAATAAAGAAAAGAAAGGAAAAAGAAAAGAGAGAACAGACGTTAGATAGAGAGAGAAGAAGAAAAGAAAAGAAAGAAAAGAGTTGAAGAAGAGAGGAAACACAGTCTTTGCTTTGAGTATTCATCAACCCTAAAGCCCTAATTAGGTGAGTTAATCACGCATAAGTGGTTTTTATACATATATACACGTATGTATATATACACACAAATACGTTACTTTGATTTTATGTTGTTGATTTGAATATATGTTCCATGAGATTCGTTATATTTTATAGACCCATAACTTATGTAAGTTAATGTTTATTTAATCTCACGTGAATAAAATAAACCATTTGTATATCATTGAGCCTTACATGTTTCAATCTTCTTATGATTGTATTAGTGTATGTCATTGACCCTTACTCTAATCCTTACTCCGAACCCTCTAAATCACCTATCATCACTCTCGTATCTCCGAGATCCTTAACTACCATCTGCCCTACTTCAATGCTTCCATGACTCACTCTAGCTGCCCAAGGCATTAGCAGTATTTTACCACACACATCATCCCTCCACCTAGGATTCAATACTTGCAGCTCTCTCTCTCTCTCTCTCTCTCTCTCTCTCTCTCTCTCTCTCTCTCTCTCTCTATCTCTCTCTCTCTCTCTCTCTCTCTCTCTCTCTCTTTAGGCGCTACTTTGGTTCTCACCCAAGCCAAGTACTCTCCAAGTCCCACTACTCGCTACATTTTAAATATTATTATTGTACCGCACTTCCTGTATTATTTTATTACATTTTATCTGTTGTTCCACATGTACTAACATTTGTTACGTGTTATACCTCTCTGTATCTATTAAACAAATCACATAAAGAACTCACACAAAGTTCAAGTCTCATTTTATATTTTTGCTTAGGGTTAACTACATTTTGCCCTCCTGTGGTTAGGTCCAATTTTACTTTATCGCTTGTCTTTAAAGTGGACACATAAACCCTCTATGATTTTAGACTAAAGTGAAACTACTAAGATTTTTCTAAAAATAGCCCAAGGAAAGGATTAAGTGTTAAAATTAGCCCCATATAAAAGAGTTTGAGTGTCAAAATTAACCGCACATAGGCAATTAATCCCAAAATTAGCCCCATAAAACCCCACATGGATGGGTTAAATGGCAGCATTATTTTTACATAGGGGTTAACCTCAAAATTAACCTCACAAAGGGGGTTTAGTGCTAATATCTTGGGCCAATTTTAGAATTTTCTTCAATTTGAGGGAAATCTTAACATTAATCCGAAACAACAAGGGGGTTAAGTATGTGTCCACTTTTAAAGCATAGGGGGTAAAGTGAAAATGAATTTAACCACATAATTAAGTTTAAAATGCAATTAACCATTTTTCTTATTAGCGCCATGTCACACTGGTTTGAACTTTTAAGGTCTTGGTTTGGGCGTAGACTCAGGTGCAATAAAACTCATATCCAAATAATCAAATTTATAGAACCAGTCCACTTATGAACCATATAACAAGCTATTTGTTTTTTCCAAACAACTCCTTATTCGTTAGAAAGAAATCAATTTTACAATTAAAATTAAAATTTCACAAAATCGTTGATGATTGATGCTCATGCTGCTTTGATCTTTTGTTTTTATTAAATTTTTTTTTTTGGCAAGAAACTAGAGGCCTAGTACGTACGTTGCACGTGCCCACGTCCACACCGGTAAGTATGGATGAAATTTGTGATATGTGCACGCTTTGTATAAATTGTGAAAAAGTTAGTGATATATATATATATGACTATTACCACTACACCATATGGACCAATTACTAACGGACAGATTTTAAGTTTTCTAACGGATATATCCGTTAGTAATTTCTAACGGATATATCCGTTAGAAATGAGGCAAATCCGTTAGTAATCACCCTTATATAGACTTATATTTTTTCTAACGGATTGATAAACAATACTAACATATATATCCGTTAGAATATTTTATACCAAAATTAAATGTATAGTACTAAAAAGAAGAAAAAAGAAAAATAAAAGTAGGAATTTCTGTGATTGTACCAGTTCGTAAAAACAAAGAGAAAGTTAGGGTAAAAATGTAATTTTGCCTTACGTTAGCCTATTAGGTCATATAACTCATTCATTCCCCTCCTTCTTGGTCAAGAGAGTGATAGACCAAGTCCAAGAGGAGATCCCCAACCGTCCAAGTCCAAGAGGAGATCACCTCCTGGAGTCGCCGCCTGAGGTCGCGCCGCCGCCTGGGGTCGCTCCGCCGCCTGGATCTGCAGGCTGGATCTGCCGCCGCCGCTTGCTGCTGCCTTGCTTCCATCATACACGAGGTAATCTGGTAATCTATCCCCCTCTCTCCCTTCTCTTCTCTCTCCCTTCTCTCTATCCCTCTCTCTCCATTCTCTCTATCCCCCGCTACTCTCTCTCTCTCTCTCTCTCTCTCTTTCAGTTCTCGCAGCAATCGTCTCTTCTGCTTTTGTTGTTTGTATTTCAAAGTCTCAATTAGAAAGTTTTTAGGATTAATGACTTTTTTCACTGTTGTTTGGATTCAATAATTCGAGAAAAGAGAATCTAGAGGCACTGTTTGTTTGCTAAGAAAGCCAGAGATATGAAAATTTTACTATTAATTTTTCTTACAAAAAAAATTAGAGAGTTTAATTGAAGCCTTGATTTTGACTGTTTGATTCTCCATTAAGGTTCTTTAATTGACTGAGCTGAATTTGTTGTGTTTAGTTTTAATTAAAAAGTTCAATATAGTTTCATTGGATTGATTGAATTTGTGTTTTGGGAATGTGAAGCTTGTGATTCAGGGCATTTGGGAATGGCTACTGGAGCTATTTCCTTATTTTTGACAAAATTATTTGTTCTGCTAAGACTCATATATTCCAAAATGAAAACTGTAAATGTTCCAAATGAACCAATAGGTGTCCAAAGCAGTATGACTGTAAGTTTTCATTTCCAAAACTAAGAACAATTTTGCAGCTTTCATTTTGGGCTCATATTTTATTTATTTTTATTTTGGATCTCGCTTTTGTTCGTTCTTAAACAATTGCAACAGTATATATGACCTTTATGCTAATTCAATTAACTTATGTTCATCCCCTTAGTAGTGCTATTCCAATAATGTTATGCTAATTGTGTTTTATTGTGAATGATGAATCTCAATTGAGTGCCTCGGCCAGTGGTGGTGCAGAGATTGGCAACTGTAGCAGTAGTGGCTTTATCCCAATCAACCTCTTTCCTTTTTATCATTCTCTCCAACCATTGGTGAGACACTTTTCCAAACTTTATCTTTATACTCTAATCCTATTCCTAGGCTTTATTTGAGTACAAAGTCAAGACCCCTAGGACTTAGGATACTGTATTAAAAAGAAAGAATAAATGAGTACCTCTTTTACTTGTTCATGTTGAACCCAAATGGTATATTAGGGAGAGAACTGGGCACCTCCGTTTGTTGTTAGTTTTCAATCCAAATGATTTAATTTATTTCTATGTATTTGGAACTAGTAGGCTAAAGCAAAAGTTGAAAAAGAAGGTTGAACTAGCCAAAATCATAGGGTGGTCACGAACTGAAAATATACACTATTTCAAATTTATGTTCAGTACTACCTGGCTGCCTATCCAAAATCATAGGGTGGTCACGAACTGAAAATATACACTATTTCAAATTTATGTTCAGTACTACCTGGCTGCCTATATAACTATATTACATTAAAGAACACAATATTTTCGCATATTCACAACTTTTGTCCAACCATTCCCCCCCTATATTTATGAATAAAGCTTTTGTAAATTTTCAATTTTGGCATCATAATGAGAAGAGTAATATTCAGATCCGCTTTGGCTTCACTCAGATTCTTTTAATTTGAATTTGGTAGTCGATATTGTCACAAGGTGGAATATTTATTGGGCACATTATTGGGCTGTTCAATTGTTTAAGAAATATGTAAACTTTATATTGCAAGCTCATAAAGTATAACGATAAGGAGTATTGTAGTACATTTCAAAAGTATAAGTTATAAGAGTATTTAGAAGAAATTACTAAGAATGAATTGCTCTTACTCAAACATGAATACAGAATATGTAGTAATTGTAAAATTCAGTTTGTAGTTTAAACAACGGATGTGAAATTATAGTTTGCTAAACATCACTGTACAATATTTTTTAGTTTTTAACAGAAATAGTCTACTCTTCACACTTAAGTTGGTATGTGACTGCTATTTCTTCATTTGTTCTTTCTATTGGTCGCCCTCTTCTTTGTTGGACTTGTGTTGGTTGTTTCTTTTTCCACTACCACATTGTCAACAATTTCTTCTTCTAAATCGCTTCCAAGTCTCTTCTTTTGGTTGGCTGAGTTGGATGGTTGCCCTGTAGTGGAGACATGTTCTAGAGTCTGTTGCAAAATCATTTGTTAGATTAGTTTTGTTACAGCTTTGTCTCAAAACGTTACTTTCATTTAAGTTTAGGTAATATTTATGTAAACCATAATTCTTTGTACTATAGATTCATGGTATTATATTACTCTGGTAGTACTGCTGCTTCATCCAAGGATATGCTCTCAAACAACCGACCATTAGAGTTGTTGCTATTATAGCCGAAGGAGTTCCCGAGTTTGTTAATCATTGAAATTTTTTTTGTGGCTAAAAAGAGAAAAACGGTTTTCAGATTTGTTTCCATTAAAATTTAAGCTTATGGTATACAAAAGCGATGCCTATTTCAGTCAATTTCTGACTAAATGTATTGAATTTGCATTGCAGGAGCTCCAATCTATACGTGGTCAACTTGCTGCCAAGCAGTCAAGAAGTTTCAAACTTGAGGTACCTGCTTTTCTTAATAAGTTCATGATTGTTGATTCTAAGCTATGTATTGCTGGAATCCAGTGTACTTGCGGTATATTATGCTGTCAGAAAGGAAATGATGCCGGGCTGTACTATTCTCCATTGGCATATTATCTTCTTTATTTCTCCTGCTATTACAGGGACTACTTTGATGCATGTAATTGATTAGTATTAGATAGAAGTATAGAACACATGAAATATGCACGCATGTATCCTTAAGTCATCTGTTTTCCTTCATCTATTTGGCAAATTTTGTTTTCCTGAGGAATCCTTTTAAACTTTTGTTATCTGAGCTTACAATCAAAATAGTGTTTATTCAAAATATGTGTATACGGTCATACGTCTGAAATGGTGCGCGTAGATGGACAGACTGACCTTCGTAGCATTATTTTATGAATACCTGTTCTAGTAGTTTAGTTTCTATCACTCTGGTTATTTTGTTTTACATTAATTTGTTATAGTGGTTAGTGGTCTGAGTTTTGAGATTCCTCTGCGTCTAGGTGTTTAGTTCATCTTAGAGGGACGAATATCAACCCTTTGGTTCTTATATCATGATGGCCTTCCTCTTACTGGCAACCGTTTACGCAGAGTACATGATGTGGATATGAAGCGCGACTTTGCATTCGTTGTATGTACTTTTGTTCCCTCTTGTGATTTTTGGTGTACTCTGTCCAGTATGGTCTATAATAGCAACAACTCTAATGGGTTTCAGACTGTCAAGTGCTTCTTCTTTTAGTTTTGCACTTTAGTTATTACGAATAAATTTTAAAATGCTCTTTATACTGATAATTTGATACAAATCAGCCTGCATCAATCTATACTCACTGAGAAGGTGAAAGTTTGTAATCTGATATCCATATTTTTCTTACTCTATATAATGTTTGCTATGCTTTAACATGTCTTCCATGGGTTTCAGACTACGAATGAGCAAGTGCCTAGGACACTAGGATGCTTACAGAAAATCTAATATTTGGATATATGTGGACAAATCTTGTTAGTATTTGTTTTAGCGTTTATTGTATCCATTTCCCTTCTATTGAGAATTAAGAATTAAGTAACATAAATTTAATATACAAACTAAAGAATTAAGAATTCATTACTTGGATTTCTTAGCTACATGCATATTTTTCCAACGGAGTTTAACTATTTGTGGTCCTATGAGCTTAGATGTGACTGAGTTTGAATTGGGTATCTTTTATTTTTTGTTTAAAGTCTAGGAAGATGGGCTTATATTTCAGATTTTTTTTAACTTAGCCTCCTATTTGTAAATAATTTTCCCGATTAGATAAAGTGGCAGCAGACTATGCCAGACACCTCATGACCTGAAGCTTTTTGTTGGAAACAAAAAGTTTATGAAATATCTCTTAGAAAAGAATAATAACTCTGGAGTTTACCACTACAACAAAAACACTGAGCTTGTACGTTAGCACCCACATGCACATTGGCAGTGCACGCACAATAGCACGTAGGCGTGCACAGATCGTACAACCTGCACATCAGCACGTGCACGCGCGCAGGCAGTGCACAGCAGCAGCAAATCGCGCATTTTTAATGAGTTTATATGGAATCTCAAAAGATGGAAACAATCTCATCAGCATTTTGATGTTGCTGATTGATGTTGCTGAATGATTAATTGATTTCTTTATTTGTGAAAAATGTTGTAGCGCAGTGGCGAAAATGCTGCTATTAAATAGAAGGGAGGGATGAATAAAGTTTAAGTGTTACAACTGTTTGTAATCACTATCAATGCTAGAGTGTTATGGAAATTTACAAGTTGTAGCATCTAGAAAGATGAAAAATTATGATATTGCTAAATCTAATTAAATTTTTAGAACTTGTCTTCTTACATGTGACTTGTGAGTATAAATTTATGACTTCTTCCTCTGTTTTTGGAACTAGCTGCCCAATGGTTTTGTGCGGCAGCTAATTTTCGTTCTGGACTAGGCAATTTCTTTTTTCAATTGAAACATCATGGTAAAACCATCATACTTCCCCTTTAGTATGTGCTGAAACTGATTAGTATGTGCTGAAAGTGCTGAAATTGTGTGCTGAATCTGATTTGTATGGCTTTTCACCCTTATTTCCTTTTAATAGCGAGTTAGATTAATTTTTATTCTTATTATGTTAATTTTTATTCTTTATTCTCGTGCCGAATTTCTCATGGATGTATATATCGTGAGTAGCATTCCCTTTGCTTTATTTTCTTTTTCAATGTTATATTGCAGAATGTCACGACCTATAAATAAAGAGTGGATGAATGAAAACGATAGAGTTTGCCCGGTATATATAAAGGGAGTTGAAGATTTTCTTGAATTTGCGAATGCAAATAATGTTGAAAAGTTGCCAACAATAACTTGCCCGTGTAAGAATTGTCGAAATAAGTATCGACACACACCTACCGATGTTAGAAAACATCTCATTAGGCGTGGCATAGATAGGTTATATTCTGTATGGACTTTGCATGGTGAAAATCCATATAAGAATTCGATAGATCGTCCACCAGCAGAAGATGTTCATGGAGAAAACATTGAAGAAGAAAATATCGAGGTTGGAGGGCTTGGGATGGAGAATCTTGTTGAAGCTTCTTACGGAATGCACGAAGAGCCTGATGTAGATGATGATAGTGGTCAGGCTGGAGTTTCAAAAGAGCCACATATCGGTAATGAGAAATACAATAAATATAGAAGATTATCAACTGAGAAATTGTACCCTTATTGTGAGGGCCCTGAGATAACCCTTTCTGCGATTGTGGAACTGCACAACCTTAAGAAGCAATTTGGTTGGTCGGGAAATAGTGTGACATCACTTTTGTCCATCCTGATAAGGTGGCTCCCGAAAGAAAACACTTTGCCAGAGAAGTATCCACACATGAAAAGTATGATGAAAGACTTAGGGATGAAGGCAAACTTTATTCATGCATGCGTCAATAATTGTGTTTTGTATTGGGATGGTAATGAAGATAAGGAGCAATGTCCTCAATGTGGAGAACCGAGATATGCTGTGAGAACCAAGAAGGGGGGGAGAGTTTGCAAAGAACCTTTGAAAGTATTAAGACATTTCTCTTTGATTCCAAGACTTGTGAGATTGTATACTATACCATGGATAGCGCATGAAATGACATGGCACGATCGAGCGACCCCTTCATGGGATTATCTGCGGCATCCATCTGATTCTCCTCAATGGAAAATGTTTAAGGCTAAATGGCCAGAATTTGCAAATGAAGGGCGCAACGTTTGGCTAGCAATTGCAACTGATGGGTTTAATCCGCGTGGTATACAATCTTCTAGTTATAGTTGTTGGCCAGTCATCGCAGTGCCTTATAATCTCCCACCTTCATTGTGCATGAAACGAGAGTTCCAAATGTTGTCTTTGCTAATTCATGAGCCAAAGGCACCGGGTCAAGACATAGATGTTTTCCTTCAACCTCTAGTAAAGGAGTTGAAGCAACTGTGGGAAGAAGGAGTGGCAGCTTATGACATGTACAAAATGCAACATTTTACGTTGAAAGCTATGCTAATGTGGGGGATTCACGATTTTCCCGCGTATGGGAATTTATCTGGGTGCGTAACACATGGTTATAAAGCATGTCCTATTTGTGGAGAGAACACGCAATCCACCCATTTAGAACACAGTAAGAAAATAGTTTACACAAACTACCGTATTTTCCTTAGGGCGGATCATCCGTTTAGGAGTGGTGGGTATTTGGGGCTTAGGTCAGCGGAACATAAACATCCTCCTTCTCGGTTAAATGGAGATGCACTTTTGGAGAAGTTAAGTCAGATAAAGTATGTGCCTGGCAAGATCCCAAAAGTTTCAGGTAGAAAAAGGAAGACTTGCAATGCGGATGGCAGTGCTAATGTTGAAGTTAAAGAGGCATGGTATAAAAGGTCCATCTTGTTTGACTTGGAATACTGGAGCTCTAATCAAGTTCGACATGCTCTTGATGTGATGCACACCGAGAAGAATGTCGCAGAGCATTTAATTTGCGCAATCCTAGATGATAGCAAAACGAAGGATACAGTAAGTGCACGTTTAGATATGAAGGATTCCAGCATACATAGTGGCCAGTGGATGCAAGTAGACGACCACACAGGGAGACTGATAAAACCAAAAGCATCATTTCACTTGGATAAAGATGAGAAATGACAATTTTGCCAAATTTTGAAAGAGTTGAAGCTCCCAACTAGTTTTTCATCTAACCTGAGCAACATTGTCACTCTTAATCCACCCAGTTTGCATTCATTGAAGTCGCATGATTATCATGTTATTTTGCAATATTTGTTACCTGTGTTGCTTCAACATGCCTTTCCAAAACACCGAGATTTGCGAAGAGCTATTCAACAGTTAAGCTTATTCTTTAACCTATTGTGCTCAAAAGTGTTGATTCGAAAGGATATCCAAAGAGCCAAATACATGGTTGCAGAGGCACTGTGTGTGTTGGAAAAATACTTTCCCCCATCATTTTTTGATATCAGTATCCACCTCATGGTGCATCTTGCGGATGAAGCATTGGTTTGTGGACCCGTCGGACCTCGGTGGATGTATCCTTTCGAGCGGTAAACTCATTTTCTTGTATTACTTCATCCTTAGGCAAGTGACCTACCGAACCTTATATATTGTGGACTTACATATTTTTTCTATTTATACGAATAGGCAAATGAAGGAATTTAAAGACATACCTAGCAATAAGAGGTACGTTGAAGGGTCTATTGCAGAGTCTTATGTTATTGGAGAATCCGTTAGGTATTGCATGGAATACATGCCAAATCCACTTGATGGAAATCACAAACGTACTCGTGAAGCCTTTTTAGATGAAAATGGCGAGTTCTCCGACGAAGGGCCTTTGCTCGACGATAAAACTGTAATGTTGGAACCTACACAATTTCAACAAATATGTCGATGGATGCTATTTCGACTTGACATTCACGGACTGAACGAATACTACAGGTTAGAGTCCTTGTAACATATTTGTTGAAGTTCACGTATAACTACTAACATTAAAACTTTTATTTACAAATTTCAGTGAGTATAAAGAGTTTGTGAACTCCACTTCTTGTGGTAAAGGAAAGGGGATTGCAAAGACAGAAGTAGACTTACAAACTTCTCTCATCCCTTGGATACAGGATAAGGTATTATTTTATTAGTTTCAAACATGTGCCAATTATTAGTTAGGTTCAGAAAACACTTACGAATATATTTTCATTGAACAATTGTTGTCTTCTCAAGAGACACAGACAAAGGCTATGTTATGGCGGTTAGTTCAAGGGCCAAGCCACACGGTTAAAACATACAAAAAGTACCGCGTTAATGGCTTTGTATTCTCTCCTAAGTCTCACGACGAAACTGTTGTCACGCATGATAGCGGTGTTTGCATGAAGGCTTGGACTCAATTTAGGGCCAAAAAAGGTGATAAAAGGCTCAAAGATGCTTGGAATATGTGGTATGGTGTTATCAAACAAATAATTGAGTTGGACTACACAATATTTAAAGAGGTGGTGTTTTATTGCGACTGGGTGAGAGTGGAGGACAAGACCAATGGTTGTAAACACTGCTCGGACTCTAACTTGGTGATGGTTAATTTTGATAAGTTCAAGAGTTCCAGTAGTGAGCTAGACGAGCCTGTCATTCTTGCTTCTGAGGCGAGTCAAGTCTTCTATTCAAAAGACCTTAAAAATCCCAATTGGTGGGTGGTTATATATTCACCGAGGAGATTGACCAGTCGGGTAGACGAGTTAGAGATACCAACAGTCTTCCAATCAACTCTTGAAGACCAACCTCATTTGGAAAATCTGTTGAAGCAGCATGGCTCTGCCTAGTTTTTTTTTATTTTGGATTGAAAACATGTATATTGGATTGAAATACTTTTTGTTCTATTACTTTTTGTGCATTATTAATAGCCTCTATTTCTTAATCTAATATCTAGTTGTTGCTATGTGAAATACTTGGTTGTTGCTATATGAAACACTTGATCGTTGCTATGTGAAATAATTGGTTGTTGGTATGTGATTTAATATTATAATTATTGATCTAATATTGCATGGGCAAACTAACATATTGTATTCCAATGATAGGCATTCAAAGTATGTCATCAAGTGCAGGTAATCCCAACCCGAGTTCATCTCACCCATCTTCTTCTGACCCACCCGTATCTGAGTCATCAAGAGGCAAAGCCACAAAGGAGAAAATGAAAGTCATAATCGAAGAGGATGGGTCTTTTGTGGGTGAGTATGCGAAGGTATGGAGTACTCGGACAGGAGATTTTGTAAGAGCTCTCATTCCCATTAGCTACGAAGATATTAGAAAAGTGCCAAAGAACTTCAAAGATGATGTTTGGAATTCCTTGATGGTAAGTTTTTGCTTATAAGCTCTGAGTTCCAAATGTTGTCTTACTTTAATTATATCATATATGTTTAACATTACTATCCTATTCATCAACTAGGGTGAATTTGAATTAAATGTTCCACCAGCTGTGGCTCGCCCATTGGCGGAACAGGCATGGCCCCAAAAATTTAGGACATGGAAAGCTTCCTTGCGGGCCCTTTTGAAGAAGGGTAATTTTAGTGATGGAGGTCCAAAAGGAGTTGATCCAATTTATTGGAAAAATTTTGTAGAAAATGAGAGTCATCCAAAAAAGCAGGAGCAAACTCTTACAAACTCTAGCAATCGGAAACAGTTGAAGTGTGGACACACTCTTGGGCGTCGTTCCTATGCTCAGAAACACTTTTTAATGGTTCGTATAATTGCTTACACTTTTTAATCTTAACGACTTTTTTGTAACTAACTCATTAAATTTCAATGTCTAGAACCAAGAAAATCCTGGAACCCAAGTTAGTCGTGTAGACAAATGGTTGGCGGCTCATGAGCATAATGATGGGACTGTGTTGGAGAGTGCTAAAAGTATATATGTAAGTAACATATTTGTTTTAATTTTAGGATAGTTTGTATTTTGTGTTATCTAAATTTTGACATTTGAATACTATAGGATGAAGTGAAAGCTGCTGGAAGTAGAAGAAAAAGTAGAAGTTTGAATAGCGAGGACATGTGTGAAGACCCTGAGAGTGATGAGTTAGCAGAAGTATTTGGGAAGGAATGCAAGGGAGGAGTTCGTGGAGTGGGTTCCCACATCTCTAAGAAGCAACTAGTTCAACTTGGTGTGGCAAAGTCAAAAATTGGACTAAAAGATAAGGCAAATAAAGAGGATACCTCATTCAAGGATGAAATTATTTCAAGACTCAACAATTTTGAGGATAAAATTGAGTTTTTAGTGTCGAAACTAGAAGCTGTGAGTAACCCGCCATTGGTGAGTACGCCCTTAAGTGATTTTGGTTCGAATTCAGTTAATCGCTCAACTCATTTGGCTCAAAACTTGAGCAATGTTTTTCCCACAACGGACATCCCACATTTTTCTCATTCTATGCCTACTCCCACCGGCAAACCCTCAGTTATCTTATGTGATAAGTTTGGTAAAAAGTTGGCAAAGGGGTATGTTGAGACGAATGCTACAGCTAACACGTGTCACTTCAAAACCGTTAGTAAAACCGAAAAGAAGGTTTATATCGAGGAAGTGATGCAGCCCGATGCTTGTTTGTGGGACCCTCCCTAGAATGGCCACGAGACTTTGGCAGGCTTTGTTGAAGGGGGGTATGTGATATGGCTCGAGTGTTGGTTAAATTATGTTTAAGAAGATTGAATGGCGATGGATGTAGTTCTCAAATTTCAAATATGTTTTGTTTGTTAGTTTAGGTTTGAGTGAAACAACTCTTTAAATTTCCGACTTTGTTAGACATGTATGAACTCTTTACTTATGATTATTATGTATTATTTTTGTTGTTTTGGGTATAAAGATGTTCGTTAGGCATGGATATATATTAATCTTGTTATTTTTTGTGTTTGGTATAGATTAATATGCTTGTTAATTAGGTGAAGAAAATAAATTTGGGAAGCATATAAATAAATAATTTTTTTTTTTATTTACGCATATTACTAACGGATATATCCGTTAGTATTTATTTCATTTTTTGACAATTACTAACGGATATATCCGTTAGTAATAGTTGACAAACCGTTAGTATTCAAAATAAATCTTTTTTTAAATTGGCTGAAATAGCCGTTAGTAAGTTGCTTTCTAACGGATATATCCGTTAGAAATACTTTCATTTTCTAACGGATTTACTAACGGATATATCCGTTAGTAAAATTAATTTACTAACGGATATATCCGTTAGTAAATCCGTTAGAAATATTACTAACGCCAAAATACTAACGGATATATCCGTTAGTATAAATATTACTAACGGATATATCCGTTAGTAATGAGGCCATATGGTGTAGTGTACAATATTTGACAATTAAATTATATTTATGTTATCAATTCTGTCACATCATAAACAAAGTTAAAAATAATCAACTAATACACTGACTTTGAAATTGTACAACTTTTAATTTAAAAAAATCAATACCATGGCCAAAATATACCAGATTCATTTTGAAATTTGATACATTGTGACTACAAATAGCACCTTAAAAAACGATTTGATACCAATCTATAATTAAATACTCATTGGTACTACAAATTGGGCTTAAAAAATTGATTGTACCTGATGACTAAAAGTGAAAAAAAAAAAAAAAAAAAAAAAAAAAAAAAAGAAGAAGAAGAAGCATTGATGAAGAATTTTCCTATTAATGCGTATTTAGGATATTAATAAGAACGGAAATAAATTAAATCATTTTGAAAAATCTGGAGTTCACCAGTTTAGAGTAATTGTAAATTTGTCATTGTTATAGGGATATAAATTTTTTTCATTATTTTAAAAAATTCTTGTATTTTTAATGTTAGAAAATCATTAACTAAGTTAAAAATAATCAACTAATACACTCACTTTGAAATTGCATAGCTTTCAATTTAAGAAAACCAATACCATGGCCAAAATATACCGGATTGATTTTGCAATTTGATGCATTATTACTACAAAATACACCTTAAAAAAGCTATTGCTAACTGATACCAAGTTATAATTAAATACTCATTGGTACTACAAATTGGACTCAAAAATTGATTGTATCCGATGACTAAAAGTAGAAAAATGTATTGATGAAGAATTTTCCTATTAATGCGTATTTAGGATATTAATAGGAACGGAGGTAAATTAAATAATTTTGAAAAATATAATTCTAAGTTTGTGTTCATTAGTTTAGAGTAATTGTAAATTTGGGATTATTGTACCTGGGATATAAATTTTTTCATTGTTTTAATATCCTGACTATGAAATTGTACAACTTTCAAATTAAAAAAACAATACCATGTCCAAAATATACCAGATTGATTTTGAAATTTTTATTCAAAATTGACTGGATTCATCAAAAAGTTGACAGAAATGTAAATACCCGCAATAAATTGACTCAAATATAAATAGCCGCAATAAAGTTGATTGAAATATAACGATTCATCAATACATTGACTGAAATGAAAATAAGTTGTCTAAAATGTAAATCTTTATTGAAAAGTTCACTAAAATGTAAATAGTTGCAATAAAGTTGACTGAAATGTAAATAGTTGCAATAAAGTTGACTGAAATATAATGTCGGAAAGCAAAGTTGATTCACTTATGATTTTAATATTAATTTAATTTTGAAAAGCTTACTTGAAGATAATTATTCATCTGAAATGACTAAATTAGTAAATTATCCTCACACAAAACTGGTTATATCCTTATGATGAGTGTATAAAAAAAGTTAATAGAAATAATTTCAAGGGTACATACGACTGGTTAAAAAGTGGCATGCCATGTAAATATAGCGTGCCAAATTTATAAGATTTCTCTTCTATTATGGTAGGGCTTACCTAGTAAACATAGCAATGCCATGTCAATCCGCTTACCTCATCCAGTATATTTAGCATTATTCAAATTGTTTGCTATTGCAAAGCTTCTTCTTTGTAAGAGTGCAGTTTTGTTCATTCTAATTTTTTTTTTTTGTTAATGTAGTAGGATCTATGACTTCTTATTATTAATTAATCCTTATTTTATTCTAGATCTCACTGTATTAACCAATGGAAAAATTGTATGAGCAATGAATGAGCAATTTTAAGGCGAGCAAAAATATATTCTCTTTGTCCTGGTCATGTCCAGGAAGTGAAAGAACAAACTCTTTAATTAATAAGTGAAGCGTTTTAAAAATTTGAGTATAAGATGGCTTTATCTTTCACAGAAATCACAAGAGTTCGTGCTCAACTTATCATTACTCTCAAAATTGATTCTTTCTAAATTAAACATGACCCTGATTCTCATTTTTAAAATAAAAATGAAAGAAAAAAAAGAAAATAGAAGAAGATAGAAATGAGACCGGGATTGAAGAAGATCCTATTCTATGCATTTCCAAACAGGTCTCAACAAACCGTTACATCAACCCTACACCATGTGACGGGTTCAGGGTCGGCCCTTGGGCCAGCGGTTCGGGCGGCCGCTTGGGGCCTCAAAAAATTAGAATTTGTTTGGTCTTAGAATAAGGCTTTGTTTGGCCAAAATTTATGTATTATATATAAAAATAGGGCCAAAATAAGGCCTAAAAAAAAATAGGGCCTTAGATATACATGCATTATATATAAAAAGAGGACAAAAAATAAGGCATTGTTTGACCAATATACATATATTATGTATAAAAATAGGGTAAAATAGGGCCTAAAAAAAATAAGGCCTTGTATATACATGTATTATATATAAAAATAAGACCAAAAAAGGACCTAAAATTTTTTTTCGCTTAGGACCTCACGAGAATTTCACAATCTCAGAGCCGGCCCTGTCGTGTTCATGGGATAATTTCTCATCTATAAGGGCTGATTTGAAAACACTTAAAATAGGACTATTTTCAAACAAAATCCACTTTATCTAGTTTTTATTAACCAAAACCTGAGTTGTATTCTTTTGATAAATTAGTTCGTTGGTCATTTTCAAAGGCAGAAACGAACTTTAATGCAATTAAAAAGAAGTTACACAAATAACAAACTACTCACACTACGTGGCGGACTTAGTAAGGGACCAGAGGACACGTGCCCCTTCCAATTTTCAAAATTATTTTTGCACATTACATATTTTACATTGCTTGTATTTGTGCCCCTCCTTAAATTTGTAATTTATTCATTCAAAATTCAGAAATCTCCCTTCGATCCTTAATTATTTTTAGTTTAACTCAAATAAATATCTTATTTACTCACTTAGCCTCAAATAGTTAAGGACTTATAAATTTCTTTTTGAACATACTAAGGATTATTTGTTTTATAAATGAAACTAGTACAATATAAATAAATAATTAAGCATATGAACACGATATTTTGTGAAAGAATCATGGAGGAGATTAAATTGCCTTTAACTAATTATGTTTTACCCTAGTCCATCATATATGGAACCCACAGAACAATCACACAATGTTTAATTTACCTAAAATCTAAAATTTTAATATTTCTAACCAAAAAATTCGGTTGTTTTCTAAATCAGAAAACCAGTTCTAACATTACTCAAACACCCTCTAATTTTTTCCCCTGGCTAATTGATATAAAAGACAATTTGGACTTGCTTACCTTAAAAGCGCCAAAAACAAAATGGTTGTAAACTAACTGCAACATGGCAGCAAGCTAGCATATGATGGATATTGACAGCCCAACGTACTAATAATATCTCGAACACAAAATATGCACGCAAGTAATTTGTTTTATTATACACACTCTAATAAAAGAAGAAAAAAGAAAAAGAAAAGAAAATACCAAGAACAACTCTTTCATTTGTTTAGTTTTCAACGAAAATAGTGAACAAAGAGGAAGAAAAAGTAACTATTGATATGTCCAAGATTATCCAGCCATGAAGTCAGTCTGTCACGTCATCAGGAGCTGCTAGTTACTTTAATAAAGGCGCTAGTAACCGAGCAGTTCCGAGGCGTTCGTTAGGACCGCGCGGTTCGTACCAACAGGCCGGGATTGGAAGACCGCGGCATCTCGTGGACCTGGCCTAACCAGCAGTTTCCTAAACCATCTGCAAGACTGCAAGAGGGAATGTGGCAGTTTCCTAAACCGCTTAGAAAACTTTCCCCAAACAATGCAAATCAATTGTAATTAGATTAGGCTTCCTAATCTAACTAAGTTACCATATAAGGGTGGACTCTTGCACCTATAAAAGAGCCCACCTATCCTGTCTACAGGGATCCGAATAACTCTCTAGCTAACAAGTATAGAACAGAGAATTCACCATTGTACGCATATACCAGGCCGGTATTACTGGTAGTGCCGCCCCTCTTTGTTGGCTCACCAGGCCCGCCGGTGATCTGTTAGTGAACGCGCACAGACGCAACCGTGGACGTAGGTCACCTCGTTAACGGGACCGAACCACATACAATTTGTTCTTGTCTTTTTGTCTCTCTAAACCCTTGTTACTAATTTTTGGCATCTTCAGTTTGGCGCCGTCTATGGGAAACGACAGAGTTTTTCACCAACAAATTCTTGACTGATCATCATGCCGCCTAGAAGGAATAAGAAGGCCACTACTCAGCCCAGTCAGGAGGATTCACAGCCCGGGTAATCGGCTGCCTCCATGACCACTGAACAGATAACGGCAGCGTTGGTACAACTCTTGGAAGGCCAGCGCCGAATGCAGGAACAAATGGAGGCGCTTTTGGCCTGGCAGGAAAAGCGCCCTGTGTCACACCCGTTCCAAAAATTTCATGGTTTTAATATGCATATTTAGATTTTGTGGATTATCAATGTTAGTTGATAATGGTGGATTGAGGTTGACTGTGAGTCAACGGTAAAGTGTCAGTGAGGACACGGGAACATGGTATCTCATATTGCATTGACATGAGTAAATGACATTTATGTGATTTAAATGTTATTTGGCTTTATCTGGTATTTTGTGAATAGTAATTTTTATACCTGTGTTGGTAATTTCTGGTAATTGTGATATTGTTATATATCATTTTGAGAACTGTGGTGAGAACGTGAGTGCCACGTTAACTAAAAAGGTAGGTTGTGTAGAGATTTCACTGAATATAGTTTTCGGACGTTATTTTGGACCCAAACGAGACTTAGTCAAAAACTTTTGAAAATTCTAATTTTCACTCGTAAAGGCCTAAAATGGATGTGTGCGACGTTTCAAGATTTAATTAGAAGTTTTGAGAAACTTGTGGGGAGGTAAACTTAATTCCCCGAAAGTTTGTCTATAAATAGATTAGGATGAGATTTCATTCTCATCCAACCTTTTGCCAAATATCTAGAGAGAGGAGAGAGAAGGGAGATTTGGTTGCCACGGGCTTTGCGACGCCGATCGACGACCGTTCGTCCGTCAGATTTTCTCCAGATTTCAGATTTGAACTCGTGGGGGTAAGATCTACGTTTTGATACCACTTAGGCCGTGTTTGGCCAAGTTTTGTAAAAATCTTAATTTTGGACTTTTGGGAAAAACAGGTATAAACTTGTAGGAATCGTACCAAATTCGAAATCCGACGTTTATTTAGCCTCTTAGTCGATCCTTCAAAGTTTGGGGGAAATCGCACGAGGTATGAAGTTCTAACTTGTGAAATATAGGGAAATACATGTTTTATATTTCGACGACGAAATTGTGATCCGGGCAAAATCCATGTGTTAATTGTAGGCCCGTTAATTATGCACGCGCTAAATTGTGAAAAACATGTCTAAATTTATGCGAGCACGTTAAGTTGTCTATGTGGGTCAAAGGGGAGTCTTATACAATTTCATGCCGGAGTAAGCTTCTCGATGTTTGAGAATTTAGTAGCGACGGCTACTGTGCATGGTTGATAGACTTGGACTTGCCATGGCACTTGTGGATACAATGGTTGATAGACTTGGACTTGCCATTGGTATCACGGTTTAAGGCTTGGACTTGCCGCTACCGGTTGAATGCGTATTTTTCTTCCTAGAGACTATTGTATGATTTATGAGATTAAAGCATGTTTCATCATATATTGCACATGTTAGACTTGTACGCTCAGCATATAGCTGAGCAGTGGAGATGTACTCCATTGCAGGTAAGAAGAAAGACAAGAAGAAGCGTGATGAGTGAGGCCGATGAACGCCGGGAATAACACTTGTTTATGTTTTGTTTAAAATCCTAAACTTGTGTAAGGATTGGTAATATGTTGTAATAGAACCATAGATTAGTCCTATAGTACTGTAATCTTGTAATTGAACATCTGTAGTTATGTTTTAATACGTTAAAAATCAGTTGTGGTTGTGTTGTTGTTGGTACTGGGTAGCAGGACTTGTAATTGTCAGCACAGGGCTGCCAGCAGAGGAGCAGTCGACTGAACCCCCTGATCAGTCGACTGGATCTCGTGTATTTGGGATACTGTAAGTGTATATCAGAGAAGCAGTCGACTGAACCCCTTGGGCAGTCGACTGAACACTGTTGACTTTAGCTACTGCTTCATTTGATTGAAAAGCAGTCGACTGGATTCCCAGATCAGTCGACTGGACCTCTTTGCAGTATGATGTTTTTTTGGTTCTGCTTGACACAGTCGACGGAGCAGTCGACTGGACCCTGGTGCAGTCGACGGGGCAATCGACTGAGCCTCTGTTTTCAAAACTGTTTTCTTTTGAAGTGCCTTCCTTTGGTCAAAACTTTTTATAACTCTGTTTTTAATGGTTTTTACAACCTCAGAGGGTAATGTTCCCTAAGTTTTAAATACCCAAGATTGTTTTAAAGTTCTTTCCGCTGCGTATATTTATATGATTGTTTAGATGAGCCTTGGTGGCGTGCCACGTGTCCTATTTCCACGCGTAGTGGGATGGGTCGTGACATTTATTGGTATCAAAGCAATAGGTAACAAAATTTTGGGAACGTTCGACGACGAGTGGAGTGTTGAGTGAATTGTCACATGTTCTAGATTGCACCCACATATTGTAGAGATGTTTGATGCATATGGTATGTTGTTATACATACATGATTATGTTATTGTCATACATGCATAGCATTTATGCATTCGTGAATCGGTGGAATCATACGGATGTAGAGCTGTGTGATGAGGTGAATGTATCATGAGTTATCATAGACTGCGTGTTGTGGCAAGAGGGAAAGATGATATTTTGGTAATGATGAACGGTGAAATTGCTAAGCGAAAAGAAAATGATTTTGATCGAATCGGTGGATGTTTTCAACGATAGTGACGAGTGTCCTTTGAGGGATCTAACCGAGAATGGAGTTTGAATAGTACGTCAGAGGAGATTTATGCATTGTTCACATAGAAAATGAAGGTAATTGTTCGTAGTGGAATTTTGGGATTGAGATTGATTGATAATAGTCATGTTTCAGACATTGGTTAAACATCGTGACATCGTGACGTAAGAGAATAAGGATGAACAGTTGGGGTTTGTGATAGAAAGTCCAGCAATATGTATTGCTGGCATATGGGGTCGGTGAGGAATCTCTCACCTTATCTTACGATGTTAACCTACGGTACAATCGTACGAGGTTATCTTATGATGTATCTTACGGTATATATGGTGTGTATTGGGTAGTTGAAGAATCTTTCAACTTATTGTGCGGTATATGGTATGTATTGGATGGTTGAGGAATCTCTCAACCTATCTTACGGTATGTATTGGACAGTTGAGGAATCTCTCAACCTATCTTGTGGAATGTATTGGGGATTGGGCAATATCTCTACGGGTTATCAGTATTGTGGTTGTTGAGGAATCTCTCAACTGAACCTGGTTTCGAATGTTTGTGGTACCATGGTGGATTCAGATATAGTATAAAGGTTAGTAAGGAAAGCTACCAGATTGATTGTATAAGTGAGAAGCGGTATTTAAGGATTAACCTAGGATGAGGGATTAAGAACGGGAATGATAGAGTATGCTTTGACGGTTTAAAACTACAGTTAGTAGAAGTAACGGGTTTCAGTCAAGTATCGGAAATGGCACCGTATGAAGCATTGTATGGGCTTAAATGTCGATCGCTGATTTGTTGGATCGAGGTTGGGGAAAGAAAGTTGTTAAGACCTACGATGATACAGTTGACTACGGAGAAGGTAAAGCTAATCTAGGAGCGACTTTTAGAGAAGGCTCACAGTACTAAATATTCAATTCATCCAGGGAGTGATAAGACATACCGGAATTTGCGAGAAAACTTTTGGTGGAGAGGTATGAAGCGAGAAGTTGCCAAGTTGTGTCTGAGTGTTCAGCATGTTAGCAAGTCAAGGCAGAAAGACAAGTACCTACAGGACTACTACAACCATTACCAGTGTCAGAGTGGAAATGGGATGAGATTACGATGGATTTTGTATTCGGGATTTCCACGATCGTTTAATAAGAATGATAAGATTTGGGTTATGCTTGATAGATTGACGAAATTAGCGCAATCTACCGATCAATACGACTAAACCTTCAAGGTTGACAGAATTGTATGTGAAAGAGGTTGTAAGACTATACAGAGTTCCAACAGTGATCATATCGGATCGTGATAGTAGTTTTACATCGAGGTTTTGGGAAGTCTACAGGAAGCCACGAGTACTAAACCGAGTTTCAGTACTACATTTCATCCTCAGATCGATGGACAGTCAGAATGGACGATTCAGATATTGGAAGACATGCTTAGACTTTGCGTACTAGACTTTGGATAAGTCAATATCGATTGAGAACAGGAAATATAAATTGGAAAGACGAAGCTTTAATGAGTAAGTGAACAAAAACGGTAAGAATAAGAGGAAGACACGATAGTACGTTGAGTACATTATCAGATATGATAGTAGAAATGTAAATGGTTGGAGGAAAATGGTGGATGCTATGAAATACGATCTCAGTGTCCTAGATTCCAACAAGGTTGGAGAGTTTTGGGAATGTCGAATTTCACACTAAGAAAATTTTAAAGTGTTTTAAATGTTTTTAAATAAAACTTTCGTTGAGTAAGAAAATTTGTTCTAAATACTTGTGATTAGGTATCAAGTAGACCTTGGAAGACGGTATCGTGGAAAGTTATGGCATGCTTAGTGCTTGGGACATAACGGTGGTTGTCAAACGAATGAGTTCTATGTGGACAGATTGTGAACTTGGGAATTCTAAAGGAGTTGGTGAAATGTCGTGTACCTGAATTTGGCTTGTTCCAAAGGCAAGTATTGGAGTAACCTGAGGTAATGAATGATTTGAGGCTTTGATCAATCAAGAACTTGACGAGATTCGCAAAGTGTGAAGCACTTGAAAGATGACAGTTAGGAATCGTTTGGCATTGGTGACCAGAGTGAGAATTTACCTTGGGGTATTGTCGTGAAAGGTATGTGAATTGGAAATCGATATAGAGTTTATTGAACACAGTGATGCTATAGTACTTTGTGGGAAGATTTAATTACCGGCTTATCCTCAGATTGTATGTGGGGATTGTATTAATGCTGTTAGCAATAGGTTTTTCAGGAATGATGGATTGGAGACTCGGATAGCAATAATTAAGGACTAGAGAGTTTAAATTGGAAATTGAGTCAGATTTGACTACGGTTATGAAACATTTAATGTCGGAATAAGGTATGGTACTTTGAGATGTTATACGAAGAATATACGCTTAGTATGAACGGTTGTCAGGAACTCGGTGAGAGTTGAGATACAGAAGTGTGATCGATATGGACTTCTGCAAGGGTGAAAGTGAAACACCAGAGATGTATAGAGTTGTAAACTACATAAATGGTAGTGGATTTACCTGGACTGATATGAGAATGGACTACATTGCAGTTAAGATCTTTGAAAGAAAAGTGATTGGCTCAGAGTGTGAGTACACTAGGCAAACATGATGGATTGTGAATGATCAACGGTTTGGGATAGGAACAGGGTATGATGTGAATAAGAGGATATGTTTTGATAAACTATGTGGTACATGCAAGATTGGCTAAGTCAAATTTTGATTAACAATGCTATTCGTTACGATGGATATTGAGGTGGTGGTGTTGAGAAAGAAATGAGGTATTATGTAAGATTTTAAATTAGTTTGTTTTAAATCATAAATGATAAATGTATTTGACTTTATTAAATGTTTTAAATTGAAAGTATAAAGTGAATTATCCTACGTTAATCGACAAAAGTTCGAGTACAGAAGTGAGAGATAAAGGGGCAAGTGTGCTAACCATTCGGGACATCGGGTAGGTTCGAAGAGGTAGAATGATATGAAATTGCCAGTTAGGAACCTGGATAGTATTTTATGAGGCATATATGATCAGAAGTAAAATACGAGGTTGGTTAAACCAAAATGGAATGATGACAATTGTCAGAGACAGAGAGAGAGAGTACTAGTACGACATGCTACTGACAAATCGATGGTTATGTAAACTGATATTACGTTATATAAATTCCTTGGGAAAGGAAGATTTGAATTTGATAAGAAATGAGAGATATTTGAAAATGTGTGTCATTCTACAAGTATTTTGCGAATGACAGGATAAGGGATTGAATCCATGGTATATGAAATAAGTTGGTTGAGGCGTTGACTTCTCGACAGAGTATGTAAGTGTGATAGTACTCAGTTTTGGTTCACTTCGAGATGAAGAACCGTGTGTGATTGTTCACCAGCTAAAACGTGTTGTCAACGAATTTTAGTCGAAAAGCAAGATAGGTGAATGAGAGATGAATTATTTCCTTGGGTTGAGTATTGTGATGAAACTTTTGAATTCCGGAAAGAAAATGTGACACGTACGATGAAAGGATACATGAGTTGACGTTGTGATGTCGTGAGGTGAGTTAATGTCAGGTATGACTATTGGGTAAGTTTCACTCATGTATTGATATTCTTATCTATCGAGATGCTTCGGAGTATTGTTAGGATTCTGTTTGAATCTCTTATCAGATTGAGACGGAGGCTCTGAGGATTTATTTTCCTTAAGAGCCTGAGGATTTATTTTCCTCGTGAAACTGGGATTTCTCGGTAAAGTGATTGTGCTTGTGTGAAGTCTTAATGACTTGAGAAGATGGTTTAAGTTTGGGGACAAACTTCCTTTTTGGAGGGGAGAGTTGTCACACCCGTTCCAAATATTTCATGGTTTTAATATGCATATTTAGATTTTGTGGATTATCAATGTTAGTTGATAATGGTGGATTGAGGTTGACTGTGAGTCAACGGTAAAGTGTCAGTGAGGACACGGGAACATGGTATCTCATATTGCATTGACATGAGTAAATGACATTTATGTGATTTAAATGTTATTTGGCTTTATCTGGTATTTTGTGAATAGTAATTTTTATACCTGTGTTGGTAATTTCTGGTAATTGTGATATTGTTATATATCATTTTGAGAACTGTGGTGAGAACGTGAGTGCCACGTTAACTAAAAAGGTAGGTTGTGTAGAGATTTCACTGAATATAGTTTTCGGACGTTATTTTGGACCCAAACGAGACTTAGTCAAAAACTTTTGAAAATTCTAATTTTCACTCGTAAAGGCCTAAAATGGATGTGTGCGACGTTTCAGGATTTAATTAGAAGTTTTGAGAAACTTGTGGGGAGGTAAACTTAATTCCCTGAAAGTTTGTCTATAAATAGATTAGGATGAGATTTCATTCTCATCCAACCTTTTGCCAAATATCTAGAGAGAGGAGAGAGAAGGGAGATTTGGTTGCCACGGGCTTTGCGACGCCGATCGACGACCGTTCGTCCGTCAGATTTTCTCCAGATTTCAGATTTGAACTCGTGGGGGTAAGATCTACGTTTTGATACCACTTAGGCCGTGTTTGGCCAAGTTTTGTAAAAATCTTAATTTTGAACTTTTGGGAAAAACAGGTATAAACTTGTAGGAATCGTACCAAATTCGAAATCCGACGTTTATTTAGCCTCCTAGTCGATCCTTCAAAGTTTGGGGGAAAATCGCACGAGGTATGAAGTTCTAACTTGTGAAATATAGGGAAATACATGTTTTATATTTCGACGACGAAATTGTGATCCGGGCGAAATCCATGTGTTAATTGTAGGCCCGTTAATTATGCACGCGCTAAATTGTGAAAAGCATGTCTAAATTTATGCGAGCACGTTAAGTTGTCTATGTGGGTCAAAGGGGAGTCTTATACAATTTCATGCCGGAGTAAGCTTCTCGATGTTTGAGAATTTAGTAGCGACGGCTACTGTGCATGGTTGATAGACTTGGACTTGCCATGGCTCTTGTGGATACAATGGTTGATAGACTTGGACTTGCCATTGGTATCGCGGTTTAAGGCTTGGACTTGCCGCTACCGGTTGAATGCGTATTTTTCTTCCTAGAGACTATTGTATGATTTATGAGATTAAAGCATGTTTCATCATATATTGCACATGTTAGACTTGTACGCTCAGCATATAGCTGAGCAGTGGAGATGTACTCCATTGCAGGTAAGAAGAAAGACAAGAAGAAGCGTGATGAGTGAGGCCGATGAACGCCGGGAATAACACTTGTTTATGTTTTGTTTAAAATCCTAAACTTGTGTAAGGATTGGTAATATGTTGTAATAGAACCATAGATTAGTCCTATAGTACTGTAATCTTGTAATTGAACATCTGTAGTTATGTTTTAATACGTTAAAAATCAGTTGTGGTTGTGTTGTTGTTGGTACTGGGTAGTAGGACTTGTAATTGTCAGCACAGGGCTGCCAGCAGAGGAGCAGTCGACTGAACCCCCTGATCAGTCGACTGGATCTCGTGTATTTGGGATACTGTAAGTGTATATCAGAGAAGCAGTCGACTGAACCCCTTGGGCAGTCGACTGAACACTGTTGACTTTAGCTACTGCTTCCTTTGATTGAAAAGCAGTCGACTGGATTCCCAGATTAGTCGACTGGACCTCTTTGCAGTATGATGTATTTTTGGTTCTGCTTGACACAGTCGACGGAGCAGTCGACTGGACCCTGGTGCAGTCGACGGGGCAGTCGACTGAGCCTCTATTTTCAAAACTGTTTTCTTTTGAAGTGCCTTCCTTTGGTCAAAACTTTTTATAACTCTGTTTTCAATGGTTTTTACAACCTCAGAGGGTAATGTTCCCTAAGTTTTAAATACCCAAGATTGTTTTAAAGTTCTTTCCGCTGCGTATATTTATATGATTGTTTAGATGAGCCTTGGTGGCGTGCCACGTGTCCTATTTCCACGCGTAGTGGGATGGGTCGTGACACCCTGCACCAGAAGATCAGCCCGAGAAAAGCGCTCCCGTTCAGGATACCGCTCCGGTGCGAAGGCAAACCCATTCTGCCCTAGTGTCCCCACCGAATTGGGAACACCACGGTGATGGTGAGCGCAGCCAGTCAACCAGGCGTTCACAGAGGCAAGCTCGGCCCAATCCTCGCCGGGTGGAGGATGACAGAACCATCATCAACCGACGGCGCGCGGCCAGAGGAGAAGAGCCAGGACGGAAGGCCCAGGAATCAGCCAAAGATCCTCCGACCCTAAGCCAGGGGGATCTTAGGCACCCGATTTCTAGGACCCGGAGCCGGGTCCTATCCCCAAGGTCGACGCGCTTTGAGGAAGAGGCCTCGTCGTCCAATCCGACCTACCGCTCGGATGTAGAGAAGAGAACCGGGCGGGATGACGTCAAGGCCGAGTTCGAACAACTGTAGCAGCAGATTGAGAGGTTGAGCCGCAAGTCCGGCCACGACCTCACCAATACGGAGACGGAATCACCCTACACCGCTCGGGTAACGCAGTTCCCTATCCCGCGGAAGTTCAAACCCCCTCACCTTAGCTCCTATGACGGCACAGGGAGTCTGGTGGACCACATCCGCACTTACAAGGCTCAGATGGCACTGGTCACCACGGTGGACGATCTACTGTGCCTGGCCTTTTCCAGTACCCTCAAAGGGCCAGTAGCACAGTGGTTCCATGCTTTAAAGCCTCGGACGGTCGATGACTTCAAAGCCCTCAGCAAGCTATTCATCAGCCAGTTTGTCGGGATGCTCGACCGATCGCAACCGGACACTCAGCTGCTGACCGTCAAGCAGCGCAAAGGGGAGTCCCTAAGGGAGTATGTGGACCGTTTGAATCAGCAAAGGCTTTAGATCCGCAATCTCAATGAAACAGCCGCAATTATGGCCTTCTGTTCGGGAATTCAACACACCAAGGTTGCTACGTTGTTTCATCGCGATCGACCGACAACTCTGGTGGAGCTCTCGGAGAGGGTCGGAAAGTACATAGACAATGAGGAGTTCCTGAAGGCAAAGCGTGCCAGCCAGGCAGGAGATGAATCCCCGAAGGCCAAGCGCAAGTGTAAAGGATTTGAGAAGGGCTCGAGAAAGAAGCCAAAGCAGGATCAGAAAGATGTTCGAGGCCAGCCCCCGATTGCTTTTACACCCCTTTCTCGGCCCATACAAGAAGTCATGGCCGCGGCCGAGGCGCAGAGGCTGCTTCAACAGCCACCAAAGCTTAAAGCCCCGCCCGGGAAGAGGAATCGGGACAAGTTTTGCCGTTTCTACAGAGTTCACGGCCACAACACAAAAGACTGCTTCAAGTTAAAGATGGCAATTGAAAGATTGATCGAGCAAGGCCATCTAGCAAAGTATGTCGCAGCAGACGGACGGCCCGCACAAGGAGCCCGAGCTCCCGGTCAACTCCAGCCTCTCGATCAAATCAATATGATCTCCGGAGGAACGTCAGGCGGAGGGGATTCACAGTCGGCATGGAAGAGGCATGCTCGGGCGTCCCGGGCAGATGTTTGGCAGGTCCAATCCACCGGTTCCTCCCCAACTGACGTTCTAACGTTCACCTCTGACAACTTGCAGGGCGTCCACTGCCCCCATGATGACCCGCTAGTTGTGGCGCTTTCTTTAGCCAACTATATGGTCAAGAGGGTGCTAGTGGACACATGCAGCTCGTATGACATTATGTTCATAATTTAGATTTACTTTTATTGTTATTAGTTTAATTCAAATTAAATCCAAAATCCGTTTTTCTTAATTAACTAAATTTAGGTTTTAAAAATTAAAGTGCGTAGTATTCAATCTCTGTGGGCTCGACCTTTACTTCCACACTGCAAATCTTTTGAAAGTAAAGCATAAGTTAAGCATACTTTTATATCTTGATTTTGACAAGATCAATAATCATCATCTCATCAAGTTTGTAAACTCTGTCGGGTTCTCTATGGTCTTAAGCAAGCTCCCCGTGCTTGGTTTGCAAAGTTCAGCACTATTGTTGAACGGTTTGGGTTCACAGTCAGCTCATATAATTCGGCTCTTTTTATCCGCAGAACTGACCAGGGCATTATCTTTCTTCTCCTCTATGTTGATGACATGATTATCACCAGAGATGATACATCTGGCATCTTGGATCTCAAAACCCATCTCAGCCAACATGTTGAAATGAAAGATCTTAGCAAGCTTAATTATTTTTTGGGTCTTGAGATCACTTCCAGTTCTGACAGATACTATGTTTCTCAAGCTAAGTATGCCTCTAACTTACTTAGACGGGCAGGACTTACAGATAACAAGACTAGCACCACTCCTCTCAAGCCTAACTATAGGCTCACTCCTATGGATGGTACACTCTTGGATGATCCCACTTTATATCGACAACTGGTTGGAAGTCTCGTTTATCTGACAGTTACCAGACCTGATATCTCCTATGTTGTTCATATTGTAAGTTAGTTTCTTTCTGCTCCTCGTTCTACCCATTATGCAGTAGTTCTTCGTATCCTCAGATATATCAAGGGGATTCTGTTTCATAGTCTTCACTTCTCTGCTCACTCTTCTCTTGAGCTACGTACTTACTCAGATACAGATTGGGTAGGCGATCCTACTGACCGCCGTTCCACCACTGGGTATTGTTTCTTCTTGGGTGACTCTCTTATCTCATGGCGTAGCAAGAAACAGATTGTTGTTGCCCGATCAAGTATAGAAGTTGAATATCGTGCTCTTGCTGATGTGACTTAGGAACTTCTCTAGCTACAGTGGTTGCTTGAAGACATGGGGGTCAATCATTCCACTGCTACAACCATTCATTGTGATAACCAAAGTGCTATTCAAATTGCCCACAATGATGTCTTCCATGAATGCACAAAACATATTGATATCGATTGTCATTTTGTGCGCCATCACCTCTCTTGTGGTACCATTCATCTCACTTCAGTCTTCTCCACCGATCAGACTGCCCACGTCTTCACCAAAGCTCATTCACCCGGACGTCTTCAGGATTTGGTTTCAAACTCAAGTTGATCTCCATTTACCACCTTGAGTTTGAGGCGGGCTGTTAGAATAATGTACAGTACTTCAGTTGTACTACTTTTGTACTCTCCTTGTACTCCCTTTTTTTCCTTCCTTTTTGGGTTTCTCTCTTAGCCTATATTAAGGCTGTCTATTGTAATCATATTCATGATATCAATATACAATACAATACTCTCCATTCTTTCAGTTAGTTCACTTAACCCACTCCTATTTGAGCCTGACTCTATTTTCTAGACGAGATGCAAGTAAAATTTACAAATTACTCTTTAGGAAAAATAAAATATTTGCAAATTAAAGTTTGGATGGGAGATAGGAAAGAACATGGGATTGGTTTTTTTTGCCCCTTCAGTAAAGCACATGGGGGTGAAGAATAGATTGATAGCAAACTGAGTGACAAATATTAGGACCTAAAGATGACCAATAATCACATCAACAAGATTAAAATGAAGTTAATGAAACAAATAACAATGTTTGTGATTTCTTTTTCGTGAATAGATTACATGTTGGGTTCAAAAAAAAATCTACAAACTCATGAGCTCAAAAATTAATGTTTAAAAAAAAAATAAGAAAATAGAACAAACAAAAATCAATGTACAAAAAAAAAAGAAAATAGAAAAAACCTACACATAGGAGAAAAGAGGATGGGCAAGTTGAGAAATGCAATATGTGTTTTGAATTCAAAGCGGACGTATAGGGAAGGAAGGTGAGATAGCATGCTTATGGTTTGCTAAGGGATATTGATTTTTTTTTTAAGATGATTTTGAATTTTTTTTATTTATTAACTCACCAAGTGTATACCCTTTTTTTATTTTTTGAAGTCACGGATTCTAAACCCCATTAAATGGGATCTTTACTGAAAAGAATGATCTAAAAGTTGTGGTTTTCAAAACGTTCAAAAAAACATGCTTTTCTTTTAAAAATAAATTGAAAATAATAACTTTTTAAAAATGATAAAAAAAATATATATCTTTAATGATTATTGGCAAGCCCTAACACCTTTACATGGAATCTTTAACAAGTTTGGAAGTTCACCCACTCAATTAGACAGTGAAGAAAAATTAGATTGATTTGATGTGCTGGAGTCAAAGTAAGTTTATTTTTAATTGTACATCTCTCTTTATTGTACTCCCTTTTTAATTGTGTAGCTATCACCCCGAAGAAATTGGAACTCTTTGGGTATCTCTCTTGTAAGGAGATGTGTGTCTCTCTCTTTCTTCGACTTAGATAGACTCCCATCTTATGTGTCTTAGCATCTTGATTCTCCTTTTGAGCATATTTGCTTTAAACTTCATGTAATATCCTGGAGTATGCCGCTCTTTTTTGGATTTATTTGCCCTCTTTCTAGAAGGAAAAAAAAAACCCACTCTTGATTCAATTTTTTCACCTATCTGGTACTATTTTAAAACTAATTCTACGTCGTTTCTCTTTAAATTGATCATTCTCAATATTTGTTTATGTCGTCACTTTCTGATTAACTTCTAGGGTAAATTTCACAAACACCCCCTCTACTATCACCTATTTTTACTAATACCCCCTGAACTTTTAAACTCAACAAAGACACCCCCTCATCATTCACAGCCATTGTAAGCTCTAACGGCAATAACGGAGGTAATAAAAGGACATAAATACCCCTTTAATATTTCGTATACCCTATATACCCTTGACCCCTTATTTGCACTCACGATATAAACACTCCCACCACAGTCCCAAGTTTGGGAGGAGAAGAAGAAAACGAGGGTTGGCTAGGAACGATATAAAGAGGGAAAGCATAGAAGGTTTCGATTCTTCACAAATAGGGTTTGATTCTTCACAAATAGGGTCTGATTCTTCACTAAGATCTGCGAACGAAAAGGGTTTGAATTCATCAATCTTGAGAACAAAAAGCATTTCAAATCGTCATCAATCCAATCGTCATCAATCCTTGTCAGGTATAATATGAGTATTGAAAATCTTCACTCTGTTGGAGATATTATGTGTATTTTAGTACCAGTTGTGATCCCAATCCCCCACTTTAATTGTCTATCCTTCACTGCAACTGCATGTTTTTTTATCAGGGCAAGACCGAATTTGATGGTGACTTTGTGCTCAATTATGCAGCATCTCTCATTGATATCATTTGATATGTGTTGCCAGGAGCAAAAAACTCCATAAATTGGTGTCAGATGAGATGGCAGAATAGGGAATTTACGATCAGCAAAATCAAACCATGCCCCTAATTCATCTGGAATCAATTCAACCTTTAAAGTTATGAAGAAACCTTGAGCTACAGGTATTCTGAAAATTCTCCTTACGTCCTAAATTTAATTACTCTGGCATAGAAGGGACAAGTTTTGGAAATGTACCGAAGACAAGTCTTGTATTCATTTGGATTTCACACATTTTTGAAGAGTAATTTCGAAGGTTCTCTACAGTCAAGAGATTAATTTGTGTTTCCTTCAGATTAAGGGTAAGATTAACTTAACAGATTCATAATTGTTAAGTTAATAGAATTTTTTCTTCGAAAAACTAAGTTAACATATTAATGTGCTATAGACAGAGAGGGTTAGATTAAGGCTATGTATTGCACATATATATATATATATAGAGAGAGAGAGAGAGAGCAGACCCAGTTTAATGGAGTAAGGGCAAATGTATCCAATATGGTATCAAATTGATGTCACGTGATGGCACATGTCATTTAGTCGTTAGAATTTGGATGGGAGTGGTTGTATGTGTCAAGTTCATACACATAAGGGGTTGTCTTTGTTGGGTTTAATAATTCAGGGGTTATTAGTAAAAACGGGTGATAGTAGAGGAGGTGTTTGTGAGATTTACCCTAACTTCTATCATTTTCAGGAATTGAGGTGGAGCTTGAGTATACATGGATTAATGGAGTTGAAATTTGGAGTTTATGGAGTTTTGATTAATCCTAGTTTTGTGTAACTTAATTGTAATCTTAGTTTTTTTGTAACTTAATTGTTGGTTTAACTTTTCATGTTGGTTTTAATTAACAATGTTCATGTTGTTTATAAAGTATAAACTATATGTTTGCACCTAAAAAATGCATTTTTTAAAGTTAAAATTTGTGTATGGCCGATTGTGATTTTTTTTTCGGACTTATGAGACCGATTGCAAAAATTAGGGACCAAGTGATTGGTTCGAAGTTGGTGGAGCCAGATGACTTTTGAACTATCGAGCTGCAGTCGGGTTGAGATACATACATTAATTGGGCTGCCTCACTAGACTGATTTATTCAAACATGCCCTCATAAGCCCAAGTCATTATCAGCCCAATGCCACTTCACCTATAAATTTGGGCCACCACCTAGTTGACCATTCCATAATTTTGGATATTTTGATTAGCCATTTTGTAATTATGGTGGTTGGCTTTAAATATTCAATATTGCTAGATCCACCGAGCTCTACCGAAACCATATACCGAACTAAAGGGGTGGGGGCCACAAAACAGTGCAAGTTTTAAGTGTCTCTCCATTTCGGTTTTTTAAACAAAACCCGCCCGCCCAAATCATTTTTGTTAAAATTTAAACCCGCCCAAATCAAAGAAATACCCAACCCAATGCTGTTGTCTTTCTCTCTCCAATTTGGTCCCCATCCTCACAACCACTGTGCGAAGAAGACAGAGAACCTAGCTGCGATTTGGAACAGAGAACCATTGCTGCGATTTGGAACAGAGAACAGAGTACCCTCCCCAGGTTTGATCTCTCTCTCTCTCTCTCTCTCTCTCTCTCTCTCGACACATGCAAACACCTGTGGGTTCATTCATCTTCGTTCATGTAGGGCTGCGATTCGGTTGCTACGATTTGGGTACAAGAGAAGACCCCTTTCATCTCTCCTGATACATGCTGAGTTTGGCTTGCTTCTGTTGATGGTTTTGGGTTTCATTGCACTGGTTTGAACTCACTTGAAAGGAGCCCTTTATCAAGGTATAATATGTACTTATGGTTGCTAG
Organism: Hydrangea macrophylla; assembly: GCA_033977485.1. Classification (NCBI taxonomy): domain Eukaryota; kingdom Viridiplantae; phylum Streptophyta; class Magnoliopsida; order Cornales; family Hydrangeaceae; genus Hydrangea; species Hydrangea macrophylla. The sequence goes on along the minus strand of CM066985.1, from coordinate 76,603,157 downwards.
TTAATGAATCTGATTTCAGGTTGTCCTTATCTTATGAAGTTTGATTGTATGAATGATATCAAATATCAATTGCTGATAATTTTAGCCGTACTTATACATCTCTTGTAAATGGGATTTGAACACGGTTGCTAATACTATTAGCTGTGACACAAACAGATAATATTATCTGTTTACACTAACAGATAATATTATTTGTCAACTTTAAACCACTATAACTTTATCAATTCTTGGGCTTTTTGGGTGATTTATTTTTTTTAATTCATGTATTTATTTGAGATCTACGCATTGGACTTGAAAGTTGTACAAAAAAAAGCAATTTGGAACCTCATTTTTTATTTTTATCTTAGCTGTGACACAAACAGATAATATTATCTGTTTACACTAACAGATAATATTATTTGTCAACTTTAAACCACTATAACTTTATCAATTCTTGGGCTTTTTGGGTGATTTTTTTTTTCATTTCATGTATTTCTTTAAGATCTACGCATCGGACTTGAAAGTTGTACAAAAAAGTAAGTGAATGCATTTGGGAATCCATATTATGTAGGCCAAATTGCAATTTCTTCTAACTATTAGGAACAACATTTTTTTTTTTCCTTTTTTTCCAATTGTGTTACATTCTTGGGATTAATTCATAGGATTAATTCTTAGGATTAATTCATTACCCTCGATTATAATAGGATAAATGTCTATTTTCTGTGAATTTTCTACCTATTTTGCTAACATAATGTTGATTTGTTGAAGCAATCTCTATATAAATCCGTATAAATTGATGATTGTATTATATATTGTAGAGAAATGGAAGAAGAAGTTTCAAGTGGTTCGGTAAGCATTCATGAGGATATTATCGAAATTGATCATGACAAGGAGCAAATAAGAGACGTAGAAAACCAAATTGATGAGGCGAAAAAGGGGATGGAGTTTGATTCTTTGGATGAGCTGATGGTGTTTTATGCCGATTATGCTAGAGACAAAGGTTTTGCTGTGGCTAAAAGAAGCTCTACAAAGAAGGAAGGGGTCGTCAGATATGTGGCATTTCAGTGTACTCGTGGTGGTACGTTAAGGAGTAGATCAACCAACCCGTTAAATGTGCGCCCAACCGCAAAGATGGATTGCAAAGCAAAGCTTAGGGCATTTCATTGACAAAGCAGTTAAGAAACAATCAAAAGCCAAAAAAAGATGTAGGAATGTCCCCAAGTCTTGAATTTCATCCAAATTTGGGAATAAGAGGAAACTTTGATTATTATGACTTTATGTGATGGGTTCATGAATTTGAATATATGACTGTATTTGATGGTTTGAAAGCATTTAGTAGGACTTTATTTGATGGTTTGGAAGCGTTTAGTATGACTTCATTTGATGGTTTGGAAGCGTTTAGTATGACTTTATTTGATGTCTGTTGGCTGTGCTATGGTGTTTAGCAGTAAGTTTGGTTGTGGTTGTGCTTATGAAAAACGAAGTTCTAAATTATTTTTTTTGGACAACTTTCAAATCCAATGTGTAGATCTTAAAGAAATACATGAAATCAAAAAAAAAATCACCCAAAAAGCCCAAGAATTGATAAAGTTATAGTGGTTTAAAGTTGACAAATAATATTATCTGTTAGTGTAAACAGATAATATTATCTGTTTGTGTCACAGCTAAGATAAAAATGAAAAACGAAGCTCCAAATTGCTTTTTTTTGTACAACTTTCAAGTCCGATGCGTAGATCTTAAAGAAATACATGAAATGAAAAAAAAAATCACCCAAAAAGCCCAAGAATTAATAAAGTTATAGTGGTTTAAAGTTGACAAATAATATTATCTGTTAGTGTAAACAAATGATATTATCTGTTTGTGTCACAGCTAAGATAAAAATGAAAAACGAAGCTCCAAATTGCTTTTTTTTGTACAACTTTCAAGTCCGATGCGTACATCTTAAAGAAATACATGAAATGGAAAAAAAAAATCACCCAAAAAGCCCAAGATAAAAAAAAAAAAAAAAACAAACAACAACAAACAGGAAGTTGTAAGTTATAAGAAAAAAATTCCACACACATACCAAACTGCATCAAATTCTTCATAAAAAACTGCTCAAAATCTTCACGTAACACTGCACAAACACTTCAAAAAATGCACAAACTCTTGACAAAACCCTGCACAAACTCTTGACAAAACACTGCACAAACACAACAAAAAATGCAGAAACTCTTGACAAAAGCCTGCACAAACACAAAAAACTGCTCAAAATCTTCACAAAACACTGCACAAAATCTGCACAAAAACTGTACAAACTGAGACCAAAAACTGCACAATCTTCACAAACACAAAAAACTGCTCAAAATCTTCACAAAACACTGCACAAACACAACAAATTGCACAAAATCTGCACAAAAACTGCACAAACTGAGACCAAAAACTGCACAATCTTCACAAATACAAAAAACTGCACAAATACACTTTAAATCACCCCAAACTAGCATGGTTTTACATACATCAACACAACCGTTCCAAATGTTACATATGCAAAATACAACTAGTGTTCAACAATAAATATTACATTACCCTAAAAAAAAAATTACAAAAGAGTCTCATTGCTACTCCTTGGTTCTTAGTTCCATTGGTGATCCTTGATTCAACTGCAATGAAAAAGAATAAACGAAAAGCAAACAAGCTCTCAATTAGCACTAGTAAACTTGAAATACATGATGTCAAATTATAAGCAAACTTTAGAAGTACCTCGAATTGTGTCTCATTGTTTTGCATAAGAACGCTCCCTTGTGTCCCTTGAATATCCACAACTTGCTCAGAATTATCCACTTTTTTCAATGCTTTCTATGAAATTAAAAAATAGAATTAGTTGAACACAAATTCAACACATGATCAAATACAAAACGCTTTTTATTATTAAAATTACCTTCTTCCCCTTTTGTTTTCTTTGTACTATTGTTTCAACTCTGGATTCCTTCCTTTTAAACGGTGGACGTCCTTTGCTACGTACAACTAATGGGCTCAATATAGTTTTGCTCCCTTGTGATTTGGGTGGTCCCAACATATGAGTTGGAGTTGATTGGAGACTATTACTACCACATACACCATCATTCTTAGTTACACCAATCTTTAGGTGACCTAACCCATCTATAACATAATCACACTTCTCTTGAAATTCAGCTGCTATGTCCGCAATGTCAAAAAATGCCTTACACATAAGGTTGTAGCGACGTCCTTCATCAGTTACGCTCCAATCACTATAACTGACCCTCACTTTGGTGTGACGCCTCTTTATGTCTTTCCTCCACTTACGTATGATATATTTACTAGGAATTGAATAAATTCCTTCCAAGATTAAAATGGCAATGGCATGACGACACAATATTCCTCGAAACTCAAAAAGATGGCAGACACACTTTAAATCACACTCTTTTCCTTCTTCTTTCACCATACTCACTTTGAACTTTACCCTCTTCATCCGTTCTCCAAAAACAAGATCCTCAGATACCTCATATTCTGAAATGGAACCATGATCATGTAACTTAAACACTATACAATATATCGTTCCTGTTAGCTCCTCTTGAAACTCCTTAAACTTTGGGGTTGTATATACATCTTGGACTTCTTTTTCCATAGCATATCGAGTAACAGTGGGAATCCATGAATTGTAACAACTTAAGTTCGCATCATTCTCCTTTTTAACCTTATCAGCTAAAGCATTTTCATATTGCTCCACAAACTGCTTCAAAGATGTTTTTGAGTTGACGTACTTGTCAAAAAAAGCATTCATGCTCTCACTGCGTTGTGTGGTGGACATTCCCGCCCAAAAACAATCTTTCACGTAACAAGGAACCCACCTATACCTCTCAAGATACAACCCATTCAACCACACATTTGTATGAAGTTCATACCTGTCAATCATTTCACTCCAACCTGTTTCAAACTCATCAACGGTTAAGGAATCATAGACAACATTTGCGAGAAAATACTTAATACTATCATATTGTTTGTACCCACTTAATTTTTCCGGTATTTTCTTCATTATATGCCACAAACACCATCTATGGCGGGCATTTGGAAACACTATCTCTATTGCATTACGCATGGCTCGGTCTTGATCAGTGATTATAGCAGGCGGAGCTCGACCTAACATACAAGTAAGCCATGCATTAAACAACCATGTAAAAGTGGCAGTGTCTTCATTTGAGAGCAACCCACAACCAAACAATGTTGATTGGCCATGGTGATTGACTCCTACGAAAGGGGCAAATGGCATGTCATACTTGTTAGTTAAATAAGTCGTGTCAAATGTAACGACATCACCAAACTCCTCATAGGCTGCCCTTTGTCTACCATCTGCCCAAAATAAATTCTTTAGTCTATTCTCATCGTCTAAGTCCATCATATAAAAAAAATTGGAATCAGTGGCTTGAACATGCATAAAATAGCGTTGAATTGCACTAGCATCTCCCTCCCCTAATCTCAACCGCCTTACTTTGTCAATGTAGTTTCGACAATCTTTCTCGGAAAAACCTAAATTATCATATCCCCCCGCTTCAACTGCCAATGATTGAATACTCTTGCTCATTCTTATCCCAGACCGATCATTAAGCTCAAGTCTTCTTCTCGTACCCTTATTTATTACCCTATTACTCACATGGAAGTGAGTTTTCCCCGGACTTAATACATGGTTATGGGTAAGAAATGCTTTTGACACAACCCACTTTCCATCATTTACTAGTGTTGCCGTGATCCTAGCTTCACAATTCGTTTTTGAAATCGGACGTGGTTTCAAAACATTCTTTGTTGTGCTCTTCGAAATTCCATATCGACTACATACTAACGTAACATATCTTTGGACCCCATCTAGGTCCTTCTTTGAAGTTCTAGTGCAAATAGCGAAGCCTTTTTGGGCCCCGTATGTTCTATAGTAGTTTGTCAGCTCATTAACACTACCAAAACACATGTTCACTGTAGGCTCATCAACTTTGTCTTCCAAGTTCTCCTCAACCATCTCTTGCACATTATCCTCCTCAACGATAGTATAATTATTATCTACTTCCCAAGGAGAGTTACCTGAGGGTGAGTGGAAGGAGGGAGATTGCGAGTGATATTGAGATTGAGAAGTCCCAACTTCTGCCGGTAGTTGTTGCCTCGAAGCAACTTCGTCTATATGTTCCATTTATTTTCCTACAATAAATGAAAAAAAAAATAATCAACTTATATACTTTCATAAAGATTTGTAGATTGTCTTGAAAAAGACAATCATCTATGGTGAAAAATGTTCATTAATTCTAAAAATTATGTGAACATGTGAAGTGTAATCATAAACTTGACGTTAATTACTCTCATATAATTGAACCTAGTGTAATTGGCAATTTAATATGATACAAATATTCACTAGAAAGTGTTTTGATTAGATTATGTTGGAAGTAAATAATAGTAAAAACAATGAGCGAGGCTCATAGTTTAAAAATTATTAATCATAATCTAAGAAGGTGTAGTTGGAGGCAGAGAGCAATCTTATATATGTTACGAAATCTGTAATGCATGTGTTGATCGAACTCCAATTAACTTATACTAATGCTTGTTCATAATAGTTAGAAGAAATTGCAATTTGGCCTACATAATATGGATTCCCAAATGCATTCACTTACTTTTTTGTACAACTTTCAAGTCCGATGCGTACATCTTAAAGAAATACATGAAATCAAAAAAAAAAAATCACCTAAAAAGCCCAAGAATTGATAAAGTTATGGTGGTTTAAAGTTGACAAATAATATTATCTGTTAGTGTAAACAGATAATATTATCTGTTTGTGTCACAGCTAAGATAAAACTGAAAAACGAAGCTCCAAATTGCTTTTTTTTTTTGTACAACTTTCAAGTCCGATGCGTAGATCTTAAAGAAATACATGAAATGAAAAAAAAAATCACCCAAAAAGCCCAAGAATTGATAAAGTTATAGTGGTTTAAAGTTGACAAATAATATTATCTGTTAGTGTAAACAGATAATATTATCTGTTTGTGTCACAGCTAAGATAAAAATAAAAAATGAGGTTCCAAATTGCTTTTTTTTGTACAACTTTCAAGTCCAATGCCTAGATCTCAAATAAATACATGAATTAAAAAAAATAAATCACCCAAAAAGCCCAAGAATTGATAAAGTTATAGTGGTTTAAAGTTGACAAATAATATTATCTGTTAGTGTAAACAGATAATATTATCTGTTTGTGTCACAGCTAATAGTATTAGCAACCGTGTTCAAATCCCATTTACAAGAGATGTATAAGTACGGCTAAAATTATCAGCAATTGATATTTGATATCATTCATACAATCAAACTTCATAAGATAAGGACAACCTGAAATCAGATTCATTAACTAGCAACCATAAGTACATATTATACCTTGATAAAGGGCTCCTTTCAAGTGAGTTCAAACCAGTGCAATGAAACCCAAAACCATCAACAGAAGCAAGCCAAACTCAGCATGTATCAGGAGAGATGAAAGGGGTCTTCTCTTGTACCCAAATCGCAGCAACCGAATCGCAGCCCTACATGAACGAAGATGAACGAACCCACAGGTGTTTGCATGTGTCGAGAGAGAGAGAGAGAGAGAGAGAGAGAGAGAGATCAAACCTGGGGAGGGTACTCTGTTCTCTGTTCCAAATCGCAGCAATGGTTCTCTGTTCCAAATCGCAGCTAGGTTCTCTGTCTTCTTCGCACAGTGGTTGTGAGGATGGGGACCAAATTGGAGAGAGAAAGACAACAGCATTGGGTTGGGTATTTCTTTGATTTGGGCGGGTTTAAATTTTAACAAAAATGATTTGGGCGGGCGGGTTTTGTTTAAAAAACCGAAATGGAGAGACACTTAAAACTTGCACTGTTTTGTGGCCCCCACCCCTTTAGTTCGGTATATGGTTTCGGTAGAGCTCGGTGGATCTAGCAATATTGTTAAATATTATTTGGACTAGCCATGTCCGTTCCACTAGTTGGCTGACTACGATGAAGTTTGGCTTTTGCTTCTTTGGCTATTTGAGAAGTAAAATAGGTGGGCCACACTTGAATTGGTTTTACTTATATATTCAGCTAAGGTATGAATAGGGAAGTAAGCCTATCGGGCTGTGGCCTTATTTTAAACATTCCATCGGGCTACATGTTCAGCTAAGGAATTGAGGGGGGTCAAGCCAATTCAATATTTGGCTTTACATGACACTTGGCCAATAAGCAGGCCATACTTTAATGATGGCCACTCATTTAGTAATTTTAAGAGTAATATTTGGGACACAACCTTCATACAACTTTCATACAACCTCCCCAAAAGATGTGTCTATCTCTCTCCTGTGATATCACTGGACCCCACAGTGACACAGGAAAGAGATAGACACATCTTTTGGGGAGGTTGTATGAAAGTTGTATAAAGGTTGTGTCCCAAGTATTACCCTAATTTTAAATACTGTCAATTCAATTGGACACTTGATTTGGTAATATAATCAATTCGGCTAAGGAGTATTTGGCATCCTCTCAAAAACTTTGGAAAGTTGATACAGATTTGGTCATCTTTGGGAAATTAGTCCCTACAAACTCTCTAGAGATATGATTATATATTGTGATAAGGATACATATTTGGAAAAATAATATGCGAATATTATCTGATATGGGAAGATTATCAATATTGATAATGATATATTTTTTGGAGATAATATCAAATATTTTGGGAAGTATATATCTTTTACTTGGAGGGAAATCAGACGAATCAAGCCAAAAGGTGGACCAGATTCAAGATATATATTTATATGTATACATATATTTTACAAGATGTGGAGGTTTTCATCAGATATGGGAAATAATCTGATATTTTTTACCAGATTATCATTGAAGAGTTTTTCCTGCCTTATCTTCATCAGCTTCAGCCAGGCTTATAAATACAACAGGTCGGCAAGCTTCTAATTCAATCTGCGTCATCTGGATACACCGCATCCTAAAGCATTCTAAAGCATTCTTAGTTTTCTTAGGCTTTCTTAGCATCTGTTTGCTTGTAGTTTCGCACGGGAGCGCCAGAGCCAAACGGGCTTGCTGTGTGTGTGCAAACTAATTTCCTATCTGCTTGAGTGAGTAATACTTAAGGCTTTAGACCTGACTTCTAAAAGATGATTGTGTGTGACGAGTAGGAAAGTACCCTCATAAAAAATCTTGTGGCAGTACTGAAGCGCACAAGCCAAATAGTGTAAGAGTTTACTAGGTAAACAATCATAAACGATTAATAAAATACAGATATCTTATTAAATGTTTGGAGAATAAAACATACAACCAAAGAACAAGATCAGAACAGGCTCTGATTGTCCAAAGAATGAAAACAGTTGACAAAAATAACAAAAAGGAACAGACCTATTTGCTATAGATGCAGAACGATGATAACACAAAGATTTGAATGCTTTGAATGTTCTGTGAGTGCTGTTGAATGCGGTTTATCAAGATGACGGGGAGTCCTTTGCACGGTTGGCCTGCCTCTAGCACCTATAGCAGTCCAGATAAGGTAAGGACTCCTTAACTTGCGCTCCAAGCAGATGATTGACCGTAGAATCCTTCCATTTTCAAATTCTTGCTTTATCCGGAGTCTTGATTGATTCAATCCCAATATTTTAGGGATTAGCCTTCCATATCCAGTTGGACATGATCAGATTCCTTTTCAATATAGACTCTACCTTCTCAAAATCAGGATGACGTCATCACGACAGCTACCAACTCCCCCATGTGTTCATCGGACTCACCTGACACTTCTTTCAACTTTATCGGTCATGACCAACCTCCACTTGTCACGCTTCCTGACTTCTATGCCCGATGCCACTCTTACGAATGCTTACGACCAATCAGACTCCTGCAGTCGGCCTTTACCGTTTGATCCTAGCAAGGTGTCCGATCGTCATGCACGCTACTAATATCATCCATCGGGTTCCGATCCTTACTAATGCCTATTCATATAAGTATGGTGCCTAATGAGTATCATCTATGCTTAGCCTCCCAATCGGACTCCCACTTACTATTATTGATTTATTTCAATGACAGTGCTCGATTGGTCAGCACATGACCTATTTCACCCATCAGACTCTACCAGACTGGGACAACAACCTTATCCTTCTGAACTGCGTGACGTTCTTTCCCTGAGCCCGATGGGTCTTTGTAAGCTCTGGGCCGGCCACTCCTAGACATGCTTTGGGCTGGCCATCCTCAAACCCATTTCAACACTCCATTTGGTCTCAAAAACCTTTGGCAATTTTTGGGTACAAACAATTGCCCCCAAAAGGTCATATCAAATGTTCTGCCCTTGATTGATGTGACGTTTTAAATTTTAAACCTGCCACGTATCCACCATGTAGAGATTGTTAGATCTTTGGGAATCCCACTAGTCAGTCCACATTAGCGTATAAAGTAAAGAGATTTTCAAAAATCTCTTCACCTTCTTCCTCTTCATCTTCCTCTCTCTCTCTAGAAACTCAGAACCCCTCTAAGGACCTCCATCTTTTCCGGTGAGTAAACCCCATCACCATCTACTGTAATGGCCCCCAAAACAGCTCTGACGCCTTCTTCCAAAGGCAAGAAAGCTTTTCTAGATACTCCTCCTCCCCAAAACCGATGCAAAGAGGTGAGGGCCCGAGCCAAAGCCCATGCTTCCGAGATTTCTACCGACTATTTCACATATTACAGTACTTCTTATGGTACTCCGGCGGCACCTTGCCTTGGTACGGCATTTTGCGTCGATCCTCCGGTGGCCTTCAACCCCTACTTCCCACTAGTGGAAAATAAAGCGTTCCTCCAGTTACCTGATAACTGGGATAAATTCTGGACATCTACTTATCCCATTAGGGGTTGGCTTACCCCTACTGTAAACTGGGACAAATAGGTGATTAGGGTATCGGCCTCTAAGACTGATGTCTGGAAGCGATCAGGCATTTCGACGCCATCATGCTTAGTCGGTCACGGCTTAAGATAGACCGGACCTCGTCTTTTCCTCCTTTCTTCTTCATGTAACAGATTTCTTTTCCGTTGTGGCCCGATGGCTCTAACCATAAAAGATATAAATTACTTGCTGGGGCTCCACCCCCACAGATAGGTGATTATGCGCGGCCTTGACATTAGAACGACGAGTTTCTCCTACCCCCAACAAGAATCAGTCAGAGATGGAGCCGTGTCTTATCGGTCGATTACATCTTTCGGCGGTTTTCTGACTGCTTTCATAGGTAAGGATGGGTCTGAGGTGACCGATGCTGAACATAGCGCTTTTCTCATCTACTGGCTGAACAGTTATCTCTTTTGCTCAGCCAGTCAGGCCATAACTAAAGAGTACACCACTCTATCCTTGGCTCTAGCCTTTGGGAAACCTTTGGCTTTAGCCACTCTAGTCTGGGCTCACTTAGTTTATGGAGTGACCGATTTCATCCACTCGGGCTTCAGTGCTGGTGGCAGCCTGATCTAGATCTTACAGCTCTGGCTGTATTCCTAATTTTAACAGTTCTGGCAAGCTACCCGTTAACTGGATAGCATTCTTATCTTCGCTGTCCACTTCGTGGATGTTCCTCCTACTTCCCACTCCTTCAAGGAGTGTTTTCATTCTTTACAAAGTAAGTGCCAATCGGGCTACCCCTCTCTTCACACCCTTTTCTTTTCTTCAGTTTTCCACATTTCTATAACTTCCCAACAACCCTGCTAACTGGGGCCCGGGCACCCAGTCTTCTTATAATGAAATCTTCTCTAGCTACCTAGTAGCTAGGGACATTATCTTTAGCCCGAACATCCCTTCTGCTAACAACAAGTGTTGGGAAGAATACTACTTTGCTCCGCTTTATGCCCGTCAGTTTGGGCTTTCTCAAATGGTGCCCGTTCCATCAGCCATAAATGTAAATGTTGACTGGGTAGAACGTGGCCTTATTGTGAACAACGGGCAGGAGTAATTAGACAAGCTGAAAGCAGCCTTCAAGTTTACTCCATTCTCAGCCTGACCTGTTGTTTCTGAAGAATTCACCAAATGGTGATCTGATCGGGCATCCTACATATTCAAGGGCACCACTGCTGTGGTGCTACTTCAATTTGCCATGTCATCGGCCACAGAGGCCGATGTACCTGTTGTTCCAACTACGCCTGCCCGACGGAAACAGGTGGCAAAGAGGCCAGCTCATAAGCAATCCCCAAACCAAGGACCATCAAAGAAAAAGAAATAAACTACCACTTCATCTGCTCAGGTATTATTCCATCATCCTCACCCTTTGCTTACCTAATTTCCACTATTTATTCTTTCTAACCACCTTTTATTGCATTTTAGCTTGTGGACAAAGGCTCGGATGAAGACACAACGCCCACTGAGCAGCAGACATCAACCCGTCCTCTTACATCAACTTCTTTTGCACTAGACGCAGCCCTCCTTGAGAGAATTACAGAAAGGGTGGTCCTATTGTACGTTATACCACCTCCAACCCCTTCAGATGGGGATGAAGACACTGACCCTGCTGGGGGTTTTGTCCCAGAATAAGTAGTCCTTTCCTCCAACAGTGAGGAATTACCCGGGCATGATGCAACTATGGAGATGGCTGGAGAGGAAACCGAACAGATGGTCTCATCAGTTGTTGGTCAGGCCGATGATATGATGGATCGTTTTGATCCTTCTACGGCTACGGGATCGGCCACTAAGCATATTGAAGAAACTACCATGGTCGATCCAGCCTCTTCAACTCCTGTAGATCCTCCAGCCACAAGTATTGAGGACCGTGCTCCGGGTATAGACTACGGGTGAGGGAACGGGCATCTAAATGGTAGAGACCATTATAGCACCCCCTTTTTGAGCCAGACCAACGACCATCCCAACCGTCCACCTCTCAACTAAACGGCGAGGCCGTTCAAGACGCATCGGCCTCCACATTATACCCTACTCAGGTACTATTCTTCCTGCTCAGACATGTTTCCTTTCCCTTTGCTAAAATTACTAACCTTGGCTTGGGTTTTGAACAGGTCACCCTTTTGGGCCCGAAACAATTTATTCCCTTTGACGATTTCTTTTTCGGCCTGGACCTTGGGGCATTTGACTTGGGTTCATTGGAGTTCGAAGTAGCCTTCCCCACTAGTATTCAACGGTCAAAGGATCTACTCCTTGGACTAGTTACCCAAGACCTTCCTAGTCTTCCACCCGCTGCTAATGTGGATGCTGCCCTAAGCGCACATTTGGTCGACCGTTCACTGTCAGACGGGCAGCTTTCTCTAATAGGGGAGATAACGAAAAAGACTACCAAGCTGTCGTCTCTTGGAGCGATCAGCCTCAACTGTTCAGGCTAAAGCTGAAGCTCATCTTGGTGCCCGACAGAAGACGGTGCAGTTTCTCCAAGCTGCCAAGACAAAGTATGAAATTGAAAAGTCATCTCGGGCCCAAGTGATTGCTTGAGTCGCCTGGCTACAGGCCCGTATGGCTACTCTCAAGGCATAACTGGAATAATAAGAGGCCGAGGTCATCACAAATGATGCAGCGGTAGTAAAGGTGGATGGGGTCCTGGCCCAACTTGGAGGAGACGCTCAGAAGTGTAGTGACCAGCTACAGGCTACTCTTCTAATCTCCCGTGCTTGGTCCCAGAAGCATATCAAGGCCAAACAAGATCGGACTGGGGCCTAGCAGACCTGGGCAGATCTGTATACAAAACTCAAAACTTTTGAGTCGGCGTACAGTCCGACTTTTGTCTTCTATACTAGTAGATATATTTTTTCTTTTTTTTCCTTTTTTTTGTACTGAACACTTGTAGGTAAGCTGTCCCCAGCTATTATTTAATACAATTGAGGACTTTTGATTATTCGCTCTCAGGCCCATAATTGACAAGTAGATCCTACTCTAACCTTGGATTCGGTCTATATTCCAAATCAATGGTTTCCCATAAAGTAGGATAATAAGACTTTAAATACTGACCATTTATCCATCTGGCATAGACCGTTCCATCAATATCACGTAGCCTGTATGCTCCACCTCTCTTGACTTTGTGAACGATGAAGGGACCTTCCCAATTGACCGACCATTTACCATATCGATTGTCCTTGTCCCCGATAGGTAAGATGGCCTTCCAAACCAAATCCTTTGTGCAAAAAGATTTTCCTTTCACTCTCTTATTATATGCTCGGGCTGCACGTAGCTTTTGTACCTTTAATGAATCTAGGTCTTCCAATCTTGTTTCATCAAGCCCTTCTAATTCAGTTATCATAGCCTCAGTGTATTCAGCAAGCTCAAGCTGATTTTGCAATGCCCTCCTGGCTGATTGGACCGTAACCTCCATAGGTAGCATAGCGTCATGCCAGTAGGTCAGTATGAACAGAGTGATCCCAGTATTGGACCTTTTAGATGTCCGATAAGCTTACAGTGCTTTAGATAGTAGCTTGTCCCATTCCCTTGGGTTCTTATTTATCATTTGTTCAATGATCCCCTTGAGGATCTTGTTTGTTGACTCGGCCTGTCTATTGGCCTGAGCATAGTATGGAGTGGAGTTGAGGATGGTAATCCCTCTGCTTTCCGCAAAGGCTGCGATTTATGTCCTTATAAACACAGATCCTTGATCGACCGTAATGGTTTCCAGTAGGCCAAACTGGTGTATTATATGTTCCTTAATAAATTTAATCACTGTAGCTTGAGTCACCGTCCTGCATGGTATTGCTTCGGCCCACTTAGTAAAGTAGTCCGTAGCTATTATAATAAAACAAAGTTGGCCCGATGAAGGTGGGAGAACCTTGCCAATCAAATCCATGGCCCATCCTCTGAACGGCCATGGCTTGATAATAGGTTGGAGTTCTTTGGCCGACACTCTTTGAATCAGGCCATACTTTTGGCAAGCCTGGCACCCTTTGGCATAGCTGATGCAGTCCTTCAACATGCCTAGCCAGTAATAGTTATATCTTCGTAAGAGCCATTTCATCTTGGTACCGGCCTGATAAGCCCCACAAATTCCTTCATGGATTTTAGCCATTACTTGTATGGCTTGTTTCTTCCTGAGGCACTTTAAGATCACGTCATCACCGATGGGTTTCTTGAATAGTTCTCCATCAAGCACCATAAATTGAGCTGCGAATAGTCTGACTTTTTGATCCACCCTAACATTTGGGTGCTTTAAATATTCGATGAATGGGATTCTCTAATCATCGTCCTCCATCAAGACTGAATTGCTTATAGTATACCATCCTCCCTTTGCTACTGATGGCAATGATCGGACTTATACCGTGATAGTTTGATCCTCTAAACACTTTTTAGCAGACGAGGTCGATCCCATTTTTGCTAGGTTATCGGCCTCTATATTTGTTGACCTAGGGATATAGCTCACACTTATATCATTAAATGAATCCATAAGTTGAGTAGCCACTGAGTGAAACGGGCAGAGCTCCCAACTCTTTGTTTGAAATTTGCCTGATATCTGTCCAATCACCAGCCCTGAGTCCCCTTTTATATGTACAGATGATGCCCCCATCTCATTCAGTATTTCCAGTTCGATGATGAGCGCTTCGTATTCGACTTAATTATTGGTACATTTGAAATCGAGTCGAAATGACATCTTTGTCTTTTTGTATTTAGGTGATACAATGACCACTCCTACCCTAGCACCTTCTGCATTCTTAGAGCCATCAAAGATTAACGTCCATGAAACTAAGGACGTATTTAGTATTTTAGGTGCTAGTGACAAATCTCCCAGATCAGTAGGATTTGGGTGATCGGCCAGAAAATTGGCTATGGCATGACCTTTGACTGATTGATGTAATCGGTATTGAATGAAAAATTACATCAAGGCCTAGGTCCATTTCCCAATTCAGCCTCTCATGATAGGTCTTGACAACATATAATTAATCACATCAGTTTGACATATGATATAAGTAGAAACAGGCAACATATATGTTCTTAACTTTTGTGATAAAAAATACAATGCCAAGCATAACTTCTCAATCGGCGCATAGCGCTGCTCGATTGGAGTCAATATTCTACTCAAGTAATATACTACTTGCTCACTACTTTGCTCATTATCCTAAGCTGACATACTTCCTATTGAGCAATCGGAGGCCGATATATACAATTTAAGGTGCCTACCCTTCTTGGGTGGCATTAACACTGGAGTAGTAGACAAGTACTGCTTTATTACTTCAAAGGCCTGTTGATGACTATCCTCCCACTTAAATTCTTCATCGGTCTTGATCTTCAGTAATGGGGTCCATACTTGAGTCTTCCCTGCACATTTAGAGATAAACGTCCTAAGGAAGTTGATCTGCCACGGTAGCCTTTGTAACTATTTCTTGTTGGCTGGGGGCTTTGCTGCTTGAATAGCCCGAGCCTTATTCTTGTCTATCTCTATCCCTCGCTGGTGCACCAGGAAACCCAAGAAGTTCCCTGCTGAAACGCCGAATGCACATTTAAGGGGATTTATTTTCAACTTATGAGCCTGCATTGTTTCGAATGCTTTCTCCAGATCCCTTAAATGATCGGTATTGTCACCAGACTTCACCACCACATCATCAATGTAGACCTCCATGAATCGTCCAATCATGTCATGGAAGATTGAATACATTGCCCGTTGATCGGTGGCTCCTACATTCTTCAGTCCGAAGGGCATGACAATCCACTCAAAGGTTCTAATTGCCCCCGGACACCGAAAAGCTGTCTTCGGGACATCCTCCTCGGTGATGTAAATTTGATTGTACCCTGAATGCCCATCCATAAAGGATGAGATCTTGTGCTTGGCGGCCGAATCGATGAGCTGATCGGTCATGGGCATTGGATATTCGTCTTTTGGGGTAGCCAGGTTTAGGTTTCTAAAGTCAATGCAGACCCTGAGCTTTCCATTCTTCTTTACCTCTGGGACTACATTCAAAACCCATTCTACCTATTTAGCAGTTCAAATAAAACCAGCGACCTGGAGTCTCTCAATTTCTTCCTTCACCTTTAAAGTAACCTTTGGTGACATGTGCCAAGGTAGCTGTTTAAACGGCCTGAACCCCAATTGAATTGGCAATCGATGTTCCAGCAGTTCCCTAGATGGCCCTGCCATCTCATCATAGTCCTAAGCAAAGTAATCTTTGTACTTATGTAAAAGTGCTATCAACTCGGCCTGATACTGTGATTCCAGCATCTGATTTACATAAGTAGGCTTGTGCTCTCCTTCATTGCCTAGGTTGAAATCCAATAGTGGATCTTGAACATCGGCCTTCAGATCATCTAGCTTTGCTGTGGCCATTTCCAATTCATCCATTTGGATCTCTTCCTCCTTTGGCATTTCTTCTTCATATATACAATCGGCTAGGTTAACCATACCATCAATTGGGTCAATCTCTAATCTTCTATCGACCAGATATGCACACCATCTGGCCATGCTAGCCTTTAGGGCCAGCTATCTCCGAATCTCAATCGGTTGTTGATTCATCAATCACGTCTTCTTCTTTAAGTTCAACCGACCTGACTTCTTTTGTCCGATTGAGTTGACGGTAGCCATTCAGATTTTCTTTGATGAATGTTGTTGCATTAGGCTTGCCCATCTTTCTACATCCCAGTAACTTCATAGGTCCGATGTCGTCTTCATACAACAATGCATCAGCTTTTTGAATACATGCCACAAACGGCTTCGTATCGGCCCCTACTACCTCTACAGACCCCTTCCAAAAAATCAATAACTGATGCAAAGTGGAGGGAATACAATAGTTGGGGTGTATCCAATCTCGGCCCAACAATGCGGTGTAAGCGAACGATGTTTCAATAATGAAGAAAACAGTTATTACTATATTGCTTCCTATTGTCAGCTCCAAGGGCAGGACGCCTTTGGTCCTTGACGGTGCTCCAGTAAAACTCTGAACGTTCATTTTGGTTGGGATTAACTCTGACTCAGACTTTTGCAGTACCCTTAGCATTATTTAAGGCATGATATTGATGGTGGATCCCTCATCAATGAGAATCATGTTCATGGGAACTCCTTCAATGTGCCCTTTCACATACAGTGGGTTTAAGTGTTAGGACATTTGATATGTAGGCCTTTCAAAAACCACTTTAACGAGCCCTCTTAACTTTTGTCCTTACTCAGTTTGTTGCCCTTTCGGCCTTAAGATGGTTATCTTGGACCGATCGGACTGTTGCTCGGTTGCATCCACGTTCTTACTCGTGGCTTCCACCACCTCGAGTTTGACGGTGTCTCCTCTACTCCAGAATATGTCTTCTATAGTGGTCGACTCTTTGGTTAGGTCTTCTATCACATCTCCTTCCATGGCTGTTGGCTGGTCCGGCTTGGCCATGAAGGACATAGGCAAGGTAAACACCATGTTTGACATCAAACTCACAAGGACAGTCCCAAATTGGATTGGCTATGCGTCCAAATCTAAAAAATCATCATTGGACACGACGTCTATGGCGTCGGTCTCAAGCTTACATTTTTCTTTTATCTTTTCCCGCCTAAATATTTCCTTCAAGAGCTCTGTGGCATGCATCACTCCTTTTCCTTCTTTCTTGTCAAAAACGGGCTCACCCTTCTGAATGTTTTTGGGAATCGGGCAATACGGGTGAACTAGGATTGGGAGAACTGTGAGCCCGATTCTCCCAGTATTGTCGTTCTCGCTCAACTTGTCTCGTACGTTGATATCTTCTTTTCTGAGACTTGCTGTATTTAGGTGCTGTCGGGAATTTTGGGTGTTCAGCCCTGTACCACCTTCTTTCATCTACTCTAGGTGGTAGCACCATCCTTGGATGTATGTCCGAGGTTGGGCCCTCTCCCTGCACATTTGATTTAAAGAATGTCCGATGATGTCTTATCTCCAAATGGCTTCAGTCTCTAGCGCCGGACTGGGAGGCTGGTAATGGATTGGGTTTCCATTCGGGCTTACCCTGACTCAGCTTAGGCCATGATAACCTCTCATGCACGGACCTTCTCGGGTTGTGCTCTCTATGCTCGTTCATCCTGGGCCTTTTGCTCGGGCTAGAGGCCTCCTTTCTGACATCGACCTTGCATCTTGGGCAGAGGCTTTGTTCTATCAGTTCAAGTTGGTGTCGCAAGTCGGCTACTAAACTGTCAGTAGTAGATCGGGCCATTTTGACTTCGGCCTTGCGTTCTGCTCCCTTTCGCTTGTGATATATCTTCTCGAGCTCATGAATGGTTACCTTCGGCCCTTCGATGGTAAAATGGCAATCTGTTTTCCTTCTCTTTGTCGCGGTCTTTCCTCTTTCTCGGTCAGGTCCACCTTTGGCCTTGGCCTGGCCAGCTTGGTCAAATTTGGCGTCACCATGTGGCGCCGGTGATTTGAGGGAATGCATTCGCATCAACTCCCATGGCTTTGTCCAAGAATTTAAATACTCCCATCTCTACGTTCTCCTGTATCACATTGCGACAAACAACGCAATTATTAGTACAATGTTTCCAGGAATTATGCCATTTACAATATTCTTTATTTTTTATGTCATCAGCCTTAGGGATCCGATGACCATCACTAAACTTGATCACTTTATCGGCCAGCAAGGCATCAAAAATCTGATCAGCTATAGTAATGTCAAACGTATAGTTCTTTCCCGCTTTAAATGCCATCTTTTTGCAGCGGCATTATTGTTGATGTGCTTGTTTAAGGCGTTATATACAATTGGCCATTTACAGACTAATTCGGCCATGTCGATTTCTGCGTCGAGGTCACAATCCGCTAAGTGGACCTCGTAATTAGGATCTTTGTAGTATGTTCCCTTAGACGAGTTCCTTTTCTCCTACTCTTCCAAGAGGATACGCTTGTAGCGAACGGCCCGCGTGGCCAGCTCGAATAAATCACGGAAGTCAGTCCCTTCAAACCTCTTACGAAGTTCAAAGGACATTCCCCCCATGGCCATCTTAACGTACCCCTCTTCAGGCAAGACCATCTTGCACCTATAATTAGCCTTCCTAAATCGGGCTATATAGGTCTCCACTATCTCTCCCACCAGTTGGAGCATCCTGGACAGATCTGCCAATAATGTTTCGGGCTCAGTCCTATAAAACTGGCCATGGAACAACTCTTCCATCCCCTACCAATTTTGTATAGAGTTGGCCGAAAGATTGACATACCATAAGAATGATATGCCCGTGAGCGAGTTTGGGAACAACCTTAGTTTTAAAGGTTCACTGCTACCCACATGGCCGCATTACAAATATGCTCTACCGAGGACTATTCACTTTCCCCAGAAAACAGAGTCAAATTCAGAACTTTGTACCCTTAGGAAAAGTTGACTTGGTCAATTTCAGGCGGGAATGGCCGTCTGTATGTCGGCCTCTCCATCCTTCTCATGAATGGACCATACTCTTCATGTATGGACGCCACTAACTCCTCTCTGTTGATAAGTTGTGGAGTAACGGGCTGAGCTACCACCATAGGGGGCGCTATCGGAGGTGGTAGGTGGTATTGGTTATTGTTGGCCTGATGGGTCCAAAAACACCATTAATCCTTTGCCCCCCAACGGTGTGGACAGGGGGGATCGTGTGGCCGATTATTTCTGCATTACGGCCATTAAGTTGAAGGGTCACTGGTGTCGCCGATCTAGTAGGATCGGTGACTACTAAACCGCTAGCCTCTCATATCTATGACTCGGGTTGTTTGCCTGTACCATTATGCTCTCTAAGATTCGGGATTACATAATGTAGATCCTTAGGCTTATCGAATACTTGCGATAAGCCAGAGTCTGATCCGACGGCATACTCCTTGTTGCCCTTGGCTTCATAAGCAGTTATGAGTCGGCCTATCATATCAGTTAGGTCGTCCAACATTGAGTGTGTTTTCTTCGTTGATGTAATTAGCCTATTCTGGACTCTTTGCATCTCGGCCGTCTGTTCAATCAGTGTTTGAAAATTTCCCATGGAACCTAGGAGTGCGTTATAGTCTTACCTCAATAGTTCCACGGTCCGCCTCATAAGTTTTGACATTGCCTCCAGAGTCAAGGCACTTTCTGCTGGGGAACGATCAGTGCTCTCGTCCTTTGGTGGGTCAACGACGGCCAGGTAGTCCTATCCGTTTTTTCCAATATGTTTATCTTTCTTCAAAGGCATGTCTTGACACTATGGGTCCCACTGGGTGTGCCAAAATGTTTGCTTGTAGTTTCGTGCGGGAGTGCCAGAGCCAAATGGGCTCAGTGTGTGCGTGCAAACTAATTTCCTATTTGCTTGAGTGAGTAATACTCAAGACTTTAGACCTGACTTCTAAAAGATGATTGTGTGTGACGAGTAGGAAAGTACCCTCATCAAAATTCCTTTAGCAGTACTGAAGCGCACAAGCCAAATAGTGCAAGAGTTTACTAGGTAAACAATCACAAACAATTAATAAAATATAGATATCTTATTAAATGTTTGGAGAATAAAACATACAACCAAAGAACAAGATCAGAACATGCTCTGATTGTCCAAAGAATGAAAACAGTTAAGAAAAATAACAAAAAGGAACAGACCTATTTGCTATAGATGCAGAACGATGATAACACAAAGATTTGAATGCTTTGAGTGCTATATGAGTGCTGTTGAATGCGGTTTCTCGAGATTACGCGAAGTCCTTTACGCGGTTGGCCTGCCTCTATATTTATAGAACCTATAGCAGTCCAGATAAGGTAAGGACTCGTTAACTTGCGCTCCAAGCAGATGATTGACTGTAGAATTCTTCCATTCTCAAATTCTTGCTTTATCTGGAATCTTGATTGATTCAATCCCAAAATTTTAGGGATTAGCCTTCCATATCCAGCTGGAGATGATTAGATTCCTTTCCAAAACAGACTCTGCCTTCTCAAAATCAGGATGACATCATCATGACAGCTACCAACTCCCCTATGTGTTCATTGGACTCACCTGACACTACTTTCAGCTTTATCAGTCATAAGCAACCTCCACTTGTCACGCTTCTTGACTTCCATGCCCGATGCCACTCTTACGAATGCTTACGACCAATCGGGCTCCTACAGCCGGCCTTTACCGTTTATTCCTAGCAAGGTGTCCGATTGTCATGCACGCTACTAATATCATCCATCGGGCTCCGATCCTTACCAATGCCCATTCATATAAGTACGGTGCCCGATGAGTATCATCTATGCTTAGCCTCCCAATCGGACTCCCACTTGCTATTATTGATTTATTTCAACGACAGTGCCCAATTGGTCAGCACATGACCAATTTTACCCATCGGACTCTACCAAACTGGGACAACATCCTTGTCCTTCTGAACCGCGTGACGTTCTCTCCCTGAGCCCGATGGGTCTTTGCAAGCTCTAGGCCGGCCACTACTAGACATGCTTTGGGTCGGCCATCCTCAAACCCATTTCAACACTCCATTTTGTCTCAAAAACCTTTTGCAGTTTTTGGGTGCAAACAGCATCTCAATTACATACCTTGTAATTTCTCTTTTCCATCCATTAAATAAAATAAGTTTTTTATTTAATTCCTCTTTTATTCTCTTTCATCACTTGTTAGGCTTGTATGCTTCAACGCTGTCTAGGGATCTTTAGGTGAGGGTACTTTCTACTCACCTTTCATATTCGCGCTGATAGAAGTTAAGTAATATGAACCTTGTGTATCACTCACACAAGTGATTTTAGAAAATTAGTTTGCACAACCAAACCACTCTTGATTCTGACAGCCCGCTGAAATCACAGCAAACACTATGATATGGTATTTTTACCTTCTAGTTGTTTTGTTGAAATCAAGATTGCTCATGGAATTTTAGGTGACATGGATTTTAAACACTGAGTAACCACTTAATGTGAGTGAACATGATGAGAATGTGATGGAAGAGTGTCCTACTTACTGTGAGTGTACATAATGAGATTGTGATGGACTCGCACTTTACAAAATGAAAATGTATAGTGTCAAAGGCTAAAAAATTAAATGAGGACATTGCAAGCAAAAATTTCAACTCGAGATGGGTTTGGGCAGACAGGTCAGGCCTCACTTTGGGCCTGGCCGAGCTTGGGCCGACTGCAGTATCTCCACGAGAAGAAATAAATTCCAAGTGGTCGACAAATTAAAGAGAGAAAATACTTTTTTTTTCACCCAAAATATGGTACATTAATGCTTATTCAAGTATCTCATTGGCCAATGCAGAGGGATTCAGTGGACTCCCTCTGCATTGGCCAATGGGCACTAAATTCCTCTGCATTGGCCAATGGAGTGCTTGGGTAAGCATTGGTATACATTTTTTGGGTAATAAAAAATGCTCTCTTAAAAGAGAGCGACACTTTTAAACCTCCAACAGTGATAGCAAATGTTAGAAGCCTAATTGGCGAGCAAGAAAAAGTCACCCTCAACCCGGTCTAGTAATTCACTCGTCAACCACACTTTTTTCCTCTTATTTTTATTCAATTGTGATGTAACCTTCAACAGTGAAAAGGGATGGAATGGTTAAAAAAAAAAACTCAAAACGGTCATAAAATCTGAGGGTAAATTACATATTGTACCCTTATAGTTTGGGTGTGATTTCATTTTGGTCCCTATAGTTTCAATTTGGTCCTTACAGTTTCGTTTTAGACTCAATTTAGTCCATTCATGAAAATTTTCTACAATTTTTGGTAGATTTAGGATTAGTATAAGTGTGTAAAGTATAATTTTTCCAAGTAAATTTATCATTATGCCCCTAATGATACGTCACGTGTCCATCACATGACCTATTTTTGTCAAAAACTGTAGAAAAGTTTTGTGAATGGACTAAATTGAACCTAAATTGAAACTGTAAAGACCAAATTGACAAAATTGAAACAATAGGGACCAAAATAACATTACATCCAAACTACAAGGGTGCAAAGTGTAATTCACCCCAAAATCTGATTATAATACCTGTAAAATCCGTATTGCTTTATTAATCTAATTTCCAAAAATTCTAAGTGTGACCTTGTATATTAATTACGTGTTTTAATATCTAATTGTCGCCTAAATTGATAAATATATATTTTATTGTATAGTTTGAAATCGCTTAATTTTATAACCATATGCTATAATGTATAATTTCATTGTCACCTAAATTTAGACCCCCATATATTAATATATCGTATTTTTAATATTAGTTGTCATTAATATTATAACAACAGACCTTACATATAATTCGTGGCCGCTTATATTATTACTATAGGATATACCTTATATTTGCTGTCGCGTAATTTTATTTGTATAAATTTAGATATTTCGTTATCACTACATCTTAAATAAGCATAGGTTATATTATATAATTTGAACCCAATAGTCCCGAGACTATGGCCGTAATTATTATCGTAATCAACGTTTTTATAACAATCGTGTTAGACTCAAACTATGTTCGTAGACTTGGACTGATTTACACACAGACCCGTAGAAATTGATATTTCCCATATTGCACAGCATTTGACCCAAGACGGGAACATCTCACCATTTAAGGATTTGTAGTACACCTATATCTAGCTTAAGTACACTCCCCCTTAGAACATCCACAGTGGGTGGATTTGTACAACAAACTTAAGGATTCTTTTGAATTGGGACGATTGCAATTGGTTGTTGGTACAATAGTATACAACAATTGAACTTAAGGAAACTTAAGTTTAGTGTACAGCTAAGTTCAACTATTGTACAAGGGTCACGGCATAGGGAGAGCCGTGAGGCTCCAAAAGGCACACATTATGCCGTGTGATTGCCGTGTGATTTCCAAAACGGCACACATTGTGCCGTGTGATTTCCAAACGGCACACATTGTGTCGTGTGAAGTTGTCCACTTTTCTATCACGTGGCACACATTGGGCCGCCTACTCCCACACGGCACACTATGTGCTGTTTGATATTACACACGGTACTCACTTTGCCGTTTGAACAATTACCCATTGTAAGTGTATTGCATATGTACACTAAACTTACCAAACATCAGCCTTAAGTTTACTATATGCGTTGTGGATGCTCTTATATCCACTATACCAATACCCCCTAAAACCCTCCAATTCCCCTTGCTCACTCACCAATATCTCCCCCAACCACCAAATCCCTCCCCTCAAATCAAATCCCTCACTTCACCTCACTGCCGCCCCTTTTGACGGCAACCATGCACACTCTACCACACACACACAGACGTGTATATTGTGCATATGTATTGTGTGTATATGTAATATATTGTGTGTGTGTGTGAGTTATATATAGAGAGAGATAAAGGCCCAAGAAAGAAGGACCCAAGAAAAAGACTAGAGATAGAGAGAGTGTTACCGAGAGATAGAGAGTGTGAGAGTTAGAGAGAGAACGGAGACAGAGAGATAGAAACATAGAGAGAGAATAAAAGAAAAGAGAGACCAAACACAAACCCCCCTCCAGGGCTCTGCCAAACCCACAACTCACACCCCCTTTGTCTAACATAGAGCACAGGAGAGAGAGAGAGAGAAAGGAGGAACAATAGAGAAGGATTTTTTGAAGCTCGCCCACACACCCATGCACGCCCCCAAATAGACCGTAGACCCCGCCATGGCCAGATCACCATTGAAGCTCGCACTAGCTCGGTTTTTTTGACCGTCACCAAAATCCATAAAACTTATGCCAAAATGACCCTAACGACCTTAAGATCCTCGACGAATAGCTTGAAGCTTAGGTCGCGTTTGGACAACCAACGATTGAATTATTCTTTATTGGATGAACTGGTTTTTGCCACTGTACGGATAGACCGTTAAGAGTTAGGATTCAAGACCTACATCGTTGGATCGGGCTCATCGAGATACTCAATTTCGACATAAAGTTCGCGTATTTTCATTAAGAAATGAGTGAGTTATGATCGTTTGAAGTTTTGTGTACAAAATTTGTATATAAACGAATTTATATATATCATGTTAAAGAGGAAGAAGAAGAATATGTTGGACTTTAGGCTTATGCCCAGTTTGGGAAAACAACTTTTGAACGAGCTTATGCGTGTTAGTAAGTTAGTTGTCCAAACAAGAGCCTTCAGACTTAGTCTAAATTGATTTTAGTGGTTAATTGGTTTTTATTACTACGGAGTATTAAAAATTGTTTTAAGTGACTTTATTAATTCTGAAAATATTATTAATTAATATTTTTATATTTTGAAATTTAATATTATATATTGTAATTAGTATTTATTTAGTTTTTAATAAATAATAATGATTTGTTTAAATTAAAATAAAGAGATGTGGGTAGTTATTAAATATTGTAAAAATGGTGTCATAGTATTATTAATTAGTATTTAATATTTTGGAAAATAATATATATATATATATATGTTATATTCTTAAATGATAATTTATTAGTTATATACATTATACTTTTTACTTATTTAGTTTAGATAAATAATCAAAGATGGTTTTAAATGAAAATAATTAGGTATTAAATACCTAATGGCCATTTTAAATATGTTAAAAATTATAATAATTATCTCGAGGCCTAATAACCTTGTTTTATAAATTAATTATTTATAAAACTCAAACTTTAGTATTTTATTTAATGATAAGGGCCCGGTGGTTTATCATTTAATTATTTTAAATACCAAACAAGTTTCGAAAATTGTGAGAATAATAACACTAGCCTATTTTAAGGTCTAGTATTTAATAAAAATATTTCTAAGGACTTCTTATCCTTCTAAATTATATTTTATAATTATGGGACTCCGAAGACTATAAATATATAAATAGGACTTCAATAATTCGTAGTAAATAAATCGTAGTCCAGAAAAATACGCAATCAGTTCCCAGAGTCTTAAAATAATACCTAGAAATATTCCTTTGAGTTTGGAGACCTTTCGATATGTTCAAAAATACAGCTTACCTATAGGACACACACTGGTATAGAAAACCCAGCCTTTTATGCGGCGGACTCTGATTTGAGTCTAGTCAATGGCGTTAGACTTAGAATGACACGTAGATCACTACCTTGAGGTTTATATCCTCATTTGGTAAAATTACCATTATGCCTTTGTCATTAACATATACGCTTCATCACCATTATTCAATTGTACGTTGTAGGACTGTGACATATCCGCTGTTCGGAGAGTCATAAGCTTGATAAGACATCCAGGTGAGTGTTTCTAATCTCACTCTCAATATGCGTAATGACTACTAGAGTATTTGTATGTATGTATCAATATGCCTTGATGTATACGTGATATATATATATATTATGGAATTGATTACTATGAGACAAGAATGTTAGATATTACTATGATGTATTGATACGAAGTAAAAGAGAAGAATTATTAGCGAAAGGCTATTTAGTCATGTGTATGTTATATTGGATAATTGATCGTGGATATTAGTTGTACGCTTTATATATCAATGTTGGTTATACGAATATGTTGTTGTTATTTCTCTGAGAACCATGTCTAAATGTGCAAATGAGGAAAAGAGCATGTTAAGGATTCATTTATATGTCTTGCCTAATAAAGTTATGGCATCAAGATTCATGTAGTTGAATATCATGTCACGGTGTCAGTACACGTAGTCAATGTTAGTGACTCCGACCAAGTGAGGTTGTGAGTTGAAGTAATTGGGAGTCTTGGGGAGTGTGCGTTGATATAGTTGAGATTCTTGTATCGTGAGTCAGGAGCTGTTATGATTTGGAAACCTTCGAGAAGATAAGATACGTGATAATGGGATAGTATGATTGAGATACAGAATATTGTGATTGTGGTTGTAATAGTAAGAAAACAGTTAGAGAGGCTATTGTGCTAGTCGTCCGTGTAAATTATCAGAGATGGTACATGCATCTGAGTTTGCCGTCGTGCTGTATATCACGTGCTAGTTAGTTACTAATGTACTGTCCTCTGTGGTGGGATTCCGTGATAGTACACATAATGCGTGCCTTTGCCGCCGATTTGCAGCTAGTAATTTGACGTGCAACTCGTTTTGCCGTCGTACTACTTAGTAGTTAGTGCTCCAATGTACTAGTCATCCGATGAGTTTTGCCGGAGATAGTACATACGTTGTATGGGTTGCCGTCATTATGTATATTATGCGCTAGTTAGTTATTAATGTACCATCCTCTGTGGTGGGATTCTGTGATAGTACACATGATGCGTGCCTTTGCCGCCATGCTGTCGATTTGTAGTTAGTATTCTGATGTGCAACTTGTCTGGTGGTGATACACCAGGGAGGGTATAGACGATTGAGCCAATTCTGCCATTGTGCTAATTTAGATTAAGTAGAGATACACACCCAGTGCCATTGCCTGTGGGTCGTGACAAAACGAAGTATAAAATGAGTATCAGAGTTCGCGGAAGAAGCGTGGTTTGTATTGTGAGAGCAAGTCCAGAGTAAGTTGTCATTGTGGTTTTATAACCCGACGTTATTATGTTGCATTGGTCGTGGGATTTCATATCCCAGAGTTTGGGTTTGAGTTCATTGAATACGCAATTACATGCACGAACATAATAGAAATGAGAAATTGATTAGTACGAATACATTGTTATGATTACAAGAACCAGACAAGCAGGTTATAAATTGTATTAATCCCGTTAATATGTTAATGTTGGATGTTTGGTAATTGCATTTCATGTTGATCAATACCCTTGCTATGACCGTATGAGTGACGTCAATTGATAATGGACTAACCGTATCCTAAGATGCAAAGTAATAATGTGAGATGAGTAGTTAGTGTATGATAGCAAATATAGTTATGATCACCCACTCAGCTTTTTTGCAAAGCTGACGGAATGTTATGCCTAGACATCCAATGTCCAGATTTCCTTGCATGTTGGTTAGAGGACAATTCAATCTTGAGAGTAAGATGCTAAGAAATGCTGGAAGTGTAGAGCTAGACTGATGACCAAAGATAGCCACTAGCATCATGTAATTATAATTGTCTGTTGTATTAGTATTGGGACCGATGTTTTGTAATCGTTTAAATTGTTCAGATTAAAGTTTAAGTTACAAATAGTTTTCTCCCCTTTATTTTCATGTTGTTTATAGTGTTAGAGGACAGGACATCTTTCAATGAAGTCATTCTCTATGGGTCCAAAAAGAAAATTTTTAATTTTCCCTATTTTTGCTACTCTGGGGCGTGACAGGATTTTTGGTATCAAAGCCTAGGTTTAGGAGTTCACCGTCTGTTCGACACTCTTAAGTTATGAACCGTAAGATGTTCAGGAGATAGCAACCAATACTAAGATAGTTTTCTTTTGAGGAGGATAACATAGAGTACCAAAAAGAGCATAATGCTGAAGATGGAAAGCATAGGACCACCATGGATAGGAAGGTCACTTTCCGAGGTCCAGCCCGTATTGGTGCCACCATCAAGCACAATACCTGTAAGAAGATAGAAAGGTTGGTGCAATGTTTTTCCCGTGAGAGACACGTTCCTAAGATTGTGTATCATAGAGTTGTAGGACCGCACACAATGTCAATAGAGATGGACAAAATATCTCGCACTTTTGATAACCTTATAATAGTTGATCAGGAAGAATCACAGACCAAGATAGTACCTTTCGTGATCCTCTCCAGCCCGATAGAAAGTTTGGATGGCGGAGAAATAGATCTGGCTAAGGAAGATTTGATAGAGAATGGGACATTGTACCTGTATGATTCCGATTGGCCAATAGGTTGGGATAACGAATGATGGATGTCATGGACTCCCCTTAAGGAAATCGTGACTTCAAGAGGAATACCACAGCTAGAAGACTTGATGCCTTAGTTTGTTCTATCTTTTGATAGTATGGTATTAGGGTTGTAGTCCCGCATTTTGGCGGAAGTATGTATTTAGATTCTAGTAGAAGTTGTATTAGAACCCCTCTAATATTATATCTTTCTTATAAATGAAAACCTATTTCAATCTATCTTTTACTTGTGATAACTAAGATGTTTTCCTATACTCGTACTATTCACCAACTGTATGCTTCTCCTTATATATTTATGATTAACAAGGACATAATATTGACCGTTAGACAATAGATGATTAGTATGCATATATAGTCAACCTATATAGCTTAGTGAAATGATTAGTCATATCAACGAGAAGTTTAGGCACTGACGAACTTCTTGAGATGGAATTCAGAACAGTCAGCATAGCCTAGAGTCTAGAAAAAGATTAAGAATAGGACCACCTTGTCCTTTGAGTTGCATCCTAGACACGACGTCTCGTAACCCTAGTCTTAGAATTAAATACGCATTAGTAGACCCTATTCATAGAACAACCTCTTATATGACAAGATTGTATGGTATTGATACGATTACTTGCATTTTCTATGTGCTATGCATTGTTAAAGAATGAGATAGGATGTGATTTAACCAATTAAACACTGATTTATATGTAGGAAACCTTGAACACCCCCTACGTACACCATGGTTAGATCAACTCGAGTAGTCCAGTATGAAGCAAGTGGATCTACTGACCCAATACCTCCTGGAATGGACCCAACCGGCGTATTTGGAGCATTCCTTCAAAGGTTAGAACACATCAACAACAACCACAACAACAACAACAATGGGAATAATCCTAACAATGGAAACAGAGTACCAGTACGCCAGACAAGAGTTAAATAGTAAAAAGGATTTTATTCTCTCCAACCAAAAACCTTTAACAGATTAGAGGGAGCATGGCAAGCTGAACAATGGGTTCGCCATATGGATTTGATATTCAAAATGATCAATTGGAGTGACGACGAGAAAAGACGCTTAGCTGTTTTCTAGCTGATATTCGCAGCGGCTGACTGGTGGGAATCAGAGAAGGTGACCCTTGGAGAAGAAGCCATCCGAAGAATGACCTAGACAGAATTCAAAGAATTATTCCTAGAGAACTACTTTCCCAAGACTAAGAGGAATATAAAGGAGAAAGAATTCATTGAACTGGTTCAAGTAAACCAAACTATGAGAGAGTACACTATACAATTAGAACGACTATCCCGATTCGCATATCACATGATTGACACGCCAAAGAAGAAAAATCAGAAGTACCACCTAGACCTTTCCTTACAACTTCAACGATCGATTCTTGGTCATCTGAACCAACCATTCAAAGCCTTGGTGGGGATGGCAAACGGTTTTGAAGAAATCATTAAATGAGAATAAGGACGATTTGAGAACCAATAAACCCTGCGGAGATTTAACCTCGGACAAAAGCAGATCCTCGATCAAGAATTTCTAAAGAGCGACAAATCTCTCTGAACAAATTCAAGAAAGTGGCCAGAGAATAATCACTGTAAGTACAAAGGACATAAAAATGGTTAAAGGAAAGCTAACCCAATAACAACATCAGTTCAACGCAAAACGCGCCAACATTGTTTCAACTGCAGAAATCGCGAACATCACTTCAACGAATTCCCAGCACCAAAACAAATCGGAGGATACGGATCACAATGTTACAAGTGTGGTGGAATAGACCACATCCGCAAGAATTATCCGAGACAAGGAATGAGCAAGATCACTCAGAAGCAGTCAAAACAGAACCGCCGAGCAAGAAAACCATCAACCAAGACGAATTAAGCAGAATGACACCAAGGATAGAAATTACAATACTTCAGCATCTCAACCATGTGATCCCGACGCTTCTGTTTCCTTACAAGGACGGTGACCGTTTGTAGTAGTACTAAGAATAATAGACCCAGCTAGCAGTATTCATAGAGACTTCATAACCTTAGAATCTGATATAAGGTCAGAACTTTTGTAAGTTAGGTAGGACTACCGCTTCTAGATTTCAGGGAAGAAATCTCTTGTAAGTTAGGTAGATTGTAATACCTATAAAATGCGTATTGCTTTATTAAAGTAATTTCCAAAAATTCTTAGTGTGACCTTGTATATTAATTACGTGTTTTAATATTTAATCGTCGCCTAATTTGATAACTATAAATTTTATTATATAGTTTGAAATAGCTTAATTTTATAACTATATGTTATAATGTATAATTTCATTGTCAGCTAAATTTAGACCCCCGTATATTAATGTATCCTATTTTTAATATTAGTTGTCATTAATATTATAACTATAGACCTTATCATATAATTTGTGGCCGCTTATATTATTACTATAGGATATACCTTATATTTGCTGTCGCGTAATTTTATTTGTATAAATTTAGATATTTCGTTATCACTACATCTTAAATAAGCATAGGTTATATTATATAATTTGAACCCAATAGTCCCGAGACTATGGCCGTAATTATTATCGTAATCAACGTTTTTTATTTTAGACCCGGACAATCGTATTAGACTCGAACTATGTTCGTAGACCCGGACTGATTTACACGCAGACCCATAGAAACTGGTATTTTCCAGACTACACAGCATGTGACCCAAGATGGGAACAACATCCCACCATTTAAGGATTTGTAGTACACCTGTATCTAGCTTAAGTACACTCCCCCTTATACCCACTATACAAATACCCCCTAAAACCCTCCAATACCCCTTGATCACTCACCATCTCCCCCAACCACCAAATCCTTCCCGTCAAATCATATTCCTCATTTAACCTCACTTCCCCCTCTTTGGCTTGCAACCATGCACACTCTACCACACACACACAGATGTGTATATTGTATATATGAAATTATGTGTAATATGTTTATATGCAGTCTGTATATGTAATATATTGTGTGTGAGTTGTATATATAGAGAGAGGCAAAGAGCCAAGAAAGAAAGACCCAAGAGAAAGACTAGAGAGAGTGTGTGTTACTGAGAGATAGAGAGTGTGAGAGTTAGAGATAGAACCCGAGAGAGAGAGATAGAAAGATAGAGAGAGAATAAAAAAAAAAGAGAGACCAAACAGAAACCCACCTCCAGTCTTTGCCAAACCCACAACTCACACCCCTTCTGTCTAACATAGAGCACAGGAGAAAGAGAGAGAGAAAGGAGGAACAAGAGAGAAGGACCACCGCGGGAAGCCGAGAGACGCCGAGACCAAGAGACCCAAGATCGAAGAAGGTAACACCACCACCCCTCTGCATTCTTTACACACACAAAGAACTACACACACCCATGCACGCCCCCAAATAGACCGTAGACCCCCTCCATGGTCGGACCACCATTGAAGTTGGTGCGAGCTCAGATTTTTCAACAGTCACCAAAACTCATACAACTTATGCCAAAATTACCTTAACGACCCTCTTAAGACCCTCAATGAATGGCTCGAAGGTTAGGTCGTGTTTGGATGACCAACGATCGAATTAATCTTTATTGGACGAACTGGTTTTTGCCCCCGTACGGATAGAACATTAAGAGTTAGGATTCAAGACCTATACCGTTGGATCGGGCTTGTTGAGGCACTCAATTTTGACATAAAGTTTGCGTATTTTCGTGTTTACACCCTAATTTGGGATTTCCTAGGGCACATGACAGTCACTTGGCCTAGTGATGTCATCACAGAAACAGGCATGAAGATGAACAGGGAATAAGGCCTTAACACGAGGAGACCGATATCGGTGCCACCTACCTGTAAGGATGATACATCCAATATGTGAATATCGATGTTGAGACTGAGAATATGACACTGAGCTATCTAAGAGATACCTCGGCCTCAACAAGTAAGGCCGAGGTTACAAAGTAATAGCAGTGATAGCCATGATATTGGCCAATTAATGCTGATGACCACTTGTAATGGTTCTGTAGTCGCAAGACCAGAGGATGATAATCAACAGAGCAGGAAAGTGAAGGACCTAGGATCGGGCTTGGAGAATGATTACAAAGAATCCATGGGATGGTTGAGATAGTCAAATGAAGATATCGGCCACCATTACCGATGGACAATAGTGTATTTCTCACGAGGAATAAGACAGAGATCTATCAGCTAACGAGTGCAAAGCAGCTCGGGGAAGAATGTAGTCGGTTAACCAGGGCAAATTTACAAGGCCTTTTTGACAGTTAAAGCATGGATAAAACATGTGCATAGGTTGCGTTGAATTGGAAGAAAGGCGGTTACATAAAAAGGGAACGTGGCAGAAGTGGGATCACAAAATAGAGCATGGAAGTTAATCATGGGATAAATAGTGGGTGCAGTGACTTGTTCATGCCTAGAAATTAGGGGCCACCACCCACTAACCCCACTAGCACTGACGGTTACATATTCAAAGTCTATAAATAGGACAGGGTGCGCAACATTAAAGAGGGGCTAACACACACGCCACTTCTACTCTGGGAGACTTTATTTTATTTTCCTCAAGCATTTCTGTTCTTGTCCTTGAGTGATTGCGAGTTTCATTCTCTTGTGAGTGATTGTAAATAGTTTTTAAATTTGATTAATGAAGATGATGATGATCATGGAGGTATTTTAATCCAATGTTTATTTGTTTCTTTTTCATATTCCATTTGTAATTACTTACTTGCATCATAGCAGAGTTAAGACCCATCGTTGTTAGTAATCACTATTGACAACCATCATTTGAATTGAAAGTCGGATTAGGATATCACAATCTCTTTTGAGTCCACGTGGACTCTGGCACGCCCAACACGCACATTACAGAATTTTTATTGTAATAAGAAATGAGTGAGTTATGATCGTTTGAAGTTTTGTGTACAAAATTTGTATATATACGAATTTATATATATCACGTTAAAGAGGAAGAAGAAGAGTCTGTTGGACTTTGGGCTTATGCCCTGTCTGGGAAAACAACTTAAAATTTATATTAATTATCCTGAGGCCTAATGACCTTGTCCTATAAATTAATTATTTATAAAACTCAAATTTTAGTATTTTATTTAATTATAAGACCTGATGGTTTATCATTTAATTATTTTAAATACCAAACAAGTTTCGAAAATTGTGAGAATAATACCACAAGCCTATTTTAAGGTCTAGCATTTAATAAAAATATTTCTAAGGACCTCTTATCCTTCTGAATTATATTTTATAATTATGAGACTCCGAATACTATAAATATATAAATTGGACTTCAATAATTCGTAGTAAATAAACCGTAGCCCAGAAAAATACGCGGTTAGTTCCCAGAGTCTTAGAATAATGCCTAAAAATATTCCTTTGAGTTTGGAGGCCTTTTGATGTGGTCAAAAATACAGCTTACCTATAAGACCCACACTGGTATAGAAAAACCAGCCTTTTATGTGACGGACTCCGATTTGAGTCTAATCAATGGCGTTAGACTTAGAATGACACGTAGATCACTACCTTGAAGTTTATATCCTCATTTGATAAAATTACCATTATGCCTTTATCATTAACACATACGCTTCATCACCGTTATTCTATTGTACATTGTAGGACTGTGACTTATCCGCTGTTCGGAGAGTCATAAGCTTGACAAGACATCCAAGTGAGTGTTTCTAACCTCACTCTCAATATGCACAATGACTACTAGAGTATTTGTATGTATGTATCGAAATGCCTTGATGTATACATGATATATAGATACATATTATGGAATTGATTGCTATGAGACAAGCATGTTAGATGTTTCTATGATATATTGATAAGAAGTAAAAGAGAAGAATTATTTGTGAAAGATAGTTTAGCCATGTGTATGTTATGTTGAATAATTGATCATGGATATTAGTTGTATGCTTCTGTTATTTCTTTAAGAACCATGTCTAAATGTGCAAATGAGGAAAAGAGCATGCTAAGGATTTTATTTATATGTCTTGCCTAATAAAGTTATGTCATCAAGATTCATGTAGCTGAATATCATGACACAGTGTTAGTACACGTAGTCAATGTTAGTGACTCCGGTCAAGTGAGGTCGTGAGTTGAAGTAATTGGGAATATTGGGGAGTGTGTATAATTGAGATTCTTATATCGTGAGTCAGGAGTTGTTATGATTTGGAAACCTTCAAGAAGATAAGATACGTGATAATGAGATAGTATGATTGAGATACAGAATATTGTGATTGTGGTTGTAATAGTAAGAGAACAGTTAAAGCTGCTATTGTGCTAGTCGTCCGTGTAAATTGCCGGGTCGTGCTGTATATCATGCACTGGTTAGTTACTAATGTACCGTCCTTTGTGGTGGGATTCGTGATAGTACACGTGATGCGTGCCTTTGCCGCCATACTTCCAATTTGCAGTTAGTAATCTGATGTGCAACTCGTTTTACC
The DNA here is from genome assembly GCA_033977485.1 of Hydrangea macrophylla. NCBI lineage: Eukaryota > Viridiplantae > Streptophyta > Magnoliopsida > Cornales > Hydrangeaceae > Hydrangea > Hydrangea macrophylla. The sequence continues at coordinate 76,568,236 of CM066985.1, read as the reverse complement.
GTCGTACTGCTTATCAGTTAGTGCTCTAATGTACTAGTCATCCGATGAGTTTTGCCAGAGATAGTACACACGTTGGATGGATTGCCGTCGTGCTGTATCTCATGTGCTAGTTAGTTACACTACACCATATGGCCTCATTACTAACGGATATTTCCGTTGGAAATAATATTACTAACGGATATATCCGTTAGTATTTTAGCGTTAGTAATATTACTAACGGATTTACTAACGGATATATCCGTTAGAAAAATTAATTTTACTAACGGATATATCCGTTAGAAATCTAGTTACTAACGGTTAGTTTTCCAACTATTTTAGAAGATTTATATTGAATACTAACGGTTTTGTCACCAATTCCAACGGATATAACCGTTAGTAATTTCCAAGAAAAAAACAAAAAAAATACTAACGGATTTCCTAACGGGTATATCCGTTAGAAATTTGTATAATTTAAAAAAAAAAATTATTTTTATGCTTCCCAATTGTTATTTGCACCTAATTAACAAGCATAATAATCCATACCAAATACAAAAATAACAAGCTCAATCTACACCCAATACAATAAAAATAATACATAAGCATTTGCCTACTAGACTGATCATCACTCCAAGTAAATCCCAGGAAAGTTTATATCGAAAACATACGCCAAGATCTTCAGAAGAAAGAGTAAACCATTGAAAATAAAAATAAAAATTCATAATTCACAAAATCAAGCTCACTATTAAAACAATCAAATAAACAAACCCTCAGTTCTATGTATATTTACCCACATCATTGGATAAGGGTAAACAGTGAACAAATGTAGACAATAGAAGCTCCAAGTCACTTTCACTTCCTCCTGTACTTATAAAACTTCATATCTTACTTGCATAAGTGAGACCCTCCTCTGCCAATTGGTCCAAACTTCCAGTTGGGGGTTGGACCCTCGCGATTATTGCAATGGCTGCGTTTTCTTCAGGGGTCCCACCCTCCAGAAATGCACCCACTACCTTTCCATCTTTGATCCAGTATGACCCGAACTTGGGTTTTGGCGACGTTGGATCATTGTCTCCAAAAAGCACCGTGTCTCGGACATTGTCACCGTAGAACTGCCACGACAGATCAAAGGAACGCGAGTAGAAATATGGAAGGTAGTCATACTCATCAATTGAGTTCCCTTCTTCGCTAGCAAAGATAGCCTGCACCCATAAATTACAAGTCATTCCCAGCTCCATACTCAAAATATCATATCACAAAAGAATGTTCAACAACAATCCAGTCAAGAAAACAATTAATCACCAATCTTGTGAATCAGGCAAATGGGTCGCTAAAAGTGCTCCTGAGAAGGTAATAGAGAAGAAGGAATCACAAAGTGAATCAATCGATGCAAAAAGTGTCCTAAAAAGGCTTCTGAGAGAGGAAGGAGGACTGACGGTTCTCAAAAGACCATGAGGATGAAAAAGGAGAGTTACCATCCGAATAGGAAAAGATTAGATTGGGAATAATAGATTGATGAAAATAAAAAATAAAAAAAATCTAATTGTGGAATTTTTGGGAAAACATTGCTTTAATGGTAAAAAAAAGGTTCTTAAATCACTGTGAGAATTCCCTGAAAATAAGAATATAAGAAAAATAAAATAATAATATTGTAGCTGCAGAACTTCTAGAGAAAACTTCCCATGCAATGGTTTCAAATTCATAAAACTTGTACAATGTGGAACTCAAATTACCTTACTACCGAAAAGGGTCTTCAAACCCCTAAACATGAATTTTTATTTTGGCAACTCTGCAATAACATTTAGCAAGTAACACTGGGAAATGTTTGGGACAGTCCTTTGCAGACAAGTCCACACCAATAGTTGACGAAAATAAAAGAAAACAAAACCACGTCAACAGAAATTGAGGGAAGAGACCACATTTCAAAACAATTTGACAGTCTAATCTACACTAACAGATTACCACCGTGAATTCTTGTCATTCCACATAGTGCTATGTTACCAAGGGTCCACATTAGTGACAGTACAAAAAGGTGTAAATGGATCAGATCATTTCATATCATAGATTAAAGCATATACAACAATCAGCATACCTTCACAGCTTGCTCAGCAGATATACGGGCATGATCGATGTGTTCCACCCTTCTCAGCTCATAGTACAGTTTCAATGGGAAAGTGGCAACATCACCCACAGCATAAACGTCGGGAACACTTGTTTTGAACAACCCATCAGTCTGCATTACAAGAAATTCATGTCAAAGGTTATATATTCCAATTTGCTAGTTCAAAAACAGGATTTATATAATAAACTATGTAACCAAGTCAACAAATTGTTCAAGTAAGGTTAACCTGTCTCCTACTCTATTTTCAAAATTTGTGTCTTTTTGTTTTGATTCCTACTTGAGAAATATGTGAAGGAAAGGTGATAACCAAATAGAACTTGAATCATATTAGGCTGTTTTATTTGTGTCTTTCTTTCCTGCAAAATTTGTGAAGGAAAGGTGATAACCAAAATTTGTGTCTTTCTTTCCTGCAAAAAATATAAGGACAGAGGATAAAAACTATGCTTGATATTAAGTAGCTCATGATATAAACAGATGAATAGATGAATGCTCGATATTAAGTAACACATGATACAAATAGATGAATAACTGAATTACCATGGTGCCGGCAAATGTTAATGTTTCGTACTGGATTGTCTTAATTAGATGTCTTCAGTCTTCTTATGTTAATTATTATGGACTATTGGCACTCGTGGGGTCCACAATAAGATGTTGTAATTGTCAGTAGGTTTTAAAGATTAGTCTTGTTAGGATTTATTTTAGATAATGATGCAGTTGTTTTAAGTGTTCAGATTTTAATAGATTTTTTGTTTTAGAACTTGAATCATATTAGGCTGTTTTATTTGGATAAAATTAGTTTGGAAGTATGGTTAGCACTTCATTGTTTCTTAGCCTATAAATATTAAATAGGCTTTGTTATTTGTTAATAAAGGATTTTTGGAGAGGAACTAATCTGCGAAGATTTTTGGAAATCCTTGAGCTTTTTAGTTGTCTCCTCTCTCTCTCTCTCTCTCTCTCTCTCTCTCTCTCTCTCTCTCTCTCTCTCTCTCGTTCTCTCTTCCTCATCTCCTCTTCCTAGTTCCTAGATTGGAACAACTTTATCTCTTCTTCTCTTTGCCTCTGTGGTTCCTGAATTGGAACATGATCCTCTCATCCCTTCTCTTCTTTGTATCTTTTATACTTTCAGAATGAAAAAGCCGTGTTACATCACCTATGTTTTAAAGCATTTTCTACAGCTGTGTTACACAACTTTATAGAGTTTGCTGCCTTGTGCTGTACAGGTTGGTTCAGAATCTGCTCAAGGAGCTGGTGCTTTTTTGAAACTGCTTAGAAGCAGTTCGTGGTTGGCCAAACGTTTTCGATGGAACATGATTTGGAGGCACAACCCGAATAAAAGCAAAAAGCGCAACCAAATATTAATAGGAACTAGGACCAATTATTATTAAAAATCCTCAAAATGCAATTGAATTGCTTACCACTACCATCTAATCGATGCAGGCAAGGTTGCTGAGTATAACTCCCCAGATGAGTTACGCAAGGACAGTTCTTCAGCTTTCTCGAAGTTGGTAATGGAATTCTTAAGAAGATCAACCAACAACAACCATCAAGTTGAAGCTGCTGCTGTGCTATAGAATACACGGAGATCAACCTCGAGTTATACCAAGAAAAAGACAGAGAAGAATGATATGTGCATAAGATGTTGTACAGAACATAACCTCGAGTTATAGAGCAGGGGTGGATTGGACAGTAGCTGCAAAGTCAGACAAAAATGCATAGAAGGAATATACAATTTCTGAAAATTATTATAAATCCTTCAACTTTCTAGTATTCCTTAATCCTTCTATTATCATAAATGTCCCAACATTTCTAAATGGAACCCTCTTAAGCAAGCTTATTATACATTGTTACATACTAAGATATCTGCCCTTAAATTCAAGCGACGACTTCGACATCGTCGTGGGGGCATGGATCAATTGCAGACGAGAGAAACTGAGATGAGAGCTAGAGAGTGATTGAGATCTTGAGAGAACAGTTCGTGAGCTCAATCCCACTTATTAGTGAGGATATTTTGGAAATTACATAGGGACATGAGGGTATATCTGTAAAATTTATGAGAATCACCAGAGAATCAATATGTTAAAATTTATGAGACAGGGGGAGAACATTTAATCAGGAGACAAATAAGTTTAGAAGCAAGAAATGTCAGTAAAATTGAATTATATCCAAGTAATTCCAAAGATATGAGGGGTGAACAGTGAAGCGAAAATTGACAAGATCAGTAAAGAAGATAGCTAAAAACCTAGTAAACTAAAATGGGTTGCAATGTGCAAGAACCTAATTCATAACATATTTAAAACACAGCAGTATTGAGAAGCAGGGACTGAAGAACAATGTCTTCAATATACATATTAAAAAAAAAAACTAATACCCACTTTGAAAAGAAAACGGAAGCAATTGAATTACTGGGAAACAAAGAATTATATTAAAGAAAAAGGGAAAGAAACTAACAGATGGAGAAGAAACATCAGTGGGGAACAAAGACCAAGCAAGTCACCTGAAGAGAGAAAATAACCCAACTGGATGAATATAACACATTGAACAACCCTTCTATCCATTCTTTATATATTTCTAACCTTCTTTTGATGATGAGTCGTTTCCCAGTTTAGCTGTTATTTGGAATTTGTTTGAAATAAGGATAGTTCAAACCAAAGAATCATCATGACCTGTTGAAAAGAAGAGGACTTATGTACCCTTTTCAATGTATACACTTTTTTGGGGAAAATTTCCAAACTATAAGACATTCAGTTAAACAATAATTTATAGGCAATGTATTCACGAGAGGAGAGGAAAAAAAAATACTATAACTGAATGTTAAGAAGGAATCAAAACTTCAAAAGTTGATTGCAACAAAGTGGTAGCAGTTAGTAATAATCCAGACCCAAATGATGATTAGCAAAATCTCCAGCGGCACTAATCAAAGTAGACTGACCATCTGAAAGAAATATTAGCTAAACCTTATATACAAAGCAGACTGACCATCTATGACCCTTTAGATGGTTTATATTCAGTTGGATTTAATCATAAATGTTAAAATGATATACCATATGCAACACACAAATAAAACAACAATAACAGTCCACCTAGTGCTTGACTCCAATACAATGCGAAAAATCCTAGAGTCGCTAGGGTGGACTCCATCTTGGGCTGAATGCGAATTACAGATTTTGACTTCATTATGTAATTTGCCATTTTTCAGAAGAAGGGGGATAAAAACGCCTGTGGTAAAATAACACACAAGTCCTAATTAATATGCCATTCAACAGTTTTCATGAATCCACTATGCTAACAAACAATGACTGAAAACTAGCAGCAACAAAATTTCTCATGCGTTAACCATGTACAAAGATACAAATGAAGAGAACAAGTAAAGTAATATACATACCCACAACTTCGTGCTCAGGATTACTTGGCCTTGGAAAACTTTCCTTAATCCAAGATATGATGATCATCAAAGTCAGTGAATACAAGCACGAAATCCACACAAGGATTCTAGCAACAAAGACATAAGACTTTAAAGTTGAGTACTCTTGGTCATGAAACACCATAATTTGATATGAACAGTCATAACCAGGATTGGGGTTATATGAATCTAACCTTTAGTGTGCTAGTTAAAACAATTTCCCCTGTAATTCATCAAGAACTCAACTCAATGAAAAAAATGTGAACAAGAAATTAAACTAACATGGGTAGTTGTACCTATAAAAATACAACATATATAAGCTTCTGACTGTAATACACACATACACGCACACGGCACACACATACATATACACACACACATATATACACAAACATGCACAGTGGTAGGATCAAAATTGAAAGTTTTGACATAAATTAATTGAGTTCTAGATATGTAAAACTTGAAATTTTGGAATTATTACCTCAATGAAGTGAAAACTACAACATCTTTCTATGATCTTGACGATGATGATACGTATGAGAAGTCGATTTGCTATCACTGCCCTCCAAATCTGCAAAAAAAGAAAAAAAAAATCAAATAACAAGGAGTCTGTGTCTGTGCGTGTGTGTGTGCCGGAATAGGGTGTGTGTATGTGTGTCGAAATGATATGGTACAGATCTGGGGTGTGTGCATGTGTGAATCTCGTACCAGATCTAGTGTGTATATGTGTGTGTGTGTGTGTGTGTGTGTGTGTGTATGAGAGAGAGAGAGAGAGAGCTAACCAATTCCGGCGGTGACAAACAGCGGCTACGGCTGCGGCAGCGACAGTGAGAGGGAGAGGGAGAAGAAGAGAGAGGGTGTGGTTGGGAAAGGTAGAGGTATATGTTGGGGTTCATGGATTGAGGGAGAAAGAAGAAAAGATGCATATTAGAACCAGATGAGGGAGATCCAAGAGAACACACTGAGATGAGGGGGGAAATTTTGGGGGTAATTGGAGGAACTGAGAACACGTTTGAGTAATTCGCTAGTTTGTTAGCGGGGGGGGGGGGGAATTTTTGGGGGTAAAGTTTTTGTCAAAATTTTGTATGGTTTATTTACATAATTGCGACCGCGTTTTTATTTTTAGATTTTATTTACAAATATGCCACTGATTTTATTTTTTATTTAAAAAAATTTACTAAAAGGAAAATACTAACGGATTTTTAATATTTCTAACGGATATTTCCGTTACTAATTAGTAACGGATATATCCGTTAGAAATCTTAAAAGTTGTCTGTTAGAAATATAGCCATATGGTGTAGTGTTACTATTGTACCGTCCTCTGCGGTGGGATTCCGTGATAGTACACATGATGCATGCCTTTGCCGCCATGCTGTCGATTCATATTTAGTATTCTGACGTGCAACTCGTCTGGTGGTGATACACCAGGGAGGGTATGGATGATTGAACCAATTCTGTCATCGTGCTAATTTGGATTAAGTGGAGACACACACCCCAGTGCCATTGCCCTTGGGTCGTGACAAAACAAAGTATGAAATGAGTATCAGAGTTCGTAGAGGAGTGGTTTGTATTGTGAGAGGAAATCCAGAGTAAGTTGTCATTGTGGGTTTTATAACCCGACGTTATTGTGTTGCATTGGTCATGGAATTTCATATCTCAGAGTTTGGGGTTGGGTTCATTGAATACGCATTTACATGCACGAACATAATAGAAATGACAAATTGATTAGTACGAATATGTTGTTATGATTACAAGAACCAGACAAGCAGATTATGAATTGTATTAATCCCGTCAATATGTTAATGTTGGATGTTTGGTAATTGCATTTCATATTGATCGATACCCTTGCTATGACTGTGTGAGCGACATCAATCGATAATAGACTAACTGCATCCTAAGATGCGAAGTAATAACGTGAGATTAGTAGTTAATGTATGTATATTGGTAGCAAAGCTTTGTTGCAAAGCTGACGTCATGTTACGCCTGGACATTCGATGTCCAGATTTCCTTGTAGGTTTGTTAGAGGACAATTCAGTCTTGAGAGTAAGATGCTAAGGAACGCTGGAAGTGTAGAGCTAGACTAAAGACCAAAGATAGCCACCAATATTGTGTAATTATAATCGTCTGTTGTATTAGTACTGGGACCGATATTTTGTAATCGTTTAAATTGTTCAGATTAAGGTTTTAGCTACAAATAACGTTCTCTCCTTTATTTTCATGTTGTTTATAGTGTTAGAGGACAGGACGGTTTTCAATCAAGTCATTCCCTATGGGTCCAAAAAGGAAAATTTTAATTTTCCCTATTTTTGCTACTCTGGGGCGTGACACTGATTTTACACATGAAGTTTTGACAGTATGTTTGAGTTATTCAAATTTTTTGAGAAAACAGTTGCTCCTACAAGTAGGGGTGTAAGTAAAAAATCAAAAACAGAAAAACGAACCGAAACAGACCGATCAAAAAATCAATTGGCCGGTTTTTTTAAATGTACATTTAAGCCAAAATCGATCGAATGCTTTGAAAATCGACCGACCAGCATTATTGATAATTTTTTTTCAGGAAAAAACTGACCGAAACCGACCGCTTACACCCCTACTTTAAAGTGCCACATAGATATTCAAAGAACAACTTTGAACAAAAAGTTTAAACACTCCGTTTGGATTGAGAGAAGTGGAGAGAAGAGAAAAGAAACTCATTAGAAGAGAAGAGAAGAGAAGAGAAAAGAAAACTAAGTTTTTTCCGCTATGTTTGAATAGACAATAGTGAAGAGAAACATTACTTTTAACTGAACCAGTTGGATTGAAATTGTCATTTCGGTTTGATAATTTTAGTTACATAGTTCGAATCGGTTAAAAATTGAACTATATTTTAAATTTTAATTCTATTTTCGGTACCACTTAATCTAACCGAACTGAACCAAAAAATCGAAAATTAATTAATCTACAAATATATGAGTGCAGTTTTATTCATCCCAAAATTGCTTACTTTTTGCTCACCTTCCTTGCTCATTGACTTATACAGTGGGGCTCAGTACTTTAAACCATTAATTAATTCTCATTTAATCCTGGGCCCCACTGCATTAGCCAATAGAAGAAGAGGGTGAGCAAAGATGAGCAATTTTGGTGTGAGCAAAAATGTATTCTAAATATATTATATATTTTTAGTACATCTTATATTTTTGAATAACCATAATATAAAAATAAAAATAAATCACAAATTCAGTTAACCGAATTAACAAACCGAGCTGAATTTTCAATTCGGTTATTCGAATCGAAATAATTGTAATATATTTCGGTCGGTTATCGGTTCCTCAGTCCCCAAACCAAACCGAAATATGCCAAACTGAACTAAACCAACCAAATGCCCACCTCTAATTGGAATAAACAAGAATATATTATTAAGACATATTGGTCTTCTAAAAAGTATTTTATTTTATTATTTTTTTCTCTCTTTCTCTCTCTCTCTCTCTAAAAACTCTCTGATTTAAAAAGAAACAAAAAGTTAGCTCTTTTGTCTCCACTTTCTCTCTTGTCTCTTATTTTCTTCTCTCCCGACTTGAGTTACCAAACGAGAGAAATCCAAACAAAGTGTAAGGGTACTGTGTTTGATAATCCAATTAAGTGCTGAAAATGAAAAGTTTTAGTACTTATTTCTTTTTAGTGCGTTTGATAATGGACTGCTTAATTGATGAGGTAGCCGAAAATAACTGAAAACTTTAAGTGAAATAATCACTGAATACAGTTTATTTCAGTACTTGAAACACTGTTTACAGTATTACAGAGTATTACAGTTTCAATCGTTTAAAATTTTCAGTATTTAAAATTCAACACTTAATTTTCAGTTTTATCTAACGGAGCCCGAGAGTTTGTTGGACCCCATCTCAGTGTGGGCTGGATCACTATCCATGAGCCCGACTCAACCCGCCCGACTTGCAATTACAAGTGAAATCTCCATTATACCCTCTCACCTGCAACCCAGTCATGTGAGTTGGCTCCCTCTGCTACTCGTTGGAGTTGAAAATCAATCCCAATCTCCAACCAACTCCGAAACGATCATTACACCGGTATATATATATATAAATATATATAAACTGCAACCTCATCAGCTTCCAAACCCTAGCAGAAATGGTGAATCAGGACAATTCTCTTCAAGTTTTCTGCATTGCAACGGCTGATACGAAGCTTGAGGAGCTCCAATTCCTCTCCGAATCAGTTCAATCCAATTTGAACATCTTTTCCAACAATTCTGATTCCAAGGTAAGTTTGTTTATATAAATTTGTGTCATGTATATAGATACATAGTTAAATATACAGCTGAAAATGTATATCTGCACACACAAAAACATATATATATATATATATATATACATCTTGATAATCAGACACTAACAGCTCTTTTTTCAGAGTCACTTTTCAAAGGATTGAAAAAGTTGCAAATCTCAGTAGTTTAAACAACGATGCAAAGTTTATAGCTTTGGAAAACCTTTTTTATTTTTTTATATTTTATTTTTAAATATATTTTTAATTTTTTTTTAATTATTAATACCCAGATCACAAAAAGAGGCTTTTAACACACTTGAAACCTCTGTTGCAATTCATTTGAGCAACAGAGACACTCATGGATAAGAACCCCCGATTACCCATATAATTAAATGAATCTATATCTTCTCTGGCCCTGGAAGAAGAGTCACTCGCTTTTGACTATTAGGTTGCAGCCCAGGTATAGGTTAGAAACACTGCAAGAATGTTTAATATTTAGCAATAGTATCCGGCCAGCAGTATGGGAAGAGGCATTCTATTTCGACTATAGCTTAGAAACTCTACTAAAACTCATACAGTTAACTTTGATGTCTGGATGGTACCTGAGATTCTGCTGATTGTTTTTTCCTTTAAAAAGTGCAGAAGGATGCAACTTTTAGGAGTAACATGACAACAGTAGAATTAACTACTTTCTTGGTTCTGTCTAAGTTTTATCTGTCCAGTCAAATCATTTTGATGTCATAATACTGCCCAGAAGATCTTCTTCCTTACGCGATGTATCCATATCTTTGGTTGCATATCACAAACTAAATTGACACTCTTGAGCAGACAATGCTGCTGGGTTAATGAAAGTTTTACTTTTTTAGTTGTAGTTTGTTATAATCTTCAGTCTCTATATATACTGGTCATGGAATTCCGGTTCTCATAGACAATTATGATGCTCAAGTACATGAATTTTTGTGACTTCTAAGAAAGTATATGCTTTCTAGTTCTCTTAATGTTGTTTAGTGGCCTAGTTTCTATGTAAGTCTTTAAGTTTCTCATCTTTTGAAGACTTTAATACATTTTGAATTAGGAATGTTATTTTTATAACTAGTCCATGGAATATGCAGGTACAAGTGACAGTAGTTGATGTTTCCACCAGTCAGAAGGAGACAAAGAGCTGTGGGGATTTCAAATTTATATCAAGAAATGATGTGCTCTCTTGTTATTTGGAATCTCTGATTGAGCTTCCTGATGACAGGGGTGAAGCTCTCGCTAAAATGAGCAAAGCAATTGAAAAATTCCTCCAGATAGCCAATAGGGATGGTGTTCTTGCTGGAGCTATTGGCCTTGGGGGCAGCGGAGGAACATCTCTTCTATCCTCTTGCTTCAGATCTCTTCCACTTGGAATACCCAAGCTCATTGTATCAACTGTAGCTAGTGGTCACACTGAACCTTATGTTGGGACATCAGATTTGATATTGTTTCCATCAGTTGTGGATATATGTGGAATTAACAGTGTAAGTCGGGTAGTGTTATCAAATGCTGGAGCTGCTTTTGCTGGAATGGTGATTGGAAGGCTCGAACGGTCCAGAGAGTCTAATTGTAATATTAAAAAGGGTACTGTTGGTTTGACCATGTTTGGGGTAACAACTCCATGTGTAACTGCTGTCAAAGACAGATTGATGGAGGAAGGGTACGAGACCATGGTGTTCCATGCCACTGGAATAGGAGGCAGGGCTATGGAGGATCTGGTTAGAGGCGGATTTATACAGGTACTTTGTTCTTGTTAATGTTTCTTATGCATTCAAATTGCAAGCTTGATTGAGGCACTAGTTGGAAGTACTTCTCAAATGAACGCTTCTGAATTTGCGTCTGAGACCCCAAATGCACATATTCGCTTGTTTGGATAGATTTTAATGGGCACTTGAGAGACCCCAAAGCATGTTTCAGTCCATATGTAACGCATGAAGCAAACTTGGGTTTTAATGTATTTCGCCTCATTCCCATGGTGACCTTGTGATTATGCTTCTGCTTCTGCCCAAGCGCAAAAGTCATAACCAATCCAAATGGGCCACAAGATATATGTCTTGTTGGACGTAGCAGATTTTTACAACAAGGCGGATATGGAAGGAATGTCGTTCCAGCAAAATTATTTCCATTTATTTTTGTTCTTTCCTTTTCCATAATTAGATTGGCATTTTCAGCTGATTAAAAAAAAATTAATAAAAAATTGCTATAATCATGTAATATTCTATCTAATCAATTGTGTACTGACTCTTGAATCGTAATACACATGTTATCAAGAAAGAATGATGTAGTTTGTGACTTTAACTTTGTGACTTCATGGAATACTTGAGAACCACAAGAAAGAATGATGTAGTTGTGTACACTCGTATGCTTCTGTAATGTAAGTGGTCGAACGGATGTCTACTTATCATACAGTTAGCTTCTCGTATTGTTAAGATCACTGTTCAAGTAAAGTCGAAATGAACAGAACGATTGTAGTTGATGCTACTTGATCGCTGAAATATCAAACCACACCCATTCTCACGGCTTCAGTGAATTGGCAGTGAGCTTGATCGACATAGACTTCTGGAACGAGTTAACCTTTGTGCTACACGATAGTAGTTCAGGAGCTTTCTGGATTAAAGAAAGTTAAATTCACATTGTCTGCCTTTATATGTGTTTCATAGTTCAAACATCATCTTAATCTTTTTTCTATCTTATTTTTCTCAGGGTGTTTTGGACGTAACAACAACAGAGGTTGCAGATCACATAGTTGGAGGAGTCATGGCTTGTGACAGCTTCCGGTTTGATGCCATTATAGAGAAGAAGATTCCCTTGGTTATGAGTGTGGGAGCTTTGGATATGGTGAATTTTGGAGCCAAAGTCACAATACCGTCTAAATTTCAGCAAAGAAAGATTTATGAACATAATGAGCAGGTAGGTCGACCTTGTATTTTCTCTGAGTTGGTTCATTTTGATATCCATTCATGGTCTCGGCATGATAGTCCTTGTGTTCTCATTTTTTTGGGGATGCCTCCATCTCCATTTTCCTGTAAGATTATAAGTTGCTTTCACCAGTTTTGGGATCTAATTATTTGAATGACGAACCAGAGTGGGCATAATTTTGGCTGTTTGCTAAAAGCCTAAAACATGAAGACTTTGTTGTTGGATTTTATTTATGAAAATCTGATTCGCAGCAGAAAAATACGTGAAAAGCTATTTGGCATCACAAGAACTACTTCTTATTGAATCTAGCGATGTGTAGTCAAGTGTTTGTATCTTATTTGAATCTAAGAATCAAATCTAAACGCTTGATGAGAATTTCTGAAGCTCCCTCTAGAAGATGTTCTCTCTTATGTCTCCTTTGGAACCTTTGGGTATTTAAAAAATGAAGAACCTCTTTTTCTGCCTTCAGGTCCTCTATTTATAAGCTTTCTAACCGACTTAGTAAGCAATCGATTGCCAAAACAAGCAATCGATTGCTCCAACAATCGATTGCTTCAAGAGGCAAGCGATTGGTCAACCTCTTTCATGCCTTCCTAGTAGTCTATTGGAGCTAAGAATAAGACCTTATAGGTTCTTAATTATTGGCTTAGATCAATTATTAATACCTCTGTGATTAAACTCTTTAATCAATGAATTAACTAACTGATCAGTTAACGTTAACACCACTAAATAACGATAACTGCACTCCAACGCATAAGAACAAATCCGAAGCGATAACTAGACTTGTAAGGTTCTCTCTACCTTCAGCATTCGTCATCACATTCAGGTAGTCGGACAACAAGTACTGTCTACTTGTATGAAGATTACATCTTATATTCCTGGAGTGTCATTCACCTCTCATGATTACCAAACATGTTGATAACTACTTATCAACAAGACTGCAGTTCTCAGTAACCAACTTGGTGACATTCTCAAGAGAATGCTTACTCTTTAACAGAGGGTAAATTATATCTTGACAATATATGTCCACAACGCTATGAGATATGATTACCCAAGATACCTAGGTATTGATCTTGAAGACCTCACTACTGATTGTTAAGTCAAAGCAATCAACTACACATGGCTTGCGTTCATTATTGTCTGAAAATTGAGAACACATATCGTATACAAGTTATGAGTTTCTATTACTTGTTGACAGTGATCGAGTGCTAATAGGAAAGCTCGTGGTCCGTCAATGCACTGTATGCATTAGCATATTAACTAAGAGTCACACACTCTAGTGAATGAGATACATCACTCTATCCTATGGTAGTTAATCATGCTATAGTGTAAACTTGATGAGGCATCCAATCGCTTCATCCACTGCGATAATTCTAAACATCAAGAAATAGTAATTCGTATCTCTCATGTGTGCATCTTATACACACATACGGATTTTCCTACAATGATTTAAGGATTACAAACAAACAAGCATTCATCTAATGAAACATACATAATGAAATGTAAACCGTAACTGTCAAAATGTTTAACGCATAAAGTAATAGATTTGAGAGCACAATCCGAACATCTGGTTGGTTCATGGATTTAGCCAGAGAATGGGAAAAAAAAAACAAGAGCAAAACTAAAGAAAATAGCAACAAAAAGAAAATAGGCTGGATAAGATGAATTTTGTGAGTCACTTTCTTCCTCTTTTCTCGAGTTCCTATTTTGTTTTGGAAGTTTTTAGTTTCTAATGTTATCTAAGCATGGTGAAAAACACTGCGGAAATATTTTTCCTTCCCTTACGTTTTTCCTTCTCTAAATCCGCAAACCAAACATATTCTGAATCACAAAGGCAACTGGTTTGCTATGTGGTAGTAGTTAATGGTGGCAATATGAGAACATAGGTTCTAGTTGTGTGCAGTGTGCTCTTACATCTGTGTACATATATGTATACTATCATATGCAGGTTTCACTCATGCGAACCACAGTAGATGAAAACAAGAAATTTGCTGGCTTTATAGCTAAGAAAATCAACAGGTCAACATCAAAAATCTGCATTTGCCTGCCAGAGAAAGGAATCTCTGCTTTGGATGCTCCTGGAAAGCCCTTTTATGATCCTGAAGTTACTGGTACTCTAATGGATGAACTACAAAAGCTTATTCAGACGAATGAAGATAGGCAGGTATCATCATTGCTCATCAAATGGTGTCCATTCAGTTTATAACTAATCTATTTTCTTCGGCTCTATGCCCATGATCTCATTATGCGTTATCTCAATTCACTTTATTAAGTTTGGAAGTTGTTCATCTTAATAGGTGAAGGTGTGCCCTTATCATATTAATGACCCTGAGTTCGCGAACGAATTGGTTGATACATTCTTAGAGATTTGTAAGAATTCTAAAGGTGCTATTGTTCAGCAACCTATTTGTGAACTGAATCAAGACCGTAAAGAGGATTCTAGTTCCAAGATAAATTTGTCAGGCTATGGGACAATCTCTTACAGCCTTAGCGACTTCCCAGATGCAAAACCAGGTTCTGGTTTGTTTTGTTTTCGAGTTTAATAATAAGCTTTTTGGTCTTTTTGTTTTCAAGTTGATTATCAATATTTTGGATACTTCTTCTTTTGGTTCACAGTAACATCTTCGCGTAAAATGTCATATTTGTTACATTAATGAACCTCTGGAGCACAAACATGGCCATCGTTTCTATCCATTGTGACCTGGAGGTCACGGGTTCGAATATAGAAACAGTCTCTTTGATTGCAGGGGTAAGGCTGCGCACATCTCACCCTCCCCAGACCCCGCAATGGCGGGAGCCTCTTGCACTGGGCTGCCCTTTTAAAGTCTGTTAGACATTGTTATATACAGCTGTCTGCATTTGTTGTTAAAATATGAATGCCTTCTTTACCTGGGTACCTGTCAAATATAGAAAAACCAGGGATGAAACTACACATCTGAAAGGAACCCTGAGAAGTAAACACACAATGTACCTTCACTCACATTCACACATACACACACGCACACACGAGAGAGAGAGAGAGAGAGAGAGAGAGAGAGAGAGAGAGAGAGAGAGAGAGAGGGAGTGGGAGGGAGGGGAGGGGGTGTTGGAGAAGGGGGAGGACTTGGTGCATGATACAACGGGACCTTCAGGCTTATGCTACTGGTTTGAGTTGGATTTTTTTTTCCCCGCATTCCTCGGTTTTTGTCCGGCCTTCGTTCTTTTAGCCTTAAAACCTACATATAGTAAACTGAGGACGGATTGTGAAACTTTTACCGAGTCATAGGCCAATTTATTCAAGACCAAACCAATAGTCATTTTAATTTTTTTCTTAATAGAAACATTGCGAAGGACACGGGGAATACTGCAGCAACTGAAAGAACAAATTAGTAACGGCAAGCCCATTATAGGGGCAGGTGCAGGGACAGGCATATCTGCAAAGTTTGAGGAAGCTGGTGGTGTTGATTTGATAGTCTTGTATAATTCAGGGCGGTTCCGAATGGCCGGAAGGGGTTCCTTAGCTGGGTTGTTACCTTTTGCTGATGCGAATGCAATAGTACTTGAGATGGCTAATGAAGTGTTACCAGTAAGTAAAAATGCTTGCTTGTTCATTCATTTAAACATTGAGATTGTTCATCAAATTTTAGGAATTCTGTAGGAACCTACTAACTTCCATAAACATCAATAAGCTTTCATAAATTCAGCGCCTAGTTTTAAACTTTCAGTTTAAACCATGGCTGGAGAAGCAACTGGGTTCACATGTCTTTGTATAAAAGGCAAGGTTGATTTTAGGTATTCGTATTTTGAAAATTATTTTCTATTTATGGCTACTGTGTACGTCTAACAAGGTAGAAAATCAATGCTGAATGTATGGCAGTTTGAAATTTAATTAAACGTCTTCAAAATATTTTGGTGGGCTAATATTTGATACTAAGAAGTACAGGCATGAGACACGCAATTTCTCAAAAAAGTAGGATAAGGATCCGTCGGGGACTCACAAAATATGTATTTATATCTTATGTTTTGTGTGAACATATAAAAAGAATACGTAACATAATTTCAATCAATATTGGAAAAAAAACACACACAAATCAAAACAATAATGTTACGGTATAGCAAAAAAGAAAAATATGTTCCCTAATTCTACAAGCCTCAATTGCTCGACATAAAAAGAAAACCATGTTTGAAGAAAATTGTAGAAAAGAAGACATATGAGGAAGGGAAAAAGAGAGAATTAGAAAACAAATATATACACCGATACAATTTGAAACCAAAAGATAAGCATCTCAGGCATAATCAAGAAGTGAATTTATTCACACATGTCTTTAGGCACCAGGCATAGATACATAGCACCATAAACAGAACTGCACTTCGAAAGAGGAAAATAAATCTTAATTGGGACCTAAATTGAAAAAAACTGTAATTTGAAAAAATCCTAACATGTCTAGAACGTATCCCTAACGTGTCCAAAATTCAGAATTGTGCCCTACGTGTGGCCACACGTCAACCAAAATAGAGTGTCTGTGCTTCATAGCAGATCTGACCAGTCATACCAAAATTTTATAGTTAAAACTTATAAGTTACTCCTATAACCAACCATGTAATTACTAAATACTGTTCATGGTTGTTTTTACAATCGAATTCTAAGCCTTGGACAGATATATGCTGAAAACCTACTCTCCATAAGGAAGCTGTAATGTTGACTGTTGAAAATTACTCTCTCTCCATCTTTATACGACTTTAAAAGAGAAAGAACTCTTCCGATTTGTAACTCTCCAATCTCATTATGCGATGCTTTTTGTTTATTCTAAATTTAATTGCCTTCTACAAATTCATGTATCAAGACATGACGTGGGTCAACCAGTTTAGATTGAGCGATGAGTTTTCAGAGGCCATTTTTTTCTGCTCCATTTCTGCTTACCTGTTGAAGCTTCTGAACTGATTCCATTAAGTCTTTAAATGAGCAGGTGGTGAAAGAAGTACCAGTTCTTGCCGGAGTATGTGCAACTGATCCTTTTCGTCGAATGGACCACTTTCTAAAGCAGTTAGAGTCGATAGGATTCTCTGGGGTGCAAAACTTTCCAACTGTTGGGCTCTTTGATGGTAATTTTAGACAAAATCTGGAAGAGACAGGAATGGGATATGGGTATATCTTCAAAGTCCCATTTTATTTATTATTTGTTCCTATAGATAGTATCCAATTCCTCTAAATTGATAAACCTTTCTCTGTTGTTTTTTACATTTTTCAGGTTGGAGGTTGAGATGATTGGAAAAGCTCATAAAATGGGTCTGTTAACCACCCCTTATGCTTTCAACGAAGATGAAGCTGTTGAAATGGCGAAAGCTGGTGCCGATGTCATTGTGGCCCACATGGGGCTCACAACATCTGGGTCAATTGGTGCAAAAACGGCTGTTTCATTGAAGGAGAGTGTAGATCGTGTACAGTCTGTTGCAGATGCTGCACACAGGATCAATCCTGATGCCATTGTGCTCTGCCATGGAGGTACCATTTGGGAAGCCTTTAGTTATTTGTTGCTGCGTATTGAGTTCTTCATATACTGTTGTTGAAGCTTGATATACATTGTTGGGCCCATTCTCTAACAGCTTAAGCTTTTGGAGTAGTTGGTAACTTAACATGGTATCAAAGCCTTGTTTGTGGGAGGTCCTGGGTTCGACTCTCGATCCCCGCTTTGTTGTGCATATTTGCACTTTGTTATTTGTCTCCACTATGATGGAGTTTGGTTTGTTTGCTCTCCACGTATATGTTGGGGTTGCACGTGAGGGAGAGTATTGAGCTTGATATACATTGTTGGCCATTCTCTAACAGCTTAAGCTTTTGGAGTAGTTGGTAACTTAACAACTGTCATGAAAGGTTTGAAGAATATTATTATGGATCTTTTGGTCTACCCAGAGCCATTGCTTGGTGTAGTGGTTCAAACATGGGCTGCCAAGTGTCAGGACATGGGTTCAAGTGAGTGGGGAGACATTTTGTGTAAATAATTCTACATCTAAGGCCTGTATCTAATCCATCCTTCTAAGAAAGCGCAAGCGACCCTGAAACTATACATTTGAGTTCACCAGCCTCCATAAAAGTAATCCTTTTTCCTGTGGAAAATGGATATCAATAAACTGGTAGGTTAGTAAATTGTAGCCCCATTTATGCATCTCAAACAAGTTGCATTGGTTTGTTTTGGCTCAGTATATTTTTGAAATAAGTTGCTTTGGAGCCCACATAAAACCCATCTTGGTTGTTTGTGCGGTGAAATTAGGTGGTTCCTGATTACAACTTGTAGATTATGCATACACACATGCATACGGGTCGGGTAAAGGACATACCTTGCGGAATATACCCGATCACGGATCGTCTTGGCGGCGTTGTTACAAGCCCGGCGATAATACCCACGAACTGCTGCTCTTTAGTGCTTCCGTGTACGCTCTTGTGCTTCGAACGGGTCGTGAGAATGCCTACTAGAGACACCCCCTTTGTATCCACGCGCTAAATCCCAAACCCTAGTGTGATTTGGCTAGAGAGAGAAAGTAACTAAGAGAGAGAGAGAGGGAGAGAGGGTGGCTGCCTTATTGTGTGCAGAGTTGTTTTTATGTGTGTGTTATACACATATATATATATACACACACATATACATGCCCTAGGACTCCAAGTTATAATCCACATAGGATTTCTTGGACCCTAAGCTAAGCCCTTGGACCCGGTCCATAGATTATGTGGGTGACCCATAACCCACAAAAAAATGCTAACATCTCCCACTCACCCATATAGGGCTAGTGTTAAAACAAAATCTCTCAGATTCCAACTTTCATCTTCTCCTCATACGGGAAATAGAACGTGCGACCAGGGGCGGACCCAGGATTTTTGGTCAGGGGGGGCCTAAATTATACGGGGGTTCGGGGGCAGCGCCCCCGAGGCGAATTTTTTTAGGTCTACTTATACACAATTATGTGTAAAATTGTAAAATTAGTTTAACACCCCTACTTTGGGGTAAATCGTGTAATTTTAGGGGGCCTATTTCTAAAATCTGTAATATATTACATACAAATCTAGAATTTTCAAAAGTCCACGGGGGCCTGTGTCTAAAATCTGTAAAATATTGTATGTAAATCAAGAATTTTTATAAGTCCAGGGGGGGCCTATGTGAATTTTAGGAGGGCCTATTTGTAAAATCTGTAAAATATTACATATAATTTCGTAATTTTCAAAAGTCCAGGGGGGGCCTGTGCCACCCCTGGGCACTATGTCGGTCCGCCACTGCGTGCGACCTCACGAAAAGAAACGTACAGCGACAGGAGCTGAGATGCTAAGTCAATCACATAACTAGCAAAACGCATCACTCGGAAGCTTCTCATGTATTTACCCAGACAGATTCAACCACACCGGATCTAGCACTCTTAATCCCTCAGAAAGTAGTGCTACACCCCCAAATATGTAATGTACCCATGACACTCAGTACGTATACGATTGTCGCTGGCCAGCTAATGAGTCACAAAACATGGTGTGTTATCGAAGAGTCTTCCCTGCCTACTAATGTCAATCCAACTAACTCGACCGCTTTCCTAGACGTGCCCCATAGGACGGTATTTGTCTCTTCGTCCCAGGATGGTACGCTAAAGTAGCGTCATCAAGCGTCCTCTTCATGACATAGTCTCAGGTCATAAGGTAACTTGTGTAGAATCCCCGTTACAGGGAGACTACGTGGCTCACACAGCAATGAAATAGGGATTAATCCATTGCTCCACAAACGATCGCAAAATAGCACATACAGTATGATATGTATGCTATGGCGTTCTTCCATATAAATGGGCATGTCACTTCGTGGTAAAAGTAACGCCATACGAATTTTAGTCTAGACGTTCCATAAACGTCTAACCTGACATTTCCAGCACAGTCGCTACAACTAGCATCCGTCTGAAAACTCATATTCGGCTATAAACAGGCTACATAGAGTAGTGGGCGCTCTCTATGTTCGACCAAGCACCAAGCTTAGGTCTCATCTTAGCTCTAAGCTAAGGCGACATATAAGGATATCAAGGTTTATATCTAGCTTGCTGTTCTTATACCGCGTAGATATAAGTGTTTTAGCCCGCTTTCCTAGCGCTATAGACACACATGTCCAAACTTGCTATCCAAGCGCCATGAACACAAATGTCTCATCTTGCTCGCCATCTAAGCGCTATGGACACACATGTCCAACTTCGCTATCTCGGCGCCAAGGTGAATCACCCGTGTGAGCAGGTCGATTCAAGCCTGGTGACACTTTAAAGAAAAAATGTGCATTCATCCAACTAACAACGAATGAATTTGGAAAACCATTGATTTTATTATAATAATAAACATCTGGTAATAATAATGTCAAGAATAATGTTGTTAAAATACATCAGAACCTACAGAGTCCCATACAACTAATGTGGGACAAGAACGAATCTCTAGGAATTGGCTTGATCCAAAAGATTAGCCATTATATCACCAGTAGTGATGTACTGTAAAACAACCTTCCCTTATGCAACCATATCTCGAATGTAGTAGTGGTGGATCTCTATGCGCTTGGACTTCCCGTGGTACTTATGGTCCTTTGCATAAACTAGAGCTGCCGTGCTGTCTCAATAGACCAACACTGCTTCATCGCTCTGAGGCAAGAAGCCTACACTATGTAAGAACCCTTTAACCATACAGCCTCCTGAACGGCTGTAGAACAAGCCACATACTCAACTATCATTATGGATTAGGTGACGCATGTCTGCTTCTCGCTTCAACAAGCGAATGCTTCATCAACTAATGTGAATGCGTAGACAGACATGGACATGCGCTCGTCTCAATCGCTGAATGAGCGTCGCATCGTCTTTATCACTTCTAAAACTCTACCATCCATAAGGTGAGATCCACAATCATGCAAACATTTCGCAGAAAGCTCTTCACTACTCTCTAGTGAACTGGACCAAGGTTACACTTGTAACGACTAACTAAACTAACCGCATGGCAAATATCTGAACAAGAATACAACATAGTATTCATCAGGCTTCCCAATGCGGATGCTTATGGCACTTTGGACATTTACTTCCTCATCATTTTCTGGACATTGAATTAGGGTCAAGGGTATTCCCTTCTCAACTGGGGTATCTATGGGTTTTGAGTACTGTATGCGAGAGTGTTCAAGAATCTTCTATTATGTAAGTCTCTAGAGACGAACAAAATAGGTTTATGAATGGTTCCCACAATCCTAACTCCCAACACAAAGTTGGTTTGACCCATACCTTTTTATCTAAATAAAAAGGATATTATTGTCATACAATATAAGAATTAGAACACCTTTAATGGACTGCTCAATGTACACACACTGGTCTTCTTTAATCATCTCAACGAAAGAGATCGATCAAATCATGAAACCTTAAGTGTCATTGCCTAGACGATTGCTAGAGATCGTAAATAGATCAATTAAGATGCCACACTTTGGCTCATTCCCATTGGTCGTAAAACCAATAGGTTGATCCATGTAGATCTCTTCGTTTGGCTCTCTATTGAGAAAAGCAGTATCAACATCCATTTGAAAAGAGTTCTAAAACTAAATGTGCAACAATCACTGAGATAAGGCGAATGAAAACAAAATATCATCACTAAGGAGATTTTGTCTTCAAGATCTACACCCACTCTTGGGTTTGACCTCTTACCACGATGTGCGCCTTTATCTTTGTCAACTGAACCATCCGCCTTGTGTCTAACTTCGAAAACCCACTTGTTTTCAATAGTCTTACACTCAGACGGAATATCAACTGACTCCTAGACAGACCTTATTCATTGTCTATAGAGATCATATCATTCTTTATAGCAACTATTCACTCAGCTTTAGTAGATGAACAAAGCGCTTCTACATAAGAAGTTGTCGCGGCATCATCTACTAATGCACACAGGAAAACGCATCCCGCAGATTTCAAAACGCCAACGGGGAACTCATCCTCATCAACTACACCGTGCTACCTAAGAATCTTGAGTAACCAGTGATGTACTCCCACTGTTTGGCACACTTCCACTAGCGTCTAGCGGTGTACTCCCACTCGGCTGCAGACTAGTACCATTTTCAGCGACTACTGAATGTGGAATCACAATATCTCCCCACCCTCGCTTAAAGATGGTATGTTGTCTACAATTTCTCTAACTCATAGAGGTCAAGATTCTTATAGCAACAACAATACTGCGAAAACATTTTCAAACAGACTGTAAAGCTTGGAAAACAGGTTGAAAAGGCACGATTATGCGTATGAGGGTAGTAGCTAAGAGTGCATCCTTCCAAAATTGGAAAGCTAGCTTGTACCGTCAATGATCCAGACTTATCCAGAAGCATTCTATTCCTCCCTTCTACAATAACATTTTATTGCAGAATTTCCCGGAATAGAAAGTTGTATATGTACCCCTTTGTCCTCACACAGTTCTTTTGAACTAATCAGAGAAACTAACACACCTCTGAAGTAATCAGAGAAACTAACACAGTTCCTCTGAACTAATCAGAGAAATACTGGCGTACGAGATGACTCAAAAAGTCTTCTCGAATCTTATTCTCAACCTCTCAGCTGTAAAACATTTGATGTAATTTAGTGTTTTATAGCGGTGAGATGACAAGGTGAAGAAAATGGAGTTACCATAACATGCCTTTACAAACATAAGTCCAAGGTGTGAGTGAACTAGCTCTAAAAATTGATTATCTCTTATAGCTTTACTTAAAAAAAGCTTTCGGCATGCTTTGCCACCTAGGCAAGACTCACACGTGGGCAGGTCAACTTTAGCAAGTGAGCTCACAAGCCACTACGAGCTAATCGAGTCATCCTTTTCTTGTCCTACGTATCCGAGTTTAGCATGCCAAGTCATAGAATCAACAAATGACTCAGTAACTTAAGAAATAGAGAAAATAGAGTTAACATTTTAACTCTTAAGAAATTATTACGTAAATAACCATGTCCAATAAAAATAAACTATGTAACATAATATCCATCCTATTGTAGTCCCACCATGCCTTTTAGCCTGCTTAATGCACATGGGCCCACCGACCTCGCGCATTCTTCCACTTATGGAAATACTGGTCATGCATACAACCTCCCTTATGGCGGTCCGCTGCCAGGTAAACATGCCGAGAATAATTAGAACAAATCTTAATTATCTCGTTCTATGTTATGACCTATTTCATGTGTATCCATGAGTCAGACTGAAAATATATCACAGCCTGAACCTGATGTTCACCAGTGCAGGTAAAATCCCTAATAGATCTTGAATCATACCGGATTTCAACCCTAGATTCACGGTCATCAAGTGTTTGGGGTTTTTCCTCACTTCGAACTTCATTACCAGATTCTTCAATCTAGTAGTGGTTGTGCTCCAAAAACAAATTAGAGCTCGTTCCATATTCATAGGTCATTGGGTTGTTCTTATACTCCCCAATTACATCATCATACATGCTACTTTACCAAAATAGAGTGCGTGTGATGGTCTTACTAGAATTAAATTCTATGGGCGTTTGGCAATATTGGACCCTAGGTCCAATATGGGATCAATTGGCTGGATCATTGATTGAGATAAGTTCTCCAAGAGATCTTAGCTCATTCAAACGTATATGTTACTTTTAGTGCCATTTTCTACATTCAATAATATGCACAAGAGGTTGACATTATTATGATGCACATCTTTCTATAAATGTTTGTTTTAAAATCCAGTTATCAAAATATTTTTCCCTTATTATAATTTCAAGATCGAAAATTCGCTAAGCTTGTAGTCATCACTTTACTCTTATAACTCAAGAAAAAAATTTATAACTGATTTTTCTAAACAAACATGCATAGATAGTACTAAACTTATCTATCATCATCTACAATAATAATATAATTGTGCCATACACACATGAATGCGCATGGACCCTGCGTGGGCCCAAATTGACAATCTAGAGCTCACGCTAAAGTAATTAATGCATATAGTGTGAAAACAAAGAAAATTCATCCCTTTACAAATAGGCTTTTCCCAAAACATAAAATAGAAACTCTCATCCTCACTTTACATTTATAGCCATAAAAAAATAGAGATGCTTTGTTTTTTACACATATACAAAAACAACCTTAGAACATACATCGTGACAATATAAGCTCAAAATAAATTGTCAATTAAGTCGTCCATTCATTCAATCCATATTAATTAATTAATCACACACGACAAGCACTCATGCGGTCTTTATTACAAGAATGAATGGACTCATCCATCTCTCCATTTAAGTAGGAGGACAAGAGGTCTTATGGTAATCCAATCACAAACAACATTAAGTAAACGTGCAATAATTCGAGGCTCTAATGCAAAAATAATAAACTAATCATTAAATTTGCCCTTCCAAACCTCTCAAATATTTAAAAACTAATTAAATATGGCTTTAAAATTAAACACAATAATTTTAGAACCTCATGAAAAAATTTAAATAAATGAAAACAAATTTTCATTATAAATAAAAGTTTCTAGAATATTACTGGAGCCCAAAAAATATTTTGAATCAATTTAACAAATTAATTGATCTAGTTAAACAAATTAACTATGAGCAACTAAATTCCTAAAAATACAAAACTTTTGGGGAATTTGTACTCCAAGAATTTTCAGTGGTCTAATATGGTGTTCTAAACACCCTATATTAATTTCAAAAATTAATAATTAATTTTGGATATTTTAAGCAATTAAAATGATGCCCACAAGCATAAATTTTATGCTCTAAAATACAAAAAATATTAGAGAATTTACTAAAAAATTTCTCAAGTCCCCAAGTAGAGTACAAAACACTATTTATTAATTTCAAGAATTAACAACTTTATTTGCTATATTTTAAGCAATTAATATTGTGCACATAACACAATATATGCTCTAAAATATATCCAAAAAAAATGAGAAAGTTTGCTAAATAATTTTCTCATAATGCAAATAGTGTAATAAAACACATTGTGTTAATTCCACAAATTAACAATCAATAAAAATATTTTAAGCAATTTAATACGTGTACAAAAACATATAATTATATGCTCTAAAATATTAATATGATTAGGATAATTTACCGAAAATTATCTATGGGTCCTACTAAATTTCATATGGTCTCAAAACAGTGTCCTTAATGTCCCTTATTAATTACAAAAATTAATAATGCATTTTTGCTATTTTAAGCAATTAAATAAATGTTTAAAAAACATAAATTATATGCTCTAAAATAACAAAAATACATGATAATTTACACAAAAGTTATCCTAGAGTCCCTTACAGTGTACTAAACACTATATATTAATCACAAAAATTAATATTTTATTTAGGATATTTTAAGCAATTAAAAAACACGTACAAAACACATCTTTAATGTTCTAAAATACCAAAAACTATGAAATAACTTATCACAAAATTATTTCTAGTCCCACACAGTGTCCTTAATATAGGAAAAATAAAATTTGAATTTTCCATAAATTTTCAGAATTTTAAAGTAATTAAAACAGATTTAAAACATTAAAAACTTATTTTTTAATTAACAGAAACTGTTTTAATTACTAAATAATTAAATATTTTTCCAACAAAAATATGAAAAATATATATTAAGGACCGGGGCTGAGAAACGGACCTCCACTCTCCAGACCCATGGTCGTCGGACCAACGCCGGCCAGCGAGTGGGTCCCACTCTCTTCAGCGAGAGTGGGCGTGGTCAAACTCTGGTTCATCTCCTCCAAATCCAAACCAATTTGGGTTTTGGGGGCTGCTCAACCCTCCTACTTTGCAAGCTCATATCTCACTCGTTTTTTGTCGAAAACTTACAAATTTTATACCGTTGGAAAGCTCTCATGGAGTACTACAAGATCATACCAAAAAACAGATCGATTAAATAAGTAAATCTTCCGAAAACAGAGAGCAAAGTTATGAAAAAATTTCGTTTTTAACCCAAAAACGAATCTAGGGTTTGCTATATCTCACTCGTTTGAGATAATCAAGGCATGAGACTTTGTGGGGAGACTCTAGGGATCATATGGGACACAACCATATAAAAAATTCGGACTTATATTGGAGTTTTCATGTAGACCCACTTCAAATTCGATTTTATCAAGTTTATGGTAAAAGCTTCACCAAGCTTTAATGGTAGATTTGTTTTGGGCAAAATACGGGCGAATCAACAACCTATAGGCTCTGATACCAATGTAGATTATGCATACACACATGCATACGGGTCGGGTAAAGGACATACCTTGCGGAATATACCCGATCACGGATCGTCTTGGCGGCGTTGTTACAAGCCCGGCGATAATACCCACGAACTGCTGCTCTTTAGTGCTTCCGTGTACGCTCTTGTGCTTCGAACGGGTCGTGAGAATGCCTACTAGAGACACCCCCTTTGTATCCACGCGCTAAATCCCAAACCCTAGTGTGATTTGGCTAGAGAGAGAAAGTAACTAAGAGAGAGAGAGAGGGAGAGAGGGTGGCTGCCTTATTGTGTGCAGAGTTGTTTTTATGTGTGTGTTATACACATATATTTATATACACACACATATACATGCCCTAGGACTCCAAGTTATAATCCACATAGGATTTCTTGGACCCTAAGCTAAGCCCTTGGACCCGGTCCATAGATTATGTGGGTGACCCATAACCCACAAAAAAATGCTAACACAACTAAAATACGAATGCTCTCAATTCTCATATGCTTTTGGAATTGTAAAGCCGTATGCATGACCAAAACTTCAGTGCTACTCTAACGGACGGAGTCATTCTATAAGACCACTCTGCTCGTTTACTATTCCTTTTTTATTTTTTCTGTTGGCAATTAACCTTATTTATCTGTTTGACATGTTTTTGACATCACAAACCTGATTATTCCTCAAATTTTCATCTTTCTCTATCCAAATTGTGTTGCTACGTATCTAATGTGCTATTTTCAGGTCCAATATCTGGTCCGAAGGAGGCAGAATTCATACTGAAGAGAACCAAAGGAGTTCATGGATTCTATGGTGCATCAAGCTTGGAGAGGCTACCAGTTGAACAAGCTATAACAACTACTGTCCAACGATACAAATCTATTTTGATGAATTAACACTCTTTTTTTTTTTTTTTTTTTTTTGTGGGTTCCTAATAAATACAGACGCTACTTGTATGTCATCATCACCTTTTATTTTCATTCCTTTTTCCTAACACTGCATGCACGGGAATAACTGACTTTCTGAACTCAAATTTGAGAATTGGATCTTCCTACTGAGAATGAAATCGAGATTGTTGAATGACATGAGTGCTACATTGGAACAGCACTAAATTCCCCCTGCAATATGAATAATATTGCCCAAAACGTATATTTGTACATAGCTAGATATATGTAGATTTATTTGGATATTTAGTAGACAGTAGACACGTAGATGGTTGGGCTCGGATGCTTCTGCTTGTCTGGTATTTATTTATTATTATTATTTTTTTAACACTTACTGTTCTTCAATACTCTGCCATGAGAATTCATAATTCAGGGCCGGTCCTGGGGGAAGCAGAGTAAGCGATCGTTTGGGGCCCCCAATTTCTAAGGGCCCCCAATTAAAATTAACCCTATCTATGCATAATTGTACAAGGCCCATCAGATTTTTGACCCATAAACATTCTATAAAAAAATAAAACTAAATCTCAATCAATTCTAAAATCCTCCTCAAAAAAAAAAAAAAAGGATATGGTGATATTGATGATATAAGAGGGCAAGGATATGATAATGAGTCTAACATGAAAGGGAAACACAAAGGTGTACAAAAAAGACTACTTGAGGTGAATCTTAGAGCATTCTACACACCATGTGGTTGTTATAATCTTAACCTTACACTTTGTGATATGGCCAACTCTTGCACTAAAGTTGAATATTTTTTTAGAGTGGTACAACGTATATATACAATGTTTGCATCTTCTACAAAGCAGTGGGATGTTTTGAAACATCATGTGAAAGACCTCACACCTAAGCCTTTGTCACAAACACGTTGGGAAAGTCGTGTTGAATGTCTTAGAGCAATAAGATATCAAGCTCCACAAATAAGAAATAAGAGATGCTTTGATTGACTTGGCAAATAGTAGGGAGCATGCCAAGACAAAAAGTGAAGCTAAATGTTTAGCAACATATGAGATTGAGAATTTTGAGTTCTTATTTGGTATGGTTATTTGGCATAATCTTTTGTATGTTATTAATGCTGCAAGTAAAACCCTTCAAGCTGAAAATATGGATATTGATATTGCAACAAATCAATTAAAAGGACTTATTTCCTTTTTTGAAAAAAATAGAGAAACTGGATTTGTGGAGGCCATGGTTGAAGCTAAGAAAATTGCAAATACAATAGGAATTGAACCTATATTTTGTGAGAAACATATCATTCATAGAAAAAGACAATTTGATGAGAGTATAGCTGAAGATATGACACAGTCAGCTGAAGAATCCTTTAGAGTTACCTACTTTATTTATATAGTGGATCAAGCCCTTTCATCACTCAATAACAGGTTTGAACAATTTCAAGTATATGGAGAGACTTTTGGGTTTTTGTTCGACTTGAAGAAGTTACAATCTATTAATGATGAGAGTTTGAACACTTATTGTGCCAATCTTGAAGACTTCTTGAAATATGATAGTTATGATATTGATGGAAGAGATTTATCTTCAAAACTAAAAGTCTTGAGAACAATTTTACCAAAAGAAACAAATAAGCCAATTGAAGTGTTGAATCATATGCAAGCGATGGATGGTTGTTTTCCAAATGCATGGATTACTTAAAGAATTTTGTTGACAATTCCAGTTAGAGTTGCCTCTGCAGAGAGAAGCTTTTCAAATTTGAAGTTGATCAAGTCTTATCTTCGATCAACTATGTCACAAGAAAAGTTAAACGGTTTAGCTATGTTATCTATTGAAAATGATATGGTGAAGGAAATTGATTATACAAGTGTAATTAGTGAGTTTGCCGCTAAAAATGCATGAAGAGCAATATTTAAGTAATGCTACTACTAATGTAAGTCAGATTTTGCTTGTTAATATAAGTAACTTTTTTTTTTTTTTGTCATTTTTTTTCAATGAAAACTCAAAGAGGACCCCCATTTTCAAAGTTCGCTTAGAACCCCCCAAAAGTCAGGAACGGCCCTGATTCATATGCTGATGCGATTTCTTACCATTTCTCCGCACTTCTCATAATTTAAAATAAAATTAGGCCTGAAGGTGTATCATATAAATGTACTTTACCCTATTATATTTTAGGCTAGCTGCATACTCCACTGTGTTACGTTCTCTTACCTATTCTCCTAAGAAACACCAAAGCGGAAATCAATACGTGGATAGGATATTTTTTAAGAAAGCAGGATAATACGTCTAGGATATGTAGATTTTTTATTTTTTAAAAATATGTATTGCCATAAATATTGATAGCAAAGCTAATAAATTAAATTCACATAAAAACACATAAATTACAACAGTATGGTGACATTATTAGTAATAGCTAAGCTAATAAATTAAATTCAAGAACATCTTCATTAATCATCATTCATCAACATTCATACCTTATGTTATTACATTTCTTACGCATTTGCCAAATGAATTAGTTTCAAAATATACTCCCTTTTATCTTTTTTTAATCCTAAACTTTCTTTTATGTTTCACAACTATAAAAATTGGGAATTGCTATGTACACCCGTGTATTTGCTATGTACACCCAAATTCTTTTATTCTAAACATTTTTCTTCTAAAAATTTTTACTTTTGTAAAGTTGAGCGGTGTACATAGCAATTCCCAAAAAAATTTCATAAACTTCCATTATGTATAACAATTTTAGAAAAATTTTAGTTTAAAATTTCAAAACATTATTTAAGAATAGCACCTCGTGTGTCCCACACGTGTCCTAAGAGTGTCTTGTGCGTATCCTTTGCGTGTCGGTTAGGTGTTCGTTTTGAAAAAAGGAACAAACAATTTAGACACAATATTTAGAGTATCTGACTCATGTCCAGAGAGTGTCGGTGTAGGATACGTTGTTGACACCGATACTAAGGCCAAAATAAAAGAATGTATTGATTGTACCAAGATTTTCTCTCCGGTTGTGAAGCTTACCACAATCAGGGTGGTTTTGAGCATAGTGGCAGTGGAGGACTTACATCTAGAGTAGCTAGATGTGAAGATGGCCTTTGTCCATGGTGATTTAGATGAATAAATCTACATGACGCAACCACTAGAGTTTGAAGCACTGGGTAGAGAGGAAATGATTTGCAAGCTTGTGAAAAGCTTATACGGTTTGAAGCAAGCACCTCGGCAGTGGTACAAGAAGTTTGACAATTTTATGGGTACAAGTTGAAGGATTTTGTTTACAAAAAACTTAAAATCATGCACAGTGGAAAAATAGGTTCAAATACTTTTTTGGTAGCCCGGATCTACTACTTATCAATTCCATAGATGCGTAAGGATGATAGGGACAAGATTATTACTTTTTACCCAATTCTAATTTTGTCTTCTTCCTTTAGCGTGCAACAGCTTCCTCCAGGTGATCTTCACACATATAACTCTTCGAATACTTGCTGGAGAAGCTAAGGCTTGTGGGAACCCAATAAAGAGGATATAAGGGGCTTGGAAAACCCTAAACTGACTTCTGGAGAGCTAGGGCAGTAAAACGACGTTCAACTTTATTCTGGACGCAGCTCTCCTATTTATAGGTTTTCAACCAACCTTAGGATTTCGATTGATTGAAAATTCAATCGATCGAAGCATTTTCGATCAATCGAAATCCTCTTCCTGTTTTTTCAAGTATTCTTGTAGAGCTAAGAGTGGGACCTCATAGGTTCTTTATCGTTGGCTCAATTCAGTCGTTAATCACTATGATTAAACTCTTTGACTAGCTAATTAACCAACTGATCAATTAACATTAACTTCACTATATAACGATAACTGCACTCCAACTCAAAAGAACATATTCGAGGTGATAGCAGCATTCATAATCACATTCAGGCAGTCGGATAACTGTTACTGTCAACCTGAATGATGATTAGATCTTCCATTCCTTGAGTTTCATTTACCTCTCATGACTACCAAACATATTGATAACTACTTATCAACAAGACTATAGTTCTCAGCAATCAACTTGGTGACATTCTCAAGGGAATGCTTACTCTTTATCAGAGGGTAGATTATATCTTGACAATATATGTTCACAACCCTATGAACATGACTTACCCAAGATACCCAAGTGTTGACTTCGAAGACCTCACTGATTGGTATGTCAAAACAGTCGCATCCATAATCTGTGTCCATAATCGTCTTAAGATTAAGAACACGTACCTTATACAAGTTATGAGTTCCTATCAACTGTTGATAGTTTTATATGTCAATAGGAATCTCATGGTCCGTCAATGAACTATAAGCACTAGCATATTAACTTCACTATATAACGATAACTGCACTCCAACTCAAAAGAACATATTCGAAGTGATAGCAGCATTCATAATCACATTCAGGCAGTCGGATAACTGTTACTGTCAACCTGAATGATGATTAGATCTTCCATTCCTTGAGTTTCATTCACCTCTCATGATTACCAAACATATTGATAACTACTTATCAACAAGAGTATAGTTCTCAGCAATCAACTTGGTGACATTCTCAAGGGAATGCTTACTCTTTATCAGAGGGTAGATTATATCTTGACAAAATATGTCCACAACCGTATGAACATGACTTACCCAAGATACCCAAGTGTTGATTTCGAAGACCTCATTGATTGGTATGTCAAAACAGTAGCATCCATAATCTGTGTCCATAATCGTCTTAAGATTAAGAACACGTACCTTATACAAGTTATGAGTTCTTATCAACTGTTGATAGTTTTATATGTCAATAGGAATCTCATGGTCCGTCAATGCACTATAAGCACTAGCATATTAACCAAGAGTCATACCCTAACGATTGAGATTCATCACTCTATCTAATGGTAGTTAATCATGCTATAGTGTATACCTGATGAGATATCCAGTTTCATCATCCACTGTGACAATTCTAAATATCAAAGACTAGTAATTCGTATCTTATGCGCATGTATCTCATACATACACGAATTACTTACTATGATATTTAAGGATTACAAACATTCATATCATGAAACATATACAATTAAATGTAGAAATGATATCCATATATAAAATGCAATATGTCATATACATAAATACCGGATTTGAGGTCACAATCCCAACACAAGTGGCTTCATAAGGTGTCAAGCAGATCATTGTTGTTATGTATGTGAAGAGGTTTGGGAGTGTTTTTATCATTTTGCTCTTGTATGTTGATGATATGTTGTTAGCAGGATTAAGCATTCAAGATATAAACAATTTGAAGAGTCATCTGTTCAAACACTTTGCGATAAAAGATTTAGGCAAAGCTAATCAATTCCTAGGGATGACGATTAGAAGGGATAGAGAAGCGAGTATGTTGAAACTGTCCCAAGAAGAGTACGTGAAGAGAGTGCTTAGTAGGTTTAGCATGGGAAATATTGCAAAACCAGTGGGTTCTCCTTTGGCTAGTCACTTTAGGCTATCCAAGGAGCAAAGTCCAGAATCCGAAGAAGAAAGGAAGTATATGGAAAGAGTTCCATACGCTTCGACAGTTGGGAGCCTCATGTATGCCATGGTATGCACACGTCTAGACATTGCACATGTAGTGGGAATTGTGAGTAGGTACATGAGTAATCCAGGTAAGAAGCATTGGGAGGCGTTGAAGTCGGTTCTTAAGTATTAGAGGGACACTTGAGGGACACTTTGGAGATGGCTCTTTGTTTTAAAAGAGCAAATATAGTACTGCAAGGTTATGTAGACGCAGATTTGGCGAGTGATATGGACAACAGAAAGAGTACAATGGGGTATGTTTATACTTTAAGTGGTACAACTATCAGTTGGGTGTCTCAATTACAAAAGATCATAGCTCTCTACATTGCTGAAGCAGAGTATGTTGCCGTGACAGAGGCAAGAAAGGATATGATTTGGCTACAAGGGTTCTTGAAGGAATTGGAGAAGGAGTGTGGAAATAATGTTTTGCATTGTGACAGTCAGAGTGCTATTCATCTAGTGAAGAATCCGGTTTTCCATTCGAGTACAAAGCATACTCAATTGAGATATCACTTTATACGGTCTCTCTTGGATGACGGAGTGTTATCTCTTAAGAAGATTAATGGGAGTCAGAATTTGACAGACATGTTGACAAAGACGGTGACGGTGACCATTGACAAACTAAAGTTGTGTGAAACTTCAGTTGGTATTCAAGCGTAGGACATGAAGACATGTTGTAGAGGGTGTGATTGTTGCTTTGAGAAGGGTTCGTTTTGGGTTACAATGGTGTGATTAGTCTCTAAGTGGGAGATTGATAGGAATGGTGGAGCCTAATTCGAAGAGCTCGGGATAGTTTTATGGAGCTTCTATTCCCAAAAGGGAGAAAGAAGTCTGGGCAAGGCAATGTCGCGCGAGCGGACATGTGTTCGAGTTTAGGAGCAAGGTTTTCCTTAAACATGGTGTAATGTCGCTGGTGGAGGGTTCCACGCGAGCGGGTACTGCTCGAATGGGATCGGGTATTTGATGTAGATTTTCTATTTCCTAATAGGTTTAGGAAGCTATTTCATTAAGGAAACTTGTATAGGCTATAAGTATTCTTTCCTAAGGTTGTAATCAGTGATTGCAACTCTCTTTGTAACCCTAAAGCATAATACAATTCTGCAATGGTGTAGACATAGGAATAATTGGCCGAATCACGTAGAAATCTGGTGTTATTGTTATTGATCTTTATTTTCGTTTATTCTTGCATTGAATTCTTATAGATCCTGTGAAGAGAATAGACATGATTTCCTCGGCAGTATAGCCTGTGCATAGCACAGGTTCTTGACTAATTTGTAAAATAAATTTAAGAACCTAACATTACTCTTATTAATATTATCCTATCACGAAAAGTCAAAATTAACTACAACGTACTGATCAAGCTCCATTCTCCACCACACCACGTCTAGACTTCACAATAATGATAGTTATTTACAAATCAGTCCTCGACTTTTTACCGAATCAAAGTAATTATCATAGTCATACATGTTTCTTGTTATGTTATTTATAAATTTTCTAAAAACAATTACATGGTAACAGTCACATATAATTGTTGGTCACTCATGGTTTTTAAAAGCATGATTTTACTCCTATCAAACTAAAAGAAAAAAATAAAATAAACAAAAACTAAACGCATATATATGTAAGAAAAATTGATGAAATTCACCCACTAATATGCACAATTACACTGATAAATGTTTGGAGAGATTGGTGGCATTCTATTTTTGCACCTAAAATATGTGACAGTATATAGTATGCGAGTAAAATTCATCAACTTTTATTACAAAAGTAGACATTTGGACCGTATGACATCTATTTAAAAACTTCGGAGACCAAATTGATGCAATTGACTATAGGGTCTAAATTGAACCAGGGACCAAACCTCAAAGGTATATTTAATAATTAAACCTATATACATATATATATATATATGTATATATATGTAGAATTTGTACAGACATATGAATCGTGAGGTCCATTTATATGAAAGAATCTATA
Source organism: Hydrangea macrophylla (assembly GCA_033977485.1). Taxonomy (NCBI): domain Eukaryota; kingdom Viridiplantae; phylum Streptophyta; class Magnoliopsida; order Cornales; family Hydrangeaceae; genus Hydrangea; species Hydrangea macrophylla. The sequence goes on along the minus strand of CM066985.1, from coordinate 76,532,959 downwards.
TCTTACGAGAAGTGCTAGGCAAACATTCCAAACCATACCCCAAATCATACTATATGCTGTAAATGCATGTACTCTGTGCTGTTTGAATTTTTCACACTTTTCTGTGCACCACTTACACAACACAGGGTACATGTATTTAAAGCAGGGTGTGGTTTGAGGTGTGGTTTAGAATGTGTGCCTAGCATTATTGATATCTTACTAGTATAATACGGAATCCGAGATGCCACGTGGCTTTTTCTCCCTAATTTCTTTTCAATCCTCTAAACTTCTCTCCCTCTCCTCCATTATTGCTTCATCAGGTTACTAAAACAAAATGGAGCAAGTCTCTGCAAATACCCGATTAAATGCCCATGATGAATCACTTTTTATGTGGATTGTATATATGTACAGATTATACATAAGCATGGACATTTCAAATTTCTAAAACTCTCAACCAACCCCATAACGTTTTTTCTTTACTAATTATGTTGTTCAAATGACATATAATTAATGTGACAATACGTACGTTACATTAGGTGCTACACTGATGAACAAAAATATAATATGTTAAAACCATGAAGTCATAAGGCATATGAATCAATCAATTTCCTCTGGCACTATTTGAAATTCTGAAGACTTTGCAATTCTTCTCAAAATGCTATTTTACAAAGAAACGATTCTTTTCTACAAAGATAAATATATCTTCTTTGCCTTATTAATGTTGCTCTATGTAGAGCTTGAAGTCTTACCCTGAAAGAAGGAATTGGATTTATTTGGAACTTTGTGTAAGACATTTCATTTTATTAACCCACTGTCAAAAATCAAGCGCCTCATCTCTGGCAACGTCACGGCTTGGTCTCGCCTCAAGTAATCCTCTTCCAACATCATTTTCTGAATTTCTTACACTGTACGGCTTTTATCTTTACTTTGTTTTGCAAATTGTCTGTCTATGTATCTCCATTAACAAGAATTTACAATAAAAAAGGGTAAATTATACTTTAGTCCATTAAACTATATACCTGTTTTTAATTGGGTCTGTTAACTTATTTTTTTTTTCAATTGACTCCTTGAACTTCAAAAATTCATTCAATCAGACCCAAATTCTGAAACTATTAGCTTAAATTATAAAAATTGTCACGTACGTTGCGCGTAATGCTTCCCTGTCACATGTCAGGTTAAGACAAACACAAGAGGTTGTGAATAGTGCACAAATCGCATTCAATCAGATCCGAAATCGCGTTCAATCAAATTCGAAACACACTCGATTAGATTCAAAATTGCCTTCAATCATACCCAAAATCGCATAATTTTTTAGCCATTCACAATCTCCCGTGTTTGTCTTAACCTAACATGTGACGAGTAAGCATTACGCGCAACGTACGTGAAAATTTCTAATAATTTAAGCTAACAGTGTCAGAATTTGGGTCTGATTGAATGAATTTTTGAAGTTCAAGGACCCAATTGAAAAAAAAAATTTGTTTATGGACCCAATTGAAAACAGGTGTATAGTTTGATGGACTAAAGTGTAATTTTCCCTAAAAAAAATTTGTGGTTTTGAATGGTTGGTTTAATTATACTAAAACATTTCATGATATTAGGAGCAACTACTTATACGAATAAGCACTCTATAACCATTGGATGAAGAATATGTGATTATTTATAGCATTTTTTAAATACTATCTTGAGACCAAATCTTCATCTCACGGTTAAAAGCCGATTTCTTATATAAGAAACTGCTTACTGTATACTTCTAAAATACTTTGGTGATCATGGGCCCCGAATTAAATTTTTTTTGCTAAGCAAGATAAAAATTTATTAAACAAGGGCACTAAGCCAAACCAGTACAACCAAAATGAGAGACCAAGAGCTATAAATGAGCCCAACACAACCATCAAAACCTTACAGACCTGGCCTAGAAAATCCTTTTTCTTTTTTTTTTTTTTAATTTTAAAAAAGTTGCTATTAAAAACTAAACAAATCAAAACATCAACTCAATACTTGCTAGTGCAAAGAAATGTGTCCTACATAGTATATTACAATTCTGGGAACTATTTCAGACTTCTTATTTATCCTTGGGAATAATACAACCCCATTTGTTAGGGTTAATTTTACTTTACACTCCTGAAGTTTTTGCACTTTACGCTTTAAAGTTTTAAATTTGGCACTTTGGTCCCTAAAGTTTAGGATGAGTTGAACTTTAGTCTCTCCAAGATTTTTTACGACTAAATTTTCACTTTAATGACGAAATCATTCATAAATAAATGTAACAACCCTAATTTTCTAATTGCTTTTAATAATATTTTATATATTAGTTTCATGTAAGGATATTAAATACATGAATGTATCTTAGTGTCATGTACTAAATTTTTTGGACAGTGTTTAGAGGTCTATAAGTATGTTAAATTGTATTTTTAACATTTAAATTAAGTACCTGGGTCATGTATACCCATTGGGCTACTCATTTTAGTACTTTGAATTACATTTTGGGCACCAACAATGCTAGGGTGACAAAGACATTTTACAAACACACTCTATCTCTCTCCTGGGTGTCACTGTGGGGTCCACTTAAATTATCCAGATCTTACAGTGCCACCTAAGAGAGAGATAGAGTGTGTTTGTAAAAAGTGTTTGTCACACAAATATTACTCTTTTGGGCACATATGATGTCGTTTTGTAAACCCACAAGACAAAAAAAATGGGATTTTTAGTATTTGAGTGTTTGTGTTGTATGTACATGGGTGTGTGTATCCTCTATGTATACATATCTAGGTACCCTAGGGTTAGAATAAAAAAAAAGAAAAAAAAGAGAAGAAAACAGAGCAGCCACAAGAGTAAATGTGAGAGAGAGAGAGAGAGAGAGAGAGAGAGAGAGAGAGAGGAACAGGAAGAAGAAGAAGAGGAGGAGGAGGAGGAGGAAGAAAAGACTATGGTCTTAGGATTCTACCTATTGTCCGTCATCATTGCAAAGAGCTAAACCGATGAGTTAAATCGCATTTGGTTTGATTTGGTTTGGGAAACCATGAATCCTTATGGTGTTTTGATGAGTTAAATATGTGTGTACTTGTATCAATTACATCCCTAGGAGTATTTCATTTCGGATGTATGTATGAATCTATACATATTGCGATGTATTTATATATATTGGATTGATAAAATCTTCGTGGTACTTTTGTGACCATGATCGTACACTCCTATAGTGGATAATTTTAACTTGAGATACATGCATGTGGCTTCATGAGAAGTACTTGGGATTAAGGAATGTAATCCGAAACATTTTGTGTAATCGTTCGTAAATTTAATGGTGGCTGGAAACTTTAAAAATTCGTCCAAAATTATGTGTAATGAATTTTAATATTCTGCCTGCATGTCCCATGTAAAACACGATTCTGCACACTTTTCGTTCTTTGTGTTTTTCCAGATTCTGCACCGTTTGGGCAAAAAATTGAAATTTTAGTAGTAGTTTATGTGGCTTAAAATGTGTGTAAGTATTAGAATATGATTTTGTGTGGTTCCTTGTTCATTAATATGACTTAACAAAAATTTACTTGGAAATAATGAATTCTCATATAAGGTTGGGTTTTGTGAATTTGTAGTTGTGTGAAGTTTCTAACCAAATTTGATATAAAGAAAAAGTTCATAGAGTTCACAACAACTCCTTGTGATTTAAGACAGCGACTTCGGGGATGATCTGTCCTTGTGTGATTAGACGGCGACTACGTGGATGACCCGTCTCTTCATTATTTTAAGTCTTATGCTCGGCTTGTTAGTCTACTTTATGAGTATTTAGACATTATTTTATTGACATCAAGAATGTAAAGCCTTTCGGTATATACTCAAACCCAAGGGATACCCCATGGGAGTTGGGACTGGAGTGGGAGTTAGTTTTACGTTAGGAGACACATGGGATATATGTGTAGGCTGAACCATGGGTGGGTGGCCGAGGTGGTGAACATAAGGTGTCATTCAATAAACTACCTTGTAGTGTTTTAATTTGCTACTATTCGTTTGTATTGTATTTAATTATCTTTATTGTAGTGAAATCATACAAACTGGCAGATGCTTAGTAATCGTCATTTCTAATAACTTCCGTGTTGTACCCATTAGCTTGAACCATAGTCTTCTTTGTGTAGCATAACATTTTCGGTAACTTGATGATTTGATAATAAATTGGACCAAATTTGTAATTTGAATAATCTGGACACTTAACTTCATAATAAATGGTCGTTTCGCGTAAACTTAAGTAAAACGACAATCCGAACTACTTTCATGTTTTATGTTCTGTCTAATTCCAGTTGCTTCATTGACATAAATTCAGTTTTAACAAGCAACTACTAACTTTGGACTTTTGATAAATGTGCTAACTTCTATTTTTGTAGGATGACAGGCCCACTAATGTGTTTGCAGGTTTTGGCCTACCATAGTTAAGAAGGGTACATATTTTTTCAGTTTAGTTCGGGTAGGAACTACATGGGCCACCACATAAAAGGGAAATTACCCATTGTCCCGTATTGTGAGTGATGTTAGGAAACTGCGTTCCCAGAATCTGTTGACAGCGCGTATAAGTTGGTACTGCAAAAATTACGTGAAAACTACAATAACCCTATAAGGGCGGAACTAGGGTTACCTTAAACTGGTAAAACGGATTGCTGTAGTAGACAAATCGAGAATACGGGCTCGAAAACAGCTCACGATCTTCTACCGTATTCCTTTTCTGTCAGAATATCGAACTGAGTGTGGGCTCCTTCGAAATCCTTTATGTTTCTGCTCTCTCTTTTTACGTTCTCTTTTCTATTCCGAGTTATACTGCTCTTGATGGAAAAACGCAAACTGAGGAGAGAGCCAAAGCAGCATATGTATAGGCTACGATCGGGACTATAAGAAGTCAATAAGGATTAGGCTTCCTTATGGAATTAGGAAACCCTAATTTGAACTGAATCAGATTCATATTTTCATAAATTATAATTCATACCACTAAAAAATTATAATTGCACTCCTACCCTTATCTCAAAAATATATTTCGAGCTCCATGTTATTAAATGCTTATTATCTCCACATGTTAAGATTACAGATATCCATTAATTAAATATAATTACTGACAATCATATTTAATTAATATCTTAAAATTTTTTGAGATCCTCTGCTTAACTTATCTGATATGTCGGATACAAAATCCACCTGCAGGGTTTGACATAATCAAAACTTATAAGCTTTCTCAAGGGGATATCATCAATCCCAAAATTGAGACATGGATTCCATCATTAATTAATATCCACCACACAATTAATATTGTCACCCTATCCAATGAGATATTGACCCATTTAAGGATCTCACCCTTTTAGGGATCAAAGTGTAAAAATCAAATGTACGTGTCTATAAATTAACTTAGGATTTAGAGTATAAGCACTTATAATAGTCATGAGGTATTAATTATCTTATAAGTCAGTATAAAGATAATTACCCTAAGTCGGTCCCGTTTAATACACATAGTGTACCAGCATGGTGAGTTAAAACTATACCATTTCTCGTAGTCAAGACAAACCTACTATAACACCATGCTGCAGTCCTAGCGATGGTGTGTCCAATCCATCTAAGACTTGTAAACCAAAATCTTACATTCTATAAGATCCGATGGTCTGATCTTCCGTGTATAAGCCGAACTCTACACACCAAACCAACTACTATGTAGAATGAAAGACACACATGCATAATATTAAATAAATAATATAACACAAATATTGCCCACACAGATTCTCATAATAATAAATCAACTACATAAAGCATGGCTTTTAGTATATATCCCTAACAAGTGAAACTACTTTCCTGCCTGATCTTTCATATGTTGTTGTGTTGGTTTAAGGGATCGTGAGCGATCCCTAAGGCTGTGTGTGGCTAGCGTTATTTAACTCATACTAGCCATTTGACTGGCTTGTTGAGTTTTCTCGCAGGTCTATTCTTGTTGGAGCGTAGTCGATCGTGATTAGCAGGGTTAGTATGGAGTTTGTGGCATAGAGCAACAAGAGACATGTGGAGTTCTCTTTGCTGTTATTCTTTATTTTTTTGTTATTTCATTCTTTATGTGTTATATGGCACTCTTTTTTATTTAGTTGGCATTGTGAGTCAGTGTTGAGAACATGTATTATGTGTAGATATATATATATTTCAATAATAGGCAATGCTATTGTGAGAAGCTTCTCACATGAGAAGGCGGGTTTTAACTATTGGATGAGCATCTAGCCTTAAGATTCCTAGGAATCTGGTGAGAATCTTATGGCTAGATGCTCATCCAACGGTTAAAACCCGCCTTCTTATGTGAGAAGCTTCTCACAATAGCATTACCCTTCAATAATTATTATTGGGATTTTGGGACTTTTGTAGCTGCTCTGACCTGAGATAGTGTAGTGTTGGAATTGTTCCGTTTATTATTGCAATTTTATTGTGATTTAATGGAGGAACATTTTATTATATTTATATAAAGGGAAACTTTTGGTTTTCATTTTGTAATAAGTAGAAATGGGGAAATTTTGAGATGCTACTCTTTCTTGTAATATTTTTGAAAATGAGTTTGATGATAAATGGGCTTTGTTTAAACATATCTCATTTGGTCTATAAAAGTAATTTAAATCCAAATTTTCTTAAAATAATCTTTCAAAATTGGGTGGGGGTTAGTAATCTTGGATTTTTTGGCGGTTGAATATTGGCCAGGGTATGCACTTGACTGGATATTTGGCTTTTCAAAATTCGGGGTATGACACTAAAGGGCTATTTGGACTTATTTGCCACATTTGTTAAACTTTAGGGACCAAAGTACCAAATTTGAAACTTAAGGGTGCAAAGTGCAAAATCATCCAAACTTTAAAGGTGCAAAGTGCAATTAATCCCCATTGTTATATCTTTCCTATTCATAGAAAAAATGACATGTATGAAGGTATATATATAAACTACAAAATTATAGTTTGGTACTCATATAACCGAATTGTCCTTGCAAGGCCAATCATTTCACTCTTTCAATAGAATTAATATCTTCATATTAGAATTTCTTGGCATCGCAAGGGTTACAAGCTAGTATTAATATGTAATAAAAATATTGTATGAATATAATAATAATAATAATAATAAACTCTCATTAATCTTACAAATGTCTCTGCTGTCCTCTGAAGCTCAAAAATATGCACAAACTCTCTCTTCCAGCTCTCATACTGTATTACCCATTTACCCGAGACCCTCACATAGATATTCATTCATAGATGAGACAAAACCTTAATCGAGAATAGTTGTTCATTTTGAGACTATGAATAGTGTTTTGAAAAATGAAATGTTTATGTGTAATCGGCTCTTCAGGTTTAGTAATAACAAATATTTTGGGTGTATGAGTTTATGCCATTTTTTTTCTTCTCTTTTCTTTCTTTTTTTCTTCTTAACTAACAAGGAAGCACATAACTCTTTTATCGGCACTATCTAGCAACAACAAGAGTCACCACGTCATTCTGGAGTCGACATTTCAGCAAGATGATGAAGGCCATGAAACTGGTATCCTTCTAAGAGAGTATAAGGATACCCAGGTTGCCATATATTTACATTGAAGGCTTCGACCGTACAAGAATGTAAACATTATGACTTCGTACCACCTAGCTTTTATGAAACATGGTACATGCACATTAATCTTAGAGACGATTCCGATGTCCTTCCTCAATTGAATTCATAACCCCAGAAAACTACTGTGGATGATGGATTCGTTAAATGTTCAGATCTTGGCTGTAGGAGAAAACGTCGTAGAAGTTTTTAGGTATAATCTCAGATCTTGGCTGTAGGAGAAAACTTCGTAGAAGTTTTCAGGTATTACATTTCTTTAATACCCATCACATTTAATTTATTTTTTGTTCAAATTTCTGCATGACTTCTTATTTTTGAATTAATTTATAGTGGGATAGCAATGAGCTTCAAAAATTCTTTGCTAGGGATGAGTACCATGGTAATCTCAAAAACATAGTTCGGATGAATTCAGAAACTTATGATGTGATTCTTGTTGATCCACTTCCCCAGCTAGGTATTTACCGTTATAACGTAAATGATTTAGGAGATTTCACGTATTTGGTAGAAGATGTCACAGAGTATCATAACAGTCATTCCCTGCAACTCCTATCTATTACAGCAACCTTATATTGTCTAGGTTATCCAATTGAATCCTCAATGGCCCCAATTTTGACTGTTCTTACCTTGGTAGTATCAGCTAGTTACTTTTGCACAATCCACTTCTATTTGGCAAAGGATCGGTTACACTTTACCCAAAAGGTCATTGAAACTGCTTTTCATATAGAATGGATGATGAGCAAAATAGAAGTATGAAGGAATAGAATGGTCGATTCAACAGTATAACATTCTTTCATGAAATTTCTTTAGGTCGCCAATAGTATTTAGGTAGTATTATCATTCTTATGAAATAATCTTATTTTATATGAACACGTATTTTCATAGCGTTGGTTTTATTCAAGTCCTTCATGCGGCATTTAGACTGTTATTTGCTTACTAGTAATGCTAAGTCATCCCGAAACCCAAGTATGCAAGAGTGAGATAAAGAAGCACAAGAGAGTTTGAGAGAATGTAGATTGTATTGTACTAGAGAAAATATTACAACTCTTGGTGGATACACTTTTTTGGTGGATGCCTTCGCCAAATGCGGCATCCTCTATTTATAGGCTACAAGTCCTACCAACTAATTATGAGAGAATATCTAGGGTATTCTCTACAATCTTCCCCACCAATGCTGTAACTCTATGCACATTCCTACATGTGTCCAGATATTTACATGTCTTCCTACAACACTCCAAAGGATTCTAGATGCATATATACAAGTGTAGGATCTTCAAAGTTCTATAGGCTTTTAAAGTCTTCCATAAGTCTCCACATCTTTCCTTTCTTTTCTAAAAAATATCATAGTACCTTTTAGAATGCTCTAGGTCATTATAGAATTCTCCACAACATGTTAGAGTCTTCGAATCTCTATCGAGTTCTCGTCTCAATGTGGAGAGACTATCTCTTGAGTCGAAGGTCACGTGTCATTTGCTCGGTGCAATGAGTAGTCGTGACAATATGCTCACTACCATTCACTGGTATTTTTCACACTTTAACACATATATGCATCCTAATTTTAAAATTTCTTATTGAATTTTCTTTATTTTATTAGATTACAGAGGGTTGTGATGGTACGTGAGATGAGAGTGTGACATTTTAGAGTTGTTACCCGACTTTTTCCCCAACAATTCTTTAAACTGGGATGTATCGATTTTCCGTTCCCTGGCTTGGTTACTTCGAGCCGTCGAGCATTGAAAAAGATTTTGGTACCCAATTAGATCTCAGTTGTTGTAGATTTTGTTTCTGACGAGGTCAACAAACACGTGAATCATCATTATTTGCTGAGTAAAGAATCGACTAAAGAAGTTTATGATATTGGAGAAGAGGTAGTCTTCAAATTCATCGGGCGGAATTATACCACCATCTAGGTGAAGAACCACTGGTTCATAACCCATATCGTAGGGACATGCAAGCATGTCTCGATCAAAGTAACCAATGATAGGACTGGTGAACCTCTGCTTGAGACTTATATCATAGACATCAATTTTGTCAACAATCGCTAGGTTTTCCACCTACCCTACTTCTACGACTTCTTCGTCTCTCGGCACCTTCAAGATGAACAACTTTCCCCACCTATTCCTCTCCTTCAATTCTTTACCTCTTTCCCAGAAGTTCCTCACCTTCTTCTCTCTCCTTGAGGAAACCTAATTGCCTACCGATTTTGCACACACCTCTTCATCAACCTCATCCGCCTAAATCCAATTAACCTAAATAGTTTTTTTCCAGTTCACAATCATCAATCCATACAACTAATATCGTCCCCCAAGAATTTAAGGTAGTGTTCCCTGTTTTATCTTCTTTCTCTCTCATCTGTACAACTGATATTTGTTTGAGACTTGAATTTGTAAAACCTCAAAACCTAATCAACGCGTTAGGTTTTTCTAAGGCTAATACTATTGCTAATGCCAAAGCAGAAATTGCTATTGCCAGAGCAAAAAGTGTCGCTAAAAGTTTTAGAGACAAAAACAACTGTTGCTAAAACTTTTAGCAATATCGCTTTGGCATTAGCATTTTCTTTTCTAATTATGGTTTTTTGTTATTGTTAATTTTTTTTTAACTTTTGTTGCAAAATCTATGTCATCTAGACAACAAAGTGATATCATTCCTCTTTTTGTTTCTGCATCAAGGTACACTTCAAGAAGAGGAGGTTGATGATTTGAGCATCAACTTTGAAAGATAGCAAGAAGAAAGATTGGAAGCGGCATTGAACATGGTGTTCATCGGCCACATCCCGGTAGGTTGATCTTCTAAAACAATCTATAATTCGTCATCCAAGTTGGTGACATTAGTTGTTTATTAATCTATGATTGTCTTGGTAAAATTAAGTCTAATGTTTCTTACAAGAGTTGTTTCTCACCACTGGTTATTGACGAATCCTTAATGTATTCTCTATTGCATTTCATGGAATTGGGTTGTCATAAAAGCTTTATTTGCAATTAGTACCCTATTGATTTTGGTTTTTCTTGTTATTAGCTATAATTTGGATAATCATTAAGTTCAACAGTTAAGAACATTTTTTTTACCAAAATATTAGATTGCAAAGCAGGGAGGTATATTACAAACTATCGTGCCACATTGGCACACAGGGAATCCACATTATGGGAATTTGGATCTGTTCAGAGTTCTATGTTTTTCACATTGACATAATTTCCTAAATTTGTAGAGATGAATTCAGTCATAGAAGAGAACGAGCTCAAGCAGAAAATTTTTAAAGAATTGAGGAGTTTAAAGTGAAAGAGAAGGCAAATAAAAGCATATTACATCAAATTCTAGCAACATGTTTATACTTCTGAACATCATAATTAATGACTCACCCAGTGTATTAGTAACTTGTGATATCACATGTATATATATGTAATAAAGAATTCTCTATCTATACAACCATGAACAAGTAAGTAAGTTTATATATTTTTGAATGGAAGTCCATAGCCAATTGAAGTACTAATCACAGGAAAAGGAAAACTTAATGTAATGTTTTGGAAATTGGTAGTCTATGTAAAGAATTTGGAAATGAACATCAAGCCCTCTTTTAGTCAGTCAAGATAACCAATGAATGTTACTATGTAGCAGACCTGCCTGCTTTGTGTTGGATTCGAGTGGCTGATTTTATGTATGCGGGTTCAAACAAGTCGCTGGAAAAATGTAAGTCCATTCTGCGGGTTGCATGCGGGCCGAATTTGGGTTGCATGAGCATGTGAGGTTGGACCTAAGTCCACATAGCATACACATTTCTAGGTTTATATGAGAACCATCATTGCTACCTTTTTGATTTTCCCAAGCTTTGGCTCTCTTTACTCTCTATCTCTCTATACATGTACACATATATACATATATGTATATAAGCAATTATTATAGAATCTCAAATCCAGAGCACATGTGCTTGACCTTTAACCAATAATCTCAGATCCAGAGCTCGATTATTACAAAAAATAAAAATAATCAAACAGATCAAATTAAGAATGGTTTTAATTAGAGAATTCTTTGAAGATATTTAGGGTCAAATGAACTGTGGAGGAGAGATTTCCCTAAGAGAGATGTTTTCTAGAGAGAGAAAGTCAGGGTTTATGGGTATTTGGTGGTCTGATCGAGGCAAAGAGGAAAATTGAGAGCGGGAGTTGGGGATTTCTATTTTCTTTTCATCTCCTCTCCTGTTTGTTAAATTTTAGAGAGAGAGAGAGAGAGAGAGAGAGGAGGGGTATTTTCATGAAATTTTATTTCGTGTTTTATTTTTTCTAGAAGAATGAAACCAATTGAAAAAATAAAAATAAATAATAAATAAAAAAAATAAATTAAAAAATGGGTTTTATGGGTTGATCTGACTAACTTTTCACCTGACCCATTTCTAACCCGATCAAAATGGGTTGTGTTGGCCCAAAAGTAATCCTTAGAGGGGGGGGGGGGGGGGGGGGGGGGGTTTGAATAAGATTACTAGAAATTAATGGAAAATAAAAAATAAAAGCAAGCACAAGGTTAATTATAACAATAATTAGAGAGAGAGAGAGAGAGAGAGAGAGAGAGAGGGAGAGGAACACTTGCAAAACCAAGTTTTTCAAGTGGTTCGGCAATCTGCAATGCGCGACCTACGTCCACCCCTCGAGAACGCCTCTTGAGGATTTCACTAACCAATCTTCTTTGGGTGAAGATTAAACCGCTCCTTACAAGTTCTTACTTGAACTCCTTTACACCTCCAATGAAGAAACCCTTCACTTGGAGCAAGGGTTACACCAACCCTCCTTACAACTTCAAGAATATAATAAAGTTTGATTACAACTGAATAACACTCTCTTGTAGAGTAGATAGAAACAATAAATGCTCACAATTAAAGCTCTCAAGGAATTACAAATGAAATCTAGAGCTAGAAGAGTGAATATCAATATGAGTAGGGCTTGAATCTTTGATTGCAATAAGTGAGTATTGAATAATAGTAATGAATGTCCCAACAACCAATTTGAATTAAGTATATATACTCTCTCAAGAAAATCTGAACGTTTAAGGTAGTTGGGAGTATTAAATGCTAAAGCAAAAACAGAGGAAAATAGTCGTTACTATTTCTGCGTAGTAATCTAGTCGACTAGGCTCGCAGTTTAGTCGACTACACTTTCAAACTTAATGTATTGCGCCATTAAAATAGTCAACTAAAAATGGGTCCAGTCGACTGAAGATGGTGAAGTAGAATGCTTGTTTTTCTTGCAGAAACTAGTCGACTGAAGGATATGTCTGGTTGACTGAAAAATAAATGGTCCAGTCGACTGAATAATAGTCTAGTTGTGGATATCACATTTTTTTTCTTTCCCACAACTTTTTAAAATTCCTTCGAATTCAAAATTGAAATACGAGTTGCCACTTAATTTTTAAAAGGAAAATTAAGAAACCATTTTAAAGCAAACTAATCTTTTAGGAAACCAGAGATTTCTAGGTCCGGGAATTATGGAATGAGAGGGGAAGGTGCCCGATGGACTAAAACACCCCCTCTTATCCTATCTCACAATAGGCCTCTACTCAACACCCTTTTAATTGAATTATTAATCTAAGTGTCACGCCCCGACGTAACATAAATATGGAAAGCGTTTAATTTCTTTTATGGACCCGTAGGTCGCGACAGTTTGAAGGATCGATTCCGTCCCAAACGTCGAACAACATAAAACCATGATCAGAGTAAAGCAATCAAGACTTACAAATATTTTTCTAACTTATTACATATTACAATACGGGGTCAACTCAGGCACAAGCCGCCTTAAGACAAAACAATATCTATTGTCTATTACAGTCATCCTTATAACAAAACAGTTTGTAACTTAAAACATAGGGTAATTATAACAGTTCTATCTTCCAACGCAGCAGATCTCAGTTTGCATAATCATGGGGCCCAACATAGTCATAACCTGAAAAGCCTGAACACGAATGTCCAGGGCGCATCAACGCCGTCAGCTTCAAGAAGCTGGTGAGTATTAAAAATATAACTTTGAATGTAACACATACTCATTTACCATTTTCCAATTCTCATTTAATTCAACAAGTTTATATTAAAGCAAGTAGTTCATTTTAGGAAACAAGCACAATATTATTTAAAAGATATAATTTACATATATGTGACCGTGTATGAGAACAATGCACCATCTCATCTTACCGTCTCTTTTCTCTCGACAAAACCCAACAACCCACTATCACACACCAGTATCTTTGAAGTACTCCGATAGCCACACTTTAGCACATGGGTGCCAGGGAATGTCCAGTGTGCCTCACACTTTGGTCCGGGGTACCAAGGAGTGTCCAATGCCTCACACTTTAATACCTAATCCGCCATGCAAATACCGGAGGAACCCTCACGCAGTATCCAGACTCGGGTATCAGGGAGTGTCCGTAGGCCACACTTTAGCACTATCGTGGGTGCCAGGGAATGTCCAAGTTTAGCTTCCCACAGTTTGACGCTACCATGGTCGTTAGGGAGTGGCCAGTTTTGCCACCGTCGCATTTCAAAGACACTCTCACCGCAATCTCAATCACAACACACTTTGGTACTCACTTACCAGGGAGTGTCCACAACACAATCTCAACCGCACTCACTATGCCACACTGACCATTACTCTTTTTCATACTGACCAACATTCACACTCACCCTGCATGTACAACTGACTCCACATGTATGTCATGAAACTTTAAAACATGAGGCAATTCACTGAATAATATAAATGACGTGCGTACGGGGATTGATAGGTCATAATACCACGTTCTAATCGTCCAAATATACCCAAATAGGATTCTGTTTTGGTAAATTTTTCCTACAGAGCTTTAAAAATTCATAAAATATCACCCAAACAGTTTCTTAACACAAGACCAGCAAAAACTAGAAACTTCCAGAAATCGCGCGCGCAGGCCGCTCGGCGAGGGGTCGCTTGCGCGATATGCCCAATTTTCCTTTTCTTTATTACAACTTTTCCATTTGTCAGAATATAGGGAGATCGCGCGCGTGGATCACTCGCGCGGTCCGCTCGTGCGATTTGCCCGATTTTATTTTTTCTTTTTTTTAAAACCTTTTCTGTCTGCCTGGAACCAGCCACCTCGCGCGCCCGGGTCGCTCGCGCGAGGGGTCGCTTGGCTGGCCTCTCGCGCGATCGCGCGCGCGAGATGAAGCAGAGGCTTCGTTTTCCTCGCTGGAACTCCCCTGTTTCAGAATTTCAGGGCTTTTCTTGACCCATTTTCAGAACTGTTAGTATATATATCATGTTATATATGGATCTCTTTGTTTATCAACAAGGATTAAGAATTTATGACTAATTTTACATGAATCAATCTATAACTCTTGAATTTTATGAAAAACTAAAAGTTAACAAAACTTAATTTCTTATATACTTTCACATATGGATGAATTAAGCTTAAATACTTTAACCATAGTCTATATATACTATAATCTTTCAAAATCATCTTTTAAAACGAATTTTGGTTAGATTTAGGAAATCTCAAGTTTTTCAAATTCAAACTCTCATGGAGGAATTAGCAAGGGTGATTTATCAATACACATATACAATCAGTAACTAAGCATGAAATTACATTTGGAGTGAGTTTAAAATACTCACTTTGATTGAGATAGAAGAAAAATGTTGAGAAAGACAATCAAATAAGCAAATACCCACTTGAGCTCTAGCTGTGAAATTATGTGAAGCTATCTCTCTCTAAGAACTTTCTGTATAAGTGAACTCTCTGCACTCTCTCTTTTCTCTCTGGGATTTCAGTATATAGGATGTAAAATTGTGTGTTGTAGAGTGAGCATTGAGAGTATATATAAAGAAATACATATAAGAACTTGGGCTCCAAGAACCACCTCTCTCACTCAACAAATTGATTTTGTTTTCTAATTTACTAAACTCATAATATACATAGTACACACCTACATACGTATAGACATAATACTCACAGATTATATACTACAAGTGCTCATCAATAGGTTGTAGGAGTCAATTAGAGGGTGTTTGGGAAACTTAGCTTTAGGCACAAATCAATACACAACAAAAAGGCATTGCCAAATAAGGCACTTCTAATGATTACTTTCCATAAATAGCAATAAAGCAATTGTCATGTCTTTGCTTTACGAAGATTCCAGAATCTGTGAAATCCCAACGCGGCGCCGACAGTTTTGAAAGTAACTAGTATTTTCGTGGCACGGTGTTTACCACAAAATACAGAAAATTCATTTTAACGTAAGAAATGGTTTTCTGGTTTTATAAAAATACAGTTTGAGTTAAAAGAAAATATTTTCTCCGTTTTGAAATACAATTTTGAAACCCAACACAGGTATTACCAATTTTATAAAATTGCAGTTTGGTCCTAATAAGAATTTCAATACGAAATAAAACAAATAACCAGATTTAACACATGAGAATAGTAATTAAAATAAAAGCAGACAATGTGATTTGATTTTAAATATGACAATGCAAATAAAGATTAATTATGGAAATGTCAATTTAAGATTAAATGAAAATGTAGGTTGTTACACCCTTCCTCCCTTAAACAGGATTTCGTCCCCGAAATCAAGACTAACTAGTCCTAAAACAACTCCGGGTACACCTTTCTCATCTCAGCTTCGACTTCTCACGAGGCTTCATTCTCGTCATGGTGATTCCACTGCACTTTCACCAACGGAATGTCCTTGTTCCTCAACTTCTTGGTACTCTGATCCAGAATCTTTGCCAGTTTTCCCTTATAAGAAATGTTATGATTCATCTCAATATCGTCATAACTAACCACATGCGAGGGGTCTCGTATGTACTTCCTCAACATACTCACGTGAAATACATTGTGAACCCCAGACATCTTCGGTGATAACGCCAGTCGATAAGCCACTTTCTCGACACGTTCCAAAATCTCGAACGGTCCGATAAAACGCGGAGCCAATTTTCCTCTCTTGAGACCGAAGCGTACTACTCCTCGGGTTGGTGAAACCTTAAGAAGTACGTGATCTCCGACGCTAAACTCCAAATCTTTTCGGCGTCGATCGGCATAACTCTTATACCTGCTTTGAGCGGTTCTCATCCTTTCCTTGACCAAAGAAATCTTTTCGTTGGTTTCTCTAACCAAATCTGGTCCCAACAATTCTGTGTCCCCAACTTCTGCCCAACACAATGGAGAATGACATGGTCATCCGTACAATGCTTCGAATGGAGCCATTCCGATATTTGTGTGATAACTGTTGTTATAGGCAAATTCAACCAACGGCAAGTGTGTTTCCCAAGATTCTTCAAAATCAATAACACACGCCCTAAGCATATCCTCCATAATCTGATTAACACGTTCAGTTTGCCCATCTGTCTGAGGGTGAAAAGCAGTACTCATCTTGAGCGAGATTCCCATAGCTTCTTGCAGACTTTCCCAAAATCCAGAAGTAAAACGCGCGTCACGGTCTGACACAATTGACACAGGTGCACCGTGAAGTCACAGAACTTGTTGTATGTACATCCGCCTCATCTTTTCTACCGGGTATGTCATACTGTAAGCAATGAAATGTGCTGACTTAGTCAGTCGATCCACGATTACCCAAATGGCATCATGATTCTACTGCGATCGAGGCAATCCTACTACAAAATCCATCGTGATGTGCTCCCACTTCCAACCAGGAATAAGTAGTGGTTGCAACAATCCCGAGGGTCTCTGATGTTCAACTTTGACTTGTTGACATGTCAAACACTTGGATACAAATTCGGCCACATCTTTCTTCATACCTTCCTACTAGAAATTTCTCTTCAAATCCTTGAACATTTTCGTGCCTCCCGGTGAACTGTATATTTTGACTTATGTGTTTCTGCCAGAATATCATTTCTCAAATTCCCACAGTCTGGTACACATAATCTGCCTCTGCATCGATACCCTCCGTCACTTCCCACCTTTCATTCTGTTGGATCTTTTTTTGACATCTTCACAAACCACGCTTGAAACTTCCCATCTTCTTTCTGAGTTTCAATGATACGGTCGATAAGAACAGGTTATAGGATAAGACATCCAAAAATTTATCCTTCTCCTTCTTCAGCACTCTGTACATCGAACTCTACCAACGTCTCCAATGCTCGCCATTCTCTAACCATTAAGGAGGCGATCGTCCCACGAGTCTGCCGACTCAAAGCATCAGCGAACACATTAGCTTTACCAGGGTGGTACTCTAACGTGAAATCATAATCTTTGATTAGCTCCATCCATCTGCGTTGCCTCATGTTCAACTCTTTCTGTGTGGACAAGTGTTTTAGGCTCTTGTGATCGGAGAATAAGTCAAACTTCTCACCATAGAGATAATGTCTCCAAATCATGAGTGCGAAAACTACTGCTGCCAATTCCAAATCATGAATGGAGTAGTTTAACTCATTCGGCTTCAGCTGTCTGGATCCATAGGCGATAACTCTGCCATCTTGCATAAGTACACACCCTAGTCCTTGATATGACGCGTCACTAAAGATAGTGAACTTCTCATCAGGCTTGGGTATAGCTAGTACCGGTGCGGTAGTGAGTCTCCCTTTCAGCTCTAGAAAGGCATGCTCATGCTTCTCTGTCCACTCAAATTTCAAATTCTTCTTTGTCAACCCAGTCAATGGTGCAGCTATTTTAGAAAACCCTTCAACAAATCTTCGATAATAGCCTGCGAGTCCAACGAAACTCTAAACCTCTGTAGGGTTACTCGGCCTAACCCAGTTTGACACAACATCTGTCTTGGACGAATCCATAGAAATTCCTTGAGATGACACCTTGTGTCCCAAAAATTTCACTTCTTGCAACCAGAACTCACACTCACTGAACTTGGCATATAAGTGATGGTCCTTAAGCGTCTGCATCGTAATCTAAGGTGTTGCTCGTGTTCGTCTCCTGACTTAGAATAGATCAAAATATCATCAATGAAGACGATGACAAACTGATCCAAATAAGGCTTGAACACTCTGTTCATCAGATCCATAAACACTACTGGGACGTTCGTCATTCCAAACGACATCACCAGAAATTCATAATGACCATATCGGTTTCTGAAAGTAGTCTTAGGTATGTCTTCCTTCCGTACCCTCAACTGATGATATCCCGACCTTAGGTCTATTTTGGAAAACATCGTATCTCCTTGTAGTTGATCAAATAAGTCGTCAATCCGAGGTAAGGGATACTTATTCTTGATAGTCACTAGGTTCAATTCTCTGTAATCGATACACAACCTGAGCGTCCCATCCTTCTTCTTTATGAATAATACTGGTTCTCCCCAAGGTGATGTACTTGGACGTACAAAACCTAGGTTCTCGAGCTCTTGAACTTGCTCCTTCAATTCCAACAGTTCGGTGAGGGCCATTCGGTAGGGGACCTTGGTAATCGGAACAGTACCTGGTATAAGCTCAATACAGAACTCTATACTTCTCTCGGGTAGTAGACCAGAAATGTCTTGAAATACTTCCTCGAAGTCCTTGACTACAGATATAGACAATGCTATTACTTCTGTACTGACGACTTCGATGTTTGCCAAACATCTGGTGAGGAGCATATCTCCCAAAGGGTTACATTGAAAATCAAAGGGTTGATTCTCGTTATCGGGGAATGTAATTCTCTTCCTTGTACAATCCAACTTCACTTGATTCTGAGAGAGCCAATCCATTCCTAGGATTATGTCGAACTCCTTCATTGATAGGACAATCAATCTTGCCGGGATTTCATGGTCTCCTAGCCGTAAAGGACAATCCTTGCACACGTGTCCTAATCTGACTGCAGCTCCTAATGGCGAGGTAGCCCTCAAAGCTTTCTCTAAACGAGGAGGTAAGATACCCAATCTCCGAATTATATTAACAGATATGAACGAAAGAGAAGCACCCGTATCAAATAAAACTTTAACTTGGGAGTTAAACAAAGTTAAAGTACCTTCCACTGCTTGCTGATCAGGTTGAGCTTCTCTAAAATCCCCTTATTCATAAATAGTTCTGTCATATCTAGCAGCATCTGGGATAACAGCATTCAAGCGAGTCTGATTCTGTTGACCATACGTCACCTGCTTAGGGGTAGTACAAAACTTGCTGATGTGACCCGGTTCACCATAGTTGTAACAGACTATATTATGATGAGTGATACGCTTAGGTATCTTGCAATTTTGAGCCAAATAGCTGGGGGTGCCGTAGTTAAAGCATCGTGTCACCCTCTTGGGTAAAGCACATCTTTTAGCAAAATGCCCGGGCATCTGGCAGTTAAAACAGACCTGAAGTTTGGTTTTCCATTTCTTCTTCTCCGCTTTCGGTGCATTTTTCTCCTTAGGGTGGTGACTCAAACTGCCGTGTTTCATCCATTGAGTCTCATTGCAATCACACCAACTGTGACTTGGTAGGTTGCAATTAGCACAGAGGCTGCTTGGCCTGGTTGTACCCTTGTTCTCAACGGGAGTCACCATTTCTTGGAACTTCCTCTTGCTTTCCTGTTGCTCAGATGATTTTGCAAGGAAACTCTCGTACAGATGATCTCCTAATTGACCTACAGTGATTCTATTACCCACATCCCAAAAGCTCAAAATAAGTGACCCGACCAAGCCAGTGGGATCGACTTCTGGGGATAACAGCTGGGATTGTCGGCTTGATTGGTTCTCGGTTGCCTGAGGTGGCTCGGCCATCTATGCTCCTACATGCAGCCTAACGGGTTAATATCACTATGTAATATATTCGTATTACAGCATAAGCTTATAATAAAATCCAAGTATACATATTACACCAAACATGTATTCGTACTAGGACTGTCTAATAGCAATGAGGTCGTATTCTTATTCTCTTTCTTAGCTCTATGCCATGGGCTATGCTTACTATTCTGAGATTTGACTCAGGAATTTCGTCAGTGTCTAAGCTATTTATGAGGGTTTTGGCTTACCCTGACTTCTTAGGAACTCGACTACTATCTGCCTATAGGGTATTCATATGTCATAACCAACTTGGCTAAATTCTAAATAGATGCATTTGAGGCTATTTGGCGACTGCTAACATTGTTGTCGATTTGACAAAACATGTACAATCGCCTCTACGATGAAACTAATCTGGATCATGAGTTCTAAATTATAAGCAATTGGTGCTAATCAACTAAAATTTGGAACCTGGTGGTTTGGTAAATCTAAATTGGGTAAATCAGACACGACTTAATCTTGATCGTATAGCTTAGTAAAACTTAAAGCTAACCTATGTCACTAATCTGTGGAGTGAATAACCGAGCCTGGTCAAACTAGATAACCTGGCTCTGATACCACTAAATCCTGTCACGCCCCGACGTAGCATAAATATGGAAAGCGTTTAATTTCCTTTATGGATCCGTAGCTCGCGACAATTTGAAGGATCGATTCCGTCCCAAACGTCGAACAACATAAAACCATGATCAGAGTAAAGCAATCAAGACTTACAAATATTTTTCTAACTTATTACATATTACAATATGGGGTCAACTCAGGCACAAGCCGCCTTAAGACAAAACAATATCTATCATCTATTACAGTCATCTTTATAACAAAATAGTTTGTAACTTAAAACATAGGGTATTGATAATAGTTCTATCTTCCAACGCAGCAGATCTCAGTTTGCATAATCATAGGGCCCAGCATAGTCATAACCTAAAAGGCCTGAACACGAATGTCCAGGGCGCATCAACGCCGTCAGCTTCAAGAAGCTGGTGAGTATTAAAAACATAACTTTGAATGTAATACATACTCATTTACCATTTTCCAATTCTCATTTAATTCAACAAGTTTATATTAAAGCAAGTAGTTCATTTTAGGAAACAAGCACAATATTGCTTAAAAGATATAATTTACATATATGTGACCGTGTATGAGAACAATGCACCATCTCATCTTACCGACTCTTTTCTCTCGACAAAACCCAACAACCCACTATCACACACCAGTATCTTTCAAATACTCCGATAGCCACACTTTAGCACAGGGGTGCCAGGGAATGTCTAGTTTGCCTCACACTTTGGTCCGGGGTACCAGGGAGTGTCCAATGCCTCACACTTTAATACCTAATCTGCCATGCAAATATCGGAGGAACCCTCACGCAGTATCCAGACTCGGGTATCAGGGAGTGTCCGTAGGCCACACTTTAGCACTACCATGGGTGCCAGGGAATGTTCAAGTTCGGCTTCACACACTTTGACGCTACCATGGTCGTCAGGGAGTGTCCAGTTTTGCCACCGTCGCATTACAAAGACACTCTCTGTAGACACCCCATTTTGTCGGCTATCAGATTTAGGAGACCCATAGCTTGGTGGTTCACAATGATCGAAAAAGACTCAAAAGAACTCCTGGAAGTTACTTCTATCTCTCAAAATGCTCAGAATGACCAAAATACCCCTGAAAGCCCAAACACTCCCAGATTTGAACCAAATATTCTAGAAACACGCTATGTTGTAAGAAAAGCAATAAAATGAGTTTTAAAGCAAAATCAGATGAAATTGTCGGCTCCCAGAGACCCCCGGAAGTCCCGGAAGTTCCCAGAAAGTCCCTGTTGACCGGTTTGACCCAGGGTTTGACCGGGTATGACCAAAGTTTGACCAAGGTTTGACCAAAATCATCCAAATTCGTCCAAAAATTTTGAGATCATTCTTCATCATGTGAAAAGTACTAAAACGAGTTTTAAAAGAAAATCGGATGAAAACGTCAGCTCCTAGGAGCTCCCAGAAGTCCCCAGAACTTCTTGGAGATCCCTGATTTGACTAGTTTGACCAAAAGTTGACTTTGAAACCGAAGCACCGTATCATTTTTCAAACATTTTTCATGGATACTAGAGGTTAATAACTTTCCAACGGTATATCGCACACAATTTTTGGATTTAAAACGAATTTATTATGAATTTCCGAAGGTGGAAAAGGCGATCAAATCGGCTTTTATCGCAAATACCGAAAAACTTTTCAAAGTGACCAAACTCCAAAATTTTTATTTTTATAGGAAATAAACTCCAATACCTTTCCAACGGTATATCACAACCTCAGTTTGGAGTTCATACGCATTTTCTGTGAATTTCGGACGAAATATGGCTTTTTCGCGAATACCGGAACCTCAAGGGGCCTAAACAACATTATCTGGACAATGGAGGAGCAGTGCCGCCGCGGCACTGGCCCAGTGCCACCGCGGCACTCTCCCCCAGAATAGTCCACTTTTGTAATTTATTTTGGGGGTCCAATTTGATATGTTAGAAATCAAAACGACGTTGTTTTGGTTCCCAGCTTATTTTGGACCAATGGGAGACCATTTTAAACTTTTTAAAACTCTATTTACCACCCCTCCTTTGCCTATAAAAGAAGCCATTTACTTCCATTTAGGGAGAGACATGAAAGCTTAGAGAGAGCTTAGGAAGAAACTCTAGAGAAATATTGAGAGAGAAAGAGAAGAAGTAGTCTTCTTCTTCCATTTTTCTAATCAAAGTGAGTTTTAATCTTATTTTCTTCCATTACCTCTCATATACTCCACATTCAAATCATCTCCAACCACTATTCTTGAGTATTTATGAGATAGGAAGCTACTTACATGTCCAAATGTCACCACATATGAGTGAAACACCAAGCTACAAGTGCAATATCTCAATGAATATCAACTATTGATTGCTATTTGATTGTTTGTTTACTTTGATGTTCATCTCTCTCTTAACCTCATTTCTTTTGACTTTTCTTTGATTATTTAGTTGTTCATCATCATCTAGATGACATGTTGTTTGAGGAGTGTGAATCCTTATGGATAATAGCTCTTGACCTCGAAGACATGTTTGATGGATGATGATTCTACCTTCAATACATTCATATGTATTCTTGAAGTCATATTCTCAAACAAAACTATGTTTGTGCAAATAATATTGGGAGTTCTTTGATGATTCAAGGTTGGATGAGGTTCTAAGTGGTCACATTGTCATCTCAAGAGTTTAAGTTCATGCTTTGAACATCTATTTCAAAACCCCCAATCAAGAACTCAAACTCTATTTCAAAACCCAAATCCATTTTCTTCAAGAATGATCCAAAACAGTGAGCTGTTCAGATTCAAAGATTTGTTTTGAATTAAATACTTGAGTCATGATGATGAAACCACTTGGAAAAGCTTCCTAAGACATCATAGTTTGTCTCCAAATTTCCCATCAATTATAGAGATGTGAAAGTATTATTTTTGGATGTGAGAAGTTCATATTCATAATCTGCATCTGTTCTCACAGAATGTTCAACCGACTTCTTGCACTTATTCTGGATGTTTTCGTTACTGTACATATATCGTTGCTATTTTTTTTATGAAACTCGGGTGGCTTAGGAAACTTTTGGTATATAATGGGTCATCATAAACCCTTTCTTTGATTTATGAAAAATCATACAAAATCAGTCAATAGTGCAACTTTTATTTCCGAGTCATGTGTACATTCTGATTTATTTCTTTTAATCTGTGATATCTATTGAGGTTTGGCTTTTTGGTTATTTTCTAGATACAATAAGGATGATCTCTGATTTTTGCCACATTTTCCTAGACATGTTTGACCTCCCATTATGATGTTATAAATTAATGCATACAGTCTGTCCACTATTCACAGTATGTCATTTTTTGACTTTTACACTTTGATGCAACACTCTCTTGTATCTAGATGAACCCATATCCCATGAACATGTTCTTTACCACTTTTAGCATGCTATATCATATCATGTATCATCTATCCTATCATGTATCATACTCCCATAGATTCTTGAATTTGGTCTCCAAATAAAACCATGTTTTGCAAATACTTGGGAAGTTCTTGAAATGAGTTAGGAATTGATATTCCAAGTGGTTAGAATATTCATCCAAGTTCTAGAATATATGGTAATATCATTGCCCATGATGTCTTTTTATTTCTACCTATTGATTTGTATTTTTTTTTCTTTTTCCAAAATTATAACAACAAAATTTTAGAGTCTCTTCAAAATATTTTGAGTTTTTAATATTTAAATCTCCATCACTTTAATACAAATGGTAAGTGTAAATTGAACTCCACTTCTGTTAAACATACGAAATCTATCCAAAGAGTATCTCTAGACTTCAGATACTAAGTTAAGATGAATCATCAATTTTTTTTTCCCTTAAGATCATAATTTATTTCCGAACTTAATCAACCATGGTACAGCCCATGTATAGCACAAATTCTTGACTAATTCGTAAAACAAATTTAAGAACCCTGGCATTACTACCGTTACTCTTATTAGAGGAAAAAAAAAGGCAGATGAAGAACGACAAAGAACCAAAGGAATAGTTGGACAAAAGCTTAACATTATTAAAGTAAAAGGTCAATTATTCTTTCGGTGTAGCTTGTTGGGCAGCTATAAGCTATCAAATTCTAATCAACCAAAACACCGTTATAGCACACTCAAGTTCGTATTCTGGGTGCTCCCCAAAAACAACTAATCTTAATCTCAGTTTCTAACATATACCCAAATGCTACATTAGTGTAATGAATTAAAAGATTCTTATTAATTCAAAGCTTAACTTCTTTTCTAGACAAAAATAATAATTGAAAGAGATACAGAGAAATATCTAATCCACTATCAACCAAGACACTAGAAATTAAAGGGACAAATCCATGAAATGAGGATGCAAAAGCAATCAACCTTTTTATGTCTTTGCTTTGAATAAAACTTCATTTCCAATGAATTTTAGGACAAATTTCAGTAAATATTCACCACTAATTGACTTATTAAGTTACGTAAACTATCATAGTTGACAATTTTATAAGTCAAACAAACATTTTAATAGGTACCATCAACCTTGCTGAAATCTAACCAGTTTGGGAAAGGCCTAAGTCGAAATTCTCACCTTGAAAACATAACAATGGACTTGACCATCAAACTTCTGTGAGACCTTCTTACCTTGGAAAGCCCTAAACATCTCTATTCACCAGACTTCTCTGAGATTGGGAGCACAACAAAGAGAGAAATAAGTTTTAAGTCAGGAAAAAATGGAAATACAAATAAGGAAAAGTCATGGCATCTATGTTTGGTCACCGAGTAAAGGTAGGGAGAAAATTTAGGGTGTTCAATCATTCAATGGATTCAATCATTTTGGACCATACACTACATTAAGATCCAGTTGCATCTCAAGTAATACCAGTTACAACAGTGGGCTATATTGCTTGCATCAAAAAATAAAATGGAAAATGAAAAATGGCACAAAAACACCAAACTAATGTGTCAAAAAAATAAAAAACTAAAGTAATGTATGCCCAACAAAGCATATAGATACGACAAATTTGATATTGAAAATGGAACTATACTACCTTTCTTGCCAAATTAGTTAGATGAGAGACTCTTGAGCCTACCTTTCTTGGCAAATTTGTTAGGTGAGATACTTTACCAACCCAAACAGAAATGTCCACAATTTTAAATCAACCCAAATAAATATAGAGATTGACTTCTAAATAAATGCAGAAGTAGTTCAAAGAGATTGACTTACAAAGGAAAGGATTTGATCGAAAGTGACTTACAATACAGAGATTGGTAACCTTGAATCTTGTGGAAAGAAGAAAACAAAAAAACAAAACATAAAATATCAGATAAGCATTCAAAACACACATACAGTGACACACACACAACTTTAAGTGTACAATAAGAGATCGATCTAGAGTTTCTGTAAGAATATCCACAAGCAAAAAAAAACCCAAATCTAACTGAAAATAAATTAGTAACACAACACCTAGAGAGAGAGAGACAAAAAACCACACCCAAGCTTGAAATAAAACTCAAATTGCAGTTGAAATCTGGAGGAAGGGGGGAAGGGAGGAAGAGTGGCGGTGGAGAATGTCGATGATGGTGATGTTGATACCCGACGATGGTGGGTGGAGGCGTTGTCAGGCGGCGGTGGGACTGAGAGAGAGAGAGAGAGAGAGAGAGAGAGAGAGAGAGAGAGAGAGAGAGAGAGAGAGAGAGAGAGAGAGAGAGTAGTGGTTGGTGTCAGCGAAGGGCTCATATCTTCAGAGAGTGGTATTTTTAGGTTAGGGTTTTCTGGGGAGACAGAGGAAGAGAGAGAGAAATGATGATTTGGGTGTGAAGGATTTTTTTTAAGTCAACGATTTGGCGGAGATGTTTTGGAGGGAACATTTTGGGGGTTTATTTGGCACGATTAATTTTCCAATTGGCACTGTTTGAATCAGTTCCAGATTTGGCACTCTAAGTAACAGCGCCAAATTGGCCTAAAATCGTGCCAAAATTTGCACTGTTTTAACATTGCCAGATGAAATTCGCGAAAGGGTGCCAATTTGGGCTTTTTGGTGTAGTGTCACAAAAAGTCAAAATTAACTATAACGTACTGATCAGGTTCTATTCTCCTCCATACCACGTCTAGACTTCACAATAATATTAGTTATTTACAAATCAGTCCTCGGCTCTTTACAGAATCAAAGTAAATATCATAGTTTATTTATAATTTTTTACAATTATATGGTAACAGTCACATATAATTGTTGGTCACTTATTGTTTTTAAAAGCATGATTTTACTCTTAACAAACTAAAAGAAAAAATAAATGAAGAAAAACTATATGCATATATATGCAAGAAAATTTGATGAAATTTACCCACTGATATGCACAATTATGCTGATAAACGATTGGGGAGATTAGTGGCGTTCCATTTTTGTACCTAAAATCCGTGACAGTGCATAGCGTGTGAGTGCAATCCATCACTTTAATTACAAATGTAGGCATTTGGACCGTATTGTATCTATTTAAAAACTTTGAAGACCATATACATCGAAAACCCCAGGTTTTCTCTCCCTTCTCTCTAACTTCCGTGCTCTCCTTGTGACTGCCCCTTAGGGCTCTCCCATCCATCATGGTAGAGCCCTTAACCTTTTTCTTTGCTAATTTTTGTTGCTCTCAATAATATGTCCCATCTTGTGAGAGAGTTTATCTCTCTTATTGGGGGTTCCGTCCCTCCTTGTTGGGGAGGTTTTGTCCCTCCTTGTTGAGGGTTTGCTTTGTTTTTTGTTCGTTTGGGTACTACACCGATGAGGAGGTCAATATGTTACATTAGGTATTACACCGATGAGCAAAAATATGACATAAGAAAACCATGAAGTCATAAGGCATATGATTCAATCAATTTCCTATAACACTATTTAATTGGAATTCTGAAGACTTTACAATTCTTCTCAAAATGCTATTTTACGAAGAAAATACTCTTTTCTACAAACATAAGATGGGAAATATATCTCCTAAGCCAAATGAGTACAACCAGCTAAGCAAGATAAAAATTTATTAAATAAGGGTATTAAGCCAAATGACTACAACCAAAATGAGAGACCAAGATCTATAAATGAGCCCAACACAACCATAGATCAAAACCTAGAAAATCATTTTTTTAAAAATTAAAATAAAAAATTGCTATTAAAAACCAAACAAATCAAAACACCAACTCAATACTTGGTATTGCACAAAATGTGTCCTACATAGTATATCACAATTCTAGGAACTATTTCGGACTTCTTATTTATCCTTGGGAGTAATACAATCCCATTGTTATGCCTTTCCTATTCATAGAAAAAAAATGACATGTATGAAGGTGTATATGCAAACTACAAAATTTTAGTTTGGTACTCATATACCCTAATTGTCCTCGTACGGTCAATCATTTCACTCTTTCAATAGAATTAACATCTTTATATTAGAATTTCTTGGCATCTCACGGGTTACAAGCTAGTATTTATATTTGTTGAAGTTCGATATACATTGTTGGGTCTATCCTCTAACAACTTAAGCTTTTGGAGTAGTTGGTAACTTAACATGGTATCAGAGCCTTGTTTGTGGGAGGTCCTGGGTGCGACTCTCCTTCCCCGCTTTGTTGTGCATATTTGCACTTTGTTATTGGTCTCCACTACGATGGAGTTCGGTTTGTTTGCTCTCCACGTGCAAGTTGGGGTTGCACGTGAGGGAAGGTGTTGAAACTTGATATACATTGTTGGGCCCATTCTCTAGCAGCTTAAGTTTTTGGAGTAGTTGGTAACTTAACAATATGTAATAAACTCCATATAGTCTGCATATAATAATAAAAAAACTCTCATTCAACCTTCATACAAACGTCTCTGTCATCCTCTGAAGCTCAAAAACATAGATAAACTCCATACCCAGCTGTCACACTATATTACCCGTTTACCCGAGTCCCTCACATAGGTATTAATTCATAGACGAGACTAAACCTTAGTCTACACAGATATTCACTTAAGGATAACATTCTTCGGCCATTCCCTCATCTTCTCCAGCCAACACTAGGAATGCAAATGTACGGAGACCACACGGGCAACATCTAGTGCTTCCTCCTGATCGTCCAAAGCCCCGGGTAATTTCTACCTAGCTAGATGAGATTTTTTTTAATGCAATTCTTTAGATTGTATGCTTAATTAATTTTTTTGTGCATATAGATAATTAATAATCACGAGCTATGCATTCAATTCAATCTCCATAGATTACATTTTAGTTGATTTTAGATTCTACTTAGTCGAGAATTGATGTTCATTTTAAGACTATGAATAGTGTTTTGATAAGTGAAATGTTTCTGTGTAATCTGCACTTCAGCTGTAGTAATAACATATATTTTGGGTGTATGGGTAAGTAACATTTTTTTTTCTAAATTTCTCTTTTCTTTCTTTTTT
This sequence comes from Hydrangea macrophylla, assembly GCA_033977485.1. Classification (NCBI taxonomy): domain Eukaryota; kingdom Viridiplantae; phylum Streptophyta; class Magnoliopsida; order Cornales; family Hydrangeaceae; genus Hydrangea; species Hydrangea macrophylla. The sequence continues at coordinate 76,503,737 of CM066985.1, read as the reverse complement.
CTTTTAACTAACAAGGAAGCACATAACTCTTTTATCGGCACTATCTAGCAACACAAAGACGCACCATGTCATTCTGGAGTCGACAATTTCAGCAAGATGATGAAGGCCATGAAACTGGTATCCTTCTAAGAGAGTATAAGAATACCCAGGTTGCCATAGATTTACATCGAAGGCTTCGACCATACAAGAATGTAAACATTATGACTTCGTACCACATAGCCTTTACGAACATGGTACATGCACACAATCTTAGATAGGATTCCCATGTCCTTCCTCAATAGGATTCATCACCCTAGAAAACTACTGTAGACGATGGATTCGTCAATTGCTCATATCTTGGCTGCTGGAGAAAACTTTGTAGATATTTTTCAGGTATGTTATTTCTTTAATACCCCTCACATTTAATTTCATTTTTGTTTAAATTTCTGCATGACTTATTTTTGAATTAATTGCTGAGGGATAGCAATGGGCTTCAAAAATTCTTCGATAGGGATGAGTATCACGGCAATTTGAAAAACGGAGTTCGGGTGAATTTGGAAACTTGCGATGTGATTTTTGTTGATCCACTTCCTCAGCCAGGTATATACCATGATAATGCAAATTATTTAAGAGATTTCACGAATTTGGTAAAATATGTCACGGAGTATCATAACAGTCATTCCCTGCAACTCCTATCTATTACAACAACCTTATTTTTTCTAGGTTATCCAGTGGAATCCTCTATGGGTCAGCAGTAGTATCGAGGCGGTATTATCATTCCTATGGAATAATCTTATTTTATGTGAGCACATATTGTCATGTCGTTGGTATTATCCAAGTCTTTCGTGCGGCACTTAGACTGTCATTTGCTTACTAATAATGCTAAGTCATCCTGACACCCAAGTATGCAAGAGTGTGACAAAGAAAGCACAAGAGAGTTTGAGAGAATGTAGATTGTATTTTACTAGAGAAAATATTACAACTCATGGTGGATACACTTTTTTGGTGGATGCCTTGGCCAAATGAGGCATCCTCTATTTATAGGCTACAAGTCCTACCAACTAATTATGAGAGAAGTATCTAGGGTATGCTCTACAATCTTCCCCAACAACTCTACAACTCTTGGCACATTCCTACATATGTTTAGATATATGTCTTCCGACAACACTTCAAAGGATTCTAGATGCTTCTATTCTATTGTGTAGGATCTTCATAGTTCTATAGGCTTTTAAAGTCTTCTATAAGCCTCCACATCTTTCCTTACTTTTCTATAATATCATAGAACCTTGTAGAATGCTCTAGGTTATTACAAAATTCTCCACAACACTTTAGAGTCTTCCAATCTTTATAGAGTTCTCGCCAACATGTGGAGAGACTATCTCCTGAGTCGAAAGTCATGTGCCTTTTGCTTGGTTAAATGCGCAGTCTGTGACAATATGCTTACTACCATTCTCTAGTATTTGTCACATACTTTAACACATGCATGTATCCTGATTTTAAAGTTTCTTACTGACTTTTATTTATAGCAAATCAAAAGATTTCTAATTCTCAACCCATGAGAATAATTACCACAACTGGCATCTATTAAGGGTACAAGATTTACTCACCTTCATATATTAACAGAATAAAGTTTGTTATTGGAAAAGCAGACAAGTTGCAATTCTTACAATTCATGCTAATAAAATAGATACTTAAATACATGTTCATAATGAAAAAAGGTAAGACCTCTTACAAGGGCATTTATGTAATTTCAACTAAGGCGTATTCTAAACTCAAAATAATGGCCCTCACAACATTCTAAGACTACTAGTCCCGACGACATATTTCTAGGAATTACAGATAATTAACTACGAATTATAGAAGTTAACAATAAATATAAAAAGTGGATCATAATTCAACAAATATACCCAAATATAAATTTATACATGAACTATTTTTTTAATAGGTTCAAAGTACCACAAGAATATTTCTGTATTTTTCTCAAATTTTAGTAATAGCAGAGACAATTAGAATAATAAAATTTTCAATTAAATCAACTACTAAATAGTGATTTGACTAATTATCCATAATGATTTGCAACTTAACTACCAAATTATCAATTGTGTTCATAAATACTGAAATATTACATAAATAATTTAACACAACTTTGTAATTTTATGGAGTCAAAACAAAATATTCTACTATTTTAGAAATGGAAATTGTACCACTAATTAAAATAAATAGCTATAACTATCAATAAATAATGAAAATTTACAAAAAAAAAACATAGAAAATGATTTATAAGGAGTTTACAAAATTGCAGAATGACCAAAACATCCTTTTTAAAAGTTTTGGGGCAACTATGTAATTATACTAAAATATAGGAATTTTATGAAAAATTAAAAACTATAAAATAAATATTTCAGACTGTAATAAACAGAATTACATGTACCATGCTCGAAACCGTGACCAAATCCGATGTCGGTAGACTTCTATACGTCCGTTTAAAATTTTGGAGGTGTAAATGAAATTTTCAAAAATAAAAATCTTGGCAGAATGCATTGTTTGGACAGCCTACTATGTTCAACTTCGAAAGGCCATGACTCTCTCATTCCTTAACCGTTTTAAGCAATTCAAGAGTCTACCTTGTGTGAAATTTCGCATAGAATCCAAATCAAGAGTCGGTTTTACCATATTCAAATCACATAATGTAAAATTACCAATTTACCTTTTGTGCAAGAAAATCAAAAACTGTTTTAAGGGTAGTTGCATAGGTATTTTAGGAGTCTACCTTTAAAAATTCAGATCTTACAAAGGTCGGAGTAAAGAGAAATCTAATTTTTAGTATTCTAGAGCAAACTGGACCATGATCATGTGTTTTTCTAAACCTAATTCAATTAACCAATTAACAACTTCAAAACTGATAAAATAGAAATAAAACAATATAGAATATAATGAAACACTATAGAAAACAATGGGTATGATTTACTCACCAAAACAAGAGAAAGAAAATAATAGAACTTTGAGAATGAAAGCATTTTGAGAGCTCCAATCCTCCTTCTCCTTCTCCACCTTCTTCTTCTTGGATGTAGATTATGTATGTGTGGAATGTGAGTAGGGAGAAAGAGAGTAGGCTAAGGTTAGATTAGGTTTCAGAAACTAAAAACACTAAAATAAATACTAAATCTCGTTTTTTAGTTTTAGGCCTCACAAAAGGCTTCATATGGGCCGAAACACAATTTTAGGTATTTAAAACTCTAGTCCAATGGGTATACATGACCCGGGTATTTAATTTCATTGTTAATTATATCTTTAAAATACATATAGGGCCTGTAAACACTATCCCAAAAATATAAACTGATACCTTATTATATTTTAAAATATAATATTTGTATTAGAAAAATACGGGATATTACAAGCAGAATGCTTGTTTTTCTTGCATAAACTAGTCAACTGAAGGATATGTCCGGTCGACTGAAAACTAAGGGGTCTAGTAAAATGATTAATAGTCCAGTCGGTTGTTTTCCATGTGATAAATAATTTTCTTGTTTAGAAGAGTTTGTTCAAGATGAAGCACTTACAATTGAAAACTCTAAAGCAACCGATGTTAGGTTTTCTACCCTTTCAAAGTTTGTAGGGAGTCTTACCAAGATTATTTCTAATAACAACAAGATTAATAACATAACATGAAGTGCTAGTTGCTTTGGCCCAAAAGTAATGAGGCAAAGAGTGTTCATTCAATAATGTTCTTGCCATCTCTTGAAGTGATTTATTTTTCCTTTGAACAACACCATTTTGTTGAGGAGTTCTTGGTGCCGAAAAATTATGTCCAAAACTATTTTCATCACAAAAATTTGAAATATCTTTATTGTCAAATTCTCTTTCGCTATCACTTCTAAAATTGTTGATGTCATACTCTTTTTCATTTTGAACTCTTTTACAAAATTTTACAAAATTTGGGTAAGTCTCATCTTTATGAGCAAGAAAAATGACCCTTGTAAAGCTTGAGTAATCATCAACAATTACGAATGCATACACTTTGCCACTCATACTTGCTACACGATTAGGACCAAATAAATCCATATGAAGTAATTTAAGGGGTCTACTAGTAGAGATCTCCTTTTTCTTTTTGAAAGAAGTTTTTGTTTGTTTTTCAAGTTGACAAGCATCACAAATCTTATTCTTAACAAATTTCGTTTTTGGTAAACCTTTGACTAAATCATTCTTTGATAAAATTTAGAGAAGATCCATACTAGCATATCCTAATCGTTTATGCCAAACCTAATTAGTTTCACTCAACACGGCAAAGCATTTAACATCTTGAGAAGAGATATCATCAAAATCAATGGTATAAACATTTTCATCTCGATATGCAATAAATAACACTTTATCATCTTTAGCATTCATAATCATGCAATAGTTTGATTCAAATACAACTTTAAAGCCTTTATCACATAATTGACTAATGCTCATCAAATTATGTTTAAGACCATCAACTAGTAACACATTCTCAATAGATGAAGAAGAGTTCTTACCAACTTTACCTATGCCGATAATTTTTCCCTTGGAGTTATCCAATGGTGACATTTCCACCATCCTTGGGAGAGAGAAAGGAGAATTTTGATTTGTCTCCGATCATGTGTCTAGACAACCAATATCCAAGAACCATCTATTCTTGCTTGAGGATTATAAGCATACCTATAAAACAAGCTTAAGTTACCCTCTTTGGTACCTAATATTTGTTGGGTCTACTTTTGTTAGCAAAGGGAGGTGTGGTTCCCTTTTCAATCCAAACCATAGTGGTCTTTCTCATATTTGAGCATTTATAGTTCACATGCCCCTTTCTCACGCAATAATGACAAGTCATATGAGGATTGAAATTTCTTGAAGTGGATCCTTTTGTAAAAATGCTTTGATGAGATTTGTTTGAAGAACTTGAACTAGTAGAAGCATCACTTGAAAAGAAATTATTGTACTTCTTTTCTTTGTAGGTAGGATTGAAACCCAATCTAACTTTATCAAAAACACACCTTTGTTTTTCTAAAAGCATATTTAAATTTTTCTCTCCATGAGTGAATTTTGCTAAAGTTTTAGTCAAGTCTTCAACTTCTTTCTTCAACTCAATATTTTCTTTTTCAAAATCATTTGAAGGAATGCTTCTTGAAGCAAGCATTTCATTTTCTTTTCTTAAAGATTTATTTTGTGATTTTAATTCACTAAGTTCATTTGGGAGTAAAGAAAAATTCTTTTTGAGAGCAAGGTATTTGGTTCCCAAACTTTCCAATTCCTCATGCAATTCATCAAATGCATTTTGAAGTTCATCATAGTTATGAGATTCATTAGAAGAGTCATAGTTAGAATCTACCTCATCACTTTCATGTGCCATGAGAGAAATGTTTGCAACTTCCTCATCACTTTATTCATCTTCGGATGTCTCATTTTCGGAATCATCCCAAGTTGTTACCTTCATTGCATTCTTTGCCTTTTGCTGGATGTTTTTCTTTAATAATGGGCAATCGACTTTGATGTGTCCGGGCTTTTTGCACTTGAAGCAAATGATTGGATCTTTCTTGGCTTCACTTTCCTTTTGTCCTTTTCTTCCAAAGGATTTGTCTCTCCTCAAGAACCTTTTGAGCTTGCGGGTGATCATGGCCATTTCATCATCTTCATCACTATCATCATCTTGGTCATTTGACGCCTTTAGACCAAGGTTATTCTTTTTGTCTTTATTGTCGGAGACGACCAATTCCATTTCATGAGTGATGAGAGATCCCATGAGTTGTTCTATTGAAAGCCTTAAAAGTTCTTTTGCTTCTCAAACCGCCCTAACCTTTGGTTGCCAATGCTTTGAAAGAGACCTAAGAAATTTCTCAATCATCTCTTCGTCAGTCTACCAAAATTTTTCAAACTATTAGTAATAGTAGTAAAGTGAGTAGAGATTTCACTAATAGTTTCATTTGGAAGCATTTTGAACATTTCATACTATTGAACAAGTGGACTAATCACAGACTTCTTGACTTGATTAGTTCCTTCATGTGTGACTTCTAATTAATCCCAAATTTCTTTAGCCGATTCACATGAAGAGATTCTATTTAAGCCACAATATAAGAGATTCATAGACATAGCATTCATTTTGAAGAGCTTCTTGTCACTATCAACATATTCGTCTTCCTTTTTAGGAATGGTTTTGGTGTCTACAATCTTAGTGGGAACATGGGTTCCTTTGACTACGATTTGCCATAAATCGAAGTCTTGAGCAATAATGTAAATTCTCATCCTATTTTTCCAATAAGCATAATTTGTTCCATTAAAGAAAGGAGGTCTTTGGGATGATTGTCCCTCAACATATGTGAGATTGGTATTAGTGTTTGCCATATGATCTTAACTCTAAGATATGTGAAATCAATACAAGAGCCCTTGCTCTGATACCAATTGTTGGCCCAAAAGTAATCCTTAGAGGGAGGGGGGGGGGATGAATAATATTACTAGCAATTAATGACAAATTAAAAACTAAAGCAAGCATAAAGTTAACTATAACAAAAATTAGAGAGAGAGAGAGAGAGAGAGAGAGAGAGAGAGAGAGAGAGAGAGAGAGAGAGAGAGAGAGAGAGAGGGAGAGGAACACTTGCAAACCAAGTTTTTCAAGTGGTTTGACAATCTGCAATCTGCGTCCTACGTCCACCCCTCAAGAACTCCTCTTGAGAATTCCACTAACCAATCTTCTTTGGGTGAAGATTAAACCACTCCTTATAAGTTTTTACTTGAACTCCTTTACACCTCCAATGAAGAAACCCTTCACTTGGAGCAAGGGTTACATCAACCCTCCTTACAACTTCAAGAACATAATAAAGTTTGATTACAACTGAATAACACTCTCTTGTAGAGTAGATAGAAACAATGAATGCTCACAATGAAAGCTCTCAAAGAATTACAAATGAAATCTAGAGCTAGAAGAGTGAATCTCAAAATGATTATGACTTGAATCTTTGATTGCAATAAGTGAGTATTGAATAATAGTAATGAATATCCCAACAACCAATTTGAACTAACTATATATACTCTCTCAAGAAAATCTGAACGTTTAAGGTAGTTGGGAGCATTAAATGCTAAAGCAAAAACAGAGGAAAAGTGCCATTACTGTTTCTGAGCAGTAATCCAGTCAACTGGGCTAGCAGTTCAATCGACTGCACTTTCAAACTTAATGTATTGCGCCATTAAAACAGTCGACTGAAAATGGGTCCGGTCAATTGAAGATGGTGAAGCAGTGTAGCGCCCCAATTTTCTAACAGCACAAAATCGGAACACTATCTGACAAAAATAAAATAAATTACAAGCTTAAACGATAATGTCCATCTAAAACCAAAATAGACATAACTCTGAAATCAAGATAAATTTAAGCCAAAATAAAAACGATACTAACTCTCAAATATCAGTTTCTAAAACAATTGGCATATGCGCCAAACATCCCGAAGGTACAAAATCTCACTAAACTCCAAGGTCTAGAACTCCAAGCTTGCTAATCCCAACATGATCCAAGGCACTACTAGATACAACGATCATAAAAAGAAACCAAAATAATATGTCATGACAAGGCATGAGTACCTCCGTTGAAATAGACCAATACCAAGCCCTTAACTACATTTTTAGTAAAAACTCAAACATGCCAACTATCCGAAATTAAGTTTTACATGTCCATACAACTCTTTATAATTTTCTGAAGTCATTAACTGTTTTTAATACGCTCCAAATAGAAAGAGGTTCTAAACTTCTACAATTATAACTTGATGAGACACAAGACTTTAGTTTCATCCACAAGGTCTAAACCAAGGGATGACAGTTTAGTTTCTCGTACTCATACTAAATATCAACTCTACTTACCTTACGTAGGGGAGGTCTAACCTTCACAAAGTGTTAGCGGACCCACCCTTCTGCAATCAAAGAAGTTAATACAAATTAACATTTTAAATGCTAAATCTGAACGGACTAAAAGTCCTTCCTTACGACTCTATCTCAAGCAACCCAAAACATGAAAGCTCTTCATCATATTTTTGATTAACAGGTATAAGGCTCGAGAATTAAAGATCTTCCCATTCCTAAGACCAAACATGCGGAAAGGAAAAGTTACACAATCTATCCACTCGACCACCTGGATGTAAATTCCAATCTTAAAACTCTAAACGACATTTTCAAGAAAAATATAAAACACGAAAAATGTACAAATATGCTCATTAAGTTGCCAAATGCCTCTTACTATTTTTAAAGAATAAAAAATATGCTGCCTGTGTGGGATAGATTATTCGTGCATCTACAAATAAGTATTTAAATGCAATAGATGACCTCAATTATAATAATATCAAATAAAGAAAATGTCCGGAATAGTACTTTACATTAAATCATCATAGTCTAACATATTCACGTATATCAAACAACATATTCAACAATACGAATATCGTGACAAGACATAAGTTCCATTATCTCTTCTAACAAGAGACTCCTGTAGTTAGTTTCCTATTCACGATCAATATATAACAAACCATTATCATATCCATGAACAACAAAAATATTGTACAATACTGTGATAAGACATAAGTTCCATCATTCCTTCCAACAAGAGACTCAAGCAGTTAGTTTCTTATTCACAATTTTCAAAGCATATAAATATAACTTTGTAGTAGGCTACCCTGCAAAAGTGTGGGTGTGGCCTGCCACCCTGTTCCAAGAAACGTGTTAGAACATTACACCATAAAATCGCATGCAATTTTTAGTTTGTACCAAATCCACACTTACTACCACAATTGCACCTCACATCGTACCGAAACCTACATACCCATAGGTCCCCCTCATACCCTAGCCACTTCTCCGGGTTTGACACTTATTCCAATCGGACGTATCGAGTGTGATCCAATCTTGAATAGCTACGACGTATGAGAAAATAATAATAAGCCACTATTCGGCTAAAATGCGCATAAGATCCAACGTCACATATTGAGACGAGATAAAACACCACTATTCGGTGAACAAAACAAAAAGGGCATCAACCCAAACCCATTCCTCAAGGCATGCACCTCTGATTGGACATTAGTACCACTTGCCGCAAGACATAAGGGTTAGTTTCTCTGTAAGCAGTGGATTTAAATAAAAACAAAAGTGTTGTGGCGGTGACTTTGGATTTTTCTTTTAGATTCATTTCATAATATAACTGAAATAACAATCAGATGAATATATCCATATCACATATTCATACCAATTTCATATCCATCATTGGATAAAGCAAGTAATGTAAATTCCATATACAATATAAACGGATTCATAACTCTCCACCATATGAGATTACCACGTGGATTAACATTATCCATATCACATATTCATTACCATTCCATATCCATCATTTAGATAAATCAAATATTGTCAATTTCATAAACAGTATCAAATTCTCAAGTCTCCACCATAGGAGAGTAATACATCAATTATAAAATCCGTATTGAATCTCAATGATTCATATTCCTCAATATATGGGAATAAAACCCAAAATTTCCATTAGCCAGTGAAATGTTTAAACCTTAATTTCCAAATTCCAATCATTAGCTAGAATGAGACTCGTACTCATAGTTCCATATAAAATTCTTAGCCATACAAGATTAACACGGCAATTATTATTGCACAGAATACAACTTTACTCACATCAACAATCATCATACATTATGATATGATTTTACTCACATTTCTTTATAGCAAATCAAAAGAATCCTAATTCTCAACCTATGAGAATAATTACCACAACTGGCATCTATTAAGGGTACAAGATTTACTCACCTTCATATATTAACAGAATAAAGTTTGTTATTGGAAAAGCAGACAAGTTGGATTCTTACAATTCATGCTAATAAAATAGATACTTAAATACATGTTCACAATGAAAAAAGGTAAGACAATGATTCATGCTCTTACAAGGGCATTTTTGTAATTTCAGCTAAGGTGTATTCTAAACTCAAAATAATTTCATTGTTAACTATATCTTTAAATCCATATAGGGCCTGTAAACACTGTCCCAAAAATATAAACTAATACCTTATTATATTTTAAAATATAATATTAGTATTAGAAAAATACGGGATATTACAAGCAGAATGCTTGTTTTTCTTGCAGAAACCAGTCAACTAAAGGATATGTCCGGTCAACTAAAAACTAAATGGTCTAGTCAACTGAATAATAGTCCAGTCGATTGTTTTCCATGTGATAAACAATTTTCTTGTTTAGAAGAGTTTGTTCAATTTTAAGCCCTCGTCTTTGAGATTCAACCAAACTAACTTTACATAAAGTCCTATAAGAACAATACAAAATAGAATTAATCTTCCACAAGACTTCCATGAAATATCTGTCATCATTATAAGGCTCTTTTTGGACAGCACACTAAATGGAATCATAAGTACTCGACTTAGTAGTTTGTTAATCATCAAATTTACTTAAGGTAGAACCCTTGGGACTAGCAGGTTGTATTCGGGTTGTGCCCATATTTAACCTAACTCATCAGTGACCCCCCTTACCCACCTGTTCCCGCCCATTTACCAGGCAGACTATATAGTTTAACCATTAGTTACACATATGCACATGCCAGCATATAGAAATGCTTATATTTGCTTGTAAATAAACTTTATCCACCTACACATATTTCATCTCATTTACTTCTGTTTTGGATTTTGTAGGACATCAAAGCTGAAGAACACATGGGCGCAACCCAATAAAATCTTAATTTGCCTACAGATCATTCATTTGTCTATAGACAAGCAATTTTGCAATCAAATTAAATCTAGATTGGATGGTTCAGTTACACTAGAAAAATTTATCACGTGATTGGCAACATCATGTGTGCTTTGATAATTGAAGCACCGCTTTCATGGATTGGTCCGTTCTTTCTTTTTTTTTTTTTCCTAAGCTTTGAGGTTATATTAATTTTTAGTGAATTTGAAAACAAACGCATGCATTTGGTTGTGCACTTGTATATATATATATATGTATGATATATTCATAAATATATGGTAATATCATTGCCCATGATGTCTTTTTATTTCTACCTATTGATTTGTATTTTTTTTTCTTTTTCCAAAATTATCACAACAAAATTTTAGAGTCTCTTCAAAATATTTTGAGTTTTTAATATTTAAATCTCCATCACTTTAATACAAATGGTAAGTGTAAATTGAACTCCACTTCTGTTAAACATACGAAATCTATCCAAAGAGTATCTCTAGACTTCAGATACTAAGTTAAGATGAATCATCAATTTTTTTTCCCTTAAGATCATAATTTATTTCCGAACTTAATCAACCATGGTACAGCCCATGTATAGCACAAATTCTTGACTAATTCGTAAAACAAATTTAAGAACCCTGGCATTACTGCTGTTACTCTTATTAGAGGGAAAAAAAGGCAGATGAAGAACGACAAAGAACCAAAGGAATAGTTGGACAAAAGCTTAACATTATTAAAGTAAAAGGTCAATTATTCTTTCGGTGTAGCTTGTTGGGCAGCCATAAGCTATCAAATTCTAATCAACCAAAACACCGTTATAGCACACTCAAGTTCGTATTCTGGGTGCTCCCCAAAAACAACTAATCTTAATCTCAGTTTCTAACATATACCCAAATGCTACATTAGTGTAATGAATTAAAAGATTCTTATTAATTCAAAGCTTAACTTCTTTTCTAGAAAAAAATAATAATTGAAAGAGATACAGAGAAATATCTAATCCACTATCAACCAAGACACTAGAAATTAAAGGGACAAATCCATGAAATTAACAAGTTTTTTATGTCTTTGCTTTGAATACAACTTCATTTCCAATGAATTTTAGGACAAATTTCAGTAAATATTCACCACTAATTGACTTATTAAGTTACGTAAACTATCATAGTTGACAATTTTATAAGTCAAACAAACATTTTAATAGGTACCATCAACCTTGCTGAAATCTAACCAGTTTGGGAAAGGCCTAAGTCGAAATTCTCACCTTGAAAACATAAAATGGACTTGACCATCAAACTTCTGTGAGACCTTCTTACCTTGGAAAGCCCTAAGCATCTCTATTCACCAGACTTCTCTGAGATTGGGAGCACAACAAAGAGAGAAATAAGTTTTAAGTCAGGAAAAAATGGAAATACAAATAAGGAAAAGTCATGGCATCTATGTTTGGTCACCGAGTAAAGGTAGGGAGAAAATTTAGGGTGTTCAATCATTCAATGGATTCAATCATTTTGGACCATACACTACATTAAGATCCAGTTGCATCTCAAGTAATACCAGTTACAACAGTGGGCTATATTGCTTGCATCAAAAAATAAAATGGAAAATGAAAAATGGCACAAAAACACCAAACTAATGTGTCAAAAAAATAAAAAACTAAAGTAATGCATGCCCAACAAAGCATCTAGATACGACAAATTTGATATTGAAAATGGAACTATACTACCTTTCTTGACAAATTAGTTAGATGAGAGACTCTTGAGCCTACCTTTCTTGGCAAATTTGTTAGGTGAGATACTTTACCAACCCAAACAGAAATGTCCACAATTTTAAATCAACCCAAATAAATACAGAGATTGACTTCTAAATAAATGCAGAAGTAGTTCAAAGAGATTGACTTACAAAGGAAAGGATTTGATCAAAAGTGACTTACAATACAAAGATTGGTAACCTTTAATCTTGTGGAAAGAAGAAAACAAAAAAACAAAACATAAAATATCAGATAAGCATTCAAAACACACATACAGTGACACACACACAACTTTAAGTGTACAATAAGAGATCGATCTAGAGTTTCTGTAAGAATATCCACAAGCAAAAAAAAACCCAAATCTAACTGAAAATAAATTAGTAACACAACACCTAGAGAGAGAGAGAGAAAAAACCACACCCAAGCTTGAAATAAAACTCAAATTGCAGTTGAAATCTGAAGGGAGGGGGGAAGGGAGGAAGAGTGGCGGTGGAGAATGTCGATGATGGTGATGTTGATACCCGACGATGGTGGGTGGAGGCGTTGTCAGGCGGCGGTGGGACTGAGAGACAGAGAGAGAGAGAGAGAGAGAGAGAGAGAGAGAGAGAGTAGTGGTTGGTGTCAGCGAAGGGCTCATATCTTGAGAGAGTGGTATTTTGGGTTTAGGGTTTTCTGGGGAGACAGAGGGAGAGAGAGAGAAATGATGATTTGGGTGTGAAGGATTTTTTTTAAGTCAACGATTTGGCGGAGATGTTTTGGAGGGAACATTTTGGGGGTTTATTTGGCACGATTAATTTTCCAATTGGCGCTGTTTGAATCAGTTCCAAATTTGGCACTCTAAGTAACAGCGCCAATTTGGCCTAAAATCGTGCCAAAATTTGCACTGTTTTAACAGTGCCAGATGAAATTCGCGAAAGGGTGCCAATTTGGGCTTTTTGGTGTAGTGTCACAAAAAGTCAAAATTAACTATAACGTACTGATCAGGTTCTATTCTCCTCCATACCACGTCTAGACTTCACAACAATATTAGTTATTTACAAATCAGTCCTCGGCTCTTTACAGAATCAAAGTAAATATCATAGTTTATTTATAATTTTTTACAATTATATGGTAACAGTCACATATAATTGTTGGTCACTTATTGTTTTTAAAAGCATGATTTTACTCTTAACAAACTAAAAGAAAAAATAAATGAAGAAAAACTATATGCATATATATGCAAGAAAATTTGATGAAATTTACCCACTGATATGCACAATTATGCTGATAAACGATTGGGGAGATTAGTGGCGTTCCATTTTTGTACCTAAAATGCGTGACAGTGCATAGCATGTGAGTGCAATCCATCACTTTAATTACAAATGTAGGCATTTGGACCGTATTGTATCTATTTAAAAACTTTGAAGACCATATACATCGAAAACCCCAGGTTTTCTCTCCCTTCTCTCTAACTTCCGTGCTCTCCTTGTGACTGCCCCTTAGGGCTCTCCCATCCATCATGGTAGAGCCCTTAACCTTTTTCTTTGCTAATTTTTGTTGCTCTCGATAATATGTCCCATCTTGTGAGAGAGTTTATCTCTCTTATTGGGGGTTCCGTCCCTCCTTGTTGGGGGGGTTTTGTCCCTCCTTGTTGAGGGTTTGCTTTGTTTTTTGTTTCGTTTGGGTACTACACCGATGAGGAGGTCAATATGTTACATTAGGTATTACATCGATGAGCAAAAATATGACATAAGAAAACCATGAAGTCATAAGGCATATGATTCAATCAATTTCCTATAACACTATTTAATTGGAATTCTGAAGACTTTACAATTCTTCTCAAAATGCTATTTTACGAAGAAAATACTCTTTTCTACAAACATAAGATGGGAAATATATCTCCTAAGCCAAATGAGTACAACCAGCTAAGCAAAATAAAAATTTATTAAATAAGGGTATTAAGCCAAATGAGTACAACCAAAATGAGAGACCAAGATCTATAAATGAGCCCAACACAACCATAGATCAAAACCTAGAAAATCATTTTTTTAAAAATTAAAATAAAAAATTGCTATTAAAAACCAAACAAATCAAAACACCAACTCAATACTTGGTATTGCACAAAATGTGTCCTACATAGTATATCACAATTCTAGGAACTATTTCGGACTTCTTATTTATCCTTGGGAGTAATACAATCCCATTGTTATGCCTTTCCTATTCATAGAAAAAAAATGACATGTATGAAGGTGTATATGCAAACTACAAAATTTTAGTTTGGTACTCATATACCCTAATTGTCCTCGCACGGTCAATCATTTCACTCTTTCAATAGAATTAACATCTTTATATTAGAATTTCTTGGCATCTCACGGGTTACAAGCTAGTATTTATATGTGTTGAAGTTCGATATACATTGTTGGGTCTATCCTCTAACAGCTTAAGCTTTTGGAGTAGTTGGTAACTTAACATGGTATCAGAGCCTTGTTTGTGGGAGGTCCTGGGTGCGACTCTCCTTCCCCGCTTTGTTGTGCATATTTGCACTTTGTTATTGGTCTCCACTACGATGGAGTTCGGTTTGTTTGCTCTCCACGTGCAAGTTGGGGTTGCACGTGAGGGAAGGTGTTGAAACTTGATATACATTGTTGGGCCCATTCTCTAGCAGCTTAAGTTTTTGGAGTAGTTGGTAACTTAACAATATGTAATAAACTCCATATAGTCTGCATATAATAATAAAAAAACTCTCATTCAACCTTCATACAAACGTCTCTGTCATCCTCTGAAGCTCAAAAACATAGATAAACTCCATACCCAGCTGTCACACTATATTACCCGTTTACCCGAGTCCCTCACATAGGTATTAATTCATAGACGAGACTAAACCTTAGTCTACACAGATATTCACTTAAGGATAACATTCTTCGGCCATTCCCTCATCTTCTCCAGCCAACACTAGGAATGCAAATGTACGGAGACCACACGGGCAACATCCAGTGCTTCCTCCTGATCGTCCAAAGCCCCGGGTAATTTCTACCTAGCTAGATGAGATTTTTTTTTAATGCAATTCTTTAGATTGTATGCTTAATTAATTTTTTTGTGCATATAGATAATTAATAATCACGAGCTATGCATTCAATTCAATCTCCATAGATTACACTTTAGTTGATTTTAGATTCTACTTAGTCGAGAATTGATGTTCATTTTGAGACTATGAATAGTGTTTTGATAAGTGAAATGTTTCTGTGTAATCTGCACTTCAGCTGTAGTAATAACATATATTTTGGGTGTATGGGTAAGTAACATTTTTTTTTCTAAATTTCTCTTTTCTTTCTTTTTTCTTTTAACTAACAAGGAAGCACATAACTCTTTTATCGGCACTATCTAGCAACACAAAGACGCACCATGTCATTCTGGAGTCGACAATTTCAGCAAGATGATGAAGGCCATGAAACTGGTATCCTTCTAAGAGAGTATAAGAATACCCAGGTTGCCATAGATTTACATCGAAGGCTTCGACCATACAAGAATGTAAACATTATGACTTCGTACCACATAGCCTTTACGAACATGGTACATGCACACAATCTTAGATAGGATTCCCATGTCCTTCCTCAATAGGATTCATCACCCTAGAAAACTACTGTAGACGATGGATTCGTCAATTGCTCATATCTTGGCTGCTGGAGAAAACTTTGTAGATATTTTTCAGGTATGTTATTTCTTTAATACCCCTCACATTTAATTTCATTTTTGTTTAAATTTCTGCATGACTTATTTTTGAATTAATTGCTGAGGGATAGCAATGGGCTTCAAAAATTCTTCGATAGGGATGAGTATCACGGCAATTTGAAAAACGGAGTTCGGGTGAATTTGGAAACTTGCGATGTGATTTTTGTTGATCCACTTCCTCAGCCAGGTATATACCATGATAATGCAAATTATTTAGGAGATTTCACGAATTTGGTAAAATATGTCACGGAGTATCATAACAGTCATTCCCTGCAACTCCTATCTATTACAACAACCTTATTTTTTCTAGGTTATCCAGTGGAATCCTCTATGGGTCAGCAGTAGTATCGAGGCGATATTATCATTCCTATGGAATAATCTTATTTTATGTGAGCACATATTGTCATGTCGTTGGTATTATCCAAGTCTTTCGTGCGGCACTTAGACTGTCATTTGCTTACTAATAATGCTAAGTCATCCTGACACCCAAGTATGCAAGAGTGTGACAAAGAAAGCACAAGAGAGTTTGAGAGAATGTAGATTGTATTTTACTAGAGAAAATATTACAACTCATGGTGGATACACTTTTTTGGTGGATGCCTTGGCCAAATGAGGCATCCTCTATTTATAGGCTACAAGTCCTACCAACTAATTATGAGAGAAGTATCTAGGGTATGCTCTACAATCTTCCCCAACAACTCTACAACTCTTGGCACATTCCTACATATGTTTAGATATATGTCTTCCGACAACACTTCAAAGGATTCTAGATGCTTCTATTCTATTGTGTAGGATCTTCATAGTTCTATAGGCTTTTAAAGTCTTCTATAAGCCTCCACATCTTTCCTTACTTTTCTATAATATCATAGAATCTTGTAGAATGCTCTAGGTTATTACAAAATTCTCCACAACACTTTAGAGTCTTCCAATCTTTATAGAGTTCTCGCCACAATGTGGAGAGACTATCTCCTGAGTCGAAGGTCACGTGCCTTTTGCTCGGTGAAATGCGCAGTCTGTGACAATATGCTTACTACCATTCTCTAGTATTTGTCACATACTTTAACACATGTATGTATCCTGATTTTAAAGTTTCTTACTGACTTTTATTTATAGCAAATCAAAAGATTTCTAATTCTCAACCCATGAGAATAATTACCACAACTGGCATCTATTAAGGGTACAAGATTTACTCACCTTCATATATTAACAGAATAAAGTTTGTTATTGGAAAAGCAGACAAGTTGCAATTCTTACAATTCATGCTAATAAAATAGATACTTAAATACATGTTCATAATGAAAAAAGGTAAGACCTCTTACAAGGGCATTTATGTAATTTCAACTAAGGCGTATTCTAAACTCAAAATAATGGTCCTCACAACATTCTAAGACTACTAGTCCCGACGACATATTTCTAGGAATTACAGATAATTAACTACGAATTATAGAAGTTAACAATAAATATAAAAAGTGGATCATGATTCAACAAATATACCCAAATATAAATTTATACATGAACTATTTTTTTAATAGGTTCAAAGTACCACAAGAATATTTCTGTATTTTTCTCAAATTTTAGAAATAGCAGAGACAATTAGAATAATAAAATTTTCAATTAAATCAACTACTAAAAAATAGTGATTTGACTAATTATCCATAATGATTTGCAACTTAACTACCAAATTATCAATTGTGTTCATAAATACTGAAATATTACATAAATAATTTAACACAACTTTGTAATTTTATGGAGTCAAAACAAAATATTCTACTATTTTAGAAATGGAAATTGTACCACTAATTAAAATAAATAGCTATAACTATCAATAAATAATGAAAATTTACAAAAAAAAAAACATAGAAAATGATTTATAAGGAGTTTACAAAATTGCAGAATGACCAAAACATCCTTTTTAAAAGTTTTGGGGCAACTATGTAATTATACTAAAATATAGGAATTTTATGAAAAATTAAAAACTGTAAAATAAATATTTCAGACTGTAATAAACAGAATTACATGTACCATGCTCGAAACCGTGACCAAATCCGATGTCGGTAGACTTCTATACGTCCGTTTAAAATTTTGGAGGTGTAAATGAAATTTTCAAAAATAAAAATCTTGGCAGAATGCACTGTTTGGACAGCCTACTATGTTCATCTTCGAAAGGCCATGACTCTCTCATTCCTTAACCGTTTTAAGCAATTCAAGAGTCTACCTTGTGTGAAATTTCGCATAGAATCCAAATCAAGAGTCGGTTTTACCATATTCAAATCACATAATGTAAAATTTCCAATTTACCTTTTGTGCAAGAAAATCAAAAACTGTTTTAAGGGTAGTTGCATAGGTATTTTAGGAGTCTACCTTTAAAAATTCAGATCTTACAAAGGTCGGAGTAAAGAGAAATCTAATTTTTAGTATTCTAGAGCAAACTGGACCATGATCATGTGTTTTTCTAAACCTAATTCAATTAATCAATTAACAACTTCAAAACTGATAAAATAGAAATAAAACAATATAGAATATAATGAAACACTATAGAAAACAATGGGTATGATTTACTCACCAAAACAAGAGAAAGAAAATAATAGAACTTTGAGAATGAAAGCATTTTGAGAGCTCCAATCCTCCTTCTCCTTCTCCACCTTCTTCTTCTTGGATGTAGATTATGTATGTGTGGAATGTGAGTAGGGAGAAAGAGAGTAGGCTAAGGTTAGATTAGGTTTCAGAAACTAAAAACACTAAAATAAATACTAAATCTCGTTTTTTAGTTTTAGGCCTCACAAAAGGCTTCATATGGGCCGAAACACAATTTTAGGTATTTAAAACTCTAGTCCAATGGGTATACATGACCCGGGTATTTAATTTCATTGTTAATTATATCTTTAAAATACATATAGGGCCTGTAAACACTATCCCAAAAATATAAACTGATACCTTATTATATTTTAAAATATAATATTTGTATTAGAAAAATACGGGATATTACAAGCAGAATGCTTGTTTTTCTTGCTTAAACTAGTCAACTGAAGGATATGTCCGGTCGACTGAAAACTAAGGGGTCTAGTAAACTGATTAATAGTCCAGTCGGTTGTTTTCCATGTGATAAATAATTTTCTTGTTTAGAAGAGTTTGTTCAATTTTAAGCCCTTGTCATTGAGATTCAACCATACTAACTTTACATAAAGCCCTATAAGAACGATACAAGATACAAATAATCTTCCACAAGACTTCCATGAAATATCCATCATCATTATAAGGCTCTGTTTGGGCAGCACACTAAATGGAATCATAAGTACTAAACTTAATAGTTTGTTAATCATCAAACTTACTTAAGGTAGAACCCTTGGGACTAACAGGTTGTATTCGGGTTGTGCCCATATTTAACCCAACCCATCAGTGACCCACCTTACCTACCTGTTCCCGCCCATTTGCCAGGCAGACTAGGTAGTTTAACCATTGGTTACACATATGCACATGCCAGCATATAGAAATGCTTACATTTGTTTGTAAATAAACTTTATCCACCTACACATATTTCATCTCATTTACTTCTGTTTTGGATTTTGTAGGACATCAAAGCTGAAGTACACATGGGCGCAACCCAATAAAATCTTAATTTGCCTACAGATCATTCATTTGTCTATAGACAAGCAATTTTGCAATCTAATTAAATCTAGATTGGATGGTTCAGTTACACTAGGAAAATTTATCACGTGATTGGCAACTTCATGTGTGCTTTGATAATTGAAGCTCCGCTTTCATGGATTGGTCCGTTCTTTCTTCTTTTTTTTTTTCCTAAGATGTGAGGTTATATTAATTTTTTGTGAATTTGAAAACAAACGCATGTATTTGGTTGTGCACTTGTGTATATATATATATGTATTATGTATTCATAAATATATGGTAATATCATTGCCCATGATGTCTTTTTATTTCTACCTATTGATTTGTATTTTTTTTTCTTTTTCCAAAATTATAACAGCAAAATTTTAGAGTCTCTTCAAAATATTTTGAGTTTTTAATATTTAAATCTCCATCACTTTAATACAAATGGTAAGTGTAAATTGAACTCCACTTCTGTTAAACATACGATATCTATCCAAAGAGTATCTCTAGACTTCAGATACTAAGTTAAGATGAATCATCAATTTTTTTTCCCTTAAGATCATAATTTATTTCCGAACTTAATCAACCATGGTACAGCCCATGTATAGCACAAATTCTTGACTAATTCGTAAAACAAATTTAAGAACCCTGGCATTACTGCCGTTACTCTTATTAGAGGGAAAAAAAAGGCAGATGAAGAACGACAAAGAACCAAAGGAATAGTTGGACAAAAGCTTAACATTATTAAAGTAAAAGGTCAATTATTCTTTCGGTGTAGCTTGTTGGGCAGCCATAAGCTATCAAATTCTAATCAACCAAAACACCGTTATAGCACACTCAAGTTTGTATTCTGGGTGCTCCCCAAAAACAACTAATCTTAATCTCAGTTTCTAACATATACCCAAATGCTACATTAGTGTAATCAATTAAAAGATTCTTATTAATTCAAAGCTTAACTTCTTTTCTAGAAAAAAATAATAATTGAAAGAGATACAGAGAAATATCTAATCCACTATCAACCAAGACACTAGAAATTAAAGGGACAAATCCATGAAATTAACAAATAGAAATGAGGATGCAAAAGCAATCAACCTTTTTATGTCTTTGCTTTGAATACAACTTCATTTCCAATGAATTTTAGGACAAATTTCAGTAAATATTCACCACTAATTGACTTATTAAGTTACGTAAACTATCATAGTTGACAATTTTATAAGTCAAACAAACATTTTAATAGGTGCCATCAACCTTGCTGAAATCTAATCAGTTTGGGAAAGGCCTAAGTCAAAATTCTCACCTTGAAAACATAACAATGGACTTGACCATCAAACTTCTTTGAGACCTTCTTACCTTGGAAAGCCCTAAACATCTCTATTCACCAGACTTCTCTGAGATTGGGAGCACAACAAAGAGAGAAATAAGTTTTAAGTCAGGAAAAAATGGAAATACAAATAAGGAAAAGTCATGGCATCTATGTTTGGTCACCGAGTAAAGGTAGGGAGAAAATTTAGGGTGTTCAATCATTCAATGGATTCAATCATTTTGGACCATACACAACATTAAGATCCAGTTGCATCTCAAGTAATACCAGTTACAACAGTGGGCTATATTGCTTGCATCAAAAAATAAAATGGAAAATGAAAAATGGTTATAGCACACTCAAGTTCGTATTCTGGGTGTGGGTGCTCCCCAAAAATAACTAATCATAATCTCAGTTTCTAACGGATACCCAAATGCTACATTGGTGTAATCAATTAAAAGATTCTTATTAATTCAAAGCTTAACTTCTTTTCTAGAAAAAAATAATAATTAAAAGAGATGCAGAGAAATATCTAATCCACTATCAACCAAGACACTAGAAATTAAAGGGACAAATCCATGAAATTGACAAATAGAAATGAGGATGCAAAAGCAATCAGCCTTTTTATGTCTTTGCTTTGAATACAACTTCATTACCAATGAATTTTAGGACAAATTTCAGTAAATATTCACCACTAATTGACTTATTAAGTTACGTAAACTATCATAGTTGACAATTTTATAAGTCAAACAAAGAGAAAAATAAGTTTTAAGTCTGGAAAAAATGGAAATACAAATAAGGAAAAGTCATGGCATCTATGTTTGGTCACCGGGTAAAGGTAGGGAGAAAATTTAGGGTGTTCAATCATTCATTGGATTCAATCATTTTGGACCATACCACTACATTAAGATCCAGTTACATCTCAAGTGATAACAGTTACAACAGTGGGCTATATTGCTTCCATCAAAAAATAAAATGGAAAATGAAAAATGGCACAAAAACACCAAACTAATGTGTCAAAAAACAAAAAAACCAAAGTAATGTATGCCCAACAAAGCATATAGATACGACAAATTTGATATTGAAAATGGAACTATACTACCTTTCTTGACAAATTAGTTAGATGAGAGACTCTTGAGACTACCTTTCTTGACAAATTTGTTAGGTGAGATACTTTACCAACCCAAACAGAAATGTCCACAATTTTAAATCAGCCCAAATAAATACAGAGATTGACTTCTAAATAAATGCAGAAGTAGTTCAAAGAGATTGACTTACAAAGGAAAGGATTTGATTAGAATTGACTTACAATACAGAGATTGGTAACCTTTAATCCTTTGGAAAGAAGAAAACAAAAAACAAAACACAAAATATCAGATAAGCATTCACAACACACATACAGTGACACACACACAACTTTAAGTGTACAATAAGAGATCGATCTAGAGTTTCTGTAAGAATATCCACAAGAAAAAAAAAACCCAAATCTAACTGAAAATAAATTAGTAACACAACACCTAGAGAGAGAGAGAGAGAGAGAGACAAAAAACCACACCCAAGCTTGAAATAAAACTCAAATTGCGGTTGAAATCTGGAGGGAGGGGGAAGGGAAGAAGAGTGGTGGTGGAGAATGTCGATGATGGTGATGTTGATGGCCGACGATGGTGGGTGGAGGCGTTGTCAGACGGCGGTGGGACTGAGAGAAACGAAGAGAGAGAGAGAGAGAGAGAGAGAGAGAGAGAGAGAGAGAGAGAGTAGTGGTTGGTGTCAGCGAAGGGTTCAGATCTTGAGAGAGTGGTATTTTGGGGATAGGGTTTTCTGGGGAGACAGAGGGAGAGAGAGAGAAATGACAATTTGGGTGTGAGGGATTTTTTTTAAGTCAACGATTTGGCGGAGATGTTTTGGAGGGAACATTTTGGGGGTTTATTTGGCACGATTAATTTTCTAATTGGCACTGTTTGAAACAGTTCCAGATTTGGCATTGTAAGTAACAGCGCCAAATTGGCCTAAAATCATGCCAAATTTTGGCACTATTTAAAACAGTGCCAGATGAAATTCACGAAAGGGTGCCAATTTGGGCTTTTTGGTGTAGTGTCACAAAAAGTCAAAATTAACTATAACGTACTGATCAATGTCCATTCTCCTCCACATCTAGACTTCACAATAATATTAGTTATTTACAAATCAGTCCTCGGCTCTTTACAGAATCAAAGTGACTATCATAATTTATTTATAATTTTTTTACAATTATATGGTAACAGTCACATATAATTGTTGGTCACTTATTGTCTTTAAAAGCATGATTTTACTCTTAACAAACTAAAAGAAAAAATAAATGAAGAAAAACTATATGCATATATATGCAAGAAAATTTGATGAAATTTACCCACTGATATGCACAATTATGCTGATAAACGATTGGGGAGATTAGTGGCGTTCCATTTTTGTACCTAAAATGCGTGACAGTGCATAGCATGTGAGTACAATCCATCACTTTAATTACAAAAATAGGCATTTGGACCGTATTGTATCTATTTAAAAACTTTAAAGACCATATACATCGAAACTAGGTTTTCTCTCCCTTCTCTCTAACTTCCGTGATCTCCTTGTGACTACCCCTTAGGGCTCTCCCATCCATCATGGTAGAGCCCTTAACCTTTTTCTTTGCTAATTTTTGTTGCTCTCAATAATATGTCCCATCTTTTGAGGGGGTTTGTCTTTCTTATTGGGGGTTCCATCCCTCCTTGTTGGGGGGTTTTGTCCCTCCTTGTTGAGGGTTTGCTTTATTTTTTCTTTGGTTTGGGTATTACACCGATGAGGGGGTCAATATGTTACATTATGTATTACACCGATGAGCAAAAATATGATATAAGAAAACCATGAAGTCATAAGGCATATGATTCAATCAATTTCCTCTGCCACTATTTAATTGGAATTCTGAAGACTTTACCATTCTTCTCAAAATGTTATTTTACGAAGAAAATACTCTTTTCTACAAAGATAAGATGGGAAATATATCTCCTTTGCCTTATTAATGTCGCTCTATGTAGTGATTTGAGAGTTACCCAAAAAGAAAGAATTGGATTTATTTGGAACTCTATGTAAGGCCTTTCATTTTATTAACCCACTACTGAAATGAAAAGAAGTTCGACATCGCCCTTTTGAACATGATCTCTGATGAAATGATGTCTGGTCTCAATGTGCTTAGTTCTAGAGTGTTGAATGGGATTCTTAGATAGACTTATCGTACTAGTGTTATCACATCTAAGAGGGATGTGATCAAAGTGAAGTCCAAAGTCTTCTAATTGTTGTTTCATATAGAGAACTTGTGCACAACAACTACCGGAGGCTACATATTCGGCTTCCGCCATGGACAAAGCTACAGAATTTTGTTTCTTACTAAACCAAGAGACTAGGGAGTGTCCTAAAAAGTGACATGTGCCACTTGTGCTCTTGCGATCCACTTTGCAATCAACAAAGTTTGCATCCGAATAGCTAACTAAGTCAAAGGGAGTGTTCTTAGGATACCATAAACCTAAGTTAATTGTGCCTAACAAGTATCTAAAAATGCGGTTAACGGCTACAACATGCGACTCTCTAGGTGAGGATTGAAATCTAGGACAAAGACATACACTAAACATTATATCCGATCTACTAGATGTGAGATAAAGCAAACTGCCTATCATGCCATGAAAATTTTTTGTATTAACAAGTTTTCCGGATTCATCATTGTCAAGCTTGAGAGATGAGCTCATGGGAGTTGCAATAGGTTTGCAATTTTTAAAACCAAATCTTTTCAACAAATCTTTAATGTACTTGGATTAGTTTATGAAAATGCCATCTTTATGTTGTTTGATATGTAAACCAAGAAAGATATTTAGTTCTCCCATCATGCTCATTTCAAATTCATCTTGCATACATTTTGCAAATTCCTCACACATTTTTTCATTTGTAGCACCAAAGATGATATCATCCACATAGATTTGAACAAGTAGTATATCATTGTGTGAATGTTTAGTAAAAAGAGAGGTGCCAGTTTTTCCTCGAGTAAATCAAAGATCAAGCAAACATTTGCTAAGACGATCATACCAAGCACGAGGAGCTTGTTTTATACCATATAAAGCCTGTAAAGTTTAAAGGCATGATTGGAAAATTGTGAACTTTCAAATCTATGAGGTTGCTTGACATAGATTTCTTCCACTATAAAACCATTTAAAAAGGCGCTTTTTACATCTATTTGAAAAAGTTTGAAATCTTTGTGGCAAGCAAAAACAAGTAACATTCTAATGGCTTATAATCTTGCTATGGGAGTATAGGTTTCTTCATAGTCTATTCCTTCTTCTTTGTTATACCCTTGGGCTACCAATCTAGCTTTATTTCTAACCACAACTCCGGATTCGTCCTTCTTATTCCTAAACACCCATTTGGTTCCTATGACGGAATGATCATTGGGTCTAGGAACTAAAGTCCAAACTTTGTTTCTCTCAAATTGGTTCAACTCTTCTTGCATAGCCATAATCTAACTATCATCTTGCTCGGCTTACTCTATATTTTTAGGTTCTATTTGAGATAGGAATGCTAAGTTGTTGCAAATGTTTCTTAGAAAGGATCTAGTAGCAATTCCTTGACCGGGGTCACCTATGATTTGATCTATGGGGTGACTAGGAACGGTCTTCCAATCTCTAGGGAGGTCATCTCTAATGTTATCCCTAGGATGTTCTAGAGGAATAGAGAAATCTTCCTTAGGCTTTTCTAAAGGTAAAGAGTTTGAAGTACTAGCTCTATCAAGACTTTCTACAACATCATCATCATCATCTTTTCTTCTAAAGGGATTTGCCTTATCAAAAACTACATGCATGGACTCTTCTACAACTAAGGTCTTCTTATTAAAAACTCTATATGCCTTCCTTATTTGTGAATAACCTAAGAAGATACTCTCATCCGACTTAGCGTCAAACTTACCTAAGTTATCGTTATTGTTCAAGATGAAGCACTTACAATCAAAAACTCTAAAGCAACCGATGTTAGGTTTTCTACCCTTCCAAAGTTTATAGGGAGTCTTACCAAGATTATTTCTAATAACAACAAGATTAATAACATAACATGAAGTGCTAGTTGCTTTGGCCCAAAAGTAATGAGGCAAAGAGTGTTCATTCAATAATGTTCTTGCCATCTCTTGAAGTGATTTATTTTTCCTTTGAACAACACCATTTTGTTAAGGAGTTCTTGGTGCTGAAAAATTATGTCCAAAACTATTTTCATCACAAAAATTTGAAATATCTTTATTGTCAAATTCTCTTTCTCTATCACTTCTAAAATTGTTGATGGCATACTCTTTTTCATTTTGAACTCTTTTACAATTTTACAAAATTTGGGTAAGTCTCATCTTTATGAGCAAGAAAATTGACCCATGTAAATCTTGAGTAATCATCAACAGTTACGAATGCATACACTTTGCCACTCATACTTGCTACACGATTAGGACCAAATAAATCCATATGAAGTAATTTAAGGGGTCTACTAGTAGAGATCTCCTTTTTCTTTTTGAAAGAAATTTTTGTTTGTTTTCCAAGTTGACAAGCATCACAAATCTTATTCTTAACAAATTTCGTTTTTGGTAAACCTTTGACTAAATCGTTCTTTGATAAAATTTAAAGAAGATCCATACTAGCATATCCTAATCGTTTATGCCAAACCCAATTAGTTTCACTCAACACGGCAAAGCATTTAACATCTTGAGAAGAGATATCATCAAAATCAATGGTATAAACATTTTCATCTCGATATGCAATAAATAACACTTTATCATCTTTAGCATTCATAATCATGCAATAGTTTGATTCAAATACAACTTTAAAGCCTTTATCACATAATTGACTAATGCTCACCAAATTATGTTTAAGACCATCAACTAGTAACACATTCTCAATAGATAAAGAAGAGTTCTTACCAACTTTACCTATGCCGATGATTTTTCCCTTGGAGTTATCCAATGGTGACATTTCCACCATCCTTGGGAGAGAGAAAGGAGAATTTTGATTTGTCTCCGATCATGTGTCTAGACAACCAATATCCAAGAACCATCTATTCTTTCTTGAGGATTATAAGCATACCTATAAAACAAGCTTAAGTTACCCTCTTTGGTACCTAATATTTGTTGGGTCTACTTTTGTTAGCAAAGGGAGGTGTGGTTCCCTTTTCAATCCAAACCATAGTGGTCTTTCTCATATTTGAGCATTTATAGTTCACATGCCCCTTTCTCACGCAATAATAACAAGTCACATGAGGATTGAAATTTCTTGAAGTGGATCCTTTTGTAAAAATGCTTTGATGAGATTTGTTTGAAGAACTTGAATTAGTAGAAGCATCACTTGAAAAGAAATTATTGTACTTCTTTTTTTGTAGGTAGGATTGAAACCCAATCTAACTTTATCAAAAACACACCTTTGTTTTTCTAAAAGCATATTTAAATTTTGCTCTCCATGAGTGAATTTTGCTAAAGTTTTAGTCAAGTCTTCAACTCAATATTTTCTTTTTCAAAATCATTTGAAGGAATGCTTCTTGAAGCAAGCATTTCATTTTCTTTTCTTAAAGATTTATTTTGTGATTTTAATTCACTAAGTTCATTTGGGAGTAAAGAAAAATTCTTTTTGAGAGCAAGGTATTTGGTTCCCAAACTTTCCAATTCCTCATGCAATTCATCAAATGTATTTTGAAGTTCATCATAGTTATGAGATTCATTACAAGAGTCATAGTTAGAATCAACCTCATCACTTTCATGTGCCATGAGACAAATGTTTGCAACTTTCTCATCACTTTATTCATCTTCGGATGTCTCATTTTTGGAATCATCCCAAGTTGTTACCTTCATTGCATTCTTTGCCTTTTGCTGGAAGTTTTTCTTTAATAATGGGCAATCGACTTTGATGTGTCCGGGCTTTTTGCACTTGAAGCAAATGATTGGATCTTTCTTGGCTTCACTTTCCTTTTGTCCTTTTCTTCCAAAGGATTTGTCTCTCCTTAAGAGCCTTTTGAGCTTGCGGGTGATCATGGCCATTTCATTATCTTCATCACTATCATCATCTTGGTCATTTGACGCCTTTAGACCAAGGTTCCTCTTTTTGTCTTTATTGTCGGAGACGACCAATTCCATTTCATGAGTGATGAGAGATCCCATGAATTGTTCTATTGAAAGCCTTGAAAGTTCTTTTGCTTCTCGAACCGCCCTGACCTTTGGTTGCCAATGCTTTGAAAGAGACCTAAGAACTTTCTCAATCATCTCTTCGTTAAGATACACTCTACCAAGATTTTTCAAACTATTAGTAATAGTAGTAAAGTGAGTAGAGATTTCACTAATAGTTTCATTTGGAAGCATTTTGAACATTTCATACTATTGAACAAGTGGACTAATCATAGACTTCTTGACTTGATTAGTTACTTCATGTGTGACTTCTAATTTATCCCAAATTTCTTTAGCCGATTAACATGAAGAGATTCTATTTAAGCCACAATATAAGAGATTCATAGACATAGCATTCATTTTGAAGAGCTTCTTGTCACTATCAACATATTCGTCTTCCTTTTTAGGAATGGTTTTGGTGTCTACGATCTTAGTGGGAACATGGGTTCCTTTGACTACGATTTGCCATAAATCGAAGTCTTGAGCAATAATGTAAATTCTCATCCTATTTTTCCAATAAGCATAATTTGTTCCATTAAAGAAAGGAGGTCTTTGGGATGATTGTCCCTCAACATATGTGAGATTGGTATTAGTGTTTTCCATATGATCTTAACTCTAAGATATGTGAAATCAATACAAGAGCCCTTGCTCTGATACCAATTGTTGGCCCAAAAGTAATCCTTAGAGGGGGGGGGGGGGGGGGGATGAATAATATTACTAGCAATTAATGACAAATTAAAAACTAAAGCAAGCATAAAGTTAACTATAACAAAAATTAAAGAGAGAGAGAGGGAGAGAGAGAGAGAGAGAGAGAGAGAGAGAGAGAGAGAGGGAGAGGGAGAGGGAGAGGAACACTTGCAAACCAAGTTTTTCAAGTGGTTTGACAATCTGCAATCCGCGTCCTACGTCCACCCCTCAAGAACTCCTCTTGAGAATTCCACTAACCAATCTTCTTTGGGTGATGATTAAACCACTCCTCATAAGTTTTTACTTGAACTCCTTTGCACCTCCAATGAAGAAACCCTTCACTTGGAGCAAGGGTTACATCAACCCTCCTTACAACTTCAAAAACATAATAAAGTTTGATTACAACTGAATAACACTCTCTTGTAGAGTAGATAGAAACAATGAATGCTCACAATGAAAGCTCTCAAAGAATTACAAATGAAATCTAGAGCTAGAAGAGTGAATCTCAAAATGATTATGACTTGAATCTTTGATTGCAATAAGTGAGTATTGAATAATAGTACTGAATATCCCAATAACCAATTTGAACTAACTATATATACTCTCTCAAGAAAATCTGAACGTTTAAGGTAGTTGGGAGCATTAAATGCTGAAGCAAAAACAGAGGAAAAGTGCCGTTACTGTTTCTGAGCAGTAATCCAGTCAATTGGGGTAGTAGTTCAATCGACTGCACTTTCAAACTTAATGTATTGCGCCATTAAAACAGTCGACTGAAAATGGGTCCGGTCGATTGAAGATGGTGAAGCAGTGTAGCGCCCCAATTTTCTAACAGCACAAAATCGAAACACTATCTGACAAAAATAAAATAAATTACAAGCTTAAACGATAATGTCCATCTAAAACCAAAATAGACATAACTCTGAAATCAAGATAAATTTAAGCCAAAATACAAACGATACTAACTCTCAAATATCAGTTTCTAAAACAATTGGCATATGTGCCAAACATCCCGAAGGTACAAAATCTCACTAAACTCCAAGGTCTAGAACTCCAAGCTTGCTAATCCCAACATGATCCAAGGCACTACTAGATACAACGATCATAAAAAGAAACCAAAATAATATGTCATGACAAGGCATGAGTACCTCCGTTGAAATAGACCAATACCAAGCCCTTAACTACATTTTTAGTAAAAACTCAAACATGCCAACTATCCGAAATTAAGTTTTACATGTCCATACAACTCTTTATAATTTTCTGAAGTCATTAACTGTTTTTAATACGCTCCAAATAGAAAGAGGTTCTAAACTTCTACAATTATAACTTGATGAGACACAAGACTTTAGTTTCATCCACAAGGTCTAAACCAAGGGATGACAGTTTAGTTTCTCGTACTCATACTAAATATCAACTCTACTTACCTTACGTAGGGGAGGTCTAACCTTCACAAAGTGTTAGCGGACCCACCCTCCTGCAATCAAAGAAGTTAATACAAATTAACATTTTAAATGCTAAATTTGAACGGACTAAAAATCCTTCCTTACGACGCTATCTCAAACAACCCAAAACATGAAAGCTCTTCATAATATTTTTGATTAACAGTTATAAGGCTCGAGAATTAAAGACCTTCCCATTCCTAAGACCAAACATGCGGAAAGGAAAAGTTACACAATCTGTCCACTTGACCACCTGGATGTAAATTCCAATCTTAAAACTCTAAACGACATTTTCAAGAAAAATATAAAACACGAAAAATGTACAAATATGCTCTTTAAGATGCCAAATGCCTCTTACTATTTTTAAAGAATAAAAAATATGCTGCCTGTGTGGGATAGATTATTCGTGCATCTACAAATAAGTATTTAAATGCAATAGATGACCTCAATTATAATAATATCAAATAAAGAAAATGTCCGGAATAGTACTTTACATTAAATCATCATAGTCTAACATATTCACGTATATCAAACAACATATTCAACAATACGAATATCGTGACAAGACATAAGTTCCATTATCTCTTCTAACAAGAGACTCCTGTAGTTAGTTTCCTATTCACGATCAATATATAACAAACCATTATCATATCCATGAACAACAAAAATATTGTACAATACTGTGATAAGACATAAGTTCCATCATTCCTTCCAACAAGAGACTCAAGCAGTTAGTTTCTTATTCACAATTTTCAAAGCATATAAATATAACTTTGTAGTAGGCTACCCTGCAAAAGTGTGGGTGTGGCCTGCCACCCTGTTCCAAGAAACGTGTTAGAACATTACACCATAAAATCGCATGCAATTTTTAGTTTGTACCAAATCCACACTTACTACCACAATTGCACCTCACATCGTACCGAAACCTACATACCCATAGGTCCCCCTCATACCCTAGCCACTTCTCCGGGTTTGACACTTATTCCAATCGGACGTATCGAGTATCGAGTGTGATCCAATCTTGAATAGCTACGACGTATGAGAAAATAATAATAAGCCACTATTCGGCTAAAATGCGCATAAGATCCAACGTCACATATTGAGACGAGATAAAACACCACTATTCGGTGAACAAAACAAAAAGGGCATCAACCCAAACCCATTCCTCAAGGCATGCACCTCTGATTGGACATTAGTACCACTTGCCGCAAGACATAAGGGTTAGTTTCTATGTAAGCAGTGGATTTAAATAAAAACAAAAGGGTTGTGGCGGTGGCTTTGGATTTTTCCTTTAGATTCATTTCATAATATAACTGAAATAACAATCAAATGAATATATCCATATCACATATTCATACCAATTTCATATCCATCATTGGATAAAGCAAGTAATGTAAATTCCATATACAATATAAACGGATTCATAACTCTCCACCATAAGAGATTACCACGTGGATTAACATTATCCATATCACATATTCATTACCATTCCATATCCATCATTTAGATAAATCAAATATTGTCAATTTCATAAACAGTATCAAATTCTCAAGTCTCCACCATAGGAGAGTAATACATCAATTATAAAATCCGTATTGAATCTCAATGATTCATATTCCTCAAAATATGGGAATAAAACCCAAAATTTCCATTAGCCAGTGAAATGTTTAAACCTTAATTTCCAAATTCCAATCATTAGCTAGAATGAGACTCTTACTCATAGTTCCATATAAAATTCTTAGCCATACAAGATTAACACGGCAATTATTATTGCACAGAATACAACTTTACTCACATCAACAATCATCATACATTATGATATGATTTTACTCACATTTCTTTATAGCAAATCAAAAGAATTCTAATTCTCAACCTATGAGAATAATTACCACAACTGGTATCTATTAAGGGTACAAGATTTACTCACCTTCATATATTAACAGAATAAAGTTTGTTATTGGAAAAGCAGACAAGTTGGATTCTTATAATTCATGCTAATAAAATAGATACTTAAATACATGTTCACAATGAAAAAAGGTAAGACAATGATTCATGCTCTTACAAGGGCATTTTTGTAATTTCAGCTAAGGTGTATTCTAAACTCAAAATAATGGTCCTCACAACATTTTAAGACTACCAGTCCTGATGACATATTTCTAGGAATTACAGATAATTAACTACGAATTATAGAAGTTAACAATAAATATAAAAAGTGGATCATAATTCAACAAATATACCCAAATATAAATTTATACATGAACTATTTTTTTAATAGGTTCAAAGTGCCACAAGAATATTTCTGTATTTTTTTTCAAATTTTAGAAATAGCAGAGACAATTAGAATAATAAAATTTTCAATTAAATCAACTACTAAATAGTGATTTGACTAATTATCCAAAATAATTTGCAACTTAACTACCAAATTATCAATTGTGTTCATAAATACTGAAATATCACATAAATAATTTAACACGACATTGTAATTTTATGGAATCAAAACAAAATTTCCTACTATTTTAGAAATGAAAATTGTACCACTAATTAAAATAAATAGCTACAACTATCAATAATTAATGAAAAAGTACAAAAAAACATAGAAAATGATTTATAAGGAGTTTACAAAATTGCAGAATGACCAAAACATCCTTTTTAAAAGTTTTGGGGCAACTATGTAATTATAATAAAATATAGGAATTTTGTGAAAAATCCAAAACTGTAAAATAAATATTTCAGACTGTAATAAACAGAATTACAAGTACCATGCTCGAAACCGTGACCAAATCCAATGTCGGTAGACTTCGATACGTCCGTTTAAAGTTTTTTGGAGGTGTAAATGAAATTTTCAAAAATAAAAATCTAGGCAGAATGCACAGTTTGGACAGCCTACTATGTCCAACTTCGAAAGGCCATGACTCTCTCATTCTTTAATCGTTTTAAGCAATTCAAGAGTCTATCTTGTGTGAAATTTTGCATAGAATCCAAATCAAGAGTCGGTTTTACCATATTCAAATCACAGAATGTAAAATTACCAATTTACCTTTTGTGCAAGAAAATCAAAAACTGTTTTAAGGGTAATTGTATAGGTTTTTAGGAGACTACCTTTAACAATTCAGATCTTACAAAGGTCGGAGTAAGGAGAAATCTAATTTTTAGTATTCTAGAGCAAACTGAACCATGATCATGTTTTTTTCTAAACCTAATTCAATTAATCAATTAACAACTTCAAAACTCATAAAATAGAAATAAAACAGTATAGAATATAATGAAACACTATAGAAAACAATGGCTATGATTTACTCACCAAAACAAGAGAAAAAAAAAGATAGAACTTTGGGAATGAAAGCATTTTGAGAGCTCCAATCCTCCTTCTCCATCTCCACCTTCTTCTTCTTCTTCTTCTTCTTCTTCTTGGATGTAGATTATGTGTGTGTGGAATGTGAGTAGGGAGAAGAGAGGTGGCTAAGGTTAGATTAGGTTTCAGAAACTAAAAACACTAAAATAAATACTAAATCTTGTTTTTTAGTTTTAGGCCACACAAAAAGGCTTCATATGGGCCGAAACACATTTGCAAGTATTTAAAACTCTAGTCCAATGGGTATACATGACCCGGGTATTTAATTTCATTGTTAACTATATCTTTAAATCCATATAGGGCCTGTAAACACTGTCCCAAAAATATAAACTGATACCTTATTATATTTTAAAATATAATATTTGTATTAGAAAAATACGGGATATTACAAGCAGAATGCTTGTTTTTCTTGCAGAAACCAGTCAACTGAAGGATATGTCCGGTCGACTGAAAACTAAAGGGTCTAGTCAACTATATAATAGTCCAGTCGATTGTTTTCCATGTGATAAACAATTTTCTTTTTTAGAAGAGTTTGTTCAATTTTAAGCCCTTGTCTTTGAGATTCAACCATACTAACTTTACATAAAGACCTATAAGAACAATACAAGATAGAATTAATCTTCCACAAGACTTCCATGAAATATCCGTCATCATTATAAGGCTCTGTTTGGACAGCACACTAAATGGAATCATAAGTACTCAACTTAGTCGTTTGTTAATCATCAAATTTACTTAAGGTAGAACCCTTGGGACTAACAGGTTGTATTCGGGTTGTGCCCATATTTAACCCAACCCATCAGTGACCCCCCTTACCCACCTGTTCCCGCCCATTTGCCAGGCAGACTATAAAGTTTAACCATTAGTTACACATATGCACATGCCAGCATATAGAAATGCTTATATTTGCTTGTAAATAAACTTTATCCACCTACACATATTTCATCTCATTTACTTCCGTTTTGGATTTTGTAGGACATCAAAGCTGAAGTACACATGGGCGCAACCCAATAAAATCTTAATTTGCCTACAGATCATTCATTTGTCTATAGACAAGCAATTTTGCAATCAAATTAAATCTAGATTGGATGGTTCAGTTACACTAGGAAAATTTATCACGTGATTGGCAACATCATGTGTGCTTTGATAATTGAATCGCCGCTTTCATGGATTGGTCCGTTCTTTCTTTTTTTTTTTCCCTAAGCTGTGAGGTTTTATTAATTTTTAGTGAATTTGAAAACAAACGCATGTATTTGGTTGTGCACTTGTATATATATATATATGTATTATATATTCATAAATATATGGTAATATCATTGCCCATGATGTCTTTTTAGTCTTACCTATTGATTTGTATGTTTTTTTTTCTTTTTCCAAAATTATAACAACAAAATTTTAGAGTCACTTCAAAATATTTTGAGTTTTTTATATTTAAAATTCCATCACTTTAATACAAATGGTAAGTGTAAATTAAACTCCACTTCGGTTAAACATACGAGATCTATCCAAAGAGTATCTCTAGACTTCAGATACTAAGTTAAGATTAATCATCAATTTTTTTCCCTTAAGATCATAATTTATTTCCGAACTTAATCAACCACGGTAAAGCCCATGTATATCACAAATTCTTGACTAATTCGTAAAACAAATGTAAGAACCCTGGCATTACAGTCGTTACTCATATTAGAGGAAAAAAAAAGGAAGATGAAGAACGACAAAGAATCAAAGGAATAGTTGGACATAAGCTTAACATTATTAAAGTAAAAGGTCAATTATTCTTTCGGTGTAGCTTGTTGGGCAGCCATAAGCTATTAAATTCTAATCAACCAAAACACCGTTATAGCACACTCAAGTTCGTATTCTGGGTGCTCCCCAAAAACAACTAATCTTAATCTTAGTTTCTAACATATACCCAAATGCTACATTGGTGTAATCAATTAAAAGATTCTTATTAATTCAAAGCTTAACTTCTTTTCTAGAAAAAAATAAAAATTAAAAGAGATACAGAGAAATATCTAATCCACTATCAACCAAGACACTAGAAATTAAAGGGACAAATCCATGAAATTAACAAATAGAAATGAGGATGCAAAAGCAATCAACCTTTTTATGTCTTTTCTTTGAATACAACTTCATTTCCAGTGAATTTTAGGACAAATTTCAGTAAATATTCACCACTAATTGACTTATTAAGTTACGTAAACTATCATAGTTGACAATTTTATAAGTCAAACAAACATTTTAATAGGTACCATCAACCTTGCTGAAATCTAACCAGTTTGGGAAAGGCCTAAGTCGAAATTCTCACCTTGAAAACATAACAATGGACTTGACCATCAAACTTCTGTGAGACCTTCTTACCTTGGAAAGCCCTAAACATCTCTATTCACCAGACTTCTCTGAGATTGGGAGCACAACAAAGAGAGAAATAAGTTTTAAGTCAGGAAAAAATGGAAATACAAATAAGGAAAAGTCATGGCATCTATGTTTGGTCACCGAGCAAAGGTAGGGAGAAAATTTAGGGTGTTCAATCATTCAATGGATTCAATCATTTTGGACCATACACTACATTAAGATCCAGTTGCATCTCAAGTAATACCAGTTACAACAGTGGGCTATATTGCTTGCATCAAAAAATAAAATGGAAAATGAAAAATGGCACAAAAACACCAAACTAATGTGTCAAAAAAATAAAAAACTAAAGTAATGTATGCCCAACAAAGCATATAGATACGACAAATTTGATATTGAAAATGGAACTATTCTACCTTTCTTGACAAATTAGTTAGATGAGAGACTCTTGAGCCTACCTTTCTTGGCAAATTTGTTAGGTGAGATACTTTACCAACACAAACAGAAATGTCCACAATTTTAAATCAACCCAAATAAATACAGAGATTGACTTCTAAATAAATGCAGAAGTAGTTCAAAGAGATTGACTTACAAAGGAAAGGATTTGATCAAAAGTGACTTACAATACAGAGATTGGTAACCTTTAATCTTGTGGAAAGAAGAAAACAAAAATACAAAACATAAAATATCAGATAAGCATTCAAAACACACATACAGTGACACACACACAACTTTAAGTGTACAATAAGAGATCGATCTAGAGTTTCTGTAAGAATATCCACAAGCAAAAAAAAACCCAAATCTAACTGAAAATAAATTAGTAACACAACACCTAGAGAGAGAGAGAGACAAAAAACCACACCCAAGCTTGAAATAAAACTCAAATTGCAGTTGAAATCTGGAGGGAGGGGGGAAGGGAGGAAGAGTGGCGGTGGAGAATGTCGATGATGGTGATGTTGATGCCCGACGATGGTGGGTGGAGGTGCTGTCAGGCGGCGGTGGGACTGAGAGAGAGAGAGAGAGAGAGAGAGAGAGAGAGAGAGAGAGAGAGAGAGAGAGAGAGAGTAGTGGTTGGTGTCAGCGAAGGGCTCAGATCTTGAGAGAGTGGTATTTTGGGGTTAGGGTTTTCTGGGGAGACAGAGGGAGAGAGAGAGAAATGACGATTTGGGTGTGAGGGATTTTTTTTAATTCAACGATTTGGCGGAGATGTTTTGGAGGGAACATGTTGGGGGTTTATTTGGCACAATTAATTTTCCAATTGGCACTGTTTGAAACGGTTCCAGATTTGGCACTGTAAGTAACAGCGCCAAATTGGCCTAAAATCGTGCCAAAATTTGCACTGTTTTAACAATGCCAGATGAAATTCGCGAAAGGTGCCAATTTGGGCTTTTTGGTGTAGTGTCACAAAAAGTCAAAATTAACTATAACGTACTGATCAGGTTCCATTCTCCTCCATACCACGTCTAGACTTCACAATAATATTAGTTATTTACAAATCAGTCCTCGGCTCTTTACAGAATCAAAGTAAATATCATAGTTTATTTATAATTTTTTACAATTATATGGTAACAGTCACATATAATTGTTGGTCACTTATTGTTTTTAAAAGCATGATTTTACTCTTAACAAACTAAAAGAAAAAAAAATGAA
This sequence comes from Hydrangea macrophylla, assembly GCA_033977485.1. Taxonomy (NCBI): domain Eukaryota; kingdom Viridiplantae; phylum Streptophyta; class Magnoliopsida; order Cornales; family Hydrangeaceae; genus Hydrangea; species Hydrangea macrophylla. Next base: position 76,466,021 of record CM066985.1, on the reverse strand, counting down.
GAAAAACTATATGCATATATATGCAAGAAAATTTGATGAAATTTACCCACTGATATGCACAATATATTGGGGAGATTAGTGGCATTCTATTTTTGTACCTAAAATGTGTGACAGTGCATAGCATGTGAGTGCAATCCATCACTTTAATTACAAAAGTAGGCATTTGGACCGTATTGTATCTATTTAAAAACTTTGAAGACCATATACATCGAAAACCCCAGGTTTTCTCTCCCTTCTCTCTAACTTCCGTGCTCTCCTTGTGCCCCTTAGGGCTCTCCCATCCATCATGGTAGAGCCCTTAACCTTTTTCTTTGCTAATTTTTGTTGCCCTCAATAATATGTCCCATCTTGTGAGAGAGTTTGTCTCTCTTATTGGGGGTTCCGTCCCTCCTTGTTGGGGGGGTTTTGTCCCTCCTTGTTGAGGGTTTGCTTTGTTTTTTGTTTGGTTTGGGTACTACACCGATGAGGGGGTCAATATGTTACATTAGGTATTACATCGATGAGCAAAAATATGACATAAGAAAACCATGAAGTCATAAGGCATATGATTCAATCAATTTCCTATAACACTATTTAATTGGAATTCTGAAGACTTTACAATTCTTCTCAAAATGCTATTTTACAAAGAAAATACTCTTTTCTACAAACAAAAGATGGGAAATATATCTCCTAAGCCAAATGAGTACAACCTGCTAAGCAAGATAAAAATTTATTAAATAAGGGTATTAAGCCAAATGAGTACAACCAAAATGAGAGACCAAGATCTATAAATGAGCCCAACATAACCATAGATCAAAACCTAGAAAATCATTTTTTTAAAATTAAAATAAAAAATTGCTATTAAAAACCAAACAAATCAAAACACCAACTCAATACTTGGTATTTCACAAAATGTGTCCTACATAGTATATCACAATTCTAGGAACTATTTCGGACTTATTATTTATCCTTTGGAGTAATACAATCCCATTGTTATGCCTTTCCTATTCATAGAAAAAAAATGACATGTATGAAGGTGTATATGCAAACTACAAAATTTTAGTTTGGTACTCATATACCCTAATTGTCCTCGCACGGTCAATCATTTCACTCTTTCATTAGAATTAACATCTTTATATTAGAATTTCTTGGCATCTCACGGGTTACTAGCTAGTATTTGTATGTGTTGAAGTTCGATATACATTGTTGGGTCTATCCTCTAACAGCTTAAGCTTTTGGAGTAGTTGGTAACTTAACATGGTATCAGAGACTTGTTTGTGGGAGGTCCTGGGTGCGACTCTCCTTCCCCGCTTTGTTGTACATATTTGCACTTTGTTATTGGTCTCCACTACGATGGAGTTCGGTTTGTTTGCTCTCCACGTGCAAGTTGGGGTTGCATGTGAGGGAAGGTGTTGAAGCTTGATATACATTGTTGGGCCCATTCCCTAACAGCTTAAGATTTTGGAGTAGTTGGTAACTTAACAATATGTAATAAACTCCATATAGTCTGCATATAATAATAAAAAAAACTCTCATTCAACCTTCATACAAACGTCTCTGTCATCCTCTGAAGCTCAAAAACATGGATAAACTCCATACCCAGCTGTCATACTATATTACCCGTTTACTCGAGACCCTCACATAGGTATTAATTCATAGACGAGACTAAACCTTAGTCTACACAGATATTCACTTAAGGATAACATTCTTCGGCCATTCCCTCATCTTCTCCAGCCAACACTAGGAATGCAAATGTACGGAGACCACACGGGCAACATCCAGTGCTTCCTCATGATCGTCCAAAGCCCCAGGTAATTTCTACCTAGCTAGATGAGATTTTTTTTAATGCAATTCTTTAGATTGTATGCTTAATTAATTTTTTTGTGCATATAGATAATTAATAATCACGAGCTATGCATTCAATTCAATCTCCATAGATTACACTTAGTTGATTTTAGATTCTACTTAGTCGAGAATTGATGTTCATTTTGAGACTATGAATAGTGTTTTGATAAGTGAAATGTTTCTGTGTAATCTGCACTTCAGCTTTAGTAATAACATATATTTTGGGTGTATGGGTAAGTACCATTTTTTTCTAAATTTCTCTTTTCTTTCTTTTTTTCTTTTAACTAACAAGGAAGCACATAACTCTTTTATCGGCACTATCTAGCAACACAAAGACGCACCATGTCATTCTGGAGTCGACAATTTCAGCAAGATGATGAAGGCCATGAAACTGGTATCCTTCTAAGAGAGTATAAGAATACCCAGGTTGCCATACATTTACATCGAAGGCTTCGACCATACAAGAATGTAAACATTATGACTTCGTACCACATAGCCTTTACGAACATGGTACATGCACATCAATCTTAGATAGGATTCCCATGTCCTTCCTCAATAGGATTCATCACTGATCGGGAGAGAACAAATCCTATTTATATGCCTTAACGAGCATCTGTTAGTTCCTTTTTATCCTGTTTTTGTATATTTTTACTTCGTTTTCTAGTTTTTGACAGGATTTGGAAGAAATCACCTAAACCAGGCTAAACAGGATGAAAAAGCATAAAGAAAGAAGCTGAAAAATCAACATCGCGCGCGCGACCCGCTCGCGCGAAAACCCAGATATCGCTCGCGTGACCCGCTCGCACGGAAGTCCAGAAATCGCTCGCGCGATTCGCTCGCGCGAGGTACCAAATGTCGCGCCCGCGCGAACCGCTCGCGCGATATGTGTAAAAACCAATTATGCGTATTTCAGTATACTGAAGACTTCTGTGCAAACGAAACTGTTGAATGACGTCTAGACTATAAATTACATCAGTTTAGTCCGTTTCGGGTTAGGAAGGCTTCCAAAGTTTGTGCAAACTCTATATGTATCCTAAATTACTTCAATTTTGAGGTTGGCAATTATTATACACACATTCTACAACCATACTTCCAGCCATTGAAGGGAGGGAAGCAAGGAGAAGAAGAAGAAGACCAAGGGTTTCCATGGCCTCCTCCATCAACTACTTGCCATCCATCACTTCCATGGACGGCTAGATCATAGATCTAGGGTTTCAATGAAGCCCTAGCCGAGTAATAGGGAGTATTTTATGTTTTTATTTTAGGTTTATTATGTATGCATGACAGTCACATGTTTAGAGCATTTTTATAAATAAATCAAACTTCTAGTGATTAAATCATTACTTTCAGAATTTATTCTTGTCTTAGATCTATTTTGACTGTGATGTGCTCAACGATCTATGCTTGCTGTGCTTGTTTAGATTGTTTACATGTGATGGTGCTTTATTGATTTGTGCTATCAAGTATCCGAATAGTCCATGCCTAGGTTAGACGGATTAGATCACAACCCTTGTTTAGTGTGGGATAATCCGTGCTAACCGAAGATGGATTATGTTGGTGTTTGAACCATGATTATTTTCTTGACGGAGGAATTGGGCTTGTAGCTACAATTCCCCATAATCATCCAACTTAGTAAGCTAAAGTAATTCATAAATATTCCTTATTACGAAGCTAGTGGTGGAGTTGCAATCCTAGGTTCACTTTACATATTTACAAAAACACTTTTAATTGCTTTCATAGTTTAGATTTATTTTTATTGTTATTAGTTTAATTAAAATCAAATTAAAATCCGTTTTCATAATTAACTAAAGTTAGGTTTTAAAATTAAGTCGCTGTAGTTAACCAATCCCTGTGGGTTCGACCTTTGCTTTCACACTACAAATCTTTTGAAAAGTAAAGAACACTTTTTATATCTTGATTCTGACGCAATCAATTTTTGGCGCCGTTGTCGGGGATTGCATTACTACCTTTAGTTTTATAATCTTAGTTTAGTTAATTCGTAAATATTAGGTTAGTTTTTATTTTATTTTTCTTATTTTCCGTTTTGTTTTTAGTTACTAACTTGTTCTTTTATTTTGTAGTCAACGTTTCCGAGTGGAGCAGCTAATTACATCAAAGGAGCTTACGCAAATAAAAATATAAATAAAATAAAATAAATTGCTTCTTGTGAAACTCGCTTTAAAACACTGTAAGTCAGGGCGCTGTGATGCACTATTTGCATTAGTTTAGGGTTAATTGCACTGCATTAGCTAGGAAACCCGGGGCGCTGGGCTTGACGCGGTCATTGCATTACAGGATAATATTCATGCATCACAGTAGTTGAGTGCTTGTTATCTTAGTTGCGTGATTGCTATTTGTTTTTTTAGTTGAGTCAGTTTTTGTTTTTAGTTTACCTTCTTTTAGTTTATGTTAGGTACACGTTCAAATAAACCGGAATTAAAACCTTTTGACTCTGAACTTGAACGTACATTAAGACTTAACAAGTCTTCAAACTTAACTTCTAGAACAAGGTTTTTAATAGACGACGATTTGACACCGAAACCAACGTCTTTATTTGAGTCCGAAATACGTAGTACTCTTACAAGACTAAAGAAACCACGCTTTAATAACATAGAACCAATTAAAATGGCAGACATTGGAAATAATAACGAAAACAACCAAAATAACAACGGAGCTAATATGAATAATCTTAATATACCGCCACCTCCTCCACTTATAAACTATTTTATTCCTACGACGTACACGCCACAAGCTGGTATCGAATTACCGGAGGCGACAGCATCTCACTTTGAGATAAAGTCGTCTACCATCGCGCTACTTCCATCATTCCATGGCCGTCTAAATGAAGACCCTTACCAACACTTAGGGGATTTTCAGGGTATATGCTCTACTTTGAAAATACAAAACCTAAATAATGATGAATTAAAATTGCGGCTCTTCCCATTCTCCTTAAGAGACAAAGCGAAGTATTGGCTTCAATCACTTGAGCCAAACACAATAAAAACATGGGAAGCCTTACACACCGCCTTTTTACAAAAGTTTTTCCCTATTATGCGTACAAATAAGATAAGAAAAGATATAACTAATTTTGTGATGCAAGATGGGGAGACTCTTTATGACACGTGGGAAAAATTTAAAGAATTATTACGTTCGTGCCCACACCATCAGGTTCCCAAGTGGCAATTGGTTCAAGTCTTCTACGAGGGGCTTATTCCCTCTGTTAGGAATACCGTCGATGCCGTTTGTGCGGGAACTTTCCTACACAAAAGCGCCGACGAGGCCTGGAAAATTTTTGAAACTTTGAACGAGAATTCGATGCACCAAGCGGTGTCTGTCCGTTCTGAGGGATACCTTCAACCTAAGAGGGAGGTAAAGTTTGAGTGAAGTCATTCAATTGAAATAAAAGAACTATCTAACAAACTTGACCGACTTTTAACAATGAACCAAACGACAGCCCCACCCGCTCATGAAATTTGTGCATTATGTTCTGATCCTTCACATTCGATACTTTCATGTCCATCGGCGAGTCAATTTCTGGAATTCGTGGAGCAACACATTAACTCTATTCAACAATACCCACGAAATAATTATAATTCGACTACTAATAATCCGGATGCGCCATGGAGAAACCATCCTAACTTCTCGTGGAAAAATAATAATAATAATCCTAATGAGGCGACTAATTTTCCTAATGCATATCGACCTCAGTTTCAACCTAATCAATACCAACAACCGCATCCTAATCCGAACCCTCCAAGGGGTAACATTTTTGAGGAAAAGGTGTTGGCATCCCTTAATAAAATTGAAACGCAAGTACAGGCACAAGCACAAATAGTGCACTCTCATACACAATCCATTGCGAAGCTTGAATCCCAAATGGGACAATTAGCTACTGTAGTGAGTCATAGAAACGAGGGGACGTTGCCTAGTCAAACAATTCAAAACCCTAAGGGACAATATGAGGTTAAGGGGTCGAATGAACAAGTAAACGCCGTCTCAACTAGGATGACTACACGAGAGGAGGTGATAGAAACCCCTAATAAGAATGAGAATGTGATAGATATGAACATCAACTCTAATAAAGAGAGGGGTGAGGACGCGAATCAAAGTAGAAAAGAAAATGAACCGGTCTCAACAAATTATATTCCGAGAATGCCATATCCACCTAATGTTGAGGGACCGTCACATTTGCCCAAGAAAGGGTCAAAAATGGAAGATATACTCGAGGTGTTTAAACAAGTTAAAATGAATATTCCATTCCTCGATGCTATAAAACAAATTCCCGCTTATGCTAAATGTCTTAAAGACCTATGCACTCAAAAGCGTAAATTGCGTAGTCATACTCCTAAAAAGGTCTTCCTCACGGAAAAAGTAAGTTCAATTTTTCAACACGCTCCTCCGAAGTATAAGGATCCCGGTACGCCAACGATTTCATGTGTCATAGGTGACACTATCATCCATAGGGCTCTCCTTGACTTAGGTGCGAGTGTTAATCTCTTACCTTATCACGTCTATGAACAATTAGGTCTAGGTGAACTGAAACCTACGGCCGCTACAATACAATTAGCGGATCGTTCTATTAAAATACCTAGAGGAATCGTCGAGGAGGTTTTGGTTAAGGTTGATAAATGCTATTATCCTGTCGACTTCATGGTCCTTGACACTGAACCCGTGCTAGATGCTAGGAAATACACTCCTGTCATTCTAGGCCGTCCATTCTTAGCAACCGCTAACGCACGTGTTAACTGCCGGACGGGGGTAATGAAAGTGTCGTTTGGGAACATGAACTTAAAATTAAACATTTTTAATGCTATGGATCAACCTCCTAAAGACGACGATTACCTATGTGAGGCGGAAGGTATTGTAAGACGGAATATTGAGCCTAGCAAAGCAATAAATGTGAGTAACGACAAAGATATAGCGGATGATGAGTGGATGAACCCTAATACCTCAGACCCTAATGCTGAATCTACTCGGAAGGTAAGAAATCGATTTGAACATACTGACAAACCGACGATTGAATTAATTCGAAGCGACGTGATTTCTGCTTACCACCGAGCTCTACCTGATATTCTTAGGGGTACAAAGTTTGATTTTCAACCTCCGTGAGTCTTGAGCTAGAACGGTCTAGCTAAAGACGTAAAAGTTAGAGCTTCTTGGGAGGCAACCCAAGCTTTATTTCGTTCGTTTTTCTTATTTTTGGTCGTTTTTTAGTCTGTTTTGGACATTCTGGATAGGTTTGGGGGTTGGAATTAATTTATTTTAATATTATATACATAATTTTAACCAAAAAATGGGAAAAACCCTTCTCGCGCGCGCGGCCCACTCGCGCGAGATGTCGCTCGCGCGGCCCGCTTGCGCGAGTTTGCCCCTTAGACGTTTTTCTTTGCTTTTCCTTATATGAGCCCTCAGGTTTTTCTCGCGCCTATTTTTGCGGGCGCGAGGTGTCACGCCCCGAAACGGCAAAAATAGAGAAAAATAAATTTCCTTTTTGGGTCCAAAGGCAGCGACGGGTGAAGTCACATGATTGTCCACACCACGCAGTACTAAGCAACAAGAAGTAATAGTGTAACAAGAATGAAGTCTAGGTTCTGATCACAACGCATCATAAAGTCAACAGAAGTTACTAACTATTACACATCAGAGTCTCGAATCAAATATAAGGCAGCGGAAGTACAAATGCCAAGGCAACATATGCCTGACTACAAAAAGGGTTCTAAAACGGTAAAGACAATTAGCTACAATTCTAGTCTAGTCTTCAGTTGGCATAAGGGTAGTCCTCGGCGTAGTAGTCTTCTTCGGTCTGACCTCCGTCGGGGAAATCCTCCACAGGGGCTCCGTCACCGGCATAGTAGTCCTCTCCTGCAGGCCCTTCACCTGTATAATCATAACCAGGGTGCGCTGGAACGTAGAAATGTCCAGCGGCATAAACGCCGTCAGCTTAATGAAAGCCGAGTGAGTTAGATACTAACAGGGTATCAACTATTGATATTATTACAAGTTATAAGTAATAATCAAATTAGAATTCAGTAAGGGTAACTCATTTAATCAAACCAATGATCCGATTACTAATATCTTACTCATTTTAAGATCGACAACGCGTCCTGATAGGGGAACAGACTCGACAGTAGTTCAACTCTATAACACACCATTGCTCATCCACCGCTCTTAAGAACATATGCACAGTTCACCGCATGTCATGGATACCACGTTAGTCCATCCCCCGCTTTTAAGAACATATGCACAGTCCACCGCATGTCAGGGATATAATGCTTTAAACAACAGTACATCATTCTATGCCACGACTTAGCGACGTCTACCAGTGATCACGGTCCACCGCATGTCATAGAAACCTTCGTCTGTCTACCGCTTTTAAGAACATATGATTAGATCATCTGGCTATCTTAGGGAAAATGGTCCGGTTCACCGCAAGTCATAGACACCTTCGTCTGTCTACCGTTTTTAAGAACATATGATCGACCAAAGCCCGCCCACGCAAATATCCCGAATCTTAGCAAACCTACTTAAGTTCAACTCTATTACCGATACATGACAATCCCAATGTGGCCCGACTACTCTGAATGAAATGAACGTTAACTCCAAAGGATTCACGACTATTCCGTTATCTAACATTATAAACATTATCCATTAATCTTGTTATTACTACGATCCTACGCTGCATTAACTCGTTATCATGTCTGTATTACAATAATAAAGCATGCTGGGAAATACTGAACAGTAAATAAACAACTAAACAGTTATTACATTAACTAAACAAGTAAAACAGTAAACTGTAACTGCCAATCGATTGGTATAGATGTCAATCGATTGGTATAAAAGTGGTATCAATCGATTGGAAGAAGGTTCAATCGATTGGTATAAAAGTGGTATCAATCGATTGGAAGAAGGTTCAATCGATTGGTATAAAAGTGGTATCAATCGATTGGAAGAAGGTTCAATCGATTGGTATAGATGTCAATCGATTGGTATAGATGTCAATCGATTGACACTTCGTCTTCTTCACAGAGAAGACTGCCCAGCAACATATAAATGGGAATACATGGTTTCTTCTCCATTTCTTCATTCAAGCATGTTCTAACACCAATATAAAGCTACCAAGTGAGTTTAAAACTCACCTTAGACGTTAAGGGCGTGTTTGGTTGTGTGTAATGAAGCTTGGAGCTTCAATGGTGGTCTCCCTCTCTTTCCTCTGCTGTGTCTTCTTCTTTCTCCTTCTCTTCTTTCTTCTTTCTGCTCTTCTCCTCTTCTTCCTTCTTGTCTCAGTCCATGGATGTGTGTGTGTGTGAGTGTATGAATATATGTATATATATGTGTGTATATATATATATGAGTGTTTATATATACATAACACACACAAACACTCCCTCTCACTCTCTCTAATTTCTGTAAACAGAAATTCGCCCAAAATGGGCTGGTATATGTAAAGGGAAGGTGTTCACGTGGCCTTTCCCCAGCCAGAGCAAAAGAATCTGCCCAGCTGCCTCCAATCGATTGACATAAGTGTCAATCGATTGACAAGAGCAATCGATTGGTATAAAAGTCAATCGATTGGTAAAAGCAATCGATTGGTATACTTGCCAATCGATTGGTATCAAATATATACCAAGGGTAAGGCCAAGCTCATACAAGTATAAAAACATACAAGGTCTAGTTTATATAATCACTTTACAAAAATACAGGGTATTACACGAGGTAGCTCGCTGGCGCGAAATCAAAAAAAAAAAAAAAAAAAAAAAAAGCAAAAAACTTAGGATTCGCGCGCGCGATAGCTGCTCGCGCGGACCGCTCGCGCGATACCCTATTTTTCTGATATTTTCTTTTGTTTTCTATATCAGTCCTCCATATCTGCTCAGGTAGTTTTTCCATTTTTGTTTTTGTTTCGTAGGTCCTTTTCCATCAGGTTTTTGATTGTTGTCATAATTCTGGTTATGTTTTATTTTATCGTATGCTTTATTTTCTTTTCTAGTTTATGTTTATTTTGTTTTTTTTGTTTTGTTATATCATATAGATTAGGTTAATTTATTTATATTTCTTTTAGTTGTTTTTCATCTTTTCTTTTGTTAGTTTTTTTATCTAGTATAAACAGGTGGTTCCATTTGGAGCAATTGAACTTTATCGCTATATTCTTATACCTTCACCTGTTTGTGATTGCCGAGATCGAGGTACTATCGTTCCTTCATTACGTACTTTTCGTTCTTTCATTTTATTGTTTCATTAGGGACAATGAAAGGTTTAGGTTTGGGGGTATGCACATATGCACATTATTTTATGCACACCAATTTTCAAATTTTTCGATTTGTGTTTAAATAAACGATGTTACCGACGTTTTTGCAATTTTAAGTCGATACTTCTTGTTAAATAACTTTGATTGTTATAGAATGATAAACAAGGAAAGATGTGATTAAACATTTGCTGAAGTCATGATGTAACGTTTTAAGTTATGTATTGTTCGAATCATAGTTTTAATTCATAGATTTGCACATAAACTTATGCACTGCACGTAGTCACGTGAATACATGTTTGATGTGAACTATAATATGATTCGGATTTCTAGATAACACATGGTGGAGACTAAGCCCAGTGAGCTTTTGAGCCTATCTTTTCTTTTTAGAGGGTTATAAATACATCTTGTGTTTGTCGAATTTCATTGAAATAGCGCATTAATTTGTTGTTTAGTCTCATTATTCTTGTTTTGGTTGATAGTCAAGTTAAAATATAAGTTAAAATATTTGTTACCATGCTAAATAATCTTCCATTGTAAACATTGAAGAACCATACGACTTTAGGACATGATTTTAGGCCCTCTTTGCTTATTGCCGACCGATAAAAGATAAAATTTCCTTAGTTCGCCCTTTGAGCCGTTACAATGCCTCTTTTTCTTTGTTCACCATTATCCTCTTTAAAAGCTCCAACTTGATCAACTTGGAGTATACCACTGGAAGAGTGATCAACTTTTAGTAGTATTAAGGCGATGTGTTGATTGAGAAGAAGAAGAAAATAAGATGCTATTGGGGTAGTTGCTTGGTATTCAATGAATAATCATTTGAGAAGCAAGAAAATAAAAAGGAAAAGAAACAAAATAAAGAAGAAGAAGGTTGAAAAAAAATGAATGAGAAAAGAGAATGAAAGAAGAGAAAGTTGGTAGAGAAGAAGAATGAAAGAAATCGAACATGCCTTACAATGCCATTCTGAGATTACCTACCTAGTATATCCTTTTTCATTACCTGAGCCATGTTACAACCTTTGAAAAGTCCTAATTGATCCTAGGAAATATGGTTTAGATATGTAAACGATGGGAGGGGGATTAAAACATGGTAATGATTAATTTTTCTTGATTATTGGCATCCTATCCATGAGACTACTATTCTTTTGTGTCATGCGTCTTTTTCGAGTCATATGTGAGCATTTCTCGTGTTGAAAACATATTTCCTTTACTCACATAGTTTAGAAAAATTACACCTGTTTCTGAGTGTTTCATTTGAGAGTGTAATTAACATTGTGAGATTCGTAGTCGAAGCATAGTTGGATGGTTATCCGAGTTATAATCCATGTTCATGACATACGCGTGTTCATTTGACTACCACATCACACACGTGCAATCTTATGAGGAACTCTATTGATTCGTACATTGCATGCACTTGATTGTTTCTCATGATATAGGTGGACGTTTGATTATGTTTCTTCCTGTTTGTTATTCTATTTCAAATCATTGTTTTATAATAAGGAGTATTGTTTATTAGTTTTTTCGTTTTAATAAAACTTTTTAAATTTACAAGTTAATAAAAATGGTTGTGGGTAACTTGTTGATAAGAACCCTCACGAGACTTTACTCGTCCGACTAGGGACACCTAGAGGTTTAAAAGGCTTGTTGCATATGCTAAATGCAATCGTGATCCATGCGAAAATGGAATAGATTTTTATTAGTAGTTTTTATTTTAGTTTTGCTCGAGGACTAGCAAAATGTAGGTTTGGGGGTGTGATCGGGAGAGAACAAATCCTATTTATACGCCTTAACGAGCATCTGTTAGTTCCTTTTTATCCTGTTTTTGTATATTTTTACTTCGTTTTCTAGTTTTTGACAGGATTTGGAAGAAATCACCTAAACCAGGCTAAACAGGATGAAAAAGCATAAAGAAAGAAGCTGAAAAATCAACATCGCGCGCGACCCTCTCGCGCGAAAACCCAGATATCGCTCGCGCGACCCGCTCGCACGGAAGTCCAGAAATCGCTCGCGCGAGGTACCAAATGTCGCGCCCGCGCGGACCGCTCGCGCGATATGTGTAAAAACCAATTATGCATATTTCAGTATACTGAAGACTCCTGTGCAAACGAAACTGCTGAATGACGTCTAGACTGTAAATTACATCAGTTTCAGTCCGTTTCAGGTTAGGAAGGCTTCCAAAGCTTGTGCAAACTCTATATATATCCTAAATTACTTCAATTTTGAGGTTGGCAATTATTATACACACATTCTACAACCATACTTCCAGCCATTGAAGGGAGGGAAGCAAGGAGAAGAAGAAGAAGACCAAGGGTTTCCATGGCCTCCTCCATCAACTACTTGCCATCCATCACTACCATGGACGGCTAGATCATAGATCAAGGGTTTCAATGAAGCCCTAGCCGAGTAATAGGGAGTATTTTATGTTTTTATTTTAGGTTTATTATGTATGGATGACAGTCACATGTTTAGAGGATTTTTATAAATAAATCGAACTTCTAGTGATTAAATCATTACTTTCAGAATTTATTCTTGTCTTAGATCTATTTTGACTGTGATGTGCTCAACGATCTATGCTTGCTGTGATTGTTTAGATTGTTTACATGTGATGGTGCTTTATTGATTTGTGCTATCAAGTATCCGAATAGTCCATGCCTAGGTTAGACGGATTAGATCACAACCCTAGTTTAGTGTGGGATAATCCGTGCTAACCGAAGATGGATTATGTTGGTGCTTGAACCATGATTATTTTCTTGACGGAGGAATTGGGCTTGTAGCTACAATTCCCCATAATCATCCAACTTAGTAAGCTAAAGTAATTCATAAATATTCCTTATTATGAAGCTAGTGGTGGAGTTGCAATCCTAGGTTCACTTTACATATTTACAAAAACACTTTTAATTGCTTTCATAGTTTAGATTTATTTTTATTGTTATTAGTTTAATTAAAATCAAATTAAAATCCGTTTTCATAATTAACTAAAGTTAGGTTTTAAAATTAAGTCGCTGTAGTTAACCAATCCCTGTGGGTTCGACCTTTGCTTTCACACTACAAATCTTTTGAAAAGTAAAGAACACTTTTAATATCTTGATTCTGACGCGATCAATCACCCTAGAAAACTACTGTAGACGATGGATTCGTCAATTGCTCATATCTTGGCTACTGGAGAAGACTTTGTAGATATTTTTCAGGTATGTTATTTCTTTAATACCCCTCACATTTAATTTCATTTTTGTTTAAATTTTTGCATGACTTCTTATTTTTGAATTAATTGCAGAGGGATAGCAACGGGCTTCAAAAATTCTTCGACAGGGATGAGTATCACGGTAATCTGAAAAACGGAGTTCGGGTGAATTTGGAAACTTGCAATGTGATTTTTGTTGATCCACTTCCTCAGCCAGGTATATACCATGATAATGCAAATTATTTAGGAGATTTCACGAATTTGGTAAAATATGTCACGGAGTATCATAACAGTCATTCCCTGCAACTCCTATCTATTACAACAACCTTATTTTTTCTAGGTTATCCAGTGGAATCCTCTATGGGTCAGCAGTAGTATCGAGGCGGTATTATCATTCATATGGAATAATCTTATTTTATGTGAGCACATATTGTCATGTCGTTGGTATTATCCAAGTCTTTCGTGCGGCACTTAGACTGTCATTTGCTCACTAATAATGCTAAGTCATCCTGACACCCAAGTATGTAAGAGTGTGACAAAGAAAGCACAAGAGAGTTTGAGAGAATGTAGATTGTATTTTACTAGAGAAAATATTACAACTCATGGTGGATACACATTTTTGGTGGATGCCTTGGCCAAATGAGGCATCCTCTATTTATAGGCTACAAGTCTTACCAACTACTTATGAGAGAAGTATCTAGGGTATGCTCTACAATCTTCCCCAATAACTCTACAACTCTAGGCACATTCCTACATATGTTTAGATATATGTCTTCCAACAACACTTCAAAGGCTTCTAGATGCTTCTATACTATTGTGTAGGATCTTCAAAGTTCTATAGGCTTTTAAAGTCTTCTGTAAGGCTCCACATCTTTCCTTACTTTTCTATAATATCATAGAACCTTGTAGAATGCTCTAGGTTATTACAAAATTCTCCACAACACTTTAGAGTCTTCCAATCTCTACAGAGTTCTCGCCACAATGTGGAGAGACTATCTCCTGAGTCGAAGGTCACGTGCCTTTTGCTTGGTGAAATGCGCAGTCTGTGGCGATATGCTTACTACCATTCTCTAGTATTTGTCACATACTTTAACACATGTATGTATCCTGATTTTAAAGTTTCTTACTGACTTTTCTTTATAGCAAATCAAAAGATTTCTAATTCTCAACCCATGAGAATAATTACCACAACTGGCATCTATTAAGGGTATAAGATTTACTCACCTTCATATATTAACAGAATAAAGTTTGTTTTTGGAAAAGTAGACAAGTTGCAATTCTTACAATTCATGCTAATAAAATAGATTGTCACGACCCATCCCACTACGCGTGGAAATAGGACACGTGGCACGCCACCAAGGCTCATCCACCCATCATCTAATGATACGCAGCGGAAAGAACTACTATAAAACAACTCTGGGTATATTAAAACTTAGGAAACGTTCCCCTCTGTGTTGTAAAATACATTGAAATCAGAGTTATAAAAAGTTTTGGCCAAAGGAAAGCACTTCAAAAGAAAACAGTTTTGAAAAACAGAGGCTCAGTCGACTGCCCCGTCGACTGCACCAGGGTCCAGTCGACTGCTCCGTCGACTGTGTTAAGCAGAACCAAAAATACATCATACTGCAAGGGGTCCAGTCGACTGATCTGGGGATCCAGTCGACTGCTTTTCAATTAATGGAAGCAGTAGCTAAACTAAACAGTGTTCAGTCGACTGCCCAAGGGGTCCAGTCGACTGCTTCTCTGATATTCACTTACAGTATCTCACATACACGAGATCCAGTCGACTGATCAGGGGGTCCAGTCGACTGCTCCTCTGCTGGCAGCCCTGTGCTGGAATTTACAAGTCCTACTACTCAATACCAATAACAATCACAACCACAACTGATTTTAACGCATTAAAACATAACTACAGACATTCAATTACACGATTACAGTACTGCAGGACTAATCTGTGGTTCCATTACAACATATTACAAATCCTTACACAAGTTTAGGATTTAAAACAAAAACATATACAAGTGTTATCCCCGGCGTTCATCGGCCTCACTCATCGCGCTTCTTTTTTTCCTTCTTCTTACCTGCAATGGAGTACATCTCCACTGCTCAGCTATATGCTGAGCGTACAAGTCTAACATGTACAATATATGATGAAACATGCTTTAATCTCATAAATCATACAATAGTCTCTAGGAAGAAAAATACGCATTCATCCGGTAGCGGCAAGTCCAAGCCTTAAACCGCGATACAAATGGCAAGTCCAAGTCTATCAACCATTGTATCCACAAGTGCCATGGCAAGTCCAAGTCTATCAACCATGCACAGTAGCCGTCGCTACTAAATTCTCAAACATCGAGAAGCTTACTCCGGCATGAAATTGTATAAGACTCCCCTTTGACCCACATAGACAACTTAACGTGCTCGCATAAATTTAGACATGCTTTTCACAATTTAGCGCGTGCATAATTAACGGGCCTACAATTAACACATGGATTTCGCCCGGATCACAATTTCGTCGTCGAAATATAAAACATGTATTTCCCTATATTTCACAAGTTAGAACTTCATACCTCGTGCGATTTCCCCCAAACTTTGAAGGATCGACTAGGAGGCTAAATAAACGTCGGATTTCGAATTTGGTACGATTCCTACAAGTTTATACCTATTTTTCCCAAAAGTCCAAAATTAAGATTTTTACAAAACTTAGCCAAACATGACCTAAGTGGTATCAAAACGTAGATCTTACCTCCACGAGTTCAAATCTGAAATCTGGAGAAAATCTGACGGACGAACGGTCGTCGATCGGCGTCGCAAAGCCCGTTGGCTCCAAATCTCCCTTCTCTCTCCTCTCTCTAGATATTTATGGAAAGTTTGGATGAGAATGAATCTCATCCTCACTATATATAGAAAAACTCTTTGGAGTTTACGTTTACCTCCCCACAAGTTTCTCAAACTTCTAATTACCTCTCGAAACTTCGCACGCGTCCATTTTATGCCTTTACGAGTGAAAACTATAAATTTCAAAAGTTTCCGACTAAGTTTCGTTTGAGTCCAAAATAACGTCCGAAAACTATATTCTATGGAAGCTCTACACAACCTACCTTTTTAATTAACGTGTCTCTCACGTTCTCACCACAGTTCTCAAAATGATATAATCAATATCAAAGATTATCAGAATTATACTATACAGGTAAAATTACTATTCACAGAAATACCATATAAAGTCAAATAACATTTAAATCATATAAATGTCATTTACTCATGATTATGCAATATGAACTTCCATATTCTCGTGTCCTCACTGACACCATACCGTTGACCACAGTCAACCACTTATCCTCAATTATCATATATCAATGATAATTCATAAAATTTCATATCATGCATGATTAAACTATGAAATTCTGGAACGGGTGTGACAACTCTCCCCTCCAAAAAGGAAGTTTGTCCCCAAACTTTACCTCAAGCGTCGAACAAGTACGGATACTCATTCCGCATGTCTTCCTCACTTTCCCATGTAGCCTCTTCCACTGTATGACTACGCCATAGTACTTTCACCATTGGAATAGTCTTGGTTCTCAAAACTTGCTCTTTTCGATCTAGAATCCCTACAGGATGTTCCACATAAGTCAAATCTCCCTGAATCTGAAGCGGTTCAGGTACAATGATCTTACTCGTGTCAGTCATACATCGTCTCAACATCGATACGTGAAACACATTGTGCACATGTTCCAACTCGGATGACAAGGCCAAACGGTAAGCTACTGGACCAACCCTCTCTAGGATCTCAAAAGGTCCTATGAATCTCGGATTGAGCTTTCCCCTCTTCCCAAATCGTACAATGCCTTTTGAAGGCGATACTCGCAAATATACGAAATCTCCCACTTCAAAATTCATCGGTCGTCGTTTAGAATCCGCATAACTCTTATATCGGCTCTGAGCTACCTTGAGTCGCTCTTGGATCAATTTCACCTTCTCCGTAGTCGCCTGTATTAATTCAGGTCCTAACAACTTCCTTTCTCCAACCTCGGTCCAACAAACTGGTGATCGACACTTACGGCCATACAGAGCTTCATATGGTGCCATACCAATACTTGACTGAAATCCGTTGTTGTACGCAAATTCAATTAATGGCAAGTGGTGCTCCCAATCACTCCCAAAGTCTAATACACACAATCTCAACATATCTTCCAAGGTCTGAATCATACGCTCTGACTGTCCATCGGTCTGAGGATGAAACGCAGTACTGAAACTCAATTTCGTACCCATAGCTTCTTGCAAACTTCCCCAAAACCTTGACGTAAAACTACTATCGCGATCAGATATAATCACAGCTGGGACTCCATGTAGTCTTACAATCTCTTTCACATACAATTCCGCTAACTTGGACGGTTTAGTCGTCTTGATCGGTAGAAAATGAGCTGACTTTGTTAACCGGTCAATTATAACCCAAATCTTATCATTCTTGTTACATGATCGTGGAAATCCTGAAACAAAATCCATCGTAATCTCATCCCACTTCCATTCTGACACTGGTAAAGGTTGTAGTAACCCCGCGGGTACTTGTCTCTCTGCCTTGACCTGTTGACATGCCGAACATTCGGATACAAACTTAGCAACTTCACGCTTCATACCCTTCCACCAGAAGTTTTCTCGTAAGTTCCGATACATCTTGTTACTTCCCGGGTGCACTGAATATTTTGTACTATGAGCTTCCTCTAAGAGTCGTTCCTTTATGTCTTTCACATTCGGTACACATAACCGATTTCCCAGTTTCAACGTTCCTTGTTCTAATACCAAACCAGATCGCTTCCCCAAAGGTATCTCGTCTCTCATTCTGCATAAATAGACATCGTTGAATTGTTCTTTTTGAATCTCATCAATAATATCTGGGTGTGCCATGATTGCCATCATTAAGCCACCACTAACCTTTGGTATCACATCTAAGTCCAACCGTTCCATTTCTTTTACCAATTCTTTTTGTCGTGTTAGCTTGTCAGCTAAATTCCTCGGCGTCTTCCGGCTTAATGCATCGGCTACTACATTCGCCTTCCCCGGATGGTACTCAATCGAAAGATCGTAATCCTTCATCAACTCCAACCATCTTCGCTGTCTCATGTTCAAGTCCCGTTGGGTAAAAATATATTTCAAACTCTTGTGGTCCGTGAATATCTCACACTTTTCCCCGTATAAGTAGTGTCTCCAAATCTTCAAGGCATGAATTACTGCAGCTAATTCCAGATCATGAGTCGGATAATTAATCTCATGTGTCTTCAACTGTCTAGAAGCATAAGCAATCACTTTACCCCCTTGCATCAACACGCATCCCAACCCTTTGTGTGAAGCATCACTATAGATCACAAATCCCTCGGTTCCGGATGGTATTGTCAAGATAGGTGCTCTCGTTAGTCGTGCTTTCAATTCCTGGAAACTGTCTTCACATTCCTGACTCCATTCAAATGTAACACCTTTCCTCATCAATCTTGTCATAGGCAATGAAATCTTCGAGAAATGCTCAATAAAACGACGGTAATATCCCGCTAGTCCTAAGAAACTTCGAATTTCGGATACGGAAGTCGGTCTTTGCCAATTTGATACAGCTTCTACTTTGTGAGGATCAACTGATACTCCATTCTTGTCAATCACGTGACCAAGAAAGATAATGCTAGGTAACCAAAATTCACATTTCTTGAATTTCCCAAATAACTGCTTCTCTCGTAATCTCTGAAGTATCAACCTCAAGTGGTTCTCGTGTTCTATCTCACTCGGTGAATAAACAAGGATATCGTCGATGAACACTATCACAAAATCATCTAAATAGTCCTTAAAGACTCGGTTCATAAGATCCATGAACGCAGCTGGTGCATTGGTAACCCCAAATGACATAACTAAGAACTCATAGTGTCCATAACGCGTTCTAAAAGCTGTTTTCTCAACATCTTCGGCCTTCACTTTCAACTGATGATAACCCGATCTTAGGTCTATCTTGGAGAATACTTGTGCCCCACGAAGTTGATCAAATAAATCATCAATTCTGGGTAGTGGATACTTATTCTTGATTGTCAACTTGTTCAGTTCCCGATAATCCACATACATCCTCATTGAACCATCTTTCTTCTTTACAAACAACACTGGAGCTCCCCACGGTGACACACTTGGTCGAATGAAACCTTTATCAAGTAACTCTTGTAGTTGAACTTTCAGTTCCTTCAATTCTACTGGTGCCATTCTATACGGTGCTTTGGATACCGGCCTTGAGTCTGGTATAATCTCAATAGTGAACTCGACCTCTCTCTCAATAAGGACATCTGGTAGCTCATCAGGAAATACATCTGAATATTCTCGCACTATCGGAATGTCTTCTACTTTTAATTCAGTCGTCGAGACATCAGTCACTGAACATAGAAATCCATGACATCCCTTTTTCAATAACTTTCCCGCTCGGATAGCTGAAATCAAATACGGCGGCGATATAACCCCACTCCCTTGGAAACAAAAGCTCCCATATACCGGTGATCGAAAATTAACCTCTTTCCGTTCACAGTCTATTGTGGCTTGATTAAGAGCTAACCAATCCATTCCCAGTATTACATCAAAATGATTTACTCCAATCGGTATAAGGTCTACGGTCATCAACTTCTCACCTAATTTGATCTCACAGTTCTTATATATAGTAGATGTCATTATCGCTTTACTAAGTGGCACAGCAATAGACAAATCATATCCTGACGGTGCCGATTTAACATTCAAATGTTCAACAAAAGCATGTGATACAAATGAATGCGTAGATCCCGAGTCAACAAGTATGCGTGCTAAGTGCGAACATACAAGCACCATACCTGAGACTACTGTCTCGGAAGCAGTCACATCTCCTGGGTTCATCTGATATGCTCTTCCTTGACGTTGTTCCGTCCTTTGTCCCCCGTCATTGGATTGTCTAGGCTTCGACCCACTGGAAGCCATAGAACTAGCTCCTTGCTGAAGATACTTCCTCGGGCAATCCCTGGCTTGGTGTCCAAATGCTCTACAATCATAACACTTGCCCCTCATGTCGGGTGTTGAATTTGTACTACCCCCGCCTGGGTTCCTGTTCTGGGGTTTGGTCATGAAACATCGACCTGAGTGTGGTCTGTTGCAAAGTGAACACAACGGTATGCTACTTGGCGTTCTCCTGAATTCACTGAAACTAGAACCAGAGCCTCTTTGAAACGGCCTCTTGTAAGATCCGCCTTGGTTCCTATCCCTACTCTCATTGTTTCGTTTTCCGTGCTGATTCTGCCTCGACCTTTCCATCCCACTCTCGGCCACTAGTGTCGTTTGTTGTACTGCTGCCACGGTCGAATGCTCGTAAGTTTCTACCCTCAAACGGATATTTTCCCTTAAGCCTTCTTCAAATTTCCTTGCCCTTTCTTCCTCTCCTGGTACAGAACCCTTTCCAAATCTCAACAACGCATTATACTTGGAAGTATATTCGGTTACAGTCATATCTCCCTACTTCAAGTTATCAAATTCTCTCTTCTTTGCATTGTAGGCGGCTCGCAGAAAGAACCGGCGATTGAATTCCGCCTTGAACCCCTCCCAAGTAATCGGTACCCCTTGATCTAGTACATTTACCCACCAGTTCTGGGCTTCACCCTTCAGCACATAACTGGCATTCTCAATTTTCTCCTTATCGGTCATCGGAATCGATCGGAAAATTCTCTCCATATCCATGATCCAATGTTCTGCGAGCGTTGGGTCGGGTGTCCCATGAAATTCCATCGGTTTCTTCCGGGCAAACTGTTCTGATATTGACCTCATACCCCTATTTTCAGGCGCATGTACTACAACTATCGGTTCTGGCTCCAATGGAGGTGTTGGAGGTAATCTGTCCGCTATATTTCGTATCATCTCTCCCATGTTCCCCATCATCTCTGCCATTTCATTCATACGTCGAGTATGTGGCGATAGTTCTCGCTCTTCGTCACTCATGATTTCAATCCTGTAGTTCTCAATGCATAAACACTATGCATGTACAACAGTAACAATAGTATGTATGTAAAACAATATCCATATGCATCAAACATCTCTAAGATGCATGAATGCAATTGAAAACATGTGGCAATTCACTCAACACTCCACTCGTCGTCGAACGTTCCCAAAGTTTTGTTACCTCTAGCTCTGATACCAATAAATGTCACGACCCATCCCACTACGCGTGGAAATAGGACACGTGGCACGCCACCAAGGCTCATCCACCCATCATCTAATGATACGCAGCGGAAAGAACTACTATAAAACAACTCTGGGTATATTAAAACTTAGGAAACGTTCCCCTCTGTGTTGTAAAATACATTGAAATCAGAGTTATAAAAAGTTTTGGCCAAAGGAAAGCACTTCAAAAGAAAACAGTTTTGAAAAACAGAGGCTCAGTCGACTGCCCCGTCGACTGCACCAGGGTCCAGTCGACTGCTCCGTCGACTGTGTTAAGCAGAACCAAAAATACATCATACTGCAAGGGGTCCAGTCGACTGATCTGGGGATCCAGTCGACTGCTTTTCAATTAATGGAAGCAGTAGCTAAACTAAACAGTGTTCAGTCGACTGCCCAAGGGGTCCAGTCGACTGCTTCTCTGATATTCACTTACAGTATCTCACATACACGAGATCCAGTCGACTGATCAGGGGGTCCAGTCGACTGCTCCTCTGCTGGCAGCCCTGTGCTGGAATTTACAAGTCCTACTACTCAATACCAATAACAATCACAACCACAACTGATTTTAACGCATTAAAACATAACTACAGACATTCAATTACACGATTACAGTACTGCAGGACTAATCTGTGGTTCCATTACAACATATTACAAATCCTTACACAAGTTTAGGATTTAAAACAAAAACATATACAAGTGTTATCCCCGGCGTTCATCGGCCTCACTCATCGCGCTTCTTTTTTTCCTTCTTCTTACCTGCAATGGAGTACATCTCCACTGCTCAGCTATATGCTGAGCGTACAAGTCTAACATGTACAATATATGATGAAACATGCTTTAATCTCATAAATCATACAATAGTCTCTAGGAAGAAAAATACGCATTCATCCGGTAGCGGCAAGTCCAAGCCTTAAACCGCGATACAAATGGCAAGTCCAAGTCTATCAACCATTGTATCCACAAGTGCCATGGCAAGTCCAAGTCTATCAACCATGCACAGTAGCCGTCGCTACTAAATTCTCAAACATCGAGAAGCTTACTCCGGCATGAAATTGTATAAGACTCCCCTTTGACCCACATAGATAACTTAACGTGCTCGCATAAATTTAGACATGCTTTTCACAATTTAGCGCGTGCATAATTAACGGGCCTACAATTAACACATGGATTTCGCCCGGATCACAATTTCGTCGTCGAAATATAAAACATGTATTTCCCTATATTTCACAAGTTAGAACTTCATACCTCGTGCGATTTCCCCCAAACTTTGAAGGATCGACTAGGAGGCTAAATAAACGTCGTATTTCGAATTTGGTACGATTCCGACAAGTTTATACCTGTTTTTCCCAAAAGTCCAAAATTAAGATTTTTACAAAACTTGGCCAAACATGACCTAAGTGGTATCAAAACGTAGATCTTACCTCCACGAGTTCAAATCTGAAATCTGGAGAAAATCTGACGGACGAACGGTCGTCGATCGGCGTCGCAAAGCCCGTTGGCTCCAAATCTCCCTTCTCTCTCCTCTCTCTAGATATTTATGGAAAGTTTGGATGAGAATGAATCTCATCCTCACTATATATAGAAAAACTCTTTGGAGTTTATGTTTACCTCCCCACAAGTTTCTCAAACTTCTAATTACCTCTCGAAACTTCGCACGCGTCCATTTTATGCCTTTACGAGTGAAAACTATAAATTTCAAAAGTTTCCGACTAAGTTTCGTTTGAGTCCAAAATAACGTCCGAAAAGTATATTCTGTGGAATCTCTACACAACCTACCTTTTTAATTAACGTGTCTCTCACGTTCTCACCACAGTTCTCAAAATGATATAATCAATATCAAAGATTATCAGAATTATACTATACAGGTAAAATTACTATTCACAGAAATACCATATAAAGTCAAATAACATTTAAATCATATAAATGTCATTTACTCATGATTATGCAATATGAACTTCCATATTCTCGTGTCCTCACTGACACCTTACCGTTGACCACAGTCAACCACTTATCCTCAATTATCATATATCAATGATAATTCATAAAATTTTATATCATGCATGATTAAACTATGAAATTCTGGAACGGGTGTGACATAGATACTTAAATACATGTTCACAATGAAAAAAGGTAAGACCTCTTACAAGGGCATTTTTGTAATTTCAGCTAAGGTATATTCTAAACTCAAAATAATGGTCTTCACAACATTCTAAGACTACTAGTCCAGACGACATATTTCTAGGAATTACAGATAATTAACTACGAATTATAGAAGTTAACAATAAATATAAAAAGTGGATCATAATTCAACAAATATAGCCAAATATAAATTTATACATGAACTGTTTTTTTAATAGGTTCAAAGTGCCACAAGAATATTTCTGTATTTTTCTCAAATTTTAGAAATAGCAGAGACAATTAGAATAATAAAATTTTCAATTAAATCAACTACTAAATAGTGATTTGACTAATTATCCATAATGATGTGCAACTTAACTACCAAATTATCAATTGTGTTCATAAATACTGAAATATTACATAAATAATTTAGCACAACTTTGTAATTTTATGGAGTCAAAACAAAATATTCTACTATTTTAGAAATGGAAATTGTACCACTAATTAAAATAAATAGCTATAACTATCAATGATTATTGAAAATTTACAAAAAAAACATAGAAAATGATTTATAAGGAGTTTACAAAATTGCAGAATGACCAAAACATCCTTTTTACAAGTATGTAATTATACTAAAATATAGGAATTTTATGAAAAATCAAAAACTATAAAATAAGTATTTCAGACTGTAATAAACAGAATTACAAGTGCCATGCTCGAAACCGTGACCAAATCCGATGTCGGTAGACTTTTATACGTCCGTTTAAAGTTTTGGAGGTGTAAATGAAATTTTCAAAAATAAAAATCTAGGCAGAATGCACTGTTTGGACAGCCTACTATGTCCAACTTCGAAAGGCCATGACTCTCTCATTCCTTAACCGTTTTAAGCAATTCAAGAGTCTACCTTGTGTGAAATTTTGCATAGAATCCAAATCAAGAGTCGGTTTTACCATATTCAAATCACAGAATGTAAAATTACCAATTTACCTTTTGTGCAAGAAAATCAAAAACTGTTTTAAGGTAGTTGCATAGGTATTTTAGGAGTCTACCTTTAAAAATTCAGATCTTACAAAGGTCGGAGTAAAGATAAATCTAATTTTTAGTATTCTAGAGCAAACTGAACCATGATCATGTGTTTTTCTGAACCTAATTCAATTAATCAATTAACAACTTCAAAACTGATAAAATAGAAATAAAACAATATAGAATATAATGAAACACTATAGAAAATAATGGGTATGATTTACTTACCAAAACAAGAGAAAAAAAATAATAGAACTTTGAGAATGAAAGCATTTTGAGAGCTCCAATCCTCCTTCTCCTTCTCCACCTTCTTCTTCTTCTTCTTCTTGGATGTAGATTATGTATGTGTGGAATGTGAGTAGGGAGAAAGAGAGGTGGCTAAGGTTAGATTAGGTTTTAGAAACTAAAAACACTAAAATAAATACTAAATCTTGTTTTTTAGTTTTAGGCCTCACAAAAGGCTTCATATGGGCCGAAGCACGTTTCTAAGTATTTAAAACTCTAGTCCAATGGGTATACATGACCCGGGTATTTAATTTTATTGTTAATTATATCTTTAAAATACATATAGGGCCTGTAAACACTATCCCAAAAATATAAACTGATACGTTATTATATTTTAAAATATAATATTTGTATTAGAAAAATACGGGATATTACAAGCAGAATGCTTGTTTTTCTTGCATAAACTAGTCAACTGAAGGATATGTCCGGTCAACTGAAAACTAAGGGGTCCAGTCAACTGATTAATAGTCCAGTCGATTGTTTTCCATGTGATAAACATTTTTCTTGTTTAGAAGAGTTTGTTCAATTTTAAGCCCTTGTCATTGAGATTCAACCATACTAACTTTACATAAAGCCCTATAAGAACAATACAAGATACAAATAATCTTCCACAAGACTTCCATGAAATATCCATCATCATTATAAGGCTCTGTTTGGGCAGCACACTAAATGGAATCATAAGTACTCAACTTAATAGTTTGTTAATCATCAAACTTACTTAAGGTAGAACCCTTGGGGCTAACAGGTTGTATTCGGGTTGTGCCCATATTTAACCCAACCCATCAGTGACCCACCTTACCCACCTGTTCCCGCCCATTTGCCAGGCAGACTATGTAGTTTAACCATTGGTTACACATATGCACATGCCAGCATAAAGAAATGCTTATATTTGCTTGTAAATAAACTTTATCCACCTACACATATTTCATCTCATTTACTTCCGTTTTGGATTTTGTAGGACATCAAAGCTGAAGTACACATGGGCGCAACCCAATAAAATCTTAATTTGCCTACAGATCATTCATTTATCTATAGACAAGCAATTTTGCAATAAAATTAAATCTAGATTGGATGGTTCAGTTACACTAGGAAAATTTATCACGTGATTGGCAACTTCATGTGTGCTTTGATAATTGAAGCTCCGCTTTCATGGATTGGTCCGTTCTTTCTTCTTCTTTTTTCCTAAGCTGTGAGGTTATGTTAATTTTTAGTGAATTTGAAAACAAACGCATGTATTTGGTTGTGCACTTGTATATATATATATATGTATTATGTATTCATAAATATATGGTAATATCATTGCCCATGATGTCTTTTTAGTTCTACCTATTGATTTGTATTTTTTTTTCTTTTTCCAAAATTATAACAACAAAATTTTAAAGTCTCTTCAAAATATTTTGAGTTTTTTATATTTAAATCTCCATCACTTTAATACAGATGGTAAGTGTAAATTAAACTCCACTTCTGTTGAACATACGAAATCTATCCAAAGAGTATCTCTAGACTTCAGATACTAAGTTAAGATGAATCATCAATTTTTTTCCCTTAAGATCATAATTTATTTCTGAACTTAATCAACCACGGTACAGCCCATGTATAGCACAAACTCTTGTGTAATTCGTAAAACAAATTTAAGAACCCTGGCATTACAGCCGTTACTCTTATTAGAGGGAAAAAAAAGGAAGATGAAGAACAACAAAGAACCAAAGGAATAGTTGGACAAAAGCTTAACATTATTAAAGTAAAAGGTCAATTATTCTTTCGGTGTAGCTTGTTGGGCAGCCATAAGCTATCAAATTCTAATCAACCAAAACACCGTTATAGCACACTCAAGTTCGTATTCTGGGTGCTCCCCAAAAATAATAATCATAATCTCAGTTTCTAACGGATACCCAAATGCTACATTGGTGTAATCAATTAAAAGATTCTTATTAATTCAAAGCTTAACTTCTTTTCTAGAAAAAAATAATAATTAACAGAGATATAGAGAAATATCTAATCCACTAACAACCAAGACACTAGAAATTAAAGGGACAAATCCATGAAATTGACAAATAGAAATGAGGATGCAAAAGCAATCAGCCTTTTTATGTCTTTGCTTTGAATACAACTTTGATTCCGTCAAAATCAAGTTCTTATTTAACCCTATTACAAACGTAGTATGTTGGAAGTAGGGTGTCGAGTCCATAGGGATTGGAGTGCAACAATACTTGGTGGGTGCTTAATAATCAATTATAATGCGAAGAATGATTAACAAACTAAGACCTAGAAATGAGTCTTTTCGACTATGGGTTTGATTCAATTAGTGTTAAATTCAATCACAACGCCTATTTAGGAAATGGTAATTGACTTTGAACAAAGCTAAGTTTAAGTAAAGTTTGGGGGTTTTGCAAATGGAGGAATCGAGGTTGGGGAGTATTCCCCACCTTGGACCAAACAACACATGACGTCTATACTCGTAGCACATTCTAGAGTAAAAAATTTCATTGTGATAAACCATCAAACATGTGGTAGACAACCAACATGCTAGATGGATGTTCCAATTCAACACATGGGTGTAGTGTTAGAGTTTAGAGATTTAGCAACTTCCAATGCTTGACATTGGAAGTGGAGTCTCAAAACACCCACCCATACACCCACGAACTCTAGATATGCTACAAAGTATGTGATTTCTACAATAAAATGCACATGGGTCCAATGGTGGGTTTATGATCCCCAACCTTCAAGATCTAGCTACTCATAATGATAATGATAACAATATTAAAGAGAGGGAAGGAGAAATTGTACCAACAAGAGAAAATCACTATAAATGCCATAGGATATCCAAAGAAATCTTCAATAAAAACTACCAAAAATTCAATGCATTGACCCCCTCTTCTCTATAACACTAAACGAAAGTAAGTATTGGTAGATGGGGAGTAAATGAGGGAGAGAGAGGGAGAGAGCTCTAAAAAAAACAAGTTAACCCTAGCAAAACATTATCACTAACTATATATAGTCCTCCCACAAAAAGGACAAAGTTGTAATAAAAAGAGAGTCTTCAGCAGAGGCGCGGATCGATCCCTTCGTAATGGGCGGATCGATCCGCCTTTCATCTGGGGAATTACCAGCTTCTCGAGAAGGCGCAGATCGATCCGCTCATATTGGCCGGATCGATCCATTTATAGGAGTTCTTCGTAGAATGCTCCAGCAAAGACGCGGATCGATCCCTTCACAACTGCGGATCGATCCGCCCTTTTCGAAACTGATAGAGAATTCCTTTTAAACACACGGATCGATCCCCTCTAAATGGCGGATCGATCCGCCTTTCCTGAAACTCCTTTCTTGCTCCTTTTTACTTCAAGAGAGCCAAAAGGGTTGGGTGTCACTATACCCAAGCATACATAACCTACAAAAAGAGACCTTTATTAGTTAACAGAGGGTAACAACCAGAACAATCAAAAACACAATTTATCCATTAAGTCTCCGATTTGAGTAATAATTTGGGTCCAATACAGGTAAAATTATGAAGTTTTAAAATGCAAAATTGGACACGAATAACACCCCCCAACTAGCATGTTGCTAGTCTCTTAGTAACAAAGCTAAAAACCAAGAGATTTAAGAATAACCTTGCATAACAACTTATATAAAATGAAAGATAAACCGTTTTTGTGGGGAACACGATTGCATTGAGCATATGGAACAAGCCGTTAAACCTCTAGGTTACCCATAGAGGCGGAGTGTTGTCTCCGGAGGGTTCTCAGAATGATACCCACAAACATTTTGCTTCCTCGTGATATTTGCCCATACTGTAATGTCGACACTCCACATAGTCCCAAGAGTTTTCAAAAGATTTTAGTACATGACACGCGAATCCAACAAGTTATCAAACTATCAAGATTATGAGATAAATTTCATTGAGCTCAAACTTGGATGCGTGTGTTGTGTGAAGTGCATAACTACAACTATCAAGGAGATTGTAATGCTTTCATCCTCCGAATTTCGTTCGAACGTGCGCTTCAACTCAATTCTCACCGGTATTACACTCTAAAAAGAAAACACTCGAGGTGGGTAATACTCTCGGGGCATACGGGTAGATAGAGTAATGGAAATAGGAATTAAAACCATGCACATGCCAATGATGAAAAACGTAAGAGTGAAAAACGAGTAAAATTAATCTCATGAAAAGATACCATTCACTAGAGGATGTGGGATAACTCCACTACTTGTCATGAACGCTTCAAACTTCGAATCACAAAAATTTAGACTCAACAAGGACCGCAAGGGTGTTGTAAAGTGGGAAAGGTGTTATGGGTTGGAGAGCAAGGGAAAGGAGGGAGAATGTCTGTGTACGAATATGGGATTTATTGGAATGCATGATTACAAATGCGCGCAAGTGATGGATTGACGAGAACATTTCTTTGAAATTCCAAAGGAGAGTACAATTGATCATGAAGTCTTTTTTTTTTTTTTTCGTTTTTTGTTTTTTTGTACTCTCAAAATTACATGATTCAATCTCCTTTACAACTTTACACACGCGATCTCATGCAAATATATCCCCAGAATGAAAGTCAAACACGGACATGGAAAGTGTACGGTTAAGTGAAGGGTGAGTATACGTGGTTGCGGCTAGAGATGGTCAAGCGAAGGCCCTAAGATCAATTCGTAGAATAATGCGATTCTTTGTTCTCCCCTATAATTACAAGTAATCATGAGTTTCCTTCCACATAATGATTTCTCTAATGAATGATCAAAACAAGAAGATGAGATCATCTACAACTTTGTATGTTTTTCAAAAATAGAGAATTGACGTATGTAGCACTCAACAATGGGAAAAAGGATCGAAAGCTCACAAAAGTACCGTCTCCACATATGTTTTGAACGATTTTCGGATAACAATTGCATTAAAACACATCCTAACACAAGTAGTCATGCAACGTATTTGATAATCCAAGATTTAAACTTCGTGCGATTCACTATAATCAAGATAGTTATGAAGCTAGCAGGATTACAAAGTGTCACATACTAAAATCTGAAGAAAATTCTCAAGATACGTGTCTTTGCTCGGCATTAGAACGGGGCAACTATGCTAACGTCATTGGAAACACAAGATAATAAAAAATTTTAATATTAATTTTTTTTAACAAGAACTCAAACCGCGATGAGAGAAGCTAGCAAGCTCTCACACCCCCCCCCCCCCCCCCCCCCAACTAGGACTGAACATTGTCCTCAATGAAACAAGAAAGTACAAGGGGAAGAACAATATTACCGGCGGCAAGCAAAGGGACCGATCGGTAATAAACTGTGCCTGTAAGGTTAGAATCCACAAAGAAAGAGTAAGAAAAGAAGAGGAAAAATTGTGACATGGCATAAAGGTTAAAGCAATAAGCATAAGCCAACAACAATCCATAGACATCCATACTGAGTTAGCAAAATCTAAGAACAGAAAATAACACAATCATCCAAACCCACAAGTACAACTCCAACCAAAACAAGAGAAACAAACGAGCATCCTAAAAAGAACATTTACAAAAGAGAACTGAAAAGTCCCGCCAACTACTCATCGCCATCTCCGTCTCCATCTCTACCATCAAAAGGGTCCAAACCACCAGTGCCACCATACGCACCAGAACCTCCAGCACCGCTATAATAACCTGGACCACCAGCATAAGGGTCTGAACCACCAGTGCCACCATACGCACTAGAACCTCCAACACCGCTATACGAGCCTGGGCCGCCTGCGCCACCATATGGGTCGTGGAAGTACTCAGGGACATCGGCGCCTGGGTACTGCATCCGGAACGAGTCGCTCTGGAAGCGTATCATCATGCTGATGTCTCGCCGATAACTCACACTGAACCTATCAAACTCGCTCCTCAGGTTGCGAACATCGCTCCGTATCCAAGCAATCTCCACACCCTGCTGCCTCTGCTCGGTGCTAAGTGTCTCGAATCGATGGTGTAACTCGACCATACCCTGTGCAGGCTCCTCCTCCTCCACCGCAGCTTGTGCTCCAGACGGTTCCTCCTCCACCCTGGCCCGCTTGGACGCGGACCTAACCTGTGCGTCGCTACGCGAAAGCGTCGTCCCATTTATAGGGGCCGGCACTGCTGGTAGGACATCGGTTGTAAAGGCCTCGCACCCATGTTGGGTGCATAGCCGGGTAATAAGGGTAGGGAAAGGGAGGCTAGCAGTGGCGGCAATGTCATTCGACGCCGCGATCAGGTGGGTAATGATTAGGCTCGCAAAGTCGACTCGGGTGGTGAGGTCGGTGATAGCGTACAGGAGGGTACCATGGTCCCCCCTAACGGTCTTATGGCGAGTTGGCCACACCGCAGCAGTAAAAATGATATTGCAGTAACGGTAGAGTTTGGTGAAGGTGGATAGGGCAATCTGGTCCCCAATCCACTCAGTCGGGCATCCCGCGAACCGTGTGGCAATGAGATTAAGGTCAGGTCGCAATTGGCTCAAATCAACAAGGTAGGGCTCGGGGTCCTCCATGTGGGGAGCCCCCATGAACACGGCCAACGACGCCGGGGTAACCGAAATGCGAACACCGTGCACGTATGCCTCGAAAGAGTGGTCGCCAGTGGTGATGAGACTCACGAAGAAAATCCGCACCCAAGTCTCGTTGTACCCTCCTGAATGCTCCAACTGGGGGAGCCACCGGCGCACCCTAAAGATCTGGACCACATTGTCCGGAAAATCAAAAATGGCAATGGGTCATTCAGGGAGGATGGATTTCTTAGATTTGAAGTAGTTTACGAACCACTGCTTCTCGGTTTTGGACCGGAAACGGTCATAGCCACGACCCGGGGAGCACTAGGTTTTGTTATACTTTAAAGGATTCACCATTGTGCCTGAAAAATAACAAGAGCACGCGCACAAATAAGACGATGAACGAAACGCTAATGAAATGCTCAAGTACAGATTCATGTGAACACCCAAGGTATGCGCACACCCAACCCATAGGCATGAAATTTTAGGACAATGTATGGAATGCCCGAAAGGACATTAAGCACGGTACACGGGCAAAGTGCACGGGCGAAAGATGCGACCGCACGTGCACGATCGACGCACACGTGTATGGCAGTGCATGGGGTGAGAGTGACGTGCCATATGGCATGAAATCAACAATAAAAAGCGCACACAAGAATGATAGCATGCTCCTAAAATGAGAAAAAATGAACAATGCACGCGACGGTTTGAAAAATGCACGTGTGGATTGGAAGAATGCACGGTGGGATTTCAATGCGGCGTTCTTCCGAATGCCTGGTGGGCAGATAGAATACTCTCAACAAGAAGCAAGAAATGAAACATGGATTTATCCCAAACAAGCCACAATGTGGCTTGAGCAAGAGGAGCAGTCAAAATACATGAAAAATCAGCCCACAATGCAAAGAAAATGATGAAAAATCAAACCCTAAGGTTAAGATTTCCAAAATAGTGAGTAAAGGGAGAATTCATTCATCTTAGGGGGCAACCATGATCAAAACATGAAAAACAGTCAATGAAAGTTGTTAGATTCATACCCTGGATGAATGATGTTGAAGATCAAGACAATGAGAGAGCACAAAGGGGAGATTTGGAGAAGTATGGGCTATGGGGTTTGAGAGGGTTTGAGGGAGATTAAAATGAAATGAGAAGTGATCTCATATGAAAACCGCTGCTGCTCCCCGCGGATCGATCCGAAGTCAGGTCAGATCGATCCGGCCTTTTAAAACGTTGTTAATGTGCCCTTTCAAATTCACGGATCGATCCGCTTATATTGGCCGGATCGATCCATTTATAGGTGTTTCTTGCAGAATGCTCCCCAGAATCCGCGGATCGATCCCTTCACAATGGGCGGATCGATCCGCCTTTTCTCAGTTTTGTCAATATTCTCCCCAAGAACCTGCGGATCGATCCCCCAAATACCTAGATCGATCCGCCCCTTGTTCTTCTCAGTTGTAAACTTTGGAATTCCATTTGGATGCGGGTAGAATGTGGATGCAATGGACACGACTACGAACAAAATTTATGCCAAAAATGAAACGTGGGGCATACAAAAAAAGAGAGTAAAGCTCACAAGAGCCTACTCAACCCCAACCTTGGGGTCGTCCAGAGGAATTGACACCAACTCGGTGTCAAAACCTTCAAGAAAAGGTTTGAGCCGTTGCCCATGGACCTTAGAAATTGTCCCATCTGCGGGATCTTGAATCTCAACGGCTCCATGGTCATACACTCTATACACAACGTAAGGGCCAATCCAACGGGATTGCAACTTGCCCGAAAATAAGTGGAGCCGTGAATCGTATAACAACACCTTGTTACCAACTATGAATTGCTTACGAATAATCCATTTATCATGAAATGCTTTAGCACGTGCCTTGTACACTTTAGGACTCTCGTAGAGCTCGCTTCAAATTTCCTCCAACTCGTCGAGTTGAAGCTTTCTCTTCTCACCACTCTCGTCCACATCAAAATTTAGCTTCTTGTGGATACCGGGCTTCCACCGCTTTATTTGCTTTTGAAACTTGTTTTGAAAAGGAAAAGAAAAAGGGTGTGTTGAAAACAGATACAGAGTCGCCACTTGGTCTTTAAGGAACCAAGAAACCTTATTTTGACTCACCCAAACGGATAAAGGGCACCGACCCTTCATAACCAAAGAACTTGGCTCGGGGTTTCGGTACGAGAGAGGAAGGAGCCTTTGTCACGACTAAAACACCCTCAACTCGCCCCGTCTCTCGACGGGCCTCAATTAGCATCCAAATAATCATCTTATACTATGTATGGTTCGGCAATTAATACTATGATAGTATATTACATCACATAAGAATCTTGAAATTGAAAATCAAAAGATAAGATATCATTCATAAGATTTAAGTCAAATATCATACAATGTAAAGTGAAAATCACACAAATAAACCTAGGAAAAATCGTCTAATCATGTATCAAATAATCAAGACTTCCTAATCTAAAGGGGGCATGAATTGTTCTTGAAACAAATAAACAAAGAAATCAAAATATGCTTAGCAAGCTAGTATGATGCATGTTAATCTTTGAGAAAAGAAGAGCTCTCAATCCCCGGGACGGATGAGAAAGGATGATTAGATCGAGGGGAAGCATGAATGTGTGATCAAGTTCATTCCTTATAATCTTCTTAGATTAGGAGCCATGAAGGCCCCAAATCTTGCATGGATGCAATGTATGTATCTAGAATGTGCCAAGGTTGTAGTGTGCTTTGTGTTCATGGATTCCTAGAATGACTTAGAAGTCTATAATGTGTATGAATGAATGAATGAAATCATCATGGGATATGTACAAATGTGGTATGAACTACTTCCTAAGATATGAACTAATTTGGAAGGCATATAAGCATCAAATCAAAGAATGAAAGTTAAAATGTGCTTGCTGTGAATAGTAGACAGAACAGTAGCATGATCTTGGGAAAATTAAAAAGAGGGGTTAGGAACGTTTTCAATGAATGATTTTTTATGGAGATGTTCCTTATTGTGTCTAGAATACTACCCAAAAAGCCAATCTTTAATAACTATCACAGATTGAGATAAATCATATGAACAACAGAGGTCACTCAGAAACAGAGTCCGTACTGTCGACTGAAATGTTGAAAAATCTTAGAAAATGAACACGAATGATCTAGGGGCCCATTTTATACAGAACGTTCCCTAGGACATTGAAGGTTAAGGGAAAAATAAGTTGGGACCACCCCTTTTGGAAAATATTTCTGAAAAAGAAGTTGGAAGTTAGTCAAGCTGCTGTGACAGTAGAGGCAGAATGTTTGGAAGGAATGTTTGGGTCCAAATGGACCATTTTCAAGTACTTCCAAGTCAAACCAAAAATCATGGGTGTTCTCCAATGAGTTAGGGAGACTTTCCAAGTGGCCTTGCATCTATATGTTGAGTATTGAGTTCTAGAGAAATCTTTGAACTCAGCTCACTCACTGTTTTAACTCACTGTTTTGAAGATTTTGGGGAAAATAATGTTTTCGTTCTTGAAATCAAAATGAGAGGGATTGAGGGGGGTTTTGAAATAGAGGTTTTGAAAGTGCATTTTTAATACTCAATAAAGATTATAACCACTTAAAATGCCAACATTCAACTCATCATCAAGAACCTCCAAGATTGTTGGAGAAACTTATTTTTTATTTGAGCATAACTTCAATACACTTCAAGGATACCTTGGAGGTATTGAAGTTATGATCATCATCTATCAAACATGTTTTTGAGGTCAAGAGCTACTATCCATAAGGATTCACTCACCCCAAACTTCATGTCATCATTTAGATGATGATGAACTAGTAAGTAAATAAAGAAAATCAAAAAGAAATGAGGTAAGAAGAGATAAACAATGAATAAGCAAGCAAGTAGATGATGATCAATAGATGATATTCATGAAGTATTGAACTTGTAGCATGGTGTTTCACTCATATGTAATGACATTGGACATGGAAGAAGCTTCCACTCTCTTAAATGCTCACTAAAATGGTGGTTGGGTGTATTGAATGTTGAAGTAAATGGGAGTAATGTAGTAAAAACAAAGTTTAGAACTCACTTTTGTTTTGAAAATCAAAGAAGAAAGCTTCTTTTCTCTCTACTCTAACCTTATCTCTACAACTTTCTCTCCCAAACTTTTCTCAAACTTGTATTTGACTCCTCCAAAATGAAGAGCAATGGGGGGTTTAAATAGGCCAACTTGGGGTGGTTTTGGGATTTAGAAAGTACTCCCATTGGCTCCAAACATCTGAAATCATAAAACTATGTCGTTTTGGTTTTTAATTAATCAAAATGGGACCACAAAACAAATTACAAAAATACACTGCTCTGGAAGGGAGTGCCGCGGCGGCACTGGGCCAGTGCCGCGACGGCAGTGGGCCAGTGCCACGGCGGCACTGCTCCTCCTTCGTCCAGATAATGCTGTTTAGGCCCCCTGAAGTTCCGGTATTCGCGAAAAGGCCCTATTTCGTCCGAAATTCACAGAAAATGCGTACGAACTCCAAATTGAGGTTTTGTTATACCGTTGGAAAGGTAATGGAGTCTAATTTACATAAAAAATAGTTCGGGGATAGGTCACTTTGAAAAGGTTTACGGTATTCGCGATAAAAGCCGATTTGATCGCCTTTTTCGGCTTCGAAAATCCATAATAAATTCGTTTTAAACCCAGGAATTATGTGCGATATACCGTTAGAAAGCTATTGACCTCTAGTATCCATGAAAAATATTTGAAAATTGTTTCGGTGCCCCAATTCCAAAGTCAAATCTTGGTCAAACTGGTCAAACTTGGGATTCCCGGGAAGTTCTAGGAACCTCCGGGAGCTCCCAGGAGCCGACGTTTTCTCTCGATTCTCTTTTAAAACTCATTTTAATACTTTTCTAATGATTCCGGTGAATTCGAACAATTTCAGTCAAACTTGGTCAAACTCTGTCAAACTCTGGTCAAACTTGGTCAAACTTTGGTCAAACCGGTCAACGGGGACTTTCGGGGAACTTTCGGGACTTCCGGGGGTCTCTGGGAGCTAACAATTTCTTCCGATTTTACTTAAAAACTCATTTTATCATTTTTCTTACTACATAGCATGTTTTCAGAACTTTGGGACCAAATCTGGGAGTCTTCGGGCTTTCAGGGGCATCTTGGTCAATCTGAGCATTCTGAGAGATAGAGCTGACTTCCAGGAGTCCCTTTTTTTACGATCATTTTGAACCACCAAGATATGGGTCTCCTAAATCCGATAGCCGACAAAATGGGGTGTCTACAGTTTGCCCCTCTTTGGCAGGAACTTGTGAGGCAACGCATGTCGCAAGCGAGTGCCAATGTTTTGAAGAGACAGGACTTTTGGGATGCTACAGATTTAGGATAAAAAAAGCGTTGCAAAAGATGCAATGATGCTGAGGCTAGTGCTGGTCGTGCTCTGCGTGAGCTGCCTACGTATCCCAAGGAGAATCAGACTAGGACGTAGTTCGGGGCGCAAAGGAATGAATGTACACACGCAACAACCAAGCGGATGCTATGTTATGAGGATGGTATGCAATGCGTGGATGTGATACGAGTTGTGTTATGAGTCCTAACATGTCTAGTGTTATGATCCTAGTATGAACGGGTGCTGTGGGGTGTGCCACTCCGAGTGGGCTGGTGTTGTGCTAGTGTTTGTGATTGTGACGTGGTGGATGACTTGGATAAGGACATCAAGGTTTAGAAGACTCTGGGTCTAGGGGCAAACTTCTAGAATTTGGGAAGTGTGCTTTGCAAGCGGATGTAATCGAACGTGGGGTCCCAGAGGACTATAATTAGAGATGCCGTTTGGCAAATAATTGACGGACACGGGAGCCTTGGAATTTAAGAGACAGACACAGAAGTCACGGGATGATCATGAAATCCTGAGATGTCACATGATGAACATGGGAGCCCCATGGCATATTTTGAATTAGAGCGATGATGACTGATGAACCGACGATGTTTGAACCGAGATGATGAGTCGACAATGGACTACTGTGAACGAACTGACAGTGTACGAATCCGCTGAGGATTAATCTGAATCTGCTGGGGATGAAACGACATCTTTCTGGGAT
The DNA here is from genome assembly GCA_033977485.1 of Hydrangea macrophylla. Taxonomy (NCBI): domain Eukaryota; kingdom Viridiplantae; phylum Streptophyta; class Magnoliopsida; order Cornales; family Hydrangeaceae; genus Hydrangea; species Hydrangea macrophylla. The sequence goes on along the minus strand of CM066985.1, from coordinate 76,428,607 downwards.
CTCTCTTCAACTGCTTCTTTTGATCGAAATTTGATTTCATCAAGATCTTTTGGTGCTCAATCCAAAAGGGCCGGTTGGGGCCTTCGGGAGCTGGTATCTTTCCGCTTCTGTCCTCGAGGGATGATGCGGGGTTCTTGGGGAATCTCTCTTCTTGATTGGGAACCAGGGCCCATCTCTGAATCTCTCACGGTTGATCAAATCTTGCGGTGCTCAATCCAAGAGGGCCGGTCGGGGCCTCCGGGAGCTGGTATCTTTCCGCTTCTGTCCTCGGGGGATGATGCGGGGTTCTCGGAGAATCTCTTTTCTTGATCGGGAACCAGGACCCATCTCTGAATCTCTCACGGTTGATCAAATCCTGCAGTGCTCAATCTAAGAGGGCCGGTCGGGGCCTCCGGGAGCTGGTATCTTTCCGCTTCTGTCCTCGGGGGATGATGCGGGGTTCTCGGGGAATCTCTTTTCTTGATCGAAAACCAGGACCCAACTCTGAATCTCTCACGGTTGATCAAATATTGCGGTGCTCAATCCAAGAGGGCCGGTCGGGGCCTTCGGGAGCTGGTATCTTTTCGCTTCTGTCCTCGGGGGATGATGCGGGGTTCTCGGGGAATCTCTTTTCTTGATCGGAAACCAGGACCCAACTCTGAATCTCTCACGGTTGATAAAATCTTGCGGTGCTCAATCCAAGAGGGCCGGTCGGGGCCTCCGGGAGCTGGTATCTTTCCGCTTCTGTCCTCGGGGGATGATGCGGGGTTCTCGGGGAATCTCTTTTCTATTTTTCGGTGCCTTGGCCAAAATCCGGGATTCGTTCTCGGAACTCTTGTGTTTGATCAAAATTTACGACGGTTGTTCTGAAATAGCCGATTCGGGTCCTCGGGAGTCAATTTTTCCCAATTTCTGCCTGCTGGAGGTAGTTCTGACAACTCTTAGCCTGCTTGGGGTAAAACCTGACAAATCTTGACCGGAATGGGCCACCAGGGCTGATCGGGGCCAAAAATAGGCTGAAAAAGGCCAAAATAGGTCAAAACGGAGCGAAACGGAGCGAAGCGGGGCCCGCGGTGGCACTGGGCCACTGCCGCGGCGGCAGTTGGCCAGTGCCGCGGCAACACTGGGTGGCCGGACTCCATCTTTGTATATCTTGGGTTTTTGAGCTTTTGAAGCTCATTCTTGGCCATTTTGGGGTGTTTTTGGAGCCAAAAATCGCCAAAACGCAGCTTGTGCGTGCTCAGGTGAGTAATCCTACCCCGTAGTTGGAATTTTAATTGGTGTTTTGGTTTGCTCAATTTTGCAAGAAGAAAGTTTTAACTTTGACTTCCATTTTCTTTGTAGATCCATGGCTTCGAGCTCGAGGAGACCGTCTAAGAAGGCCAAGGAACGGATGAAAGCCGAGATGCAAACCCCGGACTTGATTTTACGAGACCCCCAACATCATCTTTCGGCTGCGGCTCTAGCGAGCTTGGTATGTGAAACCTTTGGTATTTTAGGACTATTTTCATGTATTGTGCTAGTTTTGTGAGCCGTAGTGTACACCTAGAGATCGTTAGAAATTCGATTTGTGCTCAAAAGTTGATTTTGCGAATTTGGACCTCGGGTTGTGAATAGTGATTTTGTGCATTACTTTTGTCGTCTCTGGTATGTGCAAGTGCCGAAAGTAGCACTGAAGGGCCACGGTAGCCTCGCTCATGCTTTCCTGTGGTATACTCAACTCTCGCCCACCGTCAAGAGGATGGTCGATGACGCTGGGTTTGGAGGCTTTGTTCGTCTGGTTTCGAAAAGCAGCAATGATTTGGCACACTTTTAGGCTTTGGCTGAGAGGTGGTGGGACACCACCAATACTTTCCACCTGCCGTTCGGCGAGATGACCATGACGCCCTTCGACTTTTCCATGATTACTGGTTTGAGGGTAGGCGGGAAGCGCCTGATTCTGGATTATTTCTATGAGATCGACCCTGAGGCTGTAGAGATGTTGATTGGGGCTATTCCTCCCAATTTGGAGAGGCACTGGTTTCCTTGCGGCTGGCTTTATCGGGCTTATGGCAGAGGGGATCATAACCTGAACAATTCCCAGCTTTTGAGGGTGTATCTTCTGTATGTCCTTGGCTGCTCAATCTTTGCGACACGGAATGACCGAGTGAACTTGAGACTTCTCTCTTGCCTGGCGACCATCGACGAGATCCCTTCTTATGACTGGGACGGTGCTACCTTAGCTCATCTTTACAAGCACATGGGTGAGGTTTCCCGAGGTGATGTTAAATCAACGGGGGGATTTTGGCGAGCTTGGGAGGTATGTGCTGCATTTTGCTTTATATCCCTTGACTTGGCTTTTGATTTCTATATTCTTTCTGACTTTCTTCCTTGTCTGTGCAGCTTTGGAGCTTTGAGTACCTGAAGATGTTAGCTCCATCCCCTGCAGATGAATCAGGCGAAGACGAGGATGGCATGGCTCCTGTGCCTCTGTTCCCACGAGGTTTGAGATGGAGAAGGGATGTTGTTGGGGTGAAGAGTGGGGCCCACCGGATTGTTTTGCTCAGAAACTTCCTAACCGGACTGACGGCTGCTAATGTTGATTGGACACCTTGGGAGCGCGTTGCCTATGCCGCCCCTGAGGAGATACAAGCGGTCAAACCTCTTTCCTCTTGCCATCTTTTGATGGAGAGTACCGAGTGCAGGCAGTGGTTCCTTGGTGAGCGAGTGTCTCGGCAGGTGGTTGGTGGTTCCAGGTATCGGGTCCATCATAATCCCCCGCTTATGGATGCTAGTGACCTTTCTGGTGATGCCCTACTGACGGCCTTGGCTGGCACCGATGTTTGGGACCATTTTCTATCTGAGACCGGTTACGAGGCTTACCGTGGTCGTTTCCTGATGCCCAACTTCCCACTCCTGGAGGTGAGTTTTATGTTTTTGTTTTTTATCCATTGCCTATGTTTTTTTTATTTTTCTTTTCTTTTAACTTGTTTTGTGCCTACAGCTCCGCGAGATGTATAGGAGACAGGCTCCTCCGACTTCCGATCCTATCCCTCCCTAGGATTGGACCGTCAATGTCCTAGGCGCTGATGGCAGTCCCCAAGTGATGGAGGTGCCGCGAGTCACATGTGGGTACCCTACTTAGCCAGCGGGCGTCCTCAATGTTCCTTGGAGTTACGCTGAGGAGGGTCACGCTTTGGCGGCTAGCCTACGGTCCTTGGTCCTCACACGAGACCACCGGGTATGTTTCTAATCTTGCGCTCCTTCAAGTTATGAGGTACTAACCCTGGATTTTACCCTTGACAGATGGGTGGCATGCGGTAGTTCGCCGCCAACCAGATGGCGTCCTTGGTAGGTTTCTGACTCGACTCTGTTTTTGTATTTTTTTATGTTGTTCCCCTACTGATCGCCTTTATTTTATTTGTGTGTGCAGTACCGGGGAGGCGGAGCTGGTTCATCGAGGACTGGTCCAAGGTACAGGAGCGGTAGGAGGAGGCCGTCGCCGACATATACTCCGGGCGGTCCGACGGAGGACGAAGAAGAGGAGGACTGAGGCTGCCCCTCAAGCGGGGACTTTGCTTTATTATTTTTTTTTATATTTTCGATCGGGTTGTACTGGTGATGTGACTATTTGGACAGTGTAGGATGATGTGTGGAACATTTTGTGACCTTTGACAAATTATTATGATGTTTTGCCTTTTAGGCCGGATAGCTTCCGGTTTGGAGGCGCGGTTGTGTGCTTGTTTTAGTTGATGATGATACATGTGCACTGTGATTGTTGGGTGTTACTGCGATGGGCAGTTTTGTAATAGTGAGTGTTTTTGCCTTGCAGGTGGGATAGTCCGTGAAACGGGGAGGTGCTGCCGAAATTTCGAATTTTCCTAGAGCCGCGACCAAAAGTATGGCTTTGTATGATCCCGCTCAGCTCACGGCTTGGCTGAACATCACGGATGGTGTGGAGCGGATCAACCTCTTTAGCTACGGCTTGACCGAGCTATTCTCTCTTTTCCAGATGACCCTGAACACTGAGTTTTTGCACGCTGCCGTTGCTCACTGGGACCCGGTGAACCACGTCTTCAATTTCAATGGCTTGGAGATATGCCCCTTGTTTGAGGAGTTCTGTGCCATCCTCGGCTATGATTCTGATTTGGACCTGATTCTTCCTTCTGTTGATACCCTCAGTCCTACGCGAGGCTTGGCTGAGTATCTGAATTGTTCCATCACTATTTCCCGCCGGCTGCTTCAAGGTGAGGTTCTCGACATTACTTCCATAATTGCTCGATATGCCAGTCCTGGGAACCCCAGCGTATATGATGCTACTCGTGGGGCTGCTCTGATTCTATGTATGACTTCACACTTCTTATTTTCGAGCACTTCTAGCGACTTAGTGCATGTATGTCTCGGGCTGAAGGCAGGTAAGAATCCCATGGCCATGGTTTTGGCCGAGACCCTGAATGGTTTGGATCGTACTTCAAGCCAGGGAATGCTTCCACTTTCTGGGGCGCCTCTGGTGTTACAGGCTTGGCTCTACGAGCGTCTTCAGTTATGGACCGGTAATGTGCCGCCAATTTATTTTCGCAGAGCTGTGCTTCATACTCATTTTACTTCTGCTGATTGGGTGGGTATGATGGGCGCCTTATCTGAGGCTGACATTTGCTGGATTGTGAGGCGTTGGGGCCTTTATGCTATGACCACCAGTCTTGGGGATTTTCAGAGGGTGTGGTTGATGGGACTGAGAGAGACCTCCTTCTATCATCCTCATCGATTGGCCAGACAGTATGGGCAAATTCAAGAGGTCCCCCGGGGGTTTACTGAGAGGGTCTTTGCTTCCAGAGTCAGAGCCACTACCATTGCTGCTTTCATCAGGGGCTGGGCCAGCTGAGCAAGGGCCTATTTCTAAAGACCTTTGAAGAAATAAAGGACACAAAGATAAAACTAGACCTGACTGATTCTGCTTATTCCTCCCAGTGTCTTTGAACATGTGTGATTGCTTTTCGACAGACTTTTTTATTTTGATCTTTCCTGCTTATGTAATATTCAGAGTTTGTTTATCGGTGAACCTTGGTTACTTTGGGAATCTCATTCTATGCATTTGAGCTTTAAAAACATTTTATAATCGAGATTTCAATTAGATGTTGCTTTTGGTACTTGCTTGGGCATGCTAGGACGATTAGAGGCAAACGAGGCAGGTGGCCGAAGTTTGCCCCTAGTTTGGGATATATATGATTGTGAGGCAAACGAGGTAGATGACCGACGTTTGCCCCTAGTTTAGAAGAGGTTCAGGCAAACGAGGCGAGTGGCCGAAGTTTGCCCCTAGTGTGATTTCGGGGTTATGGTAAGGACCGTGACTTTATTCTCTCAAATGCTCATAATTTTTGCCTAGGCACCAGTGAGGTGACCTAACGAGCTCTTTTCTCTCTTTTATTATTGCTCACTTTGGATTTAGCTCTAATTTTTGCCTAGGCGTCCTTTCGTATTTTCGACCTAGCGAGCCATCCCTCTTTTTCTTTTTTCTTTTTTTTTTTTTAAAGTCTGCCTACGTATCCCCGAGCGGGAATCAAGTCGAGCGTAGTTCAGGGCAAAGCTTGAAAGAAAATGGTTATTGAATAGTCAAGCATAGTACTTTTTGAGGCGATGCATGTTGATTGGTTCTTTGAATTCGACACCATCGAGGTCCATGAGATAAGTTGCTCCTCCGGAAAGAACAGTCTTGACGATGTAAGGGCCGACCCATTTAGGTTTAAATTTCCCACGGGGATCAAAGATCGGAGCTCGCAACTCCTTAAGGACAAGGTCACCCTTGACAATCTTCCTCGGACGAACCTTTTTGTTGAAAGCACGGGCTATCCTCTTTTGATAGATTCGAACATGGTCGACTGCCGCTAGGCGCTTTTCATCTATGAGGGCCAATTCTTCATACCTTTCTCTCAACCAATCTGATTCAGAAATTTCACACTCTGCCATCACGCGTAGGGATGGTAATTCTATCTCGATCGGAAATACCGCTTCCATCCCATACACTAGTGAGTAAGGAGTTGCTCCTGTGGACGTCCTTATCGAGGTTCTGTATCCCCAAAGTGTGAACGGTAGCTTTTCATGCCAGTCTTTGTAAGTATCGGCTGATTTCTGCAGTATGGCCTTAACATTCTTGTTTGCAGCTTCGACTGCCCCATTAGTTTGTGGTCTGTACGGTGATGACTTATGATAAGTGATTTTGTATTCCTCGAATAGATCCCTAACTTCTGCTTTGAAATGACTTCCGTTATCCGAAATAACCTCATGGGGAACTCCATAACGGCAGATGAGATTTCTCTTGATGAATTTGGCCACTTCCTTGGCCCCTAACTTGGTGTAGGATGCAGCTTCTACCCATTTTGTGAAGTAGTCTATGGCCACCAGAATGTACCGATTTCCATTTGAAGCTTTCGGAATGATTTCACCGATAATATCGATTCCCCAGGTGGAGAATGGCCAAGGTGAGGTCATGCTATATAGAAGGGATGGTGGTACATGCATCATGTTTGCATGAATCTGGCACTTGTGACACTTTCTCACGTATTCGCAACACTCTTTCTCCAATGTTGTCCAGTAGTACCCTTGTCTTACGATTTTCTTGGCCAGCATGTGATCGTTCATGTGCGGGCCGCATACCCCCTCGTGTATTTCCTCCATCATTCTTCTGGAGCTTTTCCCAAACAAGCAAGTCAGGTTGTGACCGTTGTATCCTTTCTTCAACAGTTTCCCACCGCAAATGATGAATTGTGCTGCGAATCTTTGAATGGCCCTTTTGTCTTTTTCGGTAGATTCTTGGGGGTACGTTCCATTTTCTATGAAGTTCCAGACATCCTGATACCACGGTGTTTCATTCTCTTCTGCTTCGATTGTAGCGATCGTGTTGAACGAAGGCTCGTACCTTTGCTTAATTACCAAAGGCATCATCCTGACTCCCACAGGAATTTTGATCATGGAGGCTAAGGTAGCCAACGAATCTGCTAGCTGATTCTCCTCTCTGGGCAAGTAGAGGAATGTGATGTTTTTGAACTGCTTCTTGAGCCCATCGAGGTGGTCATGGTAGGGCTTCAACCTCTCTTCCTTCACCTTCCATTCCCCTCTGGCTTGTGACACGATGAGATTCGAATCTCCGAAGACATCTAGCTTTTGAATTCTCAATTCTATGGCCGCTTCCATCCCCAGAATGCACGCTTCATATTCAGCAGTGTTGTTGGTGGAGTTATAATTGAGCTTGACTGCCAGTGGGGTACTGTGGTCCCCGTTTGGTGATACTAGGATTATTCCTACCCCGTAGCCTTTCATGTTGGCTGCTCCATCAAAGTACAACTTCCATTGTTCTTCCTTGATTTCCATGATATTTTCGTCCGGGAATGGGAAGTCTTCACTTTCTTCGGAGTCGATGGCGTGTTCCGCAAGATGCTCAGCGACGACTCTCCCTTTTACCAATTTGCTTGTAACATACTTGATATCGAATTCGGATAGTAGAAGTAACCAACGGGATATACGACCGGTCAGGGCGGGTTTTTCGTGGAGGTATTTTAGAGGATCCATGCGGGATATGAGCACAACCGGGAAGGCTAGCATGTAGTGCCTCAGTCGGCGGGTGCACCAAACCAAGGCCCAACACGTTTTTTCGAGGGTAGAGTAGTTGAGCTCATACCCAGTCATCCTCTTGCTGAGGTAGTATATGGCTTTTTCGGAGTGGCTTTCTTCTCCTTCTTGGGCCAGCATGCAACCCATGGCATTTTCGGAGACGGATAGGTAAAGGAATAAGGGCTTATGAGGCGTTGGTGGTGAAAGGACAGGCGGATTTTGAAGGTAAGCTTTTATTTTGTCGAAAGTGGCTTGGCATTGGTCATCCCATTGGAACTTCTCCCCTTTTCTCAACAATCAGAACAGAGGATCGCACGTAGTTGTGAGCTTGGAAATGAAGCGGCTGATGAATTGGATTCTTCCGAGGAACCCCCTTACCTCTTTTTCATTCCGTGGTGGTGCCATTTCTAGGATTGCCTTGATCTTGGAGGGATCCACCTCTATCCCCCTTTGTGTGATGAGGAAACCCAAGAGTTTACCGGAGGTCACACCAAAAGTGCATTTCTTTGGATTCAACCTCATCTTGTACTTACGCAACCTTTCAAAAAACTTTTCCAGTGCCGCTAGGTGTCCTTCTCTATCCTTGGACTTCACGATCATGTCGTCTATGTATACTTCTACTTCTTTGTGAATCATGTTATGCAGCAGAGTGGTGGCAGCTCTTTGGTAGGTTGTCCCAGCATTCTTGAGCCCAAAAGGCATCACTCTATAACAGTAGGTCCCCCAGGGGGTGGTGAATGTCGTCTTTTCCCGATCTTCTGGCGCCATAGGAATCTGATTATACCCTGAGAAACCATCCATGAATGATAGTAGCTCATGTCCTGCGATGTTATTTACCAAAACGTCAATGTGGGGAAGCGGGAAGTCATCCTTGGGACTGGCCTTGTTTAGATCACGGAAGTTGATGCACACACGAAATTTTCCATCCTTCTTCGGGACTGGCACGATATTGGCAACCCATTCCGGATATTCGGTGACAATGATGAATCCTGCTTTGAATTACTTCTCCACTTCTTCCTTAACCTTGAGTGCCCACTCCGGCCTCATGCGCCTCAGTTTCTGCTTGACAGGTTTAGAATTAGGGAGGAGGGGAATATGATGTTGGACAATGTCGGGATCGACCCCAGGCATGTCTTCGTAAGACCAAGCGAAAACATCTTTGAATTCTTTTAGCAAGAGGGTTAATTTTTCTTTTTCTTCTTTATTAAGAGCTGAGCCAATTTGCACAATTTGGGGATTATCTGTTTCACCTAGGTTAACCGATAAAGTATCTTCGATTATTTCATAAGCAGGTGGTTTTTCAATTAGTTGCTTAAGTTCAATTGGGAGATCCTCGGAGGGATCTGTGCATTCACAAGTATTAGACACAGAGGAGTAAGCAGAATCGTCTTTCATTTCATTCATGATAGGTGAAGTGACTACATTGGACAGTGGTGGGCTTACAGCAGCCGACTCCGGTACAGACTCGATAATCGGCAGTACAAACTCCGGGGGAACAGGGGATAGGGAGACACAGACAGATGACTCTACAGCCTGGTTGCTCAGACCCTTCTCAGTTGGCTTGATCTGATCATCTTGGCTCTTGGCCCTCTTTTCTTCCTTCTTCTCAATGGATTCCTCCCACATTTTCTCGATGGCTTCATTGTCCAGGTATTTCAACCAGTCTTCCTCCGGGGTTTTCTCAATTTCTTCAGGATAGAACGGATCTTGATATGGAGGCCTCTCGCAGTCAGCGAAGATTTCAAGCCCAGGGTGCCTTTTCCCAGTGGTTTGATGGATCCAGGGTTCGGGGAACCCAAAGTAAGGGAAGTCATCCCCCTCTTTGATGAATTGTCCATTCAAGGTCTTGCGGTATGGTGGGAGACCCCTTACCCTTTTCTTCCACAGCCTCTGTAGCTCGATGTCTTCTTCAGTGGGCTTGTATCCTAGCCCAAAAGTACCTTGCTGTCCTTTGATCTAAAGGAACTCTCGAATCCCTTGCTGGCGTCGGCCCAATCCCATTCCAGGGAAGTAGTTCATTTTGCGGACGATGTTGACAACCGCAGAGTGGATCTCAGGGAACCTGTCTTCATCATTGATCATGTGGACTTCTTCCATGAAGAATCCTCCAATTTCTCCTTCTTCTAACTCAGGTATTTGGATTTCAAAGACGGGAGCGTAGTTCAGGAAAACTTTATTACCCCAACTATTACCGAGGATGATTTTCACTTCCTTCTCGTGGATGTACTTGATCATTTGATGCACAGTGGACGATACGGCTTTGTTGGCATGCAACCAGGGCCTTCCGATCAGCAAGTTGAAAGAGGCAGGTATGTCCATGACCTGAAAGACTTCGGTGCTCACCAAAGATCCTACCCGGATTTGGAGAGAAACGGTTCCCATCACATTTCTCCTGGTGTTGTCATAGGCCCTCACGGATTGCACAGATGGTGTGATGTCAAGGACATTGACCCCCAAGGCGGTGGCAGTCCTTAGGGCACAGACATTTAAGGCCGAGCCCGTATCGACTAGACAAAACGGCACCTGTTGTCCCTTACATCCCACGGTGATATATAATGCCTTGTTATGTGCGGATCCCTCTGGTGGCAGGTCCTCATCGAAAAATGTAATGATTGGGTCGGGGGTAAGCGCACCCAAGAAAGCTACCATGTCCTCCGGCGCAGCGTCGATGGGGACTTCAATCCCAGCCAAGGCATTCAACACGGCTTGCCTGTGCTTATAGGATGTTACCATGATGTCCCACATCGAGAGATGTGCTTGAGTTTTCTTTAGCTGCTTGATCAGCTCATTATCTTCTTCGATGACCTCATCCATCTTACTCTTCCCCTTCTCTTTAACTGGACCTTTCTCGATGGCTTCAGTAGTAGGCTGCAGAGGCTGGTAGTGACGGCCTGACCTAGTCAGGTGATCAATTTCAGCAGGAGTAGGCCCTTCTACAGTCCCATCCTTTTTGAACCAATCACAATCCGTTCCCACATATGGTTTCTCCGGCTTGTCCCAGATAGAAGAGTCACTTTCATCATTGGGATCATACCACTTGAGGTCTACCACCCCCAAATCGTGCTCTTCTAGAAAGAACAAGTCTTGCTCATCGTCTAGCTGTTGCTGCCACTCGTCATTCTCCCCTTCAATCAGATGAATTCTCACAGAATTCGGGATGTCAATGCAAGGCAAGGGTTGTCATAGGGGGGTGATATAAGTAGCAGGGTTGAAGGGTACGGGGTTGGACTCAATGAGGTTGACATTTTGGTGGTTTGGTAGAGGATTTTGGGTGATATGGGGCTGCTTTGGTGGCGGCTCGATGATGTTCTAGTCAATAAGGTCTTGAATGTCATGGCGAAGGCGCACGCAATTGTCAGTGTTGTGGCCCGGGGCTTGGTGGTAGGTGCACCGCTTGGATATATCGCAGTTTGGCGGGAAGGGGGTGTTTCGGGGTTGGAGTAGTTGGAGATGGCCCTTTTTGAGGAGGCGGTCTAAAGCTGAGGAGAGAGAGATTTCTAACTTGGCAAAATTGCGAGGGGGCTTTTTCTGGAAGGGGCGATTGGAGGGGTTTACCTGGCTGGAGGGTTGGTATGGCCTAAGAGGGTACGCCATGGGTTGGCTGCTAAGGGCATTGACATCCGGGGGATTCCGGGAGTAGTTAGGTCTTCTTGACTGACTCGGGGGCTCTTCCCTTTTTATATTTCCTTCTCTGATAGCATCTTGAATCCGGGTTCCGACTTCAAACAACTCCTCAAAGGTGGAGATGGACTGGTAGAATAATTTCTCATGGTAGAGGGGCTGCAGATTCCGGATGAGTATCCTTACCTGTTCTTTTTCGATTGGCCGGTGGGTCATTTGGGCTACCTTGTTGCTCCATCTGCTCAGAAATGCAGCGAAGGATTCATTGTTACTTTGATGGGTTGTTTCCAAATCCCTGATGGTGACATCCAGCTCTTGATTGTAGGAGTAATGATCGACGAAGACTCGAACGATGTCTTCCCAGGCCCGGGTTTTGGAGGCTTCCAAGGTTAGGAACCACGATAGTGCAGACTTTGCAAGGGTTTGCGGGAACAACATCACAATGTGTTCGTGGGTACAACCCATGGACTGGAAGATACTCGTACATAGCTTCACATGACTTTTCGGATTCCCAGTTCCGTCAAAACGGTCGATGGCAGGCATCTTGAAATTCTCTGGCAGTTTCAGCTTGACAGGCTCGAAGAGGCCTTCCAGGTCTAGCATGTAATCATCGATACCCTTGCTTTTCCTGAGTACACTTTCCAGTTTGTCGACCTTGTCCATTTTCTCTTGGAGCTTTTTCTCGTACGCGAACGGTGGGACCCCTTAAAACCAGTCTTCCTCCCTATTATTCTCATGCAGGGGAGGTTCAAATCCCGGTGGGGGAAACCCGGGTGGAGGTTGCGGCTGCTGCTGTTTCAGTTCTTCCATGAACTTCAGAACTTGGGCCAGGCTATCGGACTGCTGGCTTATTGTTGCTCCCAATTCAGTAACCTTGCTTTCCAACTCTTCCCTATTCATGCTGAAGTACGCTGTCGGATTGATTCTGATCAATCGATTATCCGAACTCCTGACCCACGAAGAGGACCCTGACTGCTGACCTTGGGACCTGACAGATTTTGAGAGGACTAGATTAGATCTTGACAGTGGTGACTTTAGACAGACAAAGACAGTGATGTGGACCGACTCGAGACAGTGCGTGCAGATTGATGGGGAATGGTGCATGTAAATGGGACAAGCATGCGGATGTAAGCCCTAACCTATATGATGCTTCTATTTCTAACAGATAGCAGCTAAACAAATAAGGTTCTAGCCATATAGAGTGTGCTAACCTCACTTTCCAGTGTGATCACCAAGGGATAACAGGGATAACAGGGATACTTCGGGTAATTTTGGACAGGGTTTCTAGGAGAAACTGGTTAACATGGTTATATCTGGGATATCTGGACAGAATTTTCGGGAGAAACTGGTTAATATGGTTATATCTGGGATATCTGGACAGAGTTTCCGGGAGAAACTGGTTAATATGGTTATATCTGGGATATCTGAACAGAGTTTTCGGGAGAAACTGGTTAATATGGTTATATCTGGGATATCTGGACATAGTTTCCGGGAGAAATTGGTTAATATGGTTATATCTGGGATATCTGGACAGAGTTTTTAGGAGAAACTGGTTAATATGTGGTGATAGTGATCAAACTGTCTAGCAGGTTTTCATACTCCTATGTCTTAGGACCGATAAACAAGGTTTGCGGTGTATATCTTTGTGAGCATGGAGCAGACATCCTTGTCATGGTGCCTAGGCAGGTCAACTCAATGTAATCATATGTGAGTGATTGCCTTGGGAATCATAAGAAAGAGGTTCTGTTCTATGCCACATAAGCGTCTACACCGCTCAGGTAATCCCATCAGGGCATACAGCAGTTATATCACATTATCCTATCTGAAAAGATAAATCAACAGTCCTATGAAAGGTTCTACAGGAATCTATATGCAAAGGCTGGGTTTAGTCAAAGAGGGTCCGTTGACGAGAGTTCCAATATACCGTCAGGGAGACAGTACGGAGGTTTTTACTCTTTTTGATATACCTTGGAAGGTACAGTATCAACGGTGACTTATGCCCTGGCACAGCAAGACCTGAACAATGTCAGTGCCGCGTTTCAGACACAGTCGGAGGGGGGGGGGGGGGGAATGCAAGAGTGCAATGCGGTGAACCAAACACAGTAAAAAGATGATTTTAAGGATGCTTCTTATGAGTCAAACCTCTGTATTATTTTGTTTTAAAAATAAAATCCCCAGCAGAGTCGCCAGATTGTGGATACCGGGCTTCCACCGCTTTGTTTGCTTTTGAAACTTGATTTGAAAAGGAAAAGAAAAAGGGTCTGTTGAAAACAGATACAGAGTCGCCACTTGGTCTTTAAGGAACCAAGAAACCTTATTTTGACTCACCCAAACGGATAAAGGGCACCGGCCCTTCATAACCAAAGAACTTGGCTCGGGGTTTTGGTACGAGAGAAGAAGGAGCTTTTGTCACGACTAAAACACCCTCAACTCGCCCCGTCTCTCGACGGGCCTCAATTAGCGTCCAATTAATCATCTTATACTATGTATGGTTCGGCAATTAATACTATGATAGTATATTACATCACATAAGAATCTTGAAATTGAAAATCAAAAGATAAGATATCATTCATTAGATTTAAGTCAAATATCATACAATGTAAAGTGAAAATCACACAAATAAACCTAGGAAAAATCATCTAATCATGTATCAAATAATCAAGACTTCCTAATCTAAAGGGGGCATGAATTGTTCTTGAAACAAATAAACAAAGAAATCAAAATATGCTTAGCAAGCTAGTATGATGCATGTTAATCTTTGAGAAAAGAAGACCTCTCAATCCCCGGGACGGATGATGAAGGATGATTAGATCGAGGGGAAGCATGAATGTGTGATCAAGTTCATTCCTTATAATCTTCTTAGATTAGGAGCCATGAAGGCCCCAAATCTTGCATGGATGCAATGTATGTATCTAGAATGTGCCAAGGTTGTAGTGTGCTTTGTGTTCATGGATTCCTAGAATGACTTAGAAGTCTATAATGTGTATGAATGAATGAATGAAATCATCATGGGATATGTACAAATGTGGTATGAACTACTTCCTAAGATATGAACTAATTTGGAAGGCATATAAGCATCAAATCAAAGAATGAAAGTTAAAATGTGCTTGCTGTGAATAGTGGACAGAACAGTAGCATGATCTTGGGAAAATTGAAAAGAGGGGTTAGGAACGTTTCAATGCATGATATTTTATGGAGATGTTCCTTATTGTGTCTAGAACACTACCCAAAAAGCCAATCTTTAATAACTATCACAGATTGAGAGAAATCATATGAACAACAGAGGTCACTCAGAAACAGAGTCCGTACTGTCGACTGAAATGTTGAAATATCTTAGAAAATGAACACGAATGATCCAGGGGCCCATTTTATACATAACGTTCCCTAAGACATTGAAGTTTAAGGGAAAAATAAGTTGGGACCACCCCTTTTGGAAAATATTTCTGAAATAGAAGTTGGAAGTTAGTCAAGCTGCTGTGACAGCAGAGGCAGAATGTTTGGAAGGAATGTTTGGGTCCAAATGGACCATTTTCAAGTACTTCCAAGTCAAACCAAAAATCATGGGTGTTCTCCAATGAGTTAGGGAGACTTTCCAAGTGGCCTTGCATCTATATGTTGAGTATTGAGTTCTAGAGAAATCTTTGAACTCAGCTCACTCACTGTTTTAACTCACTATTTTGAAGATTTTGGGGAAAATAATGTTTTCTTTCTTGAAATCAAAATGAGAGGGATTGAGGGGGGTTTTGAAATAGAGGTTTTGAAAGTGCATTTTTAATACTCAATAAATATTATAACCACTTAAAATGCCAACATTCAACTCATCATCAAGAACCTCCAAGATTGTTGGAGAAAATTATTTTTTATTTGAGCATAACTTCAATACACTTCAAGGATACCTTGGAGGTATTGAAGTTATGATCATCATCTATCAAACATGTTTTTGAGGTCAAGAGCTACTATCCATAAGGATTCACTCACCCCAAACTTCATGTCATCATTTAGATGATGATGAACTAGTAAGTAAATAAAGAAAATCAAAAAGAAATGAGGTAAGAAGAGATAAACAATGAATAAGCAAGCAAGTAGATGATGATCAATAGATGATATTCATGAAGTATTGAACTTGTAGCATGATGTTTCACTCATATGTAATGACATTGGACATGGAAGAAGCTTCCACTCTCTTAAATGCTCACTAAAATGGTGGTTGGGTGTATTGAATGTTGAAGTAAATGGGAGTAATGTAGTAAAAACAAAGTTTAGAACTCACTTTTGTTTTGAAAATCAAAGAAGAAAGCTTCTTTTCTCTCTACTCTAACCTTATCTCTACAACTTTCTCTCCCAAACTTTTCTCAAACTTGTATTTGACTCCTCCAAAATGAAGAGCAATGGGGGGTTTAAATAGGCCAACTTGGGGTGGTTTTGGGATTTAGAAAGTACTCCCATTGGCTCCAAACATCTGAAATCATAAAACTATGTCGTTTTGGTTTTTAATTAATCAAAATGGGACCACAAAACAAATTACAAAAATACACTGCTCTGGAGGGGAGTGCCGCGGCGGTACTGCTCCTCCTTCGTCCAGATAATGCTGTTTAGGCCCCCTGAAGTTCCGGTATTCGCGAAAAGGCCCTATTTCGTCCAAAATTCACAGAAAATGCGTACGAACTCCAAATTGAGGTTGTGATATACCGTTGGAAAGGTAATTGAGTCTACTTTATATAAAAAATAGTTCGGGGATAGGTCACTTTGAAAAGTTTTACGGTATTCGCGATAAAAGCCGATTTGATCGCCTTTTTCGGCTTCGGAAATCCATAATAAATTCGTTTTAAACCCAGGAATTATGTGCGATATACCGTTGGAAAGCTATTGACCTCTAGTATCCATGAAAAATATTTGAAAATTGTTTCGGTGCCCCGATTCCAAAGTCAAATCTTGGTCAAACTGGTCAAACCTCGGATTCCCGGGAAGTTCTGGGAACCTCCGGGAGCTCCAGGAGCCGACGTTTTCGCTCGATTCTCTTTTAAAACTCATTTTAATACTTTTCTAATGATTCCGGTGAATTCAAACAATTTTGGTCAAACTCTGTCAAACTCTGGTCAAACCTGGTCAAACTTTGGTCAAACCGGTCAACGGGGACTTTCGGGGAACTTCCGGGACTTCCGGGGGTCTCTGGGAGCTGACAATTTCTTCCGGTTTTACTTAAAAACTCATTTTATCATTTTTCTTATGACATAGCATGTTTTCAGAACTTTGGGACCAAATCTGGGAGTCTTCGGGCTTTCAGGGGCATTTTGGCCAATCTGAGCATTCTGAGAGATAGAGCTGAATTCCAGGAGTCCCTTTTTTTACGATCATTGTGAACCACCAAGCTATGGGTCTCCTAAATCCGATAGCCGACAAAATGGGGTGTCTACACTTCTTTATGGCCCAATAAGCACGGTGCTCAAGCTCGACCGGCAAATGACATGCTTTCCCATAAACTAACCGGTAGGGGGACATTCCTAAATTTGTTTTCTAGGCCGTCCTATACGCCCAAAGCGCATCGGTTAGCCTAGAAGACCAATCCTTCTTCGACGGATCGACCGTCTTCTCTAAAATCCCCTTGATTTCACGATTAGCCAATTCGGCTTGGCCATTAGTTTGAGGGTGATACGTGGTGGAGACCTTATGGGTAACGCCATATTGCTCCATCAACCGAGCAAAAGGGGAATTGCAAAAGTGCACCCCTTGATCACTAATTATGGCTCTTGGCATGCCAAAACGGGACAAAATATGTTCTTTGAGGAATTTCAAAACCACCTTGTGGTCATTAGTCCTTGATGGCATGGCCTCAACCCATTTGGAGACGTAGTCAACCGCCACCAAGATATATTCGAAATTATTGGATTTAGGGAATGGTCCCATGAAGTCAATACCCCAACAATCGAAAACTTCTATAACAAGAATGGGGTTTAGAGGCATCATGTTCCTCTGGGTGACTCGCCCAAGAAGTTGGCACCGGGCACAAGTTTTGCAATAAGCATGTGCATCTTTGAAAATTTTGGGCCAATACAACCCGCTATGGAGCACTTTAAAGGCCGTCTTTTGTGAAGAAAAGTGACCTCCACATGCTTGATCATGGCAAAAAGACAAAACACTCGGTATCTCATCATTAGGCACGCATCTGCTTATAATTTGATCGGCGCAATACTTAAACACATAGGGATCATCAAAGAAGAATGACCGTGCCATGGTTGTTAACCGTTCCCTATCTTGAGTTGACCAATCTTGAGGTAGTTGGCCCGTGACAAGGAAATTCACCACATCGACATACCAAGGGAGAGTTGAAACATTTAGTAATTGCTCATCCGGGAAACACTCTCTAATAGGCACGGGGTCGACATAACCATGATCAACTGTCAAACGCGAAAAATGATCCACAACAACATTTTCTACCCCTTTTTTATCTTTGATGGAAAGATCAAATTCTTGTAAAAGAAGGATCCATCGAATTAGCCGAGCCTTAGCGTCTTTCTTGGAAAGAAGGTACTTGAGGGCGGCATGGTCGGTGAAACAAACGATCGGCGATCCTACAACATAAGATTGGAATTTCTCGAGAGCAAATACTATGGCGAGCAACTCTTTCTCCGTCGTGGAGTATTTGGATTGTGCACTATCTAATGTGAGGCTTGCATAGTAAATGACATGGGGCTTTTTGTCTTTCCTTTGCCCCAAAACGGCTCCGATGGCGTAGTCACTCGCATCGCACATTAATTCGAATGGAAGGCTCCAATCGGGCAGTTGTATAATTGGTACAGAAGTGAGCAATGCCTTGAGCTTCTCAAATACCTCTTGGCAATCTTGGGACCACTCAAAAGGAACGTCTTTGGCTAAGAGGAGACACAATGGTCCAGAGATCGAGCTAAAGTCCTTTATAAATCTACGATAGAAGCCCGCGTGGCCCAAAAATGACCTAATGTCTTTGAGATTCCTGGGAGGGGGAAGGTTGGAAATGACATCTATTTTGGCTTTGTCAACTTGCATTCCCTCGCTAGACACAATGTGGCCTAGCACAATCCCTTTTGTCACCATGAAGTGGCATTTCTCCCAGTTAAGAACGAGATTCTTTTCCATACATCTCTTGAGAACTTTTTTAAGATTCGCAAGGCATTCATCAAAAGAATCTCCAAAGACTATGAAGTCGTCCATGAAGACTTCCAAAAACTTCTCCACCATATCACTGAAGATACTAAGCATGCACCTTTGAAAGGTGGCAGGTGCATTACAAAGTCCGAATGGCATCCTCCGATAGGCAAACGTGCCAAAGGGGCAAGTGAAGGTGGTTTTCTCTTGGTCCTCGGGGGCTATTTCTATTTGATTGTACCCCGAGTAACCATCTAGGAAGCAGTAGTGCTTATGGCCCGCTACTCTTTCTAGGACTTGATCAAGGAAGGGTAAAGGGAAATGGTCCTTTCTAGTGACCGAATTTAACTTCCTATAATCAATACAAACACGCCACCCCGTGGTGGCTCTTGTGGGTACCAATTCTCCACTCTCATTCTTGATGACGGTGATCCCCGACATTTTAGGGACTACTTGGGTAGGGCTCACCCACTCACTATCAGAAATGGGATAGATTATCCCCACATCCAACAACTTGATGACCACAGTCATCACCACCTCTTTCATGTTAGGGTTAAGCCTCTTTTGCAGTTGACATGAAGGCTTGGCTTCATCCTCTAGATAAATCTTATGGGTGCAAATCTTTGGAGAAATGCCCCTCAAGTCTGCTACACACCACCCAATAGCACTTTTGTGCTCCTTCAACACCTTCATCAATTTCCCTTCTTGACAGGGGTCAAGATGGGAAGATACAACAACTGGAAAACTCTCGTCCTCACCCAAAAAGGCATACTTGAGCTCACTTGGCAGGGCTTTGAGCTCCAGTATTGGTGTGACTATATTGGATGGAAGAGGAAAAGTATCCCTCGGAGGTAGTCTTTCAAAATTAGAGGCCCACATGGCCTCTCTTAAGGTTTGTTCGACCTCCATTTCTCCCTCTACTACAACTTCCTCCTCACTCATCTTTGTTTCCCTCCCATACTCATGATCACACTCAATAAGGGTGTTATCAATAGCTATGCATTTCTCAACATGTTCAAGAGTTGCTATATTATCATCAATAGAGCATACAGGATTAAGAGAAGGATTATTGCAAGAATAATTAGCGCTAGTAGTACCGAAAGTATCAAAGAAATCCTGCACCAAAGAGTCAACAAGAGAGATTTCATAAATATCCTCACCATTTTCCTCATCCAGATCAGGTTGCTTAAAGTTTGAGAAGATGTTCACATCCATGATCATATTTCCAAAAGTTAAGCACATGAGACCATTCCTACAGTTAATTAAGGCGTTAACAGTAGCGTGGAACGGCCGCCCTAAGATGATTGGGATTTGTGATTGCTCATTGACCACGGGTTGCGTGTCAAGCACGATAAAATCCACCGGATAGTAGAAATTACCCACTTGGACTATAACATCTTCTATAATGCCACGTGACATCTTAACGGACCTATTGGCCATTTGTAAGGTTACACGGGTCTCCTTAAGCTCTCCTAAGCCTAGTTGGACATATACCGAATATGGGAGAAGATTCACACTGGCACCCAGATCAAGGAGTGCTCTATCTATGTGGTGTTGTCCAATCACACATGCTATAGTAGGACAACCGGGGTCCTTGTATTTGGGTGGAACCTCGTTAAGGATAACGGAGCTCGCATGTGCGGCCATGTAGGCACTCTTTTTGACATTAAGCTTTCTTTTAACGGTGCAAAGATCCTTGAGGAATTTGGCATAAGCCGAAACTTGTTTAATTGCCTCTAAAAGGGGAATGTTAATTTTAACTTTATTAAACAATTCCAAGAACTCGTTATTCTTGGTGTCCTCAACCTTCTTTGTTAACCTTTGAAGAAATGGTGGGGCACGATTCAAGAATTCTTGGTTCATGGAATCGGGGGCTTTAGAGAAGTCCCCATCCAAGTCGACCCTAGTCGAGGTCAAAGTGTCCCCGCTATTACATTCAGCCTCCCCTTCACTCTGATTGGTGCTCATTGGTGGTTTTTGGACATTATTGTCCACAACCTTACCACTTCGAAGAGTGGTGATTCCTTTACCACTTCGAAGAGTGGTGATTCCTTTTAAGTGCTCAACGGGGCCATTAGAGTTTGAGGTTCCACCATTAGATTGCCCTTTGTGATTTTGGAAAGGTTGGGCGTGGAGCTTTCCTTTATCAACAACTTGTTGATTTTGAAACAATTGAGCCAATTGAGCTTGTAAAGCTTGCATGGATTGAGCATGCGATGATTGCATTGCATGAATGGATTGCTCAAGTTGGCTCATCCTTTGGGACAAGCTATGGTTATGATCTTCAAAGCTTTTCTTGTGAGGGGGCACATAAGGGGTTGCGTGTTGATGCGCCCCTTGATTTTGGGTGAAATGTGGCCCTTGAGATTGAGGAATGGGTGAACCAAAGTTCGGAGGGGCATACGGTGATGGGGGTGGTTGATGCGGATAGTATGGTTGTGGAGGGGTATTGGGTGCCACTGTTGCCCCTTTATTGTTGTGGTAATTGTGTCCCAGAGCACTCCACCTTTCGGGAGGATTGTAGGCATCATTTTGGGAAGGATTGAATCTAGGCCTAATGTTCATCCCAAGTGCACATGCTTGCTCCAAAGCTTGGGTTTGGAGGATAGGAAGAACGGGGCATTCATTGGTTGAGTGCTCCGGATCATAGCACAAGTAGCAATGCAAAGGATTGATCGGTGCGAGGATCGGGAGAGGAGTGGGGCCAATGGTGACCTTTTGAGATTCCAAAGCCTCCTTTTTTCTAGTGAGTTCAGAATGGATTCGGCCTCACTCGACACTGGGTAAAGGTTATGGTTTAATGGGGCTACGGTGACCGGTAAGGTGTGGTCATGAGGGTTGGATGTTGATCTTGTCAGAATCAAGATATAAAAGTATTCTTTACTTTTCAAAGGATTTGCAGTGTGGAAGTAAAGGTCGAACCCACAGAGATTGATTACTACAACGACTTAATTTTAAAACCTAAGTCTAATTAATTAGGAAAAACGGATTTGATTTGGATTTAATTAACTAATAACAATAAAAATAAATCTAAACTATGGAAGCAATTAAAAGTGTTTTTAATTAATATTTAAAGGAAACCTAGGATTACAAATCCACCACTAGATTCATAATAGGAATATTTATGAATCACTTTAGCTTATTACGTTGGATGAATATGGGGAATTGTAGCTACAAGCCCAATTCCTCCGACAAGAAGATAATCATGGTTCAAGCACCAACATAATCCATCTGCGGATAGCACGAATTATCTCACACTAAACTAGGGTTGTGATCTAATCCGTCTAACCTAGGCATGGACTATTCGGATACTTGATAGCACGAATCAATAAAGCACCATCACATGTAAACAATCTAAACAAGCACAGCAAGAATAGATCGTTGAGCACATCACAATCAAAATAGATCTAAGACAAGAATAAATTCTGAAAGCAATGATTTAATCAATAGTAGTACGATTTATTTATAAAAATCCTCTAAACATGTGACTGTCATCCATACATAATAAAACTAAAATAAAAGCATAAATAAAACCCTATTACTCATCTAGGGCTTCATTGAAACCCTAGATCGATGATCTAAGCTGCCATAGGAGTAGAGATCGGCAAGTAGTTGATGGAGGAGGCCATGGAGATCCTTGGTCTTCTTCTTCTTCTCCTTGCTTCTCCCTCTTCAAGGGCTGAAAGTATGGTTGTGTATTGATGTGTATAATAATTGCCAACCCCCTAATTGAAGTAAAATAGAGTTTATATAGATCTACAACATGTTTTGGAAGCCTTTACAACTCGAAACGGACTGAAACGCATGTAATTTACAGTCTGGACGTCGTTTAGCAGTCTCGTTTGCACAGGAGTCTTCAGTATACTGAAATACGCAACTTTGATTTTTGGGCATATCGCGCGAGCGGGTCGCGCGAGCGCGACTTTTGGTCCTTCGCGCGCGCGGATCGCGCGAGCGAGTTATTGGGGATCTCGCGCGCGCGACTTCTAGATTCTCGCGCCCGCGGATCGCGCGCGCGAATTGGTTTTTTCAGCTTCTTTCTTGATGCTTTTTCACCCTGTTTAGCCTGGTTGAGTTGATTTCTTCCAAAACCTGTCAGAAACTAGAAAACAGAGTAAAAATATACAAAAACAGGATAAAAAGGTACTAACAAATGCTCGTTAAAGCGTATAATTAGGATTAGTTCTCTCCCGATCACACCCCCAAACCTACATTTTGCTAGTCCTCGAGAAAAACTAAAAATAAAAACTACTAATAAAAATCTATTCCATTTTCGTATGGATCACGATTGCATTTAGCGTATGCAACAAGCCTTTTAAACCCCTAGGTGTCCCTAGTCGGACGAGTGAAGTCTCGTGAGGGTTCTCGTCAACAAGTTACCCATAACCATCTTTATTAACTTATTAATTTAAAAACTTTTATTCAAACAAAACAATCAATACTCCTTATTATAAAACAATGATTCGAAATAGAATAACGACCATAAAGAAATAGAATCAAACGTCTACATACATCATGAAGAACAATCTCAAGCACATGCATCGTATAAATCAATAGAGTTTCTCATAAAATTGCACGTGTGTGATGAGGTAGTCAAATGAACACGCGCATGTCACAAACTTGGAATATAACTCGGATGACCATCTAACTATGCTTCGACTACGAATCTCACAATGTCAATTACACTCTAAAATGAAACACTCTGAAACATGTGTAATTTCTCTAGTATACGTGAGCAAAGGAAATATATTTTCAAAACGAAAAATGCTCACATATGACATGAAAAAGACGCATGACACGAAAGAACAGTAGTCTCATGAATAGAATGCCAATAATCAAGAAAAATTAATCATTCCCATGTTTTAATCCTCCTCCCATCGTTTTCATATCCGAACCATGTTTCCCAAGATCAAATAGGACTTTTCAAAGGTTGTAATGTGGCTCAGGTAATGAAAAATGATAAAATGGATATGTGGGTAGATTTAGAATGGCATTGTAAGGCATGTTCGATCTCTTTCATTCTTTTTCTACAAACTTTTCATCTTTTCTTTCTCTCCATTCCTTTTCATTCATTTTCTTTCATTTTTTTTTTTTTTTCAACCTTCTCCTTTTTATTCTGTTTTCTTTTTCCTTTTTCCTTTCTCGCTTCTCAAATGAATATGCATTGAATAACAAGGCACCCACCCCAAACATCATCTTATTTTCTTCTTCTCAATCAACACATCGCCTTAATACTACTAAAAGTTGATCACTCTTCCAGTGGTATACTCCAAGTTGATCAGGTTGGAGCTTTTAAAGAGGATAATGGTGAACAAAGAAAAAGAGGCATTTTAACGGCTCAGGGGGCAAACTAAGGAAATTTTATCTTTTATCGGTCGGCAGTAAACAAAGAAGGCCTAAAATCATGTCCTAGGTAGTACGGTTCTTCAATGTTTACAATGGAAGATTATTTAGCATGGTAACAAATATTTTAACTTGATTATCAACCAAAACAAGAATAATGAGACTAAACAACAAGTAGATGCGCTATTTCAATGAAATTCGACAAACACAAGATGTATTTATAACCCTCAAAACAGAAAAGATAGGCTCAAAAGCTCACCGGGATTAGTCTCCACCATGTGTTATCTAGAAATCCGAATCATATTATCGTTCTCAACCCACATGTATTCAAATGACTACGTGCAGTGCATAGGTTTATGTGCAAATCTATGATATAAAACTACGATTCAAACAATACATAACTTAAAACATTTCAACATGACTTCAGTAAATATTTAATCACATATTTCATTGTTTATCATTCTATAACAAATCACATTACATACTAAGAAGTATCGGATTAAAATTGCAAAAACCGTAGGTAACATCGTTTATTTAAACACACTTATTGAAATTTTTTTAAAATTTTAATGCATAATAACGTGCATGTGTGTGCATACCCCCAAACCTAAACCTTTCATTGTCCCCAATGAAACAATAAAACGAAAGAAAGGAGAGTACAGAAGAAAGGAACGATAGTACCTCGATCTTGACAAGCATAGAACAGGTGAACACAAAGGAATATGACAATAGAGTTCAATGTTACCTGTTACTACTAGATAAACGAAAAGAAACTAACAAAATAATAGTTAAAAGGAAATGAAACAGAAATATAAAATAGAAATGTAAAACTAATCTAAATTAAACTAAACTATCAAATGGAAAAGAAATACCACGAAAAAGTATAAATGTAATAAGGAAAACAATAACTAATTCGATCTATAATGGCTAAAAAAAACAAAAACATTCTCAGAACGAGTCTGGGGGAAGGATACAAAAAAAAAACAAAAGAGAAAAACAAGATAATGGGGAAATCGCGCGCGCGGTCCGCGCGAGAGGCCGTCGCGCGCGCGAATTTCAATTTTTTTTTTTTTTTAATCAAATCTCGCGCGAGCGAGGTACCTCGTGCCCGCGAAATGAGGCGCGAGGAACTACTGAGGCATCATATAAAAGAAAAGGAAAGCAAAATACTAAGGGGCAATCTCGCGCCCGCGGGCCGCGCGAGCGACGTCTCGCGCGAGCAGGCCGCGCGCGCGAGATTGGTTTCGTCCACTGTGTGGCTAAAATTATGTATATACTTTTAAAATAACTTAATTCCAACCCCCAAACCTATCCAGAATGTCTAAAACAGACACAAACAGACCCAAAAACGACCAAAAACAAGATAAACGGATGAAATAAAGCTTGGGTTGCCTCCCAAGAAGCGCTAACTTTTACGTCTTTAGCTAGACCTTTCTAGCATAAGACTCATGGAGGCCGTATATCGGACTGTGTACCCCTAAGGATGTCAGGTAGAGCTCGGTGGTAAGCAGAAATTACATCGCTTTGAACTAAATCGATTAACGGTTTGTCATTATGTTCGAATCGATTTCTTACCTTCCGAGTAGATTCCGCATTAGGGTCCACAGGATTAGGATTCATCCACTCATCATCGTCCACATTATTTCCCGCACTTATATTTATTACGTTCTTAGGCTCAATATTCCGTGTAACCTCACTACCCTCCACACCTAGATAATCATCGTCTTTGGGAGGTTGATCAACAGCATTAAAAACATTTAATTTTAATTGTATATTCCCGAACGACACTTTCATCACCCCTGTTCTACAGTTAACACGTGCGTTAGCCGTGGCTAAAAATGGACGACCAAGAATGACAGGAGTGTGCTTCCTAGCATCTAGCACCGGTTCGGTGTCAAGGACCATAAAATCCACAGGATAGAAACATTGATCAACTTTTACTAGTACGTCTTCGACGATTCCTCTAGGTATTTTAACAGAACGATCCGCTAATTGAATAGTAGCGGCCGTGGGCTTAAGTTCACCTAAACCTAATTGTTTATAGACGTGATAGGGTAAAAGATTAACACTCGCTCCTAAGTCAAGGAGAGCCCTATGAATGATAGTGTCACCTATGACACATGAAATCGTAGGCGTACCTGGATCTTTATATTTTGGAGGAGCGTGTTGGAATATAGAGCTTACTTTTTCCGTAAGGAAGACCTTTTTAGGAGTATGACTCCGTATTTTGCGTTTTTGTGTACAAAGGTCTTTTAGACATTTAGCATAAGCAGGAATTTGTTTTATAGCATCGAGGAAAGGAATATTTATTTTGACTTGTTTAAATACCTCGAGTATATCCTCAACCTTAGACTTTTTATTTGTAAGATTAGACGGTTCCTCAACGTTAGGTGGATATGGCATTCTAGGAGTATAATTCGTTGGGACCGATTCTTTATCTTTTTGAATTCTATTTTGGCTCATGTCCTCACCCGTCTCTTTATTAGAGTTAATATTCATACCTTTCACCTTCCCATTCGGAATTTCTTTTACCTCCTCCTCTCGGGTAGTCAACCTAGTTGAGACGGCGTTCACTTGTTCATTCGACCCCTTAACCTCATATTGTCCCTTAGGAGTTTGGATTGTTTGACTAGGCAACGTCCCCTCGTTTCTACGACTCACTACAGTAGCTAGTTGTCCCATTTGGGATTCAAGCTTCGCAATGGATTGCGTATGAGAGTGCACTATTTGTGCTTGTGCCTGAACTTGCGTTTCAATAGTCTTAAGGGATGCCAACACCTTTTCCTCAAAAATATTTCCCCTTGAAGGATTAGCATTAGGAGACGGTTGTTGGTATTGGTTAGGTTGAAACTGAGGTCGATACGCATTAGGAAAATTAGTCGCCTCGTTAGGATTATTATTGTTATTTTTCCACGAGAAGTTAGGATGGTTTCTCCATGGCGCATCCGGATTATTAGTAGTTGCATTATAATTATTTCGTGGGTATTGTTGAATAGAATTAATGTGTTGCTCCACGAATTCCGGAAATTGACTCGCCGATGGACATGCAAGTATCGAATGTGAAGGATCAGAACATAATGCACAAATTTCTCGAGCGGGTGAGGCTGTCGTTTGGTTCATCGTTAGAAGTCGGTCAAGTTTGTTAGATAGTTCTTTTATTTTAATTGATTGACTTGACTCGAATTTTACATCCCTCTTAGGTTGATTAAGATATCCTTCCGAACGGACAGACACCGTTTGGTGCATTGAATTCTCGCTTAACGTTTCAAACATTTTCCAGGCCTCGTCGGCGCTTTTGTGCAGGAAAGTTCCCGCACAAACGGCATCGACGGTATTCCTAACAGAGGGAATAAGCCCCTCATAAAAGACCTGAACAAGTTGCCACTTAGGGACTTGATGATGTGGACACGAGCGTAGTAATTCTTTAAATTTTTCCCACGTGTCGTAAAGTGATTCCCCATCTTGCATTACAAAATTGGTTATTGATTTTCTTATCTGGTTTGTACGCATAATCGGGAAAAACTTTTGGAAAAATGCGGTGTGTAAGTCTTCCCATGTTCTAATAGTGTTTGGCTCCAAAGATTGGAGCCAATATTTAGCTTTGTCCTTTAATGAGAATGGAAAGAGCCGCATTTTTAGTTCATCATCAGTAAGATTTTGGATTTTCAACGTAGAGCATATGTCCTGAAAATCTCCTAAGTGTTTATAAGGGTCTTCATTTAAACGGCCATGAAAAGATGGAAGCAGCGAGATGGTAGACGACTTTATCTCAAAGTGAGATGCCGTCGCCTCCGGTAATTCAATACATGTTTGCGGCGTGTAAGTCATAGGAATAAAATAATCTTTTAGTGGAGGTGGTGGCGGTATATTAGGATTATTCATATTAGCTCCGTTGTTATTTTGGTTATTGTCGTTATTATTTCCAATGTCTGCCATTTTAATCGGTTCTATGTTATTAAAGCGTGTTTTCTTTAGTTTTTGAAGAGTATTACGTATTTCGGTTTCAAATAACGACGTTGGTTTTGGTGTCAAATCGTCGTCTATTACAAACCTAGTTCCAGAAGTTAAGTTTGAAGACTTGTGAAGTCTTAATGTACGTTCAAGTTCAGAGTCTAGAGGTTGTAATTCCGGTTTGTTTGAACGTGTACCTAACATAAACTAAAAGAAAAGAAAAGAAATTAAAAACAAAGATTGACTCAACTAAAAAAAACAAATAGCAAGCAATCACGCGACTAGGATAACAAGCACTCAACTACTATGATGCATGCAAATTATCCTGTAATGCAATGACAGCGTCAAGCCCAGCGCCCCGGGTTTCCTAGCTAATGCAGTGCAATTAACCTTAAACTAATGCAAATAGTGCGTCACAGCACCCTGACTTACAGCGGTTTAAAGCGAATTTCCAAAGGAAGCAATTTATTTAATTTTTTATTTATTTTATTTTTGCGTAAGCTCCTTTGATGTAATTAGCTGCTCCACTCGGAAACGTTGACTACAAAATAAAAGAAAAAGTTAGTAACTAAAAACAAAAACAGAAAATAAGAAAAATAAACACTAATCTAATATTTACGAATTAACTAAACTACGATTATAAAACTAAGAGTAGTAATACAATCCCCGGCAACGGCGCCAAAAATTGATCTTGTCAGAATCAAGATATAAAAGTATTCTTTACTTTTCAAAGGATTTGCAGTGTGGAAGTAAAGGTCGAACCCACAGAGATTGATTACTACAACGACTTAATTTTAAAACCTAAGTCTAATTAATTAGGAAAAACGGATTTGATTTGGATTTAATTAACTAATAACAATAAAAATAAATCTAAACTATGGAAGCAATTAAAAGTGTTTTTAATTAATATTTAAAGGAAACCTAGGATTACAAATCCACCACTAGATTCATAATAGGAATATTTATGAATCACTTTAGCTTATTACGTTGGATGAATATGGGGAATTGTAGCTACAAGCCCAATTCCTCCGACAAGAAGATAATCATGGTTCAAGCACCAACATAATCCATCTGCGGATAGCACGAATTATCTCACACTAAACTAGGGTTGTGATCTAATCCGTCTAACCTAGGCATGGACTATTCGGATACTTGATAGCACGAATCAATAAAGCACCATCACATGTAAACAATCTAAACAAGCACAGCAAGAATAGATCGTTGAGCACATCACAATCAAAATAGATCTAAGACAAGAATAAATTCTGAAAGCAATGATTTAATCAATAGTAGTACGATTTATTTATAAAAATCCTCTAAACATGTGACTGTCATCCATACATAATAAAACTAAAATAAAAGCATAAATAAAACCCTATTACTCATCTAGGGCTTCATTGAAACCCTAGATCGATGATCTAAGCTGCCATAGGAGTAGAGATCGGCAAGTAGTTGATGGAGGAGGCCATGGAGATCCTTGGTCTTCTTCTTCTTCTCCTTGCTTCTCCCTCTTCAAGGGCTGAAAGTATGGTTGTGTATTGATGTGTATAATAATTGCCAACCCCCTAATTGAAGTAAAATAGAGTTTATATAGATCTACAACATGTTTTGGAAGCCTTTACAACTCGAAACGGACTGAAACGCATGTAATTTACAGTCTGGACGTCGTTTAGCAGTCTCGTTTGCACAGGAGTCTTCAGTATACTGAAATACGCAACTTTGATTTTTGGGCATATCGCGCGAGCGGGTCGCGCGAGCGCGACTTTTGGTCCTTCGCGCGCGCGGATCGCGCGAGCGAGTTATTGGGGATCTCGCGCGGGCGGATCGCGCGCGCGACTTCTAGATTCTCGCGCCCGCGGATCGCGCGCGCGAATTGGTTTTTTCAGCTTCTTTCTTGATGCTTTTTCACCCTGTTTAGCCTGGTTGAGTTGATTTCTTCCAAAACCTGTCAGAAACTAGAAAACAGAGTAAAAATATACAAAAACAGGATAAAAAGGTACTAACAAATGCTCGTTAAAGCGTATAATTAGGATTAGTTCTCTCCCGATCAGATGTACCCCACCCTCGCGAAGTCTCATAAACATACTCCAAATGGGCTTCGGCTTGCTCAGCTTCTAGAGTTAAGAAACTCCCGGAGCACATGGTTTCGATTAATTGTTTTGTATTGGGTTGTAACCCCCCATAACAAATGGAAATTTGACGGAATTTGTCAAAACTATGGTGCGAGCACTTCCTAAGGAGATCCTTGAACCTCAACCAACACTCGGCAAAGGTCTCGTGCTCTCCTTGGGAGAAATTTTGAATTTGTTTTACCAAAGCTTGTGTTTTGGGCATGGGGAAAAACTCCTTATAGAATGGGCTTCGGCTTGCTCAGCTTCTAGAGTTAAGAAACTCCCGGAGCACATGGTTTCGATTAATTGTTTTGTATTGGGTTGTAACCCCCCATAACAAATGGAAATTTGACAGAATTTGTCAAAACTATGGTGCGAGCACTTCCTAAGGAGATCCTTGAACCTCAACCAACACTCGGCAAAGGTCTCGTGCTCTCCTTGGGAGAAATTTTGAATTTGTTTTACCAAAGCTTGTGTTTTGGGCATGGGGAAAAACTCCTTATAGAATGGGCTTCGGCTTGCTCAGCTTCTAGAGTTAAGAAACTCCCGGAGCACATGGTTTCGATTAATTGTTTTGTATTGGGTTGTAACCCCCCATAACAAATGGAAATTTGACGGAATTTGTCAAAACTATGGTGCGAGCACTTCCTAAGGAGATCCTTGAACCTCAACCAACACTCGGCAAAGGTCTCGTGCTCTCCTTGGGAGAAATTTTGAATTTGTTTTACCAAAGCTTGTGTTTTGGGCATGGGGAAAAACTCCTTATAGAATTGCTTTTGGAGTTCCGGCCATGAGCCTATGGAATTTGGGGGTAGGGTTACTAGGGAGAACGTGAACAATTTGAGCCTTATAACCTCAGGTGTGCATCTTTGTTGTTCAAACGTTCCACATATGTCCTCATACTCCCTAATATGCTTATAGGGATCCTCGTTCTCTCGCCCATGAAAATTAGGTAAAAGATTGATCGTTCCTGGTTTAAATCGAAACACCCCAGCATTGTACGGGGATGTTATGCAAGATGGGGAAGACACGATCTCGGGTTAAAGGTAATCCCCGATCGTTCTCCAAAAGGTTTGATCCATTTGCGAAGGTGGAGGGGGATAATGATGTTGAAAAGGAGGTGGAGGATGCGGCGGGTACAGAGGTGGAGGAGCGGGGTTATGTTGACCCCATTGCTCCCGATGGAATCGATCCATGGGAGTTTTTCCTTCTGTGGCAAACGTAGCATGATTCGAAAATGCGTCAACTACCGGCTCTCGGTGGTTGGTACTGTGCGAATTTTGGGTGAATGACGGCGATGAGGTGGTCGGAGGCCGCCAAAACGACCCACTACTAGTACTACTGCTAGAACTAGCGTTAGTATTAACTGTAAAGGGATTAGTCATACTTGCGTTGCTCGGATTTGACATTGTAAGAAACTGTCGATTCTCACTTAAAGGCTACTCCTTCAAAGACAATCAACAAGAAAGCAACGAAGGTTAAAAGCAAAAGCACTATAATTAGAAACTAAGCGACCTAAGGTTGTTGCCAATTTCAATCCCCGGCAACGGCGCCATTTTGATTCCGTCAAAATCAAGTTCTTATTTAACCCTATTACAAATGTAGTATGTTGGAAGTAGGGTGTCGAGTCCACAGGGATTGGAGTGCAACAATACTTGGTGGGCGCTTAATAACCAATTATAATGCGAAGAATGATTAACAAACTAAGACCCAGAAATGAGTCTTTTCGACTATGGGTTTGATTCAGTTAGTGTTAAATTCAATCACAACGCCTATTTGGGAAATGGTAATTGACTTTGAACAAAGCTAAGTTTAAGTAAAGTTTGGGGGTTTTGCAAATGGAGGAATCGAGGTTGGGGAACATTCCCCCACCTTGGACCAAACAACACATGACGTCCATACTCGTAGCACATTCTAGAGTAAAAAATTTCATTGTGACAAACCATCAAACATGTGGTAGACAACCAACATGCTAGATGGATGTTCCAATTCAACACATGGTGTAGTGTTAGAGTTTAGAGATTTAGCAACTTCCAATGCTTGACATTGGAAGTGGAGTCTCAAAACACCCACCCATACACCCACGAACTCTAGATATGCTACAAAGTATGTGATTTCTACAATAAAATGCACATGGGTCCAATGGTGGGTTTATGATCCCCAACCTTCAAGATCTAGCTACTCATAATGATAATGATAACAATATTAAAGAGAGGAAAGGAGAAATTGTACCAACAAGAGAAAATCACTATAAATGCCATAGGATATCCAAAGAAATCTTCAATAAAAACTACCAAAAATTCAATGCATTGACCCCCTCTTCTCTCTAACACTAAATGGATGTAAGTATTGGTAGATGGGGAGTAAATGAGGGAGAGAGGGGGAGAGAGCTCTAAAAAAAACAAGTTAACCCTAGCAAAACATTATCACTAACTATATATAGTCCTCCCATAAAAAGGGCAAAGTTGTAATAAAAAGAGAGTCTTCAGCAGAGGCGCGGATCGATCCCTTCGTAATGGGCGGATCGATCCGCCTTTCATCTGGGGGAATTACCAGCTTCTCGAGAAGGCGCGGATCGATCCGCTCATATTGGCCGGATCGATCCATTTATAGGAGTTCTTCGCAGAATGCTCCAGCAAAGACGCGGATCGATCCCTTCACAACTACGGATCGATCCGCCCTTTTCAAAACTGATAGAGAATTCCTTTTAAACACACGGATCGATCCCCTCTAAATGGCGGATCGATCCGCCTTACCTGAAACTCCTTTCTTGCTCCTTTTTACTTCAAGAGAGCCAAAAGGGTTGGGTGTCACTATACCCAAGCATACATAACCTACAAAAAGAGACCTTTATTAGTTAACAGAGGGTAACAACCAGAACAATCAAAAACACAATTTATCCATTAAGTCTCCGATTTGAGTAATAATTTGGGTCCAATACAGGTAAAATTATGAAGTTTTAAAATGCAAAATTGGACACGAATCAAACTTCATTACCAATGAATTTTAGGACAAATTTCAGTAAATATTCACCACTAATTGACTTATTAAGTTACGTAAACTATCATAGTTGACAATTTTATAAGTCAAACAAACATTTTAATAGGTGCCATCAACCTTGCTGAAATCTAACCAGTTTGGGAAAGGCCTAAGTTGAAATTCTCACCTTGAAAACATAACAATGGACTTGACCATCAAACTTCTCTGAGACCTTCTCACCTTGGAAAGCCCTAAACATCTCTATTCATCAGACTTCTCTAAGATTTGGAGCACAAAAAAGAGAAAAATAAGTTTTAAGTCAGGAAAAAATGGAAATAAAAATAAGGAAAAGTCATGGCATCTATGTTTGGTCACCGAGTAAAGGTAGGGAGAAAATTTAGGGTGTTCAATCATTCAATGGATTCAATCATTTTGGACCATACCACTACATTAAGATCCAGTTACATCTCAAGTGATAACAGTGGGCTATATTGCTTGCATCAAAAAATAAAATGGAAAATGAAAAATGGCACAAAAACACTAAACTAATGTGTCAAAAAACAAAAAAGCTAAAGTAATGTATGCCCAACAAAGCATATAGATACGACAAATTTGATATTGAAAATGGAACTATACTACCGTTCTTGACAAATTAGTTAGATGAGAGACTCTTGAGACTACCTTTCTTGACAAATTTGTTAGGTGAGATACTTTACCAACCCAAACAGAAATGTCCACAATTTTAAATCAGTCCAAATAAATACAGAGATTGACTTCTAAATAAATGCAGATTGACTTACAAAGGAAAGGATTTGATTAAAAGTGACTTACAATACAGAGATTGGTAACCTTTAATCCTTTGGAAAGAAGAAAACAAAAAAAACAAAACACAAAATATCAGATAAGCATTCAAAACACACATACAGTGACACACACACACAACTTTAAGTGTACAATAAGAGATCGATCTAGAGTTTCTGTAAGAACATCCACAAGAAAAAAAAAACCCAAATCTAACTGAAAATAAATTAGTAACACAACACCTAGAGAGAGAGAGAGACAAAAAACCACACCCAAGCTTGAAATAAAACTCAAATTGCAGTTGAAATCTGGAGGGAGGGGGGAAGGGAGGAAGAGTGGTGGTGGAGAATGTCGATGATGGTGATGTTGATGCCCGACGATGGTGGGTGGAGGCGTTGTCAGCGGCGGTGGGACTGAGAGAAATGAAGAGAGAGAGAGTAGTGGTTGGTGTCACCGAAGGGTTCAGATCTTGAGAGAGTGGTATTTTGGGGATAGGGTTTTCTGGGGAGACAGAGGGAGAGAGAGAGAAATGACGATTTGGGTGTGAGGGATTTTTTTTAAGTCAACGATTTGGCGGAGATGTTTTGGAGGGAACATTTTGGGGGTTTATTTGGCACGATTAATTTTCTAATTGGCACTGTTTGAAACAGTTCCAGATTTGGCATTGTAAGTAATAGCGCCAAATTGGCCTAAAATCGTGCCAAATTTTGGCACTATTTAAAATAGTGCCAGATGAAATTCGCGAAAGGGTGCCAATTTGGGCTTTTTGGTGTAGTGTCACAAAAAGTCAAAATTAACTATAACGTACTGATCAATGTCCATTCTCCTCCATACCACGTCTAGACTTCACAATAATATTAGTTATTTACAAATCAGTCCTCGGCTCTTTACAGAATCAAAGTGACTATCATAGTTTATTTTTAATTTTTTAGAATTATATGGTAACAGTCACATATAATTGTTGGTCACTTATTGTTTTTAAAAGCATGATTTTACTCTTAACAAACTAAAAGAAAAAATAAATGAAGAAAAACTATATGCATATATATGCAAGAAAATTTGATGAAATTTACCCACTGATATGCACAATTATGCTGATAAACGATTGGGGAGATTAGTGGCGTTCCATTTTTGTTCCTAAAATGCGTGACAGTGCATAGCATGTGAGTACAATCCATCACTTTAATTACAAAAGTAGGCATTTGGACCGTATTGTATCTATTTAAAAACTTTAAAGACCATATACATCGAAATCAGGTTTTCTCTCCCTTCTCTCTAACTTCCGTGCTCTCCTTGTGACTACCCCTTAGGGCTCTCCCATGAATCATGGTAGAGCCCTTAACCTTTTTCTTTGCTAATTTTTGTTGCTCTCAATAATATGTCCCATCTTGTGAGTGGGTTTGTCTTTCTTATTGGGGGTTCCATCCCTCCTTGTTGGGGGGTTTTGTCCCTCCTTGTTGAGGGTTTGCTTTGTTTTCTGTTTGGTTTGGGTATTACACCGATGAGGGGGTCAATATGTTACATTAGGTATTACACCGATGAGCAAAATATGATATAAGAAAACCATGAAGTCATAAGGCATATGATTCAATCAATTTCCTCTGACGCTATTTAATTGGAATTCTGAAGACTTTACCATTCTTCTCAAAATGCTATTTTACGAAGAAAATACTCTTTTCTACAAAGATAAGATGGGAAATATATCTCCTTTGCCTTATTAATGTCGCTCTATGTAGTGATTTGAGAGTTACCCAGAAAGAAAGAATTGGATTTATTTGGAACTCTATGTAAGGCCTTTCATTTTATTAACCCACTACCAAAAATCAAGCACCTCATCTCTGGCTTGCCTCACCTCAAGTAATCCTCTTCCAACATATCATTTTATGCTTTTCTTAGATTGTACATTTTATTTCATTTGGCTTTTATCTTCACTTTGTTTTGCTAATTGTCAATCTATAAGTATCTCCATTAACAAGAATTTACAATAAAAAAATTGTGGTTTTTAATGGTTGGTTTAATTATCCTAAAATATTTCATGGTATTATTAGCGCGCAGCTTCTTATACGCTCAAGTACTCTACAACCATTGGATGAAGAATATATAATTATTTATAGCATTTTTTAATTACTCTCTTCAGACCAAATCTTCATCTAATTAACGATTAAAAGCCGCTTTCTCACATGAGAAACTGCTTGCTGTATCATTACCCTTAGTTCTAAAATACTTTGGCAATCTTGGGCTCTGAATTAAACGTCTTTTTGCTAAGCAATATAAAAATTTATTAAATAAGGGCACTAAGCCAAATGAGTACAACCAGCTAAGCAAGATAAAAATTTATTAAATAAGGGCACTAAGCCAATTGAGTACTGATCAGCGACGAATAGTTGCCGTTTATAGTCTAACAAATACCCTTTGTTAGCCCATTTCATGTAGTTATTAGTTATTTTTTAATAAGTATTCTAAATTTTGTAGGATTTGGGGCTTTAATTTGAAAATGCACAAAAATCCAATGATTAGTGGCTTTGGAAGTCATTCTGGGCTCAAATGGTGATTCCGGTGAAAGCTGAATGCAGTAGCAGCCTTGGTAAATCGCATTTTTGGCAAGGAATACTTTGGATTTGAGAAATTTCTCCCTAGATATGAAATGTAGATCTTTGAGTTACGGACGCGTGGCCGCAACGGTGAGTTAATACGAGGTCCGAGTCAAACGTTATCGCAATTCTACGATCGGTGCTCAGAGCAGCAGAAAATCTGAGAAAAGTTAGAAAATGGCCTGGTCGCTAAAGCGACCCACGCGAGCGACCCGTTAAAAAATTCAAAAACACGTATTTCGAGGTCCTGAAGAGCCCTGTGCGATCTGAATTGGCTGAATACGTCCAGAAATGTAAAAACAGTAGTTTTAATGCGATTTGACTTAGGAAAGCTTCCTAAATCCTTCCAAACTCTATATAAATCCTATTCTAAATCAATTTTGGGATTACACATCATTACACAACATTAGATACATCCATATACAACAAAAACTTCAGCCATTGAAGAGAGGAAAGCAAGGAGAAGAAAAAGAAGACCAAGGATTCCCATGGCCTCCTCCATCAACCTCTTGCCGTTCATCAATTCTATGGCCAACTAAACTCAAGATCTAGGGTTTCAATGAAACCCTAGCCAAGTAATAGGGTGTATTTTATGCTTTGATTTTAGTTGTATTATGTATGGATGACAGTTACATGTTCTGAGGATTTTTATAAATAAATCATGCTTTTATTGATTAAATCGTTACTTTCAAAGTTTACTCTTGTCTTAGATCTATTTTGATGGTAGTGTGCTCAATGATCTATGCTTGCTGTGCTTGTTTAGATCATTTACATGTAATGGTGCTTAAATTAAATTGTGTTATCAAGTATCCAAATAGTCCATGCCTAGATTAGACGGATTATACCACAACCCTAGTTTAGTGTGGGATAATTCGTGCTATTCAAAGATGGTTTATGTTGGTGCTTGAACCATAGTTATTTTCTTGACGGAGGAATTGGGCTTGTAGCTACAATTCCCCATTATCATCCAACTTAATAAGCTAAAGTAATTCGTAAATACCCTTATTATGAAGCTAGTGGTGGATTTGCAATCCTAGGTTCCTTAAACTTGTTATAAAAATAAATATTTAATTGCTTTCATAATTTAGATTTACTTTTATTGTTATTAGTTTAATTCAAATTAAATCCAAAATCCGTTTTTCTTAATTAACTAAATTTAGGTTTGAAAAATTAAAGTGCGCAGTATTCAATCTCTGTGAGTTCGACCTTTACTTCCACACTGCAAATCTTTTGAAAGTAAAGCATAAATTAAGCATACTTTTATATCTTGATACCAATGAGATCAATTTTTGGCGCCGTTGCCGGGGATTGCAATTCACTACCTTTAATTTTAGAATCTAAGTCTAGTTAATTCGTAAATACTAGATTAGTTTTTATTTTTCTTATTTTTCGTTTTTGTTTTAAATTACTATTTTTTTTTTTTGTGATTTTTCAAGTCTTCAAGTTCTAGCGTTTCGGAGAAGAGTAGCTTAGCACAACAAAGGAGATTACGCGAAAAAAATAGAAATAAATAAAATCCAAGTAAATTGCTTCCTTTGGAATTCGCTTCTAACCACTGTAAGTTAGGGCGCTGAGACGCGCTATTTGCATTAGTTTAGGAGTGATTGTTCACGTGCATTAGCTAGAAAACCCGGGGCGCTGTGCTTGACGCGGTCACTGCATAAGGATAATTACATGCATCATAGTAGTACTGTGTACTTGCTTGTTGTCTTACTTGCGTGATTATTTTTTTGTTTTTGTTTTAGTCAGTCTTTATTTTAGTTTATTTTCTTTTTAGTTTATGTTTGGTACATGTTCTAGTAAACCAGAATTAAAATATTTCGATCTTGAACTTGAACGTACCCTTAGAATTAGTAAGTCTTCAACCCAAGCTCTGAGAGCTCAGTTGAAAATAGACGACGAGTCAACTCCAAAACCATTGTCATTGTTTCAGGCTGAAATTCAAAGCACCCGTAAACGTTTAAGAAAAACTCAAACTTTGAACATAGAACCTATTCCAATGGCTGACATTGAAAACAACGAAAACAATGGAAATAACCCTAATATACCGCCACATCCTCCGCTTAAAGATTATTTTATTCCTACGACTTACACGCCTCAAGCAGGTATCGAATTACCGGAGGCGACGGCATCTCACTTTGAGATAAAGTCATCTACTATCTCGCTCCTTCCTTCTTTCCATGGCTGTTTAAATGAAGATCCATATCAACACTTAGGAGATTTTCAAGATATTTGCTCTATGTTAAAAATCCAAAATTTCACTGAAGATGAATTAAAACTGCGTCTCTTCCCATTCTCTTTAAGGGATAAAGCGAAGTATTGGCTTCAATCACTTGAGCCAAACACAATTAAATCATGGGAAGCCTTGCACAACGCATTTTTACAAAGATTTTTCCCAATCACAAGAACTAATTAAATAAGAAAATTGTTAACAAATTTTGTGATGCAAGATGGGGAAACGCTTTATGATACATGGGAGAAATTCAAAGAATTATTACGTTCCTGCCCACATCATGAGGTTCCTAAGTGGCAGTTGGTACAGGTCTTTTACGAGGGACTTATTCCCTCTGTTCGTAATACCGTCAATGCCGTTTGTGCGGGTACATTCCTACACAAAAGTGCCAACGAGGCATGGAAAATTTTTGAAACTTTGAGCGAGAATTTAATGCACCAAGCGGTATCTGTCCGTCCTGAGGGTTATCTTTCGCAACCTAAGCGAGAGGTAAGAGTTGAGTCGAGTCAATCAATTGAAATACAAGAATTATCTAGAAAACTTGACCGACTTATGCAAATGAACATAACGTCAAGTCCACCCTCTTCTAAAGTATGTGCATTATGTTCTGAACCGTCTCATAATATCTTTGCATGTCCTTTTGCATCTCAATATCCAGAATTTGTTGAGCAACATGTTAATTCTATTTAACAATTCCCACGAAATAGTTATAATCCTATGCCGAATAATTTTTCTAATACTTATCGACCCCAGTTTCAAAAAAACTAATACCAACACCCTCCTCCTAATCCTAACCCTCCAAGGGTTAATGCTTTTGAGGATAAGGTGTTGGCATCCCTTAAGAACATTGAAACACAAGTACATGCACAAGCACAAATAGTGCACTCTCACACACAATCCATTGCGAAGCTTGAGTCCAAATGGGACAAATAGCTAATATAATGAGCCGTAGAAACGAGGGTAAGCTGCCTAGTCAAACTATACAAAACCCTAAGGGACAGTATGAGGGTGGGTGTACGAGTGAGCAAGTTAATGCCATGTCGACTAGGACGACTATTCATGAGGAGAAAATTGTTGAAATTCCGAATGCGAGAGAAAAAAAGGTACACATTAACTCGAATAAAGAAAAGGTGAGGATACGAGTAAAATTTGGAAAGAAAATGAACCAACCCTAACAAATTATATTCCGAAAATGCCCTTTCCGCCAAACGTTGAGGAACCGTCTAATTTATCAAATAAAGATTTAAAAACGGAAGATGTGCTCGAGGTGTTTAAACAAGTTAAAATTAATATTCCATTCCTCGATGCGATAAAACAAATTCCCGCTTACGCTAAATGTCTAAAAGACCTTTGCATGCAAAAGCGCAAAATACGCAGTCATACTCCGAAAAATGTCTTTCTCACGGAAAAAGTAAGCTCAATTTTTCAACACGCTACTCAAAAATATAAAGATCCAGGTACGCCTACGATATCATGTGTCATAGGTGACACTAACATTCATCGGGCTCTCCTTGACTTAGGAGCTAGTGTTAATCTCTTACCTTATCATGTCTATAAACAACTAGGACTAGGTGAACTTAAGCCTACGGCCGCTACCATACAATTATCGGATCGTTCTATTAAAATACCTAGAGGAATCGTCGAGGACGTCTTGGTTAAAGTTGATAAATGCTATTATCATGTCGACTTCATGGTCCTTGACACTGAACCCGTGCTAGATGCTAGGAAACACATTCATGTCATCTTAGGCCGTTATGATTGTAAACACCCCATTTTATCGGCTAACAGATTTAGGAGGCCACAAGCATGTCAAACACCGATGATTAGAAAGATCGGATTTTTAGAGATTGCCTCTAACTCTCAACAAGTCAAAGAATTTGCAGAAATGACCAAAATGCCCCTAAAAGCCCAAAATTCTCCAGATTGGCCCAGAATCTCAAAAATCATTCGATGTTGTTCAAAACAAAAAAAAAAGTATTTTAAAATATGAATATTTGAAATTGTAAGCTCCCACAGACCCCCGGAAGTTCCCAGAAAGTCTTCATTGACCGGTTTGACCAAGTTTGACCAAGGTTTGACCAAAATCATTCGAATTCGCCCAAAAGTTCCGAGATCATCCTAGATCATGTGAAAAGTCTTCAAAATATGTTTTAAAAGAAAATCGGATGGAAATGTCAGTCTTTGGAGGCTCCCAGAACTTCCCGGAATTTCCTGAAAGTGCACTGTTTGACAAATTTGACTGCAAGTTTGACCAAAAATCAAAGTCTCCTTTTCGATGTTGAAATATTTTTATCAAATACTAAAGGTCAATAGCCCTCCAACGGTATATCGCACATAATTTCGGGATCTAAAACGAATTTGTTATGAATTTCTGAAGGTGAAAACTGCGATCAATTCGGCTTTTATCGCGAATACTGCAAAACTTTCCAAAGTGACCCAACTCCAAACTATTTTTTATGGAAATTAGACCTCAATACCTTTCTAACGGTATATCACAATCTCAATTTGGATTTTTTATGAATTTTCTGTGAATTTCGGACGAAATAGGGTCGTTTCACAAATTCTGGGAGTTCCGGGGGCCAAAATGCAATTTTTGGTCAACGGGGGAGTTGACGACCGCGGCGGCACTGGCCCACTGCCGCGGAGGCACTAGCCCACTACCACGGCGGCAGTGGCCAAGTGCCACGGCGGCACTCTGAGTGATTTTTCATTTTTTTTTGTAATTTTTGGTTAATTTTTGGGTTTTAATTCAAATTTTCAACAAATAAAACGACATAGTTTTGATTATTCCGGGATTTTGGACCAATTAGAGACTTTTTAAAACCCAAAATACCTCCCCAAGTTGGCCTATAGAGGAGACCCATTTGCTTCCATTTGGAGGAAGAGCTTGGAAGCCATTAGAGAGATATAGAGAGTTAGGAAGAAATAGAGAGAGAAATAAAGATTTTCTTCTTCAAATCCAAGCCAAATGTGAGTTTTTATTTAGTTTTCTGAAAACTAAACTAGTATTTACAAGATTTTAATTCATTTTCTTCATCTTCTTTGAGTTTTCAATGAGTTAGAGAGCAATCTACACCCACATACACACATATATGAGAGGTTGAATGCTTGTGGTTCCACCATTGAATATCATCCATTGATTGTTTATTTTCTTGCTTATATACAATGTTCATCTCCTCTTACCTCATTTCATTTTTATTTTCTTTGTTTTACTTATAGTTCATCATCATCTAAATGATGACGTGAAGTTTGAGGTAAGTGAATCCTTATGGATATTAGCTCTTAACCTCAAAAACATGTTTAATAGATGACGATTATAACTTCAATACCTCCAAGGTATCCTTGAAGTTATATTCATAATAAAAATGAATCTCTCCAATAATATTGGGGGTTCTTGATGATGAGTTTGATGTTGATATTCCAAGAGGTCATAATCTCTATTTGATGTTCAAAATATACTTTCAAAACCTCTATTTCAAAACCCCTCTTTAACCCCCTCATTTTGATCTCAAGAAAGAAAAACTCTAGTTTTTCCCTAAATCTTCAAAATAGTGAGTCAAAACAGTGAGTGATCCGAGTTCAAAGATTTCTCTAGAACTCAATACTCAATGTATGGATGCAAGACCACTTTGAAAGTCTTCCTAACTCATTAGAGAACACCCGTGATTTTTTATTTGACTTGGAAATACTTGGAAGGGTTCCATTTTGGCCCAAATATTCACTCCAGATATTCTGCCTTTACTGTCACTGCAGGTTGGTTGAATTTGAACTTGTTTTACAAAAACTTTTTCAAAAGGAGTGATCCTAACTTGTTTTTCCCTTGAACTTCAATGTCTTAGGGAACTCGCTGTATAAAATGGGCCTCTAGATCTTTGTTTTGCATTTTCTAAGATTTTTCAACATTTCAGTCGACAGTACGAACTCTGTTTCTGAGTAACCTCTATTTTTCATATATTTTCTCTCAATCTGTAATAGTTACTGAATATTGGCTTTTTAGGTTGTGTTCTAGACACAATAAGGAAGATCTCAATAAAAAATCATGCATTGAAAACATTCCTAACCCCTCATTTAAATTTCCAAAAGATCATGTTACTGTTTTGTCCGCTATTCACAGCAAGCATACTTTTACTTCCATCCTTTGATTTGATGCTTACATGCACTCCAAATTAGCTCATGTCTTAGGAAGTAGTTCATACTACATTTGTACATATCCCATGATGATTTCTTTCATTCATTCATACACATTCTAGACTTCTAAGTCATTCTAGGAATCCATGAACACAAAACACACTACAACCTTGGCACATTTTAGATACATACATTGCATCCATGCAAAGATTTGGGGCTCTTGTGACTCCTAGTCTAAGAAGATTATAAGGAATGAATTTGATCACACGTTCATGCTTCCCCCTCGATCTAATCTTCCTTTCTCATTCGTCCCAGGGATTGAGAGGTCTTCTTTTCTCAAAGATTAACATGCATCATACTAGCTTGCTAAGCATATTTTGATTTCTTTATTTATTTGTTTCAAGAACAATTCATGTCCCCTTTATATTAGGGAAACTTAATTACTTGATATGTGATTGGACGATTTTTCCTAGGTTTATTTGTGTGATCATTCACTTTTGCATCGTGTGATATTTGGCTTAGATCTTTTGAATGATATCTTATCTTTCGATCTTCCATTTCAAAATTCTTGTGTGATGTAATATACTATCATAGTATTATTTTTCGAACCAAACATAGTATAAGATGATTATTTGGATGCTAATTGAGGCCCGTCGAAAGACGGGGCGAGTTGAGGGTGTTTTAGTCGCAATAAAGGCTCCTTCCTCTCTCGTACCAAAACCCCGAGCCAAGTTCTTTGGTTATGAAGGGCTGGCACCCTTTATCCATTTGGGTGAGTCAAAATCAGGTTTCTTGGTTCCTTAAAGACCAAGTGGCGACTCTGTATCTGTTTTCAACAGACCTTCTTTTTCTTTCTTTGATCCAAATCAATTTCAAACAAAAACAAAAAGAAGTGGAATTCCGCGTGTCCACAATCTTGCGACTCTGCTGGGGATGATTTTATTTTCAAAACAAAATAATACAGAGGTTTCACTTATAAGAAGCATCCTTAAAATCATCTTTTTACTGTGTCTGGTTCACCGCATTGCACTCTTGCATTTACCACCTCCGATTGTGTCTGAAACGCGGTGCTGACATTGTTCAGGTCTTGCTGTGCCAAGGCATAAGTCACCGTTGATACTGTACCTTCCAAGATATATCAAAAAGAGTAAAAACTTCCGTACTGTCTCTTTGACGGTATATTGGAACTCTCGTCAACGGACCCTTTTTGACTAAATCCAACCTTTGCATATAGATTCCTGTAGAACCTTTCATAGGACTGTTCATTTATCTTTTCAGATAGGAC
Organism: Hydrangea macrophylla; assembly: GCA_033977485.1. Classification (NCBI taxonomy): domain Eukaryota; kingdom Viridiplantae; phylum Streptophyta; class Magnoliopsida; order Cornales; family Hydrangeaceae; genus Hydrangea; species Hydrangea macrophylla. The sequence continues at coordinate 76,384,879 of CM066985.1, read as the reverse complement.
AATGTGATATAACTGCTATATGCCCTGACGGGATTACCTGCGCGGTGTAGACGCTTATGTGGCATGAGGCAGAACCTCTTTCGTATGATTCCCAAGGCAATCACTCGCATATGATCACATTGAGTTGACATGCCTAGGCACCATGACAAGGATGTCTGCTCCATGTTTACAAAGATATACATTGCAAACCTTGTTTGTTGGTCCTAAGACATAAGAGTATGAAAACTTGCTAGACAGTATGATCACCATCATCACATGCTCCTGTCACACCTGTTTCTTCCAGAAACCCTGCCCAACTCATCAGGATATCCCTGTTTCTCCTAGAAACTCTGCCCGAATCACCCAGATATTTTCGCTTCTCCCAGAAATCCTATTCGAACTCCCCAATATCTTTGTTTCACCTAAAATTCCAGAAAATCCATGTTTCTCCTGAACCTCTACCCAAGCTTCCTAGAAATTCCCATTTCCCAGAAACTCACCCAAATGTACCTGTTTCTCCCAAAACACTGCCCGAACTATCCAGATATCCCTGCTTCTCTTAGCAACCCTGTCCAAATCACCCAGCAACCCCTGTTTCACTCAGAAACTCTAAAATCCCTATTTCTCCCAGAAACTCTCATATATACCTGTTTCTTCTGAAAACTCTGTCCAATTTATCCAGATTTTCCAAAAATTCTAATTTCTCCCAGAAACCCTGTCTAAATTTCTCAGAAGTTCCCAAAATACTAGTTTCTCCTAGAAACTCTGTCCAAAGTTCTCAAAAATACCCAAAATAACAGTTTCTCCCAGAAACTCTATCCAAATTTCTCTGAAATACCCAAAATACCAGTTTATTCTAGAAACTCCAATTTCCCAAAATACATCAGTTTCTTCTAAAAACTATGTCCATATATCCTAGAAACTCTGCCCCCAGACATAACCATAAACTCTGTCCGGATATCCCAGAAATACCCAGATATGACCAGTTTCTCCCAGAAACTCCATTCAAATATCCTAGATTTCCCAGAACACCAGTTTCTCCCACAAACTCTATCCAAACTTCTTGAAATATCCTAGAAACCCCTATTATCCCCTGGTGATCATACTGGAAAGAAAAGTTAGCACACTCTGTATGGCTAGGACCTTACTTGCTTAACTGTTATCTGTTAGAAGTAGGAACATCATATAGATTAGGGCTTACATCCGCATGCTTGTCTCATTTGCATACAACATTCCTATCAGTCTACACGCACTGTTTCAGTCAGGCTGTACACGAGTCAGTCCACGTCTGTTAACATCACTATAATTGTCATCTCAATCATCACTGTTAAAAGTCTGACACAGTCTTTTCACACCTATATGTCAGTACAAGTTTTGAGCACCCAGGATCTGCATTTGTGAGTCAGAGGATTAGGGAGTCACCTTGTCAGAATCACTCAGCCGAAAGTCAGCTTTATGGATCCAGAAGGTTTGCAGGCAGGAATGAAAGAAATGATCAACTAACAGTTTGACCGGTTGGCCCAAGTTTTAGCCTTTATGGAAGAACTGAAACGGCAACAACCACAATACCCACCTGGGTTCTTACCACCACTAGGGTTTATACCACCACCACTGCCTGGGTTTGTACCACCTCCCGAGAACAATGTAGATGATGATTGGTTCAATGGGGCACCACCACCTGCACTTAATAAGAAAATTCAAGAAAAACTGAATAAGGTCAACAAGCTTGAGAACATACTGAGAAAGAGTAAGGGGATCGACGATTACATGTTAGATCTAGAAGGATTATTTGAGCCCAACAAATTAAAGCTACCTGAGAACTTCAAGATGCCTGAAATTGATCGTTTTGATGGAACTGGGAATCCGAAGAGCCACATAAAGTTCTGTATGAGTGTTTTCCAATCAATGGGCTACACCCATGAGCACATTGCAATGTTGTTCCCTCAAACCCTCGCCAAGGCTGCTCTATCCTGGTTTCTGACCTTGGAGGTTTCTAAGACGCGGACTTGGAAAGATATAGTCCAGGTTTTCGTTGATCATTACTCCTACAACCAAGAGCTCGATGTCACCATCCAGGATCTGGAGACTAACCGGCAGAACTTCAACGAGTCCTTCGCTGCATTCTTGAGCAGATGGAGGAACAAAGTGGCCCAAATGACCCACCGACCAGTCGAAAAGAAACAAGTCCGAATGTTGATCAAGAATCTACTACCGTTGTACCATGAGAAACTATTCTACCAGTCCATCTCAACATTTGAAGAACTGTTTGAGATTGGGACTAGAATTGAGGATACGATCAGGGAAGGAAAAATCAAGAATGAAGAATCACAAAGCCAGTCCAAGAGGCCCGACTACTCCCGAAACCCTTCGGATGTCAACGCCCTAAGTAACCAACACATGGCCTATTCTCCCCAACCATACCAGCTCACAAACCAAACCAGCTCACCTAGTCACTCTTACCAAAATAGGGTACCCCGTGAATTTTCCAAGCTAGATATCTCCCCCTCCGTAGCCTTAGGCCGCCTGCTAAAAAAGGGACACCTCCAACTCCTTCAGCCTCGTGCCGATCCCCCACCACCTAACTGTGACCTGTCCCAATGATGTGCCTACCACCAAGGCCTAGGCCATGACATCGACCGGTGCATACGTCTCCGCCACAATATCCAAGACCTCATTGACCAAAGAATCATTGAGCCACCACCCATTCAACCCCATGTCACCTAAGCCCCTGGTCGGTCCTTTCAAATGATCCCCTTCGTTGAGGATTGTTGAAGCTACACGGTGAGTTGATAGTGTTTAGAACTTCTGCCAATACAAAAGAAGAATAAGCGAGTCACCGCGACACTCCATTTGAGACCGGGTCGAGTCTGTTCTATGTTTTGAGTATATTTCATGTTTAGTCTTGTGGTCAAGTCTGTATGTCATCAAGTTGTTGCGAGTTTGTATCAAGCAATGTAATCCTTCTCTTCTGATGGAATAGAGTCTCATTTTGCCTAATCTGATGTGTATATTCATAAGTGCAAGAATCGCTGAACTGAAAATGTCACTTTTCAAATTACCATGGACACTACTCTGCTAATAAATTTTTGCATCAAACAAAAAAAGAGAGAATCCCAAACAGGCCAAGGTCAATTTCGCGCTGACCCCAAAGAAGAGTTGAGAATTGAATAGTCTTACTTTAAGAATTTAAAGATGCTTTTGCTCAAATCTCGAAAAGACATACTTGAGACTGATTTGGGGCTTGCCCAACACCCTTTCCACTATTTCTACCATTTCAAAGCCTTGGGCCCAACCCAATTGATAGCCATGCGAATCTGTGTAAACTTGGTCCTTGACGGTAGCCAAACATTTCAGTGAGTTTCATCTCCACCTTCAAAAAAAAAAAGGCTCGCTAGGTTGAAAACCTGAAAGGGCACCTAGGCAAAAGTTAGAGCTGAAAATGTATTGATTTCCAATATCTGACCCTAGCCAGTCAAAATTATTTTACAAATGAGAGAATTGTATGCTTCAAGGTACATCATAAAAACGTGCCTAGATCACGTTTCAAAAAGCTCGAAACGACCACAAATAAATCCCGAGAGCTGACGTGCACATTCTGGAATTTCGAGATTATGATCGAAAGATCTCACATGAATCAACTATGTGAAAAGGAAAATTGACTGGCTAAGCGAAAGTGAAAAGGATCAATCCTCAAAATAAAAAAAAATTAAAAAGCAAAAGAAAAAGAAAAAAAAGAAAAGAAAAGGAGATCGAAACTGAATCCACTTATTCTAGGCTACCACAAGTAACCCAAAGTTAAACTTGTATGACGATTGGTTTGAAAAACCCCCCTTTTTCTTTGAAGCCTTTCCTTGAACTACGCTCGACCTGATTCCCACTCGGGGATACATAGGCAACCGCATCGGTTCGGTCGACACCATTAGTATTAACCCCTCTTCTTTAAGGGTCCTGGCCCTAACTACGTTGAACCTGATCCCCGCTCGGGGGTACGTAGGCAGACTTTCAAAAAGAAAAGAAGGATGGCTCGCTAGGTCACAAATCCGAAAGGACGCCTAGGCAAAAATTAGAGCTAAATCCAAGGTGAGCAATAACAAAAGAGAGAAAAGAGCTCGTTAGGTCACCTCACTAGTGCCTAGGAAAAAGTTATGAGCATTTGAGAGATTAAAGTCACGGTCCTTGCCTCAAGCCATAAAATCACCTTCCACACTAGGGGCAAACTTTGGCTACTCGCCTCGTTTGCCTGAATTCTACTATCTACCCTTCATACAAAGGGCAAACTTCGGTCACCTACCTCGTTTGACCAAACCTCCAATAAACCATCATTCCAAACTAGGGGCAAACTTCGGTCACCAACCTTGTTTGCCTATGAATTCCACTTCATACACCTCAAACTAGGGGCAAACTTCGTTTGCCTAACACGATCCGTTCACACCAAGGGCGAGTTTTCAAGTCACCAAGTTGTTTTGGAATTTTTTGAAATGGAGCATCTCTTATTCTAAAAGCTAAGGCACTAATTCAAAGCACTTCGGGGAGAAGTAGAGAATTGATTAGATCAATAGGGAGGAATTTTCAAAAACCAGATTTATCAGCAAAGTACTGACATATTAAGATGAGGAATGAACATAAAATATGAGCGGTACATCATTCATGATGAAGGCACATTGGATCGTGGCAATTTGAGAATTTCATGTCCAAGTCAATCCTTCTTTATTTGAGTCAGTAGTAATTTGATCACAAGTGTGTCAGAGATCGAGGTTTCATACAAACTAACCCAACTTTTCTTGTCGTTCCTGTTAAGTCCATTTGTGCTGATGGTCTCAAATGTGTGGGTTAAAGGTGATTCCCAATTATAAAAAATAAAAAAAAAAAGAAAGAAAACACTTTGGATATAAGCAGAAGTACCAAACATTATTACTTCACCAGTCAAGGTCGCAACATGAGAAGTGTCCCAGGTACGAGTGGCATAAACTCGTAAGTGGTTGCAAACTACAAACTGATAGTTGTTTCTCAAGGTGGCTGATCGGAGGAAATATCGCCAACACCAAGAAACTATTGCTGATGTGTTGATGAGGTGTGTCGATGAGACGTGTTGTTGAGGTGTTTTAGGGCTCAAAGTCTAGATGTGTCGATGAGGAGTGTTGATAAGATGTGTTTTAGGACTCAGAGTCCAGATGTTTTGATAAGATGTGTTGTTGAGGTGTTTAGGGTTCAAAGTCCAAGTGTGTTGTTGAGGAGCATCAGATATATCGAGGGGCATCAGATATGTTGAGGAACATCATTAAAGAGTTGAGGAGCATCAGATTTTTTCAGGAGCATCTTTGAAGAGTGAAGGAGCTTCAGATGTGTTGAGGATCATTGTCGAGGACGAGCATCAGATGTGTCGAGGAACATCAGGAGAGTTGAGAAGCATTGTTGGAGCATCAAGGAACATCAGAAGAGTTGAGAAGCATTATTGGAGCAATGAAGAACATCAGAAGAGTTGAGAAGCATTGTTGGAGCATCGAGGAACATCAGAACAGTTGAGAAGTATCATTAAAGAGTCGAGTAACATCAGATTTGTTGAGAAGCATCGTTGAAGAATTGAGGAACATCAGATGTGTTGAGGAGCATCGTTGAAGAGTTGAGAAACATCAGATGTGTTGAGGAGCATCAAATTTGTTGAGGAGCATCAGAAGAGTTGAAATGCATCATTGAAAAGTCGAGGGGCACCGTTAAGATTTGAAGAACACCATTGAGAATCAAGAAGCATTGAGAATTACCGTTAAAGAATTGAGGAACAACATAAGCACCGTTGAGATTTGAGGATCATCATTGAAATTTGAGAAGCACTGTTGAGAATTTGAGAGTCACCGAGTCTATAGCAACATGATTAAGGGGAGCACGAGTCAAGTCTAGAGGGTCACTTCACCCAACACAACAAATTGGGCATGACATGACACATAGCCCATCGGTCGCGGCACACACAAATCACAAAGCCCACTAGGAGTGGCAAACACACCATAAGCATTCTTTTGAGCACCGTAGTGTCACTTTGAGCACCAACGCTCTTCCTTGGGTAAGACCCCCGGGTCGAGATCTTTCACAAAGTCTATTAGTCATAGCGAAGCATAAATCACCAAGCCCACTGAGAGTGGCGAATACACAGAACACATGTACTAGGACCATAAGCACTTTAGAACACAACACAAGCATGACACAAGTTCACTTCGAGTGGTACACCCCATAGCACCAGTTCATGCTAGGATCAAAACACTAGACATGATAGGACTCAGGACAAAATTCATATCACATCCATGCATTGCATATCACTCTTATAGCATAGCAGCCGCCTGATTGATGTGTATGTGCATGTGTGATTTATTCCTTTGTTCCCCGAACTACATCCTGGTCTGATTCCCCTTGAGATACATAGGCAGCTCACGCAGAGCGCGACTAGCACTAGTCTCAGCATCATTGCATCTTTTGCAACGCTTTTATCCTAAATCTATAGCCTCCAAAAAGACCTGTCTCTTTAAAGCTTTGGCACTCGCTTGCGACATGCGTTGCTTCGCAAGTTCATGCCCAAGAGGGGCAAACTGTAGACACCCCATTTTGTCGGCTAACAGATTTAGGAGGCCACAAGCATGTCAAACCTCGATGATTAGAAAGATCAGATTTTCAGAGATTGCCTCTAACTCTCAAGAAGTCAAAGAATTTGCAGAAATGATCAAAATGCCCCTAAAAGCCCAAAACTCTCCAGATTGGCCCAGAATCTCAAAAATCATTCGATGTTGTTCAAAACAAAAAAAAAGGTATTTTAAAAGATGAATATTTGAAATTGTAAGCTCCCAGAGACCCCCGGAAGTTCTCAGAAAGTCTCCATTGACCGGTTTGACCAAAGTTTGACCAAGGTTTGACCAAAATCATCCGAATTCGCCCAAAAGTTTCGAGATCATCCTAGATCATGTGAAAAGTCTTAAAATATGTTTTAAAAGAAAATTGGACGAAAATGTCAGTCTTTGGAGGCTCCCAGAACTTTCCGAAATTTCCTGAAAGTGCACTGTTTGACAAATTTGATTGCAAGTTTGACCAAAAATCAAAGTCTCCTTTTCGATGTTGAAATATTTTTATCAAATACTAGAGGTCAATAGCTTTCCAACGGTATATCGCACATATTTTTTGGATCTAAAACGAATTTGTTACGAATTTTTGAAGGTGAAAACTGCGATCAATTTGACTTTTATCGCAAATACCGCAAAACTTTCCAAAGTGACCCAACTCCAAACTATTTTTTATGAAAGGTAGACCTCAATACCTTTCCAACAGTATATCACAATCTCAATTTGGATTTTATATGAATATTCTGTGAATTTCGGACAAAATAGGGCCGTTTTGCGAATTCTGGGAGTTCCGGGGGCCAAAATGCAATTTTTGGTCAACGGGGGAGTTGACTGCCGCAGCGGCACTGGCCCACTGCCGCAGCAGCAGTGGCTAAGTGCCGCGGCGGAACTCTGAGTAATTTTTCATTTTTTTTGTAATTTTTGGTTAATTTTTGGGTTTTAATTTAAATTTTTAACAAATAAAACGACATAGTTTTGATTATTCCAGGATTTTAGACCAATTAGAGACTTTTTAAAACCCAAAATACCTCCCCAAGTTGGCCTATAAAGGAGACCCATTTGCTTCCATTTGGAGGAAGAGCTTGGAAGCCATTAGAGAGAGATATAGAGAGTTAGGAAGAAATAGAGAGAGAAATAAAGATTATATTCTTCAAATCCAAGCCAAATGTGAGTTTTTCTTTAGTTTTCTCAAAACTAAACTAGTATTTAAAAGATTTTAATTCATTTTTTTCATCTTCTTTTAGTTTCCAATGAGTTAGAGAGCAATCTACACCCACATACACACATATATGAGAGGTTGAATGCTTGTGGTTCCACCATTGAATATCATCTATTGATTGTTTATTTTCTTGCTTATATACAATGTTCATCTCCTCTTACCTCATTTCTTTTTTATTTTCTTTGTTATACTTACAGTTCATCATCATCTAAATGATGACATGAAGTTTGAGGTGAGTGAATCCTTATGAATAGTAGCTCTTGACCTCAAAAACATGTTTAATAGATGATGATTATAACTTCAATACCTCCAAGGTATCCTTGAAGTTATATTCATAATAAAAATGAATCTCTCCAATAATATTGGGGGTTCTTGATGATGAGTTTGATTTTGATATTGCAAGAGGTCATAATTTCTATTTGATGTTGAAAATATACTTTCAAAACCTCTATTTCAAAACCCCTCTTTAACCCCCTCATTTTGATCTGAAGAAAGAAAAACTCTAGTTTTTCCCAAAATCTTCAAAACAATGAGTGATCCGAGTTCAAAGATTTCTCTAGAACTCAATACTCAATGTATGGATGCAAGACCACTTGGAAAGTCTTCCTAACTCATTAGAGAACACCCATGATTTTTGGTTTGACTTGGAAATACTTGGAAGGGTTCCATTTTGGCCCAAACATTCACTCCAGATATTCTGCCTTTACTGTCACAGCAGCTTGTTTTACAAAAACTTTTTCAAAAGGAGTGACCCTAACTTATTTTTCCCTTGAACTTCAATGTCATAGGGAACTTTCTATATAAAATGGGCCTCTAGATCTTTTTCTTTCATTTTCGAAGATTTTTCAATATTTCAGTCGACAGTACGAATTCTGTTTCTGAGTAACCTCTATTTTTTATATAATTTCTCTCAATCAGTAATAGTTATTGAAGATTGGCTTTTTGGGTTGTGTTCTAGACACAATAAGGAAGATCTCAATAAAAAATCATGCATTGAAAACATTCCTAACCCCTCTTTTAAATTTCCAAAAGATCATGTTACTGTTCTGTCCGCTATTCACAGCAAGCATACTTTTACTTCCATCCTTTGATTTGATGCTTACATGCACTCCAAATTAGCTCATGTCTTAGGAAGTAGTTCATACTATATTTGTACATATCCCATGATGATTTCTTTCATCCTTTGATTTGATGCTTACATGCACTCCAAACCCTAGCATAGTTCTGAGGATTTTTATAAATAAATCGTGCTTTTATTTATTAAATCGTTACTTTCAAAGTTTACTCTTGTCTTAGATCTATTTTGATGGTAGTGTGCTCAATGATCTATGCTTGCTGTGCTTGTTTAGATTATTTACATGTAATGGTGCTTAAATTGAATTGTGCTATCAAGTATCCAAATAGTGCATGCCTAGATTAGACGGATTATGCCACAACCCTAGTTTAGTGTGGGATAATCCGTGCTAACCGAAGATGGATTATGTTGGTGCTTGAACCATAGTTATTTTCTTGACGGAGGAATTGGGCTTGTAGCTACAATTCCCCATTATCATCCAACTTAATAAGCTAAAGTAATTCGTAAATACCCTTATTATGAAGCTAGTGGTGGATTTGCAATCCTAGGTTCCTTAAACTTATTATAAAAACAAATATTTAATTGCTTTCATAATTTAGATTTACTTTTATTGTTATTAGTTTAATTCAAATTACATCTAAAATCCGTTTTTCTTAATTAACTAAATTTAGGTTTTAAAAATTAAAGTGCGTAGTATTCAATCTCTGTGGGTTCGACCTTTACTTCCACACTGCAAATCTTTTGAAAGTAAAGCATAAGTTAAGCATACTTTTATATCTTGATACTGACGAGATCAAGTACAACCAAAATGAGAGACCAAGATCTATAAATGAGCCCAACACAACCATAGATCAAAACCTAGAAAATCATTTTTTTTAAATTAAACGAAAAAAATTGCTATTAAAAACCAAACAAATCAAAACACCAACTCAATACTTTGTAGTGCACAAAATGTGTCCTACATAGTATATCACAATTCTAGGAACTATTTCGGACTTCTTATTTATCCTTGGGAGTAATACAATCCCATTGTTATGCCTTTCCTAATCATAGAAAAAAAAATGACATGTATGAAGGTGTATATGCAAACTACAAAATTTTAGTTTGGTACTCATATACCCTAAATGTCCTCGCACGGTCAATCATTTCACTCTTTCAATAGAATAAATATCTTTATATTAGAATTTCTTGGCATCTCACGGGTTACAAGCTAGTATTTATATGTGTTGAAGTTCGATATACATTGTTGGGCCTATCCTCTAACAGCTTAAGCTTTTGGAGTAGTTGGTAACTTAACATGGTATCAGAGCCTTGTTTGTGGGAGGTCCTGGGTGCGACTCTCCTTCCCCGCTTTGTTGTGCATTTTTTCACTTTGTTATTGGTCTCCACTACGATGGAGTTCAGTTTGTTTGCTCTCCATGTGCAAGTCGGGGTTGCACGTGAGGGAAGGTGTTGAAGCTTGATATACATTGTTGGACCCATTCTCTAATAGCTTAAGTTTTTGGAGTAGTTGGTAACTTAACAATATGTAATAAGAATATACTCTGCATATAATAATAAAAAAAACTCTCATTCATCCTACGTACAAACGTCTCTGTCATCCTCTGAAGCTCAAAAACATGGATAAACTCCATGCCCAGCTGCCATACTATATTACCCGTTTACCCGAGACCCTCACATAGGTATTAATTCATAGACGAGACAAAACCTTAGTCTACACAGATATTCACTTAAGGATACATTCTTCGGCCATTCCCTCATCTTCTCCATCCAACACTAGGAATGCAAATGTACGGAGACCACACGGGCAACATCCAGTGCTTTCTCCTGATCGTCCAGAGCCCCGGGTAATTTCTACATAGCTAGATGAGATTTTTTTTTATGCAATTCTTTAGATTGTATGCTTAAATAATTTTTTGGTGCATATAGATAATTAATAATCACGAGCTATGCATTCAATTCAATCTCCATAGATTACACTTTAGTTGATTTTAGATTCTACTTAGTCGAGAATTGATGTTCATTTTGAGACTATGAATAGCGTTTTGATAAGTGAAATGTTTCTATGTAATCTGCACTTCAGTTATAGTAATAACATATATTTTGGGTGTATGGATAAGTACAAATTTTTTTTTTCTCTTTTCTTTCTTTTTTCTTTTAACTAACAAGGAAGCACAACTCTTTTATCGGCACTATCTAGCAACACAAAGACGCACCATGTCATTCTGGAGTCGACAATTTCAGCAAGATAATGAAGGCCATGAACTGGTATCCTTCTAAGAGAGTATAAGAATACCTAGGTTGCCATAGATTTACATCGAAGGCTTCGACCATACAAGAATGTAAACATTATGACTTCGTACCACCTAGCCTTTACGAAACATGGTACATGCACATTAATCTTAGATAGGATTCCCATGTCCTTCCTCAATAGGATTCATCACCCTAGAAAACTACTGTAGACGATGGATTCGTCAATTGCTCATATCTTGGCTGCTGGAGAAAACTTTGTAGAAGTTTTTCAGGTATGTTATTTCTTTAATACCCATCACATTTAATTTCATTTTTGTTCAAATTTCTGGATGACTTCTTATTTTTGAATTAATTGCAGAGGGATAGCAACGGGCTTCAAGAATTCTTTGCTAGGGATGAGTACCATGGTAATCTCAAAAACAGAGTTTGGATGAATTTGGAAACTTACGATGTGATTTTTGTTGATCCACTTACTCAGCCAGGTATATACCATGATAATTCAAATTATTTAGGAGATTTCAAGAATTTGGTAAATATGTCACGGAGTATCATAACAGTCATTCTCTGCAACTCCTATCTATTACAACAACCTTATTTTTTTCTAGGTTATCCAGTGGAATCCTCTATGGGTCGGTAGTAGTATCGAGGCGGTATTATCATTCCTATGGAATAATCTTATTTTATGTGAACACATATTGTCATGGTGTTGGTATTATCTAAGCCTTCGTGCGACACTTAGACTGTCATTTGCTTACTAATAATGCTAAGTTATCCTGACACCCAAGTATGCAAGAGTGAGACAAAGAAAGCACAAGAGAGTTTGAGAGAATGTAGATTGTATTTTACTAATGAAAATATCACAACTCTGGGTGGATACACTTTTTTGGTGGATGTCTTGGCCAAATGAGGCATCCTCTATTTATAGGCTACAAGTCCTACCAACTAATTATGAGAGAAGTATCTAGGGTATGCTCTACAATCTTCCCCAACAACTCTACAACTCTAGGCACATTTCTACATATGTTTAGATATATGTCTTCCGACAGCACTTCAAAGGATTCTAGATATTTCTATACTATTGTGTAGGATCTTCAAAGTTCTATAGACTTTTAAAGTCTTCTAAAAGCCTCCACATATTTCCTTACTTTTCTATAATATCATAGAACCTTGTAGAATGCTCTAGGTTATTACAAAATTCTCCACACACTTTAGAGTCTTCCAATCTCTACAGAGTTCTCGCCACAATGTGGAGAGACTATCTGTAATAACCTGCATTTCCATTTAATTTAAAATTCATTTTTATATTTAATTGGTATTTACATTGTCATATTTAACTTCAATTATTATGGACTGCTTCATTTAAATACATTCCCCATGTTCTAATTATTATCCCTTGTGTTATTTCATATTAAAATTCTTGTTGGGGTCAAATTGTAATTTTTACAAATTAATAATACCTGTGTGGATTTCAAAATCTGTATTTCAAAAACGGTGGAAAAGTTTACTTTTGATTCAATCAGTATTTTTATGAAACCAGAAAATCACTTCCTACGTTAAAACGAATTTCCTGTATTTTTGTGGTGACCACCGCGCCCCGAAAATACCAGTTTATGTCTAAAACTGTTCATGTTGTGTTTAACTTCCACAGATTTTGGAAGTGACCGATTTAGACATTTGCTTTATTTCCATTAATGGCAAGTAATCATTGGATAAGGCATTGTTTGGGAATGATTAGCTTATATGTGCAAATGTTGTGCCATAAGCTAAGTTGCCAAACATCTTGCAATTGACCACTATGAACCTATTTGACCCCTACTCTAATTCACAGCAATTCTATACATCCATATACGTATCTATATCTGTGTATATTAGTAATTAGTTAATTAGGAACTTAACTCAATTGTAGAGTGAAGAGAACACAACTTGGGCTCCAAGTTCTCCAAATTGGAGTTCTATAATTAACCACATCCCCTTACTTCATTACACATTCTGCACAAGCTCACACTGAGAGTTTAGAGAGAAACTCAGAGAGTTAATACAGATTATTTTAGAGAGAGAGAAGAGCTTCTATCCTCCATAGCTTACAAGCTTTGATTTGGATTTCTATATTGGGTTTCTTTCTCAACAATTACTTCCATCTCTAATCTCAGTGAGTATTCTAAACTCACTAAGAATGTAATTTCATATTAATTGCTGTGTAATTGTTAATGTTGTAAATCACCATTGATGTTTGTACGTTGAAGTTCATGGCTTGAAAAATGGAGATTTTCCAAACTCAACCAAAACCTGTTTTGTTAGATGAATATGATAGATTACATGTCATATATACTATACCCAAAGTTTTAGAGCTTAATTTGTTCACATAAGAAAGTATATAAGAAAATTAGTTTTGACACTTTTTAGTTTTTCATAAAATTGGTAAGCTATGTGTTGAATCATGTAAAATTGACTTCATATTCGAAATCCTTGTGAAAAACTAAAGAGAATCATATATTACACGACCTATGAAGTATTGGATCTGAAAATGGGTCATTTTAGACCCTGAACTGCTGAAACAGAGTAATCTGACGAAGAAGATGAAGCCTCAGCTTCATCTCGCGCCACGATCGTGCGCGCGAGAATCGCGCGAGCGGCCCGCGCGAGCGACCCCTCGCGCGAGCGGCCCGCGCGCGCGAGGTAGGCTTCCCCAGGCAGACGTAAGAGTTTATATTTATATAATTGAAAATTGGCTGGTCGCGCGAGCGAGGGTCGTGCGAGAACCCCTTCGAGCGAGCGATCCGCGCGCGCGACCTTGCTTTCCTCAGGCAGACAGAAAAGTTTATTAATATAAGGAAAAATGGGCTTATCGCGCGAGCGGCCCGCGCGAGCGACCCTTCGCGCGAGCGGCCCGCGCGCGCGAGGTATTGCAGTTTCTGTTTTTGTCTGTTTTTCTGTTAAGGGACTGTTTGGATGAAATTTATATACTGTTGAGGTTCTGTTTGGGAAACTTGGTTAATCAGAACTCTATTTGGTTATGTTTGAATGATTAAAACATTGTAGTATGACTCATTAATCCCCGTACGCGTGTTGTTCCTTTAATTCAGCATTTTTGGTTTAAGTGCATACCATTCATGTGGGTCAGTGGTACATGCATAGGGGTGTCAGTCTATGTGGAAAAGAGTATGAGTTTGTGTTTGTGGTTGTGGTTGTGGTTGAGTATGAGTTTGTGGTTGTGGTTGTGGTTGAGTATGAGTTTGTGGTCGTTGTTGTGGTTGTGGTTGAGTATGAGTTTGTGGAAGAGGGTATCTTTGAAATGCGACGGTGGCAAATATGGACACTCCCTGACGCCCATGGAAGCGTTAAAGTGTGTGAAGCCGAACTCGGACACTCCCTGGCACCCATGGTAGTGCTAAAGTGTGGCCTACGGACACTCCCTGATAACTCGAGTCTGGATACTGTGTGAGGGGCCGCCCCGGTATTTGCATGGCGGTTAGGGTATTCAAAGTGTGAGGCATTGGACACTCCCTGGTACCCCGGACCAAAGTGTGAGGCAAACTGGACACTCCCTGGCGCCCCGTTGCTAAAGTGTGGCTATCTGAGTGTTTCAAAGATACCAGGAGTAGGATAGTGGGTTGTTGTGGCTGTCGAGAGAAAAGCGTCGGCAAGATGAGTGTGGTGCATTGTTCTCATACACGGTCCCATCTGTTTAAATTACCCTCTTTAAATAATGTTGTGAATGTTTTCTAAATGAGCTCCTTACTTCAATAATAAACTTGTGGATTCAAAAAGGTAATTGGAAAAAGGTAAGTTAGTATGTTTTACATTCAAAGTTATGTTTTTAATACTCACCAGCTTCTTGAAGCTGACGACGTTGATGCGTCCTGGACATTCGTGTTCAGGCTTTTCAGGTTTTAACCAGGAGGAAACATATGACTACGCTAATTAAGGTGGCTGCTGTGGGAATAAAGAAACTGTTTATTATATGCTTTAAGTTTACTTGTTTGAGTTTTAAACTGTTTTGTTTTAAGGATGACTGTAACAGACTCTAAGATATTATTTTATTTTTCAAGGCGGTCTGTGCCTTAGTTGACCTCGGTTTATAAGATGTAATAAGATAGAAAATTTTTGTAAGCCTTGATTGCTTTACTCTGATTATTATGTTTTGTTGTTTGACGTTTGGGACGGAATCGATCCTTCAAACTGTCGCGACCTACGGGTCCATAAAGGAAATTAAACGCTTTCCTTATTTATGCTACGTCGGGGCGTGACACTATCTCCTGAGTCGAAGGTCACGTGCCATTTGCTCGGTGAAATGCTCAGTCTGTGACAATATGCTTACTACCATTTTCTGGTATTTTTCACATACTTTAACACATGTATGTTTCCTGATTTTAAAGTTTCTTACTGACTTTTCTTTATTTTGTCATATTACAAAGGGTTGTGATGTTACGTGAGATGAGATTGTGACATTTTGGAGCTGTTACCCGACTTTTTTCCCCAACTATTCTTTTAGCAGGGACTTATCAATTTTCCTTTCTTCGGCTTGGTTACTTCAAGCCGACAAGCGTTGAAGAAGATTTTGGCACCCAATTAGATCTTGACGGCCATAGATTTGGTTTCTGACGAGGCCAACAAACACATGATCCATCATTGTTTGCTAAGTAAAGAATCGGCTGAAGAAGTTTATGATGCTGGAGAAGCGGTAGTCTTCGAATTCATCGGGGTGGAATTATATCACCGTCTAGGTGAAGAACCATTGGTTCATAACCCATATCGGAGGGACAGGTAAGCATGTCTCGGTCAAAGTAACCAATGATAGGACTGGTGTGGAAGATCACTATTGTGGACGAAATATTTTCGTCAATAAAAGATCACTGTTGCATACGAAATATTTCGTCACTAAAAGTGACTAATTTATACGTATGCCACTTTTGCAAAAATATATATATATATATGTTTCTACTTTCTATTTCAAAGTTTATTAATTTTTTTTAGTTTTTGAAAAAAAAATTCTTCTAAAAATTAAGGACATCATGATAATTTTTTTCGAGTTAGGGACAAGTCATATTCACTAAAAGAAAAAATGGGTTTTCACGTCGAAATATTTTGTCAGTAAAAATAACATTTTCGTTGTTAAAAGTAAAAACTATGCCTGACGAACCAATTTCGTCACCAAAAGTTACAATTACCAACGAAAATATTTCACCAAGAAAGGTTGCACGATTCCTGCTGAATTATTTCTTCACTAAAAGTAAAACAATTTCCGACGAAATTATTTCATCACCAATTGTAATAATTCTGGATGAAAATGTTTCGTCACGAAAGGTTAAACAATTACCGACGAAATAGTTCGTCACTAAAAGTAAAACAATTCCCAACAAAAAATTTTCGTCACCAATTCTAACAATCCCGAAGAAAATATTTCGTCACGAAAGGTTAAATAATTTCTGACGAAAATATTTCTTTGCCTAACATTTTCCCTCCAAATTTTTGGTGAGCTGAATTATCTGTCAACTATTAGTGACGAACTTTAGTGAGGAAAATAATTTTCATCGGCAATTGTTCGGCTTTTACTTGCGAAATTGGTTTTGTCGGGAAAGGTAAACATTTTTGCTGACAAACGATGATTTTATCACTAATAGTATACTATTAGCAAAGAAATTAATGTCACAGGTACAAGTTTCGTCACTAAAATTCAGATTTGTTGTAGTGATGATGCCACTCAAACTTAATTATACATATGCCTCCTATTTTCAGGGATATCTTGATAAGTGGTTGACAATATTTCAAACTAGTTATATTGCTAACCACTTGTCATTATCCCCTTGAAATCGGGGGCATGTACTGTACTTCAGATTGAGTGGTCATATTAAATCAGTATAATGTCATGGTGTAACGGATTCATTGAATAATTTCTTCGAGTTAAGCCCTACAATTTAATTCAACTGCTCCTAAACAATTCTACAAAACTTCTGATGTGACAGTTATATATTGGGTGCCGTAAAACATGTAATTTATCAAAAATGATAGGGATACACATCAAATGACACACTAAACGACACACCAGCTTTAACTGCATGTACCCTGTGCTGTGTAAGTGATGTACAGAAAAGTGTGAAAAATTTAAACAGCACATGGTACATACATTTAAAGCACAGTGTGTCGTTTGGTTTGTATCCCTATCATTGTTGGAGATAAAACTTATGAAATTTAATCTCATAATAAATATGTTTGTATCACTAGCATTGACCAGTACATACTCAAGACAAATCCCATTAATTAATTGGGTAATACTTGTGGCACAACCTTCATACAACTTTCATACAAAAGATGTGTCTATCTCTATCCTGTGATGACACTGTGGGTCCAGTGACATCACAGGAGAGAGATAGACACATCTTTTGGGGAGGTTGTATGAAGGTTGTATGAAGGTTGTATCCCAAATATTACTCTAATTAATTAACTGCAAATCCATTTCCTCGCATACTAGTGGAGTGCCACACTCACTATGTGAGTGTAAGTAGTAAAAAAAATGTGGAGTGGGTAGTTAGGAGAAGTTAATTTATGTTAATTTTTTAAAATGACATTTTAGTACTATTGTGAAAGTATTTTAATTAAAAAATTTAGTAAGTTTTATTGTAATTATTGAGGTGGGCTAAATACTTTTTAGTACCCCTCCCTTTCTCTTTCTATATTAGCATAGATTGAAATCCCACCCTAAAAAAAAAAAAACCGTCCCACCTCAAAAAAAAAAAAAAAAAAAAAATGAATGAATGAAGACCACCTCAAAAACCGTCCCTTCTCTAATCACATAGAAACCGTCTCCTCTCACACCTTTTGCATATTTTTCTAATTTGTTCAATAACTGCAATCTCTCTCTCTCCCTCCCTCTCTCTCTCTCTCTCTCTCTCTCTTTGGTCACACTTAATCTCTTCCTATGATCTCTCTCTATCACCATTGGAGGATTCTATCTTTACTGCAAAATTTCACCACCTCTGATCTCGGCCAGGTATTTACGCATGTCACATGTGTACGTATGCGCATCGTGAATTTTTGATTTGATTATTCGTTATAGCATCACAACATTTCTTTTCACTACAACGTTTTTGCGTGATTTGATTATTCGTTATAAGATCACACCATTTTCCTCGTCACTACACTATTTTTGTATGGATAACAACTCCAGAATATATCCATGATGTATATATATATATATATATATTTAAAAGCTCCGGATATATATATATATATATATGTAGTTTTCTGAATGTATATACATATAGGTAGATTATACTATGAAAATTGGGTACCACGGATGGCCTCTGTGACACAAGTGTTCAAAAATCTCAAAGGGCGCTAACATTTTAAAGTATGCTCATGTGTAACTGAATTGCATTTCTAAATTGGATTTTCGTGTGGTTATTTATGTTAACTCAAATTAAAACCGCACTTTCCAAGAAAAAAAATCTCAACATTGAAATGTTGGCTAAAGTGTTAAGCGCTGTGGAGGTTATTGCATTCAGTAATGTTTTTAATTACATTGTATCTGGCATTCTCATGAAACGGCTTTCTCCAAATCTTTGTAATCTGGAAATTTTTTTATTTTTATTTTTTGGTTATAAAAAAAAAAGTAAAAAATAAAAAAGGAAGAAATTAATCTTAAATAAAAAAACTCCAAATACAACAAAGAGTTTATTACTCCCTCCGTCCCATAATAAGTGTCCACTTCCTTTTTGCACAATGTTTAAGAAAATTGTATTATATTAATTAATTTGGTTCATTAAAGAGTCTCTTTCCAATTTTACCCTTAGATGTGATGGGTGTTTGACTTTTTGCTTGTTTTGGGACCACAAATAAATGTTTATTTGTCTTTATTATAAGGATAGTTTTGGAAAGTAAGTAAAAGATATATGCCAATTTAGGAAAGTGGACAATTATTGTGGGACATCCAAAAAAGGAAATGTGGACACTTATTATGGGACGGAGGGAGTATAATTCATGGAATTTGTTAAAAGAATTATAATTATTTTATATATATATATATATATAATCATTTTCCTTAACACGGGCCAACGCTAGTATATAATTAAGACCATGTTCAATCACTTGTCAAAAATACATTTAGGCTCAATCTTGCTCCAAGAACTACAAACACATATATTAGCCTGTTTAATTTGATGACTGAAAGGTGTTTCGGCGCAAATTGAATTTTACATGACAGGTTTGCAGAAGTTATAAACTTAGGAGTCAACATATGAAATATAAAATTTATATGACTATAACATTACATGTGCATATATATATATATATACACACATATCAATGTAAGTCCATGCATAATTCAATTTCCTTATTTTCACATGGAAGAAACAATAAATAGTTATAGTACTATTCAATTTGGCATTTAAATTTTTTTTTTTTTTGTTGTATTTTTTTTTAATTGCATTCACAATTTCAGAATGGAGTAAATGGGGCACAGAAATGGTAATAAAGTGAATTGCGAACTAAATTCACCTAATTACCTTGGTATCCAAGTATGCTTGATCACCAAGCAAATCAACAATCTCCGATTCCATGACAAATTGACCTTGAAACCAACTCAACAAACCATCACCACTATAAAAACAATCACCACCACTCTCAACACCTGACGTATATAAATACTCATATACATATATATATACAGAGAGAGAGAGAGAGAGAGAGAGAGATGTTTTCTACTACCAATATGTCGTTATCTGCGACGACGCTATTCTCGGCGTACGCCTCACTCGCAGCCTCGATGATGCTAGTCCGATCAATGGCAAACGAGCTCATACCGAGCCCGATCAGATCGTACATCGAATCAAGTCTTCGCTACCTCTTCACGCCAATCTCCAATAAGATCACCATTGTCGTCGACGAGCAATGCGGAATCGGCCGGAACGAAGTCTACGACGCCGCGGAGATATACCTCCGGACCAAAATCAGCCCATCCACTCCGCGTTTCAAGGTCGGCAAATCTCCGAGACACAAAACCCTAATCATTTCAATGGAAAAAGGCAACGAGATCACCGATACATACCAGAACTTCGATCTCAAATGGAAGCTCGTTTCAATCGAGCCTCCTAATAAGGATACGTTCAACGCTGGCGAGAAGCGACTTTTCGAGCTCAGCTTCGATAAGAAATTCAAAGACAGAGTAATTAATGAGTACTTGCCTTTCGTGTTGGCTAGATCTGCGGAAATCAAGGAAGGTGACAAGGTGGTGAAACTATACACCAGAGATTGCGTAACGTACGATGACGACGAAGGATGTGGGGGTGGGGGATGGGGATCGATTAATCTCGAACATCCTTCGACGTTCGAGACTCTGGCGATGGATTCGGACACGAAGAAGATGATTATTGAGGATTTGGACAGGTTTTTGAGGAGGAAAGAGTTTTACAAGAAGGTAGGGAAGGCTTGGAAGAGAGGTTACTTGTTGTATGGTCCTCCTGGTACTGGTAAATCTAGCTTGATTGCTGCAATAGCGAATTATTTGAAATTTGATGTTTATGATTTGGAGCTTACCAGTTTGTACTCAAATTCTGATCTGAGAAGGGTATTGGTGTCTACGACGAATCGATCCATAGTTGTCATTGAAGATATTGATTGCAGTGTGGAGATGCAAGATAGGCAGCTTAATAATGAGGGTTCTGATTCCAAGGTTAGTGACTAAGTTTTGTGATAATTAATACAAATCTGGCAATCTCATAAGTAAAAATATATTAAAAATAAATAAAAATTAAAAAAGAAGTCTTCGGTACACCAAGGTAGTTTTGGTGTATATATATATGACCAAAGTTGCTTTGGTATGAAACATTTATTCCCCGGTAACGGTAACGGACATTTAATATTTGCTTCAAAGTCCAATGAACATTAGACCACTTTGAAGCAAATGTTCTCTATCATGGAATAAATGTTCCCTATTGAGAACAAATAGTGTAGGTTCACCAAAAATACTTTGGTGCACCAAAGACACGTTGATGTTAGAAATTAACAAAAAAATTTGGGCCCAAAAAATGAGCTATAAACTTAGTAAAATTGTAAGTAAATGGGATTTAATTATCTAATTGTGTTTACCAGATGATTGTCAATGGCAACTACAAAACTAAAATATGATATTATACTCTTTTATTTTTTTGGAAAAATGAAGTTCACCTACATTTGTGTGTGTGTTTTTTTTTTTATTTTAATTTTTTTATGTGTCCAGGAGAAAATCGAAATTAAATACAAATTGTCCATTTATTTGGTAATTGAATAAGAGTTTCAACGAGTATAAAATAAATAAATAAATAAAATGAAAAATAAGAGTTACAACGAGTATCAAGAAAAAAGTTTTGTGAGTAAAAGAATGTAAAAGTGGGCCAAGCCCGAGTTGAAGAGTTGACCAAAAGCATGGCTCAGTCTAGCCCAATCATCCTTTTGGTAGGCCCTACCCCCTCTCAAGCGACGTAGACTGCCTAAGTGTAGCCCAATGTTCGGCCTGGTATATAAGTGGTCTGATTGGCCCACCATTGGATTGGATTGGATTGGAGGCTTATGTAATATATATTTGAAGGCTTAGGTAATAAATTGGCATATAAGAATTTGGCATAGTTACATCCAAAAGCTCCACAAATATGTTAAAATTGATTATTTTATGATTTTTATATTCATTTAATAAATAAGTACATTGCAGTTATATGTTTAAAAAACAAGTTATATGAATTGTTTAATTGAAATTAATCAAATGGCAGACCATCTCCTCCGTGCCATTTTTAACATCCCATAACCTATGCCCCAATCGCCACATCAGAATAAGGCATGTCGGTTGGGAGGCTTTAGAAATGTGAAAATGGGCTGTTGGGTGTGCCAGCAAAGATATTGTAGTTCGGTTGATGCTAGCTGCTCTAAGTCTTGAACAAATTTTTGTGTGAATTTCACATGAAATGTGCTTGTATGGTTATAGATTTCAGTTCTCTTTAATTAGCAAAGCTCTAACTTACTTTCTTTTCATCTTACTGTATCTTTCAGTTGACACTGTCAGGCCTCTTGAACTTTATAGATGGACTGTGGTCAAGCATTGGAGACGAGCGAATCATTATCTTCACCACCAACCACAAAGACCGGCTCGATCCGGCCCTATTGCGTCCTGGTCGAATGGACGTTCACATTCACATGTCCTATTGCACCATAGAAGGATTCAAGGTCCTGGCCGGTAATTACCTCGGGATTCACAACAATCACCACAAACTCATAGGTGATATAGAAGACTTAATACAGAATGTGGAGGTCACTCCTGCTGAAATTGCGGAGGAACTAATGAAGAGTGAGGATGTGGATGTTGCTCTTGGTGGGGTTGTTAATTTCCTCAAGCGTAAACAGATTGAAGCCAATGAGACCAAGGAAGAACAAAGTGAGAGGATTTAAGTTCAGGGAGCCAAAAGGGTGAAGAGTAATGACATTGTTAAAGAAAGCTTTTTAAGAAAATGTAGGAAGAAAGTGGATATTTAATTGAGCTGAAAAGGGAGAAGTACTATTTGTATTTGTAATTATAGTAGAAAATCAAGAGTCAAAGAGTTTACAGTTTGGTGTGTGGTCCCATTGAAGACCAATGGTCAATTTTGTTCTGTTAAGGCCATTGCCCAAATCTTGTTCTGATAAAAAGTACTCCCTCGGTCCCATTTTGAGAGTCCATCTTTGGGAATTCAACTTATTAATGGGACAAAAAGAATCTACACCTACTTTCCACAATTGCCCCTAATCATTACAACTTTTTTAGTTTTGTCTTGGTGTAGATTTCAAAGAGGGATAATTTTGGAAAGTAAGTAAAAATTGTACATCAATTTCAGGAAAGTGAACACTATTTTGGGACATCCCAAAATAGAATAATGGACTCTCAAAATGGGACGGAGGGAGTAATGTTGTGCACACTAAATTTAAATATATTTATGTAGACTGAGTAATATTTAGACAACTGCTGTACTGTTGATAAAAGTAATGTTGTGCACACTAAATTTAAATATATCTAGCATTGGTGATATAAAATAGCTCTTTGACCAATGCAATGAAATATAAAACACTATCATTTAAACATGGGAAAATATGCCCAAGTGTTGTTCAGTTGTTTTATTTATTCCGTAAACTACTTTGTGTTTGTATTTTTTTCAATTTTTTTTCTTTCTTTTTTGGCTAAAGTGACCACTCACAGTTCAGCTTAAACTTCATTTTTATTTTCAGCTAAAATGTTTATTATTAATTTTTTTAATTTCCATTGCTTTTTAAAAAACAATCAATTTTTTTTTTTTTCAAAAAATAGGTACCAAGAAAGTAACCATCATGCTTGGGAAACAAATTCTTAGACAACTTGGAAAATTGATCTAATATTGCTTCAAATATTAGTGTGATTTAATTTGCAATATCGTAGGAAAAATTGATCTAATATTGCTCAAATTTGTTATTTATTTATTTTTGTTTTTTTCCCCAAATTTGCTTCTTTTTTTTCTCCCCTAGATTTTCTTTATTTTATTTTCAGATCTTTTTTTCCCCTTCCAAATTTGCTTTTTTATATATATTTTTTAAAAGATTTGCTTTTTTAAAAAAACTTTTGTGTGTGTGTGTGTTTTTTTGAATTTTGTAATAACCTAGAGCATTCTACAAGGTTCTATGATATTATAGAAAAGTAAGGAAAGATGTGGAGGCTTGTAGAAGACTTTAAAAGCCTATAGAACTTTGAAGATCCTACACAATTGTATAGAAGCATCTAGAATCCTTTGAAGTGTTGTCGGAAGACATATATCTAAACATATGTAGGAATGTGCCTAGAGTTGTAGAGTTGTTGGGGAAGATTGTAGAGCATACCCTAGATACTTCTCTCATAATTAGTTGGTAGGACTTGTAGCCTATAAATAGAGGATGCCTCATTTGGCCAATGCATCCACCAAAAAAGTGCATCCACCAAGAGTTGTAATATTTTCTCTAGTGAAATACAATCTACATTCTCTCAAACTCTCTTGTGCTTTCTTTGTCTCACTCTTGCATACTTGGGTGTCAGGATGACTTAGCATTATTAGTAAGCAAATGACAGTCTAAGTGCCGCACGAAAGACTTGGATAATACCAACGCCATGACAATATGTGTTCACATAAAATAAGAATATTCCATAGGAATGATAATACCGCCTCAATACTACTGCCGACCCATAGAGGATTCCACTGGATAACCTAGAATCCATCGTCTACAGTAGTTTTCTAGGGTGATGAATCCTATTGAGGAAGGACATCGGAATCCTATCTAAGATTAATGTGCATGTACCATGTTTTGTAAAGGCTAGGTGGTACGAAGTCATAATGTTTACATTCTTGTACGGTCGAAGCCTTCGATGTAAATCTATGGCAACCTGGGTATTCTTATACTCTCTTAGAAGGATACCGCTTTCATGGCCTTCATCATCTTTTTGAAATTGTCGACTCCAGAATGACATGGTGCGTCTTTGTATTGCTAGATAGTGTCGATAAAATAATTTTGTGCTTCCTTGTTAGTTAAAAGAAAAAAGAAAGAAAAGAGAAAATCAAAAAATAAAAAATGGTACTTACCCATACACCCAAAATATATGTTATTACTAAAACTGAAGTGCAGATTACACAGAAACATTTCACTTATCAAAACGCTATTCATAGTCTCAAAATGAACATCGATTCTCGACTAAGTAGAATCTAAAATCAACTAAAGTGTAATCTATGGAGATTGAATTGAATGCATAGCTCGTGATTATTAATTATCTATATGCACCAAAAAAATTAATTGAGCATACAATCTAAAGAATTGCATTAAAAAAATCTCCTCTAGCTAGGTAGAAATTACCCAGGGCTTTGCACGATCAGGAGGAAGCACTGGATGTTGCCCGTGTGGTCTCCGTACATTTACATTCCTAGTGTTGGCTGGAGAAGATGAGGGAATGGCCGAAGAATGTTATCCTTCAGTGAATATCTGTGTAGACTAAGGTTTTGTCTCGTCTATGAATTAATACCTATCTGAGGGTCTCGGGTAAACGGGTAATACAGTATGACAGCTGGGTATAGAGTTTATCCATGTTTTTGAGCTTCAGAGAATGACAAAGACATTTGTACGTAGGATGAATGAGAGTTTTTTTTATTATTAGATGCAGACTATATTCTTATTACATATTGTTAAGTTATCAACTACTCCAAAAATTTAAGCTGTTAGAGAATGGGCCATACAATGTATATCAAGCTTAAACACCTTCCCTCACGTGCAACCCCGACTTGCACATGGAGATCAAACAAACCAAAATCCATCGTAGTGGAGACCAATAACAAAGTGAAAATATGCACAACAAAGCGGGGAAGCAGAGTCGCACCCAGGACCTCCCACAAACAAGGCTCTGATACCATGTTAAGTTACCAACTACTCCAAAAGCTTAAGCTGTTAGATGATAGGCCCAACAATGTATATCGAACTTCAACACATATAAATACTAGCTTGTAACCCGTGGGATGCCAAGAAATTCTAATATAAAGATATTAATACTATTGAAAGAGTGAAATGATTGACTGTGCGAGGACAATTAGGGTATATGAGTACCAAACTAAAATTTTGTAGTTTGCATATACACCTTCATACATGTCATTTTTTTTTTCTATGAATAGGAAAGGCATAACAATGGGATTGTATAACTCCCAAGGATAAATAAGAAGTCCGAAATAGTTCCTAGAATTGTGATATACTATGTAGGACACATTTTGTGCACTACCAAGTATTGAGTTGGTGTTTTGATTTGTTTGGTTTTTAATAGCAATTTTTTATTTTAATTTTTAAAAAAAAATGATTTTCTAGGTTTTGATCTATGGTTGTGTTGGGCTCATTTATAGATCTTGGTCTCTCATTTTGGTTGTACTCATTTGGCTTACTGCCCTTATTTAATAAATTTTTATCTTGCTTAGTTGGTTGTAATCATTTGGCTTAGTGTCCTTATTTAATAAATTTTTATATTGCTGAGCAAAAACAATTTTAATTCAGAGCCCACGATTGCCAAAGTATTTTAGAACTAAGGGTAATGATACAACAAACAGTTTCTCATGTGGCAAAGCGGCTTTTAATCGTTAATTAGATGAAGATTTGGTCTGAAGAGAGTAATTAAAAAATGCTATAAATAATTATATATTCTTCATCCAATGGTTGTAGAGTACTTGAGCGTATAAGAAGCTGCGCGCTAATAATACCATGAAATATTTTAGGATAATTAAACCAACCATTCAAAACCACAATTTTTTATTGTAAATTCTTGTTAATGGAGATACTTATAGATTGACAATTAGCAAAACAAAGTGAAGATAAAAGCCAAATGAAATAAAATGTACAATCTAAGAAAAGCATAAAATGATGTTGGAAGAGGATTACTTGAGGTGAGGCAAGCCGGAGATGAGGTGCTTGATTTTTGGTAGTGGGTTAATAAAATGAAAGGCCTTACATAGAGTTCCAAATAAATCCAATTCTTTCTTTCTGGGAAACTCTCAAATCACTACATAGAGCGACATTAATAAGGCAAAGGAGATATATACCTAATGTGACATATTGACCCCCTCATCGATGTAATACCCAAACCAAACAAAAAACAAAGCAAACCCTCAACAAGGAGGGACAAAACCCCCCAACAAGGAGGGACGGAACCCCCAATAAGAGAGGCAAACCCCCTCACAAGATGGGACATATTATTGAGAGCAACAAAAATTAGCAAAGAAAAAGGTTAAGGGCTCTACCATGATGGATGGGAGAGCCCTAAGGGGCAATCACAAGGAGAGCACGGAAGTTAGAGAGAAGGGAGAGAAAACCTGGGGTTTTTGATGTATATGGTCTTTAAAGTTTTTAAATAGATACAACATGGTCCAAATGCCTACTTTTGTAATTAAAGTGATGGATTGTCCTCACATGCTATGCACTGTCACGCTTTTTAGGTACAAAAATGGAACGCCACTAATCTCCACAATCGTTTATCAACATAATTGTGCATATCAGTGGGTAAATTTCATCAAATTTTCTTGCATATATATGCATATAGTTTTTCTTCATTTATTTTTTCTTTTAGTTTGTTAAGAGTAAAATCATGCTTTTAAAAACAATAAGTGACCAACAATTATATGTGACTGTTTTCATATAATTGTAAAAAATTATAAATAAACTATGATAGTTACTTTGATTCTGTAAAGAGCCGAGGACTAATTTGTAAATAACTAATATTATTGTGAAGTCTAGATGTGGTATGGAGGAGAATGGAACCTGATCAGTACGTTATACTTAATTTTGATTTTTTGTGACACTACATCAAAAAGCCCAAATTGGCACCTTTTCGCGAATTTCATCTGGCACTATTTTAAATAGTGCCAAATTTTGGCACAATTTTAGGCCAATTTGGCGCTGTTACTTACAGTGCAAAATCTGGAACTATTTCAAACAGTGCCAATTGGAAAATTAATCGTGCCAAATAAACCCTCAAAATGTTCCCTCCAAAACATCTCCGCCAAATCGTTGACTTAAAAAAAATCCCTCACACCCAAATCGTCATTTCCCCCTCTCTCCCTCTGTCTCACCAGAAAACCCTAACCCCAAAATACCACTCTCTCAAGATCTGACC
The DNA here is from genome assembly GCA_033977485.1 of Hydrangea macrophylla. Taxonomy (NCBI): domain Eukaryota; kingdom Viridiplantae; phylum Streptophyta; class Magnoliopsida; order Cornales; family Hydrangeaceae; genus Hydrangea; species Hydrangea macrophylla. The sequence continues at coordinate 76,357,121 of CM066985.1, read as the reverse complement.
CCTTCGCTGACACCAACCACTACTCTCTCTCTCTCTCTCTCTCTCTCTCTCTCTCTTCGTTTCTCTCAGTCCCACCGCCGCCTGACAACGCATCTACCCACCATCGTCGGGCATCAACATCACCATCATCGACATTCTCCACCGCCACTCTTCCTCCCTTCCCCCCTTCCTCCAGATTTCAACTGCAATTTGAGTTTTCTTTCAAGCTTAGGTGTGGTTTTTTGTCTCTTTCTCTCTCTAGGTGTTGTGTTACTAATTCATTTTCAGTTTTTTTCTTCTTATGGATATTCTTACAGAAACTCTATATCGATCGCTTATTGTACACTTAAAGTTGTATGTGTGTCACTTTATGTGTGTTTTGAATGCTTATCTGACATTTTGTGTTGTGTTTTTTTGTTTTCTTCTTTCTACAGGATTAAAGGTTACCAATCTCTATATTGTAAGTCACTTTTGATCAAATCCTTTCCTTTGTAAGTCAATCTCTTTGAACTACTTCTACATTTATTTAGAAGTCAATCTCTGTATATTTTTGGGTTAATTTAAAATTGTGGGCATTTCTGTTTGGGTTGGTAAAGTATCTCACCTAACAAATTTGTCAAGAAAGGTAGGCTCAAGAGTCTCGCATCTAACTAATTTGTCAAGAAAGTTAGTATAGTTCCGTTTTCAATATAAATTTGTCGTATCTATATGCTTTGTTGGGCATACATAACTTTAGTTTTTTGTTTTTTGACACATTAATTTGGTGTTTTGTGCCATTTTTCATTTTTCATTTTATTTTTTGATGCAAGCAATATAGCCCACTGTTGTAACTGTTATCACTTAAGATGCAACTGGATCTTAATGTAGTGGTATGGTCCAAAATGATTGAATCCATTGAATGATTGCACACCCTAAATTATCTCCCTACCTTTACTCGGTGACCAAACATAGATGCTATGACTTTTCCTTATTTGTATTTCCATTTTTTCCTGACTTAAAACTTATTTTTCTTTGTTGTGCTCCCAATCTCAGAGAAGTCTGATGAATAGATATGTTTAGGGCTTTCCAAGGTGAGAAGGTCTCAGAGAAGTTTGATGGTCAAGTCCATTGTTATGTTTTCAAGGTGAGAATTTCGACTTAGGCCTTTCCCAAACTGGTTAGATTTCAGCAAGGTTGATGGCACTTATTAAAATGTTTGTTTGACTTATAAAATTGTCAACTATGATAGTTTAAGTAACTTAATAAGTCAATTGGTGGTGAATATTTATTGAAATTTGTCCTAAAATTCATTGGAAATGAAGTTGTATTCAAAGCAAAGACATAAAAAGGTTGATTGCTTTTGCATCCTCATTTCTATTTGTCAATTTCATGGATTTGTCCCTTTAATTTCTAGTGTCTTGGTTGATAGTGGATTAGATATTTCTCTGTATCTCTTTTAATTATTATTTTTTTCTAGAAAAGAAGTTAAGCTTTGAATTAATAAGAATCTTTTAATTGATTACACCAATGTAGCATTTGGGTATCTGTTAGAAACTGAGATTAAGATTAGTTATTTTTGGGGAGCACCCAGAATACAAACTTGAGTGTGCTATAACGGTGTTTTGGTTGATTAGAATTTGATAGCTTATGGCTGCCCAACAAGCTACACCGAAAGAACAATTGACCTTTTACTTTAATAATGTTAAGCTTTTGTCCAACTATTCCTTTGGTTCTTTGTCGTTCTTCATCTTCCTTTTTTTCCCTCTAATAAGAGTAATGGCTGTAATGCCAGGGTTCATAAATTTGTTTTACGAATTAGTCAAGAATTTGTGCTATACATGGGTTGTACCGTGGTTGATTAAGTTTGGAAAAAAATTATGATCTTAAGGGAAAAAAATTGATGATTCATCTTAACTTAGTATCTGAAGTCTAGAGATACTCTTTGGATAGATCTCGTATGTTTAACAGAAGCGGAGTTTAATTTACACTTACCATTTGTATTAAAGTGATGGAATTTTAAATATAAAAAACTCAAAATATTTTGGAGAGACTCTAAAATTTTGTTGTTATTGACACGACTAAAAAGTTGTGCTCTCTTGTGCAACACCCAAGTGTAGGTGATAGTGCAAGTAATATACTGGATTAAGTCCAGGTCGATCCCATAGGGAAGGATGAGAATTAAATTACATAGATTAGACTATAACAGAAACGAAAATTCAATGTTTTAAAAGAAGTATAGAACACAAAATTCTACGATTAACAACTATTAAAATTAAAAGCAATTAAACTATCTTAAACTAATGATTAACTAGCTAAAACAAGATTTGAAAACAGTTTTTTTCTTAATAAAGGGAAATGGTGGGATCACGCGAATCCACTGTGACCTAGCCGTCTACCATGCAATTGTAATTTAAGCTCAATGGAGTACATCTTCTACAGTATTCCGTACTTTTCTAAAGATATAGAAGCAATAGCCCTTTCATGACCGGGACTATATCATCTCAATTAAGTTTGAAATACATGAAAGCGGTTTAATTCAATAGTTAAGACTCGCACCTACAATGGTGTTAGCATTGAGGATGGTTTGCAAAATGTATTGAAAGAAAATGCCTTAAGGCCTTAAGTTCAAAGACTGTTTTGACAAACTGAGCATTCGGGGACAGTTTGATAACAAATCATTAAAACAGAAAGTCTTGGAATACTGTATTAGGTGATCTCAAGAATCAGAGAGTTCGATCGATCGACGCGCTTTCGATCGATCGACAATCGTCATCTCTCGATCGATCTAAAATCCTTAGATCGATCGACAAAATCTCTGTATCGATCGATCAAAATAACTCCGATCGATCGAACACAGATATTATCCTGGTGTATGGCAGAGGCTGGAAATCACAGTTTCATCGCGATTTCCCAACCTAGGACTACTCAGACATGGTCTGGAGTGTCTCAGATGCGTTTTTAACGTAAAGATTCATTAAAGTGTCGTTTGATTGTGAGTTTTTCATTAAAACTATGAAATCGTATAATTTTAAATTGTTTAGCATGCAATCCTACGAGATTACGGATTATACTACGAATAACTAAGTGCAAAATGTAAATAAGACAATAACTCAGTAACCTAGAACGAAGAACTCGTGTTAAACTATAAGAATCCAAGCTAACAATGTAAAAGCTTGAGTAAAAACCTACAAAACAAAAAAAAAATCTCTCCTCTCTCTATCAAAACTGATAAAAAGTAAGTGGGCCTCCTTTTAGACGCTTACAAAACGAATATATATAGCAGAGACCTAATGCTAGGGTTGAAACTCCGTCTTTTGCTGCGTGCGTGTATTCTGATAAAAGGCATGTTCGATCGATCGAAATACTATCGATCGATCGAAATTCTGGAATCTTCGATCGCTTGAACAACCTTAGATCGATCGAAACCTAGATCGCTTGAGGGGACCCCGATCGATCGAGATGCAATTTTCAGCTTTGAATTGTCTTCATTGAAGCCAAGCACTTCCTTTTTATCCTGTTCAACCATTTGTTTACACAGCGACAGTATTCTGCAAGAATTACAGCTAAAACACACAACTTATCATAGATTAATCATAATGTGTAGAAACTGGTATTGTAATTCAAACTGCAGATATATGAGGGAATTGTGAACTAAATTAGTGTATTTTCTTCTTTTAGCGCGATTGTATTTTACAAATACCCCCGCTTGTCACAACCCCCAACTAGCGAGTTGCTAGTCCCTAGCAATAATGCGAAAATAAAACAAGCTTACTACTACTATAACGACTAAAATAAACAAATTAAAACTAAAGCAAACTAATCTAATTAGAAAGAGATGCTACCTAACTCACTTTCGCAGGAATCGCGGTTGCATTTAGCAAATGCAACAAGCCGTTAAACCCCTAGGTTTCCCCTAGTAGACGAGTGTTGTCTCGTGAGGGTTTGCAGTGAATATACCCACAAAATTCTCAATTTTTAAGCTCAAAAAGATATAGAAAAACTTATAAACATTCCTTCCCATTCGACTATCAATTTAGCTCTACAAGACATATCAACCTCATATAAACCATGAAGAAACCCACATGTTCCTCATGTCACTGAGATAATTATACATATGCATTTCATTCATGTATCCGTGTGTGTGTAAAGTCAACAGCTATGCATCTAACTTAATTTATAATTGTTTAGACTATCATACCCTTTGGAATTCGTAGTTTCAACTCAATTCTCACATGGGGTTACGCTCCAAAATGAACATCTGACAGAAACTGGTTTAATAATGATCGCTCATGGTGTGAAAGCTTTGATAAGACTGATGTTTTAGTTGCTAATGCCTTCACACCTAACTCAATAAAGGACGAACATTTGGAGTGTATAGTCTCACGAAAGGGGTACTACTTACTAGAGGAGCGAAATACTGTGGATAACTCAAATTACACGTTCATATTCAAACAAAGTTGTTAAAAATCATTAAGACTTTGACTTTTCGGCTTTTATTTAGTAGGGTAGAGATAAGAGGGGCAAGATTTGCACATCCTTAACATGTGATGGAGACTAGTTTATTTCTTCTTTATTCCAACCATCCTCTATTCTCATATATGTTTTTTTTTTTTTTTAACCTGCTCCTTGCATATTTTCTTTTTATAACGTCCTTCCACAACTGGTCCCTTCTCGTCACATACTTCAACAATTTTAATCACATTAGGTGTGCAGTTGGGTTTATAGAGTTTAAAGTATAAGATGAAGGGTTTTAGGCTTTCATGTTGGCAATATTTAATCAGTGTGGGGTTAGAAGGTTCTTGGATGTTGATACAGGTAAATGAAAAAGGAAAGGAGTGAATAACGATGGCTTAAATCATTTTCCTAACTTCTTAGTTTTAGCACTTCGGTGTTCATTGAGTTTAGTTGGTAAATCCTGAACGTTCTCCTCTAATAAACAGCCTACATGAAGAATTTGAGACTATGCAATGAATTTAAAATATCAAGGAAAACAATGCGAATTTATTGTGATAAGTCCCTCAGAATTGAAGTTTGGGCTCAAAAAGCTCACTAAGGGTCATTAGTTTCCACTATTCATTCTTTGAAGCATAAAGGTCGTATTAACTCTATTTTCAGTTTTCTGCATAGCTATTAACACGTGCGAATGATATTTGGATACAGGAAGGGTCAACATCTGTATTCGTCCTAATGAACTAGAAAAATGCGTGAGATTAATTCATATTTAGCTGTCGCGCCCGCCCCGAAGAATGGGGGGCGGTCCCTTCGAGGATTGCGACTTATATCATTGCTTGATAACAGCTAAATAGGAATGAATATTCAAAATTATTCTACCAATAAAGTTCATAATAAAAGAAAATTTATTTTTGTGTACCATCTGTTAAATTTAAGTTCAACTTTTAAAATTTTTTGAAATGTTTGGTTTGTGTGCATTTGTGATCGAGATTGTATGAAATGTACAATAACGTGGATCAAATTGTGAAGTATAAACAAGTTCAGGTGATAATCTATCTATATCCTACCCCCAACTGAAAATTGCGATGACCTCAGAAGTTGATTTGCAAAATAGATAGAGAGATATCACCTGATAAAGCAACGCAATAACCGTAGGCATCACAATCTGTAAATAAACATATAATCTCCAAAAAAAAAAAACAAGATCAAGAGAAAGATACACAAAAATAAATAAAAACATGATCCACATATAATAACAGAACCAATCACTGTAAAGATAAAACAATGAAAATGACAGAGCAGTGATAATAAAAAGCAACCAAACCAAACCACCCAACAAAACCAAATATCCACATAGAGTACCACATAACCAAAATCCAAAAGACAAAAGAGGAAAGCAGAGAGATATAAATAAGAAAGAAAAGATACAACAAAACTCTCCAAACTCTCGTAAAGTCCAGACCTAAACATCATCTACGACATCTGATAATATCTCTATCGGCGCAACGGGGGTATCCGGAACTCCACCCTCAGCAACAGTATGAGCCGTCGCCGGGTCACTCTCAGTCACGACTGGAGGTGGTGGAAGTGGGGCTCCGCAGAAGGTGGTGCCTCAGAAGTGGGTGGATCGGCAGTAGGGTGTGCAGAAGGGGGAGTAGTGGTAGGTGGAGGTGTATGTAATGACTGGTCAACCCCCAACTGGATCAAGATGGCCTCCAGCAAAGTCGTTATGTGGTTGACTCGGCCCTCGAGTCTGATCCGAGCCTCTCTCTCCTCCAATAATAACGCATGAATAGTCGGGAGGGGCACGGATGAAGAAGACTCTCCCTGGGCCTGAGTTTAAGCCTGAGAGCGCTGTCTCAGCTCAAACTGTGCAATCTCATCCCGAGGATCAACCTCATCATCAGAATCAAGCTCCTCAGCCTCTGTCGGCGTCCCTGAAGCTGCACCCTCTGTATCGGTGCCATCAGCTCTCCTCCTCTTCTCTCCAACTTTCGCTTTCCCTTTACCCTTCGTCTTCCTCTTCTGAGCATCAGATCGGCGAGAAGCTGTCTCGCCAAACCGACTGCGAGCCTGAGAGGTTGCATCACCAGGTAAGGGAAGGAGGCCAGCCTGCTAGATCACCCGGTGAATAGCCCAAGCACCCTTCAAGTGCTTCTTGGCAGCAATGTAGCAGGTAGGATGCCTCATGAAATCAATGTACAAGCGAGGCAAACAGACCGGTAACCCCGTCCCTATGGTATATAACACGTGCGCATACCAGGGTGCAATCTTCTCCCGGTAGGAGGTCACCAAAAGGAAGTTGCTTAGGGCAAGGTGGAGCATATGATAATTATCGGTCAGATAAAAGTCAGCAATAAGGGATTTACCATCCCAGCTCGGTAACGCACCCCCAGTGAGCTCTCGGATGACAGCAGTCGGTGGGAGCACTGGCGTGCCAGCACGGTGCGGGCATACACAGTCGGGCACCTCCGGGACCCCTAGAGCAGCGGAGACGATGGCCAGACTGAATACAATCTCCCTGCCACAAAATGATCTGAGTGTGAACGCGGCATCTGGATCTCGAATCATCGTCGCACAGGCCGCGCGGATCCACGAAAGATTTACTCTCTTTGTCTGAGAGAGAAAATCGGACCAATGTGGCATGGCTCGAAGGCGGGCGAGATACCAAGGAGTAGTGAGCCAAGCTGTCTCCAGTGGTCGCTCAAGCATGACCGGTCTAGACTGAAAATATCGCGTGAACCATTGGCGGTCAGGAGTGTTTCTAAAACCGTGGTGCGGGACCGGGTCAGGAATAGCGAGGTCGAAGGGCTTCTCCCTGTGATACCCTGTAATAGGGTTCATTGTGAGGATCCTGAAATGGAAAAGGAAAAGAAAAGATAAATGAAAACAGAAAACTAAAAAGAAAACAGAAAACTGCCACTGCCATAGTTCGAGCGATCGAACTTTTCTCGATCGATCGAACAATAGTCTTCTTCGATCGCTTGAGCCTAGCTCGATCGATCGAGCACAGAGATGCGGCAGCAACTGGAAAAACGAACGGGAAAGAAAAGAACACAAGGAAAAAAAACTAAAAACTAAAATAAAATGGTCTTAGGACCAATGGGGAGCATCCCCACAAGATTCGAACGAAAATGGGAAAGAGGGGGTGGCTTGGGGCCTTACCTCGGGATATGTGCAGAGGGAGGGGTTGATGATGACGAAGAGGATGAGTGGAGGGACCAGGGGCTCTCAAAAATGGCGTGAGAGATGGGGGTTGTGAGAATCGCCCACGTCGCCTCTGTCGCCGAGCGCTCGAAGGAGGAGGGAGATGAAGAGAGACTGATGGAAGTGTACGCAAGACGCCTCGTTTAAATACAAGTCTCGACCGATCGAGATAGTTCAATCGATCGAACCTTTGATCGACTGAGGTCTTTTCAAGCGATCGAGTATATATAATTGTCGATCGATCGGGGAGTGTTCGATCGATCGAAATTGAAAATTCCAAGACAGCACAGAATGGAAAAATTAAGTACCCCCAACTGACCCAAGTTATTCTGGACATACAGTAGAATGATAAAACAGTGCATTGACAGGACATGTAAGCCAAAAATGCATCCTCATAATAGAAAAATTGTAATTTTTATATAAATAAAACTTTATAATAGCATCCATATTGCAAAATTATTGCCCCCACTTGGTATTTAAGACCTTATTCAACTAAAGAAAACTAAAATAAAACTAACACCAATAAAATTTTTGTCTAGGATTACACTTCAATTGATAATAGAAAGATCAATGACTGAATACAATTGAAGTGATCACTACTCTTCGAGCAAGAAAATTTCTTCTTCCACCATTGCTTCATTCTCCGCTAAAACTTCGCATGTGGATTCCAAACTTGATGATTCCCTTTCCCAGAATAGTCGAAAAGCAGCAAGGACATCATCGAGCAAGTCTAAAGTCTCTAAGGAATTGAAAGCCCATGCAAGAGGTGATCTCGTTGGAGACAAGGATAACGGAGTGAAATAGTGCAACGGACTGTCCTCTTGCGGCGGAGTGCCCGGGGGCCATATGTAGGGCCCAAATCCATGAACCAATTGATGTGGAAGATAAAGAGGCGGGAACGGTGGATTCATAGTGACAATCCTGACAAAGGGAAAAACAAAACGAAAACAAAGAAAAGAAAAGAAATTAAATAAAAACAAAAGGCAAAGACAACAGAAGAAAAAAACTAAAATGAAGAAAACAAGAGAAAGACAAGTGACAACAAAGTAACCTCACTATTGGCATGAGACACCCATGCACACTGGCAGGTAATAGGCATTGAAGCCGGAATAGCAAATAACTCATGTGCACATAAATATAGGGAACCACTTCGATGACAAGGAAGTCATCAACAAAAGTGAATACAGCATTGTGGCGTTCGGGCACCACATCCTGTAGGTCTTCTTCGTGCCATGGTTCCCACATGGAGTCATTCTCCCACTACTCTAAGAGAGCATCATCCACTTCTCCAACGAAATACCCTTCAGGTTCTCCTTCCTCTCCAGAGAGGTCCATATGCTCGAACGGGTTAATTTGGAGAAGAGCAGGATTGTAAGGGATGTATCCAAAGGTCAGATCCACTACATCATCCGCCCCCGGACCTTCATAGGGAGATAAGCAGAACGCTATCTCATCGGCAGTCCAAGGGGGATTCGGATATTCTGAATCAGCCTAAGACCCAATTGAGTGGACATCATCATCTCTCATATTGAACAGCCTGCATGGGAGAGATAATATGAAACAGCAGATTAGAATCGAAATCACTTACAGAAAAAGAAATAAAAATGGAAGACAGCAAAAGTAAAGGTATACAACAACAACGTGGAGAAAATGCTTAATGTTTGGGATCAAGAGTAGTTGGGTTCATCCAGTTGGATGAACTCAGCCTCTGTTTGGAAATTCTCCAAGAACGATTTTAGCCTTTGGCTATTGACCTTGAAAACTGCATCGTTCTTGGGGTTTATGAGCTCGACTGCCCCATGTGGAAAGACAGATTTGACTATAAATGGTCCTGTCCACCTAGATCGGAGTTTGCCTGGGAAAAGGTGGAGGCGAGAGTCGTACAGCAAGACTTTCTGCCCCGGCTCGAATGATTTACGATAAATAGTTCTATCGTGGCGAGCCTTCAACCTTTCCTTGTGTAATCAAGCATTGTCGTATGCATCTCGACGTATTTCTTCCAATTCAGCCAATTGGAGTTTTCGAAGATGCCCTCCCTCTTTAATATCAAAGTTCAATGAGCGTGTTGCCCAATAAGCTTTGTGTTCGATTTCGACAGGGAGGTGACATGCTTTCCCGTATACTATCCTGAATGGGGACATCCCTAAGTTCGTTTTGTATGCAGTACGGTATGCCCATAGTGCATCAGTCAGTTTATATGCCCAATCCTTTCTGTTGAAACTAACCGTCTTTTCGAGAATATGCTTGATTTCTCGGTTAGCCAACTCTGCTTGCCCGTTTGTTTGTGGATGGTAGGTGAGAGCGATTTTGTGGTTGACCCCATATTTTTTGAGGAGTGACTCCAAAGGCCCATTGCAGAAATGCTTGCCTTGGTCACTTATTAGGGCTTTCGGGGTTCCAAAACGCGATAGAATATGTTCCTTAAGAAAGGACATCACCGTTTTGTGGTCATTGCGTCTTGTTGATATCGCTTCTACCCACTTTAATATATATTCCACAGTGAGGAGTATATATTCGCAGTTATTTGATTTAGGAAACGGGGCCATGAAGTCTATGCCCCAACAATCGAATATTTCAATCGTGATAATGGGGGTTAAGGGCATGGAGTTCCTTTTTGAAATTGTACCAAGCTGTTGACAGCGTGGGCACGTTTTGCAGAAAGCGTAGGCATCTTTAAACAAGGTGGGCCAGTAGAAACCGCTATGTAGAACTTTTTGTGCGGTCTTTTGTGATGCGAAATGGCCACCGCATGCCTCAGAATGGCATGATGCTAAAATAACGGTTATATCCTCGTTTGGAACGCAACGTCTGATGACCTGATCAGCACAATACTTAAATAAGTACGGGTCATCGAAGAAGAAATGACGTGCGAAAGAGAGGAACCGCATCTTGTCTTGATTTGACCAATGTCCAGGAGTCTCTCCCGTAACCAGATAGTTTACTATATCTGCATACCAGGGTAGAGCGGACACAGTCATCAGTTGCTCATCTGGGAATTCGTCCTTTATCGGTATGGGTTCAGTATTGTCAACAAACGTTAACCGAGATAAATGGTCCGCAACCACATTCTCTACACCCTTTTTGTCTTTGATTGTGATATCGAACTCTTGGAGTAGGAGTATCCAATGAATCAGCCTTTATTTTGCATCCTTCTTAGATAACAAGTATTTGAGGGCCGAGTGGTCTGTAAAACAGACGATTGGGGACCCTATCAGATATGACCTGAATTTATCCAGAGTGAAAACTATCGCCAGTAGCTCCTTTGCGGTAGTTGTATAATTCATTTGAGCTTCATTAAGTGTACAACTGGCGTAGTAGATTACGTAAGGCTTTTTATCCTTCCTCTGTCCTAGCACTGCGCCAATGGCGTAGTCACTAGCATCGCACATTAACTCAAAAGGCAAACTCCAGTCGGGTGCCTGTATTATCGGTGCAGAGGTAAGGTGTTCTTTTAGTGCGTTAAAAGATGTTTGACAATTTTCCGACCATTCGAATGGCATGTCTTTTGCTAACAGTTGACACAGTGGCCGGGAAATCGCACTAAAATTTTGGATAAAGCGACGATAGAATCCCGCATGTCCCAGAAAGGATCGAATATCTCTGACTGTACGAGGGACAGGTAAGTTCGAGATTATATCTACTTTTGCTTTATCGACTTGGATACCTTTATCAGAAATCATGTGTCTGAGGACAATTCCCTTGGTCACCATGAAGTGACATTTTTCCCAGTTTAGTACTAGGTGTTTGTCCTCGCATCTAGCTAGCACATGTTTCAGATTGTCTAAGCAGTTTTCGAAACTATGGCCGAACACAGAGAAATCATCCATAAATACTTCGAGAATTTGCTCGACCATGTCACTGAAAATACTCAACATGCATCGCTAAAATGTAGCAGGTGCATTGCATAGCCCGAAAGGCATACGCGGTAGGCGAAAGTACCGAACGGACACGTGAAGGTTGTTTTCTCCCGATCTTCAGGAGAAATTTCTATCTGGTTGTAACCGCTGTATCCGTCCAGAAAGCAGTAGTATTTATGACCCGCCACTCGTTCTAGCATTTGATCCATGAATGGCAATGGAAAATGGTCTTTTCGGGTCACAGTATTCAGCTTTCAATAATCAATACACATCCGCCATCCGGTGGGGACGCGTGTTGGTACTAATTCGCCATCGTTATTTGGAATAACTGTTATACCTGCCTTTTTAGGCACCACTTGGGTCAGACTGACCTAGGGGCTGTCAGAGATAGGATATATAATCCCAACATCGAGTAGTTTTAATACTTCCTTTTTTACTACTTCTTGCATGTTGGGATTCAGATGCCTTTGCATTTGTCGCGAAGGTTTAGCGTCTTCCTCCAAATAAATTTTATGGGTGCATACGGACGGGCTTATGCCTTTGAGATCGGCAATAGTCCATCCCAATGCTCCCTTATGTTGTTTTAGCATCAAAGTTAACTTACCCTCTTGTTCAGCATTCAAAGTTGATAATATTATGACAGGGTAAGTCTTTTCAGTCCCTAGGAAAGCGTATTTGAGCTCTTTTGAAAGCTCTTTTAATTCCAATTCGGGGAACTGAAAATTTGATGGCATCACTAGTTTTGTCTTTAGAGGTAGTGGTTCATATGGTGTTACCCACATGCATTCAGCTCTATCCTCCTCTTTCGTTTCCATCATGAGGCACGTGTAATTTAAAGCAGAATCCAATGGAGTAGAGTCTTTAGGTTGATAGATAGCGTCGAATTGTGACACAACTACCTCCAAAGGATCTTTGTAGTCAATAACATCTGCCTCGTCCTCGATGACTGTCTCAATGTAATTAACTTCTTTCTCATCTTCGTATTCTTCAGGTCTAGGATTGGAGAAGATTTATATGGTTGCAGTCATGTTTCTGAACACAATAGTCATTGTACCACTTCTTATTTTTATTGAGGCATCAATTGTGTTTAGAAATGGACGTCCAAATATCACCGGGATTTGTGTACCTGGGTTAGACACAGGTTTGGTGTCTAAAATTACAAAATCGACCGGGAAGACAAATAAGTCTATCTGCACAAGGACGTCTTCCAACACTCCTCTCGGGTATTTGACCGACCTATCTGCCAATTGTAATGCAACTCGGGTGGATTTGTATTCGCCTAGCCCTAGTTGTTTATAGACTGAATATGGCAAAAGGTTGACGCTTGCTCCTAGGTCGAGGAGTGCGTTGTCTATTCTTTGATTCCCAATTTGACATGAGACAGTGGGAGTACTGGGGTCTTTGAGTTTCGGAGGCAATTCATTTTGGATGATTGAGCTTGCTTGGCAAGCAACGTAAGCGTGTTTCTTCACACTTTGCCTCTTCTTGACCGTGCATAAATCTTTAAGATATTTCGCATAAGCCGGTACTTGTTTAATCGCATCAAGGAGTGGGAGGTTTATTTTTACTTGTTTAAATAATTCCATGAACTCCTGATTCTTTGTCTCATTTCTGGGTTTCTTAAGCCTTTGAGGGTAAGGCGCAGGGAAGGGGCATCTCGGTAATTTGTCATTAACGGGCTCCTTTCCGGGCCTTCTCTCAACTTCTTCCACTTTTTCAGGAGCTTCAGTGTTTGTTCCAAAAGGTTCATTACTAGTAGTTGGCTCATCTTCTTGAGTAGAAGGTTTGTTTGCATTGACCACTTCGTCCTCCTCGTACTCTTTGGGAGTAGAGAGAGGCATGTTTAGCCCTATAATCTTGCCGCTCCTTAGGGTAGTTACGACTTTAGCTTGTTTATGATTAGGGGGACCGTTGTTGTATCCCTTAGGGTTTTGAAGTGGTTGGGCAGGAAATGTTCCACCCGATCCCTCTTGTCGTGCATCCATCCTATCTAACGTCGCAGACATTTTACTCATCATTTGAATTAATTGTTGCGTTAAGTTGACGTTAGAGAGAGGATCTTCCTCCTGCACCTTTTTGTGCAGTGGCACGTACACATTAGCCTGTTGATTATTAGAGGGTTGCACTTGGTTGTAATTATTAAGTCTATTTTGATTGTACGGCTGGGACTGCCTATTGTATTGCCCTTGATATTGGTTATTATTGTAGGACTGTTGTTGATGATGTTGATTTTGGGTCCCAGCATCATTTTTCCAATCAAAACCAGGGTGATTCCATCGATTGTTATTGTTTTGTAAATTATTGTTGTTATAGGAATTCCCTGTCCCCCTATACCCTTGCATGGCATTCATTTCCATGGGGGGTTGTTCTTGAAAATACGGCACATTAGGACAATATTGAGTGGTATGTCCCAACATATTGCGTGTGCCGCATGGTTCTTCAGGCAAATTCTGCCTCGAACTTCCTCCTTTCATGCCTAACTCCTCTACTTTCTTTGCTAGTTCTTCGTATTTAGTCATGAGGTGATCTTCACTGTTTAGTTGGTATAGGCTTTTTTCTTCTACACAGGATATCTGTGAGTGTGAGACATCATCAGAATTCGACCATTCATGAGCGTATTCGGCCAACCAATCAAAATGGGCTTCAGCCTCTTCGGTGTTTTTACGAAGAAATGGGCCTGAACTCATGGTTTCCACCAACTTTTTCGTTTCACCATTTAACCCATGATAAAAGAAGCTGATAGTTCGCCATTTCTCAAACCCATGGTGTGGGCACGAGAGAAGCAGATCTTTGAAACGTTCCCAAGTTTGAGTGAAGGTTTCATTGCTCTTTTGTTTATAGGAATTAATTTGGCGTTGAAGGTCAGTGGTCATGCGAGTTCGATAGAATTTCTTTAGAAATGCAGTGTTCATCGCTTGCCAGGTGAAGATTGAATTGGGTTTTAAGGTGAGTAACCACACCTTTGATTTATCCTTCAAGGTGAAAGGAAATAGCATTAGACGTGTCACGTCCACAGGACAATTCTATGAGAATGTTTTGCAAACATCCTCGAAGTCCTTGACATGTAAGTACGCCTTCTCACTTTCCATCCCATGAAAGGTGGGAAGAAGTTGGATCATCCCATTGCGAAATTGAAATTCGCCAGCGTGTGGTGGGATTAGAATGCAAGAGGGCGTAGGTGCGTGTTCTGGTTGCATGAGATCGCACAAAGGTCGTAGCGCCTCATCAAGTGGTGCAACCACATTATCACCATGTTCACTTTGATTATCACCCATTGATTCAGTAGGAGTAGCTACAGGGTTAACAGAACTAGAGGAATCTGATAAGTAGAGTGGATTTTCGAAAATTCCTTCAATGGAATTGTTGGACATGAACGAAGAGAGTTCCTAAGGAGAGTGTTTTACCTAAGGAACTAAAAGAAAAAGAAATTAAAAACAGAAATAGATAAAAAGAGATTGAGGTAACCTAAGTATTAACTCGTCGCCTTCCCCGGCAACGGCGCCAAAAACTTGACACGACTAAAAAGTTGTGCGCTCTTGTGCAACACCCAAGTGTAGGTGATCGTGCAAGTAATATACTGGATTAAGTCCAGGTCGATCCCACAGGGAAGGATGAGAATTAAATTACCTAGATTAGACTCTAACAGAAACGAAAATTCAATGTTTTAAAAGAAGTATAGAACACAAAATTCTACGATTAACAACTATTAAAATTAAAAGCAATTAAACTATCTTAAACTAATGATTAACTAGCTAAAACGAGATTTGAAAACGGTTTTTTTCTTAATAAAGGGAAATGGTAGGATCACGTGAATCCACTGTGACCTAGCCGTCTACCATGCAATTGCAATTTAAGCTCAATGGAGTACATCTTCTACAGTATTCCGTACTTTTCTAAAGATATAGAATCAATAGCCCTTTCATGACCGGGACTATATCATCTCAATTAAGTTTGAAATACATGAAAGCGGTTTAATTCAATAGTTAAGACTCGCACCTACAATGGTGTTAGCATTGAGGGTGGTTTGCAAAATGTATTGAAAGAAAATGCCTTAAGGCCTTAAGTTCAAAGACTATTTTGACAAACTGAGCATTCGGGGACAGTTCTTGGAATACTGTATTAGGTGATCTCAAGAATCAGAGAGTTCGATCGATCGACGCGCTTTCGATCGATCGACAATCGTCATCCCTCGATCGATCTAAAATCCTTAGATCGATCGACAAAATCTCTGTATCGATCGATCAAAATAACTCCGATCGATCGAACACAGATATTATCCTGGTGCATGGCAGAGGCTGGAAATCACAGTTTCATCGCGATTTCCCAACCTAGGACTACTCAGACATGGTCTTGAGTGTCTCAGATGCTTTTTTAACGTAAAGATTCATTAAAGTGTCGTTTGATTGTGAGTTTTTCATTAAAACTATGAAATCGTATGATTTTAAATTGTCTAGCATGCAATCCTACGAGATTACAGATTATACTACGAATAACTAAGTGCAGAATGTAAATAAGACAATAACTCAGTAACCTGGAACGAAGAACTCGTGTTAAACTATAAGAATCCAAGCTAACAATGTAAAAGCTTGAGTAAAAACCTACAAAACAAAAAAACAAATCTCTCCTCTCTCTATCAAAACTGATAAAAAGTAAGTGGGCCTCCTTTTAGACGCTTACAAAACGAATATATATAGCAGAGACCTAATGCTAGGGTTGAAACTCCATCTTTTGCTGTGTGCGCGTATTCTGATAAAAGGCATGTTCGATCGATCGAAATTCTAGAATCTTCGATCGCTTGAACAACCTTAGATCGATCGAAACCTAGATCGCTTGAGGGGACCCCGATCGATCGAGATGCAATTTTCAGCTTTGAATTGTCTTCATTGAAGCCAAGCACTTCCTTTTTATCCTGTTCAACCATTTGTTTACACAGCGACAGTATTCTGCACGAATTACAGCTAAAACACACAACTTATCATAGATTAATCATAATGTGTAGAAACTGGTATTGTAATTCAAACTGCAGATATATGAGGGAATTGTGAACTAAATTAGTGTATTTTCTTCTTTTAGCGCGGTTGCATTTTACAAATACCCCCGCTTGTCATTTATAATTTTGGAAAAAAGAAAAAAAAAACATACAAATCAATAGGTAGAACTAAAAAGACATCATGGGCAATGATATTACCATATATTTATGAATACATAATACCTATATATAGACAAGTGGACAACCAAATACATGCGTTTGTTTTCAAATTCACTAAAAATTAATATAACCTCACAGCTTAGGGAAAAAAAAAAAAGAAAGAACGGACCAATCCATGAAAGCGGAGCTTCAATTATCAAAGCACACATGAAGTTGCCAATCACGTGATAAATTTTCCTAGTGTAACTGAACCATCCAATCTAGATTTAATTTGATTGCAAAATTGCTTGTCTATAGACAAATGAATGATCTATAGGCAAATTAAGATTTTATTGGGTTGCGCCCATGTGTACTTTAGTTTTGATGTCCTACAAAATTCAAAACGGAAGTAAATGAGATGAAATATGTGTAGGTGGATAAAGTTTATTTACAAGCAAATATAAGCATTTCTATATGCTGGCATGTGCATATGTGTAACCAATGGTTAAACTACATAGTCTGCCTAGCAAATGGGCGGGAACAGGTGGGTAAGGGGGTGGGTTGGGTTAAATATGGGCACAACCCGAATACAACCTGTTAGTCCCAAGGGTTCTACCTTAAGTAAGTTTGATGATTAACAAACAATTAAGTTGAGTACTTATGATTCCATTTAGTGTGCTGTCCACACAGAACCTTATAATGATGATGGATATTTCATGGAAGTCTTGTGGAAGATTATTTCTATCTTGTATTGTTCTTATAGGACTTTATGTAAAGTTAGTATGGTTGAGTCTCAAAGACAAGGGCTTAAAATTGAACAAACTCTTCTAAACAAGAAAATTATTTATCACATGGAAAATAATCGATTGGACTATTATTCAATTGACTAGACCCTTTAGTTTTCAGTCGGCCGGACATATCCTTTAGTTGACTGGTTTCTACAAGAAAAACAAGCATTCTGCTAGTAATATCCCGTATTTTTCTAATACAAATGTTATATTTTAAAATATAATAAGGTATGAGTTTATATTTTTGGGATAGTGTTTACATGCCCTGTATGTATTTAAAGATATAATTAACAATGAAATTAAATACCCGGGTCATGTATACCCATTGGACTAGAGATTTAAATACTTAAAAATGTGTTTCAGTCCATATGAAGCCTTTTTGTGAGGCCTAAAACTAAAAAACGAGATTTAGTATTTATTTTAGTGTTTTTAGTTTCTGAAACCTAATCTAACCTTAGCCACCTCTCTTTCTCCCTACTCACACTCCACACACACATAATCTACATCCAAGAAGAAGAAGAAGGTGGAGAAGGAGAAGGAGGATTGGAGCTCTCAAAAATTGCTTTCATTCTCAAAGTTCTATTATTTTCTTTCTCTTGTTTTGGTGAGTAAATCATACCCATTGTTTTGTATAGTGTTTCATTATATTTTATATTGTTTTATTTCTATTTTATGAGTTTTGAAGTTGTTAATTGATTGATTGAATTAGGTTTAGAAAAACACATGATCATGGTCCAGTTTGTTTTAGAATACTAAAAATTAGATTTCTCTTTACTCTGACCTTTTTAAGATCTGAATTTTTAAAGGTAGACTCCTAAAATACCTATACAACTACCCTTAAAACAATTTTTGATTTTCTTGCACAAAAGGTAAATTGGTAATTTTACATTCTGTGATTTGAATATGGTAAAATCGACTCTTGATTTGGATTCTATGCGAAATTTCACACAAGATAGACTCTTGAATTGCTTAAAACGGTTAAGGAATGAAAGAGTCATGGCCTTTCGAAGTTGGATATAGTAGGCTGCCCAAACAGTGCATTCTGCCTAGATTTTTATTATTGAAAATTTCATTTACACCTCCAAAACCTTAAACGGACGTATAGAAGTCTACCGACATCGGATTTGGTCACGGTTTCAAGCATGGTACTTGTAATTCTGTTTATTATAGTCTGAAATATTTATTTTACAGTTTTGGATTTTTCATAAAATTCCTATATTGTAGTATAATTACATAGTTGCCCCAAAACTTTTAAAAAGGATGTTTTGGTCATTCTGCAATTTTGTAAACTCCTTGTAAATCATTTTCTATGTTTTTTTTGTAATTTTTCATTAATTATTGATAGTTGTAGCCATTTATTTTAATTAGTGGTACAATTTCCATTTCTAAAATGGCAGGATATTTTGTTTTGATTCCATAAAATTACAAAGTCGTGTTAAATTATTTATGTGATATTTCAGTATTTATGAACACAATTGATAATTTGGTAGTTAAGTTGCAAATCATTATGGATAATTAGTCAAATCACTATTTAGTAGTTGATTTAATTGAAAATTTTATTATTCTAATTGTCTCTGCTATTTCTAAAATTGGAGAAAAATACAGAAATATTTTTGTGGCACTTTGAACCTATTAAAAAAATAGTTCATGTATAAATTTATATTTGGGTATATTTGTTGAATTATGATCCACTTTTTATATTTATTGTTAACTTCTATAATTCGTAGTTAATTATCTGTAACTCCTAGAAATATGTCGTCAGGACTGGTAGTCTTAAAATGTTGTGAGGACCATTATTTTGAGTTTAGAATACACCTTAGCTGAAATTACAAAAATGCCCTTGTAAGAGCATGAATCATTGTCTTACCTTTTTTCATTGTGAACATGTATTTAAGTATCTATTTTATTAGCATAATTGTAAGAATCACAACTTGTCTGCTTTTCCATTAACAAACTTTATTCTGTTAATATATGAAGGTGAGTAAATCTTGTACCCTTAATAGATACTAGTTGTGGTAATTATTCTCATAGGTTGAGAATTAGAAATCTTTTGATTTGCTATAAAGAAATGTGAGTAAAATCATATCATAATGTATGATGATTGTTGATGTGAGTAAAGTTGTATTTTGTGCAAAAATAATTTCCGTGTTAATCTTGTATGGCTAAGAATTTTATATGGAACTATGAGTAAGAGTCTCATTCTAGCTAATGATTGGAATTTGGAAATTAAGGATTAAACATTTCATTGGCTAATGAAAAATTTTGGTTTTATTCCCATATATTGAGGAATATGAATCATTTGAGATTCAATACGGATTTTATAATTGATGTATTACTCTCCTATGGTGGAGACTTGAGAATTTGATACTGTTTATGAAATTGACAATATTTGATTTATCTAAATGATGGATATGGAATGGTAATGAATATGTGATATGGATAATGTTAATCCACGTGGTAATCTCATATGGTGGAGAGTTATGAATCCGTTTATATTGTATATGGAATTTACATTACTTGTTTTATCCAATGATGGATATGAAATTTGTATGAATATGTGATATGGATATATTCATCTGATTGTTATTTCAGTTATATTATGAAATGAATCTAAAGGAAAAATCCAAAGCCACCGCCACAACCCTTTTGTTTTTATTTGAATCCACTGCTTACAGAGAAACTAACCCTTATGTCTTGCGACAAGTGGTACTAATGTCCAATCGGAGGTGCATGCCTTGAGGAATGGGTTTGGGTTGATGCCCTTTATGTTTTGTTCACCGAATAGTGGTGTTTTATCTCCTCTCAATATGTGACGTTGGATCTTATGCGCATTTTAGCCGAATAGTGGCTTATTATTATTTTCTCATACGTCGTAGCTATTCGAAATTGGGGCACACTCGATACTCGATACGCCCGATTGGAGCGATTGGAGTAAGTGTCAAACCCAAAGAAGTGGCTAGGGTATGAGGGGGACCTATGGGTATGTAGGTTTTGGCACGATGTGAGGTGCAATTGTGGTAGTAAGTGTGGATTTGGTACAAACTAAAAATTGTATGCGATTTTATGGTGTAATGTTCTAACATGTTTCTTGGAACAGGGTGGCAAGCCACACCCATACTTTTGTAGGGTAGCCTACTACAAAGTTATATTTATATGCTTTGAAAATCGTGAATAAGAAACTAACTGCTTGAGTCTCTTGTTGGAAGGAATGATGGAACTTATGTCTTATCACGATATTGTACAATATTTTAGTTGTTCATGGATATGATAATGGTTTGCTTATATATTGATCGTGAATAAGAAACTAACTACAGGAGTCTCTTGTTAGAAGAGATGATGGAACTTATGTCTTGTCACGATATTCGTATTGTTGAATATGTTGTTAGATATACATGAATATGTTAGACTATGATGTTTTAATGTAAAGTACTATTCCGGACATTTTCTTTATTTGATATTATTATAATTGAGGTCATCTATTGCATTTAAATACTTATTTGTAGATGCACGAATAATCTATCCCACATAGGCAGCAGAGTTTTTTATTCTTTAAAAATAGTAAGAGGCATTTGGCATCTTAAATGGAAATTTTGGTTATTTGTACATTTTTCGTGTTTTATATTTTTCTTGAAAATGCCATTTAGAGTTTTAAGATTGGAATTTACATCCAGGTGGTCGAGTGGACAGATTGTGTAACTTTTCCTTTCCGCATGTTTGGTCTTAGGAATGGGAAGATCTTTAATTCTCGAGTCTTATACCTGTTAGTCAATAATATTAGGAAGAGCTTTCATGTTTTGGGTTGTTTGAGATAGAGTCATAGGGAAGGACTTTTAGTCTGTTCAGATTTAGCATTTAAAATGATATTTTGTATTAACTTCTTTGATTGCAGGAGGGCGGGTCCGCTAACACTTTGTGCAGGTTAGACCTCCCCTACGTAAGGTAAGTAGAGTTGATATTTAGTATGAGTACGAGAAACTAAACTGTCATCCCTTGGTTTAGACCTTGTGGGTGAAACTAAAGTCTTGTGTCTCATCGAGTTATAATTGTAGAAGTTTAGAACCTCTTTCTGTTTGGAGCATATTAAAAATAGTTAATGACCTTAGAAAATTATAAAGAGTTGTATGGACATGTAAAACTTAACTTCAGATAGTTGGCATGTTTGAATTTTTACTAAAAATGTAGTTAAGGGCTTGGTATTGGTCTATTTCAGCGGAGGTACTCATGCCTTGTCATGACATATTATTTTGGTTTCTTTTTATGATCGTTGTATCCAGTAGTGGCTTGGATCATATTGGGATTAGCAAGTTTGGAGTTCTAGACCTTGGAGTTTAGTGAGATTTTGTACCTTCGGGATGTTTGGCGCATGTGCTAATTGTTTTAGAAACTGATATTTGAGAGTTAGTCTCGTTTGTATTTTGGTTTAAATTTATCTTGATTTCGGAGTTATGTCTATTTTGGTTTTAGATGGACATTACCGTTTAAGCTTGTAATTTATTTTATTTTTGTCAGGTAGTGTTCCGATTTTGTGCTGTTAGAAAATTGGGGCGCTACACTGCTTCACCATCTTCAATCGACCGGACCCATTTTCAGTCGACTGTTTTAATGGCGCAATACATTAAGTTTGAAAGTGCAGTCGACTGAACTGCGAGCCCAGTTGACTGGATTACTACGCAGAAACATTAACGGCTCTTTTCCTCTATTTTTGCTTTAGCATTTAATGCTCCCAACTACCTTAAACGTTCAGATTTTCTTGAGAGAGTATATATAGTTAGTTCAAATTGATTGTTGGGATATTCATTACTATTATTCAATACTCACTTATTGCAATCAAAGATTCAAGTCATAATCATTTTGAGAATCACTCTTCTAGCTCTAGATTTCATTTGTAATTCTTTGAGAACTTTCATCTTGAGCATTTATTGTTTCTATCTACTCTACAAGAGAATGTTATTCAGTTGTAATCAAACTTTATTATATTCTTGAAGTTGTAAGGAGGGTTGATGTAACCCTTGCTCCAAGTGAAGGGTTTCTTCATCGGAGGTGTAAAGGAATTCAAGTAAAAACTTGTAAGGAGTGGTTTAATCTTCACCCAAAGAAGATTGGTTAGTGGAATTCTCAAGAGGTGTTCTTGAGGGGTGGACGTAGGACGCGGATTGCAGATTTCCAAACTACTTGAAAAACTTGGTTTGCAAGTGTTCCTCTCTCTCTCTCTCTCTCTCTCTCTCTCTTTAATTTTTGTTATAATTAACTTTATGCTTGCTTTAGTTTTCAATTTGTCATTAATTGCTAGTAATATTATTCATCCCCCCCCCCCTCCCTCTAAAGATTACTTTTGGGCCAACAATTGGTATCAGAGCAAGGGCTCTTGTATTGATTTCACATATCTTAGAGTTAAGATCATATGGCAAACACTAATACCAATATCACATATGTTGAGGGACAATCATCCCAAAGACCTCCTTTCTTTAATGGAACAAACTATGCTTATTGGAAAAATAGGATGAGAATTTACATTATTGCTCAAGACTTCGATTTATGGAAAATCGTAGTCAAAGGAACCCATGTTCCCACTAAGATCGTAGACACCAAAACCATTCCTAAAAAGGAAGACGAATATGTTGATAGTAACAAGAAGCTCTTCAAAATGAATGCTATTTCTATGAATCTCTTATATTGTGGCTTAAATAGAATCTCTTCATGTGAATCGGCTAAAAAATTTTGGGATAAATTAGAAGTCACACATGAGGGAACTAATCAAGTCAAGAAGTCTATGATTAGTCTACTTGTTCAATCATATGAAATGTTCAAAATGCTTCCAAATGAAACTATTAGTGAAATCTCTACTCACTTTACTACTATTACTAATAGTTTGAAAAATCTTGGTAAAGTGTATCCTAACGAAGAGATGATTGAGAAAGTTCTTAGGTCTCTTCCAAAGCATTGGCAACCAAAGGTCACGGCGGTTCGAGAAGCAAAAGAACTTTCAAGGCTTTCAATAGAACAACTCATGGGTTCTCTCATCACTCATGAAATGGAATTGGTCGTCTTCGACAATAAAGACAAAAAGAAGAACCTTGGTCTAAAGGCGTCAAATGACCAAGATGATGTTAGTGATGAAAATGATGAAATGGCCATGATCACCCGCAAGCTCAAAAGGTTCTTAAGGAGAGACAAATCTTTTGGAAGAAAAGGACAAAAGGAGAGGGAAGCCAAGAAAGATCCAATCATTTTCTTCAAGTTCAAAAAGCCCGGACACATCAAAGTCGATTGCCCATTATTAAAGAAGAACTTCCAGCAAAAGGCAAAGAAGGCAATGAAGGCAACAACTTGGGATGATTCCGAAAATGAGACATCCGAAGATGAATCAAGTGATGAGGAAGGTACAAACAATTATCTCATGGCACATGAAAGTGATAAGGTAGATTCTAACTATGACTCTTGTAATGAATCTTATAACTATGATGAACTTCAAAATGCATTTGATGAATTGCATGAGGAATTGGAAAGTTTGTGAACCAAATAGCTTGCTCTCAAAAAGAATTTTTCTTTACTCTCAAATGAACTTAGTGAATTAAAATCACAAAATGAATCTTTGAGAAAAAAAAATGAAATGCTTGCTTCAAGAAGCATTCCTTCAAATGATTTTGAAAAAGAAAATATTGAGTTGGAGAAACAAGTTGAAGACTTAACTAAAACTTTAGCAAAATTCACTTATAGAGAGCAAAATTTAAATATGCTTTTAGAAAAACAAAGGTGTGCTTTTGATAAAGTTAGATTGGGTTTCAATCCTACCTACAAAGAAAAGAAGTACAACAATTTCTTTTCAAGTGATGCTTCTACTAGTTCAAGTTCTTCAAACAAATCTCATCAAAGCATTTTTACAAAAGGATCCACTTCAAAAAATTTCAATCCTCATGTGACTTGTCATTATTGCATGAGAAAGGGGCATGTGAACTATAAATGCTCAACTATGAGAAAGACCACTATGGTTTGGATTGAAAAGGGAACCACACCTCCCTTTGCTAACAAAAGTAGACCCAATAAATATTAGGTACCAAAGAGGGTAACTTAAGCTTGTTTTATAGGTATGCTTATAATCCTCAAGCAAGAATAGATGGTTCTTGGATAGTGGTTGCTCTAGACACATGATCGGAGACAAATCAAAGTTCTCCTTTCTCTCTCTCAAGGATGGTGGAAACATCACCATTGGAGAACTCCAAGGGAAAAATCATCGGCATAGGTAAAGTTGGTAAGAACTCTTCTTTATCTATTGAGAATGTGTTACTAGTTGATGGTCTTAAACATAATTTGGTGAGCATTAGTCAATTATGTGATAAAGGCTTTAAAGTTGTATTTGAATCAAACTATTGCATGATTATGAATGCTAAAGATGATAAAGTGTTATTTATTGCATATCGAGATGAAAATGCTTATACCATTGATTTTGATGATATCTTTTCTCAAGATGTTAAATGTTTTTCCGTGTTGAGTGAAACTAATTGGGTTTGGCATAAACGATTAGGATATGCTAGTATGGATCTTCTTTCAATTTTATCAAAGAATGATTTAGTCAAAGGTTTACCAAAAACAAAATTTGTTAAGAATAAGATTTGTGATGTTTGTCAACTTGAAAAACAAACAAAAACTTCTTTCAAAAAGAAAAAGGAGATCTCTACTAGTAGACCCCTTGAATTACTTCATATGGATTTATTTGGTCCTAATCGTGTAGCAAGTATGAGTGGCAAAGTGTATGAATTCGTAATTGTTGATTATTACTCAAGATTTACATGGGTAATTTTTCTTGCTCATAAAGATGAGACTTACCCAAATTTTGTAAAATTTTGTAAAAGAGTATGCCATCAACAATTTTAGAAGTGATAGAGAAAGAGAATTTGACAATAAAGATATTTCAAATTTTTGTGATGAAAATAGTTTTGGACATAATTTTTCGACACCAAGAACTCCTCAACAAAATGGTGCTGTTGAAAGGAAAAATAAATCACTTCAAGAGATGGCAAGAACATTATTGAATGAACACTCTTTGCCTCAATACTTTTGGGCCAAAGAAACTAGCACTTCGTGTTATGTTATTAATCGTGTTGTTATTAGAAATAATCTTGGTACACTACAAGGAAAAAGGCATTTTATGTCACTTAAAAAGTGACATAAATAGGTATTTATGTCACTTTTTTTTCTAGTAAAAAGTGACATAAATGGAGGCGACATAAATGTTTTAAAAGTGACATAAATACTTTATAAAAAGTGACATAAATGTTTCATAAAACCAACACATTTGTTAATAAAAAGTGACATAAATACTTAAAAGTGACATAAATACCATTTTATTTATGTCGCTTTTAACATAAAGTGACATAAAAGTAGAAAGTGACATAAATACCAAACAAAATTATATCAAAAGTCTAAAAAGTGACATAAATACTTAAAAGTGATATAAATACTATTTTATTTATGTCACTTTTAACCTAAAGTGACATAAAAGTGGAAAAGTGACATAAATACCAAACAAAAATTAATACATCAAAGTCTTAAAAGTGACATAAATACTTAAAAGTGACATAAATAACATTTTATTTATGTCACTTTTAATCTAAAGTGACATAAAAGTAGAAAAGTGACATAAATACCAAACAAAATTATTACATAAAAGCCTTAAAAGTGACATAAATGCTGTAAAAGTGACATAAATACCACCCTGTAAAAACAATATATACCACCCTGTACATATATACAATACCATACATGCACCCTGTACAAAATTAAATCCAACTCAATCTTTCAACTACTAAATTTCATAGATTCATCTCAATATCAACCAATTAATTGGGATGAACAAAAAAAATATACAATCGATCTGAGTCAAGTGCAAATCTAATAACATATACATATTACATATTCATCAAAAAGTACTAACAAACCTATTAAAGCAACAAAAAAGACATAGCCCAACAAAAAGAGTGGTTTGTTTGTTAGAACCTTCCATCAAAATGTGAAACTTTGTACCTACAAAGAAGATAAAGATTTCATTAATTAGTTGTATATAATTAAAATAATAAAAGAGTAAAACTATGTTTGGGGGTTTCGAGAGACCACAATGTGTTCGGGGACTTGGAATGACGAAAGAGTCATTTTTTCGTATTTTTTGTGAACCGTGAATACGTTATACGCGCATTCCATTAGTTCCCAAAAGTTTATTTAGGCATGCTTAAGGTGCGTGTAAGGTTTTGTGGCATTTGGTTAAGCGGTTTATCGATTCACTACTCAAAACGCCCAAAACTACGTTTTTCAAGCCTAAGTGACTAAAGAGTCATTTTTTCGCATTTTTTGTGACTGTAAATCCGTTGATTCCCGCAAGTTTATTTAGGCATGTTCGAGGTGTGTAAGGCTTCGTGGTGTATGGTTAAGGTGTTTACCGATTCGCTACTCAAAACCCCCAAAACTACGTTTTTTCAAGCCAAAATAACTAAAAGAGTCATTTTTTCGCATTTTTTGTGAACCGTGAATCTGTTATGCATTCCGTTAGTTCCCGCAAGTTTATTTAGTCATGTTTGAGATTTGTGCAAGGTTTCGTGTTGTTTGGTTAAGCGGTTTACCGATTCGCTACTCAAACCCCCCAAAACAACATTTTTTCAAGCCTAAGTGACTAAAAGAGTCATTTTTTCGAATTTTATGTGAACCGTGAATCCGTTATGCATTACGTTAGTTCCCACAAGTTTATTTAGGTATGTTTGAGGTACGTGTAAGGTTTCGTGCCGTTTGGTTAAGCGGTTTACCGATTCACTACTCAAAACCCCAAAAACAAACTTTTTTCAAGCCTTAGTGACTAAAGAGTCATTTTTTTGCATTTTTTGTAAAGCGTGAATCCGTTAGTTCCCACAATTTTATTTAGGTATGTTTGAGGTGCGTGCAAGGTTTTGTGGTGTTTGGTTAAGCGGTTTACCGATTCGCTACTCAAAACCCCCAAAACTACATTTTTTCAAGCCTAAGTGACTAAAGAGTCATTTTTTCACATTTTTTGTAAAGCGTGAATCCGTTATGCATTCCGTTAGTTCCCGTAAGTTTAATTAGGCATGTTTGAGGTGTGTGTAAGGTTTCGTGGTGTTTGGTTAAGCGGTTTACCGATTCGCTACTCAAAACCCAAAACTACGTTTTTTAAAGCCTAAGTAACTAAAAGAGTCATTTTTTTGCATTTTTTGTAAAGCGTGAATCCGTTATGCATTCCGTTAGTTCCCACAAGTTTATTTAGGCATGTTTGAATTGTGTGTAAGGTTTCGTGGTATTTGGTTAAGCGGTTTACAGATTCGCTACTCAAAACCCCCAAAACTACGTTTTTTCAAGCCAAAGTAATTAAAAGAGTCATTTTTTCGCATTTTTTGTAAATCGTGAATTCGTTATGCATTCCGTTAGTTCCCGTAAGTTTATTTAGGCATGTTTGAGGAGTGTGTAAGGTTTCTTGGCGTTTGGTTAAGCGGTTTACCGATTCGCTACTCAAAACCCCAAAAACTAACTTTTTTTCAAGCCTAAGTGACTAAAGAGTCATTTTTTTGCATTTTTTTGTAAAGCATGACTCTGTTATGCATTCAATTAGTTCCCACAAGTTTATTTAGGCATGTTTGAGGTGCGTGTAATGTTTCGTTGCGTTTGGTTAAGCGGTTTACCGATTCGCTACCCAAAAGCACCAAAACTACGTTTTTTCAAGCCTAAGTGACTAAAGAGTCATTTTTTTGCATCTTTTGTGAACCGTGAATCCGTTATGCATTCTGTTAGTTCTCACAAGTCTATTTAGGCATGTTTGAGGTGTGTGTAAGATTTCGTGGTGTTTGGTTAAGCGGTTTACCGATTCGCTACTCAAAACCCCCAAAACTACATTTTTTCAAGCCTAAGTGACTAAAAGAGACATTTTTTTTGCATTTTTTGTAAAACGTGAATCCTTTATACATTCCGTTAGTTCCCACAATTTTATTTAGGCATGTTTGAGGTGCGTGTAATGTTTCGTGGCGTTTGGTTAAGCGGTTTACCGATTCGCTACTCAAAAGCCCCAAAACTACGTTTTTTTCAAGCCTAAGTGACTAAATAGTCATTTTTTCACATTTTTTGTGAATCGTGAATCCGTTATGCATTCTGTTAGTTCCCACAAGTTTATTAAGGCATGTTTGAGGTGCGTGTAAGGTTTTGTGGTGTTTGGTTAAGCGGTTTACCGATTCGCTACTCAAAACCCCTAAAACTACGTTTTTTCAAGCCTAATTGACTAAAAGAGTCATTTTTTCGCATATTTTGTAAACCGTAAATATGTTATGCATTCCATTAGTTCCCAAAAGTTTATTTAGGCATTTTTGAGGTGCATGTAAGGTTTCGTAGTGTTTGGTTATGCGGTTTATCGATTTGCTACTCAAAACCCCCAAAACTACGTTTTTTCAAGCCTAATTGACAAAAGAGTCATTTTTTTGCATTTTTTGTAAAGCGTGAAACCGTTATGCATTCCGTTAGTTCCCACATGTTTATTTAGGCATGTTTGAGGTGTGTGTAAATTTTCGTGGTGTTTGGTTAAGCGGTTTGCCGATTCGCTACTCAAAACCCCTAAAACTACGTTTTTTCAAGCCTAAGTGACTAAAAGAGTCATTTTTTCGCATTTTTTGTAAACTGTGAATCTGTTATGCATTCTGTTAGTTCCTAAAAGTTTATTTAGGCATGTTTGAGGTATGTGTAAGGTTTCGTGGTGTTTGGTTATGCGGTTTATCGATTCACTACTCAAAAGCCTCAAAACTACGTTTTTTCAAGCCTAAGTGACTAAAGTGTCATTTTTTTGCATTTTTTGTAAAGCTTGAATCCATTATGCATTCCGTTAGTTTCCACAAGTTTATTTAGGCATGTTTGAGGTGCATGTAAGGTTTCGTGGTGTTTGGTTAATCGGTTTACCGATTCGCTACTCAAAAGCCCCAAAACTACGTTTTAAAGCCTGAGTGACTAAAGAGTAATTTTTTCAAATTTTTTGTGAACCGTGAATCCGTTATGCATTCCGTTAGATCCCGCAAGTTTATTTAGGCATATTTGAGGTGCGTGAAAGGTTTCGTGGTGTTTGGTTAAGTGGTTTACCGATTCGCTACTCAAAACCCCTAAAACTACGTTTTCTCAAGCGTAAGTGACTAAAAGAGTCATTTTTTCGCATTTTTTGTACACCGTGAATCCGTTATGCATTCCGTTAGTTCTCGGAAGTTAATTTAGGCATGTTTGAGGTTTGTGTAAAGTTTCGTTGTGTTTGGTTAAGCGGTTTACCGATTCGCTACTCAAAACCCCCAAAACTACATTTTTTCAAGCCTAAGTGACTAAAGAGTCATTTTTTTGCATTTTTTGTGAATCGTGAATCCGTTATGCATTATGTTAGTTATCACAAGTTTATTTAGGCATGTTTGAGGTGCGTGTGAGGTTTCGTAGCTTTTGGTTAAGCGGTTTACCGATTCGCTACTCAAAAGTCCCAAAACTACATTTTTTCACGCCTAAGTGACTAAAAGATTCATTTTTTTTGCATTTTTTGTAAAGCGTGAATCCGTTATGCATTCCGTTAGTTTCAATAAGTTTATTTAGGCATGTTTGAGGTGTGTGTAATGTTTTGTGGTGTTTGGTTAAGCGGTTTACCGATTCGCTACTCAAAACCCCCAAAACTACGTTTTTTCAAGCCTAACTGACTAAAAGAGTCATTTTTTTGCATTTTTGGTACAGCGTGAATCCGTTATGCATTCTGTTAATTCCCACAAGTTTATTTAGGCATGTTTGAGGTGCGTGTAATTTTTCGTGGCATTTGGTTAAGCGGTTTACCGAATCGCTACTCAAAAGCCCCAAAACTACGTTTTTTCACGCCTAAGTGACTAAAAGAGTCATTTTTTTGCATTTTTTGTAAAGCGTGAGTCCGTTATGCATTCCGTTAGTTCCCACAAGTTTATTTAGGAAGGTTTGAGGTGCGTGCATGGTTTCGTGGTGTTTTTCTAAGCGGTTTACCGATTGGCTACTCAAAATCACCAAAACTACGTTTTTTCAAGCCTAAGTGACTAAAGAGTCATTTTTTCACATTTTTTGTAAAGCGTGAATCCGTTATGCATTCCGTTAGTTTTAGTAAGTTTATTTAGGCATGTTTGAGGTGTGTGTAATGTTTTGTGGTGTTTGGTTAAGCGGTTTTACCGATTCGCTACTCAAAACCCCCAAAACTACGTTTTTTCAAGCCTAACTGACTAAAAGAGTCATTTTTTTGCATTTTTTGTACAGCGTGAATCAGTTATACATTCTGTTAGTTCCCACAAGTTTATTTAGGCATGTTAGAGGTGCGTGTAATTTTTCGTGGCATTTGGTTAAGCGGTTTACCGATTCGCTACTCAAAAGCCCCTAAACTCAAGCCTAAGTGACTAATGAGTCATTTTTTTGCATTTTTTTGTAAAGCGTGACTCCGTTATGCATTCAATTAGTTCCCACAAGTTTATTTAGGCATGTTTGAGGTGCGTGTAATGTTTCGTTGCGTTTGGTTAAGCTGTTTACCGATTCGCTACTCAAAAGCACCAAAACTACGTTTTTTCAAGCCTAAGTGACTAAAGAGCCATTTTTTTGCATTTTTTGTGAACCGTGAATCCGTTATGCATTGCGTTAGTTCTCACAAGTTTATTTAGGTATGTTTGAGGTACGTGTAAGGTTTCGTGCCGTTTGGTTAAGCGGTTTACCGATTCACTACTCAAAACCCCAAAAACAAACTTTTTTCAAGCCTTAGTGACTAAAGAGTCATTTTTTTGCATTTTTTGTAAAGCGTGAATCCGTTAGTTCCCACAATTTTATTTAGGTATGTTTGAGGTGCGTGCAAGGTTTTGTGGTGTTTGGTTAAGCGGTTTACCGATTCGCTACTCAAAACCCCCAAAACTACATTTTTTCAAGCCTAAGTGACTAAAGAGTCATTTTTTCACATTTTTTGTAAAGCGTGAATCCGTTATGCATTCCGTTAGTTCCCGTAAGTTTAATTAGGCATGTTTGAGGTGTGTGTAAGGTTTCGTGGTGTTTGGTTAAGTGGTTTACCGATTCGCTACTCAAAACCCAAAACTACGTTTTTTAAAGCCTAAGTAACTAAAAGAGTCATTTTTTTGCATTTTTTGTAAAGCGTGAATCCGTTATGCATTCCGTTAGTTCCCACAAGTTTATTTAGGCATGTTTGAATTGTGTGTAAGGTTTCGTGGTATTTGGTTAAGCGGTTTACAGATTCGCTACTCAAAACCCCCAAAACTACGTTTTTTCAAGCCAAAGTAATTAAAAGAGTCATTTTTTCGCATTTTTTGTAAATCGTGAATTCGTTATGCATTCCGTTAGTTCCCGTAAGTTTAGTTAGGCATGTTTGAGGAGCGTGTAAGGTTTCTTGGCGTTTGGTTAAGCGGTTTACCGATTCGCTACTCAAAACCCCAAAAACTAACTTTTTTTCAAGCCTAAGTGACTAAAGAGTCATTTTTTTGCATTTTTTTGTAAAGCATGACTCTGTTATGCATTCAATTAGTTCCCACAAGTTTATTTAGGCATGTTTGAGGTGCGTGTAATGTTTCATTGCGTTTGGTTAAGCGGTTTACCGATTCGCTACCCAAAAGCACCAAAACTACGTTTTTTCAAGCCTAAGTGACTAAAGAGTCATTTTTTTGCATCTTTTGTGAACCGTGAATCCGTTATGCATTCTGTTAGTTCTCACAAGTCTATTTAGGCATGTTTGAGGTGTGTGTAAGATTTCGTGGTGTTTGGTTAAGCGGTTTACCGATTCGCTACTCAAAACCCCTAAAACTACATTTTTTCAAGCCTAAGTGACTAAAAGAGACATTTTTTTTGCATTTTTTGTAAAACGTGAATCCGTTATACATTCCGTTAGTTCCCACAATTTTATTTAGGCATGTTTGAGGTGCGTGTAATGTTTCGTGGCGTTTGGTTAAGCGGTTTACCGATTCGCTACTCAAAAGCCCCAAAACTACGTTTTTTTCAAGCCTAAGTGACTAAATAGTCATTTTTTCACATTTTTTGTGAATCGTGAATCCGTTATGCATTCTGTTAGTTCCCACAAGTTTATTAAGGCATGTTTGAGGTGCGTGTAAGGTTTTGTGGTGTTTGGTTAAGCGGTTTACCGATTCGCTACTCAAAACCCCTAAAACTACGTTTTTTCAAGCCTAATTGACTAAAAGAGTCATTTTTTCGCATATTTTGTAAACCGTAAATATGTTATGCATTCCATTAGTTCCCAAAAGTTTATTTAGGCATTTTTGAGGTGCATGTAAGGTTTCGTAGTGTTTGGTTATGCGGTTTATCGATTTGCTACTCAAAACCCCCAAAACTACGTTTTTTCAAGCCTAATTGACAAAAGAGTCATTTTTTTGCATTTTTTGTAAAGCGTGAAACCGTTATGCATTCCGTTAG
Organism: Hydrangea macrophylla; assembly: GCA_033977485.1. Taxonomy (NCBI): domain Eukaryota; kingdom Viridiplantae; phylum Streptophyta; class Magnoliopsida; order Cornales; family Hydrangeaceae; genus Hydrangea; species Hydrangea macrophylla. The sequence continues at coordinate 76,324,296 of CM066985.1, read as the reverse complement.
TTCCCACATGTTTATTTAGGCATGTTTGAGGTGTGTGTAAATTTTCGTGGTGTTTGGTTAAGCGGTTTGCCGATTCGCTACTCAAAACCCCTAAAACTACGTTTTTTCAAGCCTAAGTGACTAAAAGAGTCATTTTTTCGCATTTTTTGTAAACTGTGAATCTGTTATGCATTCTGTTAGTTCCTAAAAGTTTATTTAGGCATGTTTGAGGTACGTGTAAGGTTTCGTGGTGTTTGGTTATGCGGTTTATCGATTCACTACTCAAAAGCCTCAAAACTACGTTTTTTCAAGCCTAAGTGACTAAAGTGTCATTTTTTTGCATTTTTTGTAAAGCTTGAATCCATTATGCATTCCGTTAGTTTCCACAAGTTTATTTAGGCATGTTTGAGGTGCATGTAAGGTTTCGTGGTGTTTGGTTAATCGGTTTACCGATTCGCTACTCAAAAGCCCCAAAACTACGTTTTAAAGCCTGAGTGACTAAAGAGTAATTTTTTCAAATTTTTTGTGAACCGTGAATCCGTTATGCATTCCGTTAGATCCCGCAAGTTTATTTAGGCATATTTGAGGTGCGTGAAAGGTTTCGTGGTGTTTGGTTAAGTGGTTTACCGATTCGCTACTCAAAACCCCTAAAACTACGTTTTCTCAAGCGTAAGTGACTAAAAGAGTCATTTTTTCGCATTTTTTGTACACCGTGAATCCGTTATGCATTCTGTTAGTTCTCGGAAGTTAATTTAGGCATGTTTGAGGTTTGTGTAAAGTTTCGTTGTGTTTGGTTAAGCGGTTTACCGATTCGCTACTCAAAACCCCCAAAACTACATTTTTTCAAGCCTAAGTGACTAAAGAGTCATTTTTTTGCATTTATTGTGAATCGTGAATCCGTTATGCATTATGTTAGTTATCACAAGTTTATTTAGGCATGTTTGAGGTGCGTGTGAGGTTTCGTAGCTTTTGGTTAAGCGGTTTACCGATTCGCTACTCAAAAGTCCCAAAACTACATTTTTTCACGCCTAAGTGACTAAAAGATTCATTTTTTTTGCATTTTTTGTAAAGCGTGAATCCGTTATGCATTCCGTTAGTTTCAATAAGTTTATTTAGGCATGTTTGAGGTGTGTGTAATGTTTTGTGGTGTTTGGTTAAGCGGTTTACCGATTCGCTACTCAAAACCCCCAAAACTACGTTTTTTCAAGCCTAACTGACTAAAATAGTCATTTTTTTGCATTTTTGGTACAGCGTGAATCCGTTATGCATTCTGTTAATTCTCACAAGTTTATTTAGGCATGTTTGAGGTGCGTGTAATTTTTCGTGGCATTTGGTTAAGCGGTTTACCGAATCGCTACTCAAAAGCCCCAAAACTACGTTTTTTCACGCCTAAGTGACTAAAAGAGTCATTTTTTTGCATTTTTTGTAAAGCGTGAGTCCGTTATGCATTCCGTTAGTTCCCACAAGTTTATTTAGGAATGTTTGAGGTGCGTGCATGGTTTCGTGGTGTTTGTCTAAGCGGTTTACCGATTGGCTACTCAAAATCACCAAAACTACGTTTTTTCAAGCCTAAGTGACTAAAGAGTCATTTTTTCACATTTTTTGTAAAGCGTGAATCCGTTATGCATTCCGTTAGTTTTAGTAAGTTTATTTAGGCATGTTTGAGGTGTGTGTAATGTTTTGTGGTGTTTGGTTAAGCGGTTTTACCGATTCGCTACTCAAAACCCCCAAAACTACGTTTTTTCAAGCCTAACTGACTAAAAGAGTCATTTTTTTGCATTTTTTGTACAGCGTGAATCAGTTATACATTCTGTTAGTTCCCACAAGTTTATTTAGGCATGTTAGTGGTGCGTGTAATTTTTCGTGGCATTTGGTTAAGCGGTTTACCGATTCGCTACTCAAAAGCCCCTAAACTACGTTTTTTCAAGCCTAAGTGACTAATGAGTCATTTTTTTGCATTTTTTTGTAAAGCGTGACTCCGTTATGCATTCAATTAGTTCCCACAAGTTTATTTAGGCATGTTTGAGGTGCGTGTAATGTTTCGTTGCGTTTGGTTAAGCTGTTTACCGATTCGCTACTCAAAAGCACCAAAACTACGTTTTTTCAAGCCTAAGTGACTAAAGAGCCATTTTTTTGCATTTTTTGTGAACCGTGAATCCGTTATGCATTGCGTTAGTTCTCACAAGTTTATTTAGGTATGTTTGAGGTACGTGTAAGGTTTCGTGCCGTTTGGTTAAGCGGTTTACCGATTCACTACTCAAAACCCCAAAAACAAACTTTTTTCAAGCCTTAGTGACTAAAGAGTCATTTTTTTGCATTTTTTGTAAAGCGTGAATCCGTTAGTTCCCACAATTTTATTTAGGTATGTTTGAGGTGCGTGCAAGGTTTTGTGGTGTTTGGTTAAGCGGTTTACCGATTCGCTACTCAAAACCCCCAAAACTACATTTTTTCAAGCCTAAGTGACTAAAGAGTCATTTTTTCACATTTTTTGTAAAGCGTGAATCCGTTATGCATTCCGTTAGTTCCCGTAAGTTTAATTAGGCATGTTTGAGGTGTGTGTAAGGTTTCGTGGTGTTTGGTTAAGTGGTTTACCGATTCGCTACTCAAAACCCAAAACTACGTTTTTTAAAGCCTAAGTAACTAAAAGAGTCATTTTTTTGCATTTTTTGTAAAGCGTGAATCCGTTATGCATTCCGTTAGTTCCCACAAGTTTATTTAGGCATGTTTGAATTGTGTGTAAGGTTTCGTGGTATTTGGTTAAGCGGTTTACAGATTCGCTACTCAAAACCCCCAAAACTACGTTTTTTCAAGCCAAAGTAATTAAAAGAGTCATTTTTTCGCATTTTTTGTAAATCGTGAATTCGTTATGCATTCCGTTAGTTCCCGTAAGTTTATTTAGGCATGTTTGAGGAGCGTGTAAGGTTTCTTGGCGTTTGGTTAAGCGGTTTACCGATTCGCTACTCAAAACCCCAAAAACTAACTTTTTTTCAAGCCTAAGTGACTAAAGAGTCATTTTTTTGCATTTTTTTGTAAAGCATGACTCTGTTATGCATTCAATTAGTTCCCACAAGTTTATTTAGGCATGTTTGAGGTGCGTGTAATGTTTCGTTGCGTTTGGTTAAGCGGTTTACCGATTCGCTACCCAAAAGCACCAAAACTACGTTTTTTCAAGCCTAAGTGACTAAAGAGTCATTTTTTTGCATCTTTTGTGAACCGTGAATCCGTTATGCATTCTGTTAGTTCTCACAAGTCTATTTAGGCATGTTTGAGGTGTGTGTAAGATTTCGTGGTGTTTGGTTAAGCGGTTTACCGATTCGCTACTCAAAACCCCCAAAACTACATTTTTTCAAGCCTAAGTGACTAAAAGAGACATTTTTTTTGCATTTTTTGTAAAACGTGAATCCTTTATACATTCCGTTAGTTCCCACAATTTTATTTAGGCATGTTTGAGGTGCGTGTAATGTTTCGTGGCGTTTGGTTAAGCGGTTTACCGATTCGCTACTCAAAAGCCCCAAAACTACGTTTTTTTCAAGCCTAAGTGACTAAATAGTCATTTTTTCACATTTTTTGTGAATCGTGAATCCGTTATGCATTCTGTTAGTTATCACAAGTTTATTTAGGCATGTTTGAGGTGCGTGTGAGGTTTCGTAGCTTTTGGTTAAGCGGTTTACCGATTCGCTACTCAAAAGTCCCAAAACTACATTTTTTCACGCCTAAGTGACTAAAAGATTCCTTTTTTTTGCATTTTTTGTAAAGCGTGAATCCGTTATGCATTCCGTTAGTTTCAATAAGTTTATTTAGGCATGTTTGAGGTGTGTGTAATGTTTTGTGGTGTTTGGTTAAGCGGTTTACCGATTCGCTACTCAAAACCCCCAAAACTACGTTTTTTCAAGCCTAACTGACTAAAAGAGTCATTTTTTTGCATTTTTTGTACAGCGTGAATCTGTTATGCATTCTGTTAATTCCCACAAGTTTATTTAGGCATGTTTGAGGTGCGTGTAATTTTTCGTGGCATTTGGTTAAGCGGTTTACCGAATTGCTACTCAAAAGCCCCAAAACTACGTTTTTTCACGCCTAAGTGACTAAAAGAGTCATTTTTTTGCATTTTTTGTAAAGCGTGAGTCCGTTATGCATTCCGTTAGTTCCCACAAGTTTATTTAGGAATGTTTGAGGTGCGTGCATGGTTTCGTGGTGTTTGCCTAAGCGGTTTACCGATTGGCTACTCAAAATCACCAAAACTACGTTTTTTCAAGCCTAAGTGACTAAAGAGTCATTTTTTCACATTTTTTGTAAAGCGTGAATCCGTTATGCATTCCGTTAGTTTTAGTAAGTTTATTTAGGCATGTTTGAGGTGTGTGTAATGTTTTGTGGTGTTTGATTAAGCGGTTTTACCGATTCGCTACTCAAAACCCCCAAAACTACGTTTTTTCAAGCCTAACTGACTAAAAGAGTCATTTTTTTGCATTTTTTGTACAGCGTGAATCAGTTATACATTCTGTTAGTTCCCACAAGTTTATTTAGGCATGTTAGAGGTGCGTGTAATTTTTCGTGGCATTTGGTTAAGCGGTTTACCGATTCGCTACTCAAAAGCCCCTAAACTACGTTTTTTCAAGCCTAAGTGACTAATGAGTCATTTTTTTGCATTTTTTTGTAAAGCGTGACTCCGTTATGCATTCAATTAGTTCCCACAAGTTTATTTAGGCATGTTTGAGGTGCGTGTAATGTTTCGTTGCGTTTGGTTAAGCTGTTTACCGATTCGCTACTCAAAAGCACCAAAACTACGTTTTTTCAAGCCTAAGTGACTAAAGAGCCATTTTTTCGCATTTTTTGTGAACCGTGAATCCGTTATGCATTGCGTTAGTTCTCACAAGTTTATTTAGGTATGTTTGAGGTACGTGTAAGGTTTCGTGCCGTTTGGTTAAGCGGTTTACCGATTCACTACTCAAAACCCCAAAAACAAACTTTTTTCAAGCCTTAGTGACTAAAGAGTCATTTTTTTGCATTTTTTGTAAAGCGTGAATCCGTTAGTTCCCACAATTTTATTTAGGTATGTTTGAGGTGCGTGCAAGGTTTTGTGGTGTTTGGTTAAGCGGTTTACCGATTTGCTACTCAAAACCCCCAAAACTACATTTTTTCAAGCCTAAGTGACTAAAGAGTCATTTTTTCACATTTTTTGTAAAGCGTGAATCCGTTATGCATTCCGTTAGTTCCCGTAAGTTTAATTAAGCATGTTTGAGGTGTGTGTAAGGTTTCGTGGTGTTTGGTTAAGTGGTTTACCGATTCGCTACTCAAAACCCAAAACTACGTTTTTTAAAGCCTAAGTAACTAAAAGAGTCATTTTTTTGCATTTTTTGTAAAGCGTGAATCCGTTATGCATTCCGTTAGTTCCCACAAGTTTATTTAGGCATGTTTGAATTGTGTGTAAGGTTTCGTGGTATTTGGTTAAGCGGTTTACAGATTCGCTACTCAAAACCCCCAAAACTACGTTTTTTCAAGCCAAAGTAATTAAAAGAGTCATTTTTTCGCATTTTTTGTAAATCGTGAATTCGTTATGCATTCCGTTAGTTCCCGTAAGTTTATTTAGGCATGTTTGAGGAGCGTGTAAGGTTTCTTGGCGTTTGGTTAAGCGGTTTACCGATTCGCTACTCAAAACCCCAAAAACTAACTTTTTTTCAAGCCTAAGTGACTAAAGAGTCATTTTTTTGCATTTTTTTGTAAAGCATGACTCTGTTATGCATTCAATTAGTTCCCACAAGTTTATTTAGGCATGTTTGAGGTGCGTGTAATGTTTCGTTGCGTTTGGTTAAGCGGTTTACCGATTCGCTACCCAAAAGCACCAAAACTACGTTTTTTCAAGCCTAAGTGACTAAAGAGTCATTTTTTTGCATCTTTTGTGAACCGTGAATCCGTTATGCATTCTGTTAGTTCTCACAAGTCTATTTAGGCATGTTTGAGGTGTGTGTAAGATTTCGTAGTGTTTGGTTAAGCGGTTTACCGATTCGCTACTCAAAACCCCCAAAACTACATTTTTTCAAGCCTAAGTGACTAAAAGAGACATTTTTTTTGCATTTTTTGTAAAACGTGAATCCGTTATACATTCCGTTAGTTCCCACAATTTTATTTAGGCATGTTTGAGGTGCGTGTAATGTTTCGTGGCGTTTGGTTAAGCGGTTTACCGATTCGCTACTCAAAAGCCCCAAAACTACGTTTTTTTCAAGCCTAAGTGACTAAATAGTCATTTTTTCACATTTTTTGTGAATCGTGAATCCGTTATGCATTCTGTTAGTTCCCACAAGTTTATTATGGCATGTTTGAGGTGCGTGTAAGGTTTTGTGGTGTTTGGTTAAGCGGTTTACCGATTCGCTACTCAAAACCCCTAAAACTACGTTTTTTCAAGCCTAATTGACTAAAAGAGTCATTTTTTCGCATATTTTGTAAACCGTAAATATGTTATGCATTCCATTAGTTCCCAAAAGTTTATTTAGGCATTTTTGAGGTGCATGTAAGGTTTCGTAGTGTTTGGTTATGCGGTTTATCGATTTGCTACTCAAAACCCCCAAAACTACGTTTTTTCAAGCCTAATTGACAAAAGAGTCATTTTTTTGCATTTTTTGTAAAGCGTGAAACCGTTATGCATTCCGTTAGTTCCCACATGTTTAATTAGGCATGTTTGAGGTGTGTGTAAATTTTCGTGGTGTTTGGTTAAGCGGTTTGCCGATTCGCTACTCAAAACCCCTAAAACTACGTTTTTTCAAGCCTAAGTGACTAAAAGAGTCATTTTTTCGCATTTTTTGTAAACTGTGAATCTGTTATGCATTCTGTTAGTTCCTAAAAGTTTATTTAGGCATGTTTGAGGTACGTGTAAGGTTTCGTGGTGTTTGGTTATGCGGTTTATCGATTCACTACTCAAAAGCCTCAAAACTACGTTTTTTCAAGCCTAAGTGACTAAAGTGTCATTTTTTTGCATTTTTTGTAAAGCTTGAATCCATTATGCATTCCGTTAGTTTGCACAAGTTTATTTAGGCATGTTTGAGGTGCATGTAAGGTTTCGTGGTGTTTGGTTAATCGGTTTACCGATTCGCTACTCAAAAGCCCCAAAACTACGTTTTAAAGCCTGAGTGACTAAAGAGTAATTTTTTCAAATTTTTTGTGAACCGTGAATCCGTTATGCATTCCGTTAGATCCCGCAAGTTTATTTAGGCATATTTGAGGTGCGTGAAAGGTTTCGTGGTGTTTGGTTAAGTGGTTTACCGATTCGCTACTCAAAACCCCTAAAACTACGTTTTCTCAAGCGTAAGTGACTAAAAGAGTCATTTTTTCGCATTTTTTGTACACCGTGAATCCGTTATGCATTCCGTTAGTTCTCGGAAGTTAATTTAGGCATGTTTGAGGTTTGTGTAAAGTTTCGTTGTGTTTGGTTAAGCGGTTTACCGATTCGCTACTCAAAACCCCCAAAACTACATTTTTTCAAGCCTAAGTGACTAAAGAGTAATTTTTTTGCATTTTTTGTGAATCGTGAATCCGTTATGCATTATGTTAGTTATCACAAGTTTATTTAGGCATGTTTGAGGTGCGTGTGAGGTTTCGTAGCTTTTGGTTAAGCGGTTTACCGATTCGCTACTCAAAAGTCCCAAAACTACATTTTTTCACGCCTAAGTGACTAAAAGATTCATTTTTTTTGCATTTTTTGTAAAGCGTGAATCCGTTATGCATTCCGTTAGTTTCAATAAGTTTATTTAGGCATGTTTGAGGTGTGTGTAATGTTTTGTGGTGTTTGGTTAAGCGGTTTACCGATTCGCTACTCAAAACCCCCAAAACTACGTTTTTTCAAGCCTAACTGACTAAAAGAGTCATTTTTTTGCATTTTTTGTACAGCGTGAATCCGTTATGCATTCTGTTAATTCCCACAAGTTTATTTAGGCATGTTTGAGGTGCGTGTCATTTTTCATGGCATTTGGTTAAGCGGTTTACCGAATCGCTACTCAAAAGCCCCAAAACTACGTTTTTTCACGCCTAAGTGACTAAAAGAGTCATTTTTTTGCATTTTTTTGTAAAGCGTGAGTCCGTTATGCATTCCGTTAGTTCCCACAAGTTTATTTAGGAATGTTTGAGGTGCGTGCATGGTTTCGTGGTGTTTGTCTAAGCGGTTTACCGATTGGCTACTCAAAATCACCAAAACTACGTTTTTTCAAGCCTAAGTGACTAAAGAGTCATTTTTTCACATTTTTTGTAAAGCGTGAATCCGTTATGCATTCCGTTAGTTTTAGTAAGTTTATTTAGGCATGTTTGAGGTGTGTGTAATGTTTTGTGGTGTTTGGTTAAGCGGTTTTACCGATTCGCTACTCAAAACCCCCAAAACTACATTTTTTAAAGCCTAACTGACTAAAAGAGTCATTTTTTTGCATTTTTTGTACAGCGTGAATCAGTTATACATTCTGTTAGTTCCCACAAGTTTATTTAGGCATGTTAGAGGTGCGTGTAATTTTTCGTGGCATTTGGTTAAGCGGTTTACCGATTCGCTACTCAAAAGCCCCTAAACTCAAGCCTAAGTGACTAATGAGTCATTTTTTTGCATTTTTTTGTAAAGCGTGACTCCGTTATGCATTCAATTAGTTCCCACAAGTTTATTTAGGCATGTTTGAGGTGCGTGTAATGTTTCGTTGCCTTTGGTTAAGCTGTTTACCGATTCGCTACTCAAAAGCACCAAAACTACGTTTTTTCAAGCCTAAGTGACTAAAGAGCCATTTTTTCGCATTTTTTGTGAACCGTGAATCCGTTATGCATTGCGTTAGTTCTCACAAGTTTATTTAGGCATGTTTGAGGTGTGTGTAATGTTTCGTGGTGTTTGGTTAAGCGGTTTACCGATTCGCTACTCAAAACCCCCAAAACTACATTTTTTCAAGCCTAAGTGACTAAAAGAAACATTTTTTTGCATTTTTTGTAAAACGTAAATCCGTTATACATTCTGTTAGTTCCCACAAGTTTATTTAGGCATTTTTGAGGTACGTGTAATGTTTCATGGCGTTTGGTTAAGCGGTTTACCGATTCGCTACTCAGAAGCCCCAAAACTACGTTTTTTCAAGCCTAAGTGACTAAATAGTCATTTTTTTCACATTTTTTGTGAACCGTGAATCCGTTATGCATTCTGTTAGTTCCCACAAGTTTATTAAGACATGTTTGAGGTGCGTGTAAGGTTTTGTGGTGTTTGGTTAAGCGGTTTACCGATTCGCTACTCAAAACCCCTAATACTACGTTTTTTCAAGCCTAAGTGACTAAAAGAGTCATTTTTTTGCATATTTTGTAAACCGTGAATCCGTTATGCATTCCGTTAGTTCCCGAAAGTTTATTTAGGCATGTTTGAGGTGCATGTAAGGTTTCATAGTGTTTGGTTATGCGGTTTATCGATTTGTTACTCAAAACCCCCAAAACTACATTTTTTCAAGCCTAAGTGACTAAAGAGTCATTTTTTTGCATTTTTTGTAAAGTGTGAAACCGTTATGCATTCCGTTAGTTCCCACATGTTTATTTAGGCATGTTTGAGGTGCATGTAAAGTTTCGTGGTGTTTGGTTAAGCAGTTTGCCGATTCGCTACTCAAATCCCCTAAAACTACGTTTTTCAAGCCTAAGTGACTAAAAGAGTCGTTTTTTCGCATTTTTTGTAAACCGTGAATCCGTTATGTATTCCGTTAGTTCCTAAAAGTTTATTTAGGCATGTTTGAGGTGCGTGTAAGGTTTTGTGGTGTTTGGTTATGCGGTTTATAGATTCGCTGCTCAAAAGCCTCAAAACTACATTTTTTCAAGCCTAAGTGACTAAAGTGTCATTTTTTTGCATTTTTTTTAAATCTTGAATCCATTATGCATTCCGTTAGTTTCCACAAGTTTATTTAGGCATGTTTGAGGTGCATGTAAGGTTTCGTGGTGTTTGGTTAAGCGGTTTACCGATTCGCTACTCAAAAGCCCCAAAACTACGTTTTAATGCCTGAGTGACTAAAGAGTAATTTTTTCACATTTTTTGTGAACCGTGAATCCGATATGCATTCTGTTAGATCCCGCAAGTTTATTTAGGCATGTTTGAGGTGCGTGAAAGGTTTCGTGGTGTTTGGTCAAGCGGTCTACCGATTCGCTACTCAAAAGCCCCAAAACTACATTTTTTCACGCCTAAGTGACTAAAAGAGTCATTTTTTCGCATTTTTTGAAAAGCGTAAATCCGTTATGCATTCCGTTAGTTTCAGTAAGTTTATTTAGGCATGTTTGAGGTGTGTGTAATGTTTTGTGGTGTTTGGTTAAGCGGTTTACCGATTCGCTACTCAAAACCCCCAAAACTACGTTTTTTCAAGCCTAACTGACTAAAAGAGTCATTTTTTTGCATTTTTTGTACAGCGTGAATCCGTTATGCATTCTGTTAGTTCCCACAAGTTTATTTAGGCATGTTTGAGGTGCGTGTAATTTTTCGTGGCATTTGGTTAAGCGGTTTACCGATTCTCTACTCAAAAGCCCCTAAACTATGTTTTTTCAAGCCTAAGTGACTAAAGTGTCATTTTTTCGCATTTTTTGTAAAGCGTGAATCCGTTATGCATTCCGTTAGTTTCAGTAAGTTTATCTAGGCATGTTTGAGGTGTTTATAATTTTTCGTGGTGTTTGGTTAAGCGGTTTACCGATTCGCTACTCAAAACCCCCAAAACTACGTTTTTTCAAGCCTAACTGACTAAAAGAGTCATTTTTTTGCATTTTTTGTATAGCGTGAATCCGTTATGCATTCGGTTAGTTCCCACAAGATTATTTAGGCATGTTTGAGGTGCGTGTAATGTTTCGTGGCATTTGGTTAAGCGGTTTACCAATTCGCTACTCAAAAGCCCCAAAACTTTGTTTTTTCAAGCCTAAGTGACTAAAGTGTCATTTTTTCGCATTTTTTGTGAACCGTGAATCCGTTATGCATTCCGTTAGTTCCCGCAAGTTTATTTAGGCATGTTTGAGGTACGTGTAAGGTTTCGTGGTGTTTGGTTAAGCGATTTACCGATTCGCTACTCAAAACCCCTAAAACAACGTTTTTTCAAGCCTAAGTGACTAAAAGAGTCATTTTTTTGCATTATTTGTGAACCGTGAATCCGTTATTCATTTTGTTAGTTCCCGCAAGTTTATTTTGGCATGTTTGAGGTGTGTGTAAGGTTTCGTGGTGTTTGGTTATGCATATGCGTTCCGTTAGTTCCCACAATTTTATTTAAGCATGTTTGAGGTGCATGTAAGGTTTCGTGGTGTTTGGTTAAGTGGTTTACCGTTTCGCTACTCAAAAGCCCCAAAACTACGTTTTCTCAAGCCTAAGTAACTAAAGAGTCATTTTTTCGCAATTTTTGTGAACCGTGAATCCGTTATGCATTCCGTTAGTTCCCGCAAGTTTATTTAGGCATGTTTGAGGAGTGTGTAAGGTTTCGTGGTGTTTGGTTAAGCGGTTTACCGATTCGCTATTCAAAACCCCCAAAACTACATTTTTTAAAGCCTATGTGACTAAAAGAGTCATTTTTTCGCAGTTTTTGTAAACCGTGAATCCGTTATGCATTCCGTTAGTTCCCGCAAGTTTATTTAAGCATGTTTGAGGTGCGTGTAAGGTTTCGTGGTGTTTGGTTAAGCGGATTACCGATTCACTACTCAAAACCCGAAAACTAACTTTTTTTCAATCCTAAGTGACTAAAGATTCATTTTTTGGCATTTTTTGTAAACCGTGAATCCGTTATGCATTCCGTTAGTTCCCGCAAGTTTATTTAGGCATGTTTGAGGTGCGTGTAAGGTTTTGTGGTTTTTGGTTAAGCGGATTACCGATTCACTACTCAAAACCCCAAAAACAAACTTTTTTTCAAGCCTAAGTGACTAAAGAGTCATTTTTTTGCATTTTTTGTAAAGCGTGAATCCGTGATGCATTCCGTTAGTTCCCACAAGTTTATTTAGGCATGTTTGAGGTGCGTGTAATGTTTCGTTGTGTTTGGTTAAGAGGTTTACCGATTCGCTACTCAAAACCCCCAAAACTACGTTTTTTCAAGCATAAGTGACTAAAGAGTCATTTTTTCGCATTTTTTGTGAACCGTGAATACGTTATGCATTCTGTTAGTTCATGCAAGTTTATTTAGGTATGTTTTAGGTGTGTGTAAGGTTTCGTGTTGTTTGGTTAAGCGGTGTACCGATTCACTACTCAAAACCCCCGAAACTACATTTTTTCAAGCCTAAGTTACTAAAAGAGTCATTTTTTTGCATTTTTTGTAAAGCGTGAATCCGTTATGCATTTCGTTAGTTCCCAAAAGTTTATTTAGGCATGGTTGAGGTGCGTGTAATATTTCGTGGCATTTGGTTAAGCGGTTTACCGATTCGCTACTCAAAAGCCCCAAAACTACGTTTTTTCAAGCCTAAGTGACTAAAGATTCATTTTTTCGCATTTTTTGTGAACCGTGAATCCGTTATGCATTCCGTTAGTTCCCACAGGTTTATTTAGGCATGTTTGAGGTGCGTGTAAGGTTTTGTGGTGTTTGGTTAAGCGGTTTACCGATTCGCTAGTCAAAACCCCTAAAACTACGTTTTTTCAAGCCTAAGTGACTAAAAGAGTCATTTTTTCGCATTTTTTTTAAACCAAGAATCCGTTATGCATTCCGTTAGTTCCCGCAAGTTTATTTAGGCATGTTCGAGATGCGTGTAAGGTTCCGTAGTGTTTGGTTATGCAGTTTATCGATTTGCTACTCAAAACCCCCAAAACTACGTTTTTTTAAGCCTAAGTGACTAAAGAGTCATTTTTTTGCATTTTTTGTAAAGCGTGAAACCGTTATGCATTCCGTTAATTCCCACATGTTTATTTAGGCATGTTTGAGGTGCGTGTAATGTTTCGTGGTGTTTGGTTTAGCGGTTTGCCGATTCGCTACTCAAAACCTCTAAAACTACATTTTTTCAAGCCTAAGTGACTAAAAGAGTCATTTTTTCGCATTTTTTGTAAACAGTGAATCCGTTATGCATTCTGTTAGTTCCTGAAAGTTTATTTTGGCTTGTTTGAGGTGCGTGTAATTTTTCGTGGTGTTTGGTTATGCGGTTTATCGATTCGCTACTCAAAAGCCTCAAAACTACGTTTTTTCAAGTCTAAGTGACTAAAGTGTCATTTTTTCGCATTTTTTGTAAAGCGTGAATCCGTCATGCATTCCGTTAGTTCTCACAAGTTTATTTAGGCATGTTTGAGGTGCATGTAAGTTTTTGTGGTGTTTGGTTAAGCGGTTTACCGATTCGTTACTCAAAAGGCCCAAAACTACGTTTCAAAGCCTGAGTGACTAAAGAGTTAATTTTTCACATTTTTTGTGAACCGTGAATCCGTTATACATTCGGTTAGTTCCCACAAGATTATTTAGGCATGTTTGAGGTGCGTGTAATGTTTCGTGGCATTTGGTTAAGCGGTTTACCAATTCGCTACTCAAAAGCCCCAAAACATTGTTTTTTCAAGCCTAAGTGACTAAAGTGTCATTTTTTCGCATTTTTTGTGAACCGTGAATCCGTTATGCATTCCGTTAGTTCCCGCAACTTTATTTAGGCATGTTTGAGGTACATGTAAGGTTTCGTGGTGTTTGGTTAAGCGATTTACCGATTCGCTACTCAAAACCCCTAAAACAACGTTTTTTCAAGCCTAAGTGACTAAAAGAGTCATTTTTTTGCATTATTTGTAAACCGTGAATCCGTTATTCATTTTTGTTAGTTCCCGCATGTTTATTTAGGCATGTTTGAGGTGCGTGTAAGGTTTTGTGGTTTTTGGTTAAGCGGATTACCGATTCACTACTCAAAACCCCAAAAACAAACTTTTTTTCAAGCCTAAGTGACTAAAGAGTCATTTTTTTGCATTTTTTGTAAAGCGTGAATCCGTGATGCATTCCGTTAGTTCCCACAAGTTTATTTAGGCATGTTTGAGGTGCGTGTAATGTTTCGTGGTGTTTGGTTTAGAGGTTTACCGATTCGCTACTCAAAAGCACCAAAACTACGTTTTTTCAAACATAAGTGACTAAAGAGTCATTTTTTCGCATTTTTTGTGAACCGTGAATACGTTATGCATTCTGTTAGTTCCTGCAAGTTTATTTAGGTATGTTTTAGGTGTGTGTAAGGTTTCGTGTTGTTTGGTTAAGCGGTGTACCGATTCACTACTCAAAACCCCCAAAACTACATTTTTTCAAGCCTAAGTGACTAAATGAGTCATTTTTTTGCATTTTTTGTAAAGCGTGAATCCGTTATGCATTTTGTTATTTCCCAAAAGTTTATTTAGGCAAGTTTGAGGTGCGTGTAATATTTCGTGGCATTTGGTTAAGCGGTTTACCGATTCGCTACTCAAAAGCCCCAAAACTACGTTTTTTCAAGCCTAAGTGACTAAAGATTCATTTTTTCGCATTTTTTGTGAACCGTGAATCCGTTATGCATTCCGTTAGTTCCCACAGGTTTATTTAGGCATGTTTGAGGTACGTGTAAGGTTTTGTGGTGTTTGGTTAAGCGGTTTACCGATTCGCTAGTCAAAACCCCTAAAACTACGTTTTTTCAAGTCTAAGTGACTAAAAGAGTCATTTTTTCGCATTTTTTTTAAACCAAGAATCCGTTATGCATTCCGTTAGTTCCCGCAAGTTTATTTAGGCATGTTTGAGATGCGTGTAAGGTTCCGTAGTGTTTGGTTATGCAGTTTATCGATTTGCTACTCAAAACCCCCAAAACTACGTTTTTTTAAGCCTAAGTGACTAAAGAGTCATTTTTTTGCATTTTTTGTAAAGCGTGAAACCGTTATGCATTCCGTTAATTCCCACATGTTTATTTAGGCATGTTTGAGGTGCGTGTAATGTTTCGTGGTGTTTGGTTAAGCGGTTTGCCGATTCGCTAATCAAAACCCCTGAAACTACATTTTTTCAAGCCTAAGTGACTAAAAGAGTCATTTTTTCGCATTTTTTGTAAACAGTGAATCCGTTATGCATTCTGTTAGTTCCTGAAAGTTTATTTTGGCTTGTTTGAGGTGCGTGTAATTTTTCGTGGTGTTTGGTTATGCGGTTTATCGATTCGCTACTCAAAAGCCTCAAAACTACGTTTTTTCAAGCCTAAGTGACTAAAGTGTCATTTTTTCGCATTTTTTGTAAAGCATGAATCCGTCATGCATTCCGTTAGTTCCCACAAGTTTATTTAGGCATGTTTGAGGTGCATGTAAGTTTTTGTGGTGTTTGGTTAAGCGGTTTACCGATTCGCTACTCAAAAGCCCCATAACTACGTTTCAAAGCCTGAGTGACTAAAGAGTTAATTTTTCACATTTTTTGTGAACCGTGAATCCGTTATGCATTCCGTTAGATCCCGCAAGTTTATTTAGGCATGTTTGAGGTGTGTGTAAGGTTTCGTGGTGTTTGGTTAAGCGGTGTACCGATTCACTACTCAAAACCCCCAAAACTACATTTTTTCAAGCCTAAGTGACTAAAAGAGTTATTTTTTTGCATTTTTTGTAAAGCGTGAATCCGTTATGCATTCCGTTAGTTCCCACAAGTTTATTTAGGCATGTTTGAGGTGCATGTAATGTTTCATGGCGTTTGGTTAAGCGGTTTACCGATTCGCTACTCAAAAGCCCCATAACTACGTTTTTTCAAGCCCAAGTGACTAAAGATTCATTTTTTTCTCATTTTTTGTGAACCGTGAATCCGTTATGCATTCCGTTAGTTCCCATAAGTTTATTTAGGCATGTTTGAGGAGCGTGTAAGGTTTCGTGGTGTTTGGTTATGCATATGCATTCCGTTAGTTCCCGCAAGTTTATTTAGGCATGTTTGAGGTGCGTGTAAGGTTTCGTGGTGTTTGGTTATGCGGTTTATCGATTCGCTACTCATAAGCCACAAAACTACGTTTTTTCAAGCCAAAGTGACTAAAGTGTCATTTTTTTGAATTTCTTGTAAAGCGTGAATCTGTTATGCATTCCGTTAGTTCCCACAAGTTTATTTAGGCATGTTTGAGGTGCATGTAAGGTTTCGTGGTGTTTGGTTAAGCGGTTTACCGATCCGCTACTCAAAAGCCCCAAAACTACGTTTTAAAGCCTGAGTGACTAAAGTGTCATTTTTCACATTTTTTGTGAACCGTGAATCCGTTATGCATTCCGTTAGATCCCGCAAGTTTATTTAGGCATGTTTGAGGTGCAGTTTTATGGTGTTTGGTTAAGCGGTTTACCGATCAGCTACTCAAAACCCCTAAAACTACGTTTTTTCAAGCCTAAGTGATTAAAAGAGTCATTTTTTTGCATTTTTTGTACACCGTGAATCCGTTATGCATTCCGTTAGTTCTCGGAAGTTTATTTAGGCATGTTTGAGGTGTGTGTAAAGTTTCGGGGTGTTTGGTTATGCGGTTCATCAATTTGATACTCAAAAGCCCCAAAACTACGTTTTTTCAAGCCTAAGTGACTAAAGAGTCATTTTTTGAATTTTTTGTGAATCGTGAATCCGTTATGCATTCTGTTAGTACTCGCAAGTTTATTTTGGCATGTTTGAGGTGCGTGTAAAGTTTTGTGGATTTTGGTTAAGCGGTTTACCGATTCGCTACTCAAAAGCCCCAAAACTACACTTCTTCAAGCCTAAGTGACTGAAAGAGTCATTTTTTCGCATTTTTTGTAAAGCGTGAGTCCGTTATGCAATCCGTTAGTTCTCACAAGTTTACTTAGGAATGTTTGAGGTGTGTGCATGGTTTCGTAGTGTTTGGCTAAGCGGTTTACCGATTGGCTACTCAAAACCCCCAAAACTACGTTTTTTCAAGCCTAAGTGACTAAAGAGTCATTTTTTCACATTTTCTGTAAAGCGTGAATCCGTTATGCATTCCGTTAGTTTCAGTAAGTTTATTTAGGCATGTTTGAGGGGTATGTAATGTTTCGTGGTGTTTGGTTAAGAGGTTTACCGATTCGCTACTCAAAACCCCCAAAACTACGTTTTTTCAAGCCTAAGTGACTAAAAGAGTCATTTTTTTGCATTTTTTGTACAGTGTGAATCCGTTATGAATTCTATTAGTTCCCACAAGTTTATTTCGGCATCTTTGAGGTGCGTGTAATGTTTCATGGCATTTGGTTAAGCGGTTTACCGATTCGCTACTCAAAAGCCCCAAAACTACGTTTTTTCAAGCCTAAGTGACTAATATGTGATTTTTTGCATTTTTTAAGAACCGTGAATCCGTTATGCATTCCGTTAGTTTCCGCAAGTTTATTTAGGCATGTTTGAGGTGCGTGTAAGGTTTCGTGGTGTTTGGTTAAGCGATTTACCGATTCGCTACTCAAAACCCCTAAAACTACGTTTTTTCAAGCCTAAGTAACTAAAAGAGTCATTTTTGTGCATTTTTTGTAAACCGTGAATCCGTTATTCATTCTGTTAGTTCCCGCAAGTTTATTTAGGCATATTTGAGGTGCGTGTAAGGTTTCGTGGTGTTTGGTTATGCATATGCATTCCGTTAGTTCCCACAAGTTTATTTAGGCATGTTTGAGGTGCATGTAAGGTTTCGTGGTGTTTGGTTAAGCGGTTTACCGTTTCGCTACTCAAAAGCCCCAAAACTACGTTTTTTCAAGCCTAAGTGACTAAAGAGTCATTGTTTTGCATTTTTTGTGAACCGTGAATCCGTTATGCATTCCGTTAGTGTAACACCTGCAATTTTCTGTATTGGACCCACTATATTATTATATTATTATTTTAATTACGTGACGGTATGGACGTGTTGTATTATTACTATATAGCCTGTATTAACCATACCGACTCGACCATAATAAGATTTAACTTAGTCCCGTACCCGGACCTGGACATTAGAAATAATACCAGTTTGCACGTACTTCGAGACCGACACGCATACCGAGGAAGTTTTGCACGTAAACTGAGGAAGTGGCACACAACCCGAGGTGGGCCCACATGGCCGACCATGTGGCAACCACATGCCACCCTCTTGGACACATGTCCACTTCATGGACACATGTCCTAGCATGCAAGCATGCAATATGACACCTAGCACTTGCATTTTCTATATAAGCACACCTACATGCATACACACACACATTTGACACTCTTGTCTTCATGATCTACACCTAAGTGAAGAAATAGAGCTGGGAGTATTAAATCCCATGGAAATATGGAAGAAAAACAAGGAGAAGAAGAAGGTGACACCATTGAAGTTGAAGTTCAAGCTCCATCAAGCTCAAGAACAACATCAAGCTTAATTTCAAGTTTTGGTGAGTAAATAGTGAGTAATTTGTGAGTAATCTAACTCAATTTAGAACCCATAATATGTACTAATATTTAGTAGAAGTTTGATGTTGTTGTGTTGAAGATTCCATGACATGCAAAACAAATCCATAAATCTGAG
This sequence comes from Hydrangea macrophylla, assembly GCA_033977485.1. Taxonomy (NCBI): domain Eukaryota; kingdom Viridiplantae; phylum Streptophyta; class Magnoliopsida; order Cornales; family Hydrangeaceae; genus Hydrangea; species Hydrangea macrophylla. The sequence goes on along the minus strand of CM066985.1, from coordinate 76,305,972 downwards.
AAACTGAAACTCTCAGCAGAATGTAGTTTAGCAAAATGGATGTTTTGTGTAGCTCACAAATCCGAATTAAGCTAGGTTTTTTTGTGGTAAAAGCTAACTCATATATCTACAAATAACTCTTCTATAGCTCAGTCTAGAAATCACTCCTTCATGGGTGAAATGCATGTACAACGCAGTGTTATAAACCTGAGAAAACAGAAACTTCCAGCAAAACATAGTTTAGTAAAATTGATGTTTTGAGGAGCTCCAAAATCCGAATTAAGCTAGGTGTTTTTGTGGTAAAAGATAACTCATTTATCTACAAATAATCCTTCTGTAGCTCAGTCTAGAAATCACTCCTTCATGGGTGAAATGCATGTAAAACGCAGTGATATAAATCTGAGAAACTGAAACTCTCAGCAGAACATAGTTTAGTAAAATGAATGTTTTGTGCAGTTCAAAAATGAGAATTAAGCTAGGTTTTTTTGTGGTGAAAGCTAACTCATAGATCTACAAATAACCCTTCTATAGCTCAGTCTAAAAACCCCTCCTTAATAGGTGAAAGTTACGTACAATACAGTACTATAAATCTGGGACAGAACAGTCCGAGATATAAGAAATGTCTTGTTAAATAAATTGTTTGAGTAGCTCAAAAATGTTATTGAAGCTAGATTTTTTTGTACATGAAGATATTCCTATTATCTACAATGTTTTAGTTTTGAGTTTGATCTACAAAGTAATTTATCATGCCCAAATAAATCATGTTAATTCAGTCAACACAGTGAAAATGTATCCTGGCAGATTGTGTAGCTTTTTGTATGATATTTTGTTATGCATGGTGTTGATTGTTGATGCTAGTTTTCCGGTACCTGTGTTGTTATAAAAATATTGTGCTATGGTAGTGCTATCGCGTAGATGAGTATGTTATGGGTTTCATCTATATGTTTTATTGGTATTAAATCCATGATTATAAATCCATAAGGTACGTGAATGTAGTTTAATGACCGTTGGAAAGTTCATACCCAAACTATAAATATATTATATGGCACGATTATTGCGTTGATAAATGATCGGGAAAGTTTCCATCGTAATTATATTGAGAGGAAAACGGAATGTCGGACGTATAGCGAAATATTAACGGTTATAAATGGATGATATTAATGAACTAAACTACGAAACGTGCGAACGCGTAAAATAATGATAAAACCTTCGATAACAGATTTAATGCGAATAAGGGACATTGAGCCTCGTTTCTAGTCGTGTGACTACCGGTCAAAGTTGATTCGTGAACTTTCGTGTCGTGTTTGGATATTTCTTGTAAATTGGTCTTTCGGTAATTCCATGGTGTCGATTGGTGAGTTATGTTTTGTTCCTTGATCTGAGGATCGGCATGACGTGTTCGGTCAAGTGCGGATGACCTGAGGATCGTCGTGACGTGTTCGATCAAGTGGTTGATTATTTTTCCGCACCCTTGGACTGAGGATCGGCATGACGTGTTCGATTATGTACGGGTGACCTGAGGATCGGCATGACGTGTTCGTCCAAGTGATTATTAATTTCCCGTACCCTTGGTCTGAGGATCGGCATGACGTGTTCGGTAACGTGCGGGCGACCTGAGGATCGGCATGACGTGTTCGACCAAGAGATTGTTAATGTCCCGCACACTTATGCCATTTGGGCGACAGTTTGAGTGCCAGTTGGGCGACAGTTAACTATTCATTGTTGAGTGTTGTTCTTTCTTGACCAGTAAATGCGTTTGGAGTTAAGTCTTCTTTCAGTCAATGTCATTGCTCAATTCAGTTCTGGGTTAAGTTTCAAAGGGAATGATTGGGTTTAAATAAGACATGGTTTTGAGAATGAGAAAAGACGAACAAGGCATAGTATCGAGAATAAGAAATGATGAATGAGATATGGTTTCGAGAAATAAGAGAGATGAAGAATAACGTACCTAAAGTGGTGGTGACCTTAAGGGGACCCTCACTTAGCTTAACCGCTAACGGCTTTTCATGCCGCTGGACCTTCCACGTCCAGCCTTTGCAGGTCCAGACGGAGCCGACTGCTATCAAGATGCTGACTTTACTACTGAAGACTATGCTGGTGAAGACTACTACGAGGAAGGCTACGGTTTTGCCAGTTGAAGGCTTTGGAGCTTTTCTTTTGTTGTAGTTCTGTTATTATTATGTTAGTAATGTAATAGTTTAGCTGGTCTTGTAATATGTATCTTTTGGATATCTTTTTGGCCTGTAATATACTACTGATGTAAGACTTGGATGTTTTAAATTTCTGCTTCCACTGAACTTAGTCACTTTCCTATATCACATTATTGTTATAAGCATGTTTGGACAATCAGGTGACACTCACAACCAGTCACGTGTCTACGAACCCATAAAGGAAATTTTTTTTTTCCCTATTTTTGGTACTTCGGGGCGTGACAGGGATTTTTGGTATCAGAGCTTTAGGTTTAGACACGCTCACTGATTGTCCTACACCTTAAGTTATGAGCCTAAGATTTACCTTGTATTAGTACTGACACTAAGTTAGCTCCTCTTGAATGACTACGGAGTCGAGCTTCATTTATGATGATTTTGGAGGTCACTATAATCGCGACGGTCGTATCCAGCCTGCCGACCCTGTACTATATCGACAACGGAACTGCTAGAGGGCGAGGCATATCTTAGAGGAGGACATATGGAGAGCTACACTTACCGATACATTGCAGTATCCGGATCAAGTTCAGCCCGAGTCGATCCATGCTTCAGAGACTACCGTACTTATTCGCCAGGAGCCTATCAGCATGACTCATGACGAGGCACTATATGACGATATACTCTTCCCGATTATCATGGCCGCACCAACACTTCCATTCTCACCCGAGCCCATACCAGAGCCAGATGCTGATTCAGATCCCATAGATATAGATAGCGATGACGACATAGCGAGTGGAGAGGATTCTGCAGGCAGTGACCACTCAGCAGACGAACCATCTAATGGTGACGACACAGATGACGACGATGACCTGACAATTAAGGATAATCCGGCAAGTAGTAACAACGAGCCGATCGAGGAGGTTGACCCAGTAGACGATCTTCAGAGAGCAGGAGATGATGTACACGACCATCTAGCACCACCAGTTAATTTGGACAAGATAATACCGATGCCTGAGCAGAACCACGAAGCAAATCCAGCTGCCATCGAGGAGGAGAAGGAGGACCCTGAGGAGTTCTTAGAGGGCCTTAATAGATAAAAGAAAGGCAGACTTTACCTTAGATATGGTAAGGGAGTACCATAGTAAGCAGTTACATCCTTTCTGCTCATTCCACTCCTTTTGAGTAAATCGATGCCTTCTATTCTAATGGCCATTTCTGCTGAAAATGGTACATATATATTTTGTAAAGTGGCTTCGATTACCGTCAATAATTATTGTGATACACTCCTTGATAAGTAATTCATTTCCTTGATTTTTTTTAAATGCCCCAGTCAACAATTCTTGAGTATGTACCTTGATCATCCGATTTTTGACAAATTCTTTTGAGAACAAGTTCGATCACTAGTACTGGAAAGTCATTCTTTTGACTTATTATTCTTTGAACTTAAATCTTGAAAGCTCACTGTCTTTGAAATTATTCTAAATAAATTTGATTACTAATACTGCAAAGTCATTCTTTTTGACTTATTATCCCTTGAACAAATTCTTACAAGTTCATTTCATTTGAAATAATTCTAAATGAGTTCTCTATTCTTGTTTTTGTTAGGAACTCAAAAATGTTTTACTCTCTGTACATCTTGACCTCTTATTGTCTCTCTTAGGTGGTACCTTATTCTTTATCAGTAGGGTTTCGTTTGGACTATTTCACTTACGAAATACCTAATTCTGATTTCATTCGTTGAAGGCCTTATGCCATCAGTTACTTTCATTTCTTACAAATCTTGAGATGCTACGATTACTTCCATAGTAATCGGTCATCCTATTATTGTTAGATTTACATTTTATTCTTGAATTGATCACATCATTCTACTATTGTACTTCTATCTGTGAGAATTCATATGCCTTTTCAAATTCAGCTTCATTTTGGATCAATCTATTCAATTGTTTCAATCATCGTATTCTAGTTACTGGGATAATGATGATAACTATAATGTGAGATGTAACATGCTATGATTGCTTCGCATAAGGTATGATAGAAACCTTATAGACACGAACTCATACATAGGAATAGAAGAATTTTCTCGATCTCTGCAATGGATGAATCATCTCAAACAACTGAGGACCAGTCCAGAAGGCTAAGCAACATAATACCTATGGAGATCGATCCCACCAGTGTATTTGGAAGACTGATACAAGGCTTATGGAAGACCGCTGACGGCACAAGCACAAGTGACTATGGAAACGAGTTATTTAGACACCTCCATATCGTCCATTCAGAATCGTTTTTTTTTGACCACTCAAGCCACAACCTGCTACACTACCAAGGTCAACCCTACTACAAGGAGCACATGAGATATTGACTTAACCCGAGGCGATGGAAGACACAAGAATAGAACATACCTTCAACAAATCGAACGACCTCATAGACTGCTGACATCGACCATGTTTAATCACAACGAACGACTCACACCGTGAACATTAGTGAAGATGAGTACTGTATTCCACCTTTAAGCCAATGATCAGATCGCATAGGTCCTATACAACATCGATGTTCCATCAACACGCTGAAGAAATGCATCTCTGACCCTACACACGTTATAAATTAAAACCATGTAAGGCTGAGTAATTATATTCATCTTTCCGATTTAACTCCTTTTGAGTAAACCCACTATTTTCTACCCTTGGTTGCGGTAGATCAATTATCCTTATGATGAACCTTGGGATGTCCTTTATTGTTTCACTAATTGACAGTTATTCGATGTCCTCTCTGATTTCACTTAACAAGATTTTGGATCATTCTAATCAGTGATAAATCCAATTGTGAATTCATTTGCTTTCTAATGCTATAAGTCACCTCTTTGGACTTATCACCATGAAAATTGATTCCAATAATTCATTTATAAACCAATCATTGTAAGTCATTTGGACTTATGATCTGTTAAATTAATTTTTGTAAATCGTTTGGACTGTCAACCGTTTGACCAACTTTCACAAGTGCGTATCCCTTGACATTATTGCAAAGGATCTCTTTGTATTTGTTCACCTAAGGAACTCAAGCATATTGCACCCTTTTATAAATTAGTCTTCATTTCCTTTCATTTCACAAATTCTTTTTATTGTTAACCTTGACTTTTATCATTAAGGCTTCACCTAAATTATTGGCTCATGAGACAAGGAATTCTTATGTCCTACCTGGGAGGCCTTGCGCCTATAGTCATTGCATTACTATGATTGTCCTATAGTAATCATCTAATGGTTATTCTCAGATACTCATTCTATACCTTGTGATCATACAAGTGATTGATCATGTACCTCTTCGTTTCTAACTCAGTACATAATAAGTATTCATTTTGTTATGAATTCAACTCCTTACAAGTGAATTCAATCCTACTCCAATTACCAGTAACAACTTATATGCTTGGCATTAATTAATGCATGGAGAAATTGCTTAATGACTTGTGTCATCACCTACGATGCCAAAACTCCACGACGATTTCATTACGACACTCAAAGGAACTCAATCACAATAACACGCTTAAAAGGACGCCACGACCCCTACAAGTTATAGAAGACAATCGTGAGACCAACTAGACTTCTCAAGCATCAAGAAGCTGAGAGGTAAGAATCTTGCCCGATTAAAGATGCAGAAGAAATAAACCAGTATCCCGAATAACTACTCGAATGCAGTCCACAATCATTGAGGAAAATTCTGGATACATCAAAATTCAGCACAAGAGGCAAAAGAAATAATGAAAGTAAAGTTAATCAGACTGCTATTCAGACACATCCAAAGCAACGTGATATCCGCGACAGCTGCGGAATATCTGGACATCACTTCAAAGAATGCAAAGCACCGAAACAGCTCACAAGTTGATAGGCGCAGTGCTTCAATTGTGGAAAGACTGGACGTGTACGCAAAGATTGTCCGAAACGATAAACTCAGAACAAGGTTCCACCACAAAGAAGATCCCGAAAGAGAAGTTGCAGATCACCAAATCAATCTCAGCAATGAACAAAACGAAAGACCAAAGGTGCCATATTCAATGTCAGAACTATGAATTTCACTTGGCATTGTTTTAGCAAAGAAGTTTGGACGTTTGAAAAAAAATAAAAAATTTTTTTTTTTGGAGGTCTGATTAGTTAGATAGTGGGAACCTCATAACCTTAAAATCTGAGATATTATTAGTACCTTGTACTTTCTAAGACCTAGCAAAATCTAGATTTCGAGGACGAAATCCTTTAATAGGTGGTGGAAGATGTAACACCTGCAATTTTCTGTATTGGACCCACTATATTATTATATTATTATTTTAATTACGTGACGGTATGGACGTGTTGTATTATTACTATATAGCCTGTATTAACCATACCGACTCGACCATAATAAGATTTAACTTAGTCCCGTACCCGGACCTGGACATTAGAAATAATACCAGTTTGCACGTACTTCGAGACCGACACGCATACCGAGGAAGTTTTGCACGTAAACTGAGGAAGTGGCACACAACCCGAGGTGGGCCCACATGGCCGACCATGTGGCAACCACATGCCACCCTCTTGGACACATGTCCACTTCATGGACACATGTCCTAGCATGCAAGCATGCAATATGACACCTAGCACTTGCATTTTCTATATAAGCACACCTACATGCATACACACACACATTTGACACTCTTGTCTTCATGATCTACACCTAAGTGAAGAAATAGAGCTGGGAGTATTAAATCCCATGGAAATATGGAAGAAAAACAAGGAGAAGAAGAAGGTGACACCATTGAAGTTGAAGTTCAAGCTCCATCAAGCTCAAGAACAACATCAAGCTTAATTTCAAGTTTTGGTGAGTAAATAGTGAGTAATTTGTGAGTAATCTAACTCAATTTAGAACCCATAATATGTACTAATATTTAGTAGAAGTTTGATGTTGTTGTGTTGAAGATTCCATGACATGCAAAACAAATCCATAAATCTGAGAAACTGAAACTCTCAGCAGAATGTAGTTTAGCAAAATGGATGTTTTGTGTAGCTCACAAATCCGAATTAAGCTAGGTTTTTTTGTGGTAAAAGCTAACTCATATATCTACAAATAACTCTTCTATAGCTCAGTCTAGAAATCACTCCTTCATGGGTGAAATGCATGTACAACGCAGTGTTATAAACCTGAGAAAACAGAAACTTCCAGCAAAACATAGTTTAGTAAAATTGATGTTTTGAGGAGCTCCAAAATCCGAATTAAGCTAGGTTTTTTTGTGGTAAAAGATAACTCATTTATCTACAAATAATCCTTCTGTAGCTCAGTCTAGAAATCACTCCTTCATGGGTGAAATGCATGTAAAACGCAGTGATATAAATCTGAGAAACTGAAACTCTCAGCAGAACATAGTTTAGTAAAATGAATGTTTTGTGCAGTTCAAAAATGAGAATTAAGCTAGGTTTTTTTGTGGTGAAAGCTAACTCATAGATCTACAAATAACCCTTCTATATCTCAGTCTAAAAACCCCTCCTTAATAGGTGAAAGTTACGTACAATACAGTACTATAAATCTGGGACAGAACAGTCCGAGATATAAGAAATGTCTTGTTAAATAAATTGTTTGAGTAGCTCAAAAATGTTATTGAAGCTAGATTTTTTTGTACATGAAGATATTCCTATTATCTACAATGTTTTAGTTTTGAGTTTGATCTACAAAGTAATTTATCATGCCCAAATAAATCATGTTAATTCAGTCAACACAGTGAAAATGTATCCTGGCAGATTGTGTAGCTTTTTGTATGATATTTTGTTATGCATGGTGTTGATTGTTGATGCTAGTTTTCCGGTACCTGTGTTGTTATAAAAATATTGTGCTATGGTAGTGCTATCGCGTAGATGAGTATGTTATGGGTTTCATCTATATGTTTTATTGGTATTAAATCCATGATTATAAATGCATAAGGTACGTGAATGTAGTTTAATGACCGTTGGAAAGTTCATACCCAAACTATAAATATATTATATGGCACGATTATTGCGTTGATAAATGATCGGGAAAGTTTCCATCGTAATTATATTGAGAGGAAAACGGAATGTCGGACGTATAGCGAAATATTAACGGTTATAAATGGATGATATTAATGAACTAAACTACGAAACGTGCGAACGCGTAAAATAATGATAAAACCTTCGATAACAGATTTAATGCGAATAAGGGACATTGAGCCTCGTTTCTAGTCGTGTGACTACCGGTCAAAGTTGATTCGTGAACTTTCGTGTCGTGTTTGGATATTTCTTGTAAATTGGTCTTTCGGTAATTCCATGGTGTCGATTGGTGAGTTATGTTTTGTTCCTTGATCTGAGGATCGGCATGACGTGTTCGGTCAAGTGCGGATGACCTGAGGATAGTCGTGACGTGTTCGATCAAGTGGTTGATTATTTTTCCGCACCCTTGGACTGAGGATCGGCATGACGTGTTCGGTTATGTACGGGTGACCTGAGGATCGGCATGACGTGTTCGTCCAAGTGATTATTAATTTCCCGTACCCTTGGTCTGAGGATCGGCATGACGTGTTCGGTAACGTGCGGGCGACCTGAGGATCGGCATGACGTGTTCGACCAAGAGATTGTTAATGTCCCGCACACTTATGCCATTTGGGCGACAGTTTGAGTGCCAGTTGGGCGACAGTTAACTATTCATTGTTGAGTGTTGTTCTTTCTTGACCAGTAAATGCGTTTGGAGTTAAGTCTTCTTTCAGTCAATGTCATTGCTCAATTCAGTTCTGGGTTAAGTTTCAAAGGGAATGATTGGGTTTAAATAAGACATGGTTTTGAGAATGAGAAAAGACGAACAAGGCATAGTATCGAGAATAAGAAATGATGAATGAGATATGGTTTCGAGAAATAAGAGAGATGAAGAATAACGTACCTAAAGTGGTGGTGACCTTAAGGGGACCCTCACTTAGCTTAACCGCTAACGGCTTTTCATGCCGCTGGACCTTCCACGTCCAGCCTTTGCAGGTCCAGACGGAGCCGACTGCTATCAAGATGCTGACTTTACTACTGAAGACTATGCTGGTGAAGACTACTACGAGGAAGGCTACGGTTTTGCCAGTTGAAGGCTTTGGAGCTTTTCTTTTGTTGTAGTTCTGTTATTATTATGTTAGTAATGTAATAGTTTAGCTGGTCTTGTAATATGTATCTTTTGGATATCTTTTTGGCCTGTAATATACTACTGATGTAAGACTTGGATGTTTTAAATTTCTGCTTCCACTGAACTTAGTCACTTTCCTATATCACATTATTGTTATAAGCATGTTTGGACAATCAGGTGACACTCACAACCAGTCACGTGTCTACGAACCCATAAAGGAAATTTTTTTTTTCCCTATTTTTGGTACTTCGGGGCGTGACAGTTAGTTCCCGCAAGTTTATTTTGGCATGTTTGTGTTGTGTGTAAGGTTTTATGGTGTTTGGTTAAGAGGTTTACCGATTCGCTACTCAAAACCCCCAAAACTACGTTTTTTCAAGCGTATGTGACTAAAAGAGTCATTTTTTCGCAATTTTTGTAAACCTTGAATCCGTTATGCATTTCGTTAGTTCCCGCAAGTTTATTTAGGCATGTTTGAGGTACCTGTAAGGTTTTGTAGTGTTTGGTAATGCGGTTTATCGATTTGCTACTCAAAACCCCCAAAACTACGTTTTTTCAAGCCTAAGTGACTAAAGAGTCATTTTTTTGCATTTTTTGTAAAGCGTGAAACCGTTATGCATTCCGTTAGTTCCCACAATTTTAATTAGGCATGTTTGAGGTGCGTGTAAGGTTTCGTGGTGTTTGGTTATGCGGTTTATGGATTCGCTACTCAAAAGCCACAAAACTACGTTTTTTCAAGCTTAAGTGACTAAAGTGTCATTTTTTTGAATTTTTTGTAAAGCGTGAATCTGTTATGCATTCCGTTAGTTCCCACAAGTTTATTTATACATGTTTGAGGTGCATGTAAGGTTTTGTGGTGTTTGGTTAAGCGGTTTACCGATTCGCTACTCAAAAGCCCCAAAACTACGTTTTAAAGCCTGAGTGACTAAAGAGTCATTTTTCACATTTTTTGTGAACCGTGAATCCATTATGCATTCCGTTAGATCCCGCAAGTTTATTTAGGCATGTTTGAGGTGCGGTTTTGTGGTGTTTGGTTAAGCGGTTTACCGATTCGCTACTCAAAAGCCCCAAAACTACGTTTTAAAGCCTGAGTGACTAAAGAGTCATTTTTTCACATTTTTTGTGAACCGTGAATTCGTTATGCATTCCGTTAGATCCCGCAAATTTATTTAGGCATGTTTGAGATGCGGTTTTATGGTGTTTGGTTAAGCGGTTTACCGATTCGCTACTCAAAACCCCTAAAACTACATTTTTTTCAAGCCTAAGGGACTAAAAGAGTCATTTTTTCGCATTTTTTGTACACCGTGAATCTGTTATGCATTCCGTTAGTTCTCACATGTTTACTTAGGAATGTTTGAGGTGTGTGCATGGTTTCGTGGTGTTTGGCTAAGCGGTTTACCGATTGGCTACTCAAAACCCCCAAAACTACGTTTTTTCAAGCCTAAGTGACTAAAGAGTCATTTTTTTGCATTTTTTGTAAAGCGTAAAATCGTTATGCATTCCGTTAGTTCCCACAAGTTTATTTAGGCATGTTTGAGGTGCGTGTAAGGTTTCGTGGTGTTTGGTTATGCGGTTTATCGATTCGCTACTCAAAAGCCACAAAACTACGTTTTTTCAAGCCTAAGTGACTAAAGTGTCATTTTTTTGAATTTTTTATAAAGCGTGAATCTGTTATGCATTCGGTTAGTTCCCACAAGTTTATTTATGGATGTTTGAGGTGCTTGTAAGGTTTCGTGGTGTTTGGTTAAGCGGTTTACCGATTCGCTACTCAAAAGCCCCAAAACTACGTTTTAAAGCCTGAGTGATTAAAGAGTCATTATTCACATTTTTTGTGAACCGTGAATCCATTATGCATTCCGTTAGATCCCGCAAGTTTATTTAGGCATGTTTGAGGTGCGGTTTTGTGGTGTTTGGTTAAGCGGTTTACCGATTCGCTTCTCAAAAGCCCCAAAACTACGTTTTAAAGCCTGAGTGACTAAAGAGTCAGTTTTTCACATTTTTTGTGAACCGTGAATTCGTTATAAATTCTGTTAGATCCCGCAAGTTTATTTGGACATGTTTGAGGTGCGATTTTATGGTGTTTGGTTAAGCGGTTTACCGATTTGCTACTCAAAACCCCTAAAACTACGTTTTTTCAAGCCTAAGTGACTAAAAGAGTCATTTTTTCGCATTTTTTGTATACCGTGAATCCGGTATGCATTCCGTTAGTTCTCGGAAGTTTATTTAGGCATGTTTGAGGTGTGTGTAAAGTTTCGGGGTGTTTGGTTATGCGGTTTATCGATTTGATACTCAAAAGCCCCAAAACTACGTTTTTTAACGCCTAAGTGACTAAAGAGTTATTTTTTGAATTTTTTGTGAATCGTGAATCCGTTATGCATTCTGTTAGTACTCGCAAGTTTATTTAGGCATGTTTGAGGTGCGTGTAAGGTTTCGTGGCTTTTGGTTAAGCGGTTTACCGATTCGCTACTCAAAAGCCCCAAAACTACGTTTTTTCAAGCCTAAGTGACTAAAAGAGTCATTTTTTCGCATTTTTTGTAAAGCGTGAGTCCGTTATGCATTCCGTTAGTTCTCACAAGTTTACTTAGGAATGTTTGAGGTGTGTGCATGGTTTCGTGGTGTTTGGCTAAGCGGTTTACCGATTGACTACTCAAAACCCACAAAACTACGTTTTTTCAAGCCTAAGTGACTAAAGAGTCATTTTTTCATATTTTCTGTAAAGCGTGAATCCGTTATGCATTCCGTTAGTTTCAGTAAGTTTATTTAGGCATGTTTGAGGTGTGTGTAATGTTTCGTGGTGTTTGGTTAAGCGGTTTACCGATTCGCTACTCAAAACCCCCAAAACTACGTTTTTTCAAGCCTAAGTGACTAAAAGAGTCATTTTTTTGCATTTTTTGTACAGTGTGAATCCGTTATGAATTTTGTTAGTTCCCACAAGTTTATTTCGGCATGTTTGAGGTGCGTGTAATGTTTCATGGCATTTGGTTAAGCGGTTTACCGATTCGCTACTCAAAAGCCCCAAAACTACGTTTTTTCAAGCCTAAGTGACTAAAGTGTCATTTTTCGCATTTTTTGTGAACCGTGAATCCGTTATGCATTCCGTTAGTTCCCGCAAGTTTATTTAGGCATGTTTGAGGTGCATGTAAGGTTTCGTGGTGTTTGGTTAAGCGATTTACCGATTCGCTACTCAAAACCCCTAAAACTACGTTTTTTCAAGCCTAAGTAACTAAAAGAGTCATTTTTTCGCATTTTTTGTAAACCGTGAATCCGTTATTCATTCTGTTAGTTCCCGCAAGTTTATTTAGGCATGTTTGAGGTGCGTGTAAGGTTTCGTGGTGTTTGGTTATGCATATGCATTCCGTTAGTTCCCACAAGTTTATTTAGGCATGTTTGAGGTGCATGTAAGGTTTCGTGGTGTTTGGTTAAGCGGTTTACCGTTTCGCTACTCAAAAGCCCCAAAACTACGTTTTTTCAAGCCTAAGTGACTAAAGAGTCATTTTTTTACATTTTTTGTGAACCGTGAATTCGTTATGCATTCCGTTAGTTCCCGCAAGTTTATTTAGGCATGTTTGAGGTGTGTTTAAGGTTTCGTGGTGTTTGGTTAAGCGGTTTACCGATTCGCTACTCAAAATCCCCAAAACTACGTTTTTTCAAGCCTATGTGACTAAAAGAGTCATTTTTTCACAATTTTTGTAAACTGTGAATCCGTTATGCATTCCGTTAGTTCCTGCAGTTTTATTTAGGCATGTTTGAGGTGTGTGTAAGGTTTCGTGGTTTTTGGTTGAGCGGTTTACCGATTCGCTACTCAAAAGCCCCAAAACTACGTTTTTTCAAGCCCAAGTGACTAAAGATTCATTTTTTCGCATTTTTTGTGAACCGTGAATTCGTTATGCATTCCGTTAGTTCCCAGAAGTTTATTTAGGCATGTTTGAGGTGCATGTATTGTTTTTTGGTGTTTGGTTAAGCGATTTACCGATTCGCTAGTCAAAACCCCTAAAACTACGTTTTTTCAAGCCTAAGTGACTAAAAGAGTCATTTTTTCGCATTTTTTGTAAACCGTGAATCCGTTATGCATTCCGTTAGTTCTCGCAAGTTTATTTAGGCATGTTTGAGGTACGTGTAAGGTTTTGTAGTGTTTGGTAATGCGGTTTATCGATTTGCTACTCAAAACCCCCAAAACTACGTTTTTTCAAGCCTAAGTGACTAAAGAGTCATTTTTTTGCATTTTTTGTAAAGCGTGAAACCGTTATGCATTCCGTTAGTTCCCACAAGTTTATTTAGGAATGTTTGAGGTGCGTGTAAGGTTTCGTGGTGTTTGGTTATGCGGTTTATCGATTCGCTACTCAAAAGCCACAAAACTACGTTTTTTCAAGCCTAAGTGACTAAAGTGTCATTTTTTTGAATTTTTTGTAAAGCGTGAATCTGTTATGCATTCCGTTAGTTCCCACAACTTTATTTATGCATGTTTGAGGTGCATGTAAGGTTTCGTGGTGTTTGGTTAAGCGGTTTACCGATTCGCTACTCAAAAGCCCCAAAACTACGTTTTAAAGCCAGAGTGACTAAAGAGTCATTTTTCACATTTTTTTTGAACCGTGAATCCATTATGCATTCCGTTAGATCCCGCAAGTTTATTTAGGCATGTTTGAGGTGCGGTTTTGTGGTGTTTGGTTAAGCGGTTTACCGATTCGCTACTCAAAAACCCCAAAACTACGTTTTAAAGCCTGAGTGACTAAAGAGTCATTTTTTCACATTTTTTGTGAACCGTGAATTCGTTATAAATTCCGTTAGATCCCACAAGTTTATTTAGGCATGTTTGAGGTGCGGTTTTATGGTGTTTGGTTAAGCGGTTTACCGATTCGCTACTCAAAACCCCTAAAATTACGTTTTTTCAAGCCTAAGTGACTAAAAGAGTCATTTTTTCGCATTTTTTGTACACCGTGAATCCGTTATGCATTCCGTTAGTTCTCGGAAGTTTATTTAGGAATTTTTGAGGTGTGTGTAAAGTTTTGGGGTGTTTGGTTATGCGGTTTATCGATTTGATACTCAAAAGCCCCAAAACTACGTTTTTTCAAGCCTAAGTGACTAAAGAGTCATTTTTTGAATTTTTTGTGAATCGTGAATCTGTTATGCATTCTGTTAGTACTCGCAAGTTTATTTAGGCATGTTTGAGGTGCGTGTAAGGTTTTGTGGCTTTTGGTTAAGCGGTTTACCGATTCGCTACTCTAAAGCCCCAAAACTACGTTTTTTCAAGCCTAAGTGACTAAAAGAGTCATTTTTTCGCATTTTTTGTAAAGCGTGAGTCTGTTATGCATTCCGTTAGTTCTCACATGTTTACTTAGGAATGTTTGAGGTGTGTGCATGGTTTCGTGGTGTTTGGCTAAGCGGTTTACCGATTGGCTACTCAAAACACACAAAACTACGTTTTTTAAAGCCTAAGTGACTAAAGAGTCATTTTTTCACATTTTCTGTAAAGCGCGAATCCGTTATGCATTCCATTGGTTTCAGTAAGTTTATTTAGGCATGTTTGAGGTGTGTGTAATGTTTCGTGGTGTTTGGTTAAGCGGTTTACCGATTCGCTAATCAAAACCCCCAAAATTACGTTTTTTCAAGCCTAAGTGACTAAAAGAGTCATTTTTTTGCATTTTTTGTACAGTGTGAATCCGTTATGAATTCTGTTAGTTCCCACAAGTTTATTTCGGCATGTTTGAGGTGCGTGTAATGTTTCATGGCATTTGGTTAAACGGTTTACCGATTCGCTACTCAAAAGCCCCAAAACTACGTTTTTTCAAGCCTAAGTGACTAAAGTGTCATTTTTCGCATTTTTTGTGAACCGTGAATCCGTTATGTATTCCGTTAGTTCCCGCAAGTTTATTTAGGCATGTTTGAGGTGCGTGTAAGGTTTCGTGGTGTTTGGTTAAGCGATTTACCAATTCGCTACTCAAAACCCCTAAAACTACGTTTTTTCAAGCCTAAGTAACTAAAAGAGTCATTTTTTCGCATTTTTTGTAAACCGTGAATCCGTTATTCATTCTGTTAGTTCCCCCAAGTTTATTTAGGCATGTTTGAGGTGCGTGTAATGTTTTGTGGTGTTTGGTTATGCATATGCATTCCGTTAGTTCCCACAAGTTTATTTAGGCATGTTTGAGGTGCATGTAATGTTTCGTGGTGTTTGGTTAAGCGGATTACCGTTTCGCTACTCAAAAGCCCCAAAACTACGTTTTTTCAAACCTAAGTGACTAAAGAGTCATTTTTTTGCATTTTTTGTGAACCATGAATCCGTTATGCATTCCGTTAGTTCCCGCAAGTTTATTTAGGCATGTTTGAGGTATGTGTAAGGTTTCGTGGTGTTTGGTTAAGCGGTTTACCTATTCGCTACTCAAAATCCCCAAAACTACATTTTTTCAAGCCTATGTGACTAAAAGAGTAATTTTTTCGCAATTTTTGTAAACCGTGAATCCGTTATGCATTCCGTTAGTTCCTGCAATTTTATTTAGTCATGTTTGAGGTGTGTGTAAGGTTTCGTGGTTTTTGGTTGAGCGGTTTACCGATTCGCTACTCAAAAGCCCCAAAACTACGTTTTTTCAAGCCCAAGTGACTAAAGATTCATTTTTTCGTATTTTTTGTGAACCGTGAATCCGTTATGCATTCCGTTAGTTCCCAGAAGTTTATTTAGGCATGTTTGAGGTGCGTTTATGGTTTTTTGGTGTTTGGTTAAGCGGTGTACCGATTCGCTAGTCAAAACCCCTAAAACTACGTTTTTTCAAGCCAAAGTGACTAAAAGAGTCATTTTTTCGCATTTTTTGTAAACCGTGAATCCGTTATGCATTCCGTTAGTTCCCGCAAGTTTATTTAGGCATGTTTGAGGTACGTGTAAGGTTTTGTAGTGTTTGGTAATGTGGTTTATCGATTTGCTACTCAAAACCCCCAAAACTACGTTTTTTCAAGCCTATGTGACTAAAGAGTCATTTTTTTGCATTTTTTGTAAAGCGTGAAACCGTTATGCATTCCGTTAGTTCCCACAAGTTTATTTAGGCATGTTTGAGGTGCGTGTAAGGTTTCATGGTGTTTGGTTATGCGGTTTATCGATTCGCTACTCAAAAACCATAATACTACGTTTTTTCAAGCCTAAGTGACTAAAGTGTCATTTTTTTGAATATTTTGTAAAGCGTGAATCTGTTATGCATTCCGTTAGTTCCCACAAGTTTATTTATGCATGTTTGAGGTGCATGTAAGGTTTTGTGGTGTTTGGTTAAGCGGTTTACCGATTCGCTACTCAAAAGCCCCAAAACTACGTTTTAAAGCCTGAGTGACTAAAGAGTCATTTTTCACATTTTTTGTGAACCGTGAATCCGTTATGCATTCCGTTAGATCCCGCAAGTTTATTTAGGCATGTTTGAGGTGTGTGTAAGGTTTCGTGGTTTTTGGTTGAGCGGTTTACCGATTCGCTACTCCAAAGCCCCAAAACTACGTTTTTTCAAGCCCAAGTGACTAAAGATTCATTTTTTCGTATTTTTTGTGAACCGTGAATCCGTTATGCATTCCGTTAGTTCCCGCAAGTTTATTTAGGCATGTTTGAGGTGTGTGTAATGTTTCGTGGTGTTTGGTTAAGCGGTTTACCGATTCGCTACTCAAAACCCCCAAAACTACGTTTTTTCAAGCCTATGTGACTAAAAGAGTCATTTTTTTGCAATTTTTGTAAACCGTGAATCCGTTATGCATTCCGTTAGTTCCCGCAAGTTTATTTAGGCGTGTTTGAGGTGTGTGTAAGGTTTTGTGGTTTTTGGTTGAGCGGTTTACCGGTTTGCTACTCAAAAGCCCCAAAACTACGTTTTTTCAAGCCTAAGTGACTAAAGAGTCATTTTTTCGCATTTTTTGTGAACCGTGAATCCGTTATGCATTCCATTAGTTCCTGCAAGTTTTTTTAGGTATGTTTGAGGTGTGTGTAAGGTTTCGTGGTGTTTGGTTAAGCGGTTTACCGATTCGCTACTCAAAACCCCCAAAACTACGTTTTTTCAAGCCTATGTGACTAAAAGAGTCATTTTTTCGCAATTTTTGTAAACCGTGAATCCGTTATGCATTCTGTTAGTTTCCGCAAGTTTATTTAGGCATGTTTGAGGTGTGTGTAAGGTTTTGTGGTTTTTGGTTGAGCGGTTTACCGATTCGCTACTCAAAAGCCCCAAAACTACGTTTTTTCAAGCCTAAGTGACTAAAGAGTCATTTTTTCGCATTTTTTGTGAACTGTGAATCCATTATGCATTCTGTTAGATCCCGCAAGTTTATTTAGGCATGTTTGAGGTGCGATTTTGTGGTGTTTGGTTAAGCGGTTTACCGATTCGCTACTCAAAAGCCCCAAAACTAGATTTTAAAGCCTGAGTGACTAAAGTGTCATTTTTTCACATTTTTTGTGAACCGTGAATTCGTTATAAATTCCGTTAGATCTCGCAAGTTTATTTAGGCATGTTTGAGGTGCGGTTTTATGGTGTTTGGTTAAGCGGTTTACCGATTCGCTACTCAAAACCCCTAAAACTACGTTTTTTCAAGCCTAAGTGACTAAAAGAGTCATTTTTTTCGCATTTTTTGTACACCGTGAATCCGTTATGCATTCCGTTCGTTCTCGGAAGTTTATTTAGGTATGTTTGAGGTGTGTGTAAAGTTTCGGGGTGTTTGGTTATGCGGTTTATCGATTCGCTACTCAAAAGCCACAAAACTACGTTTTTTCAAGCCTAAGTTACTAAAGTGTCATTTTTTTGAATTTTTTGTAAAGCGTGAATCTGTTAGGCATTCCGTTAGTTCCCACAAGTTTATTTATGCATGTTTGAGGTGCATGGAAGGTTTCGTGGTGTTTGGTTAAGCGGTTTACCGATTCGCTACTCAAAAGCCCCAAAACTACGTTTTAAAGCCTGAGTGACTAAAGAGTCATTTTTCACATTTTTTGTGAACCGTGAATCCGTTATGCATTCCGTTAGATCCCGCAAGTTTATTTAGGCATGTTTGAGGTGTGTGTAAGGTTTCGTGGTTTTTGGTTGAGCGGTTTACCGATTCGCTACTCAAAAGCCCCAATACTACGTTTTTTCAAGCCCAAGTGACTAAAGATTCATTTTTTCGTATTTTTTGTGAATCGTGAATCCGATATGCATTCCGTTAGTTCCCGCAAGTTTTTTTAGGCATGTTTGAGGTGTGTGTAAGGTTTCGTTGTGTTTGCTTAAGCGGTTTACCGATTCACTACTCAAAACCCCCAAAACTACGTTTTTTCAAGCCTATGTGACTAAAAGAGTCATTTTTTCGCAATTTTTGTAAACCGTGAATACGTTATGCATTCCGTTAGTTCCCGCAAGTTTATTTAGGCATGTTTGAGGTGTGTGTAAGGTTTCGTGGTTTTTGGTTGAGCGGTTTACCGATTCGCTACTCAAAAGCCCCAAAACTACGTTTTTTCAAGCCCAAGTGACTAAAGATTCATTTTTTCGTATTTTTTGTGAACCGTGAATCCGTTATGCATTCCGTTAGTTCCCGCAAGTTTATTTAGGCATGTTTGAGGTGTGTGTAATGTTTCGTGGTGTTTGGTTAAGCGGTTTACCGATTCGCTACTCAAAACCCCCAAAACTACGTTTTTTCAAGCCTATGTGACTAAAAGAGTCATTTTTTCACAATTTTTGTAAACCGTGAATCCGTTATGCATTCCGTTAGTTCCCGCAAGTTTATTTAGGCGTGTTTGAGGTGTGTGTAATGTTTTGTGGTTTTTGGTTGAGCGGTTTACCGATTCGCTACTCAAAAGCCCCAAAACTACGTTTTTTCAAGCCTAAGTGACTAAAGAGTCATTTTTTCGCATTTTTTGTGAACCGTGAATCCGTTATGCATTCCGTTAGTTCCTGCAAGTTTATTTAGGCATGTTTGAGGTGTGTGTAAGGTTTTGTAGTGTTTGGTAATGTGGTTTATCGATTTGCTACTCAAAACCCCCAAAACTACGATTTTTCAAGCCTATGTGACTAAAAGAGTCATTTTTCACATTTTTTGTGAACCGTGAATCCGTTATGCATTCCGTTAGATCCCGCAAGTTTATTTAGGCATGTTTGAGGTGTGTGTAAGGTTTCGTGGTTTTTGGTTGAGCGGTTTACCGATTCGCTACTCAAAAGCCCCAATACTACGTTTTTTCAAGCCCAAGTGACTAAATATTCATTTTTTCGTATTTTTTGTGAACCGTGAATCCGTTATGCATTCCGTTAGTTCCCGAAAGTTTTTTTAGGCATGTTTGAGGTGTGTGTAAGGTTTCGTTGTGTTTGCTTAAGCGGTTTACCGATTCACTACTCAAAACCCCCAAAACTACGTTTTTTCAAGCCTATGTGACTAAAAGAGTCATTTTTTCGCAATTTTTGTAAACCGTGAATCCGTTATGCATTCCGTTAGTTCCCGCAAGTTTATTTAGGCATGTTTGAGGTGTGTGTAAGGTTTCGTGGTTTTTGGTTGAGCGGTTTACCGATTCGCTACTCAAAAGCCCCAAAACTACGTTTTTTCAAGCCCAAGTGACTAAAGATTCATTTTTTCGTATTTTTTGTGAACCGTGAATCCGTTATGCATTCCGTTAGTTCCCGCAAGTTTATTTAGGCATGTTTGAGGTGTGTGTAATGTTTCGTGGTGTTTGGTTAAGCGGTTTACCGATTCGCTACTCAAAACCCCCAAAACTACGTTTTTTCAAGCCTATGTGACTAAAAGAGTCATTTTTTCACAATTTTTGTAAACCGTGAATCCGTTATGCATTCCGTTAGTTCCCGCAAGTTTATTTAGGCGTGTTTGAGGTGTGTGTAATGTTTTGTGGTTTTTGGTTGAGCGGTTTACCGATTCGCTACTCAAAAGCCCCAAAACTACGTTTTTTCAAGCCTAAGTGACTAAAGAGTCATTTTTTCGCATTTTTTGTGAACCGTGAATCCGTTATGCATTCCGTTAGTTCCTGCAAGTTTATTTAGGCATGTTTGAGGTGTGTGTAAGGTTTCGTGGTGGTTGGTTAAGCGGTTTACCGATTCGCTACTCAAAACCCCCAAAACTACGTTTTTTCAAGCCTATGTGACTAAAAGAGTCATTTTTTCGCAATTTTTGTAAACCGTGAATCCGTTATGCATTCCGTTAGTTCCCGCAAGTTTATTTAGGCATGCTTGAGGTGTGTGTAAGGTTTCGTGGTTTTTGGTTGAGCGGTTTACCGATTCGCTACTCAAAACCCCCAAAACTACGTTTTAAAGCCTGAGTGACTAAAGAGTCATTTTTCGCATTTTTTGTGAACTGTGAATCCATTATGCATTCCGTTAGATCCCGCAAGTTTATTTAGGCATGTTTGAGGTGCGGTTTTGTGGTGTTTGGTTAAGCGGTTTACCGATTCGCTACTCAAAAGCCCCAAAACTACATTTTAAAGCCTGAGTGACTAAAGAGTCATTTTTTCACATTTTTTGTGAACCGTGAATTCGTTATAAATTCCGTTAGATCCCGCAAGTTTATTTAGGCATATTTGAGGTGCGGTTTTATGGTGTTTGGTTAAGCGGTTTACCGATTCGCTACTCAAAACCCCTAAAACTACGTTTTTTCAAGCCTAAGTGACTAAAAGAGTCATTTTTTTCGCATTTTTTGTACACCGTGAATCCGTTATGCATTCCGTTAGTTCTCGGAAGTTTATTTAGGCATGTTTGAGGTGTGTGTAAAGTTTCGGGGTGTTTGGTTATGCGGTTTATCGATTCGTTACTCAAAAGCCACAAAACTACGTTTTTTCAAGCCTAAGTTACTAAAGTGTCATTTTTTTGAATTTTTTGTAAAGCGTGAATCTGTTATGCATTCCGTTAGTTCCCACAAGTTTATTTATGCATGTTTGAGGTGCATGGAAGGTTTCGTGGTGTTTGGTTAAGCGGTTTACCGATTCGCTACTCAAAAGCCCCAAAACTACGTTTTAAAGCCTGAGTGACTAAAGAGTCATTTTTCACATTTTTTGTGAACCGTGAATCCGTTATGCATTCCGTTAGATCCCGCAAGTTTATTTAGGCATGTTTGAGGTCTGTGTAAGGTTTCGTGGTTTTTGGTTGAGCGGTTTACCGATTCGCTACTCAAAAGTCCCAAAACTACGATTTTTCAAGCCCAAGTGACTAAAGATTCATTTTTTCGTATTTTTTGTGAACCGTGAATCCGTTATGCATTCCGTTAGTTCCCGCAAGTTTATTTAGGCATGTTTGAGGTGTGTGTAAGGTTTCGTTGTGTTTGGTTAAGCGGTTTACCGATTCGCAACTCAAAACCCCCAAAACTACGTTTTTTCAAGCCTATGTGACTAAAAGAGTCATTTTTTCGCAATTTTTGTAAACCGTGAATCCGTTATGCATTCCGTTAGTTCCCGCAAGTTTATTTAGGCGTGTTTGAGGTGTGTGTAAGGTTTCGTGGTTTTTGGTTAAGCGGTTTACCAATTCGCTACTCAAAAGCCCAAAACTACGTTTTTTCTAGCCTAAGTGACTAAAGAATCATTTTTTTGCATTTTTTGTGAACCGTGAATCCGTTATGCATTCCGTTAGTTCCCGCAAGTTTATTTAGGCATGTTTGAGGTGTGTGTAAGGTTTCGTGGTGTTTGGTTAAGCGGTTTACCGATTCGCTACTCAAAACCCCCAAAACTACGTTTTTTCAAGCCTATGTGACTAAAAGAGTCATTTTTTCGCAATTTTTGTAAACCGTGAATCTGTTATGCATTCCGTTAGTTCACGCAAGTTTATTTAGGCATGTTTGAGGTGTGTGTAAGGTTTCGTGGTTTTTGGTTGAGCGGTTTACCGATTCGCTACTCAAAAGCCCCAAAACTACGTTTTTTCAAGCCCAAGTGACTAAAGATTCATTTTTTCGCATTTTTTGTGAACCGTGAATCTGTTATGCATTCCGTTAGTTCCCAGAAGTTTTTTAGGCATTTTTGAGGTGCGTGTATGGTTTTTTGGTGTTTGGTTAAGCGGTTTACCTATTAGCTAGTCAAAACCCCTAAAACTACGTTTTTTCAAGCCTAAGTGAATAAAAGAGTCATTTTTTCGCATTTTTTGTAAACCGTGAATCCGTTATGCATTCCGTTAGTTCTCACAAGTTTATTTAGGCATGTTTGAGGTGCGTGTAAGGTTTCGTGGTGTTTGGTTATGCAGTTTATCGATTCGCTACTCAAAAGCCACAAAACTACGTTTTTTCAAGCCTAAGTGACTAAAGTGTCATTTTTTTGAATTTTTTGTAAAGCGTGAATCTGTTATGCATTCTGTTAGTTCCCACAAGTTTATTTATGCATGTTTGAGGTGCATGTAAGGTTTCGTGGTGTTTGGTTAAGCGGTTTACCGATTCGCTACTCAAAAGCCCCAAAACTACGTTTTAAAGCCTGAGTGACTAAAGAGTCATTTTTCACATTTTTTGTGAACCGTGAATCCATTATGCATTCCGTTAGATCCCGCAAGTTTATTTAGGCATGTTTGAGGTGCGGTTTTGTGGTGTTTGGTTAAGCGGTTTACCGATTCGCTACTCAAAAGCCCCAAAACTACGTTTTAAAGCCTGAGTGACTAAAGAGTCATTTTTTCACATTTTTTGTGAACCGTGAATTCGTTGTAAATTCCGTTAGATCCCGAAAGTTTATTTAGGCATGTTTGAGGTGCGGTTTTATGGTGTTTGGTTATGCGGTTTACCGATTCGCAACTCAAAACCCCTAAAACTACGTTTTTTCAAGCCTAAGTGACTAAAAGAGTCTTTTTTTTGCATTTTTTGTACACCGTGAATCCGTTATGCATTCCGTTAGTTCTCGGAAGTTTATTTAGGCATGTTTGAGGTGTGTATAAAGGTTTGGGGTGTTTGGTTATGCGGTTTATCGATTTGATACTCAAAAGCCCCAAAACTACGTTTTTTCAAGCCCAAGTGACTAAAGATTCATTTTTTCGTATTTTTTGTGAACCGTGAATCCGTTATGCATTCCGTTAGTTCCCGTAAGTTTATTTAGGCATGTTTGAGGTGTGTGTAAGGTTTCGTTGTGTTTGGTTAAGCGGTTTACCGATTCGCAACTCAAAACCCCCAAAACTACGTTTTTTCAAGCCTATGTGACTAAAAGAGTCATTTTTTCGCAATTTTTGTAAACCGTGAATCCGTTATGCATTCCGTTAGTTCCCGCAAGTTTATTTAGGCGTGTTTGAGGTGTGTGTAAGGTTTCGTGGTTTTTGGTTGAGCGGTTTACCAATTCGCTACTCAAAAGCCCAAAACTACGTTTTTTCTAGCCTAAGTGACTAAAGAATCATTTTTTTGCATTTTTTGTGAACCGTGAATCCGTTATGCATTCCGTTAGTTCCCGCAAGTTTATTTAGGCATGTTTGAGGTGTGTGTAAGGTTTCGTGGTGTTTGGTTAAGCGGTTTACCGATTCGCTACTCAAAACCCCCAAAACTACGTTTTTTCAAGCCTATGTGACTAAAAGAGTCATTTTTTCGCAATTTTTGTAAACCGTGAATCTGTTATGCATTCCGTTAGTTCACGCAAGTTTATTTAGGCATGTTTGAGGTGTGTGTAAGGTTTCGTGGTTTTTGGTTGAGTGGTTTACCGATTCGCTACTCAAAAGCCCCAAAACTACGTTTTTTCAAGCCCAAGTGACTAAAGATTCATTTTTTCGCATTTTTTGTGAACCGTGAATCTGTTATGCATTCCGTTAGTTCCCAGAAGTTTATTTAGGCATTTTTGAGGTGCGTGTATTGTTTTTTGGTGTTTGGTTAAGCGGTTTACCTATTAGCTAGTCAAAACCCCTAAAACTACGTTTTTTCAAGCCTAAGTGAATAAAAGAGTCATTTTTTCGCATTTTTTGTAAACCGTGAATCCGTTATGCATTCCGTTAGTTCTCACAAGTTTATTTAGGCATGTTTGAGGTGCGTGTAAGGTTTCGTGGTGTTTGGTTATGCAGTTTATCGATTCGCTACTCAAAAGCCACAAAACTACGTTTTTTCAAGCCTAAGTGACTAAAGTGTCATTTTTTTGAATTTTTTGTAAAGCGTGAATCTGTTATGCATTCCGTTAGTTCCCACAAGTTTATTTATGCATGTTTGAGGTGCATGTAAGGTTTCGTGGTGTTTGGTTAAGCGGTTTACCGATTCGCTACTCAAAAGCCCCAAAACTACGTTTTAAAGCCTGAGTGACTAAAGAGTCATTTTTCACATTTTTTGTGAACCGTGAATCCATTATGCATTCCGTTAGATCCCGCAAGTTTATTTAGGCATGTTTGAGGTGCGGTTTTGTGGTGTTTGGTTAAGCGGTTTACCGATTCGCTACTCAAAAGCCCCAAAACTACGTTTTAAAGCCTGAGTGACTAAAGAGTCATTTTTTTCACATTTTTTGTGAACCGTGAATTCGTTGTAAATTCCGTTAGATCCCGCAAGTTTATTTAGGCATGTTTGAGGTGCGGTTTTATGGTGTTTGGTTATGCGGTTTACCGATTCGCAACTCAAAACCCCTAAAACTACGTTTTTTCAAGCCTAAGTGACTAAAAGAGTCATTTTTTTGCATTTTTTGTACACCGTGAATCCGTTATGCATTCCGTTAGTTCTCGGAAGTTTATTTAGGCATGTTTGAGGTGTGTGTAATGGTTTGGGGTGTTTGGTTATGCGGTTTATCGATTTGATACTCAAAAGCCCCAAAACTACGTTTTTTCAAGCCTAAGTGACTAAAGAGTCATTTTTTGAATTTTTTGTGAATCGTGAATCCGTTATGCATTCTGTTAGTACTCGCAAGTTTATTTAGGCATGTTTGAGGTGTGTGTAAGGTTTCGTAGTTTTTGGTTAAGCGGTTTACCGATTCGCTAATCAAAAGCCCCAAAACTACATTTTTTCAAGCCTAAGTGACTAAAAGAGTCATTTTTTCGCATTTTTTGTAAAGCGTGAGTCCGTTATGCATTCCGTTAGTTCTCACAAGTTTAATTAGGAATGTTTGATATGTGTGCATGCTTTCGTGGTGTTTGGCTAAGCGGTTTACAGATTGGCTACTCAAAACCCCCAAAACTACATTTTTTCAAGCCTAAGTGACTAAAGAGTCATTTTTTCACATTTTTTGTAAAGCGTGAATCCGTTATGCATTCCGTTAGTTTCAGTAAGTTTATTTAGGCATGTTTGAGGTGTGTGTAATGTTTCGTGGTGTTTGGTTAAGCGGTTTACCGATTCGCTACTCAAAACCCCCAAAACTACGTTTTTTCAAGCCTAAGTGAGTAAAAGAGTCATTTTTTCGCATTTTTTGTAAAGCGTGAGTCCGTTATGCATTCCGTTAGTTCTCACAAGTTTACTTAGGAATGTTTGAGGTGTGTGCATGCTTTCGTGGTGTTTGGCTAAGCGGTTTACAGATTGGCTACTCAAAACCCCCAAAACTACGTTTTTTCAAGCCTAAGTGACTTAAGAGTCATTTTTTCACATTTTTTGTAAAGCATGAATTCGTTATGCATTCCGTTAGTTTCAGTAAGTTTATTTAGGAATGTTTGAGGTGTGTGTAATGTTTTGTGGTGTTTGGTTAAGCGGTTTACCGATTCGCTACTCAAAACCCCCAAAACTACGTTTTTTCAAGCCTAAGTGACTAAAAGAGTCATTTTTTTGCATTTTTTGTACAGCGTGAATCCGTTATGCATTCTGTTAGTTCCCACAAGTTTATTTCGGCATGTTTGAGGTGCGGTTTTGTGGTGTTTGGTTAAGCGGTTTACCGATTCGCTACTCAAAAGCCCCAAAACTACGTTTTAAAGCCTGAGTGACTAAAGAGTCATTTTTTCACATTTTTTGTGAACCGTGAATTCATTTTTTAAATTCCGTTAGATCCCGCAAGTTTATTTAGGCATGTTTGAGGTGCGGTTTTATGGTGTTTGGTTAAGCGGTTTACCGATTCGCAACTCAAAACCCCTAAAACTACGTTTTTTCAAGCCTAAGTGACTAAAAGAGTCATTTTTTTCGCATTTTTTGTACACCGTGAATCCGTTATGCATTCCGTTAGTTCTCGGAAGTTTATTTAGGCATGTTTGAGGTGTGTGTAAAGTTTCGGGGTGTTTGGTTATGCGGTTTATCGATTTGATACTCAAAAGCCCAAAAACTACATTTTTTCAAGCCTAAGTGACTAAAGAGTCATTTTTTGAATTTTTTGTGAATCGTGAATCCGTTATGCATTCTGTTAGTACTCGCAAGTTTATTTAGGCATGTTTAAGGTGCGTGTAAGGTTTCGTGGCTTTTGGTTAAGCGGTTTACCGATTCGCTACTCAAAAGCCCCAAAACTACATTTTTTCAAGCCTAAGTGACTAAAAGAGTCATTTTTTCGCATTTTTTGTAAAGCGTGAGTCCGTTATGCATTCCGTTAGTTCTCACAAGTTTACTTAGGAATGTTTGAGGTGTGTGCATGCTTTCATGGTGTTTGGCTAAGCGGTTTACAGATTGGCTACTCAAAACTCCCAAAACTACGTTTTTTCAAGCCTAAGTGACTTAAGAGTCATTTTTTCACATTTTTTGTAAAGCATGCATTCGTTATGCATTCCGTTAGTTTCAGTAAGTTTATTTAGGAATGTTTGAGGTGTGTGTAATGTTTCGTAATGTTTGGTTAAGCGGTTTACCGATTCGCTACTCAAAACCCCCAAAACTACGTTTTTTCAAGCCTAAGTGACTAAAAGAGTCATTTTTTTGCATTTTTTGTACAGCGTGAATCCGTTATGCATTCTGTTAGTTCCCACAAGTTTATTTCGGCATGTTTGAGGTGCGTGAAATGTTTCATGGCATTTGGTTAAGCGGTTTACCGATTCGCTACTTAAAAGCCCAAAACTACGTTTTTTCAAGCCTAAGTGACTAAAGTGTCATTTTTTAGCTTTTTTTGTGAACCGTGAATCCGTTATGCATTCCGTTAGTTCCCGCAAGTTTATTTAGGCATGTTTGAGGTGCGTGTAAGGTTTCGTGGTGTTTGGTTAAGCAATTTACCGATTCGCTACTCAAAACCCCTAAAACTATGTTTTTTCAAGCCTAAGTTACTAAAAGAGTCATTTTTTCGCATTTTTTGTAAAGCGTGAATCCGTTATTCATTCTGTTATTTCCCGCAAGTTTATTTAGGCATGTTTGAGGTGCGTGTAAGGTTTCGTGGTGTTTGGTTATGCATATGCATTCCGTTTGTTCCCACAAGTTTATTTAGGCATGTTTGAGGTGCATGTAAGGTTTCGTGGTGTTTGGTTAAGCGGTTTACCGTTTCGCTACTCAAAAGCCCCAAAACTACGTTTTTTCAAGCCTAAGTGTCTAAAGAGTCATTTTTTTGCATTTTTTGTGAACTGTGAATCCGTTATGCATTCCGTTAGTTCCCGCAAGTTTATTTAGGCATGTTTGAGGTGTGTGTAAGGTTTCGTGGTGTTTGGTTAAGCGGTTTACCGATTCGCTAGTCAAAACCCCTAAAACTACGTTTTTTCAAGCCTAAGTGACTAAAAGAGTCATTTTTTCGCATTTTTTGTAAACCGTGAATCCGTTATGCATTCCGTTAGTTCCCAAAAGTTTATTTAGGCATGTTTGAGGTACGTGTAAGGTATTGTAGTGTTTGGTAATGCGGTTTATCGATTTGCTACTCAAAACCCCCAGAACTACGTTTTTTCAAGCCTAAGTGACTAAAGAGTCATTTTTTTGCATTTTTTGTAAAGCGTGAAACCGTTATGCATTCCGTTAGTTCCCACAAGTTTATTTAGGCATATTTGAGGTGCGTGTAAGGTTTCGTGGTGTTTGGTTATGCGGTTTATCGATTCGCTACTCAAAAGCCACAAAACTACGTTTTTTCAAGCCTAAGTGACTAAAGTGTCATTTTTTTGAATTTTTTGTAAAGCGTGAATCTGTTAGGCATTCCGTTAGTTCCCACAAGTTTATTTATGCATGTTTGAGGTGCATGTAAGGTTTCGTGGTGTTTGGTTAAGCGGTTTACCGATTAGCTACTCAAAAGCCCAAAACTACGTTTTAAAGCCTGAGTGACTAAAGAGTCATTTTTCACATTTTTTGTGAACCGTGAATCCATTATGCATTCCGTTAGATCCCGCAAGTTTATTTAGGCATGTTTGAGGTGCGGTTTTGTGGTGTTTGGTTAAGCAGTTTACCGATTCGCTACTCAAAAGCCCCAAAACTACGTTTTAAAGCCTGAGTGACTAAAGAGTCATTTTTTCACATTTTTTGTGAACCGTGAATTCATTTTTTAAATTCCGTTAGATCCCGCAAGTTTATTTAGGCATGTTTGAGGTGCGGTTTTATGGTGTTTGGTTAAGCGGTTTACCGATTCGCAACTCAAAACCCCTAAAACTACGTTTTTTCAAGCCTAAGTGACTAAAAGAGTCATTTTTTTGCATTTTTTGTACACCGTGAATCCGTTATGCATTCCGTTAGTTCTCGGAAGTTTATTTAGGCATGTTTGAGGTGTGTGTAAAGTTTCGGGGTGTTTGGTTATGCGGTTTATCGATTTGATACTCAAAAGCCCAAAAACTACGTTTTTTCAAGCCTAAGTGACTAAAGAGTCATTTTTTGAATTTTTTGTGAATCGTGAATCCGTTATGCATTCTGTTAGTACTCGCAAGTTTATTTAGGCATGTTTGAGGTGCGTGTAAGGTTTCGTGGCTTTTGGTTAAGCGGTTTACCGATTCGCTACTCAAAAGCCCCAAAACTACATTTTTTCAAGCCTAAGTGACTAAAAGAGTCATTTTTTCGCATTTTTTGTAAAGCGTGAGTCCGTTATGCATTCCGTTAGTTCTCACAAGTTTACTTAGGAATGTTTGAGGTGTGTGCATGCTTTCGTGGTGTTTGGCTAAGCGGTTTACAGATTGGCTACTCAAAACCCCCAAAACTACGTTTTTTCAAGCCTAAGTGACTAAAAGAGTCATTTTTTTGCATTTTTTTGTAAACCGTGAATCCGTTATGCATTCCGTTAGTTCCCAAAAGTTTATTTAGGCATGTTTGAGGTACGTGTAAGGTTTTGTAGTGTTTGGTAATGCGGTTTATCGATTTGCTACTCAAAACCCCCAGAACTACGTTTTTTCAAGCCTAAGTGACTAAAGAGTCATTTTTTTGCATTTTTTGTAAAGCGTGAAACCGTTATGCATTCCGTTAGTTCCCACAAGTTTATTTAGGCATGTTTGAGGTGCGTGTAAGGTTTCGTGGTGTTTGGTTATGCGGTTTATCGATTCGCTACTCAAAAGCCACAAAACTACGTTTTTTCAAGCCTAAGTGACTAAAGTGTCATTTTTTGTAAAGTGTGAATATGTTATGCATTCTTTTAGTTCCCACAAGTTTATTTATGCATGTTTGAGGTGCATGTAAGGTTTCGTGGTGTTTGGTTAAGCGGTTTACCGATTAGCTACTCAAAAGCCCAAAACTACGTTTTAAAGCCTGAGTGACTAAAGAGTCATTTTTCACATTTTTTGTGAACCGTGAATCCTTTATGCATTCCGTTAGATCCCGCAAGTTTATTTAGGCATGTTTGAGGTGCGGTTTTGTGGTGTTTGGTTAAGCGGTTTACCGATTCGCTACTCAAAAGCCCCAAAACTACGTTTTAAAGCCTGAGTGACTAAAGAGTCATTTTTTCACATTTTTTGTGAACCGTGAATTCATTTTGTAAATTCCGTTAGATCCCGCAAGTTTATTTAGGCATGTTTGAGGTGCGGTTTTATGGTGTTTGGTTAAGCGGTTTACCGATTCGCAACTCAAAACCCCTAAAACTACGTTTTTTCAAGCCTAAGTGACTAAAAGAGTCATTTTTTCGCATTTTTTGTACACCGTGAATCCGTTATGCATTCCGTTAGTTCTCGGAAGTTTATTTAGGCATGTTTGAGGTGTGTCTAAAGTTTTGGGGTGTTTGGTTATGCGGTTTATCGATTTGATACTCAAAAGCCCCAAAACTACGTTTTAAAGCCTGAGTGACTAAAGAGTCATTTTTTCACATTTTTTGTGAACCGTGAATTCATTTTGTAAATTCCGTTAGATCCCGCAAGTTTATTTAGGCATGTTTGAGGTGCGGTTTTATGGTGTTTGGTTAAGCGGT
This sequence comes from Hydrangea macrophylla, assembly GCA_033977485.1. Lineage (NCBI taxonomy): Eukaryota > Viridiplantae > Streptophyta > Magnoliopsida > Cornales > Hydrangeaceae > Hydrangea > Hydrangea macrophylla. Next base: position 76,275,714 of record CM066985.1, on the reverse strand, counting down.
TTACCGATTCGCAACTCAAAACCCCTAAAACTACGTTTTTTCAAGCCTAAGTGACTAAAAGAGTCATTTTTTCGCATTTTTTGTACACCGTGAATCCGTTATGCATTCCGTTAGTTCTCGGAAGTTTATTTAGGCATGTTTGAGGTGTGTGTAAAGTTTCGGGGTGTTTGGTTATGCGGTTTATCGATTTGATACTCAAAAGCCCAAAAACTACGTTTTTTCAAGCCTAAGTGACTAAAGAGTCATTTTTTGAATTTTTTGTGAATCGTGAATCCGTTATGCATTCTGTTAGTACTCGCAAGTTTATTTAGGCATGTTTGAGGTGCGTGTAAGGTTTCGTGGCTTTTGGTTAAGCGGTTTACCGATTCGCTACTCAAAAGCCCCAAAACTACATTTTTTCAAGCCTAAGTGACTAAAAGAGTCATTTTTTCGCATTTTTTGTAAAGCGTGAGTCCGTTATGCATTCCGTTAGTTCTCACAAGTTTACTTAGGAATGTTTGAGGTGTGTGCATGCTTTCGTGGTGTTTGGCTAAGCGGTTTACAGATTGGCTACTCAAAACCCCCAAAACTACGTTTTTTCAAGCCTAAGTGACTTAAGAGTCATTTTTTCACATTTTTTGTAAAGCATGAATTCGTTATGCATTCCGTTAGTTTCAGTAAGTTTATTTAGGAATGTTTGAGGTGTGTGTAATGTTTCTTGGTGTTTGGTTAAGCGGTTTACCGATTCGCTACTCAAAACCCCCAAAACTACGTTTTTTCAAGCCTAAGTGACTAAAAGAGTCATTTTTTTTGCATCTTTTGTACAGCGTGAATCCGTTATGCATTCTGTTAGTTCCCACAAGTTTATTTCGGCATGTTTGAGGTGCGTGAAATGTTTCATGGCATTTGGTTAAGCGGTTTACCGATTCGCTACTTAAAAGCCCAAAACTACGTTTTTCAAGCCTAAGTGACTAAAGTGTCATTTTTTAGCTTTTTTTGTGAACCGTGAATCCGTTATGCATTCCGTTAGTTCCCGCAAGTTTATTTAGGCATGTTTGAGGTGCGTGTAAGGTTTCGTGGTGTTTGGTTAAGCAATTTACCGATTCGCTACTCAAAACCCCTAAAACTATGTTTTTTCAAGCCTAAGTTACTAAAAGAGTCATTTTTTCGCATTTTTTGTAAAGCGTGAATCCGTTATTCATTCTGTTAGTTCCCGCAAGTTTATTTAGGCATGTTTGAGGTGCGTGTAAGGTTTCGTGGTGTTTGGTTATGCATATGCATTCCGTTTGTTCCCACAAGTTTATTTAGGCATGTTTGAGGTGCATGTAAGGTTTCGTGGTGTTTGGTTAAGCGGTTTACCGTTTCGCTACTCAAAAGCCCCAAAACTACGTTTTTTCAAGCCTAAGTGTCTAAAGAGTCATTTTTTTGCATTTTTTGTGAACTGTGAATCCGTTATGCATTCCGTTAGTTCCCGCAAGTTTATTTAGGCATGTTTGAGGTGTGTGTAAGGTTTCGTGGTGTTTGGTTAAGCGGTTTACCGATTCGCTAGTCAAAACCCCTAAAACTACGTTTTTTCAAGCCTAAGTGACTAAAAGAGTCATTTTTTCGCATTTTTTGTAAACCGTGAATCCGTTATGCATTCCGTTAGTTCCCAAAAGTTTATTTAGGCATGTTTGAGGTACGTGTAAGGTATTGTAGTGTTTGGTAATGCGGTTTATCGATTTGCTACTCAAAACCCCCAGAACTACGTTTTTTCAAGCCTAAGTGACTAAAGAGTCATTTTTTTGCATTTTTTGTAAAGCGTGAAACCGTTATGCATTCCGTTAGTTCCCACAAGTTTATTTAGGCATGTTTGAGGTGCGTGTAAGGTTTCGTGGTGTTTGGTTATGCGGTTTATCGATTCGCTACTCAAAAGCCACAAAACTACGTTTTTTCAAGCCTAAGTGACTAAAGTGTCATTTTTTTGAATTTTTTGTAAAGCGTGAATCTGTTAGGCATTCCGTTAGTTCCCACAAGTTTATTTATGCATGTTTGAGGTGCATGTAAGGTTTCGTGGTGTTTGGTTAAGCGGTTTACCGATTAGCTACTCAAAAGCCCAAAACTACGTTTTAAAGCCTGAGTGACTAAAGAGTCATTTTTCACATTTTTTGTGAACCGTGAATCCATTATGCATTCCGTTAGATCCCGCAAGTTTATTTAGGCATGTTTGAGGTGCGGTTTTGTGGTGTTTGGTTAAGCAGTTTACCGATTCGCTACTCAAAAGCCCCAAAACTACGTTTTAAAGCCTGAGTGACTAAAGAGTCATTTTTTCACATTTTTTGTGAACCGTGAATTCATTTTTTAAATTCCGTTAGATCCCGCAAGTTTATTTAGGCATGTTTGAGGTGCGGTTTTATGGTGTTTGGTTAAGCGGTTTACCGATTCGCAACTCAAAACCCCTAAAACTACGTTTTTTCAAGCCTAAGTGACTAAAAGAGTCATTTTTTTGCATTTTTTGTACACCGTGAATCGTTATGCATTCCGTTAGTTCTCGGAAGTTTATTTAGGCATGTTTGAGGTGTGTGTAAAGTTTCGGGGTGTTTGGTTATGCGGTTTATCGATTTGATACTCAAAAGCCCAAAAACTACGTTTTTTCAAGCCTAAGTGACTAAAGAGTCATTTTTTGAATTTTTTGTGAATCGTGAATCCGTTATGCATTCTGTTAGTACTCGCAAGTTTATTTAGGCATGTTTGAGGTGCGTGTAAGGTTTCGTGGCTTTTGGTTAAGCGGTTTACCGATTCGCTACTCAAAAGCCCCAAAACTACATTTTTTCAAGCCTAAGTGACTAAAAGAGTCATTTTTTCGCATTTTTTGTAAAGCGTGAGTCCGTTATGCATTCCGTTAGTTCTCACAAGTTTACTTAGGAATGTTTGAGGTGTGTGCATGCTTTCGTGGTGTTTGGCTAAGCGGTTTACAGATTGGCTACTCAAAACCCCCAAAACTACGTTTTTTCAAGCCTAAGTGACTAAAAGAGTCATTTTTTTGCATTTTTTTGTAAACCGTGAATCCGTTATGCATTCCGTTAGTTCCCAAAAGTTTATTTAGGCATGTTTGAGGTACGTGTAAGGTTTTGTAGTGTTTGGTAATGCGGTTTATCGATTTGCTACTCAAAACCCCCAGAACTACGTTTTTTCAAGCCTAAGTGACTAAAGAGTCATTTTTTTGCATTTTTTGTAAAGCGTGAAACCGTTATGCATTCCGTTAGTTCCCACAAGTTTATTTAGGCATGTTTGAGGTGCGTGTAAGGTTTCGTGGTGTTTGGTTATGCGGTTTATCGATTCGCTACTCAAAAGCCACAAAACTACGTTTTTTCAAGCCTAAGTGACTAAAGTGTCATTTTTTGTAAAGTGTGAATATGTTATGCATTCTTTTAGTTCCCACAAGTTTATTTATGCATGTTTGAGGTGCATGTAAGGTTTCGTGGTGTTTGGTTAAGCGGTTTACCGATTAGCTACTCAAAAGCCCAAAACTACGTTTTAAAGCCTGAGTGACTAAAGAGTCATTTTTCACATTTTTTGTGAACCGTGAATCCTTTATGCATTCCGTTAGATCCCGCAAGTTTATTTAGGCATGTTTGAGGTGCGGTTTTGTGGTGTTTGGTTAAGCGGTTTACCGATTCGCTACTCAAAAGCCCCAAAACTACGTTTTAAAGCCTGAGTGACTAAAGAGTCATTTTTTCACATTTTTTGTGAACCGTGAATTCATTTTGTAAATTCTCGTTAGATCGCCCAAGTTTATTTAGGCATGTTTGAGGTGCGGTTTTATGGTGTTTGGTTAAGCGGTTTACCGATTCGCAACTCAAAACCCCTAAAACTACGTTTTTTTCAAGCCTAAGTGACTAAAAGAGTCATTTTTTCGCATTTTTTTGTACACCGTGAATCCGTTATGCATGCCGTTAGTTCTCGGAAGTTTATTTAGGCATGTTTGAGGTGTGTCTAAAGTTTTGGGGTGTTTGGTTATGCGGTTTATCGATTTGATACTCAAAAGCCCCAAAACTACGTTTTAAAGCCTGAGTGACTAAAGAGTCATTTTTTCACATTTTTTGTGAACCGTGAATTCATTTTGTAAATTCCGTAGATCCCGCAAGTTTATTTAGGCATGTTTGAGGTGCGGGTTTTATGGTGTTTGGTTAAGCGGTTTACCGATTCGCAACTCAAAACCCCTAAAACTACGTTTTTTCAAGCCTAAGTGACTAAAAGAGTCATTTTTTCGCATTTTTTGTACACCGTGAATCCGTTATGCATTCCGTTAGTTCTCGGAAGTTTATTTAGGCATGTTTGAGGTGTGTGTAAAGTTTCGGGGTGTTTGGTTATGCGGTTTATCGATTTGATACTCAAAAGCCCAAAAACTACGTTTTTTCAAGCCTAAGTGACTAAAGAGTCATTTTTTGAATTTTTTGTGAATCGTGAATCCGTTATGCATTCTGTTAGTACTCGCAAGTTTATTTAGGCATGTTTGAGGTGCGTGTAAGGTTTCGTGGCTTTTGGTTAAGCGGTTTACCGATTCGCTACTCAAAAGCCCCAAAACTACATTTTTTCAAGCCTAAGTGACTAAAGAGTCATTTTTTTCGCATTTTTTGTAAAGCGTGAGTCCGTTATGCATTCCGTTAGTTCTCACAAGTTTACTTAGGAATGTTTGAGGTGTGTGCATGCTTTCGTGGTGTTTGGCTAAGCGGTTTACAGATTGGCTACTCAAAACCCCCCAAAACTACGTTTTTTCAAGCCTAAGTGACTTAAGAGTCATTTTTTCACATTTTTTGTAAAGCATGAATTCGTTATGCATTCCGTTAGTTTCAGGAAGGTTATTTAGGAATGTTTGAGGTGTGTGTAATGTTTCTTGGTGTTTGGTTAAGCGGTTTACCGATTCGCTACTCAAAACCCCCAAAACTACGTTTTTTCAAGCCTAAGTGACTAAAAGAGTCATTTTTTTGCATCTTTTGTACAGCGTGAATCCGTTATGCATTCTGTTAGTTCCCACAAGTTTATTTCGGCAGGTTTGAGGTGCGTGAAATGTTTCATGGCATTTGGTTAAGCGGTTTACCGATTCGCTACTTAAAAGCCCAAAACTACGTTTTTCAAGCCTAAGTGACTAAAGTGTCATTTTTTAGCTTGTTTTGTGAACCGTGAATCCGTTATGCATTCCGTTAGTTCCCGCAAGTTTATTTAGGCAAGTTTGAGGTGCGTGTAAGGTTTCGTGGTGTTTGGTTAAGCATTTACCGATTCGCTACTCAAAACCCCTAAAACTATGTTTTTTCAAGCCTAAGTTACTAAAAGAGTCATTTTTTCGCATTTTTTGTAAAGCGTGAATCCGTTATTCATTCTGTTATTCCCGCAAGTTTATTTAGGCATGTTTGAGGTGCGTGTAAGGTTTCGTGGTGTTTGGTTATGCATATGCATTCCGTGTGTTCCCACAAGTTTATTTAGGCATGTGTGAGGTGCATGTAAGGTTTCGTGGGTGTTGGTTAAGCGGTTTACCGTTTCGCTACTCAAAAGCCCCAAAACTACGTTTTTTCAAGCCTAAGTGTCTAAAGAGTCATTTTTTTGCATTTTTTGTGAACTGTGAATCCGTTATGCATTCCGTTAGTTCCCGCAAGTTTATTTAGGCATGTTTGAGGTGTGTGTAGGTTTCGTGGTGTTTGGTTAAGCGTTTACCGATTCGCTAGTCACAACCCCTAAAACTACGTTTTTTCAAGCCTAAGTGACTAAAAGAGTCATTTTTTCGCATTTTTTGTAAACCGTGAATCCGTTATGCATTCCGTTAGTTCCCAAAAGTTTGTTTAGGCATGTTGGAGGTACGTGTAAGGTTTTGTAGTGTTTGGTAATGCGGTTTATCGATTTGCTACTCAAAACCCCCAGAACTACGTTTTTTCAAGCCTAAGTGACTAAAGAGTCATTTTTTTGCATTTTTTGTAAAGCGTGAAACCGTTATGCATTCCGTTAGTTCCCACAAGTTTAGTTAGGCATGTTTGAGGTGCGTGTAAGGTTTCGTGGTGTTTGGTTAGCGGTTTATCGATTCGCTACTCAAAAGCCACACAAAACTACGTTTTTTCAAGCCTAAGTGACTAAAGTGTCATTTTTTTGAATTTTTTGTAAAGCGTGAATCTGTTATGCATTCCGTTAGTTCCCACAAGTTTATTTATGCATGTTTGAGGTGCAATGTAAGGTTTCGTGGTGTTTGGTTAAGCGGTTTACCGATTAGCTACTCAAAAGCCCCAAAACTACGTTTTAAAGCCTGAGTGACTAAGAGTCATTTTTCACATTTTATGTGAACCGTGAATCCATTATGCATTCCGTTAGATCCCGCAAGTTTATTTAGGCATGTTTGAGGTGCGGTTTTGTGGTGTTTGGTTAAGCGGTTTACCGATTCGCTACTCAAAAGCACCAAAACTACGTTTTAAAAGCCTGAGTGACTAAAGAGTCATTTTTTCACATTTTTTGTGAACCGTGAATTCATTTTTTAAATTCCGTTAGATCCCACAGTTTATTTAGGCATGTTTGAGGTGCGGTTTTATGGTGTTTGGTTAAGCGGTTTACCGATTCGCAACTCAAAACCCCTAAAACTACGTTTTTTCAAGGCCTAAGTGACTAAAAGAGTCATTTTTTCGCATTTTTTGTAAAGCGTGAGTCCGTTATGCATTCCGTTAGTTCTCACAAGTTTACTTAGGAATGTTTGAGGGGTGTGCATGCTTTCGTGGTGTTTGGCTAAGCCGTTTACAGATTGGCTACTCAAAACCCCCAAAATTACGTTTTTTTCAAGCCTAAGTGACTAAAAGAGTCTTTTTTTTGCATTTTTTGTAAACCGTGAATCCGTTATGCATTCCGTTAGTCCCAAAAGTTTATTTAGGCATGTTTGAGGTACGTGTAAGGTTTTGTAGTGTTGGTATGCGGTTTATCGATTTGCTACTCAAAACCCCCCAGAACTACGTTTTTTCAAGCCTAAGTGACTAAAGAGTCCATTTTTTTGGCATTTTTTGTAAAGCGTGAAACCGTTATGCATTCCGTTAGTTCCCACAAGTTTATTTAGGCCATGTTTGCGGTGCGTGTAAGGTTTCGTGGTGTTTGGTTATGCGGTTTATCGATTCGCTACTCAAAAGCCACAAAACTACGTTTTTTCAAGCCTAAGTGACTAAAGTGTCATTTTTTTGAATTGTTTGTAAAGCGTGAATCTGTTATGCATTCCGTTAGTTCCCACAAGTTTATTTATGCATGTTTGAGGTGCATGTAAGGTTTCGTGGTGTTTGGTAAGCGGTTTACCGATTAGCTACTCCAAAAGCCCAAAACTACGTTTTAAAGCCTGAGTGACTAAAGAGTCATTTTTCACATTTTATGTGAACCGTGAATCCATTATGCATTCCGTTAGATCCCGCAAGTTTATTTAGGCATGTTTGAGGTGCGGTTTTGTGGTGTTTGGTTAAGCGGTTTACCGATTCGCTCAAACGCACCAAAACTACGTTTTAAAGCCTGAGTGACTAAGAGTCATTTTTTCACATTTTTTGTGAACCGTGAATTCTTTTTTAAATTCCGTTAGATCCCGCAAGTTTATTTAGGCATGTTTGAGGTGCGGTTTTATGGTGTTTGGTTAAGCGGTTTACCGATTCGCAACTCAAAACCCCTAAAACTACGTTTTTTCAAGCCTAGTGACTAAAAGAGTCATTTTTTCGCATTTGTTGTAAAGCGTGAGTCCGTTATGCATTCCGTTAGTTCTCACAAGTTTACTTAGGAATGTTTGAGGTGTGTGCATGCTTCGTGGTGTTTGGCTAAGCCGTTTACAGATTGGCTACTCAAAACCCCCAAAACTACGTTTTTTCAAAGCCTAAGTGACTAAAAGAGTCATTTTTTTGCATTTTTTGTAAACCGTGAATCTGTTATGCATTCCGTTAGTTCCCAAAAGTTTATTTAGGCATGTTTGAGGTACGTGTAAGGTTTTGTAGTGTTTGGTAATGCGGTTTATCGATTTGCTACTCAAAACCCCCAGAACTACGTTTTTTCAAGCCTAAGTGACTAAAGAGTCATTTTTTTGCATTTTTTGTAAAGCGTGAAACCGTTATGCATTCCGGTAGTTTCCCACAAGTTTATTTAGGCATGTTTGCGGTGCGTGTAAGGTTTCGTGGTGTTTGGTTATGCCGGTTTATCGATTCGCTACTCAAAAGCCACAAAACTACGTTTTTTCAAGCCTAAGTGACTAAAGTGTCATGTTTTTGAATTTTTTGTAAAGCGTGAATCTGTTATGCATTCTGTTAGTTCCCACAAGTTTATTTATGCATGTTTGAGGTGCATGTAAGGTTTCGTGGTGTTTGGTTAAGCGGTTTACCGATTAGCTACTCAAAAGCCCAAAACTACGTTTTAAAGCCTGAGTGACTAAAGAGTCATTTTTCACATTTTTTTGTGAACCGTGAATCCTTTATGCATTCCGTTAGATCCCGCAAGTTTATTTAGGCATGTTTGAGGTGCGGTTTTGTGGAGTTTGGTTAAGCGGTTTACCCGATTCGCTACTCAAAAGCCCCAAAACTACGTTTTAAAGCCTGAGTGACTAAAGAGTCATTTTTTCCACATTTTTTGTGAACCGTGAATTCATTTTGTAAATTCCGTTAGATCCCGCAAGTTTATTTAGGCATGTTTGAGGTGCGGTTTTATGGTGTTTGGTTTAAGCGGTTTACCGATTCGCAACTCAAAACCCCTAAAACTACGTTTTTTCAGCCTAAGTGACTAAAAGAGTCATTTTTTTGCATTTTTTGTACACCGTGAATCCGTATGCATTCCGTTAGTTCTCGGAAGTTTATTTAGGCATGTTTGAGGTGTGTGTAAAGTTTCGGGGGGTTTGGTTATGCGGTTTATCGATTTGATACTCAAAAGCCCAAAAATTACGTTTTTTCAAGCCTAAGTGACTAAAGAGTCATTTTTTGAATTTTTTGTGAATCGTGAATCCGTTATGCATTCTGTTAGTACTCGCAAGTTTATTTAGGCATGTTGAGGTGCGTGTAAGGTTTCGTGGCTTTTGGTTAAGCGGTTTACCGATTCGCTACTCAAAAGCCCCAAAACTACATTTTTCAAAACTACATTTTTTCAAGCCTAAGTGACTAAAAGAGTCATTTTTTTGCATTTTTTGTACAGCGTGAATCCGTTATGCATTCTGTTAGTTCCCACAAGTTTATTTCGGCATGTTTGAGGTGCGTGAAATGTTTCATGGCATTTGGTTAAGCGGTTTACCGATTCGCTACTTAAAAGCCCAAAACTACGTTTTTTCAAGCCTAAGTGACTAAAGTGTCATTTTTTCGCTTTTTTTTGTGAACCGTGAATCCGTTATGCATTCCGTTAGTTCCCGCAAGTTTATTTAGGCATGTTTGAGGTGTGTGTAAAGTTTCGGGGTGTTTGGTTATGCGGTTTATCGATTTGATACTCAAAATCCCCAAAACTACGTTTTTTCAAGCCTAAGTGACTAAAGAGTCATTTTTTGAATTTTTTGTGAATCGTGAATCCGTTATGCATTCTGTTAGTACTCGCAAGTTTATTAAGGCATGTTTGAGGTGTGTGTAAGGTTTCGTAGTTTTTGGTTAAGCGGTTTACCGATTCGCTACTCAAAAGCCCCAAAACTACATTTTTTCAAGCCTAAGTGACTAAAAGAGTCATTTTTTCGCATTTTTTGTAAAGCGTGAGTCCGTTATGCATTCCGTTAGTTCTCACAAGTTTACTTAGGAATGTTTGAGGTGTGTGCATGCTTTCGTGGTGTTTGGCTAAGCGGTTTACAGATTGGCTACTAAAAACCCCCAAAACTACGTTTTTTCAAGCCTAAGTGACTAAAGAGTCATTTTTTCACATTTTTTGTAAAGCATGAATCCGTTATGCATTCCGTTAGTTTCAGTAAGTTTATTTAGGAATGTTTGAGTTGTGTGTAATGTTTCGTGGTGTTTGGTTAAGCTGTTTACCGATTCGCTACTCAAAACCCCCAAAACTACATTTTTTCAAGCCTAAGTGACTAAAAGAGTCATTTTTTTGCATTTTTTGTACAGCGTGAATCCGTTATGCATTCTGTTAGTTCCCACAAGTTTATTTCGGCATGTTTGAGGTGCGTGAAATGTTTCATGGCATTTGGTTAAGCGGTTTACCGATTCGCTACTTAAAAGCCCAAAACTACGTTTTTTCAAGCCTAAGTGACTAAAGTGTCATTTTTTCGCTTTTTTTGTGAACCGTGAATCCGTTATGCATTCCGTTAGTTCCCGCAAGTTTATTTAGGCATGTTTGAGGTGCGTGTAAGGTTTTGTGGTGTTTGGTTAAGCAATTTACCGATTCGCTACTCAAAACCCCTAAAACTACGTTTTTTCAAGCCTAAGTTACTAAAATAGTCATTTTTTCGCATTTTTTGTAAAGCGTGAATCCGTTATTCATTCTGTTAGTTCCCGCAAGTTTATTTAGGCATGTTTGAGGTGCGTGTAAGGTTTCGTGGGTGGTTTGGTTATGCATATGCATTCCGTTTTGTTCCCACAAGTTTATTTAGGCATGTTTGAGGTGCATGTAAGGTTTCGTGGTGTTTGGTTAAGCGGTTTACCGTTTCGCTACTCAAAAGCCCCAAAACTACGTTTTTTCAAGCCTAAGTGTCGAAAGAGTCATTTTTTTGCATTTTTTGTGAACTGTGAATCCGTTATGCATTCCGTTAGTTCCCGCAAGTTTATTTAGGCATGTTTGAGGTGTGTGTAAGGTTTCGTGGTGTTTGGTTAAGCGGTTTACCAATTCGCTAGTCAAAACCCCTAAAACTACGTTTTTTCAAGCCTAAGTGACTAAAAGAGTCATTTTTTCGCATTTTTTGTAAACCGTGAATCCGTTTATGCATTCCGTTAGTTCCCAAAAGTTTATTTAGGCATGTTTGAGGTACGTGTAAGGTTTTGTAGTGTTTGGTAATGCGGTTTATCGATTTGCTACTCAAAACCCCCAGAACTACGTTTTTTCAAGCCTAAGTGACTAAAGAGTCATTTTTTTTGCATTTTTTGTAAAGCGTGAAACATTATGCATTCCGTTAGTTCCCACAAGTTTATTTAGGCATGTTTGAGGTGCGTGTAAGGTTTCGTGGTGTTTGGTTATGCGGTTTATGGATTCGCTACTCAAAAGCCACAAAACTACGTTTTTTCAAGCCTAAGTTACTAAAGTGTCATTTTTTTTGAATTGTTTGTAAAGCGTGAATCTGTTATGCATTCCGTTAGTTCCCACAAGTTTATTTATGCATGTTTGAGGTGCATGTAAGGTTTCGTGGTGTTTGGTTAAGCGGTTTTACCGATTAGCTACTCAAAAGCCCAAAACTACGTTTTAAAGCCTGAGTGACTAAAGAGTCATTTTTCACATTTTTTGTGAACCGTGAATCCATTATGCATTCCGTTAGATCCCGCAAGTTTATTTAGGCATGTTTGAGGTGCGGTTTTTGTGGTGTTTGGTTAAGCGGTTTACCGATTCGCTACTCAAAAGCCCCAAAACTACGTTTTAAAGCCTGAGTGACTAAAGAGTCATTTTTTCACATTTTTTGTGAACCGTGAATTCATTTTGTAAATTCCGTTAGATCCCGCAAGTTTATTTAGGCATGTTTGAGGTGCGGTTTTTATGGTGTTTGGTTAAGCGGTTTACCGATTCGCTAGTCAAAACCCCTAAAACTACGTTTTTTTCAAGCCTAAGTGACTAAAAGAGTCATTTTTTCGCATTTTTTGTAAACCGTGAATCCGTTATGCATTCCGTTAGTTCCCAAAAGTTTATTTAGGCATGTTTGAGGTACGTGTAAGGTTTTGTAGTGTTTGGTAATGCGGTTTATCGATTTGCTACTCAAAACCCCCAGAACTACGTTTTTTTCAAGCCTAAGTGACTAAAGAGTCATTTTTTTGCATTTTTTGTAAAGCGTGAAACTGTTATGCATTCCGTTAGTTCCCACAAGTTTATTTAGGCATGTTTGAGGTGCGTGTAAGGTTTCGTGGTGTTTGGTTATGCGGTTTATCGATTCGCTACTCAAAAGCCACAAAACTACGTTTTTTTTCAAGCCTAAGTGACTAAAGTGTCATTTTTTTGAATTTTTTGTAAAGCGTGAATCTGTTATACATTCCGTTAGTTCCCACAAGTTTATTTATGCATGTTTGAGGTGCATGTAAGGTTTCGTGGTGTTTGGTTAAGCGGTTTACCGATTAGCTACTCAAAAGCCCAAAACTACGTTTTAAAGCCTGAGTGACTAAAGAGTCATTTTTCACATTTTTTGTGAACCGTGAATCCATTATGCATTCCGTTAGATCCCGCAAGTTTATTTAGGCATGTTTGAGGTGCGGTTTTGTGGTGTTTGGGTTAAGCGGTTTACCGATTCGCTACTCAAAAGCCCCAAAACTACGTTTTAAAGCCTGAGTGACTAAAGAGTCATTTTTTCACATTTTTTGTGACCGTGAATTCATTTTGTAAATTCCGTTAGATCCCGCAAGTTTATTTAGGCATGTTTGAGGTGCGGTTTTATGGTGTTTGGTTAAGCGGTTTACCGATTCGCAACTCAAAACCCCTAAAACTACGTTTTTTCAAGCCTAAGTGACTAAAAGAGTCATTTTTTCGCATTTTTTGTACACCGTGAATCCGTTATGCATTCCGTTAGTTCTCGGAAGTTTATTTAGGCATGTTTGAGGTGTGTGTAAAGTTTCGGGGTGTTTGGTTATGCGGTTTATCGATTTGATACTCAAAAGCCCAAAAACTACGTTTTTTCAAGCCTAAGTGACTAAAGAGTCATTTTTTGAATTTTTTGTGAATCGTGAATCCGTTATGCATTCTGTTAGTACTCGCAAGTTTATTTAGGCATGTTTGAGTTGCGTGTAAGGTTTCGTGGCTTTTGGTTAAGCGGTTTACCGATTCGCTACTCAAAAGCCCCAAAACTACATTTTTTCAAGCCTAAGTGACTAAAAGAGTCATTTTTTCGCATTTTTTGTAAAGCGTGAGTCCGTTATGCATTCCGTTAGTTCTCACAAGTTTACTTAGGAATGTTTGAGGTGTGTGCATGCTTTCGTGGTGTTTGGCTAAGTGGTTTACAGATTGGCTACTCAAAACCCCCAAAACTACGTTTTTCAAGCCTAAGTGACTAAAGAGTCATTTTTTCACATTTTTTGTAAACCATGAATCCGTTATGCATTCCGTTAGTTTCAGTAAGTTTATTTAGGAATGTTTGAGGTGTGTGTAATGTTTCGTGGTGTTTGGTTAAGCGGTTTACCGATTCGATACTCAAAACCCCCAAAACTACATTTTTTCAAGCCTAAGTGACTAAAAGAGTCATTTTTTTGCATTTTTTGTACAGCGTGAATCCGTTATGCATTCTGTTAGTTTCCCACAAGTTTATTTCGGCATGTTTGAGGTTCGTGAAATGTTTCATGGCATTTGGTTAAGCGGTTTACCGATTCGCTACTTAAAAGCCCAAAACTACGTTTTTTCAAGCCTAAGTGACTAAAGTGTCATTTTTTCGCTTTTTTTTGTGAACCGTGAATCCGTTATGCATTCCGTTAGTTCCCGCAAGTTTATTTAGGCATGTTTGAGGTGTGTGTAAAGTTTCGGGGTGTTTGGTTATGCGGTTTATCGATTTGATACTCAAAAGCCCCAAAACTACGTTTTTTCAAGCCTAAGTGACTAAAGAGTCATTTTTTGAATTTTTTGTGAATCGTGAATCCGTTATGCATTCTGTTAGTACTCGCAAGTTTATTAAGGCATGTTTGAGGTGTGTGTAAGGTTTCGTAGTTTTTGGTTAAGCGGTTTACCGATTCGCTACTCAAAAGCCCCAAAACTACATTTTTTCAAGCCTAAGTGACTAAAAGAGTCATTTTTTCGCATTTTTTGTAAAGCGTGAGTCCGTTATGCATTCCGTTAGTTCTCACAAGTTTACTTAGGAATGTTTGAGGTGTGTGCATGCTTTCGTGGTGTTTGGCTAAGCGGTTTACAGATTGGCTACTCAAAACCCCCAAAACTACGTTTTTTCAAGCCTAAGTGACTAAAGAGTCATTTTTTCACATTTTTTGTAAAGCATGAATCCGTTATGCATTCCGTTAGTTTCAGTAAGTTTATTTAGGAATGTTTGAGGTGTGTGTAATGTTTCGTGGTGTTTGGTTAAGCGGTTTACCGATTCGCTACTCAAAACCCCCAAAACTACATTTTTTCAAGCCTAAGTGACTAAAAGAGTCATTTTTTTGCATTTTTTGTACAGCGTGAATCCGTTATGCATTCTGTTAGTTCCCACAAGTTTATTTCGGCATGTTTGAGGTGCGTGAAATGTTTCATGGCATTTGGTTAAGCGGTTTACCGATTCGCTACTTAAAAGCCCAAAACTACATTTTTTCAAGCCTAAGTGACTAAAGTGTCATTTTTTCGCTTTTTTTTTGTGAACCGTGAATCCGTTATGCATTCCGTTAGTTCCCGCAAGTTTATTTAGGCATGTTTGAGGTGCGTGTAAGGTTTTGTGGTGTTTGGTTAAGCAATTTACCGATTCGCGACTCAAAACCCCTAAAACTACGTTTTTTCAAGCCTAAGTTACTAAAATAGTCATTTTTTCGCATTTTTTGTAAAGCGTGAATCCGTTATTCATTCTGTTAGTTCCCGCAAGTTTATTTAGGCATGTTTGAGGTGCGTGTAAGGTTTCGTGGTGTTTGGTTATGCATATGCATTCCGTTTGTTCCCACAAGTTTATTTAGGCATGTTTGAGGTGCATGTAAGGTTTCGTGGTGTTTGGTTAAGCGGTTTACCGTTTCGCTACTCAAAAGCCCCAAAAACTACGTTTTTTCAAGCCTAAGTGTCGAAAGAGTCATTTTTTTGCATTTTTTGTGAACTGTGAATCCGTTATGCATTCCGTTAGTTCCCGCAAGTTTATTTAGGCATGTTTGAGGTGTGTGTAAGGTTTCGTGGTGTTTGGTTAAGCGGTTTACCAATTCGCTAGTCAAAACCCCTAAAACTACGTTTTTTCAAGCCTAAGTGACTAAAAGAGTCATTTTTTCGCATTTTTTGTAAACCGTGAATCCGTTATGCATTCCGTTAGTTCCCAAAAGTTTATTTAGGCGTGTTTGAGGTACGTGTAAGGTTTTGTAGTGTTTGGTAATGCGGTTTATCGATTTGCTACTCAAAACCCCCAGAACTACGTTTTTTCAAGCCTAAGTGACTAAAGAGTCATTTTTTTGCATTTTTTGTAAAGCGTGAAAACCATTATGCATTCCGTTAGTTCCCACAAGTTTATTTAGGCATGTTTGAGGTGCGTTGTAAGGTTTCGTGGTGTTTGGTTATGCGGTTTATGGATTCGCTACTCAAAAGCCACAAAACTACGTTTTTTCAAGCCTAAGTTACTAAAGTGTCATTTTTTTGAATTTTTTGTAAAGCGTGAATCTGTTATGCATTCCGTTAGTTCCCACAAGTTTATTTATGCATGTTTGAGGTGCATGTAAGGTTTCGTGGTGTTTGGTTAAGCGGTTTACCGATTAGCTACTCAAAAGCCCAAAACTACGTTTTAAAGCCTGAGTGACTAAAGAGTCATTTTTCACATTTTTTGTGAACCGTGAATCCATTATGCATTCCGTTAGATCCCGCAAGTTTATTTAGGCATGTTTGAGGTGCGGGTTTTGTGGTGTTTGGTTAAGCGGTTTACCGATTCGCTACTCAAAAGCCCCAAAACTACGTTTTAAAGCCTGAGTGACTAAAGAGTCATTTTTTCACATTTTTTGTGAACCGTGAATTCATTTTGTAAATTCCGTTAGATCCCGCAAGTTTATTTAGGCATGTTTGAGGTGCGGTTTTATGGTGTTTGGTTAAGCGGTTTACCGATTCGCTAGTCAAAACCCCTAAAACTACGTTTTTTTCAAGCCTAAGTGACTAAAAGAGTCATTTTTTCGCATTTTTTTGTAAACCGTGAATCCGTTATGCATTCCGTTAGTTCCCAAAAGTTTATTTAGGCATGTTTGAGGTACGTGTAAGGTTTTGTAGTGTTTGGTAATGCGGTTATCGATTTGCTACTCAAAACCCCCAGAACTACGTTTTTTCAAGCCTAAGTGACTAAAGAGTCATTTTTTTGCATTTTTTTGTAAAGCGTGAAACTGTTATGCATTCCGTTAGTTCCCACAAGTTTATTTAGGCATGTTTGAGGTGCGTGTAAGGTTTCGTGGTGTTTGGTTATGCGGTTTATCGATTCGCTACTCAAAAGCCACAAAACTACGTTTTTTCAAGCCTAAGTGACTAAAGTGTCATTTTTTTGAATTTTTTGTAAAGCGTGAATCTGTTATACATTCCGTTAGTTCCCACAAGTTTATTTATGCATGTTTGAGGTGCATGTAAGGTTTCGTGGTGTTTGGTTAAGCGGTTTACCGATTAGCTACTCAAAAGCCCAAAACTACGTTTTAAAGCCTGAGTGACTAAAGAGTCATTTTTCACATTTTTTGTGAACCGTGAATCCATTATGCATTCCGTTAGATCCCGCAAGTTTATTTAGGCATGTTTGAGGTGCGGTTTTGTGGTGTTTGGTTAAGCGGTTTACCGATTCGCTACTCAAAAGCCCCAAAACTACGTTTTAAAGCCTGAGTGACTAAAGAGTCATTTTTTCACATTTTTTGTGAACCGTGAATTCATTTTGTAAATTCCGTTAGATCCCGCAAGTTTATTTAGGCATGTTTGAGGTGCGGTTTTATGGTGTTTGGTTAAGCGGTTTACCGATTCGCAACTCAAAACCCCTAAAACTACGTTTTTTCAAGCCTAAGTGACTAAAAGAGTCATTTTTTTCGCATTTTTTGTACACCGTGAATCGTTATGCATTCCGTTAGTTCTCGGAAGTTTATTTAGGCATGTTTGAGGTGTGTGTAAAGTTTCGGGGTGTTTGGTTATGCGGTTTATCGATTTGATACTCAAAAGCCCAAAAACTACGTTTTTTCAAGCCTAAGTGACTAAAGAGTCATTTTTTGAATTTTTTGTGAATCGTGAATCCGTTATGCATTCTGTTAGTACTCGCAAGTTTATTTAGGCATGTTTGAGTTGCGTGTAAGGTTTCGTGGCTTTTGGTTAAGCGGTTTACCGATTCGCTACTCAAAAGCCCCAAAACTACATTTTTTCAAGCCTAAGTGACTAAAAGAGTCATTTTTTCGCATTTTTTGTAAAGCGTGAGTCCGTTATGCATTCCGTTAGTTCTCACAAGTTTACTTAGGAATGTTTGAGGTGTGTGCATGCTTTCGTGGTGTTTGGCTAAGTGGTTTACAGATTGGCTACTCAAAACCCCCAAAACTACGTTTTTTCAAGCCTAAGTGACTAAAGAGTCATTTTTTCACATTTTTTGTAAAGCATGAATCCGTTATGCATTCCGTTAGTTTCAGTAAGTTTATTTAGGAATGTTTGAGGTGTGTGTAATGTTTCGTGGTGTTTGGTTAAGCGGTTTACCGATTCGATACTCAAAACCCCCAAAACTACATTTTTTCAAGCCTAAGTGACTAAAAGAGTCATTTTTTTGCATTTTTTGTACAGCGTGAATCCGTTATGCATTCTGTTAGTTCCCACAAGTTTATTTCGGCATGTTTGAGGTGCGTGAAATGTTTCATGGCATTTGGTTAAGCGGTTTACCGATTCGCTACTTAAAAGCCCAAAACTACGTTTTTTCAAGCCTAAGTGACTAAAGTGTCATTTTTTCGCTTTTTTTGTGAACCGTGAATCCGTTATGCATTCCGTTAGTTCCCGCAAGTTTATTTAGGCATGTTTGAGGTGTGTGTAAAGTTTCGGGGTGTTTGGTTATGCGGTTTATCGATTTGATACTCAAAAGCCCCAAAACTACGTTTTTTCAAGCCTAAGTGACTAAAGAGTCATTTTTTGAATTTTTTGTGAATCGTGAATCCGTTATGCATTCTGTTAGTACTCGCAAGTTCATTTAGGCATGTTTGAGGTGTGTGTAAGGTTTCGTAGTTTTTGGTTAAGCGGTTTACCGATTCGCTACTCAAAAGCCCCAAAACTACATTTTTTCAAGCCTAAGTGACTAAAAGAGTCATTTTTTTCGCATTTTTTGTAAAGCGTGAGTCCGTTATGCATTCCGTTAGTTCTCACAAGTTTACTTAGGAATGTTTGAGGTGTGTGCATGCTTTCGTGGTGTTTGGCTAAGCGGTTTACAGATTGGCTACTCAAAACCCCCAAAACTACGTTTTTTCAAGCCTAAGTGACTAAAGAGTCATTTTTTCACATTTTTTGTAAAGCATGAATCCGTTATGCATTCCGTTAGTTTCAGTAAGTTTATTTAGGAATGTTTGAGGTGTGTGTAATGTTTCGTGGTGTTTGGTTAAGCGGTTTACCGATTCGCTACTCAAAACCCCCAAAACTACATTTTTTCAAGCCTAAGTGACTAAAAGAGTCATTTTTTTGCATTTTTTGTACAGCGTGAATCCGTTATGCATTCTGTTAGTTCCCACAAGTTTATTTCGGCATGTTTGAGGTGCGTGAAATGTTTCATGGCATTTGGTTAAGCGGTTTACCGATTCGCTACTTAAAAGCCCAAAACTACATTTTTTCAAGCCTAAGTGACTAAAGTGTCATTTTTTCGCTTTTTTTGTGAACCGTGAATCCGTTATGCATTCCGTTAGTTCCCGCAAGTTTATTTAGGCATGTTTGAGGTGCGTGTAAGGTTTTGTGGTGTTTGGTTAAGCAATTTACCGATTCGCGACTCAAAACCCCTAAAACTACGTTTTTTTCAAGCCTAAGTTACTAAAATAGTCATTTTTTCGCATTTTTTGTAAAGCGTGAATCCGTTATTCATTCTGTTAGTTCCCGCAAGTTTATTTAGGCATGTTTGAGGTGCGTGTAAGGTTTCGTGGTGTTTGGTTATGCATATGCATTCCGTTTGTTCCCACAAGTTTATTTAGGCATGTTTGAGGTGCATGTAAGGTTTCGTGGTGTTTGGTTAAGCGGTTTACCGTTTCGCTACTCAAAAGCCCCAAAACTACGTTTTTTCAAGCCTAAGTGTCGAAAGAGTCATTTTTTTGCATTTTTTGTGAACTGTGAATCCGTTATGCATTCCGTTAGTTCCCGCAAGTTTATTTAGGCATGTTTGAGGTGTGTGTAAGGTTTCGTGGTGTTTGGTTAAGCGGTTTACCAATTCGCTAGTCAAAACCCCTAAAACTACGTTTTTTCAAGCCTAAGTGACTAAAAGAGTCATTTTTTTCGCATTTTTTGTAAACCGTGAATCCGTTATGCATTCCGTTAGTTCCCAAAAGTTTATTTAGGCATGTTTGAGGTACGTGTAAGGTTTTGTAGTGTTTGGTAATGCGGTTTATCGATTTGCTACTCAAAACCCCCAGAACTACGTTTTTTCAAGCCTAAGTGACTAAAGAGTCATTTTTTTGCATTTTTTGTAAAGCGTGAAACCATTATGCATTCCGTTAGTTCCCACAAGTTTATTTAGGCATGTTTGAGGTGCGTGTAAGGTTTCGTGGTGTTTGGTTATGCGGTTTATGGATTCGCTACTCAAAAGCCACAAAACTACGTTTTTTCAAGCCTAAGTTACTAAAGTGTCATTTTTTTGAATTTTTTGTAAAGCGTGAATCTGTTATGCATTCCGTTAGTTCCCACAAGTTTATTTATGCATGTTTGAGGTGCATGTAAGGTTTCGTGGTGTTTGGTTAAGCGGTTTACCGATTAGCTACTCAAAAGCCCAAAACTACGTTTTAAAGCCTGAGTGACTAAAGAGTCATTTTTCACATTTTTTGTGAACCGTGAATCCATTATGCATTCCGTTAGATCCCGCAAGTTTATTTAGGCATGTTTGAGGTGCGGTTTTGTGGTGTTTGGTTAAGCGGTTTACCGATTCGCTACTCAAAAGCCCCAAAACTACGTTTTAAAGCCTGAGTGACTAAAGAGTCATTTTTTCACATTTTTTGTGAACCGTGAATTCATTTTGTAAATTCCGTTAGATCCCGCAAGTTTATTTAGGCATGTTTGAGGTGCGGTTTTATGGTGTTTGGTTAAGCGGTTTACCGATTCGCTAGTCAAAACCCCTAAAACTACGTTTTTTCAAGCCTAAGTGACTAAAAGAGTCATTTTTTCGCATTTTTTGTAAACCGTGAATCCGTTATGCATTCCGTTAGTTCCCAAAAGTTTATTTAGGCATGTTTGAGGTACGTGTAAGGTTTTGTAGTGTTTGGTAATGCGGTTTATCGATTTGCTACTCAAAACCCCCAGAACTACGTTTTTTCAAGCCTAAGTGACTAAAGAGTCATTTTTTTGCATTTTTTGTAAAGCGTGAAACTGTTATGCATTCCGTTAGTTCCCACAAGTTTATTTAGGCATGTTTGAGGTGCGTGTAAGGTTTCGTGGTGTTTGGTTATGCGGTTTATCGATTCGCTACTCAAAAGCCACAAAACTACGTTTTTTCAAGCCTAAGTGACTAAAGTGTCATTTTTTTGAATTTTTTGTAAAGCGTGAATCTGTTATACATTCCGTTAGTTCCCACAAGTTTATTTATGCATGTTTGAGGTGCATGTAAGGTTTCGTGGTGTTTGGTTAAGCGGTTTACCGATTAGCTACTCAAAAGCCCAAAACTACGTTTTAAAGCCTGAGTGACTAAAGAGTCATTTTTCACATTTTTTGTGAACCGTGAATCCATTATGCATTCCGTTAGATCCCGCAAGTTTATTTAGGCATGTTTGAGGTGCGGTTTTGTGGTGTTTGGTTAAGCGGTTTACCGATTCGCTACTCAAAAGCCCCAAAACTACGTTTTAAAGCCTGAGTGACTAAAGAGTCATTTTTTCACATTTTTTGTGAACCGTGAATTCATTTTGTAAATTCCGTTAGATCCCGCAAGTTTATTTAGGCATGTTTGAGGTGCGGTTTTATGGTGTTTGGTTAAGCGGTTTACCGATTCGCAACTCAAAACCCCTAAAACTACGTTTTTTCAAGCCTAAGTGACTAAAAGAGTCATTTTTTTCGCATTTTTTGTACACCGTGAATCCGTTATGCATTCCGTTAGTTCTCGGAAGTTTATTTAGGCATGTTTGAGGTGTGTGTAAAGTTTCGGGGTGTTTGGTTATGCGGTTTATCGATTTGATACTCAAAAGCCCAAAAACTACGTTTTTTCAAGCCTAAGTGACTAAAGAGTCATTTTTTGAATTTTTTGTGAATCGTGAATCCGTTATGCATTCTGTTAGTACTCGCAAGTTTATTTAGGCATGTTTGAGTTGCGTGTAAGGTTTCGTGGCTTTTGGTTAAGCGGTTTACCGATTCGCTACTCAAAAGCCCCAAAACTACATTTTTTCAAGCCTAAGTGACTAAAAGAGTCATTTTTTCGCATTTTTTGTAAAGCGTGAGTCTGTTATGCATTCCGTTAGTTCTCACAAGTTTACTTAGGAATGTTTGAGGTGTGTGCATGCTTTCGTGGTGTTTGGCTAAGTGGTTTACAGATTGGCTACTCAAAACCCCCAAAACTACGTTTTTTCAAGCCTAAGTGACTAAAAGAGTCATTTTTTTGCATTTTTTGTACAGCGTGAATCCGTTATGCATTCTGTTAGTTCCCACAAGTTTATTTCGGCATGTTTGAGGTGCGTGAAATGTTTCATGGCATTTGGTTAAGCGGTTTACCGATTCGCTACTTAAAAGCCCAAAACTACGTTTTTTCAAGCCTAAGTGACTAAAGTGTCATTTTTTCGCTTTTTTTGTGAACCGTGAATCCGTTATGCATTCCGTTAGTTCCCGCAAGTTTATTTAGGCATGTTTGAGGTGTGTGTAAAGTTTCGGGGTGTTTGGTTATGCGGTTTATCGATTTGATACTCAAAAGCCCCAAAACTACGTTTTTTCAAGCCTAAGTGACTAAAGAGTCATTTTTTGAATTTTTTGTGAATCGTGAATCCGTTATGCATTCTGTTAGTACTCGCAAGTTCATTTAGGCATGTTTGAGGTGTGTGTAAGGTTTCGTAGTTTTTGGTTAAGCGGTTTACCGATTCGCTACTCAAAAGCCCCAAAACTACATTTTTTCAAGCCTAAGTGACTAAAAGAGTCATTTTTTCGCATTTTTTGTAAAGCGTGAGTCCGTTATGCATTCCGTTAGTTCTCACAAGTTTACTTAGGAATGTTTGAGGTGTGTGCATGCTTTCGTGGTGTTTGGCTAAGCGGTTTACAGATTGGCTACTCAAAACCCCCAAAACTACGTTTTTTCAAGCCTAAGTGACTAAAGAGTCATTTTTTCACATTTTTTGTAAAGCATGAATCCGTTATGCATTCCGTTAGTTTCAGTAAGTTTATTTAGGAATGTTTGAGGTGTGTGTAATGTTTCGTGGTGTTTGGTTAAGCGGTTTACCGATTCGCTACTCAAAACCCCCAAAACTACATTTTTTCAAGCCTAAGTGACTAAAAGAGTCATTTTTTTGCATTTTTTGTACAGCGTGAATCCGTTATGCATTCTGTTAGTTCCCACAAGTTTATTTCGGCATGTTTGAGGTGCGTGAAATGTTTCATGGCATTTGGTTAAGCGGTTTACCGATTCGCTACTTAAAAGCCCAAAACTACATTTTTTCAAGCCTAAGTGACTAAAGTGTCATTTTTTCGCTTTTTTTGTGAACCGTGAATCCGTTATGCATTCCGTTAGTTCCCGCAAGTTTATTTAGGCATGTTTGAGGTGCGTGTAAGGTTTTGTGGTGTTTGGTTAAGCAATTTACCGATTCGCGACTCAAAACCCCTAAAACTACGTTTTTTCAAGCCTAAGTTACTAAAATAGTCATTTTTTCGCATTTTTTGTAAAGCGTGAATCCGTTATTCATTCTGTTAGTTCCCGCAAGTTTATTTAGGCATGTTTGAGGTGCGTGTAAGGTTTCGTGGTGTTTGGTTATGCATATGCATTCCGTTTGTTCCCACAAGTTTATTTAGGCATGTTTGAGGTGCATGTAAGGTTTCGTGGTGTTTGGTTAAGCGGTTTACCGTTTCGCTACTCAAAAGCCCCAAAACTACGTTTTTTCAAGCCTAAGTGTCGAAAGAGTCATTTTTTTGCATTTTTTGTGAACTGTGAATCCGTTATGCATTCCGTTAGTTCCCGCAAGTTTATTTAGGCATGTTTGAGGTGTGTGTAAGGTTTCGTGGTGTTTGGTTAAGCGGTTTACCAATTCGCTAGTCAAAACCCCTAAAACTACGTTTTTTCAAGCCTAAGTGACTAAAAGAGTCATTTTTTTCGCATTTTTTGTAAACCGTGAATCCGTTATGCATTCCGTTAGTTCCCAAAAGTTTATTTAGGCATGTTTGAGGTACGTGTAAGGTTTTGTAGTGTTTGGTAATGCGGTTTATCGATTTGCTACTCAAAACCCCCAGAACTACGTTTTTTCAAGCCTAAGTGACTAAAGAGTCATTTTTTTGCATTTTTTGTAAAGCGTGAAACCATTATGCATTCCGTTAGTTCCCACAAGTTTATTTAGGCATGTTTGAGGTGCGTGTAAGGTTTCGTGGTGTTTGGTTATGCGGTTTATGGATTCGCTACTCAAAAGCCACAAAACTACGTTTTTTCAAGCCTAAGTTACTAAAGTGTCATTTTTTTGAATTTTTTGTAAAGCGTGAATCTGTTATGCATTCCGTTAGTTCCCACAAGTTTATTTATGCATGTTTGAGGTGCATGTAAGGTTTCGTGGTGTTTGGTTAAGCGGTTTACCGATTAGCTACTCAAAAGCCCAAAACTACGTTTTAAAGCCTGAGTGACTAAAGAGTCATTTTTCACATTTTTTGTGAACCGTGAATCCATTATGCATTCCGTTAGATCCCGCAAGTTTATTTAGGCATGTTTGAGGTGCGGTTTTGTGGTGTTTGGTTAAGCGGTTTACCGATTCGCTACTCAAAAGCCCCAAAACTACGTTTTAAAGCCTGAGTGACTAAAGAGTCATTTTTTCACATTTTTTGTGAACCGTGAATTCATTTTGTAAATTCCGTTAGATCCCGCAAGTTTATTTAGGCATGTTTGAGGTGCGGTTTTATGGTGTTTGGTTAAGCGGTTTACCGATTCGCTAGTCAAAACCCCTAAAACTACGTTTTTTCAAGCCTAAGTGACTAAAAGAGTCATTTTTTCGCATTTTTTGTAAACCGTGAATCCGTTATGCATTCCGTTAGTTCCCAAAAGTTTATTTAGGCATGTTTGAGGTACGTGTAAGGTTTTGTAGTGTTTGGTAATGCGGTTTATCGATTTGCTACTCAAAACCCCCAGAACTACGTTTTTTCAAGCCTAAGTGACTAAAGAGTCATTTTTTTGCATTTTTTGTAAAGCGTGAAACTGTTATGCATTCCGTTAGTTCCCACAAGTTTATTTAGGCATGTTTGAGGTGCGTGTAAGGTTTCGTGGTGTTTGGTTATGCGGTTTATCGATTCGCTACTCAAAAGCCACAAAACTACGTTTTTTCAAGCCTAAGTGACTAAAGTGTCATTTTTTTGAATTTTTTGTAAAGCGTGAATCTGTTATACATTCCGTTAGTTCCCACAAGTTTATTTATGCATGTTTGAGGTGCATGTAAGGTTTCGTGGTGTTTGGTTAAGCGGTTTACCGATTAGCTACTCAAAAGCCCAAAACTACGTTTTAAAGCCTGAGTGACTAAAGAGTCATTTTTCACATTTTTTGTGAACCGTGAATCCATTATGCATTCCGTTAGATCCCGCAAGTTTATTTAGGCATGTTTGAGGTGCGGTTTTGTGGTGTTTGGTTAAGCGGTTTACCGATTCGCTACTCAAAAGCCCCAAAACTACGTTTTAAAGCCTGAGTGACTAAAGAGTCATTTTTTCACATTTTTTGTGAACCGTGAATTCATTTTGTAAATTCCGTTAGATCCCGCAAGTTTATTTAGGCATGTTTGAGGTGCGGTTTTATGGTGTTTGGTTAAGCGGTTTACCGATTCGCAACTCAAAACCCCTAAAACTACGTTTTTTCAAGCCTAAGTGACTAAAAGAGTCATTTTTTCGCATTTTTTGTACACCGTGAATCCGTTATGCATTCCGTTAGTTCTCGGAAGTTTATTTAGGCATGTTTGAGGTGTGTGTAAAGTTTCGGGGTGTTTGGTTATGCGGTTTATCGATTTGATACTCAAAAGCCCAAAAACTACGTTTTTTCAAGCCTAAGTGACTAAAGAGTCATTTTTTGAATTTTTTGTGAATCGTGAATCCGTTATGCATTCTGTTAGTACTCGCAAGTTTATTTAGGCATGTTTGAGTTGCGTGTAAGGTTTCGTGGCTTTTGGTTAAGCGGTTTACCGATTCGCTACTCAAAAGCCCCAAAACTACATTTTTTCAAGCCTAAGTGACTAAAAGAGTCATTTTTTCGCATTTTTTGTAAAGCGTGAGTCCGTTATGCATTCCGTTAGTTCTCACAAGTTTACTTAGGAATGTTTGAGGTGTGTGCATGCTTTCGTGGTGTTTGGCTAAGTGGTTTACAGATTGGCTACTCAAAACCCCCAAAACTACGTTTTTTTCAAGCCTAAGTGACTAAAGAGTCATTTTTTCACATTTTTTGTAAACCATGAATCCGTTATGCATTCCGTTAGTTTCAGTAAGTTTATTTAGGAATGTTTGAGGTGTGTGTAATGTTTCGTGGTGTTTGGTTAAGCGGTTTACCGATTCGATACTCAAAACCCCCAAAACTACATTTTTTCAAGCCTAAGTGACTAAAAGAGTCATTTTTTTGCATTTTTTGTACAGCGTGAATCCGTTATGCATTCTGTTAGTTCCCACAAGTTTATTTCGGCATGTTTGAGGTTCGTGAAATGTTTCATGGCATTTGGTTAAGCGGTTTACCGATTCGCTACTTAAAAGCCCAAAACTACGTTTTTTCAAGCCTAAGTGACTAAAGTGTCATTTTTTCGCTTTTTTTGTGAACCGTGAATCCGTTATGCATTCCGTTAGTTCCCGCAAGTTTATTTAGGCATGTTTGAGGTGTGTGTAAAGTTTCGGGGTGTTTGGTTATGCGGTTTATCGATTTGATACTCAAAAGCCCCAAAACTACGTTTTTTCAAGCCTAAGTGACTAAAGAGTCATTTTTTGAATTTTTTGTGAATCGTGAATCCGTTATGCATTCTTTTAGTACTCGCAAGTTTATTTAGGCATGTTTGAGGTGCGTGTAAGGTTTCGTGGCTTTTGGTTAAGCGGTTTACCGATTCGCTACTCAAAAGCCCCAAAACTACATTTTTTCAAGCCTAAGTGACTAAAAGAGTCATTTTTTCGCATTTTTTGTAAAGCGTGAGTCCGTTATGCATTCCGTTAGTTCTCACAAGTTTACTTAGGAATGTTTGAGGTGTGTGCATGCTTTCGTGGTGTTTGGCTAAGCGGTTTACAGATTGGCTACTATAAACCCCCAAAACTACGTTTTTTCAAGCCTAAGTGACTAAAGAGTCATTTTTTCACATTTTTTGTAAAGCATGAATCCGTTATGCATTCCGTTAGTTTCAGTAAGTTTATTTAGGAATGTTTGAGGTATGTGTAATGTTTCGTGGTGTTTGGTTAAGCGGTTTACCGATTCGCTACTCAAAACCCCCAAAACTACGTTTTTTCAAGCCTAAGTGACTAAAAGAGTCATTTTTTTGCATTTTTTGTACAACGTGAATCCGTTATGCATTCTGTTAGTTCCCACAAGTTTATTTCGGCATGTTTGAGGTGCTTGAAATGTTTCATGGCATTTGGTTAAGCGGTTTACCGATTCGCTACTTAAAAGCCCAAAACTACGTTTTTTCAAGCCTAAGTGACTAAAGTGCCATTTTTTCGCTTTTTTTGTGAACCGTGAATCCGTTATGCATTCCGTTAGTTCCCGCAAGTTTATTTAGGCATGTTTGAGGTGCGTGTAAGGTTTCGTGGTGTTTGGTTAAGCAATTTACCGATTCGCTACTCAAAACCCCTAAAACTACGTTTTTTCAAGCCTAAGTTACTAAAAGAGTCATTTTTTTGCATTTTTTGTAAAGCGTGAATCCGTTATTCATTCTGTTAGTTCCCGCAAGATTATTTCGGCATGTTTGAGGTGCGTGTAAGGTTTCGTGGTGTTTGGTTATGCATATGCATTCCGTTAGTTCCCACAAGTTTATTTAGGCATGTTAGAGGTGCGTGTAAGGTTTCGTGATGTTTGGTTATGCGGTTTATCGATTCGCTACTCAAAAGCCACAAAACTACGTTTTTTCAAGCCTAAGTGACTAAAGTGTCATTTTTTTGAATTTTTTGTAAAGCGTGAATCTGTTATGCATTCTGTTAGTTCCCACAAGTTTATTTATGCATGTTTGAGGTGCATGTAAGGTTTCGTGGTGTTTGGTTAAGCGGTTTACCGATTAGCTACTCAAAAGCCCAAAACTACGTTTTAAAGCCTGAGTGATTAAAGAGTCATTTTTTACATTTTTTGTGAACCGTGAATCCTTTATGCATTCCGTTAGATCCCGCAAGTTTATTTAGGCATGTTTGAGGTGCGGTTTTGTGGTGTTTGGTTAAGCGGTTTACCGATTCGCTACTCAAAAGCCCCAAAACTACGTTTTAAAGCCTGAGTGACTAAAGAGTCATTTTTTTCACATTTTTTGTGAACCGTGAATTCATTTTGTAAATTCCGTTAGATCCCGCAAGTTTATTTAGGCATGTTTGAGGTGCGGTTTTATGGTGTTTGGTTAAGCGGTTTACCGATTCGCAACTCAAAACCCCTAAAACTACGTTTTTTTCAAGCCTAAGTGACTAAAAGAGTCATTTTTTCGCATTTTTTGTACACCGTGAATCCGTTATGCATTCCGTTAGTTCTCGGAAGTTTATTTAGGCATGTTTGAGGTGTGTGTAAAGTTTCGGGGTGTTTGGTTATGCGGTTTATCGGATTTGATACTCAGAAGCCCAAAAACTACGTTTTTTCAAGCCTAAGTGACTAAAGAGTCATTTTTTGAATTTTTTGTGAATCGTGAATCCGTTATGCATTCTGTTAGTACTCGCAAGTTTATTTAGGCATGTTTGAGGTGCGTGTAAGGTTTCGTGGCTTTTGGTTAAGCGGTTTACCGATTCGCTACTCAAAAGCCCCAAAACTACATTTTTTCAAGCCTAAGTGACTAAAAAGAGTCATTTTTTCGCATTTTTTGTAAAGCGTGAGTCCGTTATGCATTCCGTTAGTTCTCACAAGTTTACTTAGGAATGTTTGAGGTGTGTGCATGCTTTCGTGGTGTTTGGCTAAGCGGTTTACAGATTGGCTACTCAAAACCCCCAAAACTACGTTTTTTCAAGCCTAAGTGACTAAAGAGTCATTTTTTCACATTTTTTGTAAAGCATGAATCCGTTATGCTTTCCGTTAGTTTCAGTAAGTTTATTTAGGAATGTTTGAGGTATGTGTAATGTTTCGTGGTGTTTGGTTAAGCGGTTTACCGATTCGCTACTCAAAACCCCCAAAACTACGTTTTTTCAAGCCTAAGTGACTAAAAGAGTCATTTTTTTTGCATTTTTTGTACAGCGTTGAATCCGTTATGCATTCTGTTAGTTCCACAAGTTTATTTCGGCATGTTTGAGGTGCGTGAAATGTTTCATGGCATTTGGTTAAGCGGTTTACCGATTCGCTACTTAAAAGCCCAAAACTACGTTTTTTCAAGCCTAAGTGACTAAAGTGTCATTTTTTCGCTTTTTTTGTGAACCGTGAATCCGTTATGCATTCCGTTAGTTCCCGCAAGTTTATTTAGGCATGTTTGAGGTGTGTGTAAAGTTTCGGGGTGTTTGGTTATGCGGTTTATCGATTTGATACTCAAAAGCCCCAAAACTACGTTTTTTTCAAGCCTAAGTGACTAAAGAGTCATTTTTTGAATTTTTTGTGAATCGTGAATCCGTTATGCATTCTGTTAGTACTCGCAAGTTCATTTAGGCATGTTTGAGGTGTGTGTAAGGTTTCGTAGTTTTTGGTTAAGCGGTTTACCGATTCGCTACTCAAAAGCCCCAAAACTACATTTTTTCAAGCCTAAGTGACTAAAAGAGTCATTTTTTCGCATTTTTTTGTAAAGCGTGAGTCCGTTATGCATTCCGTTAGTTCTCACAAGTTTACTTAGGAATGTTTGAGGTGTGTGCATGCTTTCGTGGTGTTTGGCTAAGCGGTTTACAGATTGGCTACTCAAAACCCCCAAAACTACGTTTTTTCAAGCCTAAGTGACTAAAGAGTCATTTTTCACATTTTTTGTAAAGCATGAATCCGTTATGCATTCCGTTAGTTTCAGTAAGTTTATTTAGGAATGTTTGAGGTGTGTGTAATGTTTCGTGGTGTTTGGTTAAGCGGTTTACCGATTCGCTACTCAAAACCCCCAAAACTACATTTTTTCAAGCCTAAGTGACTAAAAGAGTCATTTTTTTGCATTTTTTGTACAGCGTGAATCCGTTATGCATTCTGTTAGTTCCCACAAGTTTATTTCGGCATGTTTGAGGTGCGTGAAATGTTTCATGGCATTTGGTTAAGCGGTTTACCGATTCGCTACTTAAAAGCCCAAAACTACATTTTTTCAAGCCTAAGTGACTAAAGTGTCATTTTTTCGCTTTTTTTGTGAACCGTGAATCCGTTATGCATTCCGTTAGTTCCCGCAAGTTTATTTAGGCATGTTTGAGGTGCGTGTAAGGTTTTGTGGTGTTTGTTAAGCAATTTACCGATTCGCGACTCAAAACCCCTAAAACTACGTTTTTTCAAGCCTAAGTTACTAAATAGTCATTTTTTCGCATTTTTTGTAAAGCGTGAATCCGTTATTCATTCTGTTAGTTCCCGCAAGTTTATTTAGGCATGTTTGAGGTGCGTGTAAGGTTTCGTGGTGTTTGGTTATGCATATGCATTCCGTTTGTTCCCACAAGTTTATTTAGGCATGTTTGAGGTGCATGTAAGGTTTCGTGGTGTTTGGTTAAGCGGTTTACCGTTTCGCTACTCAAAAGCCCCAAAACTACGTTTTTTCAAGCCTAAGTGTCGAAAGAGTCATTTTTTTGCATTTTTTGTGAACTGTGAATCCGTTATGCATTCCGTTAGTTCCCGCAAGTTTATTTAGGCATGTTGAGGTGTGTGTAAGGTTTCGTGGTGTTTGGTTAAGCGGTTTACCAATTCGCTAGTCAAAACCCCTAAAACTACGTTTTTTTCAAGCCTAAGTGACTAAAAGAGTCATTTTTTCGCATTTTTTTGTAAACCGTGAATCCGTTATGCATTCCGTTAGTTCCCAAAAGTTTATTTAGGCATGTTTGAGGTACGTGTAAGGTTTTGTAGTGTTTGGTAATGCGGTTTATCGATTTGCTACTCAAAACCCCCAGAACTACGTTTTTTCAAGCCTAAGTGACTAAAGAGTCATTTTTTTGCATTTTTTGTAAAGCGTGAAACCATTATGCATTCCGTTAGTTCCCACAAGTTTATTTAGGCATGTTTGAGGTGCGTGTAAGGTTTCGTGGTGTTTGGTTATGCGGTTTATGGATTCGCTACTCAAAAGCCACAAAACTACGTTTTTTCAAGCCTAAGTTACTAAAGTGTCATTTTTTTGAATTTTTTGTAAAGCGTGAATCTGTTATGCATTCCGTTAGTTCCCACAAGTTTATTTATGCATGTTTGAGGTGCATGTAAGGTTTCGTGGTGTTTGGTTAAGCGGTTTACCGATTAGCTACTCAAAAGCCCAAAACTACGTTTTAAAGCCTGAGTGACTAAAGAGTCATTTTTCACATTTTTTGTGAACCGTGAATCCATTATGCATTCCGTTAGATCCCGCAAGTTTATTTAGGCATGTTTGAGGTGCGGTTTTGTGGTGTTTGGTTAAGCGGTTTACCGATTCGCTACTCAAAAGCCCCAAAACTACGTTTTAAAGCCTGAGTGACTAAAGAGTCATTTTTTCACATTTTTTGTGAACCGTGAATTCATTTTGTAAATTCCGTTAGATCCCGCAAGTTTATTTAGGCATGTTTGAGGTGCGGTTTTATGGTGTTTGGTTAAGCGGTTTACCGATTCGCTAGTCAAAACCCCTAAAACTACGTTTTTTCAAGCCTAAGTGACTAAAAGAGTCATTTTTTCGCATTTTTTGTAAACCGTGAATCCGTTATGCATTCCGTTAGTTCCCAAAAGTTTATTTAGGCATGTTTGAGGTACGTGTAAGGTTTTGTAGTGTTTGGTAATGCGGTTTATCGATTTGCTACTCAAAACCCCCAGAACTACGTTTTTTCAAGCCTAAGTGACTAAAGAGTCATTTTTTTGCATTTTTTGTAAAGCGTGAAACTGTTATGCATTCCGTTAGTTCCCACAAGTTTATTTAGGCATGTTTGAGGTGCGTGTAAGGTTTCGTGGTGTTTGGTTATGCGGTTTATCGATTCGCTACTCAAAAGCCACAAAACTACGTTTTTTCAAGCCTAAGTGACTAAAGTGTCATTTTTTTGAATTTTTTGTAAAGCGTGAATCTGTTATACATTCCGTTAGTTCCCACAAGTTTATTTATGCATGTTTGAGGTGCATGTAAGGTTTCGTGGTGTTTGGTTAAGCGGTTTACCGATTAGCTACTCAAAAGCCCAAAACTACGTTTTAAAGCCTGAGTGACTAAAGAGTCATTTTTCACATTTTTTGTGAACCGTGAATCCATTATGCATTCCGTTAGATCCCGCAAGTTTATTTAGGCATGTTTGAGGTGCGGTTTTGTGGTGTTTGGTTAAGCGGTTTACCGATTCGCTACTCAAAAGCCCCAAAACTACGTTTTAAAGTCTGAGTGACTAAAGAGTCATTTTTTCACATTTTTTGTGAACCGTGAATTCATTTTGTAAATTCCGTTAGATCCCGCAAGTTTATTTAGGCATGTTTGAGGTGCGGTTTTATGGTGTTTGGTTAAGCGGTTTACCGATTCGCAACTCAAAACCCCTAAAACTACGTTTTTTCAAGCGTAAGTGACTAAAAGAGTCATTTTTTCGCATTTTTTGTACACCGTGAATCCGTTATGCATTCCGTTAGTTCTCGGAAGTTTATTTAGGCATGTTTGAGGTGTGTGTAAAGTTTCGGGGTGTTTGGTTATGCGGTTTATCGATTTGATACTCAAAAGCCCAAAAACTACGTTTTTTCAAGCCTAAGTGACTAAAGAGTCATTTTTTGAATTTTTTGTGAATCGTGAATCCGTTATGCATTCTTTTAGTACTCGCAAGTTTATTTAGGCATGTTTGAGGTGCGTGTAAGGTTTCGTGGCTTTTGGTTAAGCGGTTTACCGATTCGCTACTCAAAAGCCCCAAAACTACATTTTTTCAAGCCTAAGTGACTAAAAGAGTCATTTTTTCGCATTTTTTGTAAAGCGTGAGTCCGTTATGCATTCCGTTAGTTCTCACAAGTTTACTTAGGAATGTTTGAGGTGTGTGCATGCTTTCGTGGTGTTTGGCTAAGCGGTTTACAGATTGGCTACTATAAACCCCCAAAACTACGTTTTTTCAAGCCTAAGTGACTAAAGAGTCATTTTTTCACATTTTTTGTAAAGCATGAATCCGTTATGCATTCCGTTAGTTTCAGTAAGTTTATTTAGGAATGTTTGAGGTATGTGTAATGTTTCGTGGTGTTTGGTTAAGCGGTTTACCGATTCGCTACTCAAAACCCCCAAAACTACGTTTTTTCAAGCCTAAGTGACTAAAAGAGTCATTTTTTTGCATTTTTTGTACAACGTGAATCCGTTATGCATTCTGTTAGTTCCCACAAGTTTATTTCGGCATGTTTGAGGTGCTTGAAATGTTTCATGGCATTTGGTTAAGCGGTTTACCGATTCGCTACTTAAAAGCCCAAAACTACGTTTTTTCAAGCCTAAGTGACTAAAGTGCCATTTTTTCGCTTTTTTTGTGAACCGTGAATCCGTTATGCATTCCGTTAGTTCCCGCAAGTTTATTTAGGCATGTTTGAGGTGCGTGTAAGGTTTCGTGGTGTTTGGTTAAGCAATTTACCGATTCGCTACTCAAAACCCCTAAAACTACGTTTTTTCAAGCCTAAGTTACTAAAAGAGTCATTTTTTTGCATTTTTTGTAAAGCGTGAATCCGTTATTCATTCTGTTAGTTCCCGCAAGATTATTTCGGCATGTTTGAGGTGCGTGTAAGGTTTCGTGGTGTTTGGTTATGCATATGCATTCCGTTAGTTCCCACAAGTTTATTTAGGCATGTTAGAGGTGCGTGTAAGGTTTCGTGATGTTTGGTTATGCGGTTTATCGATTCGCTACTCAAAAGCCACAAAACTACGTTTTTTCAAGCCTAAGTGACTAAAGTGTCATTTTTTTGAATTTTTTGTAAAGCGTGAATCTGTTATGCATTCTGTTAGTTCCCACAAGTTTATTTATGCATGTTTGAGGTGCATGTAAGGTTTCGTGGTGTTTGGTTAAGCGGTTTACCGATTAGCTACTCAAAAGCCCAAAACTACGTTTTAAAGCCTGAGTGATTAAAGAGTCATTTTTTACATTTTTTGTGAACCGTGAATCCTTTATGCATTCCGTTAGATCCCGCAAGTTTATTTAGGCATGTTTGAGGTGCGGTTTTGTGGTGTTTGGTTAAGCGGTTTACCGATTCGCTACTCAAAAGCCCCAAAACTACGTTTTAAAGCCTGAGTGACTAAAGAGTCATTTTTTCACATTTTTTGTGAACCGTGAATTCATTTTGTAAATTCCGTTAGATCCCGCAAGTTTATTTAGGCATGTTTGAGGTGCGGTTTTATGGTGTTTGGTTAAGCGGTTTACCGATTCGCAACTCAAAACCCCTAAAACTACGTTTTTTCAAGCCTAAGTGACTAAAAGAGTCATTTTTTCGCATTTTTTGTACACCGTGAATCCGTTATGCATTCCGTTAGTTCTCGGAAGTTTATTTAGGCATGTTTGAGGTGTGTGTAAAGTTTCGGGGTGTTTGGTTATGCGGTTTATCGATTTGATACTCAGAAGCCCAAAAACTACGTTTTTTCAAGCCTAAGTGACTAAAGAGTCATTTTTTGAATTTTTTGTGAATCGTGAATCCGTTATGCATTCTGTTAGTACTCGCAAGTTTATTTAGGCATGTTTGAGGTGCGTGTAAGGTTTCGTGGCTTTTGGTTAAGCGGTTTACCGATTCGCTACTCAAAAGCCCCAAAACTACATTTTTTCAAGCCTAAGTGACTAAAAGAGTCATTTTTTCGCATTTTTTGTAAAGCGTGAGTCCGTTATGCATTCCGTTAGTTCTCACAAGTTTACTTAGGAATGTTTGAGGTGTGTGCATGCTTTCGTGGTGTTTGGCTAAGCGGTTTACAGATTGGCTACTCAAAACCCCCAAAACTACGTTTTTTCAAGCCTAAGTGACTAAAGAGTCATTTTTTCACATTTTTTGTAAAGCATGAATCCGTTATGCTTTCCGTTAGTTTCAGTAAGTTTATTTAGGAATGTTTGAGGTATGTGTAATGTTTCGTGGTGTTTGGTTAAGCGGTTTACCGATTCGCTACTCAAAACCCCCAAAACTACGTTTTTTCAAGCCTAAGTGACTAAAAGAGTCATTTTTTTGCATTTTTTGTACAGCGTGAATCCGTTATGCATTCTGTTAGTTCCCACAAGTTTATTTCGGCATGTTTGAGGTGCGTGAAATGTTTCATGGCATTTGGTTAAGCGGTTTACCGATTCGCTACTTAAAAGCCCAAAACTACGTTTTTTCAAGCCTAAGTGACTAAAGTGCCATTTTTTCGCTTTTTTTGTGAACCGTGAATCCGTTATGCATTCCGTTAGTTCCCGCAAGTTTATTTAGGCATGTTTGAGGTGCGTGTAAGGTTTCGTGGTGTTTGGTTAAGCAATTTACCGATTCGCTACTCAAAACCCCTAAAACTACGTTTTTTCAAGCCTAAGTTACTAAAAGAGTCATTTTTTTGCATTTTTTGTAAAGCGTGAATCCGTTATTCATTCTGTTAGTTCCCGCAAGTTTATTTCGGCATGTTTGAGGTGCGTGTAAGGTTTCGTGGTGTTTGGTTATGCATATGCATTCCGTTAGTTCCCACAAGTTTATTTAGGCATGTTTGAGGTGCATGTAAGGTTTCGTGGTGTTTGGTTAAGCGATTTACCGTTTCGCTACTCAAAAGCCCCAAAACTACGTTTTTTCAAGCCTAAGTGTCTAAAGAGTCATTTTTTTGCATTTTTTGTGAACTGTGAATCCGTTACGCATTCCGTTAGTTCCCGCAAGTTTATTTAGGCATGTTTGAGGTGTGTGTAAGGTTTCGTGGTGTTTGGTTAAGTGGTTTACCGATTCGCTACTCAAAACCCCCAAAACTACGTTTTTTCAAGCCAATGTGACTAAAAGAGTCATTTTTTCACAGTTTTTGTAAACCGTGAATCCGTTATGCATTCCGTTAGTTCCCGCAAGTTTATTTAGGCATGTTTGAGGTGCGTGTAAGGTTTCGTGGTGTTTGGTTAAGCAATTTACCGATTCGCTACTCAAAACCCCTAAAACTACGTTTTTTCAAGCCTAAGTTACTAAAAGAGTCATTTTTTTGCATTTTTTGTAAAGCGTGAATCCGTTATTCATTCTGTTAGTTCCCGCAAGTTTATTTCGGCATGTTTGAGGTGCGTGTAAGGTTTCGTGGTGTTTGGTTATGCATATGCATTCCGTTAGTTCCCACAAGTTTATTTAGGCATGTTTGAGGTGCATGTAAGGTTTCGTGGTGTTTGGTTAAGCGATTTACCGTTTCGCTACTCAAAAGCCCCAAAACTACGTTTTTTCAAGCCTAAGTGTCTAAAGAGTCATTTTTTTGCATTTTTTGTGAACTGTGAATCCGTTACGCATTCCGTTAGTTCCCGCAAGTTTATTTAGGCATGTTTGAGGTGTGTGTAAGGTTTCGTGGTGTTTGGTTAAGCGGTTTACCGATTCGCTACTCAAAACCCCGAAAACTACGTTTTTTCAAGCCAATGTGACTAAAAGAGTCATTTTTTCACAGTTTTTGTAAACCGTGAATCCGTTATGCATTCCGTTAGTTCCCGCAAGTTTATTTAGGCATGTTTGAGGTGTGTGTAAGGTTTCGTAGTTTTTGGTTAAGTGGTTTACCGATTCGCTACTCAAAAGCCCCAAAACTACGTTTTTTCAAGCCCAAGTGACTAAAGATTCATTTTTTCGCATTTTTTGTGAACCGTGAATCCGTTATGCATTCCGTTAGTTCCCAGAAGTTTATTTAGGCATGTTTGAGGTGCGTGTATGGTTTTGTGGTGTTTGGTTAAGCGGTTTATCGATTTTCTACTCAAAACCCCCAAAACTACATTTTTTTCAAGCCTAAGTGACTAAAAGAGTCATTTTTTCGCATTTTTTGTAAAGCATGAAACCGTTATGCATTCTGTCAATTCCCAAATGTTTATTTAGGCTTGTTTGAGGTGCGTGTAATGTTTCGGGGTGTTTGGTTAAGCGGTTTGCCGATTTGCTACTCAAAACCCCTAAAACTACGTTTTTTCAAGCCTAAGTGACTAAAAGAGTCATTTTTTCGCATTTTTTTTAAACCGTGAATCCGTTATGCATTCTGTTAGTTCCCGCATGTTTATTTAGGCATGTGTTGAGATGCGTGTAAGGTTTCGTAGTGTTTGGTTATGCAGTTTATCGATTAGCTACTCAAAACCCCCAAAACTACGTTTTTTTAAGCCTAAGTGACTAAAGAGTCATTTTTTTGCATTTTTTGTAAACCGTGAATCCGTTATGCATTCCGTTAATTCCCACATGTTTATTTAGGCATGTTTGAGGTGCGTGTAATGTTTCGGGGTGTTTGGTTAAGCGGTTTGCCGATTCGCTACTCAAAACCCCTAAAACTACGTTTTTTCAAGCCTAAGTGACTAAAAGAGTCATTTTTTTCGCATTTTTTGTAAACCGTGAATCCGTTATGCATTCTGTTAGTTATTGAAAGTTTATTTTGGCTTGTTTTAGGTGCGTGTAAGGTTTCGTGGTGTTTGGTTATGCGGTTTATCGATTCGCTACTCAAAAGCCTCAAAACTACGTTTTTTCAAGCTTAAGTGACTAAAGTGTCATTTTTTCGCATTTTTTGTAAAGCGTGAATCCGTCATGCATTCTGTTAGTTCCCACAAGTTTATTTAGGCATGTTTGAGGTGCGTGAAATATTTCGTGGCATTTGGTTAAGCGGTTTACCGATTCGCTACTCAAAAGCCCCAAAACTACGTTTTTTCAAGCCTAAGTGACTAAAGATTCATTTTTTCGCATTTTTTGTGAACCGTGAATCCGTTATGCATTCCGTTAATTCCCATAAGTTTATTTAGGCATGTTTGAGGTGCGTGTAAGGTTTTGTGGTGTTTGGTTAAGCGGTTTACCGATTCGCTACTCAAAACCCCTAAAACTACGTTTTTTCAAGCCTAGGTGACTAAAAGAATAATTTTTTTTGCATTTTTTGTAAAGGGTGAATCCGTGATGCATTCCGTTAGTTCCCACAAGTTTATTTAGGCATGTTTGAGGTGCGTGTAATATTTCATGGCGTTTGGTTAAGAGGTTTACCGATTCGCTACTCAAAAGCACCAAAACTACGTTTTTTCAAGCCTAAGTGACTAAAGAGTCATTTTTTTCGCATTTTTTGTGAACCGTGAATACGTTATGCATTCTGTTAGTTCCCGCAAGTTTATTTAGGCATGTTTTAGGTGTGTGTAAGGTTTCGTGTTGTTTGGTTAAGCGGTGTACCGATTCACTATTCAAAACCCCCAAAACTACATTTTTTCAAGCCTAAGTGACTAAAAGAGTCATTTTTTTGCATTTTTTGTAAAGCGTGAATCCGTTATGCATTCCGTTAGTTCCCAAAAGTTTATTTAGGCATGTTTGAGGTGCGTGTAATATTTTGTGGCATTTGGTTAAGCGGTTTACCGATTCGCTACTCAAAAGCCCCAAAACTACGTTTTTTCAAGCCTAAGTGACTAAAGATTCATTTTTTCGCATTTTTTGTGAACCGTGAATCCGTTATGCATTCAATTAGTTCCCATAGGTTTATTTTGGCATGTTTGAGGTGCTTGTAAGGTTTTGTGGTGTTTGGTTAAGCGGTTTACCGATTCGCTAGTCAAAACCCCTAAAACTACGTTTTTTCAAGCCTAAGTGACTAAAAGAGTCATTTTTTCGCATTTTTTTTAAACCGTGTATCCGTTATGCATTCCGTTAGTTCCCGCAAGTTTATTTAGGCATGTTTGAGATGCATGTATGGTTTCGTAGTGTTTGGTTATGCTGTTTATCGATTTGCTACTCAAAACCCCCAAAACTACGTTTTTTTAAGCCTAAGTGACTAAAGAGTCATTTTTTTGCATTTTTTATAAAGCGTGAAACCGTTATGCATTCCGTTAATTCCCACATGTTTATTTAGGCATGTTTGAGGTGCGTGTAATGTTTTGGGGTGTTTGGTTAAGCGGTTTGCCGATTCGCTACTCAAAACCCCTAAAACTACGTTTTTTCAAGCCTAAGTGACTAAAAGAGTCATTTTTTTCGCATTTTTTGTAAACCGTGAATCCGTTATGCATTATGTTAGTTCCTGAAAGTTTATTTTGGCTTGTTTGAGGTGCGTGTACGGTTTCGTGGTGTTTGGTTATGCGGTTTATCGATTCGCTACTCAAAAGCCTCAAAACTACGTTTTTTCAAGCCTAAGTGACTAAAGTGTCATTTTTTTTCGCATTTTTTGTAAAGCGTGAATCCGTCATGCATTCCGTTAGTTCCCACAAGTTTATTTAGGCATGTTTGAGGTGCATGTAAGTTTTTGTGGTGTTTGGTTAAGCGGTTTACCGATTCGCTACTCAAAAGCCCCAAAACTACGTTTCAAAGCCTGAGTGACTAAAGAGTCAATTTTTCACATATTTTGTGAACCGTGAATCCGTTATGCATTCCTTTAGATCCCTCAAGTTTATTTAGGCATGTTTGAGGTGTGTGTAAGGTTTCGTGGTGTTTGGTTAAGCGGTGTACCGATTCACTACTCAAAACCCCCAAAACTACATTTTTTCAAGCCTAAGTGACTAAAAGAGTTATTTTTTTGCATTTTTTGTAAAGCGTGAATCCGTTATGCATTCCGTTAGTTCCTAAAAGTTTATTTAGGCATGTTTGAGGTGCGTGTAATGTTTCGTGGTGTTTGGTTAAGCGGTTTACCGATTCGCTATTCAAAAGCCCCAAAACTACGTTTTTTCAAGCCCAAGTGAGTAAAGATTTATTTTTTCGCATTTTTTGTGAACCGTGAATCCGTTATGCATTCCGTTAGTTCCCATAAGTTTATTTAGGCATGTTTGAGGTGCGTGTAAGGTTTTGTGGTGTTTGGTTAAGCGGTTTACCGATTCGCTACTCAAAACCCCTAAAACTACGTTTTTTCAAGCCTAGGTGACTAAAAGAATCATTTTTTTTGCATTTTTTGTAAACCGTGAATCCGTTATGCATTCCGTTAGTTCCCGCAAATTTATTTAGGCATGTTTGAGGTGCATGTAAGGCTTCGTAGTGTTTTGTTATGTGGTTTATCGATTTGCTACTCAAAATCCCTAAAACTACGTTTTTTCAAGTCTTAGTGACTAAAGAGTTATTTTTTTGCATTTTTTTTAAAGCGTGAAACCGTTATGCATTCCATTAGTTCCCACATGTTTATTTAGGCATGTTTGAGGTGTGTGTAAAGTTTCGTGGTGTTTGGTTAAGCGGTTTGCCGATTCGCTACTCAAAACCCCTAAAACTACGTTTTTTCAAGCCTAAGTGACTAAAAGAGTCATTTTTTCGCATTTTTTGTAAACCGTGAATCCGTTATGCATTCGGTTAGTTCCTGAAAGTTTATTTAGGCATGTTTAAGGTATGTGTAATGTTTCGTTGTGTTTGGTTATGCGGTTTATCGATTTCCTACTCAAAAGCCTCAAAACTACGTTTTTTCGAGCCTAAGTGACTAAAGTGTCTTTTTTTCGCATTTCTTGTAAAGCGTGAATCCGTTATGCATTCCGTTAGTTCCCACAAGTTTATTTAGGCATGTTTGAGGTGCGTCAAAGGTTTCGTGGTATTTGGTTAAGCGATTTACCGATTCGCTACTCAAAACCCCTAAAACTACGTTTTTTCAAGCCTAACTGACTAAAAGAGTCATTTTTTCGCATTTTTTGTACACCGTGAATCCGTTATGCATTCCGTTAGTTCTAGGAAGTTTATTTAGGCTTGTTTGAGGTGTGTGTAAAGTTTCGTGGTGTTTGGTTATGCGGTTTACAGATTTGCTACTCAAAAGCCCCAAAACTACGTTTTTTCAAGCCTAAGTGACTAAAGTGTCATTTTTTCGCATTTTTTGTGAACCGTGAATCCGTTATGCATTCCGTTAGTTCCCGCAAGTTCATTTAGGCATGTTTGAGGTGCGTGTAAGGTTTCGTGGTGTTTGGTTAAGCGATTTACCGATTCGGTACTCAAAACCCCTAAAACTACGTTTTTTCAAGCCTAAATCACTAAAAGAGTCATTTTTTCGCATTTTTTTGTAAACCGTGAATCCGTTATTCTTTCTGTTAGTTCCCGCAAGTTTATTTAGGCATGTTTGAGGTGCGTGTAAGGTTTCGTGGTGTTTGGTTATGCATATGCATTCCGTTAGTTCCCACAATTTTATTTAGGCATGTTTGATGTGCAGGTAAGGTTTCGTGGTGTTTGGTTAAGCTGTTTACCGTTTCGCTACTCAAAAGCCCCAAAACTACGTTTTTTCAAGCCTAAGTGACAAAAGAGTCATTTTTTTGCATTTTTTGTAAACCGAGAATCCGTTATGCATTCTGTTAGTTCCCACCAGTTTATTTAGGCATGTTTGAGGTGTGTGTAAGGTTTCATGGTGTTTGGTTAAGCGGTTTACCGATTCGCTACTCAAAACCCCCAAAACTACGTTTTTTCAAGCCTATATGACTAAAAGAGTCATTTTTCGCAGTTTTTGTAAACTGTGAATCCGTTATGCATTACGTTAGTTCCCGCAAGTTTATTTAGGCATGTTTGAGGTGCGTGTAAGGTTTCGTGGTGTTTGGTTAAGCGGATTACCGATTCACTACTCAAAACCCCAAAAACTAACTTTTTTTCAATCCTAAGTGACTAAAGAGTCATTTTTTTGCAGTTTTTGTAAAGCGTGAATCCGTGATGCATTCCGTTAGTTCCCACAAGTTTATTTAGGCATGTTTGAGGTGCGTGTAATGTTTCGTGGCATTTGGTTAAGAGGTTTACCGATTCGCTACTCAAAAGCACCAAAACTACGTTTTTTCAAGCCTAAGTGACTAAAGAGTCATTTTTTCGCATTTTTTGTGAACCGTGAATCCGTTATGCATTCTGTTAGTTCCCGTAAGTTTATTTAGGCATGTTTGAGGTGTGTGTAAGGTTTCGTGGTGTTCTGTTAAGCGGTTTACCAAATCACTACTCAAAATCCCCAAAACTACATTTTTTCAAGCCTAAGTGACTAAAAGAGTCATTTTTTTGCATTTTTTGTAAAGCGTGAATCCATTATGCATTCCGTTAATTCCCACATGTTTATTTAGGCATGTTTGAGGTGCGTGTAATGTTTCTGGGTGTTTGGTTAAGCGGTTTGCCGATTTGCTACTCAAAACCCCTAAAACTACGTTTTTTCAAGCCTAAGTGACTAAAAGAGTCATTTTTTTCGCATTTTTTGTAAACCGTGAATCCGTTATGCATTCTGTTAGTTCCTGAAAGTTTATTTTGGCTTGTTTGAGGTGCGTGTAAGGTTTCGTGGTGTTTGGTCATGCGGTTTACCGATTCGCTACTCAAAAGCTCCAAAACTACGTTTTAAAGCCTGAGTGACTAAAGAGTCAATTTTTCAAATTTTTTGTGAACCGTGAATCCGTTATGCATTCCGTTAGATCCCGCAAGTTTATTTAGGCATGTTTGAGGTGCGTCAAAGGTTTCGTGGTATTTGGTTAAGCGATTTACCGATTCGCTACTCAAAACCCCTAAAACTACGTTTTTTCAAGCCTAACTGACTAAAAGAGTCATTTTTTCGCATTTTTTGTACACCGTGAATCCGTTATGCATTCCGTTAGTTCTAGGAAGTTTATTTAGGCTTGTTTGAGGTGTGTGTAAAGTTTCGTGGTGTTTGGTTATGCGGTTTACAGATTTGCTACTCAAAAGCCCCAAAACTACGTTTTTTCAAGCCTAAGTGACTAAAGTGTCATTTTTTCGCATTTTTTGTGAACCGTGAATCCGTTATGCATTCCGTTAGTTCCCGCAAGTTCATTTAGGCATGTTTGAGGTGCGTGTAAGGTTTCGTGGTGTTTGGTTAAGCGATTTACCGATTCGGTACTCAAAACCCCTAAAACTACATTTTTTCAAGCCTAAATCACTAAAAGAGTCATTTTTTCTCATTTTTTTGTAAACCGTGAATCCGTTATTCATTCTGTTAGTTCCCGCAAGTTTATTTAGGCATGTTTGAGGTGCGTGTAAGGTTTCGTGGTGTTTGGTTATGCATATGCATTCCGTTAGTTCCCACAATTTTATTTAGGCATGTTTGATGTGCATGTAAGGTTTCGTGGTGTTTGGTTAAGCTGTTTACCGTTTCGCTACTCAAAAGCCCCAAAACTACGTTTTTTCAAGCCTAAGTGACAAAAGAGTCATTTTTTTGCATTTTTTGTAAACCGAGAATCCGTTATGCATTCTGTTAGTTCCCACCAGTTTATTTAGGCATGTTTGAGGTGTGTGTAAGGTTACGTGGTGTTTGGTTAAGCGGTTTACCGATTCGCTACTCAAAACCCCCAAAACTACGTTTTTTCAAGCCTATATGACTAAAAGAGTCATTTTTTCGCAGTTTTTGTAAACTGTGAATCCGTTATGCATTACGTTAGTTCCCGCAAGTTTATTTAGGCATGTTTGAGGTGCGTGTAAGGTTTCGTGGTGTTTGGTTAAGCGGATTACCGATTCACTACTCAAAACCCCAAAAACTAACTTTTTTTCAAGCCTAAGTGACTAAAGAGTCATTTTTTTGCAGTTTTTGTAAAGCGTGAATCCGTGATGCATTTCGTTAGTTCCCACAAGTTTATTTAGGCATGTTTCAGGTGCGTGTAATGTTTCGTGGCATTTGGTTAACGGTTTACCGATTCGCTACTCAAAAGCCCCAAAACTACGTTTCAAAGCCTGAGTGACTAAAGAGTCAATTTTTCACATTTTTTGTGAACCGTGAATCCGTTATGCATTCCGTTAGATCCCGCTAGTTTATTTAGGCATGTTTGAGGTGTGTGTAAGGTTTCGTGGTGTTTGGTTAAGCGGTGTACCGATTCACTACTCAAAACCCCCAAAACTACATTTTTTCAAGCCTAAGTGACTAAAAGAGTTATTTTTTTGCATTTTTTGTAAAGCGTGAATCCATTATGCATTCCGTTAGTTCCTACAAGTTTATTTAGGCATGTTTGAGGTGCGTGTAATGTTTTGTGGTGTTTGGTTAAGCGGTTTACCGATTCGATATTCAAAAGCCCCAAAACTACGTTTTTTCAAGCCCAAGTGACTAAAGATTCATTTTTTCGCATTTTTTGTGAACCGTGAATCCGTTATGCATTCCGTTAGTTCCCATAAGTTTATTTAGGCATGTTTGAGGTGCGTGTAAGGTTTTGTGGTGTTTGGTTAAGCGGTTTACCGATTCGCTACTCAAAACCCCTAAAACTACGTTTTTTCAAGCCTAGGTGACTAAAAGAATCATTTTTTTTGCATTTTTTGTAAACCGTGAATCCGTTATGCATTCCGTTAGTTCCCGAAAGTTTATTTAGGCATGTTTGAGGTGCGTGTAAGGTTTCGTAGTGTTTTGTTATGTGGTTTATCGATTTGCTACTCAAAATCCCCAAAACTACGTTTTTTCTAGCCTAAGTGACTAAAGAGTTATTTTTTTGCATTTTTTGTAAAGCATGAAACCGTTATGCATTCCATTAGTTCCCATATGTTTATTTAGGCATGTTTGAGGTGTGTGTAAAGTTTCGTGGTGTTTGGTTAAGCGGTTTGCCGATTCGCTACTCAAAACCCCTAAAACTACATTTTTTCAAGCCTAAGTGACTAAAAGAGTCATTTTTTCGCATTTTTTGTAAACTGTGAATCCGTTATGCATTCGGTTAGTTCCTGAAAGTTTATTTAGGCATGTTTAAGGTGTGTGTAAGGTTTCGTGGTGTTTGGTTATCCGGTTTATCGATTTGCTACTCAAAAGCCTCAAAACTACGTTTTTTCAAGCCTAAGTGACTAAAGTGTCTTTTTTTCGCATTTCTTGTAAAGCGTGAATCCGTTATGCATTCCGTTAGTTCCCACAAGTTTATTTAGGCATGTTTGAGGTGCATGTAAGTTTTCGTGGTGTTTGGTTAAGCGGTTTACCGATTCGCTACTCAAAAGCCCCAAAACTACGTTTTAAAGCCTGAGTGACTAAAGAGTCAATTTTTCACATATTTTGTGAACCGTGAATCCGTTATGCATTCCGTTAGATCCCGCAAGTTTATTTAGGCATGTTTGAGGTGCGTCAAAGGTTTCGTGGTATTTGGTTAAGCGGTTTACCGATTCGCTAC
This sequence comes from Hydrangea macrophylla, assembly GCA_033977485.1. Taxonomy (NCBI): domain Eukaryota; kingdom Viridiplantae; phylum Streptophyta; class Magnoliopsida; order Cornales; family Hydrangeaceae; genus Hydrangea; species Hydrangea macrophylla. The sequence goes on along the minus strand of CM066985.1, from coordinate 76,231,347 downwards.
TCAAAACCCCTAAAACTACGTTTTTTCAAGCCTAACTGACTAAAAGAGTCATTTTTTCGCATTTTTTGAACACCGTGAATCCGTTATGCATTCCGTTAGTTCTAGGAAGTTTATTTAGGCTTGTTTGAGGTGTGTGTAAAGTTTCGTGGTGTTTGGTTATGCAGTTTATCGATTTGCTACTCAAAAGCCCCAAAACTACGTTTTTTCAAGCCTAAGTGACTAAAGTGTCATTTTTTCGCATTTATTGTGAACCGTGAATCCGTTATGCATTCAGTTAGTTCCCGCAAGTTCATTTAGGCATGTTTGAGGTGCGTGTAAGGTTTCGTGGTGTTTGGTTAAGCGATTTACCGATTCGCTACTCAAAACCCCTAAAACGACGTTTTTTCAAGCCTAAATCACTAAAAGAGTCATTTTTTCGCATTTTTTTGTAAACCGTGAATCCGTTATTCATTCTGTTAGTTCCCGCAAGTTTATTTAGGCATGTTTGAGGTGCGTGTAAGGTTTCGTGGTGTTTGGTTATGCATATGCATTCCGTTAGTTCCCACAATTTTATTTAGGCATGTTTGATGTACATGTAAGGTTTCGTGGTGTTTGGTTAAGCTGTTTACCGTTTCGCTACTCAAAAGTCCCAAAACTACGTTTTTTCAAGCCTAAGTGACAAAAGAGTCATTTTTTCGCATTTTTTGTAAACCGTGAATCCGTTATGCATTCTGTTAGTTCCCACCAGTTTATTTAGGCATGTTTGAGGTGTGTGTAAGGTTTCGTGGTGTTTGGTTAAGCGGTTTACCGATTCGCTACTCAAAACCCCCAAAACTACGTTTTTTCAAGCCTATATGACTAAAAGAGTCATTTTTTCGCAGTTTTTGTAAACTGTGAATCCGTTATGCATTACGTTAGTTCCCGCAAGTTTATTTAGGCATGTTTGAGGTGCGTGTAAGGTTTCGTGGTGTTTGGTTAAGCGGATTACCGATTCACTACTCAAAACCCCAAAAACTAACTTTTTTTCAAGCCTAAGTGACTAAAGAGTCATTTTTTTGCAGTTTTTGTAAAGCGTGAATCCATGATGCATTCCGTTAGTTCCCAAAATTTTATTTAGGCATGTTTGAGGTGCGTGTAATGTTTCGTGGCGTTTGGTTAAGAGGTTTACCGATTCGCTACTCAAAAGCACCAAAACTACGTTTTTTCAAGCCTAAGTGACTAAAGAGTCATTTTTTCGCATTTTTTGTGAACCGTGAATCCGTTATGCATTCTGTTAGTTCCCGTAAGTTTATTTAGGCATGTTTGAGGTGTGTGTAAGGTTTCGTGGTGTTCTGTTAAGCGGTTTACCAATTCACTACTCAAAATCCCCAAAACTACATTTTTTCAAGCCTAAGTGACTTAAAGAGTCATTTTTTTGCATTTTTTGTAAAGCGTGAATCCGTTATGCATTCCGTTAATTCCCACATGTTTCTTTAGGCATGTTTGAGGTGCGTGTAATGTTTCGGGGTGTTTGGTTAAGCGGTTTGCCGATTCGCTACTCAAAACCCCTAAAACTACGTTTTTTCAAGCCTAAGTGACTAAAAGAGTCATTTTTTTCGCATTTTTTGTAAACCGTGAATCCGTTATGCATTCTGTTAGTTCCTGAAAGTTTATTTTGGCTCGTTTGAGGTGCGTGTAAGGTTTCGTGGTGTTTGGTTATGCGGTTTATCGATTCGCTACTTAAAAGCCTCAAAACTACGTTTTTTCAAGCCTAAGTGACTAAAGTGTCATTTTTTCGCATTTTTTGTAAAGCGTGAATCCTTCATGCATTCCGTTAGTTCCCAAAAGTTTATTTAGGCATGTTTGAGGTGCATGTAAGTTTTTGTGGTGTTTGGTTAAGCGGTTTACTGATTCGCTACTCAAAAGCCCCAAAACTACGTTTCAAAGCCTGAGTGACTAAAGAGTCAATTTTTCACATTTTTTGTGAACCGTGAATCCGTTATGCATTCCGTTAGATCCCGCAAGTTTATTTAGGCATGTTTGAGGTGTGTGTAAGGTTTCGTGGTGTTTGGTTAAGCGGTGTACCGATTCACTACTCAAAACCCCCAAAACTACATTTTTTCAAGCCTAAGTGACTAAAAGAGTTATTTTTTTGCATTTTTTGTAAAGCGTGAATCCGTTATGCATTCCGTTAGTTCCTACAAGTTTATTTAGGTATGTTTGAGGTGCGTGTAATGTTTTGTGGTGTTTGGTTAAGCGGTTTACCGATTCGCTATTCAAAAGCCCCAAAACTACGTTTTTTCAAGCCCAAGTGACTAAAGATTCATTTTTTCGCATTTTTTTTGAACCGTGAATCCGTTATGCATTCCGTTAGTTCCCATAAGTTTATTTAGGCATGTTTGAGGTGCATGTAAGGTTTTGTGGTGTTTGGTTAAGCGATTTACCGATTCGCTACTCAAAACCCCTAAAACTACGTTTTTTCAAGCCTAGGTGACTAAAAGAATCATTTTTTTTGCATTTTTTGTAAACCGTGAATCTGTTATGCATTCCGTCAGTTCCCGCAAGTTTATTTAGGCATGTTTGAGGTGCGTGTAAGGTTTTGTAGTGTCACGCCCCGACGTAGCATAAATATGGAAAGCATTTAATTTCCTTTATGGACCCGTAGGTCGCGACAGTTTGAAGGATCGATTCCGTCCCAAACGTCGAACAACATAAAACCATTAATCAGAGTAGAGCAATCAGGGCTTATAAAATTTTTCTAACTTATTACATCTTATGGTACGGGGTTAACTAAGGCACAGACCGCCTTGAAATAAGACAATAACTTAAAGTCTATTACAGTCATCCTTATTACAAAACTAATCATAACTTAGAGCACATAAACTTAAAGCATATAAAAGTAACATCTCTTCTCAGCAACTGATCTCAATTAGCATAATCATACGGTTCATCCTGATTATTACCTGCAAAGCCTGGACACGAATGTCCAGGACGCATCAACGCCGTCAGCTTCAAGAAGCTGGTGAGTATTAAAAACATAGCTTTGAATGTAAAAACATGCCCATTTACCTTTTTCCCATTTCCATTTAAATACCACAAGTTTATATTTATGATAAAGAGCTTGTTAGAGAAACAACCACAACAATAATTAAAAGATAAATTCACACATATGTGACCGTGTATGAGAACAATGCACCATCTCATCTAACCGACTCTTTTCTCTCGACAAAACCCAACAACCCTCTATCCTACTCCTGGTATCTTTGAAATACTAAGATAGCCACACTTTAGCAACGGGGCGCCAGGGAGTGTCCAGTTTGCCTCACACTTTGGTCCGGGGTACCAGGGAGTGTCCAATGCCTCACACTTTGAATACCCTAACCGCCATGCAAATACCGGGGCAACCCCCACACAGGTATCCAGACTCGAGTCATTCAGGGAGTGTCTATAGGCCACACTTTAGCACTTCCATGGGTGCCAGTGAGTGTCCAAGTTCGGCTTCACACACTTTAACGCTTCCATGGGCGTCAGGGAGTGTCCATTTTTGCCACCTTCGCATTTCAAAGACACCCTCATCCTCTTTTTCAACTCCAACCACAATCACATCCACAACCACAACCATAACCACAGCCACAATTACAACCACAACCACAACCACAACCACAACTCAAACTCATACTCTTTCCACACAATCATTACTCTTTTCCACACTATCATTACTCTTTTACACACTACCAACACTCACCATGCATGTACAACTGACTCCACATGAATGTCATCAAACTTTAAACATAAAGGAATTCACAGAATTAAAGAAATAATACGCGTACGGGGATTGAAAATTCGTAATTCATTGCCTTAATCATTTTAAACATAACTAATAGCATTCTAAAAACTGCTACTGAAATCCTCGTTTTCTGTCCAAACGGTGCAGAATCTGAGAAAATTGCATTAGACGAAAAGTGTGCAGAATCGAGTTTTACTTGGGACAACGCGAGCAGAACCTTAAATTTCATTCGTTTTCCTAACAAAAATCTGAAAACAAAATTCTGCTACTGTTAAAATTAAAAGAGAAAATATTAGATTGAATTTCTAATATACTTTTTCTGCTACTGTAATCCTCATTTTCTGCCCAAACGGTGCAAAATCTGAGAAAATTGCATTAGACGAAAAGTGTGCAGAATCGAGTTTTACTTGGGACAACGCGGGCAGAACCTTAAATTTCATTCGTTTTCCTAACAAAAATCTGAAAACAAAATTCTGCTACTGTTAAAATTAACTACCTAAATCAGTAAATAAGGAATGAGTTACATTTGGAGTGAGTTAGTAATACTCACCGTGATGTAGATTGAAGAAGTTGTTGAGAAAGAAAATACAAGAATTAAGAATCTCCAATTTCAAGCTTGGCTATGGAGGATTGAGCTCTTCAAATTCTGAAATTATTATCTCTCTATGTGACTCTCTCAAGCTCTCTATGTTAGGAGTGTAGAATGTCTAGTGTGATTGGGTGTATAAATACTCAAACTTCCACTTAGAAAACATTTGCCTAACATCCCACTCATTCTCCATTAATCTCCACTAATTACAAAGAAAGTGCAACAATGATGTGTAAATATACACTTGCAATTCATAATGCTCCATTGATAATTGAAAGGGTAGGTGGAGTTGGTGTGGGTCAAGGTGTGTTTGGGAATCAAGCTTATGGCATTAGGACAACACACATACTACAAGCATTTGCCAAACAAGGCCTAAGGAAAAACTTTAGCAATAATAATTGGGTATAAAGAAATTTGTCCAATCAGTTACTCCCAAAATTCTGTGGAAGTTTAACACTGCGCGGTCAGTTTTAAACCTAAACTAGTATTTTCGTGACACGGTGTTTATCACAAAAATACAGAAAATTCATTTTAATGTTAGAAATAGTTTTCTGATTTTATAAAAATACAGTTTGAGTTTTAAAAGAAATAATTCCACCGTTTTGAAATACAGATTTGAAATTTAACACAGGTATTGCCAGTTTTTATGAAAATTGCATTTTGACCCCAAAAGTAATTTCAATAATGAGATTAGTCAAGAAATAAATTTTTCACATAAGAATTTAAATAAAGGCAGACAATGTATATTTAATTTTAAATATGGCAATGCAAGAAAATGGGGGTTATTACACCCTTCCTCCCTTAAACAGGATTTCGTCCCCGAAATCAAGACTAACTAGCAAGAAACGTCATGACTCGTCTCAATATCGTCATAATTAACCACGTGCGAGGGGTCTCGTATGTACTTTCTTAGCATACTCACATGGAATACATTGTGAACCCCAGACATCTATGGTGAAGTTGATAGGTCGAACGTTCCAAAGGCTTGTGGGGTATCAGACTATTGGTATAGGGTTTAGAAACAATGCATGTACTGGATGGATGGGAACAACACATATGATTGTTTGCTCATGTATTTACACGATCCTTGATCGGCACAGATGAGGGAAGAGTTGCGTTCAAGGAGGAGGAGTGAATAAGAAATGAGGGAGAGAGAGAATATTTATACCTTTTTTTTTTTTTTTTTTTTTTTTTTTTTTGAAAGAGAGTAAAAGTTTTGAGAAAGTGGAGCAACCTATTGATTTGGCAATGAGATGATTTGGACAATTGCGAATGCACTAGTGCTGTTTTGGATTTGGTAATATCAATGTTCGCAGTATGGATTTGCATGTGCTGCCATTGTATCAAATTGGGCCTGAATGAAGGATTAGGAATGATCAAGCATGTCATGTCAGCCTTTGAGCTAGTTTAAATTGATGATAGCAAACACAAGTGGATCGTGAAAGTGATGGGGATTAGAACCCTCTTTTTAGAAAGTGCACTTATATTACTAACAAGAGATAGTATTTCCACAGCTGATTCTTGAACTGATAGCCCAATGTTTAGGGTACATTACATAAGAAGCGAAGATAGTGCTAAGGAGGTTTTTTTTTTTTTTTTTTTTTTTTTTTTTTTAGATATGAAAAGTTACAATGATACAAATGTACATTTGGATTTTGCTGAGTGGGAACTGAGTCCTGCCAACGTGAGGCTTCCCTCCAGAGATCGAATGCTAACGACATCCTACACACTTTTCAGCAACCATATAGATCCTATAGTCCGTTCCACAGAACCCTGGGTTAATGTTCTTCAGGACTTACTTCTGAGGACAATACCGTCCTGGGATGCTTACCCTCCCAGTTGCCCTATAAAACAATACCCAATGATCCAAACTACATTAAGCTGGTGGAGGGACATGCATAGTAAGACATATGGGCTCAATCCCACGCACACTCGACGTACAGGGACTACCTCGAATACGGACCATGATGTTCATTCCACTTTTTTTTTTTTTTTTTTTTTTTTTTTTTTTTGAAGAAAACACAAAAAAAAGAGCCTTAGTTTTGAGGCTCAAGCCACCTCGCGACCTTTTTTCCTTTTCTTTTAGAGACACGTTGACTCTCCACCATGTCAATTAAACCCAAGAAGGAGCTTTGAGCTAAGTTATTAACAGTGAAGAAAGAGTAAGGATCAGTGGAGGGAGTAGGTGTTTTTGATGAACTTGCTTGAAGATTTGGAAGGAGATTTGGATATCTTGGGACCTCTGGTTTTTTCGTTTGCTCCAAGGGAATTCGGGACTTGTTAGATTGTGAGTGTTGGACTAAATTAGACCAGCAAGAGCAAGTTGGAGTAACAGAGGTGGTGGGGGCAGGACGAGAGACTGGAGAAATTACGTCGGGAGTAGCGAGATCCAGTGGTGTTGGAGAGGTTTGGTGGTTGGTGCTAGATTGTAAGGACTGGATTGGAGAAATTGTGTTGGGAGTATCGAGATCCAGTGGTGTTGGAGAGGTTTGGTGGTTGGTGCTAGATTGTAAGGACTGGACTGGAGAAATTGTGTTGAGAACAGCGAGATCCAATGGATTTGAAGAAGTTTGGTGGTTGTTGCTAGACAGTAAGGACTGGATCAGATTAGACCAAGGAGAAGTTGTACAAATTTGAGTGACAGGGGGAATACAGGTAGGGCTAGAGATTTCAAAAGAGATTGGAGTAGTTGTGGTGTGAGAAATGAGATTGGAACACTTTCGAGGGTTTTCTATGTCGTGATCTAGATCTACCATGGCATAGTTGAGCCAAGGATCTGGATCAGGCTCTTTGGATTGTTTGGGTGACTCCTCTTTTGATTGAGCTTGAAGTTGTGAGACTTGTTCTTTCATTTCAAGAACTTGTTGTTCGAGAAAAAAGATGTAAGAAACACAACCCAAAATGGGATCCTGAAGCCTAGCTGTGGCTTCAAACGCAAGGGATTTGATAGTTTGTAGATGATCTACCTCAGGTACCCTTTCAATAAGGCGTAGAAAATTCCTATATCCGAAAAGGCCGTGAATTGCCTCATAATCCTTCACACTCCCAGCATATTGAAAGTAGGGAGCCAAGGAACAGTCACTTCTGCACCGTCTTCTGTTATACTCGCATGCACCACAACGACTTGTGTTAACAACCTTCTTAGAAACCATTTTTGGCTTGTTTTAGCTTCCTCTTATTAAGATATGGGTTGGGTGAGGTTTTTTTTTTTTTTTTTTTTTTTTTTTTTTTTTTTTAGGGGGGAGATGAGTTTCTGCCAAGAGGCAAAAGGAAGAATAAGAGAAGAAGAAAGAGATGGGGAGGGTTAGACGGAGAAAGGCTCATGGTGAGAAGGATAGAGAGATATGGGACATGGATGGTCTTTAAAAGGAGAGAAAGAGAGAGAGCACATGGAGAGTGACAGAAAGAGATAGGGCAGGTGAGAAAGAAAGAGAGAGAGAGAGAGAGAGAGAGAAAGAGAGAGAGGGTCACTGAGAGTGACAGAGCACGTGAAGAGTGACAGAAAGAGAGGGGGCAGGTGAGAAAGAAAGAAAAGAGAGAGAGAGAGAGAGAAAGAGAGAGAGAGGGTCACTGAGAGTGACAGAGCACGTGAAGAGTGACAGAAAGAGAGGGGGCAGGTGAGAAAGAAAGAAAAGAAAGAGAGAGAGAGAGAAAGAGAGAGAGGGTCACTGAGAGTGACAGAGCACGTGAAGAGTGACAGAAAGAGAGGGGGCAGGTGAGAAAGAAAGAAAAGAAAGAGAGAGAGAGAGAGAGAAAGAAAGAGAGATAGTGGGGCGTTGAGAGTGACAAAAAGGGAGAGAAAGAGGGGGTTAGTGAGAGGGTCATAAAGAGAGAGAGAAAGAGAGCGGGGTCGGTGAGAATGAGAGTGACAGAAAGAGAGAGAGAAAGAGAGAAAGAGAGAGGGCAGAGAGTGATGCATGTGTAGAGAGTGAGACCACATGGAGAGAGAGTGATGTATCAATATTAATGCACGTGTAGAGAGTGAGAGCATGTGGAGAGGCTGATGTCTAATAGTAAAGAGGTCGTATTCTTATTCTCCATACTCTGGGTTGTGGGCCATACTGACTGTTCTGAGATTTGACTCAGGAAGTTGGTCAGTGCCTAAGCTATTAATGAGGGCTATGGTATGCTTTAACTCCTTAGAAACTCGGCTACTATATGTCTGTAGGGGCATCATAAGTTATGGTTATCTCGACTAATCCTAAATGGATATGTCTGAAGGTATATGGAAATTGCTATCATTCTTGTCGATATGACAAGACAAACGGGTAATCATTTCTATGATAAAATCAACTTAGAATTTTAGTTTCTGAACTAAGGGTAATCCGTACTAAACTAACACTAGAACTTGGTTGTATAGCTTAGTAAAACTTAAGGGTAACCTATGTCACTAATCTGTGGCGTGAAAAACTGAGCCTGGTCAATCTAGAAAACCTGGCTCTGATACCACTAAATCCTGTCACGCCCCGACGTAGCATAAATATGGAAAGCATTTAATTTCCTTTATGGACCCGTAGGTCGCGACAGTTTGAAGGATCGATTCCGTCCCAAACGTCGAACAACATAAAACCATTAATCAGAGTAGAGCAATCAGGGCTTATAAAATTTTTCTAACTTATTACATCTTATGGTACGGGGTTAACTAAGGCACAGACCGCCTTGAAATAAGACAATAACTTAAAGTCTATTACAGTCATCCTTATTACAAAACTAATCATAACTTAGAGCACATAAACTTAAAGCATATAAAAGTAACATCTCTTCTCAGCAACTGATCTCAATTAGCATAATCATACGGTTCATCCTGATTATTACCTGCAAAGCCTGGACACGAATGTCCAGGACGCATCAACGCCGTCAGCTTCAAGAAGCTGGTGAGTATTAAAAACATAGCTTTGAATGTAAAAACATGCCCATTTACCTTTTTCCCATTTCCATTTAAATACCACAAGTTTATATTTATGATAAAGAGCTTGTTAGAGAAACAACCACAACAATAATTAAAAGATAAATTCACACATATGTGACCGTGTATGAGAACAATGCACCATCTCATCTAACCGACTCTTTTCTCTCGACAAAACCCAACAACCCTCTATCCTACTCCTGGTATCTTTGAAATACTAAGATAGCCACACTTTAGCAACGGGGCGCCAGGGAGTGTCCAGTTTGCCTCACACTTTGGTCCGGGGTACCAGGGAGTGTCCAATGCCTCACACTTTGAATACCCTAACCGCCATGCAAATACCGGGGCAACCCCCACACAGGTATCCAGACTCGAGTCATTCAGGGAGTGTCTATAGGCCACACTTTAGCACTTCCATGGGTGCCAGTGAGTGTCCAAGTTCGGCTTCACACACTTTAACGCTTCCATGGGCGTCAGGGAGTGTCCATTTTTGCCACCTTCGCATTTCAAAGACACCCTCATCCTCTTTTTCAACTCCAACCACAATCACATCCACAACCACAACCATAACCACAGCCACAATTACAACCACAACCACAACCACAACCACAACTCAAACTCATACTCTTTCCACACAATCATTACTCTTTTCCACACTATCATTACTCTTTTACACACTACCAACACTCACCATGCATGTACAACTGACTCCACATGAATGTCATCAAACTTTAAACATAAAGGAATTCACAGAATTAAAGAAATAATACGCGTACGGGGATTGAAAATTCGTAATTCATTGCCTTAATCATTTTAAACATAACTAATAGCATTCTAAAAACTGCTACTGAAATCCTCGTTTTCTGTCCAAACGGTGCAGAATCTGAGAAAATTGCATTAGACGAAAAGTGTGCAGAATCGAGTTTTACTTGGGACAACGCGAGCAGAACCTTAAATTTCATTCGTTTTCCTAACAAAAATCTGAAAACAAAATTCTGCTACTGTTAAAATTAAAAGAGAAAATATTAGATTGAATTTCTAATATACTTTTTCTGCTACTGTAATCCTCATTTTCTGCCCAAACGGTGCAAAATCTGAGAAAATTGCATTAGACGAAAAGTGTGCAGAATCGAGTTTTACTTGGGACAACGCGGGCAGAACCTTAAATTTCATTCGTTTTCCTAACAAAAATCTGAAAACAAAATTCTGCTACTGTTAAAATTAACTACCTAAATCAGTAAATAAGGAATGAGTTACATTTGGAGTGAGTTAGTAATACTCACCGTGATGTAGATTGAAGAAGTTGTTGAGAAAGAAAATACAAGAATTAAGAATCTCCAATTTCAAGCTTGGCTATGGAGGATTGAGCTCTTCAAATTCTGAAATTATTATCTCTCTATGTGACTCTCTCAAGCTCTCTATGTTAGGAGTGTAGAATGTCTAGTGTGATTGGGTGTATAAATACTCAAACTTCCACTTAGAAAACATTTGCCTAACATCCCACTCATTCTCCATTAATCTCCACTAATTACAAAGAAAGTGCAACAATGATGTGTAAATATACACTTGCAATTCATAATGCTCCATTGATAATTGAAAGGGTAGGTGGAGTTGGTGTGGGTCAAGGTGTGTTTGGGAATCAAGCTTATGGCATTAGGACAACACACATACTACAAGCATTTGCCAAACAAGGCCTAAGGAAAAACTTTAGCAATAATAATTGGGTATAAAGAAATTTGTCCAATCAGTTACTCCCAAAATTCTGTGGAAGTTTAACACTGCGCGGTCAGTTTTAAACCTAAACTAGTATTTTCGTGACACGGTGTTTATCACAAAAATACAGAAAATTCATTTTAATGTTAGAAATAGTTTTCTGATTTTATAAAAATACAGTTTGAGTTTTAAAAGAAATAATTCCACCGTTTTGAAATACAGATTTGAAATTTAACACAGGTATTGCCAGTTTTTATGAAAATTGCATTTTGACCCCAAAAGTAATTTCAATAATGAGATTAGTCAAGAAATAAATTTTTCACATAAGAATTTAAATAAAGGCAGACAATGTATATTTAATTTTAAATATGGCAATGCAAGAAAATGGGGGTTATTACATGTAGTGTTTTGTTATGTGGTTTATCGATTTGCTACTCAAAATCCCCAAAACTACGTTTTTTCAAGCCTAAGTGACTAAAGAGTTATTTTTTTGCATTTTTTGTAAAGCTTGAAACCGTTATGCATTCCATTAATTCCCACATGTTTATTTAGGCATGTTTAAGGTGTGTGTAAAGTTTCGTGGTGTTTGGTTAAGCGGTTTGCCGATTCGCTACTCAAAACCCCTAAAACTACGTTTTTTCAAGCCTAAGTGACTAAAAGAGTCATTTTTTTCGCATTTTTTGTAAACCATGAATCCGTTATGCATTCTGTTAGTTCCTGAAAGTTTATTTAGGCATGTTTAAGGTGTGTGTAAGGTTTCGTGGTGTTTTGTTATGTGGTTTATCGATTTGCTACTCAAAAGCCTCAAAACTACGTTTTTTCAAGCCTAAGTGACTAAAGTGTCTTTTTTTCGCATTTCTTGTAAAGTGTGAATCCGTTATGCATTCCGTTAGTTCCCACAAGTTTATTTAGGCATGTTTGAGGTGCATGTAAGTTTTCGTGGTGTTTGGTTAAGCGGTTTACCGATTCGCTACTCAAAAGCCCCAAAACTACGTTTTAAAGCCTTAGTGACTAAAGAGTCAAATTTTCACATTTTTTGTGAACCGTGAATCCGTTATGCATTCCGTTAGATCCCGCAAGTTTATTTAGGCATGTTTGAGGTGCGTCAAAGGTTTCGTGGTATTTGGTTAAGCGGTTTACCGATTCGCTACTCAAAACCCTCAAAACTACGTTTTTTCAAGCCTAACTGACTAAAAGAGTCATTTTTTCGCATTTTTTGTACACCGTGAATCCGTTATGCATTCCGTTAGTTCTAGGAAGTTTATTTAGGCTTGTTTGAGGTGTGTGTAAAGTTTCGTGGTGTTTGGTTATGCGGTTTATCGATTTGCTACTCAAAAGCCCCAAAACTACGTTTTTTCAAGCCTAAGTGACTAAAGTGTCATTTTTTCGCATTTTTTGTGAACCGTGAATCCGTTATGCATTCCGTTAGTTCCCGCAAGTTCATTTAGGCATGTTTGAGGTGCTTGTAAGGTTTCGTGGTGTTTGGTTAAGCGATTTACCGATTCGCTACTCAAAACCCCTAAAACTACGTTTTTTCAAGCCTAAGTCACTAAAAGAGTCATTTTTTCGCATTTTTTTGTAAACCGTGAATCCGTTATTCATTTTGTTAGTTCCCGCAAGTTTATTTAGGCATGTTTGAGGTGCGTGTAAGGTTTCGTGGTGTTTGGTTATGCATATGCATTCCGTTAGTTCCCACAATTTTATTTAGGCATGTTTGATGTGCATGTAAGGTTTCGTGGTGTTTGGTTAAGCTGTTTACCGTTTCGCTACTCAAAAGCCCCAAAACTACGTTTTTTCAAGCCTAAGTGACAAAAGAGTCATTTTTTCGCATTTTTTGTAAACCGTGAATCCGTTATGCATTCTGTTAGTTCCCACCAGTTTATTTAGGCATGTTTGAGGTGTGTGTAAGGTTTCATGGTGTTTGGTTAAGCGGTTTACCGATTCGCTACTCAAAACCCCCAAAACTACGTTTTTTCAAGCCTATATGACTAAAAGAGTCATTTTTTCGCAGTTTTTGTAAACTGTGAATCCGTTATGCATTACGTTAGTTCCCGCAAGTTTATTTAGGCATGTTTGAGGTGCGTGTAAGGTTTCGTGGTGTTTGGTTAAGCGGATTACTGATTCACTACTCAAAACCCCCAAAACTAAATTTTTTTCAAGCCTAAGTGACTAAAGAGTCTTTTTTTTGCAGTTTTTGTAAAGCGTGAATTCGTGATGCATTCCGTTAGTTCCCACAAGTTTATTTAGGCATGTTTGAGGTGCGTGTAATGTTTCGTGGCGTTTGGTTAAGAGGTTTACCGATTCGCTACTCAAAAGCACCAAAACTACGTTTTTTCAAGCCTAAGTGACTAAAGAGTCATTTTTTCGCATTTTTTGTGAACCGTGTATCCGTTATGCATTCTGTTAGTTCCCGTAAGTTTATTTAGGCATGTTTGAGGTGTGTGTAAGGTTTCGTGGTGTTCTGTTAAGCGGTTTACCAATTCACTACTCAAAATCCCCAAAACTACATTTTTTCAAGCCTAAGTGACTAAAAGAGTCATTTTTTTTGCATTTTTTGTAAAGCGTGAATCCGTTATGCATTCCGTTAGTTCTCACAAGTTTATTTAGGCATTTTGAGGTGCGTGTAATGTTTTGTGGCATTTGGTTAAGCGGTTTACCGATTCGCTTCTCAAATGCCCCAAAACTACGTTTTTTCAAGCCCAAGTGACTAAAGATTCATTTTTTTTACATTTTTTGTGAACCGTGAATCCGTTATGCATTCCGTTAGTTCCCGCAAGTCACAAAATCTACATGGGTCTCAGATCCTATGACATTCAGTGAAGGAGGAAAAAAACAAAATATAGGGGCTAGTTTGGGAATGCAATCTGTTTAGTCTCAGTCTAACGTTCTGTTTTGTTTTTATGAGAACTAATGTTTATGTTGGTTTTAACAAAGAACTAGCTTTTAGAGAGACATTAGACTGGAATCATGGACACTCACCAAACACTTGAAATAATCAAACCAGTTCACTTATGAACCCTATAACCAGTTGTTTATCTCCCCAAACAGGCCCTAAATGTCATGGAATTCAAAAAAGGCAGAGAGTAGACATACATTACTTCACTTTCTGAAAGGTCTTTGGCTTGAGTATACAACGACTTAAGTCTTGATATCAACCACCTCAGGAGTTGAATTGAGATTAAAAAAAAACACGTAGATGTCAAACACAAGCTGTAACAGTTGAACGAAAGTATTGGCTCATTCGGCAACACAAGAAAGACAATGCGCAAAGCAAGCATGCATTCAAGGAAAGTAATATGTAATTTGCACACAGTGCTAAACTTAGCTCTATCATCCATGCATACTTGGTAAATGAATCTAAAAACCGAGACCGAGAAAGCTCAGCATAGTCAACAAAATTTTTACAACACAATCTAGTTAAAAGAACAATTTATCATTAAAAAGGAAGCCACAAAACAGTAAAAGCACTTAAAAAAAACTTAGTAATACAATTAAGTAATTGAATAGGCTTTAAGACAATAAATGCTCAACACGGTTAAATAATAGGGTATCACATCTCAATTGAAGAGTACAACTTAAACATATATGTCAGGGTTACACAAATAAGTTAATTCTTTCTTCAATCAGCAAATAATAATAATACTAATAATAATTCTTTCTTAATTTTTAGGTTAGTTGAAGGAACATTAACAAATTCAGTCGCTTCAAGTTTTGACAAAAACTAATATTACAAAACACTTTTAGGCTCCTAGCCAAAAATAGACATTGGGTTAACATCTAGAAGTGCTCAGGACCGGCCTGGATGCAGAATAAGTGCATAGATAATCATTGAAAATCTTAAAGCTATTGAACGTTACTTCAAAATAGTATTGGAAAACCATTCGTGTGTGTAAAGACTTTCTCATTAACCAAAAGGAATGGAAGGTAAAAAGAGGAACAAAACAGAGGGGAAAAAATAGATAGGTTAAAGTATCATAATGGCGCTTACCCGATGAGCTAGGTTCGGATTTACCCAAATCATAAACCTCTCACTAATTGAAACCTGAAAACACAAAATATGTGGTCAAGAGGACTTCCATTTTTTGCATAGGTGTATCAAAAACCTCAACTGAGGACTTCCATTTTTTGCATCGGTGTATCAAAAACCTCAACTAAAATCAAATAGGCTCCCCATCAAAATCCGATTTAAATCCATGTGAAGCTCTCTCTCTCTCTTGAAAGGAACCGCGTCCCCGTCATCTAAAATAAAAACACATATATTCCTCTAGGGAATTAGTATTTGCACGAACAATACGATCAGTATCATAATACAAGTACATTCTCTTTTGCCAGTGGCTTCAATAAGAAATTTCATGCATGTTCAACAAATAGTTTCAAAATCAGATCAAGCTAAACACAGTTAAGGTCGGAGGTCAGCACAAGGAAGCTCAAACTATGAAGTTAACAGCACCAAAATGATGGCTCTCAAGTTAAGGGCATGGAAGTATTTCTGGGAATTGAATTTTGCAACGCAGTTTAGCACATATAAGCCCATAAAGGCATTTTCATTAACTAAAAAATTAGGGCCTAATCTCTATAATACAAATTAAAGACGATGAAATCAAATCTGACTTCCCAAGCTATGTGCCAACTGCTAAACACTTGTAATATAAACTATAATGCTTTGTGAAGGTCTTACCACAGTTGTTAGAATCACTCAATCAACAAATCCATTCAAGTTGTACAACCCGATATGTTTCACGATTCCTAATTCTAAACTCTAGGGATAAATTTTAAAGTGGAACACTTTCGACATTTTGAGCTAATGCTACTGAATGAAACTTGGGTAAATTTGTCAATTTGATCATTCTAGGAACTGTGTATGCGTCTATACATAATTCTGAAAAAAAATAAATAAATAAAAAATTCTTCCGATTCGATAAAATTTAGGATTTGTTAGTTTGGCAAAATCTATTCACAACCATGCCTATATGTGCTAAACGATTTGGGAACTTTTAGTGGTCGCAAGTTCTTAAATATGAAACACTAACACAACTCATGCTCCATTTTGTTACACTAATAGTTGACTAATCATATAGTACAAAATATGAAAATGGAGATGAACACAAATTTAGAGCACAATTCAATCATAGTGAGAACAGTTAGCATGATCACCAGAATCAACTGGCACCAAATTTCCAATAAGCATTTCTTCTTTATTGACACTTGAAGGCGATGGAGGACCGCCCAGCACGTCCGCAAGTGAAGGATCACAAGACGAAACATATGACAATTTCCCACAATCCACACTACCTTTTCGACAGCGTCTAAGTCCATCCCTAGTAGGCCTATGATTCATAACCCCCTTCCCTTTTAGATCAAACCTTCCTTGTTTCAAATCCAGTGAGTTCGATATACCAAGCCCAAAACCCATCTCATTGGTCCTAACCAAGTCCCTCTGAATCAAAATTTTAGAGTTCCTAGCATCTGAGATTAAGCTACATGAGGCCTCACCTTCCATTTCAACAAACCCATAAATCTTATTGTTTCTCTCTCCAACCAATCTCAAATTCAACTAGTACTTTTGGTCCTTCGCCCAAATTGAATCAAAAGGGATCTTACTATTAACAGAGAATTGTACAGAAGAGACCTTCTCTGTTGAGCAATCAATTAACATTGTGTGCAAGCAATAATTGCTATAGGGATTGCCAAACAGGACAGTACAAGGGTAGGGCAAGGACAACCCAAAAAAACCCAGAAATTTGGAGGCAAAGAAAGCAAGAGTAGATGCATAGAGCAAAAAATATGCTATAGAAAGATCTAGAAAAGCACCCACTAACCAACTAAATGTCCATGAATGCATTGCTTGGCATGCCATTTTTTCCCTCGAAATTTTACTTATCATACGACAATAAACACAAAATCAAAGCCTAATTTAATGGAAAAGACCGATATCAACAATCTCAATATGACAAACAAACTTGCTATCTGTACACTGAACCCAATGAAGTAGAGAGAGAGAAAGAGAGAGAGAGAGAGAGAGAGAGAGAGAGAGAGAGAGAGAGAGAGAGAGAGAAAGAGAAATTAAGGTGTGTAAGAAAAATATTTATCAAAGGAAGAGTCACCCACTATGAAATGGAGATAGAAGAGTTACCCACACAGAAATGGAGATACTAGAATTTATGAGAAATTTTAACTCTTCTTCTTCTTCTTCTTCTTGCTGTTGTGATCTGTGAAAGCCCTACTTGAGTGTGTGTATGCATGTAGATCTGTGCACACACAAAGAGAGAGAGAGAGAGAGAGAGAGAGAGAGAGAGAGAGAGAGAGAGAGAGAGAGGACTGGGACATGGATAGTAGAAGCTAGGATGGTGGTGCCGAGCTCGTTGGAGAAGGGAGGTCAGGTGGTGGCAGGGGTCGACAGAGGAGGGAGGTCCGGTGTGGCAGGGGTCGACGGATGAGGGAGGCGATGGTGGTTGAGCGATGTGGCGTCGAGCGGTGTGTGGAGGCTGCAGAACCCTAACTTTCATGGCGACGAGCAGTGGAGACCGATGAGAGGGGACGGGAGGGATGGTTTGTATGGAAGAGAAGGTTAAAGATTGGGTTTGGCCGCGAATTTTTGAGCGCCAAACTCTTTTATGTCATTTTTTTTAAAACTACATAAAGCTTATGCTCTTTTTATTATTTATGTCACTTTGTAGTAAAGTGACATAATAATCAAAGTTTTATTTACAAAAATGCCACCGCATTTTTATTTATGTCACTTTTTAAAAAAGTGACATAAATACATTATTATTTATGTCACTTTTGAAAAAAATGACATAAATACTTTATTATATATGTCACTTTTTAAAAACAATGACATAAATAATCAAGTATTTATGTCACTTTTTAAAAAAGTGACATAAATACCAAAAAAGTGACATAAAAAGCTCATGCAAGAAATAATTATGTCACTCGAAATAAAAGTGACATAAATACAATTTTAAAAGTGACATAAATAGCCTTTTTTTCTTGTAGTGGTAAGACTCCCTATAAACTTTGGAAGGGTAGAAAACCTAACATCGGTTACTTTAGAGTTTTCGATTGTAAGTGCTTCATCTTGAACAATAAGGATAACTTAGGTAAGTTTGACGCTAAGTCGGATGAGAGTATCTTCTTAGGTTATTCACAAATGAGGAAGGCATATAGAGTTTTTAATAAGAAGACCTTCGTTGTAGAAGAGTCCATGCATGTAGTTTTTGATAAGGTTAATCCCTTTAGAAGAAAAGATGATGATGTTGCTGTAGAAAGTCTTGATAGAGCTAGTACTTCAAACTCTTTACCTTTAGAAAAGCCTAAGGAAGATTCCTCTATTCCTCTAGAACATCCTAGGGACAACGTTAGACATGACCTCCCTAGAGATTGGAAGACCATTCCTAGTCACCCCATAGATCAAATCATAGGTGACCCCGGTCAAGGAATTGCTACCAAATCCTTTCTTAGAAACACTTGCAACAACTTAGCATTCCTATCTCAAATAGAACCTAAAAATATAGAGAAAGCCAAGCAAGATGATATTTAGATTATGGCTATGCAAGAAGAGTTGAACCAATTTGAGAGAAACAAAGTTTGGACTTTAGTTCCTAGACCCAATGATCATTCCATCATAGGAACCAAGTGGGTGTTTAGGAATAAGAAGGACGAATCCGGAGTTGTGGTTAGAAATAAGGCTAGATTGGTAGCCTAAGGGTATAACCAAGAAGAAGGAATAGGCTATGAAGAAACCTATGCTCCCGTAGCAAGATTATAAGCCATTAGAATGTTACTTGCTTTTGCTTGCCACAAAGATTTCAAACTTTTTCAAATGGATGTAAAAAGCGTCTTTTTAAATGGTTTTATAGCGGAAGGAATCTATGTCAAGCAACCTCATGGATTTGAAAGTTCACAATTTTCCAATCATGCCTTTAAACTTTAAAGGCTTTATATGGTTTAAAACAAGCTCCTCGTGCTTGGTATGATCGTCTTAGCAAATATTTGCTTGATCTTTGATTTACTTAAGGAAAAATTGGCACCACTCTTTTTACTAAACATTCACACAATGATATACTACTTGTTCAAATCTATGTGGATGATATCATCTTTGGTGCTACAAATGAAAAAATGTGTGAGAAATTTGCAAAATGTATGCAAGATGAATTTGAAATGAGCATGATGGGATAACTATTTCTTTCTTGGTTTACAAATCAAACAACATAAAGATGGAATTTTCATAAACTAATCCAAGTACATTAAAGATTTGTTGAAAAGATTTGGTTTAAAAATTACAAACCTATTGCAACTCTCATGAGCTCATCTCTCAAGCTTGACAAAGATGAATCCAGAAAACTTGTTAATACAAAAAATTTTCGTGGCATGATAGGTAGTTTGCTTTATCTCACTGCTAGTAGACCGGATATAATGTTTAGTGTATGTCTTTGTCCTAGATCTCAATCCTCACCTAGAGAGTCGCATGTTGTAGCCGTTAACCGCATTTTTAAATACTTGTTAGGCACAATTAACTTAGGTTTATGGTATCCTAAGAACACTCCCAGTTAGCTATTCGGATGCGGACTGTGTTGGTTGCAAAGTGGATTGCAAGAGCACAAGTGGCACATGTCACTTTTTAGGACACTCCCTAGTCTCTTGGTTTAGTAAGAAACAAAATTCTGTAGCTTTATCCATGGCAGAAGTCGAATATGTAGTCGCTGGTAGTTGTTGTGCACAAGTTCTCTATATGAAACAACAATTAGAAGACTTTGGACTTCACTTTGATCACATCCCTCTTAGATGTGATAACACTAGTGCGATAAGTCTCTCTAAGAATCCCATTCAACACTCTAGAACTAAGCACATTGAAACTAGACATCATTTCATTAGAGATCATGTTCAAAAGGGCGATGTCGAACTTCTTTTCATCGATACAAATCATCAATGGGCGGATATTTTCACTAAACCTCTTCAAGAAGATCGTTTTTTTATCATTCATCGTGAATTGGGTATGGCTAGTCAAGCTGTGTAAGTTAGTGATTCGGATCCCCATTCCTCTCCTCATTCTGAAATTTGTTTTTCTACCTCAAAACAGTCGACTGATGCCTCGATCAGTCGACCGGACGCTTATTTTATTTGTCGACTGAACAATCTCTTAGTCGACTAGATTTTGTTGCCAAAACACCCATTTTGCTAGATTTCATCTAGTCGACTGTATACCTACCTCAGTCGGCCAAAACCTTGTCCTTATCTCACCTCAGTAGACCGACTGCACGACCCAGTCGACTGAACCTATGTATCTATATATATATATCTTCTGCGTTTATTTTTAAAACCCTAACTTCCCTCTCTCTCTAGGCGACTGGCCCTTCACCTCCCTTGCTCGGATTTACTCTCTATCTCACTCCGGCCACCCTCTCACTGCCACAAAACACTACCACTACTATTTTTGACCTCCTCTCACCCTCTCAATCTCTCTGATTTGCGGACATGCCTCCAAAATCTCTCAAATGCAAGGCATCTGAGGTCCTTCTGCTCCAGCCTCCTCTCCTCCACCTGCTTCTGCTATTGCTCCTCCACCTCAACCTCCTACACCGCATCCTCCTACTCAGTTTCTTGACTCTGAACGCAAAGATAACTATAGTGCCTCGTCAGTTCATCTAAAATCGTCATAGGTAAAACTATTCACCCTGATTTTTTTAATTCCTATATTCTGCGCATTAGTGCTTTATTCGATGCCCTAGGGTGGACTAAATTCCTATCCATTTCTTAGCCCTACTACCCCACTCTTGTCTGTGATTTCTACACAAATTTACATTCCTCGCCACAACACATCTCTTTTACTTCCTTTGTTCGAGGAGTAAAATTCACAGTCACTCCCGATTATGTATTTCAAATTTTGGTATTCCAATGGGGAACTAGGGGTGGGCAAACAGTTCAGTTAACCGAAATTTTTAACCGAACCGAATTAAAATAGCCAATTCAGTTCATAACCAAACCGAACTAAATTGTGTTCGGGCCAAAACTGAACTGTTTTAACTAGATTGGTTTGGTTTTCGGTACCAGTTAAGGAAACCGAACCGAACCAAAAATCGAATTAGCATTGCAATATAAATATGCTGAAGTGAAAGTTAGGTTGAGAACCAAACATTTTCTTTTCCCCTCTTTCAGACTTCCATCTTTTGCGATACTGAGAAGCTGTCGCCGATCTTCAGAGTCCAGCCTCACCGACTGGTGACCTCCTCCGACCTCATCAGCCGTCGACCACACACCACACCAGTCGCCGACAACACACCACTGACCACACTAGTCACCGACGACACACCACCTTGCCGTCCTCGATCTTCTTCTTGATCGCAGAGCAGACTAAGAGGTTTTGTTCTCTCTCTCTCTCTCTCTCTCTCTCTCTCTCCAGTCTCCATACATCTCAGCCCTTTCTCTCTTTTTGTAGGGAGGATTTCTAGGGATTTTTTTCTCAAACTCTCAAACTTAGAGTTAGATGTAAGGTAAGTAGGTAACTACTATGGTTTATTTGATTTGTTATTTGAAGGTTAAAACTTGAAACCCATATTTGATCTAATACTTTTGTTTGATCTTTTGAGTTTTGAGATGAGAAGTAATGATCGACTATGAATGCTTTATAGATATGGATATAAGTTGTGTTTAATTGTTTGTAGATATGAATGGAAATGGTCCAATGGATACATAGATATAGATCCCCAAATATTTTTTTTTGGGCTAAACCCAGATGGATTGATTTAGTAAATGCCCTAGATCTAATTGCTTTCTTCTCAATTGTAAATGTCTATCTAAATATCCCTAGATCTAATTGCTTTCTTCTGAATTTCTTTTTGTGATTAATTTTCTGATCTTAATGCTCAAACAAAGAAGAAGTAAAAGGCCCTTTTTTCTCTTAGAATTTTGGTTAATCGAATTTTATAACCGAACTGAATTTGTAATTCGGTTAACCAAACCGAATTAACCGAATTACATTTCAGTCAGTTAACAGTTGACAGTTTTCCAAACCGAACCCAAACCGAACCGAATTTCCCCAAACCGAACCGAACCGACCAAATGCCCACCCCTATGGGGAACATTCGTCGCTATGAGGACAATAAATGGAATACTGGTTATGGATTTGACTCATTGATTGCCTATAGGCAAATTTGTGGCAACCCCACTTTGGCTCACTCATCTAAACCCTCTGCCTCTCAGCTTACCTTTGAATGCCGTTTACTCCACCATATTATTTCCTATGTTATCGTTCCTCTCGCAGGTGGTCGCGACTATGTCTCCTACTATGATGTCTTTATTCTCTGGTGTATTCTTGAGGGTAAAAAATTCGATTTAACTTATCTCTTTTGCAAACACATTTGTGAAACACAAAAGAAATCTAAAGCCAGTTCCCTCCCTTTTGGCATGGCTCCCACTACTATCTTTCGTCACTTCAAGGTCCCTCTTGATGACAGTGATCGTCACGATCCCATAATCCATAAGGTATATTCTACCACCACTCTCTCGTTGATGGGCTATAAGCTCGAGGGTGATAAGTTTATCCCTAAAGCTCCCCGTCCTGCTACTGCTCCCTCCTCCTCTGCTACACCCCCCACCACCACCACTGACCCCATCACCAGCACTGACACTACCATCGCCACTGCCCCATCCCCTGATGCTCCCTTTACTTCCAATACTCCCTCTACAGACATTCCATCTTCTTCAGCTCCTCCTACTGCTGCTGATCTTTTAGAGTACTTCACCATCATCACCGCTTTCATTGACTCACTTTCCACCACCGTCACTTCACTTCACTCCACTCTATCTTCCAGCATCTCTACTTTCTCTTCTATAATGGCCTCCCACTTTGACACTCTTTGCTCAAACATTCTGGAGATTGGCACTTCTATGGACGTTCTTCGCACCACCTTTGCTGCCACTCATGAGTTAGTGCATAGACGCTTATCCGAGATGCAGTCCAGTCTTGATGATGTTCGAGACACCATTCAAGTGATTCGGAGTCAATTGTTCATTGACGACCTTACTGATCTCTTTTGGATTTTGGCTTTTTGTATAAGCTAGAATGGACTTCTGGATAGATAGTTTTGGGTTTTGGGATTAGTACAAGCTTACAAATTCTTTTTGTATCTATATACTCTCGTTTGTATTTAAACTTTTTCTATGGATATTATAAGATATTATCTCTTTTGTTATATGCGTTTATCTCTTTTAGTTTTACCATATCAATTGCCATTTATGCTTGTCTGTGCATTCATGTTTGTATGATGGTTGTATCTAGTATTGCTTCTCATGATATTGGTATACTTGTCTGTTTGTGTACTAACCGTGGAAAGATGATGATCCCTGTTTATTGGTGATTTCCACACTTCTCCCCCCCCCCCATCACGTCCATCAACTCACTCATCGAGGAGGAGATTCTCTCCGTTCTAAGTGGTTTTTGTTGATGACAAAAGGGGAAGAATATCCTATTGCTTATCTACTTTGAATTGATTGTCATTTCTTATAAAATTTGATTTATCTATTCACATGTTCTTCAAAGTGTGTCATTTTTCTTGAATGGACAATTACTTGCTATTTACTTTGAATTGATTGTCATTTCTTATAAAATTTGATTTATCTATTCACATGTTCTTCATAGTGTGTCATTTTTCTTAGATGGACAATTACTTGCTATTATGTTTATGTCTAGCAACTAGTAGTTTGTCATCATCAAAAAGGGAGAGATTGTTAGCCCCAAGGATTCTACCTTAAGTAATTTTGATGATTAACAAACTATTAAATTGAGTACTTATGATTTCATTTAGTGTGTTGTCCACACAGAGCCTTATAATGATGATGGATATTTCATGGAAGCCTTGTGGAAGATTATTTCTATCTTGTATTGTTCTTATAGGACTTTATGTAAAGTTAGTAAGGTTGAATCTCAAAGACAATGGCTTAAAATTGAACAAACTCTTATAAACAAGAAAACTGTTTTTTACATGGAAAATAGTCGACTGGTGTAGACACCCCGATTTTGACCAATCGTCGAATTAAGGGGAGTGTTACCTCCAAGTCCGATGATGACAATGTCTGACTAATCTAGGGCTTCCAAAGGTGACTCAAGCTCTTCGAAAGACTCTTCAACTCAAATAAAATAGAAAGAAAGGATGAAAGGAGAAGAAAAATGGAGAATAGTATAAAATGGCACATGAGGGGTAATGCAGCAGTCACAAGATGCCGCTGAGGCACTCATTAACTGCCACAACGGCAGTCATTAAAGACCGCTGCGACATTCCCTGAATGCCGCTAATATATTAAAATGCCACAAATTTTAAAAGGCGGCAGTTAGTGGAGTAGTTTGCGACATTCATTGAGTGCCCCATCGGCATTCTCTGAATGCCGTCTCAGTGTTTAGTGAGTGCCGCATCGGCGATCACTGAGTGCCTCTTCCAACTCCATTGAATGTCGCATTTTTTAGCAGTCTGTTGTAAGTTTTGTACCTTTAAAAGTACACCCGGAATTAGGGTTTTTCCCCTAAAATTACTGAAATACCCTTTCAAAACTTGCCTATATAAGGGAGGTGAATATCCATTACCAAGAACCCCCTCTTATAGAGTTTTTGAATCTTGAATCTCTTGTATCCTTTACATAATTAGGAAAGTCTTAAAAAAAAAAGTTGCAAGAGTTTGAGAGATAAGTTTGAATCACCTTTAGAAAGACCTTCAAACCACCAAGAAGTTGAGCATAATTGGAGGTGATCCTCTAATCTTAATTTAGTTTTCTTTCTATTAATCCCCAAATCTTCAAACTATTAAGTCCTTTTTTTTATGAAATTTTAGAAGTTTTGTTGGTGAACTTAGAATTTTGGATTCTTAGTCCTTTTATTCTTCTTGTCACTTTACCTTATTTACATTGCTCTCTTGAGATTCTTAGAGATTTTCCATATCTCACTTTGATGGCATGTAAGCTTGCGCCTCACATGGGAACTAAAGTTAATAATCATTTTATTTGAGAGCAAGTAGATGAATCCAAATCCTTACCAAGGTTTGGATTCTCTAACTTGAGTTTTCATGTAGTTTTTCTTATGTTTCTTTGAAACTCATGAATATTAGTCATACTTTGATCTCCAATGACCATCAAATGGTAGGAGAGGTAGTTTGGGTTAAGCCAAAACTCCGTGGCTTGGTAACTAGAGTTAACAAATGGAAGATAGATTTAACAATGGTGTTGCGAGTTGAGAAACCACCATTGATCAAAGATTTTTAGTTAAATAACGAACAGTTGAAATTGAAAGAAACCAATGGAGAGTGTCATTAACACAAAGTTTCACCACTATGATTTTTTTTTATGAGATTTCATGCTTAAGATGGTTTGGTCATTGGTTTTGTGAAGTAACCATAATCTGTCAAGAATTTCAGAACAGTAACACCCTTTTGAAAGAAGTAAATCAGAGCATTAATCAAGCATTCATGACTTCAAAAAAATTTTTCCATAAAGTTTAATGTGTTAGTAAGATCTCATAAAAAGATCAAAGTGATTATGATATTTTACTATTTTTAGAAAATCATACAAAAACTCTGGACAAAGAGTTGCAAGTTTATGAGTGATGTCTAGTTTTTGCCCAATTCTTAGAGATTGAACCGTTGATCTTTGATTTTTTTTTTGGATTGGAAACTAAACTCACAAAGGCATCTTGTGTCCAAAATTTATTGACATCAAACCATGGGAAGCATGCCTTTTCTATTATTAAAGTTTTGGCCTGCTCTCTGTAATTTTCAGAATTTGTGACTTTGATAAACTTTATAAATAATGGTCCAAATGACTTTTTCTATGACCTAGGCCTCAAACCATGTTGTAATAATGATTAGTTAAACTTAAGCCAGAGGTTAAATGATCCAAATCGATGAGTAATTCATAGCTTATTATTGTTCATATTCATGTATTCATATACATTCATCCATATAGATCGATACTTGTAATTAGAATTCATTTTGTGTTAGGATTAAATTGCACTTAATTGAACCTAATTATGAGTTCCTTATGATCAAGTTGGCGACTACACCATCTCTATATGGACATTACATTGGCTCCTAGTTGAAACTTGTATATCTATAGAAGTGATGAATTTCCAACCAATTCGAAGGAATTCATAGTTATGTCAATTCTTTCATACCTAATAGATTTAAGTTAGAAGCTGAAGGATGATTTTTAGAATTTCATATTATATTTTATCTAAAGCATGTTTACTAACCCTTTGTTTTGTAGCGCTATTAAGGTATGATATTTTAAATCCCTCTTTATTTAATTTCTTGATTTTACTGATTTTTCGACTCCACGTGCGACACCTTAGAATTAGGTTTTGCCTTATGTGTATATACGGATTAGAGAATACCTTAGGTTTTTATTTATTTGCATGTATTACACGTTTCCATATTCCCAGCTGGATCCCGGGTAAGTTATCTTGTTTCCTATTGCATATCATATTGCTTGCTAATTAAATTATGTGGTTTTGAATGCTATTTTTTATCATTAGCAATCTTACACCCTTTAGACATGCTTTTATAATGTATATCTATATCTATGTATTAGTTGAGGGCACGCTTAGATTAATAATTCGATTAAAAGGGTGTTGAGTAGAGGCCTATCATGAGATAGGATGAGAGTTTTAGTCCGCCAGGCTCCTTCCCCACTCATTCCATAATCCCCGGACCTAGAAATCTCTGGTTTCCTAAAAGATCAGTTTGCTTTAAAATGGTTTCCTAATTTTCCTTTTAAAAATTAAGTGGCAACTCGTATTTCAATTTTGATTTCGAAAGAATTTTAAAAAGTTGTGGGTAAGAAAAAAATGCGATATCCACAACTGGACTATTATTCAGTCGACTGGACCATTTATTTTTCAGTCGACCGGACATATCCTTCAGTCGACTGGTTTCTGCAAGAAAAATGTGCATTCTACTTCACCATCTTCAGTCGACCGGACCCATTTTCAATTGACTATTTTAATGGCGCAATACACTAAGTTTGAAAGTGTAGTCGACTAAACTGCGAGCCCAGTCGACTGGATTACTGCGCAGAAATAGTAACGACTCTTTTCTTCTATTTTTGCTTAAGCATTTAATACTCCCAACTACCTTAAACGTTCAAATTTTCTTGATAGAATATATATACTTAATTCAAATTGGTTATTGGGACATTCATTACTATTATTCAATACTCACTTATTGCAAACAAAGATTCAAGCCCTACTCATATTGAGATTCACTCTTCTAGCTCTAGATTTCATTTGTAATTCCTTGAGAGCTTTCATTGTGAGCATTTATTGTTTCTATCTACTCTACAAGAGAGTGTTATTCAGTTGTAATCAAACTTTATTATATTCTTGAAGTTGTAAGGAGGATTGGTGTAGCCATTGCTCCAACTGAAGGGTTTCTTCATTAGATGTGTAAAGGAGTTCAAGTAAGAACTTGTAAGGAGTGGTTTAATCTTCACCCAAAGAAGATTAATAAGTGGAATCCTCAAGAGGTGTTCTCGAGGGGTGGACGTAGGTCACGGATTGCGGATTGCCGAACCACTTGAAAAACTTGGTTTGCAAGTGTTCCTCTCCCTCTCTCTTTCTCTCTTTAATTATTGTTATAATTAACTTTGTGCTTGCTATAGTTTTTAATTTTCCATTAATTGCTAGTAATCTTATTCACCCCCTCCCCCCCTCTAAGGATTACTTTTGGGCCAACACAACCCATTTTGATTGGGTTAGAAATGGGTCAGGTGAAAAGTTAGTCAGATCAACCCATAAAACCCATTTTTTAATTTATTATTTGTTTTATTTATTATTTATTTTTATATTTTCAATTGGTTTCATTCTTCTAGAAAAAATAAAAAACTAAAGAAAATTTCATGAAAATACCCTCTCCCTCTCTCTCTCTCTCTCTAAAATTTAACAAACAGGAGAGGAGATGAAAAGAAAATAGAAATTCCTAACTCCCGCTCTCAATTTTCCTCTCTGCCTCAATCAGACCACCAAATACCCATAAACCCTGACTTTCTCTCCCTAGAAAACATCTCTCTTAGGAAAATCTCTCCACCACAGTTCATTTGACCCTAAATATCTTCAAAGAATTCTCCAATAAAAACCATTCTTAATTTGATCTGTTTGATTATTTTTCTTTTTTGTAATAATCGAGCTCTGGATCTGAGATTATTGGTTAAAGGTCAAGCACATGTGCTCTGGATCTGAGATTCTGTAATAATTGCTTATATACATATATGTATAGATGTGTATATGTATAGAGAGATAGCGAGTAAAGAGAGCCAAAGCTTGGGAAAATCAAAAAGGTAGCAATGATGGTTCTCATATAAACCTAGAAATGTGTATGTTATGTGGACTCAGGTCCAACCTCACATGCTCATGCAACCCAAATTCGGCCCCGCATACAACCCGCAGAATGGACTTACATTTTGCCAGCGACTTGTTTGAACCCGCATACATAAAATCAGCCACTCGAATCCAACACGAAGCAGGCAGGTCTACTACATAGTAACATTCATTGGTTATCTTGACTGACTAAAAGAGGACTTGATGTTCATTTCCAAATTCTTTACATATACTACCAATTTCCA
Source organism: Hydrangea macrophylla (assembly GCA_033977485.1). Taxonomy (NCBI): domain Eukaryota; kingdom Viridiplantae; phylum Streptophyta; class Magnoliopsida; order Cornales; family Hydrangeaceae; genus Hydrangea; species Hydrangea macrophylla. The sequence goes on along the minus strand of CM066985.1, from coordinate 76,202,796 downwards.
AAACATTACATTAAGTTTTCCTTTTCCTGTGATTAGTACTTCAATTGGCTATGGACTTCCATTCAAAAATATATAAACTTACTTACTTGTTCATGTTTGTATACATAGAGAATTCTTTATTACATATATATATACATGTGATATCACAAGTTACTAATACACTAGGTGAGTCCTTATGATGTTCAGAAGTAGAAACATGTTGCTAGAATTTGATGTAATATGCTTTTATTTGCCTTCTCTTTCACTTTAAACTCCTCAATTCTTTAAAATTTTTCTGCTTGAGCTCGTTCTCTTCTATGAATGAATTCATCTCTACAAATTTAGGAAATCATGTCAATGTGAAAAACATAGAACTCTGAACAGATCCAAATTTCCATAATGTGGATTCCCTGTGTGCCAATGTGGCACGATAGTTTGTAATATACCTCCCTTCTTTGCAATCTAATATTTTGGTAAAAAAAATGTTCTTAACTGTTGAACTTAATGCTGGTCCAAATTATAGCTGATACCAAGAAAAACCAAAATCAATAGGGTACTAATAGCAAATAAAGCTTTTATGACAACCCAATTCCATGCAATGCAATAGAGAATACATTAAGGATTCGTCAATAACCAGTGGTGAGAAACAACTCTTGTAAGAAACATTAGATTTAATTTTACCAAGACAATCATAAATTAATAAACAACTAATGTCACCAACTTGGATGACGAATTATAGATTGTTTTAGAAGATCAACCTACCGGGATGTGGCCGATGAACACCACGTTCAATGCCGCTTCCAATCTTTTATCTTGCTATCTTTCAAAGTTGATGCTCAAATCATTAGCCTCCTCTTCTTGAAGTGTACCTTGATGCAGAAACAAAAAGAGGAAAGATATCACTTTGTTGTCGAGATGACATAGATTTTGCAACAAAAGGTAAAAAAAAAAAAAAACAATAACAAAAAACCATAAATAGAAAAGGAAATGCTAATGCCAAAGAGATATTGCTAAAAGTTTTAGCAACAGTTATTTTTGTCGCTAAAACTCTTAGCGACACTTTTTGCTCTGGCAATAGCAATTTCTGCTTTGGCATTAGCATTAGTATTAGCCTTAGAAAAACCTAACGCATTGATTAGGTTTTGAGGTTTTACCAATTCAAGTCTCAAACAAATATCAATTGTACATATGAGAGAGAAAGAAGATAAAATAGGGAACACTACCTTGAATTCTTGGGGGACGATATTAGTTGTATGGATTGATGATTGTGAACTAGAAAGAAACTATTTAGGTTAATTGGATTTAGGCGGATGAGGAAGATGAAGAGGTGTGTGCAAAATCGGTAGGCAATTAGGTTTCCTCAAGGAGAGAGAAGAAGGTGAGGAACTTCTGGGAAAGAGGTAAAGAATTGAAAGAGAGGAATAGGTGGGGAAAGTCGTTCATCTTGAAGGTGCCGAGAGACGAAGAAGTTTTTCCAGCAATTGTTGACAAAATTGATGTCTATGATATAAGTCTCAAGCAGAGGTTCACCAGTCCTATCATTGGTTACTTTGATCGAGACATCCCTACGATATGGGTTATGAACCAGTGGTTCTTCACCTAGACGGTGGTATAATTCCTCCCGATGAATTTGAAGACTACCTCTTCTCCAATATCATAAACTTCTTTAGTCGATTCTTTACTCAGCAAATAATGATGATTCACGTGTTTGTTGGCCTCGTCAGAAACCAAATCTACAACAACTGAGATCTAATTGGGTACCGAAATCTTTTTCAACGCTCGACGGCTCGAAGTAACCAAGCCAGAGAAAGGAAAATTGATACATCCCAGTTTAAAGAATTGTTGGGGAAAAAGTCGGGTAACAACTCTAAAATGTCACACTCTCATCTCATGTACCATCACAACCCTCTATAATTTAATAAAATAAAGAAAATTCAGTAAGAAATTTTAAAATTAGGATACATAAATGTGTCAAAGTGTGAAAAATACCTGTGGATATCGCAGGTTGACTTACCCACAGCTTTTCTTTTAAAATGCTTTCTCAAAATCAATTTCAAAACAAATGAGTCGCCACTTAATTTTTAAAAGGAAAAATTAAGAAACCATCTTTAAAGCAAACTGATCTTTTTAGAAACCAGAGATTAACTAGGTCCGGGGATTATGGAATGAGAGAGGAAGGAGCCCGCCGGACTAAAACACCCTCTCTCATCCTATCTTGCGATAGGCCTCTACTCAACATCCTTCTAATCGAATTATTAATTTAAATGTGCCCTCAAATAATACATAGGTATTACATATACATTACAAAAGCATGTCCAAAGGGTATAAGATTGCAAATGACAAAATATCATTCAAAAGCCATATAGTTCAAATAGCAAGCAAGATGATATGCGAATAAGGAACTAGGAAACTTACCCGGGATCCGGCCGCGAATATTTAAACGTGCAAATGCATGCGAATAGGTAAAACCTAAGAAAAAAGGGCTCTAATCCATATATACAAGTAGAACAATTCCTAATTCTAAGGTATCGCGCATTAAGTCAAAAAAATCAATAAAATCAAAAAATGCAATAAACTAGAGAGGGGATGAGAAATTGTACCTCAAATGCGCTACAAAACAAAGATTAGTCCACATGCTTCATATAATAATATGATATCAAAACAATCAATCATGATCCTCTAGCTTAAATCTAATAAGCATGAAATCCAACTTTATTCATTAGCTAGTTCTAATCATAAGCGTTAATGTACATGAATGAATGAATGTGAACAAGAATAAAACATGGATTTATTCACTAATTTGGATCACTTAGCCTCTGGATTTAAGCTAAATTATCGTTATTCAAAACATGATTTGGGTCCCAAGACATTAGGGAACCATTTGAGTTGAAATAAATAAGATTGGCCAAAAATAGTAGCAGTTTTTTTTATAAATTACAGAGAGCAGACCCGAAATTTAAAGAAATAAAAGGCATGACTCTCGTGGTTTGATCTTGATGATTTTTGGACTCAATATGCCTCTGTGAGTCTAGTTTCTAACCCAAAAAGAAAATCAAGGTTTGAACGGTTAGATCTCCGGGAATTGGGCAAACACTAAACATCACTCAGCACTTCATAACTCTCTGTCCAGAGATTTTGTTTGATTTTTTAAAAATAGTAAAAAGATCAGAATTGCTTTGTTCTTTTTAGGGTGGTTTCCTAACACATTAATCTGCTTAGGAAAAATTATTTTGGGTCACAAATACTTTATTAAAGCTCTGATTTACTAATTTCAAAAACGTTTTACTGTTCTGAAACTATTCTGAAACTCTGGGCAGATTGTAGTTGACTCACAAAACTCATGATCAAACCCCTCTAAACATAAAACCACCTTAAAACAAAAATTACAGTGGTAGATTAATGTGTTATTGACACTTTCCCGTTGGTTTCACTTGATTTCAACGGTTAGATTTCGAACTAAAAATCTTTGATCAAAAACAGTTTGTGAACTTACTGTTTTCATTTATCAAGTTCAACTTTTGTTTGTTAACCCCAACTATCAAACCAATGAGTTGGACTTAAAACCAAACCATTTCTTCTACCATTTGATGGTCATTGAAGACTAAAGACATCGATATTTGGAGATTTCATTGAAGTATGAATGACCTTCATAAAATCTTGAGACATATGAACTTAAACCATAGGGATTAGATTAGATTCAAACTATTTCTCCTACCATTTGATGGTCATTGGAGACTAATAACACTTGAACTCATGGGTTTCAATGAAGTATGAAGGACTTCATAAAACCTCAAAGTAATGATCTCAAACTATGGATGAAGTTTGGACTCATTAACTCAACATACTAAAAATAAAACCTCAATCCCCTCATGAATCATGAGTTTATAAGGACATTGAAGGCCTCTAAACACATGGATTTAAGTAAGACATTGAAAGTCTTATAAATCCAAGGAGATAAACATAATCAAAAGAAAATGACCAAGGCTTTTCTTCAAAATTTTATTAAGCTTCAACCATTGAACTAATTAGTTTAGAGTTTTACCTCTAATGATCCTCAACTTCTTGGTTGCTTTAAGGCCTTCCAAATGGTGATTAAGCTCCTCCTTTGCTCTTTCTTCCAACAAACCTCTCTAATACTCTCTTGATTTTGGGTGAGAATCAATAAAAGACTCCCAACATTCTAATGTTCTCCCCTAACATTCTAATGTTCTACCTCTCAAACAAGGGATATACACCTTCTATTTATAGGCAATCTTTAGGGGGGCATTTTGGAAATTTCGTAGCCAAAACCCTAATTTCCGCCGCTACATTGAAGGTATAAGCTTGACCTAATTTCGGACAAACTTTCACAAAAATGCAGCACTCTGCACTGCAATTCAGCACCTTAATTTCATTTCATGTCATTTAAGTAAATGTCGTTTAATTTATGTATTTACTTAAGACATTAAATGTAATTAAGGAAATACCCCCCATTTGGATTCAATAAAAAAATCTAAAAAATCAAAATCCTTAAGGAAAAAAAGTCAACTCTCCCTCCGAAGGCAAAATATCGATTTTCTGCACAATTCTCCTTAAAAGCCTTTCGATTTCACCATGATTCCTTTCATTTAAAAATTCTTAAAAATCATTTCTAGCATAAGGGAGACCCAATGAACAATTACCGGGACTTTTCATCTTGAAATTCAAAAATTTTATGATTGACTCCCTTTTGACCCGTTGACTTTTCACTGGGTCAACTGTTGACTTTGTTTTTCGGGGTTCATGCTGAATTTCTCTCCTTTTTCTTTTATTTTTAAATTGAAAGAGCTTTCGGAAGAGCTTGAATCACCTGTGGAAGTCCTAGGTTAGTTCGGGCATCGTCATCATCGGATCATAGAGGTAACACTCCCCTTAATTCGACGTTTGGTCAAAATTGGGGTGTCTACAGTTTGCCCCTCTTCGACAGAGCTTGTGGAGCAACGCGCGTCACAAGTGAATGTCGAAGCCTGTGTGAAGACATGCCTTTTGACCATACAGTCGAACTCAGGTAAAAACAAAATGCGTTGCAAAAAGAACAGCTTTCCAATTGGTTCATGTTGGTCGTGCTCAACGGTGAGCTGCCTACGTATCCATTCAGGAATCAGACCAAGACGTAGTTCGGGCAGGAGCCAAACATACACAAACACAAATAGTCATACGGATGAATGCACCTATCTTATTGTGATGCACGTGCTCAACTAATTTCGTGCTCCATATAATGCCTATGCGACATATTGTTCTTTCTTAGTACCAAAAAGCAACCTATGCCATTCTACTCATGATGTCATTCCATTCTGGGAGAGTCATGACCGTCATAGATGCGCTTACTATGTTTAATTCTCTGACATTCTTCAAGAGTCATCTAATCGTCTAGGATGCGCTACGCGCCTTATACCTTGGTGTCAAATTAGAAACCACCCTTTCCGAAAGATTGAGGTGCGCTTCGCGCCTTATAATCGGGTGTCTTCCAAGAATCATCTGATCGACTGAGATGCGCTACGCGCCTTATACTCCGGTGTCAAATCAGGAACCATGCTGAAAGACTGAGATGCGCTACGCGCCTTATACCCCGGTGTCTTCAAAAATCATCTGATCGACTGAGATGCGCTACGCGCCTTATACTCCGGTGTCAAATCAGGAACCACGCTGAAAGACTGAGATACGCTACGCGCCTTATACTCCGGTGTCTTCAAAAATCATCTGATCGACTGAGATGCGCTACGCGCCTTATACTCCTGTGTCAAATCAGGAACCACGCTGAAAGACTGAGATGCGCTACGCGCCTTATACTCCGGTGTCTTCCAAAAATCATCTGATCGACTGAGATGCGCTACGCGCCTTATACTCCGGTGTCAAATCAGGAACCACACTGAAAGACTGAGATGCGCTACGCGCCTTATACCCCGGTGTCTTCCAAAAATCATCTGATCGACTGAGATGCGCTACGCGCCTTATACTCCGGTGTCAAATCAGGAACCACACTGAAAGACTGAGATGCGCTACGCGCCTTATACTCCGGTGTCTTCAAAAAAAATCATCTGATCGACTGAGATGCGCTACGCGCCTTATACTCCGGTGTCAAATCAGGAACCACACTGAAAGACTGAGATGCGCTACGCGCCTTATACCCCGGTGTCTTCCAAAAATCATCTGATCGACTGAGATGCGCTACGCGCCTTATACTCCGGTGTCAAATCAGGAACCATGCTTTCCGAAAGATTGAGGTGCAATTTCATGCTATATAGATGCGAAGATTCACCATTATGTTCTTTATGGTGATATGAATGCATTCTACGCCGATATGAATTGCCGCAACATAAATGACTTCAACAAGGATTCGCCTTAATCTAGAAGACTCCAACGGATTTGCCTCAACCTAGAGGACTTCAGCAGGGGTTTGCCTCAATCTAGAAGACTTTAACGGATTTGTCTCAACCTAGAGGACTTCAGCAGGGGTTTGCCTCAATCTAGAAGACTTTAACGGATTTGCCTCAATCTAGAGGTCTTCAATAAAGATTGCCATTGAGGACTTATATCGACCAAAAAGATGCTGTTATCGAGGACTAACGCAAGTTCAAGAAAATTGCCATTGATGAGTGACAAGGATTGCCATTGAGGGCTAAAAGAGATTGCCATTGAGGACTAACGAGGATTGCCATTGAGGCCTAATACAAATGATGCTGCCATTAAGGACTAACGAGGATTGTCATTGAGGCCTAACACCGATGATGCTGCCATTGAGGACTAATGCAAGGTTGCCATTGAGGACTAACGAGGATTGTCATTGAGGCCTAACACCGATGATGCTGCCATTGAGGACTAATGCAAGGTTGCCATTGAGGACTAACACCGATGATGCTGCCATTGAGGACTAATGCTTGTTCAGGAGTCTCGTCGTGCTTAAAGAACCAAATTTCAATATTCGGAGTCATTTCAGACTCAAAGAATTGATTTCACAAAAGTTCGGGAGTCCGCGGACTCACAGAGTTAATTTTTCAAAATTTGAGGAGTTTTCAGATTCAAAGAATTTGAACGAAGCTGATAGAAAGAATAATTTTCTGCATTTGCGGACCTTTGGAAGAAACACATCGATTTCGTCAAAAGAGGGAAGTCACCTTTGCCCCTAGTATTGGACTCTTCTTATATTGCCACTTTAGCACTATATTGTGATAGTGTTCAAAACCTCTGCTCGTATCGCTCTTAGGATGCTCATGGAGACTTTTCAAATCTTTATTCATCATCTTAAACCCACACATTTGAGACCATTTATTGACTCATCAAAGGAGGACATACCTAACAAAGCTAGTTACTCAAGATGACTGACTCAAATTCTACATTCATTATGAATCAGTGTGCTTTCATTGCGAATAATGTATCATCTCACTTTTCATTTATTCATCATCTTACGAATGGCAGTGTTTTGCTGATAAATCGACACTTTGAAAACTTCCCCTTTTTGATTTAGCGAATTCTTTGCCTATCTAGAGTGTGCTTCAAATTAGTGCTTTAGCTTATAGAATTAAAGGCACTCTATTTCGATCCTTTCAAAACAAACTTGATTACTTGAGAACTTACCTCTGGCACAGAGGGATTTTGGCAAACAAAGTTTGCCCCTAGTCTTAAGGGCAAATAGGCTCATCCAAGGGTTTTGAGAACATGATGGTACAGGATGCCTGCAGTGCATTTACTCCCAACCTAGAGATAGTCATCATGAATGTGGTGGGTTGAAGCGGGAAACCCAATGCTGATGGGCAAACTTTGTTTGCCCCTGGTTTGGCAATACATATATGGCTCTAGGCAAACACAAGTTTGCCCCTAGTCTGAAGGAAGGAAACCAAAGGTGCAAAGGGTGATGCTTTCGGTTTAGGAATGGTTATGGACCGAGAACCTTGGGAGGTTCGTCTACTTATCCCCATCAGGTCCAAAATAGTTTGGGGCAAGACCTGAATGAAAGATAGCATGAGATGATGGGGTGATGACCGAACCGAGCAGGTTGCCTACGTATCCCCAAGTGGGAATCAGGTCAAAGCGTAGTTCATCAATTCTAGAGGTCTTGAAAGAATAAGGCTTCAAGAATTGGTGGGCTTTTCGAGCCATGTTGCCATTTGGGTCTAGGGAGTGCATGTCACTTGTGGTAGCCCTTGTATAGCATGATGAACTACTTCTTCCTTTATTCTTTTTCTTTCCTCTTTTCTCTTCTTTTTTTTTTCTTTTTTTTATTTGACGGTTGATTCTTTAACCTTTTCACTAGCCAGTTAATCTTTACAACTCTCATCATGTTTTATTCATACTCTATCATATTCATAAAGTAATATCAGCTCTTCAAATCTTTATTTTTCAAAGATATCTTTGCATTGTTTTAGGCTCACTTAAGATTTGAGCCTCCCACGAAAATTTTGAAGCTGATAAGTCTCTCTTTTTATTTTCAACATCTTTTCTTTGTTTAGAACAACACAAAGCCTTGAGATAGTTCATGTGTCAATGATCTACTTTGAAGTGCTCAAGAATTCTCAATCTATTCTCTGCCTTTTCTTTTCTTTTTCCTTTCTTTTCTCTACCTTACTATCTCTTATTCTTTCCATGATTTTGACTGGCTAGGATTAGAATTTTTGAGATCAACACGTATCTTATTTTTGCTCTAAATTTTGCCTAGGCGCCCTTCTGGGTTTTCATCCTAGCGAGCTCTTTTTTTTTTTTTTTTTTTTTTTTTTTTTTTTTTGTGCTCTAACTTTTGCCTAGGCGCCCTTCCGGGTTTTCATCCTAGCGAGCTCTTTTTCTTTTTCTTTTCTTTTTTTTGGAATAAGAAGTTCATTAAAATGTCTGGCTACCATCAAGGATCCAGTTTATGGCTTTAGACTGGTTGGGCTCATATTTTAGGTTTGGTATTTGAGAGAAGGGGATGGTGAGCAAGCTTCAAGTTTCAAGTTCATCTTTTCAAGATTGAGCAAGAGCATCTTTAAATTCTTAAAGTAAAGCTAATCAATTCTCTACTTCTCCATGGTTTTGGCACAAAATTTTCTTTGATCACTTGGGGATCCTTTTCAATGCAAAGATTTATCAACAAAGTATTTTCCGTGATCATTGAAAAAAAGTAAATTTATTTATTTATTTTTTTTTTGTTTTTTTTTTTGGCTTAATGATCCATAAATTCACGGCTTGGCACAATGAATCAAGCAAATGAGATTTTTTTTCAACTAGTAGGGAAGGAGGATTACATCACTCGACTCGATAATCTCGACAAAGACTTGCAAAAAGACTTGATAACAGACTGACCAGAAGACTCGACTGGATTTGACATTCGACTCCAACCTAACATAACTCGACTGCCGGACTTGACTTGGTCTCAATTGGAGTGTCACAGATGATTTTCAATTCATTAAATTTCCAAGAGCATCCATATTTACTTTAGCAGCAGCGGTTCCAAACAATATCACCTCACTAGCATTTCCTTCAGGTTCGTCATTCCCCTTCTGCATCTTTGTAGGAGCATCATTTGCCTTCATGGCCCAATTTTCAGTCGAATGGCCCTTCTCTAACTCATACCGAGTGTTGTCAATGCCTTTTTCAATTCTGTTGATTGGGTTAGGGCTAATTGGTTGTTGCACATTCATAGAGACAACAAATTCCTTGAGAGTGCTCAGCAATGGCTGTGATTGAAAGGACTGCACGTTATGCCAAACGTCACTCGATGGGTTCAGCAAAGGAGTGATGATTTTATGCTCGATGAGATCTTGGATATCATGACGGAGCTTCATGCAATGGTTAGTCGTGTGACCAGGGGTTTGGTGGTAGGCGCAGTACCAAGAAAGGTCACATTTGCGAGGTAAGGGATTTGGTAGTGGCTTTGGGTCCAGGGGGTTGAGGTGACCATTCTTGACAAGGTGACCAAGGGCCATGGATAATGGCATGCCAAGGTTGGTGAAGATTCTCGGCTTGCGGGCTTGGTTTGATTTTGAGTTCGACTCTAAGCTAGAGGTGGTTTTTGGGTTGAGATGTGGACTTGGAATAGCTCTTTGATTAGTTGGGATTGGGCCTGGATGTGGGCTTTGGTGAATGGTTAGATTTGGACATGGGCTTTGGTGATTGATTGGTCTTGGATGCATAGCTGGTTTTGGACATGGGCTTTGGTGCATGGCTGGATTTGGACATGGGCTTTGGTGATTGATTGGTCTTGGATGCATAGCTGGTTTTGGACATGGGCTTTGGTGCATGGCTGGATTTGGACATGCCTGTTGGTGCTTCTTTAAGCAATCCATTATTCTCTGATCCATCTTTTCCTCATCAAGGCCCATTTGATCTCTTAATAATTGAATGAACTCAAGCATGACCCCCTCCAATTGCTTCACCCTTGAATCTTGTTGCTCAACGGTGGCCTGCAGTTTGCTCACTTTCTCTTCCAAATCTCTTAATGCCATTGGCGGATCAATCTCAAAATGACGGTCCATGTTCTCCTAAAAATCAAGAAGACGAACCCAAGAGGTTAGAAGTGTCCTCACTCGGGGATCTGGTTGTTCCACTCTTTCTACAGGTTCACGACATGAAAAGGCCCGCATGCAGAATTGAATAGTAAGGGAATTTTTGAGGGACTTTGATCTTAACTGGGAAGGAGATGTTGTGAGTTTATATGCTATACATATGTAATGATATCGATTAGTGAGAGCGCAAAATGTACATGCTCTTATGATTTGATGCATGCACTGTACATATGGCACACGAATGAAATGCAAGTGTGTGTGCCTACTCTATATGCCAAAGCAAAGGAAAATTCTAATCCTAACAGGTAAACACATAAGCACATAAAATCCTCACCCATGTCAAATGCAATAATTTCTCCTTTTATTGTGATCTTTACTACCCTTTCAAAGGTTGGATATTCAGAAAAATTTCGAAATTCATTTGAAAAGCATTTCTTTAGAACGATGAGATCTTTCAAAAACAATTTCTCAAGAATTTTGAATTTTTAATTTTTAAAAAAATGAGGATGTGAAAACATTTCTCAATGAAGATAATTTGATTGAAATTTTGCTTTAAAATTCATTTGAAGAGCATTTTTTTTCAAAAAAAAATTCCCAAAGATTAGTTTGGAGCTTTAATCAAAAGTGAACTCCAAAGATTTTTGAAAGAGCAATTGAAAACTTTGGGATGAAGATTACAAAAATCCACTTGCTTTCAAAGATGGTCTTAAAATTCTTTCGGGGTAGAAGGATCACACGATCGGATTATTACCGTACTTTTCATAAATTTGGATGCATACAAGGTTAATGATGCTTAACTAAACATGATATAAAAAGTATAATCTTATAATCAAGGTTCGGCATGTCCTCCAAATGTCATGTAACACGAGGAGAAATTGCTAAAAGGTGATTAAAAGATTATTCATCTTTCATCAAGCAAGTATCGTCATCATCTCAAGTAATCCCTTCCGGGCATACAAAACTTCCTAACACATAACCCTAATCAAGAATTGATTTCCTAAGATTGAAATGTTCTATAGAAACTACTATGCAAAGGCTGGGTTTTGGTCAAATAAGGGACCCTTGACACACACCCGATAGGATGCTTCATATACCAAATCATGGTACGAGATCAAGGGTGATCACACAGTCCCATGATGACTTGACCGACCGGGTTGCCCCGAGCCTCCAAGGTCATAGTTCCGTGCAATCGACTGGCTGGACATGCAAGTGAAATGCAACAGGCACACAAAGATTAATTAATTCGATTAAAAGGATATTTTTCAAGTCTAATCCTCAAGTGAACCCAAAATCAGAATTCTGGTCTGCGAAACCAGAGATTCTGGGTTCGATCCCCAGCGGAGTCGCCAGATTGTGGATATCGCAGGTTGACTTACCCACAGCTTTTCTTTTAAAATGCTTTCTCAAAATCAATTTCAAAACAAATGAGTCGCCACTTAATTTTTAAAAGGAAAAATTAAGAAACCATCTTTAAAGCAAACTGATCTTTTTAGAAACCAGAGATTAACTAGGTCCGGGGATTATGGAATGAGAGAGGAAGGAGCCCGCCGGACTAAAACACCCTCTCTCATCCTATCTTGCGATAGGCCTCTACTCAACATCCTTCTAATCGAATTATTAATTTAAATGTGCCCTCAAATAATACATAGGTATTACATATACATTACAAAAGCATGTCCAAAGGGTATAAGATTGCAAATGACAAAATATCATTCAAAAGCCATATAGTTCAAATAGCAAGCAAGATGATATGCGAATAAGGAACTAGGAAACTTACCCGGGATCCGGCCGCGAATATTTAAACGTGCAAATGCATGCGAATAGGTAAAACCTAAGAAAAAAGGGCTCTAATCCATATATACAAGTAGAACAATTCCTAATTCTAAGGTATCGCGCATTAAGTCAAAAAAATCAATAAAATCAAAAAATGCAATAAACTAGAGAGGGGATGAGAAATTGTACCTCAAATGCGCTACAAAACAAAGATTAGTCCACATGCTTCATATAATAATATGATATCAAAACAATCAATCATGATCCTCTAGCTTAAATCTAATAAGCATGAAATCCAACTTTATTCATTAGCTAGTTCTAATCATAAGCGTTAATGTACATGAATGAATGAATGTGAACAAGAATAAAACATGGATTTATTCACTAATTTGGATCACTTAGCCTCTGGATTTAAGCTAAATTATCGTTATTCAAAACATGATTTGGGTCCCAAGACATTAGGGAACCATTTGAGTTGAAATAAATAAGATTGGCCAAAAATAGTAGCAGTTTTTTTTATAAATTACAGAGAGCAGACCCGAAATTTAAAGAAATAAAAGGCATGACTCTCGTGGTTTGATCTTGATGATTTTTGGACTCAATATGCCTCTGTGAGTCTAGTTTCTAACCCAAAAAGAAAATCAAGGTTTGAACGGTTAGATCTCCGGGAATTGGGCAAACACTAAACATCACTCAGCACTTCATAACTCTCTGTCCAGAGATTTTGTTTGATTTTTTAAAAATAGTAAAAAGATCAGAATTGCTTTGTTCTTTTTAGGGTGGTTTCCTAACACATTAATCTGCTTAGGAAAAATTATTTTGGGTCACAAATACTTTATTAAAGCTCTGATTTACTAATTTCAAAAACGTTTTACTGTTCTGAAACTATTCTGAAACTCTGGGCAGATTGTAGTTGACTCACAAAACTCATGATCAAACCCCTCTAAACATAAAACCACCTTAAAACAAAAATTACAGTGGTAGATTAATGTGTTATTGACACTTTCCCGTTGGTTTCACTTGATTTCAACGGTTAGATTTCGAACTAAAAATCTTTGATCAAAAACAGTTTGTGAACTTACTGTTTTCATTTATCAAGTTCAACTTTTGTTTGTTAACCCCAACTATCAAACCAATGAGTTGGACTTAAAACCAAACCATTTCTTCTACCATTTGATGGTCATTGAAGACTAAAGACATCGATATTTGGAGATTTCATTGAAGTATGAATGACCTTCATAAAATCTTGAGACATATGAACTTAAACCATAGGGATTAGATTAGATTCAAACTATTTCTCCTACCATTTGATGGTCATTGGAGACTAATAACACTTGAACTCATGGGTTTCAATGAAGTATGAAGGACTTCATAAAACCTCAAAGTAATGATCTCAAACTATGGATGAAGTTTGGACTCATTAACTCAACATACTAAAAATAAAACCTCAATCCCCTCATGAATCATGAGTTTATAAGGACATTGAAGGCCTCTAAACACATGGATTTAAGTAAGACATTGAAAGTCTTATAAATCCAAGGAGATAAACATAATCAAAAGAAAATGACCAAGGCTTTTCTTCAAAATTTTATTAAGCTTCAACCATTGAACTAATTAGTTTAGAGTTTTACCTCTAATGATCCTCAACTTCTTGGTTGCTTTAAGGCCTTCCAAATGGTGATTAAGCTCCTCCTTTGCTCTTTCTTCCAACAAACCTCTCTAATACTCTCTTGATTTTGGGTGAGAATCAATAAAAGACTCCCAACATTCTAATGTTCTCCCCTAACATTCTAATGTTCTACCTCTCAAACAAGGGATATACACCTTCTATTTATAGGCAATCTTTAGGGGGGCATTTTGGAAATTTCGTAGCCAAAACCCTAATTTCCGCCGCTACATTGAAGGTATAAGCTTGACCTAATTTCGGACAAACTTTCACAAAAATGCAGCACTCTGCACTGCAATTCAGCACCTTAATTTCATTTCATGTCATTTAAGTAAATGTCGTTTAATTTATGTATTTACTTAAGACATTAAATGTAATTAAGGAAATACCCCCCATTTGGATTCAATAAAAAAATCTAAAAAATCAAAATCCTTAAGGAAAAAAAGTCAACTCTCCCTCCGAAGGCAAAATATCGATTTTCTGCACAATTCTCCTTAAAAGCCTTTCGATTTCACCATGATTCCTTTCATTTAAAAATTCTTAAAAATCATTTCTAGCATAAGGGAGACCCAATGAACAATTACCGGGACTTTTCATCTTGAAATTCAAAAATTTTATGATTGACTCCCTTTTGACCCGTTGACTTTTCACTGGGTCAACTGTTGACTTTGTTTTTCGGGGTTCATGCTGAATTTCTCTCCTTTTTCTTTTATTTTTAAATTGAAAGAGCTTTCGGAAGAGCTTGAATCACCTGTGGAAGTCCTAGGTTAGTTCGGGCATCGTCATCATCGGATCATAGAGGTAACACTCCCCTTAATTCGACGTTTGGTCAAAATTGGGGTGTCTACAATACCAGTGAATGGTAGTGAGCATATTGTCACGACTACTCATTGCACTGAGCAAATGACGCGTGACCTTCGACTCAAGAGACAGTCTCTCCACATTGAGGCGAGAACTCTATAGAGATTCAAAGACTCTAACGTGCTGTGGAGAATTCTATAATGCATTCTACAAGGTACTATGATATTTTTTAGAAAAGAAAGGAAATATGTGGAGACTTATGGAAGACTTTAAAAGCCTATAGAACTTTGAAGATCCTTCACTTGTATATAAGCATCTAGAATCCTTTGGAGTGTTGTAGGAAGACATGTAAATATCTGGACACGTGTAGGAATGTTCCTAGAGTTACAGCATTGGTGGGGAAGATTGTACAGAATACCCTAGATATTCTCTCATAATTAGTTGGTAGGACTTGTAGCCTACAAATAGAGGATGCCGCATTTGGCGAAGGCATCCACCAAAAAAGTGTATCCACCAAGAGTTGTAATATTTTCTCTAGTACAATACATTCTACATTCTCTCAAACTCTCTTGTGCTTCTTTATCTCACTCTTGCATACTTGGGTTTCAGGCTGACTTAGCATTACTAGTAAGCAAATAACAGTCTAAATGCTGCATGAAGGACTTGGATAATGCCAATGCTACGACAATACGTGTTCATACAAAATAAGATTATTTCATAAGAATGATAATACTACTTAAATACTATTGGCGACCTAAAGAAATTTCATGAAAGAATGTTATACTGTCGAATCGACCATTCTGTTCCTTCATAATTCTATTTTCCTCATCATCCATTCTATATGAAAAGCAGTTTCAATGACCTTTTGGGTAAAATGTAACCGATCCTTTGCAAAATAGAAGTGGATTGTGCAAAAGTAACTAGCTGACACTACCAAGGTAAGAACGGTCAAAATTGGGGCCATTGAGGATTCAATTGGACAACCTATACAATATAAGGTTGCTGTAATAGATAGGAGTTGCAGGGAATGACTGTTATGATACTCCGTGACATCTTCTACCAAATTCATGAAATCTCCTAAATCATTTATGTTATAACGGTAAATACCTGGCTGAGGAAGTGGATCAACAAGAATCATATCATAAGTTTCCAAATTCATCCAAACTATGTTTTTGAGATTACCATGGTACTCATCCCTAGCAAAGAATTTTTGAAGCTCATTGCTATCCCACTGCAAATAATTCAAAAATAAGAAGTCATGCAGAAATTTGAACAAAAAATAAATTAAATGTGATGGGTATTAAAGAAATATAATACCTGAAAACTTCTACAAAGTTTTCTCCTACAACCAAGATATGAGATTATACCTACAAACTTCTATGACATTTTCTCCTACAGCCAAGATCTGAGCATTTAACGAATCCATCATCTACAGTAGTTTTCTGGGGTTATGAATTCAATTGAGGAAGGACATCGGAATCGTCTCTAAGATTAATGTGCATGTACCATTGATTACGTCAAAATCAAGTTCTTTTGTTAACCCTATTAAAAACGTAGTATGGTGGAAATAGGGTGTCGAGTCCACAGAGATTGGAGTGCAACAATACTTGGTGGGCGCTTAATAAACAATTATAATGCGAAGAGCGATTAACAAACTAAGAAATAAAAATGAGTCTTTTCGACTATGGGGTTGATTCGATTGTTCTTAGATTAACCATAATGGCTATTTCGCAGGTGTAAAGTAATTTTGAGCACAACTAAGCTTAAGTAAAAATTTGGGGGTTTTGTAAATGGAGAAATTGAGGTTGGGGAGCATTCCCCCACCTTGGACCAACAACACATGACTTTCACACTTGAAGCACATTCTAGAGTAGAAAATCCCATTGTGGCAAACCATCAAACATGTGGTAATCAACCAACATGCTAGATGGATGTTCCAATGCAACACATGGGTGTATGGTTAGAGTGTAGAGATTTAATCACTTCAAATGCTTGACATTATAAGTGAGGTCTCAAAACATCAAACCATACCCCCATGAACTCTAGATATGCTACAAAGTGTGAGAGTCCTACCGTAAAACACACATGGGTCCAATGGTGGGTTTATGATCCCCAACCTTGAGGGTCTAGCTACTCATATTCACAATGATAACAATATTAAAGAGAGGGGAAGAGGAATTATACCAACTAGATGAAAACACCATAAATGCCATAAGAAATCCAAAACATGCTCCAATAAAATCTTCAACCATTCAATACATCTACACTCTCTTCTCTCTAACAATAAATGGAAGTGAACAATGGTAGATGAGGAGTAATGAGGGAGAGGGATGAGAGGATTAGAGAGAAAGAGAGCTTGTACCCTAAAAACTAAAAATAAGCTATATCCTAAAAGAAACTCATCTCTAACTATATATACCCCCAAAACAAAATGGCAAAGTTGTAATATAAGGAAGAGAACATCAGCAGAGGCCGCGGATCGATCTGAGGCAAAAAATCCGGATCGATCTGCTTCTTTAATTCGCCGTTAGAATCCTCAGCGAAACAAGTGGATCGATCCGCGTTGAAAGGGACGGATCGATCCGCATTCGCATTTCTGGGCAGAGAGTTCTTTAAAACGCGCGGATCGATCCAAGTGAAAGGGGCGGATCGATCCGCTCGGGTAGCTTTTGACTTCTTCCTTTATTCCTCACAAACAAGGTCACCAACAATGCCTCCATTACCTATAAGAAAGAAAAAAGGGTATTATTAGTAAAGAGAGAACATCAAGAAGAACAACAAACGCACAAATTCACCCATTAAATCTCCCGGTTTAAGTGATAATTCGTGTCCAATACAATAAAGAACATATAGTCAAGAATGCAATATTGGGCACGAATCACACCCCCCAACTGGCATGTTGCTAGTCTCTTAGCAACAAAGCTAAAAAGCAAGAGATTCAAGAATAACCTTGTACGATAATTTATTTAAAATGGAAGATAAACCGTTTTCGTGGGGAACACAATTGCATTGAGCATATGCAACAAACCGTTAAACCTCTGGGTTACCCGTAGAGGCGGAGTGTTGTCTCCGGAGGGTTCTCAGAATGCTACCCACAAACATTTTGTTTCCTCATGATAGATGCTCACACTCTAATGCCGACACTCAACATAAGTCCAAGAGTTTTCGAAAAGATTTTAGTGCATGACACGTAAATCCAACCAGTTGTCAAACTATCAAGATCAAGTGAAAAATTCCATTAAGCTCTTTCTTGGATGTGCGTGTGGTGTGACGTGCATAACTACAATTATCAAGATGAAGGTTATGCTTTCATAATCCGAATTTCATTCAAAACGTGCTTCAACTCAATTCTCACCGGTATTACACTCTAAAAATGAAACACTCGAAATGGGTAATACTCTCGGGGCATGCGGGTAAAAGAGTAATGGTAATAGGAATCAAAACCACGCACATGCGAATGATGAAAAACGTAAGTGTGAAAAACGAGTAAAATTAATCTCATGAACGATACCATTCATTAGCAAGTGTGGGACAACTCGAGCTACTTGTTATGAACGTCTCAAACTCTGAATCGTACAACTTAAGAATCAACTAGGGCCTTGAGGGTGTAGCAAAGTGGGAAAGTGTTATACGGTGAAGGACAAGGGAAAAGAAGTGAAGTGGAGTGTTTGGGTGCAAACATGGGATTAATTGGGATGCATGGACAAAAACAAATGGTTACAAGAGATGAATCATTCACAAGTTTTTATTTGAAGCTCAAAAAGAGAAGTACAATCGACTATGAAGTTTTTTTTTTTTTTTTTGTATATCTTTGTACTCTCTCAATCAACACGATTCAATCTCTTCTTCAACCTTACAAACGCGATCACATGCGAAGGTATCCCAAAACTTGTAATTCAAACGCGAAAATGGAGGGTGTTCGGTTAAGTGAAAGATGGGTATATGTGGTTGCGGCTAGAGGTGGTCAACCTAAGGCCCTAAGGTCAATTCTTCGGGTAATACGATTCTTTATCTTCCACAACAAAAACAAGTAGCCACGAGTTTCATTCCACAAAAGTGATTTCTCTAATGAATGATCAAACAAGAAGATGAGATTATCTACGTCTTTGTAAGTTTCTCAGAAATAGAGGATTGATGTATTGCATCACTCAACAATGGGAGAAAAGGATTGAAAGCTCACAAAGGTGTCGTCTCCACATATGTTTCAAACAGTTTCCGGATAACAATTACATTAACCACCATCCCAACACTAGTAACCATGCAACGTGCTTGATAATCCAATATTTTAACCTCGAGCAATTCGCTATAATCAAGATAGTTATGGAGCAAATAGGATTACAAAGTGTCACATACTAAAATCAGAAGAAACTTCTCAAGAAAAATGTCATTGATCGTCATTAGCAGGGGGCAACTATACTAAAATCATTGGAAACACCAGATTTTTTTTTTTTTAACTAAATTGCAATTGCAATGGAGATCAAGCTCTCACACCCCCAACTAGGATCAAACATTGTCCTCAATGAAACAAGAAAGTATAAGGGGAAGAACAATATTACCGGACTCCAACGGAAGCATGCGGTAAAACTGTGCCTGCAATGGTAGAATACACAAAGAAAAGAAGAAAAAAGAAAAAAGAAAAATGAAGTTGACATGGCACAAGAGTAAAGAAGTAAGCAATAAGCCATAGAGTCAACAACACAAGAGTTCAAAGCATCTACAAAGTACAAATTAAGAAAAGCAGTAAAAACATCCACACCATCACCAAATATCCAACAAGTTCCCAAAAGAAACAGACATATCACGATAAACACACCCACAATTGTCAACCCTAGAAACCACAAATTCTAAACTCACTAAAAAGAAATAATGCTAACGCACTACAATTAGATCCACGGAGTTAGAACTCGAGGCAAATCCGGCTAATCATCCACGTCGTCGCCACCACCGCCTTGGCCACCCGATCCACCGTAAGCACCCGAACCTCCAGCGCCACCATAATCACCTGAACCACCATAAGGATTCTGGAAGTAGTAGGGGACGTCTACGCTAGGGAACTGCATCTGGAAGAAATCGCTCTGGAAGTGCATCATCATGCCTATGTCCCGCTGATAATCCCCGCGAAAATCCTGAACCTCTCCTCGTAATCCCATCAAGTCACGGCCTTGCCTCTGCTGCTCCTCCCCCAAACTGTCAAGGCGCTGGTACACCTCAGACATGTCATAAGCAGGGCCGGCCTCCTCCTCCCGCGCACCACTAGGACCCTCTTTGGCCCTCGCCCTCTTAGAATGCAAAAGAATCTGCGCATCACTCTTAGAGATGGTAGTAGAGTTGATTGGCGAAGGCGCAGGCTTCAAAAGGTTAGAGTCTAAGGCGTTGCACCCATGGTGAGAGCAAAGGCGGGTGATGAGTGCAGGGAAGGGCAGGCTGCCTGAGGTGGTGGTGTTGAGAGAAGAGACAATCATCTGATTAATCACAATAGTAGCAAAGTCGACCGGTATAGAGTTATCACACACCGCGTACAACAATGCACCATGATCCCTCCGAACAGTCTTATGCTTAGTGGGTGACACTGCCCCCGTCAAAATGAGGTTAACCAGACGATATAATTTGATAAAAGAGGAGGGAGCTAACTGGTCAGAGATCCATTGTGTGGGCTGGCCGACAAAGCGAGTGGCCATGTCATGGGCGGAGGGACCCTGTTTGGGGTCAGCAATCATCTGAGTGTGATTTTGAACGTGCGGGACGCCTGTTAACATAGCCAAAGACGCGGTGGTTACGGGGATGGAAACGCCCCGCACATAAGCCTCAAAAGAGTGAGCCCCAGTGGTGACAATACTGGCATAAAACATCCGAACCCATGTCTCATTGTACCCCCCGGAATACTCAAGTTGGGAAAGCCAGCTGCGTCTCTGAAAAATGGCCTCAACCTCAAACGGGAAGTCAGCAAAAACCACGCGGCGCTCGGGCAAAATAGGTTTTTTCTTCAAGAAATAAGTTTCATACCAAGTCTTCTCGGTCCGCGCCCTAAAGCCCTCAAATCCCTGATTTGCCGGGGTAAGTTGGGTTCGGTTGTACTTAAGAGCATACACCATTGTCCCTATAAAGAAGAAGAAGAAGAAGAGCACCCACGACAAGTAAGAAAATGATCTATAGTACGCGCATGGGGAATGTTCTACTAGAATGTAAGCAAAAGAGGGATCAATGTGTTTAACCTACTTGAATGCACAAGAAAGAACAATCTTAGTCTAGCAAAAACATAAGCCAAATGCACAAGTTGAGAAATCATGACGATCAAATGCCAAGACTAAGGGAAGTAATCAAACAAGAATTTTGTCAAACACCTAGTGTGCACTATGGAAATGTGTGGGTAAATTATGAGATGTGAAGTGTAACCTTCTCCCAAAATCATCACAAAATGAAGAACAAACAAGACAACATACTAAGTGCTTTCAACCACTAACCATGTAAGCAAAAATGTAAGAGATCATAGTTCTAAGGGTTGATGTGTAAAAGAGTGAACAAATGAAGAAATCACCCAACCAATTGATCAAAAACATGTTCTCACAACAAGTTAATGGAAATGAAAACAAAGAGCAAAGTTTACCTTGTGTGGATCTTGGAAGAAAAAGCTTGAAAAGATGATTTTAGAAGGGGTGGAATTTTTGGGGTAAAAGGGGCTCAAGAGAAATGAGAGATGGAGTCAACAAATGAGCCCTTAAAGAGATTAGAAAAGCAGTTTTTCGGCCTTGCGGATCGATCCGCGTGAAGAAGTCGGATCGATCCGCTCCCACGAGACGGTGTCAGTATGACTCTGAAAAGTTGTGGATCGATCCGCGTGAAGAAGCCGGATCGATCCGCATCGCGAAATCTGGGCAGAGACTTTTGGAAAACGGGCGGATCGATCCATGTGAAATGGGCGGATCGATCCGCAACTCAAATTTTCAGGCAGAGAGTTGGCAAAAATGGGCGGATCGATCCATGCGATAATGGCGGATCGATCCGCAACTCAAATTTTCAGGCAGAGAGTTGGCAAAAATGGGCAGATCGATCCATGCGATAAGGGCGGATCGATCGACAACTCAAATTTTTAGACAGAGAATTGGCAAAAATGGGCGGATCGATCCATGCGATAAGGGCGGATCGATCCGCCTAGTTCCCAGCAGACAAGAAACCTTAAGTGTGGATGTGGAACTAGATAAAAAGCACAAGTGGATGACAAGAACTTTGATAAGAACAAAAATTATGCCAAGCATTAATCATTGGGCATATAAAAAGAGAGTATAACTCACGAGAGCTTACTCAACCCCAACTGTGGGGTCCTCCAACGGGATTGATACCAACTCGGTGTCAAATCCCTCGAGAAAAGGTTTGAGCCACTGCCCATTGACCTTAGAGATGGTCCCATCTTTGGGATCAAGGATTTCCACGGCTCCATGAGGATAAACTTTATGTACCGTGTAAGGGCCAATCCAACGGGATTGCAACTTACCCGGAAAAATGTGTAGCCGTGAATCGTACAAAAGTACTTTGGTCCCAACAACGAATTGTTTTCG
Organism: Hydrangea macrophylla; assembly: GCA_033977485.1. Lineage (NCBI taxonomy): Eukaryota > Viridiplantae > Streptophyta > Magnoliopsida > Cornales > Hydrangeaceae > Hydrangea > Hydrangea macrophylla. The sequence continues at coordinate 76,180,531 of CM066985.1, read as the reverse complement.
AACGATCCGCTTGTCGTGAAATGCTTTAACACGTGCCTTGTACACTTTAGAACTCTCGTAGAGTTCACTCCGAATTTCTTCCAACTCATCGAGTTGAAGCTTTCTCTTCTCACCACCCTCATTAAAATCAAAATTGAGCTTCTTGATTGCCCAATAAGCTCGATGTTCAAGTTCGACCGGCAAATGGCAAGCCTTCCCATAGACCAACCGATAGGGGGACATTCCTAAATTCGTCTTATAGGTCGTCCTATACGCCCAAAGCGCATCGGTTAGCCTAGAGAACCAATCCTTTTTCGACGGGTCGACCGTCTTTTCGAGGATTCCTTTAATTTTCCTATTAGCCAATTCGGCTTGACCGTTTGTTTGAGGATGGTAAGTGGTAGAGACTTTATGGGTTACGCCATATTGCTCCATCAAGCGAGCAAAAGGGGAATTACAAAAGTATACCCCTTGATCACTAATTATGGCTTTTGGAGTGCCAAACCGGGACAAAATATGCTCTTTGAGAAATTTCAAAACCACTTTATGGTCATTGGTCCGAGATGGAATGGCCTCAACCCATTTGGAGACGTAATCCACCGCCACCAAGATGTATTCGAAATTATTGGATTTAGGGAAGGGTCCCATGAAATCTATTCCCTAACAATCAAAAACTTCTATGGTAAGAATGGGGTTTAGAGGCATGGAGTTCCTCTTGGTGATTTTTCCGAGGAGTTGGCACCGAGGACATGCCTTGCAATAGGCATGTGCGTCCTTGAATATTGTGGGCCAATACAAGCCACTGTGGAGCACTTTGAAAGCGGTCTTTTGTGAAGAGAAATGTCCTCCACATGCTTGGTCGTGGCAAAACAACAACACGCTCGGTATTTCATCGTTCGACACACATCGCCTGACTATTTGATCAGCGCAATATTTGAAGACATAAAGGTCATCATAAAAGAACGACCGTGCCATCAACATAAGTCTCTCACGGTCTTGAGTGGACCATCCTTGAGGCAATTGGCCCGTGACAAGGAAATTTACCACATCCGCATACCACGGGAGAGTGGAGACTTTAAGCAATTGCTCATCCGGAAAACATTCTTGAATGGGTATGGGGTCTATATGATTGTGATCAAATGTCAAACATGACAAATGATCCGCGACAACGTTCTCCACCCCCTTTTTATCCTTGATGGAGAGGTCAAACTCTTAGAGAAGTAGGATCCAACGAATAAGGCGCGCTTTAGCATCTTTCTTGGAGAATAGATACTTAAGAGCGGCATGATCGGTGAAACAAGTGATCGGGGATCCTACCACATATGACCGGAACTTCTCGAGTGCAAAAACTATCGCTAGCAACTCTTTCTCCGTCGTGGAGTAGTTGATTTGGGCATCATCTAAGGTCCGGCTAGCATAGTAAATGACGTGGGGCTTCTTGTCTCTACGTTGCCCCAACACGGCCCCTACCGCATAGTCATTAGCATCGCACATGAGCTCGAATGGAAGGTTCCAATCGGGGGCTTGCATTATGGGTGCGGTGGTAAGCGACTCCTTAAGATTATCGATTGCCTCTTGGCACTCGGGGGACCATTCAAAAACGACATCTTTCGCAAGGAGTTGGCACATGGGCCGCGATATAGCGCTAAAATCTTTGATAAAACGCCGGTAAATACCTGCGTGACCTAAGAATGACCTAACATCCTTAAGGGTTTTTGGGGGTGGAAGGTTGGAGATGACATCAATCTTAGCTTTGTCAACTTGCATCCCCTCACTTGAGATAATGTGGCCTAGGACGATGCCGTGTGTCACCATGAAGTGACACTTTTCCCAGTTAAGCACAAGATTCTTTTCAATGCACCTTTTTAGAACTTTCTCAAGGTTCTCGAGGCACTTGTCGAAAGAATCGCCAAAAACACTAAAATTATCCATGAAGACCTCAAGGAACTTCTCCACCATGTCACTAAAAATGCTAAGCATGCACCGTTGAAAGGTTGCGGGTGCATTGCATAGCCCAAAAGGCATTCTCCTATAGGCAAACGTGCCATAGGGACATGTGAAGGTAGTCTTTTCTTGATCCTCGGGGGCTATCTCAATTTGATTGTATCCCGAATACCCGTCAAGGAAATAATAAAATTTGTGCCCGGCCACTCTTTCAAGGACTTGATCTAAGAAGGGTAGCGGAAAATAGTCCTTTCGTGTGACCGTATTCAACTTCCTATAGTCGATGCAAACCCTCCATCCCGTGGTAGTCCTCGTAGGCACTAACTCCCCTTTCTCATTTTCCACTACCGTGATCCCCGACTTTTTGGGAACCAATTGGGTCGGGCTCACCCATTCGCTATCGGAAATGGGATATATTATCCCATTATCCAACAACTTGATGTCTTCGGTCATCACCACCTCTTTCATTTTGGGATTGAGCCTCCTTTGCATCTGACGCGAAGGCTTGGCTTCATCCTCTAGATAAATCTTGTGGGTGCAAATCTTCAGAGAGATGCCCCTCAAGTCCGCTACACACCACCCTATAGCACTTTTGTGCTCTTTCAAAACCGTCATCAATTTCCCTTCTTGACAAGGGTCAAGTTGGGAAGAAACCACCACCGGAAAGCTCTCATCTTCTCCCAAAAAAACATACTTGAGCTCGTTTGGTAAAACTTTGAGCTCGAGCTTTGGCGTAACGACATTAGAAGGAAGATGGAAACTATCCCTCAAGGGTAATCTCTCGAAATTGGAGGTCCACTTGGCCTCCTCGACGGTTCCCACAACACCTACCACTTCCTCACTCTCTCTCTCCTCATCACTCAACTCATTCTTTCTTTCGAATTCATGAGAACACCCAACAATGGTAGTGTCACTAACTAAACATTTCTCAACATGGTCAATGCGAGTTATATTATCATTAAGCACATAAGTATGATCAAGAGAAGAAGTGATGCAAGAATCATTAACATCGGAATCACTAGAAAAACTAAAAAAATCTTGCACCAACGAATCAATGAGAGAGATTTCATAAATGTCATCACCGTCCTCCTCATCGAGATCCGGTTGCTTAAAGAGAGAGAAGATATTCACATCCACAGTCATATTTCCAAACGTTAAGCGCATGAGACCATTCCTACAATTGATTAAGGCATTAATAGTAGCTAGGAATGGCCACCCTAAAATGATTGGAATTTGCGATTGCTCATTAACCACGGGTTGCGTGTCAAGCACGATAAAGTCCACCAGATAGTAGAAGTTACCCACTTGAACAATAACATCCTCTATTATACCCCGTGGCATCTTGACTGAGCGGTCGGCCATCTGTAAAGTGACACGGGTCTCTTTAAGTTCGCCAAGGCCTAATTGGACGTACACTGAATAAGGAAGTAGATTGACACTCGTACCCAAATCAAGGAGTGCTCTGTCGATATGGTGTTGTCCAATCACACATGCTATAGTAGGACAACCTGGGTCCTTGTACTTTGGAGGAACTTCGTTAAGAATAACGGAGCTCGCATGTGCGGCCATATAAGCACTCTTCTTGACATTGAGTTTCCTTTTGACAGTGCAAAGGTCCTTACGAAATTTTGCATAGGCCGGAACTTGTTTAATGGCCTCCAAAAGTGGGATATTGATTTCCACTTTGTTGAACAATTCCAAAAATTCATGATTCTTGTTATTTTCAGCCTTTTTCTTAAGCCTTTGGGGAAATGGGAGAGCGGGATTCAAAAACTCTTGGTCCATGAAATTGGGGACCTTTGACAAGTCCCCCTCGAATGCTCCAACATTAGGGGGTAATGAGTCCCCCTCATCGAGTTCGGCCTCTCCTCTAACCGGGTCATAGCTAATTTGTGGTTCTTGGGGAGGCTTTTGGACCTTGTTGTCCACCATTTTTCCACTTTGAAGAGTGGTGATTCCTTTTAGATGTTCGATATTGGAATTTGAGGCTCCATTAGTCCCTTGACCTTTCGGATTTTGAAATGGTTGCACCGGAAGCTTTCCTTTGTCAACAACTTGTTGATTTTGGAGTAATTGAGCCAATTGAGCTTGCAACGCTTGCATGCTTTGAGCGTGCGATGATTGCATCTCTTGGATAGATTGCTCAAGTTGGCTCATTCTTTGGGACAAGCCACCATGATTAGGATCTTCGAAACTCTTCTTATGAGGGGGCACATAAGGGGTTGAATGTTGAAATGCCCCTTGATTTTGGGTGAAATGTGGCCCTTAGGATTGAGAGTTTGGTGGACCAAAGTTCGGAGGGATATAAGGTGGTGGTGGCGGCGGTTGATGAGGATAGTATGGTTGTGGGGGAGCATTTGGTACTACCGTTGCCCCTTTATTGTTGTGGTAATTGTGCCCCGGAGCACTCCACCTTCCGGGAGGATTGTAGGCATCATTTTGGGAAGGATTGAATCTAGGCCTAATGTTCATCCCAAGTGCGCATGCTTGCTCCAAAGCTTGTGCTTGGAGGATATGAAGAACGGGGCATTCATTGGTTGAGTGCTCTGGATCATAGCATAAGTAGCAATGCAAAGGATCGATCGGTGCGAGGATCGGGAGAGGATTGGGTCCAATGGTGCCCTTTTGAGATTCCAAAGCCTCTACTTTTCTAGTGAGTTCGGAAATGGAACCCGCTTCATTTGACACTTGACAGAGGCTGTGATTCAAAGGGGCTACAGTGACCGGTGGTGTGCGGTCATGAGGGTTGGATGTACCCCACCCACGCGAAGTTTCATAGACATATTCTAAATGGGCTTCGGCTTGCTCAGCTTCTAGAGTTTAGAAACTCCCGGAGCACATGGTTTCGATCAATTGTTTTGTATTGGGTTGTAACCCCCCATAACAAATGGAAATTTGACGGAATTTGTCAAAACCATGGTGCGGGCATTTCCTAAGGAGATCCTTGAATCTCAACCAACACTCAGCAAAGGTCTCGTGCTCTCCCTGGGAGAAATTTTGAATTTGTTTGACCAAAGCTTGTGTTTTGTGCATGGGGAAAAACTCCTTATAGAATTGCTTTTGGAGTTCCGGCCATGAGCCTATGGAATTTGGGGGTAGGGTCACTAACCAATCTTTCGCCCTATCCTTGAGGGAAAATGTGAACAATTTGAGCCTTATGAGCTCGGGTGTGCATCTTTGTTGTTCAAACGTCCCACATATGTCCTCATACTCCCTAATATGCTTGTAGGGGTCCTCGTTCTCTCGCCCATGAAAATTGGGTAAGAGATTGATCATTCCTGGTTTAAATCGAAACACCCCCGCATTGTACGGGAATGTTATGCAAGATGGGGAAGACACGGTCTCGGGTTGAAGGTAATCCCCGATCGTTCTCCCAAAGGTTTGATCCATTTGCGGAGGTGGAGGGGGGGAATGATGTTGAAAAGGAGGTGGTTGATGCGGCGGGTACCTGGGTGGAGGAGCGGGGTTATTTTGACCCCATTGCTCCCGATGGAATCGATCCATGGGAGTTTCGCCCTCTGTGCCAAACGTAGCATGATCCGAAAATGCATCCACTACCGGCTCTCGGTGGCTGGTACTATGCGAATTTTGAGTGAATGATGGTGAGGACGTGGTCGGAGGCCGCCAAAACGACCCACTACTACTACCACTAGAACTAGCATTAGAATTAACTGCAAAGGGGTTAGTCATACCTGCGTTGCTCGGATTTGACATTGTGAGAAGTTGTCGATTTTCACTTAAAGGCTACTCCTTCAAAGACACTCAACAAGAAAGCAACGACGATTAAAAGCAAAAGCACTATAATCAGAAACTAAGCGTCCTAAGGTTGTTACCAATGCCAATCCCCGACAACGGCGCCATTTTGATTACGTCAAAATCAAGTTCTTTTGTTAACCCTATTAAAAACGTAGTATGGTGGAAATAGGGTGTCGAGTCCACAAAGATTGGAGTGCAACAATACTTGGTGGGCGCTTAATAAACAATTATAATGCGAAGAGCGATTAACAAACTAAGAAATAAAAATGAGTCTTTTCGACTATGGGGTTGATTCGATTGTTCTTAGATTAACTATAATGGCTATTTCGAAGGTGTAAAGTAATTTTGAGCACAACTAAGCTTAAGTAAAAATTTGGGAGTTTTGTAAATGGAGAAATTGAGGTTGGGGAGCATTCCCCCACCTTGGACCAACAACACATGACTTTCACACTTGAAGCACATTCTAGAGTAGAAAATCCCATTGTGGCAAACCATCAAACATGTGGTAATCAACCAACATGCTAGATGGATGTTCCAATGCAACACATGGGTGTATGGTTAGAGTGTAGAGATTTAATTACTTCAAATGCTTGACATTATAAGTGAGGTCTCAAAACATCAAACCATACCCCCATGAACTCTAGATATGCTACAAAGTGTGAGAGTCCTACCGTAAAACACACATGGGTCCAATGGTGGGTTTATGATCCCCAACCTTGAGGGTCTAGCTACTCATATTCACAATGATAACAATATTAAAGAGAGGGGAAGAGGAATTATACCAACTAGATGAAAACACCTTAAATGCCATAAGAAATCCAAAACATGCTCCAATAAAATCTTCAACCATTCAATACATCTACACTCTCTTCTCTCTAACAATAAATGGAAGTGAACAATGGTAGATGAGGAGTAATGAGGGAGAGGGATGAGAGGATTAGAGAGAAAGAGAGCTTGTACCCTAAAAACTAAAAATAAGCTATATCCTAAAAGAAACTCATCTCTAACTATATATACCCCCAAAACAAAATGGCAAAGTTGTAATATAAGGAAGAGAACATCAGCAGAGGCCGCGGATCGATCCGAGGCAAAAAATCCGGATCGATCCGCTTCTTTAATTCGCCGTTAGAATCCTTAGCGAAACACGCGGATCGATCCGCGTTGAAAGGGGCGGATCGATCCGCATTCGCATTTCTGGGCAGAGAGTTCTTTAAAAAGCGCGGATCGATCCAAGTGAATGGGGCGGATCGATCCACTCGGGTAGCTTTTGACTTCTTCCTTTATTCCTCACAAACAAGGTCACCAACAATGCCTCCATTACCTATAAGAAAGAAAAAAGGGTATTATTAGTAAATAGAGAACATCAAGAAGAACAACAAACGCACAAATTCACCCATTAAATCTCCCGGTTTAAGTGATAATTCGTGTCCAATACAATAAAGAACATATAGTCAAGAATGCAATATTGGGCACGAATCAACCATGTTTCATAAAAGCTAGGTGGTACGAAGTCATAATGTTTACATTCTTGTATGGTCGAAGCCTTCAATGTAAATATATGGCAACCTGGGTATCCTTATACTCTCTTAAAAGGATACCAGTTTCATGGCCTTCATCATCTTGCTGAAATTGTCGACTCCAGAATGACGTGGTGACTCTTGTTGTTGCTAGATAGTGCCGATAAAAGAGTTATGTGCTTCCTTGTTAGTTAAGAAGAAAAAAAGAAAGAAAAGAGAAGAAAAAAAATGGCATAAACTCATACACCCAAAATATTTGTTATTACTAAACCTAAAGAGCCGATTACACATAAACATTTCATTTTTCAAAATACTATTCATAGTCTCAAAATAAACAACTATTCTCGATTAAGGTTTTGTCTCATCTATGAATAAATATCTATGTGAGGGTCTCGGGTAAATGGGTAATACAGTATGAGAGCTGGAAGACAGAGTTTGTCCATTGTTTTTGAGCTTCAGAGGACAGCAGAGACATTTGTAAGATTAATGAGAGTTTATTATTATTATATTCATACAATATTTTTTATTACATACTAATACTAGCTTGTAACCCGTGCGATGCCAAGAAATTCTAATATAAAGATATTAATTCTATTGAAAGGGTGAAATGATTGACCTTGCGAGGACAATTCGGTTATATGAGTACCAAACTATAATTTTGTAGTTTATATATATACCTTCATACATGTCATTTTTTCTATGAATAGGAAAGATATAACAATGGGGATTAATTGCACTTTGCACCTTTAAAGTTTGGATGGTTTTGCACTTTGCACCCTTAAGTTTCAAATTTGGTACTTTGGTCCCTTAAGTTTCACAAATGTGGCAAATAAGTCCAAATAGCCCTTTAGTGTCATACCCCGATTTTTGGAAAGCCAATTATCCAGTCAAGTGCATACCCTGACCAATATTCAACCGCCAAAAAATCCAAGATTACTGACCCCCACCCAATTTTGAAAGATCATTTTAAGAAAATTTGGATTTAAATTACTTTTATAGACCAAATGAGATATGTTTAAACAAAGCCCATTTATCATCAAACTCATTTTCAAAAATATTACAAGAAAGATTTGCATCTCAAAATTTCCCCATTTCTACTTATTACAAAATGAAAACCAAAAGTTTCCCTTTATATAAATATAATAAAATGTTCCTCCATTAAATCACAATAAAATTGCAATAATAAACGGAACAATTCCAACACTACACTATCTCAGGTCAGAGCTGCTACAAAAGTCCCAAAATCTCAATAATAATTATTGAAGGGTAATTCTATTGTGAGAAGCTTCTCACATAAGAAGGCGGGTTTTAACCGTTGGATGAGCATCTAGCCTTAAGATTATCTCCAGATTCCTGGGAATCTTAAGGCTAGATGCTCATCCAACGGTTAAAACCCGCCTTCTCATGTGAGAAGCTTCTCACAATAGCATTACCAACACTGACTCACAATGCCAACTAAATAAAAAAGAGTGCCATATAACACATAAAGAATGAAATAACAAAAGCATAAAGAATAACAGCAAAGAGAACTCCACATGTCTCTTGTTGCTCTATGCCCCAAACCCCATACTAACCCTACTAATCACGATCAACTACGCTCCAACAAGAATACACCTGCGAGAAAACTCAACGAGCCAGTCAAATGACTAGTATGAGTTAAATAACGCTAGCCACACACAGTCTTAGGGATCGCTCACGATCCCTTAAACCAACACAATAACAACATACGAAAGATCATGCAGGAAATTAGTTTCACTTGTTAGGGATACATACTAAAAGCCATGCTTTATGTAGTTGATTTATTATTCATTTAATAAAATCAGTTAATCCATTTTTATGAGAATCCGTGTGGGCAATATTTGTGTTATATTGTTTATTTAATAGTATGCATGTGTCTCTTTCATTCTACATAGTAGGTGGTTTGGTGTGTAGAGTTCAGCTTACACACGGAAGATCAGACCATCGGATCTTGTAGAATGTAAGATTTTGGTTTACACTCTTAGATGGATTGGACTCACCATCAGCAGGACTGCAGCATGGTGTTATAGTAGGTTTGTTTTGACTACGAGAAATGGTATAGTTTCAACTCACCATGCTGGTACACTATGTGTATTAAACGGGACCGACTTGGGGAAATAATCTTTATACTGACTTATAAGATAATTAATACCTCATGACTATTATGAGTGCTTATACTCTAAATCCTAAGTTAATTTATAGACACGTACATTTAATATTTACACTTTGTGTAACAACCTGCATTTCATTTCATTTTAAATTTTTGCATTTCATATTTAATTAATGTTCCTGAGGTTAACTCAAATTTGTAATGTTTGCTTTTATTTAATTTGCTATTCCCATGTGTTAAACATTAATCTTTTTTTAATTTCTATTAAAATTCTTTTGGGGCCAAACTATATTTTTATAAATTTAGTAACGCCTGTATTGGATTTCAAAGTCTGTATTTCAAAATGGTGAAAACATTTACTTTTGACTCAAACAATATTTTTATAAGACCGGAAAACTATTTCTGAGGTTAAAATGAATTTTCTGTATTTTTGTTGTGAACACCGCGCCACGAAAATACCAGTTTGTGTTCAAAACTGTCCGCGTTGCGATAAAATCCCACAACATGGGATACTCCACCAATCATGAAGTGATACATACTTTTCCGTTTATGGCATCTAATGATTGCCTAAGTATAGTTTGGGAATGCTTTTAACTTGTGTTTAAACTTAGTGCCATAAGTTGTTTTTCCCAAACAACATAAGTAATTCCTAGGCTATGGGCATGTGCCTTGTTTGATTGTGCTTAATTAGTATGTGCTATGTTAAGGCCATAAGTTGAACTTCCCAAACACCCCATTTGACCCCTACTAACCTATAATGCCCTTTCAAACTCTGATTATGTACTTACGTATGGATATATGCTGATCTTTTATGTGTTATTAGAAATTCAAGATTGAATTTGTTGAGTATTCAACAAAGTTCTTGGCCCCCAAGTTGTCTAGATAAATCTATATATATACACACTACCTACACATACATCCTTACATTCTGGAGGTTGGAAAATAGAGAAATTAGAAAAAGGTTCAGAGGACTTACAAATATTTTTTTTAGAGAGAGTGAAGCTTCATCTCCATAGCTAAGTTTACAAGTGGAATTCTTATTTTTTATTATCTCTCTCAATCAATCACTTCTATCTTCAATTTGTGAGTATTTCAAACTCACTCCAAATGTAGTTCGTGCTCAATGGCTGTTTTGTATATATGTATATGTTGATTCACCATTGTTGATTTTCATGAAAGCTTGAAACTTGAAAAAGAGTGATTTTACAAACTTAATCAAAACAAGTTTTTAGAGATGATATATAAATATTATAGTTCCTAGAAGCTACAGTTCAAGTATTAAAGTCTAATTTATTCATATGAAAAAGTATATAAGAAATTGATATGTCCAAAATAATCTAGCCATGAAGACAGTGCCACATCACCAAGAGGTGCCGGTTATTCCGGTAAGGGCGCCCACCGTGGGGCCAATCATTCCCGAGGTGTTCATTCAGACCGCGTGGTTCGTACCAACTGGACGGGCATGAAGGTCGCGGCGTCCCGTGATCCCGACCTGTCCAGCAGTTTCCTAAACTGACTACAAGTCTGCAAGATGGAATATGGCGGTTTCCTAAACCACTTAGGAAACTCTCCTAAAATCATGCAAATCAAGTGTAATTAGATTAGGTTTGCTAATCCTATTAACTTACCATGTAAGGATGGACTCTTGCATCTATAAAAGAGCCCACCTACCCTTCCTAGAGGGATCCGAAACTATTCTCTAGCTAACAAGCATACAACAGAGAACTCACCATCATACGCATATACCTGGTCGGTATTATTGGTAGTGCCGCCCATCTTTGTTGTCTCACCAGGCCCGCCGGTGATCTGTTAGTGAGAGCGCACAGACGCAACTGTGGACGTAGGTCACCTCGTTAACGGGGCTGAACCACATACAAACTGTTCTTGTCTTACTTTCGCTCTAAACCCTTCTCACCAGTTTTAGGCATCATCAGTTTGGCGCCATCTATGGGAAACGATAGAGTTTTCTCATCAACAATTTCTTGACTGATCAACATGCCGCAAAAGACGGGTAAGAGAGCCACTAATCCGACCGGTCAGGAGAACCCGCAGCCTGAGCAGCAGGATGCCTCCATGACCACCAACCAGATAACGGCAGCACTGGCACAACTCTTGGAGGGCCAGCGCCGAACACAGGAACAGATGGAGGCGCTTTTGGCCCGACAGGAGAAGCGCCCTGCATCAGAGAATCAGCCTTAGAAGAGCGCTCCTATTCAAAGGCCCGTTCGGGCATGAAGGCAAGCCCGTTCTGCCCCGGTGTCCCAACCGGACCGGGAACTCCCCGGCGAAGGAGAGCGCAGCCAGGAAACCAAGCGCTCGCAAAGATGAGCTTGGACCAATCCTCGCCGGGTGGAGGACGCCAGGACTATTATCGACCGGTGGCCTGCGGCCAGAGGGGAGGAGTCCGGACGGAAAGCTCCGGCCCTGAGCCAGGGGGATCTTAGGCACACGCTTTCCAAGACCAGGAGCCGGGCCCTATCCCCGAGGTCGACGCGCTTTGAGGAAGAGGCCTCGTCATCCGATCCAACCTACCGTTCGGATATAGAAAGGAGAACCGGGCAGGATGACGTAAAGGCCTAGGTCGAGGAACTGCAGTAGTAAATTGAGAGGTTGAACCGCAAGTCCAGTCACGACCTCACCAACACAGAGACTGAATCACCATATACCGCTCGGGTGACACGGTTTCCTATTCCACAGAAGTTTAAACCCCCTCACCTCAGCTCCTATGATGGCACAGCCCGGTGGACCACATCCACACTTATAAGGCTCAGATAACGCTGGTCACCATGGTGGACGAGCTACTGTGCCTGGCCTTTCCTAGTACCCTCAAGGGGCCAGCCGCACAGTGGTTCCATGCTTTAAAGCCCCGGACGGTCGATGATTTCAAAACCCTCGGCAAGCTGTTCATCAGCCAGTTTGTCGGGATGCTCGACAGGTCACAATCGGACACACAGCTGCTAACCGTCAAGCAGCGCAAAGGGGAGTCCCTGAGGGAATATGTGGACCGTTTCAACCTGCAAAGGCTCTAGATTCGCAATCTTAATGAAATGGACGCAATCATGGCCTTCTATTCGGGAGTTCAACATACCAAGGTTGCCACGTCGTTCCACCGTGACCGACCGGCAACCCTAGTGGAGCTCTCGGAGAGGGTCAAAAAGTACATTGATACTGAAGAGTTCTTGAAGGTGAAGCACGCCGGCCAGGCGGGAGACGAATCCCCGAAGGCCAACCGCAAGCGTTAAGGATTCGAGAAGGGCTCGGGAAAGAAGCCAAAGCAGGATCAGAAGGATGCCCGGGGTCAGCCCCCGATTGCTTTCACACTCCTTTCCCAGCCTATACATGAAGTCATGGCCGCCGCAGAGGCGCAGAGGTTGCTCCAGCAGCCAGCTAAACTCAGAGCCCCGCCCGGTAAGAGGAATCGGAACAAGTTTTGCCGCTATTACAGGGATCACGGCCATGAAACGGAGGATTGCTTTAAATTAAAGATAGCAATAGAGAAGCTGATCGAGCAAGGACACCTGGCGGAGTTCGTCACAGCAGACAGACGACCCCGGCAGGACACCCGAGCTCTCGATCAGCCACCACCACTTGGCCATATCCACGTGATCTCCGAAGGAACGTCAGACGGAGGTGATTCACAGTCGGCACAGAAGAGGCATGCTCGGGCATCCTGAGTGGATGTCTGGTAGGTCCAATCCACCGGCTCCTCCCCAACCGATGTTCTAGCATTCACGTCCGACGACTTGCAGGGCGTCCACTGCCCCTATGATGACCCGCTAGTAGTGACGCTTTCTATAGCCAACTATATGGTCAAGAGGGTCCTAGTCGACACAGGCAGCTCATCCGACATTATGTTCACGTCGGCATTCGATCAACTCAGGATCTCCAAGGATCGGCTCTGGCGGGTCGCTACACCCCTGGTTGGATTCAATGGCTCTAGCACACAACCGCTCGGGATAATCAATCTTCCAGTTCTTATGGGGACCTACCCTCAGCAGGCCTCCGTGCTGACCAACTTCGTGATAGTAGAAGCCCTGTCGGCCTACAATGTCATCCTTGGCAGGCCGACCCTCAATAATGCCAGAGCGGTCGTCTCCACCTACAGCTTAACAGTGAAGTTCCCAACTCCTCAGGGACCTGGATGCTTACGTGGAGATCAGACTACCACCTGAAATTGCTATGTCAGCTCGTTACGCCAGGAGGCTATCACTAAAACATTAAATGTTAAAGAGATGGACCCCCGGGACAAGAGCGACGTAGTAGGTCCAGTGGAAGAATTGGAAAGTGTAGTGCTGAACCCTGAGTACCCTGACTGTACGGTCAGCATAGGCACCCTACTAGAGCTCGGCCTGAAGAAGAAACTGTCATGCCCCGGAGCAGCATAAATAGGGAAAAATAAATTTCCTTTATGGGTCCATAGGGAATGACGGGTGAATAACCACATTGTCATCTAATCAAACCAACAACACCACGATAGGGAGGATGCTATTCATAGAACATAACTTGGTAACATAATCAGAGGCTACAGCGAAAGCTATAAAAGGTTTGGAAGCAACAAATGCCCAAGTACCAATTATAAGAGTCTACTAAATCTATTACAACAGCTGGCTTAGAGTCTGAAGCCTATAACAATAACAGCAACAGTACAACAGATAAAAACTAACTATTACAAAGCGGAACTTCTTCGTCTTTGAGCCTTCAGCTCCACGTCCAGCGAAACATCGGCCTTCCGTCCTCACAACCTGCCAAGCTCTAGACATTGGAATATCCAGTGCATAAACGCCATCAGCTTCGAATACAAAGCTGAGTGAGTATACTAAACAACACTCCTCACCGTTATTGTTCAGCATCTTAAAATGCGGTTAATCTCTTATCAATGACGTCACTCACGGACATAGCAGAGGTCTCATTAAACTATGCATTAATCAATAATAACAGAAATCATATTAAGTAATGACAAGGATAAACATCATGGTATAACATATCTCATCACGTATTCACTAAACCCAAGCATGTAACCATACAACCACCCATGCATATACCTTTAGGTCGGGACGCTGAATCCACGACTGAACATTAATCTCATCATATACGTACTCACATTCATACTTCTATCCATCTCTGTGTTCATTCATCAATACCATATTACAATCTGTGTTCATACGTCGATACCAAAATCTCCTATTAACATCCATACGTCGATACAATAATGCAAATCCGTATTCATTTGTTGCTACAATAATGCCAATCGGAATCACCCGACTAGGCAATAGATCCCAAAATCCCTTAATAGGGTTACCGGTCGTCTACACGGTACCACCTATCTGTAAACGATAGAACAGCACATCAGACATCTTCAACGATGCGTATACCCTCACTGGTCGTCTACACAGCTGAGAATACATTAGAGCACTAGCCGGACGTCTTCAACGGTACACTGGACGTCTTCAACAGTGCATACGCATCACTGGACGTCTTCAACAGCGAGAGGCGCACTAGGAACTCTAACCATCCCACGTCCACCCGACTCGTCAGCCGTTGATCCCACGGATCCCAAAGTACATATATCTCATTATTCCATATGAATCACAGTTCCCCTTTCTCATCATATCTTCTCGTCTCTTCATATCAATATCCCATTTCTCATCAGATTCTCTTACCTCTTCACATTACTATCCCATGCATGCTGACACATGTTGTGAAATGCTCATATACTAAGTACAGGAAATACCACATTCTCTGTATTCAATATATCTACTGATTACTGATTATTAACATGCGGTTGTATTCCGTTCTATTATTCAGTTTGACAATAACATATGGCAGTTACTTAACCATTAGAGCATCTCATAACGACAGTAAATAATAAACAGTTCATCTTGTAACATTAATATAAACATCATATAAGGCTAACGTAGTATCATGTTGACTAAGCACATATCAAATATCACGTATGGTACAACCATTAGCAGCTTGGGTACATTACAATCAGCTCATAACATATAACAATAGATAAACAACATTCTGCTCTTCCCAATCGATTGGAAATAATGTCAATCAATTGGACTTTATGTCAATCGATTGGACTTTATGTCAATCGATTGGAATAATGTCAATCGATTGGTATATCAATCGATTGAACTCTATGGCAATCGATTAAACTCTGTCTTCTTCCTCAAAACTGCTGGTTTTATTATTAAAACGTTGGGGTCCTCTTTCCTCCTCATGCACGTTATTATACACACATAAACATCACAAAACAAACCTCTTTGAGTGAGTTAATAAACTCACCTCTCCCGGCGTTCCGTTGACGGCGTCCCGAGCTCCGCGACGGCGGTTATGGTGGTTGATCTCTCTCCTCTCCTTCTCGGTCTCTCTGTCTGTCTCTTCTTTCTCTCTCTGGTCTCCTCCTCCTCTACTTCTTCTTCTTCTTCTCCTTCTCCTTCTCTCCACCCGAGAGTGTGTGTGTGTGATATATATACAATATATATGTGTGTGTATATATATGAGAGTATGTATCTCTCTCTCCCAAGGCTGCCAAAACTTGGCCCAAGGCCACAAATGAACAAGTATATATAGGGGTTAAGAGTGCCACACGTTTAAAGCTGAAGGAAAGAAGAAAATATGTCTCAGCTTATGTCAATCAATTGGGACACAAGTCAATCGATTGGGAACAGATATTTGTAGTCAATCGATTAGAAATAATGTCAATCGATTGGGATGAATGTCAATCGATTGGAGAAGATGGCAATCGATTGATAAACTGCCACGTCATGAATTCAGGTCGGTCTGATGGCAATCGATTGGGAACATGTCAATCGATTGGTATCCAAAAATGTCAATCGATTGGGATGAATATCAATCGATTGGAAACTCAAACTCACCAAAGACTAAGGAAAGTACAAGGGATATATAAATATACCTGAAAATACAGGGTATTACATCATCCACCACTCATCAAAAGATTTCGTCCTCGAAATCAGAAGCAACGTCCCCTACTACCAAAAAGAAATCCATCTCAGAAGATAGAATCTAAAAATGCTCAAGTTCTCGTTTTACGTAAACGATTACCTCAGCGGCCAACAGATTAAGTTCTAAACACATGATACGAAGATATCACTAATCTACGAATACCAGGGTTACAACTACCAAATCTTCAGGATTAAGGGATATGAAATTCGTATGTCAAACTTCAGGAAAAGGTTCTAGGTAGCACAATCTAATTATCTTACAACATCTAAAACGGCTAGTCTCCAAACACACAAGGTTCCTCTCTCAGGTCAAACTTTATGGTGTGAGGGTTCTATTGATCAAGTGTTCAAATCTCATCTAAGTAGTAGCTAAGCGTTGCCGTCTACTCTGGTTTTGAAGATGCTTCACACTGTGCTGACGATGTCTCTACTGCATCATCAGTTGACTGTCTTCTTATCTCTGGACTTCTCGTTTCGATCGTCAACGTTATTAGTCAGCCTCGTGTTGCACACGACGTCCTTGTTAACTCCCGTGTTGTTGTCGTCCTTCATCCTTCAATATGTTGACTTGCAAGCATTGTGACTCTAGCATCGTCATTTGATAACTCAATTTCCTCATGGCTCTCCAAATTCCCACGTACTATTGATATAATCATCTCTTTGAGGTCGTTTAATCCATTGAATACTCATTCTGCTTCCACATACTAATCAAATAGGTTATGCAGAACTACATACTGATATCGTGAATCGTTTTATTACATAATCTCGACTGGATAAAAGCAACATGCAATCGGTGTTTGAAAAGAATCCTTCTATGATACTCTTTTGAAAGTTCTGGTGTTGTCTCTGCGTTACTCGTATCTCTTCTAGTATACTCGCAATCTTCTAGTTCGTCCTCTTTTGTCAAAGCTACATCTAAAGCAAATTTTAGATTCCTCATCTCTAGTCTCTGTCCAACATACCAATGGTTGGCGTAGTCTTTCGTTAGGGAGGCAATTGACGTCAGATAGGGATGCAATTGATGTCTTATGGAGATGCAAAAGAAGTCATCTGGGATGCAATTGATGTTATACAGGGATGCAAATGATGTCATATCTATACTTGGATAACTACTGTTGATCAGTGTCAAATGAATTGTTTAGGTATCCATAAATTATGGTGTAGGCTAATCCTCTCACAATCAAATCAAACAAATACCAAACTTCCTGCAATATCGGGATCATATATAATACATGATGTAGGTGTTGAGTGTTGTACCTTCTGTCTATCGTCCTTGTCTAAGTTGAGACCAATTATTTGTATGGTGAGTCTGCCCTCGTGGTACTTGTTGCGATGAAACATTGTGTTGCATCTCTAGTTCTCGACAAAACTTACGAACATAACCAAATTTACCGCAGTTGAAACATCGTATCCCTCGTCCATTAGATTTCCTTACTGCTCTGCATTCTTGGGAATGGTGTCCTAGTACTCCACAATTGTAGCAGATATCTCGTTCTCTGTGCTGTGTTGGAGTCGCCACTGGTTTTGATTCTTTCTTGTCACTCTCTATCCTCTTACGCTTCTGGCAGTTGCCTATGAAATTTCTCTTTGTATTTCCTTGTTGAACTTGGTTAGTTGCCAACACAATCTGACTGTCCCTTCCTCTCTGATCCATTAGGAGAAACTGGTCATTTTCTGGAAATATTTGATCAAAGTATGGTCCTTCACTAATCTGAGTATCGTCTTCCAGTTTCGTTGCCATTTCTACGAAAGCTTCGAAAGATTGATCTAAATGTCCTATAGTCATATGACGAATATGTGGAACTAATCCTTGATGATATCTCTTGATCTTCCTTCTTGGTGTATCGATCATATGCGGTGCAAATTGTGATAGCCTCTCGAATTGAGTTGTATATTCCGGCACTGTAAAACTACCTTGGATTAATTGGATGAACTCCATTTCCCTTTTGTTCTTCTCAGATTCTAGAAAGTACTTTTCTAGAAATCGAGTCTTGAATGATTCCCAAGTCATCCTTCCTACAGCTTCTTCACCTATCGTAGCTTTCACTGCGTCCCACCAATCTGCTGCTGAGAACGTCAGTTAAAATACGGCCAAATGTCTTTTCTCAACGTCAGTACATCCAAGTACCTCAAATATCAATTCTATCTGTCGAATCCATTGCTCCGCTTGCCATGCTCTTGTTAATCCGGTAAAGGTTCCTGGTTGAAGAGCACAAAATTCCTTTAGCAACTTGACTCTTGTCTGATGTACTGGTGCTTCATTGTCGATGATACGATCTGCATGATTGATAACTTGTTCCATGCGACGGATGAAAACTCCAATCATTCCTGTTGGATCTATCTCAGGAGGTACTAATTCAGATACTCCATTCAGCTGGCCCTGGTTTCCTCGAGTCATTCTAACCATAACGAGTGTTGGTAGGGTTCAATGTTTCTACCTACAAATAAAAAAAACTATTCGGTCAGACGCATTCTATCTTACAGCTCAAGCAAGAACATGCGGTAACAGATATATAGTACCACTATATAATACTGTAATACCCCGTATTTTCAATAAATATTTAATGCAGAGAGATTCTATATACTTCCTTTGACCATTCATGAAATTTCATCTTCGATCGATCGAAGCTAGTTCGAGCGATCGAGACCCTTCAGTTCAAGCGATCGAACCTTGTTCAATCGATCGAAACCCTACCGACCTGAATTTAATACGTGGTCCCCACTTCAATCGATCAAACTTTCTTCAATCGATCAAACCTGGCCGAATCACTTTCGAGCGATCGAACTTACTTCAATCGATCGAACATTTAAAATATCAGAATTCCAGTTTCCCGCAAACAATGCCATCTGCACCTCTCCCACCTCTATATATACACTGCATTCGTGTGTGTTGTGTGGTTGCTGAACCTTGTGCTTAAGAGAGAGTTGAGAGTGTGTGCTTGTGTGTTGGTACATATATATACACATACCTCCATATATATATATTACACACATATATCTATACATCCGAGAGAGAGAGAGGAAGAGAACCAGAAAGACAAGAAGAAGAAGAAGAAGAAGAAGGAAAACAAGAGAGAGAAGGAGACAGAGAGAGAGATAGAAGAGACAAAGGCGAGAGAGAGAGGCCGCCATTAAAGCTTGGAAGCTTTCAACCGAGCCAAACGCGCCCTTACGACTTTCGGTGAGTTCCAAACTCACTCGGTAACTTAGTTATGATGTTTTACATATTTTGGACGTATAAATTATAACCCAAACACCCCTAGCACATTCTGCACATTCACAGGCAGAATCTGTGGAAGACGAAGTTCAATCGATCGAACTGAGTTCAATCGATCGAACATCAGAATCCCAATCGATTGAACTGAGTTCAATCGATCGAACATCAGAGTCCCAATCGATCAAACTGAGTTCAATCGATCGGACATCCCTGAGTTCAATCGATCGAGAATACTTCAATCGATCGAGACTACCTTCACTTCGATCGATCGAGAAGACTTCAATCGATCGAACATCACTTTTCCTCAATCGATCGAGAGGACCTCAATCGATCGAACCCGAGCAGAACATGAATGTATTCCTTTCAGTTTATAATGCATAGTGCGTAGTTGTTTAATTGTTGTTTCATGTTCCTATTATGCGATATTATGGATTACGGAGGTAATGGGATACGATAACGAGATTGAGATAATATGGTGAGTAACGTAGTCGGGTTCGGAATGCTAGAAATAGTACGACGCGATAACGTAGTAAGTTTGAGATGATAATACTGGGTAGTATTGGATAAGTGAGAAGTGAGTCAGTAAGAGGAATTGTATGTTCAAAGTTGTGTGTGTCGAGCTGATGATTCGCTCAGGTTGAATCCGATAAGTGTATGTCAAGGATTTGATCAGGATCGTGAGAATTATGGGTGCATAGTACTCGCAAGAGTTCTTAAAAGCGGTGAACAAGAGTAGATGTGGCACGCCCATGATTTGAATTACCAGAGCTGTGTATGTATCGTACTCGCAAGCGTTCTTAAAAGCGGTGAACAGTAAGAGTTCTTAAAAGTGGTGAACAAGAGTATGGGTACATCCATGGACCAGTCGTTATATGAGAACAATGTATGGGTGCTCGCAAGAGTTCTTAAAAGCGGTATAGCGGTGAACAAGAGCACTGGTATGTTGTGCTGATATAATCAGTTCGAGATAGTCAGTTGGGTATTGTGGAATCGGTCTTAGAGTGGGAATTGATAAGAATCGATTAATGATATGTCTGAATAATGAATGAGGATTATATATTTAGTATCACTGTCATATATTGTTCATAATGGTAATTGTGTCATTTCTACGAGACTGTGTTAGTTAGTGCTCACTCAGCTTTCAACAAGCTGACGGCCTTTATTGCCTGGACATTCCCCGTCCAGACTACCCTGTCCTTTACAATGCAGATGATGGAACTTATGGCGATAATGATTACCCTGAAGGGAGTTACGTGGAGAATGGCCCCACTGATGCCAGTTATGCTGACGCCTATCCGTACGCTAGCTGAAGACCTGAAGATAGATAGTAGTTATATACTTTTCCTTTTTACTGTTGTACTTTGTAGTTAACGGGTACTTGGGCATATATTGTCTCTAGACCTGTTGTGATCCTGTGGACCGTACTCTGATGTTTGTAATAGATAGAACCGTGTTTATATTTCAGTTGTTTTACTGTTCTTGTTGTTCTTGTGGACTAGTACTGTGTGGTGTGGATTATCAGTGACTTTCACTTGTCATTCCCTATGGACCCATAAAGGAAATTTATTTTTCTCTATTTATGCTGCTCCGGGGCGTGACAGGGTTTTTTGGTATCAGAGCTTCTGGTTATATTACGGTTAGGTTCTGATATTGTCGTTCACTGATGGATCCCACACCATCTGGTTCTAGTATTTAAGATTTTCTTGAGATGAGATATGAGTATAAGATAAGTTCGTCTTCCTGACGATAGATAGTTTCCTTTGCAGGATAGCATGGATCCAGAGTTCCATCAGTTTGTTACCGATGCTTATGGAGGACACGTGATCCATGGGGATACCGTGGAGCCAGCTGACCCAGAGTTTTATCGTGAGCGTGTATGCCAGATAGCTAGTAGACATTTGGAGGAGGACATGTGGAGAGCACTTTATGTGACAGAGAGGACTCACCCGACGCAGATGCGTATGGATGCTTACCACACTGCGAGAGTTGGTAGAGACATTTGTCAGGAGATATTACGGTTAGTTCAGAGTAAGCCCGAGATGGATGAGATTGAGTTGAGAGCTATTGTAGCCGGTCCACCAGAGCCTGTAGTTGCAGCACCACCACCATCGCCGGTACCCGATGTACCAGTTCCAGAGCCTGAGCCGATTCAGGAGGATGAGGACCTGGAGCCTGAGGATGAGCATGCCGATGAGGACATAGACGGAGATGGAGAGGAGGAGCTGATAGATGACGAGGACCCAGTAGAGGATGAGCATGCAGATGATGCAGATGATGATGAGCCTGAGGATGACCCCGAGGAGCCAGAGTTTGAGCCAGAGGATCCAGTACCAGACCCAGAGGCTGTTGAGGCAGACATAGTAGTAGATGAGGATGCGCCCGATGAGGAGGTAGTTGTACCAGAGGCACCAGTTGTGCTTCAGATACCAGCTGGACCCATTATGCATATGGCAGCTATGGCCGATATGGCAGTAGGATGGATAGCTCAGATGGTCGCACAGCCAGCAGATTTTGTTATGGGAGAGGCAGCCATAGTAGGAGCTCTTGATATAGCCGATGGATTCGCCGCAGTAGCAGTCGATGTCGCCAACCAGGCGATAGCAGACGGTATAGAGGATGATGATGCAGAGATAGTAGAGGATTGGGATATAGGAGTTGTAGTCGGAGATCTTGTTGCACCAGTTGAGGATGACCCACTCGAGCAGATGGAGATTGATTCAGAGGATGAGGCACCACCAGCCGGATCAGACGCTGACGACTTTTGAGTCAGGACCTGCAAGACTTAGTTTTTGTTAGTTTTATCAGGACATGTTGTCCACTAGATTTTTTGGAGCTTGAGAGATAGCTATTTGACCATAGCTTTGTATAGATGTTAGCAGTAGTATTAGTAGTTGACCTTAGTGCTGTGTTTGCTTATGTCCCACGTGGTACATGGTATGGTTACTGTGTACTCCATGGTACATCTTTTGATATCTATATATATACGAGCAGTACTTTTGATATTGATTGTTGGTTGTTTGATGTGTTGCTTTGTAGAACTGTTAGTTCTTGTTGCTTTTCGTTCTATCTTGGTTTTGTTTCTACGAGAAGACTTTCAGCTGATCAATATGTCTCTTGTAGGCAATACTCGTTATCATCATGGTAGGACCCTTGAGAAATCACCAAGCGCGTAATGGAGCACCTATTCCGGAAGGGATGGATCCGACGGGAATTTTCGAAGCATTTATGCAAAGGATGGAGCATGTGGGGGATACCTATAATCACTCCACCCACCAGAGACCTTTTGCACCCCCGCCACCAAGACAGACTGGAGATAAGTTGTTAGCAAATTTTCGTGGGTTACGTCCAGAGAAGTTCGATGGACTAACAGAACCATGGAAAGCGGAACAATGGATAAGAGAAATGGAGTTGATATTTGAAGCATTGGAATGCAGCGAACAAGAGAAGCGTCGCCTTGTTACTTTTCAGCTCACTTATGCCGCCGCAGATTGGTGGGAAGCCGAGCGAGCCACTATTGGGATCGATACTGCTAAAGCTATGCCATGGGAGACATTCAAAGGACGATTTTTGGAAAAGTATTTCCCAGAGGATGAGAGAGATCAACAGGAAAGGAACTTTCTCAATCTGGTACAAGGAGGATGGAATGTCAGGGAATACACAACACAGTTCGAGCGTCTATCCAGATTTGCTCAACATATGATAGACACGCCACAGAAGAAGGTGAAGAGATTTCACCAAGGATTGAATCCCCATCTCAGACATATGATGGTTGGTCATCTGAATCAATCCTTTGAAGAGATTGTCAGATTTGCTGCAGGATTAAAGAAGGATGCTTATCCAGCACAACAACCACAGATGAATCGATCTCAGTCAACTAGAAGTTTTCAACAGAAGAATTTCCATAACCTGCCGCCAAGGAATACCCAAGGTTGGAGACCACAGGGGAATTTTCAAGGTAACAAGAGAACCTGGGAAGGAACCAGAAAGCCACAGCAGAGCTATACTCGACCCCAGCAATATCGCCAGCAAGGATCACAGCCGCAGGCACTACTGACAGCGCCGCCAAGCAATAGCGGAGGATGTTTTAATTGCGGAAAGCCAGGGCATGTTGCCAGATTCTGTACAGCCCCTAGAGTTAATCGCAGAATGGATATTATCTGTCGGAATTGCAACAAGCCAGGGCACTTGAGCAAGGATTGTCGTGCACCACAAGGAGGATACTATGGAGCATCAATTCAAGGGATACAAGGACCTCCAGATCAGACAAGGATGAATGCTATCATTCCAGGAGAAGCAGGCTTTAACGCTGATGAACAGCAACATTTGGAAGGTACGCTTGTACTCTTTCATAGCCCAGTTAAAGCTTTATTTGATACTGGAGCCGCACGTTCATTTATTGCTGTTAAGATTGTGCGTCAATTGGGTTTAGAACCCCAGACACTTGAGTCAACACTGAATGTTGTATCACCTTTGGGAGTGACAGTTAAGTTGAGTAAAGTGTGTAAAGATTGCCCATTGACTTTGGGAGATAGGAATCTTCCTGCAGACTTGGTAGTTCTATCAATGTCAGGATTTGATATTATCCTAGGGATGGATTGGTTAACTAAGTATGGTGCTAATTTGGATTGCCCTACTAAGACGATTGTATTTTCGAGACAAGGAAGGCCGACGATTAGATTTCAGTGTCAGCCGACGAGCGACATGTTTCTTACGAGTAGTTTGGCTACGATTGGGAGTACAAGTGCAGAGCTCACAATGGATCAGATTCCTATTGTACAAGATTTTCAGGATGTATTTCAGGATATTAAAGGACTTCCACCGAAAAGAGAAATAGACTTTTGTGTGGAATTAGTACCTGGTACATTGCCGATTTCTAAGACTCCATATAGAATGGCACCAACTGAGATGTTGGAACTAAAGAAGCAAGTTCAGGAACTTGAAGATTTAGGATTTATTCGCGCGAGTACGTCACCTTGGGGAGCACCAGTTCTGTTTGTAAAGAAGAAGGACGGAACACTTCGACTCTGTATAGACTACAGGGAGTTGAACAAGGTTACAATCAAGAATAGATATCCACTTCCTCGGATAGATGACCTATTCGACCAGTTACAAGGATCTAGGATCTTTTCCAAGATCGATTTACGTTCAGGATACCACCAATTGTTAGTTCGACCAGAGGATGTATCGAAGACTGCATTCAGGACAAGATACGGGCATTACGAGTTTCTAGTTATGCCTTTTGGATTGACGAATGCACCAGCAGTATTTATGGACTTAATGAATAGAGTATTCAGACCATATCTGGATAAATTCATTATAGTATTCATCGATGATATACTGATCTACTCAAAGACAGAAGAGGATCACGAGGAGCATTTACAGATTGCCTTACAGACACTTCGAGATAGCAAGTTGTATGCAAAATTCAGCAAGTATGAGTTTTGGCTACAAGAAGTCAAATTCTTGGGACATGTTATATCTCAGGACGGTATTTCTGTGGACTCATCTAAGATTGATGCAGTCTTAAGCTGGAATAGACCGACCAATGCAACAGAGGTCAGAAGTTTTCTTGGGTTAGCAGGATATTACAGAAGATTCGTAGAAGGATTTTCCAAGGTAGCAGGACCTTTGACAAATTTAACAAGGAAGGAGACAAAGTATGAATGGACGGACAAGCATGAGGGTGCATTTCAGGAGTTAAAAGAGAAATTGACTTCTGCACCGGTACTTGCGATACCTAAGAGTGGAGAAAGATATGTGATCTACAGTGACGCATCGCACCAGGGATTGGGTTGTGTACTTATGCAAGACGGGAATGTTATCGCATATGGATCAAGACAATTGAAGATACACGAGAAGAATTATCCGACGCATGATTTGGAATTGGCAGCAATAGTATTTGCTTTGAAGATTTGGAGACACTATCTCTATGGAGAAAAGTTTGATCTATTTTCCGATCATAAGAGCTTGAAATATTTGTTCTCTCAAAAGGAGTTGAACATGCGACAACGGAGATGGATGGAGTTACTCAAGGACTATGACTTTTCATTGCAATACCATCCGGGTAAAGCAAATATCGTAGCAGATGCTTTGAGCCGTAAACCTCGACTAGTGATCGCTGCATTGCTAATTCGAGAATGGAAAGCATTGGAAGTTTTAGCCAAATTCAAGTTTCAGCCAGTGGAACCAATGGAAAGACAACATTTTGGATGTCTGATGGTACAACCAACTTTGATCAGCCGTATCATAGAAGCTCAACAGACAGCAGAGGATTTGAAGTTATGGTTCACCAAGATGACAGCAAAAGAACCTGAGATCTGGAGTGTTAGTACAGATGGAGCTTTACGATGTAAAGGTAGACTCTGTGTACCTGACAAAGAAAATCTCCGGAAGGACATATTGGATGAAGCTCATAAATCACGGATGACGATTCATCCTGGAGGTACAAAGATGTACAAGGACTTGAAGAGAAATTTTTGGTGGGAAGGAATGAAGCGAGAAGTGGCTGAATATGTTTCTCAGTGTCTTACTTGTAAACAAGTAAAGGCAGAACATCAGAAACCACCTGGATTTCTACAGCCGTTACCAATTCCTCAATGGAAATGGGAACACATCACCATGGATTTTGTTGTAGGATTACCAAAATCGCAGCAGAACCATGACGCTATTTGGGTAATCGTGGATCGACTTACGAAGACAGCACATTTTATTGCCTACAGTATGACGTATCCAGTGGAGCGATTGAGCCGACTGTATCTGCAACACATAGTACGGTTACACGGAGTACCTATTTCTATCGTGTCAGATCGAGATTCACGCTTTACTGCAGAGTTTTGGAAGAGTCTCCAGACAGCGATGGAAACAACATTGAACTTGAGTTCAGCTTTTCATCCACAGACCGATGGTCAGATGGAGAGAGTTAATCAAGTAATGGAGGATATGTTACGCGCTTGTGTTATTGATTTTGAGAATTCTTGGGAGACACACTTACCTCTGATAGAGTTTGCTTACAACAACAGTTATCATTCGAGCATAGGAATGGCGCCGTTCGAAGCTTTGTACGGAAGACCTTGCCGATTGTAACGCCCTGTATTTTATTATCATTAATAAATAAATATTGCATTTTATTTCCATGAGTATTTTAATTTAATTTCTCTTTGTAATAATTATCTGGGGTCAAACCGTAATTTTTAAAACATTTTCTATGGTTTCAAAATCGATATTTATATTTTTGTATAACCTGGAATTGAATTCCTACATTAATATAATTTTCTGTATTTTTATTTCAACCGTAAAATACCAGTTTTGGGAATGGGCAGTATATTTTTACCTGTGTGTGTGTATCATTGCGTGAGCTCAACACACACAAGGGTATCTTGTGTACACATTAGTGCAGTGTGTGCTGTGTTTAGTGGAATGTGTGTGTAGTGCTTTGTGAGTGTGTGTGGAGTGTCATGTGTGTTTTATATGCATAGTGCTAAGCACTTTACATATCATTTATACACCCACTTATCCCCCATTTGATTCATCTCTCTCTCGGCAGCTCTCTCTCTCAATCACTCACTCACAGCCTCTCATCTCTCACTCCCAAACTCTCTCAAATTCTCTCAATCACTCTCTTGCTCTCTCAAGATCACACAACACACACATACAGTTTATATATATATAATCAGTCACATACTTAGACACACATATATATACACATATTGGGTTACCAAAATCAAGAACGGAGGAGGAAATTCTCAACGACGGATTATTACGGCGGAAGTTCTCGGCCTTTAAATTTCTGTATAATCGTCTCTGTGAGTATTATAAACTCACTCGCCATGTTTATATATGTGTATTTTTGTATGTATATGTGTATATATGTGTATATATATATGATACACCATTAGAGCTTAAAAATGGAGCTTTGAAAAAGTTAATCAAAATCGAATCCGTGAATTGTAATTGAAAGATATTGATCCCAATAGGCTACGGTTCGAATCCTACGGCTTAATTCATCCGTATCGCGACGTACCGTTGATTTAAAGTTTTGTCACCTCTCGGTTTTACGTGAAATCCGAGAGCTACGATTGAAATTAGTTAAAACCGATCGCGTATTCGTAATCCTTGCGGAAAAACGAAGAAATCCATATATTACATGTCTTGGTTGAAGTAGATTTCAGAAATGGGTCAAAAACAGGTTCTAAATTCGTAACAGGGAAGAAACAGCTGGTTCCAACCGGTTGCATTTTTTTACAACCAATTGCACCTTTTTTTTTTGTTCCAACCGGTTGCACTTTTGTTCCAACCGGTTGCATTTTTCAGCACTGACGACTTTTAGTATAACGGCCATAACTTCCTCTAGGAAACTCGAAAACGCGCACGGTTTGAAGCGTTGGAAACTAGACTCAAAGAGTTTTCTGTTGATATGTAATTCATGTATACAAATTATAACTCATTTTTAATGGCATTACTTCAAAGTATATTAGAAATTCAATCTAATATTTTCTCTTTTAATTTTAACAGTAGCAGAATTTTGTTTTCAGACTTTTGTTAGGAAAACGAATGAAATTTAAGGTTCTGCCCGCGTTGTCCCAAGTAAAACTCGATTCTGCACACTTTTCGTCTAATGCAATTTTCTCAGATTCTGCACCGTTTGGACAGAAAACGAGGATTTCAGTAGCAGTTTATTTAGAATGCTATTAGTTATGTTTAAAATGATTAAGGCAATGAATTACGAATTTTCAATCCCCGTACGCGTATTATTTCTTTAATTCTGTGAATTCCTTTATGTTTAAAGTTTGATGACATTCATGTGATTTATTAATGGTGTTATTTATGAAACATTGACATACATATTAGGGTTGAGGTTGTGTCAACATGCATGTGTGTGAGAAAGTGTGAAAAGAGTAAAGAGTGGCGTTCTAGTTGTGCGACCTCAATATCGATCGGATATTATTCTTGGTATTTGGAGATGATAGTGTTGTGTACGACTTAGATATCGATCGGATAATATTCCTGGTATCTAAGGCGCGCGTTTCGGATATTGATCGGATAGTATTCCTGATATCCGAAGCGATGGTGGTAGTGTTGTGTACGGCTTAGATATCGATCGGATATTATTCCTGGTATCTAAGGCGCTTGTTTCGGATATTGATCGGATATTATTCCTGGTATCCGAAATGATGGTATTGAGTGTGGCTTAGATATTGATCGGATATTATTCCTGGTATCTAAAGCGATAGTTTGGTGTGCTGTTTTGGATATTGATCGGATAGTATTCCTGGTATCTGAGATAATGGTTTGTTTGTGTTGAGTTTTGTTGAGAGAAAAGAGTCAGAAAGATGAGATATTACATTGCTCATGCATGGTCACATATTTATTGCTTTCTTTATTTTCCCCCGTGGGTTATGTTGGAATTGGAACCTTGAATATATTACTGTTAAGTTAAAATTTCACCGTTGTTTATATGCTTATATATACATTGCGAGCACTTGTTTATTTTGCTCACCAGCTTTCATAAGCTGACGGCGTTGATGCGTCCTGGACTGTATGTCCAGATTTTCAGGGTCAGGAGCAGCTAGGGTATTTTGACTATGCTACTTAGAGTCAGGAGACTTTCCAGGAGGCTGCTTTATATTTTCCTATGTCTTTTAAATTTGGGTTTTGTAATAAACTAGTTTAGACTTTTGAATAAGGCATTTTGTGCCTAAGACTATGACTGCTGTAATAGTTTAGTAAGTTTTTTTATTTCGGAGCTTATGTTCTGTTAGTATCCTTTGCTTTAGAAATGTTGTTAAGTTATTTGTTGCAGGGACAATTGGTCATACTCACTTGTCACGACCTACGAGTCCATAAAGGAAATTAAATGCTTTCCTGAATTATGCTACGTCGGGGCGTGACAGGCTTTATGCATGTTGACACAACCTCAACCCTAATATGTATGTCAATGTTTCATAAATAACACCATTAATAAATCACAAAGCCGGATAATCGTACGAGCATAAATTTCGGCCTAAGTTGTTCTGTTTCGTACAATCATTAAAACATAGACCTTTAAAACAATATATTTGCCAAACAGTTCTTTAAAAACTTTTAAAACATTTTCCAAACAGTCCCTACTAAGGAAACATAGAAACTGCTCAAACTGCCAGATCGCGCGAGCGGGTCGCGCGAGCGGGAGAGAGGTGATATCGCGCGCGCGGGTCGCGCGAGCGAAGGGGAAGGCCAGATCGCGCGAGCGGGTCGCGCGAGCGGGGGAGCTGAACAGGTCGCGCGAGCGGATCGCGCGCGCGAAGGGGGGAAATGGTTCGCGCGAGCGGGCCGCGCGAGCGAACCTCGCGCGAGCGGGTCGCGCGCGCGAGTTCTTGCAGAATGCCATCTTCTTCGTCTTCTCCCCTGTTTCTGGTTTTAAAACTGAAATTTACCCATTTTCAGAATCTGTTCGTACTAAGACATGTGATATATGGTTCTCCTCGGTTTTCCGCGTAGATTAAGAATACGCGATCAATTTTAACTAATACGGATTATATCACTAGTTATTCGCGATTAAAGTGAGGGTGTCAAAATTTAAAATCAACGGTACGTCACGATACGGATGAATTATTGCGTAGGATTTGAACCGTAGTCTATTGGGACTAAGATCTTTCATTTCCAATTTACAGAATCGATTTTGATTAAGTTTTACAAAACTCCACTTTCAAGCTTCAATGGTGTATTGATATATATACACATATACACACATATATACACTGAAATTTACATATATATACGTTGAGAGTGAGTTTAATTTACTCACTGAGGCTAATTAGACTGAGAATTTGAGACCGGGAAATCCGCCGTAATATCCGTCGAAGTTTCCGTCAATAGAGTTTATACTCCTCCGTTCTTGATTTATATATATATATATAACTATGTATGTGTGTATGAGTATGTATATACAGTATGTGTGTGTGTGTTTGATGATCTTGAGAGGTAGAGAAAATTGATTGAGAGAATTATGAGAGATGAGAGTCTCTGTGAGAGAACTTGTGAGAGAGAGACACAACTAACGTATATATATAAACTGAGAAATTTGGGCTCCAAGAAATCAATAGATTTCGCCCGGTGTGGTTGAGCTCACGTGCTCCCACACCAAAATGCGGTAACGGCGCAGTTTTAAAACAAAACTGGTATTTTTATGGTTGAAAATAAAATGCAGAAAATTATATTAACATAGGAATTAAATTCCCGGTTATACAAAAATATAGATATCGATTTTGAAACCTCAGAAAATATTTTGGAAATTACGGTTTGACCCCAGATAAATATTTATAAATAGAAATTAAAACAGATGCTCATGGAAATGAAATGCCGTATTTATTTATTAATGATAATAAAATACAGGGCGTTACACATCCCCTGTGAAATCTAGACGTGATATGTCCAGGGCAGGAAGAAGAGCTGTTAGCTTTTGAAGCTAAGTGAGTTCGTCTAACCGATCACTCCTAATACAAGCATTAATATACAAGTATAACAAATATCTCGAACTTGAATATTTGATAAGCGTTGTCTTAATACGTATGATTTATGACATGATAATATGAATGAGATACGACATGATGCATCATCGATATATTCGACTTTACTCGACCACAGACACCACAACTGACTCATGTGACTTGTTACATTACCAGTGTAACGCCGTTAGCTCAAAGTAGAATGATTACGTTGCTATCATCGCCTAGCAGGGCCCTATAGCAGTTTTGATTTTAAAAAGAGTGTAATCATTTTACTCTTAGGTCCTCGTGACCTTGCCAGAAGAATAGAATAATTACAGCGCTATCATCGCCTAGCATGGCCCTATAGCATTTAAAAAGTAACTATTGTATTCTAATGGATACTTATTCTTGATAGTAACCTTATTCAGTTCTCGGTAGTCAATACACAACCGCATTGACCCATCCTTCTTCTTCACAAACAACACTGGTGATCATTTGCATTATCATATTTAAAATTTAATATATATATATATATATTGTCTGTTTATATGTTAATTTCAATTCTTATGTATTTTTTTGACTAATTTCATAATTGAAATTACTTTTGGGGTCAAAATGCAATTTTCATAAAAACTTGCTATACCTGTTTCAAAATTGTATTTCAAAACGGTGGAATTATTTCTTTTAAACTCAAACTGTATTTTTATAAAATCTAAAAACTATTTCTAACGTTAAAATGAATTCTCTGTATTTTTGTGATAAACACCGTGTCACGAAAATACCAGTGTAGGTTTAAAACTGTCCGCGCAGTGTTAAACTTCCACAGAATTTCGGAAGTAAATGATTGAACAAATTTATTTATACCCAAATTATTATGCTGATGCTTTTCCCTTAGGTCTTGTTTGGCAAATGTTGTAGTATGTGTGTTGTCCTTATGCCATAAGCTAGATTACCCAAACACACTTTGACCCACCTCATCTCCACCTACCTCTTACTTTCAGCAGTGGAGAATAAAGGGCAGTGTATACACATCATATCTGCACATTCATTGTATTTAATGGAAGTTAATGGAGATTGAGTGGGAGGTTAGGCCAATGTTTTCTTAGTGGGAATTTGATTATTTATACACCCAACCACACTACACATTCTGCACTTCCATCACAGCATAATTCAGTATACACAGAGAGTTTAGAGAGTGCAGAGAAGTTCTTCAAAGAGAGAGAAGAGCTCAATCCTCCATAGCCAAAGCTTGGAATTTTGGGAATTTCGTAATTATATTTCTTTCTCAACAATTTCTTCAATCTATATCACAGTGAGTATTCTAAACTCACTTGGAATGTAATTTCATATTTATTTGCTGTTAGTTGAGTCTAATTTGCAGAACACCATTGTTAGTTTTCGTATGAAAGCTTGAAGCTCAAAAATGGTAATTTTTCAAACTTAACCAAAATCAATTCTGTGAATTGGGAATGAAAGATCTTAGTCCCAATAAGCTGTGGTTCGAATACTACGGCTTAATTCATCCGTATCGCGACGTACCGTTGATTTAAAGTTTTGTCACCTCTCAGTTTTACGTGAAATCCGAGAGCTACGATTGAAATTAGTTAAAACCGATCACGTATTCTTAATCCTTGCGGAAAAATGAAGAAATCCATATATTACATGTCTTGGTTGAAGCAGAATTCAGAAATGGGTCAATTTGGACCCTTAAATTGAAAACAGGGGATAATCAGTGAAGAAGACGAAGCTACTGCACAGAGAATTAACGGCGTTTGTCCTGAAGCGCCGGGAAATTAACGGCGTTTGTCCTAAAGCGCCGGGAAATTAACGGCGTTTGTCCTGAAGCGCCGGGAATTAATGACATTTAATCAAAAGCGCCGGGAATGATTCTGGCAGTTTCTAATTCTTGCTTGTTTCGTGTTTTAGGGGCTGTTTGGGTAGTATTTACGAACTGTTAAAGCCCTGGTTGGGAAATTTATTAAAACAGAATCTTAATTGGTTGTGATGGGACGAGTAGAACGATGTATTAAGACTTATAAAACCCCGTACGTACGTTGTGCCTTTAATTCAGTATTTTGCTTTATGTTTAAGTTCATGACATACATGTAGAGTCAGTGGTACATGCATATGGTTGTCAGTATGTGTGGAAAAGAGTAATGGTAGTGTGGAAAAGAGTAATGATAGTGTGGAAAGAGTATGAGTTTGAGTTGTGATTGTGATTGTGGTTGTGGTTGTGATTGTGGTTGTGGTTGTGGTTGTGGTTGTGGTTGTGATTGTGGTTGTAGTTGAAAAAGAGGATGAGGGTGTCTTTGAAATGCGAAGGTGGCAAAAATGGACACTCCCTGACGCCCATGGAAGCGTTAAAGTGTGTGAAGCCGAACTTGGACACTCACTGGCACCCATGGAAGTGCTAAAGTGTGGCCTATGGACACTCCCTGATAACTCGAGTCTGGATACCTGTGTGGGGGTTGCCCCGGTATTTGCATGGCGGTTAGGGTCTTCAAAGTGTGAGGCATTGGACACTCCCTGGTACCCCGGACCAAAGTGTGAGGCAAACTGGACACTCCCTGGCGCCCCGTTGCTAAAGTGTGGCTATCTTAGTATTTCAAAGATACCAGGAGTAGGATAGAGGGTTGTTGGGTTTTGTCGAGAGAAAAGAGTCGGTTAGATGAGATGGTGCATTGTTCTCATACACGGTCACATATGTGAGAATTTATCTTTTAATTAATGTTGTGGTTGTTTTTCTAACAAGCTCTTTATCATAAATATAAACTTGTGGTATTTAAATGGAAATGGGAAAAAGGTAAATGAGTATGTTTTTACATTCAAAGCATTCTTTTTAATACTCACCAGCTTCTTGAAGCTGACGGCGTTGATGCGTCCTGGACATTCGTGTCTAGGCTTTGCAGGTTATAATCAAGAAGAACCTTATGATTATGCTAGTTGAGATCTGTTGCTGAGAAGAGATGTTACTTTCATATGTTTTATGTTTATGTGTTTTAAGTTATGATTTGGTTTTTGTAATAAGGATATTTGTAATGGACTGTAAGTTATTGTTTTATTTCAAGGCGGTCTGTGCCTTAGTAAACCCCGTACTATAGGATGTAATAAGTTAGAAAATTTTATAAGCCCAGGTTGCCCTACTCTGATTTATGGTTTTATGTTGTTCGACGTTTTGGGACGGAATCGATCCTTCAAACTGTCGCGACCTACGGGTCCATAAAGGAAATTAAACGCTTTCCATATTTATGCTACGTCGGGGCGTGACAGGATTTGGTGGTATGTCCAGATTTTCAGGGTCAGGAGCAGCTAGGGTATTTTGACTATGCTACTTAGAGTCAGGAGACTTTCCAGGAGGCTGCTTTATATTTTCCTATGTCTTTTAAATTTGGGTTTTGTAATAAACTAGTTTAGACTTTTGAATAAGGCGTTTTGTGCCTAAGACTATGACTGCTGTAATAGTTTAGTAAGTTTTTTTATTTCGGAGCTTATGTTCTGTTAGTATCCTTTGCTTTAGAAATGTTGTTAAGTTATTTGTTGCAGGGACAATTGGTCATACTCACTTGTCACGACCTACGAGTCCATAAAGGAAATTAAATGCTTTCCTGAATTATGCTACGTCGGGGCGTGAAAAAAGCCTGTCACGCCCCGACGTAGCATAATTCAGGAAAGCATTTAATTTCCTTTATGGACTCGTAGGTCGTGACAAGTGAGTATGACCAATTGTCCCTGCAACAAATAACTTAACAACATTTCTAAAGCAAAGGATACTAACAGAACATAAGCTCCGAAATAAAAAAACTTACTAAACTATTACAGCAGTCATAGTCTTAGGCACAAAACGCCTTATTCAAAAGTCTAAACTAGTTTATTACAAAACCCAAATTTAAAAGACATAGGAAAATATAAAGCAGCCTCCTGGAAAGTCTCCTGACTCTAAGTAGCATAGTCAAAATACCCTAGCTGCTCCTGACCCTGAAAATCTGGACATACAGTCCAGGACGCATCAACGCCGTCAGCTTATGAAAGCTGGTGAGCAAAATAAACAAGTGCTCGCAATGTATATATAAGCATATAAACAACGGTGCAATTTTAACTTAACAGTAATATATTCAAGGTTCCAATTCCAACATAACCCACGGGGGAAAATAAAGAAAGCAATAAATATGTGACCATGCATGAGCAATGTAATATCTCATCTTTCTGACTCTTTTCTCTCAACAAAACTCAACACAAACAAACCATTATCTCAGATACCAGGAATACTATCCGATCAATATCCAAAACAGCACACCAAACTATCGCTTTAGATACCAGGAATAATATCCGATCAATATCTAAGCCACACTCAATACCATCATTTCGGATACCAGGAATAATATCCGATCAATATCCGAAACAAGCGCCTTAGATACCAGGAATAATATCCGATCGATATCTAAGCCGTACACAACACTACCACCATCGCTTCGGATATCAGGAATACTATCCGATCAATATCCGAAACGCGCGCCTTAGATACCAGGAATATTATCCGATCGATATCTAAGTCGTACACAACACTATCATCTCCAAATACCAAGAATAATATCCGATCGATATTGAGGTCG
Source organism: Hydrangea macrophylla (assembly GCA_033977485.1). NCBI lineage: Eukaryota > Viridiplantae > Streptophyta > Magnoliopsida > Cornales > Hydrangeaceae > Hydrangea > Hydrangea macrophylla. The sequence goes on along the minus strand of CM066985.1, from coordinate 76,144,944 downwards.
CACAACTAGAACGCCACTCTTTACTCTTTTCACACTTTCTCACACACATGCATGTTGACACAACCTCAACCCTAATATGTATGTCAATGTTTCATAAATAACACCATTAATAAATCACATGAATGTCATCAAACTTTAAACATAAAGGAATTCACAGAATTAAAGAAATAATACGCGTACGGGGATTGAAAATTCGTAATTCATTGTCTTAATCATTTTAAACATAACTAATAGCATTCTAAATAAACTGCTACTGAAATCCTCGTTTTCTGTCCAAACGGTGCAGAATCTGAGAAAATTGCATTAGACAAAAAGTGTGCAGAATCGAGTTTTACTTGGGACAACGCGGGCAGAACCTTAAATTTCATTCGTTTTCCTAACAAAAGTCTGAAAACAAAATTCTGCTACTGTTAAAATTAAAAGAGAAAATATTAGATTGAATTTCTAATATACTTTGAAGTAATGCCATTAAAAATGAGTTATAATTTGTATACATGAATTACATATCAACAGAAAACTCTTTGAGTCTAGTTTCCAACGCTTCAAACCGTGCGCGTTTTCGAGTTTCCTAGAGGAAGTTATGGCCGTTATACTAAAAGTCGTCAGTGCTGAAAAATGCAACCGGTTGGAACAAAAGTGCAACCGGTTGGAACAAAAAAAAAAGGTGCAACTGGTTGTAAAAAAATGCAACCGGTTGGAACCAGCTGTTTCTTCCCTGTTACGAATTTAGAACCTGTTTTTGACCCATTTCTGAAATCTACTTCAACCAAGACATGTAATATATGGATTTCTTCGTTTTTCCGCAAGGATTACGAATACGCGATCGGTTTTAACTAATTTCAATCGTAGCTCTCGGATTTCACGTAAAACCGAGAGGTGACAAAACTTTAAATCAACGGTACGTCGCGATACGGATGAATTAAGCCGTAGGATTCGAACCGTAGCCTATTGGGATCAATATCTTTCAATTACAATTCACGGATTCGATTTTGATTAACTTTTTCAAAGCTCCATTTTTAAGCTCTAATGGTGTATCATATATATATACACATATATACACATATACATACAGAAATACACATATATAAACATGGCGAGTGAGTTTATAATACTCACAGAGACGATTATACAGAAATTTAAAGGCCGAGAACTTCCGCCGTAATAATCCGTCGTTGAGAATTTCCTCCTCCGTTCTTGATTTTGGTAACCCAATATGTGTATATATATGTGTGTCTAAGTATGTGACTGATTATATATATATAAACTGTATGTGTGTGTTGTGTGATCTTGAGAGAGCAAGAGAGTGATTGAGAGAATTTGAGAGAGTTTGGGAGTGAGAGATGAGAGGCTGTGAGTGAGTGATTGAGAGAGAGAGCTGCCGAGAGAGAGATGAATCAAATGGGGGATAAGTGGGTGTATAAATGATATGTAAAGTGCTTAGCACTATGCATATAAAACACACATGACACTCCACACACACTCACAAAGCACTACACACACATTCCACTAAACACAGCACACACTGCACTAATGTGTACACAAGATACCCTTGTGTGTGTTGAGCTCACGCAATGATACACACACACAGGTAAAAATATACTGCCCATTCCCAAAACTGGTATTTTACGGTTGAAATAAAAATACCGAAAATTATATTAATGTAGGAATTCAATTCCCGGTTATACAAAAATATAAATATCGATTTTGAAACCATAGAAAATGTTTTAAAATTTACGGTTTGACCCCAGATAATTATTACAAAGAGAAATTAAATTAAAATACTCATGGAAATAAAATGCAATATTTATTTATTAATGATAATAAAATACAGGGCGTTACACCCTACCCACCTTAACAGAGATTTCGCCCCGAAATCTGAGCTAACTAATCCTGAAACAACTCGGGGTATCTAGTCCTCATGTCTGACTCTAACTCCCACGACGCCTCTCCTTCGTCATGATGCCTCCACTGAACTTTAACCAAAGGAACGTCTCTTCTTCTCAGCCTCTTGATACTCTGGTCAAGAATTCTCACAGGTCTATCCTTGTAGACAACATTCTGACTTGTCTCAATATCATCAAAATTAACCACATGTGAAGGATCCCGTATGTATTTCCTTAACATACTGACATGGAACACATTATGAACACCAGACATCTTTGGTGGCAACGCGAGCCGATAAGCCACTTTCCCAACACGCTCCAAAATCTCGAACGGTCCGATGAAACGAGGTGCCAACTTCCCTCTCTTCTGACCAAAACGTACTATTCCACGAACAGGTGAAACCTTAAGGAGTACGTGATCTCCAACACTGAACTCCAAGTCCTTTCGACGTCGATCCGCATAACTCTTGTGTCTACTCTGTGCAGTTTTCATCCTTTCCTTGACCAGTGAAATTTTCTCATTGGTCTCTCTCACCAAATCTGGTCCTAAAAGTTCTGTATCTCCCACTTCAGCCCAACACAATGGAGATCGACATGGCCGTCCGTACAAAGCTTCGAACGGCGCCATTCCAATACTCGAGTGATAACTGTTGTTATACGCAAATTCAACCAAAGGTAAGTGCGTCTCCCAAGATTCTTCAAAGTCAATTGCACAAGCTCTGAGCATATCTTCCATAATCTGATTAACACGCTCGGTCTGCCCATCGGTCTGAGGATGGAATGCAGTACTCATCTTGAGCGAAGTTCCCATAGCCTTCTGCAGACTTTCCCAAAATCCCGAGGTAAAACGTGCATCGCGGTCTGATACAATTGACACAGGCGCACCGTGCAGTCGCACCACTTGCTGTAGGTACATTCGACTCATCCTTTCTACTGGGTAAGTCATATTGTACGCGATAAAGTGTGCAGACTTCGTCAAACGATCCACGATTACCCAAATCGCGTCATGATTCTGTTGTGACCGGGGTAATCCAACCACGAAATCCATAGTTATGTGCTCCCACTTCCATCCTGGGACAGGTAAGGGTTGTAACAATCCCGAGGGTCTCTGATGTTCGGCCTTCACTTGTTGACAAGTCAAACATTTAGACACAAATTTGGCTACTTCTCGTTTCATCCCTTCCCACCAGAAGTTTCTCTTCAGGTCTTTATACATCTTTGTTCCTCCTGGGTGAACTGTCAGTCTTGATTTATGTGCTTCTTCGAGAATTTCTTTTCTCAAACCTCCTGAATCTGGCACACACAATCTGTCTCGACATCGGTATCCTCCATCGGCCCCAACCTTCCATTCTGTCGGGTCCTTCTCTAACATCTTGGCGAACCATGCTTGAAACTTCTCATCTTCCTTCTGGGCTTCGATGATTCGACTCACAAGTGTTGGTTGTACTACCAAGCATCCAAAGTGTTGCCCGATACTTCCCTCAGAAATCTGCACATCAAATTCTGTTATTGTCTCCAAGGCTTTCCATTCCCTCAACATCAATGAAGCAATCATTCCTTGAGGTTTCCGGCTTAGGGCGTCAGCGACTACGTTTGCCTTACCGGGGTGGTACTCTAATGTGAAGTCGTAGTCCTTGATCAGTTCCATCCACCGACGTTGCCTCATGTTCAACTCCTTCTGAGTAAACAAATACTTAAGGCTTTTGTGGTCTGAGAACAAATCAAATTTCTCCCCATAGAGGTAGTGTCTCCAGATCTTAAGCGCGAACACTACTGCTGCCAGCTCTAAATCATGAGTTGGGTAGTTCAATTCATTCGGCTTCAACTGTCTTGAACCATAGGCGATAACCTTTCCGTCTTGCATAAGGACACATCCCAATCCTTGATACGAGGCGTCACTAAAAATAGTGAACTTCTCACCATCCCTTGGTATCGCAAGCACTGGCGCTGTTGTCAATTTCTCTTTCAATTTCAGAAAAGCGCGTTCATGCTTATCAGTCCATTCAAACTTCAAATCTTTCTTAGTCAAACCAGTTAACGGGGCTGCTATCTTTGAGAAACCTTCCACAAATCTCCGATAGTAACCAGCTAGTCCCAGAAAACTTCTGACTTCTGTAGCATTGGTCGGCCGAGTCCAATTCGCCACTGCATCGGTCTTTGATGAGTCAACCGCGATTCCTTGTTGAGAGATCACATGCCCGAGAAACTTAACTTCCTGAAGCCAGAATTCACACTTGCTGAATTTAGCATACAGGCGGTGATCCTTGAGAGTCTGCAACACGATCCTCAGATGTTGTTCATGCTCTTCCTCTGACTTGGAATAGATCAAAATATCATCAATAAAGACAATAACGAACTGATCTAAGTATGGCTTGAATACTCTGTTCATCAAGTCCATAAACACAGCTGGAGCATTTGTCATCCCAAACGGCATTACTAAGAACTCATAGTGTCCGTATCTCGTCCTGAAAGCAGTCTTAGGTATGTCTTCCTTCCGCACCCTCAACTGGTGATACCCTGACCGTAGATCAATCTTAGAAAAGGTCGTGGCTCCTTGCAACTGATCAAACAGATCGTCTATCCGAGGTAAAGGATACTTATTCTTGATAGTAACCTTATTCAGTTCTCGGTAGTCAATACACAGCCGCATTGACCCATCCTTCTTCTTCACAAACAACACTGGTGCTCCCCAGGGTGAAGTACTTGGACGAACAAAACCCAACTTCTCAAGTTCTTGAACTTGTTCCTTCAGCTCCAACAACTCTGTAGGGGCCATCCTGTAGGGAACCTTGGTTATAGGTCGAGTACCTGGCACTAATTCCACACAGAATTCTATGTCCCTTTCCGGCGGTAATCCTGAAATATCTCGGAATACTTCCTCGAACTCTTTGATTACCGGTATAGATGATACTGTCACCTCTGCACTGACAACCTCAATGTTTGCTAGGCATCTAGTGAGGAACATATCACCCGAAGGGTTACATTGGAAATCGAAGAGTTGATTCCCCTTGTCCGCAAATGTGATCTTTTTCTTTGCACAATCCAACTTCGCATGATTCTTCTCGAGCCAATCCATTCCCAGGATTATATCGAACTCCTTCATCGACAGAACCACCAATCTCGCCAAAAGTTCGCGGTCTCCAAACCGAAGAGGACAATCCTTACACACATGTAATAACTTGACTGTGGTCCCTAAGGGTGAGACAGCACTCAAAGCTTCCTCTAAACGATGCGGTATGATACCCAACTTCTGAACGATCTTAACAGATATAAAAGAATGTGTAGCACCCGTGTCGAATAAAACTTTAACATGAGAGTTAAACAAAGTTAGAGTACCTTCCACTGCTCGTTGCTCGGGCGAGGACTTAGTTCCACATCGCCTGGGGGAATCAATGAGGGTAGTACTATTTATTTGTACTATTTGGATTTTTGTCTATATAAAAAAATTAAAAAAAAAAAAAAAAAAATCTTTTGAAATTTCAAGTTGTTTGTCAAAATATTTATACTTTAATTTCGCGGGCGAAATTCTTTTAAGGAGGGTAGAGTGTAATACCCCGTATTTTATTTTCGCTTTTTAATAATAAAAAAATATACCATATTTAAAATTTATACAGTGTAATTTTACCTGTGTGTGTATCATCGCGTGAGCTCAACACACATGTGAATTCCTCATTAGAATGTTGGAAACCACTCAAATTAGTGCGCAGTGGTGCATGTGTACTATATATATATTTATATGATTAGGTGCATGTGTACTATATATATATTTATATGATTAGTGCCCAAACAATTTTGGTGCGCAGTGTGTGTGAAAGTGTATGGTGTATATTATATGCTTAGTGCTCAAGCACTATATAGATTATATATACATATATTCCAAATATTTGGAATTGTTTACCAAACTATTTACATTTTAATTTCGAGGACGAATTTCTTTTTAAGGAGGGTAGAATGTGAGACCCCAACCCAAACAAATTTGGTTTTCCAAACACACCCTAACACTAGTCGGCCAACTAGTTGTGGATCTAGATTTTTAAATGATAATGGTTGTTGAGTCATTAGATATTACATCCTAGTGATATGTATGCTTTGAGTAAATTAATGAAAAATACATATATTTATTATTTTGATGAGTCAAATGTAACAATCTTAATTTTTTTTTTGGTTATTTATTCACTCTTTATTTATTTTATTGCTTTATATTTAATAAGTGTAGTGGGTGGGTCATAGGTGTGTGTAGTGTGACTAGATGTGTTTTGTGTGTGTGTGTATGAGGAGTGCACGGGTGTGTGTATTATATTTATACATATAGTATAATATTATATTATATTAAGTTAGGTTAGGTAATAAAAAAAAAAAAAGAAAAAGAAAGGAAACACTAGTGTGTGTACTTGTGTGTGTAGTGCAAGCATATTGGTATGTTTTATATGCTTGGTGCCTAAGCACTCAAAGTCTATTTATATACACCTAAAGTTCTCTCATCACACTACTACCTCAACTCTCAACAGACTCTCTGCCTCAACAACTCTCCTTCCCTCTCTCGGCAACATCACACATACACACAGAAATTATTACACACACACATATATTGATCCACACCCATATAGTTATATATATTCACACATATACATATATATTCAGAGAGTGGAGAAAGTGATCAACATTATTTTTAAGGTACGGGGTTGTGTACAATATGCTCTTAAATCTCCGGAGTATTTTCTTTGTCATCCCTATTTGTACTCTTTTTGATTTATGTTGTCTTTTTATTGGAATCCATGTCTTTTTGGTTAAATAATATTAATATATAATTTTGGCTAAGTGCTATGGGACTAAAGGGTACATGAGTAAGGAGCACCTACCAACAGTCCAACAGGCCTCAGGGACCGAGGAATGGTGACGGGTGAGGTGAGGTGAGGTGACTCTTTGCTATGTGACAAAGAGGAACCTGGTATAATGCTCTTGTGGGTGAGCGGGTAAATTGTGTGAACGGGTGGATTGAGTGATTGGTCTATTTTATTGATCCGTCGTGGTTGTTCATTGTACTTTTGAGCCCTTATTATTCCTGTCATATTGTATACTTCCCCGTGTGTTATTTTAGATGCAGGTACCATTGGTAGCAGTCAAATTGGAGTACATTAGAGTACCGTGTGGGTTGGAGTTATTTGGGTCCTAGCCGTGTAAACGAATTAAATTGTAATTTTTGGACACTCAAGTGTAAATATTTTTGTTGTTTTAAAATACACTTGGCTATTTACAATTTTAATGTAAATATTTCTTTTATTTTTTGGTAATGAAAATCGGGGCGTCACAAATGGCATTTCCGGCTGGGTACAGGCTCTGATACCATTTGTCACGCCCCAAAAATAAAGGGTATTTTTATTAAAAAAAAAAATGAAATTTCAGAGCCTGTACCCAGCCGGAAATGTAGGACTTAGTTCCACATCGCCTGGGGGAATCAATGAGGGTAGTACTATTTATTTGTACTATTTGGATTTTTGTCTATATAAAAAAATTAAAAAAAAAAAAAAAAAATCTTTTGAAATTTCAAGTTGTTTGTCAAAATATTTATACTTTAATTTCGCGGGCGAAATTCTTTTAAGGAGGGTAGAGTGTAATACCCCGTATTTTATTTTCGCTTTTTGATAATAAAAAAATATACCATATTTAAAATTTATACAGTGTAATTTTACCTGTGTGTGTATCATCGCGTGAGCTCAACACACATGTGAATTCCTCATTAGAATGTTGGAAACCACTCAAATTAGTGCGCAGTGGTGCATGTGTACTATATATATATTTATATGATTAGGTGCATGTGTACTATATATATATTTATATGATTAGTGCCCAAACAATTTTGGTGCGCAGTGTGTGTGAAAGTGTATGGTGTATATTATATGCTTAGTGCTCAAGCACTATATAGATTATATATACATATATTCCAAATATTTGGAATTGTTTACCAAACTATTTACATTTTAATTTCGAGGACGAATTTCTTTTTAAGGAGGGTAGAATGTGAGACCCCAACCCAAACAAATTTGGTTTTCCAAACACACCCTAACACTAGTCGGCCAACTAGTTGTGGATCTAGATTTTTAAATGATAATGGTTGTTGAGTCATTAGATATTACATCCTAGTGATATGTATGCTTTGAGTAAATTAATGAAAAATACATATATTTATTATTTTGATGAGTCAAATGTAACAATCTTAATTTTTTTTTTTGGTTATTTATTCACTCTTTATTTATTTTATTGCTTTATATTTAATAAGTGTAGTGGGTGGGTCATAGGTGTGTGTAGTGTGACTAGATGTGTTTTGTGTGTGTGTGTATGAGGAGTGCACGGGTGTGTGTATTATATTTATACATATAGTATAATATTATATTATATTAAGTTAGGTTAGGTAATAAAAAAAAAAAAAGAAAAAGAAAGGAAACACTAGTGTGTGTACTTGTGTGTGTAGTGCAAGCATATTGGTATGTTTTATATGCTTGGTGCCTAAGCACTCAAAGTCTATTTATATACACCTAAAGTTCTCTCATCACACTACTACCTCAACTCTCAACAGACTCTCTGCCTCAACAACTCTCCTTCCCTCTCTCGGCAACATCACACATACACACAGAAATTATTACACACACACATATATTGATCCACACCCATATAGTTATATATATTCACACATATACATATATATTCAGAGAGTGGAGAAAGTGATCAACATTATTTTTAAGGTACGGGGTTGTGTACAATATGCTCTTAAATCTCCGGAGTATTTTCTTGTCATCCCTATTTGTACTCTCTTTGCATATGTTGTCTTTTCTTGGAATCCATGTTTTTTTTTTGGTTAAATATTATTAAAATATTATTTTGGCTAAGTGCTATGGGACTAAAGGGTCATGAGTAAGGAGCACCTACCAACAGTCCAACAGGCCTCAGGGACCGAGGAATGGTGACGGGTGAGGTGAGGTGAGGTGACTCTTTGCTATGTGACCAAGAGGAACCTGGTATAATGCTCTTGTGGGTTATGTTGGAATTGGAACCTTGAATATATTACTGTTAAGTTAAAATTGCACCGTTGTTTATATGCTTATATATACATTGCGAGCACTTGTTTATTTTGCTCACCAGCTTTCATAAGCTGACGGCGTTGATGCGTCCTGGACTGTATGTCCAGATTTTCAGGGTCAGGAGCAGCTAGGGTATTTTGACTATGCTACTTAGAGTCAGGAGACTTTCCAGGAGGCTGCTTTATATTTTCCTATGTCTTTTAAATTTGGGTTTTGTAATAAACTAGTTTAGACTTTTGAATAAGGCGTTTTGTGCCTAAGACTATGACTGCTGTAATAGTTTAGTAAGTTTTTTTATTTCGGAGCTTATGTTCTGTTAGTATCCTTTGCTTTAGAAATGTTGTTAAGTTATTTGTTGTAGGGACAATTGGTCATACTCACTTGTCACGACCTACGAGTCCATAAAGGAAATTAAATGCTTTCCTGAATTATGCTACGTCGGGGCGTGACAGGCTTTTTTGTGTAGGACTTAGTTCCACATCGCCTGGGGGAATCAATGAGGGTAGTACTATTTATTTGTACTATTTGGATTTTTGTCTATATAAAAAAATTAAAAAAAAAAAAAAAAATCTTTTGAAATTTCAAGTTGTTTGTCAAAATATTTATACTTTAATTTCGCGGGCGAAATTCTTTTAAGGAGGGTAGAGTGTAATACCCCGTATTTTATTTTCGCTTTTTAATAATAAAAAAATATACCATATTTAAAATTTATACAGTGTAATTTTACCTGTGTGTGTATCATCGCGTGACCTCAACACACATGTGAATTCCTCATTAGAATGTTGGAAACCACTCAAATTAGTGCGCAGTGGTGCATGTGTACTATATATATATTTATATGATTAGGTGCATGTGTACTATATATATATTTATATGATTAGTGCCCAAACAATTTTGGTGCGCAGTGTGTGTGAAAGTGTATGGTGTATATTATATGCTTAGTGCTCAAGCACTATATAGATTATATATACATATATTCCAAATATTTGGAATTGTTTACCAAACTATTTACATTTTAATTTCGAGGACGAATTTCTTTTTAAGGAGGGTAGAATGTGAGACCCCAACCCAAACAAATTTGGTTTTCCAAACACACCCTAACACTAGTCGGCCAACTAGTTGTGGATCTAGATTTTTAAATGATAATGGTTGTTGAGTCATTAGATATTACATCCTAGTGATATGTATGCTTTGAGTAAATTAATGAAAAATACATATATTTATTATTTTGATGAGTCAAATGTAACAATCTTAATTTTTTTTTTTGGTTATTTATTCACTCTTTATTTATTTTATTGCTTTATATTTAATAAGTGTAGTGGGTGGGTCATAGGTGTGTGTAGTGTGACTAGATGTGTTTTGTGTGTGTGTGTATGAGGAGTGCACGGGTGTGTGTATTATATTTATACATATAGTATAATATTATATTATATTAAGTTAGGTTAGGTAATAAAAAAAAAAAAAAAAGAAAAAGAAAGGAAACACTAGTGTGTGTACTTGTGTGTGTAGTGCAAGCATATTGGTATGTTTTATATGCTTGGTGCCTAAGCACTCAAAGTCTATTTATATACACCTAAAGTTCTCTCATCACACTACTACCTCAACTCTCAACAGACTCTCTGCCTCAACAACTCTCCTTCCCTCTCTCGGCAACATCACACATACACACAGAAATTATTACACACACACATATATTGATCCACACCCATATAGTTATATATATTCACACATATACATATATATTCAGAGAGTGGAGAAAGTGATCAACATTATTTTTAAGGTACGGGGTTGTGTACAATATGCTCTTAAATCTCCGGAGTATTTTCTTGTCATCCCTATTTGTACTCTCTTTGCATATGTTGTCTTTTCTTGGAATCCATGTTTTTTTTTGGTTAAATATTATTAAAATATTATTTTGGCTAAGTGCTATGGGACTAAAGGGTCATGAGTAAGGAGCACCTACCAACAGTCCAACAGGCCTCAGGGACCGAGGAATGGTGACGGGTGAGGTGAGGTGAGGTGACTCTTTGCTATGTGACCAAGAGGAACCTGGTATAATGCTCTTGTGGGTGAGCGGGTAAATTGTGTGAACGGGTGGATTGAGTGATTGGTCTATTTTATTGATCCGTCGTGGTTGTTCATTGTACTTTTGAGCCCTTATTATTCCTGTCATATTGTATACTTCCCCGTGTGTTATTTTAGATGCAGGTACCATTGGTAGCAGTCAAATTGGAGTACATTAGAGTACCGTGTGGGTTGGAGTTATTTGGGTCCTAGCCGTGTAAACGAATTAAATTGTAATTTTTGGACACTCAAGTGTAAATATTTTTGTTGTTTTAAAATACACTTGGCTATTTACAATTTTAATGTAAATATTTCTTTTATTTTTGGTAATGAAAATCGGGGCGTCACAAAAATAAAAAAATAAAAAAATAAAAATCTTTTGAAATTTCAAGTTGTTTGTCAAAATATTTATACTTTAATTTCGCGGACGAAATTCTTTTAAGGAGGGTAGAGTGTAATACCCCGTATTTTATTTTCGCTTTTTAATAATAAAAAAATATACCATATTTAAAATTTGAGCAGTATATTTTACCTGTGTGTGTGTATCATAGCGTGAGCTCAACTCACCCAAGAACCACCCTTGTTAAAGTTGGTGTCCACTCAAGTTAGTGCACAGTGGGTGCATGTGTACCTATATGCACTATGTGTTTAGTGCTCAAGCTTTTTGATTATATAAACACACCAACACCTCATACCAACTCACCTAAAGCTCTCATCAGTCTCTCATTCTCTCCACTACCTCTCTATCTCGGGGACACACACACACTCATGCAACTACTTATATACATACATAAGTTCTCACTCATTCCAGTGAGTAATTGAACAATCAAGGCTTGGTTCATTTGTTTTGATTTCTTTGTCTCTCTCTCTCTCTTGCAGCCTTTCATCACACACACACATATATTGATCCACACCCATATAGTTATATATATTCACACATATACATATATATTCAGAGAGTGGAGAAAGTGATCAACATTATTTTTAAGGTACGGGGTTGTGTACAATATGCTCTTAAATCTCCGGAGTATTTTCTTGTCATCCCTATTTGTACTCTCTTTGCATATGTTGTCTTTTCTTGGAATCCATGTTTTTTTTTTTTGGTTAAATATTATTAAAATATTATTTTGGCTAAGTGCTATGGGACTAAAGGGTCATGAGTAAGGAGCACCTACCAACAGTCCAACAGGCCTCAGGGACCGAGGAATGGTGACGGGTGAGGTGAGGTGAGGTGACTCTTTGCTATGTGACCAAGAGGAACCTGGTATAATGCTCTTGTGGGTGAGCGGGTAAATTGTGTGAACGGGTGGATTGAGTGATTGGTCTATTTTATTGATCCGTCGTGGTTGTTCATTGTACTTTTGAGCCCTTATTATTCCTGTCATATTGTATACTTCCCCGTGTGTTATTTTAGATGCAGGTACCATTGGTAGCAGTCAAATTGGAGTACATTAGAGTACCGTGTGGGTTGGAGTTATTTGGGTCCTAGCCGTGTAAACGAATTAAATTGTAATTTTTGGACACTCAAGTGTAAATATTTTTGTTGTTTTAAAATACACTTGGCTATTTACAATTTTAATGTAAATATTTCTTTTATTTTTGGTAATGAAAATCGGGGCGTCACAAATGGTATCAGAGCCTGTACCCAGCCGAAAATGTAGGACTTAGTTCCACATCGCCTGGGGGAATCAATGAGGGTAGTACTATTTATTTGTACTATTTGGATTTTTGTCTATATAAAAAAATTAAAAAAAAAAAAAAAAAAAAAAATCTTTTGAAATTTCAAGTTGTTTGTCAAAATATTTATACTTTAATTTCGCGGGCGAAATTCTTTTAAGGAGGGTAGAGTGTAATACCCCGTATTTTATTTTCGCTTTTTAATAATAAAAAAATATACCATATTTAAAATTTATACAGTGTAATTTTACCTGTGTGTGTATCATCGCGTGAGCTCAACACACATGTGAATTCCTCATTAGAATGTTGGAAACCACTCAAATTAGTGTGCAGTGGTGCATGTGTACTATATATATATTTATATGATTAGGTGCATGTGTACTATATATATATTTATATGATTAGTGCCCAAACAATTTTGGTGCGCAGTGTGTGTGAAAGTGTATGGTGTATATTATATGCTTAGTGCTCAAGCACTATATAGATTATATATACATATATTCCAAATATTTGGAATTGTTTACCAAACTATTTACATTTTAATTTCGAGGACGAATTTCTTTTTAAGGAGGGTAGAATGTGAGACCCCAACCCAAACAAATTTGGTTTTCCAAACACACCCTAACACTAGTCGGCCAACTAGTTGTGGATCTAGATTTTTAAATGATAATGGTTGTTGAGTCATTAGATATTACATCCTAGTGATATGTATGCTTTGAGTAAATTAATGAAAAATACATATATTTATTATTTTGATGAGTCAAATGTAACAATCTTAATTTTTTTTTTTGGTTATTTATTCACTCTTTATTTATTTTATTGCTTTATATTTAATAAGTGTAGTGGGTGGGTCATAGGTGTGTGTAGTGTGACTAGATGTGTTTTGTGTGTGTGTGTATGAGGAGTGCACGGGTGTGTGTATTATATTTATACATATAGTATAATATTATATTATATTAAGTTAGGTTAGGTAATAAAAAAAAAAAAAGAAAAAGAAAGGAAACACTAGTGTGTGTACTTGTGTGTGTAGTGCAAGCATATTGGTATGTTTTATATGCTTGGTGCCTAAGCACTCAAAGTCTATTTATATACACCTAAAGTTCTCTCATCACACTACTACCTCAACTCTCAACAGACTCTCTGCCTCAACAACTCTCCTTCCCTCTCTCGGCAACATCACACATACACACAGAAATTATTACACACACACATATATTGATCCACACCCATATAGTTATATATATTCACACATATACATATATATTCAGAGAGTGGAGAAAGTGATCAACATTATTTTTAAGGTACGGGGTTGTGTACAATATGCTCTTAAATCTCCGGAGTATTTTCTTGTCATCCCTATTTGTACTCTCTTTGCATATGTTGTCTTTTCTTGGAATCCATGTTTTTTTTTGGTTAAATATTATTAAAATATTATTTTGGCTAAGTGCTATGGGACTAAAGGGTCATGAGTAAGGAGCACCTACCAACAGTCCAACAGGCCTCAGGGACCGAGGAATGGTGACGGGTGAGGTGAGGTGAGGTGAGGTGACTCTTTGCTATGTGACCAAGAGGAACCTGGTATAATGCTCTTGTGGGTGAGCGGGTAAATTGTGTGAACGGGTGGATTGAGTGATTGGTCTATTTTATTGATCCGTCGTGGTTGTTCATTGTACTTTTGAGCTCTTATTATTCCTGTCATATTGTATACTTCCCCGTGTGTTATTTTAGATGCAGGTACCATTGGTAGCAGTCAAATTGGAGTACATTAGAGTACCGTGTGGGTTGGAGTTATTTGGGTCCTAGCCGTGTAAACGAATTAAATTGTAATTTTTGGACACTCAAGTGTAAATATTTTTGTTGTTTTAAAATACACTTGGCTATTTACAATTTTAATGTAAATATTTCTTTTATTTTTGGTAATGAAAATCGGGGCGTCACAAATGTAGCTCTCGGATTTCACGTAAAACCGAGAGGTGACAAAACTTTAAATCAACGGTACGTCGCGATACGGATGAATTAAGCCGTAGGATTCGAACCGTAGCCTATTGGGATCAATATCTTTCAATTACAATTCACGGATTCGATTTTGATTAACTTTTTCAAAGCTCCATTTTTAAGCTCTAATGGTGTATCATATATATATACACATATATACACATATACATACAGAAATACGCGGACGAAATACTTTTAAGGAGGGTAGAGTGTAATACCCCGTATTTTATTTTCGCGTTTTGATTTTAAAAAAAAAAAAATATACCAGTTTTGAATTTTGAGCAGTATAATTTTACCTGCATGTGTGTATCATCGCGTGAGCTCAACACACATGAGAATCCCTCATTAGAACGTTGGAAACCACTCAAATGAGTGGGCAGTAAGTGCATGTGTATTATATGTGCACTATGTGTTTAGTGCTCATGTGTATTATATGTTTAGTGCCCCATTATATGCTTAGTGCCCCATTATATGCATAGTGCCAAACACCTTTTGATTATATATACACACCTATAGTCCTTCTAAAGCTCTCAACACTCCTCTCATCAGTCTCTCATCTCTCCACTGTCTCTCTCTCTCTCGGGTACAACATCACACATACACACAGAAATTATTACACACACACAGAGATTGATCCACACACATATAGTTATATATATTCACACATATACATATATATTCAGAGAGTGGAGAAATTGATCAACATTATTTTTAAGGTACGGGGTTGTGTACGATATGCTCTTAAATCTCCGGAGTATTTTCTTTGTCATCCCTATTTGTACTCTTTTTGATTTATGTTGTCTTTTTATTGGAATCCATGTCTTTTTGGTTATATGTTATTATAATATTATTTTGGCTAAGTGCTATGGGACTAAAGGGTCATGAGTAAGGAGCACCTACCAATAGTCCAACAGGCCTCAGGGACCGATGTACTGGAGACGGGTGAGGTGAGGTGAGGTGGCTCTTTACTATGTGACCAAGAGGAACCTGGTATGATGCTCTTGTGGGTGAGCGGGTAAAATTGTGTGAAGAGGTGGGTTGAGTGATTGGTCTATTTTATTTGATCCCAGCAATTTTTATGTCGTCGTGGTTGTTCATTGTACTTTTGAGCCTTTATTATTCCTGTCATATTGTATACTTCCCCGTGTGTTATTTTAGATGCAGGTACCATTGGTAGCAGTCAAATTGGAGCACATTAGAGTACCGTGTGGGTTCGAGTTATTTGGGTCCTAACCATGTAAATGAATTTAAATGTAATTTTGGGCACTCAAATGTAATTCATTTTATTTATTTTTAATAAAAATACCCTTTATTTTTGCGGGGCGTTACACCGATCACCGTTATGTTGGACTGAAGTCGGAGATACTCAACTTCTTGGGCCAGAGATGATACGAGAGACTAGTGAGAAGATTCAGATTGTACGTGAGAAGATGAAGACAGCCCAGACTAGACACAAGAGTTATGCTGACAAGCGACGCAAAGATTTAGAGTTTACCGTTGGAGATCATGTGCTACTCAAAGTTTCGCCTGTTCGAGGCATCGTCAGATTTGGTCAGAAGAGAGGCAAATTATCGCCACGATTCATCGGACCGTTCGAGATTCTAGAGCGTGTTGGAAAAGTTGCTTATCGCCTTGCGTTGCCCCCGAAGATGTCAGGAGTGCACAACGTTTTCCACATCAGTATGCTGAGGAAATGTGTTTATAACCCAGCACACGAGATCAACTTTGAGGATATTGAAGTCAACGACAATGTTACGTTCAACGAAGGACCAATTCGCATTTTAGATCGTGGAGTCAAGAAGCTCAGGAATAAAGAGATTCCATTAGTCAAGATTCAGTGGAAGCATCATGATGAGGGAGAAGCTTCATGGGAACTAGAGTCAGAGATGCTTGAGAAATTTCCGTTTTTGTTTTAACTCTGTATGTTTTCGATTTCGAGGACGAAATCTTTTGTTGGGTGGTGGATGATGTAATACCCCGTATTTTCAATAAATATTTAATGCAGAGAGATTCTATATACTTCCTTTGACCATTCATGAAATTTCATCTTCGATCGATCGAAGCTAGTTCGAGCGATCGAGACCCTTCAGTTCAAGCGATCGAACCTTGTTCAATCGATCGAAACCCTACCGACCTGAATTTAATACGTGGTCCCCACTTCAATCGATCAAACTTTCTTCAATCGATCAAACCTGGCCGAATCACTTTCGAGCGATCAAACTTACTTCGATCGATCGAACATTTAAAATATCAGAATTCCAGTTTCCCGCAAACAATGCCATCTGCACCTCTCCCACCTCTATATATACACTGCATTCGTGTGTGTTGTGTGGTTGCTGAACCTTGTGCTTAAGAGAGAGTTGAGAGTGTGTGCTTGTGTGTTGGTACATATATATACACATACTCCCATATATATATATTACACACATATATCTATATATCCGAGAGAGAGAGAGGAAGAGAACCAGAAAGACAAGAAGAAGAAGAAGAAGAAGAAGAAGGAAAACAAGAGAGAGAAGGAGACAGAGAGAGAGATAGAAGAGACAAAGGCGAGAGAGAGAGAGGCCGCCATTAAAGCTTGGAAGCTTTCAACCGAGCCAAACGCGCCCTTACGACTTTCGATGAGTTCCAAACTCACTCGGTAACTTAGTTATGATGTTTTACATATTCTGGACGTATAAATTATAACCCAAACACCCCTAGCACATTCTGCACGTTCACAGGCAGAATCTGTGGAAGACGAAGTTCAATCGATCGAACTGAGTTCAATCGATCGAACATCAGAATCCCAATCGATTGAACTGAGTTCAATCGATCGAACATCAGAGTCCCAATCGATCGAACTGAGTTCAATCGATCGGACATCCCTGAGTTCAATCGATCGAGAATACTTCAATCGATCGAGACTACCTTCACTTCGATCGATCGAGAAGACTTCAATCGATCGAACATCACTTTTCCTCAATCGATCGAGAGGACCTCAATCGATCGAACCCGAGCAGAACATGAATGTATTCCTTTCAGTTTATAATGCATAGTGCGTAGTTGTTTAATTGTTGTTTCATGTTCCTATTATGCGATATTATGGATTACGGAGGTAATGGGATACGATAACGAGATTGAGATAATATGGTGAGTAACGTAGTCGGGTTCGGAACGCTAGAAATAGTACGACGCGATAACGTAGTAAGTTTGAGATGATAATACTGGGTAGTATTGGATAAGTGAGAAGTGAGTCAGTAAGAGGAATTGTATGTTCAAAGTTGTGTGTGTCGAGCTGATGATTCGCTCAGGTTGAATCCGATAAGTGTATGTCAAGGATTTGATCAGGATCGTGAGAATTATGGGTGCACAGTACTCGCAAGAGTTCTTAAAAGCGGTGAACAAGAGTAGATGTGGCACGCCCATGATTTGAATTACCAGAGCTGTGTATGTATCGTACTCGCAAGCGTTCTTAAAAGCGGTGAACAGTAAGAGTTCTTAAAAGCGGTGAACAAGAGTATGGGTACATCCATGGACCAGTCGTTATATGAGAACAATGTATGGGTGCTCGCAAGAGTTCTTAAAAGCGGTGTAGCGGTGAACAAGAGCACTGGTATGTTGTGCTGATATAATCAGTTCGAGATAGTCAGTTGGGTATTGTGGAATCGGTCTTAGAGTGGGAATTGATAAGAATCGATTAATGATATGTCTGAATAATGAATGAGGATTATATATTTAGTATCACTGTCATATATTGTTCATAATGGTAATTATGTCATTTCTACGAGACTGTGTTAGTTAGTGCTCACTCAGCTTTCAACAAGCTGACGGCCTTTATTGCCTGGACATTCTCCGTCCAGACTACCCTGTCCTTTACAATGCAGATGATGGAACTTATGGCGATAATGATTACCCTGAAGGGAGTTACGTGGAGAATGGCCCCACTGATGCCAGTTATGCTGACGCCTATCCGTACGCTAGCTGAAGACCTGAAGATAGATAGTAGTTATATACTTTTCCTTTTACTGTTGTACTTTGTAGTTAACGGGTACTTGGGCATATATTGTCTCCAGACCTGTTGTGATCCTGTTGACCGTACTCTGATGTTTGTAATAGATAGAACCGTGTTTATATTTCAGTTGTTTTACTGTTCCTGTTGTTCTTGTGGACTAGTACTGTGTGGTGTGGATTATCAGTGACTTTCACTTGTCATTCCCTATGGACCCATAAAGGAAATTTATTTTTCTCTATTTATGCTGCTCCGGGGCGTGACAAATACGATCACACCAAGCAATACGAATATAATAATATAACCACAGAGGTCAGTCTACCTACCAGGTACGCTTAAATGTATCTATGCTCAAGACGAAACTACAACTTCTACGCTTGACGTCAAATCTTAAACATTCTATTTCTATTCTCAAGTTCCAGGCTACGAGTACTGCTCAACTAACATGTGAGACCACTCAACTAATATGTGGCTCAAGGTAACAGGATAATCTTATCCTTAACCTCTTTCTATTTCTAGGACATACTGACTGTTCCGAGATCGCTCAGGAATTTGTCAGTGTCTAACATCCAACGGCTCTATATTTAGGATCTCCACCACCACAACTAACTCTCAATGCCTGTTCTTCGTGAACTCGGCTTTCCACATCCTTATTGGTTCCAACAGTTACTATCTTCCATAGAAACATCCTCAAACAGATTCTTCCAACCTCTTATCTGTGTGACAAGACAACAGTTCTATCTCATCTCAGCTAATCCTCATGCTACCGATATTACCTTAGAACTCAGGTTCTAACACAAAAGACAAGCGGTTAACAACTGAAACCTAGGCTCTGATACAAAAAATCCTGTCATGCCCCAGAGCAGCATAAATAGGGAAAAATAAATTTCCTTTATGGGTCCATAGGGAATGACGGGTGAATAACCGCATTGTCATCTAATCAAACCAACAACACCACGATAGGGAGGATGCTATTCATAGAACATAACTTGCTAACATAATCAGAGGCTACAGCGAAAGCTATAAAAGGTTTGGAAGCAACAAATGCCCAAGTACCAATTATAAGAGTCTACTAAATCTATTACAACAGCTGGCTTAGAGTCTGAAGCCTATAACAATAACAGCAACAGTACAACAGATAAAAACTAACTATTACAAAGCGGAACTTCTTCGTCTTTGAGCCTTCAGCTCCACGTCCGGCGAAACATCGGCCTTCCGTCCTCACAACCTGCCAAGCTCTAGACATTGGAATGTCCAGGGCATAAATGCCATCAGCTTCGAATACAAAGCTGAGTGAGTATACTAAACAACACTCCTCACCGTTATTGTTCAGCATCTTAAAATGCGGTTAATCTCTTATCAATGACGTCACTCACGGACATAGCAGAGGTCTCATTAAACTATGCATTAATCAATAATAACAGAAATCATATTAAGTAATGACAAGGATAAACATCATGGTATAACATATCTCATCACATATTCACTAAACCCAAGCATGTAACCATGCAACCACCCATGCATATACCTTTAGGTCGGGACGGTGAATCCACGACTGAACATTAATCTCATCATATACGTACTCACATTCATACTTCTATCCATCTCTGTATTCATTCATCAATACCATATTACAATCTGTGTTCATTCGTCGATACCAAAATCTCCTATCAACATCCATACGTCGATACAATAATGCAAATCCGTATTCATTTGTTGCTACAATAATGCCAATCGGAATCACCCGACTAGGCAATAGATCCCAAAATCCCTTGATAGGGTTACCGGTCATCTACACGGTACCACCTATCTGTAAACGATAGAACAGCACATCGGACATCTTCAACGATGCGTATACCCTCACTGGTCGTCTACACAGCTGAGAATACATTAGAGCACTAGCCAGACGTCTTCAACGGTACACTGGACGTCTTCAACAGTGCATACGCATCACTGGACGTCTTCAACAGCGAGAGGCGCACTAGGAACTCTAACCATCCCACGTCCACCCGACTCGTCAGCCGTTGATCCCACGGATCCCAAAGTACATATATCTCATTATTCCATATGAATCACAGTTCCCCTTTCTCATCATATCTTCTCGTCTCTTCATATCAATATCCCATTTCTCATCAGATTCTCTTACCTCTTCACATTACTATCCCATGCATGCTGACACATGTTGTGAAATGCTCATATACTAAGTACAGGAAATACCACATTCTCTGTATTCAATATATCTACTGATTACTGATTATTAACATGCGGTTGTATTCCGTTCTATTATTCAGTTTGACAATAACATATGGCAGTTACTTAACCATTAGAGCATCTCATAACGACAGTAAATAATAAACAGTTCATCTTGTAACATTAATATAAACATCATATAAGGCTAACGTAGTATCATGTTGACTAAGCACATATCAAATATCACGTATGGTACAACCATTAGCAGCTTGGGTACATTACAATTAGCTCATAATATATAACAATAGATAAACAACATTCTGTTCTTCCCAATCGATTGGAAATAATGTCAATCGATTGGACTTTATGTCAATCGATTGGTATATCAATCGATTGAACTCTATGGCAATCGATTGAACTCTGTCTTCTTCCTCAAAACTGCTGGTTTTATTATAAAAACGTTGGGGTCCTCTTTCCTCCTCATGCACGTTATTATACACACATAAACATCACAAAACAAACCTCTTTGAGTGAGTTAATAAACTCACCTCTCCCGGCGTTCCGTTGACGGCGTCCCGAGCTCCGCGACGGCGGTTATGGTGGTTGATCTCTCTCCTCTCCTTCTCGGTCTCTCTGTCTGTCTCTTCTTTCTCTCTCTGGTCTCCTCCTCCTCTACTTCTTCTTCTTCTTCTCCTTCTCCTTCTCTCCACCCGAGAGTGTGTGTGTGTGATATATATACAATATATATGTGTGTGTATATATATATGAGAGTATGTATCTCTCTCTCCCAAGGCTGCCAAAACTTGGCCCAAGGCCACAAATGAACAAGTATATATAGGGGTTAAGAGTGCCACACGTTTAAAGCTGAAGGAAAGAAGAAAATATGTCTCAGCTTATGTCAATCGATTGGGACACAAGTCAATCGATTGGGAACAGATATTTGTAGTCAATCGATTGGTAATAATGTCAATCGATTGGGATGAATGTCAATCGATTGGAGAAGATGGCAATCGATTGATAAACTGCCACGTCTTGAATTCAGGTCGGTCTGATGGCAATCGATTGGGAACATGTCAATCGATTGGTATCCAAAAATGTCAATCGATTGGGATGAATATCAATCGATTGGAAACTCAAACTCACCAAAGACTAAGGAAAGTACAAGGGATATATAAATATACCTGAAAATACAGGGTATTACAGAAACTGACCCAGTTCCTGAGGCAAAACTAGGACGTTTTTTCTTGGAGTCACAAGGATATGCCCGAGATTGACCCCCGGGTAATGTCCCATCAGCTCAATGTCAGTCCATATTACAGGCCGGTGAAGCAGAAAAGGAGGGGCATGGCCCCCAAGAGATAGAATGTAGTGAGTTAAGAGGTCGAGAAGCTCATCAAAGCCCGTTCTATACGAGAAGTCCACTACCCCGACTGGCTAGCCAATGTGGTACTTGTCAAGAAAAGCAGCGGGAAGTGGAGGATGTGCGTGGACTTCACCGACCTCAACAAAGCTTGCCCCAAGGACTGCTATCCGCTACCCAGGATAGACCTCCTTGTGGACTCCACAGCGGGTCACTCACTCCTCTCGTTCATGGACACTTACTCGGGGTACAACCAGATCAGCATGTACCCCGGGGACGAAGAGAAGATTGCGTTCATTACTGACCAGGGCACGCAGTGCTACAAGGTGATGCCATTCGGTCTCAAGAACGCCCGGGCCACCTACCAATGCCTGGTCAATTATATGTTCAAAGACCTCATTGGAAAGTCTATGGAGGTATATGTGGACGATTTGCTGGTCAAGAGCCGGAACGAGCCCGACCACCTTGAGCACCTGGCCAGGGCCTTCAGCATTTTGAGAAAATTCAGGATGAGGTTGAACCCGGCCAAATGCACCTTCGGCGTCGCGTCCGAAAAATTTTTGGGCCACCTAGTCAGCAGACAGGGGATTGAGGCAAACCCCGAAAAGATCAAAGCCATCGTCAACATGCGGTCGCCCAAATCAACAAAGGAGGTTCAAAGCTTAGCCGGACAGGTGGCCGCATTGAACAGATTTGTCTCCCGTACTACCGACCAGTGCCTGCCATTCTTTAAAATCCTCCGCAAGGCGTTCCAGTGGTCAGAAGAGTGTGAAGAGGCGTTCCAGGAACTCAAGAAGTACCTGGCTTCCTCTCCTCTACTCTCAACACCCATGCCCGGGGAAGAATTATTTTTATACTTGGCAGTGTCACCATCCGCAGTTAGCTCGGTACTTATTCGGGAAAAGCACGGGATACAGTTCCTAGTGTATTACACCAGCCGGGCGTTACAGGGCGCAAAGAGCAGATGCTCACGCATCGAAAAACTGCATTCGCCCTTATCACCTCGGCCCGAAGGCTCCGTCGTACTTTCAGGCCCATGCCATTGTGGTCCTCACAGATCAACCTCTCCGTAGAATCCTCAGTAGTCCAGAAATGTCCGGGAGGCTCGTCAAGTGGGCCTTAGAGTTGGAAGAGTTTGAGGTGATCTACCAACCCCGGACAGCCATCAAAGGACAAGCCGTGGCAGACTTTTTGGTCGAGTTCACGTATCCAGAGGACCCGGTCAAAGAGTCTGAGACACCGGCCTTACCACTTGGGTTACACTCTAATATCCCTACCTGGGTACTGCAAGTGGACGGTTCATCCAATCAACAAGGCAGTGGGGCAGGAATCATCTTAACTACCCCCGACGGTATCCAGCTCGAATATGCATTGTGATTTGGGTTCCGTGCCTCCAACAACGATGCCGAATATGAAGCCCTACTGGTAGAACTACAATTTTCCATTTCTATGAGTGCACAACAGGTCCAGGGATACAGTGATTGCCAGCTCGTGTTCAACTAGGTTAACCAAGAGTACGAAGCTCGGGAAGACAACATGGTAGCCTACTTGGCCCTTGTCCGAGCGGTTTCTAAGAAGCTCCGAGGATTCTTCATCACGCAGATACCCAGAGAAGAAAATACCAGGGTCGACCGGTTAGCTCGCCTCGCCTCGTCTTCTGAGTCAGACTTGCCCGGGATAAGGATAGAATATCTACCCGAGCTAAGTGTGATCAACTCAGAAGGCATGGAGGTAGACCCGGTCACCCTGGGACCCAGCTAGATGGACCCGCTCATGACGTTCTTGACAATAGGGGTACTACCAGACGACAAAGAAGAAGCCCACCGGGTCAAGTACCGGGCAGCCCGATACCATCTTGTTGAAAGCATTCTCTACAAGAGGGGATTCACTATCCCGTACCTCTGCTGTGTTCACCCCACACAGGTCCCAGTGCTACTGTTCGAATTCCACAAAGGAGTGTGCGGGAACCACGTCGGAGGCTGGGCGATCTCCAGAAAGGCCCTATTACAAGGTTACTATTGGCCAACCATGGCCCGGGATTCCCAGGAGTACGTCAGAAGGTGTGACAAGTATCAGAGATACTCTCCCATGATCAACCGACTGGGAGAGCTCCAGACACCAATCCATAGCCCCTGGCCATTCGCCCAGTGGGGCATCAACATTGTCGGTCCCCTGCAAATGGGAAAAGGACAGGTCAAGTTCACCGTCATCGCTGTTGACTACTTCACCAAATGGGCAGAGGCCGGAAAATCACGAACCTCTTTCTTTTTAATTGAATACCTTTTTTTCAAAGACCTAATGATTCTAGGTAAATTGGATTTGAAATTAAGGTATGAGAGAGTTCTCCACAACATCTCGCTCTTCTAGTGAAAAGTATCCTTTCATGAAACTTTGTGCACTAAAATGTCCGTTTTTCAATTTAGATATGAGAAGCGTTAGATTCTATTTACATTTACTCTTGATAGTTTCAATATCATGAGTAATAATTATTACACCTAATTCGGAGTGATTTCTTCTTGAGGATGTAATCCCGGTGAGAGTTGAGTCAAAATAAACGTCTTGATAGCGTCTTAGGTTGTGCAAGCTTTGAAATTAAGGTTTTGTATTTTGGTTATCTATTCACACACACTTGAAGATTAATAAGTGTGGAATATTCTAATGACTTTAGTAGTAGATTAACTGTAATGTGTGTGTTGCCTGGTTATGGCATCCTAGAGAGTTTCATGAGATTGTTGAGCTTAACCACATTGCTAAATGAGAGAAAAATTTTTTTTAAAAAACATTTAAACGAGAACCATTACCATAAACATGAATTTTGTGGGTAAATTCACTCCAAACCCTCACGAGACAACACTCATCCACTAGGGGGAACCTAGGGGTTTAAAGGCTTGTTGCATATGCCAAATGTAATCGCGATTCCTACAAAAGTGAGTTAGGATTCTTACTTTATTTTGTTTTCAATTTTTACAGTTCAAATAAATCTTGCTGTAGTTCGCTTCATTGCTAGGGACTAGCAATGAGCTAGATGGGTGTGTGATTAGAGGTGAAAAATGCATATTCATAAAATATTACATAGTCTTTTATGCATACATTTATCCCAAAGTCCCTAGATTTTAGCTATATTCTAATAAAAATGTTCTTTTTATTGTGTTAATGCTAAAACTTACATTAATGCATTATTCTACAGGCATTAGAATGTAAGTGAATGAAGTGGAGCTAAAGAATAGTGATTCTGGTGGAGAGAATAACAGAAGCAACTGAGAAAACACCATTTTTGACATATACTTCAGATTTGGAAGATTTCCCAAGAAATATAAAATGTAGATCTATGAGTTATGGTCGCGTTGCCACAAACCGAAAGTCAATCCAAGATCTGAGTGAAGATATATGACCATTCTCCCATTGGTGCACAGAGTTGTCAAAAGCAGAGAAGTTCAAACCCTTGAAGATAGTTCAATCGATTGAAGCTTCAATCGATCGAACTAAGTTTGATCGATCGAACTTTATTTTCCCCCAAAAGTTGCGTACATCCTGTAGAAACTGTATGAATAAGTTGCTATGATAGCAGACGTAAGGAGGATACTCCAAAACACAAAAAATACTAGTTTTAGGGTAGTTTTAGGGTTAGTTTAGGAGTAGATTAGATTAGTTTGATGTTCTTTTCCTCCTTTTCCATTGTTGAACTCAAGATTCAAGTTTATTACAAGTTTTAATCATATTATTTCCAGGTCTTTCTTTCGAATCATTGTTATTTCATTGTTTATTAGTTTTAATGATATGATTGCTCTAGTTTACTATTCCTATATTAGTTTTATTATGTTTTCGTAGTTTAGAAGTTGGGAAAATGTGATAAAGCTTTGATTCCCTGCCTCTTCCATGTATTTATATGGAAAACTGTGTTAGACGGATCGAAGCCATTTCGATTGATCGAACCAGAACCCAAGTCAAATGATTGAAGGCATTTTGATCGAGTGAAGGATGGTGAAGATGATTCTTTTAAGTATTCCAAGACTTTCTATTTTAGAAATATGTCATCAAATTGTTCCAATAAGTTCAGTTTGTCACAACAGTTTTTAGAACTTAAAGCTAAGGCTATTTTCTTCAATGATTTTTGAAAACCACTTTGAATGCTAACACTATTTGGAATGCAAGTATTAGCCATTTCTTTAAACCATCTTTTAAGTATTTTAAATCACTTGTGATGATTTAATCCGGATCATGTAAGGGTTATTAATTCTTTGTCTTTAGAAAAATACAAAATGCTGAAAAGATATGAACTCTATAGAAAGTTAATGAGTATGCATGGTAGATGGTTAGGATTAATGTGGATTCATATGTTTCCAATACCTTTAATTTATTAATTTCATTGGTTATGTTTCTATATGATTTAGTTTATTATTTAGTTTAATTTAAGTGATTAGGATTTGTTAGAACCTTCACTTCAACAATTCATCTTTTTTTTTTCTTTTGGTTGTAACTTTGTATATATTCTTCCTATTCCTTCCCTGTGGGATCGACTTGGACTTATTCAATATTACTTGCACAATCATCTACGCTTGAGTATTGTACAAGAGCACACAACTTTTTAGTCCTGTCACTTCCCAACACGTTCTGGAATCTCGAACTGTCCGATAAATCGAGGCGATAGCTTGCCTCTCTTCTGCTACAAGCGAACAATCCCTCGAACATGTGAAACCTTGAGTAGCACGTGAGCTCCTATGGAAAATTCCAAATCTTTCTGTCACTTTTCGGCTTAACTCTTATGTGGGGTCTGAGCTGTCTTCATCTTTTCACGTACGACTTGAATCTTCTCGCTGGTATCTCGTACTTCTGGCCAAAGAAGTTGAGTATCTCTGACTTCGGCCCAAAATGGCAGAGATCGGCAAGGCCTTCCATATAAAGCTTCAAACGGCACCATTCCTATGCTCGTATGGTAGCTATTATTGTAGGTTAACTTGATCAACGGTAAGTGTGTCTCCCAAGAACTTTTAAAATCTATAACGCAATCTCGTTGCATATCTTCCATCACTTGATTGACTCGTTTAGTCTATCCATCGGTCTGCGAATGAAAGGCTAAACTCAAGTTCAATGTTATTCCCATCGCTGTTTAGAGACTCTTCCAAAATTTTGTATTAAAGCGCAAATCTTGATCTGATACGATAGAAACAAGTACACCACATAACCATACAACTTGCTGTAGGTACATCTAGCTCAAACGTTCGACTGCATACGTCATATTGTAGGCGATAAAATGCACTGTCTTCATAAGTTGATCCATAATTACCCAAATGGCATCATGGTTCTGCTGAGACCTCGATAACAGTTGTAGTAATCCAAGTGGTCTTTGATGTTCATCCTTTACTTGTTTACAAGTAAGACATTGAGATACATACTCAGCTACTTCTTGCTTCATTTCTTCCCACCAGAAATTCTTTATCAAATCCTTGTACATCTTCATACCTCCAGGATGATTAGTCATCCGTGACTTATGCACTTCATCTAATGTTTCATTCTAGAGATTTTAGTCGTCAGGCACACAGAGTCTACCTTTACATCATAAGGCTCCTTCTGTACCAATACTCTACACCTTTTGTTCCTTGGTTGACATCTTGGTGAACCATAATTTTAAATCTTCTATTGTCTATTACACTGCTATAATACAGCTGATTGAATTTGGTTGTACCATAAGGCATCCAAGATGTTGTCCGTTGGTTGCTTCTACTGGCTAAAGATCAAATTCAGCTAAAACGTCCAATACTTGCCATTCTTGTATTAATAATGCGGCGATTACCAGTCGAGGTCGGCGGCTCAAAGCATCTGCTATGATATTTGCGTAACCCGAATTGTATTACAATGAAAAGTCATAATCTTTGAGTAACTCCATCCATCTTCATTGTTGCATGTTCAACTCCTTCTGAGAGAACAAATACTTCAAACTCTTATGATCGAAAAACAAGTCAAACTTCTCTCGATAGAGATAGTGTCTCCAAATCTTTAGTGCGAACACTATTGCGCCAATTCCAGATCATATGTAGGATAGTTCTTCTCTTGCGACTTCAACTGTCTTGATCCATACGCAATCACATTCCCATCTTCCATAAGCACACAACCAAGTCCTTGGTGTGATGCATTACTGTAGATTATGTATTGCTCTCCACTCTTTGATATTGCCAGTACTAGTGTGAAAGTTAATCTTTCATTTAACTCGTGAAATGAATTATCATGCTTGTCTGCCCATTCATACTTAATCTCTTTCCTTGTCAAATTTGTCAAAGGTCCTACTATCTTGGAAAATCCTTCTACGAGTCTTCAATGATATCCTGCTAGACCTAGAAAACTTCTGACCTCTGTAGAATTGGTCAGTCTGTTCCAGCTAAAGAATGCATCAATCTTAGATGAGTCCACAGAGATACCATCCTGAGATATAACATGTCCCAAGAATTTGACCTCTTGTAGCAAAAATTCGTACTTATTGAACTTAGCATACAACTTACTATCTTGAAGCGTCTGTAAAGCAATTTGTAAGTGCTCCTTATGATCCTCCTCTGCCTTTGAGCAGATCAAGATGTCGTCGATGAACACTATAATGAATTGATCCAGATATGGTCTGAATACTCTATTCATCAAGTCCATGAATATTGCTGGTGCATTAGTTAACCCGAAAGGCATAACCAAAAATTGATATTCCCCATATCTCGGCCTAAATGCAGTCTTTGACACATCCTCTGGTCGAACCAATAGTTGATAATATTCTGAACGCAAATCAATTTTTGAAAAGATCCTTGATCCTTGTAACTAGTCGAATAGATCCTGTATCTGAGGAAGGGGATATCTACTCTTGATTGTAACCTTATTCAACTCCCTGCAGTCTATACAAAATCAAAGTGTTCCAATCTTCTTCTTCACAAATAAAACTATTTCTCCACAAGGTGACGTACTCGGGCGAACAAATTAATCCCAAATTTTCAAGTTTTTGAACTTGCTTCTTCAATTCCAACATCTTAGTTGGCGCCATTCTATATGGAGTCTTAGATACTAGCAATGTTCCAGGTAATAGTTCCACATAAAAGTCCATTTCTTTTTTCGGTGGAAGTCCTTTAATATCCTGGAATATATCCCAAAAATCTTGCACAGTAGGAATCTGATCCATCGTTGGTTCCGTACTTGTACTCTCGATTGTAACTAAACCACTTGCGAGAAATAGGTAACTCATCGGCTGACACTGAAATTAAGGGAAATGTTATCTCTAAGATCCAAAGATGACAATGCCCGACTTAGCTAGGACTTCCAAAAGATGATCCAAGCTCTTCGAAAGGTTCTTCAATTCAAACAAAAGAGAGAAAGGAAGAAAAAGAGAGAATAGAAGAAAAATGGCACATGGTTTATATTTATGGCACTCTCGGGTTGACGGTGCGACACTCCCCGATTGCCGCATGGCAGTTGGTAAGTGTCGCAATATTAGTTAGTGAGAACAGCTAAAAGTCATCAAATACCGTGAAAATTAGAATTCCAGAAAAGGTGGCAGTCTGAGGAGTTGTCTGCGGCATTCATTGAGTGTCGCACTAGCATTCATTGAATGATGCGCCGGTTGTCAGTGAGTGCCGTTCTGGCACTCATTGAGTGCTGCTTCCATCTCCACCGAGTGCCGCATTTTTGTGTCTGCCAGCTTTGCAATAGTACGTTTGTACCTTCAAAAGGATGTCCGAAATTAGGGTTCTTGCTGTGAAAATATTGAAATACCCCTTCAAAAATTGCCTATATATAAGGGTTGAATATCCCATTACAATGGATATTGAATTAGTTAGTATCTTGGCTTAGATTCTTAAATTCCTTTGTTTTCAACCTCTTCAAATTTTTTAAACACAAAGAGGTGTAAGTTTTTTTTAAAGGGAAGGGCTAGAAGGAGAGCTTGATAAGCTTGGAAAAATCCTAAAACAACCAAGAAGTTGAGGATAGTTGGAGGTAATCTCTAAGTTATTAAATCTCTATTTCAAGTTCAATCACAATACATAGGACTCCTTTGGGGCCTTTATACAAACTAATGTTGTGATTGAACTTGTATTTTATTAATTTGGATCAAAATGGCCTTAGGTTAATGATAAACAAATCATGAAGTTTACTTAGATATCATTTGAGTCTTGGTTTCCTCTTTTTTGTCTTTTTAATTGCATTCATATCTTAGAATTCATAAGACTTTCAATGTCTTACTTGAATCTATTGATTTGAAATCATTTAGTTCCCTTTTAAGCTCATGTTTTACAAGGAAGTTAAGGTTGATGATAGCATATTTGGTCAATGAATCCAAACCTACCACCATAGTTTAGGTTCATTACTTAGAGATTTCATGAAGTTCTTTTCATACTTTATTGAGGTCTATAATTACAAGTGTCATTAGTTTCCAAGGACCACCAAGTGGGAGGAAAAGTAACTTAGGCTAAGCCAAACTTGATGGCTTGATAGCTAAAGTTAACAAATAAAAGATATATTTGACAAAAGGTGTAGTGAGTTCATGTAGACACCCCATTTTGTCGGCTATCAGATTTAGGAGACCCATAGCTTGGTGGTTCACAATGATCGTAAAAAGACTCAAAAGGATTCTCGAAAGTCAGTTCTATCTCTCAGAATGCACAGAATGACCAAAATGCCCCTGAAAGCCCGAAAACTCCCAGATTTGGTCCCAAAATTCTGAAAACATGCTATGTCATAAGAAAAGCGATAAAATGAGTTTTTAAGATAAACCGGGTGAAATCGTCAGCTCCCAGAGACCCCTGGAAGTCCCGGAAGCTCCCGGAAAGTCCCCGTTGATCGGTTTGACCAAAGTTTGACTAGGTTTGACCAAGGTTGACCAGGTTTGACCAAGTTTGACCAAGTTTGACTGAAATTGTCCGAATTCACCAGAATCATTTTAAATCATGAAAAAAGTGTTAAAACAAGTTCCAAAAGAAAATCGAGCGAAAACATCAGCTCCCGGGAATTCCCGAAGGTTTCCAGAACTTCCCGGGAATCCCAAGTTTGACCAGTTTGACCAAAATTTGACTTTGGAACCGGGGTGCCGAAACAATTTTCAAATATTTTTCATGGATACTAGAGGTCAATAGCTTTCCAACGGTATATCGCACATAATTTCTGGATTTAAAACGAATTTATTATGAATTTCCAAAGGCGAAAAAGGCGATCAAATCGGCTTTTATCGCGAACACCGCAAAACTTTTCAAAGTGACCTATCCCCGAACTATTGTTTATGTAAATTAGACTCCATTACCTTTCCAACGGTATATCACAACCTCAATTTGGAGTTCGTATGCATTTTCTGTGAAATTCGGACGAAATAGGGCCTTTTCGCGAACACCGGAACTTCAGGGGGCCTAAACAGCATTATCTGGACGAAGGAGGAGCACTGCCGCCGCGGCACTGGCCCAGTGCCGCCGCGGCACTCCCCTCCAGAGCAGTATATTTTTGTAAATAGTTTTGTGGTCCCATTTTGATTAATTAAAAGCCAAAACGACATAGTTTTATGATTTCAGATATTTGGAGCCAATGGGAATGCTTTCTAAATCCCAAAACCACCCCAAGTTGGCCTATATAAACACCCCATTACTCTTCATTTTGGGGGAGTCAAATACAAGTTTAAGAAAAGTTTGGGAGAGAAAGTTGTAGAGATAAGGTTAGAGTAGAGAGAAAAGAAGCTTTCTTCTTTGATTTTCAAAACAAAAGTGAGTTCTAAACTTTGTTTCTACCTCATTACTCCTATTTACTTCAACATTCAATACACCCAACCACCATTTTAGTGAGCATTTAAGAGCGTGGAAGCTTCTTCCATGTCCAATGTTATTACATATGAGTGAAACACCATGCTACAAGTTTAATACTTCATGAATATCATCTATTGATCATCATCTACTTGCTTGTTCATTCATTGTTTATCTCTTCTCACCTCATTTCTTTTTTATTTTCTTTATTTTACTTACTAGTTCATCATCATCTAAATGATGACATGAAGTTTGGGGTGAGTGAATCCTTATGGATAGTAGCTCTTGACCTCAAAAACATGTTTGATAGATGATGATCATAACTTCAATACCTCCAAGGTCTCCTTGAAGTGTATTGAAGTTATGCTCAAATAAAAATAAGTTTCTCCAACAATCTTGGAGGTTCTTGATGATGAGTTGAATGTTGGCATTTTAAGTGGTTATAATCCTTATTGAGTATTGAAAATACACTTTCAAAACCTCTATTTCAAAACCCCCCTCAATCCCTCTCATTTTGATTTCAAGAAAGAAAACCTTATTTTTTCCCAAAATCTTCAAAACAGTGAGTGAGCTGAGTTCAAAGATTTCTCTAGAACTCAATACTCAACATATAGATGCAAGGCCACTTGGAAAGTCTTCCTAACTCATTAGAGAACACCCATGATTTTTGGTTTGACTTGGAAGTACTTGAAAATGGTCCATTTTGACCCAAACATTCCTTCAAAACATTCTGCCTCTGCTGTCACAGCAGCTTGACTAACTTCCAACTTCCTTTTCAGATATATTTTCCAAATGGGATGGTCCTAACTTATTTTTCCCTTAAACTTCAACGTCTTAGGGAACTTTCTGTATAAAATGGGCCCCTAGATCATTGGTTTTCATTTTCTAAGCTTTTTCAACATTTCAGTCGACAGTACAGACTCTGTTTCTGAGTGACCTCTGTTGTTCATATGATTTCTCTCAATCTGTGATAGTTATTAAAGATTGGCTTTTTGGGTTATATTCTAGACACAATAAGGAACATCTCCATAAAAAATCATGCATTGAAAGCATTCCTTACCCCTCTCTTCAATTTTCCAAAGATTTAGTTACTGTTCAGTCCACTATTCACAACAAGCACATTTTAACTTTTATTCTTTGATTTGATGCTTATGTTCCTTCCAAATTAGTTCATATCTTAGGAAGTAGTTTATACTACATTTATACATATCCCATGATGATTTCATTCATTCATTCATACACATTATAGACTTCTAAGTCATTCTAGAAATCCATAAACACAAAGCACACCACAACCTTGGCACATTCTAGATACATACATTGCATCCATGCAAGATTTGGGGCCTTCATGGCTCCTAATCTAAGAAGATTATAAGGAATGAACTTGATCACACGTTCATGCTTCCCCTCGATCTAATCATCCTTTCACATCCGTCCCGGGGATTGAGAGGTCTTCTTTTCTCAAAGATTAACATGCATCATACTAGCTTGCTAAGCATATTTTAATTTCTTTGTTTATTTGTTTCAATAACAATTCATGTCCCCCTTTAGATTAGGAAGTCTTGATTATTTGATACATGATTAGACAATTTTTCCTAGGTTTATTTGTGTGATCTTTCACTTTGCATTGTGTGATATTTGGCTTAGATCTTATGAATGATATTTTATCTTTAGATCTTCCATTTCAAATTTTCTTATGTGATG
This sequence comes from Hydrangea macrophylla, assembly GCA_033977485.1. Lineage (NCBI taxonomy): Eukaryota > Viridiplantae > Streptophyta > Magnoliopsida > Cornales > Hydrangeaceae > Hydrangea > Hydrangea macrophylla. Next base: position 76,111,255 of record CM066985.1, on the reverse strand, counting down.
TAATATACTATCATAGTATTATTTGTCGAACCAAACATAATATAAGATGATTATTTGGATGCTAATTGAGGCCCGTCGAAAGACGGGGCGAGTTGAGGGTGTTTTAGTCGCGACAAAGGCTCCTTCCTCTCTCGTACCAAACCGAGCCAAGTTCTTTGGTTATGAAGGACCGGTGCCCTTTATCCATTTGGGTGAGTCAAATTGGATTTCTTGGTTCCCTAAAGACCAAGTGGCGACTCTGTATCTGTTTTCAAAAGACCTTCTTTTCTTCAAAACAAACCTCTTGTTTTCTTTCAAATCGATTTCAAAACAAAGGAAAATCAATTCCGAAACCCCGGAAACGGAAAAACCGGGAGTGGACGACGGATTCCGTATGTCCACAATTCATTAACCACTTTTAATCAAAGATTTTTAGTTAAATAATGAACCGTCAAAATCGAATGAAACTAACTGGAGAGTGTCAATAACACAAAGTTTTACCACTGTGATTTTTGTTCAAATGAGATTTCATGTTTAAAGTGGTTTGGTCATGTGTTTTTGTGAATCAACTCTAATCTGTCCAGAGTTTCAAAACAGCAACACCATCTTGAATGAATGAATCAGAGCTTTAATCAAGTATTATTGGCCTCAAATAATATTTTCTGGGTAGTTTAATGTGTCAGGAAGATACCCTAAAAAGATCAAAGTGTTTCTGATTTTTTTTACTATTTTAAAAAAATTGTACAAGATCTCTGGACAGAGAGTTGTAAATTTCTGAGTGATGTTTAGTGTTTGCCTAATTCCCAGAGATTGAACTGTTGATCTTCGATTTTTCTTTTTAGGTTGGAAACTAGACTTATAGAGGCATCTTTTATCCAAAATTCATTGACAACAAACCATGGGAACTATGCTTTTCCAATTTTTGAAGTCTTGATTTGCTCTCTGTAATTTTTAGAATTTTGTGGCAGATTTGACAAACTTTATAAATAATAGTTCAAATGACTTTTCTATGACTTAAAGCTTAAACCATGTCTGAATAATGATTAGTTAAACTTAAGTCCAAAGGTCAAATGGTCCAAATCAAGGAACAATTCATAACTCATCTTTGCTTATGTTCATACATCTATATGCATTCATCCATGTAGATTTGTACTTGTGATTAGAATTCATTTACGACTCAACGTTATATCTTATCAAAAGTAAGTGGACAAACTCTTTGTTTTGTAGCGCTATTAAGGTATGATTTCTCAACCCCTTTTTAGTTTATTTAATTTCTTTATTGATATTTTGACCTCATGTGCGACACCTTAGAATTAGGACTTGCCTTATGTGTATATATTTGATTAGAGACCCTTTTATTAGGATTTCCTATTTTTGTATGCATTGCACATTTCAATATCACAGTTGGACTCCAGGAAAGTTATCTAGTTCCTTAAATGCACATCATACTGCTTGCTAACTGAAATATATGGTTTTGAGTGATATTTTCTGATTTGCAATCTTACACCCTTTTAGACATGCTTTTGTAATGTATATGTATACATATGTATTAGTTGAGGGTGTATTTAGATTAGTAATTTAATTAAAAGGATGTTGAGTAGAGGCCTATCGTGAGATAGGATGAGAGGTGGTGTTTTAGTCCGCCGGGCCCCTTCCTCTCTCCTTCCATAATCTCTGGACCCAGTTTATCTTTGGTTTCGCAAAAGATCAATTTCCTTTTAAAATCGTTTCTTAATTTTCCTTTTAAAAATTAAGTGGCGACTCGTGTTTTGAACTTTTGAATTGAAAAAGAAATTTAAAAAAAGCCGTGGGTAAGAGAAAATTGAGATATCACAATCTGGCGACTCTGTTGGGGATCGAACCCAAAATCTCTGGTTTCGCAGACTAGAAATTTTGATTTTGGGTTTACTCGAGGATTAGACTTGAAAGTATTCTTTTAATCGAATTAATTATTTTTTTTGTGTGCCTGTTGCATTGCACTTGCATGTCTCGCCAGTTGATTGCACGAAACTATGACGTTGGAGACTCAGGGCAGCCCGGTCGGTCAAGTTATCATGAGACTGTGTGATCACCCTTGATCTCGTACCATGATTTGGTATATGAAGTATCATATCGGATGTGTGTCAAGGGCCCCTTATTTGACCAAAACCTGGCCATTGCATGGTAGCTTCCATAAAACCTTTCAATCTTAAGAAATCGGTTCTTGATTAGGATTACGTGCTAGGGAGATTTGAATATCCGGAAGGGATTACTTGAGATGATGACGATACTTACTCAATGAAATATGTGTAACCTTTTAATCACTTTTGAGCAATTTCCCTTCATGTCCCATGACATTTAGGAATCCGCTTGACTTTGGTTATAAGATTACATCTCGTGTTTCATGTTTAGTTAAGCATCATTGACCTTGTATGCATCTGAATTCATGAAACATACGGTGATAACTCGATCATGCGATCCTTCTACCCAAGGAGTTTTAAACCCATCTTTGCAAGCAAGCAATTCTTGTCACCATCTTTCCAAAGTTTCAAACCGCTCTTTCAAAAACCTTTGAAGATTATCTTTTGATTAAAGCCCTAAATTTTTTTTTTTTGACAAAATATAAAAGTTTTGGGAATTGTTTTTGGGATAAATAAATTCAATCATCTTTGTTGAGAAAAGTATTCACATCCTTATTTTCAAATAAAAGATTCAAAATCCTTGAGAATGGTTTTGCAAGATCTCATCATTTAAAGAAATGCTTTTTGAAAATTTTTGAATATCTGACCTTTGAAAGGGTAGTGAGGATCACAATGAGAGGTGAAATCGGCGTATTTGACATGAGTGAGGATTTTATGCGCTTATGTGTTTTATGTGCTAGAACTAGAATTTTCCTTTCTTTTGCATCTAGAATAGGCACACACGCACTTGCATTTCATCTGTGTGCCATGTGTGCGGTGCATGCATTTAGCTACATCAAATCATTAGAGCATGTACATTTTGTACTCTCACCAATTGATATCATTACATACGTGTAGCGTACAAACTCACAACGTCTTCTTCCCAATTAAGATTAAAGTCCCTCAAAAATCCCTTACTATTCGATTCTGCATACGGACCTTTTTCCAATCTATTTTGTAGAAAGAGTGGAACAACCAGATCCCCTAGTAAGGATACTTCTAATCTTCTTGGGTTCGTCTTTCTTGATTAGAGAAGAACATGGACCATCATGTTGAGACTGATCCACCAACGACCTTGAGATCTTTGGACGAGAAAGTGAGCAAACTGCAGGCTGCTGTCAAGCAACAAGATTCGAGGGTGAAGTAATTGGAGAGGGTCATGCTTGAGTTCATTCAATTATTGAAAGATCAAATGGGCCATATTGAGAAAAAGATGGAACAGCTGGAGAAGAGAATAATGGATCTCTTAAAGAAGCACCAATAGTCATGTCCAAACCCACCCGTGCACCAAGGTCCATATCCAAATTCAGCCATGTACCCAAGCCCAATCTATCACTAGAGCTCATATCTAGTCAATCACCCGGTCAATCTCCAAAACCTATTTCCAATCTCAAGCTCATACCCAATCCCCTCAAACCCAAAAGCCAACTCAAACTCAAAGGTAAATCAAAAATCAAACCAAACCCGCGAACCAAGAACCTTCACCAGCCTTGGCATACCATTATCCATAGCCCTTGGTCACCTCATCAAGAAAGGCCACCTCAAACCCCTGGACCCAAGGCCCCCGCTAAACCCCATACCCTGCAACTATAATTCATCATTGTACTGTGGTTACCATCAGACCCACGGGCACAAGACCAATTCTTGCACAAGACTTTGCCATGAAATCCAAGATCTCATTGATTAGGAAATCATCACTCCTTCACTAAATTCACCAAGTGACCTTTGGCACAATGACTTGGAATCTTTTTGCTCTCTGACCTCTCAATCCCAACCGTCGTTGAGCACCCTCAAGGGATTTACTACTTCCATGGGTGCACAACAACCAACTAACCCTGGCCTAATCAACAAATTTAAAACGAGCATTGACAACACTTGGTATGAGTCAGATGAATAGTGTCTCACTAAAAATTGGGCCATGGACGTGGATAATATTTTACACAAGTTGTTGGGGAAAGGCTAACCTGAAAGTCCAAATGATGATAGTTGAGTGATAGTGTTTGGAAATATTGTTGCCGAATCAAATGTGGATGCTCTTAGGGATCCAATAAATTAAAAATCATCTATGACACTCCATTTGAGACCAAGTCAAGTCTAGTTCGGTAATCGAGTCATGTCAAGTAAGAGTTAAGTGTCAAGTCCAGTCGAGTCTTTGAGTCAGTCGGTTATCGAGTTTATTTTTCACGTCTTTTTATTGAGACGAGTGATGTAATACTCCTTCTATCCTAGTTGAATAAAATCTCACTTTTCTTGATTCAGTATACTAAGTCGTGAATAAATGGATCATTAAGCCAAAAAATAAAAAATAAAAAAATAAAACATTAATCACCTTTTCAAACGATCATGGAAAACACTTTGTTAATAAATCTTTGCATTGAAAAAGATCCCCAAGTGATGTAAGCAAATTTTGTGCCAAAACCAATGAGGAGTAGAGAATTGATTAGCTTTACTTTAAGAATTTAAAGATGCTCTTGCTCAATCTTGAAAAGATAAACTTGGAACTTGAAGCTTGCTCACCATCCCCTTTTTCTCAAATACCAAGCCTAAAAGATGAGCCTAACCAGTCCAAAGCCATAACTTGATCCTTGATGGTAGCTAAATGTTTTAAATGAACTTCTTCTTCCAAAAAAAAACAAAAATAAAAGAGAAAAGAAAGAGCTCGCTAGGATGAAAATCCAAAAGGGCACCTAGGAAAAAGTGAGAGCACAAAAAGGAGAAAAATAAAAAGAGAGAAAAAAAAAGAAGAAGATGAAGGAGCTCGCTAGGATTAAAACCCGAAAGGGCGCCTAGGCAAAAGTTAGAGCAAAAAAGGGTATAAGATGCGTGTTGACTTCAAAACCTGAATCCTAGCCAGTCAAGATCATGGAGAGGGTAAGAGATAGTAAGGTAGAGAAAACAAAAGGCAAGAGAAAGAAATGGAAGAAAATAAACAAGATTGAGAATTCTTGGGCGCTTCAAAGTACATCATTGGCACATGAATTATCTTGAGGCTTTGAGTTGTTCTAAACAAAGAAAATAAATTAGAAATGAAAAGAGAGAATTGAAAGTATCAATTAGTCTCAATTGCTAAGTGGGCCTAAAACAATGTAGAGATATCTTTAAGAAAAACAAATTGAGATTTGAAGGGCTGATATTGCTTTGTGATTATGATAGAGTATGAATAAAACAAGATGTGTTATGAGGGTTGTAAAGATTGACTAGCCAGTGAAAAGGTGAAAAGAATCAACTGCCACAAACCAAAAAAAAAAGGGGGGGGGGGGGGGGGAGAGAAGTAGTTCATGTTCTCATCATCCTATTCAAAAGCTACCACAAGGGGTCCATTTTAGAAAATCTTCCCAAGCAAGAGCACTCATTGGATCCATATGGAAGCATGGCTCGAAAAGCCCATAAATTCTTGAAGCCATATTCTTTCAAGATTCCGGAGTCGATGAACTACATTTCGACCTGATTCCCACTCAGGGATACGTAGGTAGCCTACCCAGTTCGGTCGCCTCCCTCGCCATCTTATGGCATCTTTCTTTCAGGCCTTGACCGAACTACTTTGGACTTGATTCCCACTCGAGGATAAGTAGGCGAACATCCCAAGGTTCTCGGTCCATAACCATCCCTAAACTATAAGTACTACCCTTTTGCGCCTTTGGTTTCCTTCCTTCAGACTAGGGGCAAACTTACGTTTTCCTGGAGCCACATATATATCGCCAAGCCAGGGGCAAACTTCATTTGCTGAACACTTCATTTAATCCCAAAAGCAATGCCTCTGAGTCCTATTCAAACTAGGGGCAAACTTCGTTTGCCAAAATCCCTCTATGTCAGAGGCATGTTTTCAAGTAATCAAGTTTGTTTTGAAAGGATTTAAATATAGTGCCTTTCACTCTATAAGCTAAAGCACTAATTTGAAGCATATTCTAGATGGGAAAAGAATTTGCTAAATCAAAAAGGGGAAGTTTTCAAAGTTTAGATTGATTAGCAAAGCACTACCATTTATAAGATGATGAATAAATGAAAGGTGAGATAATACATTATTCACAATGAAAGCACGTTGATTCATAATGAATGTAGAGTTTGAGTTAGTTATCTTGAGTAAATGGCTTTGTCAGGTCTGTCCTCCTTTGATAAGTCAATAAATGGTCTCAAATGTGTGGGTTTAAGATGAGGAATAAAGATTTGAAAAGTTTCCATAAGCATCCTAAGAGCAATACGAGCAGAGGTTTCGAACACTATTACAACATAATACTAAAGTGGCAATATAAGAAGAGTCCAAGACTAGGGGTAAAGGTGATTTCCCTCTTGTGACAGAATCGATGTGTTTCTTCCAAAGGTCCACAAATGTAGAAAATCATCCTTTCTATCAGCTCCGTTCAAATTCTTTGAGTCTGAAGACTCCCCAAATTTTGAAAAAAAAAATCAACTCTCTGAGTCCGCAGACTCCTGAACTTTTGTGAAATCAATTCTTTGAGTCCAAAGTGAGCGCGAGGAGACTCCAAAACAAGCGTTAGTCCTCAGTGACAGCTCCTCTTTCTAAGCATTAGTCCTCAATGACAATCCCCATTAGTTCTCTATGACGATCTAAGTTAGTCATCTATGACAATCTCTGTTAGTGAATTTGAAATGTTTTGGGTCTAAATTGACTCTCAATTTTTGGAAATAAAAATTCTTTGAGTCTGATTTGACTTCTGTTTTTAGAAATTTTGAAAATTCCTCGAGTCTGATCCGACTCCATCTCATCAACTGGTGCGATAAGATCTCCGACTACCACTCTGATATCCCAATCCTCAACTATCTCTACATCAGTGTCTTCTACTACCATCATCGCCTGATTAGCAACGTCAACGGCTACTGAAGCAAATCCATCAGCTACGTCCATAGCCCCTACTAATGTGGCCTTTCCCACAATAAATCCTACTAGCTGTCTGACTATCTCAGCTATCCATCCTACTGCCATAACGACCATGGCTACTATATGTAGTATAGGTCCAGCTGGTAACTCATGCAAAATGGGTATCTCTAGCATAATTACCTCCTTGTTAGGGACATCTTCATCTACTATCTCCATTATCACATCTTTCCCTACTACTGCGTCATCCTTTCTAACCATGATATTGGCATCAACGGTGTCGGAGTCCTCTACCGGGTCCTCTGGCTCAAGCTTTACCATTGGCTCTAGTTCTGGCTCTGGCTTTAGCTCCTCATCGGGAACATACTTTGGCTCCTCCGAGTCATCCTCTCACTCATCATCATCATCATCATCATCATCCTCATCGTCTGTAGGCTACTCTGCTGGGTCCTTATCATCCCCATCCTCTAGCTTTAGGTCCTTCTCACCTTGAATCGACTCAGGCTCTGGAATAGGTACGTTAGGTCCCGATTATGGTGGGGCTATCGGTGTTGGTGCTGGTGCAGCTGTAGGCTCTAGTGCAACTGGCCCACATATAATAGCTCATAACTCAATCGCATCCACCTCTGGCTTACTCTGAATCAATCTAGCTATCTCTTGGTATATGGTTTCTCAGGTAATAGCGTAGTGATACGCATTTATGTATGTCTCTATCGGGTGTGTTGTGCCCACAACATAGAGAGAAGTCTACATCCTCTCCTCCAAATATCGACTAGCCATCTAGCAAATGTGACTCTAGTATATCACCGGTATGGCTGGCTCTACTGTGTCCGCATGAATAACATGTTCACCAAAAGAATCATCCACAAATAGGTGGAACTTTGGATCTATGCTACCTTGCAAAGGAAATTATCTATCGTCAGGAGGACAAACTTATCTTAATCTCATATCTCATCTAAGGGAATCTTAAATACTAGGACCAGATGGTGTGGAATGAATAGTGAATAAAAAAATCAAACTTGGCTCTGATACCAAAAATCCCATCATGCCCCAGAGCAGCAAAAATAGAGAAAAATAAATTTCCTTTTTGGATCCATAGGGAATGATGTGTGAAAGTCACTAATTGTCCACACCACACAGTACTAGTTAACTAGAAGCAAAAAGAATAGTAATAATATCAAATTGAATATATTACAAATGTCCTAACTATTGTAATAATATCAGAGTCGTCCACAAGAACATAACAGGTCTGAAAGCAACATATGCACACGTACCCATTAAACTAATAAAGTATAACAGTAAAATAAAGCTAATAACTATCTATTTCTTCAGCTGGCGTAAACGCCATCGTCAGCATAGTAGTATCCCCCAGCATAACCATCCCCAGTAGGGACACCTTCTGCATACTCCTCCTCTAGGTAGTAGCTATCATCACCAGCCCCAAAACCTGCAGTAATAGGAACAGGGTAATTTGGATAGGTAGTGTCAAAGCAATAATGGCTGTCAGCTTACTGAGAGCTGAGTGAATAGAAACTCACAAGGTATCACTTATATAACGAAATAAGAAGTTATGAAAGTTAGAAGATATATTTCTACTAAGTAATATGTTCTCTTTATTCAACCCTACGTTACCTGAATCCACGTCTTATATGTAAAGACCTATAGACACTGACTTATAAGACATAGATCTAATTGCAATATTCCTGGATACACCACTACTTTGTCTATCGTAGTTGAGAATATAAAGTACATATTCTCAGTCCACTGCAGGACGTGGATACAATTCTTCGAACAATAGCATATCATTCTATTGCCACGACTTAGCGACATTTTGCCAGTGATCCCCCATCCACCACTCGTTAAGGACATAACCCGTAAACTGCTCGTTAAGGATATAATATAGATCACTTGGCTATCTCTGAACTACTTGGTCCTGCCCACTGCTCGTTAAGGACATCTCACTATCCACTGCTTGTTAAGGGCATAATATGACCAAGCGTCTACCCACGTACAAATTCCCAAAAAGTTATCAAGACCTATCTAAGTTTCATACTTGGACTGATACATGACATCCCATTGTGGCCTTACTACTCTGATTGAAGAGTAGGAATATCGAACTTATATATGAACCACATAGCATCTAACGCCGTTACATTAACCTGTTATTCTTAATTGTACTTATCTTTGTTGTCACATTATCCCTGATCCACCCATAATCGTATACTAAAAGTCTAAATCAAGAATTGAGCAATCGAACCATTTATATAATAAACCAATAAAACAATCCATGTTCTGCTAGTGCCAATCGATTGGGACAAGGGTCCACTCGATTGGGGTAAAAATTGTAATAATCAATTGGGGAAACATATCAATCGATTGGATCCAAAACAATGTCAATTGATTACTAACTTTGGCAATCGATTGGGTTATAAATAATGGCAATCGATTGGAAATCTATCTAATCGATTGGGAAAAGTCCAATCGATTGGTACTTCATCTTCCCCAGTAGAAACGTAAATAAGTATATATAAACATCTTAAGGATGTATTTAATACATCTAATCCGTATCAAAGCTTGGAGAAACATGATATAGTGAGACCAAGTGAGTAAAAACTCACCTAGATATGTAGGGTGTGTTTGGCTTGAAACTTCAAGTTTTCTCTCTTTTCTCTCCTCTCTCTCTTCTCTGTCTCTCTTTCTTTCTGTCTCCTTCTTTCTTCTTCTTTTTTTTCTTTCTCTTTTTTCTACTCTTCTTTTCTCTTTCTAGAGGATGTGTGTGTGTTTATGTTTGGAACATACATCACATCACATTATTATGCATGACAAATGAAATAAAAATGCGGCAAACATGTACATGGGTGTTATATACATTGTGTGTGTAAAACATTTTGTTTTTTAGATGTATACATTTATAAGGATTCCCTAATATGTTCATCCAAATCCAATTGAACATAAAAAACGAATGGATGTTGACTAAATCAAATGAATCACATACCAAAAATGTGAAAAAATTCACATATTGTCATGAGAAAATTCCGAACTTGAGTGAGAAATTTCTCAGACAAAGTGTGAATTTCAGTGAGAAATTCTTCAATGAAAGTGAGAAATTTCTCATTTTGCCATTATATGTTCATCCAAATCCAATTAAATATCAAAAACAAATGAATGTTGAGCAAATTGAGGGAATCACATCAAAGATATTGAGCACAATAAGGAAATTGCCACTTTAAGGGATATACATCATGTACATATGTATATATATATATCTATTACCATACGTGTAACTAAATATTAAGTTACCATATAATTCCATTCAGTTGCCATTACAAATTTAATAATCCTCCATTATAGTAAAGTTGTGAAGTAAAGAAAGGAAAATATTTGATTTTAGGATAATTATTTATCCCTTATCTATGATTTCTATAGATTTCGCTTACTACCTTTCACATGCATTTTTTGTGCTGGTGATATTTATGTGTTATAATATATATGTATATATATCTGTAATACCCCGTATTTTCAATAAGCATTTATGCACAGAGATTCTATATACTTCCCTTGATCATATTTAAAATTCTACCATCGATTGATCGATCGAAGCTTGTTCGAGCGATCGGGCATTTTCAAAGTTCAAGCGATCAAACCTTGCTAGAGCGATCGAAACTCTAGCGATCTAAATTTAATACGTGCACCCTACTTCAATCGATCATACTTCCTTCAATTGATCAAAGCCTGGCCGAACTGATCTTGAGCAATCGAACTCCATTCGATCGATCGAACTTGTAATCATTTGAATCACAGGTTTTCTGCAAACCTTTCCATCTGCACTCTTCCCCCTTTATATATATGGTTGTGTTTGTGTATGTGAGGGTTTGCTAAACTTGAGAGATAGAGAGAGTGTGTGTGCTTGTGTGTTAATATATATACACATACATCTATATATATACATACACCTATATATATCAATAGAGGAGAAGAAGAAGAAAAGATAAGAGGCATAGAGAGAGAGAGAGAGAGACAGAAAAGGAGAGAGGAGGCCGCCATTAAAGTTTCAAAGCTCACACTTGCAAAACACGCCCTTAGCAACTTTTGGTGTGTTCCAAATTCACTCGGTATCTTAGTTATGATGTTTTACGTATTCTGGATGTATTAAATATCATCCAAACACACCCTACTAAATTCTGCACGTTTATTACAGAATCTGGAGAAGACGAAGTTTGAACAATCGAACTGCGCTCAATCGATCGAACCTCCTTGTTTCTCAATCGATCGAAATGACTTCAATCAATCGAGACCACCTTGACTTCAATCGATCGAAGGATCGAGAATACTTCGATCGATCGAACATCACTTCCCTTCAAGCGATTGAGATGATTTCAATTGATCGAACCTAGCAGAACATGGATATGTTCCTTAAGTTTATAATTCATAATGCATAGTTATTTAATCATTGTTTCATGTTCCTATTATGCGATATTATGGATTACGGAGGTAATAGCATATGATAATGAGATTGAGATAATTTGGTGAGTAACGCAGTCCGGTTCAGAACGTTAGTAATAATATGATGCGATAACGAGATAATGATTAGAGATAATAATAGTGGGTAGCATTGAGTAACTGGTGTTTGAGTCAGTGGGTTATTGGTTATTTTTTAGGTTGTATAACTTGAGCTGATGATTTGCTCAGGTTGTATCCGATAAGTGTGTAACAATGATTTAATCAAGATCGTGAAAATTATGGGTGCACAGTACTCGCAAGCGTTCTTAAAAGCAGTGAACAATAAGATTTCTTAAAAGCGGTGAACAAGAGTAGATGTGGCACACCCATGGTTTGTATTTACCAGAGCTATGTATGTACGGTACTCGCAAGCATTCTTAAAAGTGGTGAACATTAAGAGTTCTTAAAAGCGATGAACAAGAGTATGGGTACGTCTGTAGACTAGTCGTTATATGAGAATAATGTATGGGTGCCCACAAGAGTTCTTAAAAGCGGTGAATAGTAAGAGTTCTGAAAAGTGATGAACATGATCACTAGTATGTCGTGATGATATAATTAGTTCAAGATAGTCAGTTGGTATTGGTACAGTCAGTCTTAGAGTTAGAAGATGATGAGAATCGGTTAATGGTGTGTCAGAATAAAAAAAAAAGGAAAATATGTTATTAATATCACTGCTATATCATGCATGATTGGTAATTTCATCATTTCTATGAGACTGTGTTAGTTGGTTCTCACTCAACTTTCAGTAAGTTGACAGTCTTTATTGCCTGGATATTCCCCGTCCTGACTACCCTGTCCCTAACAATGCAAGTGTCAGAACTTACGGTGATGGACACTACCCAGAGTTAGATTATGCAGAAGTTGGCCCCACTAATGCCGGGTATATTGGAAAAGGGTATTATGCTGACGACTATACTTACGCTAACTAAAGATTTGAAGATAGTTATATTTAGTTATTTCTGTTAAACTCTATTTTGTTTTAGTTAGCCGGTACTTGGGCATATGTTATCTCTAGACTTGTTGTGATCCTGTGGACCACACTATGATGTTTTGTAATAGCTAGAATCATTTTATATATTCAGTTATTTACTATTCAGGTTATTTTAGTTGGACTAGTACTTTGTGGTGTGGATAATTAGTGATGATGCCAAAATTTGGTTACAGTAAATTAAAATAATTTAAGGGAAGAGAGAGAGACTGCTTTTTTGTATATGGTTCGGCCCTGTTAATGAAGCATCCTACGTCCATGTGTGTGTCTAAGCACGTTCACTATATTATAAAAAGTCAGGGACCTATGGTGAACCAACAATAGTTTGGAGCTACCGTAGCTCGACCGGGCGTGTTGATGACTGCTATAGAGGTGCTGTAGAGACTAAAAAGTCGATCCCCTGAAGGGGGAGTGAGTGGTCTCTTTTATAGATACAAGAGACCTACTCATACATGGATAAGGAATTATAATCCAACTAAGGTTGATTGGCATTAATTGTGGGGGTTTTCTAATTGGATTAGGAAACAATATCCACTTTCCATAAGTCTTCTATCTTGAGTAGGAAACTGCCTGGAATATTTTGGGGCATGTGTTATGGGCCTAGCTGGCCTGCGCCTGTACGGATTGTGCCAGTGTGGTCTTCTCAACCTGTTGGTCTGGTCGTGAATGAACCGCTTAGGATGGTGAGTCTCGGGTAGACTAGACCGCTCGGGCTGATACTCGTCTAAGGAGTTGTGCATAATTTGACCGGAACATGGACTGGATGTTGATTTGAACCGCTCGGTCATAGGATAGAGCCAATTTTGGGTGTATCAGCTGTCCCTTATTTCTAAGGTTGGCCGGATGCTATATCGAGGCAAGTTTGGAAATCTGTTTGATGCCACTTACCATTGTCTGAGTGCTCGAAGAAGCTGCCTTGGAGCTTCTGAGTCTTGTAAGTCCTCGGGAACTGGTTAAAAGTTGAGACTTAGCCTAGCTCAGAGTCTTTAAGTGCTCGGGAATTGGCCAAGAGTTGAGACTCGGCCTAATTTGGAGTCTTTTGCTTGAGTTAGCTCCCAGGATGGTTATCTTCAACCGATAAACCTTTGTCAAGGTTGTGGGCAAAAGAATTTGACCATGTTGGAAAAGCCGACCTAAAGCGTATTGCTTTAGGGTCCTTTTATGTTAACTCCCCAGGATGTTTATCTTTCGCCCAGTCAGCCTTCGTCAAGACTATTGGGAGAAGAGTTTGACCATGTTGGTGGAGCCGACCTAAATCATGTTGCTTTAGGGTCTTTTTGCTCCTCTATCGTCGACCAACGTAAGAGATTTTAGTCACCTCTATCGTCGATTTGGACCTAAGTGGAGTTATTGCCTCTGAGTACTATAGGTGCCTGGGTCGTCTAAGAGTTGGACTTAGTTACCGCAAGGCCTGTAAGTACCAAGTGTGGTTGCCTGTTTAGTCCATCGTGCCTTTCTGCCCCCCAAGCTTTCGCTAAGATGAGGGTCGTGTGGAGGCTAGGACTTTAGGTAACCGACCTAGAATATGGGTGGTTGCAGGTTCTTTTGAAGCTTGCCATCATCAGCCACCTAGGGGGATTTACCGCCATCGTAGGTTGGACCTAAGCGAAGACCATGCCTTGGGCGTGACCTCGAGGTATTTTGCCTCTGGTGAGATCCCGAGGTCTTTTAATGTGCCTCGGGTGTGGCCCGAGGTCTTTTCAAGAGCTCTCTGACAGTCTGCGGAGCCTCATCCGATGATCGAGCATGTACCACTATAGTTGGATTGGTTGAGACTATTAGAGACAGGAGGTCGGGTCAGGATCACCGGACTTCTAATTACTCGGAGCTGGATTCAAGGTCAGGATCACTAGATCCTGACTGTTATGAACTAGAGGTCGGATTGAGGCTGCCGGACTCAGATCGATATGAACTGGAGGTCGGGTCGGGGCTGCCAAACTCTACTTGCTATGAGCTGGAGGTCGAGTTGAGACTACCGAACCCTAACTGCTGTGAACTAGAAGAACTGTCAGAACTCTCGGGCTGATCTCACTTTCGCTTACTTCTGGAAGACTCGTTGCTTACGCACCCGGGGTCTTTGGTGTTTAAAAATTCTTCAGTGCCAATGTATTCTCCAACTCTCTCAGTGAGTTTAACTAAGGTTTCCTGTCAGTTTTTGTGAAACGACGCGGCGTACTTGGTCTGTTGAACTCTCGAGCAGAAGGCTATAATAGTGACAGTTTCATCAAGATCATAGATTCCGAGCTTCTCTTTATTAAACTGGTCGGTGAATTCCTTGAGGATCTTATTATTCCTTTATATGACTGTCAGTAGCTGTATGTCGGACTTGGGTCGTTCATGCATACCGATGAACTGGTTGATGAACTGCTTGTTGAGTTACTTGAAACTACGGACCAATCGGGGCTCCAAGGCGTAGCCGGGTCTTTCAAAGTGCTGGGGAAGGCCAGGCAATGTAGTCCGTCGGAGTTGGTGGCCAGGGCCATCTGAGCATTGTAGGTCTGGACGTGGTTGACTGGGCTTCCCGAGCCATTATAAGGATCTAGGCAAGGCTGCTTAAATTTGCGCGAGATGGAAAACCTCGTGATTTGGCTAGAGAATGGTGACTCTGTCTTGGTATCAGCGTGATTTTGAGTAGGATTTTGACCCAGCCTTTTGGCCACTCCATCAATCTGTTTCTGTAAGTCCTTGATACGTGCCACCACACCTTCCCAACCGGTATCCAGGATGCAGGTCGGGTTAGTGCAGGAGGCTTCCTTCTCATGGCGGTGTGCTGTCCCCTGGGATCGGGCTTGGCTATAACTCCGATTCATCGTGTGCCTAGAGACACCTCGACTCTTGACCGAGTGACCATGGACTGATTCTCGGGCCATATACTCCTGCCTTTTCTCTCCGGCAGCACGCCTATTGTTGATGTCTCTAGCATCATCAACACGGGACGGGTTGGCTCGGGCACGTTGTCTGGTCAAGATTGGTTCTCGACTGTATGCAACATTCCCGGGTTGTTTCCCGGCCACTGGAGCACTACTTTGCTGGGCCAGCAGGGCTTCGATCTGTTGCTGGATTTGATGCTGGCCCTCCAAGAGTTGTGCAAGGGTCGCGGTGATCTGCTCAGATGTCATGGCTGTCGTAGCCGGCGCCGAGGCTGGCGGAACATCCCGATTGGCATGCTATGCAGTCTTCTCACCCTTCTTTGGAGGCATGGCTATCAGCCAAGAGATATGTTGATGAAGAACTTGTCGTTCCCACAGACGGTGCCAAGCTGATGATGCCAAAATTTGGTTAAAGTAAATTAAAGCAATTTAAGGGGGAGAGAGAGAGAGAGAGACTGGTGTTTTGTATGTGGTTCAGCCCTACTAATGAAGGAACCTATGTCCATGTGTGTGTCTGAGCACGTTCACTATATTATAAAAAGTCGAGGACCTATGGTGAACCAACAATAGTTTGGAGCTACCGTAGGTCAGCCGGGCATGTTGATGACTGCTATAGAGGTGCTGTAGAGACTGAAAAGTTGGTCCCCTGAAGAGGGGGTGAGTGGTCTCTTTTATAGTTTCAAGAGACCTACTCATACATGGATAAGGAACTATAATCCAACTAAGCTTGATTGGCAGTAATTGTGGGGGTTTCCTAATTGGATTAGGAAACAATGTCCACTTTCCATAAGTCTTTTATCTTGAGTAGGAAACTGCCTGGAATATTTTAGGGCATGTGTTGTGGATCTAGCTGGCATGTGTATGTACGGACCGTGCCAGTGTGGTCTTCCCGACCTGTTGGTCTGGTCGTGAATGAACCGCTCGGGATGGTGAGTCTCGGGTCGACTAAACCGCTCGGGCTGATGCTTGTCTGAGGAGTTGTGCATGATTTGACCGGGACATGGACTGGCTGTTGATTTGAACCGCTCGGTCATAGGATAGAACCAATTTTGGGTTTATCTTTCACTTGTCATTCCCTATGGACCCAAAAAAGAAATTTTTTTTCTTTATTTTGCTGCTCCGGGGCGTGACAAGATTTTTTGGTATCAGAGCCCTAGGTTTGTGATACTTTCATTCACTAAACGATTCCACACCATCTGGTCCTAGTATTTTGAGATACCTGAGATAAGATACGATACAATCAGTTTGTCTTTCTAATGATAGATAGTTTCCTTGCAGGCTAGCATGGATCCAGAGTTCCATCAGTTTGTGATTGATGCCTATGGAGGACACGTGATCCATGAGGATACCGTGGAGCCAGCTAATCTGGAGTTTTATCATGACCGCATACACCAGACAGCTAGTAGATATCTAGAGAAGGATATGTGGAAGGCTCTTTATGTGATCGGGAAGAATCACCTGACCCAGATACGTATGGATGCTTACCATTTAGCGAGGATTGGTAGGGATGTATACCAGGAGATTTTGCGCTTAATCCAGAGTAAGCTGTAGATTGGCGCCATTCTTGGAGGACCTATCGAGGCAGCACCAGTAGTGGCACCACTATCACCAGTACCTGAGGCACCCATCCCAGAGTCACCAGAGCCTGAGCCAGTGGTTGATGCTGAGCCAGAGGAGGATCCCGCCGAGGACATCGAGCTAGTTAATGATGATGACGAGCCAGAGGATGACCCAAAGGATCTAAAGTTTGAGCCAGAGGACCTGGTAGAAGGAGATGAGATTCTTGAGGCACCAGTAGAGGACGTTCCTAATGAGGGGGTAGATGTACCAGAGATACCCGTAGAGTTTGATTTACCAGTAGGACCTGTATTACATATAGCAGCTATTGCCAACATGGCAGCCGAGTAGGTAGCAGCGATGGTTGCACAGCCAGCCGGAGTTCCGATAGGACAGGCTGCATTGTAGATGTTATGGCCCTAGTTGGGGATTTTGTCGAGTTAATCATCGATGTAGCCGAGCCAGTTTTCAGTATTTAGGAGATGGAGGGTGATGACCTGATTGTCAAGGATTGGGATATAGAAGTGGTAGTTGGAGGAGCAGTAGCAATAGCAGAGGCCGATCCACCTGTGGAGATGGATATTGCACTAGAGGATGAGGCACCGCAGAAGGATCAGATGCCGACGACTTTTGAGTCAGGGTCTGCAGGGTTTAGCTTTTGTTAGTTTATTTCAGAACATGTTGTCCACCAGATTTTTTGGGAGCTTGAGAGATAGTTATTTGACCATTGCTTTGTATAGGTATTATCAGTAGTAGTCGCAGTATTATAAATAGCTGACCTTAGTATTGTTTTAGGTTTGTCCCCATGTGGTACACAGTTTGACTAGTGTGTACTATATGGTACATCTTTTGATATATATATATATATACGAGTAGTACTTTTGATATTGATCATATGGTTACTTTGATGTGTTGTTATCATTATGGTAGGACCCTTGAGAAATCACCAAGCGAGAATTGGAGCACCTATTCCGGAAGGAATAGACCCATCTGGAGTTTTTGAAGCATTCATGCAACAGATGAAGCATGTAGGCGATACCTACAACAATGCTACTAATCAACAACCTGCTCAACCTCCTGCCGCACCGTTCTAGCCAAGGCAAACTGGAGATAAGTTATTAGCAAATTTTGGTGGTTTACATTCCGAGAAATTTGATGGGCTTATAGAAGCATGGCAATCCGAACAGTGGATAAGAGTGATGGAATTAATCTTTGAAGCACTAGAGTGCAACAAACAAGAGAAACGTCGCCTTGCTACGTTTCAACTCACTTACGCTGCCGCAGACTGGTGGGAAGCCAAAAGAGCTACGATAAGAGCCGAAGCTACGAGGAGAATGCCTTGGGGGACATTCC
Organism: Hydrangea macrophylla; assembly: GCA_033977485.1. Lineage (NCBI taxonomy): Eukaryota > Viridiplantae > Streptophyta > Magnoliopsida > Cornales > Hydrangeaceae > Hydrangea > Hydrangea macrophylla. Next base: position 76,093,015 of record CM066985.1, on the reverse strand, counting down.
GAGAAAGATTTCTGGAAAAGTATATCCCAGAGCATGAGAGAGATCAACAAGAAAAGAATTTTCTCAGTCTGGTTCAAGGAGGATGGACTGTTCGAGAGTTCACTACACAGTTCGAGCGTCTATCTCATTTTGCTCAACATATGATAGACACTCCATAAAAGAAAGTGAAGAGATTTTACCAAGGATTGAACCCCCACCTCAGACATATGATGGTTGGCCTTCTGAGTTAGTCATTCGAAGGGATTGTTAGATTTGCTGCAGGGTTGGAAAAGGATTCCTATCTAGCACAGCAACCACAGATGAATCGACCTCAGTCGTCAAGGGGATTTCAGCCACGAAATTTCCAGAACCAACCACCAAGGAATACCCAGAGTTGGAAACCTCACAGAAATTTCCAAGGAAACAAGAGAACCTGGGAAGGAACCAAGAAGTCATAACAGGGTTATACTCGACCCCAGCAATATCGCTAGCAAGGACCACAGCCGCAGGCATTGCTAACAGCCCTGCTAACCAACATCGGAGGATGTTTTAATTGCAGAAAGCCAGGGCACATAGCCAAATTTTGCACAGCCCTCAGGGTTAATCGCTGGATGGATGCTATTTGTCGAAATTGTAATAAGCCGGGGCATTTGAGCAAGGATTGTCGTGCACCACGAGTAGGATATGATGGGGCACCAATTCAAGAGATTCAAGAACCCCCAGATCAGACAAGGGTGAATGCCATCATTCTAGCAGAATCAGGCTTTAATGCTAATAAGTAGCAATATTTGGAAGGTGCGCTTGTACTCTTTCATAGTCCAGTTAAAGCTATATTCGATACTGGAGTTGCACGTTCTTTTATTGCTGTTAAGATTGTGCGTCAGTTGGGTTTAGCACCCTAGATACTTGAGGCAGCACTTAATGTTGTATCACCTTTGGGAGTGACTATTAATCTAGGTAAAGTATATAAGGATTGTCCACTGACCTTGGGAGATAGGAATCCTCCAGTAGAATTGGTAAATCTATCAATGTCAGAGTTCGACATTATCCTAAGGATGGATTGGTTGACTAAGTACAATGCCAATTTGGATTGCCCTACTAAGACGATTATACCAGGACGACCGACGATCATGTTTCAGTGTCAGACAACGAGCGATATATTTCTTGTGAAATATTTGGTTACAGTCAGGAGTGCGGATACAGAACTCAAGATAGATCAGATTCCTACTATACAAAATTTTTAGGATGTATTCCAGGATATTAAAGGACTTCCGCCAAAGAGAGAAATAGACTTCTGCGTGGAACTAGTACCTGGAACGTTACCGATATCAAAAACTCCATATAAGATGGCACCAACTGAGATATTGGAACTGAATAAGCAAGTCTAAGAACTTAAAGATCTAGGATTTGTGTGTCCGAGTGCGTCACCTTGGGGAGCACCAGTTCTATTTGTGAAGAAGAAGGACGAAACACTTCGACTCTGCATAGAATACAGAGAGTTGAACAAGGTAACGACCAAGAATAGATATCCACCTCCTTGAATAGATGATCTATTCGACTAGTTATAAGAGTCAAGGATCTTTTCAAAGATCGATCTACGTTCAGGATATCATCAACTATTGGTTCAACCCGAGGATGTGTCGAAGATTGCATTAAGGACAAGATACGGGCATTATGAGTTTTTAGTTATGCCTTTTGGATTGACAAATGCGCCAGTAGTATTCATGGATGTAATAAATAGGGTATTCAGACCATATTTGGATAAATTCATTATAGTATTCATCGACGACATACTAATCTACTCAAAGACGGAAGAAGATCACAAGGAGCACTTAAAGATTGTCTTGTGGACACTTCAAGATAGTAAGTTGTATGCAAAGTTCATCAAGTGCGAATTTTGGCTACGGAAAGTCAAATTCTTGGAACATATAATATCTCAGGACGATATTGCAGTGGACTCATCTAAGATTGATGCAGTCTTAAGTTGGAACAAACCGACCAATGCGACGGAAGTTAGAAGTTTTCTTGGCCTAGCAGGATATTACAGAAGATTTGTAGAAGGATTCTCCAAGTTAGCAAGACCTTTGACAAATTTGACAAGGAAGGAGATGAAGTAAGAATAGACAGACAAGCATGAGGGTACATTTCAGGAGTTAAAGGAAAGATTGACTTCTGCACTAGTACTTGCGATACCTAAAAGTGGAGAAAGGTATGTGATCTACAGTGACGCATCGCACCAAGGACTTGGGTGTGTACTAATGCAAGATGGGAATGTCATTGCATATGGATCAAGATAGTTGAAAGTACATGAGAAGAATTATCCTCCGCATGATTTGAAACTAGCAGCATTAGTGTTTGCATTAAAGATATGGAGGCACTATCTCTATGGAGAGAAGTTTGATCTATTTTTTTATCATAAGAGCTTGAGTATTTGTTCTCTTAGAAAGAGTTAAACATGCGACAACGAAGATGGATGCAGGTACTCAAGGACTATCACTTTTCATGCAATACCATCCAGGTAAAGCAAATTTCGTAGCAGATGCTTTGAGTCGTAAACCTTGACTAGTAATCGCTGCATTACTAATTTGAGAATGGAAGGTATTAGAAGTGTTAGCCGAGTTCGAGCTCCAGCCAATGGAACCAATGGAAATACATCATTTTGAATGTTTGATGGTACAACCAACTTTTATTAACTGTATCATAGTAGCTCAACAAACGACGGTTCGCGAAGATGTCAACAAAGCAGCCAGAGATCTAGAGTATTAATATAGACGGAGTCTTACGATATAAAGGTAGACTCTGTGTACCTGACAAAGAAAATCTCCGGAAAAAAATATTAGATGAAACACATAAGTCACAAATGACTATCCATCCAGGAGGTACGAAGATGTACAAGGATCTGAAGAGGAATTTCTAGTGGGAAAGAATGAAAAGAGAAGTAGCTGAGTATGTATCTCAATGTCATACTTGTAAACAAGTAAAGGCAGAACATCAGAAACCATCTGAACTTTTACAGCCGTTACTGATTCCTCAATGGAAATGGGAACACATCACTATGGATTTCATAGCAGGATTGCCAAAGTCACAGCAGAACCACGATGCTATTTGGGTAATCGTGGATCGACTTACAAAGACAACACATTTTATCGCCTATAGTATGACATATCCAGTAGAACGTTTGAGCCGAATGTATCTATAGCAAGTAGTACAGTTACACGGTGTACCTGTTTCTATTGTGTCACATCGAGATTCGCACTTTACTGCAGAATTTTGGAAGTGTCTCCAAATAGCGATGGGAATAACATTGAACTTGAGTTCAGCCTTTCATCCGTAGACTGATGGGCAGACTGAACGAGTCAATCAAGTGATGGAAGACATGCTACGTGCTTGTGTTATTGATTTTGAGAATTCTTGGGAGACGCACTTACCTTTGATCGAATTCGCCTACATTAACAGTTATCATTCGCGCATAGGAATGGCGCCGTTCGAAGCTTTGTACGGAAGACCTTGACGATCGCCGCTTTGTTGGACCGAAGTCAGAGATACTCAACTTTTTTGGCCAGAGAAGGTACAAGAGACCAGCAAGAAGATTCAGATTGTACGTGAGAAGATGAGGACAGCTCAGACACGACACAAGAGTTGTGCTGACAAGTGACACAAAGACTTGGAGTTTACCGTTGGAGATCACGTACTACTCAAGGTTTCACCTATTCGAGGTATCGTCAGATTTTATCAGAAGAGAGGTAAGCTATCGCTGCGATTCATTGGACCATTCAAGATTCTAGAACACGTTGGGAAAGTTGCTTATCACCTTGCGTTGCCGCCTAAGATGTCAGGAGTTTACAACGTTTTCCACATCAGTATGCTGAGGAAGTGTGCTGATAACCCAGCGCACGAGATCAACTTCGAAGACATTGAAGTCAACAACAATGTTACATTCAACGAAGGACCGGTTCGTATTTTAAACCTTGGAATCAAGAAGCTCGGGAACAAGGAGATTCCGCTAGTCGAGATTCAGTGGAAGCATCATAATGAAGGAAAGGTTTCGTGGGAACTAAAGTCAGAGATGCGAGAGAAGTTTTCGTTTTTGTTTTAATTCTGTATGCTTCTGATTTCGAGTACGAAATCTTTTGTTGAGTGGTGGATGATGTAATACCCCGCATTTTCAATAAGTATTTATGCACAAAGATTCTATATACTTCCCTTGATCATATTTAAAATTCTACCTTCGATCGATCGAAGTTTGTTCGAGCGATCGAGCATTTCCAAAGTTCAAGCGATCGAACACTGTTCGAGCAATCAAAACTCTATCGACCTGAATTTAATACGTGGACCCTACTTCAATCGATCAAAACCTGGCTGAACTGATCTCGAGCGATCGAACTTCATTCGATCGATCGAACTTGTAATCATTTGAATTCCCAGGTTTCCCGCAAACCTTGCCATCTGCACCCTTCCCCCTCTATATATATGGTTGTGTTCGTGTGTGTGAGGGTTTGCTAAACTTGATAGAGCTAGAGAGAGTGTGTGTGCTTGTGTGCTAATATATATACACATACATCTATACATATACACACACCTATATATATTCAACAGAGGACAAGAAGAAGAAAATAGAAGAGGCAGAGAGAGAGAGGAGGAAAGAGGTGGCCGCCATTAAAGCTTCAAAGCTCACGCTTGCCAAACACACCCTTAACAACTTTTGATGAGTTCCAAACTCACTCGGTATCTTAGTCATGATGTTTTACGTATTTTGGATGTATTAAATATCATCCATACACCCTACCAAATTCTGCACCCCTACCAAATTCTGCACGTTTACTGCAGAATTTGGAGAAGACGAAGTTCGAGCGATCGAACTGCTTTCAATCGATCGAACCTCCCTGTTTCTCAATCGATCGAAATGACTTCAATCGATCAAGACCACCTTGACTTCAATCAATCGAGCATACTTCGATCGATCGTACATCACTTCCCTTCAAGCGATTGAGATGACTTCAATCGATCCAACCTAGTAGAACATGGATATGTTCCTTAAGTTTATAATTCATAATGCGTAGTTGTTTAATCATTGTTTCATATTCCTATTATGCGATATTTTGGATTACGGAGGTAATGGGATACAATAATGAGATTGAGATAATTTGGTGAGTAACGCAGTCAGGTTTGGAACGTTAGTAATAATATGATGCGATAACGAGATAAGGATTAGAGATAATAACAGTGGGTAGCATTGAGTAAGTTGAGTAACTAGTGTTTGAGTCGAGCTGATGATTCTCTTAGGTTGAATCCGATAAGTGTGTAACTAGGATTTAATCAGGATCGTGAGAATTATGGGTGCACAGTACTCGCAAGCATTCTTAAAAGCAATGAACAGTAAGAGTTCTTAAAAGCGGTGAACAAGAGTAGATGTGGCACGCCCATGGTTTTTATTTACCAGAGCTATGTATGTACGGTACTCACAAGCGTTCTTAAAAGCGATGAACAGTAAGAGTTCTTTAAAGCGGTGAACAAGAGTATGGGTACGTCCGTAAACTAGTCGTTATATGAGAACGATGTATGGGTGCTCACAAGAGTTCTTAAAAGTGGTGAACAGTAAGAGTTCTTAAAAACGGTGAACATGAGCACTAGTATGTCATGATGATATAATCAGTTCGAAATAGTCAGTTGGTATTGGTACCGTCAGTCGTAGAGTTGGAAGATGATGAGAATCGGTTAATGATGTGTCAGAATAAAAAAAAAAAAGGGAAAAGATATTATTAATATCACTGCTATATCATGCATGATTGGTAATTTCGTTATTCTATGAGACCGTGTTTGTTAGTTCTCACTCAACTTTCAGTAAGCTGACGGCCTTTATTGCCTAAACATTCCCTGTCCAGACTACCCTGTCCCTAACAATGCAGGTGTTGGAACTTACGGTGATGGATACTAACCGGAGTTGGATTATGCAGAAGTTGACCCCACTGATGTTGGGTATACTGGAGAAGGGTATTATGCTGACGACTATTCTTACGCCAGCTGAAGATTTGAAGATAGTTATATTTAGTTATTTCTGTTGGACTCTGTTTTGTTTTAGTTAACGGGTACTTGGGCATATGTTGTCTCCAGACCTGTTGTGATCTTGTGTACGACACTCTGATATTTTGTAATAGATAGAATCGTTTTATATATTCAGTTAATTACTATTCTGGTTGTTTCAGTTGGACTAGTACTGTGTGGTGCGGATAATTAGTGACTTTTACTTGTCATTCCCTATGAACCCAAAAAGAAAATTGATTTTTCTCTATTTCTGCTACTCCGAAGCGTGACAATATCAGGGCAATTTCGTCTATAAATTGTACATAGATTTAGAAAAAATGACTAAATCCTAAGTTTTACTGATATAAAAGATTGATTTCAATTTCAGGAAAAATGACATGACCAAATCCATATTAAATAGAAATCTAGGGGCCAAATCATAAATTTCTAAAAAAGCAATTGGATAGTGCGTGCCACACCCAAAAGGTTGTCAACCTTGGATTAACCTCCCAATTTCTATTGCATCTACGGCTAAAAATGTTCCGTACCTGCAGTGAAAACTCTGGCTCATTGGCATATAGACAGGAACAAATTTAGTGGTTTTTTTTTTTTTTTTTTTTTGTGTGTTATTCTCTCTTACATAAGTGAGATTCAGAACAATTTTTAAAAAATAATTTTAAAGTGCTGAGTCTCATTTTTGTGAGAGGGAGCAGTAAAAAAACACTGAGTGAAAATTATCCAAATATTATCTCCTAGACAAAAATGACAAAACAAAAAAAAAAAAAAACAAAAAAGTAAAAGGGAATTGCAGGGAAAAACGCACCCCATTCCTCAAAGTGCAAGCTAAATCATTAGATTGTAGCAGACACACACCTTGGACGCCATTAGATTGACTATCAAATCTAGTAAGGCTTCGGTTCAGCAAGAGATAATTGTTGCTCGCAGTCTCTTAAAATTTAGGGTAAATTATATTAGACACCTTATCATGTATTTTTCTTTTTCACTAACACCCCCTAAATTAAAAAATTGACAAATTGACCATCTCGATTCTTAACTATCATTTTTTTTTTCTCAAATTGACCCCCTCAAATACTAGTTGAGGGGTCAATTTATTGAGTTGTTCAGTTTGGGGGGTATACGGGAAAAATGGCAATACATGAGAGGGGGGCGTCTATATAATTTATCCTGAAAGTTAACCAAAATATAATAGTTGTAGGCTCTTTAGAAATCTCTATCCAGTTGTGTAATACGTTTGAGTAATTCTATACTCATACTAAATTTTACACCTAACAATCCTTGTTCTTGATTCCAGTGAGGTTCATATAGATCCTACACAGGATCCATAAGAATGAAAGATCATAATGTGTTGAGTGTGAGATTTAACGTGGGTGTAGTATTTTTTAATACGTTTTACTTTAAACATAGAATGTCTGCTTGGGTTTCATTTTTTTGCCCCATTTCAGTCTTGTGATTAGAGAAAAAAATAATAAATAAATAAATAAATAATTTATATATATAAAAAAAAGAGATTGGCCCGAGGGACAAACATTTGACATATCATGCATGTCAAAGGTAGACATAGTTGATTTGGGTACTCTTACCGGTTGGACATTTTTGGTTTCTCTAATGAAACTTTTTATTAGAGGATAAAAAAAAAGGGTAAATTACACAAATCTTCCCTAAGGTTTGCCTTAATTACACGGACTTCCTCTCTTGTTTCAAAAATTACACAGACCTCCCTCGAGTTTGTAATCAGGTAACAAAACGCCCCCTCCCCTAACGGTCCGTTAATTTTTTTTACATTAGCCTCCCCTGAAAATTACAATTAACCCCCCTAATATTATAAAATTATCATACAAAGCTCCTTTTCTCTTATATTTTTGTTCTAATTATAAAAGCCCTCCTCCCTCCTATGTTTTTGGGTTAATTTTTTTAGCATTAATTTATATCATCTACACAAAATACATATAAATAGGTCCAAAAAATTTTTTTTCCCCAAACAAACCTCTATCAAGCCCCCCATGTATTAATTTTCTAGATCCGCCCCTGTCCCTATGCTTCAAAAGTGGACACTTAACCCCCTGTGATTGTGGACTAAAATGAAATTATTATGATTTCACTCAAAACTGACAAAAATTCTAAAATTTGTTAAAAATATAAACACTTAATCCATTTTGTGATGTTAATTTTGGGGTTAACGCTCTTTGAGTGAAATCATAACAATTCTATTTTAGTCCACAATCACAGGGGGTTAAGTGTCCACTTTTGAAGCATAGGGACAGGGGCGGATCTAGAAAATTAATAAAGGGGGGGCTTGATAGAGGTTTGTTCGGGGGGAAAAAAATTTTTGGACCTATTTATATATGTTTTGTGTATATTTTGTGTAGATGATATAAATTAATACTAAAAAAATTAACCCAAAAACATACGAGAGAGGAGGGATTTTATATTTAGCACAAAAATATAAGAGAAAGGGGGCTTTAGTATGACAATTTTATAATATTAGGGGGGCTAATTGTATTTTTCAGGGGAGGCTAATGTAAAAAAACTAACGGACCATTAGGGGAGGGGGCGTTTTGTTACCTAATTACAAACCTCGAGGGAGGTCTGTGTAATTTTTGAAACAAGAGGGGAGGTCCGTGTAATTAAGGCAAACCTCAGGGGAGGTTTGTGTAATTTACCCAAAAAAAACTACTCGTGGAAGAAGAATGGCAAAGTAAAGTACTAGACTTGCCAAAAACTCACTTTTGTCTTCTTTATAAATAAATAAAGAGTAAGAATAATGTTAGTCACACAACACAAATCACAATCATGTTTTAAGTGTATGTATCTTATGTTTCTTCAAAAAGTGTATAAAAAATTCACACAGCATAAGGTAGATACATTTAAAACATGTGTTATGATTTGTGTTGTAGTTAGTGTTTTGTGCCTAGCATTATTGAAAGAGTAATGCTATGCTTCCCAAATTTCTATTGTAAAAGTGCTTCCTAAATTATGTGGCAGTAGGGCTAAATCGAATACAGTAAAACCAGTTAAATTTTGATTAAAAGTTATTTATCTGGTCTCACTTGCACATTATTTGAATGCACTTTTGGGATAAAATTTTAAAAAATATAGCATTAGTCATTAATAAATATGAGATGTAAAGATTTGTAAAGAAATTCATAACTTGTGTTCCCTTGGTTGTTAATTTAGGCCCGTTTTATCCCTTAACATTAATGGTCCCTTTAAAAAATGGAATTGATTTTGGCACTTTAAAAATTACAATTGGCACTTCATGCACTGCATTAATTGCAAGTACTATATACACTGGATGTGGTACTATAGAGTGCCAATAATAACTTTTGAAGTGCCAAAATCAATTCCTTTAAAAAAAAAAAATTACAAATATTTTAACTAAGAGCTAGAAAATTGAAGTTTTAGCTGAACTGTGAGTGATCACTTTTTCCAAAAAAAAAAAAAAAGAGAGAGAGAATATATCTATATGCATACAACCACAAACATAGACAAATTAGATTAGAACCTACGGAATAACTAACACAACAAAAGTATATGCTAGTGTTTGATTGCATTGGTCAAAGAGCTATTTTATATAGATCATTTAAACTCGGTGTACACAACTAGGCCAGTCTTGAGTTTTTGGGGGTCTTAGGCGAACAATTAAAAGAGGGTCCTCTACATATTACTATGAATCAATTATCATAAGATATTAAACAAGTATAAAGTAAACAAAAATGTATACACGAACATGGCTGACCCAGGATTTTGTGCCGGGGGGGCTAAGTTCCATGCGGGGTTCAGGGGCAGTGCCCCCGAGTTGAACGAGTAGTTGTGGCAAATTTAGACATTGTTTATCTCCTGAGTTGAAAAGGGGATACTACTCTTCCCCTTCACTAGTAATAAGGACTTTTAATGTCACATGGTCACACTAGTAGATATTGTTATTAATCCTGCAATGTTATTCTTCCCAAATTTTTTTATCCTCAAATGTGAGCCCCCCCCCCCCCCCCCCCCCCCCCCCCCCCCCTCGTCTCTCTTTGGGTCCGCCCATGTACACTTAACTAAGAATAATTCATTTCACAAGGCAAAAAATATCTTAATCCCCCCGCCTCTCTTTGCGTCCGCCCATGTACACTAACTTACATATATACTTAACTAAGAATAATTCACTTCACAAGGCAAAAAAATATCTTAATCTAAGTTTGTAAATTGTAACTCTGTTAGGGTTTTTTTTTAATTAATTAATATCATAAGAGGCTCTGTTGCGTACTTGTGTGTGAGAGAGAGAGAGCGTGATCAGTTAGTAGCTGTGTATAACTCATTTGTAATGAGTTCTTCTTCTTTTTTTTTTTTTTTTTTATTTAATTTTTTTTTTATAAGAAATGAGAGGGCTGGCCGGCTTAGTTGGTGTTTATTAATAATAAATGGGTCATCTGGCCCAAATAGGGGCTAATAGGTGGGTTTGTGTATGTGCAATATAGTATAGTACTAGGAGTTTAAGAGCCCTAAATTTTTGTTCACAATTGGACGCTTTAGGCCCCAGGCCTACAATTACTAAAGGTGGGGCCGGCCCTGTACACAACATTACTTTTTACGGAGTATTAGATAGTGTTGATAATGGTCTTAAGAGTCTTAACAGAACAAAATTGACAATTCGTCTTCAATGGGACCGCACAACAAACTGCTAACTCTTAGACACTTGATTGTAGTATAATTATCCTTACAAATACACACACTACTGTCATGTTTTTTCAGCTCAATTAACTATCCACTTTACTCCAATGCCTTATTTTTCTTCCTGCGTACATTTTCTCAAGGCTTTCTTAATTATTAATGTGATTGCTCTTTCACCCTTTTGGCTTCAATTTCAATTCCATCACTTTTCTCTTTCTTGGAATCATTGGCTTCAATTTGCTTACGCTTGAGGAAATTAATAACTCCACTAAGAGCAATATTAGCATTAATCTCACTCTTCATTAGTTCCTCGGCTATCTCCGCAGGAGTGACCTCTACATTCTGTATGAGCCCTTCTATATCACTATAGAGCATGTCATGGTGATTGTTGTTAATGCCAAGATAATTCCAGGCCATTGTCTTAAACCCTTTAATGGTACAGTAGGATGTGTGATTGAGAACGTCCATTCCACCAAGATGCAACAAAGCTGGGTCAAGTCGGTCCGGTCCTTGTAGTTTGTGGTGAAGATGATCGATGATGCGCTCGTCTCCAACGCTTAACCACAGTCCATCTATGAAGTTCAAGAGCCCTGAGAGTGTCAACTGCAAGAACATGGTAATTGAATTTAGTATTAGAAAGCTAATATGTAAACCATTGTAATGATCTTATTAAAGTGTCTTTTGTGATATGCAACACAAAAAATGTGACATTGCATGCAGACCCAAATCACAAAAATGTGTCATTGCTTGTTGTATATCTTTCAACTATATACTGGCAATATTTTAGTCATTTGATCAAATTTTGTTACCATATTAAAAATGAGTCAATATTACATTTGTTGGAAATCAAATTTGGAATGAAAATTTGAGCGAATCCCCTCGGTTGAACTTTATGAGCGAGCATTTGGAGATCATATGCTTGAGCCACCACTGATTTATCTCCCACCATTTAAAACCTGAAATTTCAACTACACGCATACTTGTTCGAACCGGCTTCTTAAGCATCATATTTTTGATGTAATGATTTCCGTATCTTTTTTGCAGAAGAGTGGGCTAGATCGTAATAGTCGTACAACTCATCAGAAAGACAATTTAGAAGATAATTTCTGTAAAAGAGATTATCTTTCTACCATTTGTGCATGAGTTGTTTTCTCCTCCTCCGACATGTCTTCTTTTGCTTTTGGCTTCTTGTCGGTGATGAAATATCCCACGTTTAAGATCATGAGATTGAAAAGAGTTAACAGAGCATGTGAACAAGCAGTCTGCACGAATTTTTCATAATTTCCAAATTGCCCTTTACAACCATAATGATAATTGGTTTTAAAAAGAGTCAACAAAAATGGCTACTTAAAATCCGTGCGTAATTTCCAAGCTGCCCTTTGCTACCATAATAATAATTGGCTTCAAAAAGAATCATCTACATCTTATAAAAACGGAGCAGGCGAACAAGCAGCCTGCACGAATTTTTCATAATTGCCAAACTGCGCACCCTTTACAAACCATAATGATATTTGGTTTTAAAAAGAGTCAACAAAAATGGCTACTTAACAAAAATGGCAACTTAAAATTCGTGCATAATTTCCAAACAGCCATTTGCAACCATAATAACAATTGGCTTCAAAAAAGAATCATCTACTATCTTATAAAAACGGAGCATGTGAACAAGCAGCCTGCACGAATTTTCATAATTCCCAAGTTACCCATTACAACCATAATGATATTTGGTTTTAAATAGAGTCAACAAAAATTGCTACTTAACAAAAATGGCTACTTAAAATTCGTGCATAATTTCCAAATTGCCTTTGCAACCGTAATAACAATTGGCTTCAAAAAGAATCAACAAAATTGCTACTTACATAATATTTACATATAGGTCAATTTTCGTAAGAAAAAAAAACAACTTTTGCAATTAGAATTACAATTAACTTCAAAAAAAGTCAACAAAATTCCCAAATTTCCCTTTGCAATCGCCCTTCGCAACCATAATAATAATTGGCATGAAAAAGAGTCAACAAAAATGGCTACTTACATAATATTTACATATAGGTCAATTTTTATGAGAAAAAAATCAACTTTTGCAACCATAATTATAATTGACTTTAACAAGAGTTTTAACAAAAAAGGCTACTTACATAATCAATTTTTGTAAGGAAAAATCAACTTTTGCAAGGAAAAAATCAACTTTTGCTACCATGATTACAATTGGCTTAAAAAAAAAGTCAGCAAAATTCTCAAACTTCCTTTTGCAATCATAATAATAATTGGCTTCAAAAAGAGTTAACAAAAATACCTACTTACATAATATTTACACAGGTCAATTTTGTAAACTACCCTTTGCAACTATAATTACAATTGGCTTCAAAACGAGTCAATGAAAATGGCTACTTACATAATATTTACATATAGGTCGATTCTTGTAAGAAAAAATCAACTTTTGTAACCATAATTACAATTGGCTTCATAAGGAGTCAACAAAAATAGCTACTTACATAATATTACATATAGGTCAATTCTTCCAAGGGAAAAATAACTTTTGCAGGCATAATTACAATTGCCTTCCAAAAAAGTCAACAAAAATGGCTACTTGCATAATATTTGTTGGGTATACCATTAGTATGGTACTCCATACTACATGAGAGTATAAGTCTTCTAATAGGCTTTGGGCTTTGTTTTTACTTAAGCTTTAATTTAGCTTAAATGTAGACCCAAGTGGGCGAAGCCCATTAACAAGTTATGCTAGCTACCTTACCATTTAGCTAATGAATCAGTAGAGACTTATCAAGTCAAGGTTGAGGCGCATCAGTATATACACAAAAACAGAGGGTTTCTCGGGTTGTGTAACAGCGGCGGCTTCAAGAGGAACAGTGGGTGTTTTTCAAGGGTTGTTTGGATTACCAAAATCAAGAGGTATTTTGAAGAAGAAGCTTTTATCTTGTATTCCTTTGGGTATTGTGAACCCTAAGAGGTAACCCTTATACTCACTCTCTAGTTCATTGAATACCTCAAGTTTAGGGCAAGAACTTGAGAGAACATTGTGTATTCCTTATTTTGATATAGTGGAATTATTCGGAGTTGCCCTATAGTTTTTTTCCCTCCCCATTGGAGGGTTTTCCACATAAATTTTGGTGTCATTTATTTCTTGCTTGGGTTCATTATTATTATTATATTGCTTGTGGTTGATTGTGGTGAAAGGAATTATCTATTGTGGTTTGCATATTATTTTGTGCCTATTTAATTTACACTAGACAAAGGTTAGGAAGTGTTGCTCCTAATATTGGGGATTTCCGCATTTTTCCCCAACAAAGTGGTATCAGAGCTAAGGTTAATTATTATTTATTGTCTTGTGTGATTAAATGGAGGAATCATCAAATTCAATGATTAAGCTCACGGCTTCAAATTATGCAATTTGGAAACTGCGAATGGAGGACATCCTTTATTGTAAGGATTTGTATGATCGGATTGAGGGTGATACGGCCAAGCCTACAACTATGTCCGATGCGGATTGGGTAAAATCAAATCAGAAGACAGTGGGTCAAATTAGACAGTGGGTTGATCACACCGTGTTTCACCACGTTGCCCAAGAAGTTAATGCACAAAGTTTATGGAATAAATTAGAGTCTATGTATGAGAGGAAGACCGCGCAGAACAAAATTTTCTTGATTCGAAGGCTTGTGAATTTGAAATTCAAAGATGGGAATTCCGTTGCCGAGCACTTGAGTGACTTTCAGAGTATAGTTAATCAATTGGCTACGATGAAAATGAATTTAGATGATGAATTTCAAGCTTTTTTATTATTGAGTTCTTTGCCTGATAGTTGGGAGACGTTGGTTGTGTCTCTTAGTAATTCAGCTCCCAATGGTAAGCTGACTTTGGAGATTGGTAAAGACAGCATGTTTAACGAGGAAGCTAGGCGAAAGGGTATGGGTACAGATCAGACACATGCTCTTGTCACGGAGAACAGGGGTAGGAATCCGAACAGAGGGTCTTGGAAAGGATCTAAAGATCGTAGTAAGTCCAAGAATAGTAGAGGCAAGTCACAAGCGAGAGGAGGTTTTGTATGCTATTATTGTAACAAGGAAGGCCACACGAGCAAAAATTGTAGAATTCGTAAGAGAGACTAGAAACAGGGAAATACTGAGAAGAAGTCAGAAGATAAGAATACTACAGCTACAGTTTCTGAGGATGTGGTGGTACTCTCATTTGGAGATGATGAGTGCCTACATGTTATAGATAGTGATGTTGAGTGGGTTTGTAACACCCTGTATTTTTATTTTCATTAATAAATAAATATTGCGTTTCACTTCCATGAGTAATTTAATTTAATTTCTCTTTGTAATAATTATCTGGGGTCAAACTGTAATTTCCAAAATATTTTCTATGGTTTCAAAATCGATATCTATATTTTTGTATAACCGGGAATTTAATTCCTATGTTAATATAATTTTCTGCATTTTATTTTCAACCGTAAAATACCAGTTTTATGTTTTAATCTGTGCCTATACCGCGTCTTGGGTGAGGGAGCATGTGAGCTCAACCTCACCGGGTATTTTCTACCCATTGCTTGGAGCCCAAAACATTGGGTTTATATATACGTTGCTCTCTCTCTCTCAATCACACAGTGTCTCTCATTCTCTCCCACACAACTCTCTGCATCTCTAAATCTCCCTCATTTCTCTCAATCTTTCTCTTATTCTCTCAAGAACACACATACACACAGTCATATAGATACATGGATACATATATATAAATCAAGAACGGAGGAGTATAAACTCTATTGACGGAAACTTCGACGGATTTTTACGGCGGATATTATCGGTCTCAAATTCTTTGTACTAACGCCCTCGGTGAGTAAATTAAACTCACTCTCAACGTATATATATGTAAATTTCAGTGTATATAGTTGTATATATGCATATATATGTATAAACACCATGAAAGCTTAAAATTGGAGTTTTGTAAAACTCAACCAAATTCAATTCCGTGAATCGATTTTGGAAGATCTTTGTCCCAATAGATTACGGTTCGAATCCTACGCAGTAATTCGTCCGTATCGCGACGAACGGTTGATTTAAAGTTTGTCACTCTAACTTTAATCGTAGAAATTAAGCGATACAATCCGTATTAGTTAAAATTGATCGCGTATTCTTAATCTACGCGGAAAACTGAAGAGAACCATATATTACATGTCCCGGTTGAAACAGATTCTGAAAATGGGTAAATTTCAGTTTAAAACCAGAAACAGGGGAAAGAAACGAAGAAGATGACATTCTGCAAAAACTCGCGCGCGCGACCCGCTCGCGCGAGGCTCGCTTGCGCGGACCATTCCCCCCCTTCGCGCGCGCGATCCGCTCGCGCGACCTGTCCAGCCCCTCCGCTCGCGCGACCCGCTCGCGCGATCCGGCCTTCCCCTTCGCTCGCGCGACCCGCGCGCGCGACATCACCTCACCTTCGCTCGCGCGACCCGCTCGCGCGACCTGGCAGTTTGAGCAGTTTCTATGTTTTCTTATTAGGGACTGTTTGGAAAATGTTTTAAAAGTTTTTAAAGAACAGTTTGACAAAAATATTGTTTTAAAAGTCTATGTTTTAAGAATTGTACGAACAAGAACAACTTAGGCCGAAATTTATGCTCGTACGATTATCCGGCTTTGTGATTTATTAATGGTGTTATTTATGGAACATTGACATACATATTAGGGTCGAGGTTGTGTCAACATGCATGTGTGGAATAAAGCGTGAAAAGAGTAAAGGGTGGCGGTCTAGTGTGCGACCTCAATATCGATCGGATAGTATTCCTGGTATTAGAGGCGGCAGTGTTGTTTACGACTTAGATATCGATCGGATAGTATTCCTGGTATCTAAGGCGCACGTTTCGGATATTGATCGGATAGTATTCCTGATATCCGAAGCGATGGTGATAGTGTTGTTTACGACTTAGATATCGATCGGATAGTATTCCTGGTATCTAAGGCGCGCGTTTCGGATATTGATCGGATAGTATTCCTGATATCCGGAGCGATGGTTGGTTGTGATCGGTCTAGATATCGATCGGATAGTATTCCTGGTATCTGAGGCAGTAGTGTGGTGTGTGACTTCAATACCGATCGGATAATATTCCTGGTATTGGAGGCGATAGTGTAGCGCGTGAATTGGATGACTGAATACTTATTACTTCTGGTAGCTGAAATGATGTGTTGATTTAATTGGATTGTTCTAAAGGAAAGAATTGGCAAAATAAGATGTTTCACAATTCATGTACAATTTCGTATTTAATTCTTACTATATTCCCCCGTGATTCATGTTGGAATTGGAACCTTGAATATATTACTGTTAAAGTTAAATGGTACCGTTGTTTATTTGCTTATATATACATTGCGAGCACTTGTTTATTTTACTCACCAGCTTTCATAAGCTGACGGCGTTGATGCGTCCTGGACTGTATGTCCAGATTTTCAGGGGCAGGAGCAGCCAGGGTACTTCGACTATGCTAGTTAGAGGCAGGAAACTTTCCAGGAGGCTGCTTATTATTTTCCTATGTCTTTCATTTCTGAAGTTGTAATAGACTGGAGAATAGCTTTGAAATAAGGGCGTTTTGTGCCTAAGACATTGACTTATGTAATAGTTTAGCAAGTTTTAAATTTTGGAGCTTATGTTTATTAGTATCCTTTCTTTTAGAAATGTTGTTAAGTTATTTGTTGCAGGGACAATTGGTCATACTCACTTGTCACGACCTACGAGTCCATAAAAGAAATTAAATGCTTTCCTGAATTATGCTACGTCGGGGCGTGACAGGGTTGTTGATACAGCCGCCTCCTACCATGCTACTCCTAGGAGAGAGTTATTCACTTCGTACAAAGCCGGTGACTTTGGCACTGTGAAGATGGGTAATACAAGCTATTCCAAGATTGAGGGGATAGGTGACGTGTGTATTCGGACTAGCTTGGGTTGCACTTTGACGTTGAAGGATGTTCGACATGTTCCTGATTTACGGTTGAATTTGATTTCTGGTGTTGCACTAGATAAGATGGGTTATGATAACCATTTTGGGAGCGGAAAGTGGAAACTCACCAAAGGGTCCCTAGTTGCTGCAAAAGGGGAACTTTGTTGTACTTTGTACAAGACTCATGTGAAGGTGTGTTCAAGCGGGCTCAATGCAATTGAGGATGAATCTTCACCAAATTTGTGGCATAGGCGGTTGGCACACATGAGTGAGAAAGGGTTGCAAATTCTGGCAAAGAAGTCCCTCATTCCCTTTGCCAAAGGTACAGTTCTTAACCCTTGTGATTATTGCTTATTTGGTAAGCACCATAGAGTTTCCTTTCATGCTTCTAATAAAAGAAAAACCAAGTTGCTTGATATGGTTTATTCTGATGTTTGTGGTCCCATTGAGGTGGAGTCTTTGGGCGGTAATAAGTACTTTCTTACTTTTATTGATGATGCTTCACGTAAAGTGTGGGTATATTTTCTGAAAACAAAAGACCAGGTCTTTCAGCATTTTCAGAGGTTCCATGCCATGGTGGAAAGAGAGACAGGAAAACCTTTGAAGTGCCTTCGTACTGATAACGGGGGAGAGTACACTTCAAAAGAGTTTGAAGCACATTGTGCAGGTCACGGTATACGGCATGAGAGGACAGTTCCACGAACCCCACAGCACAATGGTGTGGCCGAGAGGATGAACCGCACTATTGTAGAGAGAGTCAGATGCATGCTACGAATGGCTAAGCTGCCTAAGTCATTCTGGGGTGAAGCAGTTCGCACAGCTTGTTACTTGATTAATAGGTCTCCTTCAGCTCCATTAGATTTTGAGATTCCAGAGAAGGTATGGACTAGTGGTGATATTTCTTACTCTTATCTGAGGGTGTTTGGGTGCAAGGCATTTGCACACGTTGCTAAGGAGCAGAGATCTAAGCTTGATGACAAAGCTACTCCATGTATCTTTGTTGGTTATGGAGATGCAGAGTTCGGGTATAGGTTGTGGGATCCAAAAAATAAAAAGGTGATCAGAAGCAGAGATGTGATTTTTCACGAGCATCAGACTTGGCAGATTTTGAGAGACCTGCACAGCCTAGAGCGAGTAGTGCTCTAGACCTCACATCAATTCCTTCCACATCACAGGGTGCCACAGATGGGGGAGAAGTACAGTATGAGCCAGTTATAGATGTTCCAGAATTTGGGGATGATGATGATGTGCCAGATACAGAGGGTGTTGAGCAGGGGGAGCAGCCCCCTCAACCAGAGATTACCATACCTCCAGTCAGGAGATCGACTAGAGAGCACAGGCTATCAGTCAGGTATTCCAATTCTGAGTATATTTTGCTTACAGATGAGGGGGAGACAGAGAGTTTTCAGGAAGTTCAGACTCACAGAGACAGAGGCAGTTGGGTACAAGCTATGCAAGATGAGATGAATTCCTTGCATAAGAACAACACTTATGAGTTGGTTGATCTTCCTAAGGGCAGAAAAGCGTTGAGAAACAAATGGGCGTTCAAGTTGAAGAAGGATGGTGACAAGCTACTAAAGTACAAGGCTCGTTTAGTTGTCAAGGGCTTCGGGCAGAAGCATGGCATTGATTTTGATGAGATTTTCTCACCGGTAGTGAAGATGAGCTCGATTCGAGTTGCTTTGGGTTTGGTAGCTAACATGGATCTTGAGCTTGAACAGCTAGATGTGAAGACTGCCTTCCTTCATGGTGATTTGGAAGAAGAGATTTATATGGTACAGCCAGAGGGTTTTGAAGTTAAGGGGAAAGAGCACTTGGTTTGCAAGTTGAAGAAGAGTCTCTACGGCCTTAAGCAAGCTCCGAGACAGTGGTACAGGAAATTCGATTAATTTATGGTGGATCATGGGTTCAAGAGAACCGCTGCAGATCAGTGTGTTTATGTACAGAAATTCCCGGATGGTAATTTTATTATGCTTTTACTTTATGTCGATGATATGCTTGTTATTGGACAAGATGTTAATATGATTCGCAAGCTAAAAGGAGAGTTGTTCAAGTCCTTTGATATGAAGGACTTAGGTCCGGCCCAACAGATTTTGGGTATAAAAATTGTTCGTGATAGGAAAGCCAAGAAAATATGGTTGTCACAGGAGAAATACGTTGAACGGGTGATTGAAAAATTCAACATGAGAGATGCTAAGCCAGTTAGCACTCCTTTTGCGAGTCACTTTAAGCTAAGTAAAAGCTTGTGTCCCTCTACCAGAGAAGGAAGAGAAGAAATGGCAGTTGTTCCTTACTCCTCGGCAGTAGGGAGTCTTATGTATGCGATGGTTTGTACATGGCCAGATATTGCTCATGCAGTTGGTGTTGTGAACAGATTTCTTTCCAATCCTGGAAGAGAGCATTGGGAAGCAGTCAAGTGGATTCTTCGTTACTTGAAGGGTACTTCGAGTTTGTGTTTATGTTTTGGGGGTTCAAAACCAGTCTTGGAAGGGTTTACATATTCAGATATGGCAGGGGACATTGATGAGCGAAAGTCTATTTCGGATTTCTTGTTTACTTTTGCAGGGGGAGCTGTCTCGTGGCAGTCCAAGTTGCAAAAATGTGTTGCCTTGTCTACCACTGAAGCTGAGTATATTGCTGCTACTGAAGCAGGTAAAGAAATGTTACGGATGAAACGGTTTCTCCAAGAGTTGGATTTGAAGCAAGATGAGTATGTGGTTCATTGTGATAGTCAGAGTGCTATGGACTTGAGCAAGAACTCCACATACCATTTTCGCATGAAACATATTGATGTTCGCTACCATTGGATTCGTGAGGTGATGGAAAAGCAAGAAATGAAATTGAAGAAAATTCATACAGATAAGAATTCGTCTGATATGATGACAAAGGGCGTGACAAGAGAGAAGCTTGAGCTCTGTAAAGAGCTAGCCGGAATGGACTCCAAGTGAGGGTCAAGAGTTGGGTGTTCCCTCCTCTCATGTGTATGGAGGGGGAGATTTGTTGGGTATACCATTAGTATGGTACTCCATACTACATGAGAGTATAAGTCTTCTAATAGGCTTTGGGCTTTGTTTTTACTTAAGCTTTAATTTAGCTTAAATGTAGGCCCAAGTGGGCGAAGCCCATTAACAAGTTATGCTAGCTACCTTACCATTTAGCTTATGAATCAGTAGAGACTTATCAAGTCAAGGTTGAGGCGCATCAGTATATACACAAAAACAGAGAGTTTCTCAGGTTGTGTAGCAGCGGCGGCTTCAAGAGGAACAGTGGGTGTTTTTCAAGGGTTGTTTGGATTACCAAAATCAAGAGGTATTTTGAAGAAGAAGCTTTTATCTTGTATTCTTTTGGGTATTGTGAACCCTAAGACGTAACCCTTATACTCACTCTCTAGTTCATTGAATACCTCAAGTTTAGGGCAAGAACTTGAGAGAACATTGTGTATTCCTTATTTTGATATAGTGGAATTATTCGGAGTTGCCCTGTGGTTTTTTTCCCTCTCCATTGGAGGGTTTTCCACATAAATTTTGGTGTCATTTATTTCTTGCTTGGGTTCATTATTATTATTATATTGCTTGTGGTTGATTGTGGTGAAAGGAATTATCTATTGTGGTTTGGATATTATTTTGTGCCTATTTAATTTACACTAGACAAAGGTTAGGAAGTGTTGCTCCTAATATTGGGGATTTTCGCATTTTTCCCCAACAAGATTTACATATAATTCATTTTTAATAAGAACAACTCTCTACCAAGCAAGCATGTGTCAAATAATGTTCATCGTCGAAGTTGACACTGCGTTTAGAAATGACTATTTACATAATATTTACATATATGTCAATTTTTGTAAGAAAAAAATTAACTTTTGCAACCATAATTACAATCGCCTCAAAAAGAGACAACAAAAATGACTACTTACATAATATTAACACATAGGTCAATTTTTGTAACAAAATTTATAAAATGGTCATCTTTTGGCACAACCATTTTTTTAATGGTTAATTTAATATTTCCTTTACACACGCGCGCACACATAGTTATATGTTTTTTTTAATAGTTAATTTAATATTTTAATTACACACGCGTGCACACACATAGTGTTATGCTTATATTTTGCTCTTTTAGTTATAATTTATATCATAAAAATTATTTTGGTCTTATTGCACACACATACCAATATAAATGTAATTTGAGTAATGCTATGCTTTCCAAATCTGATGTGATAAGGTTATGATTCATGTTTGCATGTAAGTGCCACTAATTTTCTACAATTTTATAGATCTTTGGCCTACTAATTAGGCCCTATTTTTAAGAGAAAAATTCGTATATTTTACAGATACGTGCTTTGTACTGCTGTCCCACTAATATAAACATAGGAAGCTACACTTTGCTTTTAGATGCTCTATAACACTATAATGACCATAGGTTATTATCCAATAGACAAACACATCAAAAAGTCCAAGTAAAAGATGTACATGTTGGAAACAAAACTGATATTGTAAAAGGCTTCGCCAAAACTGATACTATTAAAGCATATAGTCATTTTTTCCTTTAAAGCATATCAAGATCTTTTTTCATTTTAAAGTAAATCTGTACATACTATTTGAATCATCAAACATATATACTCATATATATATATATATATATAAATGTACACATAATTAAAATAATCCAACACTTTGTGTGGAGAGATCAATTATTTTTTGCTTTGGTGAGAGTTGTGAACTCTCTTGGTCACACTGTAATCATTCGTTTGATAGTGGATTTGTTCTTGGCTCTGATATATGGACGTAGGCATATTTAGTCGAATCACACATATTCTTGTATGTGATTGATTTTCTCTGCTTCTTTCCCATTCGTATATGTTTGTTTATTGTCTTTGTGGGTATTTTTGCACAATAAAGTGGTATTAAATAGAGCCACATATATATTTGTTTATTGTCTTTGTTGACGCTTCCGCACAACAATAGTTCTCATTCTCCATCACTTTTTTAAATTTAAATTATGAAAATTTTGAAACTCAACACTTTTTACACATTTTGCCTCTCCCATCCCTCTTTATACATTCTCTTTCTCCCACGCTCTCAACACTGTATTTCTCTCTAAATTGAGTATGTATCTGAATATTGATTTTATAAAAATTTATCGGGTTTAAAATTAAAAAATATAAAATATATATATAATAAAAAATAAATAAATGATTAAAAAAAATAGTGCGTGCCACACCAAAAGGTTGTCAGCCTTGGATTAACCTCCCAATTTCTCCTGCATCCACGGCTGAAAAAAAAAGGATTTGCAGCGAAAAACAAACCTCAAAGTGCAAGCTAAATCATTAGATTGTAGCAAAAACACCTTGGATGCCATTAGATGAAGAACTATCAAATCTAGTAAGGCTTTTGTTCAGCAAGAGATAATAGTTGCTTGCAGCCTCTTAAAAGTTAGGGTAAATTATATAGACACCCCTTCATATTTTTTCCTTTTTCACTAACACCCCCTAAATTTAAAAAATCAATAAATTGACCGCCTCAACTATCATTTTTTCCTCAAATTGACCCCCTCAAATACCCCTCTCACATAGTTGAGGGGGTCAATTTGTTGAGTTTTTCACTTTGGCGGTATAAGTGAAAAATGACAGTACATGGGGGGTGTCTATATAATTTTCCCTAAAAGTTAACCAAAATATAATTGTAGCCTCTTGTAGAAATCTTCATCTGGAAGTAGTATAATACGTTTTACTATTAGACATAGAATGTCAGCTTGGGTTTCATTTTTTTGCCCCATTTTAGTCTAAAAAAACAAAAATATTTGGCCCGAGGGACAAACATTTGACACATCATGCATGTCAAAGATAGACATAGTTGATTGGGTACCACTATACCAAATGGCATAATTACTAACAGATATATCCATTAGAAATCTTTTGATTTACTAACGGATTTATTAACAGATATATTCGTTAGAAAATTTAATTTTACTAATGGATATATCCGTTAGTAAATCCGTTAGTAATATTACTAACCTTAATTTACTAACGGTTACTAATACTAATTTACTAACGGATCCGTTAGTAAATTAGTGCAACAGATTTACTAACGGATATATCCGTTAGTAAATCCATTAGTAAATCAAGGATTTCTAATAGATACATCCGTTAGAAAGCAACTTACTAATAGTTTTTTCAACTAATTTTAAGAGACTTATACTGAATACTAACGATTTGTCAACATTTTCTAACTGATATATCTGTTAATAATTTCCAAAAAATTAATAAAAATTACTAACAGATTTACTAACAAATATATCCGTTAGAAATATGCATTAATGTAAAATATATATATATATATATATATTTATTTATATGCTTCCAAGTTTTTTTTTCACCTAATGAACAGCCATATTAATTTATGTCAAATACAAAAAATAACAACATAAATCTATATCCAACACAACAAAAATAATCTAAAGTAATTATAGTAAATGAAGCGTTCATCCATATCTAACCAAAAAGATCTCAATATACCAAAAAGCTCAAATCTAAAATTTAAAGAGTTCATCTATCCAAACCTAAACTAACCAACAAAACATGTCTGAAATTTAAAGACTTAGGTCTTTAGCCATTTTATGTAACGACTAAGGTCGAAATTTGTGTCTGCATTTAGCCCACGGTATTCAATCGTCGCCACATCATACGCGATCGCTGCCTTTCAAAAAATTAGTGAAATTATTTAAGGGCAATTTGGTAATAAATGCAATAATTGCGAAGTAATTTGATAATAAAAGCAATAATGAACTTCGCAATGAATGGGTACATTGATATTTGGTGAGACTAAAAGCCTATGCTTAGGATGTTAGAAATAAATTATTTGTGCTCCATTAGACCCGACTTCAATTTTAAAAAAAATTATGTTGTGTCCAAATTTTGAGTACCAATTTGGTTCTCAAATGGATTTAATAGTTGGGAAGCATAGCAATATTTTTTTTTACTCTTCCCAAAATTGGTACCCAAATGGCTTTAAGATTTTTACCACATGTTGTGTCCGTGGCCGATGGTACCACATGCCAATTGACAATACGTTGGGGAACACATTTGAGATTCAAATTTACACTCAACAATGGAGTATGCACTGACACAAGATTCTAGATTGAGAGGAAATGACATAAGGTATACAGGATACCCAAAAGTTTCTACATCTAACAATGGTACAAGAATCTAAAGTCCACCTTACCAATCCTTAATTCAAAGCAAGCCAACTTTATCCTAATAGCCAATAACTAAGTACTTTGATGCCACTCGTGAATGGGCAACTTGCAAAGATAAGGTTCTTTATTATATTTCTTTTTTGTAAAGATACTCACTTGCACCATGGTAATATTAGAGACAATTGCTCATACAGAGAAAACCAAATTAAATTCATTTAGGTCCCGTTTGATAAAACTGAAGATTAAGTATTAAAGTTTTAGCTATTGAATTTGCAGTTCTAAAAACAGTAACTTGGCAGCCCATTGGCCTCTTAGACCGGCTCTGACATGGCACAACAATTTAAGAGATGGGCTAATGGGCCGCGTCCGCCCATAAGTGGGCTGGCATAATGCGGCCACACCTCTAATTTAAACAATATAGCATTTTAACTATTGTAGTATCAAAAAGGAAATACATTGTTAACACTTACAGTGCAGTCAGGTTGATGCTCAAGGATATTTGTATAAACAAGCGTGAAAGAATCCAAACTCTCAGCTGAAGCAAGATCTCTCAAGTCACTTAGTTCCCTAACTCTGTTTTCAACTTTCTACAGAAAAAAAGTAACAGAAATCTGAGTTAAGAAGCATTACCAACGTATAAACTACAAAAAGTAGCCAATAGTCTCTGACTTAAGAAGCATTGCAAGAAATTTCTGATGGAGAGATATTTCTAAATCAGATAAGATAAAATTCAAACACTTGATATTCAAGTTATTTTCTATAGAAATGGAGCACAACTTACAGAAACAGTAATATACTCCCTAAAGAAATCCATGAGAACCTCTTCATCTAGCCTCATATGTTCAATAGTTTCTTCCTTTATGTAGTTTTTCTACAATCAGAAGCATCAGCAAGACACTCTCAAGTCATGGAAAGAAAGAATTGTAGAGGAGAATCTGTATTATATTATTTAAGAAAAAGAACGTGGCTAATTTTTCTTTTGGCTCAATTGCAGTTTGGTATCCTCTAGTTTTCACAAATTATCATCTTCGGCTATCTATTATCAATTGCATAGTTTGTAAGGTCATCGATTTTAAGGTCTTAAATAATCGTCCTCAATCGAAACAAATTGTCCTCAATTGAAATCAATGTAAGAATCAAGGGCCTTTAAATGGTGCAATATATAATAGAGGGCTTAAAGTGATATTTTGGGAAAACTAAAGGATACCAAAGTATATTTGACCCTTTTCTTCAATAGATCTGGGTGAGTAGATGATCAACATAAAGAACCATAGATTCCTCCAGACAAAAAGCTTCAACACATCTCCTATATGATCTTTCTTTGATATAACTTAAGAAAAACCATAGAATACAAATAAGTACAAAAGTAAACAAAAATAAAAATAGAGAAGGAACTTTAGTATGTAGGGAATAAATGCTAGACTGGACTACAAGGATAGGAGAAAGTCAAAACTATTGAAGACCCAAATTAAAGATAGAAAACTTACATCTTCACGTCCATAAAGTAATCACCAAATGTTGCAACTAGGTACTCGGTGACCTGTCCTTCATACCATTTTGTGATAAAGAGTAGAGAGATACGTGTGATGTGTTACTGTGCACGTGTGCTGTGTTATTGTGCACGTGTGCTATGCTGTGTTGCACATATGCTGTGCTGCTGAGCACATGTGCTGTGTTGTGCGTATGACGAACTAGTTAGATGAAACCTAATACAGTCAATAAAAATATCAAGATCAAGTATACCCTTAATGTTTGCAGTAAACTTTTGCAGCATATACCTGTTAATCATTTTACCAAGAAGAAAAGACACGAATTAGATGGAATAAAAATATATCAAATTCATAGTGCATCAAAAGTTCAGGAGTCTATAAACTTAGTTTCTTCGAATCATGTATTCTAAGTTACATATACATTTCAGGTAGGTCTATATATATAAATTGAGAAACCAAAACAAGGGGAGCATGTGAACATGTCAACGTGAAAGGCCTGCTAGCCATCACAGATACAATTAAATGAACCTGGTTCTCACCAGATTTGCTTCTTATCATCACGTGCTGGAAATGCATATTTACTAAAAACATTTCCAGTAAGGAACATTATGTTTGTTTTACTTATACTCAAAGTTTTTGAATTTAATAAAGGAATATTATAACTTATGACGAAACTACTATGTACAAAAGTGTTATAAAGAAAAGTGTCCAACATTCCAATGCTTGATTGGAGAAATGTACAAGATCTCATGGAAAGGAGGAAAGAGAATTACCACTTTCTAGATGTAAGGAACACCATAAGAGGAGATTTAGATTTCGACTTGATTAGCTTATTAAACAACATCAATTTAGACTGCAATTGATATATTTCAGCATCCTAGCATTTTCTTCCTCCGAGTTCCTCTTGTTCCGAGAACTTGTAGAGAGTAGATTGCACTCTTTATTCTCAAGCCCGAAGAATCTGAAGTAGATTGCACTCTTTCTCTCAACCATTTCAAGTTCAATTTCAGTGCTCAACCTAATTAATTGAATTGGAGAAAATAGTAAAATACTGAAATAAAATATAGGAGAGTGAATTCTATATAGCAAAAGACAACTTGAGCTGAATTCTACATAGCAAGTTAGCATACAGAGACAGTAAACAGTGGCTTATATAAATTGTTCTGTTGCTGAGGGAGGCAAAGGAAGCCATTTCTTTTGTCTTGTTCTTCGAACATTTGATGCGTTCTACAATGGTTCCTTTTGCTGAAATTGAGAAACCATTTATTTAGTGTTGTAAAGCACGAATTCTTTTAGAATGGAGTTGTATCCGTATTAGATACTAGTACTCCTATGATACTATCGGATGTGTGCCAGCCTTTCAGAGTTCCTGAAGGGGCCATAATTTTGAAATAATTTTATTAGTATTCAGCAGATATTGAATGCTTCTTGAACACTTGGGGACATATGTTCGATATATCTTGAACACCGAATGAGGTTATTTTGTTAGTATAATAGGAAATTTAGAGAAATGTCCTGGAGCTTGCAAACAAGGGTCTGACTTTAGAGAAGAAGAATTGGGATATAAAGAAAAAATAAATTTACTCCAAAAGAAGAAATAAAATCCTCAAGTCTGTGAATTCTGTTACTACCATATGGTTACCAACCTAGCAGAAATAATTTTTCACTTAATACAATATATGAAATGGAATAGTTTTCGTAACAATAACTCAATTTAAGAGGGGTAAAAACATTACCCCCAAGTACCAGAGGTGAGGCCACTTTTTATATGGCTGCAAGGCAGAAGATTTTAATGAGAAGGTTGAGACAATATTGAATAGCAACAGCTAACGAATCTGTTTTTTTTTTTTACTAAGCAAGATTATGTGAAGGACAATAAACCCCAAGGATAGGCCATGCCCAAGCAATCTGTTGTATTTAGGCAAGGACTGAAATTTGAAACAATATCTAGTAGAAAAACTCAGTCAGAAATCAATAACAAAGTAGCTCCCATTCTTTGATTGGTTCACGAATTTAAGAAAAGGAAGAAGAAAAAGAAAAAAGAAATAACAAGTCAACAAATGGCACCTTAAAATTGTGAATATAAAATTTTTCTTTTCCTGTGGTTTGAGGTGAATTTATGAAATGGCACCTTAAAAATGTTGATACCACACCCTCTAAAACTATTCAATAGCATTCTGAACAAATTTGCACTTTATCAACTGATTTTTTTTTGGTCATACACTAAAGCACCTTTAAGCATTAATAAATTTATTTAAAAAAAAAAAAAACATGAACCATAATATACTCATCAAGCCATAACATATACTAATTAAGCATAAATTAAATTATCTTGATCAAGCCCAGTAGAGTCGCCAGATTCTGGGTTCGATCTCCAGCAGAGTCGCCAGATTGTGGATACTAGCATTTGGGCCAACTTTAATTTTAAAACATTAATTTCTTTCAAATTCAAAGAGTCGCCACTTAATTTTTTAAAGGAAAATTAAGAAACCATTTTAAAAGCAAACCGATATTTTGCGAAACCAGCGATAAACTAGGTCCGAGGATTATAGAATGGAAGGGGAAGGAGCCCGGTGTACTAAAACACCTCCTCTCATCCTATCTCGCGATTGGCCTCTACTTAACATCCTTTTTAATTGAACTATTAATCTAAGCATGCCCTCAACTAATACATATTTATAAGTATACATAGCATAAGCATTTCAAAAGGGTGCAAAATTGCTAACGATAAAAGGCATACAAAATCTCATAGTTCAATTTAGCAAGCAAAATGATATACAATAAGAACAAGAGAACTTACCCGCGATCCAGCCGCAAAATTGGAAACATGCAATGCAGACAAAATAGAAATCCTAAGAAAAGGGTCTCTAATCACATATATACACATAAGGCAAGACCTAATTCTAAAGTGTCGCACATGGAGTCGAAAGTCATTTAAAATCAAAGAATAAAATGAACTAGAGAGATTGAGAAATCGTACCTTGATAGCGCTACAAAACAAAGGGTTAGTCCACATGCTTTGAACAAAATATAGTGTTGAATCCTAAATAACATATCCAAATTTCTAGCTTGAATCTAACAATCAAGGAATGGTTGACATAATCATGAATTCTTTATAAGTAGTTGGAAATACAACACCTCCATAGATATGCAAGTCTCAACTAGGAGCCAATGCAATATCTATATGGAGATGGTGTAATCCCAACATGATCATAAAGAAACCATAGTTATGTTCAACTAGGTTCAATTTGAATGCAACCTTAAGCTAAAGATTAATCCTAATCATAAACATCAACATATATGGATGGATGCATAGACATGAATAAGGATGAACTATGAACTTTTCATTAACTTGGATCACTTAGCCTCTGGATTTAAGCTTGATTATCATTATTTAGGACATAGTTTAAGTCCTAAGGCACTCGGAGTCCATTAGATTAGAGTTATTCAAGTTTTATCAAAGCAGTGATAGAATTGTAAAAATTACAGAGAGTAGACCAAACTTTCAAAAATAGAAATAAAATACTTCCAACAGTTGGCTCTTAATGATTTTTGAGTATGTTTGCCTCTGTGAGTTTAGTTTCTAACCCACAATGAAAATCAAAGATCCAACGGGAATCTCCAGAAATAGGGAAAATACTAGACAGCACTCAGGAATCTGTAACTCTCTGTCCACAGTTTTTGTATGATTTTCTAAAAATAGTTAAAAAATCATAAACACTTGGATCTTTTTAGGGTATCTTCCTAACACATTAATCTTCATTGAAAAAATTATTTTTGGTCAAGAAAGCTTGGTTAAGGCTTTGATTTACTTGTTTTAAAATGAACTTACTGTTCTGAAAGAGAGCAATCTACTCACAAATCATAAGACCAAACCAGCTTAAGCATGAAATTTCTACAAGACAAAAATCACAGAGGTACTTAAGTGGGTTATGAACATCCTCCAATTGGTCTCATCCCATTCCAATGGACCATGATTTAATAAAAAAAATCTTTGATCATAGTTGGCTTATGGATTCACTGCACCATTGTTGAATTAATGTTCGTAGTATGAATCAAACTTGATCCATGATTCTAGGGGGAACTAGATCAACTATGCTCATGATTATTGAAATAAACAATGAGATACGAGGAGACCCATGGACTTAGCCTTTTCCATTGTAGATCTCATATTTAACGATCTAGCAAAAGAATCCTAAGGTCTTGCTCAATCTTATGGACTCTTGAACATTTGAGTTCTCTTGATTCCAACAACTAAACTATGAAAATTTACATCTAACTCCTCTCTTAATCATATGATCCTCGAGGAATGTAGGGTCATTCATCAATTCTCCTACCAAGTTGAGGGTCCTTGGAGACTAAATATGACTCAAATCTACATAAACCTCTATGGAATATAGTATGGATTCCTTGAGATTCCTAGTAGGGATATCCAAGCCATGATCTAAGACTTAAACCCAACCAACTATGGATAGATATGACCATGATCAACCTTAATCTCCATATGAATCATTGGATCATAGGAGACTAAAGGATCAAACTCAAAGGAGACTCAATGAGACATAAAAATCTAATAAATCTCAAAAGGAAAATAGAAATTAAGAATCAAAGTTTACTTAAGAAAATTCAAATGCAAACTCTTCAAGACCAATTCATACTTTAAACCTAAGACTTTATTTAGATCCAAGCTAATGAATTATCATGAGATTCAGTCACAAATTCTATGTGGTGTGTGATGAAATGAGGTAAGAAGAGAGGTTTTGAAAATGTGTAGAGATCCTAAGGCTATGAATTTGTGATTAAATTTGCCTAATTCTATGAAGAATGAGAAAGTTACCTCTATAACCTCAGGGATTTCTTCTTATTCTTGTGAAGATCTTCCAAGTTCTTCAATCTTCTTTAAATTCTTCAAATTCTTCAAAGAGCTTCTCAAAAAAATCTCTTGTTTTCTCTTCATTCTCTCTCTCTCTCTCTCTCTCTCTCTCTCTCTCTCTCTCTCTCTCTCTCTCTCTCTCTCTCTCTCTCTCTCTCTCTCTCTCTATTATATGTATATCTCTTGTATATCTCAAAATGATTCAAGCCCTCCACAATGAAGATAAAGGTCTGCTTATATAGACCTCTCTTTCAAGGGTCAATTGGGTAGTTTCGGGTGAAAACCATGTGCAAGAATATTCTATATGTATTAAAAAAATAGTCTGTTACAGGGAACGGCACTCACTGAGTTGTCTGGGACACTCAGTGAGTGTCGTTCCGGCACTCAGTGTATGCCACAGCGGCACTCGGTGAGTGCCGCCGCTTCTGCCGCGTGCTACAGCCAAGGTATTATCCTGTTATGATTCATTTTTCAAAATTTTCTTAACATACACTTAATTATTAATAGCTTATATACCAATATACTTATATACTTAGTAGATTATACTAATGTATTAGTCTATACTTAATATGTATTTTTTCTTTTTCTCTCTTTCTCGAATCCGTTTTCTTTCTTTTCTTCCTTCTCTTCCTTTATCCTAATTTTTCTTCTTCTTTTCTTTTCTTTTCAAATTTTTTTTTCAGATTGTCCTTTCATACGTACTTCAACATTTGGGCTTCCCCCGAATACCCAATTTCTCTCTCTTTTCTATTTTCAATTTGAAAACTTAATTTGAAGAATTCTCGAAGGAATTGAATTCTTTGGAAAATCTTTGAATTTCACCGGTCATTGTCGTCATCGGTCTTTAGAGGTAACCAACCCTGGATTCAATGGTTGGTCAAAATTGGGGTGTCTACACACACCCTCTAAAACTATTCAATGGCATTCTGAACAAATTTACACTTTATCAACTGTTTTTTTTTATCATTCACTAAAGCACCTTTAAGCATTAATAAATTTATTTTAAAAAAACATAAACCATAATATACTCATCAAGCCATAACATATACTAATTAAGCATAGATTAAATCAGCTTGATCAAGCCCAGCTGCCCATGTAAATTCTATTAGGTTCCACCAATAGATTCCTAGGTAAAGCTATATTGCTAATTTCTTTTTTGGCTAAAACCATGTAAAAGTAAAACCATATGTATTGATAAAAATAATGCTATGTTTTCTCAAATTTGGTTCCCCAATGCTTTAGCCTTTGTAAAACATGGTGTGGTAAACATTCAACATGGTGTACAACCTACAGAGATTTGTAGAGAGAGTTATGCTCATCTTCAAAGAACACAAACTGCTAATTGCAGTTGGTACCTCTAGTACTGAATTGTGACTGAGATCAAGCACTCTTGTCAGGTCCTTTCCTCTACTCAATCTCTGCCTCCCCGATTCAATCCCTCTTTTTCTCTCCCTCACTCAGTTTCTCATCTCGAAAAAAATATAACTCAATCTCCCTCATACTCAGTCTCTCTCTGACTCACAGTTGCGCATGATTGGAAAGAAAAAAAATGAAAAAAGCAACTCGTACAATAAATGACAATTACAAGCTTACCACAAGGGAATCATGGCTGGACAGTAAAACGGACAAATCCCTACACAAACTCCACGCAAACTTGTCATTCCACAAGCATGTTTCACCACCTCAGCAATAGAAAACCCAAGAATTATAGCTACTTATTATTTGACCAAGGACACTAAGGCTCTGTTTGAGGACTTAATCTTAAGCTTCTAACTGAAATGCACACACACACACACACACACACACATATATATATACACACAAATATACACAGTATTAGGATCAAAATTGATGATTTTGATTGAAATTAATTGAGTTTTCAGATATGT
Source organism: Hydrangea macrophylla (assembly GCA_033977485.1). Taxonomy (NCBI): domain Eukaryota; kingdom Viridiplantae; phylum Streptophyta; class Magnoliopsida; order Cornales; family Hydrangeaceae; genus Hydrangea; species Hydrangea macrophylla. Next base: position 76,059,958 of record CM066985.1, on the reverse strand, counting down.
AAAACTTGGAAATTCGGAATTGTAACCTCGATGAAGTGAAAATTGCAACATCTTTCTATGATATTGACGATGATAATATGAATGAGAAGTCAATTCACTGTCACTGCCCTCAAAATCTGGAAAAAAAAAAAGAAAAAAAAATCAAATAATGAGGAGTGTGTGCATGTTGGAATAGGGTATGTGTATATATGTGTATCGAACATATTTGATACAGATATGGGGTATATGCGGGTGTGTGTGTCTTGTACCAGATCTGGTGTGTGTGTGTGTGCGAGAGAGAGAGAGAGAGAGAGAGAGAGAGAGAGAGAGAGAGAGGTGTGGTTAGGAAAGTTGGAGACGCCAAGGTTCGTGATTAACGTTGGGGTCATGGATGGAGGGAAAGAGGAGAAGAAGAAGATTACAACTAGAGGGAGGGAGAGAACCACTGAGAACCAAATGGATGGAGAGAGAGGGAGAGGGAGAGAAGCACTGTGAACCCCTTAGATCATCTCTCACTAAATAGGAGAGAGAGAATAATTCGCTAGGTTAAGGCCCTTTAGGGGGGAAAATTTGGGGGAACATTATTTACAAAATTACCACCGTATTTTTATCTTTTTGATTTTCATTTACAAAAATGCCAGCGCCTCTTATTTTTTATTGAAAAATTTTCACTAAAAGGAAAATGCTAACGGAATTTTAATATTTCTAACGGATATATCCGTTACTTATTAGTAACAGATATATCCGTTAGAAATCTTAAAAGTTGTCTGTTAGAAATATGGCCATATGGTGTAGTGTACTCTTATCGGAATATTGGACATTTTTGGTTTCTTTAATGAAACTTTTTTATTGGATGAAAATAAATAAATAAAACTACTCGTGGAAGAAGAATGACAAAGTAAGTACTTTACTTTCCAAAAACTCACTTTTGTCATCTTTATAAATAAATAAAGAGTAATGCTATACTTTTCAAATTTCCATTATAAAAGTGATTCTCAATAATGTGACAATGGGGTAAGTTTAATGCAGTGAGACAAGTTGAATTTTAAACGAAAGTTATTTACCTGACTCCACTTGCACATTATTTGAATTAACTTTTGAGATACAAATTTAAAAAACATAGCATTACTCGTAAACAAATATGAGATGTAAAGATTTGTAAAGAAATTCATAACTTTAATTTGTTCCCTTGGTTGTTTATTTAGGCCCGTTTCATCCTTTAACAGTAACAATCACTTAAAGAATTACAAACTTTATAACTAAGACCATCTCCAAGGGCAAACCGTCAATTGATACATCAAATGGGTGGTTTGATGGGTCTTAGGCAAAGTTGTTGTGATGATTTTGATGAGTCACTCCAACCCTTACATCAACCATTATTCATTTTAATATTTTTTATTCTTTTTATCTATTATTATATTTATATTCTACAATTTTCAAAAGACACACTGAATATTTTGATTAAAAATATTGAAGGGTACATATGATGCTAGATTAAAATATTAGAAAAAATATATTTGATGTGTGGTTTGACTTGCAGCAAAGTTGCTGCAATTTGAGCAATACATCAAGTTTGCCTCAGCCTTTGATGTGTCATTTGGAGGACGAAAATCTCACCTAATGCATCAACTTTGCCTCAGATTCCTTTTTGATGTAAGGGTTGGAGATGGTCTAAGAGCTAGAAAATTGAAGTTTTAGCTGAATTGTGAGTGATCACTTCTGCCAAAAGAAAAGAATATATACATATATACATATACATACAACCACAAACACAGAAAAATTAGCTTAGAACGTACGGAATAACTAACACAACTAAACAAATACTCCATACTAGTGTTTGATTGCATTGGTCAAAGACCTATTTTATATATATCATTTAAACTTGGTGTACACAACATTACTTTTTATTAGATAGTGTTGATAATGGTCTTAAGACTGTTAACAGAACAAAATTGACCATTCGTCTTCAATGGGACCACACAACAAACTGCTAACTCTTAGACACTTGATTTTTGTATAACTATCGTTACAAATACACATACCACTCTCATTTTTTTCAGCTCAATTAACTATCCACTTTACTCCAATGCCTTATTTTTCTTCCTGCGTACATTTTCTTAAGGCTTTCTTAATTATTAATGTGATTGCATTTCACCCTTTTTGCTTCCTAAATTTCAATTCCATCACTTTTCACTTTCTAGGAATCATTGGCTTCAATTCAATTTGCCTACGCTTGAGGAAATTAATAACTCCACTAAGAGCAATATCAGCATCCTCATTCTTCATTAGTTCCTCGGCTATTTCAGCAGGAGTGACCTCTATATTCTGTATGAGCCCTTCTATATCACTAAAGAGTTTGTCACGGTGATTGTTGTTAATGCCAAGGTAGTTCCAGGCCAATATCTTGAACCCTTCTATGGTACAGTAGGACATGTGAATGTGAACGTCCATTCGACCAGGACGCAACAGAGCCGGGTCAAGCCGGTCCTTGCAGTTTGTGGTGAAGATGATGATCCGCTCGTCTCCAACACTTGACCACAGTCCATCTATGAAGTTCAAGAGGCCTGAGAGTGTCAACTGCAAGAACAAGGTAATTGAATAAACGTATTAGAAGGCTAATATATAAACCATTGTTATGAACTCGATCTGTTACAGTGTCTTTTGTGATATGCAACACAAAAATGTGCCATTGCTTGCAGACCCGAATCACAAAAATGTGTCATTGCTTGCTAAAGTGTCTTCGATCTGTATATCTTTTAATTATATATTGTTAATATTTCATTCATTTGATTAAATTCTATTTACCATATTAAAAATGAGTCAATATATACATGTATTGGGAACTAAATTTGTGATGAAAATTTGAGGAGTAATGTTATACTTTCTAAATTCGCATCTCAAATACTGTGTCAGCTCTACCATATGCAGTGGCATATGATGTCACATGTATCAAGCATGTCTAAGCTATTTCAGAACTAAATTTAAGATTCTAATTTGGAAAGCACAGCATTGTTTAAATTCAAAACCATTACATTATTTTTATTTTTTTATACAGAATTTCAAAATATTTAGGGCTGAAATTTAGGGCTTAATGATTTTTTTTCCTGATAGTAGTAATTTGTGTGTTTTGGCATGCAATGGTCTTTCACATTTATATATATATATATATTTTAGGCGAGTTGGGCAAAGCTGTTGGCGTCCCAAAGAGAAGTCACGGGTTCGAAACCCCCAGATTTGTGTGAGTGGATTGGAAGGATGAATCTCAGGTAGTTGGACACAGGACCGACCTTGCAGGGCCGGCCCTAAGTTATCGGGGGCCCTAGGCGAGCTTTTTGAATGGAGCCCTCTATATAATTAGCATTATCTAGCTATCAAAATGTATCTAACTAGGCGTAAAGACAAAATATGCCTTTGAAGTTTGGTCTCTATCTCATTTAAGTCCATGTAGTTTCAATTGCATCATTTTGGTCCTAGTTTTTTTTTATAATAGAAGCAATATGGTCCAAAAACTCATTCTGATAGAAAATTTGATGAAATTCATCCACTGCTATGCATAATTACGCTGATAAATGGGTGGTGAGACTAATGGTGTTCTATTTTTACCCCTAAAAAAAGCATGATATTGCATATCATGTGAGTAAATTTTATCAATTCTTCTCATAGAATTAGACATTTGGACCACCTTCCTTCTATTTAAAAACTTTAGGGACCACATTGATGCAATTAAAACTACAAAGACTAAAATGAGACATGAATCAAAATTAAAGGGTATATTTTGTAATTAAGCCTATCTAACTTTTTTTTTTATCGCAACCTATCTAACTATTTTAAACCACACGCACACACTAAAAACAAATTAAAAACAATTAGACGCCATAAATGAAAGTCAAGAGTTTAGTTAGATTGTCTTCGCTCTTGGGGTGTGGACTATGGTCTGCTTAGGGAAGGATAAAAAGTGTTTTTTAGCTTAGGTGTTTTTATAATTAGGCTTAACACTAGTGGTATAGTTGCAAACTTTTGGGCCCTAAATATAATCAATGAATTGGGGGCCTTAGGCATTGGCCTCGGTGGCCTTTGCCCAGGTCCGAGCCTGCGGCCTTGCCTTATAGAGATGTATGCCTAAGGCCCCCCAAAATATTGGACAATTTAAAGACCCCAAATCGTAAGCACTAAATTAATTATTAGTAGTGTTAAATAGTTTTTAAGCTCAAAGGCCCCCAAACACACCCTTATTGTTTTGAAATCAATCATTTTTTTACAAATTACAATTAACAATGCTTTGTTTGGTTCACTGATTTAGTGAAGGAAGCAACGAAATGATTAAATAAAAAGAAAAATTAATTCTCTTGTACCCTATATGATTTTTGTGTCACTACAACAAATTTGATTTTTTTTTTGACGCGCAAACGCGTGATAAGATCATTATTTGTGACTCGTATTTAGTGTTTGTGATGTAATTACAGATGTTACAAAAAAAATAGGTTGACCAATTATTGGACCTTATTTGTGACACATCTGGAATCCTTAGTAGTTGTGACGCATCTAGTGCGTCACAAATAAATCCCTACTATTTGTGATAGTGTGTCTCAAATAAAATCCCTACTATTTGTGACACATATAGTGCGCCACAAATAAAATCCCTACTATGTTTTTCTTAATGTTAAGATTTTTTTTCTTGTATTTTAAAAATTAGATAATACTGTGCTTCCCAAATTTTCATCTCAAATCTTCATTCCAAATGATATGACAGTGATGTGGAAGTTGAACCACTGAGACTTACTTTAACATCCTCCAATCAAAACAGTGATGTGGAAGTGGGACCACTAAGACTCACTTGAATATCCTCCAATAAAATTCAGTGGTCTCACTGATACATCATTTGGGATGCAGATTTGAGATGAAAATTTGAGAAGCATAGCATTACATACTCTATTAAATTTACTTATCACGATATTTTCTTGTCTTTCCTACTTTCTTCATTTTACTTACTGACCAAACAAAAAAATTAATTTTATTTTTCTTACAAATATAAAAATTCCACAACTTTCAAAACGCATATGAAGCTTCGTAATAAAAAAAAATTTACAATATTTTTCATCCAAAAAAATCCTAACCGAAAAAAAAAGATATATTAATGGACCAAAAAAAATCACCTCGGGTCCCTACCCCCAAACTCCCCATGATAGGAGAAATAAAAAAAAAAAAAAAAACCCACCTTGAGGCCTCACTTGAACAGTTTGCCTAAGACTCAAATGTTTACGATCGGCCCTTGTGGGACGAACCATATCTAGAATTTGGCGTGACTTAGAATCCTACCGTCCACTCAACTATTTACCTGGTGTGTATATGTTGTGGGAATGGAGTACTTGCATGTTCTACTCCATAAAAATAGTTATAGGTAAATCGTACAGAATAGACTGAGAGAATTTAAAATAAAATATAAATAAAAGAAAATGGACAGATAACATAGCGACTAACCTCGGAGTTTGAGCAATAAGGCATATTGCCGAGGTGCCGCTCTTGCATGTCCACACTGCAATCAATATCTTCAATCACAACTATCGATCGGTTCGTAGTGGACACAAGCATCTTCCTCAGATCAGTATTTGTTCGAATACTGGTAAGCACCAAATCATATATATCAAATTTCAAATAATTGGCCATGGCTGCAATCAAGCTAGATTTACCAGTACCAGGAGGACCGTACAACAAGTAACCTCTCTTCCAAGCCTTTCCTACCTTCTTGTAAAACTCTCTCCTCCTCAGAAACCTATCCAAGTCCTCGATTATCATCTTCTTCGTCTCTGAGTTCATTGCCAGAGTCTCGAACGTTGATGGATGTTCGAGATTGATCGAACCCCAACCCCCTGCTCCTCCTCCTCCTCCTCCTCCGCCATATCCTTGGTCGCCATTGTACGGTCCGCAATCTCTGGTGTAGAGTTTCACCACCTTGTCACCCTCCTTGATTTCAGCAGATCTAGCCAACACAAAAGGCAAGTACTCATTAAGTACTATGTCTTTGAATTTCTTTTTGAAGCAGAGCTCGAAAAAACACTTATCGCCGGTGTTGAACCTATCGTCCGTAGGAGGCTCGATCGATACGTATTTCCATTGGAGATGGAAGTTCTGGAAGATGTCGGTGACCTCTTCATCCTTTTCCATGGAAATGGTTAGGGTTTTGTGTCTTGGAGATTTGCCGACTTTGAATCGGGCAGTGGATGGGCTGATTTTGGTGCGGAGGTAGATCTGGGCGGCGTCGAAGACTTCGTTTCGGCCGATGTTGCAATGCTCGTCGATGACTATGGTGACCTGATTGGAGAATAATGGTGTGAAGAGGTAGCGAAGACATGTTTCGATGTACGATCTGATCTGGCTCGGTATAACATCGTTGGCCATTGATCGGACCAACATCGTAGAGGCGGCAATTGAGGCGTACGCCGTGAACAGCGTCGATGCAGTTGATGACATATTCCTCATGGAGAACATCACTCACTCCCTCTCTCTCTCTCTCTCTCTCTCTCTATACTTGCAGTGTTGAGGAGTGTTTGTGATATGTAGTGACGTTTTATATTAGTGATGGTCTGTCTAGCGTTTTATAGTAGCGATAGTTTGTCTGAGTAATGATTGAGTTATTACATATATATATATATATATATAAATGTTAAATGTATGCTCGATATGTATACACAGTTGCATGGAATAATGAATATGGATATATTAATACACAGTTGCATGGAATAATGAATATGGATATTAATATATATATATATATATATTCATATATGCGGATAATACCATACTGTATATGTTTGTTTTGTAAGAATTTATTTCACAACTCACTTTATTACCCTTTGGGCGGGCAAATAACACTGACCTTCTCCAAGGTATTTGATAAATACAAGAACCTCACACGTGTTTTGAAAAATGACACTGGCCTCCCTTTATAGTGAAGGGATGGCAATGTTAACACTGTTAGAAATCGTGTACAATAACTAATTTACTCCTTCTTCTTTTTTTTTTTTTTTTTTTTTTTTTTTTTTGAACCTCGACGGCACGAGGGGAATTCCATTAAAAAAGTACCAAGAAACACAGAAAAGAGGGGGGGGCATCAGTAAATAACTAATTTACTCCTTTGCTAAACTATTCTTCATTTGTTCCATATTTAGAGTACAATCCATCTTTAATAACTCAACTAATTGCAGAAACGTGATATCATTGTATACAATACATGCACAATTTTCCGAATTATCACTAACAATATCTTAATCTCCTTCCAACCCTCTTTCACGTATAATAAAATAAAAATAAAAATAAAAATAAAAAAAATTGGGGGCAAAATAGGAAATGTAACTAAAAATATGCTTTGACTTTTTAAAAGTGAATATATCTCAAAATTAAAAGATAGCTAAAAATGAGACGAATGAAGTACATAATGGCTCTTTTCCAAAGTGCTGAATTCAAGAAGTAAAATAGATTGCATTCAATGATTATTTTTAGTAGAAATTTTCACATAATATTTTCAGTGAATTTTTGGCTGCTTTTTCAATTAAGTGGTACATTATAAAATGCACTGAAAAAAATTAAGTGTTGAAAAATTTTCCTTTTCACCACTTAATTGGATTATCAAATGAGAAATGCTAGGCACACATCCCAAACCACACCTTATGCTTTAAATGCATGTACCCTGTGTTGTTTGAATTTTTCACACTTTTCTGTGCACCACTTGCACAACACAAAGTACATGCATTTAAAACAAAGGTGTGATTTGGGGTGTGATTTAGAGTGTGTACTTAGCATTTCTCTTATCAAATACACTCTTACCGGTACACATGGAATCTGACTTGGCATTGCGATATAATTATTTATTATTGGAAAGCTCTAGATTTGTAAATATCCGTTCCTCTATCCTTAACTTGTATCAATCCTTTTAATTCCTTTCAAAATTTTGTTATGACTCTTTCTATTAACTCCCTTGGGTATTTTTTAGTTAAAAGTTTAATCACAAATTAATATTGGTTAATGAAATATTACTCTTGTTATAAAAAAAAAAATTTTTTAAAAATCACAAAGTAATTCAGGCCCGGCCCTACGCCCTAAGATGGAGCCTAAGTTTTCAAATTTATCGTAGAAGGGTATAAATACTATTATACATGTAACCATTTTTTTTTTATATGCTGGAAATAACTTTGAATATAAAACAACTTTCAATTTTTTACACTTTTAATACTTAAAAACGGTCAAAGTTTGGATTGTTGGGAAGCTTCTAGTCGGGCTTCTATGCAGGCCTCGGGCAGGGCTCGAGCTTCAAGAAGTAGGCACAGGCCTTACCAGGAATACTAGGGCCTAGGCCCAAGTTGGCCTACCTCGGGTTGGGGCCAGGCTTAAGGCATATTCTTTCAAACTGGGCTACGTATATACGAGCGCCCATACGGTAGGGCCTTTTTTACACCACTACTCTTGATTATACTTTTTTCTAACAATTGTAGGGTTGTTTGGGAGTGGTTATAAGAAGACTTTGTTCAATCTAGGTCTCATCTTTTATCGAATTTTGTGATAACCGAGGATATATTTATTTGACAAAGAATTGGTTTTAAGAGCTATTTTAGGTTGAACACATGCTTCTATCCAAGAAATAATCATCTACCAAGTATTTAAATGTGTAGAAGCGATGCACTTAACTTCCAAATTAGATTCCATTGAGTGTTTCTTTTCTTTAATCAAACTGATTATTCGATTACTAGCTAACATCTTACTAAATTAAGATCGACAACACATTCTGATAGAAGAACAAACTTGACAGTAGTTCACTTCTATAGATAAACCATTGCTTCGTCCACCGCCGTCATGGACACCACGTTAGTCCATCCCTAGCTTTTATATAAGAACATATGCCCAATTCACCTCACTACAGGGATATAACGCTTTAAACAATAGTACATCATTCGAATGCCACGACTAATGTCGTCTACCAGTGATCATGGTCCCCTGCAAGTCAAAGATATCTTCGTCTGTCTACCACTTTTAAGAAAATATGATTAGATCATCTGGCTATCTTAGGGCTATTGGTCTGATTCACCGCAAGTTATAGACACCTTCGTCTGTCTACCGCTTTTAAGAACATGTGATCTACCAAGGTTCGCCTATACAAGATTCCCAAATCTTAACAAACCTACTTAAGTTCAACTCTAACATTGATACACGACAGTCCCATATGGCATGACTACATTGAATGAAATGAACGATAACTCCAAAGGATTCACAACTATTACGTTATCTAATGTTACTACGATCCTACGTCACATTATCTCATTATTACAACAGTATTACATGCGGGGTATTCAAAATAATATATAAATAACTAAACAATTATAATATAAATTAAATAGGAAAAATAACATTCTATAACTGCCAAACGATTACAATAGAGGTCCAATTAATTGGTATAAAAACAGTAACAATCGATTGGAAAAAAATCCAATTGATTGGATCACAATCCATGCCAATCGATTGCCAACTTTGGCAATCGATTGGGGTATCTACAATGGCAATCGATTACATAAAATGGCAACCGATTGGGTTCCCAAAAATGGCAATCGATTGGAAAAAGTCTCAATCGATTGGGACTTCGTCTTCGATCTTCACAGTGAAGACAGTCCAACAATATAAAAATGAGAAATAATGATCCATTCTCTTTATGTTCATCTAAACAAGCTCTAACATCAATGTAATGTCACCAAGTGAGTTTAGAACTCACCTTAGGTTATAAGGGTATGTTTTGATGTGTGTATTTGAAGCTTGGAAGCTTCAATGGTGGATCTTCCTTCTCTCTCTTCTTCTTCTGTCTTCTTCTCCCTTCTTTCTTTTTCTTTTCTTCTTTCTCTTTCTTTCTCTCTATGGTCTCCTTCTCTTTCTTTTCTTTCATCAGTCCATGAGTGTGTCTGTGTGTAAGTATATGGAAGTATATATGTATGTATGTATAAGTGTATGTATATATATATAACACACAAGTTCCCTCACTCACTCTCTAATTTTCTGAAACATAAAATGGGCGAAATGGTCACATATATGGGAGGAGAAGTGTTCACGTGGCCAATCCCCAGCCAAAGCAAAGGAATTAAAATAGTTGCTTCCAATCGATTGGCAAGAGTGGCAATCGATTGGGGTTGGGTATTAAATGATCCAATCGATTGGTAGATGATGCCAATCGATTGATATCTAAGATAAGGCAATCAATTAGGAAACTAGTCCGATTGGGAAACAGATTATACCAAAGGTAAAGCGAAACCCATATAAGTACTTTAAAAGAATAAAACAAGGTCTTATTCATATAATGCATTACAGAAGCACATGGTATTACAAAGTGGTAGTCCAGTTTGTGAGAGTTATGATAGGTCCCCATGTGACGAGACAGATATGGAAAATAATTCTTTTGTGTTAAATATTTATTAATGCATATATGATATTATATTATGTTGTTATAATATCATGTTAATTGTTAGAGACCACTTCTGTGATCCGTTAGGGATACCTTTGTGAGAGAGAATTGGACACGCTGCATAATTAATAAGATAATTAGCAACTTCATAATATTATGTGGGACCACTTATGGGACCCATACGTGAATAGACAAACACCCATTTAAGTTTGGGATAATTTTAATAAGTTTCATTAATAGCAGGGATATAAATGCAAAACTAATAAAATGTGGGGAGGTAACTATAGAAGCATTAAACTTCGAGTTGCATGTTCTGAGACAAGTGTCTCATAACTCAACAACAATTCTTCTTCTTCCTTAGAGATTGACAGAGAAAAGAAAAACGAGAAGGTTACCACGGAAAATTACACTGACGTTCACGACGCCGATTGACACGCATAACGACGTTCAATCTTGAAACAAGCTACATATTCGGACTCTTGGAGGTGAGTCTAACGTGATAGTACTAATCGTATTAAATTCTAAGATACTTTTTCATGACCCAATTCGGGGGTTTAGCTCATAACTTGTAATTTTGGTATAGGAATTAACGTGGAACTTATTAGGGTCGAAATTCTGCGAATGGGAACGCCAACCAAGAGGTGGGTGACAATGATAATGAAATACGAATAATCGGATGTTTGAGAAGATCTTTGTAATGTTAAGCATGTCTATTTGGCTTAAATTTACATGTTTAGAGTAATTGTTATAGCTTATGTATAACTTGTGAAAATTTAAACAGTGTAATGACTATGTAAGCATGTTGAGTTGTTAATGTGGATCAAAGGGAAACTTGTGATTACTATCGAGAATATGACTAGGTGCTAAAATGGCCATGAGATCACACATCTGAAAGAAAGTGGCGTGGATAGCTCGGTTAGTCGCATGGACTTATGGAGTAATCGTGGGCTAATGGGAAAGGGTTGCTGGTACTTGTGTTCCCGGAGACCATAGTGACGTGTAAAAAATGAGATTAAGCATGTTTGTTATTCATGTTTATAATTGTTGGCATTCACCAACATACAACTGATATAGTATGTGGTTATTAAATAACCATTGTAGGTGATAAAGAAGGAGCTTCAAAGAAGTAAAAATGGTAGTTGGCAAGGTTACGGGGGAACTCAAAAGTGGTTATGGCTAGTGTAGTTAACTTTATATTTTTGTATTCAAATATGTAATATGGCTTGGAGTAGTTTGTACTTGAGTTGGTTATGTAAAGAGCTTGGTGTAAAACTCGTGTTTACGAAAATGATGTATTTTGGATTCTAAACTACGTTTCTAAGATGGTAGTTTATGCAATTCGGATTTGTAGTTCTTGTAGAAGCTATACAACTATTGTAATATATGGTTTATGACTAGTTGGTTAGTTTTGGGTAGGTGTGACTCTTACATTCTTGTTCAGTCAAGGTTGGTATAATCAGTCTTAGGGTTGAAAGATGATAAAAATCGGATAATGATGGGTCTGAATAATAGAGGAAAAGATATTATTAGTATCACCACTTTATATCGTGCATAACTGGTAAGAACTTTATGCCTATGATAGTGTGGGAGTTTCTATTCACTCAGCTGAAGTAAGCTGACGGCGTTGATGCCTGGACGTTCCTTGGCTAGACTACCCCTGTCCCCATAAATGCAAGTGATGGAGCTAGGGACGATGGCTACTACCCGGAGTTGGAATATGTAGAGGGTGGCCCTACTGATGTCGGTCATGCCGGAGAAGGCTATTACGCGGATGACTATCCATACATCAGCTAGAGATTAAGAAGTTATGTTTTGTTTTATATTACTGTTGAACTTTATTAGTAAGCGGGTACTTGGGCATATGTTGCCTCCAAACTTGTTATGATCCTGAGAACCACTCTGATATTGTAATGGATAAAATCGTTATTATATATTCAGTTGTTTATTAATGTTGCTTCTAGTTGTCTAGTACTGTGTGGTGCGAACAATTAGTGACATTCACCTGTCATTCCCTATGGCCTAAAAAGGAAATTTATTTGTCTCTAGTTTTGCTGCTCCGGGGCATGACATAAATAGACCACAATCTCAATTTGGCACAATATCTTGTTGATAAATATACCCCAAAATGTATAATTACTACCCCAAAAGGTAATAATGTTCTTAAATAGACCTAAAAATAATAATTTAGAGCCAGCTTGCATCCAAAAGAGGCTTAAGTGAACAATGGGTGACCATTTTTGGATAAACAAAAATGCTCTCGACACACTTTATTACATGGCAGTAGAGTGGTAAACCAACCAGTAAATGTAGAAAATCTGTACTGAAAAAGCTTTGAGAAAGGAAATCCAAATCATTAACGTGTCGAGTCGCGGACCAGGTCGCTCTCTTTAAGGTTGATTTCGCGCCTTTTCGGTCTCCTCACCGGTGCACAGAATGGTGTGTCAAGTCCCAGGATACAACAACCAAAATCACAATAAGTTTTCTATCCAGCTATATGTACTAAATTGAATAGAAATAGAACCACACCGAAAACTCAAGATTTATTCTGTATACCAGAATATTGTTTGAAGATGGAGAAGCAAAATGAAATACAGGAAAAAAAAAAAAAAAAACAATTTACAATTCTTACTGTTTTTTCGCATATAAAACGCTGAAGAAAAAGAAGTGGAACTCTCTGTATGGTTGACATAGTTGAAGTTGTATATATCTCAAACTAATACACATTGTATATATATCCAATAATAGAAGTTGTGATAACGTTAGAATAGGGGAGAGTACACTGCACCCATTTAAAGGATGAAATATTGTAGGATGGTGGGTGAGATATATATTAGAGTGTGGTTTAAAACAAGTGATGTATATACTGTTATATATCCAAAACACACACACACACACACACACACATATATACGTTGGGACTTGGGACTCGAATAAAAATCAACAATTGGACCAAGTCAATGGACTCATGGACTAAATTCACTGATCACGTGGATTATAATTAAACCAATTTCTTTTTGAAATAAAATTTATTTTACACACATGTATTTTTGATAAAACATATCAACAACCCCCCACTTATTTTATCAAAAAAAAATTAATAAATTAATCGACAAACTGGGTATATAGAATACTAACTAATAGTGTCATGCATAAGTAAAGGTGAACACCGTCTTGAACCTTTACATAGTGAAAAATATTTAAGGTATAAGAATCTTGAGTGATTGTGCCTTGAACTCAGATTCTTTTGTATACAACAAATAAAATTCACACATAAACCTTTCCATGGTTTAGTCTCCAAAGGCTAGCACGTTACGGCCATGTGCTTTATCCTGGAGTCACGAATGTTCTAGAGAATTTGTCCAATCAATTCTCATAGGAAGTGGCCACAACTTCCACATCCACTAGGTGAGTCTATCAATAATGCTCCTATAGTTGGGCACCCCGTCCATAAGGATCATAGAACTAATTAAGAGTATAAACTCAACCTCCAAATCGCTATAGGATATCATGCTAATTAATAACAAGTATGGGACAAATGAAATGCATGATCCAGCCTAATTACTTTGTGACTTGTTCTTACCCTTTGAACCCGGTTCTTGGGATCTCCAGGTTGGGTTACCATCACATGTAATCTATATATTAATGGGCTTAAGTCCCATACATTTTCTATTGCCAAAGCTTTGGTTAACGGGTCTGTGAGATTATCACCAGACATCACAAAATCAATAGTTACAGAACCCTCAGAAATAAATTCTCACACAATATTGTTCTTACAACGTATTTGTCGTGATTTACCATTATAGTATTGGTTTTGTACTCTTCCTATGGCAGCAATGTTGTCACAACGTATCAAAGTAACTGAAATTGGCCTAAACCAAATAGGTATATCTGATAAAAAGCTACGCAACCAACTAGCCTCCTCGCTAGCTGAAGACAATGCAATCAGCTCAAACTCCATGATGGACTGAGCTATAATAGTTTGTTTCTTGGATACTTATTATAGTGAATACCCAAATGAATAATTCTTTTTAAATACCTCATTAGTCTACCAATTGCATTCCAATGCTCTATGCTACCTACATAGAACTCCTACTGTGTAGGCAATATCAGGTCTAGTACAATCTGTAGCATATCTTAAACTCCCAATAATATTAGTATATTCCTTTTGATTAATAATGTCACCCTTATTTGGGAATAATTTAATACTCGGGTGAAAAGGAGTACAAACAGGTTTACAATCTAAATGATTATATTTTTTTAAAACCTTTTCAATATAATGAGATTGATCAATAGAAATTCCAATAGGAGTTCTTGTAATTTTAATCCCCAAAATTATATTGGCTTCTCCCAAATCTTTCATATCAAAATTAAGTGACAATAAATTTTGGTCTCATTTATAATCTCTAAAGTAGAGCCAAAAATTAATAAATCATCCACATATAAACATATCATAATACATACTCTATCATTGTATTTATAATAATTCATTTGTCACTTTCATTGATTTTGAAACCATTTGAAATAATTGCTTGATCAAATTCTTCATGCCACTGTTTGGGTGCATGCTTTAAATCATATAATAATTTAACTAGGTTACAAACTTTATTTTTATTATTCGGATCAATAAAACCCTCAGGTTGATCCAAATAAATTTCCTCCTCTAATTCTCCATTTAAAAAAGTTGTTTTAATATCCATTTGATGAATATATAAATCATGAATAGCAGCAATAGCTAACAAAACTCTAATAGAAGTAATATGAGTAACTGGAGAATATGTATCAAAAAAATCGATATTTTCCTTTTGTTTAAACCCTCTAGCTACTAATCTAGCTTTATATTTTTCAATAGAACACTCGGGTTTAAGTTTCTTTTTAAGGACCCATTTACTACCTATGGTTTTACATTCAGGTGGTAAATCTATAAGTTCCCACATACAATTGGATAAAATAGAGTCCATCTCATCTTGAATGGCTTCTCTCCAGAAATTAGCTTTTGTAGAGGTAAGAGCATCCTCTAAACAAGAAGGATCTCCTTCAAAATTAAATGTATAAAAATTAGGTCCAAAGTATTTTGAGAGCTTAGGTCTCTTGCTTCTATGAGGTTCAGATTCTATGTCATTATCTCTATTATGCACCCTAGAATCAATGGGTCTAGAAGAGATGGAAATAAGAGGTTGGGAACCCCCACTATCCTTTGATTTAAAAGGAAATCTATTTTCATAAAAATCAACATCAACAGACTCAAAACAACATTATTTTTTATGTCTAAAAATCTATAAACCTTACTATTAAAAGCATATAAAAAAAAATGCACATTCTACAACTCTACTAGCAAGTTTATGACTCTTAGGATTAGGAAGTCTAACATATGCCAAATAACCCCAAACTCGAAAATAATCTAAATTTGGCTTTCTATTTTTCCAAAGCTCAAAAGGAGTAATATTTGTTTTAGACTAGGGAACTCTATTTGAAACATAACAAACAGTAAACAAGGCTTCTTCCCAAAGATTAGAAGGAGCTCCATAACTCACAAGTAAAGCAACTACAAGTTCTATAAAAGTCCTATTTTTACATTTGGCTACACCATTCATTTCAGGCGAATAAGGAGCTGTAGTTTCATGTCTAATATCGTGGGATTCTAAAAAGTTGATAAATTCTCTCTCCATATTCTGTGCCTCTATCAGCTCTAAGCCTTTTAATCTTTTTGTCAAATTGATTTTGAACTTCATTTTTAAAAAGCCTTAAAAGCATCAAAAGCACCATTTTTATTTTTCAAAATGTGAACATATGTGAATTTGGAAAAATCATCAATAAATGTAATAAAATATCTTTTTCTACCACGTGTCAAAATTCCTTCAAACTTACACAAATCACTATGAATTAATTCTAGAAGTTCATAATTTCTAGTGACACTGTTATGTGGGTTTTTTGTAATTTTTGCTTGGCTACACGGGATACAATGCTCAAATCCTTCATTACTCAAAACTGGAATTAATCACAATCTAATCATATTATCTACATATTTTTTTATTTATATGATAGAGTCTAGCATGCCAAACATTCACAGAAGTAGACAAAATATAAACAAAGTTAGAGCATTTATTAATATCAAAAATATTCAACTTAAACATATCCTCACATGCATAACATTTCCCAACAAACATTTCATACTTAGCAATTATATATCGATCACCCCTAGAAGACTGGCTAAAATCTACTTTATTAAGCAAAAAACCAAAAAACTAAATTTTTCCTAATCTCCGGAGTATGCAAAATATCCTTTAAAATTAATTTCTTCCCGGAGGTAAAATTTAGCTTTACATTGCTAGTAACCAAAACCTTGGTCGTATGTGAATCACCAAGTGAATCTTTTTCATTCTCCACTGGAGAGTAGCTCTTGAACCAACCACGATTGTTACACATGTGCCTAGAGGCACCGTTATCAATCCACCATCCTTCGGAAATTGTCATGGAATTTACTTCCGTAATCATAGCCACAAGTGGCTCTTCGGTCACATTTGTCTAAGAAACAGACTGATGCCTCCGGCAATTATGAGAAGAGTGCCCGAATTTTCCACAAACATAGCAATCATTGAAATTTTTTTCTCTTGAATGAGATCGTTGGTTTGTATCCTTTCTAAAACGGATCTGGCACTGGTTTGAAATATTTTTGCCCAAAACTATTTTTGACATTTTTATTTTATTGGGGGCTAGCAGTATCAAGCTTGGCAGACATAAACTTTTTAATAAATTCATCATCTACCATTTGGAATTTTAAATAAGGTCTTACAATATAATTTTTCCCTCCTGTTTCTTCAGCATCGTATTAAAGCAGATTTGGGTTCGTCAAAATTGGTTCATCAGGAACATAGATAACCTTCAGTAAAGCCAGGTAGAATACTATCTTGGTCTTCCAACGCTTGAAGAATTGGACTTCGAACCTGAACGATCAATTGTGGCTGCTGTCATCACCAGAAGCAATATTCTGATTGTCTTCCATGAGGCTTTTCAAACTTAAAATTGTTGAAAATCTGAACCAAAAAAACTTTGAGAAAGGAAATCCGAATCAGTAACGGGCCAAGGCGCGGACCAGGTAGCTCTCTTAAAGGTTGATTTCGGGCCTCCTCAGCTTCTCACTAGTGCATAGGATGGTGTGTCAACCCCCAGGATACAATAGCCCAAATCACTATAAATTTTCTATCCAGCTATATGCACTGAATTGAATAGAAATAGAACCACACCAAAAACTCAAGATTTTTTCTGTATACCCGAATATTGTTTGAAGATAAGGAAGCAAAATGAAATACAGAAAAAAAAAATTTACAGTGTTTTTTCTCACTTTTTTTTTGCATATAAAACACTGAAGAAGAAGAAGTGGAACTCTCTATACTGTTGATGTAGATGAAGTTGTATAAACCTCAAACTAATGCACACTGTATTGTATATATTCAATACAAGAGGACAGCACTACCAAAAAACCGATCGGGTATATGCGTATGAGTGATTTATCTTGCTATTCTCGTGAGATAAGAATGCGATCCCCTTTAATTGGGGTGAGGAGTCTCTTTTATAGATGCAAGAGACCGCTCGTACAAGGTAACTAGCTGATTTAGGAAGCCTAATCTGATTATAAGTGATTAGCATAAATCATGGAAGTTCCCTAATTAGTTTAGGAAACAACTTGTTCTTTCCATTAGTCTTCTGATTGAGTTAGGAAACTGTCGGAGCCTCGTGGAACAAGTCACAAGGTCAGGCCCGGATTGCGCCCAATGTGGGTCGAATCTGTATCGTAAGCCCGAGCTGTGGTCCCAGACCGGGCGGTCTTGGCCGGATAACCCGGGATGGTTGAGTAACGAGTACCCATTCCGGATGACTTGGCATTTCCCTGCTGAGGTGGCAACTTGACTTTGACCTGATTTTTTGTACATATCAGCTACCCCCCATTTTCAAAGCAGATGTGATGCTCTATCAGATAAGGATTGAAAATCTGTATACCTCGATATGCCGCTCATGACCCTACCCGGGAGGTTATTCGGGACCGGACCAGCCGCCTTGGTCAACCGGGGGTTGGACCGAACGGTAGCTTCGGGGACCCGGGGTCAGTTGTTGCCACGTGTCAAACAAGATCCAACGAGGTCGGTGCGAGCATAACCGAATAGTTGCATCGTAACTGGACCGAACGGTAGCTTCGGGGACCCGAGGTCATTTATTGCGCACATTTTTTGAGGCGATGCTTCACGTGCCCGAGGAGACAGCTGTTAGGCGGTTTAGGCAAAAAAGTTTCCTTGTCGTTGGATCTAATTTGATCTGGACTGTTCACACTTTATATAAGTGACACTTGTTCATTTCTTTCATTCCTGCTGCCCTGAGATAGAGATTACCGAGCGGTTTGAGAGAAAGAGCTCCCGATCAAGCTTCCCGAGCTCTTTTTTGCGCTTTTTCCTTTAAGTCTTCACCTTCCCAGTTTCAATTCGCTGTATTTTCCATTCTCCTCTTTCTTCTTCTTTCCTGAGTGCAGCTGGAGAGGACGAATCCACTAGGGCTCACACGGGAGTGGGATTTCTTCTTCCTTAGGTTCGTCTTCTTTTTCAAGTCGGGTACTTCACCCTCTTTGGTAGAGCGGTTGAGCCGGTCGGGTTGTCCCGATGTAGTGTTGACCGAGTGTTACGTTACCCTAAGGGCCTTGTACGCCTTACCCCACAGGCTTTTGGACTTGCCCCCATTGTACCTTAGGCTTGGGGTTATAGACCCTTACTTAGGTCGTCAACTACTATCTCATTCCACCGCAGGAGTACCAGAGATGTGTCACTTTGGTTTTGATTCCTCTTCCTAGTCGAAGGACGAAGAATCGTGGTCTGGGACCCTGGATACAAGTTTGGACCCACCTTCTGCCACCCCGTTTCTGACTATCATAGCAAGGGTAGGATCCCTATTCGAGTGTCGAACGACAAGACAGATTAGGAGGGCCCGGTGGCCTCCGTCTCTCGGGGTTAAAGCGATAAGATACTCTGCGGGCGGTCCTGACCTCGAAGGACCATTCGCTTGCAAGTTTATTCCTTCCATCTTAGCCGGATTAGGGATAGGTACGCTATTCCCGACGATTATTCCTTGGCCATACATGCCGGTGGGGCTCATCTCTACCAGTCCAGTTTTGTCACCTTCTATGAGGATGCCCTCATGGCTGGCTTCTAAATTCCTCTTCATCCGGTCTCCCAGGATGTTCTGATCTACCTGGGGATCGCTCCCGGGAAGTTAGCCCTGAACTCTTGGAGGTTCCTAATGGGGTTCATCTCTATTTGGCCCCAAGTCTTTGGGTATGAGTGACGACATCCTATTGACGCGTTTTCTTATCACACCCAAGTGTAGGTGATCCTACAAGTAATAAAGTTCTGGAAGTCCAGGTCGAACCCACAGGGAACGGAATAAAATTTTATAAAGTTAAGTATATAACTATTTTGTCACTAAAAAGAAAATAAAAGATGATGGATTTTTGTGGGGTTTCACTAAACTACTAATTTTTATATGTTTGCAATAAAAGTAATTAAAGCTATTTTTTTTTCTTAACAGTTTATGGTAAAGATTTTCACAGTGCAAAATAAATTAACTAACATACTAGTAAGAAAAGGAAGAAAAAATAAATAAAAGCTAAATTTTTGTAAGATAAACTTTTTTAATTTAACAATAGTGAAAGATGGAAATAATACAGATATTTAAGCAAAACTATTATAAAACAGGAAATATTAATTAACTAGGGGGAAATGATTTAAAGGAATTGGAAATATGCAAACCAACACTAGATCCCACAACTTTTGTGCATTTAAAAAGCGTTTGGCATTTAAGACTGCAGAGTCATTCTTTATTTAAAAATAAACTTTCACTAGTCAGAGTCATATCAAGTGTGTCAGGTTTGATATGAAACGACGTCGTTTGGTTTAAAGAAAAATAAAAAGGCAATTGGGCAGTAGCCAGGTTCGAACCGTGCCCCGCCGCGGACGTGGGTTATTCGGCGTCCATTCCCCACCACTCTGCCACTACACAATTGCCTATCCATTATTGGATAGAAATATATATATAAGCACATATTTGAAATATTAACTTTGTCATGTGAGTTGTTTGAGTATGCTAGGTGTTTTTTATGACAAAAGGCATAGTTTGACAATCCACATAATTAGGCTTTTTATTTCAAATATATATAATCTTTTGAGCCTATTATAGCCATAGTATATA
Source organism: Hydrangea macrophylla (assembly GCA_033977485.1). Lineage (NCBI taxonomy): Eukaryota > Viridiplantae > Streptophyta > Magnoliopsida > Cornales > Hydrangeaceae > Hydrangea > Hydrangea macrophylla. Next base: position 76,039,317 of record CM066985.1, on the reverse strand, counting down.
AACATGTTAAATGGTCATAAACTATAGATACATAGATATTTTTGGCCATAAATGGAAAAATAACTCATCCAGATAAATTTGCCCATTTAAGATTAGTGCACAGAAGCTGTGGTTTCTAAGTTTTTATTGCATATCCCCAATTTAAAGTTTTAGCCTACCATTTCGGAATTGAAACTGTTATCAAAATAAAATTAAAAGATAAGTTAAATAGATGCACGCAATCACCGTCCAATTAAAATTAAAGTTGTAAAACTAAGGTAAGGGTAAGAACTAATATTATTATATTATTTTCTTTACATAACATGAACTGGGGTTGAATTTGTGGAATCTGCAAAATAACAAAGTTTAGTACAACTGGGCTAATAAAATATACATAAATGGAAATATTGAACCAAAAATAAAATACTAAACCTTTGACTTTGGATTCTTATGGGTCACAGTGGTTGAACTCCAAGAACACAAATAAGGCCAAACCAAATCCAAATATACTTTTGGAGTGAGATATGGGTATGATGTACTTTTGGACTTTAGTAGGTGATTACAACAACTACGTGGCTAAGAAATCTGACATTTAATCGCAAAATCTATCTTCTAGTGAATAAAAATATTGCTATAAAAATTGGAAATTTGAAGTTTCTAACTATTTTAGGGGACAACTATAAGTATTACTAGACTAAATATATTAAATCTAAATTTAAATAGGACTATTTTACTACTAAAAATTGACAAATGTCATACAAGAAAACAAATATTTTATTTTTAAGAAATACAGTACACAAAGCTTTGCTACATATTTTTGAACATAAAATCATCAATTATATAAAAGTAAAATTTTACAACTACTAGAACTAGAAAAGGCAAAGAAAAACTAAAGTTTCCTATTTCTAGGGACAATATAAAGTGCTCACATAATAACCTCCCCTAAACTATTCTCTCCAAACTGTGATTGTGAAGCTGTTGAATGGTGAATGGTGTGTTTTTGTTGCTCCCCTTCTCGTCTCTTTTTATAGGCGAGGTTAAGTGATGAATTCATCACTTCATACATCAGCTGCCATTTTTTTCTTCAGTTCGCGTGTTCTCTGACAGTGTTGAAATGAGCTGCAGAAAAGAGAGAGAGAGAGAGAGAGAGAGAGAGTGTGAGAAAGAGACAGTTGAGAAAAGGAAAGAAATAAAATGATAAAAAAATGTAACAAGCATCCAAAGTTTGGATGCAGTGCTTTTCGTTTTTCTCCTTTTTTTTTTTTTGGATTTTTACTATTCAAACAGTAATTTTACTATTTGTTCACTATTCATGTTTGACTAACTATAGGAGATACTACAGTGTGGTTGCTACTTCTTTCCTTCCCTTTATTTCACTTCATTTTTACCTAAAGATATAAAATATGTAAAAACAAATAATTACATGCATTTGAGTGACATCACTGTTAAATTATATTAATTCAAATATGCATGTAAAACTAGGAATTTGGGGGAATAAATGAGCATTATGTCTATTATATTGGCACATGAATGTGCAATATTCAGTGTTTGTCACACCCCTCAACTAGCTTATTGCTAGTCCCTAGCAATGAAGTGAAAAGAGAAATTGTTCTAAAAGTTTAATTTAAAAAGGTAGAAATAAACTAAGGAAACTAAAATTATCTAACTCACTGTCGCAGGAATCGCGATTGCATTTAGCGTATGCAACAAGCCGTTAAACCCCTAGGTTACCCCTAGTGGACGAGTGTTGTCTCGTGAGGGTTTGCAGTGAATATACCCACAAAATTCATAAATTTTTTTTTTTTTTTTTTTTAAAATGTAAAAATAAAATGAAATAAAAATAAAGGTAGATTTTCTCCTTTTACAACAGATAAGATTAAATTTGGCAATAAAATGAAATTTTCAAGTATGTAATAATAATGCAACACATATACTCACAGTTTTGTCAATGGTAGCATTTTTTATACTCTTTAAACTCACAGTGTGTACTTGAAAAATCAAGCAACTGATCTTAATTTCAAAGTTTACATAGTCAATAGCAGTCATAAAACTTGTAGTTTTAACTCAAATCTCACTAGGATTTCACTCTTTTAAGAAGAAACTCTCAGAAACCGGTGTAGAGAACATCTCACTTGGTAGGGAAGCAAAGATAGAGAAATTGCTCCCAAAATATATATGTATATATATATATTTTTTTTTTATGACTCAATATATAGGCATTTGGAGTACAATAAGTCTCATGAAAGAATACTTAGCATTAGAAGAGCGATCTACCGTGGAGAACATCCTTATCACTTAAATTTAAAAATCAATTTCTTTTAAATCATTAGGACTTTGACTGGTAGGTTAGAAATTAAGACGAGTAGGAGATTTGGGGTGTATTTGTTCTAAGCATGTGATTGGAGTGTTTGCGCAATTCATTCCAACCTCTTCTTTTCTTCTCCTTTTTATCATGTGTACATTTTTTTTTTTTTTTTTTTTTTTTAGTTTCTCATTTTTTTTTTTTTTTGAAATCAACTCCTTTCTTTCTTTACCACTTCGTACAACATTATTACAGTCCAATCACATACCTGGATATAGAAGTGAGGTTTGTACTCCCAGGTGGAGCAATGTATGATTTGGATAGAACTGAGAATAAGGTAATATTAGGTGAAGGGGGGTGCATTTGAAAGAAAAGATGGCCTAAATTATTTTAAAAATAGATTGACTTTGTTCATTTAAGCAATTTAGACGTTCTAATGGTAAATCCTGAACGTTCTCTTCTAATGATCAGTCAAAGGAAAAAAATAATGAGACTTTCAACGAGTGATATGATAAAGAGAATAAAGTGAGACTGAAAAGAATAGTAACCCTCATAAAGAAAGATTGGCACAAAAGCTCACATGGGTTAATTAGTTTCCACTACTTGTCTTTAAACTGCATAGTTTATGTTTACTCATCCATTTAGATTCAGTAAATATTTTCACACTGTTTTAAAATGTTTAATGTTTAAAGAGTTTCTAGCATTTAAAAATAGTAAAAAATGTGACAATGTGTTGTATGCTATTAACATACCCAAAATAACATTAATGTGTCAAATTTATCTTATATAAAGTAAAAGAAAAACTTCTGAAAAATCCTAAGCATATCCACTAAGTTGGATACATATATGGTGCAACTAGTATCCTCTGCACCTATACAAAAGAGGCTACGCAATCCGGAGCGTCCAAGTTGTCATGATTACCCATCCACCTCTACTAAAAGAGATGAGTCTAGAACCACTAGCAAGCTAAAACATCAGTAAGAGGCTAGGAGATAACTCTGGCTTTATCTAGTTTTTCGCTACCTCTAGGGACATTCACCGCACTAGACATATCTGGTGATGCTTGGATCATGCAAATTACTCCTATCGAACCAGCTAATGAAAACCAGATGTACACGTAGGATCATTTTAAAGTCTGACCTGACTGAAAATTATTGACTGTACAAAAAAAAACTAAAAATAAAAATAAAAAGAAATGAGGGATGGGAAAACAAAACTTATTTGGGTATCAAAGGATCCAGTCCTCTTTCTCAACCAAAATTTTCTTTTGCTTTGATTTGAATTGTCTTTTATAACAGTAATAAACTTTAAAAGATGTGTCATTATGAGCAATTAAACCAGGACATTCTTCTCTATAACAATTCAAACACCATCCTAACCTTTTAGCTTTCCTTTTGATGGCATAAAGGCTAGTGCCAGCAAAGGGTTTCTTCTGCTCAGAAACAAGTGAGCGACCCATTAACGTCTGGTCATCGACTATTGGATCCATTTTTTATACTCTCAGCCAACAAGAGAGGCTAGACTCAACCCTCCACTCCTTCCAACTATCAACTAAGATCTAATTAAAGAGAGCTTAGAGGGGGTGGGTGGGAATTTTATTTAAAAACTAAAAATATTTAAGAAAAATATATACATTCAGAAACTAAATTTTTTTTTTTTTTTTTTTTTTTTTTAAAACAAAAAAAAAAAAAAAAAAAAAACTAGAAAACTGCATTTTTTTTCTTTTTTTTTAACACACAAAAAGAAAAACTACATATTTTTTTTTTTTTTTTTTTTTTTAACAAAGTTTAAGACAATGCATCATTATAATAATAGTAATAAGAAGAATAATGATATAAACTTCAAACATTATAAAAATTTTTGCTTCTGAGTCATGCATTTTTTTTTTTTTTTTAAAAAAAAAAAAACAGAAAACTAAGAAAAGACAGTTATATTTTTCTTTCTCTTTTTTTTTTTTTAACAAGGGCACCGTAACACTAACATTGCAAGAACTAGGATAATAATAAGATAAAATTCAAAATCCAGAAGACCAATAACTAGCGCGTCGTCCATTTTTTTTTTTTTATAAAGAGATGGAAAAATATCACCTGTTTCTTGAAAATCTGAAAACCTGGTAGGGCCGTAGATCGAGTGATATTTCCAAGCTTCTTTGGTGTGTGAGTACCTACAACTTATGGATATCATTTTTGTTAGATAATGGAAAAGAGAGAAAATAAAAATCTAAAATAAAAACTAAAGTCGAATCGGAAAAATAGAGAATAAATCAAAATCAAGCTTTTCTCTGGATTATAGATCTTACCTTTAGTGATCAGTAGAGTGGATCTTGATTTTGGATCGAAGAAAATAAAAAAATGAAAAGAAAATGAGAGAGAATGAGAGATCGGAGTGAGAGTGAGAGAGTGAGTTGCAGAGAGGAGAGAGAGAGATCGCGGCGAGAGTGAGAGAAAAGAGAGGAAGAAGAAAGGAAAAAGAGAGATAGGGAAAAGTTTTTATGGTTCAAAGCCCTATATAAAGCCATTTTCTCTTTTTTCAGTGTATCTCGCTCTAGAGAATTTTTTTTTTTTTATGAAATAAAGATAAAATAAATAAACAGGTGTTAATCGTGCAACCGTCCCCCCCAACTGAGTCTGACATTGTCCTCAATGAGTGAGATGAGAAAAAGAAGCTAAGGATAACACCTGTAATAAAAAAAATACACAACGAAAAGATAATAATAATGTCACAATTAAAAAAATGACCAAACTAGGAGTATAGGACTTATTAGAACATAAATACTCTGATATACTATGTCCTATACTAATTATGATTTAAGATATTAAAGAGTATTATAGTTGGGGTCCTCCAAAGGAATGGACTCCAACTCAGGTTCAAATCCTTCTAAAAATGGTTTTAATCTATGTCCATTAACTTTAAATGTATTTCCATCTTTAGGGTCCTCAATCTCGACAGTTCCATAAGGATAAACATTTTTGACTACATATGGACCAGTCCATCGAGATTTCATTTTTCCTCTAAAAAGATGTAGTCTTGAGTCATATAATAGAACTTTTTGCGCGGGGGTAAATCTTTTGCGCAAAAGATTTTTATTATGATACATTTTAGTTCTTGCTTGATGAATTCGGGCATTATCATATGCGTCTTTACGAATTTCTTCAAGCTCACTTAATTGTAATTTTCTTAAAATTCCTCCCTCTTCAATATTATAATTTAAAGTTCTAGTAGCCCAATATGCCTTATGTTCTAATTCTACTGGTAGGTGACAAGCTTTTCCATAGACAAGTCTATATGGAGACATCCCTAAATGGGTCTTATAAGCAGTTATATATGCCCATAAAGCATCTGTTAATTTTGAAGACCAGTCTTTACGATTAGAATCAACAGTTTTTTCGAGAATATGCTTAATTTGCCTATTAGCTAATTCAGCTTGTCCATTTGTTTGTGGATGGTATGCAGTTGACACCTTATGGGTCACTCCATATCTTTTCATTAATTTTTCAAATGGCTTGTTACAGAAATGGGTTCCTTGATCACTTATTATTGCTTTTGGAGTTCCAAATCGAGAAAGTATATTATCTTTTAAAAATGCAATAACTGTACGGTGATCATTCTTTCTTGTAGGAATAGCTTCTACCCATTTTGAAACATATTCGACTGCTAATAAAATATATTCATATTGACAAGATGGAGGAAAAGGTCACATAAAGTCAATGCCCCAACAATCAAATATTTCAATTGTAATTATAGGGGTCATTGGCATTTGATTTCTTTTTGTAATACTGCCTAACATTTGACAACGGTTACAAGCCTTACAATATAAATATGAATCTTTAAATAGAGTGAGCCAATATAAACCACTTTGTAAAATTTTCATGGCAGTCACTCGAGATGAAAAATGTCCTCCACAAAAGGACGAATGACACATGAAAAGTACATTTTCGATTTCTTCATTAGGAACACATTTCCTAATTACCTGATCGGCACAATATTTAAACAGATATGGGTCATCAAAGTAGAAGTGCCTAGCAATAGCTAGAAATCTCTTTTTATCTGATGATGACCAATTGCTTGGTATTTTTCCAGTTACTAAATAATTAACAAGATCAGCATACCATGGTAGAGAAGTTACAGAAAATAACTGTTCATCAGGAAAAGAGTCTTGAATAGGTAAGGGTTCACTAGTATGGTCTTCAAAAGTGAGACGGGATAAGTGATCAGCTACTACATTTTCTACTCCTTTTTTATCTTTGATTATTAAATTAAATTCCTGTAGTAGGAGTATCCACCTAATAAGCCTAGGCTTACTGTCTTTCTTTGAAAGAAGATATTTAAGAGCTGAGTGGTCAGTAAAACAAACAATAAGGGAACCAATCAAGTATTGCCTAAATTTATTAAGGGCGAATACCACGGCTAGCAATTCTTTTTCAGTAGTTGAGTAGTTCATTTGAGCACTATCCAGAGTTCTACTGGCGTAGTATATAACTGATGCCTTTTTATCCTTTCTCTGCCCTAGGACAGCTCCAATGGCAAAGTCGCTAGCGTCACACATTAATTCAAATGGTAAGCTCCAATCAGGAGATTGCATAATAGGTGCAGTAGTGAGATGTTCTTTTAATTGCTCAAATGAATTTTGACGTTCTTTAGTCCATTCAAAAGGTGTGTCTTTGGCCAATAATTGACATAAAGGTCTAGAAATAGTACTGAAATTTTTTATGAATCGGCGATAAAAACCTGCATGTCCTAAGAATGAACGGATGTCTTTTACAGTCTTGGGAATAGGTAAATTAGCGATAAGATCTATTTTAGCTTTGTCTACTTGTATCCCATTTTCAGAAATAATGTGTCCTAAGACAATACCTTTAGTGACCATAAAATGACATTTTTCCCAATTTAAAACTAAACTTTTTTCTTCACATCTCTGGAGAACTTTCTGAAGATTGCTAAGGCAATCATCATAGGTTTTGCCAAAAATTGAAAAATCATCCATAAAAACTTCTAAATTTTTTTCTACCATATCACTGAAAATACTCAGCATACACCTTTGAAAGGTCGCAGGTGCGTTGCAAAGACCAAATGGCATTCGGCGATAGGCAAAAGTTCCAAATGGACATGTGAAAGTAGTTTTTTCCTGATCTTCTGGTGCGATCTCTATTTGATTGTAACCACTATAACCATCTAGAAAACAATAATACTTATGACCCACTATTCTTTCTAACATTTGATCCATAAAAGGTAAAGGAAAGTGATCCTTACGAGTTACATCATTGAGTTTTCTGTAGTCTATGCATACACGCCATCCAGTAGTGACACGAGTGGGAATTAATTCTCTCTTTGAATTTGGAACAACTGTAATTCCTGCTTTCTTTGGCACAACTTGTGTTGGACTTACCCATTTGCTGTCGGATATTGAATATATAATGCCCATGTCGAGTAGCTTGAGAACCTCCTTCTTAACTACTTCCTGCATAATAGGATTAAGTCTTCTTTGCATTTCTCTAGAGGTTTTAGCATTATCTTCAAGATATATATTGTGAGTGCATATTGAAGGGCTTATTCCTTTTAAATCTGCTATACTCCAACCAATGGCACTTTTATGTTTCTGCAGCATAATAATGAGTTTATTTTCTTGACTGGAGTCTAGAAAAGATGATATTATTACGGGATAAGTATTATTACTACAAAGGAAAGCATATTTAAGCTCTTTAGGGAGTTCTTTTAATTCCAACTGTGGGGTTTGTAAATTAGATGGAAGTGTTAATGTAGTCTTTGGTGGTAAAGGTTCAAAATATGTGGTCCACATTGCTTCTTGAATTATTTCTTCTGTTGAATCTTCATTAAAACATACTTGACTCATAAGATGTTTTTGTAGATTATTACTGTCTAGCTTCTGAATGGAGTTATTAATAACAGATTCTACTGGATCATTATAACAAGTCAAGTTAAAATATTCTCGTGATAGAGATTCAATAGCATGAACTTCTTTAATATTCTCATCTTCTGCTTGATGTTGTGGATTAGAAAAAACTTTAATATTTAAAGTCATATTCCCAAATACTACAGTCATCATACCACTGCGGATTCGAATAGTGGCATCAATGGTGGCCAAGAAGGGCCTTCCAAAAATGACTGGTATTTGTACATTAGTATCTAATACTGGTTCTGTATCAAGGATGACAAAATCTACTGGGAAAATAAATTTTTCAACTTTGACAAGAACATCTTCCAAAATTCCTTGCGGATATTTTGTAGATCTATCAGCAAGTTGTAATACCATGCGAGTAGGCTTTAGCTCACCTAATCCAAGTTCTTGATAAACAGAATAAGGAAGCAAGTTTACACTAGCTCCTAAGTCAAGGAGTGCGTGATTAATTTTGTGATTTCCAATAATACATGATATTGTTGGTGTACCTGGATCTTTAAATTTTGTTGGTAAATTATGTTGCACGATAGAATTAATTTCTTCAACAAAGTCAGCAGAATACGCATCCTTTCGTACATTTTGCTTACGTTTGACAGTACATAAATCTTTTAAGAATTTTGCATAAGCAGGTACTTGATTAATTGCATCTAAGAGAGGAATATTAATGTGTACTTGTTTAAATAATTCTAAATATTCCTGATTCTTAGTATCTTGGTATTTTTTTAAACGTTGTGGATAAGGAATTGGAGGAGAGTATTCAGGAGTTTCCTCTGTTTCTTTTTCCACTGGTAAATCAGATGTTTCATTTTCTTGAGAAATTTGTTGTTTTTCATGGGTTTCAACTTCAACTTCATCTATTTCTTCCTCTATTTCTATCATGTTATCTTCCTTATTTGTATGCTCAATTTCTTCTAAAGAAGGTGATATTTCTTCTCCAACAGCCTTACCACTTCTTAGTACAGTTATAGCTTTTACTTGTTCATGTTGATTATTACCAGAAGTTGAGGGATCACCTTGTGGTTGTCCCCTTGGATTAGGTTGTGGTTGGGCAGGAAAAATGCCTTTTCCTTTAGAATCGTGCTGATTATTAATCCTATCCACAGATGTTTGTAGTTTTCTCATGATTTGTATTAATTGCTGCATCATAGACTGTAAAGGTTCTTCTTGCACTTTCTTGTTTGGAGGCACATAAACATTAGAATTTTGCTGTGTATTAGGATATGTATTTTGTGTTTGTTGAAATTGAGGTGGAGGAGGTAAATATTGATTATTTTGAGGAGGTTGGTGTTGAGTTTGAAATTGTAAAATACCTTCTTTGGTATACATATGATTTGGAGGATTCCTCCAATTAGACTGGTATGAATTACCATAGGAGTTTTGGGGACCCCTATAATTATTCACAGCATTTATCTCTGCTGGAGCAACTTCTTGAAAATTTGAACTGTTAGGACATTCATTCGCAGAGTGTCCTAAAGTATGACAGTTGTCACACAGTTATCTTTTCTTCTTAGGTGGATTATTTTTTTCTACTGATATTATAGCTTCCACTTTACGTGCTAATTCTTCATATTTCAGTGTTAATTCATCTTCTGATTGTAATTGGTATAAACTTTTAGCTTTTTCCGTTCTACCAATTTCTTCTTTTTCCCATTGGGAAGCATTTTCGCTAAGCCAATCAAAATATGATTCAGCTTCATCGGCAGTTTTACTCAAAAATTCTCCTTGACACATAGTTTCAACTAACTTCTTTGATTTAGGTTCTAATCCTTCATAAAAGAAATTAATTAAACGCCATTTTTCAAATCCATGATGTGGACAAGCTAGTAGGAGATCTTTAAAACGTTCCCAAACTTCAGGGAATGGTTCCTTTTCTTTTTGAGTAAAAAGTTTAATTTGACGCATCATGCTATTAGTTAAATTTTTTGGATAGAATTTTTTTAGAAATGCTTCATTCATATCATGCCATGAAGTTATAGATCCAGGACGGAGAGATAAAAGCCAAGCTTTAGCTTTATCTTTTAAAGAAAAAGGAAAAAGCTTAAGACGGATTATTTCAATAGGACAGCTTTGATCAGAGAACGTACTACAAACTTCTTCAAATTCACGAATATGAAAATAAGCACGTTCTGACCCCATTCCATGGAAAGTTGGTAAGAGTGGAATCATGCCATGTCTAAAGTGAAAATTTCCTGTATGTCTAGGTAAAGTGATGCAAGAAGGAGTGATGTTTCTTTCTGGGGTAAATAAATCACGTAAAGGACGTTGTTCACGTTCTGGTAAAACAAAGTGTGGTATATTTTCCCCCTGCTCACTATGAGCATCATCAACGATTGGTCCTTCAATTTCTGCCATTATTCTAGGAAATTCTATATTAGATGATTCACTAGAAATATTAGAATTATGTGGTACTTGATATAAAGCTTCAGTAGTATCTAAGGACATATGAAGTAAAAGAAAAACTAAGTAATAAAATTATTATTATTGTTATTATTAGCTAAGTAAAAAAAATAAAACTCTTTTTTTTTATGTATTTTTTTTTATATATTTATTTTTTTAGAAGATAGGTTTATATAAAGATAAACACTTACGTACTTATAAATATATATTTATATATATTTCACAAGGAAAGAAATTATATATATATATATATTTTTTTAATTTAATATATATATTTTTTATGTTATCATTTTTTCTTAAAAAGAAAACTAGATTATTTATAAGGTAGAATAAGTATATATATAGATATAGATATAGTGGGAGAAAATAGTTTTAAAACCTAACTTATTTATTTATTTATTTTTTAATAACCGATCCCCGGCAACGGCGCCAAAAACTTGACGACATCCTATTGACGCGTTTTCTTATCACACCCAAGTGTAGGTGATCGTACAAGTAATAAAGTTCTGGAAGTCCAGGTCGAACCCACAGGGAACGGAATAAAATTTTATAAAGTTAAGTATATAACTATTTTGTCACTAAAAAGAAAATAAAAGATGATGGATTTTTGTGGGGTTTTACTAAACTACTAATTTTTATATGTTTGCAATAAAAGTAATTAAAGCTATTTTTTTTTTCTTAACAGTTTATGGTAAAGATTTTCACAGTGCAAAATAAATTAACTAACATACTAGTAAGAAAAGGAAGAAAAAATAAATAAAAGCTAAATTTTTGTAAGATAAACATTTTTAATTTAACAATAGTGAAAGATGGAAATAATACAGATATTTAAGCAAAACTATTATAAAACAGGAAATATTAATTAACTAGGGGGAAATGATTTAAAGGAATTGGAAATATGCAAACCAACACTAGATCCCACAACTTTTGTGCATTTAAAAAGCGTTTGGCATTTAAGACTGCAGAGTCATTCTTTATTTAAAAATAAACTTTCACTAGTCAGAGTCATATCAAGTGTGTCAGGTTTGATATGAAACGACGTCGTTTGGTTTAAAGAAAAATAAAAAGGCAATTGGGCAGTAGCCAGGTTCGAACCGTGCCCCGCCGCGGACGTGGGTTATTCGGCGTCCAGTCCCCACCACTCTGCCACTACACAATTGCCTATCCATTATTGGATAGAAATATATATATAAGCACATATTTGAAATATTAACTTTGTCATGTGAGTTGTTTGAGTATGCTAGGTGTTTTTTATGACAAAAGGCATAGTTTGACAATCCACATAATTAGGCTTTTTATTTCAAATATATATAATCTTTTGAGCCTATTATAGCCATAGTATATAAACATGTTAAATGGTCATAAACTATAGATACATAGATATTTTTGGCCATAAATGGAAAAATAACTCATCCAGATAAATTTGCCCATTTAAGATTAGTGCACAGAAGCTGTGGTTTCTAAGTTTTTATTGCATATCCCCAATTTAAAGTTTTAGCCTACCATTTTGGAATTGAAACTGTTATCAAAATAAAATTAAAAGATAAGTTAAATAGATGCACGCAATCACCGTCCAATTAAAATTAAAGTTGTAAAACTAAGGTAAGGGTAAGAACTAATATTATTATATTATTTTCTTTACATAACATGAACTGGGGTTGAATTTGTGGAATCTGCAAAATAACAAAGTTTAGTACAACTGGGCTAATAAAATATACATAAATGGAAATACTGAACCAAAAATAAAATACTAAATATTTGACTTTGGATTCTTGTGGGGTCATAGTGGTTGAACTCCAAGAACACAAATAAGGCCAAACCAAATCCAAATATACTTTTGGAGTGAGATATGAGTATGATGTACTTTTGGACTTTAGTAGGTGATTACAACAACTACGTGGCTAAGAAATCTGACATTTAATCGCAAAATCTATCTTCTAGTGAATAAAAATATTGCTATAAAAATTGGAAATTTGAAGTTTCTAACTATTTTAGGGGACAACTATAAGTATTACTAGACTAAAGATATTAAATCTAAATTTAAATAGGACTATTTTACTACTAAAAATTGACAAAGGTCATACAAGAAAACAAATATTTTATTTTTAAGAAATACAGTACACAAAGTTTTGCTACATATTTTTGAACATAAAATCATCAATTATATAAAAGTAAAATTTTACAATTACTAGAACTAGAAAAGGCAAAGAAAAACTAAAGTTTCCTATTTCTAGGGACAATATAAAGTGCTCACATAATAACCTCCCCTAAACTATTCTCTCCAAACTGTGATTGTGAAGCTGTTGAATGGTGAATGGTGTGTTTTTGTTGCTCCCCTTCTCATCTCTTTTTATAGGCGAGGTTAAGTGATGAATTCATCACTTCATACATCAGCTGCCATTTTTTTCTTCAGTTCGCGTGTTCTCTGACAGTGTTGAAATGAGCTGCAGAAAAGAGAGAGAGAGAGTGTGAGAAAGAGACAGTTGAGAAAAGGAAAGAAATAAAATGATAAAAAAATGTAACAAGCATCCAAAGTTTGGATGCAGTGCTTTTCGTTTTTCTCCTTTTTTTTTTTTTTTTTTTTTTGGATTTTTACTATTCAAACAGTAATTTTACTATTTGTTCACTATTCATGTTTGACTAACTATAGGAGATACTACAGTGTGGTTGCTACTTCTTTCCTTCCCTTTATTTCACTTCATTTTTACCTAAAGATATAAAATATGTAAAAACAAATAATTACATGCATTTGAGTGACATCACTGTTAAATTATATTAATTCAAATATGCATGTAAAACTAGGAATTTGGGGGAATAAATGAGCATTATGTCTATTATATTGGCACATGAATGTGCAATATTCAGTGTTTGTCAATGAGCTTACCCTTCAAGATTTTATGTGGACCCTCCGACCGTTCCCCGTGTATAGGGAGGTCGCGTTCTTCTCTCTGGGGGCTCTGCAGGGGAGAAAAATCATCATCAACTGCTCAAGCAACAACAAGGGGTTGGAAGAACTTCTTCTAACTATCTACCCCGGGCTCTATGAGCAGGCCCCAGAATTCTAGTTGAGGCCTTCCTGGGCGGGAAAGCTACGGAGTGAGCCCGTCCGACATTTTTCTTTTTTGCTTTCCTTTGCTTTTGAATGTAATCATGGGGCTAACTATTTTATGCTTTACTTTGCAGCGGGGTCAGCCAATACACCGAGCATCCCTGATGAGTGCCAAGATAGGATCAGGTGCTTGGAAAACCTGCCCACAAACATCTGGAACATGCTAACCCGGATGGGAGACTTTAGGGCTACCTACGATCCGGACCAGCCCGTTGAAGCTCCTGTCTTTCCTCCAATCATCCCGAGTAAGTGTTCAGGAAAACTATTTTGCTTCGGCCATTTTTCACTGCTTTTCCTGGTTATTGACCGCGTAATCTTTCCCCTTCACAGAAATGGGCCCCAGGAGAGATCTAGAGCAGCTAAGAGCCAGATAGGCCACCGCCGCCGCCCGGATGGTGGAGAGAGGGAAGATGCCAGCCGCCGAGGCCATGGGCAGCGACCTCCTACTTAGGGGATAGGGCACGGAAAGACGGCTTACCAAGAACCCGGGGAGATCGGTTCCCTGCGTGGTGGTGGTTGAGGAGACTACTCCCTGGGTGGATTTAACGTCCAGGACAGCATTGGGAAAGTTGGCAGAGATCAGGGAGAGGGTCAGGCCGGGCCTTTTTCAAGTCAGGTGGAGATGTGTGCAAACATGGCTCTCCAGGTCTTCCAGGGGTGGCTGTACAGCCTCTCCCACTTTGTAAGTACTTTTGCCGCCTTGTTCTTCGTCTTCTATTTAGTCTGTTTGCTTTACTGACTGACCGATTTATGCTTGTTTTTTGCAGGTCGGCTGTATGGCCACCGAATCTGAGTCCTTCCTACCCTCCTTGGCCGGGAAGGCCACTGCTGCTAAAGCTGCCTTGTTACAGGAATGAGCAACCTTGGAGGCCAAGGGGACTCCCCTGGCCATTGAGAAGGACAAGGTCAAGGGCTTGGCATTGGGCCTTAGTGCAGGGTAGGCCGAGTTGGCGGCTGCTTTGGCAGAACTGGAGGCGGCCCGGGAAAACCTAGCGACGTCAGAGGCTCGAGAGAAGGCTCTAGCCAAGACGGCGGTAGTAGGGTCCACAGAGGAGGCTGGCCCAAGACATTCCCAAGTGGGACATCTCGTCCTATGAAGGGATAGACTCGAACTACTGGGACGTGGGTCCCTTCGCTGTCGAAGGTTCTGCTGCTAAGGCCGGACCTGCTGAAGATTCTACTCCGGGCGGGGACGTTGCCCCTGGAAGAGAGGCTGGAGAGACCGGGAAGGTGGTCGTTGTGGACGACATTTAGCTTCTACTATAATCCCTTCTTTTTTTTGGAGAGGCTACTACAACTTTCCCCCAGGTTTTGTACATATTTTTGGTTGTTAATGAAAAGGCCCTCTGATGCCGCCTTTTGCACTAACCATTTATATTTTTATACTTGCCAGTTTGTAATTGCCTGTGCTCGATCGATTGTAAGTCTTGTCAAAACCCTGCCTTAGCCAAAGCTTTAAGACTGTGACTAGTGGAGAGCACTTGGTCTTCTACTGACCTATTTTGAAGGTCCTGCCCGGTATAGTGTAGGATTTTGGTCCTGTTACTATCCAGACAGTTTTTCTGGGTGCTGTAGGTACTTTGGAATGATCTAGAATTCGAAGCCTTGTTAGTGCCCGGTGTGATCTCCTGTTTTAGTCCAGAATCCCCCTGTCCCCCAAGCTTTTGCTGAGGCGGGTGCTGGGAGAGGGAGCGACGTAAGGAACCGACCTGTAATGTTGGTGGTTGCAGGGTCTTTTGAGGCTTGCTATTATTAGCCACCTAAGGGGATTTGCCCCCATCGTCAGTTATGGACCTGAGCGAAGCCGGTGTCGCAGATGTGACCCCGAGGTCTTTTTGTGCCTTGGGTGTGGTTTTGAGTTCTTTTGTGCCTCAGGTGTGGTCCCGAGGTCTTTTGTGCCTCGCGTGTAATCCCGAGATATTTTTATTTTTTGCACGGAACACTGGTAAGGGTCATTACTTGCACCAAAAAACAAAAAATCTTTATCCCATTTGAAAATCATAATAATTTCTCGAGGAAAGCTACAAATTTCCTAACCAACGCTAGCCCGCTCTTATCTAATCATTACTGAAAATACTTGCGGAGATGCTGTATGTTCTAAGGATAAGACAGATTATTCCCGTCCAAAGTCTGTAACCAGTAAGTGCCCAGCCGGTTGACCCAGGTAACCCTGTACGGTCCTTCCCAGTTTGGCCCTAATTTTCTGTGGCTCGAGACTTTGGTAGACTAGTTCACTGCCTTAAGAACGAGGTCTCCTATTTGAAAACTACGGTGCTTGACTTTGCTGTTAAAATACCAAGAGACCTGTTGTTTATAGGTTGCCACATTCACGTACGCCCCGTCCCTTTTCTCTTCTATTAAGTCGATCTCTCCTCTGAGGGCTTCCTCGTTGCCCTACTTGCTAGAATTTGCTATTCGGTAAGTTGGTAATCCGGGCACTATGGGGACCACTACCTCGAAGCCATAGGTGAGGGAGAAGGGGATTTCCCCTGTGGCCACTCGAGGAGTAGTGCGATATGCCCACAGAAAGGTAGGTAGCTCTTCGGCTGAGAGTCCCTTGGCATCTTCAAGTCTGGTTTTAATGGACTGCAGGATTGTTCAATTTGTCACTTCGGCTTGTCCGTTGGCCTGAGGGTGCTCAGGAGAAAAGTAGTGATTTGATATTCCATAGCCCGAGCAAAATTGCCTGAACACCGAGGTATCGAACTGCCTGCCGTTGTCATTGACCAGGACCCTGGGGATGCCGAACAGGATGAGGATGTTTTATCTCAATGAAGCTCTCCATCTTTTTCTTGGTGATCGTTGCCAAGGGCTCGGCTTCTGCCTACTTAGTGAAATAGTCCACAACAATGACCGCGAACTTGACTTGTCCTTTTCCCATCAGGAGGGGACCGACGATATCAATACCCCACTGAGCGATTAGCCAGGGCTGAGGATTGGTGTCTGGAGCTCTCCCGGGCGGTTGATCATAGGAGAATATCTTTGATAATTGTCACACTGCTTGACACATTCTCGGGAATTACAAGCCATCATCAGCCAGTAATAGCCTTGTAGTAGGGCTTTTCAGGAGAATGCCTAGCCAGTATCCTTTGAGACTGTTCAAACGAGGGCTAGGTAGGCTACCATGTTGTCTTCTCGAGCTTTATACTCCTGATTAACTTCATTGACCACGAGCTGGGAGTCATTGTACCCTTTGACTTACTGTGCACCCATTGAAGTAGCCAACTACAATCTAACCAATAGGGCCTCATACTCGGCCTCGTTATTAGAGTCTTGGAACCCAAACCTTAGTGCATACTCTAGTTAGATTATGTCGGGTGTGGTCAGGATGATTCCCACCCCGTTGCCCTATTTATTGGAAGACCCGTCCACATAAAGTTCCCAGGTCGGGGAGTTTGACTTTAGACCGGGTGGTAGATCGGACAGGTTGAGCTCTTTAACTGGATCTTCCGGATATGTGAATTTCACAAGAAAGTCTGCCACTGCTTGCCCCTTTATTACCGTCCGGGGATGATAGACTACATCGAATTCTTCTAACTCCAATGCCCACTTAACGAGCCTTCCGGATGTC
The DNA here is from genome assembly GCA_033977485.1 of Hydrangea macrophylla. Classification (NCBI taxonomy): domain Eukaryota; kingdom Viridiplantae; phylum Streptophyta; class Magnoliopsida; order Cornales; family Hydrangeaceae; genus Hydrangea; species Hydrangea macrophylla. The sequence continues at coordinate 76,022,042 of CM066985.1, read as the reverse complement.
TCAGGTGTGCTTAATATCCATCGGAGAGGCTAATCTGTAAGGACCACGATGCTGTGGGCCTGGAGGTACAGGCGATGTCTCCACGCAGAGGTGATGAGTGTAAAGGCCAGCTTCTTGATGCGGGAGTACTAGCTTTCTATTCCTTGAAGAGCTCGGCTGGTGTAATAACCGAGAATTGTATCCTGTGCTCCTTTCGGATGAGTGTTGAGCTTACCGCTGAGGGTTTTACTGCTAAGTGCTAAGTACAAGAACAACTACTCATTTGGTACGGCTATTAAGAGCAGAGGGGGCAACGTCAGGTACTTCTTGAGTTCCTGAAATGCCTCCGCGCACTCCTCCGACCACTAAAAGGCCTTGTGGAGGATTTTAAAAAATGGTAGACATCGGTTAGTAGCTCGAGAAATGAATTTGTTCATTGCGGTTACCCGTCTAGCCAAACTCTGAACTTCTTTGGTTGACCTGGGTGACCGCATGTTAATAATAGCTTGAATATTCTCGGCGTTTGCCTCGATTCCTCGCCAACTTACCAAAGACCCAGAAACCTTTTGGATGAGACTCCAAATGTGCACTTGGCCGGGTTCAACCTCATCCGGTACTTTTTTAAGAAGCTGAAGGCCCCGGCCAAGTGCTCGAGATGGTCGGACTAGTCTCGACTTTTGACCAAAAGATCGTTAACGTAGACCTCCATCAATTTCCCGATTAAGTCTTTGAACCTGGAATTGACCAAGCGTTGATAAGTTACCCCAGCATTTTTGAGGCCAAAGGGCATCACCTTGTAACAATATATCCCCTGGTCTATGATGAAGGAAGTCTTCTCTTCATCCTTGAGATACATGCTGATCTGGTTGTACCCCAAGTAGGCGTCCATGAATGAAAGAAGTGAGTGGCCGACCGTGGAGTTCACAAGGAGGTCTATCCTAGGCATTAGATAGCAATCCTTAGGGCTGGCCTTGCTCAAGTCAGTGAAATCTACACACATTCTCCACTTCCCATTGCTTTTCTTGACTAGTACCACATTTGCCAACCAATCGAGATAATGGACCTCTCGGACGGACTTCGCCTTCAGGAGCTTTTCAATTTCTTCACATACTGCTGCTTGTCTTTTAGGGGCCATGCCCCTCTTCTGCTTGATCGGTCTGGAGTTCGAGTCAATGTTGAGACGGTGGGACATGACCCGGGGGTCAATCTCAGGCATATCTTCCTGGCACCGGGCGAAGACGTCCTGCCTTTGTCGTAAAAACTGGATAAACTTCTCCCTGAGGCCTGGCTCCAAGAGCGATACTGACAAATCGGTTAGGGAGTTGGGAGTCCAACACTACTTGCTCCAGCTCTTCTACCGGTCCTACTTCGTCCCTTATGTCCCTCGGGTCCATCTCCTGAACATTCAACATTTCTGCAACTGCTTCTCTGCACAAGGAACTAACATAACAGCTCCGGGGGGTTGCTTGGTCTCCACGCAAGCTCACGTGACCCTGGGGGGCTCGATCACTAGGTCGTATATTGACACAACCGCCTTGGTCTTGTTGAGCGTTGGTCTTCCTAGGATGATATTCTAAGAGGACGGGGCTTCTACCACCACAAATTTTGCAAGTATGGAGACTTGCTGGGGGTAGGTCCCCATGAGAACTGGGAGCTTGATCGTACTGAGTGGTTATATGCTAGATTCATTGAACCCTACCAGGGGAGTGGCTATTGATTGGATCCGATCCCTTGATATTCTAAATTGATCGAAAGCTAAGAGGAACAAAAACAGAGGAGCTACCCGTGTCCACTAACACCCTCTTGACCACATAATTTGCTATGGAGAGTGTCACCACCGGTGGATCATCGTGGGGGCAATGCAGATCCTTTATATCGTCGGACGATAACGTCAGCACATCAATCGGTAGAGAGCTGGCAGATTGAATATGCCAAACATTCAATCGGGAAGCCCGAGCATACCTCTTCCTAGCCAACTGTGAGTCCCCTCTACCCAAAGTTCCTCCAGAGATCACGTTGATTTGCCCGAGAGGTTGAGGCTGCTCGGGAGCTCAAGCGTCTGCCCGAGGTCATCTATCCATCGCGACAAACTTGGCGAACCTTGTTCAACTAGCTTCTCGATGGCAATCTTGAGCTTGAAGCAGTCCTCTATGTCGTGACCATGGTCTTTATGATACCGACAAAGCTTATCCCATTTTCTCTTCCCGAGCGGGCTCTTCAGCGTTGTCAGCTGTTGGAGCAGCCTCTGGGTCTCGATGGCGACCATAACCTCATGGATAGGCGGGGAAAGAGGTGTGAAAGCAATCGGGGCCTGGTCTCGACCACCTCTCTGTTGATCCTACTTCGGCTTCATTCCCGAGCCCTTCTCGGAGCCCTCGCATTTGCGTTTGGATTTTGGGGACTCATCTCCCGCAAAGCTGGCGCGTTTGGCCTTTAGGAACTCCTCCGTATCAATGTACCTCCCAACCCTCTCAGAGAGCTCAACCATGGTTGCCAGTTGGTCATGGTGTAACGGCATAGCAACTTTGGTGTGCTGAACTCCTGAGCAGAAGGCCGTGATAGCGACCGTTTTGTTCAGGTGACAAATTTGGAGCGTTTGCTAATTGAAACGGTCAACGTAATCTTTCAAGGATTCTCTCTAGCGCTGCTTGACGGCCAGTAATTGGGTGTCAGGCTGTGATCGGTCGAACATCCCCACAAACTGGCTGATGAAGAGCTTGCTGAGTGCCTTGAAAACCTATACTGGGCCTATGTCCCTTATTTGTCTGATGGTAAGGAGCTCAATCGATCCTCGAGAATCTCTTGTTTTAATTGGTCCTTCCTCGACATGTGCATCTCTTGTAATCTTTTTCTATTTAATAGCAATCTCGACTTCTGAACCAGTTCAAAATGTTGATGAAAGCTCTGAGGCAAGATAAGATTCATCAACCGTTCGGGGTTAGAGAGCATGGAACCATTGTACACCTGGCCCTTTGAGAGTGCTGGGAAAGGTCAGGCACAGTAGTTCGTCAGCGATGGTGACCAGCGCTATCTAGGCCTTATAAGTCCGGACATGATCCATAGGGCTCCGTGAATCGTCATAAAAATCAAGATACGGTGGTTTAAATTTCTACGGGATGGAGAATCCTGTGACCCGCACGATAAAGGGTGACTCGATTCTGTATTGGTGTGGTCTTGGCCAGGCTTGCGGCTCAATTTCTTTATTTGCTTCTGCAGGTTCTCGATCTGGGCATTGACATCTTTCTGACCAGTCTTCCGCTCCGTATCTGAGTGGTACGTTGGGTCAGACGATGAGGTCTCTTCCTCGAAGTACGTTGCCCTCAGGGATGGGACCCGGCTTCGACTTCGGGTAATCGTGTGCCTAAGATCTCCACGGCTCTTGGTCGGGGGGTCTTTGGCCGATTCTTGGGCCGTTTGTCCTTTCCCCTCCCCTTTGGCAGCGCATCTGCTGTTCATGATTTCTCTGGCGTCCCCCGCCTGGCACGTGTTGGACCAGGCACGTTGCCGGGTCCGCTCGGGGGCCTGGCTACACTCATCGTTCCTGGACCGTCCCAAAGTCGATGGGGATACCAGTGCAGTATGGGCACGTTGTCGGACCTGTGCGAGTGCCCGATTGCGCACGCCATTCCCGGCCTGATCCTCGATTCGAGGGAGCTTATCCTGTCCCTCCAGGAATTGCACAAGAGCCACGGTGATCTGCTCGGAGGTCATGGAAGCGGCCGGTTGCTCGGTCTGTGAATCTGCCTGACCTGTTGGAGCAGCAGTCTTCTTACCCTTCTTCGACGGCATGTTGATCAGTTACATATTTATTTTTCTGAGAGAATTTGTCGTTTCCACAGACAGCGTCAAACTAATGATGCCAAAATTTGGGTAAGAAAAAGAAGGGCAACTTTAAGGAGAGAAAGAGAAACACAATAAGTTTGTATGTGGTTTGGTCCCGTTAACTAGGTGACCTACGTCCACGTGGTAAGTCTGAGCGCATTCACTAACAGATCTCTGGCGGACTTTTGGTGAACTGACAAAGAGGGCGGCACTACCAAAAAACCAGCCGGGTATATGTGTATGAGTGATTTATCTTACTATTCTCATGAAATAAGAATGTGATCCCCTTTAATGGGGGTATGGGGTCTCTTTTATAAATGCAAGAGACCGCTCGTATAAGGTAACTAGCTGATTTAGGAAGCCTAATCTAATTACAAGTGATTAGCATAAATCATGGAAGTTCCCTAATTAATTTAGGAAACAGCTTGTACTTTCCATTAGTCTTCTGACTGCGTCAGGAAACTGTCGAAGCCTCGTGGAGCAAGTCACGGGGTCAAGCCCGGATTGCGCCCATTGTGGGTCGAGTCTGTATCGTAAGCCCGAGCTGTGGTCCCAGACCAGGCGGTCTTGGCCGGACAACCCAGGATAGTTGAGTAACAAGTGCCCATTCCGGATTACTTAGCATTTCCCTGCTGAGATTGCAACGTGACTTTGATCTAATATTTTTGTACATATCAATATATATATATGTATATATACACATATGTACAAAAAGGCTAATTTATAAAATGCAAAATGGTAATTTGGTAATTCAACTTAACAAAATGGTAATTTGGAAAAAGCACAAGGATAATTTGGACACACTTTAAACTTTTAGGCTCTTTTTTTAACGTATAGATATATATATATATATATATATGCACACACATAAATATACAAAAGGCTAATTTACGAAAGGCGAAAGGGTAATTTGGTAATTTGATTTAACAAACGAGTAATTTGCAAAAGGCATAAGAGTAATTTGGTTATTTAACTTATATATCAACATAGATTACAATATAATGTAATAATATATATATGTATATATATACACACACATAAGGGTAATTTGCAAAGTATAAAAGGAGTTTTTGGTAATTCAATTTAATCAAAGGGAATTTATAATTGTAAATGTTTTAAACTTTAAGGCTCTTTTCTTTAAGGTATAGAAACAAAAAGGTAATTTGCATAAAGCATAAGAGTAATTTGTTATTCAAATTATAACAAAAGGATAATTTACAAAAGTAACTTAAGGCTTGTTTGGTAATTCAAAAATTAATTAAAAGATGTCTTCATGGTCAAACAATCAAACAAGCCTTAATCTACAAAATTAATTTGAGGCTTGTTTGGTAATGTAAATGTTCTTTGAATGATGTATTATGGCTCAAACAAACTTTGCCAAACAAGACTCAAGTTACTATTCATAGTAACTTGAGGTAGATAGATCTGATGTGAAATTATCAAACAATTAAATTATAAATTCAAAATGACCATTAAGATCAAATTAATTTGACATCTGAGAAATATTTTATTTTACACAAAATGATCATTAAGACCAAATTAATTTAGCATCTAAAAAATATTCCATCTTAAACCCTTTTTTAATATAGTATAGATATATACGTTGCGACTTGAGACCCAGATAAAAAAATAATAATAAAAATAAAAAAACAAATTAGACCAAGTCAATAGGTTCGCGGACTAAGTTTGATCATGGATTATAATTAAAATAATTTTTTTAAAAATAAAATTAATTTTACACACATCTATTTTTGATAAAAATATATCAACTGTAATTTATACCCGTGAATAATTTCGGTGGGACCGCTCAATTCAAAGAATGGTGAAATGACAAAATACCATTCCAATTTCCACTTTCTACTGACATGGACTGCAGGATCTACCTGTAGTTCTCCTTTTTTTTTTTGATGCAGATCTGTATATAGTTCTCTGTCACTTCATATACTTGCACACCAGGGGAGAACAAATTTGAACGATCTTTCGACTTTCTTTATCAAAGTTATAGATAGCATCGAATATTGAGGGCATTTGAACGAATTAAATGGGTGCTTTTTATTTATGTGATTTTGGTAGCTAATCAATTGGATATAGCTTAGATTTACATATATCTTTAATTTCATATCCAAGTGGCTGCTAAAAGCTATTAGAATAATATCTTTCACAAGTTTAATTGGAATGACAAAAATAAAACCATAACTTTCACCGAGAATTCTAGACAAAGCATTGTTTGCATGTCATGAGTATAATTGTCTTATGGGAGTTTCAGCCATAGGTCCCTCAAATCAAACACGTTCAAGGTAGGGATGTTAAAATGGTCCGTCGGGCTCGGCCCGGCCCGACATTGATCGGGCTTGGGCGGGTTTGGGCTTTGGCCCACGGGCTCATGTCTCTTTTCGGGCCGGATCGGGCTCGGGCCGGGCTTAAGAGCTCACAATTCAGGCCCGGCCCTAGGCCCTAAGGTAGATCCTAAGTGAGCACTTTAAATTTATTCTAAAATGGGATAAATACTATTATATATGTAACCATTTTTTTTATAGGTTGGAAATAACTTTCAATACAGCAACTTGCAATTTCTTATATTTTATTACTTGAAAACGATCAATATTTTTATTATTGGGAAGCTTTTAATCGGGCTTTTATGCGGGCCTCGGGCCGGGCTTTGGTCGGGTCGGGCCTCGGGCCGGGCTTGGGCTTCGAGAGATAGGCCCAGGCCCTACCCGGGATGCTAGGGGCTAGGGCCGGGCTGGCCCTACCTCGGGCTTGGGCCGGGCTTAAGGCCCGTTTTTTCAGGCTGGGCTTCGGGCCGCCCGTCGGGCCGGGCTTTTTTTACACCCCTAGTTCAAGGTAATCTTATTTGGTCATTTGTACCTCTTTTGGTTAAAAATATCTTTTTACGACTTAAAAACTTCAAATTGTATTAAGTTTTGTTCCAAAAATTCAATTACTGTAAACTTTGATGTTTTAGAATCAGAAAAACGAAATCACTATCAGCTATGAAATTGAAGGAGAAAATGCAAACAAAAAAAATAGGGAGACTTGGTGTAATGTCTCTAAGGTTGGGCTAAATTGGACTAAAGGACAAGTCATAATCAAAAACCCACATAAGGACACACTCTTAAAAAACTTTCCCTCCCAAAGTCTTCTAAAATTTTAACTTTCTCTCTTAGTTCTATAAAATTTTAAATTTTACTCTAAATAACAAAATTGTCCATAGAATCCCAAAAGACCACCACAACCATCTCTCTTCTCTCTATAACTTTCTCTCTCCTCCTCCCTCCATAGCCACCACCATCACAACCACCACCACCGGAGCCATCCTCGTTGTCGTCGAGGCCATCGTTGTCGCCGTCGCCACTACCACCAACTCTCTTCTGTCTCTAACTTTCTCTCTCCTCCCCATCCATAGCCATCACCATCACTCTCTCTCTTCGCTCTCTAAATTTCTCTCTCCTCGGTCCTCCACAACCACCAGTATTGTGATCACCACCACCTGAGCCGCCGCCACCGCCAACATCATCGCCACCGCCACCGCCACCTTCGGCCACCAACACTGCACAACCACAAATCTAGAACTAGATCTAGATCGCCCGGTCACAAATACCGCCGGCCACCACCACCACCGACACAAATCTCCACGGTCAACTGATCTTAAGAGAAATTTTCCTTAATATGATTGATCTTACGAGAAATTTCTCTTAAGATGGTCAGAACTGTTGAATGAAATTTCAAAGTTTTCTTCATCTGATTTTTTTTAAAATTTCTTGTTGATAGTGAGTTTTTAGCGATTTCGTGGTGGATTTTATGATTTTGCTTGATGATTTCAATCGTTTTTCTAAGAGAAGTCGCCAATTGTAGGTGGGATGATAGGTGATGGTCGTCAGAGGTGCTAGTGGCTGTTGCCGGAGGTTGTCCAAGGTCGCCAGAGATGATAGTGGTGGTGGCCGGAGGTGAAAGTGGTGGTGGCCGAAGGCTAGGCATGAGTAGTGGCAATGGTGGCTAAGGTTTGATAGTAAGGTTAAATGATGAAGATAATGATATTTTAGTCCAAAAAAAAATTAGAAATAAAAACCAAATTATTTTGTCAAGTGTCATCAATTCCAATTTAACTTGCCTTAATACCCTTTTTTACCAATTTCCACAAAAATGTAAACAAAGGAGCAAAAACGTATTTATGCATGGATATAATAAAAATATACTTTCTTAGCAGAACTGCCATCTCCGTCAGTACATAATTGACTACCACTTTAGTTACATCACAGCTGATATCATGAATGCATGCTCAAATGGCAATTCAATTTGGATTACAACATATTATAATCTCTACATTTTAGAGCATAATTGTAATACCATTTCAATTTTCTTCAAAGATACATATCCTACTTGTTTAATACTAACAGATTGCGTTGAACAAAAAAAATAATACTAACAGATTGTGTTATATACTTCCTCCATCCTATCTAATTTATGTGTTCATTTTTCCTTTTTTGGATGTCTCAAAATTAACGTTCACTTTGATAATTTTTTAATTATTTTTCAAACTTATCCCTATTGATTTTGAAAATGCCCAATAAAAAGTAAAAGAGAACAAAAAAATAAGTAAGAGTAATTTTGAAATAATTGCATTTATTACAAATAATAATTATGTTTCCTTAAAAAGTTGGTATCCCAAAGATAGACACACAAAATGAGACGAATAGAGTAGTATTTACTAAGAATGGATTTTCCCTCTCCCAATGTATAAAAAAATATATATTTGTTCATAGTGACCTTTGATTTTGTTTTTTTTTTTTTTTTTTATACATACTAGGTTATAGTGCGAATATCCCCTCGTATTCACTTATTTGGCTTTTATAATTGGTAATTCAAAATCTCGTTCTTAATTAATTTAGAAGTTATAATTTTGAAGTTATAGTTTGACTTCTAAATTCAATATGATTGTACAAATTAGAACTAAAATATCAAAATGTTAACAGATATTGTGTGTATGAATTCAATTTGTAGGTATTTGTGTGTGTAATATTAACATATGCAATTGTTGTTTGAACACAAAATTGTGGTTTGAACTTAGTTTAAACTGAAGATAAGTTGTCGTGTGGTAACTTAGCAATAGAAAATAACATTGTGATATTAAAACGACATAGAATGACTTCTAAATTTAGAGTTTAGAGTTTAGGGTATCAAAATTCAATAGACGTACATGCAAACATGAATCGTAACCTTGCTACATAAGATTTGGGAGTATAGCATTACAGTTACTCAAATTTAATTTCTATTGGCACGTGTGTGCAATAAGACTAAGATAATTATTGTGATACAAATTATAACAAAAAAAGTAAAATATACTATAATAAAAGTAGACCATTCTGTAATTTTGCTTTACAAAATTAACCTATATGTAAATATTACGAAAGTACCATTTTTTGTTGATATTTTTATCAATTTTATTATAATTATGGTTGCAAAAGTTGGGTATAAAATTAATATGGTTGAAAAAGTTGAGTATAAACTTAACCATTTAAAAAAAAAAAAAAAGGAAAAAAAAAAAAGAGAAAAGGTTGTGCAAAAAGATGACCATTTTGTAATTTTTCTTTAAAATTGACTTGCATGTAAATATTGTGCGAGAAGATGACCATTCTGTAGTTTTTTTTTAAGAAAATTGACCTATGTGTAATTGTTGTGTCAGAAGATGACCACTCTGTAATTTGTCTAATAGAAATGGACCTATATGTAAATATTGTGCCTAAAGATAATCATTTTGTAAATTTTCTTACAAAAATTAACCTATATGTAAATATTATGTCCTCTGCCTTTTTATTGACTTTTGTTTGAAGCCAATTGTAATTATGGTTGAAAAAGTCTATTGAACCTGAAGTATTTAAGCAAAAGTTTATTGAATCCTCATTATTATATTAAATAAATTTCAAAAGTTGACCTGAATGTAATTATTAGTCGCCTTGAATGTAATTATTGTACAAATGACAGAATTAGCCCAACACAAACCAATGTATCCTTATGTAATTGTACACATGTACAAGTAATTATGGTATACTAAAGAGATATTATGGTATTTGAGTAACTATTGGATTACCGTAATGGATAGAACAAACAGAAAATACCTAAATTGGCGAAATCAATTTGGAATTGCACGTTTCCATAGGCATATTAGCTTCTTTTTATAGAGTAGATATATATATATATATATATATAATTTTTTTTAAAATGCAGTAGGAATGTAAGATGATAAGGGCCTTTCTCACGGAAAAAGTAAGTTTAAACTTACAACACGCTCCTTCAAAGTATAAGGATCGTTCATAATAAGGTACACCAACGATTTCATGTGTCATAGGTGACACTATTATTTATCGAGCTCTCCTTGACTTAGGAGCAAGTGTTAATCTCTTACCTTACACTGTCTACAAACAACTGGGATTAGGTGAACTTACGCTCACGGCTGTTATCATACAATTAGCAAATCGTTCGGTCAAAATCTCCAGGGGAATCGTTGAATACGTCTTAGTTAAAGTCAACAAATGCTATTATCCTGTCAATTTCATGGTATTTGATACTGAACCGGTGATAGAAGTTCATTTATCCGTACTAGCAAATAAATTAGTCGTGAAGCAAGTGATTAAATTCCTCTCTTTCTTCTTTTGACGAATGTCACTTTCTTGTAGTTCAAAAATCTCATTTGTAATCAAAGAAAAAACAATAGTTAGATTTATGTATATTATATACCAATAGAAGTAAAAACAAGTGTCCTATTGCCTCAGGTACCGTCCAAGGAGATGGACAATAGGTTCTCAGTTCTGTCCCAAAAAAATCGAAGAATCTGAAGAGGTTGTGCATAGGTCAGATAAGAAAGAAGTGGTAATCCTCCATTCTACAAGGATTGCATGTTCTGAGGCTAGTTCTTCTAGCCTCACATCCGTCGTGAATGAACCAGTTGGGGAGGTTATAAATTACTTCCATGAAGTGGAGGAGGATGAGTTTGAGGAGGATGAGTTTGAGGAGGAGTTTAATACGAATTATAAGGATGAGTCTTTCAATCTAGAAAAGCTCCATATCTTTCAAACAGAAGATAAAAGCAGCTAAGGTGAATTTCAGAGATAGCCATCATAAGGGTCGCCAACGATAATAGATTTTCTTTGATTTGAATATGGTTGGTAGGCTTTTGGCTAATGGTAACTTCATTTAATGGTGTTTATTTTTCTTTTTCTATTCTTAATGCCTTACATTCGTGGCATACTTTTTATGTTATTGTACTATTTTGGGTTATGACTCTTTTTTGGATTGAATTAACATTTTTTTGGAACAAACGAAAAAGAAAAAGAAAAACAAGTATCCTATATTTATTAATAAAGTTGAACAAAGAAGTGATAACTTCTTGTACTATTCAATACCATGCGCAGGGAAAGCTTTATTCTGATGTACTTCAAGATATTATTTAACTAGTAACTAGCTTTTTGATTGCATAAAAAAAAAAAGAGTTAGCTTTTTGATTACTTTATTATTAGGTAGCTACAGACTAGGGTGTGTTAAGATATTCTTTTATCATTTTATTATTATAAGTAGCCATGGATATGGGAAAGATATACACCATTGTTTATGAAAATACTTTTGCTTATTCAAAAATTGGTTCAGTCGTGCTCGTCTAAGCATCTTATTGGTCAATACAAGTTCTACTGCATTGGCCAATGAGATGTTTGAATGAGCATTGGTGAACCATTTTTTGGGTGAAAAAAAATGTTCTCATTGTTTATAGCAAGCATTTTTCTCAGCTAAATTTGTTCATCCATACTTATATTGTGGGATATATGTAATGTGTTCCATTCATTTCTATTTTGTCTCTCTATTTTAACAAAATTATTAAAATAAAACACATGTTATTCAATGGAGACTGGAGTGAGCAATATTCGAGAAAATTTGAATGAAAAAAAATGCTCTCTTGTTATATAAAAGGTGACCTAAAAATAATAGTTTGACTGCAAGGCATAAAAAAGACATGAGGAAAACTAAAGCACTATTTGTATCAAGCCTAATAAATTATTGCTATATTCCTGAGAGGATGGAAAAGTGAAAGGAAGTAGAAAAAAGGGATGTAAGATGTATCTCTAGGGAAAGGAATATAATATTCTCTCTTTTATTTGTTTCGTTAAACAAGAAGATAATGATGAAGGAAAGAGTGAAGTAATGTATATTTTACTATTATACTCTTATAGCTAGGCTTTTAAGTGAACATGGTCGAGTGACCTTACTCAGTGAACCTGATTTTAAGTCCAAAAGAACCCTCAGACAGTCCCATCCATTCGCGCGCTCTGCTGTCCCGCAAATTCTTTTAGACTTAAAAGTCAGGTTCAATGGGTAAATTCACTCGACCTTGATCATTTTAGAGCCTCTCCGATACTCTTACGGCCATGCTTTTAAGTGAACAGGATCGAGTGAACAGGATCGAGTGAACTTACCCAGTGAACCTGATTTTAAGCTTAAAAAAAACCCGAGTACTGCCCTGCCGATCCGCGCGCCTCGCCGACCCGTGGATTCTTTTGACATAGAAGCTAGGTTCATTAGTTAAGTTCACTCGACCTTGTTCACTTTAGAGCCTCTCTGTATGCCCTTATATTAAATTAAATGTCACTATTGAATTGAGATGATATAATTGGTATTTTGCATTGATACAGTTTTCTAAATAGTAAGTACATTTGATTGTATTCTATTCCTTATTTTCTAGTTGATTGTTGTCTGTAGATAATGTTGGATAGTATGGATAAGAGCCTTCAATAAAAACAGTGACTGAACTTGATCGAAGCATGTATAAATATAATGTCCAAAAAATAAGTTTACGTCTCATACACCGTTGTTTTGTGGACTATGACGTCTTATTCTTGAGAATATTACGATCTAACAATTGAAGTACAACAAACTTCAATTTCTCTTCAAAATATTATGTATATAAATTGATCTCAATGACTCTAGAAAAGATGAAGAAGAAAAGAGATCATAAATCTGCAAAAGTATATAAAACTAACTATATTGTATGTATAGAGATGTCTATTGGGTAAGAGATGCCTCTCTACACAAATGGTTGTGTCCCAACACCTATACACTAAGTATATAACTGTATATATATATATATATATGTTTATCAGCCATTAGAACAGTAGAAGTTCAACAAAATTCAAAATTTCTATATGAAAAGTTGTGACTCTTCACAAGCAGGGTCCGATCGACCAGTCAAACAGGGCCGGTCGACTGGTCGAATGCCCCTCTACCAGAAACTTGTTTAAACTTCTTATATCCATTGACCCAGTCTACCGGTTGAAGGGACCCGGTCGACCGGTTGAACACTCCTCTACCAGAAACTTTGAACTTAATGTTCCAAGCCTTTCTCTGAGCATTGAGCTGGTCCTTTACAATTCTAATGATCCCCTTGAGCTTACATAAGCTCTCATTTACACCCCGAATCTTACAATCCCCCACATGTGAATGGCTATGGCTTTCTCAACAAAAATGAAATACAATAAAAACTACGAGAGAAATTCATGGACTAGCGATGCATTAGGAGAGTGTCTTTTGGACTTGAACTTTTTCGTAGTGAATATCTACTGGATTTACTCGGTGACGCAGTGTGCATTAAGTATTGAACTATTTAACCTTTTAGTGTAAACCAACACTAGATAACACACCATACATCATTATACACATTAATTTATTCGGTTGTGTTCATTTTGGTCCTGAACATGATCCTTATTTATGAGAACTCTTAGAGAACCAAACCTTTGAAGTTCTCATAGAAGCGACCCCACTTCCATTATCATATAGGTGATACCAATTTAAACTGCTAACATTTACTCATCAATATCATTAAATGTAAACATAACCTCAGCGACTTTTTATTACACACTTGAACAATATACATAAATGAAGCCACATAAATGTGTGTTTACAACATGAACATCCCCAACTAGTTTGTTTATTGAACCTATATCTTGGGATCTCCAGTCTAGGTTAGGTTTCTGCCCAGGTTGTTCATTATTTGGCTTTAGGCCCATTCCTTTTGTCGTATATTGAACTTGATCTCTAGGTAATCCTTTCATGAGAGGATCCGCAATGTTTTCCTTTGATTTGGCATAGTCAATCGGGATTAAACCACTAGAGAGCAACTGCTTGATTGTGTTGTGCCTTCGTCTTATGTACCTTGACTTGCCATTATACACGACATACTTAGCTACGGAAGATGTCGCATTACAGTCATAATGCGTAACTATGGCCATTACCGGTTTCGGCCATAACATAATATCTTCTAGGAAGTTTCGAAGCCATTCGGCTTCCTCACCTGCCTTGTCTAAAGCTATGAACTCAAGTTCCATCGTTGAACGTGCTATGCACATTTACTTAATTGATTTCTAAGAAATCACAGCTCCACCTAAAGTGAATATATATCCACTTGTAGACTAAGTCTCTAGACTATTCGAAATCCAATTTGCATCGGAATATCCCTCTACCACTGGTGGGTATCGTGTGTAGTGCAAACCATAGCTCATGGTGTGCTTTAGATATCTTAACACTTTCACAAGAGTGTCCCAATGATCTCTTCATGGATTGTTAGGGTATTTAGCAAGCCTTCCCACCGAATATGCAATATCCGAACGTGTACAATTCATGATGTACATTAGACTCTTGATTACTTCGAATTTGTAAGTTGAGATATGCTATCATCCATATTCTTTCTCAACTTACAATTGGGATCAAATGGAGTCACGCCGATTTACTATTCAATTGTCCAAATTTCTTTAATATTTTCTCAACATAATATGATTGTGTAAGATGATATCCTTCAGAATATTGTCTCACTTGTACACCAAGAATAACATCGGCTTTATCCATGTCTTTCATGTCAAAGCTTAAGATTAGCATTTTCTTGGTTTTCGTTGATTACTTTCTTATTAGTTCCCATAATAAGTAAGTCGTCAACATATAAACAAACAATAACACACGAATCTTTAAATTCCTTGACATACATAAATTTATCACATTCATTGATTTTAATATTATTTGCGATCACGATGTGGTCAAATTTCTAGTGTCATTGTTTTGGAGCTTGTTTTAAACCATAAAGAGACTTAACAAGATGACACACTTCATGTTCTTGTCCCTTTACAACAAACCCTTATGGTTGTTCTATGTAGATCTACTTATCTAGATCTCCATTAAGAAATGCGATTTTTCACATCCATTTGATTTAATTCTAGGTTATAGACGGCGGTTATAGCGATTACCATCCTAATGGAAGTAATCCTAGTAACCGGGGAATAAGTATCAAAAAAAAATATTCCCTTTTTTTGTCTATAGTCTTTTGCGACTAGCCTAGCTTTGTACTTATCTATGATGCTATCGGCTTTGAGTTTCTTCTTAAAAATCCATTTTCAACCAATCGGCTTACTACCCGGAGGTAAGTACCAACTCCCTTGTATGGTTTTGTATAATGGAGTTCACCTCACTATTTACTGCTTCTTTCCAATAAAGCACTTCGGGTGTACTCATAGCCTCGTTAAAGGTTTGAGGTTCACCTATGGTAATTAGTGTCACAAAATTCGGTCTGAAAGAAGAAGCTCTTTTGCTCTTTCTAGGAGCAACTTCGATTTCTTTGTTATTCTTAGAGCTTGAAGAAATCTCTTCAATACTTCTTTTAGGTGCTAAATTTTGTCGTTCTTCCTTAAAAGGAATTTGTTTTCGAAGAACTCAACATCTACCGATTCCATGAATGTGTTGACACGAATGTCTACATTCTTAAACTTTACCATAAGGAAACAATATGTAGCACTATTATTAGCATAACCGATAAATACACAATCTACGGTCTTAGGTCCTAGTTTTGTTTGTTTAGGAAGCGAAACTTGTAACTTAGCTAGACACCCCCACACTTTGAGCTTTTTATATGAGAATACTCTGCCTTCCCAAACTTCATAAGGAGACTTGTTAGTCTTCTTATGTGGAATTCTATTAAGAATGACATTCGTCGTAAGAATGGCATCCCCCAACAAGTTGTGTGGCTTACCCGAGCTATTTAGCATAGCATTTGCCATTTCCTTTATTTTTCCTCTCAACTACACCATGTTGTTGTGGTGTATACGGCGCAGTGGTTTCATGAATAATCTCATTATTAGCACAATACTTGGCTAGTGGAGTTGAATCATATTCACCTCCTCTATCCGATCTAACTCTTTTTATTGTTCTAGATAATTGATTTTCAATTTCGGGTCTATATGTCATTAACATGTCCATTATTTCATCTTTAGAACTAAGTAAGTAAACATAATAATATCTGATGATGCCAAAATTTGGCTAGTTGATTTAGAGCAGTTTAAGGAGAGAGACCAGAGGGGTTTATTATGTGGTTCGGCCCCGTTAACGAGGTGACCTACGTCTACGGGTGCGTCGGAGCGCTTGTAATAACCAATCACCAATGGCCTCAGGTGAACCAACAAAGAGCGCGGTACTACCAAGGATCGACCCGGTATATGCGTGTGAGTAACCTATAGTGCAATCCTATGTGATCAGGATGCGATCCCCTTCAATGAGGGTGAGAGGTCTCTTTTATAGCTGCAAGAGACCGCTCGTACAAGGTAACTGACCAAATTAAGAAACCGAATTAGATTACATGTGATCAATACAAATCATGGAGGTTTCCTTAGTGGTTTAGGAAACTACTCGAATTACTCTTTTGGCTAAGTTAGGAAACTGCCAGTAGTCTTGTAGAGCAAATCACAAGGCAGGCCAGGGTCGTATTCACCAGTGGACGAGTCTGGCTCGTGATCCCGAGCTGTGGGATTAGGCTGAGCGATTCGAGAATGATGGGCCCGGGTTACCTGAATTTCAGGCTCCTTCCCCGGTTGACCCAGTGTCTCTGTGCTGACGTGGCGTTACGACTTTGACCGAATATTTTTTGACCATCAGCTGCCCCCATTTTCAAAGTAGAGGTGATGCTATATTAGATGAGGTTTGAAAATCTGTACTATTCAATTTACCGATAGGGAAACTATCCGGCCACTCCTCGGGAATAGGCCCACCCCCTTGGCCACCCGGGGTCAGACCGAGCGCCACCATTGGGAACCCAGGGTCAGGGTGTGACTGGTTCAGTTATGATCTAACGAGGCCCATGTTAACGTAACTGATCAGTCGCATGGTAACCGGACCGTCACATCATGCGTTTAATGCGCACGTCTTTTGAGGTGACACTTCACGTGTCCGATGAGACAACTTGTAAGTGGTTTAGGCGGGAAAATTTCCTGGCCGTTGGATCTGATTTGATCTGGACCATTCATGCTTTATATATAAGGGGTCTTTGTTCTTTTCCTTCATTCCTGCTGCCCTGAGATAAAGATCACCGAGCAGTTTTGAGATCAAAAGTCCCCAGTCAAGCTTCCCGAGCTCTTTTCCTACTCTAACTCTTGTAAGTCCTTACTTTCTCGGTTTTAATTCACTGCTCTCTTCATTCTCCTCTTATCTTTCCTTTCCCGAGTGACATTGGAGAGCACGAACCCATTAGGGCTTGTGCAGAAGTGGGACTTCTTTTTCCTTAGGTTTATCTTCGTTCTTAGGTCAAGTAACCCACCCTCTGTGATAGAGTGGTTAAATCGGTCGGGTTATCCTGTAACAGTGTTGACTGAGTGTTTTTTTACCCTGAAAGCTCTGTATACCTTACCCCACAAGTTGTTAGATCTGCCCCCCTTACACCATAGGTTGGGAGTTGCCGACCCCCATCTAGACCGCCAGTTACTCCCCTATCCAGTCCCAGGAAACCTAGAGATGGAACATTCTGATTTTGATTCCTCTTTTTGGTCGTAGGACGAACGATCGCGGTCCGGTACCCCGGACGCTAGCCTAGATCCACCCTCCACTACTTCATCGGACCATCATAGCAAGGGTAGGATCCCGATTCGGGTATCAGACGACGAGTCAAACCAGGAGGCCTCGGTGGCCTCCGTCTCCCGGGGTACTAGTGATGAGATACCGGAGGGTCCTGACCCTGAGGTAGTGTTTGCCTGTGAGTTTACTCCTTTCGTTTTGCGTGCCCAAGACCTCAGCCAAATTAGGGATAAGTACGATATTCTCGACGATTTCTCTATGACCGTGCAAGTCGGTGGGGCCCAACTCTATCACTAGGGCTTCGTCACTTTGTACGAGGACTCCCTTATACTTTATACAAGGACTCCCTTACAGTGGGGTTTTGTATTCCACTCCATCTGGTCACCCGGGACATCCCTATCTACCTCGGGATGGCTTTCGGGCAGTTAGTGCCGAATGGGTAGAGGTTCCTGATGGGGTACATTTCTCTCTGGCCCCAAGTCTTTGGGTATGAGCTCACCCTTCAAGAGTTCTTTTGGGCACACTAACCGTTCCCTGTGCTTGGGGAGGTTAGGTTCTTCTCTCTAGGGGCTCGGTAAGGGAAAAAAATCATTGTCAACTGCTCGAACAACAACATGGGGTGGAAGAACAAGTTCTTCTAAGTATCCACCCCCAGGCTTTGCGTGCAAGCCCCAGATTCAGCTAAGGACTTCCTGGGCGGGAGTTGAGGAGTAAGCTCGTCCATCAATTCCCTCTTTGCTTTTCCTTTACTTTTGATTGCTACTTGGTGGCTAACTGTTTCATGCTTCGTTTTGGAGTAGGATCTTCCGACCCGTTGAGCATTCTTGAGGAGTGTCAAGCCAGAATCAAGCATTAGGCTGACTTGCCCACCAACATCTGGAACGTACTGTCCTAAACGGGGGACTTTACTGCTACCTGCAATCCGGACGAGCCCGTTAAAGCCCCTATTTTTCCCCCAATCATCGCGGGTGAGTATACGTGTGAACTGTTTGATTTCAGTAACACTAACCCCCCCTTTTTTTACTTCTTTCCAAATTACTGATTATGTGGCTCTCTTGTTCCTTTGGAGTAATGGGTCCCCAGAGAGATATCGAGCAGCTGAGGGCCAGACAGGCCGCCACTGCCGCCTGGGTGGGGGATAGTAAAAAAAGGCCCACTGCTGAGACCTCGGGCAGCGATTGTCCACTCTGGTGGATAAGACATGGGCCACGAGCTCTTCAGGCACCCGGGGAGACATCGGCTCCCCATGTGATGGCGGTTGAGGAGGTTGTTCCCCGGGCAGAGATACCATCGGGGACTCCGCTGGGAGAGTCGACGGAGATTAGGGAGAGGGTTAGGCCCGTCCTTCTCCCCATCCAGATGGAGATGTGTACAAACATGTCTCTCGAGGCCTTCCACGGGTGGCTGTACAGCCTCTCCCATTTTGTAAACACTTTTGCCTCTGTTCATCCATTCATCACTTTTCGTCCTTTCTTATTTTTGTTCCTTGTTTGCTTAATAACCGACCATTTGCATTTCTTGCAGGTCGGCTGCATGGCTGCCAATGCTGAGTCCTTCATGCCTTCTCTAGTCTAGAGGGCCACTGGTGCTGAAGCTGCCTTATCACAGGAGCGGGCAACTTCCGAGGTCAGGGAAACTGCCCTGGACGTGGAGAAGGACAAGGTTAAGGGCTTAGCCCTAAGCCTTGGCATTGCACAGGCAGAGTTGGCTACTGCCTTTGCTGATCTGGAAGCCGCCAGGGCCATCACGGCGGTGGCGAAGGCAAAGGCAAAGGCCCTAGCTGAGGCGACAATGGCGGGGTCCACAGAGGAAGCCTTCGATGATGGTTTCTTCCAAGGCTATGAGGACCTGAAGAGGAGGCTGACCCGAGACCATCCCGAGTAGGACACCTCGTCCTATGAAGGGGTTAACTCAGACTATTGGAACGTGGGTCCCGTTACTACTGAGGCTAGGCCCGTTAAAGATGCTGCCCCGGGAGACGGTGCCACCCAGGAAGGAGAGGCTGAGGAAACGGAGGATGTGGTCATCGTGGACGACTCCTAGCCCTCTTCTATTTTTTGTTTTATTTTGTTTGTGTTGTTTTTTTTTGGGAGGCTACTACAACTGCCCCCAGGCTCTGTACATGTTTCTAATTAATGAAAAGGTCCACCGAGGCCGTCCTTTTTCATTAATTAGTTATTACTGCATAACTCCTTGTACTCACCTATTTTTAATTACCTATTCCCGAACGGCTATAATCTTGTGGAAACCCTACCTTAGAAAAAGTTTAGGACCATGACCGTTAAAGAACACTTGGTCCGCCGAGTACAGTGTAGGAACAAGGTCCTGTTACTATCCCGGTCATTTTTTCTGGGCACTGTAGACACTTAGGAATGTTTTGGAATTCCAAGTCCTGTTAGTGCCCGGTGTGATTTCTAATTTTACCTCAACATCCCCCTGCCCCCCAAGCTTTTGCTAAGGCAGGCGTTGGTAGAGGGGCGACTGTAGGGAACTGACCTAGAATATGGGTAGTTGTAGGGTCTTTTTAGGCTTGCCATCATTAGCCACCTGGGGGGTTTTACCCCCATTGTCGGTTATGGACCTAAGCGAAGCCAGTGCCCCGGGTATGACACCAAGGTCTTTTGCCTTGGGCGTGACTCCGAGGTCTTTTTTTTGTGCCTCGGGTATAATCCCGAGGTCTTTCGTGCGCAGAATACTGGTAAGGAGCATTTTTGTTGAGAAATTTTTATTTCTTATTGAAAATTTAAAATAATTGTTGGGTAAGAGCTATAAATTTCCTAACCAATACTAATCCGTACTTCATTGAAAGTACTTGCGGAGGTGCTGCACGTTCCAAGGATGAGACAGGTCCTGCCCATCTAAGGTTTGTAACCAGTATGTGCCCGACGGTTGACCCGAGTAACCCTGTAGGGTCCTTCCCACTCTGGTCCCAATTTTTCCTGGTTTGGGACCTTGGTGGACTTGTTCAATGCCTTCAGTACTAGGTCTCCCACCTGGAAGCTGCGATGGTTAACCTTGCTATTGTAGTACTGGGAGACCCGCTGCTTATAGGCTGCTACCTTTAAATCTGGCCGATCCCTTTTTTCATCTACTAGGTCGAGCTCTACTTGAACAGTCCGTTTGGTATGCAACAAACAAGAAAAGAATTGATTTGCAATTCTTGTTTGTGGCAATTCCTGTGTTTGGTTTGACACAAAAATTAAAAATGAAATGATTTCCAATTCTTGCCAATTCTTGAGAATTGAAGTTTTAGGCCAAAGTGAAATCCGACCAATTTAGTGAGAATTCAGTCTCGGAATGTGTTCTTCCCAAAATACCCCAAATCTACTTCATCTTCTTCGTCGTTCAGGTCTCTGTCTTCCTCGTCCTTCTTCTGGTCTTCAGCTTCTTCGTCTTCTTCGTCCTTCTTCTTCGTTCTTCTGGTCTTCAGCTTCTTCGTCTTCTTCGTCCATCTTCTTCGTCGTTCTTCCCAAAATCCAAAAAGCCCTAAATCGTTTCTGGTCTTCTTCTTCTTCACAGTTCTTCGCAGCTTCTTCTTCTTCATCTACGTCCTCTCTGTCTTTCTTCTTCACAACTTCTTCTTCTTCTTCGTTTGATCTCTTCTTCTTCTTCGTCTGATCTTCTCTTCTTCTTCTTCTTCTTCTTCTGGTCAGGTCTAGTGTAAGGTATGTATGGGTATTTTAGGAAATAGCTATAATTCTTTCAATTCTATTCTTTTCATTTCTATTTTAAACCAAGCAGGAGAATTAAAATTGCAAATCAATTCTATTCTTTTCTTTTCTTTTCTATTCTATTCTGTTCAATTCAATTCAATTCTATTTTACAATCATACCAAACGGACTGGAAGAGCTTCTTCGTTGCCCCGATTGTTGTAATTCGCCACCCGGTATGACAATAGTCCAAGTTCTGTCGGTACCACTGCCTCAAAGCCATAGGTAAGAGAGAACGGTGTTTCACCTATTATTGCTCGGGGGGTGGCATGGTATGACCACAAAAGAGTCGGTAGTTCTTCAGGCCAAAGTCCTTTGGCTTGTTCGACCCTAGTTTAATAGACTCAAGATCGTCCGGTTCATCACCTCGGCTTGGCCGTTGGCTTATGGATGCTCGGGAGAGGAGTAGTGATTTGACATTCCATATCCTGAGCAGAATTACCTAAAGACCGGAGTGTCGAACTGCCTGCCGTTGTCACTGACTAGGACCCGTGGGATACTGAATCTGCTAAGAATATTTTTCTCAATGAAACTTTCCATCTTCTTCTCAGTGATTTTTGCCAAGGGATCGGTTTCTTCCCACTCGGTGAAATAATCAACGGCAATGACTGCAAACTTGACCAGTCCTTTTTCCCATTGGGAGGGGACCGACAATATCAATGCCCGACTAAGCGAACGACCAGGGGCTGAGGATTGGTTTCTGGAGCTCTCCTGGCCAGTTTATCATGAACGAATATCTTTGACACTTATCACATTGGTTGACATATTCTTGGGAATCCCAGATCATCATTGACCAATAATAGCCCTGTAGCAGGGCCTTTCGGGAAAGAACCCGACCTCTTACATGATTTCCACATACTTCCTCGTGGATTTCATCCAATATTCCCTGGACTTGTGTTTGGTGGATGCATCGGAGATACGAGATAGAAAATCCGCTTTTGTAAAGAATGCCATCAACAAAGTGGTATCTGGCCGCCTAGTATTTTACTCGCCGGGCTTCTTCCTTTTCATTTGGTAAAGTACCGATTGTTAGGAATGTCACAATCGGATCCATCTAGCTGGGTCCTAGGGCGACCGGTTCGATCTCCATGCCTTCTATGTTGACCACGCTAGGCTCAGGTAGGTATTCTATCCTTATCCCGGGCAGGTCTGACTCGGAGGTCGAGGCAAGCCGGGCTAATCGATTGGCCCTCGAGTTATCTTTCCTCAGGATCTGTGTGATGGAAAACCCCTTAAGTTTCTTTGAAACTACTCGGACAAGGGCTAAATAAGCTACCATGTTATCTTCTCGAGCTTCGTACTCCTGATTGACTTGATTGACAACGAGTTGGGAGTCGCTATACCCTTAGACTTGCTGCTCACCCATAGAGGTGGCCAGCTACAGCCCGGCCAACAGGGGTTCGTTCTCGGCCTGATCGTTAGAGGCTCGGAACCTAAACCTTATTACGTACTCCAGTTGGATCCTGTCGGGTGTGGTAAAGATGATCCCCGCTCCACTACCCTGTTTGTTGGAGGATCCGTCCACATAGAGTACCCAGGTCGGGGTGTCAGGTTGTAAGCCGGGTGGTATAACCGGCGGGTCAAGCTCCTTAACTGGATCTTCTAGATATGTGAACTCAACGAGGAAATCCACCAGTGCTTGCCCCTTGATCGCTGTCTGGGGTCTATAGACTACATCAAATTCCTCTAACTCCAACATCCACTTGACAAGCCTTCCGATTGTCTCGGGCCTGCCTAACACCTGGTGAAGAGGCTGATTTGTGGGGACCACGATAACGTGGGCATAAAAGTATGGGCGGAGTCTCCGAGCAGAAGTGATGAGGGTGAAGTCCAGTTTTTCAATGTGGTAATACTGACTTTCTGCGCCTTGTAGTGGCCGGCTGGTATAATAGACCTGGAATCGTATCCCGTGCTCTTTTCGGATGAGTGCCGAGCTGACCGCTGAAGGTGATATCACCAAGTATAAGAACAACTCCTCCTTCAGTATAGGTGTGGAAAACAGAGGTGGTGATGTCAAGTATTTCTTAAAGTCCTGAAATGCCTCCTCACACTCTTCAAACCATTAACGGAGGATTTTGAAGAACGACAAACACTGGTCAGTAGCTCAGGAGACAAATCGATTCAACGCCGTCATCCGTCCGGCCAAGCTTTGAACTTCTTTGGTTGACCTGGGTGACCGCATGTTAATAATAGCCTAAATTTTTTCAGGGTTCGCTTCAATGCCTCGCCTGCTGACCATATACCCCAAGAACTTCCCAGACGATACTCTAAAGTTGCACATAGCCGGGTTCAACCTCATTCGGAATTTTTTTAAGATGCTGAAGGCCCCGACCAAGTGCTCGAGATGGTCGGACTCTTCCTGGCTCTTGACCAACAGATCGTCGACTTACACCTCCATTGATTTCCCAATCAAATCCTTGAACATATGGTTGACCAGGCACTAATAAGTCATACCAGCATTTTTAAGGTCAAAGGGCATCACCTTGTAGCAGTACGTCCCTTCGTCGGTGATGAAGGACGTCATTTCTTTGTCCCCAAGGTACATGCTAATCTGGTTGTACCCCAAGTAGGCATCCACGAATGAGAGAAGCGAGTGACCAGCGTGGAATCCACAAGGAGGTCTATCATGGGTAACAGATAGCAATCCTTGGGGTAGGCTTTGTTCAGGTCAGTGAAATCACACACATCCTCCACTGCCCGTTGCTTTTCTTGCCTAACACCACATTTGCTAACCATTCGGGATAGTGGACTTCTCGGAAAGATTTTGCCTTCAAAAGCTTTTCAACTTCTTCGTGCACCGCTACTTGCCTTTTCGGGGCCATGCCCCTCCTCTTCTGCTTGACGGATCGAGAGTCCAGGTTGGTGTTGAGACGGTGGGACATGATCCGGGAGTCTATCCCAGACATGTCCTCGTGACACCAGGTGAAGACGTCCTGGTTCTATCACAAGAACTGGACAAGTTTTTCCCTGAGGCTTGGTTGCAAGAGAGAGCCGATGCTGATGGACCGGTCAGGGAATTGGCGGTCCAGAACTACTTGGTTGAGATCTTCTGTCGGGCCTACACCATCCCTTATGTCCCTCAGGTCTATCTCCTGAACGTTCAACATTTCTATAATTGCTTCTCTATGCAAGGAATTGACATATTAGCTCCGAGCGGTTGCTTGGTCTCCATGTAAACTCCTGGGCCCCTGGGGGGTTGGGAACTTAATCACTAGGTGGTACATTGACACAACCGCTTGGCCCCATTGAGCGTTGGCCTCCCCAGGATGACATTATAGGCGGATGGAGCTTCTACCACCATAAAGTTTGCAAGTACGGAGACTTGCTGGGGGTAGGTCTCCATAAAAATTGGGAGTTCTATCGCACTGAATGGTTGTGTGCTAGATCCATTGAATCCTACTAAGGGAGTGGCTACTGGCCAAAGTTGATCCCTGGATACCCTAAGCTGATTGAAAGCTGAGACGAACAAAATATCAGAGGAGCTACCCATGTCCACTAACACCCTTTTAACCACATAATTCACTATGGAAAGCGTCACCACTAGCAGGTCATTATGAGGGTAATGCAGATCCTTTACGTCATTGGACGAGAACATTAGTACGTCGGTCGGTGGGGAGTTGGCAGACTGGACGTGCCAGACATCTGACTGCGATTCTCGAGCATGTCTCTTCCTTGCTGACTATGAATCCCCACCGTCTGAGGTTCCTCCTAAGATCACGTTGACTTACCCGAAGGGTTGTGGCTGCTCGGGAGCTCGAGTGTCAGGCCGAGGTCGCCTATCGGCCGTGACAAACTCAGTGAGATGACCCTGTTTGATCAAATTTTCAATGGTAATCTTGAGCTTGAAGCAATCTTCTGTATCGTGACCATGGTCTTTATGGTACCAGCAAAACTTATCCCGATTTCGCTTCCCGGTCGAGCTCTTCAGATTCGCTGGCTGTTGGAGGAGCCTCTGGGTTTTAGCAGCAGCCATTACCTCGTGGATAGGTCGGGAAAGAGGTGTGAAGGTAATTGAAGTCAGATCCTGACCGCCTTTCGACTGGTCCTGCCTCGGCTTCTTTCCTGAGCCCTTCTCAGAGCCTTCGCATTTGCGTTTGGATCTCGAGGATTCATCTCCCACAAAGCTAGCATGCTTGGATTTTAAGAATTCCTCCATGTCGATGTACTTTCTAACCCTCTCGAAGAGCTCCACCAAGATTGTTGGTCGATCATGATGGAACGATGTAGCAAATTTGGTGTGCTGAACTCCCGAGCAAAGGCTGTGATAGCGATAGTTTCATTCAGGTGGTAGATCTGGAGCCTTTGCTAGTTGAAACGATCGACGTAATCCTTTAGGGACTCTCTCTTACACTACTTAACAATCAGTAGTTGAGTGTCGGGCTGCAACCGGTCTAGCATCCCCATAAACTGACTGATAAAGAGCTTGCTCAGTGCCCTAAAATTGTCGATCATTTGGGACTTAAGAACATAGAACCATTGTGCTACCGGCCCTTAGAGAGTGCTGGGAAAGGCCAAGCACAGTAGTTCGTCGGTGGTGGTGACCAGTGCCATCTGAGCCTTGTAAGTCCAGACATGATCCATCGGGTTTCCCGAACCGTCATAAGAGTCGACATGTGGTGATTTGAACTTCTGCGGGATGGGCAATCCTGTGACCCGAATGGTGAAGGGCGGCCCGGTTTCAGTATTAGTGTGATCATGGCGCTGTTTATGGCTCAGTTTCTCAATTTACTTCTGTAGGTCCTCAATCTGGGCCTTGACATCTTTCTGACTGGTCTTCCGCTCCATATCTAAATAGTACGTCGGGTCAGACGATGAGGCCTCTTCCTCGATGTGCATTGTCCTCGAGGATAGGGCCCGACATTGGCTCCGGGTGATCGTATGCCTAAGATCCCCACGACTCTTGGCCGGGGGGTCCTTGGCCGACTCCCGGGCAGCCCGGTCTTGCCCCTCCCCTTTGGTAGCAAGCCTACTATTCATTATTTCTCTGGCGTCCCCCACCCAGCGTGGGTTGGCCCGGGGGCATTGCCGGGTCCGCTCGGGAGCCTGGCTACGCTAGTCGTTCCTGAACCAACCCAAATTCGGCAGAGATATAGGCTCAGTGTGGGCACGCCTTCAAACCCGTACGGGCTCCCAGTCGTGCACGCCCTTCTTGGGCTGTTCCTCTATTTGAGAGAACTTTTCTTGGCAGGCCAGCAACTCTTTGATCTGCTGCTAAATTTGCCACTGGCCCTCCAGGAGTTGCGCAAGGGCCACGGTAACCTTCTCAGAGGTCATGGACGCAGCTGGTTGCTCGGGCTGCGAATCTGCCTGAACTGCTAGAGTAGTGGCCTTCTTTACCCTTCTTCGGTGGCATGTTGATCAGTCATGAATTTTTTTTCGGAAAATTCAATGCCGTTTCCCACAAATGGTGCCAAACTGATGCCAAAATTTGGTTAGTTGATTTAGAGTAGTTTAAAGAGAGAGACCAGAGGGGTTTGTTATGTGGTTCGGCCCCGTTAACGAGGTGACCTACGTCCACGGGTGCGTCGGAGCGCTTGTACTAAGGTGATTGGCCTCAGGTGAACAAACAAAGAACACGGTACTACCAGGGATCGACCGGGTATATGCGTGTGAGTAACCAAAGTGCAATCCTATGTGATTAGGATGTGACTCCCTTCAATAAAAGGGTGAGGGGTCTCTTTTATAACTTCAAGAGACCACTCGTACAAGGTAACTAACCAAATTAAGAAACCCAATTGGATTACATGTGATCAACACAAATCATGGAGGTTTCCTTAGTGGTTTAGGAAACTGCTTGAATTACTCTTTTGACTATGTTAAGGAACTGCCAGCAGTCTTGTAGAACAAATCATAAAACAGACCTGGGTCCTATTCGCCGGTGGACGAGTCCGCCTCGTGATCCCGAGCTGCGGGATCAGACTGAGTGCTTCAGGAATGATGGGCCTGGGTTACCTGAATTCCAGGCTCTTTCCCCGGTCGTGTAATACCCCATATTTTCAATAAGTATTTATGCACAGAGATTCCATATACTTCTCTTGGTCATACTGGAAATTTTATCTTCGATCAATCGAAGTTTGTTCGAGCGATCGAGTAGTTTCAAAGTTCAAGCGATCGAACCTTGTTCAATCGATCAAAACCCTACCGACCTGAATTTATAACGTGGTCCCTACTACAATCAATCAAAGCCTTTTCAATCGATCTAAACTGGCCGATCTGAGTTCGAGCGATCGAAGAATGTTCGATCGATTGAACATGTAATCATTTGAATTCCCAGGTTTCCCGTAAACCACCTGCACTCCATCTCTCCCTATATATAAGTTGTATTCATGGGTGTGAAGGGGTTTGCTGAACTTGAAAGAGTTGAGAGAGTGTGTGAGCTTGTGTTATATATATACACATACATATATATACACACACATACAGTTATATATACAAGCAGAGGAAGAAGAAGGAGAAGAGAAAGTAGTAGAGACGAAAAAGAGAAAGGAAGGAGACGGAGAGAGATAGAAGAAATTGAGACAGAGAAGAGAGAGAGGAGACACCATTGAAGTTTCAGAATTCAACAAGCCAAACGCGCCCTTAACGACGTTTGGTGAGTTCCAAACTCATCAGGTAGCTTGATTGTGATGTTTTTACTTATTTTGTACGTTTAATGAGGACCCAAACCCACCCTACCAAATTCTGGATGTTCACGGAAGAATCTGGAGAAGATGAAGTTCGAGCGATTGAACAACCCTGTTTCTCAATCGATCGAAATGACTTTAATCGATCGAGACCACCTTGACTTCAATCGATCGAGAATACTTTGATCGATCGAACCGCACTTTCTTCAAGCGATTGAGATGACTTCAATTGATCGAATCTAGCAGAACATGGATATGTTCCTTAAGTTTATAATTCATAATGCGTATTTATTTAATCGGTGTTTCATGTTTCTGCTATTATGTGATATTAGGGATTACAGAGGTATTAGGATACGATAATGAGATTGAGATAATATGGTGAGTAACACAGTCAGGTTCGGAACGTTAGCAATAATATGTTGCGATAACGAGATAAGAATTGGAGATAATAACAGTGGGTAGCATGGAGTAACTGGTGTTTGAGTCAGTGGGTTATTGGTTATTTTTGGAGGTTATGTGAGTCGAGCTGATGATTCGCTCAGGTTGAATCCGATAAGTGTGTAACAAGGATTTAATCAGGATCGTGAGAATTATGCATGCACAATACTCATTAGCGTTCTTAAAAGCGGTGAACAGTAAGAGTTCTTAAAAGCAGTGAGCAAGAGTAGATGTGGCACGCCCATGGTTTGTATTTACCAGAGTTATGTATGTACGATACTCTTAAGCGTTCTGAAAAGAGGTGAATAGTAAACGTTCTTAAAAGCGGTGACCAAGAGTATGGGTACGTTCGTAGACCAGTCGTTATATGAGAGCGATGTCTAGTGCTCGCAAGAGTTCTTAAAAGCAGTGAACATTAAGAGTTCTTAAAAGCCGTGAACAAGAGCACTAGTATGTCGTGATGATATAATCAGTTCGAGATAGTCAGTTGGTATTGGAACGGTCAGCCTTAGAGTTGGTAGACGATGAGAATCGGTTAATGATGTGTTCGAATAAAAGAGGAAGAGATTTAATTAGTATCACTATTATATATAGTTCTTAACTTGTAACTATGTTATTTCTTTGAGATTGTGTTAGTTTGTTCTCACTCAGCTTTCAGTAAGCTAACGGCCTTTATTGCCTGGACATTCCCCATCCAGACTAACCTGTATCTAACAATGCAGGTATTGGAACTTACGATGATGACTACAACCCAAGGTTGGATTATGCAGAGGATGGCCCCACTGATGCCGATTATATTGAAGAGGAGCATTATGCTGACGACTATCCCTACACCAGCTGAAGATCTGAAGATAGTCGTATTTAGTTTATTTCTGTTGTTCTGTTGAACTCTGTTTTGTTTTAGTTAATGGGTACTTGGGCATATGTTGTCTCCAGACCTGTTGTGATCCTGTGGACCATACTATGATGTTTTGTAATAGATAGTATTGTTCTTATTTCAATATTTACTGTTCCTATTTATCTTGTGGACTAGTACTGTGTGGTGTGGATATTTAGTGACTTTTACTTGTCATTCCTTATGGACCTAAAAAGAAAATTTATTTTCTCTATTTTTGCTGCTCTGGGGCGTGATAGGTTGACCCAGCATCTCTGTGCTGACGTGGCGATACGACCTTGACCAGATATTTTCTTACCTATCAATATCTACTACTATCATCTATAAATGTACCAAAGCATTTTCTCCCACCTCTTGTTGGAGTTAGTTTTAAATCATATAAGCCGGTATGAACTAAATCTAGTAATTTACTTATTCTATCTATGGATTTAAATGGCTTTTTAGCAAATTTTGATTCTACACATGTTTCACATTTATATGATTTGTTAATTTCAAATTTAGGCAATAATCAAAGATTAATCATTTTATGCATGTATTTGAAATTCACATATCCTAATCTAGAATGCCATAAGGAACACAGCTCAACGATATAAGAAGAAGCTATAGCATTCTCATTAATAATAATTTTAGGAGTACAACCTTCATTGAGGTAACCCTTTCCAACATACATTCCTTCTTTAGTTAATACAAACATATCAAATTTGAAGATAAGCTTAAATCCTTTCTTACTAAGCATAGGACCAGAAACCAAATTATTACGAATTTGGGAACAGGCAATACATCTAAAAGAGTCAATTTTTTTTTCCCCGAAAGTGAATTTTATAACCACATTACCTTTGTGTTCAACGGTCGCAACCACATCATTTCCTATATAAAGCCTCTCGGTAGCACGATGTCCGAGTATTCCACATACCCAACAATCCCCTTTTATCTTCTTGGGATCTCGGTCCTTAGACCCATTGTATGTAGACTTCCTTTTTCGTCCCTTATTCTTAGACTTAGAAGTGGGTTTTGAGGACTCACCTTCAACGAGATTAACTTTTAGTTCTGAAGTACCTTGCTGCCCCTTCTTGTCTCCCTTATGATTATCTTCCTCGATTCTCAAGCGGACCACCAAATTATTCATTGAAAGCTCTTTTCTCTTGTGCTTGAGATAGCTTTTGAATTCTTTCCATAAAGGTTGCAACTATTTAATTATGGACGCCACTTGAAATGGTTCACTAATGGCCATTCCCTCCAAGATGATTTGTTGATGATCACTTGAATCTCTTCCAATTGCTTGACCACCGGAATCGAGTCCACCATTTTAAAATCTAAAATTCTGCCCACAATGAACTTCTTTGTACTGGCATCTTCGATCTTGTACTTTTTCTCCAAAGATTCCCATAACTCTTTGACAGTAGTAAAAGTCAAATAGCCAGTGTAGAGAACATCTTCTAGCCCATTTAGAATAAATTACGACATAGAAAATCGAAATTGTTCAATACTTCTAATTCGGCTTCTTGTTCTTTTGACAGATTTTCGATAGGAACCACTGGCTTCTCTTGTCGTAGGATGTAAGCAAGGTTGAGAGTTGTGAGATAAAAGAGCATCATCATTTGCCATCGTTTGAAATCTTCTCCCTTGAATTTCTCCGGCTTCTCGACATGAGTATTCTTGACAATAGTTGCAGTAGAAGTAGTTTCTCCGGCCATAATTCCAATTATTAAAATTGTTTTTCGATTGTTGGATAGTATGGATTAGAACCTTCAATAAAATAGTGACTGAACTTGATCAAAGAACGTATAAATACACTATCCAAAAAACAAGTTTGCGTCCTACACACCGTTGTTTTGTGGACTATGACGTCTTGTTCTGGAGGATACTATAATCTAACAATTGAAGTGCAACAAACTTCAATTATTCTTCAAAGTATTATGTATTTAAATTACTCTCAATGACTCTAAAAAAGATGAAGACGAGAAGAGATAAAAATATCTATAAAATTATATAAAACTAACTATACTGTATATATAGATGTCTATCGAATAAGATATGACTCTCTACACAAATGGTTGTGTCTCAACACCTATACACTAAGTATATAACTGTATATATACGTTTATCAGTCATTAGAACAGTAAAAGTTCAAGCAAATTCAAAATTTTTACATGAAAAATTGTGACTCTTCACAAACAGGGTCCGGTCGACCGGTTGAATGCCCCTTTGCAAAAACTTGTTTAAACTTCTTATAACCGTTGACCCGGTCGACCGATCGAGCACCCCTTTGCTAGAAACTTTGAACTTATGTTCCAAACATTTCTCTGAGCATTGAGTTGGTCCTTGGCAATCCTAACGATCCCCTTAAGCTTACATAAGTTCTTATTCACACCCCGAATCTAACAAATAATACAATGGATCGCAAATTTAGAATACAAATGATGCGGTAGTGGTACTAAATCTAATTGCAGTGGGACAATTTGAACGAGTGAAGCAATAATTCCCAATTTTGAATGAATAAATAAAAAAAGGGTCTCACATAGTCAATTAATCAATGTGTTGTTTTCATGGTAACATGAAAAATTAAAAAATACATATGTAAAAAATTATTGTTTCTAAAATAGTACTGGCTTGCTTGTGCGTTGCACAAATTTGAATGACGAATTCACAGTTTTTATTTTGGATGTCATTTGAAAAAAAAAATGGAAAATACTTCAGTACAGTAAGCACAGTACATTTCATATTGTGCTTCTCACATGTGAACAGTAAAAATATTTTTGCAAAACAAATTTTTAAAAAATTGGACAGTATTACTGTTCACATGTGAGTAGCACAGCACGAACTGTACTGTGCTTACTGCACTGAAGTATTTTCCAAAAAAAAAATGATATCTACATATAGAAAAAATGTGCTTAATATAATTGGCTACCTCATCTTAATAATGTGAAAAAACATGATAAAAGTTTTTCATTTTTCGATGAATTGATTTAAGATGATGAAATTCTAGATTTACAAACTTTGAATGGACCAGTTTCAGTGATGGGTCCAGAAAGTTGCACTTGGAAGGCCAGGTTACTAGATGGAAGATTTAAAAAAAAAAAAAAAAAAGGGCAATTTTAAGGCTTAGTTTGCCCCTTATTTTGGTGCTTGTCTTTTTTTAAAGCACAATTTCATATTAATTTATTTGGTAACTAGTTTATGAGCTTTGCAAAAATTGAATTTAGGACCTTTTTTTTTTTTTGGGGGGGGGGGGAGCTTTTAAAAGCTCAAGAATGGAGCTTTTAAAAGCTCAAGGTTGCTTTTTTGTTTCATGATATATTTTTGAAGAGTAGTGTGTCACTTATGGCGGTCAAACTAAGCCTAAGTTATATATACATATGCTGATTGTGCCATTGTGGATCTAACAGTAACATCTAATTAAATTTGCGAATGAGAAAAAGATCAATTATTTGCACTTATATATATATATACATATATAAAAAATAAAATGTCATATTTGGAATCACTTGTCAAAAGCACATTGTTGGCCCAAACATGCTTCTAGTATCCCAAACGCCATAGCTTTTTTGGATGAGTTTTAAGAAGAATTTTAGAATCTGGTTGGTGCATGAGTTTCTGCCCAAATTGAGTTTTACATGACCAATTTGTAAAAGTTATAAATTTAGGAGTATGAACTAATATAAATCTATGACCTTACATGTGCATATCAAAGCCTACAAAAATTCTGAAACGGTTAGAGCTTAAATTTTTCATATCAAATACTTTAAAGGTTTTGGAAAGACGAGGGTTTAAATTTGTAAAATAGCATGTAAGTATCAAATTTAAGATTAAATTTTAAATTATTACCTATCAAACTTTTTAAAAAATTGTGTGCCCCTGCCCCAATCTAACTCCATGTCAGTATTCAATTTCCTTATTTCTTACATTAAATTGATATATAAAAGTAACCTAGTGTAGCATTTGGCATTCACATTTTCAGAATGGAGTTAATGGAGGCATAGAAATGGTAATAAAGTTAACTGTTAATTAAATTCACCAAATCTATTATATCTATCTATATACTACTCCCTCCGTCCCTTTTTTAGAGTCCTATATTCCATTTTGGAATGTCCCAAAATTAGTGTCCACTTTCTTAAATTGGTACACAATTTTTACTTACTTTCCAATACTACCCTTCTTTAAAATCTTCACCAAGACAAAACTAAAAAAGTTATTGTAATGATTAGGGGCAATTGTGGAAAGTAGGTGTAGATTCTTTTTGTCCCCTTAATAAGTTGAATTCCCAAAGATGGACTCAAAAAAAGGGACGGAGGGAGTAGTATACTTAATAACAAAGGTGAGAGAGAGGACAGATAACGGACACATGGCATCATTTATTATTGCCCCCCACCCCTTCTAGATGTAGATAGCACTCATAGCAGTCAGGTATATATATGCTTAAAAGGAAAAGACTTGGGTCCTGTGAGTACACTGATGTGTGTACTGTATAAGACACAATTTATATAGTAAAATTGACAAATTTTAAAAAATAATTTTTACAAAAATAATTTTACTGCATAAACTGTGAGTTACACAATACGCATAACACTGAACTCACATGACCGAAGTCGTTTCCATACTTAAAAGCCTGCCCCTCTAGATATCGATAGCGGCCCCCCCGCTTCTAAATATAAGATAGCAGTCAAACAACAAGGCTTTTGAGCACCACTATACATCATTGGAATGGTACCTTGACATGTTGATTTTCATTGTATACCAGGCTAAAAAACAAGTACATTTTTTTTTTTATCTTTTTTGAAAAGAAAAAAAAATATTTCCTCTCTTAAATAAGTGTTTTTCTTCTTTGTTTTTGGATGTTTTAAAATAAATGTTCACTTTAAAAAATCAATTATAAATTTTGTAAAACTTTCGATAATACCCTTATAATGAAGATAGAGTAACATTTTTGTGTTGGGTAGAAAAGTCAAATTGCCCATCACATCCAAGGTTAAATAGGAAAGTCATTATGCAGGGAAACAAAAAAATAAATATAATTCATATTTCTTAAAACAATGTGCAAATTTATAGTTGAAGCTTATTTATGGACGAAGATAGTAATTAAATTATTAGAAATATAAGAATTAGTCCTTCTCCAACCGTTTTATTAGCAATTAATCCAACATAAGATATAGATTAGAAACAGGTCCTTAATTAGGCACTTTAATTAGAAATAGTTCCTTTTGCCCATTTTCATTTTTTTAATGTCAAAAGTACCCTAAGTCATATGGATACTGATATATAGATATATATAGATATATATATATATATATATTTGTATGTCTATATATACATATATAGATATTGATTTATATGGTATTTAAAGTTAATGTCATTAACTGTTAATGGAATAATGTTTCCTAATTCAATGGATTTCCTTAATTGCTCACCATTATCTATTGATTGAAATTCAATTCATTTAATATATTTTTCAGACTTATTTGGTGGATTGTGATTATTAAAATATAGATCACATATTTGGTTATGAAGGGTCGTCTGTTTGTGTGAGTTAAATTGGATTTCTTGCTGCTCTAATGATCAAATGATGACTCTGTATCTGTTTTTATAGACCGTTCAAGAATTTCAAAACAAGCAAAAAATGAACTCTTTATTTCTTTCTTAAGAGAGGGGAAAAGGGCCCCGGGGTGGACCCGAGCCGCATGCCCCCAGTTATATACTTCTATACAAGTCTCTAAAGAACTCTAAAGAACTAATATAAATCTATGACCTAATATAAATCTATGACCTTACATGTGCATATCAAAGCCTACAAAAATTATGAAACGGTTAGAGCTTAAATTTATCATATCAAAGATTTTGGAAAGACCAGGGTTTGAATTTGTAAAATTGCATTTAAGTATCAAAATTAAGATTAAATTTTAAATTATTACCTATCAAACTTTTTAAAAAATTTTGTGCCCTGCCCCAATGTAACTCCATGTCAGTATTCAATTTCCTTATTTCATACATTAAATTGAGATATAAAAGTAGCCTGGTGTAGCATTGGGCATTCACATTTTCAGAATGGAGTTAATGGGGGCATAGAAATGGTAATAAGGTTCACTGTTAATTAAATTCACCAAATCTATTATATATCTATCTATATACGAGCATACTTAAAACCGAAGGTGAGAGAGAGGACAAATAACGGACACATGGCATCATTTATTTTTGCCCCCCACCCCTTCTAGATGTAGATAGCCGCCAGGAATACATACTTAAAAGCCTGCCCCTCTAGATATCGATAGCGGCCCCCCGGTGCTAAATATTGATAGCAGTCAAAGGCTTTGAGCACCACTAATTGGAATAGTACCTTGACATGTTGATTTTTATTGGATATTATGCTAATAAAAAATAAGTACTTTCTCTGTCTTAAATAAGTGTTTATCTTCTTTTGTTATTAGATGTTCTAAAATAAGTGTTCACTTTTAAAAATTAATTATAAATTTTGTAAAAGTTTCTATAATACCTTTATAATGAAGACAAAGTAACATTTATGTGTGAGGTAAGAAAGTCAAATTGCCCATGACATCCAAGATAAAATAGGAAAGCCCTTATGCAGGGAAACAAAAAAATAAAAATAATTCACATTTCTTAAAACAATGTGCAAATTTATCCTTATGCAGGGAAACAAAAAAATAAATATAATTCACATTTCTTAAAATAATGTGCAAATTTATAGTTGACACTTATTTATGGATGGAGGGAGTAATTAAATTATTAGAAATATAAGAATTAGTCCCTCTCTAGCCATTTTTTTTTAGAAATTAATCCAACATAAGATCTAGAATAGAAATAGATCATTGATTAAGCATTTTAATTAGAAATAATTCATTTTGCCAATTTTAATTTTTTTTAATGTCAAATGTACCATTAGTCATATGGACACTGATATACATATACATATACATATATATATATATATATTCGTATATCTATATATACATATGTAGATATTGATTTATATGGTATTTAAAGTTAATGACATTAACTATTAATGGAATAATGTTCCCTAATTCAAAAGATTTCCTTAATCTTCTCACTATTATCTGTTGATTGAAATTCAAATCATTTCATATAATTTTTAGACTTATTTGGTGGATTGTGATTATTAAAATATAGATCATATCTTTGGTTATGAATTGATAGGTCCAAAAATATACAGTCAAAGTCAAATTGCCACGTCGGTAGCAGAATGCTAAGTCGCCCGGGACGGGGACATGTTACTCGACCATTCCGGACTGTCTCGCCCGAAACCGCCCAGTCTGTTAAATACCGCTCGGGGTTCGTAATACAGACAGACCAAGATGGGTGCAGCCCGGGCTTGACCCTCGTGACTCACGTTGTATAGTTCCAGCAGTTTCCTAACTCAATCAGAAGACTAATGGAAAGAAGAATGCGTTTCCTAAACCACTTAGGAAACTTCCCATGATTTGTGCTCATCGGATTGTAATTAGATTAGGCTTCATAATCTGGTAGTTACCATGTATGGGTGGTCTCTTGCATCTATAAAAGGGGTCACTCACCCCGTAATAGGGGATCACATTCCTGACTCACAAAGGAGCAGAACGCAACACTAGTACATATATATACCCGGACGATTTCCGGTAGTACCGCCCTCCCTGTGGGTTCACCAGAATCCGCCGATAATCTATTAGTGAAAGCGCACCGATGCACCACGTGGACATAGGTCACCTCGTTAACGAGACCGAACCACATACATACTTCTATTGTCCCTCTCTTATCCTTCTTCTACCAGTTTTTGGCATCATCAGTTTGGTGCCGTCTGTGGGAACGACAAGTTTCTGATCAACAAATCTTTGATTGACAAACATGCCACCGAAGAAGGGTAAGAAAACCGTCGCTCTAGAAGGTCAGATAGATTCACAAGCCGGGCAACCGGCTGCTTCTATGACCTCCGAGCAGGTTACCGCGGTCCTTGCACAGCTCCTGGAGGGCCAGCGGAAAACTCAGCAGCAGATCGAAGCATTATTGACCTACCAGGAAAAGCTCCCTTAAATAGAGGAACAGCACAGGAAGGGCGTGCATGGCCGGGAGCCCGTACAGGTCCGAAGGTGCGCCCACACTGAGCCTATGTATCCGCCGGATCAGGGTCAGCTCGGGAACGATGAGCGTAGCTAGGTTCCCGAGCGGACCCGGCGACGGCCCTGAGCCAACCCACATCGAGTGGGGGACGCCAGAGAAATCATCAACAATAAGCGTGCTACCAGAGGGGAGGGGCAAGAAAGGACTGCTTGGGATTCAGCCAAGGACCCTCGGGCCAAGAGCCGTGAGGATCTTAGGCACATGATTACCCGGAGCCGAAGCCAGGCCCTATCCCCGAGGACAACGCGCTTCGAGAAAGAGGCCTCATCATCCGACTCGACATACTATTCGGACACGGAATGAAAGACTGGTCAGACGGATATCAAGGCCCAGATCGAGCACCTGCAAAAGCCGATTAAGAAATAGAGCAGTAAAGCACGCCATGATCACACCAATACAGAAAAAGAATCGCCTTTCACCATCCGGGTTACGGGTTCCCAATCCCGCAGAAGTTTAAGCCACCGCACCTCGATTCTTATGATGGTTTAGGAAGCTCGATGGATCATGTCCGGACTTATAAGGCCCAAATGGCGCTGGTTACCACCACTAACGAACTACTGTGTCTTGCCTTTCCCGGTACCCTCAAGGGGGCAGCAGTGTAGTGGTTCTACACCCTCAAACCCCGAACAATCAGCAACTTCAAATCACTCACTAAGCTCTTCATCAGACAGTTCGTGGGAATGCTCGACCGATCACAACCGGACACTCAATTGCTGACCGTCAAGCAACGTAGGGGGGAGTCCCTAAAAGATTACGTCGACCGTTTCAATCAGCAAAGGCTGTAGATTCACAACCTGAATGAAATGGTCGCGATTATGGCCTTCTGCTTGGGAGTACAGCACACCAAAGTCGCAACATCGTTTCACAACAACCGACCAGCCACTTTGGCTGAGCTTTCTGTAGACATCCCATTTTGTCGGCTATCAGATTTAGGAGACCCATAGCTTGGTGGTTCACAATGATCGAGAAAGACTCAGAAGGACTTCTGGAAGTTAGTTCTATCTCTCGAAATGCTCAGAAAGTGTCCGAACATGATATTACCTTTGTAGCTTTCATCAATGTCCACGAACAAATCTTTCTTCCCACACATGTGATTGGTAGCACCAGTGTCAAGATACCACTCACTCCTTGGTTTGAAACAGAATCATTGCAGGCTAAAAGGATAGTAGGCTCTTCTTCTTTAGTTTCTTCCTTAGCCAAATGAACCTCCTCTTCATTACCAGTGTTTCGATACCAACATTCAGAAGTATAATGACCAAGTTTCTTACAAATGTTGCAATTTTTTTAAGATCTTCCATACTGTGGTCTATAATAGGGCCTTGAGTACTGACCTCTTCCTCGACCTCGTGGAGTGTTCCATTGCTGCCTTTTATCTCCTCCATCATTTTGATCACATTGCTCACTTCTTTGTGTCTCTTCACGGTCAAAACGTCCTCCTCGACCTCTTCTTCCAAAACCTCGGCCTCGTTGGAATCTTCCACGTTCTGGTCTTTCTTTGAGTGAAAGCTTTGTTTGAAGTGCATGCTCGAGATTCTTTTCTCCCCCTCTTTTGGCCAACTTTTGCTCATAAGCTTGCAAGAAACCGACAACTTGTTCAATGGGCGTCTCTTCCAAAATTTTGGACTCTTCAATTGCAGTCACCACATCGAATTTTGGATCCAAAGATCACAAAATTTTCTCTGTTACTCGAACATCGGGTATTATTTCTCCATTTCTTCGTAGTTGATTAACAACCACCATCACTCATGAAAAATACTCGGCAATTAGTTCTGCACCTTTCATATGTAAAGACTCAAATTCAAGTCTTAAAGTTTGAAGCCGAATTTTCTTAATTTGATCTAACCCTTTAAAGGTTTTCTGAAGTGTCTCCCATACCTCCTTTGATGTTTTGGCACCCGAGATGATCTCAAATGTTGGTTCATCAAGTCCTTGATAAATGGTGGACTTTGCTTTCCAATCTATCTTCTTTGAACTTTTCAATTGTTTCTTCATCTCTTTTGACATATTTTCTTCTTCTTGTGTTGTTGCAGGCTCGGTGAAGCCATATTCTACGAGATCCAAAACATCAAGAGAGCCGAGTAATGCCTTCATTTGTATGGACCAAGTATCATAATTTTGTCTGGTGAGTTTAGGGACATGGGATTGAAATGGATTGTTAGGCCATGTGTTTGGAGGAAAATATTTTTTGATGCTCTGATACCACAATGTTGAAAATGGATATATGGCAAAATGTAATGGCAGAAAGTTAACCATAGTGCATGACTAACATTACCAAATCATAAATGTGTTCACACACAAAATTAGGGACCTTCCAAATACTTTTATCAATTTCATACTTCAACCCATATTACTAGATACTCTATTTAATATTAGACAACTTCTAGATAGGTCTAAACAATTCTGGATTCCTCGTCTATTTGATTGAAATTCTTCATCTTTGTGTTGACACGTTGACCACATCATTAAGAATCATGTTTACTTTTAAACAAATTCCGCCATCCCAAACTCATGAAACCTTCCAAGGCATTAGCGTGCTTATATAGCTGAATGATGAGCCACCGTGTTTCCCCACCGTTGGATTGGACATGAGAAAAAGTCAACTTCTAAGGCAGCACTTACCCTTTTCTTTACGGTTTGAAGGCATAATTGTTTGAGGACAACCTATTCACCACCAAAAAAGTCGTTTTCAATAAGAGTAATACTAGATGCACCTAAACAAGACACATGCTGATGTTGATATAGATGAATAAAATTCCTTTAATTACAAAACAAAAGAACCAATATATGATTCATATTATTTCAAAATTGTCATCGATACATCAATAGGTAAGCACTTTAGGTATCCCAAACACGTGCATTTAGCATTTTCCTTTCAATAATGAAGCCATCGAAACCCGCCTCAATAGCCACCTTCATTGCCAATGCAGCCAGGTCCGGTCAGCCATGGCTAGCTAGTAAAACAAAGCAAATCTCTTAAGAAGTTACCATTTCTTTTGAGAACTACAATTTTTTTTTCTTTAAGAAAAAATGGTTAAAAACAAATCAATTACATGGAGGAAGTTTATTATTTCATTGGACATTATGGGAGAAATTTTTTAGAAACATATTCTTAGCCAACTTGTCAAAATTGAGATAACTTTGCTTCAAACATAAGTGTGATTAAATTTGTAGGACTGAAGTTGCTCCAAAAACTTAGACCACTATAGTTTCTCCCACAATCTATATCAAACACTAACAATTGAAATTGCGCATGAAAATTACTTACTACTAAATCTGGCCAAAAAACTTATTACAGCTAAGATGTGCAAATGTGTCTGTTATATTATTTGCTAGTTCTTTTTTTGTTTTAAAATCTTCTCAGCAATGAAAACTAGCAGCTAAATTCTTCATGTATTTTATGTTTCTATTATTTTCTTTGCATAAAGGAACTCTTTTATGCGTTCCACTTTGCTTTTGACTTTCTCACCAACAGTGGAGTGAGGAAATTTTATTAGGGGTTGGGATAAGACGGATGAGTATATAGTGATCATGGACCTATATGGGTGTTTAGGGGTGTTGGTAAAATTTTTTGGATCCATTTATACATATTTTTGTGTATAACATGAATATTAATTACTCTTTTTAATTATAAAGATTGATTGCTTATATATAATTTATAAAGCTTAATTGGTGGTAAAACAAATTGATTTGGTTATGTGATACTTTCGATCTGTTTCGGTTCTAGGATATTTAAAAATCGGTTTGGTAACCGACTAAACCGTACTGATAACACCCATAGTCACCAATAAACCCTTATACTTTGGACATAACTAAATGAAAATGTTGACAGTATTAACAACACACGGTGAAAGACGTCTCTCATTTTGCACATACACGGATACACCCCATGTGGTTTGACCATTTTTCTTTCTACAACCTATTAAGTATAATCGTCTTTCACCCATTTGTTGTTTGATACCTCAAACGGTTTCATTTAAGTCCAAAATACACAGTCAAGTTTTAAACTATAAAGAGTGTAAAGTGAAAGCCGGTCAGACTACAAGAGGTGTATGAATTTGGGCTGTATGGCTTCAGAAACCAAATCTTGCCTTTGTACTAATGGATTGGGCCTGTTCAAGCCCATAATTACTTACGGGCCCCACTTCACCTGGACCAAGAACAACTAATATTTTGGCGCCTAAACGACGATCTGGATCAAACAGAGTATTTTTAGGCTTAGTTTGGCTCCCAATTTGGTGCTTTTCCTTTTTTAAGCACAATTTCATGTTAATTCATTTGATAACTAGTTTATGAGATTTACAAAAATTAAACTTAGGACTATTTGGGGGCAGCTTTTAAAAGCTCTAGAATTGAACTTTTAAAAGCTCAAAGTTACTTTTTGGTTTCATGATGATTTTTTGAAGAGTAATGTGTCACTTGTACAAAAATAATCAAACAACTTTATAATAAATTTCATAAGTTACTTTTAAAAAGCCACATAAGGGTCAAACTAACCCTTAGTCTGGAACTTTGAACCTCCAAATACCCTAGGAAATGACGATTTTGTGTGTATATATATAGGGTTGCAATTGTTTGAGTTTTGAATTGAGACATTTTCTTGAAATTAAGTTGGTATGCAAAATTGCAAAATGGATTAGGAATTTAAATACACTTTCAAATGCGAATTTTTTATTTTATTTTTTTTCACTGAGAGTTTTTAAGTGTGAAGCAATTATAAGTGTGAAATGTTCTTTTTTTTTAGGTAACCGGGGGTATCCGGATCAGCTTGTGCGCACCTTGCTAATACCTAGAGGCCCTAGAGTCGCCAGGTGAAATTCTCCAAGGGCGATGCTCTCCATCACTCAAACACTAAATCTTACCACTCGACCACATGCAAGGGATGTGATTGTGTGAAGGTGTTACAAACCATGAAATTGATGTTTGCTTGATTGAACATTGTGAAACTTTTCTATATGAGTAATATTTGGGACACAACCTTCATACAACTTTCATACAATCTCTCCAAAAGATGTGTCTATCTCTCTCCTGTGATGTCACTGAACCCCACAGTGACACAGGAAAGAGATAGACACATCTTTTGGGGAGGTTGTATGAAAGTTGTATGAAGGTTGTGTCCCAAGTATTACCCAATGCGTGCAATATAAGAATGATTATGGACTTCTATATACATATCAAGTATTGATAAGATTTTACTTACTTTGTCGTACAGTTCAATTTCTAATACACAAAAACAAAATTTGATAAAATTATTTCGTTGGGGACAGGAATCTATTATATATATATATATAAAGACTGAGGCAAAAGAAGCCTCCACAGCCATCCACATCATCTCCTCTAAAAATCCTACATGGCAATTCCTAAGAATAGCTCTCTCAAGAATAGCTTTCTCCTACGTGGCAATTCTTACCAATAGTTTTCTCCTCTTGACTTCTGCCCATACATCCATATCATCCAATCCACATTAAACTCACTGGAATATGAAAAGCCTTTCATCTGGAATTGTCCCCTCATATTCTGGGAATTCATAACCATGATAAGAAAGAAAAAGGAAAGGGGCTCATAACCATGACACTTTGAACATTGTTCAAGACTCTTCAGCTCCTCTTTTATTTACTGCTGCTTCTCCTCTATTTTTACCTCTGTTTTTCTCTCTCTCTTTTGCCAACTCCTTATATCTAAAGGTACTCTCTCTCTCTCTCTCTCTCTCTCTCTCTCATGAATGTTGTGCGAGATTTTTATATGGCAGTATGATTGTATGAGTCACTAGATTTTGTTTTTTAATTTCAGGAAGCTTCAAATCTAGCATTATCTTTCATCTTGGCAAGCCTACAAATTAGACAACATCCTATAAAGACTACATAACCTGTTAGTCCCAAATTAGAAGACATTCAATGAAAGTACATATATAACATGTTAGTCTTCTTCTGATTATTATTAGTATTATTATTCTTGTAACTTTGATGATCAATCAGTTTAAAATTCTCTGTATTTAATTCTGGGTTGCAGAATGTTTTCTGATTGTTTTTTTTTTTTTGAACAGTAATTGTATTAAGATAATAGTGCAAGCACTATAAAATTACAACTCCCAACCTTCCAGCCTCAACCAAACACCCAGGACTCAAGAAACCCAATAAAAACCACCCCATACTGAAACAACAACTAATGCACCAGAACATCACTTGCACTAATACTTTGCATATTACATCTTCTGATTGTTTTCTGATTGTTGGGCTTGATTGATGTTGTTCTCATTTGGTTGACTTATGATTTTTTGGCTTTCTATCTTCTTGGGATTTGCTGTTGAAAAGTAGGGGCTTTGGGGTAGTTTATTTATTTATTCATTTATCCATGCATGACCTGACCTTAATTTAGGATCATAATTTTTCTTCTCCTTTTGTTCCTTTATTAATTAGGGAACATCATTATTTTTAGAGTCTACCCATTACTAGCTTAAAAGCAAGCCTCATTTGCGCATGCAATGAGGCCTCTAGACACATCTTTGACAGTGAAGCAAGTACACAATTTCATTAATGTTGGTTTAATTTATTTGAAATCTGGTGCAAATTCAAAATCTCAAACTTGGAAGATAGAAGTTTTGAGTAGTGATCGTAGAAACCTCATTGCCATTGCCATTGTAGTATTGGAATATTGGTATTTTGAATCAGTGTAGATAGACAGGTGCTTTCATCATATTGAATCAATTTAGATAGACATGTGATTCCATCATATTCTTTCTTACCATACCATTTGTAGGTTCTCTCAAAATGGACAAATCAGAATGTTTAGCATCACTTTCTCAAATGACCACATTTTTCCCCAAAGGAGAAACCATGCAAGATTATCATCATTTGTAAATTTTAGTGATGTTAGAATCTGTGGATAATAGTAGATCATGACTGATGGTTGTTTTTGCTCACCCATTTTTGGGTTCATCACTGCTCACTCTCCTCTTTCATTGGCTAATGCAGTAGGACAATTTAAGCTCAATGTAAGTTACACGTGTTTGGGCTATCCAAAAAAAAAAAAGGTTACATGTGTTTG
The DNA here is from genome assembly GCA_033977485.1 of Hydrangea macrophylla. Taxonomy (NCBI): domain Eukaryota; kingdom Viridiplantae; phylum Streptophyta; class Magnoliopsida; order Cornales; family Hydrangeaceae; genus Hydrangea; species Hydrangea macrophylla. The sequence continues at coordinate 75,977,547 of CM066985.1, read as the reverse complement.
GGGAAGTATTGAAAATTTTTAAAATTACCACCTTTGCAGCCCGTGGGTGAAGCCCGTGCATAGCACGGGATATCGACTAGTTATACCTTAATTTGAAAGTATGTATTTCAAATTGGTTCATCTCATCGTCAGAAACTAAGGCTGATAACCTCCATCAGTCCATTGGCAGGGTTGACCATTTCTACCTCAAGCTGGTTCATCACATCCTAGTAGACCTGTGCCTCTCTCCTATAATAAATAGGACGATTCTTCTCTCTCTGTTGGAACATGTGTATTTTTTTTTTTTTTTTAAAAAGGAAGGATCTATGGTTTTGAGCTTGTCCTACGTGATTGACAAGTTGAGGTCAAGTATTTTATAATAAGAGTGGGACCATACAATATAAATCAAATACTCCTTTTCACAAAATAATAGGCATCAGACTTTAAGTGGTGGATTTGACTTGGTGTGTGAGTCTCACACGCATACATGATGTACAGATCAGTTTGTTTGTAATTTTTTCTCCTTCTCTGTTGGAACACTAGAAAAAGTTGCCCCGTGCAAGGCGCGGGCTTTGGATCTGTAGAAAAAAATTGAACGTAAATTTTTTTTTATGTGAACAAAAAAGAGAAACAAAATAAAATGAAATAATGGTAGCAGGACAAGTAGTTGGAGTAAGTTGAAAATAACATGATGTTGTCCAAATAGCCATGTTAACAATTTAGCCATGGAATACCTGTAAATAGAAATGGAATAAAGGACATAAAAAAGAAAATTGCTATGCAAAAATATATAATCACATTATATGTCTTCATTACTAAGAAACATTTTGGAACTGTTAGTTGTAGGCAAAGAGACAAAAATATTTACAAGCAGTGTATCAAAAGAAGTATTAAGGACATTATATATACAACCATTTTTGAAAATGGACAAAACTAATACTTAGAGTACTTGGAAGCAAAAGCAGGTTTCTTGAACTATATTTAAGTTCTAGGAATTCTTTCTTTCTTCACAAATCTTGTTCAACATGCTCCAAGGTTTGCTGGGCATCAGTGGAAACTTTTGGAGCTAAATTGTTATCATTTATACTTGTATCTTCTTCAGTGGAAGCAACCCTATCTAAATCAGCACCTTGTAGTTGAGGAGCTTCATGGACATTCATAAGTATTGTGATAATGAACTTTTTTGATGTTGTACCCTTAAATTTAGATTCTTTTGCTTTTACACGTACCAGTATGTCTCCTTCCGTGCGTAACTTGATTAGTGATTCAATTGGCTGATCGGTTTGCATGACAAACCAATGTGGAAATTAAAAGGTGATGAATAATTTTGAGATTTATATGTATACTATTCGATAAATATAAATAGAAAAGCTAATATGTTTACCTGATTTTTGTTTTGCATTATCATATGAGCTGTGCATGAGAGAAATTGCTCAGCATCATCTTCAAACAAAGCTGCATTAATCATTCATGTGGAGTCGACAGCCTCGACATTGACACAACATCTACACAATTTGAAAGAAATAATGAAGTATTGATTTATGTAATCAGGTTTGATGAGATTTGCTTTTTGAATAATCTTACATCGGTACTCCATGCATATTCTTCACTTTACACTTGTTGCATGTGAATGATTCTTGATATTGTGCGGATGTTATTTTAGAACAACTGCTGCAACCCATATAGTAGAATTTTTGATGCATGTCAACCACGGAGAGAGAACACTTCAAGGTAAAGAATGTCTACAAAAAATGTGAAAGCTTAGTTGCTATATGCGATTTAGTAATTATAAGAAGATTAAATAGATTGTAGTGTGTGAACATATTAGCATTAAGTATTTTACATTGTCAGAAGCTGAATCTAAAGCCTTAATTGGAGTGATGTCAGTTAAGGATTGGGCGTCAAATCGGTGTGCCAAAGCCAAATAGGGTGCATAATTCATGAGTGAATCAATCAGATTCTTGTTTGCAATGTACCTGGATTGGTAATGTATAATTAGGTAATGGTCAGAGGATTAAAAGCAGTTAAAATAAAAACTACTGAAATTGTAATTATTGCAAGTTTGAAAGAAACATTATCAGCAAGTTTTCATGGCAACCGAAAAAAATATAATTTATTAGTTGAACTAATATTGTGGTGTGATATATAGAAAGTAAAAGTGGATAAAGTAATGATACCACTCTTGAAGGTTTATAGCTTCAGGCACCTGTAGCCTTATTAGAATTGAACTTGATTTCTTGAAGGACAGAGTATCTCCTATATAAAGTGATATTTTATTATTAAGAATAAAATATTGTTAATCTATGATAAGAAAGAATGTTGATATTGATTGACATACCATGATAGGAAACAACATTTACTCGCATGGCAGCAATGACTGGTTTTTCAACAATCACAGGAGCAAGGGACACACCTTCATTGTCTATAGACTGGTTCCATAATGTTAGAAGAACTGGCTTGAGGCTGGAATTAATGAAGGCAAGTTTTTGTAGCAGAAAGGTGATAAAGTTAAACAAAACAATATTAAAAGAATACAAACGATGTTACCTGCTATCTGTTACAATTACTTCTTGAATTCTTGCTGGTCCATTACAGGTTTTTTGTTTTCTTTCTGGAAGTAATTGCAAGGCAATTGCAAGAACATCTTTGCAAAAGAAAAGCGAAGAGTGTTATACAATTGAAGTAAAAATATTTACGAAGTAAGAGAGATTGAAGCATTTGAAATAAAAAAAAAGTACAAACCAATTGGATGAGAGGTATCTCTGTGACTAAATATTTTCGAGATAGGAATAAAGTTTAAGGACACTGGGCTTGCATCATCATCAACCTCTTCAATCAAGCAGCGACTACTAATAGTCCATTGATATTCATTTGGAACAAGCCGATATTTGATTGGAGAATGCTTAACTTGGGCATCTGATATGAAGTATTTTCGGAATGGTACAAGAGTATTTTCAAGTAGATCGATATCGTTATTAAACATTGTTGCTTGTACTCGTGTACCCTGATTTCAATGCAACATAGTGATATAATTAAATGACATGATGAAGCATACAAAATTAAGATATATGAATTATTTAGGTTGCATAAAGAAAATTAATACAACTAATTTGTTAATTAGTAAAATAAAATTATTAAAAAGAAAGTATAGATAGGAAATTGTGCTAAAGAAACCTACTGTAGAATCACTGAAAATAAGCTTCTGGAATTTGTGTGGACTTGTTGGCGTAGGTCCTCGGGGAATCAACTTCTCAAGCACTGTGATCTTCACTTTCCAACCTTTTGGTGTATTTGGTGTTATATCATTAATCAGGCAGATTCTCCTAGCCATTCTTCACTATAAACATTGAAGAAAAATAAAATAAGAGAACTTTGTATGAATTAAAGATCAATAATTGGCATATATTTTGAACACTGCATTAAAGTAGTAGTACGAGTAAGTGAAGAACATTGTACTTAGAAGAATGTCCATGTATGTAAAAGTAATTTGCTATTACCTTGTATACAATCACAACATCATAGCATATTCAATATTCTGATGCTAAAGTCAACACTTCATTGTAGACAACATTACGTGTTGTGATTTCAGGAAGTAAAGATGAATCTTCTGTTGGCACAACAAGAACTGCAACAGAGGATGCTTGCTTTGCTCGAGACAAAGCTACATACAATTGTCCATGAGAGAAAACTGGTTGAGGAAGATACACACCAACAAAATCTAGTGTTTGTCCTTGGGCCTTATTTATTGTCATTGCAAAACTTAAACGGATTAGAAATTGAGTTCGCTGAAATCGAAATGCGTTAGTTTCATTTTCAGTAGGCACCAAAGGAATTCGAGGCAAAAAGACATGTTTCCCTTTATGAGCACCAACGGCAATGACAGCACCTATACTATTAGGCTCAAATGTGTTGCAAATTAGTCGTGTTCCATTACACAGTCCTTTAGATGGATCAATATTCTGAAGCAATATTACAGGGCAATTTTTTTTCAACCGCAAAATATGAGGAGGGAATCCAGTTGGTGTAATGGTACCAAACAAGTCTTCTTGTAATCCTTCTTGTGTAATATCGATAGCTTTATCAAAACTTCGATACTCTTTGAATTCTCCAGGAAATTTTTCCATGACTGAATTATTAATTTCATCAACAAAATCATTTTTTGGTGTTAAAATGGCACGCATTATCATTGCATCGATTGAGTTTGCATATTGATGCAAATTAGGAAAGGCTAATTCTATTAGGGTGTTCAAAGAATCGCTTCCATTATAAGGTAGAGCCATTACAGAAGGAATTCTTATATGATCATCAAAAGTAGGAGGTAATCTTCCATCACCAACTTGAAGAAGAAAGTCACAAAATTTATAGTCGGGAAGTGCTCTCATATTTTCAGTCAACCTTATCTTTTGTATATGAGGCCACAATGGAGATTTTACAAAGCTTGACTCAATTGTTTGTTCAATTGTTGCCTTTGGAATAACTGGGAGGACTTGACGGAAATCCCCTCCAAATACTACAACTTTTCCACCAAAAAGAATTGGTGAATCACATATGTCTCGCAACATCCTTTCGAATGCCTCTATACATGTTCGCTTCACCATAGGTGCTTCGTCCCAAATGATAATCCTTGCTGCACGCAATAATCTTGCAAGACCACTTTGCTTAGTAACACTACACGTTGTAACATCATCCTTAACAGGAATTTTGAATCTAGAATGAGCTGTTCGACCTCCAGGTAGAATTGATGCTGCAACACCCGAACTTGCGGTAGCAAGAGCTATATATCCTTTAGATCTAATCGTAGCAAGTAATGTTCGATAAAGAAAAGTCTTACCTGTACCTCCTGGTCCATCAATGAAGTATGAACCAGCCTCTTTTTTCATAACCTTGTCTAAGATCTCATCATATGCCTTTTTTTGCTTTGTATTTAATGCAAACACACTTTCTATATCAACCAAAGGCACCTCAATATTTAGTTCATCATTGATTTCTTTGAATCCTCTCTCAATTTCATCGATAACTATTTCTTCATCAATCAACATATAGTCATTGATATTTTTTCCCATGGACTCCAATTGGTATGCTATGTCTTTTAAGGCCTTCATTCTTCCTTGTGCCTCGCTAATGCCAGGTAATCGAATAAAGTCCTCAGCCATTGAAGCTGCAAATTGCTCCCATAATGCCCGCGCATTCACTGGATTGCAATACACTAACAGTGTCAAAAAAAGACGACGCAGTGACAATGGCATTTCATAAGTAGATGATTCCATCAAACAAAGTTTGAAACTATCATCGTGTTGCAAAAACCCATTCCACAGAGCAGCTTCTTTAAAAGAACTTGCTATTTTACCATTGAACGTTTTCAAATCCTCAGGGGATGTGGCTCCTCTTTTGTTATTAAGCATTACTCGCATATAATATCGATCTCCTTCAGTAGGTGCAACAGTGACAATTCTTCCTATGCACATTCCTCTCTTTCAACGTTCCCATACCCTATCACGTTCATTCCAAACAAAATCTTGTGGGAACTCCTTATAAAGTAACTTTCGCGCATGAGAACATCTCTTGTTCATTTCAAAGTATTCTGTTAACATTGTTCTTTTAGATCGAGAAAATTGAACAACATTTTGAAGATTTGACGAATCATGAAATGTAACTGATTGTTGATTTTCCAAATGCAATGGTAAGTTTATGACTGCTGGATGAATTTCAGTAAGCAAAAATCTATATATTCGCCACATGGCTTCTGGTGGAGAGATCCAACGTGCATTTTGAAAGTTAGCAATTTCATCTACATGCACATTATTCTTGTTGGAAGCAACATGAAAAGAGACACGATCATGACCTTTATATATGTACTTGTATAGGTATTTAACAGCTTTTATAGTTGAACAAATTTCTACATTGATGTGACAATCAAATTTCGCCAAAAGGTAAGGATTATAAGGTATCACCCAACGGTTATCAAGCATACAATTTCTTACTTTTATTGTACTGCCATTTTTGCACCGCCTGTATAAGGGGTAGGAATCACTTGATTCAGTAGTTACTTCACAAAAATCTTTGGGGTAATGATTTTTACAACTGCCATCCTTTTTCATGCAAACATTCATAGGATTTAACGCACCACAAGGACCGTGCATCATGTGCTTCCAAACTGCATGGTGCAAATGACGATTAGAGCAATGAGGAATTTCAGCACAAACAAACTGATCATATTGGGTAGGTGACCTAATTTTTGCCCAATCTTTGAGAATCAACAAGAAATGAGCATGTGGTAAACCTCTCTTTTGGAACTCAACTACATACACATATCCAATGATAGGGCCAAATACTTGCTTTTTAAAGAGATCATTCATTAATTCTTCCAATTTTGCCCTAAACACTCTAGTTGTTAAGTCTGGGCGATTTTGTGCCTCTTCACATGGTAGCAATTTGCTCGTAATTTCTGGCCATGTAGGGTTACATGTCATAGTTAAGAATAAATCAGGTTTCCCAAATTGCTGAACAAGCGCCATTGCATCAACATAACGGCGACGCATGTCTCGCGGACCACCAATAAAAGAGGCAGGAAGCACAACCCTCGAGCCGATTTTACACCCACGTTGCTCCCCAACTGCAATGCTATCTACTATTCCTTGGTAAAGTTCTGCTCTAATTTGGCTTTGCTTATTTCTAATGAAATCCAACCTTGAACTCTCTAACTTGATATACATGTCCACAACATATTGTTGCAAAAGACGACCACTATGGAGTAACACTGATTTGCTATTTGGCCTCATTTGTAACTTGTAACTATAATATTCTCGGCAAGAAACAGCAGCTCGCTTATTTTGTCGTCCTTCGCGCATAACTAACAAAATAGAAGGTGGAAAATTTTATTTGACATTATCAAATGTTAATGTATCTATAGGTATGTATATAATAATAATAAGACAAATATTTTTAATAATATACCTCTAGCTTCTTCATTTAATAATTCATCAGCAGATTGCACTGATTCAACATTCAAACTTGGCCCAATATTACATGCTCTTTGAATTACTGTTTTCTTTCTATTAATTCCTTCATGCCATCCACTTTCTCCGAGAGGGAACAATAAAGGATATTGAAGTGGGTCATAACAACCATAATAGTATTGAACTCTATGTGTAGAATTTTGTGCACTATGGACAATTATATCCCTGCCTTGAGAAGATTCATTTTCATCACCCTCAACCCAAATTGCAGCAACTTGAGATACAGTTGGGGCATTGTAGACACATTGATCTAATGCTGCGCTATGTTTAATAACTATTGAGCATTCTTGTAAATTAGGGATATCAACAAGAGATCGAAAAAATCTACAGTATGGATTATCCACAAGCAGTTGAAGTAACAAATTCATGATTTCGGGGGTCATCCTATCTGATAAAGCCAAGCGATTTTGCAATTCATGCTCAGTATCATAAAAGTATAGCTGCAAATAAGAAGGCCGTTCATCACAAGTAATGTGTTCAAGTAGTGATATATCTGACCCTGTGCTTTAAATGTATAGATTCCTTTATTTCTTCTACACAAATCCAAGTCACATTTAACTCCAAATCAGGTGAAAGCGAATGTATTATTGTAGGTTCGCACAAATGTTCTAAATTGAACTGCAAGTTTGGACATCGTCGTGAACAAGTCCCACAATTCAATTGGAGAATCATAGCAAACAAGTGAAACATCACCATCAGAACAACAGAATCCCTTGGGCTCACGATGAAACCTTTCAGCTTTGCAAAACGAGCATGATGGAGCTGAAGGAAGAAGAAAAGGTTCATTTGGCACAATTTGAACTGGAGCACGAGAATTTTGAGGAAAAGCTGCAATAACAATATACTGGTGAAACATACATTAAGAGTAAAGAAAGAAGAACACATTTTCAAAATGGAGAAACGATTAATTGAAGAATTGAATATTGGGAAAAAAATGGATTAAAAGAAACTAAATAACCTTGAATCGACGGGCACGTTGGAGAATAGCTATCAATTTCTTCATTGAAAACTTGAATTTCAACTAAATTTTGTGCACTATGTAAAGGGTGGACCAGCCATATTCCAATTCTGAAAGGTGAACATTATGGTTGATATGTTCCAAGGAAGTAGACCTTGATTGTTCCTCTAATTCAGAAGAAATATGAATATCTGACAAGTTCTGAATTGTTCCTAAATTTTCAGAATTGTGATCCTCATATAAAACGGAACAACATGCTTCTTTTTCTTTTTCAAGATCCCATGTAACTTGGTCAATCTTTGCTTCAACAAAATAGGCTACAAGAAATGAAATTTATTGGGCTTCAAAAGACATAAATGACCCACAAAAGAATCGAAAAGGAAAATGATCTAATATTGAAAGTTGGTTTAAAGGTTTAACTATTGTACTCTTAATTTTACCTTGGGTAACATCTATGCTAACTTCAACCAAATTATCAGAGGAAGCGAATGGAAAGTTCTCCCTAGGAATAATAGAATTGCTGCTTTCACTCTCAGGAACCATAGAGCAGATACGTTTTGGCGGATGTATGATTGAAGTATCATCTTGATTAGAACAATCTGTGCAACGAGCATAATGGAAACAAACTTCTATAGGATGGCATCTATAGAAAAAACAATTTACTTAAACGAATATCTACCTACATCACCTGAGTGAATGTCATTTTTTGAAACATCAAGGCTGCGTTTTCTCACCATTATAATTGCCTAGGAAAAACATTATTTTTTATAACAAGAAAAGAACAATAAAGTTGTAAGTGAATAGTGATTGCATACTTGATATTGGGGAAAAGAAAAAGAAAAGAAAGAGAAGTAGTATTAAATTGTAAATCTCTATACAATCAAACAAACACACTAAATATAGAAGATTTGGGAATAAACCATATATAGGGCAAAATTTCAAAAGAAGCAACACAAAGATAATAAGAATTGTATAATATTATGTACACAAATAAGCAAAAATGTTTGATACTGAAGAAAATTTGAACTCTATACGAACATATTTAGAGGAAAAACAAAAACGACCTATGTTCATAAATAACCTTACCAAACAACAAAGCAAAAGGACAAGTCTGCAGATGGTTGCTGCAAATAAAGAGCAGTATAAACATAAAAATGGTATGGTAGCCGAAGAGATGGCATAAAATTGCAATTGTCAGACAAATTAATAATATAAGAATAACCACTTGAGTAAACTATTGCAAAGTAACTTCAAATTACCTTGTTGAGAAAGTTCGATAAAATATAACGAACGTGGGAAATATGATCTCAAAATGTTCTGCCATGTTTCCAAGTCTCCCCAACAAGAACAACAAATTCTCCCAAAAATTGTAAGTCTTATATAGAAAATGATGACAAATAACATTGAATGTAATTTAACAAGTGAAAAATTATTTCAACTAAATTGTTTAATAGTATAAGGTAAGTATCAAAAAACATTACCTGAATTATTAGACGAGAGTGACAAAAATTGTCCACAAAAATGTCTAGCTTGTAGCACCATTCAAGTTAGTCGTACATATAGATATATATTAAGCAACAAGAGCTTCCAAAAAAAATTGAGGATACTACTTGAGAAAGATTATTTATAGTTTTTAAACCTCAATGCAAAGAAGTATTAGAAACCTCAATGCAAATTATAGATTTTTTTATTTGTATTTAGAATTTGATAGAAGGTGTTGAAACTGAAGTTATGAACCAAATTCAATTAGGTAGATTTTTCCTAAAATTTCATATGTGAAGCCAATCAAGCACGGCAAATGCAAATTATAGTGTTTTTACTTATATTTAGAATTTAATAGGTGTCAAAGCTGAAGTTATGAACCAAATGCAGTTATAGATTTTTACTTTGACAAAAGCTGTTGAAGCTCAAGGTATATACCATATTCAAATCTTTAGATAATATTTGTCATGAACAAGAAATTATTTAGAAAATCAATCACACATGCAGCGCAATGAATTAGAAGCTAGCAACAAGGTTTAATTGAAAGGAAACAAAAGTAAACAAGAAATTTATCTAAAATTGAGAAAATATAAATTTCTTAAAGCTTCAATAAAATTTATAAAAACATTATTGAAAAGGAATAAAAAGAAAAAGTAAAGCATCTAAATAAATCCTAACAAAGCTATATACATGTGTCTTACTTTTTCATGGAGAGTATTTGGGGATAAACCATGTACAGGTCCAAATTTCAAAAGAAGCAACACCAAGATAATAGGAATTGCATAATATTATGTACACAAATAAGCAAAAAAGTTTGATACTAAAGAAAATTTGAACTCTATACCGAACATATTTAGAGGAAAAACAAAAAAGACATATGTTCATAAATAACCTTACCAAACAACAAAGCTGAAGCAGAAGTCTGCAGATCGTTGCTGCAAATAAAGAGTAGTAAAAACATAAAAATGGTATAGCAGCCGAAGAGATGGTATAAGATTGCAATCGTCAGACAAATTAATAATATAAGAATAACCACTTGAGTAAACTATTGCACAGTAATTTCAAATTACCTTGTTGAGAAATTTCGATAAAATATAACGAACATGGCAATAGATAATTAACCATAAAGAAAAATCCCCCAATCTAACATCCCAAACAAGTCCTAACACCACCTCCCAATGACACCACCATTGCCATCTCCTACCTAGCTAGAACAAAAATCACCCAAAAATATCATCAAATCTACCAAGCTTAACTATACGCAGTGGGACCCATGCCCTAATTTCTTTTTGGTTTGAAAATTCTTAATTTGAACAACAAGATGTGTGTGTTAGTAGCAATTTTGAAATATTATTACAATTACCCCTCTTTAATGTAACATTTTCAACCAAAAGAAGAACAAAATAATTCATAATCGCCATTAACATTTTGTTGTCTTGCGTGTGCTGATCTACACGTTCATCACGACTCTGCTCATCTTTGTAAAAATTAGGAAAAAAAAACACACATTTCCATAATCCCAAAAAAAAAAAAAGAGAAAGAAAGAAAATAAAAGAAGAAGGGTAAATTACACTTCACACCCATATAGTTTGGGTGTGATTGCACTTTGATCATTGTATTTTCAATTTTGTCATTTTAGTCCTGACGGTTTCATTTTAGATTCAATATAGTCTATTTATGAAATTTTCTTACAATTTTTGACAAATTTAGGTTCAACATAGATGTGCAAACTGTAATTTCTCTCAGTAATTTTAGCATTATGCCCCTCACGTGTGCATCATATGACTTATTTTTGTCAAAAATTGTAGAGAATTTTCACGAATGGATTACATTGAACCTAAACTAAAACAGTAAGGACCAAAGTGACAATTAAAAGTACAGGACTAAAGTGATATCACACCGAAACTATACGGGTGTAAAGTGCAATTTACCCAAAAAAACATACATTTCTAATTGATATAGATTTTTGACATATTAGAGCCCAAAGTGTCAAACAGGGTATAGGTTGATGGTGCAAAATGCATTTAATCTAAATATTTGAGATATGTACAATAACACAACTCAAGGACTGAAAAATGAACAAGCAATGAAATATAACGAACATAAAATATAACCACTTGAGTAAACTATTGCACAGTAACTTCAAATTACCTTGGTGAGAAAGTTCGATAAAATATAACAAACATGGAAGGCAGTGGTGTTTAAATGTAACTATGAACCTTAAGGGAGGTCTGTGTAATTATCGATACCACAGGGGAGATCTGTGTAATAAGACCATACCTCAGGGGAGGTAAGAGTATTTTACCCTAATTTGTAAATTGAAAGTTATCAATTTTTAAAATTTAGAATCTTTTAAAAAAAAGTTAGTTATAACCGATGTAGTCTAGAAGGAGGCATGCACCACTAACAAAACAATTCGTATTACTGTCACAGTTTGTGGTACAACTACTAAAGCATTTAGAAACCAAAGTTGGACTACGAATTCGGGAAGCATAATATTACTCTTCTAAAAATATATATATGTTAAGTGCATGTGGATATCCTTTAGATACAGGGTACATGTGTTTTCTGAGCTCCACACTATGGCCCTGCTTTAAAGGCTTAACAACCATACAATTGCTAAACTGTTTAGAACTTAGAATTGGTTGTTTTTTGATAATCAATTGTTTTACCCAAACAGCCTTTAAAGAAAAAGAAAGGGAGGGACATTTTATACAAAGGTATGGCTCACTCTGGCTCGCATTAAGTCGGAATTGGACCGAGGCCTCAAAATTTGCCTAGAAGCCCAGTCGTAGCTTAGGCATCAAAACCCAGCCCAAGGCTTGAATAGCCTATGACTCACAAGACCATTCCCAACTTTAATCACTTTATCTTAGTTTGAAGGTCTAACAGAGTACAACTAAAGGGTTTCAAGTGCTACATATGATCTAGCATGTATACTAATACAAATGACGATCTTAATACTAAAGATTATTACATTTTTATATTGTTTTTTTTTTTTTTTTTTTTTTTTTTTTTTTTTTTTTTCTGTTTTTGTTATTTTGTTATAACAAGGTTTATTAATTTTAAAGAAAAATATTGAGTCACAATTGTAATTAATAATATTTATTTACGTTATTGTGAGCTTATTTATTTATTTATTTATTTATTTCAATCGTACAATCCATTGGCTAGTAAAGGATTAAAATCATCTATTACTAACATGAACTAAAAACATTAGCTAGAGAAAAAACACACATTTCCATAATCCCAAAAAAAAAAAAAGAAGAAGAAGGGTAAATTACACTTTATAGTTCACAACCATATAGTTTGGGTGTGATTGCACTTTGGTCATTGTATTTTCAATTTTGTCATTTTAGTCCTGACGGTTTCATTTTAGATTCAATATAGTCTATTTATGAAATTTTCTTACAATATAGTCATTTTAAATTTTTGCTGCACAAGGTTTTATGATTCTCATAAAACCAAAGGTGAAATGGTGGTCAAGTAATCATGGTTTGGGAGATCTCAGCATGAAATGCATATATAAAATGTACTATTTTTAAGTATTTCTAGCTTAAAATGATTAATCTGAAGTTCATTCATGCAAATCTTGTAGACAAGATAATATTATCGTTTAAGATTCAAATTTGAAAACAAATTTAAGGTTCATTTTATTGCTCAGTTGATAATTTCTTGGGTTTATTCAATTTGTTTTAAGGCAACACTTTGATACTTTTTCTTAGCTACTTAACCTACAATCAAGAATTCGTGCTAACAAAGAAGTTTAATAGTGTATTATTTTCCCCCTCTAATTGTTGTATTAATTTCTCCACCCTCTAATGCCCTTTTTCTTTTGGTCATAGTGACCATACATCAGTGAAACTGTGAGACTACCTTTAATAAATGTGGGATCACTTCAACATTTTCTAACAAAAATCAAGTGTCTCACATGTGTCTCACATGTGTTTATCTCTTTTTTAATGGGGTTCATTGACACTGTGAGATCTATTGAAGAGATAGATAGACACATTTTAGTGTCGTGAATTGTGTTTGTGAGATTTGTTATAGTCCCTAACATTACTCATGACAAAATTTACTTATTAAATGATATCAAATGGCCCACAGGACCATTCCAATCACAGAATTAGCTCAAACAAAAATAAACAAAAAAGTTGATGAATTGGCTCAAGTAATTTTTTAAACTAAGTCGAATATCTTCGGACAAAGTAACTCTCAAAGTCACCATTAAAGAAATTAAAACTCTTAAAAGTCTAGACAGTTCCGAAACAGCTAGAAATTCATAAATAAAATAGGAAGCTATAGTTTAATTCACTCTCTGGAACTTTTATATTTTTTTGTATTATAATTTTTCCTCTTTTCCATTTCACAATTTCTACAATTCTATGGTTTTAGTGGAATTGAGGGGAAAATTTACTTCACAAACAAACAATGACCGCTTGCATACGAAACGAAAACCAGTCCAACAAAAGAAACAAACACATATGAGTAAAGCAAAAGGCAAATGTTGTGATTTTCATATACCTATCACAGCCCAACAAACCAAATATTGCAACATTGTAGACATGTATGTGTAATTTTTTACCATTTTTGACCAATCAAAAAGCCTATGAAATGAAACCCAACTGGACAAACATGCAAAGAATGGAACACATGCATGTGTAATATTCCACCATTTTTGACCAATCAAAAAGCCTATGAAATGAAGCCCAACTGGACAAACATGCAAAGAATGGAACTTTGTTTTCAGTTCCATGAATGTGTAATTTTCGGAACTATGGCACCTAGAATCAGTTAGGAGGAAGTTTGGTATATATATAGCAAACAAAATGACCAAATAAAATCCCTAATTCAACTCTAGGGTTCCACAATACTACCTAAACCCCCAATTCACAGAGAGTATAAGGAGATGAGAAAGGAAAACCCCTATTTCAACTCTAGGCTCCACAATAATACCTAAATTAAACTCTAGGGTTCCACACAAAACCACACAGCATAAGGAGATGAGAAAGGAAGGAAATGACAAAAAACCTAACCTGTGACCGGAGAAGGAGGCAAAATCGAACCACTGTGGCTGATTTCGCCGTCGTCGCCCACTTGCTCGGCGTCTCTCACGAATGAAGTATATTTTGATTGATGAGATCCTTTAAAGCCATATATTAGGACCAAACAATTGATATAGCAGAGGCAAAATGATATATTAGGACCAAACAATTGATAAAAAGACAATGAGATCCTTTAAAGCCATATATTAGGACCAAACAATTGATATAGCAGATGCAAAATGATATATTAGGACCAAACAATTGATAAAAAGACAATTAAGGACAATTGATTGAAATTGAAACATTATAAGGGTCTTTTATATGATAGTGTTGATTCATGACTTTTTAAGCCCAAATCAATTTACACAAATATATAACAGTAAGGAGTCTTCTTCTAGTTTGTGAGAGTGAGACCATCAGAGAGGAACAACTTGACGAAAAAAAAATAGAGAGGAAAAAAATATTTAGAAAATTTATTCCTCAATATTGTTATATATATCACATATATCTTTGATTTATGAAGGATAAAGATCAGTCTTCATATTTGAGCTATCATTTTGAAAGGGCGTGAGTTTTTCAGTTTTTCGCCGTACAAGAAAAATTTGAGACGGAGACGATTTTTGGGCTACTTTATCCCAGGGACGTCGTGGTTTTTATCTGAACTACTTGCACAACTTGCGCAGAGCCGCAAAGTGTCTTAAAAAGAGCGACTTAGTTGCGACTCATCCCAAGAAAAATGTCAAAGGTTACTGTTATTGGGTAATATTGTTTTTTTTTTTTTACAGTTTATGCAGCAATAATTTTAAGACATTTTTACATTTGTCATGGATTCTTCCATGCTCTCTTTACCTCTGACCTCAATAAACCCTTCAAATTTGAAGACCTTCACTTTAAACGGTGGAAGGTGAAATTGATACCTTTATTAACTACGAAAAAAGTGCACTATTTTTGTCTTTCTGAAAAACCCATTATTTTTTAAAATCACACTGTTGCTCAAATCAGAGAGTCTGAAATTTGGAATGAAAATGATTTTCTTTGCAAAAATTATATTTTGAATGGATTCTCTGACAACCTTTATGATTATTAGGCAAACTGTGATTCTATATTAAAAAAAAAAAAAGTTTGGGATGCCCTTCAGAAAAAGTATGACACTGAAGAGGCTGGAACAAAAAAATTTGTAAACAGTCGTTATTTGAAATACCAAATGACGGATGATAAATCTGTGGGAACTCAATCCCATGAGCTCCAATAGATTGCTCATGAGATAATTTCTGAAGACGTGGATTTTAATGATCAGTTTCAAGTTGCTATCATTATTGACAAGCTTCCCCAAAGTTGGAAAGATTTTAAAAATATTTTGAGACACAAAACCAAAGAATTTTCATTGGAAAGCTTGATAACTCACCTTCGTATTGAGGAGGAGGCAAGAAAACAATATTTAAAAGATCAGGTTCTAGTTGTTTCCAACAACAAGAAACCTCAATTTTTCGAAAAACAAAACCTCCGTTGTTCTGAAATTAACCACCTACAAAATATATGAAGTTTCAAAACCGGAATCAGAACAAGAACCGCAACAACAAGAAGAATCAGAATCCGAAGCCAAATCAGAATAGGAATATACCCTCCTCAAGAATAAATGAAGCAGGATAGTTTGTTTACTACAACTATGGTAAGCCAGGTCATATGGCTCGAAACTGTCGGAATCCGCGACGAGTTGTTACTCAAGCAAATCTTGCCGAAGAGCAGCTCGCTGCTATGATTTCTAAGGTAAATGTTGTTGGTTGATCCAAGGGGTGGTGGGTAGACATTGGCGCCTCTCGCCATGTTTGCTATGATCATGACATGTTCAAATTCTATTTTGAAGCTAAGGACAAGAAAGTGTTATTGGGTGATTCCCACACCACTACTGTTGTTGGTACTGGGGAGATTGTATTGAAATTTACTTCTGGAAAGACTAACGTTTGGAAGGATGTTTTGCACACCCCAGAAATGAGGAAAAATCTTATTTCGGGCTATCTTCTCAACAAGGCTGGCTTTACTTAAACTATTGGGGCTGATATTTTTACTTTAACTAAGAGTTGAGTGTTTGTTGGAAAGGGTTATCCAACTGAGGGCATGTTTAAATTTAAAATTTGATATTAATAAAAATTTTTCTTCTACTTACCTGTTGTGTTCTTTTAATGTTTGGCATGCCAAATTTTTGTCATGTGAATAAAAAGCTTGTGAAAAATATATTGTGTCATGTGAATAAAAGGCTTGTGAAAAATATGAGTAGTCTGGGATATATTTCACAATTGTCTTTAAATGAATTTGACAAATGTGAATTTTGTAGTTAAGCAAAAATCACTAAAACACCACATAAATCTGTCACTAGGGAATCTGAACCTCTTGAATTAATTCATTCAAATATTTGTGAATATAAAGGAATTTTAAATAAAAATGGAAAAAGGTATTTTATCACTTTTATTGATGATAGCTCAAATTACTCATTTGTTTATCTTATGAAAAATAAAAGTGAAGACATTGACATGTTCAAAATTTTGCTGGAGATTGAAAATTAGTTTAATAGCAAAGTTAAAAGAGTCCGTAGTGATAGAGGGCATGAATATGATTCTGATGAATTTTTTGCTTTGTATAGAATTCATGGAATCATTCATGAGAAAACTGCCCCTTATTCCTCTGAAATGAATGAAAAAGCTAAAAGAAAAAATAGGAGCTTTACTGAATTAGTAGTTGCTATTTTATTAAGTTTAGGGACAGCTTCTCATTGGTTATTATTAACTGTTTGTCATGTATTAAATAGAATTCCTAACTCTAAAACTAATATTTCCCTTTATGAAATTTGAAAAAGAAGAAAACCAATTGTGAATTATTTTAGAACATGGGGTTGTTTGGCATATGTCAGAATTTTAGACCCTAAAAGGTCTAAATTAGCTAGTAGAGCTTATGAATGTGTTTTTATTGGTTATGCTATTAATAGTAAGGCTTATAGATTTTATGACTTAAAGAATCATGTCATAATTGAATCTATTGATGTTGATTTTTTCGAAAATAAATTTCCTTTTAAATTTTAAAATAGTGGGGGTTAAACATCATTTGGTATGCCTAGATTAGTAGATCCAAATGAATATGAATTAGAACCTAGAAAAAGTAAGATAGTCAAAATTGCGAATGATTTTGAGACCGACTTTTATACCTACAACTTAGAGGAGGATCCTAACACCCTCCAAGAAACCTTAGGGTGTGTTTGATAAAATTGAAAATTAAGTGCTAAATTTAAGTTCTGAAAATTTTAAGTGATTTGTGTTAGCAAAACTAAAAACAGTGTTTCAAGAACTAAAATAAACTGCATTCAGTGATTATTTTCAGCAAAAAATTTTCACTTAACGTTTTTAGTGGATTTTTGGTTGCCTTTTCAATTGAGTGATACATAATCAAACGCACTGAAAGAAATTAAGTGTTGAAGATTTTCATTTTCACCACTTAATTGAGTTATAAAACACACCCTTAACTTCTATAGATGCCGATTTATGGCAAGAAGCCATAAATGATGAAATGGAATCATTAGAATCAAATAAGACTTGGTACTTAGTAGATCTTCCACCTAGTTGTAAGACAATAGGTTGCAAATGAATTCTTAAAAAGAAATTAAAACTCGATGGCACGATAGAAAAATATAAAGCACGTCTTGTAGCTAAGGGTTATGGACAATGAGAAAATGTTGATTTCTTTGATACTTATTCACCTGTCACTAGAATTACTTCTATTCGTGTACTATTTGTTGTAGCTGCTATTCATG
This sequence comes from Hydrangea macrophylla, assembly GCA_033977485.1. NCBI lineage: Eukaryota > Viridiplantae > Streptophyta > Magnoliopsida > Cornales > Hydrangeaceae > Hydrangea > Hydrangea macrophylla. The sequence goes on along the minus strand of CM066985.1, from coordinate 75,959,268 downwards.
ATTTAGTGGTACACAAAATGGATGTTAAAACAGCTTTTTTAAATGGTGAATTAGAAGAAGATATTGATATGGACCAATCTGAAGGTTTTATTATTTTTAGTCAAGAGATTAAAGATTGCAAATTGGATAAATCTCTTTATGGTTTGAAACAAGCTCCTAAACAATGGCATGATAAATTTGATAGTTTAGACATCTCAAATGGTTTTAAAATAAATGAAAGTGACAAATGTATTTATTACGAATTTGAAAACAACATTTGCACTATTATTTGCTTATATGTGGATGACTTACTTATTTTTGGATCAAATATTCATGTCATTAATGATGTTAAATCTTTCTTATACGCCAATTGTAATATGAAAAATTTAGGAGAAGCTAGTGTAATTCTTGGAATTAATATCACTAGGTTTAAAAAGAGACTTTCTTTAGATTAATCTCATTACATTTAGAAGATTCTAAAGAAATACATTTACTTCAACTGTAAACCAGTAACTACTCCATATGACCCTAGTATAAAATTGTTCAAGAACATTGGTGATAGTGTTAGACAAACTGAGTATGCAAGCATCATTGTTAGCCTCTGTTATGCTACTGATTGCACTAGGCCTGATATAGCTTATGTTGTTGGAGTACTATGTAGGTTTATTAGTAGACCAAGTATAGAGCATTGGCATGCTATTAAAAGGGTCATGTGTTACCTGAAAAGGACGATGAACTTAAAATTACACTATCAGAAGTTTCCCACTGTCCTTGAAGGATATAGCAATGCTGATTGGAATACCCTATCAGATGACTCCAAGGCCACTAGTGGATACATTTTTTGTATTGCTGGAAGCTCAGTTTCATGGAAGTCTAAGAAACAGTCTATTTTGGCTCAGTCCACGGTGGAGTCACAGATGATAGTACTAGCTACAGCTAGTGAGAAGGCAAGTTGGCTGAGAAACCTGCTATCAGATACCTCTTTATGGGAGAGACTGCTACCAGCTGTCTTAATCCACTGTGATAGTACCGCGACTATTGCAAAAGTTGAGAATCGTTATTATAATGGCAAGAAGTGATAAATAAGTTGCAAGCACAACACTATTAGAGAGTTTATATCTCCTGGAGATGTAAGAGTGGATTATGTACAGTCTGAGGAGAACTTGGCTGATCATTTGATGAAAGGACTAGCACGAGAAAAGGTTTGGAAAACATCGAAAGAGATGTGACTAAAGCCCTTAGATAGTTGAGTCACTTGTGATGGTAACCCAACCTATAGACTGGAGATCTCAAGAAATAGGTTCAAAGGGAAATAACAAGTCATGAAGTGATATGAGTGGAATCATGCTAATAATTTTATGTGGGGTTAACACTCCAAGTCCATCCCTAAGAAGCATGACATCCTGAAGAACAGAAGGTTGAGTTATTTATAATTCTTAATGAGATCTAAACTCCATTTGGAGTGGGATACCTAGCTACAGGAGTATCCTTGTTAGACTCACCTAGGCGAATGTGAAAGTGAGGCCGCTTCCTATGAAATTTTGGGCAAATTCTCTAGATTATTCGCTATACTAGGATATAAACACATGGTCGTAAAGTACTGGTTTTTGAACTTCACCCTAGTAGGATTGTGTGTGTGGTGTTGTCTGAGATAGAGTTCAAAACTATGGTTACTCTAGTATAATCGGAAGCACTATCACTACATAAAGGTTCAAGTTAAAAAACACCTTTACTGATGCATAGTCTTATGATACATTGCTCGATGATCTTAAATTATTTTTAAAATACAAGTGGGGGATTATTGGAGCATGTGTATTTAAAAAAATAAAATAACAATAAAAAAGGACCTATAGTGTCACACCCCGACCCGACACAGGCGGATTTAGGGCCTATGACAACGCCACCGAGGCTAAACCAACTCATCAACGTACTAAACAAGTCTAAGTAAAATGGTTTGCCAAAGCCACATAACGATAATTATAGACGTTGAAAATTTAGAGTTTAAAGAAAACCATGAGCAACAATGCCAAAGAGCCCAAAATACTCACAATTAATGTCAAGGAAGCAAGCTTAGGATTAAATTCAACAAAGTTATCCCAAGTCTCAAAGAACTCATTTTAAATGACTTTAAAATCAATTTAAAATTCTTCCAAGCTTTGGAAACCAAAAGTATCATTTTCGTGGGTATTAGAGAACCCAAAGACTCCCTTCCATCAGTTAAAAGTTTAAAATAACAAAGTTTAGAAACCAAGTCAGAAGGATGTTCGACCGGTCGAAAGGTACCAAGGCAGAATTGGCCCCCTGCTACAGCACCTTTCCCCTATTTTGCATAAGTTTTAAGCATTTCAAACCATTCCCAAAATTATAGTAAAACATTTAGAAACATTTCACCCAATCTCCACATCATCTAGGGGCATTACGAAATATTATAAACAAGTAATAACTTAAATCCTGAATCAAAATCCGTATGTTCCCAACACTAAACATGACTTTTATACCTCATTTAGAAAACATGAAGTCTCTAGGAGTAACTAGATAATTTACAAGTGTTACAACAAAATAGTGTCGGACACGTCGACTCGATGAATCCTAAAGTTCATACAACATTTACATAACTAATTACACATAACTTATGGATTGGAAGGTACAACCCATGGCATTTTAACATAACCAAACCCAAGCTAGTTAAACTTAGCATATTACAAATTCTTCAAAATATAGGTTACAAACGGAAAATGATTTAACACTAATTTATGACATATCTACATATTCACAACTCTCGAGCGCAACCCAACGCTTCATTCATTTCCTTTTTTTGTCATGATTTGTACCTACGGTGGCTATTTAATAACCACACAGAAACGAATATTTGTTTAAGTTTTCGCTTAGTGAATGAGCTAATCATGTGATTGAATGCGATAAATATTATAATGCAACAACCACTTATGTAAAGCATAATTTATAGTCTCCGAACTACCAAGTATTGGTTCACCCAGCTCTACCGCTTATATCTTTTTCTTTTTATCCCTACACAAAGGATTTATTCTTGCCCCTACACAAAGGGCTTAATCTTACCCCTACACCAAGGGTTTATCATTAACCCCTACAAAAAGGGCTTTTCTTTTCTTATTACAATTCCATACTTGGTGAACCATTACTGGGTAACCTTTGACCCACATATTCACATAATTAACTCAACATATCAATTCTTGAATAATTGGACATACTTTTCAATTATCAACATGCTTTATTCGCAAACCATAACTCCTTGAACACAAATTCAATATATTTTCTTTTATTTAGCCTAAACTTAGCATAATTCACATGACTTTAGTATATTATACCCCAAATTACAACAGTAATCATATTTACACGTTCAAAGCAAGAATAGATCGCTCACCTTAGAAATTCTGCAAATAAACCTCTTAGAAGTTGATTTCTAATAATACCAAACTCAAGTCTACCTTGTGTATGAATCCCCCATGAGTCCAAATATGACTTTTGTTTCGAGATCTGATGAAAAATGGGGAAGACATCAGCATCGAAACGACACACGAACCACCCCCTCCCCCCTATCTTTTCTCTCTCTCTCTCTCTCTCTCTCTCTCTCTCTCTCTCTCTTTCCCCCCTCTATTCTCTGTTCTTCTTCTTTTGTTTTTTTAAATTGTTTTCCTTTTTGAGATGCTAGCCGAAATATACACCTATATGTCTATTCCTAAAGCTTCCAAAGGAAGCTTGGGCTTTTCTTTCTTTTTTTTTTTTGAGAGAGAATGATGATAACTGTTGTGTTTAGACGAGTCATTGACTCTTGTCAACACAAGGATGATACATATCCTTAATTTGAGCCTATGTACATTTACACCCCCAGTATTTCTAGTTGTTTATTATAAATCCCCCAAACATCTATATTAACTACACAACATCTAAATGGTTATAAGTCTATGTCTCGTATGGGTCCTAAACGTGGTCCCATTTATTTTGTGAAGTTACTAGCGTACCTACTAATTATGAACTTTTCAATAATGCCCTTACATGGGTACCCAAATTGGTCCCATTAGTTGACACAAATAATAATTAAATATTAAAACTATTAATTAATTAAGCACATAAAATAGTCAAATGACATCAACATGTATTATAATTAAACAATTAAATTTACACGTCTAATAGGTAATAAAATAAATGCAAATATATGCAATTTATGCAATCTGACCCTCATCAGGCCCCACTTTCATATCTGTCACATCTATAATGGGACTTTTAAATGTGTTCCCAACTAGACACATTTTCTACTAGTGGGTCCATAACCCCACCTTCATTCAACACATGCATTAATAATAATAATATATTTACTCCTTTTTCCGGGTATAGGTGTTGCATATAGTTTCTAGCTTGTCCTACATGATTGACAAGTTGAGGTCAATAATGAGATTGGGCCCACACAATATAAATCAAAGATATTTCTTTACAAAATAATAAGCATCAGACTTTAAGTTGTGGATTTGACTTGGCCTATGAGTCTCACACGTATACACGATGTATAGATCAGTTTGTTTGCAACTTTTTCTCCTTTTCTGCTGGAACGTTCACCACTTTGTAAGCCCAAATCGTTTTACGCAAATATATAACAATAAGGAGTCTTCTTCTAGTTTTTGAGAGTGAGACCATCAGAGAGGAACATCGTGAAGAAAAAAAATAGAGGAAAAAAATATTCAGAAAATTTTTTCTTCCATGTTGTTATATATATAAATATACATATATATATCTTTGATTTATGAAGGATAGAGATCAGTCCTCTGGTTGATATTCAAGCAATCATTCTGAAAGAGTGTGAGTTTTTTGGTTTTCCTCCTTGAAAGGAAAATTCGAGACAAAGCTGAATCATGGGTTGCTTTATCTTGGGGACGTCGTGGCCTTCATCTTAACTGCTTGTACAACTTGGGTAGAGCCGCGAAGCGTCTTAAAGAGAGTGACTTAGTCTGGGATTCACCCCAAGAAAAATGTCAAAGGCTAATTTTATTTGGTAATATTGTTCTTTTACAGTTTATGCAGCAACTCTCTCTCTCTCTCTCTCTCTCTCTCTCTCTCTCTCGTGCGTGCCTCTGGATTTCTCTACTTGGGGATCAGAGTCAGTAGAGGGTGGTCTCCCTTTGTCTGGTAGTGCCTAGTACATAGTAGATGTAAATACGATATATGGTAGCTCTCGATACAGGTGGTAATCAATTCTTCTTGTTGTAAGGATGTGGTTATAAGCCACGGGGGTCAAGTAAGGGTGTAAGGAAATGATTCAGTCAGTATACCCAAAAAAAATCCCAATGTAGAAAGTGAACCAAATAGCCAAAATATACTAAATCGAAACCGAAATTGAATGATCAATTTGAAAACCCCTCAAAACCAAACCGAACGAACTGATTACTCCCCTAGGGTCAAGGGGTGTTATGTATCCTTGTGGTGTCACTCTGTGCCCTCCCTAACTATCATAGGTATAGATGCTATCCTCCATATTGCTACCTATATTGAGAGTTACAGCTAAGGGTATAAACAGTTTGATTGGTCGGTTTACAACCCACAAACCAATCCGAACTGAATTGTTAGTTTTTATCTATGGTTAGAGTTGAAATAGACCCCCAAATGCATATTACTGAAGCAAATCGATTGTGAGCCTACAATTTCGATTCCAGTTGTTTCTAGCCTCATTGGGCTTAAAGAAATAAAGTTCACATTTTGGAAAGAAAAACCCAATTCAAATTTTATACACATCAAAAATTGTGGAGAGGGGATTATCGGACCTTCAAGCTAGCGCCAATGAGTTAGGGTATCTAGAAAGCCTTAGGCTTCGAGAGATACAAAGGATTCAAGAGATATAGAGAATGAGAGAGAAAAGAGAGTTCGAGACTTGGAGAGATGAAGAGAGGGGAGATGAGAGTTGAAAGGGTTGATGAGACTTAAGAGGCGAGATGAGAGGAAAGTTGAGAGTTGGTATTAGAGCGGGCTACCAATGACAGGGAATAGAGATTAGAGAGAACTACTGGAGGTGAGAGGCAGAGAGGAAAAAGGAGAGGGGCTAGGTGTCACACCTGTCCTGGGAAAATATATTCTTTTATAGCCATAAGCGAATTTCTAGAAATTATTAATGTTGATTAATAATTGAGATGGAGTTGGCTGTGGGTCAACGGTGAGTGTCAATCGAGGACACGAGAACATAGAAAATCATGAGACATTGGATTGACTAAATGATATTCATATGATTTAAATTTTATTTGACTTATCTGGTACATTGTGAATAGTAATTATACCTGTGTAGTTTACTTTACTAGTAGTTGGATCTTGTTAAAGATCATTTTGAACGAATTAGAGTTAACCAATGTAATACTTTACATAAAAGGTATGTTGTCTAGAAATTCTACGAAAATAGTTTTTGGAACGTAATTACGGCAACAAAAGGAACTTAGTCGAAAACTTTTATAATTTATAGTTTTCACTCGTGAAGCAATGAATTAGACGTGTAAGACATTTCGAGGGATAATTAGAAGTTTTGAAAAACTCGTAGGGAGGTGTAGACACCCCATTTTGTCGGCTATCAAATTTAGGAGACATATAGTTTGGTGGTTCACAATGATCGAAAAAGACTCAAAAAGGACTCCTGGAAGTTAGTTCTATCTCTAAAAATGCTCAGAATGACCAAAAAGCCCCTGAAAGCCCAAACACTCCTAGATTTGGACTAAAAGTTCTGGAAACATGCTACGTCATAAAAAAATACTAAAAAGGAGATTTGAAGTGAAAATCAGATGAAATCATCAGCTCACAGAGACCCCCGGAAGTCCCGGAAGTTCTCGGAAAGTCCCCGTTGACCAGTTTGACCAAGGATTAACCAAGTTTGATCGAAAGTTGACTTTAAAACTGGAGCACTGTATCATTTTACAAACATTTTTCATGCATACTAGAGGTCAATATCTTTCCAACGGTTTATCGAACATAATTCCTGGATTTAAAATGAATTTATTATGAATTTCCGAAGGTGAAAAAGGCGATCAAATCGGCTTTTATTGCGAATATCGCAAAACATTTCAAAGGGATCTATCTCTGAACTATTTTTATGTAAAGCAGACTTCATTACCATTTCAAAGGGACCGATCACAACCTCAGTTTGGAGTTTATATGCATTTTTTTGTGAATTTTGGACAAAATAGGACCTTTTCGCAAATATCAGAACCTCTGGGGGCCTAAATACAATTTTTAGGGTATCTGAGGAGTAGTGCCGCGGCGGCATATGGCCAGTGCCGCGGCGGCACTCAAACCCCGCAGAAGCCATTTTTGTAATTTATTTTGGGGGTCCAATTCGATTAATTGAAAACCAAAACGATGTAGTTATATGTTCACAGATGTTTGGGACCAATGGGAGCACTTTCTAAATCCCAAAACCACCCCAAATTGGCCTATATAAACCCCCCTTTGCTCTTCATTTTGGGGGAGCTAAGTGCAAATCTTGATAATGTTGTAGAGAGAAAGAGAGATAGATTTAGAAGTGAGAAAGGAGCTTCCTCCTACTATTTTTCTATAGAAAGTGAGTTCCAATCTTGTTTTCTTCCACCATTCTTCTATATACTTCATCATCAATACACCCAACCACCATTTCTCTAAGCATTTATGAGTTAGGAAGCTACTTCCATGTCCAAATGTCAACAACTATGAGTGAAACACCAAGCTACAAGTCCAAAATCACATTGATTATCATCTATTGATTGCTATTACTTGCTTGTTTACATTAATGTTCATCTCTTCTTTCTTTTTATTTCTTTTCTTTGATTGCTTACTAGTTCATCATCATCTAGATGACATGTTGTTTGAGGAGGAATCCTTATGGATAGTAGCTCTTGACCTCAAAAACATGTTTGATAGATGATGATTACAACCACAATACATCCCCATGTATTCTTGAGGTTATTTCCAAAATAAAGCAAGTCTTTCCAACAATCTTGGATGCTCTCCAAATGAGTTTGATGTTGATGTTCTAAGGAGTTTTTAATCTTCTTTGAGTGCTGAAAACATACTTTCAAAACCCCACTAAACCCCAATATTGGGATTCCAAGAAATAAACCATATTTCTCTCAAAAAATCTTCAAAACAGTGAGATGTTTAATTTCAAAGAATTATTCTGAGCTCAATACTCAAAGTATTAACATGAGACGACTTGAAAAGTCTTCTTAACTCATTAGAGAACACCCACGATTTTTGGTTTGACTTGGAAATACTTGGAAGTGGTCCATTTGCACCCAAACATACTTTCCAGATATTCTATTTTTACAATCGCAGCAGCTTGGTTGACTTTCAACTTGTCTTTCAGAAACCTTTTCCAAAAAGTGTGGTCCCAAATTATTTTTCCCTTGAACTTCAATATCTTAGGAAACTCTCTATATAATATGGGCCTCTAGATCTTTTGTTTTCATTTTCTAAGATTTTTCAACATTTCAGTCGACAGTACAAACTCTGTTTCTGAGTAACCTCTATTGTTTATATGATTTCTCTCATTTGTAATAGTTATTGAGGATTGGCTTTTTGATATGTGTTATAGACACAATAAGGATGATATCCATAAAAAAATCATGCATTGGAAACATTCCTAGCCCTACTTTTCATTTTCCACAATATCAAGTCATTGTTCTGTCCATTATTCACAGCAAACATTCTTTTGCTCTCATCCTTTGATTTGATGCTTATATGTACCTCAAATTAGTTCATGTCCTAGGAAGTGGTCCATACCATATTTGTACATATTCTATGATGATTTTCTTTATGCATTCATGCATATTTTAGACTTCTAAGTCACTTTAGAAAGTCTATGTACACAAACACACTACAACCTTTGTACATTCTAAGACCATGCATTGCATCCATGCAAGATTTGGGGGTTTTGTGACTCCTAATCTAAGAAGATTACAAGGAATGAACTTGATCACACGTTCATGTTTCCCATCGATTAATTCTTCCTTTCTCATCCGTCCCAGGGATTGAGAGGTCTTCTTTTCTCAAAGATTAACATGCATCATTCTAGCTTGCTAAGCACATTTTGATCTCTTTGATTATTTGTTTCAAGAACAATTCATGTCCCCTTTTGGATTAGGAAAAGTTGATTACTTGATATGTGATTAGACGATTTTTCCTAGGTTTGTTTGTGTGATCTTTCACTTTACATTGTGTGATATTTGGCTTAGATCTTATGAATGATATCTTATCTTTTGATCTTCTATTTCAAGATTCTTATGTGATGTAATATACCTATCATAGTGATGATGCCAAAAATTGGTAAAAGAGATTCAGAGAGAGATATTGAGACACAGTCAGTTGTATGTGGATCGGCCCCGTTAATGAGGTGACCTACATCTACGGGTGCATCTGAGCACTTAATTAACAGATCGCCGGCGGGCCTGGTGAGCCAACAGTTTGGGCAGCACTATCAGTAAAACCGGCTAGGTGTATGCGTATGAATTAGTATAAATTGCAATTCTTTTGGTTAAGAATGCGATCCCCTTGTAAAGAGAGTAGGTGGTCTCTTTTATAGATGCAAGATTCCACCTATACATGGTAAGTATGCAGATTTGGAAGCCTAATCTGATTGCAATTAATCTGCACAAATTTAGGGGAGTTTCCTAAGTGGTTTAGGAAACAGTTTACCCTTCCTAATCGACTTCTGGCCAGATAAGAAAACTGCTAAGTGACTTGGTTGTCAAACTGCACCTTGTGGAGAGCTGCTGCACTGCAAGCCCGGGCTGTGTGAATACCCCGAGCGGTAACAGTCGATGACCTCGGGATTGGCGAGCCACAAGTGCCCATTCCAGATAGCCCGGGTCCTTCGCTGCTGACGTGGCAGTTTGGCTTTAGCAGAATATTTCTGGACGTATCAGCTGCCCCCCATTTTCGAAGTTGATGTGATGTCCCATCATATGAGGTTTGAAAATTAAGATTACTCCCGGAAGATCGTCCGGTAAGAGGTCGGGACTCTACCCGAGATGGGACCGATCGTAGTGGTCAGTCGGGATACGGACCGAGTGGTGGCCTTGTGGGCCCGAGTTCTACCTCTGCCACGTGTTAACTGGTCATTAGCCTGGTCAAGATCAATCGAGGCCAGCACAGGAGTAACTGAGCTACTTACATTATAACTGAATCGTCTCGTCATGCATTTAATGTGCACACCTTTTGAGGCGACGCTCTAAGTGCCCGAGGTGACAGCTGTTGTGCGGTTTTGGCGGGAAAGTTTCCTGGCCGTTAGATCTGGCTTGATCTGGACCGTCCATGCTTCCTATATAAGGAACACTTGCTCATTTCACTAGTTATTGCTACCAAGAATCATATTCCCCAAGCAGTTTTGAGAGCAAAAAGTACCCGACACAGCTTCTCGAGCTCTTTTCTGCGACTTTCCTTGTAAGTCTCCATTCCTTAATTTCGATTCACTATTCGTTTCCATCTTCTTCTTTTCCTTTTTCTCTTCGAAGTAGGGCTGGAGGAAACGAACCCCTTGGGTGTAGAATGCGAGTAGGATTTCTTTTTCCTCAGATTCTGTTTCTTTGTTAGGTTAGGACGTGTAGCCGGGTGGTTTAACCGATCGGGTTATCCTGTATCCGTTTTGTATGAGTGTTACTTGACCATTAAGACCTTGTACACTTTACCCTTTAGGCTCATAGTCCTGCCCCCCTTATACCTTAGACTTGGGGTTGCAGACCCATACTTAGGCTGTCACTTGCTCCCCTATCCAGACACACAGAACTTAGAGATGTGTCACTCTGACTTCAACTTGTCTTCCCGGTCAGAGGAGGAGCAGTTGCGATCAGGAACGTCGGATACCAGTCTAGATTCGGTTTTCGCGACCCTCTCTGACCAACGCAGCGAGGGGAATATTCTTGTCTGGATAATTGACGACAAAGCAGTTCAAAGTGCTCCCGTTGCCTCGGTGTTCGGGTGGTCGGATAGTGAGGGGTCGAGGCCGAACAGTCCCGACGTGTGTTTGGCTGCGAGCGGATCGTTAGCACCCTTCATGTCCCTGACTTAGGTCATATCAGGGAGAGATACAACATCCTCGGCCATTTTTTCCTGGCGGTGCATGACGGCGGGGATCACATACATGAGTCAGGCTTCGTCACCTTATACGAGGATGCCCTTATGGCGGGCCTTCGTCATCCTCTTCACCCGACCGCCCGGGATGCGCTTATTTATCTTGGGATCTACCTGGGACAACTCGCCCCGAACGGATGGAGATTTCTCATGGGGGCATCTCTTTGTGGCCCTAAGTCCTTGGGTATGAACTTACCCTACATGAGTTCTTCTAGACCCACCGACCGTTTAAAGTGCACAGAGAGGCCGGCTTCTTCTTGCTGGGGGCCCGACAAGGGAGGAAGATTATCGTCAATTGCCCGAGCAACAATCGGGGGTGGAAGAAGAAGTTTTTCCAAGTTTTCACCCTTGAATTTTGTGAAGAGGCACCGGGCATACAGTTGAGGACATCCTGGGCGGGGGAACTGAGGAGTAATCCCTTAACTGTTTTACCATGGTCTTGTTTCATTGTTGCCATTGAATCTTACGTTCTTCTTTCGTTTCTTTTCCAATGAGAGCAGTGGATTCGCCCAGTATTCCTGACGAGTGCCAAGCGAGGATCCTCTCATTGATCGAGGACCCAACTGACGTAAACAAACTCTTGACCCAGTCGGGGGACCCAAAAATCTCATACAAACCTAACCACGGCTTCGAAGCTCCTATCCTCCCAGCAATCATCCTGGGTCAATTATCTATATACATCCCGGACAGCCTGCTCTCACCCTTTCCTATTATGTAACGGACTTGTGTCTTTTCCGATTTTGCAGAGATGGCTCCCAAGAACCCGGTGGCCCTCAAGGAAAAGGAGGCGGCACTGATGGCCCGAGCAGGTCTCAAAAGAAAGAAACAGGAACCTGTTAAGGGTCAACCACTTAAAAGGATCACCAGGGGGATCATAATTCGGGCGGAGAAGGAGGCTGTTGTGACCTCGACGCCCGGAGTCACCATCGCTGCACCACCAACTGTGCCTCCCGCCACCAAAGCGACCGGGGTCTCATTCCCCAGCCTGGACGAGCCAAGCCGTGCGGGGCAATCCTCAAGGCCAGTAGTGGAGACGGCAGATGAAGTTCGCGCGAGGGTCCGGCCTAGGCTGCTGCAGATTCAAGTAGACAAATGCACTCTGCTGAGTCCCGAGGCCATAATTGGCTGGCTTTATAGCATCAGCCACATGGTGAGTTAATTTGCTCTCTTCATGCTGCTACTTCTCCGTTCGGAAGACTGACAATTGTCCTCTTTTGCAGGTTGGCTGTATAGCTACCGGGGCCGAGGCAACCCTACCGGGGCCGAGGCAACCCTGCCCGGGCTGGCTGAGAGACTGGCCATGACTGAAGCTGCCTTGTTTATAAAGAAAGTTGCCAGAGAGTCCGCTGATTTTGCCCTCTCTATGGAGGAGGAGAAGTCCAGGGCTTTGGGCTTGGAGTTAGGGGAGGCCCGGGATACCATCTCAACTAAGCGGGCCGCGCGAAAGTCTGCCGAGGCCAAGGTTACAGCTGCAGAGGCTGGTCGGGTGGCTGCCGAGAAGGAAACTTAGGTCCTCATAGCCACTTTATCCAAAGTCACCGCAGCCCAGGAAGCCGAGACCAAGGACGCCAAAGAGGAGTTCGAGGCTGGGTTCCTCAAGGGTTACGCTGACCTCACCGCCCGAGTTGCTGAGGATCACCCAGACTGGGACATTTTCGGCTACTCCTGGGCCGAATCCAACTATTGGAAGGAGGACCAGGCTACTGGAGGAGAGCTTGCCGAGGCTAAACCAACCGGGACTACTCTTGCAGGCGATGACAGTGTGGTTGTTGCGGACGACCAGTAGAAACCCTCGTTCTCTCTCTTTTTTTCTTTTTTTTTTGGGAGGCTACTTCAACTACCCCCCAAGCACTGTACAGTTTTTTTATATTAATGAAAAGGTTTTTGAGACCAACTTTTTCATCAATTGTTTACAGTTTCTGTACTTGTGTGCCTGTGCTTGCCAATTCCTGACCGATTTTTTTTTTAATTGACCGATCTAATTCCTTGCCTTAGCAAATTGTTTTGGATCATAACCGATAGAATAACTAGTCTTCTTGACCTATTTGAAAGGTCCTGTCCAGTGTATTATAGGAATTTATCCTGTTTTACTGACCGGACGATTTTTCTCTGGCCTATGTAGGTACTTAGGAATGTTAAGATTCCAAGCCATGTTAGTGGCCGATGTGATTTCCTTTTTTTAGTCTGGTATCCCCCTTCCCCCCAAGCATTTTGCTAAGGCAGGTGTCTAGGAGGGGGGAACCATAGGAAACTGACCTGGAACATGGGTGGTTGCAGGGTCCTTTGAGGCTTGCCATCATCAATCACCTAGGGGGTTTGCCCCCATCGCCGGTGGGGCCTAAGTGAAGCCGGTGTCTCGGGGTTAGGCCCAAGGTCTTTTTGTGCCTTGGTTTTGAGCCAAGGTCTTTTGCCTCTTGGGTAAGTTCCCGGGGTCTTTGTGCCTTGGTTTTGAGCCAAGGTCTTTTGCCTCGGGTATTGGCCCGAGGTCTTTGTGCAGAATACCGACAAGGGTTGTTTCTTGATGTAAGGTAGGAACCGTTTTATTGGTTTTTTTTATTTTGAAAAATCATAATGACTGCTCGAATGGAGATACAAGTACCCTAACCAGTATTAATCTACCTACATCTAATTGCTACTGATAGTACTTTCGGAGATGCTGCACATTCCAAGGGTGAGAAAGGTGACGGCCGTCCAGAGTTTGTAACCAATAGGTGTCTGGGCGGTTTATCCGGATAACTAGATATGGACCTTCCCAGTTTGCCCCAACTTTCCGTGGCTCAGGACTTTTGTGGACTGATTGACGGCTTTAAGGACCAGGTCCCCCGCCAGGAAACTGCGATTCTTCACCTTGCTGTTATAGTATCGGGATACTCTCTGCTTGTAGGCTACCACTTTTAGATATGCCCGGTCTCTATTCTCCTCTGCTAGGTCAAGCTTTGCCCTGAAGGCATTTTCATTATCTAGCTCGCTATAATTTGCCACCCGGTAGGTAGGTAACCCAAGCTCCATGGGGACCACCACCTCAAAGTCGTAGGTTAGGGAGAATGGTGTCTCACCTATTGTCACTCGGGGTGTAATGCGGTAGGCCCACAGGAGGGTCGGTAGTACCTCACCCATAGCCCTTTGGCGCTTTCAAGCCTCGTTTTGATTGACTGAAGAATAGTCTGGTTAGTCACCTCGGCTTGGCCATTGGCCTGGGGGTGCTTGGAGGATGAGTAGTGATTGGTTATCCCATAGCATGAGCAGAACTACCTGAATACTGGGGTGTCAAATTGCCTATCATTGTCACTAACTAGGACCTGGGGGACGCCAAACCTGTTGAGGATGTTCCTTTTCACAAAGTTTTCCATTTTCTTTTCGGTGATCGTTGCCAAGGGCTCGGCCTCAGTCCACTTGGTGAAGAATTCCATGGCTATGACAGCGAACGTGACCTACCCTTTTCCCGTTGGCAGGGGACCGACGATGTCGATGCTCCATTGAGCGAACGGCTAGGGGCTAAAGATTGGCGTCTGAAGTTCTCCTGGACGGTTGATCATGGGAGAAAATCTTTGGCACGTATCACACTTCTTGACGTACTCTTGAGAGTCATTGGCCATGGTCGGCCAATAGTAACCTTACAGCAGGGCTTTGCGTGAGAGTGCCCGGCCTCCGATGTGGTTCCCGCACACCCCTTCATGGATTTCGTACAGTATTCCTTGGACCTATGCAAGATCGACACAGCGGAGGTATGGTATAGAAAATCCCCTTTTGTAGAGGATGCCATCAACGATGTGGTACCTTGACGCTCGGTATTTGACCTACGGGCTTCTTCCTTTCCTTCTGGTAATGCACCTGTTGCCAGAAATGCCATTATTGGGTCCATCCAGCTAGGTTCTAGGGTGGCTGGTTCGACCTCTATGCATTCCGAATTGATTACACTTGGCTCGGGTAGGCACTCTATCCTTTCCCAGGCAAGTCTGACTTAGAGGATGAAGCAAGGCGGGCTAACCGATCGGCCCTAGTGTTTTCCTCCCTAGGTATCTGCGTAACAGAGAACCCCTAAAATTTCTTTAAAACTACTCGAACAAGGGATAGATAAGCTATCATGTTATTTTCTCGAGCCTCGTACACTTGATTGACCTGATTTACCACGAGCTGAGAGTAACTGTACCCCTGGACCTGCGGTGCACCCATTAAAGTGGCAAATTGTAATCCGGCCAAGAGGGCGTACACTTGATTGACCTGATTTACCACGAGCTGAGAGTCACTGTACCCCTGGACCTGCGGTGCACCCATTAAAGTGGCCAATTATAATCCGGCCAAGAGGGCTTCATACTCGGCCTCATTATTGGAGGCTTTGAATTCAAACCTAAGTGCATACTCGAGCTGGATCCCATCGAGCGTGGTTAGGGACCCCTCCTCCACTTCCCTGTTTGTTGGATGATCCGTCTATATAGAGTACCCAGATTGGGATGTCTGATTGCAAACCGGGCGATAGAACTGGTGGGTCGAGCTTTTCAACCGGGTCTTCTTGGTATGTGAATTCAACAAGGAAGTCCGCTACTGCCTGTCCCTTAATTACTGTGCAGGGTCTGTAGACCACTTCGAATTCTTCTAACTCCAAGGCCCACTTGACGAGCCTTTCGGACGTTTCGAGCCTGCTTAAGATCTTACGGAGGGGCTGATCTGTAAGGACCACGATAACGTGGGCCTAGAAATACGGGCGAAGTCTCCGAGCTGAAGTGATGAGGGTAAAGGTGAGCTTTTCAGTACGGGAGTATCTACTTTCTGCACCCTGAAGCGCTCGGCTTGTATAGTAGACCGGGAACTGTACCTCGTGATCTTCTGCGAAGGCTGTCCATCTGTCATGATGTATTCTGTAAGATGACCCTGCTCGATCAGTTTTTCCATGGCTATCTTTAACTTGATGCAATCCTCTGTATCATGACCGTGGTCTTTATAGAAGCGGTAAAACTTATCCCAATTCCTCTTTCCGGGCGGGGCCTTTAGTTTTGCCAGTTATTGAAGTAACCTTTGTGCCTCGGCGGCGGCCATGACTTCGTGGATTGGTCGAGAAAGGAGCGTGAAGGCGATCGGGGGCTGATCCCGACCTCCTTTTTGTTGGTCTAGCCTGGGCTTCTTTATCGGACCCTTCTCAGAACCTTCAAGCCTCCGCTTAGCTTTCGGGGACTCATATCCTGCCAAACTGGCGCGTTTGGACTTTAAAAATTCTTCTATGTCAATATATTTACCGATCCCCTCTGAGAGTTCCACCAGGGTTTCCGGTCGGTCTCGGTGGAACGTCGTGTGTTTGGACTCCTGAGCAGAAGGCTATGATGGCTGTTGTTTCGTTCAAATTATGGATCTAGAGCCTCTGTTGATTGAAACGGTCCAAGTACTCCCTTAGGGATTCGCCCTTGCGCTGCTTGACAGTCAATAGCTGAGTGTCCAGTTGCGACCGTTCGAGCATCCCTATAAACTGGCTAATGAAAAGCTTGCTCAGTGTCTTGAAGTCATCCACCGTTCGAGGTTTTAAGGCGTGGAACCGTTGCACGGCTGGCCCTTTGAGAGTGCTGGGGAAAGCCAGGTACAGTCATTCATCGACAGTGGTGACCAATTCCATCTGGGCCCTATAGGTGCGAACGTGATCCACTAGGCTCCTTATCCTGTCATAAGAGCTGAGATGCGGTGGCTTAAACTTCTGCAGGATGGGGAATTCGGTGACCCGAGCGGTATAGGGCGACTCGGTCTCCGTGTTGGTATGGTCGTGACGCTGTTTGCGGCTCAGTTGCTCGATCTGTTTCTGCAAGCCTTTGATTTGAGCATTCACGTCTTTCCGCTCGGGCTTCCTTTCAATGTCCGAGTAGTAAGTCGGATCAAACGATGAGGCTTCTTCTTCAAAGTGTGTTGACCTTGGGGATAGGACCCGGCTCCGACTCCGGGTAATCGTATACCTAAGATCTCCCCGGCTTAGGGCCGGAGGGTCTTTGGCTGATTCCCGGGGCTTTGGCCCTGATCCGTCCCTCCTGGTGGCGCGTTACCTGTTGATGATGTCTCTGGCATCTTCCACCCGACGAGGATTTGTCCGAGCTTGCCGCCTGGTGCCCCTGGTCGCTCTGCTACGGTCATCATCCCGCGTTTCCAATTCGACGGGGATAACGGTGCAGAGTGGGTATGGTTTCGGACTCTTGCGGGCTCCTGATCGGGGCACTCTTCCCTGTCTGGTTCTCTGATTGAGGGCGCTTTTCCTGCAAGGCCAACAGCGCTTTGATTTGCTGCTGGGTTTGTCGTTGGCCTTCCAGAAGTTGCGCGAGCATCGCTGTCATTTGCTCGAAGGTCATGGAGGCGGCCTGTTGCTCGAGCTGCAAGTTCTCCTGACCGAACGGAGCAGTATTTTTCTTACCCGTCTTCGGTGGCATGTTGATCAGTCAAGGAATTTATTGGTGAAAAACTTATCGGTTCCCACAGACGGTGCCAAACTGATGATGCCAAAAATTGCTAAGAGAGATTCAGAGAGAGATATTGAGACACAGTCAGTTGTATGTGGTTCGGCCCCGTTAATGAGGTGACCTATGTCCATGAGTGCGTCTGAGCGCTTCACTAACAGATCACCGGCGGGCCTGGTGAGCCAACTGTTTGGGCGGTACTACCAATAAAACTGGCAGGGTGTATGCATATGAATCAGTATAAACTGCTATTCTCTTGGTTAAGAATGCGATCCCCCTATAAAGAGGGTAGGTGGTCTCTTTTATAGATGCAAGAGACCACCTGTACATGGTAAGTATGCCGATTTGGAAGCCTAATCTGATTGTAATTAATCTGCACAAATTTAGGGGAGTTTCCTAAGTGGTTTAGGAAACCATTTACCCTTCCTAATCGACTTCTAGCCAGATAAGGGAACTGCTGAGCGGCTTGGTTGTCAAACTGTATCTTGTGGAGAGCTGCTGCACTGCAAGCCCGGGCTGTGTGAATACCCCGAGCGGTAATAGTCGATGACCTCGGGATTGGCGGGCTACAAGCGCCCATTCTGGATAGCCCAGGTCCTTCGCTACTGACGTGGCAGTTTGGCTTTAGCAGAATATTTCTAGAAGTATCACATAGTATTATTTGTTGAACCAAACATAGTATAAGATGATATTTGGATGCTAATTGAGGCCCGTCAAAAGACGGGGCGAGTTGAGGGTGTTTTAGTCGTGACAAAGGCTCCTTTCTCTCTCGTACCAAAACCCTGAGCCAAGTTCTTTGGCTATGAAAGGCCGGTGCCCTTTATCCGTTTGGGTGAGTCAAATTAGGTTTCTTGGTTTCTCAAAGACCAAGTGACGACTCTAAATCTGTTTTCAAAAGACCCTTTTTTTTTTTCTTTTTTCTCTTTCAAATCAATTTCAAAACAAAGGAAAATCAATTCCGAAACCCCGAAAACAGAAATTGGGGGTGGGCTCACGGAGGCCGCGTGTCCACAATCTGGCGACTCTGCTGGGGATATTTATTTTCAAAACAAAATAATACAGAGGTTTGACTCATAAGAAGCATCCTTAAAATTATCTTTTCACTGTGTCTGGTTCATTGCATTGCACTCCTGTATTTCCCCTTTCGACTGTGTCTGGAACGCGGTGCTGACATTGTTCAGGTCTTGCTATGCCAGGGCACAAGTCACCGTTGATACTATACCTTCCAAGGTATATAAAAAAGAGTAAACACTTCCGTACTGTCTCTTTGACAGTATATTAGAACTCTCATCAACGGACCCTCTTTGACTAAACCCAGCCTTTGCATATAGATTCTTGTAGAACCTTTCATAGGGCTGTTGATTTATCTTTTCGGATAGGACAATGTGATATAACTGTTGTATGCCCTGAAGGGATTACCTGCGCGGTGTAGACGCTTATGTGGCATGAGACAGAACCACTTTCTTATGATTCCCAAGGCAATCACTCACATGTGATCACATTGAGTTGACCTGCCTAGGCACCATGATAAGAATGTCGGCTCCATAATCACAAAGATATACACCGCCAACCTTGTTTGTCGGTCCTAAGACATAGGAGTATGAAAACTTTCTAGACAGTATGATCACCATCATTACATGCTCCTGTCATATGCATCTGTTTCCCCCAGAAACTCTGTCCAGATATCCCAAATATAACCTGTTTCTCCTAGAAACTCCGAATATAACCTGTTTTCCCTAGAAACTCTGTCCAAATATAACATGTTTCCCCTGGAAACTCTGTCCAGATATCCCAGATATAACCTGTTTCTCCCAGAAACTCTGTCTAAATATCCTAAATATAACCGATTTCTCCCAAAAACTCTGTCCAGATATCCCAGATATTAACCAGTTTCTCCCAGAGACTCTGTCCAAACCAACCAGAAATGCCTAGATATGCCAATTTTTCTCCAAAACTCTGTCCAAACCAACCAGAAATGCCTAGTCTCTCCTAGAAACTTTCATAAAACCCTAGAAACCCCTATTATCCCTTGGTGATCATACTGGAAAGTAAAGTTAGCACACTCTATATGGTTAGGACCTTATTTGTCTAACTGCTATCTGTCAGAAATAGGAGCATCATATAGATTAGGGCTTACATCCGCCTGCTTGTCTCACATGCATGCACCATTCTTATTGGTCTGCATGCACTATCTCGGTCAGTCTTACACAAGTCAGTCCACGTCTGTTAACATCACTGTCATTTTCTATCTAAAGTCATCACTGTCAGAATCTAATACAAATCCTCTCGAATATGTAAGGTCACTATAGATTCTCAAAGTCAGCAGCTGGGATCTTCGTCCAGGATCAAAAATTCAGATAATCATTTGGTCAAAATCAGCCCGCCGAGTTATTTCAGCATGAATCAGGAAGAGCTAGAAAACAAGGTCACCAAATTAGGAGCCACCATAAGCCAGCAATCTGACAACCTGGCCCAGGTCCTGAAGTTTATGGAAGAACTGAAACAGTAGCAGCAGTAGTGTCCCCCTGAGTTCCCACCACCACCATTTGGATTCGTACCGCATCCCAAGAATAATGGAGAAGAAGACTGGTTTCAAGGGGCCCCACCACCGGCATATGAGAAAAAGTTCCAAGAAAAAATGGACAAAGTCGACAAGTTGGAAAGCGTATTGAGGAAGAGTAAAGTGGTTGATGATTGCATGCTAGACTTGGAAGGACTTTTCAAGCATGTTAAGCTGAAGTTGCCAGAAAACTTCAAGATGCCTGAAATTGATCATTTTGATGGAACTGGGAATCCGAAGAGCCACGTAAAGTTCTGTATGAGTGTTTTCCAATCAATGGGCTGCATCCATGAGTACATTGCAATGTTGTTCCCTCAAACCCTCGCCAAAGCTGCTTTATCCTGGTTTTTAACCTTGGAGGTTTCTAAGACGCGGACTTAGGAAGATATAGTCCAGGTCTTCGTTGATCATTACTCCTACAACCAAGAGCTTGATGTCACCATCCGGGATCTGGAGACTACCAGACAGAACTTCAATGAGTCCTTCGCTGCGTTCTTGAACAGATGGAGGAACAAAGTGGCCCAAATGACCCACCGACCAGTCGAAAAGGAACAAGTTCGGAAGTTGATCAAGAATCTACAACCGCTGTACCATGAGAAACTATTCTACCAGTCCATCTCAACATTTGAAGAACTATTTGAGATTAGGAATAAAGTTGAGGATGCAATCAGGGAAGGCACAAAGCCAGTCCAAGAGGCCCGACTACTCCCGAAACCCTTCGGATGTCAACGCCCTTAGTAACCAACCCATGGCCTATTCTCCCCAGCCATACCAGCTCATAAACCAAACCAGCTTGCCTAGCCGCCCTTACCAAAATAGGGTACCCCGTGAATTTTCCAAGCTAGATATCTCCCCCTCCGTAGACTTAGGCCGCCTGCTAAAAAAGGGACACCTCCAACTCTTTCAGCCCCGTGCCGATCCCCCACCACCTAATTGTGACCTGTCCAAACGATGTTCCTACCACCAAGGCCGAGGCCATGATACCAACCGGTGCATACGTCTCTGCCATGATATCCAAGACCTCATTGACCGAAGAATCATCGAGCCACCACCCTTTCAACCCCATGTCACCTAAACCCCTGGCCTATCCTTTCACATGATCCCTTTCACTGACACCCATGAATGTTGAATCCGTGTAGTGGAGCGATAGTGTTTGGAACTTCTGCTAAAAAAATAATAATAATAATAAATGGGTCACAAAGACACTCCATTTGAGACCAAGTCAAGTTTGTTCTATGTTTTGAGTCTATTTCAAGTTTGATCTTGTGGTCGAGTCTGTCTGTCATCGAGTTGTTGTGAGTCTGTATCGAGTAATGTAATCATTCTCTTCTAATGGAATGAAGTCTCATTTTGCCTAATCTGATGTGTATAGCCATAAGTGCATGAATCGCTGAACTGAAAATGTCACTTTTCAAATTACCATGGATATTACTCTACTAATGAATTTTTGTATCAAACAAAAAAAAAAAAAGAATCCCCAAAAGGCCAAAGTCGACCCCAAAGAAGAGCTCAAAATTGAATAGTCTTACTTTAAGAATTTAAAGTTGCTTTTGCTCAAATCTCGAAAAGACATACTTGAGAATGATTTGGGGCTTGCCCAACACCCTTTCCACCATTTCTACCTTTTCAAAGCCTTGGCCCCAACCCAATAAATAGCCATGCGAATCTGTGCGGACTTGGTCCTTGATGGTAGCCAAACATTTCAGTGAGTTTCATCTCCACTTTCAAAAAAAAAAAAAGAAAAGAAAAAAGAAAAGCAAGAAAAGAAAAGAAAAAGCTCGCTAGGACGAAAACCCGAAAGGGCACCAAGGCAAAAGTTAGAGCTGAAAAGTTATTGATTTTCAAGATCTGACCTTAGCCAGTCAAAGTGATGGAGAAAATGAAAGAAAGAAAATTTTGGTGATACAGAGAATTGTAAACTTCAAGGTACATCATAAGAATGTGTCTAGATCATATTTCAAAAAGCTCCGAACGACCACAAATAAATTTTGAGAACTGACATGCACATTCTGGAAATCTGAAGATTGTGATCAAAAGATCTCACAAGAATCAAGTACATGAAAAGTAAAATTGACTGGCTAGGTGAAAGTGAAAAGGATCAATCCTCAAAAGAAAAGAAAAGAAAAGAAAAGAAAGGGAGACCGAAACTGAATCTTCTTATTCAAGGCTACCACAAGTGAGCTAAGTTTGAACTTCTTTGACAATTGATTTGAAAAACCCTCAACCAATTTCTTTCAAAGCCTTGCCTTGAACTACGCTTGACCTGATTCCCACTTGGGGATACGTAGGCAACCACAGCAGTTCGATCGACACCATCATAATCAAATCAATTTCCTTCAAGCCTCACCTTGAACTATGCTCGACATGATTCCCACTCGGGGATACGTAGGCAACCACATCGGTTCGGTCGACACCATCATAATCAAAACAATTTCCTTCAAGATCCTGGCCCGAACTATGTTGAACCTGATCCGCACACGGGGCTACGTAGGTAGACTTTCAAAAAAGAAAATAAGAATGGCTTGCTAGGTCAAAAATCTAAAAGGGCACCTAGGCAAAAAT
Source organism: Hydrangea macrophylla (assembly GCA_033977485.1). Classification (NCBI taxonomy): domain Eukaryota; kingdom Viridiplantae; phylum Streptophyta; class Magnoliopsida; order Cornales; family Hydrangeaceae; genus Hydrangea; species Hydrangea macrophylla. The sequence continues at coordinate 75,936,636 of CM066985.1, read as the reverse complement.
TAGATCTAAATCCAAAGTGATCAATAACAAAAGAGAGAAAATAGCTCGCTAGGTCACTTCACCAATACCTAGGCAAAATTTATGAGCATTTGAGAGATTAAGGTCATGGTTCTTGTCATAAAATTACCTTCCACACTAGGGGCAAACTTTGGCTACCCGCCTCGTTTGCCTGAATTTTACTATCTACCCTTCATACAAGGGGCAAACTTCGGTCACCTACCTCGTTTGCCGAAAACCTCCAATAAATCATTGTCCAAACTAGGGGCAAACTTCGATCACCTACCTCGTTTGCCCAAAACCTCCAATAAATCATTGTCCAAACTAGGGGCAAACTTCGGTCACCTACCTCGTTTGCCTATGAATTCTACTTCCTACACCTCAAACTAGGGGAAAATTCTATTTGCCTAACTCGATCCCTTCACACCAAAGGCGAGTTTCCAAGTCACCAAGTTGTTTTAAAATTTTTTGATATGGAGTATCTTTTATTCTATAAGCTAAGGCACCAATTCAAAGCACTTCCGGGGAGGAGTAGAGAATTGATTAGATCGATCAGGAAGAATTTTCAAAAACCAGATTTATCAGCAAAGTGCTATCATATTAGGATGAGGAATGAACATAAAAGATGAGCGGTACATCATTCATGATGAAGGCACATTGGATCATGGCAATTTGAGAATTTCATGTCCAAGTCAAATCCTTCTTTGTTTGAGTCAGTAGTAATCTAATCAAAGTATGTCAGAGATCGAGGTTTCATGCAAACTAACCCAACTTTCTTTGTCATCGTCATTCCTAAGTCCATTCGTCTTAATGGTCTCAAATGTGTGGGTTTAAGGTGATTCCCAATTATAAAAAAAAATGTGGATACAAGCAAAAGTACCAAACATCATTATTGCACCAGTCAAGGTTGCAATATTTGAAGTGTCCCAGGTACGAATGGCATAAACTCATCAGTGGTTGCAAACTACAAACCCATTGTTGTTTCTCGAGGCGTCTGATCGTAGGGAATATCCCCAACACCTGTTGCTGATCCAATCAGAGTCCAAACATGTTATTAAGGAGTTTAGGGCTCAGAGACCCAATGTATTGATAAGATGTGTTTTTAAGGTGTTTTAGGGTTCAGAGTCTAGATGTTTTGATAAGATGTATTGTTGGGGTGTTTTTGGGCTCAGAGTCCAGGTTTGCTGATGATATATTTTGTGAGGATGTTTTAGAGCCCGGAGATTAGAAGAGCATCAAGTAACATTAGGAGAGTTGAAAAGCATTGTTGGAGCATCGAGGAACATCAGAAGAGTTGAGAAGCATCGTTGAAAAGTGGAGTAACATCGAGGAACATTGGAAGTGTTGAGGAGTATTGTTGAAGAGGAGCATCAAGTGTGTTGAGGAGCATTATTGAAGAATAGAATAGCATCAAATGTGGTGAGGAGCATCAGAAGAGTTGAAAAGCATCATTGAAAAGTTAAGGAGCATCGTTGGTGATTTAAGGAGCATCGTTGAGATTTGAAGAACACCGTTGAGAATCAAGAAGCATTGAGAAGCACCGTCAAAGATTTGAGGAACAACATAAGCGCCGTTGAGAATTGAGGTTCATCATTGAAATTTGAGAAGCACTGTTGAGACTCTAAGAGTCACCGAGTCCATAGTATCACGATTAAGGGGAGCACGAGTCAAGTCAAGAGGGTCACTTCACCCAATACAATAAATTGGGCATAACATGACACATAGCCCATCAGTCGCGACACATACAAATCACAAAGCCCACTAGGAGTGGTAAACACACTACAAGCATTCTTTTGAGCGCCACAGTATCACTTTGAGCACCACGTTCTTCCTTGGGTAAGACCTCCGGGTCGAGATCCCTCATAGGTCTATTAGTCGTAGCAAAGCGTAGATCATCAAGCCCATTAAGAGTGGCAAATACACAGAACACATGTACTAAGACCACAAGCACTTTAAAACACAGCACAGACATGACACAAGTCCACTCAGAGTGGTACACCCCACAGCACCAACTCATACTAGGATCAGAACACTAGAAATGATAGGACTCAGGACACCATTCATATCATATCCATGCATTGCATATCATTCTTATAGCATAGCATCCGTCGGATTGTTGTGTATATGCATGTGTGATTTGTTCCTTTGTGCCCCAAACTACGTCCTGGTCTGATTCCCCTTGGGATATGTAGGCAGCTCACGAAGAGAATGACCAGCACTAACCTCAGCATCATGTTTTTTTTATCATTGCATCTTTGCAACACTTTTATCCTAAATCTATAGCCTCCAAAAAGATCTGTCTCTTCAAAGCTTTGACACTCGTTTGCGACATGCGTTGCCTTGCAAGTTCATGCCAAAGAGGGGCAAACTATAGACACCCCATTTTTTCGGCTATCAGATTTAGGAGACCCATAGCTTGGTGGTTCACAATGATTGAAAAAGACTCAAAAAGGACTCCTAGAAGTTAGTTTTATCTCTCAAAATGCTAAGAATGACCAAAAAGCCCCTGAAAGCCCAAACACTCCCAGATTTGGATCGAAAGTTATGGAAACATGCTACATCATAAAAAAAATAGTAAAAATGAGTTTTGAAGCAATAATCAGATGAAATCGTCAGCTCCCAGAGACCCCCGGAAGTCCCGAAAGTTCTCGAAAAGTCCCCGTTGACCGGTTTGACCAAGGATTGACCAAGTTTGACCAAGGTTTGACCAAAAGTTGACTTTAAAACTAGAAAACTGTATCATTTTTCAAACATTTTTCATGGATACTAGAGGTCAATAGCTTTCCAACGGTATATCGCACATAATTCCTGGATTTAAAACAAATTTATTATGAATTTTTTAAGGTGAAAAAGGTGATCAAATCAGCTTTTATCGCGAATACCGCAAAACTTTTCAAAGTGACCTATCTCCGAACTATTTTTATGTAAAGTAGACTCCATTACCTTTGCAACGGTATATCACAACCTCAGTTTGGAGTTCATATGCATTTTTTGTGAATTTTGGACGAAATAGGGCTTTTTTGCGATTAGTGGAACCTCTGGGGGCCTAAATGCAATTTTCTTGGCATCTGAAGAGCAGTGCCGCGGCGACACTCAACCCTCGTAGAAGCCATTTTTATAATTTATTTTGGGGGTCCAATTTGATTAATTGAAACAAAACGATGTAGTTTTATGTTCACAAATGTTTGGGACCAATGGGAGTACTTTCTAAATCCTAAAACCACCCCAAATTGGCCTATATAAACCCCCCTTTGCTCTTCATTTTGGGGGAGCCAAGTGCAAAGCTTGATAAAGTTGTAGAGAGAAAGAGAGATAGATTTAGAAGTGAGAAAGGAGCTTCCTCCTACTATTTTTCTATAGAAAGTGAGTTCCAATCTTGTTTTCTTCCACCATTCTTCTATATACTTCATCATCAATACACCCAACCACCATTTCTCTAAGTATTTCTGATTTAGGAAGCTACTTCCTTGTCCAAATGTAAACATCTATGAGTGAAACACCAAGCTACAAGTCCAAAATCACATTGATTATCATCTATTGATTGCTATTACTTGCTTGTTTACATTAATGTTCATATCTTCTTTCTTTTTATTTCTTTTCTTTGATTGCTTACTAGTTCATCATCATCTAGATGACATGTTGTTTGAGGAGGAATCCTTATGGATAGTAGCTCTTGACCTCAAAAACATGTTTGATAGATGATGATTACAACCACAATACATCCCCATGTATTCTTGAGGTTATTTCCAAAATAAAGCAAGTCTTTCCAACAATCTTGGATGCTCTCCAAATGAGTTTGATGTTGATGTTCTAAGGAGTTTTTAATCTTCTTTGAGTGCTGAAAATATACTTTCAAAACCCCTCTAAACCCCCAAAATTGGGATTCCAAGAAATAAACCTTATTTCTCTCAAAAAAATCTTCTCAACAGTGAGATGTTTAATTTCAAAGAATTATTCTGAGCTCAATACTTAAAGTATTAACATGAGACCACTTGTAAAGTCTTCTTAACTCATTAGAAAACACCCATAATTTTTGGTTTGACTTGGAAATACTTGGAAGTGGTCAATTTGGACCCAAACATTCTCTCCAGATATTCTGTTTTTACTATCAGAGCAGCTTGGTTGACTTTCAACTTGTCTTTCAGAAAACTTTTCCAAAACGTGTAGTCCCAAATTATTTTTCTCTTGAACTTCAATGTCTTAGGAAACTTTCTGTATAATATGGGCCTCTAGACCTTTTGTTTTCATTTTCTAAGATTTTTCAACATTTCAGTCGACAGTACAAACTCTGTTTCTAAGTAACCTCTATTGTTTATATGATTTCTCTCATTCTGTAATAGTTATTGAGGATTGAATTTTTTATATGTGTTCTAGACATAATAAGGATGATCTACATAAAAAATCATGCATTGGAAACATTTCTAGCCCTACTTTTCATTTTCCACAAGATCAAGTCATTGTTCTGTCCACTATTCACAGCAAACATTCTGTTGCTCTCATCCTTTGATTTGATGCTTATATGTACCTCAAATTAGTTCATGTCCTAGGAAGTGGGCCATACCATATTTGTGCATATTCTATGATGATTTTCTTCATGCATTCATGCATATTTTAGACTTTTAAGTCACTTTAGAAAGTCCATGTGCACAAACACACTACAACCTTTGTACATTCTAAGACCATGCATTGCATTCATGCAAGATTTGGGGATTTTGTGACTCCTAATCTAAGAAGATTACAAGGAATGAACTTGATCACATGTTCATGTTTCCCATTGATTAATTCTTCATTTCTCATCCGTCCTGGGGATTGAGAGGTTTTCTTTTCTCAAAGATTAACATGCATTATTCTAGCTTACCAAGCACATTTTGATCTCTTTGATTATTTGTTTCAAGAACAATTCATGTCCCCTTTTGGATTAGGAAAAGTTGATTACTTGATATGTGATTAGACGATTTTTCCTAGGTTTGTTGTGTGATCTTTCACTTTATATTGTGTGATATTTGGCTTAGATCTTATGAATGATATCTTATCTTTTGATCTTCCATTTCAAGATTCTTATGTGATGTAATATACCTATCATAGTATTATTTGTCGAACCAAACATAGTATAAGATGATTATTTGGATGCTAATTGAGGACCATCGAAAGACGGGGCGAGTTGAGGGTATTTTAGTTGTGACAAAGGCTCTTTCCTCTCTCATACCAAAACCCCAAGCCAAGTTCTTTGGTTATGAAAGGCCGGTGCCCTTTATCTGTTTGGGTGAGTCAAATTAGGTTTCTTGGTTCCTCAAAGACCAAGTGGCAACTCTGTATCTGTTTTCAAAAGACCCTTTTTTTCTTTTTTCTCTTTCAAATCAATTTCAAAACAAAGGAAAATCAATTCCGAAAACCCAGAAACAGAAATCGGGGGTGGGCTCACGGAGGCCGCGTGTCCACAGGAGGTAAACTTAATTTCTGAGAATGATGTCTATATATAGCAATCCCAAGATATTTTTATTTGACAATTTTCTGGAAACCTAAATCAAGAGAGGTGATTTTGCTTAGAGCTTCTTGACATAAATCGATAGACTTTTGCTCGTTTGTTTTTCACCAAATTTAACATTTGGATTTCCAAGGTAAGGGCTACGTTTTGATAGTCATTAGGCCACGTTTGGCTAAGTTTTACGAAAATTCTAGTTCTATAAATTGGGAAAAATGTATGTAAACTTGTAGGTTTTGCATAGGATCAGAGATTTGACGTTTAATTTGGCTTCTAGTTGTTCCCTCCAAGTTATATTATGATAGCTCGAGGTATGAATTTCTAGCCTATGAGATATAGGAAAATTACATATTTTCATTTTCGACGACGAAATTGAGATCCGGACAAAATCGACGTATTAATCTTAGGCCCATTAATTATGCACGTGCTTAAATGTGAAAAGCATGTCTAACTATTTCCACAATGACTACTGTGTATGGTTTAAGACTTGGACTTGCCAGGGCACTTGGGATGCAATGGTTGTAGACTTGGACTAGCTATTGGCTTCGCAGTTTAAGACTTGGACTTGCCGCTACCGAATGAATGCGTATTTTTCTCCCTAGAGACTATTTGATGTGAATTATGATATTAAAGTATGATTTGTCATATATGCATATGTTAGAAATTGTACACTCAGTATATAGCTGAGCAATAGAGATTTACTCCATTGCAGGTATGAAGGAAGAAAAGATGGAATGCGAGGGATGAGGCCGTTGGGATCATTCGGAGAAATTGGGGTATAGATTCTTGTAGCCAAATTATAGAAGATCGGGATTATTATTGGGTTGATGTAATATTCTTTTGAAAACCTTTTTAAGCTGGTTGGAAGCGACTCAGAACTCTTGAGATTGCGTCTTGATGTTTAACATGTTGAATTTCATGTTTTATGAATTTATTGTAGCACTTATGAGATTTGATCCAATCGGACCCTTAACTTAATTAGTTAACATTTTCCAAACTTAGGCAAGTTGTTATAATTGTCCTTATAACTTTGGTAAAGGTTGAATGGATTGGAATATGTTTGAAGTGTTGCAATGGGTGAAAGTTGGGTGATGCTTTAGCAAAATTCTATTGCTTGAAGGAATTCTGCTAAAGGTTCATTCGACCAATCGAAGGGGGTTGTTCGACCGTGAAATCTTTTTCTACCCTTTCAGAAATTATTTAAATATTTTGATTGGTTCTTAGGGTACCTTCGGGACCCTTTTCAACATAAATTCACCCATTTCAAAATATAATTACATTTTCAATTTTATATGGATTTTACGACCCGGAGAGTACTGTTTCCAAAAGTTTTAAATTTTCAAGGTTGCTTTAAGTTCTTTTTCTGCTGTTATAATCTTTTAATGAATTGGTTAAGCCTTAGTGGCGTGCCACGTGCCCTATTTTCACGCGTAGTGGGATGGGTCGTGACATTTATTGGTATCAAAGTAATAGGTAACAAAACTTTGGAAACGTTCGTCATTGAATGTAATGTTGAATGAATTGACATATATTCTAGAATGCATCCACATATTGTAGAGATGTTTGATGTAGATGGTATGTTGGTATACATACATTATTATGTTATTGTCATACATGCATAGTATTTCTGCATACATGAATGGGTGGAATCATGCGAATGTAGCGCTATGTAATGAGATCAGGTTTACTGTGCGTTATCATAGGCCTTATGTAGTGACACAAGGGAAAGATGATATCTTGGTAGCGATGAACAGATGAATTTTTGAATGAAAATGAAATGATTTTTGATCGAATCGGTGAATGTTTTAAACAAGAGCGATAAGTGTCCTTTGGGGGAATTAATCAAGAACAGAGTTTAAGTAGTGAGTGTTAGAGGAGATTTCATTATAGTTTACATAGAGAATGAAAAGTGATTGCTCATAGTTGAGTTTTAGGATTAGGACTGATTGATTAGAGTTTTGCTTCAGACATAGGATAATTGTCGTGACATGAATGAATAGAGAGGTACAGTTGAGTTTTTATGATAGAAAGATAATCCAGCAGCATGTATTTCTCGTGTATCGGGTAAGTGAGGAATCTCTCACCTTATCTTATGGTGTTAACCTACGGTGTGATCATATGTGTTATTTTATGGTCTCTTTTACGGTGTATGACGGGTAGTTGAAGATTCTTTCAACAAATTGTACAGTATTAAGATAATTGGATGGTTGAGCAATCTCTCAACCTATCTTACGGTATGTATTTGGGGTTGAGGAATATCTCAACGAATTATGAATATCATGGTTATTGAGAAATCTCTCAACTGAACCTGGCTTCAAGTGGTTATGGTACCATAGTAGATTTAGATATGATAGGAGGATTAGCAGCGGATGCTACCGGTGGAGGGTATGAGTGAAAAGGTTGGATTTAAGGATTAACCTACCGGGAACGGGAATGATAGAGTATACTTTGACCTTTTGAAACTACAGTTGATAGAAGTTTAATTGATGACAGATTTCGGGAGTGGTTGCTTAGACTTGATGATTATGTGCGTATGAATGTAACGATAAGGATGATATAGGTCGGAGGAGAAACCGCAAAACTTCTTGATGGAGAATAAATGATTGGAAATGATTAAGAATAGGAATTTCTTGGTGTTTTGAGGTGGGGTGTCAAAGGATGTAGGAATATAGGACTTGAGGTGAAAGATAAGTGTGATTGATTAAGCGTGATAAGGGATTCGGAGAAATCAAATTGATATTGGATATCATAAAGATAAAAGGATCTTGGTAGGGAATCCTATAGAGAATGTCTTTATTAGAGTGAGTTATAGTGCGGATAGCCATGAACCTTGCGTTGTTCGATAAGTTTTCGATGCTTTCGAGCACTTTTTGGGGGTTCTAAAATGGTTGGAAAGTAGCCCCAAATGCCTTGTGAATTTGGGGACTTTTAAAGATGTTATTGGAGGAAAATATGGTCCAAGGGGTACTTGGACTGGTCAAAAGGGGCAGTTCGACCGGTAGAACACCCCTCTACCCAAACCAGTGATTTTGAAAACATTTTTTGTTGACTTTTACGAAAACAGACATAACTCTTTCTAGAAGATTCAGATTTGCACGCCATTTTTTGCATTAGAACTAGGACGTAAAGAGCTATCTTTTGATATAAAATTTGGCTGTCCATAATGCCAGAGCAATTTCCTTTAATGCCAAAGCAGCCCACAATTTTTTTAACAGATTTTCGACATTACTAATAGATTTTTTCCGTTACAAATAAAAAGGTGTTAGAATCTGCTCTGGCATTAAAGAAAATAGCTCTGGCATTATGATTTCCCTAAAATTTAACCATTTTTTCTAAATGACCTTTTTTCCCTTGAGCTATTTTATTACAGTAAAGTTCTTTTAAGATGTCTAATTCATGCTTTCATTGCTAATTGGGGTATTTTAAATAAAATAAAAAAATTTAAATGCTTTTAAAACATCATGAGTGTTTGAAACAAGTTGTTGTCAACGAGAAGTTGGAATATGATAAATATTACGATACTGAACAAGAGCGGTTGTGGAAATGGATAAGTAAAGTGACTTTGGGTAAGTCAAGTTAGAAGGGTAAAAATATCAATTGGGAAGATGAAGCTTCGAGGAGTAAGTGAGCAGGAATGGTAAGAGTGTGATAAAGACTTGGTAGCACGTAGAGTACATTACCAGACATGATCCTAGAAAGGTAAAGTGGTTAGAGGACAATGGTGTATATAATAGAAAGCTATCATAGTTGTCCTGGATTCCAACAAGGTTAGAGGATTTTTGGAAACGTTGAATTTTATCCCTAAGAAAATTTTAAAATGTTTAAAATATTTCCAAACCTAACTTTTGTTTAAATGAGAAAAGTGGTATTGAATACTTGTGATAAGGTATCAAGTAGACTTTGAAAGACGAGTATTGTGGAAGGCTATGGTATGCTTAGTACTTGGGATACAACGGTGTTTATCAAACGAATGAGTTCTACGTGAGCAGATTATGAACTTGGAAATTTTAAAGTAGGGGGTTAGTGAAATGTTGTACACTTGGACTTAGTATGATGGAGGTAGTGCCACTAAACGAGTTGACTTGAGTATTATTCTAAAGGGAACTTTATCTTGGTTTAAGTATTGGAGAAACCTGAGACTATGAATGATTTGAAGTTTTGAACGATCAGGAACTTGATGAGATCTGTAATTGTGAAGCATTTAAAGACAATAGTTATGAATGGGTTGACAGTAGTACCCAAGGTGAGAATAGGTGACCTTGAGTATTGTCATGAAAGGTATGTGAATTGGAAGTCGATTGGTAATTTATCGAACATAGTGAGACTATGGTACTTGATTGGGAAGATCAAATTACCGAGTTGTCTTCAAATGGTTACGGGAATAGTATGAATACTTGAGCAATAGGTTCTTTGAGAATAATGAATTTGAGATCAGAATAACAAAGATAAAGGATTAGAGAATCTGAATTGGAGTTAAGTCAGGCTTACTAGAGTTATGAAATATTAAACTATTGAATAAACTAGCCTTGAGATGTTATACAAAGAGTATACATTTAGTATAAAGGGTTGTCAGGGACTCAGTGAAAGTTGAGATACATGAGAACGATTGGTATGGGCTTGTGTAAAGGTGAAAGTGAAATACCAGAGGCTTATGGAGTTGCATAACTACATAAATGGTAGTGAATCTACCTAGACTAATAGTCTAAAGGATAGTACACAAGTAAGGTATATATGAGATGAAAATGGATTACATTACAATTGAGATCTTCAACAGAAAAGTAATTAACTCAGGGTGTGTGTACACTACGTGTATAAGAATGGATTGTGAATGGTCAAAGGTTTGAGACTAGAACAATGTATGTTTTGAGTATGGGAATGCCTTATGATGAACGTTGTGGTACGTGTATGATTAACTAAGTCAATTTTGGTTCACAATGTTATTTGTTATGACAGATATTGAAGTAATTATGTTATGAAAGAGATAAAATGTTATGTAAGATTCAAAATAATTTGTTTTAAAAACATGAATGATAAATATATTGGACTTTATTAAAAGTTTTAAATCAAAATTTTAAGATGTAATCTTCTATGTTAATTGACGATAGTTTGAGTACGGAATTGGAGAAATAAGTGACAAGTGTCTTTAACTATTCGGGACATTAGGTGGGCTCGAAGAAATACAAATGATATGAAATTGTCAGTTAGGAATCTGGATAGTATCTTATCAGGCATGTATGATTGGGAGTATAATACGAGATTGGATTAAACCGAAATGGAATTTGATAAGCAATGAAAGTCGTTTGAAAATGTGTTATCGTTCTACAAGTATTCCGCGATTAGCAGGATAAGGGATTGAATCAATGGTATATGAAATAGTTGGTTGAGGCATTGACTTATCGACATAGTATGTATGTATGTATGTATGATAGTACTCAATTTTGGTTCACTTCGAGATGAAGAATCGTGTATGGTTGTTAACCAGTTGAGATGTGTTGGAAACAACTTTTAGTCGAAAAGAAAGATGGGTGAAAGTGAGATGAGTTATTTCTTTTGTTTTAGGTATTGTGATGAAACTTTTGAGTTTCAGAAAAGATATGTGACATGTACAATGAAAGTATATGTGAGTTGACATTGTGACATCGCGATGGAATTGAATGTCAGGTTTTACTATTGAGTATGATCTACTCAAGTATTGATGTCCTTACTTATCGAGGTGCTTCAACGTATTACTAGAATGTGGTTTGAATCTTCAATCGGATTGAGGCGGGGTCTCTAAGGGTTTATTTTCCTTCGGAGCTTGAGGAATTATCTTCCTCGTGAGATTGTTATATCTCAGTAGAGATGTGTAGTTTGTAATGAGACAAACATTGGGAGTGCTTATGAGGAGTCGTTGCAATTTGGTGCAATGGTATAAGTTTTGGGACAAACTTCCTTTTTGGAGGGGAGAGTTGTCACACCCGTCCTGGGAAAATACATTCTCTTTAGAAGCGAAAGCGAATTTCTGGAAATTATTAATGTTGATTAATAATTGAGATGGAGTTGACTGTGGGTCAACGGTGAGTGTTAATCAAGGGTATGGGAACATGGAAAATCATGAGGCATTGGATTGACTAAATGACATTTATATAATTTAAATGTTATTTGACTTATCTGGTAAATTATGAATAGTAATTATACCTGTGTAGTGTACTTTTCTGGTGGCTGGATCTTGTTAAGATCATTTTAAACGAATTAGAGTTAACCCATGTAATACGCTACATAAAAGGTAGGTTGTTTAGAAATTCCATGAAAATGGTTTTTGGAACGTAATTACGGCAACAAAAGGAACTTAGTCAGAAACTTTTATAATTTGTAGTTTTCACTCGTGAGGCAAAGAATTAGACATGTAAGACATTTCGAGGGATAATTAGAAGTTTTGAAAAACTCGTGGGGAGGTAAACGTAATTTCTGAGAATGATGTCTATATATAGCAAGCCCAAGATATTTTCATTTGACAATTTTCTGGAATCCTAAATCCAGAGAGGTAATTTTGCTTAGAGGTGATTTTGCTTAGAGCTTATTGACGCAAATCGGCGTACTTCTGCTCGTCTGTTTTTCACCAAATTTCACATTTGGATTCCCCAAGGTAAGGGCTATGTTTTGATAGTCATTAGGCCACGTTTGGCTAAGTGTTACGAAAATTCTAATTCTAGAAATTGGGGAAAAAGCATATAAACTTGTAGGTTTTGCATATGATCAGATATTTGACGTTTAATTGGGCTTCTAATTGTTCCCTCCAAGTTATATGGCGATAGCTCGAGGTATGAATTTCTAGCCTATGAGATATAGGAAAATTACATGTTTTGGTTTTCGACTACGAAATTGAGATCCGGGCAAAATCGATGTGTTAATCATAGGCCTGCTAATTATGCACGCGCTTAAATGTGAAAAGCATGTCTAAGTTTTAAAAGAGCACGTTAAGTGATTATGTGGGTCAAAGGGGGAACTTATACAAATTCATGCCGGAGTAAGCTTCTCAATGTTTGAGAATTTAGTAGCAACGGCTACTGTCCGTGGTTTAAGACTTGAACTTGCCAGGGCTCTTGGGATGCAATGGTTGTAGACTTGGACTAGCCATTGGCATTGCGGTTTAAGACTTGGACTTGCCGCTACCGGATGAATGCGTGTTTTGCTCCTTAGAGACTATTTGATGTGAATTATGAGATTAAAGCATGATTTGTTATATATGCATATATTAAAAATTGTGCACTCAGCATATAGCTGAGCAATGAAGTTTTACTCTATTACAGGTATGAAGAAAGGAAAGATGGAATGCGAGGGATGAGGCCGTTGGGATCATTCAGAGGAATTGGGGTATAGATTCTTGTAGCCGAATTATAGAAGATCTGGACTATTATTGGGTTGATGTAACATTCTTTTGAAAACCTTTTTAAGTTGGTTGGAAGCAACTCAAAACTCTTGAGTTCGCGTCTTGATGTTTAACACATTGAATTTCATGTTTTATGAATTTGTTGTAGCACTTATGAGAATTGATCCAATCGGACCCTTAACTTAATTAGTTAACGTTGTCCAAACTTAGGCATGTTGTTATACTTTTCCTTATAACTTTGGTTGGCCATCTTGATTATATGGAAACTACCACTGAACCGTAAAGTGGAATTTCACAAAATAAAAATAAAAAGGAAACCGAAGCAGACCAGGGTTATGTATGAAAAACCAAAGACAAGCCGTTCAGTTCAGCTTATTTTGTTTTTCTTTCACTCCTAGATACAACAAGTTGATATGGAAGATAGCATTCATATCTATGATAATTGGGAAGGAAGCAAAGTGACACTGCAAAGATATTTTCCCATTGTTAAAGTAATAAAGCTTAAGGGCATATTTGTCTTTTGTCTCTTTATGTAACCATACTATAAGGTTTTGTTTAGTGCTGTATTTTATTTAAGCAGAATATATATTGTATGTTCCAATGTTAATATCATTTTCTCTCTTTTCTTTCTTCTTTTCTTCAATCTTCTTCTTTGCTTGCTAAATTATCATGGTATCAAAGCTTGGTTAAGGGGTCAACTAACCCAGTAGAAGTTTCCAGAGAACATAGTGCACAAGTTCTGGGGTGTTGACATCATCTCGGCTGTACACTGATGTCAACGTGATGTCATCATGACGTAATCTATTTCACACAATGAATGCTAGGGTTTGGTTTGCCTCTCTATTTTGAGAAATTTAGTGTTACTTTTGAAGCTTTTGGAGATTGTTTGGTGGTACTTTCATTTTTTTAAAAACTTTTTCGAAAATAGGGCTACGATTTTTCAATTATTTATTTCATGCTTTTCTTCCCCATTTTGTTGCTTTGATCTCCTCTTGATAGCTGTGCCTAGTGCCCTTGTTGTTGGCTGGGGAGTTTTGTTGCATTTGGGTTGCATTTCGGTGGATTTTTGGGTTGAAGGAACTATTAGTCTTATGCAATCTGCTTGTTTGGGACTATTTTGGGCTGTGTTAAAGTACTGGTAGTTCACAGCTGCTGTTTGGACTGTTTTGTTTGGTCCTTTTGGTACTCTTTTTTGGTTGTTCGTTGCTGTTTGGTTGTGGATCTGACTCGGTGTATTATATGGCCATATTTTTTTTTTTACTATGGCCAGCGGGAATTCGGACTCTCTTCAGGCTATTAGCGTACGATTTACCGAAAGTAATTATACATATTGTGCGTATGTTATGAAAAATTTTTGATAGCAAGGACATGTGGGGATACATTTATAGGGATCTCAAAATACCGTTTGATTAAAAAATAGCAAATAATGATGAGCTTCTTTCTCAATGGCGAATTAATAATGCAAAAATTATTACTTGGATAAATAATTCGGTTGACCAATCAATTGGGGTTCATTTGGCTAAATTTGACACTGACAAAGCCAGTTGGGACTGTTTATCTAAGTTATTTATTCAGTTCAAATTCGATAAGCAATACCAGTTAGAGTTTGATATTCGAGGTGCGCGACAGGGTAATAATTACATACAGGAGTTCTATTCTACTATGACTGGATACTAGGATCAGTTAGCTCGGATACTGTATTTATAGGGAGGAGCAAAGTATGGTACAATTTATGCTAGCACTCAAGAATGATTTTGAGGCACTTCATGGCTTTATACTTCATCGAAGTCCACATCCCTCTGTTGACTCTGTTGTTAATGAGCTTATGGCTAAGGATTCATCTCAAAGTTCTTCCAGAGAAGGGTCTTCTTCCATTGCCTTCACAGACAGTTTTAGTTGTCCCAACAAAGCCCCACAGTAACACATACCCTAGGCGAGGCAGGGCTGCTGTAGATGAGTGTAGTTATTGTCGTGAGAAGGATTATTAGAAAGCATAGTGTCCCCAGTTAACTAATTTGCTACCCCGCAGACAACATTAATATTTTAGGGGAAAGGATCACCACACTACAGCGGTTGCTCCACCAGTTGCTGACTCTTCTGCATCATCTCCCACCTTACCACTCATTGCTGAGCAATTGAAAAAGCTATTTCCTTCTTAGTAGCCTAATGCTCTTTCTGTCTCTCCTTCAGTAGGTTCATTCTCTTCAGCTCCCTCAGGTATATCTACAAACACTTGGGTATTTGACTCAGGTGCTACACATCACATGACTAGTGACTCCTCTTTATTTACATCTACCTACTCTCCTCCTTCATTTTCTGTAGTTGTTGCCAATGGGACCCTATGTCCGTGGCTAGTGTTGGTTCTATAGTTTCTTCTCATTTGTCTCTTTCTGATGTGTATTATATTCCTCAACTTATGTCACACCCGTCTCGGAAAGTCAAATGTTTTAAAATGCATAATTGAACTTTTGAGAATTATTAATGTCAATTAATAATTGTGAAAGTGGTTGACGCGAGTCAACGGGAAGTGTTAATGGAGGACACGGTGGTCGAAAAAATTATAAGGAATTAACATAGTTTAAATGATATTTATGTGATTAAATATTATTTGCTTTATCTGGTATTCATGAATAGTAAAATTACATGTGTAGTGTTATTTATGATAGTTTTAATCCTGTGTGGAATCATTTTGACGGTTTTAACGATAATCAATAGGATGCGTTGCATAAAAGGTAGATTACCTAGAAATTCCACGAAAATTAGTTTTCGGACCGTGATTATGGCGACAAACGGAACTTAGATGAAAAGTTTCATAAATTGTAGTTTTCACTCGTGAAGTAATGAATTAGACGTGTAAGACGTTTCGAGGGATAATTAGGAGTTTGGAAAACTTGTGGGGAGGTGAACGCAATTTTTGAGAGTCGTGCCTATATATAGGAACTCATGAGATATTTTCATTTTAAAGTTTTCTCAAAACCTAAGTTGAGAGCTTTTGGTTCCTCTGAGCTTCACGACGCAAATTGACGGACTTCTGCCCATTTGTTTTTCACCAAATTTCATATTTGAACTCCCCGAGGTAAGAGCTTCAATTGGATATTGTTAGGTCGTGTTTTGCTAAGTTTTTTTTTTTGTAAAATTCTAATGATGGAATTTTGAGGAAAACATGTGTAAGCTCGTAGGAATCGCTTGAGATCAGAGATTTGACATTTAATCGGTCCCCTAGTACTTCTGTTTAAGTTATAGAATGTTTGCACGAAATGAATTCTAGACTTATGGATTATAGGGAATTTAGATGTTTTAGATATTTGACTTGATATTTTGGATCCGCGCAAAATTCATGTATTAATTAGGCCCGTTAATTATGCATGTGAAAACGTATGAAAAGCACGTATATGTGATTATGTGAGTATGTTATGTGTCTATGTGGGTCTTAGGGGGATCTAGTGCAATTCCATTTGTGGGTAAGCTTCTCGATATTTGAGGATTGTGGTATCGATAGTTATTGTGCCTAGTTTGGAGGAAGGCCCAACCAGGGCATGATGCATGGGTTGGGAGAAGGCCCAGCCAAGGCACTGGATGTGTGTTAAGAGGAAGGCCTTCTACGGCATCAATTTCATTTATCGAATGGAAACATACCTCTCCCTAGAGACTATTTGATGTATTTTGATGTTTAGAGCATGAATTGTCATATAAATATATGTTTAGAATTGTGAACTCATCATATAGCTAAGCAGTGGAGCTTTACTCTATTGCAGGTGATAAGAAGAAAGAAAAAAGAAGCATGAGAAGTGAGACCGTGGGGACGATGAGGATCTTTCTCTTGTACATGTTTTTGTTTTTCCATTCCATTGATGAAAAATGTAATTTTGAGAAGTAAGACTATAAACTTCGCTTTTGGACCTTGGAATGATTTTGTGAGTGTTGTTGAGAGAGAGAAAAAAAAGTGTAGGTCTAACCAAACTAGGTTAGCCAACACAAATATATATATATCAATCAGAGAGTAATAAAGAGTAATTATAGAAATACCCATAAACACTAATACTTATATTCTAACACTCCCCCTCAAGCTGGAGCATAGATATCTATCATGCCCAGCTTGTTACAAAGATCATAGAACGGCCCTCTACTCAGTGCCTTGGTAAGAATATATCCTAGTTGATCACTAGACCTACAAAAGAAGTAACAATCTGCTTCTTAATAACCATATCCCTGATAAAATGACAATCAACTTCAAAATGTTTGGTCCTCTCATGAAACACAAGATTACTTGAAATATACATAGCTGCCAAATTATCACAATACATCTTCATAGGTTTACTACTGGAAAATCCCATCTCTTGCAGAATAGTCTTCACCCATAACAACTCACACGCAGTATGAGCCATAGCTCTATACTCAGCCTCTGTACTTGGACTGGCAACGACATTTTGCTTTTTGCTCTTCCAGCTGACAAGATTTCCACCAACAAACACACAAAATCCTTATACTAAACGTCTATCAAGACTATCTCCAGCCCAATCGGCATCTGAGAAACCAACAATCTCCAAGTTATCTGAAGGTTTCAACACTAAACCTTTACCAGGAGCACTTTTCAAATACCTCAATATACGACACACTGCCTCCCAATGTGATAACTTGGGATTCTGCATAAATTGACTAACAACTCCTACAGAGAAGTTGATATCAAGTCGAGTCACTGTTAAATAAATCAACTTACCTACAAGTCTTCTATATAGTCTAGCATCATTGAAGTCTTCTCCATCATCTGTACTAAACTGTATATTGGAGTCCATTGGAGTGTCAACAGGTTTTGAACCACCCATCAATCCTGTTTCATCTAAAAGGTCAAGAACATACTTTCTTTGGGATAAGAAAATGCCTCCCTTAGACCTTGCAACCTCAAAACCCAAGAAATAACGTAGTAGCCCCAAATCCTTCATATGAAAATACTTACTCAAATGAGACTTCAATAACTGTATACCTTCACTATCATTGCCAGTAATCACTATATCATCCACATAAACGACTAGAACAATCGTACCCTTCTCATAGTGTCTCACAAAAATTGAATGATCAAAACTAGTTCTTTTCAACCCATATAAACCAGCTACTTGGCTAAACTTGTCAAACTAGGCCCTTGGAGACTGTTTAAGGCCATAAATGGCTTTTTTCAACCTACATACTTTATGTGACTCTCCCTGAGCAACATACCTAGGAAGTTGCTCCATATATACTTCCTCTTGTAGGTCACCATGAAGAAAGGCATTCATGATGTCAAGTTGATAAAGAGGCCATCCCTAAGTAACAGCAACATCAACAAATGCAAGAACGTCAACAACATCTAAGGAATCACCGGAGGACGAAAAAAATGATGTTCCTTCGAAGAAGGTAACATCTGCACTAACCACATAACGATGACTTTGATGATTCCAACATTTATAACCTTTCTGAGTGCGAGACTATCCCACAAATACACATTTGGTGACTCAAGAATCCAATTTATTATGACCAGGAGTAAGAACATGTACAAATGCAACATAACCAAACACACATTGTGGTATGACAAACAAGGACCTATCTGCATAGAGAACAGAATGAGGAATGCCACCACATAGAGCATATGAAGGCATGCGGTTAATAAGATAACAGGCAGTGAGTACAGTATCCCCCAAAAATGTTTAGGAACATGCATATGCAGTATAACAGTTTGTGCAACCTTAAGAAGATGTCTATTTTTTTCGTTCAGTGACACCATTCTGTTGTGGAGTATAACCACAAGAGGATTGATGAATTATCCCTTAAGAATCACAATAGAACTGAAGAGATCCTTTAACTATTCTAAAGCATTATCAGATTGTAAAATATGAATATTGCAACCAAATTGAGTCATAATTTCTTTATGAAATAATTAAAAAATAGAAGAAATATCTGAGCACTCTTTCATTAAAAATAACCATGACATCCTAGAACAATCATCCACAAAAGACACAAAATAAGAAAAACCTAACAGACTTTTATGTCTAAACAGACCCCAAACGTCGGAATGAACCAACTCAAAAGGAGTGGCCCGACGATTATTTTGACGTAAAGTAAAAGATACCCTATGATGCTTATCTAATTGGCAAGCCCCACACTTTAAACTAGACATAAACTTAAATGATGGAAAAACCAACTTCAAGGACTGCAGTGAAGGATAACCCAAACGGCAGTGCCATTGATGTGGTGAAACAACTGCATGTAAAGCCACCAAATTATTCACTATTGAATGTTATTCCAGGTAATAAAGACCATCCCGCTCATGACCTCCACTAATCATCTTTTTCGAGTTGAGGTCCTAAAACACAAAATGGGAGGAATACAATGTTGCAGAATAGTTTAGAGATTTAGTAAGTTGACTGGCTGAGTGGAGACTAAAGGGAAATTGAGGAATATAATTTACAGATGACAATAAACGAGATGAAGTGTGGAGAAACAGGACCATGACCAATGATAGGACAAGATCGTCCATCAGCTAAAACAACTGAGGGCTGTGTAGGTGGAATT
Organism: Hydrangea macrophylla; assembly: GCA_033977485.1. Taxonomy (NCBI): domain Eukaryota; kingdom Viridiplantae; phylum Streptophyta; class Magnoliopsida; order Cornales; family Hydrangeaceae; genus Hydrangea; species Hydrangea macrophylla. The sequence goes on along the minus strand of CM066985.1, from coordinate 75,917,245 downwards.
AGTAATTGTGAAAACACATTGGACTTACCAGTCATATGTGCTGAAGCTCCTGAGTCGATGACCCATGGTGAAGGAGCAGATAAAGAAAAACATGCAATGTTACCTGATTGTGCAAAACCAGCAGTAAGACAAGGATAGTGGTTGTTGTTGTTGGACTAAGGCATTGTATTCCTCTCTAGAAAGAGTGATAGACTCATTTGAAGATGTCACTACAGGTGAAGTAGAAGTACTAACTTCCTGTTGAGACTCAGAAGCATTGTTAGAAGAGAATAGGGCTAGATTAGGCGAGGTCTCCCACGGCTTAGCATAGAGATCATAGCACCTATCCACAGTACGATTGTCATCCCCATAATGGGTGCAATAAAGAGAACTATGGCCTCGACCAAAACCACGACCACGTCCCAGAGGACCTCCTCTTCCTCGATTACTATTAAATGTAGGAGGGGAATTGCCAAAGCCACGACCATTGCGACCTCGATTATTACCAAGAAAATTGCCACGAGCACAAAAAGCCCCCCGATATCCTGTAGATGTAACAAGTGTAGAATTTCTTTGTTTATAGGCTCAAAAGAAGAAGAAGATTCAATAGTAGCACAAAGCACACTAGAATACACATTTCCCAAGGAGGGAATATTACCATCACTTGCTAAAATATGAGATTTAATTGATTGAAGATTAGAATGTAGTCCAGATAAGAACTTGGAGACATAAAACTCTTCACGTTGCTTCTTGATAGTTTCAATATCATTTGTAATAGGATAATACTGATTTAACTCATCCACTAAACCCTTGAAAGTGCTATAGCATTTACTAATAGATTTCTCACCTTGTTGGAGAAGAAACAAATTTTGATAAACCTCATAAACTCGAGAAACATTCTTTTCCATGGAAAACGTTTCATGAATAGACTTCCAAATCTCTTTAGCTGATGACAAAAACATGACTCCTGAGCTCACAGAAGGTTCCATACTATTCCATAACCAAGACATAACCACATAATTCTCAGACACCCAATCTTCATATTCCTTACTATCTTTTGACAGAGCAATAGACTCAATATATTTCAACTTCTTCCTAGCCCCTAAGGCTACTTTCATAGCTTGAGGCCACAACAAATAATTTTACCCATTTAACTTGGTAGTGATAATTTTCATACTCACAACATCAGACGATGAAATAGAACCTTTCTTGTCAGCCATAGCAACAAACAAATAGAAGAAGTCTTGTACCAATAATCAAAAAATACTAACAATGAACAAGAATCAACATCAACACTTAAATCTCAAACTTAACTAACCAACTTGGTCCATAAAGGGACTGAGACAACACGAACAGAGATACCACCAATCAAAATTGCCAAATCGAGTTCCGATCTATGTGAATCTGTCCACTTGGATAGTAGCAGTTTAAGAAAGTGAAGAAATCAAATCATGAACAATTTTGTGATGAATAGTACTTCATGAACAGTGCGCATGAACAGTAACAGCGCCATGAACAGTGCGCGTGAATAGTACCTGCGCTGTGAACAGTAACTATGTCGTGAACAGTACCTGTGAAATAGTACCGTGAACAATAAAAGAAAAGGACCAACCCTATTAGGGTGGCTCTGATACCATGTTGAGAGAGAGAGAGAGTAAGTGAAGGTCTAACCAAACTAGGTTAGCCAACACAAATATATATATATATATCAATCAAAGTGTAACAAAGATTAATTACAGAAATACCCATAAACACTAATACTTATATTCTAACAGTGAGGTTGTAACGTGTTGTAAAACTTCTTTTGATTAGGCAGTAACGAATTCGAACTCATGGATTCGCGTTTTGAATATTTAACTTGTCGATTCCGAGTTTTGGATGAATGTTGGTAGTGCTTTTGTAAATCGAGCCAAACAAGTTGTGGCTTGTTCCGTTATTCATTTCATTTTGTGGATTGTATGTTTCAATTATGTTTTTGAAAACTTAGTATAGCTTGTGAAGTTGGAATAAAATTAAACATGTTTGGAGGAATGAAAGGTGTGAAGGTTGGCTGACTCCTTACCAAAATTTTGCTGCTAGAAGAAATTCTGCTAAAGGGTCATTCAACCGGTCGAAGGGGGTCGCTCGACCAGTCGAAATGACCCCTAGATGAATGCTTTTTCTACCCCTTATGAAAATTATTTAAATGTTTTGATTGCTTCTTAGGGTATCTTTGGGACCCCTTTCAACATAAATTCATTTGTTTGAAAATATAATTACGTTTTCAATTTTATACGAATTTTACAACTCGAAAGGTATCCTTTCCAAAAGTTTTAAATACTCAATGTTGTTTTAAGTTTTATTTTCCGCTGCAGTAATCTTTTAATGAGTTGGATGAGCCTTGGTGGTGTGTCACGTGTCCTATTTCCACGCGTAGTGGGATGGGTCGTGACAACTTACCTTAAACTTGATATCTGTTAATGAATTATTTGATTTTGGATATGTGGTTCATTTTTCTTCTTCTAGTTGTGTTGTGCAGGATCCTCGTTCCAAGAAGCTGATTGGGACCGGTCGTAGAGAGGGAAGCATGTATGTGTTGGAAGAGTTGCATGTTCTAGCTATTTCTGCTTCTTCAGTAGATTTATCTTCTTTTCGTTTGAACCCTAAGTCCTCTAATTTTAATTTGTGGCATTCCTACCTTGGTCATATATCTCATTCTCGTTTACAGTTTTTAGTTTTAACTGGTAGTTAGGGATATTTGGAGTGTCATGATATTTCTTATTGTAGTGGATGCAAACTAGCTAAATTTTCTGCATTAGCATTTAATAAAAGTGCTACTGTTTCTCTTGCTCCTTTTGATCTTATTCATTCTGATGTGTAGGGCTCTGCTCCAGTCTCTACTAAAGGAGGGTCTATATATTATGTTTCATTTATTGATGACTATTCTAGGGACTGTTGGATTTATCTTATGAAGTGTCGCTCTGAATTTTTCTCTATCTTCACTGCTTTTTGTGCCATGATTCGCACTCAATATTCCTCTATTGTAAAATATTTTAGATATGATTTAGGTGGAGAGTATTCTTCTAATGCCTTTATTGATTTACTCACTCTGATGGCACTATTTAGCAATCTTCTTGTACAAATACCCCTGAACATAATGGTGTGGCTGAACATAAGCATAGACATATTATGGAGACTGCACGGTCTCTTTTGTTATCAGTAAGTGTTCCCAGTACATTTTGGGGGGAAGTTATACTCGCTACAGTTCATCTAATTAACCACATTCCCTCTGCCATCGCTTCTGGCATCTCTCCTTTCGAGCGGTTGAGTGGTAAATCTCCTTATTACTTTTCCTTACATATGTTTAGATCCACTTGTTTTTTCATGCTACCTAAAGTTGCTCGTAATAAACTCTTTGCTTGTTCTGTGATGTGTGTTTTTCTTGGTTATGGTGAAGAAACCGGTGCTATGATCCAGTAGCAAACAAATTTTATGTTTCTCGCCATGTGTGTTTTTATGGAGTAAATCTGATATTGTTTTTTTCGATCCTTTTCCTGATGATGTCCTTATGATTCATATATCAGTGATCTGTCTATCTCTGACACTTCTTCTACTCCATTTATACTCATCCTCCGATTATTCGTACTTACTCTAGATGGAATACAACTACCTCTTTTGCATATTCAGGTCCACCTCTCATGGCTAATGCTCAACCAGATTTAGAAAATATGGATCCTACCGTCTCTCGTTAACCTAAGCGTACTCGTCAGCGTCCTGATAGGTTTGGTTTTTCTAACTCTTGTTATTCTCCTGATTTCTATTCTTTCTTAACTTTTGTTCACTCTTTATCTGGACCTACCTCCTATAAGGAGGCTTCTCTTTACCTTCTTTGGCCATAAGCTATGACTGAAGAGCTTTATGCATTGTACAAGACCGACATGTGGGACTTGGTGCTTTTACCTTCTGAGAAACATACAGTTGAGTGTCGTTGGGTGTATAAGATTAAAATTCGATCTGATGGTTCTGTGGAGCATTACAAGGCTAAATTGGTGGCCAAGGGATTCACTTAAGAATATGGTATTGACTATGAGGAGACCATCAATCTTGTTGGTAAGATGACTATGGTTTGGGCAGTGATCGCAGTGGCAGCAGCCCGTACATGGAGTCTTTCCCAAATGATGTGGAAAATGCTTTTTCTTGATAGGGATTTGACTAAAGAAGTTTATATGGTTCCTTCTCCTGGTCTCCATCATAAAAAGGGTGAGGTGTGAAAACTTCGAAAGGCATTATATGGTCTCAAACATGCCCCTATGGCTTGGTTTGACAAGTTCTCTATAGTCATTTGTGATTTGGGTTTCCGTCCTTGTGATCATGACTCGACGTTATTTTTCTGCTCTACTTTGACTAGATGCACTTTTTTATTGCTCTATGTGGACGATATGATCATTACTAGTGATGCGTTGTTGAAATCATAGCTGCACAATCTCTTTGAAATGAAGGATTTCGGGCCCCTTAGTTACTTCTTGGGTATTGAGGATGCCTCTTCTCCTAAAGGTTATCTTCTCTTTCAGTCCAAGTATGCCTCTGATGTCATTAAGAGGGCTCGTCTCACAGATACTCGGATAGTTGAGACACCTTTGGAGCTCAATGTTCATTACTCTTTATCCGAAGGTGTTTTATTGTCGGATCCTACCTTGTATCAGACTATTGTGGGTAGTTTGGTCTATCTCACTATGACAAGGCCTGATATTGCATATGTTGTTCATATTGTTAGTCAATTTGTCTCTTCTCCTACCACGGTTCATTGGGCTACCGTTATTCGTATTCTTCGTTATATTTGTGGTACCTTGCATCAGAGTTTATTGTTCCCCTTATCCTCCTCTTTGGAGCTTCTAGCTCATTCTGATGCTGACTGGGCTGGAAATTCTACGGATCGAAAGTCCACCACTGGCTTCTGTGTATTCCTTGGTGTCACACCCGTTCCAGGAATTTATGATTTTATCATTCATATTTGTAATTTGGGAGTTTATCAATGTTAGTTGATAATGGTGATGAGGCTGACTGTGAGTCAACGGTAAGGTGTCAGTAAGGACACGGGAACATGGCAGTTCATATTGCATGGGCATGAGTAAATGGCATTTATATGATTTAAATGTTATTTGACTTTACCTGGTATTTCTGTGAATAGTAATTATACCTGTGTAGTATAATTCTGGTATTTGGATACCTTAGTATATCATTTTGAGAACTGTGGTGAGAACGTGAGTGATACGTTAATTAAAAAGGTAGGTTGTGTAGAGATTCCACAGAATATAGTTTTTGGACGTTATTTTTTTGGACCCAAACAAAACCTAGTCGAAAACTTTTGAAATTTATAGTTTTCACTCGTAAAGGCATAAAATGGACGTGTGCGAAGTTTCGGGAGTTAATTAGAAGTTTGAGGAACTCGTGGGGAGGTAAACGCAATTCTCGAAGAGTTTTTCTATAAATAGGTGGGGGATGAGATTTCATTCTCATCCAAAACTCACAAATATCTAGAGAGAGGAGAGAGAAAGGAGATTTGGTTGCCACGAGCTTGCCGGCGACATACGACGACCTTTCGTCCGTCAGATTTTCTCCAGATTTTATATTTGAACTCGTGGAGGTAAGATCTTCGTTTTGATACTACTTAGGCTGTGTTTGGCCAAGTTTTGTAAAAATCTTAATTCTAGACGTTTTGGGAAAAACAGGTATAAACTTGTAGGAATTTTTTCAAATTCGAAATCCGACGATTAATTAGCCTCCTAGTCAATCCTTCAAAGTTTGGGGGAAATCGCACGAGGTATGAAGTTCTAACTTGTGAAATATAGATAAATACATGTTTTATATTTCGACGACGAAATTGAGATCCAGGCAAAATCCATGTGTTAATTGTAGGCCCGTTAATTATGCACGCCCTAAATTGTGAAAAGCATGTCTAAATTTACGCGAGCACGTTGAGTTGTCTATGTGGGTCAAAAGGGAGTCTTATACAAATTCATGCCGGAGTAAGCTTCTCGATGTTTGAGAATTTGAGTAGCGACGGCTACTGTGCATAGTTGCAGGCTTGGACTTGCCATGGCACTTGTGGGGATGTAATGGTTGAAGGCTTGGACTTGCCATTGACATCGCGGTTTAAGGCTTGGACTTGTCGCTACCGGATGAATGCGTATTTTCCTCCCTAGAGACTATTGATATGATTTATGAGATTAAAGCATGTTTTGTCATATATTGCATATGTTAGACTTGTACGCTCAGCATATAGCTGAGCAGTGGAGATGTACTCCATTGCAGGTAATAGGAAAGACAAGAAGAATCGTGAGGGGTGAGGCCGAGGAATGCCGGGGAACCACAATTGTATATGCTTTTGTTTAAATGCTAAAACCTTGTGTAAGGATTTGAAATTGTAATAGTACGTTGTAATAGATCTTTGGATTTGTTCTGTAACATGGTAATTATGTATTTGAACGTCTGTAGTTAAGTTTTGAATGTTGAAAATCAGTTATGGTTGTGATTGTGGTTGGTGTGGAGAAGTATGAGTTGTTAATATTTCATTTCAGGCTGCCCAGCAGGGGAGCAGTCGACTGGACCCAGGATCAGTCGACTGGATCTCGTGTGATTGAGACACTGAAAGTGAATAGTTAGAGAAGCAGTCGACTGGACCTTGAATCAGTCGACTGAGACACTGTTGGTTTTGGCTACTGCTTTTAATAATGGCAAAACCAGTCGACTGGACCTCCAGATCAGTCGAGTGGACCCCTTTTGAAAATGTTACATTTTGGTTCTGCTTAGCACAGTCGACTGGGGACTTTGATCAGTCGACTGGGTTCCCTGATCAGTCGACTGAACCTCTGTTTTCAAAACTGAGTATTTTGGATGTGTTTCTAATTGGCCAAAACTTTTTATAACTCTGATTCCAATGGATTTTACAAACTCAGAGGGTAATGTTCCCTAAGTTTTAAATACCCAGGGTTGTTTTAAAGTTCTTTTCGCTGCGTATTTGTTATATGATGTTTGGATGAGCCTTGATGGCGTGCCACGTGTCCTATTTCCGCGCGTAGCGGGATGGGTCGTGACATTTAGTGGTATCAGAGCTAGAGGTAACAAAACTTGGGGAAAACATTCGACGACGAGAGGAGTGTTGAGTGAATTGCCACATGTTCTAAATTGCATCCATACATATTAGAGATGTTTGATGCATATGTATGTTATTTTACATACATACTATTGTTATTGTTGTACATGCATAGTGTTTATGCATTGAGAACTACAGGATTGTAATCATGGATGACCGAGAATTATCACCCCATACTCGACGATATGAATGAAATGGCAGAGATGATGGGGAATATGGGGGAAATGATACGGAATATAGCGGAGCGATTGCCTCCCACACCCCACATCGAAGTGGAACCAATAACTGTAGTGCATGCACCTGAAACTAGGGGCATAAGATCCTTATCCGAACAATTCGCTCGAAAGAAACCAATGGAATTTCATGGGACACCCGATCCAACGCTCGCTGAACATTGGATTATGGACATGGAGAGGATTTTCCGATCTATTCCGATGAATGACAGGGAGAAGATGGAAAATGCAAGTGATGTGCTAAATGGTGAAGCCCAGAACTAGTGGGTAAATGTTCTGGATCAAGGGGCACCGATTTCTTGGGAAGGGTTCAAGGTGGAATTCAATCGCCGGTTCTTTCCGCGAGCCGCCTACAATGCAAAGAAGCGAGAATTTGATAACTTGAAGCAGGGAGATATGACTGTAACCGAATATACTTCCAAGTACAACGCGTTGTTGAGGTTTGGCAAGGGTTCAGTACCAGAGGAGGAAGATAGAGCAAGGAAATTCGAAGAAGGTTTAAGGGAAAATATTCGTCTAAGGGTGGAAACCTACGAGCATTCGACTGTGGCAGCAGTACAACAAACGGCGCTAGTGGCCGAGAGTGGGATGGAAAGGTCGAGGCAGAATTAGCACGGAAAATGAAGCAATGAGAGTGGAGATAGGAACCAAGGCGGATCTTTCAAGAGGCCATTTCAAAGAGGCTCTGGTTCTAGTTCCAGTGATTTCAGGAGAAAGCCAAGTAACATACCATTGTGTTCACTTTGCAACCGACCACACTCAGGCCGATGTTTCATGACCAAACCCCAGAACAGAAATCAAGGAGGGGGGTAGTGCTAATTCTACACCTGAGATGAGAGGCAAGTGCTATGATTGTGGAGTATTTGGACACCAAGCCAAGGATTTCCCAAGGAAGTATCCTCAACAAGGAGTTAGTTCTATGGCTTCTAGTGGTTCGAAGCCTAAGCAAACTAATGACGGGGGACAAAGGATGGAGCAACGTCAAGGAAGGGCGTATCAGATAAACCCAGGAGATATGACTGCTTCCGAGACAGTAGTCTCAGGTATGGTGCTTGTATGTTCACACTTAGCACGCATACTCGTCGACTCGAGATCTACATATTCATTTGTATCGCATGCCTTTATTGAACATTTGAATATTAAATCGGTACCGTTAGGATATGAATTGTCTATTTCTGTGCCACTTAGTAAATCAATAATGACGCCTACGATATATAAGAACTGTGAGATCAAACTAGGTGATAAGTTGATGACCGTAGACCTTATACCGATTGCGGTGAACCATTTTGATGTGATACTGGGAATGGATTGGTTAGCTTTTAACCAAGCGACAATAGACTGTAAACGGAAAGAGGTTAACTTTCGATCACCGATGCATAGGAACTTTTGTTTCCAAGGGAGTGGGGTTATACCGCCACCGTATTTGATTTCAGCTATCCGGGCGGGAAGGTTATTGAAAAAGGGATGTCAAGAATTCCTATGTTCAGTGACCGGTGTCTCAGCAACCGAATTAAAAGTAGAAGACATTCTAATAGTGCGAGAGTATCCAGATGTATTCCCCGATGATTTACCAGATGTCCTGATCGAGAGAGAAATTGAATTCACCATTGAAGTAAAGCCAGACTCAAGACCGGTATCCAAAGCACCGTATAGAATGGCACCAGTAGAATTGAAGGAGCTGAAAATTCAACTACAAGAGCTACTTAACAAGAGTTTCATTCGACCAAGTGTATCGCCGTGGGGAGCTCCAGTGTTGTTTGTAAAGAAGAAAGACGGTTCAATGCGTATGTGTGTTGATTATTGGGAACTGAACAAGTTGACGATTAAGAATAAGTACCTGTTACCCAGAATTGATGACTTATTTGATCAACTTCGAGGGGCACAAGAGTTTTCGAAGATAGATTTGAGATCAGGTTACCATCAGTTGAAGGTGAAGGCCGAAGACGTTGAGAAAACTGCTTTCAGAACGCGCTACGGACATTATGAGTTCTTAGTCATGCCGTTTGGGGTTACGAATGCACCAGCCGCGTTCATGGATCTTATGAATCGAGTGTTCAAGGATTATCTGGATGACTTTGTGATTGTATTCATTGACGATATTCTTATCTATTCACCGAGTGAGATAGAACACGAGAATCACTTGAGGTTGATACTTCAGAGATTGCGAGAGAAGCAATTATTTGGTAAATTCAAGAAATGTGAATTTTGGTTGTCTAGTATTACTTTTCTTGGTCACGTGATTGACAAGAATGGAGTATCAGTTGATCCTCACAAAATAGAAGCTGTATCTAATTGGAAAAGACCGACATCCGTATCTGAAATTCGAAGTTTCTTGGGATTAGCGGGATACTACCGCCGTTTTATTGAACATTTCTCAAAGATTTCATTGCCAATGACAAAGTTAATGAGAAAGGGTGTTATCTTTGAATGGAGTCAGGAATGTGAAGACAGTTTTCAAGAATTGAAAGTACGACTAACGAGAGCACCTATTCTGACAATACCAACCGGAACCGAGGGGTTTGTGATCTATAATGATGCGTCGCATCAAGGGTTGGGATGCGTGTTGATGTAAGGTGGTAAAATAATTGCATATGATTCTAGGCAGTTAAAGACACATGAGATTAATTATCCGACCCATGATCTTGAATTAGCCGCAGTAATTCATGCCTTGAAGATTTGGAGACACTATCTGTATGGAGAGAAATGTGAGATTTTCACCGACCACAAGAGTTTGAAGTACATTTTTACTCAGCGGGATTTGAATATGAGACAGAGAAGATGGTTGGAATTGATGAAGGATTATGATCTTTCGATTGAGTACCATCCGGGAAAGGCAAATGTAGTGGCCGATGCATTAAGCCGGAAGACGCCGAGGAATTTAGCCGATGAGCTAACACAACAAAAAGAATTGGTAAAAGAGATGGAACGCTTAGAGTTGGATGTGATTCCAGGAACCAATGATGGCTTAATGATGGCGATCATTGCACACCCAGATATTATTGATGAGATCAAGAAGGAACAATTTAATGATGTCTACTTATGCAAAATGAGGGACGAGATACCTTTGGGAAAGCGACCTGGGTTTGTATTAGAACGAGGGACGTTGAAACTGGAAAATTGATTATGTGTACCGAATGTGAAAGACTTGAAAGAGAGGATTCTAGAAGAAGCTCATAGTACAAAATATTCAATGCACCCGGGAAGTAATAAGATGTACAGAAACTTGAGGGAAAACTTCTGGTGGAAGGGTATGAAGCGTGAAGTCGCTAAGTTTGTATCTGAATGTTCGGCATGTCAACAGGTCAAAGCAGAGAGACAAGTACCCGCGGGGTTACTACAGCCATTGCCAGTGTCAGAATGGAAGTGGGAAGAGATCACGATGGACTTTGTTTCTGGATTTCTGCGATCGCGTAACAAGAATGACAAGATTTGGGTTATAGTCGACCGATTAACCAAGTCAGCTCATTTTCTACCAATTAAGACTACTAAGCCGTCCAAATTAGCGGAATTGTATGTGAAAGAGATTGTAAGGCTATATGGAGTCCCAGCTGTGATTGTATCAGATCGCGATAGTAGTTTTACGTCAAGCTTTTGGGAAAGTTTGCAAAAAGCTATGGGTACGAAATTGAGTTTCAGTATTGCATTTCATCCTCAGACCGACGGACAGTCAGAGCCTATGATTCAGACCTTGGAAGATATGTTGAGATTGTGTGTATTAGACTTTGGGAGTGATTGGGAGCACCACTTGCCATTAATTGAATTTGCGTACAACAACGGATTTCAATCAAGTATTGGTATGGCACCATATGAAGCTTTGTATGGGCGTAAGTGTCGATCACCGGTTTGTTGGACCGAAGTTGGAGAAAGAAGGTTGTTAGGACCTGAGATAGTACAAATGACTACCGAAAAGGTGAAATTGATTCAGGAACGTCTTAAGGTAGCTCAGAGTTGATACAAGAGCTATGCGGACTCTAAACGACGACCGATGAATTTTGAAGTGGGAGATTTTGTATACTTACGAGTATCGCCTTCAAAAGGCATTGTACGATTTGGAAAGAGGGAAAAGCTCAATCCAAGATTTATAGGACCGTTTGAGATTCTAGAGAGAGTAGGTCCAGTGGCTTACCGATTGGCCTTGTCATCAGAGTTGGAACATGTGCATAATGTATTTCACGTATCGATGCTGAGACGGTGTATGACTGATGTGAGTAAGATCATTGTACCTGAACCGCTGCAAATTCAGGGAGACTTGACTTATGTAGAACAACCGGTCGAGATTCTAGATCGAAAAGAACAAGTCTTAAGAACTAAGACGATTTCGATGGTGAAGGTATTATGGCGTAATCACACTATTGAAGAGGCTACGTGGAAAAATGAGGAAGACATACGGAATGAGTATCCGTACCTGTTCAACGCATGAGGTAAAGTTTGGAGACAAACTTCCTTTTTGGAGGGGAGAGTTGTCACACCCGTTCCAGGAATTTTTAATTTTATCATTCATATTTGTAATTTGGGAGTTTATCAATGTTAGTTGATAATGGTGATGAGGTTGACTGTGAGTCAACGGTAAGGTGTCAGTAAGGACACAAGAACATGGCAGTTCATATTGCATGGGCATGAGTAAATGGCATTTATATGATTTAAATGTTATTTGACTTTACCTGGTATTTCTGTGAATAGTAATTATACATGTGTAGTATAATTCTGGTGTTTGGATACCTTAGTATATCATTTTGAGAACTGTGGTGAGAACGTGAGTGATACGTTAATTAAAAAGGTATGTTGTGTAGAGATTCTATAGAATATAGTTTTCGGACGTTATTTTTTTGGACCCAATCGAAACCTAGTCGAAAAATTTTGAAATTTATAGTTTTCACTCGTAAAGGCATAAAATGGACGTGTGCGAAGTTTCGGGAGTTTATTAGAAGTTTGAGGAACTCGTGGGGAGGTAAACGCAATTCTCGAAGAGTTTTTCTATAAATAGGTGGGGGTGAGATTTCATTCTCATCCAAAACTCACAAATATCTAGAGAGAGGAGAGAGAAAGGAGATTTGGTTGCCACGAACTTGCCGGCGACATACGACGACCTTTCGTCCGTCAGATTTTCTCCAGATTTCATATTTGAACTCGTGGAGGTAAGATCTTCGTTTTGATACTACTTAGGCCGTGTTTGGCCAAGTTTTGTAAAAATCTTAATTCTAGACTTTTGGGAAAAACAGGTATAAACTTGTAGGAATTTTCTCAAATTCAAAATCCGACGATTAATTAGCCTCCTAGTCGATCCTTCAAAGTTTGGGGGAAATCGCACGAGGTATGAAGTTCTAACTTGTGAAATATAGAGAAATACATGTTTTATATTTCGACGACGAAATTGAGATCCGGGCAAAATCCATGTGTTAATTGTAGGCCCGTTAATTATGCACGCCCTAAATTGTGAAAAGCATGTCTAAATTTATGCGAGCACGTTGAGTTGTCTATGTGGGTCAAAAGGGAGTCTTATACAAATTCATGCCGGAGTAAACTTCTCGATGTTTGAGAATTTGAGTAGCGACGGCTACTGTGCATGGATGTAGGCTTGGACTTGCCATGGCACTTGTAGGGATGTAATGGTTGAAGGCTTGGACTTGCCATTGACATCGCGGTTTAAGGCTTGGACTTGCCGCTACCGGATGAATGCGTATTTTCCTCCCTAGAGACTATTGATATGATTTATGAGATTAAAGCATGTTTTGTCATATATTGCATATGTTAGACTTGTACGCTCAGCATATAGCTGAGCAGTGGAGATGTACTCCATTGCAGGTAATAGGAAAGACAAGAAGAATCGTGAGGGGTGAGGTCGAGGAATGCCGGGGAACCACAATTGTATATGCTTTTGTTTAAATGCTAAAACCTTGTGTAAGGATTTGAAATTGTAATAGTACGTTGTAATAGATCTTTGGATTTGTTCTGTAACATGGTAATTATGTATTTGAACGTCTGTAGTTAAGTTTTGAATGTTGAAAATCAGTTATGGTTGTGATTGTGGTTGGTGTGGAGAAGTATGAGTTGTTAATATTTCATTTCAGGCTGCCCAGCAGGGGAGCAGTCGACTGGACCCAGAATCAGTCGACTGGATCTCGTGTGATTGAGACACTGAAAGTGAATAGTAAGAGAAGCAGTCGACTGGACCTTGTATCAGTCGACTGAGACACTGTTGGTTTTGGCTACTGCTTTTAATAATGGCAAAACCAGTCGACTGGACCTCCAGATCAGTCGAGTGGACCCCTTTTGAAAATGTTACATTTTGGTTCTGCTTAGCACAGTCGACTGGGGACTTTGATCAGTCGACTGAGCAGTCGACTGGGTTCCCTGATCAGTTGTAATACCCTGTATTTGCGGATGCATGGTTATATAAATAAGACTATGTATGCTTGTGTGAACCCTTGGTGAAGAACCTTTCTCGATCAATCGAACTCTTCTCGAGTGATTGAACTTCTGTCATTCTCGATCGATCGAACCTACTTCAAGCGATCGAAGCTCTGCCGACCTGATTCTGTGATGTGGACCCTTTCCCGAGCGATCGAACTATAATCGATCGATCGAACCTTAACCGACCTGTTCTCAATCGATCGAACTAACTTCGATCGATCGAACGTTGTTTTTCAGTTTACGTATTCTGCATCCTGCCTCTCTTGCCTCTTTATATATATATATATATATGTTTTGTGTGTGTGTGGTGTTTGGCAGTTTAGAGAGTTAGAGAGAAAGAGAGCTTGTGTGTGTATGTGTGTTCTATACATATATATATAACCCCGTGTGTGTATATGTGTTATATATATATATACTTAGAGAGAAGAGAGAAGAAGGAGAACAAGAAGAAGAAGGGAAGAGAAGACAGAGACAAGGAGAGAGATAGAGAAGACAGAGACAAGGAGAGAGACAGAGAAGGAGAGGATAGAGAGAAAGCTCGCCGTCACCATAGCCGCTGCCGCGGAGCTCGGAACGCCGCCACCGGACCACCGGAGTGAGGTGAGTTTCATTAACTCACTCGAAGAAGGATTGTAGGATGATTATATGCAGTTTAGAATGTATATATTGTGACCTGAAACCTTTGTTCGTCTCTGCCCAGTTTCTGGGTAGAAGATGATGTTCGAGCGATCGAATGGCTTTCGATCGATCGAACTCTCCGTTTATTCAATCGATCGAATGGACTTCAATCGATGGAATGGACTTCAATCGATCGAACTTAGTTGACTTCAATCGATCGAGAGGACCTCAATCGATCGAAGCTTTCAGAACATGATTAATTCCTGTTGATTATAATATGAACTGTTTAGTTGATTAAATGTTTATCCATGCTTTCGTGATGCGATATTGTTAATTTAAGACATAGTGCAACACTGATGTGAGATGAACTGTTTAACTATTACATGATAATATTGCTGAACTGAATAGTAGAATGGAACACGACAGCATGTTAATAATCAATAATCAGTAGATATGATTAATACAGAGCAAGTGGCATTTCCTGTACTTAGTATATGAGCATTTCACAACATGTGTCAGCATGCATGGGATAGTGATGTGAAGAGACAAGAGAAGCTGATGAGAAATGGGACATGTGACTTATGTGGAATATGAGATATGTGTACCTTGGATCCATGGGATCAACGGCTGACGAGTCGGGTGGACGTGGGACGGTTAGAGTTCCTAGTACGCCTCTTGCTGTTGAAGACGTCCAGTAATGCGTATGCACTGTTGAAGACGTCCAGTGTACCGTTGACGATTACGTCCGGCTAGTGCCCTAATGTATTTTCACTGTGTAGTCGACCAGTGAGAATATACACAGCGTAGAAGACGTCCGTTGTGCCGCTTTCATCGTTTACAGATAGGTGGTACCGTGTAGACGACCGGTAACCCTATCAAGGGATTGTAGGACCTACTTCCTAGTCGGGTGATTCCGATTGGTATTATGGTATCTATGTATGGATACGGATTTGGATTATGGTATCAACGTACGGATACAGAGATGGATATGGATATGAATATGAATATGGATATGAATATGAGAATGGCTAGTAAGAAGATGGTTCAGTCGTGGATCCAGCGTCCCGACGTAAAGGTATATGCATGGGATGGATGCATGGGTTACATGCATGGATTTGATGAATATGTAATAAGATATTATACCATGATCCTTGTCTTTGTCATTACTATGCTTCCTGTTATTCCTGTTAGCTTTGATTAATGTACAGTTTAATGAGACCTTTGCTATGTCCGTGAGTGACCTCATTGTTAAGAGATTAACCGCATTTTAAGATGCTGAACAATAACGGTGAGGAGTGTTGTTTAGTGTACTCACTCATCTTTGTATTCAAAGCTGATGGCGTTTATGCCCTGGACATTCCAATGTCTAGAGCTTCGCAGGACTTGAGGACGAGAGACTGATGTTCTGCCGGTCTTGGAGCTGAAGGCTTGGAGAATAAGACGTGCTGCTTGTAATAGTTAGTTTATATCTGTTGTTGTTATTGTTATAGGCCTGAGACTATAAGCCAGTTGTTGTAATAGATTTAGTAGACTTTTATAATTGGTACTTGGGCATCTGTTGCTTCCATACCTTTTATAGTTTCCGCTGTAGCCTCTGATTAATGTTAATAAGATATGTTCTATAAATAGCATCCTCCCTATCGTGGTGTTTATTGGTTTGAGTAGATGACAATGCGGTTATTCACCCGTCATTCCCTATGGATCCATAAAGGAAATTTATTTTTCTCTATTTATGCTGCTCCGGGGCGTGACATCAGTCGACTGAACCTCTGTTTTCAAAACTGAGTATTTTGGATGTGTTTCTAATTGGCCAAAACTTTTTATAACTCTGATTCCAATGGATTTTACAAACTCAGAGGGTAATGTTCCCTAAGTTTTAAATACCCAGGGTTGTTTTAAAGTTCTTTCCGCTGCGTATTTGTTATATGATGTTTGGATGAGCCTTGATGGCGTGCCACGTGTCCTATTTTCGCGCGTAGCGGGATGGGTCGTGACACTTGGTGACTCGCTTATTTCTTGGAAAAGTAAGAAGTAATCTGTTGTATCTTGCTCTTCTGTTGAGGCTGAGTATTGTGCCATGGCAACAACTACTGCTGAGATAGATTGGTTGCTTAATGATCTTGGTGTCAAATTATCTATTCCTACTCCTATATATTGTGACATCAAGAGTACTATTCAGATCGCACACAACTTTGTTTTTCATGAGCGCACGAAGCACATTGAGATCGATTGTCACTTTGTGTGTCATCATCTTCAGCTTGGCGCTATCTCTCTCCCATTTCTCCTTCCACCATACAGTTAGCTGACTTCTTTACAAAGTCACATACTATTACACGCTTTCGCTTTCTGCTTGACAAATGTTTAATAGTTCTTGCTGCCACATCATAAGTTTGAGAGGGGGTGTTAAAGTAATAAAGCTTAAGGGCATATTTGTCTTTTGTCTCTTTATGTAATACTACTATAAGGTTTTGTTTAGTGTTGTATTTCATTTAAGCAGAATATTGTTTGTTCTAATGTTAATTTCATTTTCTCTCTTTTCTTTCTTCTTTTCTTCAATCTTCTTCGTTGCTTGCTAAATTATCACCCGTAGTTAATGAACTTGGGCTCCTGGAGGGGGAAATGTAAGAAAAATTACCAACTTGACCCTTAGTCTAAGTATTATATTTGGTTATTTATTAAAATCTCCTTTGTAATGATTAGGCAAGAGATAATCGCCACCTACTTTGAGAGATAGAGAACTGTTGAAACAACGGAGTGTAGACACCCCATTTTTACCGTCCCTTAAAAAAAAATAAATACAAAAAGAAGAAGTAAATAAAAAAAAAAGGAAAAAGAGAATTGACTCGTACAGGGGGCCCACCGGGCACGCAAATCGAGGAAAAGACCGAGAATCCATCGGGGATGCCAACAAAGGTTTTTAATGGCCATTCTAGGTCATTCAGAGTCATCAATCATACGGAAGTTCAAAAACGGCGGTCGCCGCTCAGCGCGGGTCCCGAATCGGCTAACCGGGAGGTTAGAAAATGAGTCAGAATCAAGACCGGGGCAACCGAAGGCGAGTCAAAATGGCCGTAAGCCAAAGAAAGCATGGAAATGACTTCTGGGAAAGGAAAATGGGTCCGAACGGGCAATCAGAGGAAAAAGCGGTGGCCTGTTGGCTTTTACAGTCCAGAATCAGCACAAGGAAGGGCAAAACGGTCAATTTTGAGCCCGGGAGCAGAGATCATCGATCCGACTGTATGGGGTGGAAGGTAATCTCAATACAAGCACGAAGAACTTTGAATCGGTCAGATCCGACGGTCGGATCTAAAGATATGGGTAACCCTAATTCCACAGTCCAGGATCAGCATAGGAAAGGGCAAAATGGTCATCTTCTGTGCCCGGGCATAGAGATCATCGATCCGATTATACGGGGCTGAAGGTAATATCAATACAAGAATAAAGAACTTCAAATCAGTCAGATTCGACGGTCGGATCACGAGATATCAGTAACCCTAATTTTGCAGTCCAAGACCAGCAGAGGGAGGGGCAAAACGGTCAATTTTGAGCCCGGGAGTAGAAATCGCCGATCCGACCATGGGGATTTGTCGGTAAAGCTAAATGAAGACTAAATATTTTCGAATCGCTCAAATCGGACGGCCGGATGGAAAAAACAAGCTTCGGAAGACCGAACGGCCAAGATCGGGGGTTGTAGGGATCCGAAATGCGTCCCGTTCGCACCGGATCCTACCCAACCCAAAAAACTCTATAAATAGAGCCCCTTGGGTGCTGCACAAAGGAAAAAAAAGGCTCTCCAAGCTCAAAAGAAGCTCTCTCTCTCTCTCCACCATTGTTATCTTCTCCAAAAGAACCCAAAAAAATCACCACCATCTCCATCACCACCACTACACCACCACTGCCTCCACCACTCAAAACCCATAAACTTCACCTCATTACCCACTCCCCTTCAAAAAATCAGCTTCTAAACACATCCAGAAAGCCCAAAATCTGAGCTCAAACCAAACAGCCCCTAGCAACTGCGCAGTTTCTGAAAACACAGCCAAACAGGCCCTTAAAGGACTCTCTGTGTCTCACCTCCCTATCCAGTGGGTCCGCAAGGCCAAGACGAAGCCAACCGCGGTGGTCCGGTCACCAAAACACCCCAACGGAAGCCTCACGCGCCGCAAACAGTATCCACGCGCCGCCGCTGCACAAATCTCACTCCGGAAGATTTTCCGGCATTCCCTGCCGGAAACCACCACTACCAGCCGTATCATCTGGACCAGACGATCCAAATCCCGGCGGTCCGGCGGCCAAAGGCCACCGTACGCCTCCGCACGCGCCTGCACGCGCCACCAGCTCCGTCCCGCCTCGTCCACGCGCAGCTACCCAGTCAGCGCTGAGTCAGCGTTGACTCAGCAGTTGACCAGCCAATCAGAAACTGACACGTGGCACACAAGCCACGTCATCTGCCACGTATCTCTGCCACGTGTTATGCCACGTCAGCTGCCACGTCACTTGGCAAACCAACCAGAGGGTGACACGTGTCACTGACTGCCACGTCATCTGCCACGTGTCTCAGCCACGTGTTATGCCACGTCAGCGGCCACGTCACTTGGTCAAACCAACCAGAGGCTGCCACGTGTCACTGGCTGCCACGTCATCAAGCCACGTGCCACGCCACGTCACCTACCACATCATCGCCCCATCAGCTTTGACCAGCCAATCAGAAGGCGCCACGTGTCACTGACAGCTGACGCGGCGCTGACTCAATCGCCCCGTGTCTGCCACGTGGCAGTGGGCCCCACTTTGACTTTTTCGCCATTTTCGAGGCTTCCGGACCCGATTTTCGACGTCCCGACACTCATTCCTAGCTAATTTGGCCGTTCCGGACGCACCCGTGTGCTCAGAATTGCAAAATTCCACCGTTTGAAGCAGTTTCTCCATTTTCAAGCTCATTTCTGCTCAAATCGGCCAGTTTGGCGCCGGCCGGTCCCGCCCGAAATCTGCCCGGACCGATTTTGCTCCGGTTTATACCATTTGCGGGGTTTTCGGCCATTCCGGACTCACCGGTGACATCCGTTTGGGCCCATTCCAAACCAAAATTCAACTTGGGCCCCGTATAGCTATTTCCGAGCCGTTTTCTCAAGGTAAAGGGCCGTTTTTCTTTTATTTTTTCAATCTGCTGTAAATGTAATAAATAAAAAGGATAATAATTTTTTTCTTTTTTACTTAAACTAATATGGTCGGCTTCGTCCGCCAATACTTGACCCTCTCCATTGTGAACTGGTTAGCTCCTAGTTCACTTGATTTTCCGGTAGGCCGGATCTAACAATTTGTACGGTCGGTTCGCCGCCAATACTTGATTCTAACTACGGTCGGTTCGCCGCCAATACTTGATTCTAACTACGGTCGGTTCGCCGCCAATACTTGATTCTAACTACGGTCGGTTCGCCGCCAATACTTGACCCTTACCATTGTGAACTGGCTAGCTCCTAGTTCACTTGATTTTCCGGTAGGCCGGATCTACTTATTGTACATTCTTATATTTTGTCTTTCATTAATGTCAATATTTCTGTGCTTACTACCTCTTTCAATGTACATAATCACTGTAAAAAAAATCATACATTCACTATGCTGTAAATCCTCAAATCAAATTCAAAACGGGCACCGACCCTTACTTCCGGTAACTTTCAAAACCTTTCTTTCAAAATGAACACTTCGAGTTATCCCGTTGTTCAATAACGCCGATAATATGAATGTTCAAATTCAAAACGGGCACCGACCCTTACTTCCGATATTCAAATCCTTTCTAAAACCGAACATTTCGATTAGTTACGTTGTTCAATAATGTTAACGACTTGAATGTTCGAGACTCAAACGGGCACCGACCCTTACTTCCGGTATTCAACCTTTTCAAAACCGAACATTTCGATTAGTTACGTTGTTCAATAACGTTAACGACTTGAAAGTTCGAGACTCAAATGGGCACCGACCCTTACTTCCGGCACATAATCAAGGTTAAAGTCTAAGACTCGATTACGGTGATCGACGTCCTAGCTACACCGACTTTTTCAAAAACACTATAACACACGAGCACGGTCAAACGTGACCAAAAATTTCAAAAAAATAAATAACAAGTTAGAGCTACGTTTGGCCTGATTCTCAACCCGAGATACGTATGCAACCCCAAAAGGGTGCGGCCATGACTTTTCATCTTTTTATCTTTTTTTCTCATTCTTTATCTTTATGCCCCGTTATCGTGAAAATCGCCAATTTGGCAACCATGCTTCGTCATGGATGTTCGAGGGTGCTTAATACCTTCCCTCGACATAACCGAGTCCCCGAACCCCTTTCTAAATCTCTGGTTTACTTGTCAAAAACATAGGCCCACTTCCCCAAACTGTAAAAATATAAAGATATATTTCCGTATCTTTATCGGGATCCTAACACCCGTACAAAGTTAGGTGGCGACTCTGAAAAATCTACTTGGCCTATTTTTCAAAACAAAAAAATACTTCCCCCACATTCCTCTTTTTCCATTTTCTTTAAAAAAGAACACACACTCTCTTATATATATATTTAAAAAACCTATTTTTTCCCGTCGCGGTGCGACAGCTGGCGACTCTGCTGGGGATTAACTTAAGAGGACTCAAGCCATTACTTTGGCGATCTTCATACTAACGGGGCATTTTCTTTTACTAATTTCTTTTCTTTCTTTTTCAGTCTTGTAAATATTTTTGCTTGCACAGGATTTGCGGCCAATGCCAAAAAAACAAATTGCAAGGCCAATGCCAACTTTATTTTGCTCAAGCATTATCACGCACACTACACATTGAGCATGTTCATAACCCGGTTCCGAGGAACCACCCTTAAGATTAGATAGGGAGTTGAGTAGGTGGCGTGGCCGTTGCGGTGTTACCGTCGGTACCAGCACTGAAATTCTCCCGCTCGAACCACCAACCTGAGAAGGTGCTCCGGCACTGGAGGTTTGAAGGTTCGGGAACCTGGCTTAAACAATAAGGCTGCATTAGGTCTCAAAATCCTCGCCACATGGTCGCATCCCATCCACGGCATCCAAAACAGGAAAAAATCAGAAAAACATCAAAAAACAAATTTTCCTCCTCTTAAGTTCATTTCAAATTTTTCAATTTTTTTTTTCAAAGGCATGAATGATTATATCTGAGCAAACATGGTCCTTTTGTCAGATTATCAAACTCAAGAATTTTTCAAAAATGACAAGTCAACCGCCAAAGCTGGGGTTTGCCACCGAGACCGATCCCCGGCTATCCACTTGGTATCACAAGTTGTCATTCGAAGATTCAGCAAGATTCCAGAGGCACTTTGGGTTCCTAGGGTCTTTACTCCAAGTCAGAACGGACAGGCACATGCTCGAGTCAATAGTCGCCTTCTGGGACCCAACAGTCATGGTATTCCGTTTCGGAGAGCAAGAACTTACCCCGACCCTTGAGGAATACGCCGGGCTGCTCAAATTAACAATCACCGGCGACCCGGTACTGCCGAACTTTAAACCCGGCAAGAGTCGAACGGCGGACTTCTTGGGTATGAGAAGAGATATTCTGGAAAAGGCCGTGGGAGGGGACTTCACGCGTTACCCTATCAGCTTCCTCCTTGACAGATTTATGGACCCTGAGGGGTTCTGCAAGCATCATTTCTCATGCTCATTATCAGAATGGGCAGAAAATCGACTGTGGGTTCTTGCTCTCTGCCTCGTGGCCCACCTGCTATTCCCACGTGAAGACAGAAAGGTTGACATGACCCTGATCGATGTCATCATACAAGTTCGCAGCGGCCGGACCTTCATTCCTACAATTATAGCCGAAACCTTGCGAACTCTGACTTTCTGTAGAAACAAGGGTAAGGGGTTCTTCACAGCCAGCGCCGGTCTGCTACAAATATGGATGATATCCCACCTCATCAAATGTCCGCGCCCAGTGCAGCATTTTATGAATATAGATATCATCACGCCACTCAGCAAGCTACCATCACCTGTCCAGGGGAAAACCGAGTGGTACAAATACTTGACACAGCTGCAAGACTCTGGCATACAGTGGTATTTGGGGTTGTGTTCTTCCTCATCCGTTCGGATCCGAACCAGTGAGCTCTCATTCATCCCGTTGATCGGGTTGACCGGAGGAACGCCATACGCTCCGGGTCGGGTACTCAGACAATTCAATAGGACACAGTACATCCCACGAACAGAAGACATGTCCTACTTCTATTTCGATCACAACATCTCCACTAAGGATCGTTACAGTGGGGCATTAAATCAGTGGCGTTCAGTCCACCCCGATGAAGATCATACCGACCACTTAGCCGGTACGGGACCTGCGTACGACGGGTGGATACAAGAAGAACTGGGACATCAGCCGATCGAGCCAAAGAGACCAAGGACCGAGGAATCAGAAGTCAACGACCACATCAAGAGACTCCGGGTCGCTCTTAATCAAGAAGAAGCTATCCGAACTCGGATAGAACAAGAAAATGGTCAATTGCAAGTCAACCTTCAAGATGCACATGCCAGGATCAGTCAGCTTGAAGAAGCGCTCGAGCAAGAAGAAGCCGCCAGGACTTTGGAGAGGGAACAACATCGAGCATACATACAAAGGTCTCAAGTCCGGCTCCACCAGCTAGAGATTGACATTCTCGCCAAAGCCGAGTCAAAGATCGGTGCACTGCATGAGCAACTTCAACAAGAGGCAGCCGAAAATGACAGGCTGAAAACAATCCTTGGCTGTATCAAAGAGCTGACGATGGATCTTTCGCAAGGGGACTTTAGTTCATTTCAAGTAGGACTAGATACTGCTAGGACTTACATGTGGAATGTACTACAACTTTTATTTTAAGAACCCTTGTATTATCCCTGATTTGGTCATCAATGAAAAATTCGAGTTTTTGATAATCTGACTACGTAACCACGTTTGCAAAAGACCGTAATCATTCATGCGCATATTATACATACTCATGCTTGCATATGTCTACAGGGGGTTAAAAAATCAAAATTCCGGGGGCATCAGAAGATTGGGCCCGCAGCCCTATTTGGACTAGAGGATACCTTCGACGGATACAGATGGCTCAGGACGATCCTCCATCCGCCTCCGAAGAAAGCTCACAACTTGCTCAGAGCCCCGAATTCCAGGTCCTGCAACAACAAGTCAATGACATGTCAAAACAAATGGCCACCATCATAGCTTTGCTCTCTGCCGGAGCCGCCAACACCCCCGCTCCTAATGGTACTGCTCCACCAATTTCACCGCTTTTAGACGTCCATGATCAGGTCCCCCCAGGACGTGTGTACACTGTAGACCCCCAAGGATCTGTGTACACCGTAGACCCTCAGGCAGGCAATCAACCAATAACTCCCAAAACTGCTGCCGTTCCGCCAGCGATAATGGTCAACGAGGGAGTTGATCACTACCTCGAGGAAGAAAGGTTAAGAAAGGAAGGAGAGATGAGCTCGCTGACACAGCAAGTGAAGCGACTAGAGAGCTCAATTCAGAGCATTCAAGGGGCCAACATATACGGAGGGATGTCATTCCCTGATCTCGCAGTTGCTCCAGGCAAGATATTCCCGGACAAGTTCAAGATGCCAGACTTAACGACAAAATATGATGGATCAGGGGATCCATACGTCCATCTGAGAGTTTACATCGATGAACTTGGACCATGTGCGACCGACGAGAAGCTGAGGGTCCATCTCTTCTCTAAAGGCCTGACTGGGGCAGCTCTACGGTGGTTTGTCCGTTTGGATAAAACCAAAATCGCTACATGGGACGACCTTACCAAGACTTTCTACCAGCATTACCGGTACAATACTGACATCGCTCCAACACGGCAATCACTGGAGAAAATTCGCAAAAAGCCGAGCGAGTCATTCCGTGAGTACGCTCACCGCTGGAGGGAGGTTGGGTCCCAAGTACATCCACCGATGGACGACTCTGAGATGACAGAGGCATTCATACTTGCCCAGCAGCATCCCTATTATGACCGACTCATCAACGGGACAGGCCGATCATTCGCCGAGATAATCAAGCACGGCGAATTAATCGAGGAAGGGATACAGACTGGAAGAATCAAGATCGGGTCAGAGCAGGGTCAGGCAGGGTCTTCTTACAAAAAGCCCAAGAAAGAGAATGAAATGGCTGTGGTCTACCCCGACGCCGGACAGTATGCCCCTGTAAACTTCATCCAGCAGCCGGCTCCGCCTCCTCCGAGATATCAGCAAGCCGTGCCCGTGTACCAACAGCCAATGGTGCAGCCTCAACCATTCACGCCTCAACAGCAGGGCTACTATCAGAATCCGCAGCAACCAGCCAAAACTGAAAATTTCCAGCGGAAGAAGCTCAACCGAGCTCGGGTCTTTGCACCACTGGCTGAATCGCAAAGTTCTATCATGAGCAAGCTGCTGGCCCAAGGAGCCATTACTCTAATCCCAGCTGGGAAGACGCCCGATCCACTCCCGAAATCCTATGATCATAGCCGACGCTGCGAATATCACTCGGGAATGGTGGGGCATTCCACGGACGACTGTTTCTCCCTCAAGCATAAAATTCAAGATTTGATAGACGACGGGAAAATCGCTGTGAAACCAATTGAGCAACAGGCCAATATCGCCCATAATCCTCTCCCGCAACATGAAGCTGGGGGGTCGATCAATGCTGTGATCGTAGAGGAGGAAGGGGCCGTAATGGCCATCAATCAGCATCCTCGGCCAAGGTGGGTCGGCCATTCTCCATCAGAATCTATCAGGAGGAATCTCTCCTGCCTTGCTCTGCATACCGCTCCTACTACTCCGCTTGTTGTGCTCACTGCACCAGAGCCGATCGCTCCCAGCTCGGTGACTCAAGAAGATAAAAAAGTTCACACCGCTCCCGCGAAGAAAATCCAAAAGAGTACGAAATCCCTCTTCACTCCCGATCCAACAATCCAAAGGGGAATCCAGATCACCCCAACTCCAATAAGACCTTTGTTGGAAGTCCTTTCTGCTCCCGACCCAACAATCCAAAAAAGAATTCAAGCCATTCCGGCTCCGGTAAAGCCCTTGCTAGAGGTCTTCACCACTCCTGCTGACCCGATAATTCTCCACTCTCCTCTACCTGTCATCCAACCACCGGTGACTGATACTCACGCCATCCCGTGGGTATATCAGGCCCAGGGTCAAGACAACCAGGGGGAGGTCTCTAATACAGAAGGGTTCTTAGGCCAGACCGAAGTTGCCCGCACAGATTGCCCGCCAAAACTGCCGGTTTCGGCCGAAGAGGCAGAGAAGTTCTTGACGCTACTCAGACGCAGTGAATATCAGATTATCGAGCAACTATGGAAGGCTCCAGACCACTCTTCCATGCTGTCACTGATTCTGACCTCCGAGACTCACCGGGATGCCTTTCTCAAAGTCCTTAACGAGTCCCATGTGGCTGACGGCATCTCGGCCGACAAGTTTGCCGATATTGTGGGGAATGTCTCCACCTTCAACATCATCTCCTTTTCTGATGAGGAGATGGGACCAGAGGGCACCGGACATAACAAGGCCCTGCACTTGACAGTAAAAAGCAACGGAATGATCCTCAGTCAGGTTCTCGTCGACAACGGGTCAGCAGTCAATGTTTGTCCCCTGAGCACAATCAAGAGGATGGGTATTGACCCAGAGAAGGTACAACGGTCAAACACAGTGATCCGGGCATTTGATGGATCTCGAAAGGAGACAATCGGAATGATCCACCTGCCAGTCGAGATCGGGCCGTATGAATTTCAAATCACCTTCCAGGTCCTAGACATCCCGGCAGCCTATAGTATGCTCCTCGGAAGGCCATGGATCCATCCAGCCGGGGCGGTTCCCTCCACCCTGCATCAAAATGTTAAATATGCAATCGATGGGCTTCTAGTCGTCGTCCATGGCGAACGAGAGTTTGCCACATTCGGAAAGCCATCACTACCGCATATTAATGCAGGCGAGGAGACTGAACCTGCCTCATACCAAGTCTTTGAATTGGTCTCTGCCACCTTCGCTCCAGAAGGGAAACCAACAAGAAAGCCTGCATACTCGCAGGCTCATCTGAACATGGCCAGGCAATTGAAGACGTTCGGATATGAGCCCGGAAAGGGGCTTGGGAAGTCAAACCAGGGGCAGATACAGCCGGTCGATCTGCCAAGTCAGAAGGACACTTGCGGTCTTGGATACAAGAAGAGACGGGGAAAGGACAAGAGATCCGGTCGCAAAATCGGAGGGCCAATTCCACACATTCGGGAGACCTTCCCCCACCCGGCCGAGACAATATTCCCTGACCAGGCAAGTCAGCCCACTCTGACGATCGACTGGACGTCCATGGTCCCGACAGGCAGTATCCGAGACCTATTCGAGGAAAATGTTGCCATGATCACTGGGCCAGGAGCCTCCACCAAGCCAACGGTCCGCCGGTTAGAGCCAGGGGAAACTCCGAACAACTGGGAGATCCGCCCTCTGCTGTGTAAAAGGGCATCTGGGTAAAAAACGGATATCTGTAAAGGTTCTCACTTGACTTAAGCCGGTCGAGTGAGAAATAACAATCTTTGTAAAAGGCTTCTATCTTTTTGTTTAATGAATGAAATTCAAGTTTACTGGCCTTGTTTAAAGCTCTGTTTCTGAATCTTTCTTTTTCTTTTCTTGCAAAATTGATTTCAGGGAATCTGTGACTAAACTCATTAATCACCTGGATATCACACAAATTGAACAAGTCAAGAATCACTCGAAAACGGAAATGGACTTTAATCATTTGGGTATGGAGGAGGAATCTGATTCCGACGACGAGACCCCCTTTGAACTTGAAAAAATGGTATCGGAACTTGAGGACAAACCAAAGCCTAACTTAGAAGAGGCCGACACCATCAATGTTGGTACAATCGAGAATCCTCGAGAACTGAGAATCGGCCATCAACTCACACCGGAGCACAAGCACGAACTCTTTCAATTCTTGAAAGAATATCAGGATGTGTTTGCTTGGTCATACCAGGACATGCCGGGCTTAGCCACTGACATCGTCACACACAAACTCGCAGTCAAGCCGGAATTCACGCCGATCAAGCAGAAGTTGCGGAAACTAAAGCCAGAGTGGAGCCTCAAAGTCAAAGAAGAGGTAATCAAGCAGTTCGAAGCCGGCTTCATCATGGTTGTGAACTATCCAACATGGCTTGCAAACGTGGTGCCCGTGCCAAAGAAAGACGGTCGCATTCGGGTCTGCGTCGACTACAGGGATCTTAACAAGGCAAGCCCAAAGGACGATTTCCCTCTGCCCAACATCCACATATTGGTTGACAACACAGCCGGGCACGAGATCTATTCCTTCATGGATGGATTTTCTGGCTACAACCAAATCCTGCTGGACGAGGAAGATAGGGAAAAGACTGCCTTCATCACTCCCTGGGGCACTTTCTGCTATAGAGTCATGCCGTTCGGGCTTAAAAATGCTGGGGCAACCTATCAGAGGGCCATGACCGCGCTTTTCCATGACATGATGCATCAAGAACTTGAGGTCTACGTCGATGACATGATCATAAAGTCTAAAAGAACCTCTGAGCACATGGCCGATCTCAAGAAACTCTTCGATCGCCTCAGAAAGTACCAACTCAAGTTGAATCCAGCAAAGTGTGCCTTTGGCGTCCCCTCAGGAAAGCTTCTAGGGTTCATGGTTAGTCGACACGGCATCGAGATTGACCCCGGAAAAATCAAAGCAATCACCGAGATGCCTGCTCCCACAAAGGAAAAGGAGATTCGGGGATTCCTAGGACGGATCAATTTCATCAGCCGTTTCATCTCACAACTCACAGACAAGTGCGAGCCGATCTTCAAATTGCTCCGGAAAGGCTCCGACAAAAAATGGAATGAGGACTGTCAGGGCGCTTTCGAAACAATCAAGAAATATCTCCTGAATCCGCCGGTCCTCGTTCCACCAGAGCCAGGACGTCCTCTTTTGCTGTACTTGTCAGTACTTGATAATTCGATGGGATGTGTACTGGGGCAGCACGACGAAACCGGACGAAAGGAACATGCTATCTACTACTTGAGCAAGAGGTTCACTGAAAGCGAATCCAGATACTCACTACTGGAACGGACTTGTTGCGCCCTCGCTTGGGCCGCCACAAGACTCCGTCATTATCTGCTCAGCCATACGGTATATCTGATCGCTCGAATGGATCCACTCAAGTACATCTTCGAAAGGCCCGTCTTGACTGGGAAGATATCTAAATGGCAGATGCTTCTAACCGAGTTCGACATCGTCTATGTCACTCAAAAGGCCATCAAGGGACAGGCGATCGCCGATCAACTTGCAGAATCACCGGCAGACAACTACGAGCCAATGAACACGGCTTTCCCAGACGAGGCTGTCCTTTTTGCTACCGGTGAAAATGAAGGCGAAGACTTCGATGGATGGCGAATGTACTTCGACGGAGCATCCAACAGTAAAGGAGCTGGGGCAGGGGCAGTTGTCATATCAAAAGACGGAATGCACTTTCCGACCTGTTGTAAACTGAACTTCGACGCGACCAACAATGTCTCGGAATACGAAGCATGCATCCTAGGTTTGAGGTTGGCCCTCGACATGGATATTCACAGGTTGGCAGTATGCGGAGACTCTGAGCTTGTCATCAAACAATCTACGGAGGAATACGCTACGCGAGACACCAAGCTCATCCCGTACAGGAGGTGCTTAGTCAATCTATGTCAAGGCTTCGACTACGTCGAGTTCAACCACATTCCTCGAGATCAGAATGATTTCGGCGACGCTCTTGCAACTCTATCATCCATGATCAAAGTTCCCAACTCGGATGAAATTCCGCCTCTGACCATCGAGGCAAGATCAAGCCCAGCTTACTGTTATCAAATTGGGGAAGGATCAAGCGACAAGCCGTGGTATTTCGATATCGTCAACTTCCTGGAAAAGCAAGAGTACCCTCCAAATACTAATATTGCGGAACGCCGCACTCTCCAAAAGCTCGCCTCACAATTCTTCCTCAGCGGTGGCGTTCTATACCGGAGGAACCACCATCTGGGCTTACTTAGATGCGTGCCAGCCACAACCGCTGATCACCTAATGGAGAAAGTACACGGAGGAGTTTGCGGTCCACACATGAGCGGCCTCATGCTTGCCAAGAAAATAATGCGGACAGGACACTTCTGGCTCACCATAGAGCGCGACTGCGTCAATTTTGTAAAGAAGTGTCGTCAATGTCAAATCCATGCCGACCAGATCCACGCGCCGCCAAGGGACTTGCATCCTATGACGACTCCATGGCCCTTTTCCATGTGGGGAATGGACGTCATCGGTCCTATCACTCCGAAATCGTCCAACGGTCATCGTTTCATACTGGTGGCTATCGATTACTTCACAAAGTGGGTCGAGGCAGAATCCTATGCACGGGTTACAAAAGAGGTCGTCACGAGATTCGTCAAGAACATTCTGATATGCCGATTCGGTCTCCCGGAGTCCATCATCTCGGATAATGCCAGAAATCTTAACAATGACATGATGACAGAACTCTGTCAGCAATTTCAGATCACTCACAGGCATTCCGCACCTTACCGTCCAAAGATGAATGGGGCAGTTGAGGCAGCCAACAAAAATATCAAGACGATCATGCGAAAGATGTCCGATAACTACAAGACATGGCACGAAATGTTACCATTGGCTCTTATGGCCTATCGAACATCGATCCGAACATCAACAGGGGCAACTCCCTACTCTCTGGTCTACGGAATGGAGGCCGTCATCCCAGTTGAAGTCGAGATCCCATCACTAAGGATTCTTATGGAGTCCGAGTTGGAAGAAGCTGAATGGGTACGCGAAAGGCACGAACAATTATGTCTGATCGACGAAAAGCGCCTAACCGCTTTGTGCCACGGTCAATGCTACCAAAAGAGGATAGCCCGAGCCTACAACAAGAAAGTCCGACCTCGGCATTTCAAAGAGGGCGACCTGGTCTTAAAGAAAATCTTTCCCTTCCAAGAAGAAGCACAAGGAAAATTCGCCCCCAACTGGGAGGGCCCGTACGTCGTCAAGAAAGCACTGTCTGGAGGAGCTCTGATATTGACTGAAATGGACGGCGATGTGTTTCCGGAGCCCATCAATTCTGACTCGGTCAAGAGATTCTATGCTTAATGTCAAACCAGTGTACTTGATTTTTGATCAAAATGAAGAGAGGCCTTCAATTCTGCTATCTGTACAAATTAATAAAATCCATTTGTCAGCCATTTTGAGCCTTTTGTTCATTTCAAATACTTTCAAAACGACTATATCTCAATACCGGGGCAAGGAGAAAAACAAGTTGATGAACATGCAACGAAATCCCGACAAGAGAAACTCACTCGAATCCAAATAATGAAAAAAGAAGACAAAAGAGTGAGTCAAAATGCATGGAATTCAAAAACAAAAATAATCCCCGAAGAAAAACAAAAAAAAATCAAACGGTCGTAACAGCCAAAACCCAAGGAAAAGAAAGAAGAATCCAACTTGAGCCTTCATGCCATCTTTTCTTTTCAGCCATCACCCTTGGCCCTCATTACAACCCGACAAAGTCCTCTCTGATTGATCAAATATTAAGCACACTCGGTTGACTAAAAGCCAAAATCAAAGTACCGGTCAGCTTTCAAAACTCTGGAAGGCAACGTCCGCCATTTCCACAAAAGAGCTTCGCACTTAAAGACCAAAAATAAAAGAGCATAGACCGAAGGGCATGGTGAAAACCCGCGAGGGCGCCGTGAGTAAAAACGTAGGCTATGGCAAGAAACAAAACTGTCGACGCGGTGAAAACCTGAAAAGGCGCCGACGTGCAACAATGACAGAGCCGGACTTGGCGAAAACCTGAAAGGGCGCTAAGGGTAAAAACGTGCTTCAATAAAAATAAAAAAAAAACAGGGGACCTCATGTCGAAGGTTTCAGCATTCGAATCTCTACACTTACGATCAAAGGTCCGGTCAAACACGAGCGAAGCTCTAGACAAAGTCGAAGAATGTGATATCCAGGTGGCACGATGGGTTCTGTCCAGGTTTCCACGAAAAACTTTCAAAAACCTCTAAGGTCAGTAAACTAGCGTATCATTCACTAACACATCGATGGAGCATACAGATATCCTTCTTTTACAGGAAAGTCCCAGCTATACGATGGAGGGACGAACTCCTAACAGAAAAAAGTTCATCAATTCAAGGACTCGGCATCATCAGAAATCTCCCAGAGTCAAAGACTTCCAGCCAGGAGGACCATATCCTCATCCCAAAACTCAGGTAGAAAGGTACATTTCTCACTCTCCGACTCGACGTGGCATCCACTAGCATGCCTTCGAATCGGCACTCTTTTCAAAACTCGGCTCGACGTGGCATCCACTGGCATGCCTTCGAACCAACTCTTTTCAAAAACTCGGCTCGACGTGGCATCCACTAGCATGCCTTCGAATCGACACTTTTAAAAATACACTTCTCAATTTTCGGTTAGAACTCAAGATTACGCGGCTTCGCACTTCTTGATTACACCAACTTTCTCCTTTGCTTCAAAACGGCAAAATTTTGTTCACCGAACGTGGTGTTCCCCCTCTCTCGCCCAACGCGGCATCCCTCATTTTGCTTCAAAATGGCAAAACACTCAAATTCTAAGTTCGTTTACGAACTACGCCCGGTCTGATTCTCCCGACGGGAGATACGTAGGCAGCTTTTACGAAGCCCGACCACACTATCCACCAATCTTAGATCATTCACCTAACCCCACAGAGTCATTCCCCAATGGAGCGTACTCGCCCACTACACTACATCCCGTACTCGGTCCCCGATGGATCACATTCTTCATCACTTCCACCAAGGTACGTTCTCTTCTTGCCCTACGGCACTTGCACTCGAACTACGCCCGACCTGATTCTTCCTAACGAAGGATACGTAGGCATCTTGAACACTTTTTGAGATCGGTCACACCATTGTACATATTTTCTCATGTTTTCAAAAGGATTCGGCAAAAATGGGTCGTCTCTCGAAATCTTTGTCCTGATTTGCTCCGCAAAACTTGACAAAGAGGGGCAGCTGTAGACACCCCATTTTTACCGTCCCTTAAAAAAAATAAATACAAAAAGAAGAAGTAAATAAAAAAAAAAGGAAAAAGAGAATTGACTCGTACAGGGGGCCCACCGGGCACGCAAATCGAGGAAAAGACCGAGAATCCATCGGGGATGCCAACAAAGGTTTTTAATGGCCATTCTAGGTCATTCAGAGTCATCAATCATACGGAAGTTCAAAAACGGCGGTCGCCGCTCAGCGCGGGTCCCGAATCGGCTAACCGGGAGGTTAGAAAATGAGTCAGAATCAAGACCGGGGCAACCGAAGGCGAGTCAAAATGGCCGTAAGCCAAAGAAAGCATGGAAATGACTTCTGGGAAAGGAAAATGGGTCCGAACGGGCAATCAGAGGAAAAAGCGGTGGCCTGTTGGCTTTTACAGTCCAGAATCAGCACAAGGAAGGGCAAAACGGTCAATTTTGAGCCCGGGAGCAGAGATCATCGATCCGACTATATGGGGTGGAAGGTAATCTCAATACAAGCACGAAGAACTTTGAATCGGTCAGATCCGACGGTCGGATCTAAAGATATGGGTAACCCTAATTCCACAGTCCAGGATCAGCATAGGAAAGGGCAAAATGGTCATCTTCTGTGCCCGGGCATAGAGATCATCGATCCGACTATACGGGGCTGAAGGTAATATCAATACAAGAATAAAGAACTTCAAATCAGTCAGATTCGACGGTCGGATCACGAGATATCAGTAACCCTAATTTTGCAGTCCAAGACCAGCAGAGGGAGGGGCAAAACGGTCAATTTTGAGCCCGGGAGTAGAAATCGCCGATCCGACCATGGGGATTTGTCGGTAAAGCTAAATGAAGACTAAATATTTTCGAATCGCTCAAATCGGACGGCCGGATGGAAAAAACAAGCTTCGGAAGACCGAACGGCCAAGATCGGGGGTTGTAGGGATCCGAAATGCGTCCCGTTCGCACCGGATCCTACCCAACCCAAAAAACTCTATAAATAGAGCCCCTTGGGTGCTGCACAAAGGAAAAAAAAGGCTCTCCAAGCTCAAAAGAAGCTCTCTCTCTCTCTCCACCATTGTTATCTTCTCCAAAAGCTCCAAAAGAACCCAAAAAAATCACCACCATCTCCATCACCACCACTACACCACCACTGCCTCCACCACTCAAAACCCATAAACTTCACCTCATTACCCACTCCCCTTCAAAAAATCAGCTTCTAAACACATCCAGAAAGCCCAAAATCTGAGCTCAAACCAAACAGCCCCTAGCAACTGCGCAGTTTCTGAAAACACAGCCAAACAGGCCCTTAAAGGACTCTCTGTGTCTCACCTCCCTATCCAGTGGGTCCGCAAGGCCAAGACGAAGCCAACCGCGGTGGTCCGGTCACCAAAACACCCCAACGGAAGCCTCACGCGCCGCAAACAGTATCCACGCGCCGCCGCTGCACAAATCTCACTCCGGAAGATTTTCCGGCGATCCCTGCCGGAAACCACCACTACCAGCCGTATCATCTGGACCAGACGATCCAAATCCCGGCGGTCCGGCGGCCAAAGGCCACCGTACGCCTCCGCACGCGCCTGCACGCGCCACCAGCTCCGTCCCGCCTCGTCCACGCGCAGCTACCCAGTCAGCGCTGAGTCAGCGTTGACTCAGCAGTTGACCAGCCAATCAGAAACTGACACGTGGCACACAAGCCACGTCATCTGCCACGTATCTCTGCCACGTGTTATGCCACGTCAGCTGCCACGTCACTTGGCAAACCAACCAGAGGGTGACACGTGTCACTGACTGCCACGTCATCTGCCACGTGTCTCAGCCACGTGTTATACCACGTCAGCGGCCACGTCACTTGGTCAAACCAACCAGAGGCTGCCACGTGTCACTGGCTGCCACGTCATCAAGCCACGTGCCACGCCACGTCACCTACCACATCATCGCCCCATCAGCTTTGACCAGCCAATCAGAAGGCGCCACGTGTCACTGACAGCTGACGCGGCGCTGACTCAATCGCCCCGTGTCTGCCACGTGGCAGTGGGCCCCACTTTGACTTTTTCGCCATTTTCGAGGCTTCCGGACCCGATTTTCGACGTCCCGACACTCATTCCTAGCTAATTTGGCCGTTCCGGACGCACCCGTGTGCTCAGAATTGCAAAATTCCACCGTTTGAAGCAGTTTCTCCATTTTCAAGCTCATTTCTGCTCAAATCGGCCAGTTTGGCGCCGGCCGGTCCCGCCCGAAATCTGCCCGGACCGATTTTGCTCCGGTTTATACCATTTGCGGGGTTTTCGGCCATTCCGGACTCACCGGTGACATCCGTTTGGGCCCATTCCAAACCAAAATTCAACTTGGGCCCCGTATAGCTATTTCCGAGCCGTTTTCTCAAGGTAAAGGGCCGTTTTTCTTTTATTTTTTCAATCTGCTGTAAATGTAATAAATAAAAAGGATAATAATTTTTTTCTTTTTTACTTAAACTAATATGGTCGGCTTCGTCCGCCAATACTTGACCCTCTCCATTGTGAACTGGTTAGCTCCTAGTTCACTTGATTTTCCGGTAGGCCGGATCTAACAATTTGTACGGTCGGTTCGCCGCCAATACTTGATTCTAACTACGGTCGGTTCGCCGCCAATACTTGATTCTAACTACGGTCGGTTCGCCGCCAATACTTGATTCTAACTACGGTCGGTTCGCCGCCAATACTTGACCCTTACCATTGTGAACTGGCTAGCTCCTAGTTCACTTGATTTTCCGGTAGGCCGGATCTACTTATTGTACATTCTTATATTTTGTCTTTCATTAATGTCAATATTTCTGTGCTTACTACCTCTTTCAATGTACATAATCACTGTAAAAAAAATCATACATTCACTATGCTGTAAATCCTCAAATCAAATTCAAAACGGGCACCGACCCTTACTTCCGGTAACTTTCAAAACCTTTCTTTCAAAATGAACACTTCGAGTTATCCCGTTGTTCAATAACGCCGATAATATGAATGTTCAAATTCAAAACGGGCACCGACCCTTACTTCCGATATTCAAATCCTTTCTAAAACCGAACATTTCGATTAGTTACGTTGTTCAATAATGTTAACGACTTGAATGTTCGAGACTCAAACGGGCACCGACCCTTACTTCCGGTATTCAACCTTTTCAAAACCGAACATTTCGATTAGTTACGTTGTTCAATAACGTTAACGACTTGAAAGTTCGAGACTCAAATGGGCACCGACCCTTACTTCCGGCACATAATCAAGGTTAAAGTCTAAGACTCGATTACGGTGATCGACGTCCTAGCTACACCGACTTTTTCAAAAACACTATAACACACGAGCACGGTCAAACGTGACCAAAAATTTCAAAAAAATAAATAACAAGTTAGAGCTACGTTTGGCCTGATTCTCAACCCGAGATACGTATGCAACCCCAAAAGGGTGCGGCCATGACTTTTCATCTTTTTATCTTTTTTTCTCATTCTTTATCTTTATGCCCCGTTATCGTGAAAATCGCCAATTTGGCAACCATGCTTCGTCATGGATGTTCGAGGGTGCTTAATACCTTCCCTCGACATAACCGAGTCCCCGAACCCCTTTCTAAATCTCTGGTTTACTTGTCAAAAACATAGGCCCACTTCCCCAAACTGTAAAAATATAAAGATATATTTCCGTATCTTTATCGGGATCCTAACACCCGTACAAAGTTAGGTGGCGACTCTGAAAAATCTACTTGGCCTATTTTTCAAAACAAAAAAATACTTCCCCCACATTCCTCTTTTTCCATTTTCTTTAAAAAAGAACACACACTCTCTTATATATATATTTAAAAAACCTATTTTTTCCCGTCGCGGTGCGACACGGAGAACTGTCATATTTATGATAGAAAAGAGACGCAAGTCTATTTGGATGTGATTAACAAAGGTCGAGGTAGAAATGGCCAACCTTGCGACAAACCCAACAGTGCCAATGGAGATTATTGATCTTGTGTCTAACGACAAGATAGAGGACCCAATGGGGATTGTGCATGACCTTGTATCTGATGATGAGATGGAGGCACCCATGGAGATTATTCATCTAGTAGCTGAGGACGAGATCGAGGACAACCCGGAGGAGTTGGAGGAGTCTGTAGCTTCTTGCTCTAGTGTAGTCGAAGATGGTCCTTCTTCAAGGCGGTGTTTCTAAAGGCTAGAACTATAGAGTCGTTCCACATCAGAACCTTTTTATTAGTGTTTGTAGTAGATAGACTTGTAGTTCAAGTTTTTGGAGGTTAATTTTGTATCCAATTCTGCGTAGTATTTAGTATAGCAATAATAATCGTTTCGTATTGACCATTGACCCTTATATACCCTCAATCCTCATAATAAGTAATGAGTATTTAGATGGATGTTTAATAAAATACTTGTGTTTAATAAAGGACTAAGAATATGGGCTTGCTTTCGTAGGTCCTAGTTCATGGGGTTTGCATGGATGCGTGTGTTCTTGCATACCGTAAAAATAAATAAATAAAATAAAAAGAACTTAATCTTTTGGTGAGAAGTTTGATATGTGGGGACAGTTAAATAAATGGAATGGAATGGAACAGTTAGAATTCATGAAATAGTGCCTTGAGAATTGGGAGACAAGATCCTTCATGGTAGCTATAGTCTTTCCTAATTCATGGATGACTATATGTATTCCTTTGTTCATCAGTCTCACTTTTGCTTCACCTCAAATTGTTGCTGAGAATGAAAAAATGCTTTTTTGTGCATAAAAGATACTCATGATTGTTTCCGTATTAACTTCTGATTTCTTCACAATAATGCCCAACCTAGCTAATTAATACATCAACAACTTTTTGATTTCTCAAGACTTTAAAAGCGTACATAAGAAATTGTTGGATGATAATGGAAGAATGAAGATTTGTGGGATCAAATCATGATTTAGTCTAAATTTGATGGCAGAATTCCATAATATTCCAGAGAGAATATAGATTTTATGGGAAGATTTGTATTAAATAGGGTAAAATCTTATTGTAATCTTATCTTTTGGGATATGATTGTAATCATCGGAGATTTGATCTTGTCTCTAAGTTTCGTATCTTGTGCGTCATTCTTATCTATATAAAGGGCTGAAGTTCTTGTAAAATAATCAAGCTAGTTGAATAAAAATTTTCTGTTTATCAAAAAAAAAGGAATAAAAATTTTCTTTTTATTTTATAAATTTCTACCTGATATCAGAGTCAATCATAGGGTTCTAGTGATTTTTTCAGTCTTCCACTTTGTCCACGGGCGACGACCTTGCCGCTCTGCCGGACATTAACAATTGCCGATTTTTCTTTTTATTATTTTTTGATTCTTTATCAACCCAAATATGAGGTTGAAGGTTGTTTTACACAACAAAAAAAACAAAAATAAAAAAAATAGAACTCTCGCAAAGTAGATCTAGCTCTCAAGAAAGCTCCTTTCCTTTTGATTTGGGGGAACTGTTTGTTCGTTTTTGCCTTAGCTCATGTTCTTAGGTTATGTATAATAAAGGGTTTTCTCGCTCTACAGGATTTGTTTGGGCTTGGGGCTAGTTTTTGTTTGGTTTCTAGGGTTTCAATGTTGCAATTTTTTAGTACAAAAATCAAGGGGTATTTGGAAGAGGGTAATACTTGGGGCACAACCAAAGCCACAACCTTTTTTGCACAACCTCCATTTTGTGTCTATCTCTCTCCTAGTGGGCACTGTGGGGTCACTGGCACTATGGGACCCATCAAGAGATAGATAGACACAAAGGGTAATACTTGGGACACAACCTTCATACAACTTTCATACAACCTCCCCAAAAGATGTGTCTATCTCTTTCCTGTGTCACTGTGGGGTCCAGTAATATCACAGGAGAGAGATAGATACATCTTTTGAGAAAGTTGTATGAAGGTTGTGTCCCAAATATTAGTCTTGGAAGATATATAGAGACGAGAGAGAGAATGGCTTCTGCACATAAAGAGCTCAAAGAATAACTCATGAAAGTTGGACCTCCTTATTTTGTTTGACCAAGTCGAGAATTTTCTGTTACTAAATCGATGCAGACTGCACTTACTACATCAATGAAGGCATTTGGGTGTAGACGATTTTTTAAAGGCATTCAGATGCTGATGTAAAAGATACAGGTGCCTCATGCATTGCCTCATGTAAATGTGGGTAGGCCTATCATTCGGGCATATGAGTCGGGCCTAGTGCTATCCAAACTCGGCCCGAAATATATATTACCTTTTCAAGCTAGAGCTCGGCCCGTTCCAAAACACATACTTCACTCCCAAACTCGACCCATATATTTAAATGGGCTTCGGGCCGAGTTAGAGCCTGCTCGTTAACCAAAGTCCCGATAGTTTTACTCTTTTTCACTTTTAGCTGGGTATATGTGATGTTCATCACAATCTTACCATTAATTAAGGGAATTGCTATGTACACCGCTAATTTTGCTATGTACACTACTAATTTTGTTATGTATACTCAAATTCCTTTATTCTAATCATTTTTCTTCTAAAAAATTTCACTTTTGTAAAATTGAACAGTGTACATAGCAAAATTAACGATGTACATAGCAGTTCCTTTAATTAATTCTAAACAACAATGCTCAAGTCCACTTAGATCTATTCTAAACAATAAACTAGAAGGGGAAAAAAAGAGAAAGAATATGATATACCTAGCAATCAACATACATGTCATACATGTGTTTTGAGTTTTTTTTTTTATTAATACATCATACATGAAAGAACACAAGGTTTTGAGAGGAAGAAAAGGAAAACACAATTAGAGTAAAATGTCTAAACTATCCTTATAGGTTGGACTTTGTAAAAATTAACCTATGGCAGTGTGATTCGCCCATGTTTTGGGCTAGGCTTTCAAATAGATAGAATTACAAACTTATAAGAGCAACTCGAATGGGATTAGGTAAATGGGCTAGACAAAATATTAATTTGGCTAGTTGAATAGGAAAATATCTAGCCAATATATCAAAGCCACTCCAACCACACTAGCCAAATGACTAGCCATTTATTTTGTTTTGCCATTTTTTCATTCAATCAATGACTTGGCCCACATCCTAAATCCAATCAAATTGAAGCACAAATGACCAACCACCATGATCATTGGCGCCCTTTTTTTTCCTCACCTCATAATCACTCGGCAATTTGCCTCTCCAATTGGGAAAGAGGCATTTTGGCTCATGTGATGGCTATTTACATTGGAGACCAAATTTTAAGTTTTGACTAGGTATTTTGGTAGTTGAGGGTTTTGCCTAGGGTGATGGCTCTTCTCTTAGAAATGGCCTAAGTATGTATACTGCCTTAAACGGGACGGGCCGATAACGGATTGTGCCTATACGAGCCCGAGCTCAGCCCAGAAATTAAATCTGGCTTACAATTTTGTCCAAGTTCGACTCGGCTCGACTTATTACCAAATAACACTCGCCCTAAATTTAGCGAGCCGAACATGCGGGCTTCGGGCTTACCCGGCCAATTGACAGTCCTAATGTGGGCATCTAGATCTACTTTTTTGTTCTTTTAGTCCAACTTCCATTGTTCACTTTTTAGACTTTATTACTACTTTTGACTTTACTACGGCTTATAGACCCCCCTTAATTTCTTTGTCTGCAAGAGAAAACATCACTTGATTCACTTTTATAATTTGACATTTTTTTCAACCCCAAACTTTCAGACAAGAGCTCCATATTTTCTTGAAATTACAGATTGGCCCCAAAACTTTGTGAAATTTACAAATCTATCCAAAATATTTCTAAAATTTCAAATTTGTCCCAATTTTTTGAAAATGACCCTTTTGCCCTGAAATTTTCAAATTTTCCAAATTAGCCCCAATTTTTTTTTCAAAATTTCAAATTTTGTAAAGTTATTTTTGGCTTTGGGGTTTAATAGGATTTTGTTTCTTATGTCTTCGAAACTTCGGTCTACATGTTCACTCTTACCTTCAGTTTGAGGAGGAGAGAATATAAGGAGAGGACCGGATGATGGGACGCCTGAGGAGGGGGCCGCTTGTAGTAACCCGTGTTTTCATGTTTAAATTAACGATTTAGACTTCGTGTGCGATTTTAGCGAAAATTGGTCACAGGGGTATTTTGGTCATTTTTTCAATTTTATAAGTCATGAACTAAAAATATATTTTTTTTGGGAAAAGTTGCGTGAGATTAAATGATTTGGTATTAGTGTTGGAAATTAAGATTTTTCGAGTCATATTTAAAATTAAATCTAATATTTTCTCTTTTAATTTTAACAGTAGCAGAATTTTGTTTTCAGATTTTTGTTAGGAAAACGAAAGAAATTTAAGGTTCTGCCCGCGTTGTCCCAAGTAAAACTCGATTCTGCACACTTTTTGTCTAATGCAATTTTCTCAGATTCTGCACCGTTTGGGCAGAAAATGAGGATTTCAGTAGCAGTTTTTAGAATGCTACCAATTAATTAAAAGTTAGTGGATTGTTAGGCCAATGTCTCTAAGTGGAGTTATAGGTGCATTAGTGTATGTTTACATCATCTTGCATATTCCTTATAAACTACCAATCAATTAGAAGTTAGTGGATTGTTAGGCCAATGTCTCTAAGTGGAGTTATAGGTGCATTAGTGTATGTTTACATCATCTTGCATATTCCTTATAAACTACCAACTAATTAGAAGTTAGTGGATTGTTAGGCCAATGTCTCTAAGTGGAGTTATAGGTGCATTAGTGTATGTTTACATCATCTTGCATATTCCTTATAAACTACCCATTAATTAGAAGTTAGTGGTTAATAAGTGGATTGTTAGGCCATTGTCTCCAAGTGGAAGCTTGGCTATTTATACACTCAAATACTCTCTCAAACACACACATTCTACACTTCTAGCATAGAGAGCTTGAGAGAGTCACATAGAGAGAGATTTATATATATATATATATACACAATTATAGATATACATACACCTCGAGTTAGAAGAAGAAGAAGAAGAAGAGAAGTGTTTGGGAGTTGCTCAACATCATTTATAGGTACCGGGTTGTGTACAATATGCTTTCTAAATTCTCCGGAGTATTTCTTTGTTATCTCTACTTGTACTCTTTTTGCAGTTATGTTGTGTTTTCATTTGGAATCAATGAGTATGTGTTTATTGCTAAGTGCTATGGGACTAAAGGGTCATGAGCAAGGAGCACCTACCAACAGTCCAACAGGCCTCAGGGACCGACGTACTGGAGACGGGTGAGGTGAGGTGAGGTGTCTCTTGCTATGTGATCAAGAGGAACCTGGTATGATGCTATTGGTATGAGCGTTTGGCTAGTGTGAGCAGTTGGGTTGTGAGACTGGTCAATTGATTTGATGTCGTTCTATGTATTTGATTGTCATTATCCTTTTGAGCCTTTATTATTCATGTCATATTGTATACTTCCCGGTATGGTTTTTAGATGCAGGCAGTGCCGGTAACCGAAGCCTAGAAGGGAGATAAGGTTAAGGATGATATAGGAGATCCGTGGAGAATATGGACCTGCTGGGAGTTTTAAAGAAATTTTGTATTTTTATTTTAAAGAATCAAGTGTGATTTATTTAATTTTTCAATGGAAATACGCTTTTTTTTGCGGGGCGTCACACCGCTATATCACACGGTGGCGAGACCACTCGAAGAGGGACCCGCTATACTGTACGGATTGGTCTGTTTGAATACACAGCCCCCCTTCAACTTGAGGGGGAGTGTTGAAGGCAAGACCACTACCTCTATTTATGTGTCACACGATGGATTATTCAGTGGGCACATCTCACCTTTCTCCATGTGATCTTGGAGCTTTGAATGTTTGTATGACGAGACCACCTTAAGAGGAGCCGCACGTGGACCACCCAAGAAAGGGTTGCACGTGGACGAGCGAGACTACCTAAGAGGGGCCACTGCAACAGTCTAGAAGGTGGGGTTTAAAGAGGATAGTTTGGTATAAGATTTTCTTTCATATTAAGATTTTCTTTCATATTCGTGTGCAAGTTGGACATTTCAACAAGTATTTGTGTGCTAACTTGAGAGGGAGTGTTGGATGATATGGAAAAATGAAGATTTATGGGACCAAGTCATGATTTAGTCTAGATTTGATAGCAGAGAATTCCAGAATATTCCAGAGAGAATGTAGATGTTATGGGAAGATTTTAATTAATTAGGGATGAAATTTCACTACACCAAAATGGTCAAATTGGAACCCTTTCGCGAATTTCATCTGGCACTGTTTAAAACAGTGCCAAAATTTGGCACGCTTTTAGGCCAATCTGGAACTGTTTAAAACAGTGCCAAATATGGAACTGTTTCAAGCAGTGCCAATCTGACAAATTTAGCGTGCTAAACAAATCCCAAAATTTTCCCCCCCAAATGTGCGTGTTGACTGAACAAAATACCCTTTTACATTAAAAAAAAAAAAAAACCCAAACATTTCTCCAAATTAAGTTTTCCCTCTCACTCTCTCTCACACTCTCTCTCCTGAGAACCCTAAAGAAGGAGAAAAAAATCCCCAAATGTGACCCTCACCACCACCGCCGCCGACCAACTCACCACCACCACCGCCGCCGACGGCAGCTCTCTCTCTCCCT
Source organism: Hydrangea macrophylla (assembly GCA_033977485.1). Lineage (NCBI taxonomy): Eukaryota > Viridiplantae > Streptophyta > Magnoliopsida > Cornales > Hydrangeaceae > Hydrangea > Hydrangea macrophylla. The sequence goes on along the minus strand of CM066985.1, from coordinate 75,874,283 downwards.
CTCCCTCTCTCTTTCTCTCTCTCTCTCTCAAACTCTAATCTTACGAGAGCTGATGGGTTAAGGGGGACATTGGGAGTGCCTTTACCGCCGGCAGCTCTATTTGGGTTTTCTTCAATTTGGTTAGATCTGTTTGCTATTAACTCTAGTTTATTTCAAGGCATTGATAAATTTGATCTAGATCTGATGCGTACATATTTGTTGTATATATATGTATCGATATATAACATTTCTCTGTGTTTGTGTATATATGCATGTATATGAGTACTCATAAATGTGAGGATATTGATTTTTTTCAAAATTAATGGATATATATGATTATAGAGTTACGGTTGGTTTTTGTGACTGTGTGTTGGATCTGATTATTTTGAGTTGACCCTTAGTTCAACAAAGATAATAGTTTAATACACCTTTCTGGGACTTTTTGAAAGGCTTAGATTTCATCATTTATGACATAGCCCCTACCTGCTTGTCTAAGGACTTCCAAATGTGCAGCTAGAAAATAATCATCCCGCTTTGAGAAGAAACTTCCCAGTGCCCATGGCATTTCACACCCAGCCCCAACCCAACTATAGTTATTAAAGGCCAAGACGCCTAGGAGATTATATAACCAATGAAGTAACGTGCAAATTGTATATTTATATATAAAATAAAATAAATGGTCAATGTCAACACCTCAAGTTTGCAACAATTGACTTACCAACCGGAAAAAAATAAGTTAGCAACAATGGACTCCATCATCATCTTAATTTCAAAGATACATATATACATTTACAGGTATGTTATCAAGGGTGGAGCTACAGCTAGTTCAAGGGGGGGGGGGGGGGAGGGAGTGGTTGGGGTGGGCACGTGTTTTCTCTGAACTTTTTAAAATCGTTTATCTACGTTATGTAATCTACACTTGAAACATTTGTAAACAATTTGCCCCTTTTTCTAACTACCACCCAAATCAGGATTTAACCAATTAGCCTCAAGTGTTTAAATCCTCATAGATATCCCTTTTGAACCTACAAGTTTCTTTGTTTTATGAGTAAAACTGGTTAGAAGAAGAAGAAGAAATTAAGCAATATTAGTTAGCCTTTGATTGTTAATAATAAGGGCAAAACTTGCCCCCTCAAACTATACATTGATTGGTACTTTAGTCCCTCAACTTTGAATGGTGGTAATTTGGCCCTCTAACTATCAACTAAGTTGAAATATCAACCGTCCACTAAATTTTGTTAAAAAATCAAAGGGAATGGCCTAATGTGCTCCTCAAGAACCATGCCCTTTTTTTACTCCACAGCCTTCCAGAGCTACCAAACCAAATCCAGTTCAATCATAGCCTTGTTCCAAAGCTATCTCCACAAAACCAGCTCAATCTAAGGGTACTAGACAAAAATCAAATCAGTCGCAACCTTTCAGGAATACAAGGCCAGCAACTAAGGTAATTAGCAGAGGCAATGCATTTCAAGGTGCAGTTGGAAGGGGTAAAGGGAAGCATGGTCGATGTAGGTGATTTTTTTTTTTGTATCAAAAGGTTAATGTCTTGAAGTTGATTTTTTTTGACATGTTAATTGGGAATCTGGGATGGACATGGAACTGTATTTGACCATAGTAATTACATATCATATAACTAGACATTTTAGTATGAATGTATGTATATCTTTGGTTTGGTAGGCCTCATTTGGTGTTATTGTCACTCTTGCTAGCTCCCCAAAACATGCCACTACAACTAATTCAGCTTCAGTACTTCTCTCATTTGCTTGCACTCATGATTGCTCCAAAACATGCAATTGTTTTACATGGCATTACAACTTCTCTCATTTGCTTTCATCACTCTAGAACAGATGGGTTAATTTCAATGCATGTGAAACTGATAGATATGTTTTTTTCTTTGCTTTACAAATATTTTTGTTTATAATGTAAATACTAGTACTCTTTAGATCTACAATTGTTGTTTTTGTACTTGGACTATTTTAGGAAAAGCTTCATTACAGAGTAAGAAAATGCATGAGGACCAAAAAGATTGGCCGGAGATAAAAAAAAATAAACCTATGCTGCAGTTGCTTTTTTGGATGAAAGTATGAAGCTAGTTTTGAAACCCACATTGTAGTATGGGAGTTCTGGTTTTTTTTTTTTTTTGTTTATAACGTATGAGTGTGCTTTCTGCTTGTTGTTTTCGGACTGTGCAACACAGCTCCCCAATTCATGCTAAATGTTTATTGCTTTTTGTTTTTTAATTCATACTTCCAGGTTCCTGGAGCAGAAGGGCTGGTAATTAGAGTTGTTTCGTCAGTCGATAAAAAGTTGGAAGTGAAGCAGCGATTTCTTGAGATCTTTCAGGAAGAGAATTACCCAACTGAATTCCCTTATAAATCTAAGGTATTTTGGAGATTGACTAACCTTAAATCACCTTAGTGTTGTACTGGAGACAACTTTACCAGTGATAACTTCAAATCATTGACTAAAATTTGCTTCTTTCAAGTGATATTGTTGTTTCAGAAGATTGAAGGTGTGGAAGTGTGCATCTTTGGCATGTACGTTCAAGAATTTGGATCGGAATGTCTACAGCCAAATCAACATCATGTTTATATTTCATATCTGGATTCTGTTAAGTACTTCAGGCCCGAGATAAAAACAGTGACAGGAGAAGCACTGCGTACTTTTGTTTACCATGAGATTCTGGCAAGTTTCCAACTTTAGTTGCTCGTACAATTAATTCTTGCTAATGACTCTTTTAGTTCTCCTATTTGTGCTCTTACTGCCATTGTTATTAACTAAACAAGCACCTTGGTAAGTATATTTGATTCACTTGGCAGATTGGATACTTAGATTATTGCTCGTATCCTATTATTGCTCGTATTTCACATCTCCCCTCTTGGATTTAATTTCTTACTAGTGGTTCATTGATATTCTTGGAACTTCTAACTGGTTTGCTTTTGAATAAATTTAATTTCATCATCAGTCGGCTAATTAACTTAGCTACTTATAACAAATAAAAAAAATAATACTAATAAGACCTAATCTACTTGGTGTCTGATTTAGAAAAAAAGAGAAATTTCTTTTGTTTTCTAGCTAAATGAAGTTGAATGTCAAATCTTGACATTTTATCATATTTATTTGGCCCTTAGTTGAGGAGTTTTGAAGTCTCACTACTCTGTTTAGACTAAGTTTTGAAATCTTGACATTCTAACTCTGCTGAAAATTATGTACTGAAATTGTGTGCTGAAATTATGTACAATCTCAAATAGTTTAGGAAGATTCGTGCTGAAATTTATGTGCTGCAACTGGAAAATTATGTACTGATATTGTGTTGGAAAACTCATTAGTATGTGCTGAAAGTGCTGAAATTGTGTGCTGAAACTGATTAGTATGTGCTGAAACTGGAAAATGATGTGCTGAAATTGTGCTGAAAGTGCTGAAATTGTGTGCTGAATCAGATTAGTAGTGCTGAAAGTGCTGAAATTGTGTGCAATCAGATTAGTATGTGCTGAAACTGCTGAAATTGTGTGCTGAATCAGATACGTCTAGAATATGCATCATGTCTTGTAGCTAAGATATCTCCTTGGCCGAATGGCTTTTAGGTTCATTCTGGTATGGTTAGAGAAAACTAAGCTACCTTGCTTGCGTTGGTTGCTTTAACATTTCTATTAATGAATTAAAGAAGACAAAACCACTGCCTTGAACACCAATTCAAACAAGACAGGAAATTGATAACACGGTAGAATTTAACTTAATTGAAGAAGTCCATACTTCTAGGCTCTAGCCTTTGCGTTTCCAGGTCTCAACAAAATGCTTTTCCATTCAGAAAAGAAATGATCATTTTCTTAGTTTAGTTTTCTTTTTCCATGGATTCCTCTTCTAATTAAGCTCTTTTTCCAATGAACGAAGAGATGAACAAGTGATTCTCAAATTTGTGTAGAAGAGCTTGTCTTTCTGCTTTTTCTTTGTCTACCTTATTTCTCTCTCCAACCACGATAAGTTGATAATGCTTATTAAGATTATTTAGCCAAGTTGATTATTGTCTAACCAAAATGCAATATTTTCTTCTTTTTGTCAATTTGGTTAATTATCTTATTCTCCTTCTTATCAACATGAATTACTTTGCATTTGTTACATACTTTCTTTTGGTGAACATGAACTTATTTTGTTGTTGAACCCAGTGAGACTCCTCTAAAAGAAATGTTTTAAAAGGCGAAAGCGCTAGGCGAGGCATTTCACCACCCTTGACGCGAGGCGTAAGCCTTTCGGTTATTCAATTTTTTGATTTAAAAAAGTCAAAATAAATAAACTAAAATAAAATAAAATAAAATAGAAAAAATAGGATTGACAACTAAAAAAACAAAGAAAAAATATTTAATACCTTAAACAAATAAATGTCTCCAATTAACCAAGATAATAAAATTCTTGCTAAGAAAAGACTGGATTAAAAACAAAGTAGAAACAAGAAACAGAAAAGGATCAAGTGAGAGAGAGAACCGCGACAAGTTTATTATTTTTTACAGTGAGAGTTAACAAAAGACTGAGGCCTTTAAAGCCCTAAAAAGGGGCAAGTCTGTAATTTCTTGGTGTTTTTCTTTTAGGGGAAGTTGATGGATGCTGTAGGTGCTTGTTGGCTGGAGCTCTTGGGAGGGAGGTAAGCTTATCAATGTTACTTGAGTTTTTTAATAATTGACATGACATTAGAGCGACAAAATTAGCTACAGCCTACAAGAAGGTCTCTGTCTAATCCAATTCTTTAAACTTAAAATCTTTATGTATCTTAGCTTAATTACACGACCAGAGATATAGAATATATCCATACAGTGAGATAACTATAAAATTATGTGCTGAAATTGTGCTGAAACTGACTAGAATGTGCTGAACTGGGAAATTATGTGCTGAAAGTGCTGAAATTGTGTGCTGAAACTGATTAGTATGTGCTGAAACTGGAAAATGATGTGCTGAAACTGGAAATTATGTGCTGAAATTGTGCTGAAACTGATTAGTATGTGCTGAAAAGAAAATTTTAAATGTAGGTAAGTCTAGAAAGTCTGAAATCTAGTATAAATTAGAGTCAAGGTTGAAGTTCTAAGTAAGCCAAAATAACTCTAGAACTTGCAGGAGCTGCAGCTCTGCAATTCTTACCAATACATCAAAACATCCAACTTATAAAAGTGAAGAATACTCGCTGAAATTGGAATATGCATCATGTTACTTTGGTCTTTTGCTCTTTCTTCCCAAAACATTTCCAAGAGCACACTTCTTAATCTTTTGCAAAAATAAGGCACTTTAGTTTATTTAATAGAATTGTCTACTAAAGAGCTCCTTACATGCAACCAATGGAGTATTGGGCAGGGTTGACTTTTCTTGTATGTATTGTGAGTTGTGTATCCAATGCATGTCCTGTATCACTGTTTTCCATCTCAACAACTAAAATTTTGTTCAGTAGTTCTGTTTAATTTGGAATAGCTATGAGACATAGAAAAATGAGTGCAGGTTTGGTCACCCCTAAATTGCTCACCCTTTGCTCACCCTCCTCTCCTATTGGCTAATGTAGTGCGGTCCAATACTTTACACCATTAATTAATTCTCATTTAATACTGGGCCCCACTGCATTAGCCAATAGGAGAGGAGGGTGAGCAATTTTAGGGTGAGCTAAAATGTATTCATAAACAAATTGATGTGTCTTGTTGTCATTGTTTATTTATAAATGTTAATTATTTCCAATGTGCTGAAGTGGGATTCAGTTTTCTAATTGCTTTTTGTAATGTAATAAAATAGCCTGTTAAAAAGATTGTTGTTTGTTTTGAATTTATGTCCCATTACCTGTTAAGAAGTTTGAAAACAAGTATATGAATTACTAGCCACATCTTTAGCAATATATATATATATATATGATTGGCATTCTTTTTAAATTCATTCATTCGTCAAATTACTTTGTTTCATCTACACGGTGATGCTCTTTCTACTGTTTTTTCGGCTAACCTGTATGACTATGTAAATTCTGTACTATTTAATGAGCTGACTGTGTGAAATTTTGAAGATAATTGTTTTGATTAGCACTTTTAAAGGGTTGAAAATTAGTTGCTCTGAAGTAATGGTCTTAGTTGTTTGATTGTGATGGCCCCATTTGAAGTGCTCTACTCATTGAATCCCACTAGCAAGTTATCTTCTAATTGTCTTTAACTATATTTGTACGCATGTCATTAATGCATGTTGCTACATGATGAAGTTACTTTGATGAACATCTTGTGCATCCAACAGCCCAAACTCTTCCAAGTTCATAGTTTAGTGTTTTCTCAAGCTGACGACGGCGACGAGTGTTGATTGCAATTGGAAGCCCTAGCAAAATATTCGAATCAGGTAAGCAAAATATTCCGACTTGTAATGGATCTCGATAATTGTTCTTATGTAGTAGTATATTTAATGTGAATTTAGCTTAGCTAATCATATCTTGTAGCTAAGTTGCTTTTAGATATGGCCATTGTAGCTATCCTTTGGTGACGGAACATAGGAGAGAATCATATTTTGACATGATTAATTTGTTTTTTAACTAGGCTACTTGATAAATAAGTACTTGCATAAAGTGACTTGAATAAGTACCAACAAGTCTCATGTAAAGGTAGATTGTAATCATCACTTGGCTTTAGTATTCTGTTTGGTCGTCGATATAAATGCTTTAGTACTCTATGTAATTGCATATTTTTACTTTTCAAGCCGTCATCTACCTTGTTTTGGATGTAACATAAAAAATTTATGATTCAGTTTTTACTTTAGTAGAGTTTCTTATTGAACCATGTTTCTTGAACTTTATTTAGTATGTCGATCAACAAGTAAGTTCAATTGCTAATGTAGTGTTTTTTTTTCTTTTACCCCAAACGTAATAGAATGTTCATTAAAATGTCTTTATATGCAGGATAAGGTTGAAATGCTTCTAAAGTTGTTTCAAGAGAGCGGTGGATTTTTGTTTTGGCACGATGACCTACTCCCTCCCCACGACGACATTGATCAAGAATGAAGTAGTTATTTTGTATTAGGAACTTTATTTTAGATTCTTATGGTTGTATTTGTGTTAGGAACTTTATTTTGGATTTCTGTGGTTTAATTTTCTGTTAAGGAACTTTAGTTTGGATTATATGTTGGTTTATTATGTTTTGTATACACTATACGTTGGATTGCTATGTTTTTATTTTCTATTGGGGATTTATTATATATTGATTGCTACTTTGTAGTTGTCATTATATTTTTGAAACAGGTGTTATTGGTATTTTATATATTGGTGCTATGATGCTGCCAAATTTTGGTTCTCCTTGAAAATAAATCTGGCACTGCTTAAAACAGTGCCAAAAAGCGTGCCAGTTGAAATTGTTTTTTATACTTAAATAAAAACTGACACTGTTTTAAGCAGTGCCAAAAGGGCGCCAGATTAATGTACCCGGCATGTACGCATGGCGAGACTAAAAGTTGCCACGTGTCAACAAGCTGTCTTGAAATTCTGGCACTAGTTTAATCAGTGCCAAAAAAGAGTGCCAAATTTTTAAATCTGCTACCCTTTGACCAAAATCTGGCACTGTTTTGAACAGTGCCAAAAAAATTGGATCCCCCGTTTTTGGCAGTGAAAAAAACAGTGCCAGATTTGGTCAGGCACTGTTTTAAACAGTGCCAGTTTAGCGTTTTTGGTGTAGTGTTTTATTACAATCTTACCTTATAAGGTATGATTGTAATCATAAGAGATTTGATCTTTATCTCTAGGTTTTTATATTGCAAAATGATTATCCCATAGTTATATAATCCCTCTCTTTTATTTATACAATTCTACAAAACTTCGCTCAGGTTTTTAAGAACTTTGTTTGGGTATGAAGATGCTCAAGTTGAGATAATCATGTATCTCTTATAACGAGGAAACCTGGCAATATTTCAATTATAGCTATATATGAGGTGATATTTGAAATAGATAACTCTTTATATTGCGGACAACTACAACTGAATTTGTGAATGAGCTATCCGGGGTGAGCGTCTCACATTTGATTTCTTTCTTTTTCTTTCTGGGAAGAAATGTTTAAGGGTGTCATTGAGTAGATTTATCTCGAAGCATACTATGGCTTTTGTCTATTGGCATACTAGCCTTTGGAAGTGTCGATGAATCCGGGAGTTCTTTGTTGTTATGGAATGTTGTTTTTTCGTTGAAAATTTATGAATTTGAAAAATGAAGTTAGAATGAGAACCGCAAAATCTCTGGAGTTACATTCTAGAAAAGTCTCAGGTGACTCTTTATCGAATGCTATATTTCACAGGGCATGAAAGGCTTATGATTATTAGACTGTAAGAGATTATTTGGATAATTCAAGAACTGGCTCTGTAGTTTTAAAAATAGGCTCTAAATCGGCATAAAATGACCCATGTAACTGATTTTGTCTATCAAACAAACATATATGACTAACATTTATTTTCATAAAGATCCAATAAAAATGACATGAACTTGAATCTGTTTTTCATCATTACCAAACATGCCCCTAACTATCAAATTTAGTGTTTTTAAAGAAAACCCTATCCAGGAAAAAGGGCTATATCCAAGTATATCAATTAAGTCGGCCAACGACATGAAGGAGAGGTAAAAAAAATTGGGTTGACAAAGGAACATTTGAGAAATGTCAAATAGATTGATACACTGCAAGTTGGGCAGCCATGTGCAAGTTGACCTTTGAGAAAGAAAAGTCTTCAATCTCCATTTATATTCGTCGTTGAAATTCCATCTTCATCAACTAGGCATGGAAGGGGGCAATATTTTGAACATAATATATTCCTTTCATGGGTAGGTTCATGGTGGAATCATGCATGCAGACGAGATAGAAGGAATGAAAAAAGGAAAAGAGAGAGAGAGAGAGAGAGAGAGTGGGTAAAGAGATTAAATTGGAGAAACCTAGCAACTGTATCCGAATCTAATGTCAATTCTATAGTTGGCTACATAAGCCTATAAGTATGAACTTGTGAGACCAAGCATTAGCATCTCATTGGAGAGTGAATTATACAATTTAGTTTTGAGAGGAAGAGAGGCTTTACATGAAGATTAAGAGTCATCGTTTGGTAGCCAAGGATGACTTGCCAGCAAGCCACCCAAGGGGTATATATCTCAGCATACATATATATACATATATACATATATATATATATATAGGGAGAGGATCTAAAGTGAGCAGGATTGAGTGAAATTACCCAATGAACTAGATTTTAAGCCTAAAAGAACCCGTGGATCAGCAGGGCGTGTGGGTCAGCGGGCCAGTTTAAAATCCAGTTCAGTGAGTAAGTTCACTCAACCCACTTCACTTTAGATCATATCCCTATATATATATATATATATATATCCCTTGTTTGGTTCTGAGGGGGGTCAAACTTGGCTTACCTGACATGCTCTTTTCTTTCATGCCAAGCCTTCTCTTCTTCCCTGTCCAGGGCTTGAGTCTACCTTATGTACTCATTTCATTGTGTAAATGAGAATTTGATTGTGTTTCCTCTTATAATTGTTTCGTGTGTGAGCCTGAGAGATGTGGCATGACTAGGTTAGCCGTCCATTTTGTGCCACATCCACAACAAAGAAGTAATACAACCAAGTTTTGTGAGTTTTATACATATGCATTTAGTGTACATATATGGCACTTCTAATACGAGCATGTCTTGATAATTTTCTGTATGTGAGTTTTGAAAACTTGGCAACTTGCCGGATTTACGAGGGATTATTGCATGGTAACGTAGTGTTTTGTTTTTTGTTTTCAGTTTTTGTAATGATGTCTGACTAATTCAATAAAAAAAAAAATGAAAATCAAAACTGAAAACCAAAAACTACGTTACCACGAGAGCCCTAACATTGCGGTTTTTGATTTTCAGTTTTATTTTCATGTTTGTATTCATGATTGATTTTAAGATAAGAGCATTCACTCCAACAATGAGAACCAGAACCGAAACATCACTGTAATATTACCAAGCGAACCTTGATAGTATGTCCACGACTCTCACATTGCCCAAAGGAAAGGAACAGTGATTGGAATTAGTCCACACGATTGAGCCTTCCATCGTGATTCCCAAACGAGCCCTAAAATGGGAGAATTTTTTTAGGTATATTGAGCGTATCACGTGACATGGCTAGGTGGTACTCTCTAATCTCTATCCAATAATAGTGATTTTTTAGATGAGACCCATATTCAAAAGTGGGTGTGAGTACCACCAAAAGATTCATTGCAACTAATAAGAAAGTACCACGTAAGCATGTCGTCGACGCGGTAACTTAAGTACCCAAAATCTGATTCTAAAATGGACTTATTATGAATGGTTCAGATTGGGTGAACGAATTAAGTGGACAACATTTGAGCAACAACCTGCAAATGATCTTCTAGTGTTTATCTCATGACTGGCAGCTTTGATTTTAACTGCTATACGTAGGAGTACATGTGAGTTGAATAATGTTGTTGTTGTATCTAAATTTACAACAATAAGCCGGATCTGTTCCCAAATTCTTACAAATAAAGACTATGGATTTGTGCCCAAAGACTCGGATCCTTGGAGATCAAGTCAGTCAAAAAAAGGAGAGGAATTGAGTATTGAAGAGTACGCATTTGTAGGAGAACCATATTCGTAAGAAACAAGGGTGGAGCTAAGAGCAGGCTCCTAAATTCTGGGAAATTTTTTTAATACATATGATATTTTAACCCAAATGTCGTCTAATTCACCCCAAAATTTAAGAATTTGTTTAGTACATGTGATATTTTAGCCCAAATGTAGTCAAGCTCACCACAATGAAGTGTTCCAAACTCAATTTGACATCATACCTTGTTGATAAATAGAGCCCACAATGTATAAGTATTATCCCAAAATATAGTATTGTTTTTAAATAGATCTAATTTGACATTATATCTCATTATCAAATGTGTATAAATAGACTCCGAAAAAAAAAAAAAAATAGTTTCCTCAGCCCAAAAAAAAAAATTCATGACTGCCCTTGGTTTACGAAATGTACTTCTTGACTGGATCTGTAAGCTGGGCTGATAGAGCTCAGACCTAAATCACGGCTCTTATCATGCAAGCCTGATTTGGGAGTGTTTTGGGCTTTGTTCCGTGTGGGCCGTTCAGCCCAATTAGTTGTCCAGCACATATGCTGATAGTCTAGCTAGTAATTGAATGCATGTGTCACTGGTCCTTTAGTGATTGGCTCAGTCATTTTAACCTTATCAATATGTTTCCTACCGACATTGAATTTTTAAGTAGTTAATTAATACAAACATGCCACTGTATACTATTGTAAGTAAAGAATATTTTAAAAATCAAATTTAAAGGACCAATGTTGTAGTTCTCAAATCCAATTGTAGTAGGACCACATGTAATAACAGTAGATCGCTTCAACATTTCTAGATTAAGATTTAAGAGTAATGTTATGTTTTTTAAATTTTTATTTTAAAAGTATTTTTTTAATAATGTGACAGTAAGGTTATGTCTATTACAGTGGGATTAGATGAATTTTTATTGAACGTTGTTTAACTGATTATTTGGAAAACATTTTTGAAATAAAAAATTTAAAAATCATATGTAATATTACTCAAAATTAAGTATATTCACAGTCACATATATTAAAAAAAAAATTATTCAAAATACACATTTGAGAAGCAAGCTTTACTCAATTTAATTTAATTTGTCTGGCTTGGAGTAATTTTAGTTTACAGGGAAATATAAGCAGTTGGCTGTCTGCATCTAATACTCCAAACGCGGTGAATTGTCTACTTTTTTCTTTGGTTGATCTTATCTCAAATACAAATGCAGTTGGCCCACCTGTAATAACAGTAGATTGCTTCAATATTTCTCAATTAAGATTTAGGAATAATGTTCTGCATCTCAAATTTTTATTTTAAAAGTAATTTTAAAATAATGTGACAGTAAAGTCATGTCTATTATAATAGGATTAGATGAATTTTGATTGAAAGTTATATAACTGATCATTTGAGAAACACTTTTAAAATAAAATTTTAAAAATTATATATAGTATTACTCAAAATTAAGAAGAGTCACAATCACATATATTGAAAAATCATTTAAAATGCATATTTCATTTCGAGTAATACTTGGGGCACAACCAAAGCCACAACATTTTGCTCACAACCTCCATTTTGTGTCTATCTCTCTCCTAGTGGACACTGTGGGGTCACTGGAACTGTGGGACTCATCAAGAGAGAGATAGATACAAAATGAAAGTTGTGCAAAAAAGATTGTGGCTTTGGTTGTGCCCCAAGTATTACCCATTTCAGAAGCATAGCATTACTCAATTTAATTTAATTTAATTAGTATGGAAATATAAATCAGTTGTCTGTCTGCATCTAATACTCCAAACGCGGTGAATTGTCTACTTATGCTTTCGTTTGATCTTATCTCAAACCGACAAACAAAAGCACACTTGGTCTTCCTCAAACTCGCCACGTAGCCAACAATCCTAACGTGTCAGTGCTATATTCGCACATGCCACGTGTAACACTCTCGTGCCATGCACGTGTAACTCTTCATGGCCCAGCCTCAACTCCTATATAAGTTGACAACGGTTTAAGGTTTTCACTCCATCAATCAAACACTTCCTCAACATTGTTTGTATCTTTTATATTAAAGATATATATATTTCAGCACCAGTTCAATTTCAGTTTCAGAAGAAGATATGGCACAGCACGGCCGAACCGATGAGTTTGGAAACCAACATCGCCAAACCGATGAGTATGGGAACCCGGTTCACCAAACCGGCACTACCGGAGCCCATGGCACAGGAATGGGAACAACGGGCGGCACAGGTGGGATATTTGGTGTCGGCACTGGTGGTCAGCACCAGCAGCAACACGGCACTGGCGGTCAGCACCAGCAGCACCACGGCACTGGTGGTGGTGTTCTTCAACGCTCGGGCAGCAGCTCGAGTTCCGTGAGTTTTTCTTTCTTTCTTTCTCTCTTTTTTTAAATCTAATTTGATAAATATTAGTGAGTATACAAAAAAAATTTTAACTAGTGATGGTTATTTGGGGTAGTTAATTATTTTAGTTAGTTTTTTTTTTATTTAGTTACCTTTAACTCTAATAATATTTTTCAATAAGATGATTATATTTTACTGTTATTTTTCGTTTCTGATTTCTCTCTTTTTCTTGTATTTTCTTTTCTTTTCTTTAGTTCTATAAAAATCGAGAGAACAGGGAAAGCTTGTTTGAAATAATGTCCATAAGTGGAAAACTAAGTAGTCACTCCTTTTGTCCCATGTTATGATTAGTGTCTTATGGGATTTCTAAGTATTATAGATATTGAAAACAAAAATGTTAAGTCACTCAAAACATATTTTATCACCGGACTTTAAATGCATGTATCCTGTTCGGTATAAGTAGTGTAAAAATTTCAAATAATATGGAGTATAGCACATTTAAAGCTCTGTTATGGAATATATTATAGAATGTAATGTGTACCGATAGCATTTTTGTATTGGAAAACAACTACTTAAATATTAGAGGAAAACCCAGTAGTCACTCCTTTTGTCCCATGTTAATTATGATTAATGTCTTCTGGGATTTCTATGTTTATAAATATTGAAAAACTACTAGTTAATCCTTTTGTACCAAGTAAAAGGGGAATTCTGACTTTTCAAGGATCTTTAATTTGGATTATAGTGAAAAATTTCAGCCTTTTATGATTGTTCTTTTGTTTGATCCAAAATTTGATGTCTAAAAGATTTTTTGGATTGTTGTGCAAAAATTAATTTAAAATATATCTACCGATAAAATAGAAATTATTATTATTATTGTAGTATATAAAGGACAAACATAGGTTAAAATACATCTCTCTCTCGTCTCATCAAGCTTCTTTCACAACAAAAAATATATATATATATATACACTGATTTTTTTTTTAGGAGAAATCTAAAAATGAGACATCTGGAAGTTGAATAAATAATTCTTAATTTGAACCGGGGGTACTAATTGGTGATCACATGCTACTAGTAAAATAGCTAGGGATCGAGCTGTTGGTTTATATTGGAAAAAACACTTTTATATTATGATGTGATATTGAAATTATAAATTTTAAAAAAGTAATTAACAAATTTTGTTTATATAACTTTTTGTGAATGAATTGAATGCAGTCGTCGGAGGATGATGGAGTTGGAGGGAGGAGGAAGAAGGGTATTAAGGACAAGGTGAAAGACAAGTTGCCCGGAGCTCACAAGACTGATCACACCGCCGTGGGTGGTGGGTACGGAGCCCAGCAACACGGACCTGGATATGGTGGAGGAGAGCAGTGCGGTGAGAAGAAAGGAATGATGGAGAAGGTCAAGGAGAAGGTTCCTGGTGGCGGCCATGGAGCGGAGCAACACGGTGCTGCAGGATATGGTGGTGGACAGCAACCCGGCGGGGCTGCAGGATATGGTGGAGGACAGCAACCCGGTGAGAAGAAAGGAATGATGGAAAAGGTCAAGGAGAAGCTTCCTGGCGGACACCACCAGCAGCAGCAGGCCCATCAACTCTAGGTGGTGTACTCCTTGAGAGCCTCATATATAATATAATATAATAATAATATGTAATAATAATGTATATACACACTTATATATATAGAGATGTATGTGTGTATGCGATGGGGCTAATATATGTATATGTATATGCTATGTTTGTAGCTGAAGCGTAGTGCGTGGCATGGATTGTAAGCGTTTAGCTGTGGACTAGTCCTACACTATACATATATATATATGTGTATTGTGAAAGTAATAAGCAAATAATGTGTGCTTTTGTATATGCACACATTTGGACGAGTGTATTAATTCACCCGTGGAGTGTTAGTGTGTATCTTTGTGCGAGTTTACGAGCAACTTTATAGAAGCAGCTTCTTGTGTTTCACAGTAATAATATATCGAATACTCTCCTTGATCATTTGCTTCATTATTAAGAACTTTTTTTTTTTTTTTTGTGTGTGTGTGTGTGTCTTGTGGGTGTTTTCAGCTCCTAAAGTAGTAGCTAGTGAAGTTGTGGTGTATTATTCTATCATTTCAGGTGTACGTGGTGATCACATTTAGGAAAAAAAAAATTCAGTGCAATCCTGCAACCTAAAACCAACGATATCTGAATTGTGAAATTGAACATTTTAGAATATTTTTGGTTAATATACATGAATATATTGTAGAATATATTGTGAAATATAGCAGGTTATTTTGAATTACAAATTCACACTTTTTTTTTTTTTTTGGGAAAAGTGTTAATTAAATAAAATGAAGAAATTTTTTATTCTTTTTTTTTTTCTAAAAAAGGGTTAAATAAAATAGAAAGAGTGTACAAAGGACATATCTCATAAATATAACAATAAGCACAAAAAAAAACATGGTCATAATTGTGAGCAGCAGCCAAAATTAAAAAAACATCAACAATAGTCTATATTCACGTGTCGCAAAATAAACAAAATATGAGATCCAAATGAGCCTTTGCAACATCACAGTGCGTGATGGGGAAAGACCATCATTTCAATTAATCATGGTCACCTTCTCACATAGGTTTAGATTTCAGTCTTTCTTTTATTATATCGTATCTAGAAAACGATTCATTTTATGAGTCAATTTAAAAATTAGTTCTAATTCACTTATTTTTGAAGACTAAAATATCACTACTCTCATGAATCAGGGTTTTAAAAATAAAAATCTAGATTTGTTATATATCTACTATCGTATAAAAAGGAAGAAACAAGCACGTCAAAAAATATAAACTTCCTCTTTTGCCCTTCACTATACCATAATTATTCATATATCTATTTATACATCGTAAGGATATATTGCTTTGTGTGAGGGTGAATCTGTCATTTTGGACAAATAATTACATTCAAGTCAGCTTTTATAATTTTATTTAATATAATAATGAGGTTTTAATCAACAATCTTGTGTCTAATTACATTTGGGTCAACAATTTTTTGGATATTTATTATTGACTTCAAAAAAAGTCAACAAAAGTGGCTATTTTGGTGGCTATTTAGGAATTGGTTACTAATATTTACAATTTGGTCAACTTCTTCTCTCAAATGAGGTTTCAATCAACAATTTGTGTCTATTTACATTTGGGTCAATAATTTTTGGGATATTTATTATTCACTTCATCAAAAGTCAAAAAAAGTGGCTATTTTAGTCGTTATTTAGGAATTGGTCACTAATATTTACAATTTGCTCAATTTCTTCTCTCAAAGTTAGGATTCATATATTGTAATATGTGTAATTGCATTAGGTCAGCAAGTTTTGGGATATTTATTATTCACTTTAAACAAGTTTTAAAAAGTGGCTATTTTAGTGACTATTTAGGAATTGGTCACTAATTTCACATTTTGGTCAACTTCTTCTCTCAAATTTAAGCTCTGGTCACTACAACAAAAATGGCCTATAGAGACATTTATTTGGAGAAAAAAAATAAAAGTCTTTAGAAGTTACTTGTAACGACACATAATTTTCTGTCTCTACAAAAGAAAATAATTGTCTTTAAAAGTGACTTGTAAGGACACATAATTTTTTGTCTCTACAAACGAAAATAATTGTCTTTAGAAGTTACTTATAAGGACATATGATTTTTGGTCTATAAAAAAATTAATAAGTGTCTTTAGAAATTCCATGTAAGGACATATAATTGTTCGTCTCTAAAAAAAAAAAACCACGACTTTAGAATTTACTTGAAACACACATAATTTCTTGTCTGTACAAAAGGAAATAAGTATATTCAAAAGTACAAAATAACGACATTTATTAATTTTTTTCTTTATAAAGAGAGAATTATCTCAATAAACAAGAAAAAAAATTAACATAACAAGAAAAACGGCATATCCCCGCATTTAATAATATACCTTTAATTACCAGTATTTATTTATTTTTAAATAAATGTTGTTCATTGTCAAGATTTTAAAGAGCACTCACAAATACCAGCACTTGGTAGTTAAATGCCGATACTTAACATCGTTTTCATACAAAATACCGATAATTAGCGGCGTTTGTAAACCAATGTCGTTAATTGACAGCATTTGAAATTTAAACGTTTGCCCTCTGTCCTACCTTAATAAAAACACGTCAGTATTTCTGTCTAATTTTTCTAATCTTTAATGTTATTTAAGCATGAAGGACAACACAAGAAAAATATACAGCTCAATTTAGGGTAGTTTCTGCTTTGCTATTGCGATAGCTTTGAAATTTCTTTTGTCAGAATAGATTATAATAGTTGTGGTGTTTGAATAATGAATTGTAAAAGTGGTTACGGTGAAAGAATAAATTATGTAGGTGTTTGTGACATAAAAATAAGATGGCTTTAAATGTTCAAAAAACAATTATACCCCTGGTCTGTATTGAATACATAGTTATTTTGTATGCATAGTTATTTTAAATAGTTCTCCATATTATTAATTTTAATAAAAATTAATTAATTAAATAATTAATTAAATAAATATATTCGATAATAATAACTATAGTAATATATAATATAAAAATAAGTAAATATATTAGTAATATAAAATATATTACTACTGGTGTTTAATATTTTAAATATATGTGAATAGTATATGATTTTATTATATACAAATAAATAATTTTCTTACTTATAGTTGAAAGTTGGCTACTTGGTCAAGCGGATTCAAGACTGCAACATATTCAAAGATGTCTTAAGTTCAAAACTTGGTAGACTGTTAGGAAAAAAAAATTAGTGCAATTTCTAGTGACACTCATAGCGACACAAAAATAAATATGTGTTAGTAAAAGTAGCTTCTAGTGACAGTTTTAATGACACTTTCGTTTTGTGGTTACTCATGATTATATGTCACTTCAAAAGTAACATTTAGTGACACTTTTAATGACAAATTTTTTTCTGTCGTTACAAAATAACCTTTACCGACAGTTTTACCAACACTTGGGTAAGTGTCTCAACAAGGCTTAGCGACAACACCTATTATGACACTTAAGTAAGTGTTGGTAAAACACTAGTGACACATTTTATGACCTATTGCAACACTTTTTTCTGTCTTAAAAAGCCTATTTTGTTGTAGTGGGTATATTTAAATTGTCAATTTAAGTGGCTATTTTAATAGCTATTATTAATTGGTCACTAATATTTACATTTTGGTCAACTTCTTCCCTCAAATTCAGGATTTATAGATTGTATTTGAATATCAATTAAGGCTTACAAACACATTCATGCCTTTTTTAAGAGGAAATATACCCTACTTGTGTCATATATTTTTAGTGGTGCTTTATTAGGTACCTTTACTACTCATTTATAAGATAGTCAGAATTATCAACTTCTTCCGTAAGAAGAGTTTTAGATTAAATAGTTACATTTACAATTTCTTATTTAACTGTTTTAATATCTTATGTTGATTTTTAAAAGTGGACCTTATTTTGAAATATCAAAAAAAAAAAAAAGGGAAACGTGACACATATTTTAAAAATATCCAAAAAAAATGAAACGTTGGCACTTATTTTTGAACGGAATGAGTAATTACCTCTCCAAAGACCTCTAATGTCAAGATTAATACACAATATATCTAGGAATACAACTATCCGACGGGCACGTGCCTTGCACGTGCACCCTTATTAGTATATATATATATATATATATATAGAAAGAGAGAATTAAAAGAGAAAATTTAATAAATACATAAATCAAGATTTTTAAATTCAAAACCCTGATTTGTTATATATATATATATATATAAAGAGAGAGAGAGTGTGTGAGAGAGAATTATCAAAGAAATTTTATCTATTTTAGTGAGAAATTTTCTCACCTTTTTAACATATTTGATGAGAAATTTCTCACCAAATAGAAACAAATTTCTCACCTTTTTTATCTATGGCGGTGAGAAATTTCTCACCTTTTTTCTAACCAAATTAAAACAAATTTTTTACCTTCAAAACTCAAAAGAATTAAAAACTCCAAACTTTGTGAGAAATTTCTCACTATCGAAAATTCATACACTACTAAAATGTAGCAACAATTAATAGACATAGATTTAGTGAGAAATTCTCAGTTCTAGAATTTTGATGAAAATTTAATAATTCAAATTTCTCACTAAAAAAAAACTAGATTATCAAGATGACCCACTGTTTTCCAAAATACCTACTAACAAAAATCATGAACCTAGACTAGACCCTCTCTTTTCTCTATCCATAGTAGACTTGACTTCTGAGACAAAAGCAGGAAAACAAATAAAAAATAGAGACTAGATAGAGAGAGAGAGAGAGAGAGAGAGAGAGAGAGAGAGAGAGAGAGAGAGAGAGAGAGAGAGTTGTTGGGGGTTAGTGGTTTCTCACATGACTCACATAATATATAAACCAAAAATCTCACCCAATTTGCCATTGTACAACACATGAATTTCACCACTTTATGGTCTCCAGATTCTCCACAAAGTCGGTGTAATCATTTGAGTAATGGGCCTTGCTAGGGGCACAAACAAATTCCACTAATACTTACTAATACACTCTATCTCTCTCCTAGTAATACTGCGGGGTCCACTGCGGACCCCACAGTGCCACTAGGAGAGAGTTAGAGTGTGTTAGTAAGTGTTAGTGGAATTTGTTAGTGCCCCAAATATTACTCTTTGAGTAATTGCAAGTAGAATACCAAATCGTCAGACCAGGGCAATGCTCTAAAATCATCATGGTGTCAATTCTGATGACTCGCCAACAATTCTCTTGATTTAGGGTTTTTTGCAAAAAAATTTGAGATTGTGACACGAGAGATGATCATGAGAGACAGAGAGTGAGATATGATAAGAGATATATAATTGGATCTTCATTTATTTGGGTTTCAAATTGAAATCTCTGATTTTAAGTTGATGGCATATAACGAAGGATAATTTTGTCCATAAAAAATACAGATATTTGGGGGAAATGACTAATTCCTAGTATATCTTATTGAAAGGACGAATTTAAGGATTTAAAATGTCAAAGTGACTAACTGTATGTTAAATAAATTATGAGGGACCAAAGCGTATATTCCTATCACATATGCCACAGTGGTTACCAAGAAAGTAAAACAAAAATAATGGTCACATAGTGTGGTTCACATTCGATGGCGCAAATGGATTCTCACAAATTTTTTGTCAGCGAAAATGCTCCTATCTATGGTGGTAGTGGTAACGAATAGAACCAAGAGCATGGATGCAAGGGCGGAAAACACAACCCCCCCCCCCCCCCAACACACACACTAAAAAAAAAGTTTTTACAGTTAACTCCCCTGAAAATTATAATATAAAAAAAAACCCTCTAATATTATAAAATTATCATATTAAATCATTTCTCTTATGTTTTTGTGTTTAAAAACTGTGAAATGACAAAACTGCCATTAATGAAAACACGATCCGACGGCCAAAACAGAGGTCCTCTCTTTAATAAAGAGAGGTGGTCCTCTTTAGAGAATCTTTGTATATATATATATATAGAAAATATGTACAAATAAGTTCAAAATATACACAAAGAATGCATAAATATGTCCAATATATGCATAAATAAGACCAAAATATAAACCCCAAATTGATTTTCTAGATCCATCAGTGCATGGATTTAAATTTGTAGTCCACTGCTTTCTGTATGAATCAATTTTTCAGTCAATTCAAGAAATTTAACCTTTCAACTACGAAAAGACACTACCGTTTCTGTATCGATTAATTCAAAGTAATTATATTTGATTCTAGTTTTACATAATTCTATATTTTATATATGTGTATATATATATATATATATTATATCCGATCTTTTTAGAGTGAGTGCAAATGCTATATTATATATTCAGTGGAAATCTTATACAAGTCACATCGATAATTATACAAAAGATAAAAATGAAAGAACGTGGAAGCTTAAATGTTTATTTTTGTAGCACATAGCCACATTGGAGGATTGTGGAGGGGAAGAGAGAGAGAGAGTTAAAAACTTAAAAGTACACGAATTTAAAGATTTATTGATGCCCAAAAAAGTTAGGGGAAAAATAATAATGATGTGATATATTAAGGTAAAGTAAACATTATAATATCCAAATAATGGGAGTGGGACACGTAAAATAATATTGAAGTAGCTTTACAAAATTACGAATGTGCCCAAGGGGCCAGCTTACCATTTACCAAGAAAATGTATCAAAAATAGTTAACATGGCAAGTCTATAGTAAGCAGTTTTTGATATGAGAAGGTGGGTTTTAACCGTTGGATGAGCATCTGGTAATAAATGCATCTCCAGATTCTTAAGAATTTTATGACTAAATGCTCATTCAATGGTTAAAATCCGCCTTCGCATATGAGAAACTTCTCACAATTGACTTACCCTAGTTAAAAAGAGCAAATGCAGTACATCTTAATTTTTATTTTGTCTGGTGCAAACAAATACCTCTGATTCTTCTGTTTTTTTTTTCCCCCTAAGATATAAGAAATTGGAACTGTTGAACTCACTTTAGTAAAATTCTACTAAACGACAAGGATTCAATATCTATATTTGCTGTAAGCACCCCTACATCAATATGTATTGTTTCATTTGTTTGTATGGTCTGGGCCACAGCTTTGGAATTCCCTCAAGTCTGAGCTTGGGCTTGCTATATGCTGGACCCCGTGATGGACTAAACGGCATGGGCCTGGCCTGGCTCGGCTCATGGCCACCACGCCCTTGCATGATGACTATCCAAATTTGAGAAAAAAATAAGGGCAATGCTAATTGCACTCCATTTATTATTAAATGTACTCTACGGACTGCATTGAATACATGGTATAACATGTTGTCAAAGTGGTACTCCCTTCGTCCCATTTTATGTGTCCATCTTTCCTTTTTGGGATGTCCCAAAATTGTTGTCCACTTTCCTAAATTAGTATACAAATTTTACTTAGTTTCCCAAACTACCCTTCCTTACAATCAACACCAAAACAAAACAACAAAAGAAAGTGCAATGATTATGGGCAATTGTGGAAAGTAGATGTAGATTCTTTTTGTCCCCTTAAATAGTTGGATTCCCCAAGATGGACACATAAAATGGGACGGAGTCACGGAGGTAGTATTATAGAGTACTTGGTTGACTTTTGGGGTGCGAATAGTAATTTCCAAAAATAACAAAAATTACAAATAAAAAAATTCCTAATAATTACAATTGGCGATTTTGTTTTAAGTTTCTAATCGTGATTGAAGAATGTGTATAAATTTTTTTACACAACACATACATGATACATCTATACAAGTATTGTTCTTTCAAAAACTATACATCTTTCATTTGTTAATAATTCGTGTCAAAATAAGGTGTTTGGAAATACTTTTTGAAATCCGTAACTTATTATGAAATTTAAAAAAAAATAAAAATACAATTGTTTGACAAACTAGATTTTGATATTCAAAATTTTGTGATTGGATGAGAGTTAATTTAATCAAAAGCATTTATTATTATTATGATTTGTTTTTTTAATTGAATGTTTTGCTGTTGAATCTCAAGAATAAATGAGCCTAAGTAGGTAGCGGCAGAGCTTTGTGTGGGCCCCGCAAAATTCTTCAAAACTTTAATTATGTCTAAGCAATTTATAAAATTTTAAAAATAATACACATATATTGGCCGCTCCAAATTTCTAATTTATACAAAATGGCTCATGCTTATATATAATTGTAACACACATTGTTATAAATCATAAATGATACAAGAAGGACTACTAACACCGGACCTTCGAACTCTCAAAATGGACACAAAGTCTTACATAGTATAACTATAGCCTCTCTGATACAAAAATTCATTCTCGAAAGATATATTCTTCATTTGTTCGATATTAAGAGTTTCTCCATCTTTCTAAGGAATTTCTTTAATTGTGGTAACAATTTTTAATTTTTCGTTATTGTCCTTTTAAAGTTAAAATTTTACATATCATACCCAAAAAAAAAAAGTAGGAGAGTTTCATGTAATAAAAGAGGAAGTTGAAAATGTGCACTTGAAATACATTGACCACTCAAAGATGCTCTTAAAATAGAAAATCAAAGAGTGATATTAAACACTCTTAATTTTAGACGGATAGAGTATAAATATATATATATATATAATAAATAAATAAATAAAATAGCACTGCTGCCCCAAATTATCGTACGGTCATATTGTTTGGACCATAATTTATATTAATATGTATTAGTATATAAAGTCATATTATATTATGTTATATTATTATATAGTATATTTATTATTGCACATGGAAAATCAATTCAAATTGGCTGATGGTTATTTGGAAGTTGATTAAAGGACACTTGGCATTACAAGGGGAGATCAATATTGGTTACTTGAAGATCAATGGTGATGATGAAGATGGAAGTTGCTTAAAGACACTTGTCATTGTAGGAGCATCTCCCACTAATTGGTAGTTGTAGGAATTTGAATTATTAGTTATTGTAGTTTGAGGGAAATGTAATTCAAATTCAAAGTAGTTGTAGACTTTTCTTATAAATACTTGTGTTGTACTCCTTTGTAATGGTCCTTGACCAAACAATCACATCATTACATTATGTAGTATTTCTTCAATATATCATTTACTTTCATTAGGCCACCACGGCCATTTTACTTTGTATGTAGTTTAGTTTCTAGCACTAAAAGCTTCTGTTTTGGGGGGGAAGTCAACGCCGGGTCATTAAGACTGCGTACTTTCATTCACAGCTTTCTTTAATATTTTTCGGTCTCACTGTTCTGTTTTTGGCTTCTTTAATTTTGCTATGTCTTTATTTCTTGCTGGTTTTTGGGCTAAGGTTAAACTTCAAGGGTCTGCTGCTGTTAGTCAGTGGCTGCTTTTGGCTTTTGGATTGAAAATTTAGTTCGTTTTTGGCTTTTTAATTGGGCTGTCATTTTAGGAGGGTAAGGTCTAATGCCCCCCCCCCCCCCCCCCCCCCCCCTCCCCCGCTAATTAGGTGTACTGTTTTTTGATATCAATATAGTCTTCCTCGTGCCGTCAAGGTTCAAAAAAAAAAAAAAAAAAGATTAGATTCTAGTTAATTAGTTTCTAAGCCTACAATTTCATTTACTCTTTTCCATAGTTTAATCACCACTTCGAAGGCATCCTTCGAACTCTACCATCTTCTTTTTCTTATTTCATCGTTGGACACTACTTTCATTTATTCCATATTGAAGACCTTCGAAGGTCCACAATCGATTGAGTATTCGACCTCGAACTCTCTCTTTCTCATCTCCTTTTCTTTACAAATTGGTCGTGTAGTAACCCGTGTTTTCATGTTTAAATTGACGATTTAGACTTCGTGTGCGATTTTAGCGAAAATTGGTCACAGGGGTATTTTGGTCATTTTTTCAATTTTATAAGTCATGAACTAAAAATTTTTTTTTTTTGGGAAAAGTTGCGTGAGATTAAATGATTTGGTATTCATGTTGGAAGTTAAGATTTTTCGAGTCATATTTAAAATTAAATCTAATATTTTCTCTTTTAATAATTAGATTGTTAGGCCATTATGTTTGGTTATTTATAATATTAGTGGAGTTATAGGTGCATTAGTGTATGTTTACATCATCTTGCATATTCCTTATAAACTACCAATTAATTAGAAGTTAGTGGGTTGTTAGGCCATTATGCTTGGTTATTTATACACTAATATTAGTGGAGTTATAGGTGCATTAGTGTATGTTTACATCATCTTGCATATTCCTTATAAACTACCAATTAATTAGAAGTTAGTGGGTTGTTAGGCCATTATGCTTGGTTATTTATACACTAATATTAGTGGAGTTATAGGTACATTAGTGTATGTTTACATCATCTTGCATATTCCTTATAAACTACCCATTAATTAGAAGTTAGTGGTTAATAAGTGGATTGTTAGGCCATTGTCTCCAAGTGGAAGCTTGACTATTTATACACTCACATACTCTCTCAAACACACACATTCTACACTTCTAGCATAGAGAGCTTGAAAGAGTCACATAGAGAGAGATTTATATATATATATACACACAATTATAGATATACATACACCTTGAGTTAGAAGAAGAAGATGAAGAAGAAGAGAAGTGTTTGGGAGTTGCTCAACATCATTTATAGGTACCGGGTTGTGTACAATATGCTTTCTAAATTCTCCGGAGTATTTCTTTGTTATCTCTACTTGTACTCTTTTTGCACTTGTGTTGTGTTTTCATTTGGAATCAATGAGTATGTGTTTATTGCTAAGTGCTATGGGACTAAAGGGTCATGAGCAAGGAGCACCTACCAACAGTCCAACAGGCCTCAGGGACCGACGTACTGGAGACGGGTGAGGTGAGGTGAGGTGTCTCTTGCTATGTGATCAAGAGGAACCTGGTATGATGCTATTGGTATGAGCGTTTGGGTAGTGTGAGCAGTTGGGTTGTGAGACTGGTCAATTGATTTGATGTCATTCTATGTATTTGATTGTCATTATCCTTTTGAGCCTTTATTATTCATGTCATATTGTATACTTCCCGGTATGGTTTTTAGATGCAGGCAGTGCCGGTAACCGAAGCCTAGAAGGGAGATAAGGTTAAGGATGATATAGGAGATCCGTGGAGAATATGGACCTGCTGGGAGTTTTAAAGAAATTTTGTATTTTTATTTTAAAGAATCAAGTGTGATTTATTTAATTTTTCAATGGAAATACGCTTATTTTTGCGGGGCGTCACAAATGGTATCAGAGCCTGTCCCCAGCCGGAAATGTAGGACTAAGTCAAGGTTAGATAGTCTACATCGCCTGGGAGGAGTCAGAGAAGGTTGAAAAAAAAAAAAATTTTTGTTATTTTATAAAACAAAATATGCTATATTTGTTTTAAACATTATTTTAAGAAATTTATGAAGTTATTTACCAAATGCTTCTATCTCTAGATTTCGGGACGAAATCTCTATTAAGGAGGGTAGATTGTAGTAACCCGTGTTTTCATGTTTAAATTGACGATTTAGACTTCGTGTGCGATTTTAGCGAAAATTGGTCACAGGGGTATTTTGGTCATTTTTTCAATTTTATAAGTCATGAACTAAAAATATTTTTTTTTTGGGAAAAGTTGCGTGAGATTAAATGATTTGGTATTCATGTTGGAAGTTAAGATTTTTCGAGTCATATTTAAAATTAAATCTAATATTTTCTCTTTTAATAATTAGATTGTTAGGCCATTATGTTTGGTTATTTATAATATTAGTGGAGTTATAGGTGCATTAGTGTATGTTTACATCATCTTGCATATTCCTTATAAACTACCAATTAATTAGAAGTTAGTGGGTTGTTAGGCCATTATGCTTGGTTATTTATACACTAATATTAGTGGAGTTATAGGTGCATTAGTGTATGTTTACATCATCTTGCATATTCCTTATAAACTACCAATTAATTAGAAGTTAGTGGGTTGTTAGGCCATTATGCTTGGTTATTTATACACTAATATTAGTGGAGTTATAGGTACATTAGTGTATGTTTACATCATCTTGCATATTCCTTATAAACTACCCATTAATTAGAAGTTAGTGGTTAATAAGTGGATTGTTAGGCCATTGTCTCCAAGTGGAAGCTTGACTATTTATACACTCACATACTCTCTCAAACACACACATTCTACACTTCTAGCATAGAGAGCTTGAAAGAGTCACATAGAGAGAGATTTATATATATATATATACACACAATTATAGATATACATACACCTTGAGTTAGAAGAAGAAGATGAAGAAGAAGAGAAGTGTTTGGGAGTTGCTCAACATCATTTATAGGTACCGGGTTGTGTACAATATGCTTTCTAAATTCTCCGGAGTATTTCTTTGTTATCTCTACTTGTACTCTTTTTGCAGTTATGTTGTGTTTTCATTTGGAATCAATGAGTATGTGTTTATTGCTAAGTGCTATGGGACTAAAGGGTCATGAGCAAGGAGCACCTACCAACAGTCCAACAGGCCTCAGGGACCGACGTACTGGAGACGGGTGAGGTGAGGTGAGGTGTCTCTTGCTATGTGATCAAGAGGAACCTGGTATGATGCTATTGGTATGAGCGTTTGGGTAGTGTGAGCAGTTGGGTTGTGAGACTGGTCAATTGATTTGATGTCATTCTATGTATTTGATTGTCATTATCCTTTTGAGCCTTTATTATTCATGTCATATTGTATACTTCCCGGTATGGTTTTTAGATGCAGGCAGTGCCGGTAACCGAAGCCTAGAAGGGAGATAAGGTTAAGGATGATATAGGAGATCCGTGGAGAATATGGACCTGCTGGGAGTTTTAAAGAAATTTTGTATTTTTATTTTAAAGAATCAAGTGTGATTTATTTAATTTTTCAATGGAAATACGCTTATTTTTGCGGGGCGTCACAGGTCGCTTCTAAGTCCTCTTAATTGAGGCAATCGAACACTTCAAACACGAGTGTGTGTTTTAAGGGCTTGTTCTTATATATTTTTGAGAGTTCAAACATATTTTTGGTGTGTCTACCGAGAGGGCCAAGTGTAGAGAGAGAGAGAGAGAGAGAGAGAGAGAGAGAGAGAGAGAAAAGATGATGAATTTTCAAGGGTTGTATGGCTTACCCTTATCAATACCAAATATTGATGGTAATAATTTCGAATGGTTATATATGTCACCAAACACCAAGTATTGGTGATGAAAATTGATTCACTAGTATAGTTCCATTGTTGGAACAATTAAAGGATCAAGCGCTTAGTTTGGAAACTAAAATTTATGAAATGGCTCGGGGGGGTGTCGAACCTTCTTCAAAATTATGAGCCCCAATAGATGAAAACAACTTGATTGTGAAGAATCTTCAAGATCCTTTAATGGTGGAAACAAAAAAATCACCAACACTCTCATTACCAATATTGGTTAATCAACCAAATAGTTGTGATGAAAATATAGTCGGGGGTGTATTTTTCAACCAAGTATGGTTGAGAATCATGAACAAACTCTTGTTAATAGATTTGAGTTTTTCAATATTATGCGAAGTATTGAAACTTGTGAATTATTTAAGCCACTTATGACTTTAATTGGTCAATACCCATTTTGGCTTTGTGGATCTCATCAAAAATGGGTTATGATCATGTGGATTTTTCTATGGCAAGATTTGTATGAAAACAACAAAAATTATTGACTAAAATTTTAAGCAGTCATACGGCCACTGTGTTAAATCGAACAATTTGGCCGATGCAAAAAAGGATGACAATCAATTGTATTTCCATATTATATCATTACCACAGTGGGCCATTATTGAATGTCAAGGCTTATTGCCTTATTTCCATGAAGGCATTCAACTTTGAGTCACTTTTGGTGAGACTCGAGTATCATGGTTGAAGTTTCTCCAAAGGCCATCCAAATATTTGGATTAATTTCCACTGAGGTAGATATTAGAAAATTCGATGGATGTAACTTTTTTGAAACAATGTATTTTATGATTTGATACAATTATATTGGCTTCGAAGCCAGATTAAAGTCATTTATTTAATGTTCGAAGTAATTAGATTGACTTCGAGACAAAGTTTAAGCCATTATTTGGTGTTCAAAGTTAGTTTATTGGTTTCAAACCAGTTTAAAAACAGTTTATTTTGAGTTTGAAATTATTTTGGCCTCGAAACAAATTATTTGATGTTTTAATTCTTTTTGTTGGCTTCGAATTAAGTTTAAAGCCATTGTTTTGGTGCTCGAAGCTACTGTGTTTACTTCGAATTCGGTTTTAAGCCATCATTTTATGTTCAAATTCTTTTCATTGGCTTTGAAGCAACTTTGAAACCATTGTTTTGTGTTCGAAGCAATTATATTGTTTTCGAAGCAATTTAAGTCATCATTTTGGTGATTCGAAGCAATTACATTGTCTTCAAAAGCATGTTTAAGCAATGTTATTGGCTTTGAGGCAAGTTTAAGCCATTACTTTGTCTTCAAAATAATTTTATTGGCTTCAGAGCCTTCAAGGCAATTTCATTTTATTCGAAAGCCAATTTAAAGCAATGTTGTGTATTCGAGACTTTTATTGGCATCAAATCAGTATAAAAGCAGTTTATTTTGTGTTCAATGTTATTATCTTGGCTTCGAAGCTAATTCAAAAAACTGATTTTGATTGTTAATTTGGTCCATTTCGAACTTACTAATTGGATCAAACAATGTTATTTCGACTCTCTAAGAACTTCGTTCTTACAGAGCTGCGGGGGGTATGTTTGGACCATAATTTATATTTATATGTATTAGTATATAAAGTCATATTATATTATGTTATATTGTTATATAGTATATTTATTATTGCACATGGAAAATCAATTGAAATTGGCTGGTGATTATTTGGAAGTTGATTAAAAGACACTTGGCATTACAAGGGGAGATCAATATTGGTTACTTGAAGATCAATGGTGATAATGAAGATGGAAGTTGCTTGAAGACACTTGTCATTGTAGGAGCATCTTCCACTAATTGGTAGTTGTAGGAATTTGAATTATTAGTTATTGTAGTTTGAGGGAAATATAATTCAAATTCAAAGTAGTTGTAGACTTTTCTTATGAATACTTGTGTTGTACTCCTTTGTAATGGTCCTTGACCAAACAATCACATCATTACATTATGTAGTATTTCTTCAATATATCATTTACTTTTATTAGGCCACCACGGCCATTTTACTTTGTATGTAGTTTAGTTTCTAGCACTAGATTAGATTCTAGTTAATTAGTTTCTAAGCCTACAATTTCATTTACTCTCTTCCATAGTTTAATCACCACTTCGAAGGCATCCTTCGAACTCTACCATCTTCTTTTTCTTATTTCACCGTTGGACACTACTTTCATTTATTCCATATTGAAGACCTTCGAAGGTCCACAATCGATTGAGTATTCGACCTCGAACTTTCTCTTTCTCATCTCCTTTTCTTTACAAATTGGTCGCTTCTAAGTCCTCTTAATTGAGGCAATCGAACACTTCAAACAAGAGTGTGTATTTTAAAGACTTATTCTTATATGTTTTTTTAGAGTTCAAACACATATTGGATACCTTAACTAACCACGACTAACGAGTGCCCTGTGTACTATTCTAGAACAAATGTTGCATGGTCAAAGGGCCAAATTTTATGCTAATTATTATAATGAGGGCCTAAAGATTTCCTTGGAAAAATTAGAGGAGCAGTTATCCCACCCTACATGTAAATTTATATTTAATTTATATTTCTGTCATATATCAAACAGCCTATTAGATTGATCAGATTAACCTAATATGCGCACTTTCCCTAGATTAGCTTTCCCTGGTCCCGAGGTTATACAAATCGGACAAAATTACACCATTGGCTGTGTCAATGTTGTATGGCCCATGGTCAATAAATCCTGTCTAAAAAGTAAAAACATTGAATGAAACTCAAATTCGCAGGGCTACGAGTAATGATATATTTTTTAAATTTATTTTAAAATATTTTTTAAATAATTTGTTACTGAATTCACTTAAGTAACTTTCAATCAAAATTTAATTGCTCTTACTGTATTAGACTTAGACCGATTGATAAATCATTTGAGAAATATTTTTGGGATAAAAATTTGAAAATCACGCATTACTCATTTAATATATATTATATACACAATATAAAACTTCAGCATCGCCTATACTTCAATACATATTGTGTTGTTTTAGGATATGATTTATCTACAAGTGCAAATATTAATTAGGGTTAATTACAATTAAACTCTTTGTACTTAGTTCATTTTCACTTTGGCCCTTATATTTTAAATTGTATCACTAATACCTTTTGTAATTTGGATTAAAGTGAAACCGTTGGTAAATCAGTTAAATTTAACTGGCATAAGCCATGTTTGATAACAACTTTTGGAGTTTATCAATAATTGCGAGCTCCAAAAGCTAAAATCAGTTATTTAACAAAATAGCACCGACAAATTGCAATGGGCAAAAAGCTATCTTGGACAACTTATACCAATAGCAATTTTTGTGATTTTATTGTAGGGGGTTTCGGCCATATCCCCTCAAATAAAACTCTTTCAGACTAAAACTCATGCTACTTTTCTTTAACTCATTTGGTCATTTTTATACCTAAACAACTTCCATTACTATAATATTTGTTTCATAAGTCCATTTTCGTAAAATTTAATATTTTAGAATCAACAAAATAAGATCTATCAGCCGAGATCATTGACCATGAAACAGTGGGACAAAAAACTAAAATTAAGCAAATTAATATGAAAAGCTTTTATATATATATATATATATATATTGTTTATGGGCATAAATAAAACAAAAACATATTCCTTTCATTAAATTGTTATCATAGGTGCATAGATCTCGAAAAAAAATAGGAAATAAAAAAAAAATTCACCCAAAAAGTCTAAGAATTGAGAAAGTTATTGCCATTAATATAAACAGATAATATTATCTGTCTATAGACAAATACGACAGATAATATTACCTGTTAGACATACAATATCTCAAAATCAGACTGCAACGTATCTTTTTTTATGAAATTTTCTCACCCATTGCATGGATCTCGAAGAAATACATGAAATACAAAAAAGAAATCATCCCAAAAGGCCAAAAAATAAGAAATTTTGATTGTTTTAACTTAATACTATCCTGTCAAAATAGATAATATCATATGTTTTGACAGATAAAATTAAAAAATGAGGTTTTAAATTACTTTCTTTTGTACAATTTTCAACTCCATTGCGTAGATCTCGAAGAAATTCATGAAAAAAAAAAATTAAAAAATTTTTTTTAAAAAAAAAAAAGGTCACTCATAAGGGCTAAAAAACAATTGAGTTATGGTGGTTTAAATTTGATAGATAATATTAACACTATCTGTCAAAACAGATAATATCATCTGTTTTGACAAATAAAATAAAAAAATAAGATTCTAAATTACTTTCTTTTGTACAATTTTCAACTTCATTGCGTAGATCTCGAAGAAATACAAGAAAAATAAATCACTTAAAAAGGCTAAAAAAAATTGAGTGAGTTATGGTGGTCTAAAGTTGATAATATTTTCTGTTAAAACAAATAATATCATATGTTTTGACATATAAAATAAAATAAAAAAGGATACAAATTACTTTTTTTGTACAACTTTCAACTCCATTGCGTAGATCTCGAAGAAATACATGAAAAATAAAAATTAGTGAGTTGTAATAGTTTAAAGTTAACAGACATTATTGCCTTCGCTATTTTCTTTTCCAGCGAAGGGCTTTTCACCAAATTCAAAAAGTAGTGAGAGACTTTATAAAAAATGGTCAAATCATGTGGGTTTTTTTACTGCAACATTTAATTTTGAGGGATCTGTGACTAATTATCCCTTTATTGTATAAGAAAAAGAAGTTATCAAACGGTCCACAAGCATTATTAGTGACACGTACGTTTGAGACTATTAAGAGACAAATTGAAAAATATGATCACCATAAGGGGTCAAATTAGTGACAAATACTCTACTAAACAATCCATTGTTCTGTTAATTTTAACGGAATTGGTAACTGTTTCAATTTATTCCAAAGTATATAAGATATTAGTAACATAATTTGAAGTACAGGAGCCAAAATGAAAGATGATATGAGTATAAGGGATGTATTTGTAATTAACCTATTAATTATATAGAGCAGATTTGAAATTTGAACCAATCATGTACAAAAGGAAGTGTTTATGACATGTGTCTCGACAGGCATGATAAAGACTAAAAAATCAAATGTCGAATATTCAAGGTTTTCTTTTGGGAAAATCTAACATACACCTCCTTTAAAAGGGGTGAATGTCAACTCAAATCGTGTGACTAAGATTGAGCCACGTCACCAAAATATTAAAATTGATTATAAGAAATGTGACTCAATTATGAGAAATATGATTCAGTTATGAGAAATATAGTTCACTGTTATAAATCAATTATGACAAATGTGATTAGAAGTTAACATCCACTCCTTTTTTAAAATGTGTATTGTAATCTGGCCCTTTGTTTGGATTGAGAATTCATTAACGAGAAGAAAAAAAGAGAAGGGTGTGTTTGATAACTCAATTAAATTGTGAAAATGAAAACTTTCAGCACTTAGTTTTTTTCACTTCGTTTGCTAACGTACCACTTAATTGAAAAAGCGGCAAAAAATTCACTGAAAATTTTAAGTGAAAATTTTCTACTGAAAATAATCACTGAATATAGTCTATTTCAGTACTTAAAAAGCTATTTTCAGTACTATAAATCCAATCACATAAAATTTCCAGTACTTCAAATTCAGAACTTGATTTTCAGTACTTAATTTTTTAATTTTATGAAACGCATCCGAGAAATCTAATTCATTTTAGGAAATTCACCGATGGAGATAGATATTCCACACGCACACTACACTGTTTATAATGCAATCCTTCGCCAAAAGTTTAATATTTTTTTTTGGGGGGGGTGGGTGTCCACAACAAGATACAATCATACAAAGATTGATGTGAAAACTGAGAATCATTTTGAGATCATCCAGATTTGTCAACAGAGCTGGTAACCACTCCCACTTTTTTTCTCCAAATATATGCTTTATCTTTTCATGACGAGATATAAATATTAAAAATTATTACCATGTTGAAAGACCAAGTTTATCAGTTCCTAAATTTTAGTACCAAACGTGCCCCTCATGGTGAGTATCCCATGTTAAATTGTGCTCAATCAATAAGATCTTAATCTACTCAAATAAAGCAATGTGATTGTTTATTGTTCCGAATAATCATTAATAGACTCTTTGTAGACTTCTAGTTGTTAGACTCATTCTAATCTGGCAGATTGGTGTAATTAAATGTTTACGGCTGTGCTTTCAGCTGAAAAAAAATAGAAAACATGATATGTACAGTAATTGTTTACACTCAAAATATGTATTTTATTACATAATTAATTGTTTTGAACATTCGGACTAAAGTACTTGTCCTCCAGATCAAATATGAAAATACCTAAATATGTACTCCCTCCGTCACATTTTGTGAGTCCATTTTTGGGAACTCAACTTATTAAGGAGACAAAAAGAATCTATACCTACTTTCCACAATTGCCCCTAATCATTACAATAATTTTTTTAGTTTTGTCTTGTGTAGATTTCAAGGAGGGATAATTTTGAAAAGTAAGTAAAAATTGTACATCAATTTACGGAAAATGGACACTATTTTGGGACATCCCAAAATGAAATAATGGACTCTCAAAATGGGACGGAGGGAGTAGAATATTTGATAATGTGAAAGTGGCAAATATAACTGAAGGAACAAGACCAGGGAAAGCCATCGACGACAACCATTCGGACATTCATGCACGCGATGGGCCAGATGGCCATTCTTTGCCCAATGACAATGCCAATCAACAAGAAAATGTATATATCATGGTGAGACCCATCTTATTTTGTCTCATTTATGTGTTTTGGTAATAATTCGGCATATATGCCATAAGCCATGACCGAACTGCTGGGAATGGTTGCAATTAGAGGTGTATATGTGTTGTATATTTTAACATATAATAATATAGTTTGTAATATTAAATTGTGTATTAAATTATTATTCATGTTTGTTTAGAGAAATTTGATAGACACTATTCAATGGGTGTCTTTTGATTAAAGGTAGTGACCCTTTAAGAGGTGTATATAATACCTATTATGAAAAGATGCATAATAAAATGAAATAACCAAGGGGTGCCATCTTTTAGAAGAGGTACTAAGTTGTCTATATAAGACAAGTGGGTTATTCATTTTAGGTAGTGAAAATTATCAAACATACATTCTCTATATATTATTCTTTGTCAGTTAAAACCAATTTCTTAGAGGCTCTCCAGAAAATCTGCAGAATTCCTATTGATAGATTTTTCGGACTTTGTTATATCCTGGAGGGTATTTGCTAGAAACCCTGTAGCAAACTCTTTGTGAGTGGGGATAAATAACTGCTTAAAGAAAGCGTTCCAAACGCGACTCAAAGTTTTACAGATTTTATGTTTATTTGTTGATTCTTCTTCCATGGCGACCCGACCCCAACAATTTTAAGGAGCTATTTATTTTATGGAGGACGAATCCAACAATTCTGGAAGGAAGAAAACCCAATTTTGACTTGATCTCAGGTTTTTGTGTTTGTCTAAGGTTTTTATTTTTCGAATTCTGGTAAATATTAGTTTCTGATTTAGAATTTGCATACGCGGAATAACAATTTAAGTAAGACAAATTCAGTTTTGGTTTGGTTCATAAGTAGGCTGATTTATAAATATGAAAATTTATTATTTCCTGTTCGGAACAAACCGGATATACTTTTGCGTTACATTCGGTATAAATCAAAATTTTCGTAATCCGAAAAAATCAAGTTTATTGGTGTTGGTGTAATCACCGCTAATCATACTATTGGTTCATGGTTTGATTTGGTAATGGTTGGATCTTGTAACTCATCATACTTACACGTGTACCCAACTTTTAGAAATAGTAAACTATTTGGTTCTTTACCATGGTTGGGTAAATCTGAATATATTGTGTGTATGTAATTACCATATAGTTCCAAATTTATTTATGTTATTTTTTGGATAACAATTTGAAATGGTATGTGTTCAGTTTACTTCTCCAACCTTCTTTTTGAAAATTTGCAAAATGCGGGGGTATTATATGTTAAGAATATATGA
Source organism: Hydrangea macrophylla (assembly GCA_033977485.1). Taxonomy (NCBI): domain Eukaryota; kingdom Viridiplantae; phylum Streptophyta; class Magnoliopsida; order Cornales; family Hydrangeaceae; genus Hydrangea; species Hydrangea macrophylla. The sequence goes on along the minus strand of CM066985.1, from coordinate 75,838,777 downwards.
GTATTGAATATTTTCCATATGAATATTTAGTAAATAATATTTTATAAATACGAAAAAATTATTTGTATTGCTATTGAATGTGGAGTATATGAGTACATTAATAAGTAAGTATACATTGTGGATAATCATAATGTAAAATCTTAAGTAACAAGAGAAAGTAAATATACTCTTCAATTTTGAAATAGATTTTGTAAATTAATTTATGCTATAACAAATATCTTGAGAGGATATTTTGGCGCCAGTTTAATAGCATAACATTATAAGAATGAATGAAATCTATTTATAGTGGGGGTTAATCTTTTGAGATTAAAAGAAGTTTGTGCGCTTTTGAAATAAAGTAATAGAATGACTGATGAATTAATTTGGAATAGTAGAGTTGTAGCCACAATTGAGTCATCTATTTCTTTATAAAGTGCGACTTCTAAGTGATTTGATCTAGAAGACTTAAAAACGTCTATGGTGCTAAAGCTTTGACATATTTGTCGGAGAATTAAAAATGTGAAATAGTTGGAAAAATTTTATTGCCAACATAGTTATTTGATTATGATAATTGATCAAATAAGAAATTTTAAAGAATTTTATAGCTAGCTAATTAATTGGGTTGTGAAACCTATGTTGATAGAAGTCAAAAGGAGGTTGCAGTTCTTTGACTTTGTACAGAAAACATCTAGTGGAATAGGACTGAAACTCGATTTTCTATTAGTCACCGGTAATGGTAACCCAACCTTATTTTAGAACATCACTATTTTTAAGGTTTAATGGGTAATAACAAGTTACTGTTATGTGACAGTTTGGGCACTGAGAAACTATTTATAGTCCATTCCAGGATGATCAGTGTTGTCTGCTACATTTTAGGAGAATGAGTTATATGCTCTTAATGAAGTGCAGATTATCTAAAGTGTGTACAATAGCAGGGACACATTGATAGAACTTCACCTATGTGAATATAAAAGTGGTGCCGCTTATAGCAAGAATTTGAGTTTATTCTTGTAGATGTTCATGAAACTAGGATTTAGCACATGACCATAATAGGGCTAAAAGATAGGAAAGTCTCAAAAGAAATTGGATAATTTCATGCGTGTGACATTTCCGATTTTGACATAAAGAAGATGTGGTTTAATGGACTAAGACACCATACACTTCGTTAGAACTTTGAAATGTTTACACTAATTTAATGTTTAAATCGAAAGATACTTTCTTGTATGGATGTCTTTATACTTTAACTGACTAGTGGTTTTAATATTACAACCTAGTGGGGGATTGTTGTATATTTTAACATATAATAATATAGTTTGTAATATTAAATTGTGTATAAATTATTATTATTGTTTGTTTAGAGAAATTTGATAGACACCATTCAATGGGTGTCTTTTGGTTAAAGGTAGTGACCCTTTAAGAGGTGTCTATGATACCTATTATGAAAAGATGCATAGTGAAATGATATAACCAAGGGGTGCCATCTTTTAGAAGAGGTACTAAGTTGTCTATATAAGACAAGTGGGTTATTCATTTTAGGTAGTGGAAATTATCAAACATACATTCTCTATATATTATTCTTTGTCAGTTAAAACCAATTTCTTAGAGACTTTCCAGAAAATCTACAGAATTGCTATTGATAGATTTTTCAGGCTTTGTTATACGGAGTATCCTGGAGGGGATTTGCTAAAAACCCTGTAGCAAACTCTTTGTGAGTGGGGGCAAATAACTCCTTAAAGAAAGCGTTCCAAACGTGACTCAAAGCTTTACAGATTTCATGTTTATTTGTTGATTCTTTTGCCATGGCGACCCGACCCCAACAATATGAGCCGAGTTGAACTTGCTCGTGAACTTTTTTATGAGTTCACGAGCTCAAACAAGTTGAGCTTTCTAGTATTTGCGAGCTTTCTTGTGAGCTTTTTAACGAGCTTTTTTGCGCACCATTTTAAATCATATAAATTAATAATAAAACAATCATTTATCAAGCATATTTACAAGATATGTCATATTTCTCTAAACTTATAGTTTTATAATATATATATATAAGTCATTATACAAGTGCTTTATCAAACTTATTAACAACCCGTTTACAAACCTTAATCGATCGTGTTCATGAACTCAAATAAACGAGCCAAACTTAATCTTTATCAAATCAAAGTTCAACCTCTTGTTAAGGGACTCAGCTCATATACATCCTAGCTAGTTGCAATCAACATAAAGTGGGACCCATGGCATGAGCTATTATGCCAAATCCAACCACCATTTTATTTTAATTGGATTACAAAGTCTTGCCTTCTTGCAACTTGATTCGGACTATGGCATTAACATCAATTCGGTCCAGTTCGGGCACTCACAAGCATAATAGTCAGGCAGGCTTTTAGCGATCTTAAAGACTTGAGGTCCAAACATACTACAAGTTCTAATGTAATTTATGAGTTCCAAGGAAAACAAATTCTAATGCATTTATCATCTGATCAAAGACTTGGCATGAAATCAAGCTTCCACGGCAAGCCAAAGCTCATTCTCAATTTCTATAAATGCAGTGGCCTCCCCAACATAGATAAAGTGTCCAGCAGTCCGAACAAAACACAAATCACTCTCTTCAAATGCATTTCAGTAGTCTTTTTTAAGCTTTCTTAGTTTCTTTTAGTGTTCTTGCACTGTTGTTTACTTTCCTTGTAATTTTCATTTTTCTGGTAATTTATTTCTAACACGCTCGAAGCAAACTCGCCGCCTCCCACAAATTTTTCGTGAGGAATTTTTGTATACTTTGTAAATTTTAAACTTATGTGTGTGTGTGTGTGTGTGCAGGGGCGTGCGCGCGCGTGTGTGTGCATCCTCCATTTTAATTTCTCGATCTCTACACCTAGCTGTTGCATAAAAGAGCATATATTATTTTTAGTTGTGCATGTTGGTGTAGAGAGAAAAGTAGAATTTCCCCTAATTTTATGATCAAGGACATACTTTGCAATCTTCTCTTTTGGCTGTGTATAGTGAAAATCTCAACTGTGTTGTGGACAATGAGATAGTTTTGGGGGGTGAATCATGTAAAATTTGACTTCACTGTATGAACATTTTTAATATAGTTTTCGAATCTCACACATAGCAGATATAGGGGTACAACATTAACATAACTAATTGTACATCATTGTAAGTCGACCCATGATTATTGAAAAATGACGTGTGCAAAATGAGAATTGTATTATTCAAGTTTTCTGGGTTGATCGTTGTTGGAGAATATGGATATGAAACTAAATAAAATAGTGAGTAAATCGAGCACACAAGTATTGCATGGGTTGTCCAAAAAATAAATAATTTGAGACAAAAAATAAAAGTGTCTTTAGAAGTTACTTGTAAGGACACACAATTTTTTGTCTATACAAAAGAAAATAATTGTCTTTAGAAGTTATTTGTAAGGATATATGATTTTTGGTCTCTAAAAAAGAAATAAGTGTCTTTAGATCGAAGTTACTTATAAGGACATAACTGTCCGTCTCTTAAAAAAAACATGGCTTTAGAAATTATTTGAAAACCATGTAATTTTATGTCTCTACAAAAGAAAATAAGTGTATTCAAAAGTACAAAATAACGACACTTATTAATTTTTTTTCTTTATAAAGAGAGAATTGTCTAAAAACACTGAACATAACAAGAAAAATGGCATGTCCTGGCGTTTAATAAAATACCTTTAATTACCAACATTTAAAAAAAACAAGTGTTGTTAATTATCAAGATTTTAAAAAACGCTCGTAAATACTAGCACTTGGTAGTTAAATGCCGATACTTAACATCGTTTTCAAACAAAATGCTGATAATTAACGGCGTTTGTAAACCAATGCCGTTTATTAACGGTGTTTGAAGTTTTAACGTTTGCATGCCCTTTATCCTACTTTAATAAAATGACGTTGGTAATTTTGTACTCCCTCCGTCCCATAATAAGTGTCCACATTTCCTTTTTTGGATGTCCCACAATAAGTGTTCACTTTCCTAAATTGGCATATAGCATTTACTTACTTTCCAAAACTACCCTTATAATAAAGATAAAGTAGGATTTATTTGTGGACTCAAAACAAGTAAAAAGTCAAACACCCATCACATCTAAGGGCAAAATTGGAAAGTGACCATTTAATGAACCAAAAAAACTAAAATAATACAACTTTCTTAAACAATGTGCAAAATAGAAGTGGACACTTATTATGGGACGGAGGGAGTATAATTTTTTTAATCTTTAATGTTATTAAAGCATGAAGGAAAACACTAGAGAAAATATACAGCCCAATTTAGAGTAGCTTCTGAATTCCGATTTCGATAGCTTTGAAATTGCCTTTGTCAAAAATAGATTATAACAGTTATGGTGTTTTGGTAATGTATTTTAAAAATGGTTATGGTGGAAGAATATATTATATATGTAGGTGTTTTGTGACATAAATACAAGGTGATTTTGAATGTTCAATAAATAATTATGCCCCTGGACTGTCTTGATGTTCTATCAGTATTTGATACATAGTTATTTTGTTAATTCTCCATATTATTAAATTTAATAAAAATAAATCACTTAAATAATCAATTAAAAAGGTGCATTAGATAATAATAACTATAATAATATTTAATATAAAACAATTAAAAATATTAGTAATATAATAAATATTACTAATGATGTTTAATACTTTAAATATATGTTAATAGAACATGATTTTATTATATACAAATAAATCATTTTCATACTTATAGTTGAAAGTTGGCTATTCGGTCAAGCGGATTTCAAGACTGCTACACATTCAAGGAGGTCTTAAATTCAAAACTTGGTAGTCTGTCACAAAAAAAAAATCGGTGCAATTTCTACTTACACTCATAGCTACACAAATAGATAGATATATATATATATATATATGTGTGTATGTGTGTGTGTGAAAAAAAATCGGTGCAATTTCTACTTACTCTCATAGCGACACAAATATATATATATATATATATATGTGTGTGTGTGTGTGTGTGTGTGTGTGTTAATAAAAGAGTAATACTTGGGACACAACCAAAAGACACAACCTTGGGACACAACCTCTATTGTGTGTCTATCTCTCTCCTGACGGGCCCCACAGTGCCAGTGGACCCCACAGTAGCCACTAGGACCACTAGGAGAGAGGTAGACACAAAATGGAGGTTGTGTCCCAAGGTTGTGTCTTTTGGTTGTGTCCCAAGTATTACTCTTAATAAAAATAGCTTCTAGTGACACTTTCGTTTTGTCATTACTCACAAATATGTCATTACTCACAAATATGTCATTTCAAAAGTAACATTTAATGACACTTTTTTTCTATTGTTACAAAGAACCTTATACCGATAGTTTTACCAACACTTGGGTAAGTGTCTCAACAAGGCTTAGCGACAGCACCTATTATAACACTTAGGTAAGTGTTAGTACGTATAACAACTAGTGACACATTTTTACTTGTTGTAACACTTTTTCTGTCTTTAAAGGCCTGTTTATTGTAGTGTATGGTTTTTTAACGAGTGTTAATTATCGAGCAAAGCCTAAGTGTGCTCAAGCTTGTCTCGTTTGTTAAACAAGCTATGTATTCAAGCTCGAGTTTGGCTTGTTTATTATACGAGCAGAGCCGAGCCGAGCCGTGAGCCCTTGTTGAGCAGCTCAGCTCGTGTACACCCCTAGTTGTGTCCCAACACCCATAGACTAGGTATGTATCTGTATATGTTATTATAACAGATGAAATTCAAAGTTATAACTCTTCACAATCTGGGTCTGATCAACCAGTCGAACGAGTCTGGTCGACTGATCGAGCACATCTCTACCAGAAATTTGTTTAAACATTATGTAGTCGTTGACCCGGTCGACCAGACAAAGGGATCGACCAATCAAATGCACCTCTACCAGAATTTTAAAACTTAGTGTTCCAAGCATTTTCCAAAATATTGAACCAGTCTATAACAATCTCTATAATCCCCTTAAGGCTTAAGCTACTATAAGCTCTCAGTCAATTCACACCATGCAAAAGTAATTATACTTCTAGCTCGATGACTGTTCGTCTAACTTGGACCCACAAAATAATTAAATCCTTATGTACATGACATGTACTGAGTATAAACTTTACTGTAGATTATGAAATTTGTAAGTGCAAGGTGAAGATCATTTTCTATATCAAGGGCAAATTAGTCATGCTAAACCAAAAAAATAAAAAATTTGTTTCGCTTTTTCATCTCATGGAAACTCCTAAACTTACAGCTGGAACAAAAAAAGCTACCAACTCTCTCTCTCTCTCTCTCTCTCTCTCTCTCAAATTCTTCTCTATAAATACTCAGAATGTACCCATCTCTTCTTCCATGAAAACAAGCCTTCATATCACATATATATCAACCTTTCTTCTATAGAAATATTGAACAACCAAGTCAAAATACCAACATTTCACAAACATGGGCAAATTCAATGTTGGTATGTTCATGGTTATAGCTCTCCTTGCTCTCTCTCCTCTTTGCTTCTCTTTTAAAGGCATCAATAACCTCTACCCCCACTTTTACGACCGGTCGTGTCCGAAGGCACTTGAAATCGCAAAGTCTGTAGTGGCGAAGGCCGTGGCCAAGGAAGCTCGCATGGCTGCTTCTTTGCTTAGGCTTCACTTCCATGACTGCTTTGTCAAGGTCTGTGAGTAATTTCATTGGTGTATCCACAATTTCATACAAGTACCTTACCATGTATTTCACTTGACATGGCTAAACTCTCTTATGCATTATATGTTTCATGTGGGGTTGTGATATAAATTAAAGTTATAGGATAGCATTGTATTTACTTTTAAATGGACAAAACTAAAGCCTTTTCCATCTCATCAAAACACTATAAATTGTGTGTGTATAACTTTATGTCTTTTGTAAAATAACTTAAGATTTGTTTGATAAACCAATAAATGGTGAAAATAAAAAATTTTAACATGTATTTTTAATTTAATTTTTTAGAATGGTTTTTTATAATGAACCACTCAATTTAAAAAGCAGTTAAAAATTCAGTGAAAAGTTTAAGTGAAAAAACTCCTGAAAATATTTCAATACTTGAAACACTATCTCCATTATTACAAACTTGATCGATTAAAATTTTCGATACTTAAACTTAAATTTCATTACTTAATTTTTCAGTTTTATCAAACGGCCCCTTAGTGTCCTATTTAATGAAGTGACAATAATTTTTTATTTGGAAATATGTAATTTAGAAATGTTAGTAGGTTAGCATTTCCATTACATACAAATGTAAAATGTTATGTAAGTGTGCATATTCTTAGATGGATAATAAGTCTGTGTCGGTAATTAATCAAAATAAGAATGCTAAATTATTTTCATTTTTTGGGCACTTAGAGATAAGGGCAGTACCACAAGTTCTATTTATTAAGCACAATTTGAATCTTAGTTTAATCAAAACTCCCCCAACAAAAAATATATCTTTGACAAAAAAAAATTAAAATCTAGAACTACCTAGGAGCCAAACGCGCCCCACGCGCTCACATGCATGCCCCTCCACGAACAAATTTAAAAAAATGAAATGGTGTGGTGCTCACACCGTGTTAGTGGCCACACCATAGCATCTCCTATTTTTAAACTTTAAACATCCATAACTTTTGATCTACAACTCTATTTATCGTAAATTTTATACCGTTGGAATCGTGTCGACGAGAGCTACAAAATTAGTACCATTGTTGATATGCTTTGAGTAAAAAATAAGTGAAATTTCACTTAAAATACATGAATGTTAAGTCAAATTTTACTTAATATTCGTAGACATGGGGGTGGTCGCCGAAGATCAAGCGAGGCATAGGGAGGTCACCGGAGGTCACGAGGCAAGGTACGTAGGTCACCGGAGGTGATGGGGTGGCCGGAGGAGCGGAGGTGGCAAGGGTGGTAGTAATGGTGGCTGAACAAGTCTACGAATGTTAAGTGAAATTTCACTTAATATTTATGTATTTAAATCGAATTTTTTTTTAATATATATATATATATTTGCTCAAAACATATGAACAATAGTACTAGTTTTGTAACTCTCGTCGACACGATTCTAACGTTAAAATTTCTAAAATATAGAGTTGTAGATCGATCAAAAGTTATGAAGACTTAAAGTTTAAAAACGTTTTTCAAAAAATAAGAGTTTCTATGGTGTGGCCACTCATACCATGAAAGCGCTACACTATATCATTTCTTATAAAATGTTTGTGGAGTGAGGAGCCCATGGTTGAGATTCTTTTTGGACAAATTTGGAATTTCACCTCTTTTGTCATTTTCGCAAAACGTAAAAATAATTTACCCTTCAAACTTTGGAAGATTACTTTTGAAGGAATTTGCACTAATTTTCCTTTATTTGTTTCCTTCTACTATAAAATTACTTTATTGATTCATTTTAGCCAGGTTATATGAAGTTTATTGTCAATCACTTTTCCCATTGAGTAGATAAGTATATAGGTACATTTGTATTTAAGATATATATATATAGAGAGAGAGAGAGTTAGGCTCTAGTGTATACTGGATAAGCGCACTGGGTGAACGCACTGGGCTTTTAAGCACAAAAAATTCGCGGAACGCCCCACTGACCCACGCCCCATCCCGTCACCCCGCTGACCCACGAATTTTTTAGGCTTTTAGTGTGTTCACCCAGTGCGCTTACTCAGTGCGCACTGGAGCCTAACTATATATATATATATAAAGCATAACCAATTTTATATACAGCTTATACCCGATATTAAAGTTTCTTCTAGGAATTCTATCATTTTAAGGAATTTTTGTTATTGCCGTAAAATTTTATGACTTTCTATTATTGTCATTTTTTAAGTTTAAAATTTTAGTATTACATCGAAGAAAAAGTGGAGAAGTATTAAATAATGAAGAGTAAAATACAATGATATACTTTTCTAAGAGTACTTATAAGATGGGGCATCCAAAACGGAATAAAAAGACGCCTAAGCTTTGTTTGAGTTTGGTTTATGGATTTTGTGAGGAAAAAGAAAAGGGAAAGTAAAATAAGAAGGCAAATTAATTCTCTTATGTTTTCTTCCGTGCTATATAAATTAAAAAATTTAAAATGTAATTGTAATATATGAATAAAAGGAGAAATAACTCACAGCTTCAAAATATTATATTTATTTCTCAATTTATTATCTTTCTTTGCTATTTTTCTCATCGTTTTCCTTATTAACCAAAGAAAAGAAAATATTTTCCTTAATGTTTTCTTTTCTTTTGCCCTCACTAAATTCAAGAACCAAACAAAGACTTAAGTTGATGGAGAACGTAATGAATTACAAAATAACCCTAAAAAATTTCTTACTTAATTATGTAGGGGTGTGATGCATCAATACTATTGGACAGCAGTGGGACCATAATCAGTGAGAAGGGGTCCAACCCTAACCGAAACTCGGCTCGAGGGTTCGAAGTCATAGACCAGATCAAATCTGCACTAGAGGAGGAGTGCCCTCACACTGTGTCTTGTGCTGATATAATGGCTATAGCTGCTAGAGACTCAACCGTACTTGTGAGTATAAACTTGACATTTTTTAAATGACCAAACTACCCCTTATTAACCAAAGTTCAGAACCTAATACTCCATCCTTCCCTTAAAAATAGTCTCACATTTCTTTTTTGGGGTGTTCCAAAATTAATGTCCACTTCCTAAATTGGCATACAATTTTTACCTACTTTTCAAAACTATCATTCCTTAAAATTTATAGCAAGAGCAAAATTAAAAAAGTTGTTGTAATGATTAAGGGCAATTGTGAATAGTAGGTGTAAATTCTTTTTGTCCCTTTAAAAATGGGAGTTCCCAAGAGTAGACTATTTTTAAGAGTAGACTATTTTTAAGGGATCGATACATGGAGTATTGTTAAGACTAGTACTAATGCCAAAGCACAAAGTGTCACTAAAAGCTTTAGTGACACATATCTAAGTGTCACTAAAACTTTTAGTGACACTTTGTACTTTGGCATTAGCATCACCCATTATTAATCATCTTTTGTTTGTCACTAGGCTGGTGGACCTAGCTGGGAGGTTCTATTAGGAAGAAGGGACTCAAGAGGGGCAAGCTTGAGTGGTTCTAACAGTAACATTCCTGCTCCTAATAACACATTTCAGACTATCCTCACCAAATTTAAGGTTCAAGGGCTCAACATTGTTGATCTTGTGGCCTTGTCTGGTAAGTTAATTTGATAAGCCATTATGTCCCAATATGTGAAGTTTTGATTTTTGTAGGGAAGAGAAAAATATGGGGTGCATTTAGATTTTCCCATTTTTGAATTGTGCTAGTGTAGAGCGCGCCTTCAACATTCAAAATAAGGTCTCCAACCAAAATGGTCGGATCGGTGTTAGGTCGCTGGACATGGCTTAATGTTTCAACTTTTAACTTATTTAGTGTTAATTACGAGAGTACAAAGTATAATTAATCTTATATAATTGACAAAAAATTCTGCAGCCATCTCTTACGGCTCCTTGTATAACATGTTACTCTTAAACTTACACAAATATGCAATTAAATGTGTTTTTTTTTTTTTTAAAAGCCTGATCAAAATTTGAAATCTAGTGATAATTCCTGATTTACCAAACTTTTTGGGATCAGGTCCAGCAAGAATATTTTTATATCAATTGGTCCATTTATGCATAAAGTTTTTTGAGATAAGTCCAAATCCCCAATTATAGTTATATGTATATAATAATAATAATAATAATAATAATAATAATAAGAGCATTAACTGGGAAAAAAAAAAGGCTGATAGGTAATCCATATTAGCGTAATTTATGACAACTTACTAAAGCGAATAAGCCTATAATTATGAGATGTTATTTTGAAATAAGATATGATAAGCTATTGAATATCATAAGCATTCAACCGACCAGAATTACATCAATAAATACTGTAGTAGATCAATTAGAAAACTTAATCTTAAGTTTTCAGTGCTTTGACTTAAAAGAGTACAAATTCTAGTGACTAAACTAAGAAGAGTTAATTGATTGGCAAAAAAAATGTAGCTAATGTTTGACAATTAATATCATGCAGGTAGTCACACAATAGGGAATGCACGGTGCGCCACCTTCAGGCAAAGGCTCTACAACCAGTCAGGCAATGGCCAACCCGACAACACGTTAAACCAGGGCTATGCCGCCCAATTGCGCACCAGGTGCCCAAGATCCGGTGGCGACCAGAACCTCTTTTTCTTGGACTTTGTCTCTCCTACAAAGTTCGATAACAGCTACTTCAAAAACTTGTTAGCTTCAAAGGGATTGTTAAACTCTGACCAAGTTCTTTTCACCAAGAGCAAACCTTCACTCGAGTTGGTGAAGAAATATGCAGAGAATTGCCAAGTTTTCTTCGAGCAGTTCGCCAAGTCTATGGTTAAGATGGGAAATATATCACCATTGTATGCTCCGAGAGGAGAGATTAGAAAGAATTGTAGGAAGATCAATACATAAATATCACATTATCGGTGTACTAGGTAATGCAATGTGCTATGTTTGTGTGTTTTTTATTTACTATTATCATGTGATTTGTCGAATAATTTCTGGTTTTGTAGCCAGTCTTGTGGATCTGCTGTTGTAATATAGCAAGTGCTTCTATTCTTCAATAAATTGAGATACAAACCCCCCCTTTTTTTTTGTGTGTGTGTTAATAATCCATCTACTAAAAAGGTCTCTTGCAAGGAATTTCTATGATTTAATAGCTTTTACCCTCTTCGTTTTCCTGCTTTTTCTACATTTTCAATGCATGTCAAGTTAGATTTATCTATTGGGTTTCTTCAGTTTGAGCTATTTGTGTTCTTTATTGGATATGTGAATTCAATTTTTATCTTGAGGTATTTTTTTTATCTTTTTTTTCTTCTAATATTTTTCCAGCTTAAATGGTCAAATTTGGAGCAGATATGAAGTAGCAGAGTGACTCATAATGTCTATTTTAGTCATTTAATACATTTTTAAAGCTTTTACAACGTTTTTACCAAACGCTCAAGATGAGCTTTTGCTTTTCATCAACAGCTTTTGCACAGAGGTACCAAACACCTCATTAGTTGCTTTTCATACGGAGCTTTTCATAAGTAGTTTTTCATAAGGAGCTTTTAAGAAGCCACATGGGGGGCCAAACTAGCACTTAAAATAGGATGTATATCAGTGACAGTCTCAATTCCTATCTGGTTCTGAGTAGAATCAAAAGCTAGGAAGCACCGACACTTCGAAAAGGGCTCCGCACCCGTGTCCGACACATACCGGACACCGACACTCGCTTGACACACCTCCGATACGTATCGGACACGACAAATACGTGTCATGTTTATGTTATGTAATTTTTAGAGGCGAACACATCATCGACACACGGTGGGACACTTCAAGGGACGTGTAGGAAAACTCTTTTTGGACCAAAAACCGACCTTTTGATAGTTTTTGATAACATGTTGAAAACCTAAACGGATATGATTTTGTCAAGCATTACATCACTTATCTCTTCACGTTCTCCCGACATTAGTCTCTCAAGACCCTTTTGTCCAATCTCATCTCATCTCTCTCTCTCTCTCCTTTGATCGTCTCCCTCAATTCATTTTGTTAATACTATACAATATCGTTCGAAAAACGTGAAGTGAACATTCTGTAGATAATATTTGAATAACATTTCTGAAAACCATAAGAAATGAACTAAAAATTAAACTAATTTAAAAAAATAATTACGTATCCACGTCGTGTCGTGTCATCATTTTTTAGGATTTATCGTGTCGACGTACCGGTGTCGTGTCATGTCCGTGTCAGTATATCCGTGTCCATACTTCATAGATCAAAAGTTATGTCGGTTTGTCCAAAAAATAAATAATTTTAATAATGCATTACACGCGAAATCTTGTCAAGAAATGAACATTTTACCGAACACAAAAATTTATAGAACCGGTCCCACCATTGCAGCACATAACAAGTTCGTTGTCTTCCCAAACATCCCCAACTTTAAGACCCTGATTGTGAATTGCTCGCACCAGTGCAACTGTTACTCAACTCTTCATTCAATTGAAATCACTTACTTAGGCTGGACTTCTCTTATACTTTTTTTCTCCAAATCTGTTTCCTAATAGATTCCTAAGTCTTTGTTTATTTCATGAATTTAGTTTGGGAAAAGAAAAGAAGACATCAAGAAAAGTTACTACGGGAAAACATTGAGGAAGATAGGAAGAAAAATACCAAACAGAGAATAAAACTATTTCCTACACCAAACATTGGAAAATATAAAAGAAAAACAAATATATGAAATTTTTTTAAAATTCCTAATATTTTTAAGCATGAACATAGGAAAATATGAACTATCTGTGAAAACTAATTTGAAGTCCTAATATTTTAAAGCAGGAATGAAGACATTGGAGAAATGATTTTCCTTCTCGTTTCCCGTTCCCTTGTCTTTTCCATCAACAATCCGTGAACCAATCAGAGCATTATTGTTAGATGAAAGACTTGACCATTAATTCTTCTTCCAAACCTCACACACACTCCACATCCTATTAGATTCTAGACATGTTTCCAAATTCTAATGCACTGCATCAAACCCAGAATCTAAAATAAACTTCTTAGCAAAATAGAAGGCCTCTTCAATAAAATATTAGAGAGAGAGAGAGAGAGAGAGAGAGAGAGAGAGAGACTAAAATATGAATCTGTAGAAAGAATTGTCTTGACTAATAATAATCTAGTCAGTATACAACTGTTACTTATCAAAGCATAGAACAGAAACATTCAACAGAGAAGGTTTTCCTATCAGCTCAAAAAGAATGCAATAAACAGAATTCAATAAAAAGATAACTCACAGTTTTTCAAATCAACAATATGCGCTGAGCTTCTTCCATTGGCAATTATTTTCCCTGCTCAATATTGTTTATTTTCCTGTTGCTCCATATGCGTTCACCCAGTGCGCAATGGAGCCTCACTCTACATATGTATGTCTATATATATATATATATATATATATAATCAGATCAAGCTATTATGAGCTAGCAACATTCGAGCCTGTCGTAGTAGTCTCGGGTTGGGCATGCAAAATTGCAAGGCACACATGAAACTCCTGATACATTACTTCTTTAAACTGAATGGGGGAACAAAAAAAAAAAAAAAAAGAATGCAAAATTGCTAATGACATGCTAGTAATGATGTTTTTCCTACATAAGCATACTCTTTATTGTAGAACTATGTAATTTGCACCAACTAAGAGTTGCCAATTTCAACATAATGTACCCAATTATCCACAGTGCCAGAGATAAACATATCAAATAATAGACTATTAATCATCAAACATTAAGTTAGAACTAACAACTTGTACTATGTTAAACCAACAAGATGACCACAAGTCAACCGCAAATATAAGCATAAATAGCCACTCAAAATGCAGCTTTACGAGGACTACAAAGCATAAGGAAAAGTAATCAAGGACTAAGTCACTTAAAGCAACATATTTCACAGATTTTCCCAATTAAGTCTCACGGAAAGATACAAGTTTCAGGTTACAGATCCAGTTTTCAACGACATCTCATAGACTCGTATAAATAAAAAGCTGTCAGCAACTAATATAGTTTGTTTAACCTAAATGGTTGCTAGGGTATACGTAACATTCACATGAAGCTAGTTCAAGACAAAACACAGACACTCACTCACACTCTCAGTCAATTAAAACAGGCCATCCACCAAAGACCTTCCACAAAAACACTTCAGTTTGGCCTTTGTCTCTGATACACTTCGGTTGATTTTGTCAGTCTCGGCTCTCATCATAACCAGTTCATCTTCTACAACCCATAGTTTCTGTTGCAGCATTACCATCTCTGCCTTGCAATCTTCCAAATCTTTCTCCTTTAGCTTAATTGCTTCAGTATTTCTACTCTTTGCCTCCTTCAGAGCCGAAGAGCCCTGGAACATCTCCACGGCCTCAGAAATCTCAAACAGCCTGTGGAGAAGCCAACCAAGTTCAAGCCTCACAGATTCAAGGTCGCCTACAATATCAATCATAGATTTTAGCTCCACAGATGTGATATGTGTAAATTCAGTATTTTGCAATTTCTGGAATATGCCACATATCATTTCCAAGAGGGACGAACGGGATTTGGTAGACTTAAAAGAGCTGTCCTTTGCAATATCTCCATGTTTCGCGAAGATTGCTCTTAGTATAATTGCGAATTCAGGCTTCACTCTGTACCCATTTACTGTGACCAAAGCCAACTCAGGCACGGAGGACTCCACCTCATCAGAAGAGTCGACACCCAGCATCGCAGCTATTTCGGTAAGGTTGAGACTTAGAGATGTTTCTGGGTGATCATCCTTTTGGTTACCTTTGTTTGCACTCTTTTCCGGTCCATGAGTAAGAAGGATGAGTTTTGGTGCAAACTTTTCCAACTCCAAATCATTGGTTGTTAGAGGGATGAAGTTTGGTTCTTGTGATTCTTCACAAATGGAGTTAAGATTTTCTGTTGTCTTGGTCTTCTTGGCCAACCTCGGGGTGCCACTTGAGGAAGCCGGAGAACTTGAGACCTGCTCAAACAAGGGCAATGCATGTATTGATGCATATAATCAAATTTAACCATAGAAGTTACCATGCAATCGTACAAGAACTATATCAATAGCATAATCACACCCCAAGTAAAATGGACTCGGGTATAAGTGTCAACTAAGGGTACGTGTCTAAAGGGTCGGACTTCCCAAACCCATGAAGCTATAAGAACACTTAGTAGAGGGCCATATATGTATGTTCTTCATATATTTTTAATAATAAAAAAAGCCTTTCATGTAAAAAAAAAAAAAACAACAGTTTAACATGAGCATGCCATCCATTTTTGTAGGAAAAAGAAAAACTTAGAACCAAAAATACAATTATACAGAAGCTGCTTGGTTTCTTGGTGTGTGTCCAACCAGAAGTGTACGACACATATCATGTACCCATGTCCCTGTATCAAGTGTCCGATATGGATACTTAAGTTCAGCCTATTAAGAAGTGCTCATGTAAAAGTGGTCACACCAAGATGAGGAGAAAAAAACAATGATTCATATATCTACAAACATAGAGAAACTGTGAAATGAAGATATGCAAATATGGGATTAAGTTGGGCATTAATGTTTTCTCTCAATTACCTGAGTTTGAAGAGGGAGTTCCTCTGAAAACTCCTCCGAGATTGGATCATCATTGGTTGCTTCACTCGTCTCATCTGAGATTTCTGCAAGCACCTTCCTTGCATGTTTGAATGTAGAACATCGACGGGGAATCAACCGGGAACTACGAACTGGATATCTCAAGGGAGTAGTAGTATAGTTAGCATATTGACCAACAACTTTCTTTGCTTTTCTGGTTGGGTATCTCGGGGGTGCAGATTGATGATTCATTGTCGCAGAAAAATTCCCCTGCATAAATGGAGGCAAAACATAAACGATCAGAGGGATATCAAGAACCAGGGTATGTTTGGGAACTCTTGAAATAGGATCTAGTTTAGTCCCAACTTGGTTTTTTGAGAGCAAGATTATGTTGGTTTTACGACCCAAAAAAAAAAAAAAAGAACAGCTTTAAGAACAAACGTTTGACTTGGTAATGGACTCGTGTACAAGAAATGAACATTCACGAAACACTTGAATTTGTTGAAATGGTTCCCAACTTTAGCACTGAAAGCGGATCTTATCTTTCCTAAACAACTCCTTAAAAATACAAAAAAAGCTTCAGTAGGTACATCTTAAACTTGTTGAATTACTAGAAAACAAAAAAAAACAAAAAAACAAAACAAAAACAAAAACCACCACAGAATGGGCTGCCTGTGGCACACAATTTGGCTGTAGTAGTAATAGCGTAGCTAAACAATTCTCAATCTACGAATTTGGCTGTAGTAGAATGGAGCACCAAGTTAAAGATATGATATCAAGGAGTAAATTGTAATAGGTTATATAGATATGGTTCTATACGGAAATTTAATAACTTTTGTAGTGAAGAGTTGCCAATGAACAAGATGGCCAAACAATCTATCCCACCCAATTTATACATTGATCTTAGCTTCCTCATAAAGACTTTGTGCCTTGCATAAATACAGATTGTAGTTCAGCAAAATTTTACCAGAGAAGAGGACACGCCCATAATATAATCTTTGGCCAATACGTAAGAGTTGTTATGATAAAATCATTAATATGAAACTATGGTTCATAATCCTCAATTATTAGGGAAATGAAGTTGTAAGGCAAATTAGCATTTATGATTTGCTGCCTTAGCAGAACAAGCTAATAGGCCACTTTTTAATTAACATCTGAACTCTCCTTCATAATGAAATCTGGGCACTAACCTCACACAAGAAAACACACACACACACACACACACACACACACACACACACACACTCACAGAGCTGGTTGAGGTTGGGAATTCTTTGATTGAGGGATTTGTAGAAGCAATGGGCGCAGGGGAAGGCTCAAGAAAGGTAGGTGGTCTATACATACATATAACATGTATACACATTGACATTCAGAAATTGTGAATATATAATTGTGGATGCACACACACACATAAACCCACACCACAAATACACAAATTAACCTACATAAACAAACACACACACACACATACGTATATATATGTATAGACGATGTAGTAAATTGGTAGGGTTTTTTTAATTGCAGTCAGTACTAGGGGGTTTTGGAGGTGAAAATTGGCACTACCCTTTGAATCACAGAAAAATCTACATAAGTGTTTGTTGAAGGCAAAGCCACATCTTCTCGGAAAATGAGATTTAAATGAAAATAAAAAAAAGAAACTTTTCCTCGGAATCATTTTCTTGCCAAACAAACACACAACAACATCAACAACAACAACAACAATAAATCATGAATTAAAAAGAGGATAACATAAGTAAAAGGATTTTTAAAAAAATTACGTTGTACAAAACATTTATAGTATATATATATATATATATATATGGAAGATGAGATCAAAAACCAAGGAAAACACTCCAATTTTGTATGAGAGAAACAAAATATATAGAAAATATTATATAATCATTCTCTGTTTAAAGCAATTTCTGTCCATTGTTTGGTATTTTCTCAAAAAGTAAACTAGAGAGAGAGAGAGAAAGAGAGAGAGAAGGGTTGAGATTGCCTGAAGAGATGGAGTAACGTTGGGAGATTGTTGGTCGGCGGCGGGAGAGAGGTTGCCGGAGTCTCCTTCACCTTCTTCTTCACGATGAACTTCCTTCTCTGCTATTCTTTTTCTGGGTCTTTCTCTCTTCTTCCCCATTTCTCTCTCTCTCTCTCTCTCTCTCTCTCTCTCTGTAACATACACACAACTCTTGCTCACTGCGTCTTTTCACTGTCAAAAGGATCATTATTCAGGTGGTGATGGCGAAGCTGGCATAATAGCTCTCAATCCTCTTGAATTTCGACACCTGTTACTATCTGATTTGGCGCTTCATTTCTCTCCTATTTTTACGATTTTGTGGGGCCCCATTTGTGTTGCAGTTCTGCCACAGCGGAATTGATTGCATTCACTAAACAAGAGCCATATTTTTTTTTTATCTTTTTTAAAAGAAAGCTCTGGCCCTGTTTGGGATTACTGCCACTATTTTATAGGATATATAGAAATCCACTATACGGAGTATTATAAAAGAGCCTTAGATTCATTTCAATTTTAAATTTGTATTAATTTGAAATTCTTTAAATTATTTGTTCCTTATATATAATTTTGTCTTTACTAATACATTGAGATGCTATGTCTTGTTTGGCAAACCGAATTTTGCCTTTATTTGTGTTTGTGTTTTTTTTTAAACTCAAACAAGGCACTCAAAAACTAATAGGGTTTGTTTGGCAAATCAGTTGTGGCTATGTTTGTCTTGTTTGTTTCCACTTTTTCCCAAACAAGGCACTAAACCCATGGATCAAAAGTCAATAATTTCGGCTACCTTGTTTGGCAAACCGATTTCGTGCTTTGTTTTTGGTTTTTTTGTTTTCGTTTTCCCCAAACAATGCTTTACACACATATATTGGATCAAACGTCAACAATTTCGGTACCTTGTTTGGCAAATTGATTTTGTGCTTTGGTTTTTTTTTTTTTTTTTTTAGTTTTTCCCAAACAAGACTTTACACACATTTAATTTACACTTCATAAATTTAATTCATTTATTTTATAAAATTATTATTTCATACAATTTCATATCTTTTCATACTCATAATAAATATATAATAATAATAATCATAATACATACGGAGTATATAAGAAATACTTGGCAAAGTTAAAAGACAAATTGTAATTTACAATTACTAATATATCTATCATATTTTATCACACACAAATACCTATAAATTTAATTAACACACATACATTCATTTGCCTTTTAAATTTAATTTCATATCATTTCATACTCCTCATAAATATATAATAATAATAATAGATATAATAAATTTAATTCATCATCATACATATATAATAATAATAATAATAATAATAATAATAATAATAATACATATATAAGAAATACTTTTGCAAAGTGAAAAGACAAATTGTAATTTATAATTACTAATACATCTACAATCATATTTTTTACATACGCATTCCTATAAATTTAATTCACACACACATACACTTCTATCATATGCATAATAAATATATATGAAATACTTTGCAAACTTAAAAGACAAATTGTAATTTACAATTACTTACATACTCATAATAAATACATAATAATAATAGTTTTAATAAATTTAATTAATTTGTTTTTGAAAATTTTAATTTCATGCAATTTCATATCATTCCCATAAAAAGGAAAAAAAAAAAAAAAAAGAAAGAAAGAAAAGAACAAATATGATTAGTTTTTTCAAAATATCATGTGTTATAATGTTAAAACTGCGTTATTACTTTTAAATAACACTTTCAACTTTATTGCATGAAGTTTATATGTAATTAAACAAAACAGAAAAAGACAAAAGACAAAAGATGATAAGGTTTTTCAAAATATCACGTGTTATGATATTCAAAATAAGTTATTACTTTTAAACAACATTACTCTCAACTTTATTGTATAAAGTTCATACGTAGTTGCATTATTTTGTACATAGTTCATACAATAAATTGTGGTTAAAAAAATAAATAAATAAAAGGAGAGAAATGTTAAAACAAACAGAAGTGAAAACACCAAAGAAAGATTTGGAAACAAAAAAAAATAAAGAAAAGAAAATATATTTGCTTCCATATAGGATTATTGAAGCTTTTACGTTTACAACTTTATTTTGTTAATAGTATATATTTAATAAATTTATGATTTAATGTTGTTTGATTTTTTTTTTTTTTTTTTTGGATTTAGTACTGTTTGATTTTTTTTTTTTTTCAAGTGACAAAATTATAAATGCATCAACAATAAATACATCTAATTTATTTTCCAATTTTGACGGACCCGTACATTGCACGGGCCTCTATCCTAGTCTCTCTACAAATCTCTATTTACTCAAGATTTTTTGATTTGATCCCCCAAGATTTAATTATACTGTTAGGTCCATGATTCAGAAAGTTTATTGTGATTGGTCCATTCTTCAATTTATTATGAATAATGTTACAATTTTACCCCTAAATATATATATAAACACACACACACTAATATATATACATATGTTATCAGATTGAATGAAGGGATTAAATCCCTTTTTAAAATAACTTAGTCAATAGATTTAATGGAGGGATTAACCCTTTCTTCTATTTTTTTAGGTAATTAGGTTGAATACAAACCCTCATATATATATATATATATATATATATGTATATACACACTTTATAGGCATTAAACAACTCAGTCAACGGATTTAATTGACGGATTAAATCCTTTTTTTGTAGGTAATTAGGTTGAGTATAAATATGCATATGTATATATGGTGATATATATATACATATGTATACACATCAATCAAGATAACACAGTAATTATAGGTAATTTAAATTCCAAAATTTTAGACTAGCTAAATTAGTTACTTATAGGCTAGTGCTAATGCCAAAGCCAATGTGCTAATGTCAAAGCACAATGTGTCACTAAAAGCTTTAGTGACACATATCTAAGTGTCACTAAAGCTTTTAGTGACATTTTGTGCTTTGGCATTAGCACATTGTGCTTTGGCATTAGCATCACCCTACTTATATATATATATATATATATCTCTGTGTCACGCCCAGGAATGGCAAAAATAGAGAAAAATTAATTTTCTTTTAGGGTCCAAAGGCAGTGACTGGTGAAGTCACACGATTGTCCACACCACGTAGTACTAAGCGACAATAAATAAGAGAGATAACAATGAAATCTAAATTATAATTAAAACATAACTTATTGTCAAAAGAGGTTACTAGCTATTACATATCAAAGTCTCAAATCAAAACAAAATACAGCGGAAGTACAATTATTAAGGCAACATATGCCTGATTACAAAAGGTCTGGAAAGCAATAAAGATAATTAAACCACAGTCTAGCCTAATCTTCAATTGGCGTAGAGGTAGTCCTCGGTGTAGTAGTCTTCCTCTGCCTGACCTCCTCCAGGGTAGTCCTCTGTCAAGACATCGTCACTGGTATTGTAACTCTCGCCCACAGGTCCTTCACCTGTATAGTCATGACCAGGGTGCGCTGGAACATGAAAATGTCTAGCGGCATAAACGCCGTCAGCTTAATGAAAGCTGAGTGAATTAGATACTAACAGGGTATCAACTATTGAAGCTATAACAATAACCATTATGATTCAGTGAGGGTAACTCCTTTAATCATTCTGATGATCCGATTATTAGCGTCTTACTCATTTTAAGACCGACAATACACTATGATAAAAGAACAGACTCGACAGTAGTTCACTTATTAAGGATACACCATTGCTCCATCCACCGCTTTTAAGAACATATGCACAGTCCACCGCAGTCGTGGATACCACGTCAGCCCATCCCCAACTTTTAAGAACATATGCACAGTTTACCGCACTACATGGATATAATGCTTTAAGGTACAATACATCATTCTATAGCCACGACTTAGCGACGTCTACCAGTGATCACGGTCCACCGCAGTCGTAGACACCTTCGTCTGTCTACTACTTTTAAGAACATATGATTAGATCATCTGGCTATCTTAGGGCAAATGGTCCGGTCCACCGCAGTCGTAGACACCTTCGTCTGTCTACCGCTTTTAAGGACATATGATCAACCAAAGCCCGCCCACGCAAGATTCCCGAATCTTAGCAAACCTACTTAAGTTCAACTCTAATATCGATACATGACAATTCCAATGTGGCCTGACTACTCTGAATGAAATGAACGTTAACTCCAAAGGATTCACAATCATTACGCCACTAACATCACAACCATTATCCATTAACCTCGTTACTATGATTCTACGTCGCATTATCTCATTATTACATCTTTACTACAACAATAAAGCATGCTGGAAATACTGAACAGTAAATAAACAACTAAACAGTTATAATATAAACTAAACAAGATAATCAACATTCTGCAACTTCCAATCGATTAGGACAAGGGTCCAATCTATTGGTATAAAAATAGTATCAATCGATTAGTAAAAAGTTCAATCGATTGGATCATATATCAATCGATTGCCATAAATGTTAATCGATTGGGATATCAATCGATTGGGACAAGTCCAATCGATTGGGACTTCGTCTTCTTCACAGTTAAGACTGTCCAGCATATATAAAACGGGAAAAGTATGATTTAATCTCCATTTCTTCATTCAAACGTGCTCTAACATCTATAATGAGTTACCAAGTGAGTTTAGAACTCACCTTAGGATTAGAGGGTGTGTTTGGTTATAATATATATATATGTATGCATAGATATATGAGTGTATATATATAAACACACACACAACCCTCCCTCTCACTCTCTCTGATTTCTGGAACCCCAAAAATGCAGGAAAAAGGTCACTTATATATAGGGGACATGTGTTCACTTGGACAAACCCCAGCCAAGGTAGAGAATTTGCCTAGCTGATTCCAATCGATTGGTACTAATGTCAATCGATTGGTATTAGGTATTAATGCTCCAATCGATTGATAAAAGTGTCAATCGATTGGTGTTGGCAATCATTGGTATTCATACCAATCGATTGGTATCCAAATTATACCAAGGGTAAGGGAAAACTCATGCAAGTATTAAAAGAAGCATACAAGGTCTTATTCATATATCATATTACAAAAATACAAGGTATTACATCATCTACCACTTATTAAAGATTTCGTCCCCGAAATTCGATGTAAGCAGGGTTCAAAACAAAAATGTAAACTTCTCTCGCATCTCTGACTCTAGCTCCCATGAAACTTCTCCCTCGTCGTGGTGCTTCCACTGAATCTTTACTAGCGCAATCTCTTTGTTTCTGAGCTTCT
The DNA here is from genome assembly GCA_033977485.1 of Hydrangea macrophylla. Classification (NCBI taxonomy): domain Eukaryota; kingdom Viridiplantae; phylum Streptophyta; class Magnoliopsida; order Cornales; family Hydrangeaceae; genus Hydrangea; species Hydrangea macrophylla. The sequence continues at coordinate 75,815,443 of CM066985.1, read as the reverse complement.
TCACTCCTCGGTCTAGAATACGCACCGGTCCTTCGTTGAATGTCGCATTCTCGTTCACCTCGATATCTTCAAAACTGATCTCGTGCGCTGGGTAGTGGGCACACTTCCTCAACATGCTGATGTGGAAAACGTTGTGCACTCCCAACATCTTCGACGGCAATGCAAGTTTGTAGGCTACTTTTCCAACACGTTCTAGGATCTCGAACGGTCCAATGAATCGCGACTATAGCTTGCCTCTCTTCTGTCCGAATCTGACGATACCTCAAAATGGCGAAACTTTGAGTAGTACATGATCTCTAACTCCAAACTCTAGATCCTTCTGTCGCTTGTCGGCATAGCTCTTGTGTCTGGATTGCACTATCTTCATCTTCTCTCGTACAATTTGGATCTTCTCGTTGGTTTCTCGAATCATTTCAGGCCCAAGTAGTTGACTATCTTCGACTTCAGCCCAACATAGCGGCGATCGGCAAGGCCTTCCGTATAAAGCTTCGAACGGTGCCATCCCTATACTCGAGTGATAGCTGTTATTGTAGGCGAACTCGATCAATGTTAGATGTGTCTCCCATGAACTCTCGAATTCAATGTCACAAGCTCGTAGCATATCCTCCATCACTTGATTAACCTGTTCTGTCTGGCCGTCTGTTTGTGGATGAAAGGCTCAACTCAAGTTCAATGAAGTTCCCATTACTGTTTGAAGGCTCTTCCAGAATTTTGCGGTGAAGCGCGAATCTCAATCCGAAACTATTGAGACGGGTACATCGTGCAGTCTCACGACTTGCTGTAGATACATCCGGTGCAATCTTTCAACTGGGTACGTTATGCTGTAGGTGATGAAATGCGCTGACTTGGTGAGTCGATCCACTATTACCCAAATGGCGTCGTGGTTTTGTTGAGACTTTGGCAATCCAATCACGAAATCCATGGTGATGTGTTCCCATTTCCACTGGGGAATCGGTAACGGCTATAGAAGTCCGGGAGGTCTCTGATGTTCTGCCTTCACTTGTTTGCAAACAAGACTTTGTGACACGTACGCGGCCACTTCTCGTTTCATTCCTTCCCACCATAAGTTCCTCTTCAAGTCCTTATACATCTTGTTTCCTCCCGGATGGATAGTCATCCTTGACTTGTGTGGTTCGTCCAATTTGGCACACAAAGTCTACCCTTGCATCTCAATGCTCCGTCCGTACTAATATTCTATACTTCTGGTTCCTTCGCGGACATCTTAGCAAACCACAGCTTCAAATCTTCATTTGACTGTTGAGCGTCCAAGATATAGCTGATGCGAGTTGGTTGTATGACAAGACATCCAAGGTATTGTCCTTTTTTCAATCCCACTAGTTGGAGGTCGAATCCGACTAACGTCTCCAATGCTCGCCATTCTCTAATCAAAATCGAAGCGATCAAAAGGCGTGGCCTTCGACTCAAAGCGTCAGCTACAACGTTTGCTTTACTCAGATGGTATTGTAAAGAAAAATCATAGTCCTTGAGTAGTTCCAACCATCTTCGCTGTCGCATGTTCAACTCCTTCTAAGAGAACAAGTACCTCAAACTCTTGTGATCTGAGAATAGATCAAACTTTTCTCCATACAAGTAGTGTCTCCAAATCTTCAGGGCAAACACAATTGCAACTAGTTCTAAGTCATGCGTTGGATAATTCTTCTCATGCGGCTTTAATTGTCTTGATCCGTATGCAATCATGTTTCCATCTTGCATTAGCATACAACCAAGTCCTTGGTGCGATGCGTCATTGTAGATTATGAATCTTTCACCACTCTTGGGTATTGCAAGTACAGGTGCTGAGATTAGTCTCTCTTTTAATTCATGAAATGCATCCTCATTGATTCGTGTCTAATATTGCATTCTTAACTTCATGATTTTACCCTTATTGGACACGAATTATCACTTATACTGGGATGTTTAATGGATAAATTGTACTTTTGTTACTTTTGTTGTTGTTCATGTGTTACTAGTAAAAATCTCTTTCTTGTAGTGTTTGGAAACGTGTTCAAGTGAGAACTAACTCCATTTGGTTCTTATCGCATAAAAAGGGGAAGGAATGAATATCCAGTAAAGGCGGATCGATCCGGCTTCTGAGCGGATCGATCCGCACGTGTTTTAAAGGAGCTTGGTATCAATCTCAAAAGAGGTGGATCGATCTGGCCTTCTGAGCGGATCGATCCGCGATTACGAAGGAACATTCTGCTAGAAAAATTCCAAGATGGATCGATCCGCCCCAAAGAAGGGATCGATCCGCGGGTTCTCGGAAAGATAGTTATGACCTAAATGAAAGGCGGATCGATCCGCCAATATGAAGGGATCGATCCGCGGTTTCAGATTTCTCCCTCTTTTATTTGCAAGTTTGCCATCATTTGTAGAGACTATATATAGTTAAAGATGGATTTTTATTGGGGGCTGGTTTTTTACTTAGGTTTTAAGCTCTCTCTCTCTCTCTAATCCTCTCATCTCTCTCCCCCATTACTCCTCAACTACCAACTTTGACTTCCATTTTTAGTGTTAGAGAGAGAGGAGTGTGAATGTATTGAATGGTTGAAGTATATTTTGAAGATTCTCTTGGATTTCCTATGGCATTTATGGTGATTTTCTCTTGTTGGTATAATTTCTCCTCCCCTATCTTTAATATTGTTATCATTATGATTATGAGTAGCTAAATCATGTAGGTTGGGGATCATAAACCCACCATTGGACCTATGTGTGCTTTATTGGAAGGCTCTCACATTTTGAAGCATTTCTAGAGTTCATGGGTGCATGGTTTGATGTTTTGAGACCCCACTTCCAATGTCAAGCATTGGAAGTTGTTAAATCTCTAAACTCTAACCCTATACCCATGTATTGCATTGCAACATCTGTCTAGCATGTTTGGTCGACTACCACATGTTTGATAGTTTGTCACAATGGGATTTTCTACTATAGAATGTGCTACAAGTGTGATAGTCATGTGTTGTTTGGTCCAAGGTGGGGGAATGCTCCCCAACCTCAATCTCTCCTTTTACAAAACCCCCAATTGTCAATTAAACTTAGCTTTATTAAAGTTTATTCTCTCTTTTACTAAATAGTTATTGTAGTATAATCTTTTACAAATCAAACCAATCTCAAAGTCGCAAAGACTCAAATTTTATTTCTTAGTTTGTTAATTGTTCCTCGCATTATAATTGGTTATTAAGCACCCAACAAGCCTTGTTGCATTGCAATCCCTGTGGACTCGACACCCTACTGCCAACATACTACATTTTTAATAGGGTTAAATAAGGACTTGATTTTGACACAATCAAAATGGCGCCATTGCCGGGGATTAAAATTGGCAACAACCTTAGGTCGCTTAGTTTCTAATTATCGTGCTTTTGCTTTTAATCTTGGTTGCTTTTTGTTGATTGTCTTTGAAGGAGTAGCCTTTAAGTGAGAATCGATAGCCTCTTACCATGTCAAATCCGAGCAACGCAGGTATGACTAACCCATTTGCAGTTAATACTAATGCTAGTTCTAGCAGTAGTAGTAGTTGGTCGTTTTGATGGCCCCCGACCACCTCATCACAATCATTCACCCAAAATTCGCAAGATACCGGCCACCGAGAGCCGGTAGTTGACGCATTTTCGGATCATGCTATGTTTGCCATGGAAGGAAAAACTCCCATGGATCGATTCCGTCGGGAGCAATGGGGTCAACATAACCCCGCACCTCCACCCATGTACCCTCCGCATGCACCACCTCCTTTTCAACATCAATATCCTTCTCCACCTCCACCAATGGATCAAACCTTTGGGAGAACGATCGGGGATTACCTTCAACCCGAGACTGTGTCTTCCCTATCTGGCATAACATTCCCGTACAATGCGGGGGTGTTTTGATTCAAACCAGGAATGATTAATCTCTTACCCAATTTTCATGGGCGAGAGAACGAGGATCCCTACAAGCATATCATGGAGTATGAGGACATATGTGGAACGTTTGAACAATAAAGATGCACACCTGAGCTCATAAGGCTCAAATTGTTCATGTTCTCACTCAAGGATAGGGCTAAAGATTGGTTAGTAACCCAACCTCCAAATTCCATAGGCTCATGGCCAGAACTCCAAAAGCAATTCTATAAGGAGTTTTTCCCCATACACAAAACACAAGCATTGGTCAAACAAATTCAAAATTTCTCCCATGGAGAACACGAGACCTTTGTTGAGTGTTGGTTGAGATTCAAGGATCTCCTTAGAAAATGCCCGCACCATGGTTTTGACAAATTCCGTCAAATTTCCATTTGTTATGGGGGGTTACACCCCAATACAAAACAATTTATCGAAACCATGTGCTCCGGGAGTTTCTTAACTCTCGAAGTTGAGTAAGCCGAAGCCCATTTAGAATATGTTTATGAGACTTTGCGTGGGTGGGGTACATCTAACCCTCATGACCGAACCTTACCGGTCACCGTAGCCCCATTAAAATCATAATCTTTACCAAGTGTCAAGTGAGGCCGAATCCATTTTTGAACTCACTAGGAAAGTGGAGGCTTTGGAATCTCAAAAGGTCACCATGGTCCCCACTCCTCCCCCGATCCTCGCACCAATCAATCCTTTGCATTGCTACTTGTGCTATGATCCGGAACACTCAACCAATGAGTGCCCCGTTCTTCCTATCCTCCAAAATCAAGCTTTGGAGCAAGCATGTGCGCTCGGGATGAACATTAGGCCAAGGTTCAATCCTTCCCAAAATGATGCCTACAATCCTCCCGGAAGGTGGAGTGCTCCGGGGCACAATTACCACAACAATAAAGGGGCAACAGTAGCACCCAATGCCCCTCCACAATTATACTATCCGCATCAACCACCTCCATCATCGTATGCCCCTCCAAACTTTGGTCCACCCATTCCTCAATCTCAAGGGCCACATTTTACCCACAATCAAGGGGCACATCAACACTCAACCCCTTATGTGCCCCCCCACAAGAAAAGCTTTGAAGATCATAACCATGGCTTGTCCCAAAGAATGAGCCAACTTGAGCAGTCCATTCAAGCAATGCAATCATCGCATGCTCAATCCATGCAAGCTTTATAAGCTCAATTAGCTCAATTGCTTCAAAATCAACAAGTTATTGATAAAGGAAAGCTTCCCGCCCAACCTTTCCAAAATCCCAATGGACAATCTAATGGTGGAACCTCAAACCCCAATGGCCCCGTTGAGCACTTAAAAGGAATCACCACTCTTCGAAGTGGTAAGGTCGTGGACAAAAAGGTCCAAAAGTCTCCCCAAGAACCACCAATTAGCAATAATCCGATTGGAGAAGAGGCCGAACTTGATAGTGGGGACACTTTGATCCCGAATAGGGCCGACTTGGATGGGGACTTCTCTAAAGCCCCCGATTCCATGAACCAAGAATTTTTTAACCTCGTTCTACCATTTTCTCAAAGGTTAAAAAAAAAGGCTGAGAACACCAAGAATAACGAGTTCTTGGAATTGTTTAATAAAGTTGAAATTAATATTCCCCTTTTAGAGGCAATTAAACAAGTTCTGGCCTATGCCAAATTCCTCAAAGATCTGTGCACCGTTAAAAAAAAGCTTAATGTCAAAAAGAGTGCCTACATGGCCTCACATGCGAGCTCCGTTATCCTTAACGAGGTTCCACCCAGATACAAGGACCCTGGTTGTCCTACTATAGCATGTGTGATTGGACAACAACACATAGATAGAGCATTCCTTAACCTGGGTGCTAGTGTGAGTCTTCTCCCATATTCGGTGTATGTCCAACTAGGCTTAAGAGAGCTTAAGGAGACTCGTGTCACCTTATAAATGGCCGATAGGTCCGTTAAGATGCCACGGGGCATTATAAAAGATGTTATAGTCCAAGTGGGTAATTTTCACTATCCGGTGGACTTTATCGTGCTTGACACGCAACCTGTTGTCAATGAGCAATCACAAATTCCAATCATCTTAGGGCAGCCGTTCCTTGCTACTGTTAATGCATTAATTAACTGTAGGAATGGTCTCATGCACTTAACTTTTGGAAATATGACTGTGGATGTGAACATCTTCTCACTCTTTAAGCAACCGGATCTTGATGAGGAAAATGGTGATGATATTTATGAAATCTCTCTTGTTGACTCTTTAGTGCAGGATTTCATTGATATTTCTGGTACTATAAGTGCTAATGATTCTTGCATCAGTCCTTCTCTTAATCCTGCATGTATTAGTGATGATAATATAGCTATTCTCGAACATGCTAAAAAATGCTTAGCTATTGATAACACCCTTGTTGAGTGTGATCACAAGTTTGGGAGGGAAATAGAGATGAGTGAGGGGGAAGTTGTGGTTGAGGGAGATTTGGAGGTCAAAAGAACCTTAGGAGAGGCCATGTGGACCTCTAATTTTGAAAGACTACCTCCGAGGGATACTTTCCTTCTTCCATCCAATATAGTCACACCAGTACTAGAGCTCAAAGCCTTGCCAAGTGAGCTCAAGTATGCCTTTTTGGGAAAGGATGAGAGTTTTCCGGTTGTAGTATCTTCCCAGCTTAACCCTTGTCAAGAAGGGAAATTGATGAAGGTTTTGAAGGAGCATAAAACTGCTATCGGGTGGTATGTAGCAGACTTGAGGGGCATTTCTTCAAAGATTTGCACCCACAAGATTTATCTAGAGGATGAAGCCAAGCCTTCACGTCAAATGCAAAGGAGGCTTAATCCTAATATGAAAGAGGTAGTGATGACCGAGGTCATCAAGTTGTTGGATGTGGTGATAATCTATCCCATTTCCGATAGTGAGTGGGTGAGCCCTACCCAAGTGGTCCCTAATAAGTCGTGGATCACCATCATCGAGAATGAGAGTGGAGAGTTGGTGCCCACAAGAGCCATCACGGGGTGGCGTGTTTGTATTGATTATAGGAAGTTGAATTCGATCACTAGAAAGGACCATTTCCCCCTACCCTTCCTTGATCAAGTCCTAGAAAGAGTAACAGGCCATAAGCACTACTGCTTCCTAGATGGTTACTCGGGGTACAATCAAATAGAAATAGCCCCCGAGGACCAAGAGAAAACCACATTCACTTGCCCCTTTGGCGCGTTTGTCTATCGGAGGATGCCATTCGCACTTTGTAATGCACCTGCGACCTTTCAAAGGTGCATGCTTAGTATCTTCAGTGATATGGTGGAGAAGTTTTTGGCAGTCTTCATGGACGACTTCATAGTCTTTGGAGATTCATTCGATGAATGCCTTGGGAATCTTGAAAAGGTTCTCAAGAGATGTATAGAAAAGAATCTCATTCTTAACTGGGAGAAGTGCCACTTCATGGTGACACAAGGGATTGTGTTAGGCCACATTGTGTCTAGCGAGGGAATTCAAGTTGACAAATCCAAAATAGATGTCATTTCCAACCTCCCCCCTCCAAGGAACCTCAAAGACATTAGGTCATTTTTGGGCCACGCGGGTTTCTATCGTAGATTTATAAAGGACTTTAGCTCAATCTCTAGACCGTTGTGTCTCCTCTTAGCTAAGGACGTCCCATTTGAGTGGTCCCAAGATTGCCAAGAGGCATTTGAGAAGCTCAAGGCATTACTCACTTCCGCACCAATTATGCAACCTCTCGATTGGAGTCTTCCATTCGAGTTGATGTGCGATGCGAGTGACTATGCCAACCGAGCCGTGTTGGGGCAAAGGAATGACAAAAAGCCCCATGTCATTTACTATGCAAGCCACATATTAGATAGCGTGCAATCCAACTACTCCACGACGGAGAAAGAATTGCTCGCCATAGTATTTGCTCTCGAGAAATTTTGGTCTTATGTAGTGGGATCACCGATTACTTGTTATACCGATCATGCTGCGCTAAAGTATCTTTTCTCTAAGAAGGATGCTAAAGCACGACTTATTCGGTGGATCTTACTACTACAAGAATTTCACCTTTCCATAAAGGACAAGAAAGGGGTGGAAAACGTTGTCGCCGATCATTTGTCACGTTTGACGTTTGATCACAATCATATAGACCCCATTCCTATCCAAGAACGCTTTTCGGATGAGCAGTTGCTCAAGGTCTCTATTCTCTCGTGGTATGCAGACATGGTGAATTTCCTTGCCACAGGAGAGTTACCTCGAGAGTGGTCTAATCAAGATCGAGAGAGGCTAATATCGACGGCACGATCGTTCTTCTATGATGATCCTTATGTTTTCAAATATTGTGCCGATCAAATCTTGAGGAGATGTGTGCCTAATGACGAGATACCTAGTGTGTTATCTTTTTGTCATGATCAAGCATGTAGAGGACATTTTTCCTCGCAAAAGACCGCTTTTAAAGTGCTCCATAGCGGTTTGTATTGGCCCACGATATTTAAAGATGCACATGCTTATTTTAAGGCGTGTGCTCGGTGCCAACTTCTTGGTAAAGTCACCCGGAGGAACATGATGCCTCTAAACCCTATTATCGTGATTAAGTTTTTGATTGTTGGGGTATAGACTTCATGGGTCCTTTCCCTAAATCCAACAAGTTCGAGTACATCTTGGTGGCGGTTGATTAAGTCTCCAAGTGGGTGGAAGCCATAGCAACCCGAACCAATGACCACAAAGTGGTTTTGAAATTTTTAAAAGAACATATTTTAGCACGGTTTGGGACTCCCAAGGCTTTGATTAGTGATCAAGGGGTGCACTTTTGCAATTCCCCTTATGCTCGATTAATGGAGCAATATGGCGTCACCCATAAGGTTTCCACCACATATCACCCGTAAACTAAAGGCCAAGCCGAATTGGCTAATCGTGAAATCAAGGGGATTCTAGAGAAGACAGTCGATCCGTCAAAGAAGGATTGGTCTTCTAGGCTAACCAATGCGCTTTGGGCGTATAGGACGGCCTATAAGACAAATTTAGGAATGTCCCCCTACCGATTGGTTTATGAGAAAGCATGTCATTTGCCAGTTGAGCTTGAGCACCGGGCTTTTTGGGCCATCAAGAAGCTCAATTTCGATGTAGATGAGAGTGGTGAGAAGAGAAAGCTTCAACTCGACGAGTTGGAGGAAATACGAAGTGAACTCTACGAGAGTTCTAAAGTGTACAAGGCACGGGTTAAAGCGTTTCATGACAAATAGATTGTTCGAAAACAATTCGTAGTTGGAAACAAGGTGCTATTATACGATTCGCGGCTCCATTTATTTCCGAGCAAGTTGCAATCCCGTTGGAGTGGCCCATACATTGTACATAGGGTGTATACCCATGGAGCCATTGAGATTCAAGATCCCGTAGATGGGATAATTTCTAAGGTCAATGGGCAACGGCTCAAACCTTTTCTTGAAGGTTTTGACACCGAGTTGGTATCAATTCCTTTGGAAGACCCCAATGTTGGGGTCGAGTAGGCCCTCGTGAGCTATACTCCTTTTTTTTGTATGCCCCATGTTACATTCTTGGCATAGTTTTTGTTTGTAGTCATGTCAATTGCATCCTTTTGATCATCTATCTCTTAATCTGAGCTTTCAAAGTTTACAACTAAGTAAAACAAGGGGCGGATCAATCCAGGTGATTTGGGGATCGATCCGCAGGTTTCTGGGGAAGTTTTTGACCAAACTGACAAAGGTCGGATCGATCCGGCCATTTCAAGCGAATCGATCCGCGTTTTCTGGGGGAGATCTGCTTTCAAATTGGTTAAATGGATCGATCCGGCTATTTTAATCGGATCAATCCGCATTTTTGAGGGAACACACTGCTACCCAATTTCTTAAATGGATCGGTCCGCACATGAGAGGGGATCGATCCGCAATTTTAAAAAGGCGCATCAGAACCGTTTTAAAAAGTCAGATCGATCCGGCCTTTTAAGCGGATCGATCCGCGGGGGCACAACAGCGGTTTATAATGAGGCAACCTTCATTTTCTTTTAATCCTCAAGATCTCTCTCAAACTCTCTCAAGTCATTTGGCCCTTGTCCTTCTCCAAATCCCCCCCCCCCCCCCCTTGTGCTTACTCATTGCCTAGATCTTCAACATCATCCATTCAAGGTATGAATCTAACAATTCTCATCCATTGTTTTTCATAATTTGATTATGTTTATACCCTAGGTTGGGCTATTCTTCCCTTTGCTCACTATTTCAAAGATATCAACTTTAAGGGCTTGATTTCTCATCCGTTTGTTTTTATTTTGGGTTGATTTCTCCTGCATTTTGACTGTGCTCCATGCTCAAGCCACATTGTGGCTTGTTTGGGATAGATCCATGCCTCACATCTTGTTAAATCTTTGAGAGAATTCATTGTGCACACAAGGTGTTCGGTGGAAGGCCTCTATTAAGTTCCATAGCACTTTTGCCAAATCCACACGTGCATTTTCATCGTTTTTGCGTGCATTACTCATATTTCCTCATCTCATATGCATGTCTCAATTCTCGTGTGTGGTTGTCATCATGGGTTTCACGGCCGTAGACGTATCGTTTTCACACTATACACTGCTATATATGTGTACGTCGATCGTGCACGTGCGTTCGTGACCGTTTCATGTGCGTTTTGTCTGTGCCCCATGCCTTACGTCTTTTTGGGCATTTCACGACCCTTCACGTCCCTTTGGTGTTTTACGCCCGTAGCTTGAGCATTGCACTTTTTGAGAGTGTCGCATATCGTCTTATTTATTGCGCTTGCTCTTGTGGTTTTTCAGGAACAATGGGGAATCCCTTGAAATATAACAAAACCGAGTGCTCCCCGGCTCGAGGTTATGACCGTTTCCGATCAAAAACTGAAAAGAAGTGGTATGAGAATTTCTTTCAACAGAAAAAGTCCATCATCCTGGAGCGTCCGATTGCTATTTTCGATTTACCTATCAACGTTACCCAAATCTTTAGGGGACGAAGATGGCTTCCCCAGTTGGAGCACTCGGGCGGCTACAACAAGACTTGGGTTTCAATTTTTTTCGCGAGTCTCGTCTCCATTGGCGACTGCTCTTTCGAGGCTTACGTTCGAGGTGTCTGCATTCCGGTCACCCCAGCATCTCTAGCCGTGTTCATGGGGGTTCCTCACGTGGAGAACCCCGAGACCTACCTTGATGATTTGGAGCAGAGACCTGACCTTGATCTCATTGCCACCCGATTCTCAGGCCGATCGACTAGGTGGATCGGAGACCAGATTACTCCATCTACTTTCACCAAGTTCTACCGGTATTGTAACATCATTTTCACTACTACCGTGTGGCCTACTGGCCACAAAACTATCAGGGGGGACCATGGTACCCTCCTGTTCGCAGTCACTGACCCTGCCACCCGTGTTGATTTCACGAGTCTTATCATCTCCCACATGATCGCGGCGTCAAATGACACCGCCGCAACTGCTAGCCTTCCCTTTGCTACCCTTGTCACCCGACTATGCACCCAGCATGGGTGTGAGGCCTCACCTTCCGATATCATTCGACCTGTTCCATCCCCAATCAATGGGACGACCCTTGTTCAGAGCGACGCACAGGTTCAGTCGCAGTATAAGAGGGCCAGGGTCGAGGAAAGCCCATCTGCGGCTCAATCCGAGGCCGAGGTGGAAGAGCCAGTGACCGCGCATGGTATGGTTGAGTTGCATCGTCGTTTTGAGACTTTGAGTACCAAGCAGCGACAGTAGAGCCAGGAGATTGTAGGGGTTCAGGGTGACATTCGTGCACTGAGGGGGGAGTTTGATGGGCTCAATATGAGTTATCGGCGGGACATTAGCATACTGATGCGTTTCCAGGCCAATTCTTTCCAAATGCAGTACCCGGGCACCGATGTTCCCGACTATTTTCGTGACCCGTATGCGAGCGCAGGTGGTCCAGGCCCTTATGGTAGATCTGGTGGTTCTAGTGCTTATGGTGGCGGCAGCGGTCCAGGCCCTTATGGTGGAGCTGGTGGGTCCGGTGCATATGGTGGAGCTGGAGCGTCCGACCCCTAGGGTGGCGGCGATGGAGATGATCAGGATTAGTTGGGGGGGTACTCATTTTTCATTTATGGATAGTATTCAGCTTCTGCTAGGGTGTATTTATGTTCATTTTGTTAGACTGGGAGTTGTACATTTGTGTTTGGATGATTATGTTATCTTGTTTCTGAGTTGTGTTGGCTTGACTCTGGATGTTTTATGGACATGTGTTTATTTTACTTTTGGCCTGATTACGGTTTACTATTGTGCCATGTCCATTGCTTGTTATCTTTTTCTTCTTTGTCTTTGATTCTAACATCGCAGGCACAATCTATTACCGCATGCCCACCTTGTTTGCTTTCGGTAATATTGTTCTTCCCCTTACACTTTATAATTTCATTGAGGACAATGCAAAGTCCTAGTTGGGGGGGTGTGAGAGCTTGCTTCTCTCATCGTAATTTTAGTCTCATCTGCCTAAAAATATATATATATATATATTTCTTGTCCCATGTTTCCAATGATTTTAGTATAGTTGCCTCGTTCTAATGTCAAGCGATGGCGCTTGTCTTGAGTTTTCATTCGATATTGGTATGCGTCACTTGTTGAATCCCATTAATTCTATAACTATCTTGATTATAGTAAATTTCATGAAGTTCAAATCTTGGATTATCGAGCACGTGGTATGACTACTTGTGTTAAGATAATGTTTAATGCAATTGTTACCCGAAAATCGTTTAAAACATTTGTGGAGACCTTACCCTTGTGAGCTTTAGATCCTTTTCTCCATTGTTGAGCGTTACATACTTTAATTCTTTTTTTTGAAAAATATACAAAAGTCGTAGATAATCTCATTTTCTTGTTTTGATTGTTCATTAGAGGAGTTCTTTGGTGGAATGTAAAATTCTTGTTTGCTTGTCATTGTAGTGGAGAACAAAGAATCACATTATCCGAGGAAGTGATTTTAGGATCTTTTCACCATTTTTACCCTCAACCACATATACCCTTCCTTCACTTAACCATAAATCTTCCATATCTGCGTTTGAATTCCATTTTTGAGATGTCTTTGCATGAGATTGTGTTTGTAAGGTTGCAAAAGAGATTGAATCGTGTGGTTGTGAGAGTACAAAGAAAAGAAAAGAAAAGAAAAGAAGCTAAAAATAATAATATTAATAATAAATAAATAATAAATAATAAATAAAAAAATTAAAAATTTAAAAAAAATTAAAAAGAAAAAAAAAAGAGCTTCATAATCAATTGTACTTCTCTTTGTGCTTCAAAGAAATTTTTGTGGATGATTCATCTCTTGTGGTCATTTCCATCCATGCATTCCAATGAATCCCAAGTTTGTACCCAAACATCTCACTTCATATCCTTTTGTCCTTCACCTCATATCACTTTCCCACTTTAAAACCCCCTCAACGTCCTAATTGATTCTCAAGTTTTGTGATTCGGAGTTTGAGACAATCATGACAAGTAGTTAGAGTTATTCCACATCCTCTAGTGAATGATATCTTTCATGAGATTAATTTTTACTCGTTTTTCACACTTACGTTTTTAATCATTGGCATGTGTGTGGCTTTAGTATCCATTTCCATTACCCTTTTTGCCCGCATGCCCAGAGTGTATTGCCCATTTTAAGTGATTCATGTTTTGAGTGTAATACCGGTGAAAATTGAGTTGAAGCACATTTTGAACGAAATTCAGATTATGAAAGCATTGTCATCTTCTTGATATTTGTAGTTATACACTTCACACTACACACACATCTAAGATTGAGCTTAACGAACTTTATCTAATAACCTTGATAGTTTGAGAACTTTTTGAATTCGCGCGTCATGTGCTAAAATCTTTTGCAAATTCTTGGGACTATGTTGAGTGTTGGCGTTAGATTATGGGCAACTATCATGAGGAAACAAAAATGTTTGTGGGCATCATTCTAAGAACCCTTCGGAGACAACACTCCGCCTCTACGGGTAACCTAGAGGTTTAACAGCTTGTTGCATATGCTCAATGCAATCGTGTTCCCCACGAAAACGATTTATCTTTCATTTTAAATAAATTGTTGTGCAAGGTTATTCTTAAATCTCTTGGTATTTAGCTTTGTTGCTAAGAGACTAGCAACATGCTAGTTGGGGGGGTGTGATTCGTGTCTAATATTGCATTCTTAACTTCATGATTTTACCCTTATTGGACACGAATTATCACTTATACTGGGATGTTTAATGGATAAATTGTACTTTTGTTACTTTTGTTGTTGTTCATGTGTTAATAATAAAAATCTCTTTCTTGTAGTGTTTGGAAATGTGTTCAAGTGAGAACTAACTCCATTTGGTTCTTATCGCATAAAAAGGGGAAGGAATGAACATCCAGTAAAGGCGGATCGATCCGGCTTCTGAGCGGATTGATCCGCACGTGTTTTAAAGGAGCTTGGTATCAATCTCAAAAGAGGTGGATCGATCCGGCCTTCTGAGCAGATTGATCCGCGATTACGAAGGAACATTCTGCTAGAAAAATTCCAAGATGGATCGATCCGCCCCAAAGAAGGGATCGATCCGCGGGTTCTCGGAAAGATAGTTATGACCTAAATGAAAGGCGGATCGATCCGCCAATATGAAGGGATCGATCCACGGTTTCAGATTTCTCCCTCTTTTATTTGCAAGTTTGCCATCATTTGTAGAGACTATATATAGTTAGAGATGGATTTTTATTGGGGGCTGGTTTTTTACTTAGGTTTTAAGCTCTCTCTCTCTCTAATCCTCTCATCTCTCTCCCCCATTACTCCTCAACTACCAACTTTGACTTCCATTTTTAGTGTTAGAGAGAGAGGAGTGTGAATGTATTGAATGGTTGAAGTATATATTGAAGATTCTCTTGGATTTCCTATGGCATTTATGGTGATTTTCTCTTGTTGGTATAATTTCTCCTCCCCTGTCTTTAATATTGTTGTCATTATGATTATGAGTAGCTAAATCATGTAGGTTGGGGATCATAAACCCACCATTGGACTTATGTGTGCTTTATTGGAAGGCTCTCACATTTTGAAGTATTTCTAGAGTTCATGGGTGCATGGTTTGATGTCTTGAGACCCCACTTCCAATGTCAAGCATTAGAAGTTGTTAAATCTCTAAACTCTAACCCTATACCCATGTATTGCATTGCAACATCTATCTAACATGTTGGTCGACTACCACATGTTTGATAGTTTGTCACAATGGGATTTTCTACTATAGAATGTGCTAAAAGTGTGATAGTCATGTGTTGTTTGGTCCAAGGTGGGGGAATGCTCCCCAACCTCAATCTCTCCTTTTACAAAACCCCAATTGTCAATTAAACTTAGCTTTACTCAAAGTTTATTCTCTCTTTTACTAAATAGTTATTGTAGTAAACTCTTTTACAAATCAAACCAATCTCAAAGTCGCAAAGACTCAAATTTTATTTCTTAGTTTGTTAATTGTTCCTCGCATTATAATTGGTTATTAAGCACCCAACAAGCCTTGTTGCATTGCAATCCCTGCGGACTCGACACCTTACTGCCAACATACTACGTTTTTAATAGGGTTAAATAAGGACTTGATTTTGATACAATCACCCATGCTTATCAATCCATTCATACTTTGCCTCATTCCTTGTCAAACTTGTCAACGGTCCAGCGATCTTAGAGAATCCCTCGACAAATCTTCAATAATATCCAGCCAATCCAAGAAAACTCCTAACTTCGGTCACGTTCGTTGGTCTATTCCAGCTCAAGACTGCATCAATCTTAGACGAGTCTATCAAAATTCCATCCTGAGATATCACATGCCCTAAGAATTTGACTTCCTGAATCCAGAATTCACACTTGCTGAATTTCGCATACAGGGTATTATCTTTGAGAGTCTGTAGAGCAATCTGTAGATGCTTCTTATGCTCTTCTTTCGTCTTTGAGTAAATCAGGATGTCGTCGATGAATACTATAATGAATTGATCCAAATAAGGTCTGAATACTCTATTCAGTAGGTCCATAAATAATGTCGGGGCATTGGTCAGTCCAAAGGACATCACTAAGAACTCATAGTGTCTGTACCTCGTCTTGAAGGCAGTCTTCAAAATATCTTCCAGTCGAACTAGTAATTGATGATATCCTGAACGCAAATCAATTTTCGAGAATATCCTTGATCCTTGTAATTGATCGAACAGGTCGTCTATCCGGGGAAGTGGATAACTCTTCTTGATCGTGACCTTATTCAGCTCTCTGTAGTCGATATAGAGTCGTAGCTCTCTGTCCTTCTTCTTCACGAATAGGACTGGTGCTCCCCAAGGTGACGTACTCGAGCGAACAAAACCTAAGTCTTCAAGTTCTTGAACTTGCTTCTTTAATTCTAACATTTTCGTCGACGCCATCCGGTACGGGGTCTTGGAAATCGGCAACGTTCTGGGTGCTACCTCAATGCAGAAGTCTATCTCTCTCTTTGGCGGAAGCCCAGAGATACTTCGGAATACATCTTCAAAATCTTGATGAAGGGTTTCTGGTTGATAGTAAGCTTCGTGCTTGAACTCTCGATTGCGGCTAAGCAACTCGTAGTGAACATATCGCTCAATGGCTGACATTAGAATCTGATCTGCAGGCAACCAAGTGTCAAAAAAACAATGGTCCAACTAACACAATCCAGAACGGCTCCATACTTGGTAAGCCAATCCATTCCTAGGATCACGTCAAACTCAGACATTGACAAAACTATCAAGTCTGCTGGAAGATTTCTATCTTCTAGGGTTAAGGGACAATTCTTGCATATCCTACCCAACTTAACAGTTGCTTCTAAGGGCGAAACAACATTAAGGGTCGGTTCAAGCGTTAGGGGTACCAAACCCAAGTCACGCACAATCTTAACAGCTATGAAAGAACAGGGGGCACCGGTATCAAATAAAGCTTTAACTTGACTGTGAAATAAAATGAGTTCTGCTGTTCCTCAACATCGTATCCTACATTTCCAGGGATGATGGCATTCACCCTAACCTGTCCCTGTTGTCCTTGAGCAGGTGCTCCATAGTAGCCTCCACGAGGTGCTCGACAATCCTTGTTCATGTGACCAGGCTTGTTACAGTTGCGACAGACGATGTCATTTCGGCGGTTAGTCTTGGGAGCTGTGTAATACCTTGCAATATGTCCTGGCACTCCACAGTTAAAACATCCATCAGTGTTCTGTCGCTAGGCGGCGGGCTGTGCCTGAGGTGGTTCTTGCTATCGATTCTGTTGTGGAGGAAAGTTAGCTCGGGGCTTCTTTATCCCGTCCCATGTGTGCTCGTTTCCTTGATAGTTGTTAATCTGGGGTTTCCATCCTTGATTTCTCCTTGATGACTATGTTGGAAAGTTCCTTGATTGGAAGGTCCTGGGTGGAGGTCGATTCACTTGTGGTCCTTGCGTAAGATAAGTGTCCTACTCCAAACTTGAAGCGAGACGGACAATCCCTTCAAACGACTGGCCTAGATGGCCTATCATCATGTGTCGGAGGTGTGGGTTGAGTCCTTGGTGGAATCGCTTGACCTTATTGGCTGGGGTATCTATCATGTGTGGAGCAACGCGGGAAAGTCGCTCGAATTGTGTGGTATACTCCCTGACCGTCCAGTTCCCTTGAGTCAGACTCAAGAAATTCCTCTCTTGTTAGCCTCTTTCGTCCTCGAGGAAATACTTCTTGAGAAATCGAGTCTTGAATGTTTCCCAAGGCATTCTCCTTGTAGCGTCAATCCCAATTGTGGCTCTCTCAACCTCCCATCAGTCTGCAGCAGAGTAAGTCAGTTGAAATGTGACTAGACATCTCTTGTCAAGCTCACTACATTCCAGGGCTTCAAAGATTAGCTCCAACTCTCGTACCCATTTCTCGACTTTCCACGATTTTGTCATGCTGTCGAATTTTTTGGGTCGTAGGCCACGAAATTGTTCCAATAGCTTATTTACTGTCTGCCTCGGAGGAGCAGCGTGGTTGTTGCCATTGTTAGCTCGATGGTTGGCATTATTGTAGGTGTCACCAATGTGTTCCATCCATTGCATAAACGCTTCGAAGACTCCAGTCGGGTCCATACCCTCAAGAATGGGTGCTCTTAATCTCGCTTGATATCTCGTGTTCCTAGCCACAGTGATCCGTGTGAGGTGTACCTATGAAAGATCTAACGATTAGCTGACAATCTTCTCGGGGAAACAACCACAATTATAACAACAAGAAGCATAGCACCATTCTAAATCACAACATAATATAGGTAATGAGATGATAACAGAAATAATCAAAAGAAATGCACAGCAGAAAAAACAAGTTATAAAAACTTATTGGTAGCCCAGGATCTACTACCCGTCAATTCCATAGATGCGTACTAACTTCACTGAGGGGACAAGTATTATACCTTTGTGTCTTGAACCCAATTCTGAATCTTCAACTTCCAGCAGCCTCCACTAGATGGCCTTCACTCTTATGACTCCTATGGATGCTCGCAGGAAGGACTAGGGTTGGTGGGAACCCTAATGGAGAGGATTGGAAGGTTTAGGGAAACCTAAATAGTTTCTGCAGCTTCTACGTATAAAACGATGATTCAAAACATTCAGTACGCAGTTGCCCTATTTATAGATTCTCAGAACCGACCTAACCTTTAAGCGATCGAAGTACATTCGATCGATCAAACCTTCGATCGATTGAACAGCCCTCGAGCGATCGAACCTGCCTAGACTTCAATCGATCGAAACTCCTTCGATCGATTGAACCTGCCTTGACATGATCCTTATGTGCCCTTCCAAGCTTCCTAGTGGAGCTAAGAGTGGGACCTCCTAGGCTCTTTATTGTTGGCTCAGACCAGTTTGTTTATCACCGTGACCAAACTCTTTGATCAGCAAACTAACTAACTGGCCAGTTAACGTTTACTCCACTATAAAACGATAACTGAACTCCAACACAAAAGAACATATCCGAAGCGATAACTAGACTTGTATGTTGTACTGATGTCCCTCTACCTTCAGCATTCGTAATCATATTCAGGTAGTCGGATAACTGTTAATGTCAACCTGAATCATGATTACTTCTTGTATTCCTTGAGTCCCATTCACCTCTCATGATTACCAAACATGTTGATAACTCTTATCAACAAGATTGCAGTACTCAGTAATCGACTTGGTGGCATTCTCAATGGAATGCTTACTCTAAAACAGAGGGTAGATTCTGTCTTGACAATATATGTTCACAACCCTATGAACATAACATACCCAAGATACCCAGGTGTTGATCTTCTGTAGACCTCACTGATTGGTAAGTCAAAGCAGCCATATCCACAGTCTGTGTTCATAATCGTTGCAAGATTGAGAACACGTACCTTATACAAGTTATGAGTTCCTATTGACTGTTTGACAGCATTAAGTGTCAATAGGAAAGCTCAGGTCCGTCAATGCACTATAAGCACTAGCATATTAACTAAGAGTGACACTCTAGTGATTGAGATTAATCACTCCATCCAATGGTAGTTAATTATACTACAGTGTATAGCTGATGAGATATCCAGTCTCATCATCCACTGTGACATGCTTTAAGTATCAAAGGATGGTAATTCATATCTCACTTGTATGTATCTCATAGATACACGAATTACCTACTATGATACTTAAGGATTGAAAATCATCTCATGAAAGAAACATACATAATGAAATGTAAAACTGATATCCATATATTAAAATGCTAATGTAATACATAAAGTAATGGTTTGAGGGCATAAACCCAACAAACTCCCACTTGCATTCACAACTATACAGAATTACATCTGAGACCTAGACTATCTAGATGATGATCAAAGACCTTCTGTGGTAAGGCCTTTGTAAACGGATCAGCAAGATTGTCGACGGTGGCAATCTTGGTGACAGTCACATCTCCACGTTGAACAATATCTCGAATAAGATGATATTTTCACTCTACGTGCTTTCCCTTTCCGTGGTTCCTTGGCTCCTTGGACTGAGCCACTGCCCCACTATTATCACAATAAAGCGTAATAGGTGACAGCGATTCTGGTACCACCTCGAGCTCCATAAGGAACTTCTTGAGCCAAACAGCTTCCTTTGCGGCTTCACAAGTAGCCACATACTCAGCTTCTGTAGTTGAGTCTGCAATGCATTTCTGCTTAATGCTCCTCCAACTAACAACACCACCTCCCAAGGTAAAGAGATGATCGGATGTTGACTTCCTCGAATCTTTATCTGACATAAAGTCTGAGTCAGTGTATCCTACTGGAATTAACTCACTACCACCGTACATAAGCATGTAATCTTTAGTCCTTCTCAAGTACTTAAGAATGTGCTTAACGGCTGTCCAGTGCTCTGGACCTGGATTCGACTAATACCTGCTAACCATGCAAATGGAAAAACAGATATCTGGTCTAGTGCATAACATCGCATACATGAGACTTCCCACCGCCAAGGCATAAGGAATTCCTGACATGCGATTCCTCTCCTCCTGTGTCTTAGGACACTGTTCCCTAGAGAACGCTAAACCATGCCTGAAAGGTAACAAACCTTTCTTCGAATTATCCATTGGAAACCTAGTTAGCACCTTATCGATATAACCAGCTTGAGATAATCCCATTATCTTTCGCTTGCGATCCCGAAAGAGCTTTATCCCAAGAATATAGCTCGCCTCTCCTAGATCCTTCATATCGAATGTACTAGCTAGCCAAACCTTGACCGTTGACAATGCCGCTACATCATTTCCAATGAGTAGAATGTCGTCAATGTAAAGCGCAAGAAAAGCCACCACTTTTCCTTCACACTTCTTGTATACACAAGGTTCATCCAGATTCTGTATCAAACCAAACGACTTGACGGCTCGGTCAAATCGAATGTTCCAACTCTTGGATGCCTGCTTAAGCCCATAAATGGACTTTTGCAACTTGCATACCAAGTTTCCTTTCTGACCAGCTATGAACCCTTTTGGTTGCTGCATATAGATGTCCTCCTCAAGATTGCCATTCAAGAATGTAGTCTTGATGTCCATCTGCCAGATCTCATAATCTAGGCATGCAACAATGGATAAGAGTATTCTGATGGACTTGAGCATGGCTACCGGCGAGAAATTTTCCTCATAGTCAATGCCCTCCATCTGAGTATAATCTTTCGCTACAAGCCTAGCCTTAAAGGTCTCAACCTTTCCATCAGATCCTCTTTTCCTCTTGTAGACCCACTTGCAACCAATGGGTTTAATATTGGCTGGAAGTTCTACAAGATCCCAGACTTGATTAGAATCTATAGATTCCAATTCAACCTTCATAGCTTTAACCCAATGAACTGAATCAACATCAGCCATTGCCTCTTCGTATGTGGCAGGATCAGATTCAGATTCTATGAAGAAAACAGCTTCAAAAACTTCTCCTAAGAACATGTATCTATCAGGCTACTAATAATCCTCCCACTACGACTAGGTACTGGTACGAAAATGGGTGAAGAAGTGGTGTTTTCTTGATTTACATCGTTATTAACTGCGGGTTGGACTGAGGGCTCTCCTTCTATCTCTCTAAGATCTATCATTCCCTTAGGTTTATGGTTCATGATATAATCATCTTCCAAGAAAACAACATTTGTACTAACAAACACTTTCTGTTCTCTTGGATCATAAAAATACCATCCATAAGTACCCTTTGGATACCCTACGAAGTAATATACTTCTGATCTAGAATCCAACTTGCTCATCTTTCCTTTCAGCACATGTTCTGGACACCCCCATATCTGGAGATGTTGCAAAGAAGGCTTGTGCCCAATCCACATCTCTCGTGGTGTCTTAGGAACAGATTTGCTTGGTACTAGATTTAGTATGTATGCAGTGATTTCCATAGAATAACCCCAAAGGAATAATGGCAACTCAGAATAACTCATCATCGACCTAGTCATGTCTAAAAGAGTTCGATTCCTTCTCTCCGCTACACCGTTCTGCTGAGGTGTACCAGGTGCAATCAACTGTGACAGAATCCCATTCTGTACAAGGTGATCAATAAACTCATTAGAGAGGTACTAGCCACCTTGATCAGATCGAATGGCCTTGATATGTGTGCCCAATTGCTTCTCCACTTCAGCCCTAAACTCTTTGAACTTTTCAAAGGCTTCAGACTTATACTGCATTAGGTACACATATCCATACCTAAAGTGGTCATCAGTAAATGTTATGAAATACTCATAACCACCCCTTGCTCTAATATTTATTGGTCCACACACATCAGTATGAACTAATTCCAATAATGCATTGGTTCTATTGCAATTTGCAGGAAAGGGCCTTTTGGTCATCTTACCCTCTAAACAAGACTCGCAGACTTCCATTGGTTCGAGAACCAAATCGCCTACGACCCCTTCTTTGACTAGTCTGCCAATCCTATTTAGATTGATATGGCCAAGCCTCATGTGCCAAAGCTATGTTGGATTAGTGGAAGGTTCCTTTCTTTTAGATGGTACAATTACCATTGAGTTATTAAATTCCATACAAGAGTCTTTAGAGATATTGGGAGTAATCACATACAAGCCATTAGTTTTAACACCAGAACATATAAAAGAACTATTTCTTTTAATAACAACTTCTGTTCCAAAATGAAAAGAATAACCATTATTCGATAAATTTGAAACTGAAATTAAATTACGTCTCATCAGAGGGACGTAAAGAACATCTGATAAAACTATTGTCTTATTGTCCAAAAACTCTAAAACTACTACTCCTATAGCAACCGCAGAAACGATTGCGCTAGAACCCAGAGTCAGCATGATTTCCCCATCACTGCATTTCCTGGTTGATCTGAACCCCTACAACGAATTACAAATATGGTTAGTCGCACCAGAATCAATGCACCAAGTGTTTGAAGTATCCTTAATAAAACTTACTTCAATCACATATGACTCAATCATACCTTGAACTCTTGTAGCTAAGAATTCTGGACAGTTCCTCTTCCAGTGGCCCTTCTCATCGCATTGGAAACACTTTCCTTTGTCTTGGCCACCCACCTTCCCCTTGCCCTTATCTTTTCCCTTAGATTTTGCAATCTTAGGAACCGGTCCATCATTTGAACCACCAGTGCCAGCTTTCTTCTTCCCTTTCTTTCCTTTCGGCATAGATTGGGAAGAGGAAGCGCTTTTCTTAACGTTCAGAATGTTGACCCCAGGTTTGATCACCCCTTCCGCTGCCAGTAAAGAACTCATTAATTTGCTCATTGAAAAATCCATTTTATTCATATTACAATTTAGTTTAAATTGAGAGAATGACGGTGACAGCGTGTTGAGGATCATATCAACTTGGGTCTGTGCATTGATGTTGGCACCTAGAGTCTCCAGCTCATTCAAATAACTAATCATTTTTAAAACATGTTCTTTGACTAGAATCCCTTCCGACATCTTAACACTCATTATCTTCTGCATAGCTACCTGTCTAGCAGGCCCGCCATGCTCCCCAAACATCTTCTTCAGGGATTCGATAATGTCACTGGCGGAATTGTTTGATTGAAATTGGTGTTGCAACACACCAGCCATTGAGGCCAGAATGTAGCAACAAGCCATTCCATTTGACTTCTTCCATTTATCGAACTCGCGTCTGGCAGCTGCCGAAGCGTTTGCCGCGAGTTCTTCGGGGCATGGGGTGGTGAGGACATATATGTGATCCTCCGCAATTAATACAATGTCAAGGTTTCATTTCCATTCAGTGTAGTTATTTCCAGTTAACTTATTTTGAGTGAGTATGGTGGCAAGTGGACTAAATGCAGATCCAGACATTATGATTACTAAAAATCAAACAAACAAAACAAATATGGATATCAGAATTTGACAGTTTGAAATAAAAGAATCCTTTAAAACTCTTATTTTAAAACAAAGTCGGCGAAATATCAAAACGAAAGAATAAAGCCTCCGTGTGGTGGTCAATGTTCGATCTTATGATTAATCATGACTTGTCCGCTATGCAACTCTTGCAAAACAAGTTATGACTCCCGATCCCTTTTGATCTCTAAGTTTCTGAATAATGCCCTGTGTGGGATCCCTTATCCATAGCTTAGCTAGTGTGTACCATTAACTAGGATCCAATCACAACATATATATATACCCAAAAGATGTACAGCGGAGTACACAACAGATCATCCGTGTATCGCATAGTACATGATCCTATACAAGATCTAGCAAAAGAGATATAAACAAACCACCACTGGTGGCTACCTATACAAAAAGGCTATGGTCAATAGCTGTCTATGTAAGCATCAAAAGTAAGTGGACAACATGTCCTGAAGTCAAAAGCAAAAGTCCAAGTCCTAAAGGTACTGGACTCAAAAGTTGTCCACATCAAACCCATAGATGGAAGCCTCGTCCTCTGGTGCAGCCTCGGACAAAACATCATCCTCATTTATATCATCGTCCTTAATTATGTCCGCATCCTCCATCAAATCATCCTCAGCTAACTCAGGTCCATCGTGTTCTACAACAACTCCCAAGTCTCCTACATCGGCAGCCATGTCAGCCTGGGCTGCATCGAATGCAGCTACGAGTGCCTCAGCCTGTACCATAGCCTGAGCCAACTCTGGTGCATCTATCTCAAATCCATGGGGGTGTACAGCCATCTCTGCAGCCCACTCTACTGCCAGCTGTGCTATAACTCTGCCTGGTAGGACTGGTACCACAACGTCATCACCAGCATCATCATCTGCTATAGCCTCATCCTCTATCGGATAACCCTCTGCTACTACATTGTCTACGCCAACTGGCACATCCATATCAGCTGGGTCCTCGGGTTCCTCTGGGTCCTCCTCTGGATCATGATCTGGCTCCTCATCATCAGTGTCCTTAACCTCTTCATCCTCGTTCATATCATCGTCATCTCTTGGCTCATCATCGTCGTCGCTCTTGTCTGAATCATCGATCTCTGGGTCCTCATCTATTGGGGGTGCATCAACCATGTCCTGCTCTGGTGGGGGTGGAGGTGTCTAGGGTGGTGGCTCTGTCGGGGGAGGTGGAGGCACTACTCTAACCTCTGAAAGTAGAACCTGATAAGAGAAACGGTCTCGTAACATCTACAATGAATCCTCCTCGATGAGTCAAAAAGTCTCCTTGCAGTAGATCATCTTGTGACGTATCACCTCCGGCTCCTGGGTACCAAATCTCTACTGCTCAATCTGCATGTCTTGTACTGTTTCGGTGAGGGCTCTCTGCCTAATCTTCCAGGCATAGTACTGTGGATCTGCCGGCACAATACTACCCTCATACACATAGTGTCCTCCAAACTCGTCTGGAACGAACAGCGGTGGTGCCATGCTACCTGAAAAGAGACTACCTTAAGTCAGAACTAATTTTAATGCTCATCTATAGCATCTCAAGGTTCTAGGACCAGATGGTGTGGAACAACCTGTAAGCGAAAAGGTATAAAACCTAGGCTCTGATACCAAAAATCCTGTCACCCCCCAGAACGATAAAAATAGAGAAAAATAAATTTCCTTTTTGAGTCCAAAGCCAGCGACTGGCAAAGTCACGATTGTCCACACCACATAGTACTAAGCGACAATAAGTAAGGGAGATAACAAGAATGAAATCGAAATTCTGGTTCAAGCATAACTTAATGTCAAAAGAGGTTACTAGCTATTACAGATCAGAGTCTCGAATCAAAACAAAACACAGCGGAAGTACAATTGTTAAGGCAACATATGCCTGATTACAAAAGGTCTGGAAAGCAGTAAAGATAATTAAACCACGTACAGTCTAGCCTAATCTTCAATTGGCGTAGAGGTAGTCCTCGGTGTAGTAGTCTTCCTTTGCCTGACCTCCTTCGAGGTAGTCCTCCGTCGGGACATCGTCACTGACATAGTAACTCTCGCCCGTAGGTCCTTCACCTGCATAGTCATGACCAGGGTGCGCTGGAACATGGAAATTTCCAGCGGCATAAACGCCGCCAGCTTAATGAAAGCTGAGTGAATTAGATACTAACAGGGTATCAACTATTGAAGTTATAACAATAACCATTAAGATTCAGTGAGGGTAATTCCTTTAATCATTCTGATGATCCGATTATTAACGTCTTACTCATTTTAAGACCGACAATACATTATGATAGAAGAACAGACTCGACAGTAGTTCACTTATTAAGGATACACCATTGCTCTGTCCACCGCATTTAAGAACATATGCACAGTCCACCGCAGTCGTGGATACCACGTCAGTCCATCCCCAGCTTTTAAGAACATATGCACAGTTCACCGCACTACCGGGATATAACGCTTTAAGCAACAGTACATCATTCTATAGCCACAACTTAGTGACGTCTACCAGTGATCACTTTCCACCACAGTCGTAGACACCTTCGTCTGTCTACTGCTTTTAAGAACATATGATTAGATCATCTGGCTATCTTAGGGCAAATGGTCCAGTCCACCGCAGGCGTAGACACCTTCGTCTGTCTACCGCTTTTAAGAACATATGATCGACCAAAGCCCGCCCACGCAAGATTCCTGAATCTTAGCAAACCTACTTAAGTTCAACTCTATTATCGATACATGATAATCCCAATGTGGCCTGACTACTCTGAATGAAATGAACATTAACTCCAAAGGATTCACAATCATTATGCCATCTAACGTCACAACCATTATCTATTAACCTCATTATTACTATGATTCTACGTCGCATTATCTCATTATTACATCTTTATTACAATAATAAAGCATGCTGGAAATACTGAACAGTAAATAAACAACTAAACAGTTATAATATAAACTAAACAAGATAATCAACATTCTGCAACTTCCAATCGATTGGGACAAGGGTCCAATCGATTGGTATAAAAATAGTATCAATCGATTGGTAAAAAGTTCAATCGATTAGATCATATGTCAATCGATTGCCATAAATGTCAATCGATTGGGATATCAATCGATTGGGACAAGTCCAATCGATTGGGACTTTGTCTTTTTCACAGTGAAGACTGTCCAGCATATATAAAACGGGAAAAATATGATTTAATCTCCATTTCTTCATTCAAACGTTCTCTAATATCAATAATGAGTTACCAAGTGAGTTTAGAACTCACCTTAGGATTATAGGGTGTGTTTGATTGTGTGTTTTGGAGCTTGGAGCTTCAATGGCTTCTCCCTCTCTCTCTCTATCAGTCTCTGTCTTCTTTTCTATTTCTCCTTCTCTCTTTTTCTTCTTTTTGATCTTCTTCTCTTCTTCTTCTTCTTCTAGTCCATCTCTCTGTGTGTGTGAGTGTATGAATATATATATATGTATGTATATATATATATATATTAGTGTATATATAAATACACACACAACCCTCCCTCTCACTCTCTCTGATTTTTGGAACCCCAAAAATGCAGAAAAGGGTCACATATATATAGGGGATATGTGTTCACGTGGACAAACCCCAGCCAAGGTAGAGAATCTGCCCAGTTGATTCCAATCGATTGGTATTAATGTCAATCGATTAGTATTAGGTATTAATGCTCCAATCGATTGATAAAAGTGTCAATCGATTGGTATCCAAATTATACAAAGGCTAAGGAAAAACTCATACAAGTATTAAAAGAAGCATACAAGGTCTTATTCATATATTATATTACAAAAATACAGGGTATTACACACACTCTCTCTCCACGCATTCAAGCATGCCATTGTATCTCATAGGAGTTTGTTTTGGATAAACATGTCTTATATTTGTACAAAAGTTATATGGAAATATTTAAATCAATTTAGGTAGATATGAGTAATGTCAGCGTAATTTTTTGCACTGAAAAGAGCATGTTCTTTGGAAATATCCTTGTGGAGTTTCTCAATTCGGTTCATACAAAGATTCATCATCCTAATTCCCTACAAACCATTACACAACAAAAACATTCTCAAACTATACCCTCCAAAAACTGTGAACAATCATGTCAAATTCATTGACCTCTTATATTCTTAATTACTTAGGGGAGTGCAAAATTTAACACTACAATGAGTTTTATAGGAATTACAATCCAATATTTTTAGTTACACAAATTCAATAAAAAAAAGACTAATAATATGTGTATAAGAACTAGCATCGATCAGTGTATAATTTTACATTGTATTATACCAGAATAGTCAATGATTACCATTATAAATTTACAAGAACTAGCATCAGTGTATAATTTTACACTTCATTAGACAAAAAGAGTGATTTTGCTGTGTTGGGGGCTTTGATGCACGAGCAGCATTGATAGCCATATTCGTTAGTGAACTCACTCAAGTGATTTGCAAGGCAGTAATGAAAAAGTTCTCATACAAGTGCCAAATTTAACACTAATGTGAAATTGTTCATATTAGTGAAATAAAGTTGAAACCATTGTCACCATCTTTGTCTTGAAAATGCAACCATGTGCTAGACCCCAAAAGCAACAGCCCTTTTAATTGAAAACGATCACGTTGCGAGAGTCCCAAGGAGCATCACGTGGAAAAAACAGCTTCAACCAGGTTTTCAAGGCAAAAAAGAGCTACTCTTAACCACGCGCCCGCCTGCACATGCAACACACATAACTATTTCCAATCTTCTCATCTTCTCCGAAAAGTGTATAGAAAAAAATTGCAGGATGTGTTACCTTTCGTTCCCATTTTTTGGTGTGGATAGATTCAACGTCGATGATGGTGATAAACTTCGGAATTGCGACTCACAGCCTATTTGCGTGAAATCATTTTTTTTATACAAATCCAAACATTTCTCATGGATGTCAACTGAGATTTCCTAAAAATTGAAAGAGAGAGAGAGAGACAGAGAGAGAGTTGGGGCTTGGAGACGAATGAATCGGAGATGAAGAGAGTTGTTTGATCATTGTGGAGACTTCTTTGGAGGCCGTTGCCATTGTTAGACCTTGATGAGGGAGATGTAGTCTAGAGGGAGAGAGAGAGAGAGAAATTGTAGAGAGAGAGGGAGAGAAAAGGGGAGATAAACTAACATATATGACTCAAATTCAAAGTTTGAATTTCAAAATTATATTAATGGCACAAATTAAAGGGGGGAGAGAGAGGATATAGTGTGTGTGTGTATACATATATATATATATATATATTTGTGGGCATTTATATTCAGATGACTTAATTGTAGCAAGATTTTAATAAGGGCATTTGTGTATTATATATATTTGTGGACCTAACATGAATTTTTTTTTTTTGAGCTAGACCTATTTTAAAAAGGTGCACTAAGATGGATATAATACTAATTATCCCGGTAGGATATGGGTCAACTCCATTCTCACATTTAGTTGGTTTTAATAATGAGAACTAGGTACAAGTTTGTTTTAAATTGGAGCACTGCTACACCCACACACTTTTCAACACCGAGCTTTAAATGCATATATCATGTCTTGTGTAAGTGATGTACAGAAAAATGTAAAAATTCAAACAGCACAAGATACATGCATTTAAAACATAGTGTGTGGAATAATGTGTGAAAAAATGTGAGGGTCTAGCATTTTCCTTTAAATTTTTAATGACACCCAATTTGTTTTTTTTTTATGTTGTTGGCTAAAAAGTAACACCCAATGTTTCTATATTATAATATTAACACAAAGGAAAATGCTATAGGACACAAATTTTTGATGAGCCCATTCGAGTTAGATAGTTAACTGAAATATCAAGTGATTGATTTAAAAGAGCGTTTAGCAAATAAGTTAGAAAAAAGTGATTATTTGTATAAAATGACTAGAAAGAACAATATATAAATATTTAAGCTCTTATTTAAAAGACATTTTTGTCTTTTAACAACTTAAAAGTGAAATTAAGTGATTGTTTGACAAACAAACTACTTTTTAAGCTAGCTAAACACTCCTATTTTACAAAACCACCACTCTTTTTTCTTCCCTCGAAATCCACAATTCATCACTTAATTTTTATTTTCAGCTAACCCAAACGGTCTGAAAATCTTAGAACAATGGATGGTAGATTGCTGCATATAACCCATGTGGCATATGGTGAACTCTCACTTATCATGAGAGAGAGAGAGAGAGAGAGAGAGAGATTTGAAGTTACAGTGCACAAAGAAATTACCACAAAGAAAGGTTCCTCTTCATTCATTCAGAAATACCAAGAATCATTCATTCAGAAATACCAATAATGCCAATTTACAACACAACTATTAAGCATTTGAATTAACCATGGTTTCTCAGCATCAATTTCTTCTTTCTTTATCAAATGCCAACATTTTTTCCTTTAAAAGACAAGTTGAAGTTACCCAAGCTATATCCTTGAATAACTGATAATTGGGATTTGGTTTCTTAGATTACACTTTATCATCATGGAACCACCACCTCGTCTCCTTTGGAGACCTTCCATTTCTACAGTTCCTTACATACCGATCATTGTCTTCTGGGCGTTGCTGAAATCAAAGGACAAAGCCCAATTATTAGGTTAATGTTGTTTGGTTCATGGTTTTAGCAGTGGAAGGGAAAAGAAAACACTGAGCAAAACACTTTTCTCTGTTCGGTTGACTAGGAAAAAATACTTAGCAAAATAGGAAGGAATAGGAAATCTAGCAAAAATTAAATTAAAACTTTGAATTTTGTGAGTCACTTCTCTCCGTTTTCTTAAAGTTACAATTACTTTTTCAAAATTTTTTATTTTAAATGTCATTTAAGCATGGATGGAAAAAAGCGGGGAAACACGAAGGAATTATTTTCCTTCTTGTTTTCCTTTCCTTATTTTCTTTTCCTTCTCTAAATCTGAAACCAAACAGAGCCTTAATTGGAGAGAAAACCAAGGAAAAGCAGCATGAATATTATGGACCAATTTGGTTCATATACATATCAGAAAATACTTGTCTTCACCGAAAGCATAAATATATTGAAAATTCCCATGTTTAGATGCTGCTTTGAAAGATCACATACTGGGATATTAGCAAATAGGAGGGATAAACCAAACCTTCTTAGGTGAACTTGATAGCATGGACAGAATGCTGATACAGATAGAACTAACTGTCATGGCTGGGGACCACGAGTCGTACAAAATATCTGCAGAACACAATAAGACGGAATGCTCAGAATATTCACAACATAAAATCGAGTGGATTTTTACACACAACATGCTACATCATAGTCGTCGTACTAGTAATACAAGGAAATTTTCAACAGAAAATTGGTTCTCAGTTAATAATGTTACAGAAGGGTTGAAACAATCATAAGATAAAACCATATGACCTGGCTCTAGCATATATCCACACAGTCTCTTACAAACCATTCAGAAGATGATGAATCACATGTTAAAAAAAACTCTGTACTACCCATTGCACAAATGTTTCAGTATGAATCCCATGAGCAAAGTAACCATTCCATTCCATTTCAATTAAGCATACTTTGAAAGGAGAAAATTGGTAAACCACTCCCCGGTCCTCATTCCAAATGAAAAGTAACCGAAAAACCAAGACCATGTCCAAATTAGGCCGTTTTATGTTCTAAGCTACTAAAGTACCGCATACTCCAAGATTTTGGCACTTTCGAGGGGAAAAAAATTTCTGGTGCTGGTGGCTCCTCTGCAATTACCATTCTTAAGTCTGTCTATGTATGGTATGGGTTCATAATCGTTAGCCAAGGGAAATAACTAAGGTACGAGTATTTTGCAATAAAAATGAAATGATTATTCAAAAGAATCAAAACTGGAAAGAATGACCAAAATGAAACATTACAAGTGTCTTTGTCCAGCCATTGCAATCATTGAGCATTTCCTTGCTAACTTCACTAGACCAAACTCCACTAGAATTGAATTTGCCAAACAATATTACACATCCCAATCTACCATAAAGCTCAGATAAGATCAATAAGAAGGTTGTGTGGCCCACTCTGTCCCGACGCACCAAAAAATTTCTGCTGCGAGTGCCAGGGATAAATGTTTCATTCATCTAATATTCTAATGGCTCTTTGTTTGAGATTTTACAAAGTTTGTAGTCCTCACATCAACAATGAAGTAGAATGAGCTTGAATGAACTCCATCAAGTCCTCCAAAGACCAGCATATCATAGGGCATGAGAAGCACATACCAAGCTTCTATGCCAAATGAAGCAGCTTGAATAGCTTTTAATTGTACAGAAGAAGACTTAAAATGCCACAAGAAGTAAATTTATAGACTGGATCAGACTGCTCCAAAAGTAATCCATTTAGTTGCATTAACTAGGAAGCATGGGTACTCCATTTTGAGTGAAGTACCCATACCGGGTACTTGGGGGACACCAACACTCGTACCATACTCCTGGGAACGTGTCGGGTACCCCTCTAGTGGTGTCCTGATACTGTTAAATGAAGGATTCAACTTGGGTACGGCTCGCTTACTTCGTGGGTACAGCGGGGTACTTCGTGGGTACGGCACTGGGGTCAGATTGCATTTTTGAAAACTATGAGGGGTACAACTATGGGGGGTACTTCGTGGGTACGGCGTGAGTACTTAGTGGACTTGCTTCTTCTTCTTCTTTATTATTTATATTTTTTTTTCTTTAATGTTGTGGACTTGTAATGCTAAAACAATGTTGTTTAGTCCTTAGACTACTTATTTGCTAATATGTGGATTAATATGTTGTAGTGATGTTCGATCTTCTTCTTTTTCTTCTTTTTTTAAATTATTAAAAATATATTTTTATTCAAGGTACCCTAGCCATACCCGTACCCAAAATTTTGGAAATTGCCGTACCCCCGTACCCATGTCGTATCGTATCGTATCTGTGTCACGTGTCCGTACCCGTGCTACATAGGTTGCATATAATGGAAGATTCATCGATCACTGATATAACAATAACTTTGACTTCTCTCCCTTGGTAATGCATAGCTGACGAAAATTACTCATGCCCCTCACAAGATTTCTCCAGCAGATTTCTTATGTTCGTGTCAAGAAGATAGGTAAGGCATGAAACACTTGACATACCTTTTTCTACCTTTTATTTTTCTGTTACCAAATCCTCCTGTCAGAGATTTGGTTTGGAAGTTTTATTATGGGGTCAATATTTTGAGTGAACTATACTAGGTTGGGTCCCTGTCTGCAATACTTCAAGACAATCCATACGCCAACATGTCATTTCTCATTACCTTGAAACGCATTCCCTTGCATTACCTAGGCTCTGGATCATCTAACAATATATGCGTGTACATGTACGTGGACACCAATAGATACAGTCCAATAGCAAAACAAGACCTCATGCAGTCTATCCCTCCTAGGCGGCTAGGCTCCTACTTTCATTTGGAAACAATCATCATCCTATATTAAACATAAAGTCATTAAGTAATTTTCAATTGTCATGCCTAACTCTTTCGTCAATTCAAATTTCAGTTTCACTCACATACATTCTCTAAGATCAGCTTCAGTCCTAGTTGCCACAAAACATTTCCAACTCGGCATTTACTCCACTCATTGTGATTTACAAATTGTATAGCATTTACCATGATATATTTGCCTCTCAGTAGATTCATACAAATATAATCTAAAAAAAGGCCCATTGCTAACACCAGATGCAAGCTTATTATAACAGAAATTAACTCTCTTCTCCATTATTTTTCATAAAGGTAAATATCACCTAGACCCCCTGAGGTTTGCTTTAATCACACTTAGACCCCCTCACGTTTCAGTAATATCACCTAAACCCCCTGAGGTTTGAGGCGCGTATCACCTAGACCCCCTTTGTCAATTCACCGTTAAAAAGTGACGGACTGGCATATATAAATACAAAAAATACCCCTGCAAGTTTGGTCCTTTTGTCATTTTAGTCACTGTAGTTTTAATTGGGCCAATATGGTCCCTAAAGTTTTAAATTGAAGTAATTTGATCCAAATGTCCCATTCTGTGAGAAAAGTAGATAGAATTTGACAGAAAATTTGACAAAATGTGACAAAATTCTATGCTTTGTCACACTTTTTAAGGGCAAAAATGGAACACTACCAATCTCCCAACCGCTTATTAGCGTAATTGTGCATAATAGTGGATAAATCTGTCAAATTTTTCACAAAATGGGGCATTTGGATCAAATTGCTTCAATTTAAAACTTCAAAGACCAAATTGACCCAATTGAAAAAATGATACAAGGACCAAACTTTCAGGGGCATTTTTTTGTATTTATTCATGCCAATCCGTCAATTTTTAACGGTGAATTGACGGAGGGGTCTAGGTGATACGTGCCTCAAACCTTAGGGGGTCTAGGTAATATTACTGAAACGCGAAGGGGTCTAAGTGAGATTAGAGCAAACCTCAAGGGGTCTAGGTGATATTTACACAGCTGCAACACCACTACCCAAAAGGAAGCGTAACCCATTTGCACATGAGGTCTAATTATATGACGCCCTACGCCTACTGGCCGATAACTTGAAGAAAAGACCCAACACATGGCACAAAATGCATAAGCCCAAGTTACTAGTAGTAAATAGTAATGCTTGTGGTGTTATATAGCCAAGTATATGCTTTCTATTTAACCAATGTGGGGCATCACAATCTCCCCTCCTTAATATGCGACGTCCTCGTCGCATCACTTGGCCCAGGTCCAGGAACTCCTCCTGAAGGTCGAGCGTAGGACGTACCTCCAGCCCCCTCTTAACACTTGACAAGCCACCATAGGATATCTTAATGACCAAGTAACCAACCCTCTTAAGCAAACAATTTCATTGGCCAACGAGGGAGGTGTTATGGGTCCCACACAGGACACATGCCAGCCATGCAAGCCCAATCTGTGCTTGTCCACCACTTGTCAAGCATTTATTGGCGTGTTTGGTATCCAAGTAAACCTAAAAACCTTGGAAACTAAGGAATGAATCCTATTGGTCAATAAGATAGCAATGGTGGGATAATATTGAATGACCTTAAACGCTATTGTGGGCTATGGAAGGCTAATTGTGGACTACTTAACAAATATGGTGGGCTAGCATGTACTCTATATAAGGGCAGCCCATGTGCTGAGAGAAGACATACCAAACCATAAAGGGAGCGGAGGTGCGTCGTATGCTCATCCTCCAGGGAAGTTTCTGCACTTGGACCATGTGATGCGACGAGGACGTCGCATATTTAAGTGGGGGAGATTGTGATGTCCCACATTGGTTAAATCAAGACTATATGCCTGGCTTATATAACACCACAAGCATTACTCCTAGTAACTTGGGCTTAAGCATTTTAGGCCATGTGTTGGGTCATTTCTTCAAGTTATTGCGATAAGTACGACAGACAATTATGCAGAAGCTATTTCACACAAAAACTCTAACAAAGTTTGATTGACAACCTACAACAAGCACTTTTTCCTCTAACAGGCTCACTCACTTCGCTTTCAATCTCCACTATAGTCTTTAAAAACTTATGTTTTACCATATAAACAGATGACCACACTAAAAAGTCCCTCCTACAAATCCAACACACTCATAGTCATTAGATAAGCCTTTGCATTTTAGCGTTGTCCATCATAATAGCCTAAAGAGACCAAGCATGCTTCAAAGGGTTTTCATCATCTAGATACTCCTCCAACATATTAACTACGAATGTGTAGGAAATAAACATGTTTCTAAGTTTAGCTTCCAATCTAAAAGCAGCATCGGTTTTACTATTCAATTATATTAGCCTCATTACAATTAAGAAATGGAGAAATCTCTGTCACTGAATGAACTCTCCTACAATTGTTAAGTGAAACATCTGCAAGAATACAAAAAAGATTTTCAAGCATTGTGGACATAAAGCTAGGAGCTTTCATTTATTCATTCCAAATACATCACTGGCTCAGGCCATTTTCTTCTATCTAAAATGATCAGATATTTACCTACACACCAACCGTTTTCCTTTGGTACTCATTTTCTTATACAAATTTGGTAATGGCAAAAATCACTTTGACAAGTGTTCGCTTTTCGGTTATGTAGCAATCTAAAGAGATATCAACATGAAATCATCAAACAAGAAATATGATATTACTCATATTAGAATTCAGTACCTTAAAGACAAGCATGAAATGACTGTTATATTCACATACGAGATGGCATAGTCAATCAAACATTCTTATATATATATTGGTTGTCACATAAGTGAACCTCTTTTGACTAATAGCTCAATTTGTGATTAAATTGACCTAATAAAGCAGAATCATTCAGTTCTTAAAAGAATTGTACTTTATATAAGCATGATGAAACTCTCACTCCAAAACCTCTGACAAAATCATTAATAAAAGAGATTAAACTTACCTAAACAAATATGACCATTGCTGTAAATATGGGGGTGTAGAGGAGCTGGATGCAGAAATATAACCTGTGTTCACTCATCATACGAATCAAAATTAAAACCAGGACAAAACATCACTCTCACCATAATTAGATAAAGTGTACCAAAATAATGAAAAAAACATAAGATCAGTCAAAGCATGCATACCTGTGGAGCTTCCATAGGATAATGCTCAGGAAAATCAACTTGAAGCTGGTAAGTCTCATTAGCATAGAGAGTTCCAGGAGCTCCATTGACTTCAATTACCCACCTTTCCATCAAAATTACCCCCAAAACAATCGAAATTTAAGCAATCAAACCTTGTATAGATACATAAATACACATGATACAAATATTTTTCTAACTGGAAAGTAATTAAATGATAGAACCTCAATATATACAGAGCCTTTGTAATTTAATGAGTAATGCTATGCTTCCCAAATCTTAATCTCAAATCCCCATCCCAAATAATGTGACAATGGGTCCACGGGCAATAACGATGGAGACCACTTTTAACATCATGCAATCAAAATCCAGTGGGCCTACTAACACATCACTTGGGATTAGAATTTGGAAAGTATAGCATTACTCTAATTTAATTGGAGTATTTACAGCAAACTCTGAACCCCTTTTTGAAATACTGTAAAAAAAAAAAAAATCACAATTCTCTAGAATTTTTTTTTTCTTCCTTAAATTCTGTGTATTTTCCTAGAAAACAAACAGAAAATTTGCATAAATATATGAAAAATTCAATCATAGGACTGACCTTTGAAGGTTATCAGTGACATTGTGTTTGAATCCGGTAGGTGGATTGACCTGCCACTCCATTAGCTCTTTCTGGAGTCGATTACAAGCAATTTTGCTTAGACCCTACGTATACAACAAAAACAAATTACAGAGGGAAAAAAAACATGATTGAAAATGAAGGACGAACCGACGATCAAACACACGGATATAAGATATAGACTCGTAGAAATCAATAGATTAGGGCATATACAAGTAAGTGTATACACACACACACACATATATATATATACAGAAAAAGAGGGACCTTGCGAGACGTTGCGGAAGAGCTGGTCATGGCTTGCCTCTGAGAATGGCGGAGAATCGGACACACGGACCAAAGAAATTGTTCTCTCTGTATTATTGTGTGTGTGTATATATACCTCTTATTATTATTATAGAAATATGGTATTAAATCACAGAATTATTTGGTTATAACACACGAGAGAAGTTTTTTTTTTTTTTTTTTAGTAATAAGGACATTATTAAGTAAGAGTATTAAAATTAGCTCTTTTGACCACTTGACTACATATTTTTGGACATATTTTACCCTCATTTGTATTTTTTATTTTCATCCTCCTCTCTCTCTTCTATTTCTCTCTCTATCTCAGTGGACCACCAACCACCTCTCTCTCTCAGTGGACCACCAACCACCATCACTGCCGACCACCATCACCTCCGTCGCCACCACCACATCGACCACCTCTCTTTCTCTCTCTCTCTCTCTCTCTCTCTCTTAGCATTGACCACTATCACTGTCGTCGCCACCATAACTCGGCCTGATGATGGTCGAATTAGAGGATGATTGGTTAATGAAGGTGATGTTGAGAATGAGGCTGATCAGAAAAGAGTTACTGTTGAGAAACAAGTAGTAGAGGCAATGGAGAGAGAGATTGAAGTGTTGGATAAAGCTTGGAGATAAGTCTCCTCCGACCACCAACAATTTCAGATCCACCACCACTGCGATCAGATCTACCACCACCGGGACCACCACGAGCAGATTCAGGACCACCACATCACCACAAGCCAGTGCACAGCAAGCATTTTCACTTTTCTGTGAATTTTCACGAACTTTGTGAAATTTCACAACTTTTCGGTGGTTTGAGAAATTTGTTTTGTGATCATAGTATGAAAATTTTTCACATTTTTTTTTTATTTGGGATCAATGTAGCTTTAAATTGGTTTGTTTCCAGGTTGTGAATGCTCTATTAAGTTGATCTGAGTTTTCAAAAAAAAAATTCTACTGGAAAAATTGTGTTAAGATTATGGATTTTTTTGAGAAATTTCACAACCTTTTTTTATGATAAATTTCACAACTTTTTGGTGGTATGATATGAGAAAACATGTTTCTGATCATTGTATGTTGATCTGATGATTTGGTTGTGAAGGAGGTCGATCAAGTGAGGTCATGGTGGTCGTCGGAAGTAAGGTGAGGTTGTGGTGGTGATCGCTACTAGTGGTGGTGGTGGTCGGTGGAGGTAAGGAAGGTTGTGATGGTGGTCGTCGGAGCTTAGGCGAGGTCGCCGGAGGTCAGACAAGGTCACTGAAGGTCAGGTGAGGTGATGGTGGTGGTCGCCTAAAGTCAGGCGAGGTCGCCAGAGGTGCAGAGGGTAAAACACTTGGTGTAGACCAATATTAAGGATAAATTTGTCAAAATACAAAGGAATGGACCTAATCTCAAATATTTTTGCTAGTTATATCATAACCACTATACTTTCCTTAAATTGTATTAAATCCTAATTGCCCTTATTATTATTATTATTTTTTTTTTTTTGCATAATTAAGGGATAGTTAGTGAAAAGTACATTATGATTAGA
The DNA here is from genome assembly GCA_033977485.1 of Hydrangea macrophylla. NCBI lineage: Eukaryota > Viridiplantae > Streptophyta > Magnoliopsida > Cornales > Hydrangeaceae > Hydrangea > Hydrangea macrophylla. The sequence continues at coordinate 75,776,866 of CM066985.1, read as the reverse complement.
ATTTTTAGATTTATGGATAATTAAAATCTTGAAAAAATCAGTAAACAATTATTGAAAGTAATCTTTAAAAGTTTAAAGGACAAATTGATTTTATTATTTTGTGAAAAAGACAAAAGAGGTAAAATTTCAAATTTGCCCAAAAATAATCTCATGAATGTCCGACTACCTAACAGATTAAAAGAAATGATCTGGTGTGGTGCTCGCACGGTATGAGTGTTCACACCATAGCAGCTCCCATTTCAAAAAATATTTTTCAACTTTAAATTTTCATAATTTTTAATCTACAATAATCATTTTTCGTAAATTTTATATAGTTGGAATCGTATCGATGAGAGCTACAAAACTAGTACCATTATTGATATATTTTGAGCAAAAAAATAAAAACTTCAAGTTTTTACGTACATGAATAATAAGTGATATTTCACTTGATATACATAAATATTAAGTGAAATTTCATTGAACTCGTACATGAACATTAAGTGAAATTTACATAATATTTATATATACCAAGTTGATATATTTTGATGAAAAAAAAAATTAAAAAACAAATATTCACATGCTTTTTCCTAGGGAGAGTTTTAATAATTTCAAAAGAATTCTTGCATTTGTGTGGTTTAATAAACTGTGTTTTAATATTGTGAAATTTGAGTTTTTAACAAAATGTACATTGTTAAAAAAAATGTGAAATTTCACTTGAGATACATGAACATTTAAGGTGCGTTTGATAAAACTGAAAATTAAGTACTGAAAATTAAGTGCTGAATTTTAAGTACTGAAAATTTTAAACGATTGAATTTACAGAACTAAAAATAAATTTACAAGTACTGAAATATATTGCATTCAGTGATTATTTTCAGTAGAAATTTTTCACTTAAAGTTTTCAGTGGTTTTTTGGTTGCTTTTTCAATTAAGTGATAGGTTATCAAACGCACTGAAACAAAATAAGTGCTGAAAGTTTTCATTTTTACCACTTAATTGAGTTATCAAACACACCCTAAGTGAAATTTCACATAACTCGATATTTGGGGGACCTTTTAACAAACTACAAGTCAAATTGGACTTTAAACTCTGGACAGTAACTTTTAGGGACTTTTGTGTAAAAATATTTTTTTGGGGCAATTCGTGAAATTTCACTTGGCATAAGTGAATACTAAGTGAATTTTACTGAAATTTCACTTAAGATTCATGTATGTCAAGTAAAATCTCACTTATTATTCATGTATTTAAAAACTTGAATTTTTTTTATTTTTATTTTTTGACTCAAAACATGTAGTTGCGGGTTTTTTTTAGTTTTATTTTTTTGTCTTTTTGTCCAAAATGTGTATTTGGTAAGTAAGTTTTGATTAAATGAAGACATTAATTATCCTCAACTTTAAAAATTCTTCTCTTACCGTCCTTGTCACTAACTGCCCTATAAAATAAGATACGAAACACAGAAAATTCTATGATAGATCGTAGTGGTTTTTGGTCCCATGCACTAGTTTATAATTAGGTCCCAACATATTGTAAGTAGAGTAATACCATGTTTTCCAATATTTTTATCAAAAAAATATTTCATAACACATGTCGCAATGAGACCCATTTCAATAACGATAAGCGTACTTCAACATCAATGAATCGAAATTAACTGTGCCCACCGCCACATGTGTTGGGGAAATACTTTTGGGAAAAAAAATTTTGGAAAGCATAGCATTACTCTTGTAAGCATGTTTCAAAATATTTTAACTTTAAAATTATTTTGGTTTTAAAGTCAAAGTGGTTTTCAAACTTACAACATATTACAAATTTGCAATACAATGACACCAACTTACAATTTGTCAGGAACAAAATTGCAAGGTGTGATACATCCCAAACCACCCAAAACACATAAAATATATGGTAGAATGACCCCTAGGAAATATTTTACTACTATAACTTGTACCATATAATTTCAATTATCACACTTTCACCCTCAGTTTATATACATGTGATGTGTCCGTTAAGGGTGCAGAAATAATGTCTAACTTTGGAGAGTAAGAAATGCTTCCCAAAATCTGTATCACAAATGACTCTGAAACACACGAAGCAGTGGACATACTTGATTTTGATTGAAGGATATTAAAATGATCTTACCGTTATTGAAGTTGTGGCCAGTATCACATGTGTTTGATAACTTATTTAAGAAAATAACTTGTTTAAATTTTTTTTAGCAAAACATAAAATAAAATAACTTATGTAAGATACATAACATAACTCTCAACTTTAGATACAAGTTAGTGGGTATGAATGATTAACTTTTTTTTTGTTTTTTTAAATTGAATAATGTTTTCAAGGTCTATCAAAAATTATAGGTGCAATTTGGATGGAGAGCCTATGGCATGAACTCCTCCATCCAATGTCCCCTCATATTTTGATGAATCTTCAAAACGTTACTCAATTTGGAGGACATTGTTATCACTCATGCCATGGAAAACATTTGCAACGATAGCGTTTCAATACACGATGGTGCGGTTCCAGAATACGTTTAGCTAACATGCGTTTCACGTACATAAATAACACTTATTTAAAAGTTCATTCAAGTTCTCACACATCATCTTATATGTTGAATTAAAGAAAATGACTAAACTTGTCTTTTAAATAATTGAGCGTTAAAGAACTAAAATGACACCAAAAATGCTTGTTTGGGTATTTTGTCTACTGTTCAAAGAAAATTGTATTTTTGCAATGATTTTCAACAACACATATATACACATTTTGATTATGTGTGTAATTAAATCTTCTTCATTTATTTTTATTATTATTACTTTTTTTGTATACTATTCTATTTGCCACTGAGAATTAAAGGTAAAAGGCAAGCAAAGTGGGGGAAAAGAATAATAGAGAGAGCATCATACGCAGGACCCCTTACTTTCCCTACAAAATTGTTTTTCCATATTCCAATTCCTTCTTATCCAACACAAAGCATTGAAGAAAACCAAATTCTTTATTCTTTACGATCTCTGCCCAACATTTGACTTGGGGTCTGATTAGGAATACATATAAGAGGATCAATTTATATCTGGTTTTTATGAAAGTCAAAATCATATTGGTTTGATTAAGAACTAACATTAGGAGGGATTTCTCACTCACAAAAAAGACCTTGTGAACCATATAACAAGTTGTACACTTTGCCAAATAACCTCTTATCCATTATCAGGGCCGGCCCTGATAAATTGGGGGCCTTAGGCGAACATTAAAACTGGGCCTTTTGAATAACGGGGGTTCGGGGGAAGAGCTCCCGAAGCGAAAATTTTTGGGTCTATTTAGATATGTTTGTGAGTATAATTAAATATATTATAGTGTTGATTTGTGAGTTTTCTTCCATCATTTTTGAGAATTTGGAGGTTTTGTAATTTTTAAGGTGGGTTGGATTACAATAGGGCACATACATTTATTTTTTTTTTCAATATTTACTTGGACTCTATTACAATTTGTTCAACATATTATAAATAAATAAATAATTTATTTTGGGCCCTACTCAGTATTTTTCGGGGCCCTATTGAAGAGCAAAAAATGAACAAAATTTGGAGGCGTTAGGCGACCGCCTACCCCGCCTATAGACAAGGCCAGCCCTGTCCATTATTCACCTCTTATCCTCGAAGTTTTATTCTTTCGTAGATACAGAGATTCCTAGTTTAACAATGAGGATTAGCATATTTTTAACATTAATAGTGATAAATACATCACCAAAAAAAAAAAAAAAACAAACTCTTCAAAGGTGATTGAATAAATTTTTTTTTTAAATTTTAGCAATAAAATTATTTTGTAAGTAACTTGGATAGTTGCAGCCTACAGGTTAATAACCCAGGACCAACCCTAATCCAAGGCAACCAAGTTGGTCGCTTTGGACCCCCAATTCCATACGGCTCCCAACCAAAAAAAAAAAAACTTATATATAATACATAGCCTGAGTAGTTTTAGAAAAAGATCCAATTCTATGACCTAGCTAATTTTCAAAGCCCAACTTAAAACCTATACGCCCATCTAAATAAAGAGTAATACTTGGGATACAACCAAAATACACAACCTCCATTTTGTGTCTATCTCTCCTGATGGACCCTACATTGTCAGTGGACCCCACAGTACCCACTAGGACCACTAGGAGAGAGATAGACACAAAATGAAGGTTGTGTCCCAAGGTTGTGTCTTTTAGTTGTGTCCCAAGTATTACTCCTAAATAAAATCACTTAAAAGAATTAAACACCAATATGAACAAAAAAGACAAATCCAACAACACACTTGGCAATACAAACAGTGAGATACATATCAGTTTTACTTGTTAATTTAAATAACTTTCCATTACAAATAAATTGTGTTAACAAATGTAAATTTTTTTGGGAGGCTTGGCCTAAGGTTCCTAAGTTGGGCACCTGTGGTTTAAAGGAAAGTCCATTAACAAAAACCTCCACAATGACAAAAAGCCCAGGTCTATTTTTTAGCTCTAGTCCACAATATCAACATTTCACTCTTCAAGTCTATTTCACTATTTTCATCTTACCAAACTACCCCACTTCATCTTCATCTTCATCCTCATCCTCCCATGGCCACCTTGCCACCACTCCTACCTGACCTCCGTCCACCACCTCCGGCGACCTCAGGTGACCACCACCGGTGACCTTCAGTGACCACCATGGCAACTAACACCATCGCCACCACCATCACCAGCCACCGCCACTAAAACAAACCTAGATCGCCACCACCACCAATACCATCGCCACCACTACTGTTGGCCACCACCACCAACACCATTACTACAACCAAACTATATCTGGATCTAATTTGATTTTTCAAAACAGATCATCACCATTTAACTGCTATGATTAGGCTCTATATTGGTTCATCACCATTTGATTGTTATGATTGGCTTGCTATGATCTAGATTTGATTTGACTGTTCAACACCATCACCATTTTATTGTTTTGAACAATCTACCTGTTGGGAATATGCCCTCAAACCAGTTAGTTGGACAATGGAATATCATAATGCATTTATGCATGTTAGTTCATGAGATGAATATTAGACTGGAATCCTTAAACAACATTGTATGTGGTTCATTTGTGTATGTGATTACACATGTGAGATATGAATCACAAATCCTTGTTGTTTCAAATAAGTCACAGTGGATGATAAGTCTGAATAACTTATCAGGTATACACTGTAGCATGATTAACATCTACGGGGTAGAATGATGAATCTTGTTCATAAGAGTCTTAGACTCTTGGTTAATATGCTAGTGCACACGGTGCATTGACGGACCTGAGTTAAACCTATTGACACCTAAACGTTGTCACTGTCAATAGGAACTCAAAACTTGTATAGGGATGCATGTCCTTAATCCTGAGACAATTATGGACACAAGTTGTGTGCTTGGTTGCTTTGACTTACCAATCAGTGAGGTCTTGCAAGATCAACACCTGGGTATCTTGGGTAATCAAGTATGCAACGTTGGGAACATATATTGTTAAGATGGAATTCTACCCTCTTCTATAAAATGAAGAGTAAGTATTCCCTCGAGAATGTCACTAGGAGTGATTACTGAGAGCTAGCCAGCCTTGTCAACAAAGTGTTATTGTTGACATGTTTAGTAATCCAAGCGTAGTGAATGATACTTGAGGAATATAAGATGTACTATCTATTGGGTCGACAGTATCTTAAAACATACATCCCAATGATAGATACGAATACTGTCTGGTAGAGGGACATCCGTATCATATTATACAAGTCTAGCAATCACTTATGTATGTGTGATTATGTTCTTATACACTGGAGTGCAATTATCATTCTATAGTGGCATTAATGATAATTGATTAATTATTGATTCCTTAGTCAAGAGTACTGACTAGATGGAATAATAATTAATCGGAGCCAGTAATTAAGAACCTAGGAGGTCCCAATCTTAGCTCCGCCAGAATGCTTGGAAAGGCAAATGAGAATGCTGTCAAGACTGGTTCGATCGATCGAAGTTATTTTGATCGATTGAAGTCTAGACAGGTTCGATCGATCGAGCGTGGTTCAATCGATCGACAGTTCGATCGATCGAAGTCACTTCGATCGATTGAAAGTAAGGTCAGTTCTGGGAATCTATAAATAGGGCAGCTACGTCCAGAAATAAGAGTTCGTCGTTTTAACGTACCAGTTGCTGCAGAACCTGTTTAGGGTTCCCAAACCTTCCCTATTCTCACTATTAGGGTTCCCACCAACCCTAGCCACTCTGGGAGTATTCAAGGAGACATAAGGGTGAAGATCTCTTAGAGGTTGCTGCTGCACATAGAAGGAGAAGGACTAAATCAGAATTGGGTTCAAGACCATAAGGTAATGCACCTGTCCCCTCTCCCGTATGCATCTATAGAGTTAACGAGTAGTAGATCCAAGGAACCAATGAAAGTTTTGAACTTTGTCTTTCCGCTGCGCGTTTAAATAAATTTGAAACCTATTTTTCCTACAATTGGTATCAGAGCCTCGCTTGTTTGGATCTATAGATGCATTTTTGGACACTAGTTTTGATTTTCATGTTGATTTTAGAATTGTTTTCGAAACTGCATCATCACAGATATGATTCTGCAGTGTTATCGCAGCAGAACACAAATCTGTGATTGCATAGGATGCAAGGTGGGTTTGATCGATCGAAGTAGTATCGATCGATCAAACATCATCTGTTCTTAAGCGATCGAACTAGGTTCGATCGATCGACCGTTGGTTCTGTTCGATCGATCGAATGGTGTTCGATCGATCGAGACGGCTTTTCTGTCCAGATTTTCAGTTTACAGATTTTAAGGTTTTAAAATATTTACTTTAAAATTTTATTATGCCGTAAGTTTTTCAAAACATTCTGTGAAACTGAAAGTTCAATCGATTGAACTATGTTCAATCGATTGAAGGTTCAATCGATCGAACTGTTTCAATCGATCGAAGTGTGACAGAGAACTGTGATGCTATATTAAGTTCTAATTCAGTATGTAAAGAGTTTATATACTATGTGAATCAATTAGGGGTTCCAATGGTACATTTATTTGTTATATATATGCGTGGTTGTGCGTGCGACTAACCCTTTTGCAGCAGCTTAGTCCGCTATCTCCCATGGCACCAAGACTTTTAAATTGTGTATTTAATTGTTTGAGATTGGTGAATGATGTATTTAATTGTTGGTTTGGATTTAAGGCTTATGTAAAGGGCGTTGCGACTTCAATCCTATGAAAAGGAAAGTCGCACCGGTTTCCTCAGCCTTTTATTTTATTGTTGTTATTTCTATTTCTAGATAAATTGTAAGCTTTGAGAGAAGCATAGGACCAATGTAATAGAATTAGAAAATCCATGAAGATGGAGGAACAAGCCGTTGTCCATGAAGATGGAGTCGGAGGCAATCAAACCAAGAAGGAGGTTCTATGGAGATAGAGCCATGGGAGATAGAGGCATTGTTGAATGTTTTTATTCCATTTTAGTTTTGGTTTTATGTGCTTAGTTGTGATTGGCATTTTATATATTGTTACAACTCGCATGCACGTAAAACAAGTTTTCTAAAATAAAATTTAAAAACTTTTCCAACACATTAGTAAACACTTGATGTTTATGGGCAATGTGTAGAAACAATTTTTCAAAATTGAAAAATTCCTATTAGTTCATTGTAAGTATGATAAATACTCTGTGTCACTCATTTATGAGTGATCATTCCATACGGAGGGTATTTCTTATTGATTGCTAGATATGAACTTCTTATAAAAATCTAGTGGGAGAGGGACTTATTTTATAACTCTAATTTTATAACTCCCACGGTCTTCCATAAACGGTTCATTGTAAGGTGGGTAGTATATTCTGTGTCACCCAGCCATGGGTGATCATTCCATACGGAGGATAGACTATTCATTGGATACTAGATATGAACTTCCTTTGGATAGAATCAATGAGACGCGTTAGAGGGTGACCACTACACACTACAAGAAAATTGACTATTAGTGACGAAAATTTTCGTCGCTAAAGGTCAAATTTTCGTCACTAAAGCTCTTTAGTGACGAAAAAAATTTCGTCGCACGTTCGTCGCTAATTCCTCGACGCAAAAGGTCTTTCGTGATGAAATCATATTTCGTCACCAAAGAGTATCATTTAGCGACGAAATTTTTCGTCGCAAAAAGTGTATTTTTCCCAACGAACAAAATTTCATCACGAAAAAGTCCTACTATTAGCGACGAAATTTCGTCGCTAAAAGTACCCTTTAGTGACGAATATTTCGTCAGAAAAAGTGTATTTTTTCCAACGAACCAAATTTCGTCACAAAAAAGTCCTACAATCAGCGATGAATTTTCGTCGCTAAAAGTACCCTTTAGTGACAAAATATTTCGTCGGGAAAAGTACATTTTTTCCAACGAACCAAATTTCGTCACGAAAGAGTCCTACTATTAGCGACAACATTTCGTCGCTAAAAGTACCATTTGGTGACCAAATTTTTCGTCGGAAAAAGTACATTTTTTTCAACGAACCAAATTTCGTCACGAAAAAGTCCTACTATTACCAACGAATTAAGTTTCATCGGCAAAAAATCTCTATTCCCAACGAAATATTTCGTCATTAAAAAGTAATCATTAGTAACGAAATAAGTTTCGTCAGTAAAAAGGTTTAATTAGTGACAAAATTTTCGTCACTAAAGTTAAAACTAAAAAATACAAATTGACTATTAGTGACGAACAATTTCGTCGCTAAAAGCATTTCTATTTTTTTAATATATATTTTATTCACACGATATTTTTTTTGGGTCCACCTGCTAACGAGTAATCTAAAACATCCACAACATACATATTCACCAAAAAAAGTTTCATTCATTAATAAATTACCTACTCAATCCAGCAAAACAAAGCAAAATAGTATCTCTAAACATCCAAAAGCCATATAGAAAACACAAATTCCCAAACAATATAGTATCTCCAAACATCAATGTAAATTGCTCCATAAAATGAGATCAAAATCATGCATAGTTTTCGTTCAAGCACTCCAGATGCCCGTAAATCTGCAATACAAAAATATACAAATCAATTTTAAATAAACTATAAGTAAAAAAAAAAAAAGTGTGCAACAATTCGTTAAAGAAAGGTATTAGATTTCAAAATGCATTTTTGTGTCACTCCCTAATCGGGACTCGGTTTTCAATTCCGTTTCTTCCTATAAGTTTTTTCAAGCACAAGTGAGTTTTTCGAAGTGCTCCCGGTCCATTCGAACCATTATTGGACAATTTTGACCCCCAAAACCCCCGTATGCCCTTTAATGAAATAGTTGAGGTTTCAAAATGCATTTTTACGTCATTCTCCCTAACCAGGACTCGATTTTCAATTCCGTTTCTTCCTATAACTTTCTTTAGGCACAATTGAGGTGCTCGAAGTGATCTTGGTCCATTCGAACCATTATTGAACAATTTTGAACTCCAACACCCCGTATGCCCTTTAATGAAATAATTGAGGTTTCAAAATGCATGTTTACGTCATTCTCCCTAACCGAGACTCGGTTTTTAATTCTGTTTCTTCCTACAACTTTGTTTAGACACAATTGAGGTGCTCGAAGTGTTCTTGGTCCATTCAGACCGTTATTGGACGCTTTTGACCCCCAACACCTCGTATGCCCTTTATTGAAAGAGTTAAGGTTCTAAAATGCTTCTTTGCGTCATTCTCCCTAACCGGGACTCGGTTTTGAATTCTGTTTCTTCCTATAACTTTTTTTAGGCACAATTGAGGTGCTCGAAGTGGTTCCGGTCCATTTGAACCACTATTGTACGATTTTGACCCCCAACACCCCATTGAAAGAGTTAAGGTTTCAAAATATTTTTTGCATCACTCTCCCTAACCGGGACTCGGTTTTCAATTTCGTTTCTTCCTACAAATTTTTTAGGCACAATTGAGGTGCTCAAAGTGGTCTTGGTCCATTCGGACCATTATTGGACGATTTTGACACCCAACACCCCGTATGCCCTTTATTGAAAGAGTTAAGGTTTCAAAATGCTTCTTTGCGTCATTCTTCCTAACCGGGACTCGATGTCAATTCCATTTCTTCCTACAATTTTGTTTGGGCACAATTAAGGTGCTCGAAGTGGTCCCGGTCCATTCGGACCATTATTGGACGATTTTGATCCCCAACACCCCTTATGCCCTTTTTATTGAAAGAGTTAAGATTTCAAATTGCATTTTTGCGTCATTCTCTCAAGTATTAGACTAGTATTTGATGGTATTTGTTTCGATTTCTTCGTATAACTATCTTTAGTAAAATAATCAAAGATTACATTTTAAACTTAAATAAACTTACCATCAATTCTGCTTCGATGATGATAGTAGTTGTTGTATCATTTCCTTCATTTCTGCCTGTTCTGCTGCCATTCGTTTTATGGTGTCCTGCTGGCTCTCATGTTCTGTTGCCATCCGATTTATGGTATCTTGCTGGCTCTCAATTATACCACGTAAGGAAGTCACCTCTGGATCAGGTCCGCTAGATACTGTTTGAGATGTGTGTGACGGCGTTGGCTTGGGCCCGTGACCAAGACCCTTAACATAATCTGGCTTCTTCCCCAACACACAATCAGCAACCTCGTCCTCTGTCGGGCGAGTCCCTCCCTCAGATACAGGCTGGTTCAACATAGAATGTGGAAACTTATATAAGCATTCATTACCAAAACAAAACACAAGTTTGATAAGATATACCTAGAAACTCCTAGCCTGGTCACAACACCAACCATTCTCGTCTGTGTGGCGTGACCATTTAAACCATTCACAGCGACCGAGAGGCTTCTTTAAGTCCTTTTCCTACAATAAAAAAAAACTAAATAGAATCGCAAAGAAATATTCTTAATTTAAAGAATTGTATAAGTACTTGTATTTACCTTCTTTGCTTTACCCGCCACAAATGCTCGTGATCCCATACAATGGGTGACAGTCTGACAAGCTCTGTTCTTCTTATTTGTCTCAGACCGTTTCTTCGAGAGTAAATAATTTGAAGTAAGTTTACAAGATTAAATGTCGTTCTCAAATTTTAAAAATATACTTGTAATTGTACCTTAAATCAGTGGACTTATTTTTTCAAAATAGAAATATTGGAATATAAACTTCCCATATCATACATATATTCATAGAGTTTATTTTTTTTTTATAGGTTTTTCTCTTTTCCATTCCATGACTCTAATCAAATGACTTTCATAAAACTAATCAAACTGATATAATATGAGTGAAAAATCACATAAAGTTGAAGTTTAGGAAGTGAGTTTTAACAATGATTTCATAATTCAAGTCTCAAGAAATGTATTCTCACTTGATAACGGGGAGTCTGATTCCTGTTCCGTTTCTTCTTGCAACTTTCTATGGATGTATGGGAGGTGCGAGTTATGTTTCGTGGTTACAGGATCGACGGTTTGCATTTTGACCCCCCAAACCCCAAAAACTTAGTTTTTTTAAGAGTTTACGAGGTAAAAAAGTTATTTTGTATTGTATCTTGATAACCGGGAGTCTGATTCCTGTTCTGTTTCTTCCTGCAACTTTATATGGACATGTGGGAGGTGCAAGTTAAGCTCGGTTGTTACAGAATTGACGGTTTGCATTTTGACCCCCCAAACCCCAAAAACTTAGTTTTTAAGAGTTTACGATGTAAAAAAGTTATTTTGTATTGTATCTTGATAATCGAGAGTCTGATTCTTGTTCCGTTTCTTCCTGCAACTTTCTATGGATGTGTGGGAGGTGCGAGTTAAGTTTCGTGGTTACCGGATCGACGGTTTGCATTTTGACCCCCCAAACCCCAAAAACTTAGTTTTTAAGAGTTTACGAGGTAAAAAAGTTGTTTTGTATTGTATCTTGATAACCGGGAGTCTGATTCCTATTCCGTTTCTTCCTATAACTTTCTATGGATGTGTGGGAGGTGCGAGTTAAGTTTCGTGGTTACCGGATCGACGGTTTGCATTTTGACCCCCCAAACCCCCAAAACATTGTTTTTACGTGTTTACGAGGCAAAAAAGTTGTTTTGTATTGTATCTTAATAACCGGGAGTCTGATTCTTGTTCCGTTTAATATTGGAACTTTATATGGATGTGTGGGAGGTGCAAGTTATGTTTCGTGATTACCGGATCGACGGTTTGCATTTTGACCCCCCAAACCCCAAAAACTTAGTTTTTAAGAGTTTACGAGGTAAAAAAGTTGTTTTGTATTGTATCTTGATAACCGGGGGTCTGATTCCTGTTTCGTTTCTTCCTGCAACTTTATATAGATGTGTGGGAGGTACAAGTTATGTTTTGTGGTTACCGGATCGACGGTTTGCATTTTGACCCCCCATACCCCAAAATTTAGTTTTTAAGAGTTTACGAGGTAAAAAAGTTGTTTTGTATTATATCTTGATAACCGGGAGTTTGATTCCTGTTCCGTTTCTTCTTGCAAGTTTTTATGGATGTGTGGGAGAAACGAGTTAAGTTTCATGGTTATCGGATTGACGGTTTGCATTTTGAACCCCTAAACCCCAAAAACTTAGTTTTTTAAGAGTTTACGAGGTAAAAAAGTTGTTTTGTATTGTATCTTGATAACCGGGAGTCTGATTCCTGTTCCGTTTCTTCCTGCAACTTTATATGGACATGTGGGAGGTGCGAGTTAAGCTCGGTTGTTACAGAATCGACGGTTTGCATTTTGACCCCCCAAACCCCAAAAACTTAGTTTTTAAGAGTTTACGATGTAAAAAAGTTGTTTTGTATTGTATCTTGATAACCGGGAGTCTGATTCCTATTTCATTTCTTCCTGAAACTTTCTATGGATGTGTGGGAGGTGCGAGTTAAATTTCGTGGTTACCGGATCGACGATTTGCATTTTGACCCCCCAAACCCCAAAAACTTAGTTTTTAAGAGTTTACAAGGTAAAAAAGTTGTTTTGTATTGTATCTTGATAACCGGGAGTCTGATTCCTGTTCCGTTTGTTCCTGCAACTTTATATTGATGTGTGGGAGGTGCGAGTTAATTTTCATGGTTACCGGATCGACGGTTTGCATTTTGACTACCCCAAACCCCAAAAACTTAGTTTTTAAGAGTTTACGAGGCAAAAAAGTTGTTTTGTATTGTATCTTGATAACCGGGAGTCTGATTCCTGTTCCATTTCTTCCTGCAACTTTATATGGATATGTGAGAGGTACTAGTAAATTTTTGTGGTTACTGGATCGACGGTTTACATTTTGACTCCCCAAACCCCAAAAACTTAGTTTTTAAGGGTTTACGAGGTAATAAAGTTATTTTGTGTTGTATATTGATAACAGGGAGTCCGATTCCTGTTCCGTTTCTTCCTGCAACTTTATATTGACATGTGGGAGGTTCGAGTTAAGTTTGGTTGTTACCGGATCGACGGTTTGCATTTTGACCCCCCATACCCCAAAATTTAGTTTTTAAGAGTTTACGAGGTAAAAAAGTTGTTTTATATTGTATCTTGATAACCTGGAGTCTGATTCCTGTTCCGTTTCTTCCTGCAACTTTTTATGGATGTGTGGGAGATGCGAGTTAAGTTTCGTGGTTACCGGATTGACGGTTTTCATTTTGAACCCCTAAACCCCAAAAAAAAAGTTTTTAAGCGTTTACGAGGTAAAAAAGTTGTTTTATATTGTATCTTGATAACCGGGAGTCTGATTCCTGTTCCGTTTCTTCCTGCAACTTTCTATGGATGTGTGGGAGATGCGAGTTAAGTTTTGTGGTTTTCGGATCGACGGTTTACATTTTGACCCCCCAAACCCCAAAAACTTAGGTTTTAAGAGTTTACGAGGTAAAAAAGTTATTTTGTATTGTATATTGATAACCGGGTGTCCGATTCTTGTTCCGTTTTTTTCTGCAACTTTATATGGACATGTGGGAGGTGCGAGTTAAGTTTGGTTGTTACCGGATCGACGGTTTGCATTTGATCTCCCAAACCCCAAAAACTTAATTTTTAAGAGTTGACGAGGTAAAAAAAGTTGCTCTGTATTGTATTTTGATAACCAGGAGTCCGATTCCTGTTCCGTTTCTTCCTGCAACTTTATATGGACATGTGGTAGGTGCGAGTTATGTTTGGTCATTACCGGAACGACGATTTGCATTTTGACCCCCCAAACCCCAAAAACTTAGTTTTTAAGAGTTTAGGAGGTAAAAAAGTTGTTTCATCAACAATTGTAACAATTACCGACGAATGTTTTTCATCACGAAAGTTTATACAATTCCCGACGAAATAATTCGTCAATAAAAGTAAAACAATTACCGACGAAACAATTTCGTCACAAATTGTAACAATTCTCGACGAAAGTTTTTCGTCACGAAACCTTAAACAATTTCCAATGAAATATTTCGTCACTAAAAGTAAAACAATCACCGACGAAACAATTTCGTCACAAATTGTAACAATTCCCGACGAAAGTTTTTCTTCACGAAAGCTTAAACAATTCCCAACGAAATATTTCGTCACTAAAAGATAAACATTTACCGACAAAATGATTTCGTCACCAATTGTAACAATTCCCAACAAAAGTTTTTTGTCACAAAATGTTATATAATTCCTGACGAAATATTTCGTCACTAAAAGTAAAACAATTACCGACGAAAGTATTTCGTCATTAATTGTTACAATTACCGACGAAAATTTTTTGTCACAAAAGGGTAAACAATTCCCGACGAAATATTTCGTCACTAAAAGTAAAACAATTACCGACGAAAAAATTTCATCACCAATTGATAACGTTTCGTCGCCTAAACTTTTGCCACCAAATTTTTGGCGGGGGAAATTTCCCGCCAACTATTAGCGACGAACTTTAGTGACGAAATGAATTGTCGTCGATAATTGTTCGACTTTTACCCGCGAAAATTAGTTTCGTCGAGAAAGATAAACACTTTTGCTGACGAATGTTGATTTCATCACTAATAGTATACTATTAGTGACGAAAATAATTTTGCGGGTAAAAGTTTTGTCACTAAAGGTCAGATTTGTTGTAGTGACACTGAGGCACTACTTGAGGCGGTTGTCATTGGATTCTAGTTAATGGTAAACACTAGCTAAGCTATGGGTAAGGGATTCCACACGGAGCATTATCCAGAAACTTAGAGACCAAAAGTTCAGGAGTCATGAATTGTTTTGTAAGAGTTGCATGACATTCATGATGGGTTTCCCAGTCAGGCTATGAGGTTATGATCGCCACACAGAGACTTAATTTCATAGGCTTGACATTCTGAAAACGATTAATGAGTTGGTTAAGGGAATTCCAATGTATCATATAAATTGTCATATTCATGATTTCCATATTGTAATTCTGTTACATTATTTGTATTTCAGATTCATAATGTCTAGCCCACTTGCTATAACCATGATCCAGAATAAGCTAATTGGAAACAACTACGTTGAATGGAAACTGGAACTGGATGAATTGTTAACTGCTAATGGATGTAAATACGTTCTTACCATTCCCTGTCCACCTATTCCATGCCATGACACCCCAACTAATCTTGCGGATCAATATTGGCAGTGGATAAGATTTGATGGTATAGCTCGCTCTAGCATCTTAGACTCTTTGTCTGATGTGTTGAAGCAGCAAGATCAACCTTTGAACACTGCCCGTGCTATAATATTGAATCTCGAGGAGATGTTTGGGGAGCTGAGTCGAACTGCAAGGCTTAGAGCCTTGGAGGTAGTCATGGACACCAGAATGTTGGAAGGAACTTCAATAAGAGAGCATGTTTTTAAAATGATTACTTATTTCAAAGTACTGGAAGTTCTGGGTTCCGACATTGATGGTGAGACTCAAGTTGACATAATCTTGCATTCGTTGTCTTCACCATTCACTCAATTTAAAAAGGTTTTTAAAATGAGTAAAATAGTTTTTTCAATAAGTGAATTGATGAGCTATCTTGAGGCAACGATGGATATGGTCAAAGAGGAGTCAAATGTTTAGAGCATTGGAATGGCTTCATCTTCTGGAACTAAGCCTGAGAGCATAAGTTCAGAGAAGGAGAAGCAAGACTCAAGGATAGGTGAGCCTAACCCAACTATTGGGAAGAAGGCAAGACTTGGAAAGGGAAAGGCTGGTGCTATGCCGAAAGGAAAGTGTTTCCATTGTGGCATGAAAGGGCATTGGAAAAGGAACTGTGTGGAATACTTGACTGCCAAAAGGCAAGGGGATTGGAAAATAAGAATGTGCAGTGATTAGAAGATCTTGATTGCCTTTTGGGATCTGATGCAAGAGTTGCTATTAGATTAGTAGTTTTATATTGTAATAAAACTTATGGAGTTATTAGATGGATTTCAGTTTTGAATTAATGAATAATATTTATTCTTTTGATTTTGGTACTGAAATTGTTGATTAAAAGCATTCTTTTAATGTGATCTAATAACTTGTCAAGCAAGTATCTCACCGATTTACTCTTGTTTCTCATATATTATTGAATGTAGTATTTAAATGACTCATGGGTATTTTACCATCTAAAAGGATAGCTCCTTCAACTAATTCTATAACTTTTTGGTTTAGAGGTTAGATCACATTTAATCTAAATAGGATAAATGGGGAGTAAAGGATTGAATCCTAAACTCTTTTGGTTGCTAAGACCATTGCCTATTTGTCAATCCTATTTAGAGAGTAAACGTGATCAGATCATATTAATCTAAATAGGATAAATAGGAAGTAGAGGATTGGATCCTAGACTTTTTTGGTCGCTAAGACCACTGCGCGCCTATTTGTCAATCCTATTTAGAGGGTAATGTGATCAGGTGATTTTTCTTTTTGAAAGATCACACGATCAAAGACTTATAAGAATTAGGCATACTCATGTATGTGGGCCAATAAACATCAGAAGTTACAAAGTAGTTTTGGCTACTCCAGATACTGATATAAATTTACCTATTGCACCTTTTCTTCAATCTTTTGAAGAAATTCGAAAGGTTTGGGATGAGGAGTTGTTGGTAAAAGAATATCATTGCCTTTTGATTTGATCAAAATGGTGAGTATCTGTCTAATGCGTTTATTGTCTATAAGAGATAAGAATGAAATTCTTTCTCGACAGTCTACACCTAGTGCGCCTCCACGGGATGGTGTAGAAGGTAGAAGGAACTATCTTCTTTTAGATATGACTGGGTCATGGGATGAGTTATTTGGAGTTACTACTGTTCCTTGTTTTTCTCGATGGAACTACAATGTATATACTGGATCTTATTCAAAAGCAAATCTTTTCGATAGACATCCCCAAAGTTGTGTAAAGAATGCGACTTCTTTCTCATGGTAACTTTGGATAAGGATGTCTAGCACTTTGGTGTAAAGAAATGATGAGCCTTTTGAATCTAGATTAGAAGTATAATACTTTTGTAGTGTTTCCAGAGAAAACAAAAGTTGGTTGAAGACCAAATTTCGCAAAGGAAAGATAATATAAAAGAGTAAAGTAATTTATATCTTAAAGCAATCTATAAATCATCTAGAACTAAAATCTACTACCTCTTCATCCGTTCTTACATCGGTACTTCATTCTAGTGGGAGAATTCTTAGCGTTGCTAAAATCTCCTTGTGCATTGAAGTTTTGTGATAAGGAAGCTCTGGTATATGATTTGCATAAGTCTACTGACTAAAGCAATCATCCAGAGATAAGGACATCTGTTTTGACATGTTGGTCAAAACACTTTGGATTCTTCTGAAGTATGAATGTGGCTTAAGTGGATGAAAGGATCCTTGCGCAAAGGAAGTGTGGTCGTGATTATAGTTCCTCATATTGATGATATCTTTATCATTGCGAGATGTTAAAGTTGTGTTATCAGTGGTTGAGGTTAAGTTTTTACAGTATACTTGATATTTGTGATCTCGGTGAGGCGAGCTATAACCTTTGGTTTTTGCTCATTCAAGATCGGAAAGTTAAGATAATGCGATTATCTCAAACTTCTATATCGGAAAGTTGCTGGCTAGATTCAACGTAGAACATTTTCGATAAAGGTTTTTCACCTTTGAACATAACTTATTGGTCTTTCAAGACTTGTATCTTAGGATGCAAGATGAAAGAGGTCGCATGAAAGGTATATCATAAAGCCTTCGCTGTTGATAAACCTTATATGTGATGTTAAGTATGGGATATCTGTTATACCATTTAGGTTGTTCACAGATATCAGTCCAAATGAATGTTCAGTTTTCTGAACTATCACAAAGTATATATTCTCTAGGGCTTGAGAAAGAACTAGCGGATATATGCAGGGTGATGGTGTTTTGGACAATGTTCAAATTAGCTTTATTTGATACATGTCTTGTGACGTCTTTTGTCTAGGGATATAGTATAACATGAAAGTGTCATACTATGGATTGTTTCAGTCGACGATCATTAGTCCCTATGCAAAACCTTACGGGTTAAGGATTTTGACAAGTCACAGAGACTATGCTAGTGTTAGTGCTAACGCTATATGGTTATGAGTGCAAGTGGGAGTTTGTTGGGAATATGCCCTCAAACCAGTTAGTTGGACAATGGAATATCATAATGCATTTATGCATGTTAGTTCATGAGATGAATATTAGACTGGAATCCTTAAACAACATTGTATGTGGTTCATTTGTGTATGTGATTACACATGTGAGATATGAATCACAAATCCTTGTTGTTTCAAATAAGTCACAGTGGATGATAAGTCTGGATAACTTATCAGGTATACACTGTAGCATGATTAACATCTACGAGGTAGAATGATGAATCTCGTTCATAAGAGTCTTAGACTCTTGGTTAATATGCTAGTGCACACGGTGCATTGACGGACCTGAGTTAAACCTATTGACACCTAAACGCTGTCACTGTCAATAGGAACTCAAAACTTGTATAGGGATGCATGTCCTTAATCCTGAGACAATTATGGACACAAGTTGTATGCTTGGTTGCTTTGACTTACCAATCAGTGAGGTCTTGCAAGATCAACACCTGGGTATCTTGGGTAATCAAGTATGCAACGTTGGGAACATATATTGTCAAGATGGAATTCTACCCTCTTCTATAAAATGAAGAGTAAGTATTTCCTCGAGAATGTCACTAGGAGTGATTACTGAGAGCTGGCCAGCCTTGTCAACAAAGTGTTATTGTTGACATGTTTAGTAATCCAAGCGTAGTGAATAATACTTGAGGAATATAAGATGTACTATCTATTGGGTCGACAGTATCTTAAAACATACATCCCAATGATAGATACGAATACTATCTGGTAGAGGGACATCCGTATCATATTATACAAGTCTAGCAATCACTTATGTATGTGTGATTATGTTCTTATACACTGGAGTGCAATTATCATTCTATAGTGGCATTAATGATAATTGATTAATTATTGATTCCTTAGTCAAGAGTACTGACTAGATGGAATAATAATTAATCAGAGCCAGTAATTAAGAACCTAGGAGGTCCCACTCTTAGCTCCGCCAGAATGCTTGGAAAGGCAAATGAGAATGCTGTCAAGACTGGTTCGATCGATTGAAGTCTAGACAGGTTCGATCGATCGAGCGTGGTTCAATCGATCGACAGTTCGATCGATCGAAGTCACTTCGATCGATTGAAAGTAAGGTCGGTTCTGGGAATCTATAAATAGGGCAGCTTCGTCCAGAAATAAGAGTTCGTCGCTTTAACGTACCAGTTGCTGCAGAACCTGTTTAGGGTTCCCAAACCTTCCCTATTCTCACTATTAGGGTTCCCACCAACCCTAGCCACTCTGGGAGTATTCAAGGAGACATAAGGGTGAAGATCTCTTAGAGGTTGCTGCTGCACATAGAAGGAGAAGGACTAAATCAGAATTGGGTTCAAGACCATAAGGTAATGCACCTGTCCCCTCTCCCGTATGCATCTATAGAGTTAACGAGTAGTAGATCCAAGGAACCAATGAAAGTTTTGAACTTTGTCTTTCCGCTGCGCGTTTAAATAAATTTTAAACCTATTTTTCCTACACTACCACCATTGATCTAGCTTGGTAGGATGTCAAACTCTTAAGAGAAATTCCTCTTAAGATTATTATCATAAGAGAAATTTCTCTTAAGATTTCCAAATATCCTCAACTGAAAATATTCTCTGATTTTAATCTTACCAAGTAGTTGAAAATAGTATGGATATCTTTCCCAATCCCCTTTCACAACATATCATGGTTCACCAAGATGCAAACAATCATTGAATGAGCATTTTGAACGTTGACTAGCCTTCAGCATAAGTGAAAATTCACTTAAGATATCCTAAGTCAAATTTGACTTAGGATTTCTGATTTCTGACTTCACCTAGGATTTCTAATTTCTGACGTCGTATCCTAAGTGAAATTTCTCTTAAGATATCATATCCTAAGTGAAATTTCTCAAACTTAAGATATGAGAGACTGGTTTTTTTTTTTTTTTTTTTTTTGTGTGTGTGTGTGCAGATTCGCGATTGTTGAATAGAATATTGATCTCTCTGTTCATCAAATTTTGTACATACTCGGTTTCTTCTCTAGCTGATGTACTGTGATTTGTCAAATTAAAGGTGTCTTCATCTAAACAAGTTTCAGTTTCTTGACAAAGAAGGTTACAGAGAGAAAGTCTAGAGTGACAAGATGAATCATCCATTGTAATTTTCTTTCTGTCTCTTTATAACTAATCGATATATACTGATTGATATATCCTAGTCCGACGATTTGGAGAGAAAAAATGAAGCTAATAGAGGAGAGTAAAAGGGCGGGGGCTATGGTGGTGGAGGCAAGGGGAGATCGCCGGAGGTCTGGTAACACAAGGGGGAGGTCATCGCAGGTGGCAGGGCTGGTCCCCGAAGGTGGTGGCCAAAGGTGGCGTGGGTGTAGTAATGGTGGCTAGGGTTAGAGGATGAAGATGAGGGTATTTTGGTCTATGGACATTGGGAGGACTAATCCCCAATGTCTACTTTAAGTTGTCCTTGATCCCAATAAAGCTCATCTTAATGACCTTTTCACCAATTTTTCCTAATTTTTGTTTAACAAAAATGCATGAAGGATTCCATTTTTGAAGTTCGTCATGAGCCCCAAAAAGTTAGGGCCGCCGCTATAGTGACCTTTTAGCTAGGGTAAGCTGTAAGCATAGTTGCTCAATTATTTTTTTTTCTTCCAAAATCTTCACATCAGTTACTTTGAGTGTCTCCACTTGAACAAATGAAGCCTCCATTGACAATGATCTTTCAACTGTATCAAAATCAGACACGATATGCATATATATATATGTATATATACAAATACATGTATACGTATAGCGTAAGCTGAACTATTTCTTAAACGAAGTAAATGGGTTCATGTGCTAAGTTCTAGACCATCTATTGGGAAAAAGAAAAGTAAAAATTTTGGATGTTGACTGAAAAATTGTGGGTTCATGGAGAGCATTTTTGATCACCTAAAATTTGCTTATTCATTGCTCACCCAAGTACCTCATTGGGTGAGCATATGGGATCCATCACTTTTTATGGACAAAATAGGCACGGCTAGCCTTGAGATTCCTAAAATTTTCTAAGGCCTCATGCGAACTTTCAAAGGCGGACCCCTCTATATTAAATTTCTTAAGCACAAAAATTTTATAAGAGTACGTAATAATTTTCATTAAAATGAGACAATAAGCACATAATCACATTAGTGTTGATCAACTTAGTTCCAAAACATACAACACCTTAGCCCCAAAATCAAAACTCAACTTTAAGTGCATTTATTTTTGCCATGAAAGCTTATTCATGATAAAGAAGAGATGACCTAGAACTGGCCCGCACCATGCAGCTTCTGTTTAGTAACTTAATCAAACAAAAAAATATATATTTTTGGCAAAAAATTGACTTTTCTGGCAGATCAAATTTTTGTGGATTACACACAATGATTGAATCGTAGAAACTGGTTTGACAACTAATTTCATTTTAGTTTTGGAGTTCCACAATCACATATGAAATTCAAAATTTGTTAATCATGGCCCTAGTACATCAAAGATAAGAATCTAAGAGCTTGAGGCAGTTGACTTTTAGTTTTTTGTTTTGAATGTTGAAAAAGTATTTGATGTAACCCACCAGAGCAGTTCAGTTGATAAACTATATTTATAGGGCAACTGGGCTAGCCCAAAGGGGGGGCTAGTGGGGCAAGTGCCCTGGGCCACAAAAAGAGTTGAAAATTTTAGGACCCAAACATTTACCTACTTCTTCATTACAGTACTATTAGATAAAGCATCACATGTGACTGATACCATGTGGCGTGTATATATCTATCTATCTATCTATCTATATCTATATGTATCTATATCTATAATCTATAATATATATATAAGTGCACCAATGACCTTAATTGTTTTGAACTTTTATCAATCGGTGCACTTTTACTTAAATGGTTTTTTTTAGAGTTTTAATAAGTTTAATATGCCAATTTTTTTTGGTCCGTCCATAAACATGTCAATTATATAAAAATTTGCCATGCTTATGTGTCTATGTGATTATGTGGTGATCAATGAATACCAAGGAGATGATTCATTGTTGGAAGTAGTAAGGGAGGAGAAGGAGAAGAAATTCGTTTGAGAACGGTAGTCCAAGGAATAGAAGTGACCACGAGGCCAAGGGAAAGTCTTCGGGTCTGAATAAATCATCGAACTGGTAGTTCAGCGATTACGGATATGAGTTATGTGTTTATTTGTGGCATTGCACATGTTAAGCATTCAATCATGTTTAGATTGTTCACTAAGCATAATACTTAAGAAAACAGTTTTCCTTTTCTGTTGTGGCACAAAACAACCACCGCAGTTTTGGAGCAAGGCACGAAGAAGAAATGAGTGAGGCTTGGGCTTAGAATTAGGAATTTGCTCATGTTAATGTACTAATAGTTGGAGTTTGGATTGTAGTGTCTATAATGGTGATGTTAGTACTCTTGTTGTAACCATGAGACTTTATTCCTTCAACTTGTAAATTGGTGAATTTGAAGTTAAACTTGGAGAAACTTATGTAAATCTCTATGTTATTAGTTGGATGATGAATGTTACTTGAACACGAGATAGCCATGGATGTTCAAACATCATCAGATCTAAGGTGCACAAAGTTTGAGAATAAAACTCACAACCACCAAGATCTAGTCGTGTTTGCCATGAATGTTCAAAACATCATCAGATCTAAGAAAAAAAAGGAAAGAAAGAAAGGAAAAAAATATTTTGGCAAAGTTTGATCCAGATCTGCGATTCTTACCTGGCGTTAGGACGATAATGGTTGGAGATGGTGGAAAACGGTGGGTAACGGTGACAGAGAACGACAAGACAAAGGCGACGATGATTTCTCTTCTTCCTTCTTCCTCGTTCTTCCTTCTTTTCTCTGAGTCTGATCTTGTTCCTTTTTTTTTTATCCCAAGAGTTATCCGAAACTTTGTTATCCAACCTAACAACCCTCCATGGGATGGACTTATCCCAACCTAAGTGGGATAAAAACCCATTGGGATTATTTTTTTCTCCTATCCGATGGAGCACCAAACACAGGATAGGATAACTTATATCTTATCCGACCCCCTTATCCGGCCTGCCAAACATGGCCTTAGGGTTTAAGTTCCTACCAAAGAAAGCCATTTTTTTATTTTTTGAAATGGTGAGTGATGGTGTTAGACCTAATTCAGTTACAATGGCGTGTGTGATTTCTGCTTATGCAAGTTGTGGAATTTGGATTTGGGTGAGAGAGTCTATGCTTATTTGGGGAGTTAGGTGTAAAAGTTAATACAATATTGGTGAATGCGCTTGTTGATATGTACATGATATGTGGAGCCAATGAAAATGTAAAGCAACTTTTCGATGAATGTGTTGATAAAAAATTGGTGCTTTATAATACAATCGTGTCGAATTACATACGTAATGGGTTGGAAAACCAAGCTCTTAAAATATTGAATGATATAATGCGACAGGGCCCGACAGGGTTACAATGTTATCAATAATTTCAGTATCTGCAAAATTAGGTGATTTTCTCTTTGGAAAGTAGTGCCATGGTCAAGTTATAAGGAATTGATTAGAAGGCTGGAAAATGTTAGTAATTCCATTATTGACATGTACAGGAAGTGTGGCAAAAAGGAACTGGCATGCAGGGTTTTTGACCGCATGCAAAATAGGACTATAGTATCATGGAATACCATGATTGCAGGGTTAATGAGAAATGAAGATGTAGAGTCGGCTTTGAGATTATTCGAAGAGATGCCGGAGAGTGATCCTGTCTCTTTGAACACCATTATTAGTGGTTTGATCCAAGAAAGCATATTTGAGGATACAATTGAATTGTTCTGAGGGATGCAGAGGGAGAGAATTAAAGAAGACAACATGACAATGGTGAGTATCGCATCGGCTTGTGGGTATCTAGAAGCTATTGACCTTGCAAAGTGGACCTATAGATACATTGAGAAGAATGGAATTCACTATGATATGAGGCTCAGTAAGGCTCTAGTCGATATGTGTCATGCCCCATCCTGCCACGTGCGGATTAGGATCGTATTACCAAGGATCATCCACCCTAAACATTAATTATTAATGTGGTTTTAAGAAATACCAGTCGGAATCATGAGGAAACACTCACATTTTTAAACTGGCAGATCCGGTTGATTGGTCGGGAGTCCTGTCGACTAGAAATGCAAATTATAGAGAGCACAATTTTGGTCCTGTTGACTAGTCAGTCGACTGAGTTTGGTAGAGGGGGTCACCAAATCTAGTTGACTGGGTTCGATCCGGTTGACTGGAGCTGGATTTACAGTGAGCTCAACTTTTGAAAAAGATGACCCAGTCGACTACATTGGGCAAAACAGTCGACTGGTTTAGCTTTCTAGTCGACTGTATGCCCGAGCAGTCGACTGATTTGCATCAGTAGAGCATTCTGCAGCAAAACAGGTAAGTAATCTCAACAAAACTTCAAAGAAAGAAACATAACCCAAAAACAAGCCCAGAACATGCAGATGTATTTATAAATATAACCAAACCATCCTAAGGTTGCAACATAAGTCTTAAGTTACAAAACCATATAATTTACAAGATTACAAATTCCATAAACTATGAGCTTTACCCAAATTTAACATAAATATGGTTCTAGAAATCCCAAAACAACAAGTCACACTTTAACTAGATTATAAACAAATCAAACCAGTCCCTTCCACTCCTCTAATGCACACGTCACCTCCTTTCCGAGCCTTGCTCCGAACCTGCGGTGGTTGTTTGTAGACACCCCATTTTGTCGGCTACTAGATTTAGGAGACCCATAGCTTGGAGGTTCACAATGATTGAAACAATTCAAAAAGGACTCCCGGAAGTTAGTTCTATCTCTTGAAATGCTCAGAAAGTGGTATAAATGACTAAAATGCCCTTAAAAACCCAAACACTCCCAGATTTGGACCGAAAGTTCTGGAAACATGCTATGTTATAAGGAAAGTCATAAAAATGAGTTTTCAAGCCAAATCGAATGAAATCGTCAGCTCCCAGAGACCCCCGAAAGTCCCGAAAGTTCCCGGAAAGTCCCCGTTGACCGGTTTGACCAAAGTTTGACCGAATCTGACCAAAGTTTGACCAAAATCATCCAAATTCACCAAAACGTTCCGAGATCATTCTAGATCATGAGAAAAGTATTAAAATGAGTTTAAAAAGAAAATCGGATGAAAACGTCAGCTCTTGGGAGCTCTCAGAGGTTCCCAGAACTTCTTGGAAATCCCGGTTTGACCGATTTGACCTAAAAGTTGTCTTTGAAACCAGAGTGTCGTATCATTTTTCAAACATTTTTCATGGATACTAGCAGTCAATAGCTTCCCAATGGTATATCGCACATATTTTCTTGATTTAAAACAAATTTATTATGAATTTATGAAGGTGGAAAAGGCGATCAAATCGGCTTTTATCGCGAATACCACAAAACTTTTCAAAGGGATCTATCTACGAACTATTTTTTTTTATGTAAAGTAGACTCCATTACCTTTCCAATGGTATATCACAACCTCAGTTTGGAGTTCATACGCATTTTCTGTGAATTTTGGACGAAATAGGGCATTTTTGCGAATACCGGAGCCTCTGGGGGCCTAAATAGAATTATCTGGACATCAGAGGAGTAGTGCTGCCGCGGCACTGGCTCAGTGCCGCCGCGGCACTCTCCTCCAGAATAGTCCATTTTTACAAATTCTTTTGGGGACCCAAATTGATTAATTAGAAACCAAAACGACATAGTTCTATGTTAACATATGTTTGGGACTAATGGGAACACTTCTTAAACCCCAAAACCACCCCAAATTGGCCTATATAAACCCCCCTTGACTTCTCATTTTGGGGGGTGCAAATACAAAGCTTAGAGAAGTGATAGAGAGAAAAGTTGTAGAAGATAAGGATAGGAGAGTGAAAGTGAGATTCTTCTTTTGATTTTAAACTAAAAAGTGAGTTCTAAACTTTGTTTTCTACTTCATTACTCCCATTTACTTCATATTCCATACACCCAACCACCATTTTAGTGAGCATTTGTGAGATAAGAAGCTTCTTCCATGTCTAAAGTCACCATATATGAGTGAAACACCAAGCTACAAGTCTAAAATCATCATGAATATCATCTATTGATTACTTAATTGCTTGTTTACATATTATGCTTATCCCTCCTTAATCCCATTTCTTTTTTATTTTCTTTATTTACTTACTAGTCTATCATCATCTAGATGAAGTTTGAGGTGAGTGAATCCTTATGGAGTAGCTCTTGACCTCAAAAATATGTTTGATAGATGATGATTTCAACTTCAATACATTCCTATGTATTCTTGAAGTTGTCTTAAAAAATGAAACAATGTCTCCAACAATCTTGGAGGTTCTTAATATGGGTTCAAATATTGATATTTAAAGTGGTCATAATCTCCATTTAAGTGCTGAAAATATACTTTTAAAACCTTTATTTCAAAACCCTCTTAAACATTCATTTTGATTTCAAAGAATAAAACCCTAGTTCTTCCCGAAATCTTTAAAACAGTGAACAATCTGAGTTCAAAGATTTCTCTAGGACTCAATACTAAAAGTATTAACATGAGACCACTTGGAAAGTCTTCTTAACTCATTAGAGAATACCCATGATTTTGGGTTTGACTTGGAAATACTTGGAAGTGGTCCATTTGGACCCAAACATTCTCTCCGGATATTCTGTTTTTGCTGTCACAGCAGCTAGGTTGACTTTCAACTTGTTTTACAGAAAACTTTTCCAAACAGAGTAGTCCCGACTCATTTTTTCCTTGAACTTAAGTGTCTTAGAAAACATTTTGTATTATATGGGCCTCTAAATATTTTGTTTCCATTTTCTAAAGATTTTTCAACATTTCAGTCGACAGTTCGGACTCTGTTTCTGAGGAACCTCTATTTTTTTATGATTTCTCTCAATCTGTAATAGTTATTGAGGATTGGCCTTTTGATTTGTGTTCTAGACACAATAATGATGATCTACATAAAAAATCATGTATTGAAAACATTTATAACCCCACTTTTCAATTTCCACAAAATCAAGTCACTGTTCTGTCCACTATTCACAGCAAGTATACTTTTACTTCCATCCTTTGATTTGATGCTTATATGTCCTTCAAATTAGTTCATATCCTAGGAAGTGGTCCATACTACATTTATATATATCCCATGATGATTTTCTCCATGCATTCATTCATATTTAGACTTCTAAGTCACTTTAGAAGGTCCATGTACACAAACACACTACAACCTTTGCACATTCTAGGATCATACATTGCATCCATGCAAGATTTGGGGATTTGTGACCCCTAATCTAAGAAGATTATAAGGAATGAACTTGATCACACGTCCATGCTTCCCCTCGATCTAATCATCCTTTTTCATCCGTCCCGGGGATTGAGAGGTCTTCTTTTCCCAAAGATTAACATGCATCATTCTAGCTTGCTAAGCATATTTTGATCTCTTTGATTATTTGTTTCAAGAACAAT
This sequence comes from Hydrangea macrophylla, assembly GCA_033977485.1. Classification (NCBI taxonomy): domain Eukaryota; kingdom Viridiplantae; phylum Streptophyta; class Magnoliopsida; order Cornales; family Hydrangeaceae; genus Hydrangea; species Hydrangea macrophylla. Next base: position 75,748,988 of record CM066985.1, on the reverse strand, counting down.
CCATGTCCCCTCCTAGATTAGGAAAACTTGATTACTTGATATGTGATTAGTCGATTTTCCCTAGGTTTGTTTGTGTGATCTTTTACCTTTGCATTGTGTGATATTTGGCTTAGATCCTATGAATGATATCTTATCTTTTGATCTTCCACTTCAATTATCTTATGAAGTGTAATATATTATCATAGTATTAATTGTCGAACCAAACATAGTAAAAGATGATTATTTGGATGCTAATTGAGGCCCGTCGAGAGACGGGGCGAGTTGAGGGTTTTTTTTTGTCGTGACACAGGCTCCTTCCTCTCTCATACCAAAACCTCGAGCCAAGTTCTTTGGTTATGAAAGGCCGGTGCCCTTTATCCATTTGGGTGAGTCGGTTTCTTGTTTCCCTAAAGACCAAGTGGCGACTCTGTATCTGTTTTCAACAGACCTTCCTTTTATTTTTCTCTTTCAAAACAATCTCAAATCAAAACAAAGAGGTGGAATTCCGCGTGTCTACATTGTTATGTACCACAACAGAAATATGAAAACGGTTTTCTTAAGCATTACGCTTTGTGAATAAACTAACGTGCTTCAATTCATGAGCATATATAATTCAACAATTTAAGCACATAAGCATACGTAATCGCAGAATAATTGGGTTAATGGTTCACTCAGACTAGAAGACCTTTACTTTGGCCCCGCAGTCATTTCTATTCCTTGGACATCCGTTCAAAAGCGGATTTCTTCCTCTTCTCCTCCCTTATTTCACCACAATGAATCATTACTCCCAATCATTCATTGAACACTTAACAATTAAGCACATAGTCGCATAGACAAGATAATTTTCTCACTAAAATAGCATGGACTTCTAACTTTAACATGAATTCAACTACTAAATTCAGAATTATTATTTCTAGCTAGCAATTGAAGCACATGACATGAACCACATCAAATCTTAAGTTAGAAAACTCACCTTTTATGATTTGTACCCCAAATTAAGCTAAGAAATGCTGAATTTTGCCAAAACCCACCTAGTTTCTCACTCCGGAGTAAATCCTACATGTTTTTGGCAAACCGCAAGTCACCGATTAAGACGAGTCTCCAAAATTGATGATTAAAATAGAAAAGATAGACATAAAAATGACTGTCTCACTTCCACGAGTCCGAATATGGCTTCGGTTGGCGAATTGGACGAACGACGGCGACGAAACGACGAATTAACGGCAATGGAGCACCTCTCTCTCTCTCTTCTCACTTGGCGTCTCTTCTCTCTCTCTCTCTCTCTCTCTCTCTCTCTTTAAACTATTTTGTTTTCTTTTAATTAAGAGACACAATAGGTGTCCTCTCCCCATACCATGCATGGGTGACTCATGTCCCTATTTACATTAAGCACCCCTTGACTTCTAAATTCTATTATGAGACCCCCCAAATATTCCATTAACTACCAATTATCTAAGTGGGTTTTTGTCTAAGTCTCGTATGGGTCCCAAACATGGTCCTAAATATTTTATGAAGTTACTATCGTACCTACTAATTATTCACCTATTTAAATTACGCTCTTATATGGGTACCCAAACTGGTACCAAGCGTTGACACATGTAACACCATATAATATGAAAGCGTTTTAAACATATACCCATTTAATAATATAAAATGCATCTAACATGTAAATGCAAGTTTTATTATTCGGGCCCTTCACTAGGTCCCACTTCATTACATGTCCCACCTCATTACATGTCCCACCTCACTGGGGATTTCTCCAATTGTGATTCTTACTGAACACTTTTCACTGGTGAGTCCAAGCCTCACCTTAGTCCATTTTTATACACTAATTATAGCCATTAATGTATATTATCATATTAACTAACCCCTTTTCTAGGTACGGGTGTTACATTTCTCCCTCCCTAAAAAAAGAAGTTTGGTCCCCAAACTTTCTCTTACCTCAAGTGTCAAATAAGTATGGGTACTTGGCTCGATTTCATCCTCCGTTCCCATGTAGCTTCCTCGGCTGAATGACTGTGCCATTGTACCATTACTAGAGGAATTACCTTGGTTCTCAATACTTGATCTTCTCTGTCAAGGATTTGCATTGGGTGTTCTACATAGGTCATATCTTCCCAGATCTCAAACAGTTCCGAAATGATGACATGTCTCAAATCTAACACATAACAATGAAGCATCGACACATAGAACACATTTTGAACATTTACCAACTCTTGTGGCAATTCCATGCGATAAGCCAACGGTCCAACTTGATTTAGAATCAAATCAAGTCTAGCGTACCTCAGACTGAGCTTACCTCGCTTACCAAAATGTGTTATGCCTTTCAAAAGCGATACTTTCAAAAAGACATACTCACCTACCTCGAACTCCGACAGTCTTCTATCCGTATCTGCATAACTTTTTATAACAATTCTGAGCCATTTGCAACCATTGATTTATCACCCTAATCTTGTCGGTAGTGATTTGAATTCTCTGGTTCCAACCCAAAAGCTATTTTTCACCAACTTCTGTCCAACAAACCGACGATCTGCACTTTCTTCCGTATAATGCGCCGTAAGGTGTCATTCTAATATTAGTTTAGAAGCTATTGTTGTAGGAAAATTCAATCAATGGTATATGAGTTTCCCAATCGGCGTTAAAATCCATAACACATGCTCTCAACATATTTTCCAAAATCTAAATCACTCTCCCAAATTGACCATCGGTTTGGAGATGAAAAGCGGTACTAAAATGTAAAGCTATCCCCATAGCTCTCTATAAGCTCTCCCAAAATCTAGACACGAATCGAGTTTCACGATCTAACACTATCGACACTGGTGCCCCGTGAAGTCTAACAACTTCCTTGATATAAATATCAGCAAGCTTTGATGGATTCTTGGTTCTGATCGGTAAAAAATGGACTGACTTAGTCGACTGGTCGATAATGACCCAAATGCTATCATTTGACTTTAGGGATCTCGACAATCCTAATATAAAGTCTATTGTGATGTGCTCCCACTTCCACTCCGGTATCTCTAGAGGTTGTCGTTCTTCCCCGAGTCGTTGATGTTCCATTTTCACTTTCAGATAAGTGATACACTTAGCGATAAATTCTGCAACTTTCCGCTTCATGCCACTCCACCAATAAACTTCTCATAAGTCTCTGTACATTTTGGTGCTACCCAGATGCACTGAATATCTGGTGTTATAAGCTTCTTCCATAACTTTGTCTCTTAGGTCTCCAACTTTGGGAACACATAATCAGTTGAGATATCTTAGCACACCATCTTGGAAGTTGAATTCTGGCCTTCTACCCTCAGGCAATTCATCCACAATCTTTTTGAAATCTAGATCTAGAAGCTGATTGGACTTTATTTCACCAATTAGACTCGACTGTGCCCCAATGGCAGCCATTAAACCCCTTCAATTCTAGGAATTACTTTAAGTTGCAATTGTTCAAATTCTTTTAGTAGCTTTTCCTGTCCCGTCAAGGTATAAGCTAAGTTTTTTGATGACTTCTGGCTCAAGGCATCAGTAACTACATTCTCATTTCCCGGGTGATATGGGATCTTCAAGTCATCGTCTTTCATTAATTCTAACCATCTTCTTTATCTCATATTGAGCTCTCTCTGAGTGAATAAATACTTTAAACTTTTATGGTCGGTAAAGATTTCACACATCTCCCCATATAGATAATGTCTCCAAATCTTTAATGCAAAGATTACTTCTACTAGTTCCAAGTCATGTGTCGGATAGTTCTTCTCGTGAGGTCTCAGCTATCGTGAAGCATAAGCTATCACCTTGTCTTCCTGTGTTAGAACACATCCCAAGTCTTGATGAGTTGCATCACTATAAATTCTAAAATTTTAGGTACTTGATAGATTTGCAAGTATTGGTGCCGTTGTCAACCTTTCCTTCAATGCTAGGAAACAATATTTACATTCCTTGTTGCACTCAAACGGTACATCTGTTCTCATAAATCGTGTCATCGAAGTCGCAATTCGTGAGAAGTCTTTGACAAATCTTCTGTAATATCCAGCTAACCCCAAGAAACTTCAAATCTCTGACACATTTGTTGGCCTTGACCAATTCATCACAGATTCTATCTTCTGTGGATCTACAGAAATTCCTTCCTTGGAGATCACGTGTCCTAGGAAAGTGACACTTGTCAACCAAAACTCGCTTTTCTTCAACTTTCCAAACAAGCATTTTTCTCGAAGTCGTTGCAAAACTAATTTTAAATGTTGCTCGTGCTCCTCTAGACTCTTGGAATATATCAAGATATCATCAATAAATATGATTACGAACTCATCTAAATAGGATTTGAAAACACGGTTCATCAAATTCATAAAAGGTAACTGGCGTATAAGTAACTCCAAACGTTATCACTAGGAATTCATAGTGTTCGTATCGGGTCCTAAAGGCTGTCTTATCTACACCCCTTCCTTCACTTTCAGTTGATGGTAGCCTGACCTCAAGTCTATCTTTGAAAAAACCTGAGCTCCTTGAAGCTGATTGAATAGATCATCGGTACATGGCAATAGATATTTGTTCTTGATCGTTACTTTGTTGATTTCCTGGTAATTGATGCACATATGCATTATTCTATCCTTATTCTTCACAAATAACACTGGTGTACCATACGGCGACACACTAGGTCGAATAAAACCCTTGTCTATTAACTCTTGCAAATGAGCAACTGGTGCCATTTGGTACGGTGGAACCATTCGGTACGGTGCTCATGAAATTCGTTTGAGTCCCTGGCATAACATCAATATCGAACTCAATCTCTCGATCAATCAACACTCTAGGCAACTCCTTTAGAAACACATCCAGAAATTCTCTAACTATTAAAATATCTTCAAGTTTAATATCGACGCCTCTAGTATCAAGGATACTATATAAAATCCCACGATAACCTTTCTTTAATAAACGACAAGCCTTAATAGCTATGTATGGTGGTGATACGACACCCCTACCCTGAAAGTAAAATGCATCTTGATTCAGAACACGGAATACTACCCTTTTACTATTACAATCAATAACTGCGTGATTAGTCGTTAACTAGTCCATACCCACTATAACATCGAAGTGCTGGATAACTAACGGTACCAAATCCACCGTTAACCCCTTATTATTCACGTTAATCTCTCATTTTCTAAACACACCCAAACTAACCAACAGAGCTCCAATGGTATTGCTACAAACAGATCATAATCTAGGAACTCTAATGGTTTACCTAGATGCTTAGCAAAATGATGTGACACGAATGACTATGTGGATCCTGAATGTATAAGTATATTTGCTAGGTGTGAGAAAATGGAACCATACCTGAAACAATGATATCAGCAGAAGCAGTCTCTCCTGGCCTAAGCTGAAATGATCTTACCTCCCACTATTCCCTCCTCAGAGGTTGTTGGGTAGATCTCGGTATGATTACACAACCCGTAGAAGAACCAGAAACCTAAAGCTCCTTTATGCTTCGTAGGACAATATTTGCAGGCTTGGTGTCCCAACTCCCTATAGATGAAACATCAGCCCCTTATATCCATATTTTGATTCAGTCAATTTCTTGCTATGTGTCTTGGTTGTCAGCTAAGGTTGCAAGTGTTCAGGTTTGGAAGTTGAATACATCGTCCCCAATGGAACTTCTGACAAGTTTGACACCTCGGCTTATTCCCACCAGAACCACTACCACTACTAGACGATGATCCTCCCGGACTTTGCCTTTTGGCACTTCCTTGACCGCTAGACTGACTTGATCCAACTCTCTTGCTTTGTTGGCTTGGTGGTGGTTACATACTTGGCGTATACCCGATATCCTTCTCAGTAATAAAAGTGATATCCAATGCCCCGACGTAAGTCTGAGGTCAGAACACAGTCACCCATCCCTGAATATCACTTCTAAGCCATTCCACAAATTTTCTTGCCTTCACCTTCACAGTCGATATAATGTCCCCGGCAAACATTGCCAAGCTTGTGTATTGCGCTGAGTATTTTTGAACTGACATCCCCCTTGCGTTAGCTCCATGAACTCTTGAGCTTTTTGATCCTTGAATGAATCCGTAAAGTATCGATCATTGAATATCTCCATAAATTGATCCTAAGTAGTTGGTTGTCCTGGCCCCAGCTTGGTACGCCTCCAATATTGTGCCTCATCCTTCAACGTATCAGTTGCAAACAAAACTTTCTGGTCTTTCAGGCAGGACAAGTGTAACACCCACGGAAAAAGAGATTAATAATCATGTGAATATGCATTAATTCATATGATTAGTGTATATGATGGATTAAGGGGAGCTTTTGGAGTCGCCCGTGGAAAGGTGTTCAGTGAAGAACACGGTTGGAAAAGTCCCCAGTGAGAAGGAACATGTATGGAAGTAGGACACAGTGAAGGGCTCGGATAATAAAATTTGCATTTATATGGTAGATGCATTTTATATGATTAAATGAGTACATGTTTAAAGTTGGTTTATATTATATTGCTACTATATTATTGCCTGTGCCCGAGGGCACTACCCAAAATTAAAACAGGTTTTAACTCTTGTAAAAAAGTACATATAACAGACCAGCATTTTTTCAATACCAAGGAATAAATGACAAAATCTTAGATTTTTTTTGTTCATTTTTTTTTATCAATAAATGACAGAATCTTATAATCTTAGATTTCTTTCTGTTCACTATTTTTTCGGATGTGTAAAATAAATATCTGATGCGCAAACCCTACTAAATATCTTTCCTATTGGCCTTTTCTCTGCTAAGCGCATGAGTCAAAAGGAAACATAAACTTCCGTTGAACCATGTGTGTATATATTAAAATTTTGTACTTAAGGATTTTAGAAAATGTGTTTTAATTTTTGTTTATAATAGAAATAAAAACATATTGGGCAAGCAGCTTATTAGTTGGGCTTGATCTGTGGGACTTGTCTTCCAAACATTTCGCTCCTTCAATCTCCTCTACATTTTCCTCCCAAGTCTTTCTCTCCCATTTATTTCCCTAAGATAATTCTTTCTAAGGTAATGAAAACCTTTCCTACAAATATGGAGCTATTGCTCTCTCTTGACATATACATTTCCAGAGAGTGAAATAGTTAACAGAGAAAGATAAACAATTTCTATATTTTTACTTTCTGTTTTCCGAACAACTATTCCGAAAGGGTGTGAGCATTTCAATCTTCCTCCATGCAAGGAATTTTGAGATAGAGGAGATTCTGGGTTGTTTTATTCTAGGGACGACGTGACAAGTATGAACTACTTGCACAATTTGAGCAGAGCCATGAAACATCTTAAAGAGGGCGACATGGTCTGCGACTCGGCCCAAGATTTGTTAAAGAGGCCATTGATCCGTAATTCTGTTCCAATTCTATCTAAATGTTCCAACAATTTTAAGATGATTTTATTTTCTGCCATGATTGTGGTTCACCTTCTTAATCCCTAGACCTCAACTAGCCTTTTAAATCTGATGATCTTCGTTTTAAGAGTTGGATAAAGAAAATGATACTTTTTTTCTTAAGAATTTGAATTTCTTTTATATTTTTGGAAAATATGTTAGAACCCAATTTCTCGGTGTGTCTAGTTTCTCTTTGAACTTTCTGTGAACTGGATTTTGTTCAAAGAAGAAGGAGATGAATAAGAGTTGATATTAATATAGTATTTCATATTATATTCATATAATATAATATAATGCATTATATGTATTTTACATCAAAATGTGTCGCTGGGTTTGTTTTGTAAGAAAAATTGTTTTTGGGTATGATGCATGTTACTTGAGCAGTGTTCTAAGTACACTGTGTGTAGGTGTTCACATATTTTCCATTTGCTAGGAAAGGTTTTTGAGTGTTATTCATTCATTTACATTGTTATGCGTTTCGAATATTTATAACCACATAATTTGGACAATATAAGTTTTAATAAGGATAAGCAGCCCACCATAGAGAACTTTAGTCTCAAAATCAATCTCTACTATTTGGTTTGGGCCATTAGTTCAATGGTAAATAAGTTAACTATGGTCATGGACTTGAGAGTCAAATGGCATTACTGAATCTCATGGGCAAATGACAATGTCATGGTAAATTGGAAGGGGTTTCATTTTTTTATTATTTAAAATATATAGTCATGCTACACACCAAGTGCACAAAGTTACGTATATATATACATATACATATTTGGTGAGAAGTCTAGATTCTCTAGGAATATTGTATTTTGCTATGCCATTTATGAGATTTTGTTTAATTCAATGGTTTATTATTCTTGTGAAATGAAACAAAGAAGAAGCCATGGCAGAGAGGAGACTCATGCTAGGCAGTAAAAGAAAAAAAAAAAAAAAAGGATTGAAAACCATGAGTACTTGAATTGTAACATGCATTAAAAAAAAATTAATTTTTGAGGGTTTAATGTTGGTTGCATAGGTTTAATTATGCTAGACAGTTCATAAACTGGGTGTAAAACTCATAGTGTTTGTTTTGATTGAAATTTAAAATCCATGCCATCTTTAAGATTGGTTAACAATTGCTAAACATTACACACCTTTGTTAAAAGTTTGGAAGTTTTTGTCTCCCATCATACAATATAATATTGTGTCTTATATATATATATATATATAATATACTGTTATATATAATGGGAGGTGGGCTACACCAAGGTCTCCAAGCCATGTACTGGTGTTGAATATATTATTTGACCCAATAATTTTGTTTCACGATATATCATTTGTTTGAGACCCAATTGAGTTGATTCAGAAATTTGAAAAACAAGCAATAAATTAAAGTGTATGTTGTGTTTTTATTAGAGTCCACACTCTAAACACCTTTTGAGCATTGGAGAAAAAAAAATCCGAATTTTATTATTTTTGAATATTGGATTATTTTGCTTATGATATGATTTTTAATCCTAAGGAGCTCACTAGTAAAGCTGTAGAACATGCTTTTTGGGACATGCATTTAATAATAATGCTTGTAGAATTTTAGACATAAAAATTGATGTGACGACTTTTGAGTCTATGATACCAATTTTTATGAGCATGTGTTATTTTTTTTAAATTGAGATTTAGTGAGGGGTTTCTCAACCTCCTATTTTTTGTCCAATCTATATATTGAGTTTAGAGTGCATGATAGAGATCATAGCATACAAAATTCGGACCATTAAGGAGTAAAAAAGTAAATGTTACAAAGGTTATGGAAAGTAAATGAAGCTTTAGAAAGATTTTGAACCTGATAGTTTTATTGGAAAATACAAAGCTACTTTAGTTGCTAAGGATTCTAAGAAAAAGAAAAAAAATATTGATTTTTTGTTATTCATTCTCATGTTTTACATCCACTAATTTTTTTTAGTTGCTATCGATATTTATGATTTACATACTCATGAAATGGATGCTAAAACACATTTTAAATGGAGATTTAAAAGGAGTTTATTTGGATAAACTAGAGTTATTAATCCGAATAAAGTGTGTTTAGTGTGTACTCTTTACATGGTTTAAAGTTGGCACGCAAATAGTGTTTTGGAAATTTTTGTTTGAACTATTATTTCAAATAGTTTCAAAATCAAAGAAAGTGACAAATACTTTTTTAATTAACACAATGATGGAGTATGTGCTATGGTATGCTTATTATCACTTGATTTTGATATGAAAGATTTGGGTGAAGCCAATGTAATTTACGGATTAAACTTACAAGAGCTTATGATGGCACTTTGAAAAAGTTTTGAGAAATTACTGTTAGTTTGATTACACACTTTTTTACACTTCTTTTGATCCGAGTGTTTGATTATTCATATCTGACTGTGAAATGATTCATCAAAAGGAAAGTGTGCTAGTAATATTGGTAGTTCAAGGTGTGCTACATATTATATTAGCTATGTTGTTGCTTATGCAATAAGAGTTCTATGTAGGTACTCTATCAAACTATGACCCCAACTTATCTTTTATTGTGGGAAAACTCAAAGTTACCGGAAGCATTGGTTGTTCCACGTACAGGCTAATGTGACCGAAAAGCTATTTGTGGCTATGTTTATAAAAGTGAATTCCATGACAACTTTTGAAGGAAAATTAATTTATATGAATACTTCTAGGCATATGTGTAACAATTACAACTGTTACAAGAGATACTCTCCAATAGAGAATGAAAAATATTTTAATTGGTGATTCACACAATACTAAGGTTTTGGGACTAAAGGTGTGAAATTGAAATTCTCCTCCAAGAAGAAATCTAGTTTATAAAGTGTTTATGTACCTCAAAGAGAAGGAAGAAAAACTGTTTCGAAAAAAATATTGCATATCTCAAAATTTGAAAGAATTTAATTTTTGGTTTTCAAGGATGGTTTTTAACCAAAATTATGAGAGGTTTACCGCTGTCCTTAAAGGATAAAGCGATGCTAATTGGAACACCCTTTCAGATGACTCAGAAGTCACAGTAAATAAATAATTTTTGTGTTACTGGGGCACAGTTTTGTAAAAGTGTAATGAATTGACTATTTTGGCTAACTCCATGATGGAGTCAGAGTTGATACCATTAGCTACTACTAGTAAGGAAAGCTTGGCTGAGAAGCATGCTATGAGATACCCCTCAATGGTAGAGAATGATACCAGTTGTCTTAATCCACTGTGATAGTACCTCGACTATTGCAAAAGTTGAGAACCATCATTACAATGGCAAGAAGTGACAAATACGTCGCAAGCACAACACTATTAGAGAGTTCTCTCTACTGGGTCTATAAGAGTAGATTATGTATGGTCTGAAGAGAACTTGGCTAATCCTGTGATGAAAGGATTAACACAAGAGAAGGTTTGGAAAACCTCAGAAGGGATGGGACTAAAGCTCGATAGTTGAGTCGCTTATGATGGTAACCCAACCTATAGACTGGAGATCCCAAGAAATAGGTTCAAAGGGTAATAACAAGTCATGAAGTGATATGAGTGTATGCTAATTTTCTAATATGGGGTTTATACTCCGTGTCCATCCCTAAGAAGCATGACATCTTGAAGGGCAGAAGTTTGAGTTATTTACAACTCTTAATGAGATCTAAACTCCATTTGGAGTGGGATACCTAGTTACAGGAGTATCCTTGTTAGACTCATCTAGGTGAATGTGGAAATAAGGCCGCTTCCTATGAAATTTGGGCAAATTCTCTAGATCATTCACTATACTGGGATATAAGCACATGGCCATAAAGTGCTGGCCTTTTGAACTTCCCCCTAGAAGGGTTATGTGTGAGGTGTTGTTTGAGATAGTGTTCAACACTATGGTTACTCTAGTATAATCGAGAGCACTATCACTACGTAAAGGTTCAAGTTGAAAAACACCTTTATTTATACACAATCTTATGATACGTTGCTCGATGAACATAAATCATTTTAAATATATAACTGGGGGATTGTTGAACCATGTGTGGATATATTAAATTTTGGACTTAAGGATTTTAAAAAATGTGTTTTAATTTTTGTTTACAATAAAAATAAAAATGCACTGGGCAAGCAGCTTATCAGTTGGGCTTGGTCTGTGGGACTTGTCTTCCAAACATTTCTCTCCCTCAATCTCCTCAACAATTTTCCTCCCAAGTCTTTCTCTCCCATTTATTGCCCTAAGACAATTCTTTCTAAGGTAATGAAAAACTTTCCTACAAATATAGAGCTTTCGCTCTCTCTTGACATATACAATTCCAGAGAGTGAAATAGTTAACAGAGAAAGATAAACAATTTCTAGATTTTTACTTTCTGTTTTCCGAGCAACTATTCCAAAAGGGTGTGAGCATTTTGATCTTCCTCCATGCAAGGAATTTCGAGATAGAGGATATTCTAGGCTATTTTATCATGGGGACGGCGCTGTAAGTATGAACTGCTTGGACAATTTGGGCAGAGCCGCGAAACGTCTTAAAAAGAGCGACATGGTCCACGACTCGGCCCAAGATTTGGTACTATTGATCTGATAATTCTATTCCAATTCTATCTAAATGTTCCAACAGCTTCCTGGCATCATGGGCATTTTCAAAATAGATGTGCTTCAAGTATCACCAACTTAGATGGCTGGGCAACTTGCTTCATGAAGAGATTTGTTTACTTAGCCTATGTGTCCTGCACAGAATGGGGTAAATAATTGATTAGCACATAAAAAAATTATTTTGAAAAAATGTTTCGTTTGCACATAAAAGAATCTTTTCATGAAAAATCAATTCAATTCATAAGGAAGTTGGAATTGTATAATACTCAACTGAGCCTAAATATGGATTAAACTCATAAACTATACATTGAAGAAGAGCACAATCGCTAATCGGGGTAAAACCTAAAATATTGTTCATAGCAAATCGATTTAATATTATACTTCAAGATTTAATGAGAAGGGACTAAATCACCTTCGTTTGGTTACCAAGGAAAACAACAAGGAAAACGGGGAAGAAAAGAAATATAGTTGGCCACTAATTAGACATGTGCAGAATGAGGAGCTGGAATGTTTAATTTTTATGAAGAGTAAACCAATTTGAGAACATAAGTCCAGCATATGGGTTTAAACAAACACATGGTCTACAATTTGTTTATAGTTGCAATAAGGTAAAAGGAGTGCAAAGTCTCCATTAAAGTCTATATCTAGAGATAATTCCCAACATCCCATGTATAGAGAGTTAATAAAATCAGTCTGGTTAGACTCGAAATTCAATCTCATTTCAAAATTAAGACAAATGATACATAAAAAGAAAAATAAGAAACTAAACAATAAATTAGAAAAATAGGTTTTCCAAAAATCCTAAGGAAAACAATTAAAAATGGGTAAAATCTCTTTATGTACCTTCATGTTTACTTGCAGAGTAATGCTTTGGAGAGAGACTGGAGAGGATCCATGTAGCTGCAAGAAACCATGAAAACAAATCTCAGTAGAAATGAAAAGGTAAAGAGAAACTGAAGTACAAATGGGTCTCATAAAGTTGACATATAGAAATAAATTGCCATTACCTGATGGAATGATTTGCCCTTCAAGAGGTTCTTAAAATGGGAAATAGGGCTTGAGAATAAGAGAAAGGACAAATTGAAGAAGAAGAAAACGAAGAGGAAGAGACCAACCGGCAACCGGTACACTACTGGTGGGTGAGCGGCTAGCAATATTACTGAAAGAAATTCATTCATGTACAACCCCTAAAAATCCAAGTTTGCACAACCATTATTACTGAAAGAAATAGCAAAAGAAATCTACCACAAAATGCAAAGATATTCCTTACAATCAATTAAATTCGGCCTAATTTCATACAAACTGAAGTGTAAAACTAAAAAAATAGTATGAAAGTTTGCGAGTCCTCCAACTTCTTACCCCACGGTGCTCTAATAGATCTAGAGAGAGTGTGTAACAGGTCATATTTTTTTCTACAACACAGACATTTGTGCGTATGTGTGTGCAAACAAAATCTCAAATCATTAAGACCTAACAGAGAGAGAGAGAGAAGAAGAAGAAGAAGAATCAAACAGATCCTCACATGTAAAAGAGTAAAAAAAAAAAAAAAAAACCTAGAAAGAGATTACGACGGATGAAATATGTGAGTTGCAAGGAACTGCCTATGGGATGACAATCTGCAAATTGCTGAAACAAAAATAAAAATTAAATCTCACAATTAGGGCAACCAGATTTAAAGGATGGTAGAGTTTTCTTATGCATTAACTGTCCTAGGAGGTTGGTCGCGATCGCATTTGTGACTCGGTGGCCCACTTGAGCAGTAAAAAAAAATTCGTGCAACAAACCTAGAGTTGACCTAAAAACCTACACCAAGAGAAAAGAAATTTGGGAGTGTTAGCAAGCGTACAAATTCAAGAAAATGAAAAATTTACAGAAAAGGAGAATTAAACTAAATGGTAAATCAAAATGTTGAAATAAAATAAAACAAAAAAAAGGAGGAAATGGTTCTTCTAAAGTCCATTTAAGTAAGGAGTTGGGTTAGAACTTAGAAGCAACTATTGACTTTTAGCTCCATTAAGTAGGGGCATGCATTTCAAGGATGAAGTTTTAATATGTTCATATGAATATACCATATCACATGAGTGTACTCTTTTTGAGTTATTAATTTCAGGTAAATTAGAATACCCATATGGGAGCTCATGTCTTTAAAAGGAAATAATAAGCATACACAAATAGTGGTAAAATCTAAATATAGAAATTGAAATTAGAGAACATAGAGAGAAATCTAGATTAACAACAATTATGTTGACTGGGGGCAAATTTTTGGAATACGAAATCAATGGATCAATGCGAATCACATGCAATCAAATTAGTAATGGAGAAATCTAATTATAGAAATTGAAATTAGAGAAGTTTTGAAGAAACAAAACTGGAGGAATCAATGCAAATCAAGCTATGAAGGAAACAAAAATTTAAGATATTCTCTATTTGGTGGGCAAAAAAATTTGAGATTGTCAATGAATAAAATGAAAAAAAAACTTTTTGCAATAATAGCTCAAATCATGAACAGGTTATTGAATAATTTCAGCATGCTATGACCACTGACATATTGCATGATCTAATTGAACTTACCAAACTGGAAGGCGGAGTGAACAAAAGGAATTTCCACAACTCTATAAACTTGCTAAAGTTAGTCTAAGAACTCTCTCTCTCTCTCTCTCTCTCTCTCTCTCTCTCTCTCACTCTCTCCTTCGGAACCTTGTGGAGCCTTTTGAATCTGTGCATGTCGATGATTTGTACGTAGCAACACTCATGTGAATAATACTAATAATCAAACTCAAAAAACTGTGTAAGAATCCAAAGAGTAACAAATTCAAAGCACTTGATTAGCAATCAGATGGTTTTGATATGTACAAAAAATACCACTACTGTTATTTAGAGATTAACTCATTTTATACAGATAACAATCAAGATTAGATAAAGATTAAAAAAATGATAAAGATACGGTACCTTTTAACATTTGATCCGTTTTACTCTTTAAAAAATCGACTTCATATGAATGGAAGCAATCCCTTTTACCACATGAGATTTGACCCTAGCCTAAACGCTTGCATGGAAGACCATATATACATTAACAAAAATTTCAATTATAACCTACATGTTAAATGGAAGACCAGTTACACATTCACGTACTCTCTTGGTCATTATTATGATGTGGTTACTGCCAAAACAAGGTGAATTGTAGAGAGAGAGAGAGGGAGGGAGGGAGGGAGGGAGGGAGAGAGAGAGAGAGAGAGAGAGAGTTGGGTAAACTTTTTCATATCCCCCTTCATGATTTTGCACCCACATATATAAACCATAAGCTACTGATGCATGCAAATGTAAAGACACACACACATGCACACACACACATAGAGAAAGAGAGAGAGAGGGAGAGAGAGATAAAGAAAGAGAGTGAGAGTTGGGTAAACTTTTTCATATCCCCCTTCATGATTCTGCACCCACATATATAAACCACAAACTACTAATGCATGGGAATGTAAAGACGTGCTAATCATGCAACTACCACTATGCCCATCATGCCTACTTACAAGGGAGGAAGAGATTCGACTCATGCACTACTCATGCATGTATCTTGAAAATGCACCACTAATGCACCACTGACTAAGGAAGGTGGACAAGTGCCAAAACTAACTAATAATGCACTAACTAAGCCTACATGTTAAATAATAGATATAAATGGACACGTAATAAAGGACTAATCTTCACAACCCCAATCTGCACGAATTCACTCACGGCTTGGCTGCATGGCTTCCTTCATGGCTTGGCTTGGCTTGGCTTGGCTTGGCTTTTATGGCTCGACACATAACAATCTCCCCCACTTAAATTATCCTTGCCTAGATAAACTTTGGATAGTTCTTCGAGAATTGCCACTTGTTTTTCCATGTTGCGTCCTCCTAAGGGGCTCCTTTCCATTTGACAATTTTTGGACAATAATTCCCTTTATGAATAATGTGACTGTCGATGATGTATTCTGGTTGGGGTTAGATCTCGTGATTGTCAAATATCGGTGGAATAGCTGGGGAGAGAGGTGTTACTAGATCGAGTTTCTTCTTAAACAAACTAACATGAAGCACGTCATGGATTTGTGAGCCCTTGGGTAATTCTAACTTGTATGCTACAAGTCCAACTCGAGCCACCACCTTGTAAGGCCAAAATAACGAGGAATGAGCTTGAGCAATCTTCTAAAGGAGACCGTATTCTGCCGATACGGTTATAATTTTAAGAAAATGAAATCGCCCACATTAAAAACTACCTCTCGCCGAAGTTGGTTGGCCTTAGTCTTCATACAATTTTGTGCCATTAGCAAATTATGGTGTAAATCTTTCAACATAGTTTCACGATCGCGGAGGTAGTCATCAACAGCTTGAACCAATGTTGTACCTAGAACATCAGTAAGTAAACTTGGTGGAGGAACCCTGTATACTACTTTAAAGGGTTGTACCTTGGTCGCAGAATGAATGGCTATGTTGTAGCTGAATTCTGTCCAAGCTATCCACTCGAGCCACTGCTTGGGTTGTTCACTTATGAAACAATGGAGATACTATTCCATGGTACTATTCACTACTTTGGTTTGACCGTCGATTTATGGATGGTAACTCGAACTCATACGGAGTTGGGTGCCCTGCATTTGAAACAAAGATTGCCAAAAGTTACTAATAAAAACCTTGTCGCGGTCACTGACTATGAATGTGGCATGCCATGGAATTTGACAATATTGTTGAGGAAGGCTTGCACCACCGTCAAAGCTATGAACGGGTGACTTAGAGGAACAAAGTAGGCATACTTGGATAGTCGATCCACCATAGCCATTATGATTGTTTTTCCATGGGATGGGGGAAGCATTTTGATAAAAATCCATTGAAATATCAGACCAATCTCGAGTTGGGGTCGGTAGAGGCTGTAAGAGCCCGACGGGATTCATGCAATCATACTTACATCATTGACAAGTATCACACTCCTTGATGAAGGTCTTCACCATTGCTTGCATGTGGGCCCAAGTAAAACAAACCTTTACCTGACTAAGTGTTTATGGAACCCAAAGTGACCTCCAATGGCCGAAGAGTGGCAGTCTACGAGAATGACACTGATTAAGGGTGATTTAGGACATAACAAGATTCGGCCCTTGTGAAACCAAACTCCATCACTTTGTACCAAATAAAGTGGGTCCAACTGTGATGGTACGGTTCCCAATTTAGAATAAAATGAGTCTATTTGCACTTCCTATTGGAGGAGAGCCCACTAATTTGCCACTGGAACTGATATTGTCGATATCTCAAATGAAATCACCTGAGATAAGGCATCGACCCCTTGGTTATCGGTGCCTTTCTTATATTAAATTACATAGTCATAGCCTAAAATCTTAGGCAGCCAACGAGTTTATGTCAGAGTGGTGATACGCTGCTTGAGAAGGAACTTTAGGTTTTTCTAATCTCCCCGAACGATAAATAGCTTTCCAAGTAGGTATGGATACCATCTGAGAATCGTTTTTACTACGGATAACATCTCCTTTTCGTATATGGATAGGGTAAGAGCAGACCCCTTCAATGCCTCATTGAAAAAAGCAATTGGCCGATCTTGTTGACTGAGTATGGCTCCAATGCCCATGCCACATGCATCATACTCAGCTATAAATGATTATGTAAAATCTGGTAACCATAGTACCGGCGGGGATGTCAAGGCCTTTTTTAGGTTAATAAAGGCCTTGGTGGCTTCGAATGTCCACTGGAACCCATCTTTGGTGAGTAGGCGAGTTAAGGGACGACAATTCCACCAAAACCTCAAATGAATTTATGATAGTATCCTGCCAGCCAAAGAAAGCCACGCACACCCTTAACTGTTGTTGGAACCAACAATCTTGAACGGACTGAATTTTAAAAGGGTCAACTACTACGCCTTCCGAGGATATTAAATGCCAAAGGTAGTCCACCTGCAAAACTCTAAAACAACCTTTTTGATTTTTTTTGCCAAATAAGGTGTTAGTCAATAAGATCATCAAGGCTGTAGAAAGGTGGTGGAGATGATCAGTCCCCTGTGTGACTATAAATGAGTATATCATCGAAAAATACTGTGGACACGCGAAATCGGTCGTCCACTCTTTCGTTTGGTTTGAAATTGATTTGGATCGAAGAAAAGAAAGAGGAAGAAAGGTTTATTGAAAATAGATACAGAGTCGCCACTTGGTCTTTAAGGAACCAAGAAACCTAATTTGACTCACCCAAATGGATAAAGGGCACCAGTCCTTCATAACCAAAGAACTTGGCTCGGGGTTTTGGTACGAGAGAAGAAGGAACCTTTATCACGACTATAACACTCTCAACTCGCCCTGTCTCTTGACAGGCCTCAATTAGTATCCAAATAATCATCTTTTACTATGTTTGGTCGACAATTAATACTATGATAGTATATTACATTTCATAAGAAAATTGAAATGGAAGATCAAAAGATAAGATATCATTCATAAGATGTAAGCCAAATATCATACAATGCAAAGGTGAAATATCACACAAACAAACTTAGGAAAAATTGTCTAATCACATATCAAGTAATCAAGTTTTCCTAATCTAGGAGGGGACATGGATTGTTCATGAAACAAATAATCAAAGAGATCAAAATATGCTTAGCAAGCTAGAATGATGCATGTTAATCTTTGGGAAAAGAAGACCTCTCAATCCCCGGGACGGATGAAAAAAGATGATTAGATCGAGGGGAAGCATGGACGTGTGATCAAGTTCATTCCTTATAATCTTCTTAGATTAGGGGTCACAAATCCCCAAATCTTGCATGGATGCAATGTATGATCCTAGAATGTGCAAAGGTTGTAGTGTGTTTGTGTACATGGACCTTCTAAAGTGACTTAGAAGTCTAAATATGAATGAATGCATGGAGGAAATCATCATGGGATATGTATAAATGTAGTATGGACCACTTCCTAGGATATGAACTAATTTGAAGGACATATAAGCATCAAATCAAAGGATGGAAGTAAAAGTATACTTGCTGTGAATAGTGGACAGAACAGTGACTTGATTTTGTGGAAATTGAAAAGTGGGGTTATAAATGTTTTCAGTACATGATTTTTTATGTAGATCATCATTATTGTGTCTAGAACACAAATCAAAAAGTCAGTCCTCAATAACTATTTCAAATTGAGAGAAACCATATAAACAATAGAGGTTACTCAGAAATAGAGTCCGTACTGTCAACTGAAATGTTGAAAGGTATTAGAAAATGAAAAAAAAAGCATCTAGAGGACCATATTAAACAGAAAGTTCCCTAAGACACTGAAGTTCAAGGAAAAAATTAGTTAGGACCACTTCTTTTGGAAAGGTTTTTGAAAAATAAGTTGAAAGTCAACCAAGCTGGTGTGACAGTAAAAACATAATGTTTTGAATGAATGTTTGGGCCAAAATGGAACCCTTCCAAGTGTTTCCAAATCAAACCAAAAATCATGGGTGTTCTCTAATGAGTTAGAAAGACTTTCCAAGTGGTCTCGCACCCATACATTGAGTATTGAGTTCTAGAGAAATCTTAGAACTCAGGTCATTCACTATTTTGAGTCAAACTTCTGTATTACTTTGTTTTGAAAATAAAATTATCCCCAGCAGAGTCGCCAGATTGTGGACACGCGGAATCGGTCATCCACAATTTTGTTTGGTTTGAAATTAATTTAGATCGAAGAAAAGAAAGAGGAAGAAAGGTCTGTTGAAAATAGATACAGAGTCGCCACTTGGTCTTTAAGGAACCAAGAAACCTAATTTGACTCACCCAAATGGATAAAGGGCACCAGCCCTTCATAACCAAAGAACTTGGCTCAGGGTTTTGGTACGAGAGAGGAAAGAGTCTTTGTCACGACTAAAACACTCTCAACTCGCCCTGTCTCTTGACAGACCTCAATTAGTATCCAAATAATCATCTTTTACTATGTTTGGTTCGACAATTAATACTATGATAGTATATTACATTTCATAAGAAAATTGAAATAGAAGATCAAAAGATAAGATATCATTCATAAGATGTAAGCCAAATATCATACAATGCAAAGGTGAAGATCACACAAACAAACCTAGGAAAAATTGTCTAATCACATATCAAGTAATCAAGTTTTCCTAATCTAGGAGGGGACATGGATTGTTCATGAAACAAATAATCAAAGAGATCAAACTATGCTAAGCAAGCTAGAATGATGCATGTTAATCTCTGGGAAAAGAAGACCTCTCAATCCCCAGGACGGATGAGAAAGGATGATTAGATCGAGGGAAAGTATGGACGTGTGATCAAGTTCATTCCTTATAATCTTCTTAGATTAGGGGTCACAAAATCCCCAAATCTTGCATAGATGCAATGTTTGATCCTAGAATGTGCAAAGGTTGTAGTGCGTTTGTGTACATGGACTTTCTAAAGTGACTTAGAAGTCTAAAATATGCATGAATGCATGAAGGTCAATAGCTATTTCAGATTAAGAGAAATCATATAAAGAATAGAGGTTACTCAGAAATAGAGTCCGTACTGTCGACTGAAATGTTGAAACATATTAGAAAATGAAAACAAAACATCTAGAGGCCCATATTATACAGAAAGTTCCCTAAGACACTGAAGTTCAAGGAAAAAATTAGTTAGGACCACTTCGTTTGGAAACGTTTTCTGAAAAACAAGTTAAAATTCAACCAAGCTGCTGTGACAGTAAAAACAGAATGTCTATAAAGAATGTTTGGGCCAAAATGGAACCCTTCCAAGTGTTTCCTAACCAAACCAAAAATCATGGGTGTTCTCTAATGAGTTAGGAAGACTCTCCAAGTAGTCTTGCAACCATACATTGAGTATTGAGTTCTAGAGAAATCTTTGAACTCGGGTCATTCACTGTTTTGAAGATTTCTTGAGAAAACAAGGTTTGTTTTTTTGGAATCCAAATGTTGGGGTTTTAGAGGGATTTTGAAATAGGGGGTTTGAAGTCACATTTTCAACATCAAATGTAGATTATAACCTCTTGGAATATCAACATCAAACTCATATTAAGAGCACCCAATAATTTTTGTACAAACATAGTTTTGTTTGAGAATATGACTTCAAGAATACATATGAATGTATTGAAGATAAAATCATCATCCATCAAACATGTCTTTGAGGTCAAGAGCTACTCTCCATATGGATTCACCTTCCTCAAACAACATGTCATCTAGATGATGATAAGCATGTAAGTAATCAAAGAAAAATAAAAAAAGGAATGAGGTAAGAAGAGATGAACATAGTATGTAAACAATCAAATAAGCAATCAATAGATGATAATCAATGTGATTTTGGACTTGTAACTTGGTGTTTCACTCATAGATATTGACATTTGGACATGGAAGTAGCTTCTTAACTCAAGAATGGTGATTAGAGGGGTATTTGAATGTGAAGTATATGAGAGATAATGGAAGAAAATAAGATTAGAACTCACTTTCTTATAGAAAATCAGTGGGAGAGCTCCCTTTCTCTCTTCTAAACCTATCTCTATCTCTCTTTCTCTTTACAACTTTCTCAAACTTTGCACTTGCCCCCCCCCTCAAAATGAAGAGAAAAGAGGGGTTTATAGAGGCCAATTTGGGGTGGTTTGGGATTTAGAAAGTGCTCCCATTGGTCCCAAACATCTGTGAACAAGAAACTACATCGTTTTAGCTTTCAATTATTCAATTTGGACCCCAAAATTAATTACAAAAATGGATTCTGCGGGAGTTGAGTACCGCTGCGGCACTGTCCATGCTCCGCTGCGGTAGTGGCCCATTGCCACCGTGGCACTGCTCCTCGGATGCCCAAAAAAATTACATTTAGGCCCCCAGAGGTTTCGGTATTCACGAAAAGGCCCTATTTCGTCTGAAATTCATAGAAAATGCATACGAACTCCAAATTGAGCTTGTGATATACTATTGGAAAGGTAATGGAGTCTATTTTCATTAAAAAAATAGTTCAGAGTCAGGTCACTTTGAAAAGTTTTGCGGTATTTGCGATAAAAGCCGATTTGATCGTCTTTTTCACCTTTGGAAATCCATAATAAATTCGTTGTGAATTCAGAAATTATGTGCGATATACCATTAGAAAGCTATTGACCTCTAGTATCCATGAAAAATGTTTGAAAAATGACACGGCGCTCCAGTTTCAAAGTCAACTTTTAGGTCAAATCGATAAAACTTGGGATCTCCAAGAAGTTCTGGGAACCTGTGGGAGCTCATAGGAGTTGACGTTTTCGTTCGATTTTATTTTAAAACTCATTTTAGTACTTTTCACATGATCTAGAATGTTCTCGGAACTTTCTGGAGAATTTGGATGATTTCGGTCAAACCCTGGTGAAACCTGAGTCAAACTGGTCAACGGGGATTTTTTGGGAACTTCCGGGGCTTCCGGGAGTCTCTGGGAGCTGGCAATTTTATCTGATTTTGCTTCAAAACTCATTTTATCACTTTTCTTATGACGTAGCATGTTTCCAAAACTTTTGGTCCAAATCAGGGAGTTTTTGGGCTTTTAGGGGTATTTTGGTCATTCTGAGCATTTTAAGTGATAGAACTAACTTCCAAGAGTCCTTTTTGAGTCATTTTCGATCATTGTGAGCCACCAAACTATGGGTCTCCTAAATCTAATAGCCAACAAAATGGGGTGTCTACAGTTTGCCCATGTCTGGCATGAACTTGTGAGACAACGCATATCCCAAGCGAGTGCCAAAGCTTTAAGAGACAGGTCTTTTTGGAGGCTATAGATTTAGGATAAAATCATTGCAAAAGATGCAAGGATGATGCTGAGGTCAGTGATGGTCGTGCTCTTTGTGAGCTGCCTACGTATCCCAAGGGGAATCAGACCAAGACGTAGTTCGGGGCACAAAGAAACAAACACATGTAAAACAAGACAGGCGGATGCCATGCTATGAGGATGATATTCAATACATAGATGTGATATGAATTACGTCATGAGTCCTATAATGCCTAGTGTTCTGATCCTAGTATGAGTTGGTGTTGTGGGGTGTATGCCACTCCGAGTGGACTTATGTTGTGCTAGTCTTTCCTTGACTTTAATGCAATGGTAGATCCTGATAAGGATACGAAGGTGCTGAAGACTCTGGGTCTTGAAGCAAACTTCTGAATTTTGGCTAGTATGTTTAGCAAGCGAATGGGATCGGATATGGGCCTTGAGGATGACAATTAAAGATAACCGATAGACACGAAAGTCCTTGAAATTAAGAGACGGATACCAAAGCCCTAAGACGTTAAGTAATGGACATGAAAACCCAAGATGTCAAGCAACGGACACGGAAGCCCCATTAATGGACATAGAAGCCCAAGATTTTGAATGAGAACGATGAACACGATATATTTTGAATGGGAATGATGACAAACTAATGATGATTAATGGACTGATAATGCACGAATCGAGATGACAAGTAGTTAGTGAACTATCGTGACTGTCATGGGATGGACCAATGTTTGGACTAACTGTGATCAAAAGAACTGACGATGTACTAATCGAGATGATGAGTCGATAGTGAACTACTGTGACTGTCATGGATTGAACTGATGATGTACAAATTGAGATGACGAGTCCATAGTGAACTATTGTGACTGTCATGGATTGAACTGATGATGTATGAATCGAGATGACAAGTTGACAGTGAACTACTATGACCGTCATGGATTAAATTGATGATGTGCTAATCAAGATGACGAGTCGAGCGACGAACGATGTACTAATTGAGATGATGAGTCGACAGTGAACTACTGTGACTGTCATGGATTGGACTAACGATTAAACTAACTAAGATGACGAGTCGACAGTGAACTACTGTGACTGTCATGGATTGAACTGACGATGTACAAATCGAGATAACGAGTCGACAGTGAACTACTGTTATTGTCATGGATTGGACTGACGATGTACCAATCGAGACGACGAGTCGACAGTGAACTATTGTGACTGTCATGGATTGGATCAACAGTTGGACTAACCATGACCAGAAGAATTGATGATGTACGAATCGATGACGAGTTGATAGTGAACTACTATGACTGTCATGGATTGAACTAATGATGTACGAATCGAAAAGCCTGCTGGGGATAAAACTGAATTTTCTAGGGATGAAATGACTCTTTTGAGAGCCAATGGAGTAAGTGATTGTACTAAAGATGAATTGAACTTGTTAGAGGAAAAATATCTCTTCTGTGGACAAGACTGTTAGGAGTGAACTAATTATGTGGGGAAGGTGACAACCCTTTATGAGATGAAAATGGTTTCTTCTAAGGAGAAGATGTGGTTTTGATTGGGATACACCACATTTGTTTAGGGACTTTTCTAGAGATGACTTTGCTGGGGATGATAAAATTTCCCAGTGGATCTTACGGACTGACTTATAACTGCCACTAATGCTCAAGATTCTTGGGACACTTATCATGTTGCAGCCTTGACAAGTGTAGTAATGGTGTTTGGAATTTCTGTTTGTATCCACAGGTTTTATAATTAATAATCACTTTAAACCCACACATTTGAGACCATTAGGACAAATAGACTTGACAGCACCAACGATGACAAGGAAAGTTAGATTGGTTTGTATAAACCTTGAAATCTGATACAGTTTTGATCAGATTATGTAATACCCTGTATTTTTGTAATATATTATATAACTAAGACATTGTATGTTTCTTTTAATACTTGTATGAGCTTGGCCTTACCCTTGGTATATTTTACATACCAATCGATTGAACTTTATCTCAATCGATTGATTGTTCCAATCGATTGAACTTTATACCAATCGATTGATTATATCAATCGATTGACACTTATGTCAATCGATTGGAGGCAGCTGGGCAGATTCTTTTGCTCTGGCTGGGGAGAGGCCACGTGAACACCTTTCCTCTATATATACCAGCCCATTTTGGGCGTAGTTCTGGTTGCTGAAATCAGAGAGGGTGAGAGGGAGTGTTTGTGTGTGTTTATATATATATATACACTCATATATATATATACTCACATATATACATATATTTACTCACCCACACACACAGATGGACTGAGACGAGAAGAAGAAGAAGGTCAGAAAGAAGAAGAAAAGAAGGAGAAAGAAAAGAGAGAAGGCAGAGAGCAGAGGAAAGAGAGAAGAGGGAGACCACCATTGAAGCTCAAGCTTCAAAACACAACTAAACACGCCCTTAACGCCTAGGTGAGTTCTAAACTCACTTGGTAACTTGATATTGATGTTAGGACATGTTTTGAATGAAGAAATGGAGAAGAAACCATGTTTCCCATTTATATGTTGCTGGGCAGTCTTCTCTGCGAAGAAGACGAAGTGTCAATCGATTGACACTATATCAATCGATTGACATCTTTCATGTCTCAATCGATTGACATTTTATGCAATCGATTGACATGGATTGTGATCCAATCGATTGACCTTTCTTCCAATCGATGGACACTACTTTTATACCAATCGATTGACATCTATATCAATCGATTGGAAGTTACAGTTTACTGTCTTACTTGTTTAGATAATGTAATAACTGTTTAGTTGTTTATTTACTGTTCAGTACTTCCCAGCATGCTTCATTATTGTAATACAGACATGATAACGAGTTAATGCAGCATAGGATCGTAGTAATAACAAGACTATCGAATAACATTTATAATGTTAGGTAGCAGAATAGTTGTGAATCCTTTGGAGTTAACGTTCATTTCATTCAGAGTAGTCGGGCCACATTGGGATTGTCATGTATCGGTAATAGAGTTGAACTTAAGTAGGTTTGCTAAGATTCGGGAATCTTGCGTGGGCGGGCTTTGGTCGATCATATGTTCTTAAAAGCGGTAGACAGACGAAGGTGTCTATGACTTGCGGTGGACCGGACCATTTGCCCTAAGATAGCCAGATGATCTAATCATATGTTCTTAAAAGCGGTAGATAGACGAAGGTGTCTATGACATGCGGTGGACCGTGATCACTGGTAGACGTCGCTAAGTCGTGGCATAGAATGATGTACTATTGTTTAAAGCGTTATATCCCTGACATGCGGTGGACTGTGCATATGTTCTTAAAAGCGGGGGATGGACTAACGTGGTATCCATGACATGCGGTGAACTGTGCATATGTTCTTAAAAGCGGTGGATGAGCAATGGTGTGTTATAGAGTTGAACTACTGTCGAGTCTGTTCCCCTATCTAGACATGATATCGGTCTTAAAATGAGTAAAACGTCAGTAATCGGATAATTGGTTTGATTAAAGGAGTTACCCTCACAGAACTCTAACTTGTTACGGTTTATAACTTGTAATAACTTCAATAGCTGATACCCTGTTAGTATCTAACTCACTTAGCTTTCATTAAGCTGACGGCGTTTATGCCGCTGGACATTTCTACGTTCCAGCGCACCTTGGTTATGACTATACAGGTGAAGGGCCTGCAGGAGAAGACTACTATGCCCGTGACGGAGTCCCTGTGGAGGATTTCCCCGACGGAGGTCAGGCCGAAGAAGACTACTACGCCGAGGACTACCTTTATGCCAACTGAAGACTAGACTAGAATTGTAGCTAATTGTCTTTACCGTTTTAGAATCTTTTTGTAGTCAGGCATATGTTGCCTTGGCATTTGTACTTCCGCTTCCTTATATTTGATTCGAGACTCTGATATGTAATAGTTAGTAACTTCTGTTGACTTTATGTTGCTTTGTGATCAGAACCTAGACTTCATTCTTGTTACACTATTACTTCTTACTGCTTAGTACTGCGTGGTGTGGACAATCATGTGACTTCACCCGTCATTCCCTATGGACCCATAAAAGAAATTTATTTTTCTCTATTTATGTCGTTCCGGGGCGTGACAGGATTTTTGGTATCAGAGCCTAGGTTGTATACCTTTTCGCTCACAGATTGTCCCACACCATCTGGTCCTAGAACCTTGGGATTCTATAGATGAGTATTAAGATTAGTTCTGACTTAAGGTAGTCCCTTTTCAGGTAGCATGGCACCGCCGCTGTTCGTTCCAGATGAGTTCGGAGGACACTATGTGTATGAGAGTAGTATTGCGCCAGCAGATCCAGAGTACTATGCCTGGAAGGTTAGACAGAGAGCTATTGCAAAGACAGAGCGAGACATGCGGATCGAGCAGCAGAGATTTGGGACCCAGGACCCAGAAGTGATACGTCAGGAGATGATCTACCGCAAGGAGACCTTCAAACGCATCGAGGAGGATTCTCTACTGATGTTACGAGACCGTTCTTCGTACCAGGTTCTACTTGCACAGGTTAGAGCAGCACCTCCACCCCCACCGGAGGAAGACATGGCTGATGCACCCCCAGCAGATGAGGACCCGGAGGATGATGATGAGAGCGATGGCGACGATGAGCCAGAGGATGCAGATGAGGAGATGGAGGATGAAGAGGACGAGGACACCGATGACGAGGAGCCGGAGTATGATCCAGAGGAGGAGGACCCCGTGGACCCAGCCGGCATGGACGTGCCAGTTGGTGTAGATATTGTAGTTGTAGAGGGTTATCCGATAGAGGAAGAGGAGGTAGCCGCAGACGATGATGCAGTAGTACCAGTCTTACCAGGAGGAGTTATAGCACAGCTAGCAGCTGAGTGGGCCGCAGAGATGGCTGCACATCCCCATGGATTTGAGATCGGAGCACCGGAGTTGGCACAGGCTATGGTACAGGCTGAGGCACTTGCAGCCGCATTTGATGCAGCCCAGGCTGACATGGCCGCTGATGCAGGAGATCTAGGAGCTGTTGTGGAGCATGATGGACCCGAGCTGATCAAGGATGTTGTGATAGAGGATGAGGACATGATGGATGACGATGACATGGATGAGGATGATGTTTTGTCTGAGGTTGCCCCAGAGGACGAGGCTTCCATCTATGGATCCGATGTGGACAACTTCTGAGTCCAGCACCTTTAGGACTTAGACTTTTACGTTTGACTTTAGGACATGTTGTCCACTTACTTTTGACGCTTACATAGACAGCTATTGACCGTAGCCTTTTTGTATAGGTAGCCACCAGTAGTGGTTTTGTATATATCTTTCTTTTGTTTAGATCTTGTATAGGATCATGTACTACGCGGTACACAGATGATCTGTTGTGTACTCCGCTGTACATCTTTTGGGTATATATATATGGCAGATCGTTTCTCTTGATTATTTCTGTTATCATCTCATTATTATGTTATGGTTGTGATGTTGATTCATGTTATGCTTCCTGTTATTTTAGTATGATCATTTCCCCGAGGAGATCGTCAGCTAATCGTTAGATCCTTCATAGGTACACCTCACACGGATCACTATGGTGGGACCCACAAGGAACCAAGCACGACTGGGAGCACCCATTCCTGAGGGTATGGACCCAACTGGAGTCTTCGAAGCTTTCATGCAACGAATGGAGCACATCGGCGATACCTACAATCATGCCACCAACGACAATGGCAACAACCACTTTGTCCCTCCAAGGCAGACAGGCGATAAGCTATTGGAACGATTTCGTGGCCTGCGACCCGAGAAGTTCGACGGCATGGCAGAGTCCTGGAAAGCAGAGCAATGGATACGAGAGTTGGAGCTAATCTTTGAAGCCCTGGAGTGCAGTGAGCTTGACAAGAGACGTCTAGCCGCATTTCAACTAACTTACTCCGCCGCGGATTGGTGGGAGGCCGAGAGAGCCACGATTGGGATTGACGCTGCAAGGAGAATGCCTTGGGAAGCATTCAAGACTCGATTTCTCGAGAAGTACTTCCCTGAGGACGAAAGAGACCAACAAGAGAGGAATTTCCTGAGTCTAACCCAAGGAAACTGGACAGTCAGAGAGTATACTACACAATTTGAGCGACTTTCCCGTTTCGCTCCGCATATGATAGACACCTCCGCCAAGAAGGTCAAGAGATTCCACCAAGGACTTAACCCACACCTCCGGCACATGATGATAGGCCATCTGGGCCAGTCGTTTGAAGGGATTGTCCGTCTTGCTTCAAGTTTGGAAAAGGATGCTTACCCTATGCAAGGACCACAAGTGAATCGACCTCCACCCAGGACCTTCCAACCAAGGAACTTTCCCGCGCAATCATCAAGGAACAATCAAGGATGGAAACCCCAGACCAACAACTATCGGGGAACTAAGCGCACATGGGATGGGACAAGGAAGCCCCAAGCGAATTTACCTCGACAACAGAATCAACAGCGAGGACCACCTCAGGCACAGCCCGTCGCCCAGCGACAAAACACTGATGGATGTTTTAACTGTGGAGTGCCCGGACATATTGCAAGGTATTGCACAGCCCCCAAGACCAACCGGCGTAATGACCTCGTTTGCCGCAACTGTAACAAGCCTGGTCACATAAGCAAGGATTGCCGAGCACCACGTGGAGGCTACTATGGAGCGCCTGCTCAAGGACAGCAAGGACAGGTTAGGGTGAATGCCATCATCCCTGACAATGCAGGGTATAATGTGGAGGAACAGCAAAACTTGGAAGGTACACTCATTTTATTTCACTGTCAAGTTAGAGCTTTGTTTGATACCGGTGCCGCCCATTCTTTCATAGCTATTAAGATGGTACGTGATTTGGGATTGTTACCCCTAACACTTGAGCCGACCCTTAATGTCGTTTCGCCCTTGGGAGTATCCGTTAAGTTAGGTAAGGTGTGCAAAGACTGTCCCTTGACACTAGAGGATAGGAATTTTCCAGCAGACTTGATAGTCCTGTCAATGTCTGAGTTCGACGTGATCCTAGGAATGGATTGGCTTACTAAGTATGGCGCTAACCTGGATTGTGTTAGTCGAACCATTGTCTTTTCGACGCCTGGTTGCCCGCAGATCAGATTTCAGTGCCAACCGTTGAGCGACATGTTTATCACAAGCTGCCTAGCCACGATTAAGACTTCAAGCACGGAGCTTACTATCAACCAGATCCCCGTTATTCAAGACTTTGAAGATGTGTTCCGAAGTATCTCAGGACTTCCGCCGAAGAGAGAGATAGACTTCTGCATTGAGTTAGCACCCGGAACGTTGCCGATTTCCAAGACCCCGTATCGGATGGCGCCAATAGAAATGCTAGAACTGAAGAAGCAAGTTCAGGAACTCGAAGATTTAGGTTTTGTTCGCCCCAGTACATCGCCTTGGGGAGCACCAGTTCTATTTGTGAAGAAGAAAGACGGAGAGCTACGACTCTGTATCGACTACAGGGAGCTGAATAAAGTCACGATCAAGAATAGGTATCCACTTCCCCGGATAGACGACCTGTTCGATCAACTACAAGGATCAAGGATATTCTCGAAAATTGATTTGCGTTTAGGATACCATCAATTACTAGTTCGGCCGAAAGATATACCGAAAACTGCCTTCAGAACGAGATATGGACACTACGAATTTCTAGTGATGTCTTTTGGATTGACTAATGCCCCGGCCGTATTCATGGACCTAATGAATAGAGTATTCAGACCCTATCTGGATCAATTCATTATAGTATTCATCGATGACATTTTAATTTATTCGAGGATGGAAGAAGAACATAAGAAGCATCTACAAATTGCTCTACAGACTCTTAGAGACAACAGTCTGTATGCGAAATTCAGCAAATGTGAATTCTGGCTTCAGGAAGTTAAATTCCTGGGACATGTGATATCACAGGATGGGATTTCCGTAGACTCATCTAAGATCGATGCAGTCTTGAGCTGGAACAGACCAACCAATGCGACCGAAGTTAGGAGTTTTCTTGGATTGGCTGGGTATTATCGGAAATTTGTGGAAGGATTCTCTAGAATCGCAGGACCGTTGACAAGCCTGACTAAGAAGGAGACGAAGTACGAATGGACCGATAAACATGAGGATGCATTCCGGGAATTGAAAGAGAGACTAACCTCAGCACCCGTGCTTGCGATACCTAAAAGTGGTGAACAATTCATAATCTATAGTGATGCATCACACCAAGGACTTGGTTGTGTACTAATGCAAGAGGGGAATGTCATCGCATACGGATCGAGACAATTGAAGCCGCATGAGAAGAACTATCCGACGCACGACTTAGAACTAGCCGCAATCGTGTTCGCCTTGAAGATTTGGAGACACTATTTGTATGGAGAAAAGTTCGACTTGTTCTCAGATCACAAGAGTTTAAGGTACCTGTTCTCTCAGAAGGAGTTGAACATGCGACAACGGAGATGGATGGAACTACTCAAGGACTACGACTTCTCTTTGCAATACCACCCGGGTAAAGCAAATGTTGTAGCCGACGCTCTGAGCCGGAGACCACGCCTTTTGGTTGCTTCGATTTTGATTAGAGAATGGCGAGCAATGGAGACGTTAGCCGAATTCGATCTTCAACCAGTGGAATCAGGAGAAGGACAACACCTTGGATGTCTTGTCGTGCAACCGACTCTCATCAGCCGCATCTTGGAAGCTCAACAGTCGAACGAAGATTTAAAGTTATGGTTTGCCAAGATGTCCGCAAAGGAACCCGAGATCTGGAGTATTAGTACGGACGGAGCACTGAGATGCAAAGGTAGACTCTGTGTGCCAAATGACGATGGACTCAGGAAGAACATTCTGGACGAAGCACACAAGTCAAGGATGACTATCCACCCAGGAGGAAACAAGATGTATAAGGACTTGAAGAGAAACTTCTGGTGGCAAGGAATGAAGCGAGAAGTGGCCGAGTATGTATCGCAATGTCTTATTTGCAAACAAGTAAAGGCAGAGCATCAGAAACCACCTGGACTCCTACAACCGCTATCGATTCCCCAATGGAAATGGGAGCATATCACCATGGATTTTGTGGTTGGATTGCCGAAGTCTCAGCAAAACCACGACGCTATTTGGGTAATAGTAGATCGACTCACCAAGTCAGCACATTTTATCGCCTACAGCATGACGCACCCTGTTGAAAGATTGAGCCGGATGTATCTAGAGCAAGTTGTGCGACTGCACGGTGTACCCGTCTCAATAGTTTCAGATCGAGATTCACGCTTTACCGCAGAATTCTGGAAGAGCCTTCAGACAGCAATGGGAACTTCATTAAATTTGAGTTCAGCCTTTCACCCACAGACAGACGGACAGACAGAACGAGTCAATCAAGTGATGGAGGATATGTTGCGAGCCTGTGTCATTGAATTCGAGAGTTCATGGGAGACACATCTACCTTTGATCGAGTTTGCCTACAACAACAGCTACCACACGAGCATAGGGATGGCACCGTTTGAAGCCTTGTATGGAAGACCCTGCCGATCGCCGCTGTGTTGGGCCGAAGTCGGAGATACTCAACTACTTGGAGCCGAGGTGATTCGAGAAACCAGTGAGAAGATCCAGATTGTACGAGAAAAGATGAAGACAGCGCAATCCAGACACAAGAGCTATGCCGACAAGCGACGGAAAGATCTAGAGTTTGCAGTTGGAGATCATGTGCTACTTAAAGTCTCGCCAGTTCGAGGTATCGTCAGATTCGGACAGAAAAGAGGCAAGTTGTCGCCGCGATTCATCGGACCGTTCGAGATCCTAGAACGTGTTGGGAAGGTTGCCTATCGACTTGCATTGCCGCCAAAGATGTCAGGAGTGCACAACGTTTTCCACATCAGCATGTTGAGGAAGTGTGCCCACAACCCAGCGCACGAGATCAGTTTTGAAGATATCGAGGTGAACGAGAACGTGACCTACAACGAAGGACCAGTGCGTATTCTAGACTGAGGAGTGAAGAAGCTCAGAAACAAGGATATTCCGCTAGTGAAGGTTCAGTGGAAGCACCACGACGAAGGAGAAGCTTCATGGGAGCTGGAGTCGGAGATGCGAGAGAAGTTTCCACTTTTGTTTTAACCCAATTTATTTCGGATTTCGAGGACGAAATCTTTAATGAGTGGTGGATGATGTAATACCCTGTATTTTTGTAATATATTATATAACTAAGACATTGTATGTTTCTTTTAATACTTGTATGAGCTTGGCCTTACCCTTGGTATATTTTACATACCAATCGATTGAACTTTATCTCAATCGATTGATTGTTCCAATCGATTGAACTTTATACCAATCGATTGATTATATCAATCGATTGACACTTATGTCAATCGATTGGAGGCAGCTGGGCAGATTCTTTTGCTCTGGCTGGGGAGAGGCCACGTGAACACCTTTCCTCTATATATACCAGCCCATTTTGGGCGTAGTTCTGGTTGCTGAAATCAGAGAGGGTGAGAGGGAGTGTTTGTGTGTGTTTATATATATATACACTCATATATATATATACTCACATATATACATATATTTACTCACCCACACACACAGATGGACTGAGACGAGAAGAAGAAGAAGGTCAGAAAGAAGAAGAAAAGAAGGAGAAAGAAAAGAGAGAAGGCAGAGAGCAGAGGAAAGAGAGAAGAGGGAGACCACCATTGAAGCTCAAGCTTCAAAACACAACCAAACACGCCCTTAACGCCTAGGTGAGTTCTAAACTCACTTGGTAACTTGATATTGATGTTAGGACATGTTTTGAATGAAGAAATGGAGAAGAAACCATGTTTCCCGTTTATATGTTGCTGGGCAGTCTTCTCTGCGAAGAAGACGAAGTGTCAATCGATTGACACTATATCAATCGATTGACATCTTTCATGTCTCAATCGATTGACATTTTATGCAATCGATTGACATGGATTGTGATCCAATCGATTGACCTTTCTTCCAATCGATTGACACTACTTTTATACCAATCGATTGACATCTATATCAATCGATTGGAAGTTACAGTTTACTGTCTTACTTGTTTAGATAATATAATAACTGTTTAGTTGTTTATTTACTGTTCAGTACTTCCCAGCATGCTTCATTATTGTAATACAGACATGATAACGAGTTAATGCAGCATAGGATCGTAGTAATAACAAGACTATCGAATAACATTTATAATGTTAGGTAGCAGAATAGTTGTGAATCCTTTGGAGTTAACGTTCATTTCATTCAGAGTAGTCGGGCCACATTGGGATTGTCATGTATCGGTAATAGAGTTGAACTTAAGTAGGTTTGCTAAGATTTGGGAATCTTGCGTGGGCGGGCTTTGGTCGATCATATGTTCTTAAAAGCGGTAGACAGACGAAGGTGTCTATAACTTGCGGTGGACCGGACCATTTGCCCTAAGATAGCCAGATGATCTAATCATATGTTCTTAAAAGCGGTAGACAGACGAAGGTGTCTATGACATGCGGTGGACCGTGATCACTGGTAGACGTCGTTAAGTCGTGGAATAGAATGATGTACTGTTGTTTAAAGCGTTATATCCCTGACATGCGGTGGACTGTGCATATGTTCTTAAAAGCGGGGGATGGACTAACGTGGTATCCATGACATGCGGTGAACTGTGCATATGTTCTTAAAAGCGGTGGATGAGCAATGATGTGTTATAGAGTTGAACTACTGTCTAGTCTGTTCCCCTATCTAGACATGATATCGGTCTTAAAATGAGTAAAACGTCAGTAATCGGATAATTGGTTTGATTAAAGGAGTTACCCTCACAGAACTCTAACTTGTTACGGTTTATAACTTGTAATAACTTCAATAGCTGATACCCTGTTAGTATCTAACTCACTCAACTTTCATTAAGCTGACGGCGTTTATGCCGCTGGACATTTCTACGTTCCAGCGCACCTTGGTTATGACTATACAGGTGAAGGGCCTGCAGGAGAAGACTACTATGCCCGTGACGGAGTCCCTGTGGAGGATTTCCCCGACGGAGGTCAGGCCGAAGAAGACTACTACGCCGAGGACTACCTTTATGCCAACTGAAGACTAGACTAGAATTGTAGCTAATTGTCTTTACCGTTTTAGAATCTTTTTGTAGTCAGGCATATGTTGCCTTGGCATTTGTACTTCCGCTTCCTTATATTTGATTCGAGACTCTGATATGTAATAGTTAGTAACTTCTGTTGACTTTATGTTGCTTTGTGATCAGAACCTAGACTTCATTCTTGTTACACTATTACTTCTTACTGCTTAGTACTGCGTGGTGTGGACAATCATGTGACTTCACCCGTCATTCCCTATGGACCCATAAAGGAAATTTATTTTTCTCTATTTATGCCGTTCTGGGGCGTGACAGATTACCACTGACTCTAACAAATAAGCATTGACTCAGACATGAAATTCTCGAATTGCTATGATCTAATGTGCCTCTGTCATAAATGATGTGCCGCTCATCTTTTATGTTCGCTCCTCATCTTAATATAACAGCACGTTGCTGATAAATCTAGTTTTGAAAATTCATCCCGATTGATCTAATCAATTCTCTACTTCTCCCCAAAAGTGCTTTAAATTAGTGCATTAGCATTTAGAATAAAAGATGCTCTATTTTAAAATTTTCAAATAACTTGGTGACTTGAAAACTCGCCCTCGATGTGAAGGGATCGTGTTAGGCAAACGGAGTTTGCCCCTAGTTTGAGGTGTAGGAAGTGGAATTCATAGGCAAACGAGGTGGGTAACCGAAGTTTGCCCCTAGTTCGGATGATGGTATATTAGAGGTTCTGGACAAACGAGGTAGGTGACCAAAGTTTGCCCCTTGTATGAAGGGTAGATAGTAAAATTCAGGCAAAGGAGGCAGGTAGCCGAAGTTTGCCCCTAGTGTGGAAGGCAATTTCTGGCTTGAGGCAAGGACCGTGAGTTTAATATCTTATATGCTCATAACTTTTCCCTAGGCCGTGGTGAAGTGAACTAGCAAGCTATTTTTTCTCTTTTGTGATTGCTCACTCTGGATCTAGCTCTAATTTTTGCCTAGGCGTCCTTTCAGATTTTTGACCTAGCGTGCCTTCCTTCTTTTTTTGTTGGAAAGTCTACCTATGTACCCTCGAGTGGGGATCAGGTCCAACGTAGTTCGGGCCATGGTAGAAAAGAAGTGGGTTGATTTTGATGTAACCGAACCAATGTGGTTGCCTACGTATCCCCGAGCGGGAATCAGGTCGAGCGTAGTTCAAGGCAAGACTTTGAAAGAAATTGGTTGAGGGGTTTTCAAACCAATCGTCAAAGAAGTTCAAACTTAGCTCACTTGTGGTAGCCTTGAATAAGAGGATTCAGTTTCGATCTCCCTTTCTTTTCTTTTCTTTTCTTTTCTTTCCTTTTCTTTTTTAGGATTGATCCTTTTCACTTTCGCCTAGCCAGTCAATTTTACTTTTCACGTAGTTGATTCTTATGAGATCTTTTGATCACAATTTCAGAATTCCAGAATGTGCATGTCAGTTCTCGAAATTTATTTGTGGTCGTTCCGAGCCTTTTGAAATATGATCCAGGCATGTTCTCATGATGTACCTTGAAGTGTACAATTCTCTGTATCACCAAAATTTTCTTCCTTTCATTTTCTCCATCATTTTGACTGGCTAAGGTCAGATCTTGGAAATCAACACATTTTTCAGCTCTAACTTTTGCCTAGGTGCCCTTTCAGGTTTTCAACCTTGCGAGCTTTTCTTTTCTTTCTTTTTCTTTCTTTTTTTTTCTCTTTTTTTTTTTTGTTTTGAAAGGGGAGAAGAAACTCATTGAAAGTGTTTGGCTACCATCAAAGACTAAGTCTGCACTGCTTTCAACACACAGATTGTATGGCTCCCCATTGGATTGGGCTCAAGGCTTTGAAATGGTGGGAAAAGGGTGTTGGGCAAGCCCCAAGTCAGTTTCAAGCATGTCTTTTTAAGATTAAGGCAAGAGCATCTTTAAATTCTTAAAGTAAGACTATTCAATTCTCAGCTCTTCATCGATGTCAACGTGAAATCGACTTTGACCTTTCAGGATTCTTTTTTGTTTTGTTACAGAAAAATATTAGTAGAGTAATATCCATGGTAATTTGAAAAGTGACATTTCAGTTTGATGATTCGTGCATTGATGACTAGACATATCAGATTAGACAAAAATGAGATTTCATTCCATCAAAAGAGAAGGATTACATTACTCGACACAGACTCATAATAACTTGAAGACTGACAGACTCGACAACAAGATAAACTTGAAATAGATTCAAAACATAGGACAGACTCAACTAGACTCGACTTGGTCTCAAATGGAGTGTCACGGTGACTCGCTTATTCTTTTTATTATACTCCTTTTTTTAGCAGAAGTTTCAGACACCATCACTTTACCGCGTAGCTTCAACAATCATTAGTATCGGTAAAAGGGATCATTCGATCGGTTGGTCCAAGCCAAGATAGTCGATGGGATTAGGATGAGGTACATCCTCTATTAGATTTTGGATGTCATGGCGGAGGTGGATGCACTGATCAGTGGCATGGCCTAGATTTTGGTGGTAAGCACATCGTAGGCTTATGTTGTAGTGGTACGGTATGGGATACGGTAGTGGTTTGTGAGGGAGGAGCTTCAAGTGGCCCTTTTTGAGTAGGTGGTCCAAGGCTATGGAAAGGGGAATATCAAGTTTGGAGAATTCGCGAGGGCCTTTTGGGCGATTTGGCAGAATGGACTGGTATGGACGGAGGGCACAGGCCATTGGTTAGTTGCTAACCGCATTGATATCCAAGGGGTCCAGGGAGTAATTGGGTCTCTTAGACTGGCTTTGTGATTCTTCATTCTTTATTTTCCTTCCCTGATTGCATCCTCAATTCTAGTCCCAATATCAAATAGTTCTTCAAATGTTGAGATGGACTGATAGAATAGTTTCTCATGGTACAGCGGCTGTATATTCTTGATCAACATCCGGACTTGTTCATTTTTGACTGGTCAGTGGGTCATTTGGGCCACTTTGTTCTTCTATCTGCTCAAGAACGCAGCAAAGGACTCATTGAAGTTCTGCCAGGTAGTCTCCAGATCCCGGATGGTGACATCGAGCTCTTGGTTGTAGGAGTAATGATCAACGAAGACCTGGAATATATCTTCCCAAGTTCGCGTCTTAGAAACCTCCAAGGTCAGAAACCAAGATAGAGCAGCATTGGCAAGGGTTTGAGGGAACAACATTGCAATGTGCTCATGGGTGCAGCCCATAGATTGGAAGATGTTCATGCATAACTTGATGTGACTTTTTGGGTTCCTGATCCCATCGAAGCGATCAATTTCTGGCATTTATAAGTTCTCAGGCAGTTTCACTTTAACGAATTCGAACAGGCCTTCCAGATCTAGCATGTAATCGTTAACCCCCTTGCTCTTTCTTAGCACACTTTCTAGCTTGTCTACTTTATCCATCTTTTCTTGAAACTTTTTGTCATATGCAGGTGGGGGGACCCCATGAAACCATTCTTAGCTTTTTCCCTGTTATTCTTATGTACAACGGCAGGAGGTGATACAAACCCAGGTGGTAGTGGTTGCATGAACCCTACTGGTGGTGGTGGGAACCCATGTGGGTACTGTGGCTACTGCTGTTTTAGTTCTTCTATGAAACTCAAAACTTGGGCCATGCGATCAGATTGCTGGCTTATGGTTGCTCCTAACTCAGTGACCTTGTATTCTAATTCTTCCTGATTCATGTTGTAATAGCTTAGCGAGCTAATTCTGACCAAATGACTATTCAAATTTCTGACTCAGGACGAGGATCCCAGTTGCTAACTTCGGGCGTCTATACTGACCTACAGATTCGAGAGGAGGGGTGTATCAGATTCTGATAGTGACGATTAGACAAACAATGACTGATGTTAACGAACATAGACTGAATTATGTACAGACTGACTAATAGTGTGTGCAGACTAATGAGAATGGTGTATGCACATGAGACAAGCATGCGGATGCAAGCCCTAATCTATATGATGCCCCTACTTCAAACATATAGCAGTTAAGCAAGTAAGGTCCTAACCATACAGAGTGTGCTAACTTTTCTTTCTAAGATGATCACCGTCATAGGGAAGGTGAGGAAAATAGATTTGCTCTTTGAGGAATGAGGATCTAGGAAATTTTATAAGTAGAGATTTTTTGGGAAATCTGGGTGAATTTTGGCAGAGAAAACAGGGATTTTTGGGAAATCTAGGTGATTTGGACAAAGTTTTTGAAAAAAACAGGTAATTCTGGGTGAGTTGGACAGAGTTTCTGGGAGGAACTGGGAAATTAGAGTTTTTGGGAGAAACAAGGTAAATTGGGAAAAGTTTCTGGGAAAAGTAGGGACTCTAAGGTTTCTGGGATAAACAGGGATTTCTGGGAAATCTAGGCAGATTGGATAGAGCTTTGGGGAGAAATTGTGAAATCAGAATTTCTGGGAGAAATTGGTACATCTAGGCATTTCTGGGAAGTTTGGACGGAGTTGTTGGGATTTTCAGAAAATCTGGGAGATTTGGATAGAGTGGGTGAGTTGGACAGAGTTTTGGGGAAAAACAAGTATTTCGGGGTTTCTGGGAGAAACTGAGATTTGTGGGTAATCTAGGAGATTTAGACAGAGTTTCTAGGAGAAACTGGTATATCTGGGAGATTTGGACAGGGCTTCTGGGAAAACAGGTATATTTGGAAAATCTGGGAGATTTAGATAGAGTTTCTGAAAAGAAAAAAAAACTGGTATATTTGGGAAATCTGGAAGATTTAGGCAAAGTTTCTGGGAGAAAATGGTATACCTGGAAAATCTAGAAGATTTGGATAGAGTTTTAGGGGAAAATAGAGATTTCTGGGAAATCTAGGTTATTTGGACAGAGTTTCTGGAAGAAATGGGCATTTCCAAGTGAGTTGGACAGAGTTTCTAGGAGAGATTGGGAAATCAAAGTTTCTGGGAAAAACTGGAATATCTGAGAGATTTATACAGAGTTTCTGAAAGAAACTGGTAAATATGACCGGAGCGAGTGATGACGGTGATCATATTGTCTAGCAAGTTTTCATACTCCTATGTTTTAGGACCAACAAACAAGGATTGCGGTGTATATCCTTGTGATCATGGAGCTGACATCCTTATCATGGTGCCTAGGCAGGTTAACTCAATGTAATCACATGTGAGTGATTGACTTGGGAATCATAAGAAAGAGGTTCTGCCTCATGCCACATAAGCGTCTACACCGTGCAGGTAATCCCTTCAGGGCATACAGCAGTTATGTCACATTGTCCTATCTGAAAAGATAAATGAACAGTCCTATGAAAGGTTCTACAGGAATCTATATGAAAAGGCTGGGTTTAGTCAAAGAGGGTTCGTTGACGAGAGTTCCAATATACCGTCAGAGAGACAGTGCAGAAATGTTTACTCTTTTTGATATACCTTGGAAGGTACAGTATCAACGGTGACTTGTGCCCTGACACAGCAAGACCTGAACAATGTCAGCACCGCGTTTCAGACACAGTCGGAGGGAGAAATGCAGGAGTGCAATGAGGTGAACCGGACACAATAAAAAGATGATTTTAAGGATGCTTCTTATGAGTCAAACCTCTGTATTACTTTGTTTTGAAAATAAAAGTATCCCCAACAGAGTCGCCAGATTGTGGACACGCGGAATTGGTCGTCCACTCTTTTGTTTGGTTTAAAATTGATTTGGATCGAAGAAAAGAAAGAGGAAGAAAGGTCTGTTGAAAACAGATACAGAGACGTCACTTGGTCTTTAAGGAACCAAGAAACCTAATTTGACTCACCCAAATGGATAAAGGGCACCAGCCCTTCATAACCAAAAGACTTGGCTCGGGGTTTTGGTACGAGAGAGGAAGGAGCTGTAGCGCCCCGATTTTTCTAACAACACAAAATCGGAATACAACCCAAACAGAAACACTATAAAGCTAAAACAATAATAGTCCAATAAAAATTAAAATAAATATAACTCCAAATTCATGATAAATTTAAACCAAATTTCAAACGCTGTCAACTCTCAAATCTCAAATGCAAAAAGAAACAATTGGCTCATATGCCAAAAATTATAAATGGACATAACCATTCTAAAATCCAAAGTCTCTAATCAAAATAAACTCCAAGCTTGCTAGCCAACTTGATCCACGCTGCTATTTGACTCAATGTTCATTTTCCTGTAAATATTCCCCGGCTACGTTCATAAATTGAACGCACCCGCGATGCATGGAGACATCCGGGTCAGTATAAACTGGTATGAGTAAAACTTGAAACCCGAACAATCCATGAACAACTACAAAAATATACAATATCGCTACAAGACAAAAGTTCCATCACCTCTTCTCAAAAGAGGCTCCGACAGTTAGTTTCTTGTTCACGATAAGCAACATATAAAGTAAATCACTATGTAGTAGGCATGTCCTGCAAAAGTGTTAATGTGGCCTACCACCCTTGTTCAAAGCTTTATAAAGAAACACGTTATAACATTACACCATAAAAGCGCATACAATTTTTAGTTTGTACCAAATCCACACTTACTACCACAATTTCACTTCACATCGTGCCAAAACCTATATACCTATAGGTCCCCCCTCACACCCTAGCCACTTCTCCGAGTTTGACACTTACTCCAATTTGGCGTATCGAGTATCGAGGGTGCCCCATTCTCGGATAGCTATGACGTATAAGAAAATAAGGAGTCACTATTCGTCTAAATGCGCATAAGATCCTACGTCACATATTGAGACGGGATAACTAAAACACCACTATTCAGTGATAACAAAAGGGTATCAACCCAAACCCCATTCCTCAAGACATGCTCTAATTGGACATGGGTACCACTTGCCGCAAGACAGTCACGTTAGTTTCTCAGTAAGCAGTGGATTTAAATAACAAAGGGTTGTGGCGGTGGCTTTGGATTTTTCCTTTAGATTTAGTATGACATAATTGAAATACCGGTAATATGAGTATATTCATATCACACATTCATGCCAATTCCATATTCAATGCTGGGATAAATCAAGTCATGGAAGTTCTATATATCATCTCAACAAATTCAAAAATCCTCATCTATTTGAGATTAACACAACAATTATCATGGAGTAAGACACAAATTTACTCCATTATCCATATAATTACCAAGGA
Organism: Hydrangea macrophylla; assembly: GCA_033977485.1. Taxonomy (NCBI): domain Eukaryota; kingdom Viridiplantae; phylum Streptophyta; class Magnoliopsida; order Cornales; family Hydrangeaceae; genus Hydrangea; species Hydrangea macrophylla. The sequence continues at coordinate 75,707,276 of CM066985.1, read as the reverse complement.
ATTAATACTTCTCAACTAATGAGAATAATCACCACATTTAATATTGACAAAGGGTGAAGCCTTAACTCCCATTCCGATGAAAATCTCAAAGTATAAAAATGACACCACTTTTTAACAATAATTAGGGTAACGTTTTACTCACCTCAATATCTTAACAGAATAAAGATTCTTCTCAGAAAAGCAAATAGGTCTCGGTCCCTACAATTCATGATGATAGAATAACAATTAAATATAAATTCTCCATATACGAGTAAAACAGTAATTTCAACGAAAATGTGTCATAACCTCAATATGATGATCCCTATATTATTCTAAGGCTAATTGTACTGACTAGACTCAATACGGAGTCTGTAGTAAATTCTAACCAATGTGAGTCTTACAATTAGGCTGTAATTGTATTGGTGCTGAAATGTCTCCAAACTTAGGAAAAGTAGTCTCATCATTACTCTAAGATTTTAGGCGCTGACGGCGTATTTTTCGGATTTACGGAGTATTTAATACGCATTTTTGAAGTTAAAATACTATTTTTAAAATGGTCACCAAAGAATAGAAATTCCAAAAATATACCAAAATATAAGAATTTTTACAAGAAACTATTTTTAATAGATTTAAGAGACCATAGAAATATTTCAGTATATTCCCGAATACTTAGAAATATTCTAGATATTTAAAGTGATAAAATCTCTATTTAACCCATTTACTAAATAGTAACAAAATTCTAAACAATGGTTTTATAATGTAATAAATTATCAAATAGTCCACAGTTAAACATAAAATATTTAGAAATTATTCTGTATTTAGTAAACATCCATATCCATTTTATACTATTTTTATATAACTAATAACAAGCATTTAAAGGTAGTTTTAATTAAACTAAATATTTATTCTATTATAATATTATAATAATAATAATTGGAAAATAGAATATTTCCTTATTATATATATATATATATATAAATTTTAATGATTTTACAGAAAAGAAATTATCCTTTAGATAACTCATACCATACCAACTGTCTACATTACTAGACCATAGAAAATCTCAAAGAAAGCAAAACCCATCTTCTTCTTCCCTACGCAGACTAAGTCTGTGGCATATATATATATATATATATATCGATACATATATATACAAACACATAACTATAAATATGCCTATATCTTTCTCATTTCTCAACGGAATAGGGCGAGTCCTATATGAAAATTGATCCTCTCGACAAGCCCTATCCATATAAATTGGTTTGAAAACACAAATCTAACTAATATGCATAGATTTTGGATAAAATTGAAAGTGGGTCTAATGAAAAAATCCAAAATTCATGGTCATTGACTATGGCTTTTGAAACACTGCTCTTAGGGAAATATTAGGGATTCATAAGAGTCATTTTGAGACTGATTTGTGGTGATATGGTGATGGTTGAAAAAAAATGAAGCTTTAGTGGTGATCATTCATGACAATGCCTAAGGCTTTGATTTAGGCATATATAGTATGTGTGTGATGTTGTATAACTCCAGAAAATAATTTACTAGGGCAAAATCTTACCTTGAACCCTCAGCCTTCTCTCTCTCTCTCTCTCTCTCTCTCTCTCTCTCTCTCTCTCTCTCTCTCTCTGCGTGAGGTGGTCTAGGAGACCAAAAGGAGAGTAGGGTTAGAGAGGAAAAAAATAAAAGAGTTGTGGGTTTCTATACATTAGGGTGTGATAGAGGCCAAAAGAAATTGGGTGTAATTTAAATTGTTATAGAGCTAAAACATTGGGCTCCAAATATGGTCTTAATAAAAAGTAATAAGAAAAATTAAATTAGTTAACGAAAAATAACATATATATATATATATATAATCTTAATCAAATAATAACAAGATACCAATTTTTATTATCATTATATATATATATAAAGATTTTTTTATTCTTTTGAAATTCGCGGGTGTTACATTCTACCCTCCTTAAAAGGATTTCGTCCCCGAAATTAACAAGAAATCACATATCTAAAACAACTGATAACCAGGGAAGGCTAGAAATTAACTTCAACTTACCCAAAGGATTCCATTTAGAGACTAGGCAAAAGACTGCTACACAAAAAGTTCAGGATGCATCCTCAGGACCTTCTCCTCTAATTCCCACGTAACATCATTCTCGTCCTCGCCCCATTGTACCTTCACAAGATTAATCCTCTTATTACGGAGTTGCTTCACATTTCGATCCACAATCGTGATTGGTCTTGTGAAAACCGTCAGATCATCAGTAATTTCAATCTCTGTCGGTTGAACCACCACAGTTGGATCCTTCACACACTTTCTCAACATTGAAATGTGAAAAACATCATGGATCGTCGATAAACTCGAAGGTAAACTAAGACGATAAGCCACCTCTCCAACACGTTCGGTGATCTCGAATGGACCCACAAACCTAGGTGCCAATTTTCCCTTCTTGCCAAACCTCATCACACCTTTCATAGGAGAAACCTTTAAAAATACAAGATCTCCAACCTTAAACTCCACACTCTTTCTCTTTTGGTCAGCATAGCTTTTTTGTCTACTTTGAGCAGTCTTAATTCTTTCTCTAATGACACTTATCTTTTCCGTCGTTGCCCTAACAACCTCATGTCCAAGTAAAATTGTATCACCAACCTCCGCCCAGCAAACAGGTGATCGGCACGGCTTTCCATAGAGGGCCTCAAATGGTGCCATGCCAATGCTAGAGTGATAGCTGTTATTGTAAGAAAACTCTACTAATGGAAAATGTTCCTCCCAACTTCCTCCAAAATCCAATACACAAGCTCGAAGCATATCCTCAAGTACCTGATTCACCCTCTCTATCTGTCCATCGGTCTGAGGATGATAGGTAGTGCTCAAGTCTAACCTTGTTCCCATAGCACGCTGGAAACTTTCCCAAAATTCTGACACAAATATTGAATCTAGGTCTGAGACAATAGATATAGGTATACCATGAAGTCTTACCACCTCTCGAATATATAGCTGCGCCAAACTATCCGCATTTTGATGAATACCAACAGGAATAAAGTGCGCAGATTTGGTCAAACGATCCACAATTACCCAAATGGACTCATTTCCTCTCCGAGATCTAGGTAAACCATCAATGAAATCCATTGAGATAAGTTCCCACTTCCAAACAGGAATTTCAAGCGGCTGAAGCAACCCAGACGGCCTCTGATACTCTGCCTTTACCTGTTGACAAATCAAACACTGAGATACATATTCCCCAACATCTCTCTTCATACCTTCCCACCAAAAGGTTTTCTTCAGATCACAGTACATCTTGTTGCCACCAGGATGAATAGTATAACGTGATCGATGAGCTTCATCTAAGATTTCCCTCTTCAAACCAGAATCGTTAGGCACACACAGCCTGCCTCAAAACTTTAAACTTGTCAACGAATCAACTGACCAATCGGTGGGGCATTCATCTAAATAATCTAACACCAAGTCGTCCAATTTTTCTAATAGGAATGGATCAGACGCTTGACTAACACCAATTCGAGTCAATAAAGAAGGTTGAACCGAGAGGCTTCCAATGAAAGCCTTCTCAGAATCTTGCATAGGCCGTACATCATGGAGCATGATCACCTCCAAGTCTTTCCACTCACGGACCATTAGTGCTATCAAAACACTATGTTGCCTACTCAAGGCATCGGCGACAACATTACCCTTTCCAAGCTGATACATGATCTCAAAGTCATCACTGCTAATGAACTCCATCCACCTCTGCTGCCTCATATTTATCTCCTTCTGAGAAAACAAGTATTTCAAGCTCTTATGATCCGTAAAGAGCTCAAACTTCTCCCCAAATAAATAATGTCTCCATATCTTTAAGGCAAACACCACTGCTGCTAACTCAAGATCGTGCGTCGGGTACCTTCTTTCATGAGGTTTCAACTGTCTTGAGGCATAAGCGACAACCTTATGAAACTGCATCAAAACACAACCTAAACCTGTACCACTGGCATCTGTAAATACTACCAGGTTACCTCCACTTACAGGTATGGTGAGAATCAGAGCAGTGGTCAACCTTCGCTTAAGTTCTTGAAAAGCTTTTTCACATTCCTCAGTCCATAAGAATTTCACATTTTTTCGTGTCAACTTAGTCATCGGTTCCGCAATTAGGGAAAACTTCTCAATAAACCAGCGATAATATCCAGCTAATCCCAAAAAGCTCCTAACTTCAGTGGCTGATGTAGGCTGCTTCCAATCCTTCACTGCTGCCACCTTAGCTGGATCAACTGATATACCCTCACTAGAAACAACATACCCCAAAAATCGAACTTAACTTTCCCAAAAGTGGCACTTACTGAACTTAGCATATAACTTCTGATCTCTAAGGACTTGCAACACAATCTTCAAATGTTCTCTATGCTCCTTTTCATTCCGGGAGTAAACCAGTATGTCGTCTATGAAAATGATTACAAACTTGTCCAGATATGGTCGGAATACACGGTTCATGAGATCCATAAAGAACGCAGGTGCATTAGTTAAACCAAACGACATCACAGGAAATTCGTATAGACCATATCGGGTTTGAAAGGCTGTAATAGGGACACTCTTCTCCTCTACTCTCATCTGATGATAACCGGTTCTCAAATCAAACTGCGAAAACACGGTAGCTCCCTTCAACTTATCGAACAGATCATCGATCTGAGGCAACGGATACTTATTCTTAATGGTGATCTTGTTCAGTTCCCGGCAGTCAATGCACATCCTTAGAGTGCCATCTTTCTTTGACACAAAAATAGCTGGAGCTCCCCAAGGCGAATTACTAGGGCGAATGAACCTACACCATACACCTCACAAGGATTACAACTAAAGGAATACGAATACAATAAGACACTGAAAGGAAGATGAATAAAGTCTAACAAACGTACCCCTTCTGTAACATCTCCTCAAGTTGAACTTTCATTTCATTCAACTCCTTTGGCGCCATTCTATACGCCACTTTGGAAACAGGAGTTGTACCAGGAACTAAGTCAATACGGAACTCAACCTCTCTCTTCGGCGGTAGACCGGGAATTTCCTGGAACACATCTTCAAACTCCTTCACCACTTCTACATCTTTAATGTCTTTCTTAGGAATCTCTACCGAATATAGAAAACTTGACATCACTAACTCTCCACTAACTCCACAGTCATGTGTTAAACTAGGCATACCTGGTGCATTAATCGTAACTCTTCTTTTGGTACAATCCAAGGTGACCCCGATCTTTTCCATCCAATTCATACCAAGAATAAGGCTAAAACCCTCAAAACCCAAAACTACAAGGTTTAAGAGAAAAGTTCTCCCAAACATAAAAATTTCAAAGTTCTCACATTGTTCATACAAAGTAACAGACCCACCCAAAGGAATCTCCACACAAAGGGGTAGAAGCAAGGGAGTAGTTTTAATATTTTCTAGTGTTACAAACTGCCTAGCAATAAATGAATGAGAAGCACCGGTATCAAATAGCACCTTAACATTAGACTGGAAAGAATCCAATGTACCTTGCACATTGTTGGGTCCTGGTAAGGCGGCAAAAGTACGAGCTGGAGCCATCTGACCTGGGCCTCCTTGTTGGTTCTATCGCGGAGCTTGGCATTCATATGCTTTGTGACCAATAATTCCACAATTATGACATAGCCCTGTGAACGGCGCACGAACCATGGGTACCACAGGTGTTACTACCCCTGGAGGGACTGCGGGACGATTTTGTGGTGCCTGATACTGTTGACCCTGACGGCCCTGCTGCCCATGTTGCCCTTGTTTACCTTGCCAACCTTGTTGACCAGGTCGCTCTTACTGTAGAGGATTTCCTTGTCTGTTCTGGAATCCTCCCTGTCGCTGATAACCCTGTGGTCCCCTCTGTTGAAATGTCTGACCTTTCTGTTGAGGTTGCTGACCTGATAATAAGGCCTGAAACGGTTCTGCTCCCTATTTTGGTCACGTTGCTGGTACTGAAACCCTGAACCCTTAGAGGTCTCACCAGCCTTTGCCTTTCCCTTATCTCAATTTTCTCTGAACTTGATGCCCTGCTCCTCGAACTTGACAGCCAAGTCCAAGACTCGATCAAATTCTTCCGTGTCGAAAGGAATCAGAGAACGTTGCAATTGGGTCTGCAATCCATTGATGAACCGACGATTCTTCTTCACCACTGTATCAACCATGTAGGGAGCACGTCGGGACAACTCATGAAATCTGGTGACATACTGTTCCACACTCATATTCCCCTCTTGCTTTAGATGGATGAATTCTTCTGCCAATTGGGATTTTACTGCTTCTGGTAGAAATCTCCATTCAAATCTCCCTTTAAAATCTTCCCATGTTAATGTGGTCAAATCCAAACCAGGACGGATCAAATTCCACCAGAATCTAGCTGCTCCGTCTAATTGATGGGCAGCTGATTCTTGTTTTTGTACCGCAATAACGTTCATTCTCTCAAATACCATCTCACAATTGAGTATCCATGTCTCGACTGCGATAGATTTGATATCTCCTCCGAACCTTTTCCCTCCTAGTTCGCCAAAGGCCTTATTCCGTCGAGTGAAGGGATCACGGGAATTGTCCTGCCGTTCCGCATTGTTATTCTGCACTGCTTGCATAAGTTGAGTCATCATGGCAGCAACATCCACTTGAATCATATTCGGGTTTCCTGTTCCATTGTTAGCGTCATTGTTATTGCCATTTCCATTGCCAACAGGTCCTTGACGGGTATCATATCCTCCAGCCATATCCTTAAAGAGAGTAGTCAACATTACTAATACATCAAATACAATCACAAGAACTACAAGACTCTTAAACCACAGTCCGAAGGCAACCTAGACTTTCACTAATCTAAGGAAACCTAGGCTTTGATACCAAACTGTAGCGCCCCGATTTTTCTAACAACACAAAATCGGAACACAACCCAAACAGAAACACTATAAAGCTAAAACAATAATAGTCCAATAAAAACTAAAATAAATATAACTCCAAATTCATGATAAATTTAAACCAAATTTCAAACGCTATCAACTCTCAAATCTCAAATGCAAAAAGAAGCAATTGGCTCATATGCCAAAAATTATAAATGGACATAACCATTCTAAAATCCAAAGTCTCTGATCAAAATAAACTCCAAGCTTGCTAGCCAACTTGATCCACGCTGCTATTTGAGTCAATGTTCATTTTCCTGTAAATATTCCCCGGCTATGTTCATAAATTGAACGCACCCGCGATGCATGGAGACATCCGGGTCAGTATAAACTGGTATGAGTAAAACTTGAAACCCGAACAATCCATGAACAACTACAAAAATATACAATATCGCTACAAGACAAAAGTTCCATCACCTCTTCTCAAAAGAGGCTCTGGCAGTTAGTTTCTTGTTCACGATAAGCAACAAATAAAGTAAATCACTATGTAGTAGGCATGTCCTGCAAAAGTGTTAATGTGGCCTACCACCCTGTTCAAAGCTTTATAAAGAAACACGTTATAACATTACACAATAAAAGCGCATACAATTTTTAGTTTGTACCAAATCCATACTTACTACCACAATTGCACTTCACATCGTGCCAAAACCTATATACCCATAGGTCCCCCCTCACACCCTAGCCACTTCTCCGAGTTTGACACTTACTCCAATCGGGCGTATCGAGTATCGAGTATCGAGGGTGCCCCATTCTCGGATAGCTATGACGTATGAGAAAATAAGGAGCCACTATTCGGCTAAATGCGCATAAGATCCTACGTCACATATTGAGACGGGATAACTAAAACACCACTATTCGGTGATAACAAAAGGGTATCAACTCAAACCCCATTCCTCAAGACATGCTCTAATTGGACATGGGTACCACTTGCCGCAAGACAGTCACGTTAGTTTCTCTGTAAGCAGTGGATTTAAATAACAAAGGGTTGTGGCGGTGGCTTTGGATTTTTCCTTTAGATTCAGTATGACATAATTGAAATACCGGTAATATGAGTATATTCATATCACACATTCATGCCAATTCCATATTCAATGCTGGGATAAATCAAGTCATGGAAGTTCTATATATTATCTCAACAAATTCAAAAATCCTCATCTATTTGAGATAAACACAACAATTATCATAGAGTAAGACACAAAATTACTCCAATATCCATATAATTACCAAGGAATTAATACTTTTCAACTAATGAGAATAATCACCATATTTAGTATTGACAAAGGGTGAAGCCTCAACTCCCATTCTGATGAAAATCTCAAAGTATAAAAATGACACCACTTTTTAACAATAATTAGGGTAACGTTTTACTCACCTCAATATCTTAACAGAATAAAGATTCTTCTCAGAAAAGCAAATAGGTCTCGGTCCCTACAATTCATGATGATAGAATAACAATCAAATATAAATTCTCCATATACGAGCAAAACAGTAATTTCAACGAAAATGTGTCATAACCTCAATATGATGATCCCTATATTATTCTAAGGCTAATTGTACTGACTAGACTCAATACGGAGTCTGTAGTAAATTCTAACCAATGTGAGTCTTACAATTAGGCTGTAATTTTATTGGTGCTGAAACGTCTCCAAACTTAGGAAAAGTAATCTCATCATTACTCTAAGATTTTAGGCGCTGACGGCGTATTTTTCGGATTTACGGAGTATTTAATACGCATTTTTGAAGTTAAAATACTATTTTTAAAATGGTCACCAAAGAATAGAAATTCCAAAAATATACAAAAATATAAGAATTTTTACAAGAAACTATTTTTAATAGATTTAAGAGACCATAGGAATATTTCAGTATATTCCCGAATATTTAGAAATATTCTAGATATTTAAAGTGATGAAATCTCTATTTAACCCATTTACTAAATAGTAACAAAATTCTAAACAATGGTTTTATAATGTAATAAATTATCAAATAATCCACAGTTAACCATAAAATATTTTAGAAATTATTCTGTATTTAGTAAACATCCATATCCATTTTATGTTATTTTTATATAACTAATAACAAGCATTTAAAGGTAATTTTAATTAAACTAAATATTTATTCTATTATAATATTATAATAATAATAATTGGAAAATATAATATTTCCTTATTATATATATATATATATATATAATTTTTAATGATTTTACAGAAAAGAAATTATCCTTTAGGATTACTACTAAGAATAAACTTTAAAACAATTAAAGGTAAAATAATAATTAATAGATAACTCATACCATACCAACTGTCTACATTACTAGACCATAGAAAATCTCAAAGAAAGCAAAACCCATCTTCTTCTTCCCTACGCAGACTAAGTCTGTGGTGTTATGAATATAATATGGATGCCTATCACATGTCTTTGGAAGGATCCAACTTTGGTGGTAAGTAACATGTGAATGGCTGTTGGATTTAGTTTGATTAAGGAATTTGTATCTACATGTCATGTGAGTATAGAAGAAGACATAAATGAGTTTCTTATAAGAGGGAATGAACATCCTCAATGAAAAGGGATGGAGTGAGATAGAGAAGATAATTAGTGAAAGATCAGATTGAAGATTCAAACGAAGAAGTATATCAGTGTACTATACTGGTAAGATAAAAGTGCTTGTATTGTGCTGTTATCACAATAATAAATATGATCCCCTCTGCAGTGGACGTAGGCAAATTGCCGAACCACATGAAATATTTGTGTCACTTGTGTTAATTATTCATTGTTTGCATGTTTAATTATTAGTTTTATAATACGTTATCAGCATGAGCCTATACCAACTGGGTTGGCTCATGACAAAGGGTACAATATATCTATATTATTTAACTTATATATATATATATACATATATGTATACATGTATACACCCCTGAAGTGGTTATAAATTTTACTCCTCCCGAAGAGGAATTTGTTGCAGACTTTTATGAAGAAGTGATTATAGGCTCTTGAAGAGGCATATTTGAAAATAGTCCTGAGGAGTTAATTACTAAACCTCTTGAAGGGGTAGTAGATAAATCTTCTGCAGAAAAACTCATTATATTCTTAATGAACTAATCTCCTGAAGAGATATATATACATATATACATATATATATATATATATATTTACTTTTCTATATGTGTGTGCATACTCCTGAAGAGTTATCTCCCAAAGGGATAATAAATAAACTTCTTGAAGAAGTAGTAAATAAATAATTGATATCTTAGACATAACTCTTGTAGAGTAAATGAAAAAAAAACAAAACAAAACAAAAGACAACCATGCAGAAGCCAGGTTCGAACTCGAGTCCGCGGACGTGGGTTATTCGGCACTCAGTTCGTTGCCACTCTGCTACCACACGATTGTCTAACTATTATTGAATGAAAAAAAAACTAAAGAGTTAAGAAAAAAAAATAATAATAATAATAATAATAATAAAACAAAACAATCGCGGATAGCCAGGTTCGAACCCGAGATCTTAGAGTTAAAGATCCTCAGTCCCCACCACTCTGCTATCACGCAATTGAGTGATTATCGATATATATATTAAGCATATATACATGTGCTGAAAAGTCTCTTGTAGAGATAATTCATGACCCTCCCGAAGAGGAAATATCTTGAAGAGATTATGGAAAATCTAACTGATTATTCTCTTAAAAAAGAAATTTTATTTTACATTATTGCATCCTTTATTAGACATTAATCTGTTTATTTGCATGCCTTCATTTACTTGATTCTAAACCTTACTTTCTTTTATCTGTATAGTGTTTGAATATGTCGAATCTTGACAAATTTAAAATTGTACCTCTGGACATCTCGGGAAACAACTATCTATCATGGGCTCATAAAGCTGAAATACGACTAAAAGCAAAGGATCTTTGGAATACTATTGTAGAAGGAAATTATGAATCGGAACGAGACCAAGCCAGTGCACTAGAGTTTATCCAACACCATATCCATGAAGGATTACAAGATGAATATCTTGTAGTAAAAAGCCCTCTTGTCCTCTGGACCAATTTGAAAGAACGTTTCCAACATATAAAATTAATTACTTTACCAAAAGCTCGATATAACTGGATCCAACTGCGATTCCAGGATCATAAGACAGTTGGAGAGTATAATTCAGCTTTATTTCAAATTACTTCTCAATTGGAATTGTGTGGAGAAACGGTCACTGATTCAGAGATGATAGAGAAGACATTATCTACTTTTCATCCCTCGAGTGTACTCTTGCAGGAGCAATATCGAGAGCGGAGATTCATGAAGTACTCTTCATTAATATCATGTCTTCTCGTGGCAGAACAAAATAGTGAACTATTGATGAAAAATCATCATCGCCGTCCAACTGGCTCTGCGCCATTGCCTGAAGCACATGGAACCACATTCGCTGAAAAGGATGAAGTTCCACACAATAATCAAAGAGCTGGACGAGGAGGCAAACATGGATATGGTCGTGGAAATGATCATAGTCGTGGCCGTGGTCGTGGTCGTAGTCATGGTCGTAGTCATGGTCATGGTCAAGGAAAAAATAAACATTGGTATCGTGAGGGTTATCATCCATACAAGAACAATGCACCTTACCACCCGAAGTGGAATAAAAATGGCAAAGGCGTACAAAGAGCTGTCAAGAAAAATGAAAATGACTGCTATAGATGTGGCATGAAAGGGCATTGGTCGCGTACTTGTCGTACGCCAAAACATTTAGTAGATCTCTATCAGGCCTCAATAAAAGGAAAAGGGAAAGAAGATAAGATAGAGACAAATTTTTTTGACCACGATGATCCATTGGATATCACTCATCTTGATGTGGCTGATTTCCTGGTTGACTCCGATCCTTACTTCGGTCCCTTAAACAATGAATGTGTTTAGACCATCTATGCTATGTGTTAATGTTTGGCTTGTAGTACTATATATGCATGTACTTTTCTTAATGTATTAAAGTTTGACTTGTAGTACTATATATGCATGTACTTTTCTTAATGTATTAAAGTTTGGCTTGTAGCACTATGCATGTATTTTCCTTGAGTAATGAATAAACATTTGTTTGTACTAATATATAAATTCTATTACTTGATAGATTGCATGATGAAAGGCGGAGATATATGTCTGGTTGATAGTGCAACTACACATACCATTCTCCGAGACCAAAGATTTTTCTTGAACTTAAAATTAGCAGAAGCTAGTGTGAACACAATATCTGGTACATCTAGTCTCATTGAAGGATCTGGAAAGGCGAGCATAATTTTATCAAAAGGAACAACAATTCATTTAGAAAATGCTTTATACTCCAGCAAATCCCGAAGGAATTTACTCAGTTTTAAAGATATCCGCCGAAATGGATACCACGTTGAAACTGTTAATGAGGGTAACATTGATTACCTTTGCATCACTAAAGTTGTTTCAAACAAAAAGCATATTTTGGAAAAACTTCATGCTCATCCCTCCGGGTTGTACCAGACAACAATTAATACTATTGAATCACATGTTGTGATAAACCAAAAGTTTTCTGACCCAAAAGTTTTTGATCTTTGGCATGACCGTCTAGGCCACCCTGGGGCTATTATGATGCGTAGAATCATTGAAACCTCACATGGACATCCTTTGAAAAATCATAAAATTCTTTTACCTAGTAATAATCCTTGTACCGCTTGTTCACAAGGAAAATTGATTATAAGGCCATCTCCTACAAAAGTAAACTTTGAATCCCCAACATTTTTGGAACGCATTCAAGGAGATATATGTGGACCTATCCATCCAGCATCTGGACCATTTTCTTATTTCATGGTCTTACTTGATGCCTCTACTAGATGGTCACATGTTTGTTTGTTGTCATCCCGGAACGCTGCATTTGCTAGGCTCCTTGCCCAAATCATTCGATTACGAGCACAATTTTCTGACTACCCTATAAAGGCTATACGCCTTGACAATGCCGGTGAATTCACATCTAAGGTTTTTGATGACTATTGCATGTCTATTGGTATTCATGTTGAACATCCTGTTGCTCATGTACACACACAAAATGGGTTAGCTGAATCGTTTATCAAACGTCTCAAATTGATTGCTAGACCTTTACTTTTAAGAACGAAACTACCTGTTTCTGCTTAGGGTCATGCCATATTACATGCTGCATCATTGGTTCGCATTAGACCAACTGCTTATCATAAATACTCTCCGTTACAACTCGTTTTTGGGCAACCACCCAATGTTTCTCATTTAAGAGTATTTGGTTGTGCTGTGCAAGTTCCTATTGCACCACCACAACGTACAAAAATGGGTCCTCAGCGACGCCTTGGGATTTATGTTGGTTTTGATTCTCCATCTATAATAAGATATCTTGAACCTCTAACAGGTGATCTCTTTAAGGCAAGGCTTGCAGATTGCCATTTTGATGAAACAATATTCCCACAATTAGGGGGAGCAAATCCGGAGCCTGAAGCTCAACGAGAAATTTCTTGGCAAACATCGACTCTGTCTCATCTTGACCCCCGTACTACTCAATGTGAACTTGAAGTACAAAGGATCATTCATTTACAAGAAATTGCAAATCAACTGCCTGATGCATTCACTGATACAAAGAAAGTGATAAAATCACATGTACCAGCTTTAAACACTCCTGCGAGAATTGAAGTCCCTGCAGGACAATCGGGTAGTACAGTAGTACGTAAGTCTACGACACGCTTGAAACGTGGTAGACCTAGTGGTTCAAAGGACAAAGTTCCTAGAAAGAGAAAACTAAAGGGGCAAATGAATGAGGTAGAAATTCCTGGAGAAACCTCAAAAGGCATGATTGCAATACTTGATAAATCCAACGTTGGTAATCATACTTCCCCCGAAGAGGAACAAATAGCCCCCGAAGAGGCACAAGTATTAGACAATACGGAAATATCGATAAATTATATATCCACTGGAAATTTACTCGACCGTAATAATATTGTCATGGATCATGCATTTGCTTTTACAGTAGCACTTGAAATCACCCAAAGTGATGATGATCCTGAACCACATAGTATTGAAGAATGTCGATGTAGAAAGGATTGGCCAAAATGGGAAGAGGCTATCCAAGCGGAGTTGAACTCATTGGAAAAACGGGAAGTATTTGGGCCTATAGTTCGTACACCTGGAGACATAAATCCCGTTGGATACAAATGGGTATTTGTGCGGAAACGTAATGAACAGGATGAGATTATGCGATACAAGGCCAGACTTGTAGCACAAGGTTTCTCGCAGAGACCTGGTATAGATTATGATGAAACATATTCTCCTGTTATGGATGCTATTACGTTTCGATTCCTGATTAGCCTATCAGTCTCCGAAGGACTAGATATGCGCTTGATGGACGTGGTTACAGCATATTTATATGGATCACTAGATAGTGACATACATATGAGGATCCCTGAAGGATTTAAAATGCCTAAAGCATATACCTCTGAACCACGAAATATGTACTCGATAAAATTACAAAGATCTTTATACGGATTAAAGCAATCAGGACGTATGTGGTACAATCGACTAAGCGAATACTTGTTGAAAGAAGGATATATAAATAATCCTATGTGTCCATGCATCTTCATTAAGAGATCAGAATCTGGCTTTACAATTATTGCGGTATATGTAGATGATCTAAATCTTGTTGGAACTCCCGAAGAGCTCACAAGAACCGCTGATTATTTAAAGAAGGAATTTGAAATGAAAGACCTCGGAAAAACAAAATTTTGCCTTGGATTGCAACTCGAGCATTTCCCTGAAGGGATCCTTTTACATCAATCCACATATACGGAGAAAATTTTAAAACGTTTCTATATGGATAACGCTCATCCATTGAGTACTCCGATGGTAGTTCGATCACTTGATGTAAAGAAGGATCCCTATCGTCCTCAAGATGATAAAGAAGAGTTACTTGGTTCCGAAGTACCATATCTGAGTGCAATTGGTGCCCTCATGTATCTTGCAAATTGTACACGACCGGATATTGCATTTGCTGTCAATTTGCTAGCAAGATTTAGCTCAGCTCCAACTCGAAGACATTGGAACGGAATCAAGCACATTTTTCGCTATCTTCGTGGTACAATTGATTTAGGATTATTTTATTCAAGGGAATCCAAATCACCATTAGTTGGATATGCTGATGCTGGTTATCTTTCTGACCCACACAAAGCTAGATCTCAAACCGGCTATGTATTTACTTGTGGCGATACTGCTATATCATGGCGATCTGTGAAGCAGACGCTAACTGCCACTTCTTCAAATCATTCCGAGATTCTTGCACTACATGAAACCAGTCGTGAATGTGTTTGGTTGAGATCTATGATACAGTATATACAAGAGTCATGTGACTTATCTTCAATCAAAGATACACCAACAACACTCTATGAAGATAATGCTGCATGTGTAGCACAAATCAGAGGGGGATTCATTAAAAGTGACAGAACCAAGCACATCTCACCAAAATTCTTCTATACACATGAGCTCCAAGAAAAGGGTAAGATCAATGTTCAACAGATACGCTCTATTGATAATCTGGCAGATCTATTCACAAAAGCACTACCAGCAACAACGTTCAAGAAGCTAGTGCATAGCATTGGGATGCGCCGACTGAAGGAGTTTTCTTAAAAAAAAAAAAAAAAAAATTCATAGTCATGTCAACATGAGGGGGAGCAATCGATTGGCAAGAATATTCTCTTTTAGATAGACATCCAAGGGGGAGTGTTATGAATATAATATGGATGCCTATCACATGTCTTTGGAAGGATCCAACTTTGGTGGTAAGTAACATGTGAATGGCTGTTGGATTTAGTTTGATTAAGGAATTTGTATCTACATGTCATGTGAGTATAGAAGAAGACATAAATGAGTTTCTTATAAGAGGGAATGAACATCCTCAATGAAAAGGGATGGAGTGAGATAGAGAAGATAATTAGTGAAAGATCAGATTGAAGATTCAAACGAAGAAGTATATCAGTGTACTATACTGGTAAGATAAAAGTGCTTGTATTGTGCTGTTATCACAATAATAAATATGATCCCCTCTGCAGTGGACGTAGGCAAATTGCCGAACCACATGAAATATTTGTGTCACTTGTGTTAATTATTCATTGTTTGCATGTTTAATTATTAGTTTTATAATACGTTATCAGCATGAGCCTATACCAACTGGGTTGGCTCATGACAAAGGGTACAATATATCTATATTATTTAACTTATATATATATATATATACATATATGTATACATGTATACACCCCTGAAGTGGTTATAAATTTTACTCCTCCCGAAGAGGAATTTGTTGCAGACTTTTATGAAGAAGTGATTATAGGCTCTTGAAGAGGCATATTTGAAAATAGTCCTGAGGAGTTAATTACTAAACCTCTTGAAGGGGTAGTAGATAAATCTTCTGCAGAAAAACTCATTATATTCTTAATGAACTAATCTCCTGAAGAGATATATATACATATATACATATATATATATATATATTTACTTTTCTATATGTGTGTGCATACTCCTGAAGAGTTATCTCCCAAAGGGATAATAAATAAACTTCTTGAAGAAGTAGTAAATAAATAATTGATATCTTAGACATAACTCTTGTAGAGTAAATGAAAAAAAAACAAAACAAAACAAAAGACAACCATGCAGAAGCCAGGTTCGAACTCGAGTCCGCGGACGTGGGTTATTCGGCACTCAGTTCGTTGCCACTCTGCTACCACACGATTGTCTAACTATTATTGAATGAAAAAAAAACTAAAGAGTTAAGAAAAAAAAATAATAATAATAATAATAATAATAAAACAAAACAATCGCGGATAGCCAGGTTCGAACCCGAGATCTTAGAGTTAAAGATCCTCAGTCCCCACCACTCTGCTATCACGCAATTGAGTGATTATCGATATATATATTAAGCATATATACATGTGCTGAAAAGTCTCTTGTAGAGATAATTCATGACCCTCCCGAAGAGGAAATATCTTGAAGAGATTATGGAAAATCTAACTGATTATTCTCTTAAAAAAGAAATTTTATTTTACATTATTGCATCCTTTATTAGACATTAATCTGTTTATTTGCATGCCTTCATTTACTTGATTCTAAACCTTACTTTCTTTTATCTGTATAGTGTTTGAATATGTCGAATCTTGACAAATTTAAAATTGTACCTCTGGACATCTCGGGAAACAACTATCTATCATGGGCTCATAAAGCTGAAATACGACTAAAAGCAAAGGATCTTTGGAATACTATTGTAGAAGGAAATTATGAATCGGAACGAGACCAAGCCAGTGCACTAGAGTTTATCCAACACCATATCCATGAAGGATTACAAGATGAATATCTTGTAGTAAAAAGCCCTCTTGTCCTCTGGACCAATTTGAAAGAACGTTTCCAACATATAAAATTAATTACTTTACCAAAAGCTCGATATAACTGGATCCAACTGCGATTCCAGGATCATAAGACAGTTGGAGAGTATAATTCAGCTTTATTTCAAATTACTTCTCAATTGGAATTGTGTGGAGAAACGGTCACTGATTCAGAG
The DNA here is from genome assembly GCA_033977485.1 of Hydrangea macrophylla. NCBI lineage: Eukaryota > Viridiplantae > Streptophyta > Magnoliopsida > Cornales > Hydrangeaceae > Hydrangea > Hydrangea macrophylla. Next base: position 75,689,820 of record CM066985.1, on the reverse strand, counting down.
ATGATAGAGAAGACATTATCTACTTTTCATCCCTCGAGTGTACTCTTGCAGGAGCAATATCGAGAGCGGAGATTCATGAAGTACTCTTCATTAATATCATGTCTTCTCGTGGCAGAACAAAATAGTGAACTATTGATGAAAAATCATCATCGCCGTCCAACTGGCTCTGCGCCATTGCCTGAAGCACATGGAACCACATTCGCTGAAAAGGATGAAGTTCCACACAATAATCAAAGAGCTGGACGAGGAGGCAAACATGGATATGGTCGTGGAAATGATCATAGTCGTGGCCGTGGTCGTGGTCGTAGTCATGGTCGTAGTCATGGTCGTGGTCAAGGAAAAAATAAACATTGGTATCGTGAGGGTTATCATCCATACAAGAACAATGCACCTTACCACCCGAAGTGGAATAAAAATGGCAAAGGCGTACAAAGAGCTGTCAAGAAAAATGAAAATGACTGCTATAGATGTGGCATGAAAGGGCATTGGTCGCGTACTTGTCGTACGCCAAAACATTTAGTAGATCTCTATCAGGCCTCAATAAAAGGAAAAGGGAAAGAAGATAAGATAGAGACAAATTTTTTTGACCACGATGATCCATTGGATATCACTCATCTTGATGTGGCTGATTTCCTGGTTGACTCCGATCCTTACTTCGGTCCCTTAAACAATGAATGTGTTTAGACCATCTATGCTATGTGTTAATGTTTGGCTTGTAGTACTATATATGCATGTACTTTTCTTAATGTATTAAAGTTTGACTTGTAGTACTATATATGCATGTACTTTTCTTAATGTATTAAAGTTTGGCTTGTAGCACTATGCATGTATTTTCCTTGAGTAATGAATAAACATTTGTTTGTACTAATATATAAATTCTATTACTTGATAGATTGCATGATGAAAGGCGGAGATATATGTCTGGTTGATAGTGCAACTACACATACCATTCTCCGAGACCAAAGATTTTTCTTGAACTTAAAATTAGCAGAAGCTAGTGTGAACACAATATCTGGTACATCTAGTCTCATTGAAGGATCTGGAAAGGCGAGCATAATTTTATCAAAAGGAACAACAATTCATTTAGAAAATGCTTTATACTCCAGCAAATCCCGAAGGAATTTACTCAGTTTTAAAGATATCCGCCGAAATGGATACCACGTTGAAACTGTTAATGAGGGTAACATTGATTACCTTTGCATCACTAAAGTTGTTTCAAACAAAAAGCATATTTTGGAAAAACTTCATGCTCATCCCTCCGGGTTGTACCAGACAACAATTAATACTATTGAATCACATGTTGTGATAAACCAAAAGTTTTCTGACCCAAAAGTTTTTGATCTTTGGCATGACCGTCTAGGCCACCCTGGGGCTATTATGATGCGTAGAATCATTGAAACCTCACATGGACATCCTTTGAAAAATCATAAAATTCTTTTACCTAGTAATAATCCTTGTACCGCTTGTTCACAAGGAAAATTGATTATAAGGCCATCTCCTACAAAAGTAAACTTTGAATCCCCAACATTTTTGGAACGCATTCAAGGAGATATATGTGGACCTATCCATCCAGCATCTGGACCATTTTCTTATTTCATGGTCTTACTTGATGCCTCTACTAGATGGTCACATGTTTGTTTGTTGTCATCCCGGAACGCTGCATTTGCTAGGCTCCTTGCCCAAATCATTCGATTACGAGCACAATTTTCTGACTACCCTATAAAGGCTATACGCCTTGACAATGCCGGTGAATTCACATCTAAGGTTTTTGATGACTATTGCATGTCTATTGGTATTCATGTTGAACATCCTGTTGCTCATGTACACACACAAAATGGGTTAGCTGAATCGTTTATCAAACGTCTCAAATTGATTGCTAGACCTTTACTTTTAAGAACGAAACTACCTGTTTCTGCTTAGGGTCATGCCATATTACATGCTGCATCATTGGTTCGCATTAGACCAACTGCTTATCATAAATACTCTCCGTTACAACTCGTTTTTGGGCAACCACCCAATGTTTCTCATTTAAGAGTATTTGGTTGTGCTGTGCAAGTTCCTATTGCACCACCACAACGTACAAAAATGGGTCCTCAGCGACGCCTTGGGATTTATGTTGGTTTTGATTCTCCATCTATAATAAGATATCTTGAACCTCTAACAGGTGATCTCTTTAAGGCAAGGCTTGCAGATTGCCATTTTGATGAAACAATATTCCCACAATTAGGGGGAGCAAATCCGGAGCCTGAAGCTCAACGAGAAATTTCTTGGCAAACATCGACTCTGTCTCATCTTGACCCCCGTACTACTCAATGTGAACTTGAAGTACAAAGGATCATTCATTTACAAGAAATTGCAAATCAACTGCCTGATGCATTCACTGATACAAAGAAAGTGATAAAATCACATGTACCAGCTTTAAACACTCCTGCGAGAATTGAAGTCCCTGCAGGACAATCGGGTAGTACAGTAGTACGTAAGTCTACGACACGCTTGAAACGTGGTAGACCTAGTGGTTCAAAGGACAAAGTTCCTAGAAAGAGAAAACTAAAGGGGCAAATGAATGAGGTAGAAATTCCTGGAGAAACCTCAAAAGGCATGATTGCAATACTTGATAAATCCAACGTTGGTAATCATACTTCCCCCGAAGAGGAACAAATAGCCCCCGAAGAGGCACAAGTATTAGACAATACGGAAATATCGATAAATTATATATCCACTGGAAATTTACTCGACCGTAATAATATTGTCATGGATCATGCATTTGCTTTTACAGTAGCACTTGAAATCACCCAAAGTGATGATGATCCTGAACCACATAGTATTGAAGAATGTCGATGTAGAAAGGATTGGCCAAAATGGGAAGAGGCTATCCAAGCGGAGTTGAACTCATTGGAAAAACGGGAAGTATTTGGGCCTATAGTTCGTACACCTGGAGACATAAATCCCGTTGGATACAAATGGGTATTTGTGCGGAAACGTAATGAACAGGATGAGATTATGCGATACAAGGCCAGACTTGTAGCACAAGGTTTCTCGCAGAGACCTGGTATAGATTATGATGAAACATATTCTCCTGTTATGGATGCTATTACGTTTCGATTCCTGATTAGCCTATCAGTCTCCGAAGGACTAGATATGCGCTTGATGGACGTGGTTACAGCATATTTATATGGATCACTAGATAGTGACATACATATGAGGATCCCTGAAGGATTTAAAATGCCTAAAGCATATACCTCTGAACCACGAAATATGTACTCGATAAAATTACAAAGATCTTTATACGGATTAAAGCAATCAGGACGTATGTGGTACAATCGACTAAGCGAATACTTGTTGAAAGAAGGATATATAAATAATCCTATGTGTCCATGCATCTTCATTAAGAGATCAGAATCTGGCTTTACAATTATTGCGGTATATGTAGATGATCTAAATCTTGTTGGAACTCCCGAAGAGCTCACAAGAACCGCTGATTATTTAAAGAAGGAATTTGAAATGAAAGACCTCGGAAAAACAAAATTTTGCCTTGGATTGCAACTCGAGCATTTCCCTGAAGGGATCCTTTTACATCAATCCACATATACGGAGAAAATTTTAAAACGTTTCTATATGGATAACGCTCATCCATTGAGTACTCCGATGGTAGTTCGATCACTTGATGTAAAGAAGGATCCCTATCGTCCTCAAGATGATAAAGAAGAGTTACTTGGTTCCGAAGTACCATATCTGAGTGCAATTGGTGCCCTCATGTATCTTGCAAATTGTACACGACCGGATATTGCATTTGCTGTCAATTTGCTAGCAAGATTTAGCTCAGCTCCAACTCGAAGACATTGGAACGGAATCAAGCACATTTTTCGCTATCTTCGTGGTACAATTGATTTAGGATTATTTTATTCAAGGGAATCCAAATCACCATTAGTTGGATATGCTGATGCTGGTTATCTTTCTGACCCACACAAAGCTAGATCTCAAACCGGCTATGTATTTACTTGTGGCGATACTGCTATATCATGGCGATCTGTGAAGCAGACGCTAACTGCCACTTCTTCAAATCATTCCGAGATTCTTGCACTACATGAAACCAGTCGTGAATGTGTTTGGTTGAGATCTATGATACAGTATATACAAGAGTCATGTGACTTATCTTCAATCAAAGATACACCAACAACACTCTATGAAGATAATGCTGCATGTGTAGCACAAATCAGAGGGGGATTCATTAAAAGTGACAGAACCAAGCACATCTCACCAAAATTCTTCTATACACATGAGCTCCAAGAAAAGGGTAAGATCAATGTTCAACAGATACGCTCTATTGATAATCTGGCAGATCTATTCACAAAAGCACTACCAGCAACAACGTTCAAGAAGCTAGTGCATAGCATTGGGATGCGCCGACTGAAGGAGTTTTCTTAAAAAAAAAAAAAAAAAAATTCATAGTCATGTCAACATGAGGGGGAGCAATCGATTGGCAAGAATATTCTCTTTTAGATAGACATCCAAGGGGGAGTGTTATGAATATAATATGGATGCCTATCACATGTCTTTGGAAGGATCCAACTTTGGTGGTAAGTAACATGTGAATGGCTGTTGGATTTAGTTTGATTAAGGAATTTGTATCTACATGTCATGTGAGTATAGAAGAAGACATAAATGAGTTTCTTATAAGAGGGAATGAACATCCTCAATGAAAAGGGATGGAGTGAGATAGAGAAGATAATTAGTGAAAGATCAGATTGAAGATTCAAACGAAGAAGTATATCAGTGTACTATACTGGTAAGATAAAAGTGCTTGTATTGTGCTGTTATCACAATAATAAATATGATCCCCTCTGCAGTGGACGTAGGCAAATTGCCGAACCACATGAAATATTTGTGTCACTTGTGTTAATTATTCATTGTTTGCATGTTTAATTATTAGTTTTATAATATGTGGCATATATATATATATATCGATACAGATATATACATATACATAACTATAAATATGGCTATATCTTTCTCATTTCTCAACGGAATAGGGCGAGTCATATATGAAAATTGATCCTCTCGACGAGCCATATCCATATAAATTGGTTTGAAAACACAAATCTAACTAATATGCACAGATTTTGGATAAAATCGAAAGTGGGTCTAATGAAAAAATCCAAAATTCATGGTCATTGACTATGGCTTTTGAAACACTGCTCTTAGGGAAATATTAGGGATTCATAAGAGTCATTTTGAGACTGATTTGTGGTGATATGGTGATGGTTGAAAAAAAAATGAAGCTTTAGTGGTGATCATTCATGACAATGCCTAAGGCTTTGATTTAGGCATATCTAGTATGTGTGTGATGTTGTATAACTCCAGAAAATAATTTACAAGGGCAAAATCTTACCTTGAATCCTCAGCCTTCTCTCTCTCTCTCTCTCTCTCTCTCTCTCTCTCTCTCTCTCTCTCTCTCTCTCTCTGCGTGAGGTGGTCTAGGAGACCAAAAGGAGAGTAGGGTTAGAGAGGAAAAAAATAAAAGAGTTTTGGGTTTCTATACATTAGGGTGTGATAGAGGCCAAAAGAAATTGGGTCTAATTTAAATTGCTATAGAGCTAAAACATTGGGCTCCAAATATGGTCTTAATAAAAAGTAATAAGAAAAATTAAATTAGTTAACGAAAATAACATATATATGTCAACAAGATATTTTGTGAAGCTTAGGGTTGAACAATGTGTTCTACCCTTTTATATTATTAAGAATAATAAGAACCAAATATTACATTAAGACCCATAGACTAAACATAAACTAAGTAAACATAAAAAAAAAAAAAACAAAAGACTAATATCTAACACTCCCCCTCAAGCTGGTACAAAGATGTCCCTTAATCCCAGCTTGTTAACATATCATGAAATTATCTAGAACCAACTCCCTTAGTAAGAATATCCGCTAGTTGATCACAACTTTTCACAAACGGAGTGCAGATAGTTTTATTATTCAGATTCTCTTTGATGAAATGCGTGTCAACCTCAACGTGCTTAGTCCTATCTATAGCGCCCCGACCCGCTGTGGCCGGAACGCTCGCGAAAACCCCGCTAAACACAAATAAAAAAAAACTACTAAATAAAGTCTATGCCAAAACTTAATCCCAAGGGCAAAAAGGTAACTTTAAAATTTTTGCCCAAATATAATATCAAAAAGAGAATATTTGAAACACGGTTTTAACGGTTCGAGCGGTGTGCAGTTTCGAGTTTTCTAGAGAAAACTGTGTATGTTTTCGTAAAAGCCAATGTATCAATATTTGTTATTAATATTATTATTATTTTTTTTTTCTTGGCTTAAGCCACAAAACTCCATTTTTAAAACCACCAAACTTCCAACTCAAAGGGATATTTCAATTCACTTCAAACACAATATTTTAGGCCTCTAATACACAACAAACATCACCATAAACAAATTCATCTTTCTTAGACCAAGATTAAAACATGGATTTCTCAAGAATGCAACATGTTTCACAAATCTGGAAATTCCAAAACAATCGCACGAAACCATCAACACCATGTCCGTACTAACCTGATATCAAAAATCCAAATATATACCAACCCAACCTCAAACATTTACATCATAAACATTACTTAAATCTTCAACCAAAGTTCACATACATAAATCCATTAACAACCTAAGTTTAATACAAACGTTTACAACTCCAACGTGCCAATCCAAAATGACGCGTATACATCCTAAACGTACACAACGACTCGAGACTCATGGCAGTGGCGTCTACACCGCAGTACCTGCAAAAAGGCCTGTGTGGGTGTGAGCAACCCTTGGCTCACAGCTAGAAAACCAAAATAATGAAATAAAAACATTCAAGTCAACACACAATCCGCATTCAAGTAATTTCAACTAACATGTGCGCTAATGCAATGCATTCCCATAAATGAAATGACACACACACCCGGGCCCATTTCGCTCGGCTCTTTTGGCCGTTTCCAAGTTTCGCTACTTGGATTTTTATCGCTTTCGCTATGCACGTGCATGACATATAATATTTGTGCCATGCTCAATGTATGTATTTCATACAACCCACTTACGAATTCCATTCAACAAAATATAAACTCAACCAACAATGTCCATACTACATTATTACGGTTTCTAGAAAACCCACCTCGAGTCTTTATGAAAATAAGTGCAACGATTTACTCCGCTCGCTCCGACGGCTCTTTCGGGGCGCTTCCACTTGCCTCTGAACCTGAAATCTTACATAATTAAGTTCTATCGCATATATAGGCTAATATGCATAATTTATAATCAAAATCACACTTAAATATTGATTTCACAAGCCAATTTTAATTATTTTTAAAGCAGCCCCTGTTTTATTTTATTTTTAATACCAAGACCCAAAACAACCCAAAATCAAGAATTTCATGAATTTAATGAATTTTCAACCCACAAGTCACTTCTACCATTCAAGAATATATCCCAACTTCATCATTCCATCTATCAAACTCAAAAAAATACCCAATTTCAAACCAATTTTCAGATTTGCAAAAATACCCAAAAGTTCTTCTTCAAGCTCTTGAAAGCTTCAAGAACACAACAATGGTGAAACCCCCAATTCACAACCAATCTTTACCAAACTTGAAATCAAGGATTCCAATGGTATATAAAGCATATATAAACACTCAAACAACTCCAAAACCCAACAAAAATCAAACACCCAAACTTTCAATTTTCGGATTTTTTACAAACCCTAAAAAAAAACCCATTTTTCAAACTTCCTCAAAACTCAAATTTGTCATGTAGGATTCATACTACATCATATATATAACCCAAGAATCATCTTAGCAAAGTCTAAACATGAATTTAAACATCTAATTTCAGTTTACAAAAACCAAAATCTATAAACCCAATTACAAAGAACCATAGAGAGAGAGAGAGAGACTTACCCACTTGTACTTTCCTTTGCAACTTGAAAAAATGATGCTCAAATGAAGTTTTGATTGTTAAATCTTCACTTTCTTCAAACTCTTGTTCTTCTTCTCTCTTTTTTTTCTTTTTTTTTTCTTCTTCTAAACCCTCTAAGATGAAGAAAAAAATGAGACTAACGTTGTCTCCTAAAAACTGTTTTTCAACTTTTTAAAAATTATGTTTAACACCCCAACACTTCTTAAAACATGCACTTGAGTTCCCAACTTCCCCATATCATCTTAGGACCCCAAGATATCAAACCTTAACAATATAAACCCCCATTTCACAAATATAAATGCCCAAAAAAAAAAATTATATAATAAATAAAATAAATATATATATAATTTTTTTTTCATCATTTTCGCTTTACTAATTAATTTAAATCACCCTATTTGGTTCTAGGTCTCACAACTCTCCCCCCGTTAAAATAAATTTCGTCCCCGAAATTACATACCATGATTGAAGAGATACGGATATTGCTTTCGCATGCTTTCCTCAGTTTCCCACGTCATCTCCTCGATCGCTTGACTTCGCCACAAAACTTTCACCATAGGAATCTCTTTGTTCCTCAACTGTCGCACCTGTTGGTCTAGGATTTGAATTGGTTTCTCTTCATACGATAGATTCTCGTCAAGCTCTAACGGTTCTGATTCTAATACATGCGATGGATCTTTCACATATTTACGTAACATTGAGACATGGAACACATTATGTAGTCGCGATAATTCGGTCGGTAATTTCAATTTATATGCCGCAGTTCCGATTTTCTCTATAATTTCGTAAGGCCCAATGTACCTCGGAGATAGTTTTCCTTTCTTCCCAAATTGCATAACGCCTTTCCACGGTGAGACTTTCAAAAACACTTGATCGCCCACTTCAAATTCAAGTTCTCGCCTACGAGTATCTGCGTAACTTTTCTGCCGACTCTGAGAGGTTTTCAACTTTTCACGAATAATATCAATCTTACTCGCCGTTTCCTGAATAATCTCAGGCCCAAATATTCTGCTTTCAATTTTACTTTCGCCCACTTCACCCCAGCATATAGGAGTCCTACACTTCCTCCCATAAAGAGCCTCAAATGGTGCCATACCGATGCTACTGTGATAGCTGTTGTTATACGCAAATTCAACCAATGGCAGATGACTCTCCCAATTGCCTGAAAACTCCATCACGCACGCTCGTAACATGTCCTCAAGTGTTTGAATTGTTCTCTCTGACTGTCCATCAGTTTGAGGGTGAAACGCAGTGCTGAATTTCAATTTAGTTCCCATTGCTTCTTGTAGATGTTTCCAAAAATGCGAGGGAAAATTAGGGTCACGGTCGGAAATAATAGATACTGGGGCTCCATGCAATCGGACGATTTCATTCACATAAATTCTTGCATATCTATCAAGAGTAAACGTTGCTTTCACAGGCAGAAAATGTGCTGACTTAGTCAATCGGTCAACAATGACCCAAATTAACTCATTACCTTTTTGTGTTGGCGGAAGTCCTCGCACAAAATCCATGGTAACATGTTCCCATTTCCACTCGGGAATCGGTAGTGGTTGCAACAAGCCCCCCGGTCGCTGGTGTTCAGCTTTTACTTGTTGACATACCAAGCATCGAGCCACAAATTCTGCTATTTCTCTCTTCATCGCTGGCCACCAATAGTATTCCTTGATTGTCTTATAAAGTTTAGTGCTTCCTGGGTGCATGGCATACGCTGAACTGTGCGCTTCTTCTAAAATCTCCTTTCGCAACTCCTTATTTTGGGGTACACACATTCGAGTTCCATAACAGAGAACTCCATCGGCTCGAATAATAAAGTCTTTTCGCTTTCCACTTATCGCTTCTTCTCTAAATTTCATCAACCTTGAGTCAGTATTTTGTAGCTCCTGAATTCTGTCCACTAGAATCGGTCTCACTTGGAATCGTGCTATAAAGGCTTCAGTGTCTGACATTGCTAGTTCAACTTCCATTATTTTCATCTCTCGAATAAAATCAACCCCAGTGCATTGGATACAAGAAAGTAGGCTTTGAGATTTTCGACTTAGTGCATCGGCCACTATATTCGCCTTCCCTGGATGATAATGAATCGTGCAATCATAATCTTTGATTAGTTCAAGCCAACGCCTCTGTCTCAAATTCAATTCCTTCTGTGTGAATAAGTACTTCAAGCTTTGGTGATCAGTAAAGATTTCACAACTTTCCCCATACAAATAGTGTCTCCACAATTTCAATGCAAAAACAATCGCCGCCAATTCCAAATCGTGTACCGGATAATTTAACTCATGTGGTTTTAACTGTCTTGACGCATATGCTATCACCTTTTCATTTTGCATCAAAACGCAACCCAGACCCTGATGAGACGCATCGCTGTATACCACAAAGCCTTCTGTACTTGTCGGAATAGTCAATACTGGCGCCTGTGTTAATCGATTTTTCAATTCCTGAAAACTTTCTTCGCACTCTCTACTCCAATGATATTTCACCCCTTTTCTGGTCAGCTTAGTCAACGGTAGTGCAATCGATGAGAAGTTCTTGATAAATCGACGGTAATAACCTGCTAATCCCAGAAAACTTCAAATTTCTGTAACGCTCACTGGTGTCGGCCACAACAACACAGCTTCAACTTTTTTGGGATCAACTTTAATTCCATCACTAGAAACTACATGCCCCAGAAATGCTACTTCATCTAGCCAGAATTCGCACTTGCTTAATTTAGCGTATAATCGCTCTTCCCTCAATTTCTGCAATACTAATCTCAAATGATTTTTGTGTTCTTCAACACTGCGCGAATATACCAGAATGTCGTCAATGAACACTATCACGAAGCTATCTAAAAATGGCTTGAACACTCTGTTCATCAAATCCATAAACATTGCCGGCGCATTTGTCAACCCAAATGGCATCACAAGGAATTCAAAATGACCATATCGGACTCGGAACGCAGTCTTCTCTACATCGCTTTCTCTGACTCTAAGCTGGTGATAGCCCGATCTCAAATCAATTTTCGAAAATATTTTTGCTCCTTGAAGCTGATCAAACAAATCATCCACCCTAGGCATCGGATATTTGTTTCTAATGGTCACCTTATTTAATTGCCTGTAATCAATGCATAATCGCATGGTCCCATCTTTCTTTTTAACGAACAATACTGGCGCTCCCCATGGTGACACACTGGGTTGAATAAATCCCCTTTTTAACAAATCTTCCAACTGTATTTTCAATTCTTTTAATTCCGCTGGTGCCATTCTGTAAGGTGGAATCGATATCGGCATAGTTCCAGGAACTAGATCAATAGTAAACTCTACTTCTCTTTCTGGCACAACACCTGGCAATTCCTCGGGAAACACGTCTGAATACTCATTCACAATCGGAACTGTTTCTATCTGCATTGCTACTTTCGTTGCATCAATCGCATACGCAATAACACATTCATACCCTTTTTTTAACATTTGTCTCGCGTCTATTACTGAAATCAAACTCGTTGGTGTTACCCGTCGCTCCCCGCAAAATACAAACTCGGCCTCATTCGGGATTCTAAAGGTTACTTCTTTATTAAAGCAATTTATTGACGCGTGATACGTTGACAACCAATTCATTCCCAGAATAACATCGAAGTCTTCTATATCTAACGGCAATAAATTCACCCCCATTCCATGATTTTCTATTTGTACTACACACCCTTCATAAACCCACTTTATCTCTACTTTATTTCCCAATGGCGTAGATACTATTAACTTTTCTCTCAACTCAGTCAAATAATCGTTAAATTTTTTTGCAAAGTTTGTAGATATAAAGGAGTGAGTAGAACCCGAGTCAAACAATGTATATGCAACATAGTTTGAAATTAGAATCATACCCGTCACTACTTGCGGTGTCGCCTCCGCATCCTTCTTTGTCATCGCAAAAACTCGAGCTTGTCCTCCGGTACCACTCGTGCTAGAACCCCCTCTTGGTTGTCCTCGCCCCTGACCTCGACCCCTGCCTGACGAAACAGTAGTTGAGGATACGGCCTCGGTCACCACAATGCAATCTCTTGCCATATGACCCGGTCGCCCACACTTATAGCATTCTCGCCTATCGGGCATCGGGCAATCACGAGAAATATGCCCAGGAGTCCCACATCGGTAGCAAGTAACACCCCCTGAAGAACCACTACGGCCTGAAGGTGGTCTCATAGATCCTGAACCCGATCCACTGGCACCGCTTGATCCTCCGCCTCGTTGTGGTTGTACAAACCCTCGACCTCTACCCGGAGCCTCTTGTAATCTCGGTCTTGGACCCCCACGGCTAGGCCCACTCACTTCGATCCTTCCTCGCTTTTGTTGTTCTCGAAAGGTCATGGATTCTCGTACATCTTTCTCAACCAACTTCGCTCTCTCCACTAATTCGAGATAGTTTCGTATATCCAGCGCTGAAAGTTTCGATCGGATCGAGAATTGCAAACCGTCCTGAAATTTTCTGCACTTTTCATATTCATCTTCTACCAACCTCATTGCAAATCGGGACAAAGCCGTGAACTGAGCTTCATACTCCTCCACCGTCACATCTCGGCCTTGCACAAGATTTATAAACTCTCGCCGCCTCTCATTACGGTATGTTTCAGTAAAATATTTCTTGTTGAACTCTAATTCAAATTTCTCCCAAGTAATCTCATTAGGTTCTCTTCTCCCCACCATCGGCGTCTTCAAATGGGCCTTCAAGTCCTTCCACCAATAATCTGCTCTGTCAGTGAATGTAAATGCGGCTAGCATCACACGGTTATCATTGTCGATTTGCATAACTTCGAATATGTCCACCATCTTTTTAAACCATTTTTCAGCTTCTAATGGGGTACCCATACCCGAAAATGTCGGCGGATGATACTTCATAAATTTTTCGTACAACCTCCCCGGCTCCTCTTTACTCTTACTAGACCCTGCAACTGCTGCTTCAATTTTTGAGTCAAAATATATCGTCATCGACTCAAACATGTGTTCTGCTTGGGAAGGTTGTCCTTGTCCCGTCGGTCGTGATTGATCGACCTCCTGATTACCCTGTGGATGATGTGTCCCCTCCCCCTCTTCGCCTTCCAATCGGTCTCCCGGAATCATTTTTTCGCAATTTCTGTAAATAACACAAGTTTGCAAAGCAAACATAATAATAACATTTATTGTTAGTCCACAAACGAGAACCCATACAACCCAACTCAACGCCTAATCCACGGCCATGACCTAAACACAATGACAACAACACATACAGAACCTATAAACCTAGGCTCTGATACCAAACTGTAGCGCCCCGACCCGCTGTGGCCGGAACGCTCGCGAAAACCCCGCTAAACACAAATAAAAAAAACTACTAAATAAAGTCTATGCCAAAACTTAATCCCAAGGGCAAAAAGGTCACTTTAAAATTTTTGCCCAAATATAATATCAAAAAGAGAATATTTGAAACACGGTTTTAACGGTTCGAGCGGTGTGCAGTTTCGAGTTTTCTAGAGAAAACTGTGCCTGTTTTCGTAAAAGCCAATGTATCAATATTTGTTATTAATATTATTATTATTTTTTTTTCTTGGCTTAAGCCACAAAACTCCATTTTTAAAACCACCAAACTTCCAACTCAAAGGGATATTTCAATTCACTTCAAACACAATATTTTAGGCCTCTAATACACAACAAACATCACCATAAACAAATTCATCTTTCTTAGACCAAGATTAAAACATGGATTTCTCAAGAATGCAACATGTTTCACAAATCTGGAAATTCCAAAACAATCGCACGAAACCATCAACACCATGTCCGTACTAACCTGATATCAAAAATCCAAATATATACCAACCCAACCTCAAACATTTACATCATAAACATTACTTAAATCTTCAACCAAAGTTCACATACATAAATCCATTAACAACCTAAGTTTAATACAAACGTTTACAACTCCAACGTGCCAATCCAAAATGACGCGTATACATCCTAAACGTACACAACGACTCGAGACTCATGGCAGTGGCATCTACACCGCAGTACCTGCAAAAAGGCCTGTGTGGGTGTGAGCAACCCTTGGCTCACAGCTAGAAAACCAAAATAATGAAATAAAAACATTCAAGTCAACACACAATCCGCATTCAAGTAATTTCAACTAACATGTGCGCTAATGCAATGCATTCCCATAAATGAAATGACACACACACCCGGGCCCATTTCGCTCGGCTCTTTTGGCCGTTTCCAAGTTTCGCTACTTGGATTTTTATCGCTTTCGCTATGCACGTGCATGACATATAATATTTGTGCCATGCTCAATGTATGTATTTCATACAACCCACTTACGAATTCCATTCAACAAAATATAAACTCAACCAACAATGTCCATACTACATTATTACGGTTTCTAGAAAACCCACCTCGAGTCTTTATGAAAATAAGTGCAACGATTTACTCCGCTCGCTCCGACGGCTCTTTCGGGGCGCTTCCACTTGCCTCTGAACCTGAAATCTTACATAATTAAGTTCTATCGCATATATAGGCTAATATGCATAATTTATAATCAAAATCACACTTAAATATTGATTTCACAAGCCAATTTTAAATATTTTTAAAGCAGCCCCTGTTTTATTTTTTTTTTAATACCAAGACCCAAAACAACCCAAAATCAAGAATTTCATGAATTTAATGAATTTCCAACCCACAAGTCACTTCTACCATTCAAGAATATATCCCAACTTCATCATTCCATCTATCAAACTCAAAAAAATACCCAATTTCAAACCAATTTTCAGATTTGCAAAAATACCCAAAAGTTCTTCTTCAAGCTCTTGAAAGCTTCAAGAACACAACAATGGTGAAACCCCCAATTCACAACCAATCTTTACCAAACTTGAAACCAAGGATTCCAATGGTATATAAAGCATATATAAACACTCAAACAACTCCAAAACCCAACAAAATCAAACACCCAAACTTTCAATTTTCGGATTTTTTCCAAACCCTCAAAAAAACCCATTTTTCAAACTTCCTCAAAACTCAAATTTGTCATGTAGGATTCATACTACATCATATATATAACCCAAGAATCATCTTAGCAAAGTCTAAACATGAATTTAAACATCTAATTTCAGTTTACAAAAACCAAAATCTATAAACCCAATTACAAAGAACCATAGAGAGAGAGAGAGAGACTTACACACTTGTACTTTCCTTTGCAACTTGAAAAAATGATGCTCAAATGAAGTTTTGATTGTTAAATCTTCACTTTCTTCAAACTCTTGTTCTTCTTCTCTCTTTTCTTTCTTTTTTTTTCTTCTTCTAAACCCTCTAAGATGAAGAAAAAAATGAGACTAACGTTGTCTCCTAAAAACTGTTTTTCAACTTTTTAAAAATTATGTTTAACACCCCAACACTTCTTAAAACATGCACTTGAGTTCCCAACTTCCCCATATCATCTTAGGACCCCAAGATATCAAACCTTAACAATATAAACCCCCATTTCACAAATATAAATGCCCAAAAAAATATATATATATATAATAAATAAAATAAATATATATATATAATTTTTTTTTCATCATTTTCGCTTTACTAATTAATTTAAATCACCCTATTTGGTTCTAGGTCTCACACTATCATGTTGTACTGGATTGTGTGCAATACTAATGGTGGCCTTACTATCACAGTACAACTTCATTGAATCACCAATCTCTAGTTTTAAGTCTTTCAACAATAACTTGACCCATAAGAGCTCACATACACCTTGAGCCATAGCTCTAAATTCGGCTTCAGCACTTGATCTAGCAACCACATTTTGTTTTTTACTTCTCCAACTAACAAGATTGCCTCCCACAAAAGTGCAGTATCCTGAAGTAGACCGCCTATCTGTCACAGAACCTGCCCAATCGGCATCAGTGTAAGCCTTAGCTCTGAGATGATCATATTTCCCGAAGTATAAACCTTTGCCAGGAGCAGACTTAAGGTACCTCAAGATCCGGTAAACTGCATCCATATGTGATTCCCGAGGTGCATACATGAACTGACTTACTATACTTACAGCAAAGGCAATATCAGGACGTGTATGGGAGAGATAAATAAGCTTCCCAATGAGTCTTTGATATCTCCCCCTGTCAACCATTGCTCCACTGCTGTCATCACTTAGTTTTTGGTTGAACTCAATAGGAGTATCACATACTCTACTTCCAAGCATACCAGTCTCACTTAGAAGATCAAGAATATACTTCCTTTGAGAGATAAAGATCCCATGTTTAGACCTCGCAACTTCAATCCCAAGAAAGTATTTCAGTTCTCCTAGATCCTTAATTTCAAACTCCTTTGCCATATATCCCTTGAGATGCTGCATTTCCTCAAAGTCATCACCTGTGAGGACAATATCATTCACGTACACAATGAGAGCTGTAGTCTTACCCTGCAAGGAATGTTTGATAAATAATGTGTGGTCAGCCTGACTTTGTTTAAAACCATATCTGCACATAGCCTGAGTGAGTCTCTCAAACCATGCCCTTGGAGACTGCTTAAGGCCATACAAGGCCTTTTTTAACCTGCACACCTTTCCTTCAGTTTTGTGGCTCTCAAATCCTGGAGGAATGTCCATATACACCTCTTCTTCCAAGTCACCATGCAAAAAGGCATTTTTAACATCAAACTAGTGAAGTGGCCAGTCCCGGTTAGCTGCTAGAGATAGAAGGATCTTGACAGAATTTATCTTAGCCACTGGTGCAAACGTCTCCTGATAATCCACCCCATAAGTCTGGGTGAATCCTTTGGCAACGAGACGGGCTTTAAACCTCTCAACTGAACCATCTGCTCTATGCTTCACTATATACACCCACTTGCACCCCAGAGTTCTTTTACCCATAGGCAACTTAGTCAACTCCCAAGTACCATTCTTGTGAAGAGCACTCATCTTCTCATCCATAGCATGTTTCCACTTGGGATCATTGAGAGCATCCTGAACACGATTAGGTACAACAATAGAGGCAATACTTGAAAGAAAGACATGGTAAGCAGAAGATAAGTGAGAATAGGACACAAAATTTGAAATAGGGTGCTGAGTACATGATCTAACACCCTTACGGACAGCAATAGGAACATCAAGATCATTAGACTCAACAGGTAAGGAGTTATTTAGATTACCTTAATCACAATCAAGGTCTATTGGAGCCTCACCAGTTGGAGTAGATGGCAGTAGGGGAATAGGAGCATTGGTCTCAACCTCTTTGTTTCTTCTCTTACTCCATATACCCTTGGAATAAACCAACGATTCTTTTTCCTTTGGTAACACCTCTCCCTGTTTAGGAGTACTTGGCTCAACTTCCATCACTTCCTCTACTTCCACATTTCCAGTTTCCTTCCCTTTATGAGGTGACACACTAATAGGAACAATAGGAATTGCCGGTAAAGTACCAAGAATCTCTTCACTCTGATGTTCCCCCTGAAGAGGTGTCTTGGAAGGTTCAAAAAAAGGAACAGACTCATGGAATGTGACATCCATAGACACATACCACTTCTTAGACTCAAGATGATAGCACTTGTAGCCTTTCTAGGTAGGAGAGTAACCCACAAAGACTCATTTAAGAGCCCTAGGATCTAATTTCCCACGAGTAGGGGAGTGATTGTGGACAAAACAGAGACTCCCAAAGATCCGAGGAGGAATCGAAAAAAGAGACGAAGAAGAGGCAGATAAGAGTTCAATGGGAGCCTATTTTTTGAGAACTTGAGTGGGCAGTCGATTAATGAGGTATGCAACCGTAAGGACTGCATCACCCCAATATGACTTGGGAGCATTAGCCGTGAAAAGCATAGAATGAGCAACATTAAGCAAGTGACGATTCTTGCGCTCTGCTACCCCATTTTGTTGTGGGATGTCAGTGCAAGACGTCTGATAGATAATCCCTTTTGAAGAAAAAAACTCTCCTAGACTCAAATATATGTACTCTACCCCTTGATCAGAACGGAGTATTTGAATTCCCTTCCCAAATTGTGTCAATACCATTTGATAGAAGTTTTTGAAAATTGATACAACTTCACTTTTATTTTTCATCAGGTAAATCCATGTGGTACGTGAATAATCATCAACAAAGCTAACCAACCAACGATAGCCTTTTAGAGACAAAATAAGAGAGGGACCCCATACATCAAAGTGTACCAAAATAAAAGGAGCTAAACTTTTATTAATACTCGGCGCAAAAGATGCCCGGTGATGTTTCCCAAGTTCACATGACTCACATAAATATTCTGAAACATCTTTATTAACAAGTAAAGCAGGAAATAAATGCTTAAGTAAACAAAAGGAGGGGTGGCCTAATCTCTTATACCAAAGCCAAATATCTGCAGACTTATTCTCAGAAACTATAGTGTGGTGTGCTCCTTTGGTGCCTACATCCAACAGGTAAAGACCATGCTCCTTTCTACCACTGCCAATCGTCCTCCGTGTGGTAAGGTCCTGAAAAACACAATGGGAAGGTAAAAAAGTTACACTGCAATGAAGATCACGAGTGATACGGCTAATAGATAAAAGATTAGAAGTAATACTCGGAACATGTAATACAGAAGATAGTGGGAGAGATGAAGTGGCATGAATGACACCTTTTCCTGAAATAGAAGAAAAGGTGCCATCGGCAATACGAATTTTTTTGAGACCTGAAGATGGAGTATACACAGAAAACAAATTGGATAAACTAGACGAATGATCTGAAGCACCAGAATCAATAATCCAAGGCGGCGATGAGCGAGACAAACATGCTATGGCAGAGTGTACTAAGTTACCTATCTGGGCAAATGAGGTGGAAGCACTTGTGGGAGTAGACTGAGAGTGACGAGTCATCAGGCTACGAAGAGCATCTAAACCACGTAAAGCATCCTCATACTCCGTGGTGGACAAAGGGGCGGATGGAGATATCCCAGGCTGAGCTGTGGACCCGGAGTCTGTGACATCAATAACCTCGGTATGGTGAGCTCGAGATTGACCTCCATGGCCACCACGTCCTCCATGACCACCAGAGCGACCTCCACGTGTCCCGGGTGGACGACCATGTAGACTCCAACAAGTAGCCCGAACATGTCCACAGCGGTTGCAATAATCACATAATTTCTGTGACCTCTCAGAAGAGTCAGACCCACTCAGAGAAGGTGTACCATGAGGCGGTGGAGGGCCCTCTGAAGAAGGAGCAGAAACAAGGGCAGAGCGATCAGTAGAAGTAGCTGGAAGCATAGTAGAACGACGACTCTCCTCGTTTTGAACAAAAGCAAAAACTTCCCGAAGCGTGGGAAGAGCCTCCATCCCAAGTACCCTACTACGAACAGAGTCATACTCGGAATTAAGCCCTTTGAGAAACTTGAATACCCGTTGCTTCTCGAGAAGTTTCTGATACCTAATAACAGCCTAAGGACAAGCCGGATGATAGTCCTGAAGATGATCAACACGTTTCCACTGGGTAGTGAGAAAAGTGCAGTACTGAATAACCTTGATAGTCCCATGTTCCGAGCTATCAATCACCCGAGAGAGCTCAAACTCCTGAGCATAATTGCCCTTACGGGAGTAAGTATGAGCCACTGTATCCCAAATATCCCGGGCTGTAGTCATGCCCAGAAAACCTTCACCAATTTCGGGTATCATAGAATGGATTAGCCATGCGCAAACAAGAGCATTCT
The DNA here is from genome assembly GCA_033977485.1 of Hydrangea macrophylla. NCBI lineage: Eukaryota > Viridiplantae > Streptophyta > Magnoliopsida > Cornales > Hydrangeaceae > Hydrangea > Hydrangea macrophylla. The sequence continues at coordinate 75,670,237 of CM066985.1, read as the reverse complement.
CAACTTTCCACTTAGCAAAACTCTCATCAGCAACAGTCGGTGCTTGAATAGTCCCATCAATATATCCCTCCTTCGCTTTCCCTTCCAAGTAGAGAAGAACTGGCTGTGACCAAGGTACATAATTCTGGCCATTGAACAAAGAGGTTGTGATTTTAAGAGTTGGGTTGTCTTGGGGAGCAACCAACTGGCTCATCTGAGGCTGTTGAGTATCTCCAGGTGACGTAATCTTATCGTCTACCATGGTACCAACAAGCGAGGGAAACACCCACAATAATCACACCAAAAAAAAAAACGAAGGCAGGGAACCAACTTGGGACTTTTAAGGCATACGAATCAGCACAAGGCTGATCTGTGGTCCATAAAAGGACCCAAAAAAGAGGCTGAAATTAAACGTCAATCAAATCGAAGACCACGTAATGATGTGGAGGTGAAGAATCGATCCGAAAAAAAATAAGAAGATATAAAGGTGATGTAGCAAGTTCACAGCTGCATAGAACAATCAGTGAGGATGTAGGATGGAGTATAGAGGTTCGGATGGGCTAGGGTTATGGTGTATGGGGCTCGGCTGCGATGGAATAGGGCTGTATAGGGTTTGGCTTGGTTGGGTGAGAGGACAAGAAGGTGCGGCTAGGGTTCTGCTGGAGGAGGGGGGGCTGCGGCGCATGGATTTGCTGGTGTAGGGGCTGCGGCGCAGGCCCTGGATGGCCTGGGGTGGTCACGCAAGTGTGGGTGGGCAGTGGTGGTGGTGGCACAGGATGTGGATGGGTAATGGTGGTGGTGGTGGTGGTGGTGGTGGGTGTTAGGGCATGGTGGACATGAATGGCTTTGATACCATGTCAACAAGATATTTTGTGAAGCTTAGGGTTGAACAATGTGTTCTACCCTTTTATATTATTAAGAATAACAAGAACCAAATATTACATTAAGACCCATAGACTAAACATAAACTAAGTAAACATAAAAAAACAAAAGACTAATATCTAACAATATATATATATATATAATCTTAATCAAATAATAACAAGATACCAATTTTTATTATCATTATATATATATTTTATTATTCTTTTGAAATTCGCGGGTGTTACATTCCAAGTTGTTGGGCTAGTGGACCTCTTGGGGCATTACATATACCAGATTAACTTTTTTATATTTATCCGATGTGGGACGGGATCTCACAGGAGCCTTTGTCAAGACTAAAACACTCTCAACTCGCCATGTCTCTTGACGGGCCTCAATTAGCATCCAAATAATTATCTTTTACTATGTTTGGTCGACAATTAATACTATGATAGTATATTACATTTCATAAGAAAATTGAAATGGAAGATCAAAAGATAAGATATCATTCATAAGATGTAAGCCAAATATCATACAATGCAAAGGTGAAATATCACACAAACAAACTTAGGAAAAATTGTCTAATCACATATCAAGTAATCAAGTTTTCCTAATCTAGGAGGGGACATGGATTGTTCATGAAACAAATAATCAAAGAGATCAAAATATGCTTAGCAAGCTAGAATGATGCATGTTAATCTTTGGGAAAAGAAAACCTCTCAATCCCTGGGACGGATGAGAAAGGATGATTAGATCGAGGGGAAGCATGGACGTGTGATCAAGTTCATTCCTTATAATCTTCTTAGATTAGGGGTCACAAAATCCCCAAATCTTGCATGGATGCAATGTTTGATCCTAAAATGTGCAAAGGTTGTAGTGCGTTTGTGTACATGGACTTTCTAAAGTGACTTAGAAGTCTAAAATATGCATGAATGCATGAAGGTCAATAGCTATTTCAGATTAAGAGAAATCATATAAACAATAGAGGTTACTCAGAAACAGAGTCCGTACTGTCGACTGAAATGTTGAAACATATTAGAAAATGAAAACAAAACATCTAGAGGCCCATATTATACAGAAAGTTCCCTAAGACACTGAAGTTCAAGGAAAAAATTAGTTAGGACCACTTCTTTTGGAAAAGTTTTCTGAAAAACAAGTTAAAAGTCAACCAAGCTGCTGTGACAGTAAAAACAGAATGTCTGTAATGAATGTTTGGGCCAAAATGGAACCCTTCCAAGTGTTTCCAAACCAAACCAAAAATCAGGGGTGTTCTCTAATGAGTTAGGAAGACTCTCCAAGTAGTCTTGCAACCATACATTGAGTATTGAGTTCTAGAGAAATCTTTGAACTCAGGTCATTCACTGTTTTGAAGATTTCTTGAGAAAACAAGGTTTGTTTTTTTGGAATCCAAATGTTGGGGTTTTAGAGGGGTTTTGAAATAGGGGGTTTGAAGTCACATTTTCAACATCAAATGTAGATTATAACCTCTTGTAATATCAACATCAAACACATATTAAGAACACCCAATATTTCTTCCACAAATATAGTTTTGTTTGAGAATATGACTTCAAGAATACATATGAATGTATTGAAGATAAAATCATCATCCATCAAACATGTCTTTGAGGTCAAGAGCTACTATCCATAAGAATTCACCCTCCTCAAACAACATGTCATCTAGATGATGATAAGCATGTAAGTAATCAAAGAAAAATAAAAAAGAAATGAGGTAAGAAGAGATGAACATAGTATGTAAACAATCAAATAAGCAATCCATAGATGATAATCAATGTGATTTTGGACTTGTAACTTGGTGTTTCACTCATAGATATTGACATTTGAACATCGAAGTAGCTTCCTAACTCAAAAATGCTCAAGAATGGTGATTGGAGGGGTATTTGAATGTGAAGTATATGAGAGATAATGGAAGAAAATAAGATTAGAACTCACTTTCTTATAGAAAATCAGTGGGAGAAGCTCCCTTTCTCTCTTCTAAACCTATCTCTACATGTCTTTCTCTCTACAACTTTCTCAAACTTTGCACTTGCCCCCCCCCCCCCAAAATGAAGAGCAAAGGGAGGTTTATATAGACCAATTTGGGGTGGTTTTGGGATTTAGAAAGTGCTCCCATTAGTCCCAAACATCTGTGAACAAGAAACTACGTCGTTTTGGGTTTCAATTATTCAATTTGAACCCCCAAAATAAATTACAAAAATGGATTCTATGGGGGTTGAGTGTCGCCGCGGCACTGCTCCTCAGATGCCCAAAAAATTATATTTAGGCCCCCAGAGGTTTCAATATTCGCGAAAAGGCCCTATTTTATCCGAAATTCACAGAAAATGCATACGAACTTTAAATTGAGCTTGGGATAGACCGTTGGAAAGGTAATGGAGTCTATTTTTCATTAAAAAAATAGTTCAGAGTCAGGTCACTTTGAAAAGTTTTGCAGTATTTGCTTAAAAGGCGATTTGATTGTCTTTTTCACCTTTGGAAATCCATAATAAATTCGTTTTGAATTCTGAAATTATGTGCGATATACTATTGGAAAGCTATTGACCTCTAGTATCCATGAAAAATGTTTGAAAAATGACACGGCGCTCCTGTTTCAAAGTCAATTTTTAGGTTAAATCGGTTAAACCTAGGATCTCCAAGAAGTTCTGGGAACCTCTGGGAGCTCCTAGGAGTTGACGTTTTCGTCCGATTTTCTTTTAAAACTCATTTTAGTACTTTTCACATGATCTAGAATGATCTCAAAACTTTCTGGAGAATTTGGATGATTTCGGTCAAACTCCGGTCAAACCTGGTTAAACCTAGGTCAAACCGGTCAACGGGGACTTTTTGGGAACTTTCGAGGCTTCCGGGAGTCTCTGGGAGCTGGCGATTTTATCTGATTTTGCTTCAAAACTCATTTTATCACTTTTCTGATGACGTAGCATGTTTCCAGAACGTTTGGTCCAAATCAGGGACTTTTTGGGCTTTAAGGGGCATTTTGGTCATTCTGAGCATTTTAAGTGATAGAACTAACTTTCAGGAGTCCTTTTTTAGTCTTTTTTGATCATTATGAACCACCAAGCTATGAGTCTCCTAAATTTGATAGCTAACAAAATGGGGTGTCTACAAATACCAAGATGAATTTACGAAGATACGGTCGAAAAAGATCATTCATGAGACTTTAGAAGGTGGATGGGGCATTGGAGAGCCCCAAGGGCATGACCAAGAACTCGTAATGACCTTTATGGGTACGGAAGGCCATTTTATGGATATCGGTGTCACACAAACGGATTTGATGATACCCAAAATGTAAGTCTAACTTGGAAAAGTATTTAGCACCGTGTAACTCATTAAGAAGCTCATTGATGATTGGAATTGGGTATTTATCTTTGATTTAACCGCATTCAATGCCCTATAGTCGACGTAGAGTCGCCACCCTCCATCCGCCTTGCAGACAAGCAACACTAGAGATGAGAATGGGCTGGTACTCGGTCGGATTTAGCCCGAGTCAAGTAATTTACGTACCATCTTTTTTATTTTTACCTTCTGGTAATAAGGGTACCGATAAGGCCGAACACTTATTGGTGTTTGGTTTGGTAGAAGCAGAATTTGATGATCATAGGTACGATTTGGTGGTAGGCCTTGGGTTTCGGTAAAGATGACGTGAAAACGGTCAAGGTGGTGGGCCAAATTTGGTATAGGAACAATGGTGTTGTTAGGAACATCACATGGCACAATCTGTAGGAATAATCCATGGCTATCTAGATTGTGCAGTTGATTGTTGTTCATAACTTCAAGCTCGGAGCTTCGTAGACCTTGAAATTGATAAGACATACCATCTTTGCAAAATTTCATTGTCAACTTGTGATAGTTTATCTCAATAGGCCCCAATGTCGTTAACCATTGGACCCCCAGTACTGCTTGACAAGCTAATATAGGAAGGACGTAGAAGTCAGCTATTATGGGATGTCCCTAGACAGTCAATGTAAGTGCTAAACATCGGCCCCCATAATTGATTTTCTCGCGGTTATACACCATGACTTTCAAGGGCTCCTCATGCACAACGTGTAAGCCAAGTTTGGACACTACATGTCGATCAATGAAGTTATGCGTGCTTCCCCTATAGATAAGCACGGTAACATCAGAATTGTTTATTTTTCCCAACAATCGAATGGTTTGAGGATAGGTGGTGTCGATCACGGCATGGTATAAAATTTTGGGAATGGCATCAGGGTAAGGGCATTCCTGGCAGGGTATGGATTGGCAAGGTGTGACAATTCTCGGTTCGATATCGAGGGAAGGGGTATTTTTCATTACAATAATAGCACAATCCTTTCTCGCAACGTGCGTGAGCTTCTTGACTGGTGATGTGCTTGAATGGAATAGGGTGACTATTAGGAGAAGGGGGACCCGTAGGACCAGGTGGTGGGCCGAGGAGGCCGATTGATAAGACATTGGTTGTACAGCTATTGGAAGTACTAGGTGGTAAAGGGGGATGGAAGTTAGGAGGGCCTTTATTTTGGAGGGTGTTGTGCTCCTTAATTAGGCGTGCCACACCGATTGCCTCGCGTAGGATCTATGGGTTCTTGATCATAACATTAAGGCGAAAGTCGTCTTTGAGGCTGGCAAGATCAAGTAACTATCGGGTAAGTGGTCACGAGTTGAGAGAGCCATTCGAATTCTTCTTGGTACGGGTTCACCGTGGTGGTCTATCGAAGGCGAGTGAGTGCCTCAGAGGGATCGTCAAAATTGGTGGGACCGAAATGGCGAAGTAATGCGATTATCAAGTCGGCCAAGTCATGGGTCCTTGGAATTTAGTGATCCAGCGGTGCCATTGGAGTACAATTCCCTCCAGGTGGAAGGTGGCAAGCTGAACTCGTTGGTCTATAGCAACGTGTTGGAAGTCAAAGTATTGTTCGACTCGGTATATTCAACCGGTAGGATCTTCATCGGTGAATTTGGGAAAGATAAGTTTAAGGTGGGTTGGAATAGGGTTCACGGTATGGGTAAAGGTTTGATTTTGAGGGTGGTGAGGCAAAGTTTGGGGGTGGTTGCTGGAGCCAGTCGGTGAAAGGGTTGACGTAATTCGTCATGAGGACATGGGTAGAGGAGCGAGTGACTCGTAGAGCTTGCAGTTCGAAAAGGACCGACTACGTGGTGGCATTGACTTGATCGATACTCGACTCATGGCGAGCCAAAATCTCGTTGCCTTTATTGCAAAATTCAATATTAGTTTTCCCACGGGTATCCATGGATTGTTTAGGCTCTGATACCACTGATGTGGTTACTACCAAAATAAGGTGAATTGTAGAGAGAGAGAGAGAGAGAGAGAGAGTTGGGTAAACTTTTCCATATCCCCATTCATGTTTCTGCACCCACATATAAACCACAAGCTACTGATGTATGCAAATGTAAAGACGTGCTAATCATGCAACTACCACTATGCCCATCATGCCTACTTACAAGGGAGGAAGAGAAATAACTCATGCACTACTCATGCATGTATCCTAAAAAATGCACCACTAACTAAGGAAGGTGGACAAGTGCCAAAACTAACTAATACTGCACCAACTAAACCTACATGTTAAATAATAGATATAAATGGACGCGTAATAAAGGACTAATCTTCACAACCCCAATCTGCATGAATTCACTCACGACTTGGCTGCATGGCTTCCTTCATGGCTTAGCTTGGCTTTCATGGCTCGGCACATAACATATTAACTAAAGAAATGAGAAACAGAGAGATGAGATCTATGATTGAAAGATGTAATGACCAAATTTTGTACCAGCAGGACCGATTGAGAAAAAGATAGATGGGTTTCTTTGGGCTTTGCATTCTGAGCATCATAACTTCAACGGAAGGGGTTGGTCGACGCCGGAGTTGGCAGAGATTAGTTCATCCATAGTCAACCTATGTTTGAAACCCCAAATCAGGAAAACCCAATAAGAAACACCTTCACATGCAAAATTAAAATAAAAATTAATACTACCCTTGAGGGATTACCTGAGAGATTTGATCGTCTCGTCAACAAATCGCGCCTACTCAATCTTGGAATCTTCCTATATTGAAATGTATAACCATAAGATTGTAAACCCTTTTTTTTCTCGGTAGTGCCATCAAGCATGGGTTGATCGGTGGTGGTCTTTCACTGGAATCGGTGGGGAGAGAGAGAGAGAGGGTTTGTTTGTGAAAAGAGAGGGAAATCAGAAAACAAAAGCTTAATATAAGATCATCATAAAAGCCAAAATCAGTGGGGAGAGAGAGAGGGTTTGTTTAGGGTTCATTTATGAAGAGAGAGAGAGAGAGAGAGAAATCAAAAAACAAAAGCTTCATGTAAGATCATCACAAAAGTTTCAAGAATTCGATCCCTGTCAGAGAGAGAGAGAGAGAGAGAGAGAGAGAGAGTGAATGTATTGGGGTTTGTTTGTGAAGAGTTCGAGAAATCTGATCCTTGTAAGAGAGAGAGAGATAGAGAAAGAGAGGGGAGGGAGGTAGAGCCAAGAGGAGAGGAGAGGAGAGGAGAGGCAATGTGGTGGCTCGGTGTTGGTAAACCAGAGAGGTGGGAAAGAGAGAGAGAGAGAGGGGGGAGAGAGGGGGGGGGAGGGAGAACGGGTATAGGATAGATGGGTTTGAGGAAATTGGGTTAATGTTAGCAATCCTAATCATCAATCCTAGTCAGCAAAATCCCATCCTAATCATATTTTCTTGTCCTAATCAGACAAAATTCTCTAATATAATATAGATATGTGTTAGCTTTTGGTATCAGTTTGGGTACCTAGAAAAGGGCATAAATGAAAATAATTTATAATTGATAGGTACAATAGCAACTTTATAAAATATTCTGGACCACGTTTGGGACCCATACGGAACTTAAACAAACACCCATTTAGGTAATTGGGTAGTTAATGAAATTTTTGGGGGATTTCATAATAAGAACTTAAGAAATTCTAGGGGTTTAAATGAAAAGATGGGAAATTGAGGCTAGGACACCTCATGTTTGTGCATGTGTGCGTGTGTGTGTGTCAAGAGAGGAAAACTCTCATAATTTACAAAAATTAAAGAAGAGAGAGAGAGAGAGAGAGAGAGAGAGAGGGAGGGAGAGAGAAGAAGAAGAAGAAGACGAAGGAAGAACACATCGATGTTCATCGTCAATTCACCGTTTTGTCGTCGTTCGTCATCCAATTCGCGAATCGAAGCCGTATTCAGACTCATGGAGGTGAGACAGTCGTTTCTACACCTTTCTTTTACGGTTAAATTGTCATAATTTTGTGACTCATTCTAACTGGTGACACGTGGTTTACCAGAATCATGTAGGATTTACTCTGGAGTGAGAATTGAGCTAGGATTTGGTATAATTCAGCATTTTCCTAAGTTAATTGGGGTAGAATCTGAAAGAGGTAAGTTTTTTTAAACTAAAATTGATTGTGGGTTAACGAGTTAAATGCTTCAAATATGAATAGAAGATGTAAATTCATGCTTTGTAGACATGAAAATGCTAGAATTGTGATTAACATGTCAATATGTGAATTTGCCATGCTTATGTGCTTATATGATTATGTTGTGATCAATGAATACCTGGGGAAATGATTCATTGTTGGGAGTAATAAGGGAGGAAAAGGTGAAGAAATCCGTTTAAGAATGGATGTCCAAGGAATAGAAGTGATCACGAGGCCAAGGGAAGGTCTTCGAGTCCGAATGAATCATTGAATCAATAGTTCAGCTGTCACGGATATGAGTTATGTGTTTATTTGTAGCATTACACATGTTAAGCATTCAATCATATTTAGATTGCTCACTAAGCGAAATGCTTAACAAAATTGTTTTCTTTTTCTATTGTGGTACATAACAACCACCGCAAGTTCTGAACAAGTCGTGGGGAGGAGGTGATTAAAGCTTGAGAGTGGGGGAGATTTGGAACTTGTTCTATATGTTTATAATCTTGCTTAGCCATGTATCTTATTATTTGGCAATCCATTCTGGATACTCGGTGACCATCAAGAATCCACCTTTCAACTGTTTTTCAACTTCCTCTTTAACTTTAAGCGCCCATTCTGGCCTTATTCGCCTCAATTTTTGTTTTATTGGTTTAGAGTTAGGAAAGAGGGGGTATGATGTTGGACTATTTCTGGATCGATTCCTGGCATATCGATTTAAGACCATGCAATAACATCTTTGAATTCATTTAATAGTTTCATCAATTCTTTGCTTTCTTCATTGCTAAGTGTAGAGCCAATAAAAACATTTTGAGGATTATCTTCATTTCCTAGATTAATCGTTAGAGTGTCCTCAATGATTTTACATGCAGATTCTTTCTCTTTTTTGATTAATTTTTGCAATTCATTTGGTATTTCATGATCGTCATATTCATCACATTCATCACATTCATTAAGCGCATTCGAGTAGGCAGAATTAGTCACATTTTGTTTAATCTTGCTTGGAGTGATTACAACAGACATTGCAATGGTAAGACGCCTTATTTGTGCCATTACAGACTCTGGGGAGGGGGGATACCTATCACTAGACTCAAAGACCCACTCTTTGTTGACTCCTCTTTTGAGCTCCACAGTGTGGCAGTCTGGCAGTCCCCCTATTTCTGTTCCGGTTTCTTCTCCTGTCACTGCTCCCCCAGATTTTTCTATGTCATTTTCTTCGTCTTCTTCCTGCACCTCTTCTACCATACCCTTAGCATATTCTTCCTCGGTCTCGTCTTCCACGACCCCTTCTGGACCTCCTTCTCCATCTTTCGTGTTTCCTTCGCTCAGCAAGTTCTGCATAATCGGGCCATCTAGTGCGCCGATCCAATCTTTGACAGTAACATTTTTCTTAGGCATTTGCAGATACGGATCCTCATATTCGGAGAACTGGTGGGGGAAGAAGATCTCAAACCCTGGCTTTATACGATTGTCCTTCTGATCCACCCATGGTTCTGGGAAGCCACAAAAGGGGAAATCCTCTCCCTCCTTTACAAAGTACCCGTTGAGCATTTTTTGGTACGGGACTAATGGTGCGTCTGCTGCCTTCTTCTTATCTCTTCGCTCCTTCTCCGATGGTTGATAACCCAGACCATGAGTATGAGTATGAGTCTGAGTGGGGATTTTTGGAAATTCTGGAAATCCTTGATGATTCTTACCCAATCCCATACCTAGGACGAAACCCATCTTTTTCATAATCCCGGCGACCAACAGACTTGCATACTAATCGAAATACAGCGGCAGGAACTCTCTCGGTTTTTCCCCCTTCAACATGTTAATGAACTCGAACCCTCCCAGACATATCTCCTCTTCTTAAAATTGTACCTCTAGAACTGGCACGCTTGATGAAGCTTCAGACGGACGAACCCAACTATCCCTGAGAATATCACAAACCTTGCTTTTCCAAACACATTTGACTTTTTGATGAACTATAGAAGGTATGGCACCCAGACTGCTGAACCACGGCCTTCCTAGAAACAAATTGAAAGAGGCAGGAATGTCAATGACCTAAAATTCGGCTTCCTTTTCCACAGGTCCGACAGCGAGATGAAGGAGGATTATTCCCATAACTGTCCTCTAAGTGTTGTCATACACTCTCACCTTCTGTTCAGACGGTATGAACTTTGATTCATCCAAACCCATGCGCTTAGCTATTCGAAATGGAAAAATGTTTAGAGCGGACCCATTATCAACAAGACAAGCAGGTACAGTATTCCCCAAGCATTCCACAGTGACGTACAACAATTTATTGTGAACAGACCCTCCCGGAGGTAGGTCATCGGATGAGAAGGTAATAGCTAGAGTCAGAATTCTGCCGATCATTCCCACGATGTCTTCTGGTGTTGTGTCGATAGAAACATCAGATTGGTTCAAAGCATCCAGAACTACCTACCGGTGATGTTTGGAAGCGATCAACAAATCCTAGATGGTGATGTTAGCCTGAGTTTTCCTCATTTGCTTCAAACCCTATCATTTTCCTCTTCTTCATTCATTTTCCCTTTTCCTTTATCCAATTCTCTCCCTGGGTGGTCCTCCTCCAGCTCATGAGGTTTGAAATGTCTCCCTGACCGGGTTAGATGACTGACTTCCTCTTTTGCCCACAGATTGTCGACCTCCGAAACAACTTTCAAATCTTCCTTCTCTATCCCCATCTCTTCATCGCTTGCATACCATAGATCATCTTCTACCTGATCTACATCTTGTTGCTAGTCTCTTGAACCCACCAGTCCAATTGTTTTGTCGTTCCTTCTCCGCAGTTTTTAAATTGATTCCCTCAAGTACAAATTGCCAAATCCTTAGGCAGCTGATAAGACTTCCTTGGTGTCTCGGCTTTAGTGATTAGCCTAGATGGATCGAAGTTCGTCCCTTCTATCCCCAAGAAGTAAAGGCCTTGTGGCTGTGGTACAGCATGGTGATTTGGCAGTGGATTCCTAGTAACGTTTGGAGCTTTGACGGGCGGCTCGGATATCACCTTGTTATCAATGAGGTCCTGAATTTCATGCCTCAGCCTTGTGCATCGATCCGTAGAGTGACCCTTTTGCTGGTGAAACTTGCAATAAATATCCTCCCGAAACATTGGCGGAAGTGGACTTGGTAGAGGTCGAGGCTCCAACAGGCGAAGATGGCCCTTTGCCGTCAACCTATCAAGGGCGGTTGACAGTGAAACCCCCAAATCTGAAAACTTCCTTGGCTGTTTGTCCCCTCCTCTTCTTGGTGTTATGTTGAATTTCCTCTCCGGCCCACTCAGTGCATTGACATCAGTGGGGCCAGAGTGACCCCCCGAATGTCCTCCATTTTATCCATAGTTCGGCCTTCTACACCGATTTGCTTGATCTTCCTTCTTGATTACCCCTTCTTGGATTGCATCTTCTATCCTTGTTCCTACGTTAAAAACCTTAGCGAAGGTGTTGATCGACTAGAATCTTATCTTCTCTTGATAGACGGGTTGAAGGTTCTTCATCAACAATCGGATCTGATCTTTTTCGGAAGGCCTCTGCACCATCTTAGCTGCTTTTTCCCTCCACCTGCTCAAATACCCAGGGAATGACTCCTTGTTCCCCTGCCTAGTGGTCTCCAGATCTCGGACTGTGACATCCAAGTCCTGATTGTACTCATACTGTGCCACGAATGCTTTGATCACTTCTTCCCAGACCCGGGTCTTGCTTGGTTCGAGGGTGAGATACCAAGATAAGGCAACCCCAGTTAAGGTTTGTTGAAATAAGACGGCCATCATAGAAGTGCTCAACCCACTGGGCTGGAAGGCCCCAATACACATCCTCACATGACTGCGTGGATTCCTTGTTCCATCAAACTTGTCAAAAACTGGCATTTTGAAACCAACGGGCAGCGTCTCGCGGACCCCATCGTACAGCCCTTCTAACTCCATCAGATAAGTATCGACCCCTTGAGCCTTACGCATCACCCTTTCTAGCTTCTCGATCTTCTCGGTCATTATCCTCTCTTTGTCAATCTTTTCCCTTTCCATCCTTTCCCTCTCTGCTCTAGGAACCTCGACTCTCGGCATCTCCGGGTCATCGTACCAGCCTTCTTCCCTGACAAGCGAGTCGTTGATTGGTGGATTTTTAACCGGTGGCGGCGTGCTATTGCTTCTATCATAACCATCATTCGGTTCATATTCTTAGCATGTCGCCTCATCTGTTCTGCTTGTTGATCTACCAGTGTCCTTAAATCTACTACTTCTCCATCGTTCCTTTCGTCTGCCATTTCTTCGTCGTTCTTTCTTACTAACCTTGCTGTGGGACCTCTAAACCAAATCGTGCCTAAACTGGATTCTATTTTTGCCCTACAAAAGAATTTTTAATATCTTTCAAAAACTTTTTTGTTATTTCTTTTTATCATAATTTTGAAAGATACCTGGTGAAACTTTTTTTGAATGGTTCATATGTCACACGGATGCGATGCATGTGTGCGTGTATTCCTATTCTATATGTGAAAGAAAAGAAAATTCTAGCCCTAACAAATAGACACATAAGCAAATAAAATCCTTACTCATGTCGAATGCGCCAATTTCTCCTATCATTGCGATCCCTACTACCCTTTCCAAGGTCAGGTATTTTTATTTTAAAAGCATTTGTTGAGATTTTCCAAAAACAAATTTCTCAAGGATATGAGAATATTTCTCAACAAAGATGATTTGGATTGAATTTTTGAAATTCATTTTAAAAAAAACATTTCTCCCAAACACAATTCCCAAAATTTTTGGATTTTTCCTCTGAATATACTTTGTCAAAATTTTGTTTTAAGGGCTTTAATCAAAAGGTAATCTTCAAAGATTTTTGAAAGAGCGGTTCGAAACCTTGGAATAAAGGTGACAAGAATTGCTTGTTTGTAAAGATGGATTTAAAACTCTTTAGGTAGAAGGATTACATGATTGGATTATCACCGTATTTTTTTCATGAATTCGGATGCATACAAGGTCGATGATGCCTAGCTAAACATGATACAAGAGATGTAATTTTATAATCAAGACTAGGCATGTTCCCCAAATATCATGGGACATGAAGAGGGATTGCTCAAGAGTGATTAAGAGGTTACACATTTTTCATTAAGCAAGTATCGTCATCATCTCAAGTAATCCCTTCTGGGCATACAAAAATTCCTAGCACATAATCCTAATCGAGAATTGATTTCCTAAGATTTGAAAGGTTCTATAGAAGCTATCATGCAAAGGCTGGGTTTTGGTCAAATAAGGGACCCTTATAAATCCCAACTTTTGTGCCTCATATCTAACATACAGCCTCTGAAATGTGGGTGCCAAGTCTAATGTAGGTCTCTCAACCATCAACTTAAAACAACTATTAGGGTTGAATTTCTTTACAGTTTCACAGTAATCCCATAGCCTTGCATATTGCATTCTGTGATCACCATACACAGAATCCTTGACCTTTCTTTTAGCTCTATATAGTTGATGAACACTTACATCAACCATCAGTTCTCTCCTAACACTTTTTTGCATGGCTCTCACGTTCCACTCTGGGTTGTCCCTAATCTTCTCTAAGTATTTGTGGGAAATGTACCTAGATGTCACTTGGTGATTAACAAAAGACCTACAACATTTATGTGCAGCACTTGCAGACTTTATCTGAAAGGTTTTTCTACCCTGTATTGGAGATGCATGAATTCTCCACCCACACATGTTTCTGCATTTAGCTATTACTCTTGTTCCTTCATTCTTTACAAACTTCACATCATGCCCATTATGAACATTCTATTCCCTCAATGCACTCCTAAAGACATCAGCATTAGCAAAGTACATTCCCACTTTTAACACAGGTTTCACCATATCTATATCTTCATTAAATTTTGGATATTTCTCCCTACATTCATCATCTGAAGAGTCAGGCAAGCTATGAAGGTCTTCATCCATGCAAGTATCAGATAACCAATCCCCATCTAGGCCTTCCTTATCATCATCTTCATTCTTTTCTCAAGATCTTCATTTCCTCTATCAGCATCTTCATTTCTATTCTCAACATCTTCATTTCCTCTCTCAGCATCTTCATTTCCTCTATCAGCATCTTCATTTCTTTTCTCAACATCTTCATTTCCTCTTTCAGCATCTTCATTTCCTTTCTCAGCAAAAATATCATCATCATCAATACCTCCATCCCTTCATTAATCCAAGATGGATCATCACTTTCCACTGAGCCACCATCAAATATATGACCAGATATATCATCACCATATACATCATCACCAATACCCATATAAAAAGCATCATGTGGGTCAATATCCATACCCACTCCCTCATTGTTATCCAGTCCCCCATTGTTATCTTCAATATATAAGTCAACACTAGGAGACCCCTTAGCACAAGCCATTAACTCCACAACCTCATTATCAGACAAAATCGTTCTTAAACCCTCAGATAGGCTTTTACCAGGTAACCTGTAGTATGTGTGGCTAGTTGCTTGATAACCTAACTTTACGTAAATATGTTGCAACTCGAAAAACGACATTAAATCAGGATATATATCATCATAATAGTCAACTCTCTAAGATGTGTAGACCTTCATTAGATTATCACCAATAAAATACCCCCCATGATGCACAGCAAGGCATATCTTATCATCCATTTCTGCAACAATGTATAAAAAAAATTAGTAAAGGGGGGGACCAATGTTTATAAGGAGGGACCACAGACCACATGTGCGCTTTTATACCCATAAACAAAACACATGAAGGGCCCAAATGTCTCCTTTATGCATACACACAAACACAACTTCGAAAAAGACACACACAAACACCCAAAAACAGAACACATGAAGGGCATTCTGTGATCACCTTTCTGCACACACACACACACACACACACACAAACACAACTTCGAAAAAGACACATACAAACACCCAAAAACAGAACACATGAAGGGCATTCTGTGATCACCTTTCTGCACACACACACACACACAAATGTAAAACTAACATTGTGATAGGAGATACATACCAGGCTCTGTCATCAGGTATATCCAGAGCTTCAAAATTTGCATGATTCTGCAAACCCTAACTTTATCTTTACTTGATTCTGCAAACCCTAACCTTTAACTTTCCTTCATTCGGCAAACCCTAACATTTTTCCCCCAATTCATCTTCGCTTATTGAGAAAACCCAATTGGAGTTCACGGCGAATTGTTGGAGTTAAAAAGATTAGCAAATTATTTGGGGGTATTATCGTCATTTTACTGCACTCCGTTAGCCAAGTTAACTTTTGCACTTAGTTTGAACCACATGGGGTAGTAGTGCAAAAATTTAAACCATAGGGGGGTAAGTGCAACTCGGGCAAATCACAGGGGGTGTAAGTGTAATTACCCCTTTTTATTTTTTGCTTCTAAACTCACAAATCGCACATTTGTCCTTAATTTCTCTAAATTTTATCCAAATAACTATTCTATTTATTCAAGTAGTCTGAAGTATCTAAAACCCTAATAGTAATACATCCCCTTTGAACATATAAGATTTTTTTTTGTTTCATTAGTGAAACTAATAAGTACAAAAAAAAAGTATATGATAATATAATTATAAAGCATATAAATACAATTTTATTTGAAAGAGTTACAGAGATTAGTTTCTCCATTAAAACTTACTAGAATAGGGCCCCACACTCCGTGCGTGTGCCCGTTTGTTTGATTTTTAGACAATTTTTTTTTAGACAACTGTTTTAGGCAATTTTTTCCCATTTGTTAAAGCTGTTTTTTTTTTTATTATTATTATTGATTGGACATTTTAATACCCTTCTAATATTTTTTAAAAAGATAAAATGTAATTATTTAACTGTAATTATAGAAAACTTATAAAATAATATTGGTATCCCCTCACTTTCTTTTTATAATAGTATAGATGGTTTAACCCTTAATCCATTATATGTAAAATCCACAAAACAACTAAGCAATATGAAAGCCAAGAAACAAAAAATTACAATATTTCTACCCAATAAAAAAAATCGATACAGCCTTTGAATCCCAAGTACATAAAAAATTAGAATATTTCTACCCAAAGTACATGAGATAAAATCGTAACTCCGCACCGTCCCAAAGTGAAACCTGCTTTCCTATGGCTATACATCATGGTAAATTGTAGCAGCATACTTGATACACACATAAATCAACCCCTACCTCAATTTAAAATTTTTAATATAAATTATTTTTTTTAAAAAAATGAAAAATTGGTCACATCAAGATAACTAGAGAAGATCGATCCATGATTTCCAATTATTTATGTTGTTCAATTACAAGTGGAAAGTAGTCGTCTTCCTTTCGGTGAAAAGAGAAATAATGCCAAGAAAGATAAAAACTCAGTCAACCATGGGCTGCTGTATTCTTTCCCAAACTATTTTCACATATACACACACACATATATTTATATATACATATTCTTTCGCAATCTATTTTTTTCCCAAAGCAGTCGTAGTTTAAAACATTGTCACTAATGACTCTGGAGCAAAATTTGTTGAACACTAAGTGAGGGTTTAAGTCAATAACGCCCTCATTATGCATGAGTTTTTTTATCTTTATCCAAATATGAATATTTTTATTAAAATAAGTGGAGAATGTTGAATCATTTTAATAAAATATTTCAATTATTGTGTGGAGTTAATTAATGTTTCTTTTAATCATGTTTTTATGTGACTATTATATTCCAAAATGTGATCTATATTGGCTGAAGCACCCAACGGACAAAAGCCTTTAAAACAGTATTTTTATTACCCAACGCTTATAAGTTGTATTGTGTGTGTGTACGCGTCTTGCTCTCCTACAATTTTGTGTAGTTAGGACAGCATTGGGTGGTTCAGGTTTAAATAGACAATAGTCATTGTCACTTCATTAGAGTTAAGGTAGTAAATGAGTAAAATACTTTAGGTCAGTCTATATACTTCAGTGGCCTCATTGTCATTCACTTCAGTTCTATTTTGGCCAAAAACTCCTTTTGGAAATGTAGTAGTTCAGCCCTTCCAATTATACATGTGGGAAAATACAACAGCCCATATTTTTGACCCACAAGCTGGGACTCAAAAAAACTCACACAGCCACATGCTAACATGCAATCCAGGTTGCGTATACCATAAAATATAATTTTAATATATTATTATATTACTATATAATAATAATAATATTATTATTATTATTATAAGCTATTTTGGCTTATCATGAAAGCCATTTGAAAATTATTTACAGGACACTTGGTATCGTAGGATTAAAATAAATGTGATTACTTAAAGATCAATGGTAATAATGAAGATGGAAGTTAATTTGGAGAGTTTTTCTCTTAGAAGCAACACATGTGGAAATGAGTTTGAATGAGTAGTTATTGTTATAAGAGGAAAATATTCAAATTCAAATAAGTAGTTGTAAACTCCGTCTATAAATAAATGTAATGTACTTCTTTGTAACGGGTTTCTGACCAAACAAAAACTACATCAATATATCCTCAATATATATTGTTCTTTTCTTTACGCCATCATGGCCACTTTAGTTTAAATTTAGTTTAGTTTCTAACACTAGATTAGATTCTAGTTAATTAGTTTCTTAGCCTACAATTTTCTTTGCTTTCCTTCATAGTTTAATCACCACTTCGAAGGCATTCTTCGAACTCTATCATCTTCTTCTTCTTTTCATCTTTTGTTCTTGTTTTTACACTTTAAAAAGTCCTCTTAATTGAGGAAATAAAACCTACACCACATTTGCTAGCGATATTTTGCGCCATTTATGTGTTTTGAAACATCACACAGGTAGCACACACTTACATGAATACAGTATTGCACACACATACATACACTCTTCATAAGACCATTACCAAATAGTACTGGGAGGGGGTACACTACACACTTTAGCAATTTTTACATGCTCCATGAGTGCAGCATCTAATTACTTTGTACATCAACACACACTGGCAGAAACAGATTAAAATGAGAAGGCCGGCCATGGTTGGCCGGGGGCCGGTTGAGGGGTGGTTATTAAGGTGTGTTTGGCTTGGCACGCTTGTGGTAAGTCGACCATGGCTTGGCTATATAAACCACCCCATAAAAAGAAAGGAAAAAAAAAAGTGTGAAAACACCCATAAAGGAAATAAGAAACATGGTTTGATTTTCCTTTGACGTTAACAGTGCCACAACTTTTTTGAGGGGAAAAAACTAACTTTTTTTTTATACCAAAAAAAAAAACGAAGAAAAATCTCCAAAATAATAGATAAAAAATATAGCGCAGAGAGCCTGTTGTTGCCTGGTTTTAGTGCATGATAGTTGTACTAAACCATTTGCATTTATTTGTATCATATTTGCGAAAAATAAAGAATTTGAGTTGGAGATGGAGATGGCCTTTGTGTTTTATTGTGTGTGTGTGTGTGCGAGCACTTTTTTTTTTCTTTTTCTTTTTTTCCTTTTTTAAAGCCAAAAAAAAAAAAGGAAAAAAATATTTAGAATGAGTTTCTACAATTGGGTTGTTTCTGAGTTCTTCATAGATTTCAAAGATATATTTAACAAATTGATGAAGATATATTTGCCTTCGAACCAACTTGATAATATCAACACTAGATTTAAAGTGACCAACCAATATAGAACTCTCTATATGGAGCATTCAACTGCATCACTGGGTTATTTTTCTAATCTACAAAGACTACATACATTTTGACCCAAAAAAAAATATCACATGGGGGCAAATGGATCCTAGGAGTGACTACCCAGATGGAAACCAAACGTAAATTGGTTCATACTCACTATAACTGGGTTTCTGAGTGTGCAGTCCAAAGAGACCACAAATGAGTTTAAAACTGCACTAAAAAGGCAGAGGGATCAAGCTGATCATTAACAAAGAAAGGTCCATAGTATCGAAATACTACTATTCTTACAGTAGCTTCAAACATAATATTTGGAGGTAGCAATTTTGTTCTTAAACTTATATGAATACTACGGCTCAGCTGTTTTTATTTACTTGTTATTCAATAAAGTTGCGATTAATTTCTACCCTTTTCTATAGGCCAGATAATTTACTCACAAGTCACAGCTATCTCCAAAGGCGATTCATCGTGTTTCTGTTGAACTTACCTCAGTCACAGACCATCTTCCTCCACAGCCAACCTAAATAATAAATGCTACAAACAACTCTTTAGGATGTGGAACAGAAGACAAGAAGAAGAAGAAGAAGAAGAATAATATGACGATGAATATGAATAAAATGGTTTTCAGCTCAACGTTCCTCACCTCAACTTTAGAGAACAAGGGATGGGGGAATAACTTTATAAGGGTTGAGAATCCCATTTGGGTCCATCAACTTCTTGATAGAAGCCATTAATTGCACCTGTCCAAGTAGGTTCATATTAGATATCTGTAAAAACCAATCTTAATCTTTTGTTCCAGAATAAAGGAGGACGTAGAGCCCTTTTATTGCCAGATTCAGAAATGCTTTGCTAGCAAGCATAACATCATGCCAAAAGAGTGAAAATTGATTTTACTTAATCAATAACTAACGAATACCATGAACAAAATTGACACTTAAAGAAGGGTAAATTAAATGTTGCACCCGTGTCACTATAGTCGCTATGATTTCAATTTTGACAATTTGGTGCTTCTAGTTTCAATTTAAGTCCAATGTAGTCCATCCATGAAAATCTCTTCCAATTTTTAACACAAATAGCTTACATGATGCACATGAAATATCACTAGGGGCATAATAGTGAATTCACATAGATTAATTACACTTTACACGCCAATTTTGAATTTGAATCAATAAAAAAAATTCTAAGGATTCCCACGAATGAACTGCATTCAACCTAAAATGAAATTGTAGCGACCAAAGAGTCAAAATTGAAACTATAGGGACCAAAAGATGTCACACATGTATTGCAAGTAGGCCTGGCAAAACAGTTTTGGAACTCCCAACCTGCCCATGGCCACCCACATACATATTGACTAGTTCGGACCTGCTATAAACTTCATGGGTTGAAAATGGGTTGGATAATTGAAACTCGAAGGCTAAAAATGGGTTGAAAATGGATTAAGTTTCTGGCCTGCCGTGGTCCATCAGAAATTACAAAAGGTTCAATTGCTGGAAACCCTAACTCAAATCCTCTCTCTCTCTCTAACAGTCTATCTCATCTGTGACTGATAACTCCATCCAAGCTCGTTAATGGCATCTCAGATCTGAAGCTATAATACTCGATTGATTCCGAAAGCACTGATTTTACCTGCATTATCGGAGGAGTTGTATATATATATATATATATATCTCACTAACTTTCTCTCTCATCTGCGTCCGAGAACTTCATTTCAAGCTCGTTAATGGAGTCTCAAATCTGAAACTAGAATACTTAAAAGTACTTATTTCGTACATATCTTCTCACATAAAGGAGGCTATGCCTCTTATGGATGCGTGCCCAATCTCAAATTGATTTCGTCAATTTCGGTATTTCTCTATTTGTTATGGACTTTACGGTAATTGCATAGTTACTCAAATCCCATAATATCCCTTTAGTATACCATAATTACTCATACATGTGTACGACTACATAAGGATATAATGATTTGTGTGAGGCTAATTCTGTTGTTTGTACAACAAATTACATTCAAGGCGACTAATAATTATATTTATGTCAACTTTTGAAATTTTATTTAATATAATAATGAGGATTCAATCAAGTTTGGCTTAAATATTTCAGATTCAATCAACTTTTTCAACCATGATTACAATTAGTTTCAAACAAAAGTCAACAAAAAGCTGGTGACATAATATTTACATATAGGTCAATTTTTGCCTAAAATACTTCAGGTTCAATCAACTTTTTCAACCATAATTACAAACGGCTTCAAAAATAAGTCAACACAAACGGCTAGTGACATCATATTTACATATAGATCAAGTTTAGTAATAAAAATTACAAAATGGTCATCTTTTGGCACAAAATTTACACACAGGTCAATTTTTGTAAGAAAAATTACAAAATGATCATTTTTTGGCACAGCACCTTTTTCCCTTTTTTCCCTTCACAAAAATGATTGTAGAAGCCAAAGAAGCTAATATGAGGGGATATGCACGTGCAATTTTTGTTAGAAAAATTACAAAATCCAATGAAGCTAATATGAGGGGATAAGCACGTGAGGTTTAGTAATAAAAATTACAAAATGGTCATCTTTTGGCACAAAATTTACACACAAGTCAATTTTTGTAAGAAAAATTGCAAAATGATCATTTTTTGGCACAGCGGCTTTTTCCCTTTTTCCCTTTACAAAAATGATTGCAGAAGCCAGAGAAGCTAATATGAGGGGATAGGCACGTACAATTTTTGTAAGAAAAATTACAAAATGATCATCTTTTGGCACGACTTTTTCCCTCTTCCCCTTTGTAAAAGCCGAAGAAACTAATATGAGGGGATAAGCACGTGCAAATCACGTGATTGTCACCTAGTACATATATCTATATATGCCCAAGCTCTCTTTGTTTCACTCTGTTTATTTATGTATTGATGGATATGTATATACATATATAAATAAATATATATATACATATATCTATATCTATATCTATATCTATACTATATATAAATGTACCAATGCACATAAGTGTGACACTTTTATCAATCGGTGCACTTACTCAAGTAATATTTTTTTAGAGTTTTAACAACATTAGTATATCAACTTTTTTTTTTGGGTTCGTCCATGAGAGTCCTAACTTTTATTTTTCTTCTTTGGATATATCATGTTATATACGTAATACGTTATATACAATCCCTATTGTTTTACATCTCCTTTACATTAACGACACACCGCATTCCTATTGTGTTACAACTCCTTCCAAACAACTCATGTTCCGATCGGAATAAAAAACAAAATAGTTAATCACACATTATTTCATGGTTGATTTCTATTTTATTTTTTTAATATGAGCTCACAGTTAGGGTGGTTTTTTTTTTTTTTGGAATTCTATGGAAGATTACTACCTCACTTTTGACCAAGGTTGGTTTCTATTCTCTTTTTTTTTTTTTTTTTTTTTTGTAAATTTGGACTAACGGTTGGTTTCTTTTCTTTTTCTTTTTCTTTTTTTCTCCTTTCCTTCATGGGATAAATTACAGTAACACCCTCTCAAATATGACTTTTTTTCAAATACGTCCCTAAACTATAAAACTTGACAAACTAACTCTCCATCCCTCCTTCGTGCCATTAGAAATTTTAGGACAAATTTATCCTTTGCTACATACATAATTGTCCTTTGTTGTATACCAAATTTTAGGTTTGTTCTAAAATTTTCGACTACTAAGACTAATAATAGTATTAAAGAACCTATTGGTGTTATCTAATTTGTATTATACGTCTCCACTTCCCAAGTTCTCCATAGCCTTGGATGCTTTTTTCACACTTTAAGATTCACAAACCAGTCCACTCTTCGTGTTTTCTTAATAACGTGCGATGGTGAACTAAATACGATTGATCTTTACGCAAGTGTGCACTTCAAGCTTTGTATTGGAGGTAATTACTATTTCTTACTCTTCTATTCATTTATTCAGCTTACTTATGATTTTCATTCTCATTACTATTAATGTATTGTGTTTTGATCAATAACCTAATGGTTAAAATGAAAACAAAAAACAATGAGTTATACTAACATATACCTCTTAAGAGTTATAGTAAATATCTATGACAAGAATGGTAGGACTCTTCACAATCCTGATATCAATTCTTAGTATTATATCACTCAGACTCCCGATTTTATTTTTATTTTTATTTTTTATTTTCTTCCAGAGCTCTATGATAGATCACTCACGATTTTGTTTATTCCATACCAATAATAATATAGGTAACTTTTATCAAACCTATTCTAGGTAAGATATGCATTCAAAAATTTTAGGAATCAATTTCAACTACTTGACGATTTGGTTACCCATATAGAGTGCATTTTTCTCACTCTTGCTTTCCCACCACTACCATACTGATAAGTGTCATATTTCATTCCCATTTTACCCATGCTTTAGCAACATAATTATTGAATGTAAAACTTAATTGAGTAATATGCTTTATGAAAAGATACTATTGTTATCTTTATTAACAATAATGCGTAAAATTGTCATCATTTTTTAAGTTTCACAAAAAAGATGGGAATTTTACAGATTTAGCCTATGATAATAACCCAAGTGGTGAAAATAAAAGTTTCAGCAATTATATATATACATATATATATATATATATATTACAACGTGTTTGATAATATGCCACTTAATTGAAAAGGCAGCCAAAAATCCACTGAAAAACCTTAATTGAAAAAATTCAACTGAAAATAATCACTGAATGCAGTCTATTTCAATACTTGAAACGCTATTTTACGTACAACAAATTCATCCGCTTAAATTTTTTAGTACTTAAAATTCAGCACTTAATTTTCAATTTTATCAAATGGACGCTTAGGCACTTTAATTTTCAGCTCATGAACAAAGGAAACCATTTTCTTTAATATTTTCATTTCTTTTCTATCCCTCAATATGTGCACCAAATAGAGCCTAAAAGTCTCTTTCAATATAGATTATCAATACATTCTCATAATTTAGGACTTTAAATTCAACTAAAACTACTATGTTATTGATTTTTTCTATTTTTGGTCTTAGTACATTATATTTTTTTTGTCCTTCTTCACTCGTGTTTCTATATATTTTCTCTCTCTTTAGGTG
The DNA here is from genome assembly GCA_033977485.1 of Hydrangea macrophylla. Classification (NCBI taxonomy): domain Eukaryota; kingdom Viridiplantae; phylum Streptophyta; class Magnoliopsida; order Cornales; family Hydrangeaceae; genus Hydrangea; species Hydrangea macrophylla. The sequence continues at coordinate 75,646,268 of CM066985.1, read as the reverse complement.
GACTCCATGGATAAGCAAATCCTTTCAAATATCAATTCTCTTAATTATAAGACTCTAACAAAACCAGAGATAACGGACATATATAAAAATAGAAATAAAAAACAATTAGCAAGAAGGATTTTTCCAGTAACAATAGTTTTTGCATTATAAATATTTTTTTATGCAATTCTTTCAATTAGTATTGACGTACAATAGAGAATTTTAAAAAAAATTCGGTTGACGATTTAAAGAATTTTTAAGACATACAGCACAAAGAGTTTGACCATCTTGAATGTGGAGGGCTCCCTAAATCCTTTTTGTATGCATATGAAATAATTTTGTAGTTCAATAAATGACTACACAAACTTCACGGTAAGTGAAATAACATATATGGTCATACAATAAACAAATAGGCATTATTAAATAATGAGCAAAGAAAATGCTACATTCTAAATATTGAAGATGTACGAAAGAATTATTGCTAGGACATGTAGTAATAATTAAATAGCAACATAGAGAAATTATTATTGAACTAATAAACAAGTGGTATAAGAAGTATAATTCAACTTTATCTTTATTATTTTTGTAGTTATATTAATTCTTCTTCTTCTTTTTTAACCTAATTTAAGTGTTTTCTACAAATTTTAGCTTAATGTTCCTAATTGGTTTATAGACGGGCACCATTCACGTGCAACACATGTGCGTTTAAACTAGTCTATATATATGCGCTAATGTCTGTGGAAATTTCATTGCTTTGGGTATTAGTTCTATTTTGATTATTCAATCATTTTTACCAAATTTCATAATCTGGTTTTTTTTTTTTTTTTTTCCGTTGGACTGATGTCATAATTAGTTTTTAAAACTAGGGACTTTAGATCCATATATTAGTTGCACTAGGTCATTGAGCACTTACCAAAAACACACATACACACACACACGCACAAAACTGTCCAGTTTTTTGTGCGGGTTAACAGGTCAACCCATATTTGACCCATATTTTTATGGGATATAAATGGGTTAGGACCCATTTAGACCCAACCCATATCCACCCACATCCATCCAATTGTCAGGCGGTATAATTTACCCCCAAAAGAAAAACAAGGTAGAAATGAATGCCAAAGATGAAATACACAAGGTCGTCTGACAAGAAATCCAAAATAGGGACAATACTCCATTGAAAGAACACATAACATCACCATGCCAATAAGGGTATTATACACTAGGTCAATCAACATTTTTATGGCCTTGGGGACATTGTTCCATTATTGCCCTTGGCAAAGTACTTGAAAATCAACTGCTCATTAGCCTATGCTCTTCATAGCCATGACCGTCATCAATTAGCGCAGCCTTATTCATCATCACGTGAACAACACCAAGAACAACATTAAATAAGTTTCTTCAGGCACTTTTTTGGTTCAAATCTGAAGTAATAATCAATTTTAATCCAAGTTCTTTACAGAATATATTCCACAAATGTAGCTTGTGATATGTGTTGAAAGTAGTGGTTTTATTATTTTTAGTTACTTGTGTTATTAAATATTTTGTTACTGGATCTTATTGTAATTATTTTCTTCTTCTTCTTATGATTAATATATAATAGGGTTAGATGATTTTCTAACCCTAAGCTTGCACAATATTGGTTTTAACATGGTATCAAAGCCATGGGACTCCAAACCCAAGCTTTCATCCAACCACCACCACCGCAAGACACCAAACCACCACCATACAGCCTGCGCCGCTAACCTCTCCCCTACCCAACCTGCGCCGCTGCCCAAGGTATTTGTGCGCTTCTTTGGGTCAAGTCTTAGTTGAAGGATTTGAGGATTGAACAGGTTGATTCCATGAGACTGTACTGTGATAATAAAGCAGCAATCAGCATAGCTCATAATCCTGTTCAACACGATAGAACTAAGCATGTTGAGATTGATCGACACTTTATCAAAGAAAAGCTTAGTAGTGGAGTTATCTGCATTCCTTTTGTAAAAATTAGTGATCAAGTTGCGGATGTTCTCACCAAAGGAATAGGAAGTCAACCTTTCCATACTGCTCTAGGCAAGCTGGGAATGAGAGATATATTTGTACCAGCTTGAGGGGGAGTGTTGAGAGTAGTGGTTTTATTATTTTTAGTTACTTGTGTTATTAAATATTTTGTTCGTGGGTCTTATTGTAATTATTTTTCTTCTTCTTATGATTAATATATAATAGGGTTAGATGATTTTCTAACCCTAAGCTTGCACAATATTGGTTTTAACAACATGGTCCTACTTACCATAGATCTGAATGATTAAGCATATCCCCTTGTATTGGCTCAGCAATTTTCCTTAATGATTTAGTTTCACTAAGACTGACGTCCGAAAGCAGACCTACCAAAACCTCTTTCCTTTCTTGTCTAACCACGGCATTAATGATAAATGCAAAAAAGGAATTTTACCTTTTCCATATGGGGATTCATGCTTGTGCATATTTGCATCAGTCAAAAAGTAAGATAGCTTTTATAAGCAATCTCGTTAAAGTTGATTTCTCATACAATCAACCCTCTAGTTAATTCATATATTACTTTGATAAGTCAATTTTCTAGAGATTTTTCTGGAACCAACTTTGTACCGTTTTGAATAATTAATAGAGTGCAGAGTGCATATACATATAGTGTGGAAGTTTGAATAAAAATAAGGGCTAATTAGTACCTGATAGTACTTCTATTATTCACTGTATTTCATCTCTCCCATATATATATTTTTTTATCGAGCAGATTATATTCTGTTATCTTGTCTTAGTCACTAGTCATTCTTCCGTGGTTCTCAAACCATACCGTGCAGCTTTAAATATCATTTCCTGAATGTGCATTTTGTTTGCACCCATATCTTCAAATGTTTAAACCATTGTGCAACTTCATCACTTAAAATGTACTATATTCACATGAATATAAACAGTTTCTTCTGTATAGACACCTCGCTTCAGCATATAAAAGTTAACTTGAAAAAAGTTGCATGTTTTATTCATACATAATATATTTCCTTCTTTCTTTTGTGCTTGTTTTCCCGTTCTGTTAATTTTTATTGCAACAAATTATTACCATGCAGGATATCTATTGAGGTGAATGAAGCTCACAACTTTTGGTAGAGCAGTTCGGTGTTGTCTTCTTTTCTTGGCCATTCAAAACTAATGGTCCACAAGTCCTAACAATTGTCTATTCCTCTTTTTTTTGCCAATAGTACTTATTTTTTCAAAGGTAAAAGTTACATACAAACCTAGAGAAAATTTTCTCTCCATTTTCTTAGTCTTTATGGCAATTTTTATAAATCTGAAACAAATTTGAGCTTCAGCTGATATCAGTAAAAATAACCATGTTGTATGGCGATAAACAGAACATATATCTCACAGGAAGAAGTTTTGTCATTTAGATGCTTCCAGAAGTTGGCAGAGATAAGACATTGTAAACCAAAATAACAGTTAACATCAGGGTTATTAAGACTCACAGTTTCTGGAGATTTGCTGTAGTGAATCTTATTAGCCTTCATCAGTCCAAGGCCATGCTCGGCACTTATACTCCCATGGTGCTTAGAGGTCCATTCATAAACAAAGGGCTCAATTTGTGCTAAAATCTGCAATTTATTTCATATCAATTAGGAACAGAAACATCACAATGTCCAACTTTGCCTAAAACAGGAAAAAAAAAAAAAGGAAATTACAATGTCATCGTACTGTGGAAGTGATATATTGAGATGCAAGTTGGCATCTCCGAGGTGACCATATCCCATTACATTAGCTGCAGGACCTATTCAATTAAAGAACAGAAAAGGGAATATGTATTATCAAATATTGAACTTTTGGTGACAGTCAAGATCATAAATATAGTTTCAGAGAAGTAGATGCAAGTCAATACAACTAAAACTGGTAATTTACGAAATGGAGGGCACATATCATTCTGTAAGTTCATCTATAGTAGTTACACAACTGCAACACCCAAGCATACCAACTCCAGTCCTTGCCACAAACAACCTCTGTCGGTGGAATGCCTTACCAATGAGCCAATACGGTCACGGTTGTTAGAAATCGGTTAACTCACGAGTCAATTCATATGAGTCGACTTGAGTTTCATACAACCCAATACGTTTCATCGATTCATAATCTTGAACTTTGAGTTTTAAGTTTTAACTGGTTCCAACTTTCAGCATTTTTAGCCTTGATATTGTATGAAACTTGAGTTAAATTAATATTTGTTCATTTTAAGCACTGTACATGCTTTTTTATATAGAGTACATATATGCATTGTTAGAATATAAGTGTTAGTAATAAGGGTATTTCTGTAATTTTCGTGATTATATGATTGATATATAAGTGTGAGCTAACCTAATTAGGTTAAACCTTCTCTTTCTCTCTATTCTCTCTTTGAACATGGTATCAGAGCCACCCAAATAGGCTTTTCTGCGCCGCACACCACCACCACCACCACCATCATAGACGCAGCACTGTTCACGCAGCACTGTTCACGTGACACTGTTCACGCGACACTGTTCATGCAGCACTGTTCACGCGACACTGTTCACGCAGTTACTGTTCACGCAACACTGTTCATGCAGTAACTATTCATCCAGCACTGTTCATGATTTGATTTCTTCACTTTCTTGAATTCCAACCGTCCAAGGGATTATATTCACATACATCGGAACTCGATTAGGCAATTTTGATTGGTGGTTTCTTCGTTCGTGTTGTCTCGGTCCCTTTATGGACCTTATTGGTTAGTTCCGTTTGAGTTTATTGGTGTTGATGTTGCTTCTTGTTCGTTGTTAGTATTTTTCCTTTGTTATTGGGTATAAGACTCCTACTGTTTTTGGTTGATATGGCTGACAAGAAAGCTTCTATTTCTTCGTCCGATGTTGTGAGTATGCAAATTATCACTACAAAGTTGAATGGGTCCAATTACTTGTTGTGGGCTCAAGCTATGAAAGTCGCATTAGGGGCTAGAAAGAAGTTGAAATATATTGAGTCTGTTGCTCCTGCTAAGGATAGTAAGGATTATGAAGATTGGGTGTCTGAGAATTATGTGGTTATGTCATGGTTGTGGAATAGTATGGAACCTACTGTGTGTTCGAGTGTCATGTTCTTGTCCTCAGCCAAAGAGATTTGGGAGTTTGTTCATGAGACGTTTTCCATGGAAAAGAATGTTTTTTGCGTTTATGAGGTATATCAAAATTTGTTTTTGCTTCAACAAGGTGATAAGCCGGTTAGTGAATACTACAGTACATTTAAGGGACTCATGGATGAGTTGAATCAGTATCATCCTATCACTAATGATGTTGACGTTATCAAGAAGCAACGAGAGGAATTTTATGTCTCCAAGTTCTTATCTGGGTTACATTCGAATCTTCAGTCTGTTAAGTCACAGATTTTGGCCGGTGATGGTAGTATTCCATCCTTGAGCAATGTGTATTCTCGTGTGCTCCGCGTTACTACAGAGTCTTCCTCCTCCGCCTCTTCTGAGCCTGTTGGGAAAGAAAATTCTGCACTTGTTACATCTACGGGATATAGAGGAGCCTTTCGTGGTCGTGGCAATTTTCCTGGTAATAATCGCGGTCGCGGTGGTCGTGGCTTTGGCAATTCCCCTCCTATGTTTAATGGTAATCGAGGGCGAGGAGGTCCTCCGGGACGTGGTCGCGGTTTTGGTCGAGGTCGTGGTTCTCTTTATTGCACACACTGCGGGGGTGACAATCATACTGTGGATAGGTGTTATGATATCTATGGTAAGCCGTGGGAGACCTCACCTAATCCAGCCCTGTACTCTTCTGACAATGCTTCTGGGTCTCAACAGGAAGTTAGTACTCCTACTCCACCTGCCGTAGCATCTTCAAATGAGTCTATCACTCTCTCTCGAGAGGAATACAATGCCTTAATCCAACAACAGCAACAGCAATCCTTGTCTAGTACTGCTGGTTTTGCACAGTCAGGTAATATTGCGTGTTTTTCTTCATCTGCTCCTTCACCATGGGTCATCGACTCAGGGGCTTCGGCACATATGACTGGTAAGTCCAATGTATTTACACAATTGCTTAGTCCACCCACACAGCCTTCAGTTGTTTTAGCTGATGGACGATCTTGTCCTATTATTGGTCATGGTCCTGTTTCTCCCACCTCATCTCTTTCATTGTCATCTGTAAATTATATTCCTCAATTTCCCTTTAGTCTCCTATCGGTCAGTCAACTTACTAAATCTTTAAATTGTTCTGTAACATTTTATCCCTCTCATTGTGTTTTTCAGGACCTCAACTCGAAGAAAATGATTGGTGGAGGTCGTGAGCGTGATGGTCTTTATTACTTGGAACAACATTCAACAGCGAATAAATCAACGGCTTTACATACAGCTGTTTCACCACATCAATGGCACTGCCGTCTGGGTCATCCTTCACTACAGTCCTTGAAGTTGGTTTTTCCGTCCTTTAAGTCTATGTCTAGTTTAGAGTGTGAGGCTTGCCAGTTAGGTAAGCATCATAGGGTGTCTTTTCCTTTACGTAAAAATAATCGTCGGGCCACTCCTTTTGAGTTGGTTCATTCCAACGTTTGGGGTCCGTCTAGACATAAGAGTCTGTTAGGTTTTTCTTATTTTGTGTCTTTTGTGGATGATTGTTCCAGGATGACATGGTTATTTTTAATGAAAGAACGTTCAGATATTTCTTCTATTTTTCAATTATTTCATAAAGAGATTATGACTCAGTTTGGTTGCACTATTCGTATTTTACAATCTGATAATGCTTTGGAATATGTTAAAGGACCTCTTCAGTCCTATTGTGATTCTCAGGGGATAATTCATCAATCCTCTTGTGGTTATACTCCACAACAGAATGGTGTAGCTGAACGGAAAAATAGACACCTTCTTGAGATTGCCCGAACAATTATGTTGCACATGCATGTTCCTAAACAATTTTGGGGGGATGCTGTACTCACTGCCTGTTATCTTATTAATCGCATGCCTTCATCTGTTCTTAATGGTGGCATTCCTCATTCTATTCTCTATCCAGATAGATCATTGTTTGCCTTACCACCACGTGTGTTTGGCTGTGTTGCATTTGTTCATGTTCTTACTCCTGGTCATGATAAATTGGATCCTCGGGCCACCCAATGTATATTTGTGGGATATTCACGCACTCAAAAAGGTTATAAATGCTGGAATCCTCAGAGTCGTCGTTATGTGGTTACTGCAGATGTCACCTTCTTTGAAGGTACACCATTTTTTTCGTCCTCCGGTGCTTCCTTAGATGTTGATGTTCTTGTTCCATCGTCCACTATTCCCTTACCCATTCCTCCTCCTAGTTCTCCTCCCTTGCAGGTGTATCGTCATTGTGACAAGCCATCCAGTATTCATAACCCGCCAGCTCCACCTCCATCTTCATCCACTTCGGCTGAGGTTCCCCAATCTCATGATCTACCCATTGCTCTTCGAAAAGGTACTCGTTCTTGCACTCACCATCCTATTGATCAGGTTGTTTCATATTCTCATTTATCGTCTCCACTTCGCTCCTTTGTTAGTGCTTTATCTTCAGTCTCTGTTCCTCAGTCTCATACTCAGGCATTGGTTTCTCCAGGTTGGAAGAGTGCTATGGATGATGAGATGTTAGCGGTGTCCAAAAATGGTACGTGGGAGTTAACTGATCTTCCTTCTGGGAAACATGTTGTAGGTTGTCGTTGGGTTTATGTGGTTAAGTATCATCCGGATGGTACTGTCGAACGGTTGAAAGCTCGTTTGGTGGCTAAAGGGTACACTCAGACTTTTGGTGTGGATTACTTTGAAACCTTTCCCCTGTAGCTCGTCTCAATTCTGTTCGCATTTTATTGTCTGTTGCTGTTACTCAGGGATGGCCTCTACATCAACTTGACATAAAGAATGCCTTTCTTCATGGTGACCTACAGGAGGAAGTGTATATGGAGCAACCTCCTGGGTATGTTGCTCAGGGGGAGTCACATTAAGTATGTAGGTTGAAGAAAGCCATTTATGGCCTTAAACAGTCTCCAAGGGCCTGGTTTGACAAGTTTAGCCAAGTAGCTAGTTCATATGGGTTGAAAAGAACTAGTTCTAATCATTCAGTTTTTGTGAGACACTGTGAGAAAGGTACGATAGTTCTAGCAGTTTATGTGGATGATATAGTGATTACTGGCAGTGACAGTGAAGGTATACAGTTATTGAAGTCTCATTTAAGTAAGCATTTTCATATGAAGGATTTGGGGCTACTACGTTATTTTTTGGGTATTGAGGTAGCAAGGTCTAAGGAAGGAATTTTTTTATCCCAAAGAAAGTATGTCCTTGACCTTCTAGATGAAACAGGATTGATGGGTTCAAAACCTGTCGACACTCCGATGGACTCAAATATTAAGTTTAGTAAAGATGATGGAGAAGACTTCAATGATGCTGGAAGGTATAGAAGACTTGTGGGTAAGTTGATTTATTTAACCGTAACTCGACCTGATATCACCTTTTCTGTTGGAGTTGTCAGTCAGTTTATGCAGAGTCCCAAGTTATCACATTGGGAGTCAGTGTGTCGTATATTGAGGTATTTGAAAGGTGCCCCTGGTAAAGGCTTAGTGTTGAAGCCTTCAGATAATTTGGAGATAGTTGGTTTCTCAGATGCCAGTTGGGCAGGAGACAGTCTTGATAGACGTTCAGTATCAGGGTTTTGTGTGTTCGTTGGTGGAAATCTCGTCAGTTGGAAGAGCAAAAAGCAAAATGTAGTTGCAAGATCAAGTGCAGAGGCCGAGTATAGAGCTATGGCTCATGCTGCGTGTGAGTTGTTATGGGTGAAGACTATTCTGCAAGAGATGGGATTTCCAAGTAGTAAACCTATGAAGATGTATTGTGATAATCAAGCCGCTATGTACATTGCGAGTAATCCAGTGTTTCATGAGAGGACCAAACATATTGAAGTTGATTGTCATTTTATCAGAGATATGGTTATGAGAAAAGAAATTGTTACTTCTTTTGTTAGGTCTAGTGAGCAACTAGGAGATATTCTTACCAAGGCACTAAATAGAGGACCGTTCTATGACCTTTGTAACAAGTTGGGCATGATAGATATCTATGCTCCAGCTTGAGGGGGAGTGTTAGAATATAAGTGTTAGTATTAAGGGTATTTTTGTAATTTTCGTGATTATATGATTGATATATAAGTGTGGGCTAACCTAATTAGGTTAAGCCTTCTCTTTCTCTCTATTCTCTCTTTGAACATGCATAATTATTTATGTTCTAAAGAAAGTGAACCTTACAATTCAGGATCAAATAAGATTGAGGACTCATAATTTTGGCAAACTGGTTCACGATTTTGCAACCATGAATAGGGTAATCCATTATACAATAAATATCTTTAGTAACATAGAAGATGTAGTTACCAAGACGTGTTCGCATTTCCTCGACCAGGTCGTACATCTTTTCAACAGGAAGTGACAAATCATATTTGTATACAGCCCCTGCTTTCAGTAATGCTTCTGGTACACCCTGCATAAGAATAGCATGATAGAGATCCATTTATCTTTCACCAAAGTCCAAGACTTACATAAATTGATTGTCATTGCAAGACAATGATATGAACTATATTTATGTTTTTAAAATTTTTGATACGTGCATTACAATAAATACTTGTAAGAGAATAGGCAATTTCATATTGCAACTCAGGTTTTAAGTACAGAAAAGAAAGCTGTAATTAGTCAAGACTATTTCTAGCTTGAGGCTTTTCTCGGTACCCATCTATACAGGAAGACGTAAGAGAAGGTCTAGCAGAAAGAGATCGTAAAGGAAGTCCAACACCAATTCATCATATGAATACTTGGTACTCCTAGCATTCATTACACTATTACTCCAAGGTACATCAAAGAAAAGGTAAATTTCCACAAATGACAAAGAACGATTGCCAATGTAGACAGAATCATTTTGAAAAAAAAAAAAAAAGAAGAAGAAAGAACCTCACGGATATGCCAAAATGATGATGCTTGGTTAATGTCTTGAGCAAGAACACCATCAGATATCAAACCACCTTCCATTGAACGAAGTAGGAAAGCCTCCAGCTTTTCCCTGGAGTGATGAATAAAAATTTTGTCATGCCCAATAATCATCAACCACAGCTGCACAGCAGACTAATTCAAAAAGAGAATACATTCCACAATAAATTAATCCGAAAAACATCCTACTATGATGAAACCTACGTGTCCACTTAAAGGTGGAAATTCCCGTGGAGGAATTCTATTCAAACAACCAAAACAAGATATAATCAACATGGAATTATTAAGTCAATATTTTCACATAAACCGAACATACCTACACATGCCCAGGTATTCTTTTGAAGTGTCAAGTTTATGGTCCCAAGTTGAATAAATCCTCAGGACATGGGAAATTTCCGTAATATGATTCCATTTTGAGATTGATTGACTTAAACCCCATCCAAAACTTAAAGGGTTCTAAGCTCTCCCAAGATTAGATTTCTGGGCGTTTTAAATACTTAAATCAATAAACAGTACCCAAGTTTTTTATTACAGTACCAAAGCCACCTGTTAAGTTACCAACTACTCCAAAAGCTTAAGCTGTTAGAGAATGGGCCCAACAATGTATATCAAGCTTCAACACCCTCCCTCACGTGCAACCCCGACTTGCACGTGGAGAGCAAACAAACCAAACTCCATCATAATGGAGACAACAATGTATATCAAGCTTCAACACCCTCCCTCACGTGCAACCCCGACTTGCACGTGGAGAGCAAACAAACCAAACTCCATCATAATGGAGACAAATAATAAAGTGCAAATATGCACAACAAATCGGGGATGGAGAGTCGAACCCAGGACCTCCCACAATCAAGGCTCTGATACCATGTTAAGTTACCAACTACTCCAAAAGCTTAAGCTGTTAGAGAATGGGCCCAACAATGTATATCAAGCTTCAACACCACCAAAACACACTTTTAAAATCTTATAGATCTGCTGTTTTGACGAGTAGGTTTCTTGATGGTGCTTCATAAATTGAGCAAACACTACCCTTCAACACAAAGTATATACCAATCAAGCATATCCGGTTTCCATAAAAGATTATAAACCTCCAATTTTCCAGTAATTACAGACTGCTCTTCGATTTTAACCTTATGAGAAGACTAATTCATATCTTAATACTGCTTTTATGATTGTTAAATAGTTGTAACCTTACCAGTGTCCCCGTAGTGAGATGAGAACTGTTCAACTAAACAGAAACACCTTTCACAACTCCCATGAGTCTCTATTAGCTGGAATTCTGAAACAAGTACTACTATTTTCAATAAAAGGTGAGTCTCTAATCACAGTACTTTTAGCCAATTTTAATAAATCTATGTTTTTTCATGACAAATGAGGATATGCAAGAAACATCTTTTCTAAAGTTGGGACGGAAGGTGCTGATTCTCATACACCACAACGCTGCAAAGAATTACTACAATGAAAACATAAAAATTACCATCGTAAGAACTAATCATAGAGAGAAACACCGAGTCATGAGCAAGGAGGTTACCTGTCATTAGATTCATCACTTCCTGTTGTCTCAATAAGAACATAAAAGTTGTGCACTGACGGAGGTAACGGATTCCGAGTTCCTTCTAAATGATTCAGAACCTGCTCAATACAACAGACTATGTAGGCTTGAATAGAGTACAAACAATGCAGCAGCACATGCTAAAATATTCTTCAAATAAACTTGGTCATTAATCAGGGCACTTCACAATAACATAGCCAATGACGTAAACTTGCCAACATGGCATAGGAATAAATTCAGGTGGCCATGGGCCATAGTCATAAGGATCAAAATTCTCGAGAGAACACATGCTCGAGATCCAAGAACCCTTTCGCGTGTTTGAAATGTGCTAATTTAAAAGGTTGAAAAATTAAAATGGCATTCAAAGCAAGATTTAGCTCTAGCATGTGGCTGCATTTGTTCTGTTTTAAGCTTGATATACATTGCTAGGCCCATAGCAACAGCTTTTTGGAGTGATTGGTGACTTAACTTGGTATTGAAGCCTTGTTTGTGGGAGGTCTCAAGTTCGAGTCTGCGTCCCCAGTGTGGTTTGCATATTGTTGTTTGTCTCCATTATGATGAAGTTTCATTTGTTGCCTCTCCACATGGGAGATGGGGTCGCACGTGAGGGAGTTGAAGCTTGATATGCATTGTTGGCCCATTCTCTAATAGCTTAAGATTTTGGGGTAAATGGTGCCTTAAGACATTCAATTGCAAGCACTTTATGGGGCTACACTAAAAGAGGAAAAGGATGAACTAAAACTTTGAAGTTGAACATAATAAAGAAAGGATTCATCAATTGGTATTCTTCTCCAGTTATAGGCGTTCTTTCGAGAAAAGTTTAAGCCCTACAAGCGTCTCCTCTATCCTTGTATAAACATACTAGATGCTGTTTTCTTATCAACAACTCTTTGAAATAGAATCACATACCCTAAAGCAAATGACGAAAAAAAGTACCCCATCATAGAAAGTTTACCAGATCCATTGAGTGGCTATCCAAAAACTCGAACGCAGATAGTATTTCCCCAAGCTTTCTCTTTGCTTCAAATAGAAGATTCTGGTAAAAACAGGAAGGAAACAAGTAGCTCGAAAAGTTGTCAGTAATGACAAGGAGAAGCTAGCATGAAATCATCTCGGAAGTATAAATTTTGAGATTGAACTTCAGCCATCCAAAAGGTGAAGAAATTATAGAGGACAATGGACGTTTTCTAAGGAATACATTACGCTGTAAAGTCTAGAAATTCTATACCATGTTTCCAACGTCCCACAGAGATTTATGAAAACTCAGGTTAAGAAATATGTAATGATCTGTTTCAAGCACCTTTATACATTTAGCACATCATGTATTTCTTTAGGGCTCAATACTAATTAAATTCCAAGTGTTCTAAAATTCAATCTAAGTGTTTGCCATCCTAAATAGAACTTTAAAGGAAAAATTTTAGATTGATGGAACCAATGATACCTGGCAGCTAAGAAAATCTTTGCAAGCAAGAAAAGCTAGATTTACTGAAGACAGCTTTGGAGGGGTAAGTATGGAAACCTTAGTCACAATTCCCAAGGATCCTTCACTTCCTAGAGGAAATAAATGAACACACTGGTTATTGCATTGACTAAACTCAACAAAACATTTAAAAAATTCTTGCAACCATGTTATGACTGGTGCTCGACTTATCAAAAAAAAAATTATTTCAGAGAGGTCTGCGGAAAATCTGGTGCGCGAGGTGCCAAGTCTTTACATACCTATAAATAAATGCTTCAAGTCATACCCAGTATTGTCTTTACGTAAAGTACCAAGCATGTCAAGCACAGTACCATTTGCTAAAACAGCTTCAACACCTGAAAGATTGAACCACAATATGTTTCAAATGAAAAACTTTGTACCACTCAAAACAACAAGATAAGGAATTAGCAGCATCAATTACTACACCACTTACCAGTAATTACCTCGTACTACCCCACCCACCCAAACCCCCCCTCTCTCTCTATATATATATATACACATATATATCTTCCTTGTGGTTTTCTCGATAAGTAGAATGGTTGAAAACCAAGAAAGGAAGCATATGGCAGCCCTCTAACAGGGAAAGTACAAAGAATCAAAGAAATGCTTTCTTTTTTGCCAAACCATGGAAGAATTACCAGCCCTCTTAATTCGATCCCATTGTTTTGAACCCCTCTGTAGCACGGACATGACAAGGTGACATGGAAAATCCTAAAAAATGTATGACACAGACACTGCTAGGATATGGAGAATAAAATATTACTATGAAATACTTACATGACACGAAGAACAAATATGTAACACAGTCACAGACTCACAAATAATATATATAAATCACAAATTTTCATGAATCACATAACAAGGTAACTTTTAAACGATTGGAAGCTTTTAAATAAATCCCTATTTGATATTCATATGATGATATATTAGGACCTGCCTCCCGAAATTTTCAAAGCATTTATAAAAAGCCCACACGCCGTGTCTTAAATGTACTTTCGCGTGTCCGTCACCTATCTGATTTAAACCAAAAAAAGAAAAATGAAATACCAGACACGTTTCTGCGTGTGCCGAACGTGTGTCCGAGCCGTGTCTGTGTCCGACACGGGTACGGAAGCCTATAGGAAGTGTCTGTGCTCCACACTTGAACTTGAACCCTTCACCATTATCGACTAAGGTGTCAAAACCTAAGCCCATACTACTCAATTATTAGGTGGTTGGTATGGGGTTAGCCATTGACCCCCTTTGTCCCATCCACATGTTTTGGACACAAACTAAGGCACCAAAAGTTTGACACCTTACTTGATGGAGGTCGACTGGTCGAGCATTCAATACATGGGAAGAGATCAAGGGTGTCACCAAGTATTCAATTGTTAACTGGAAAGAGTAATTGTGCACGTGCGTATGTTTGAAAAGTCAATTACATCAACAAAGACCACCTCTTTTACTACTTCCAAATACACCAAAAAGGGCAAAGGGGGACATAAAGATGTTTTACTACCCAATAACTAAGAGAAATAGATCATCAATACAGATTACAGGGTTCACAATGATTCGAATCATAAACCAAGAACCTGTCTACCATGTTGTATGTCCATAATATATTGTCGATATTTAGGGGAAAAATATGCTTTACATCTTCCACTTCTGTGATGATACAAGGACAGAATATAGAAATGATACCCATACAAAAGTTGAAGTGTGGCAAATTTTTTCTTTCATCTTAATCCACAAAGTACAATTTTTACCTACATTTTCTATAATTTGGTAAGAGACTAATATATAGCAACTATTGCATTATGCCAAAACTTATAAATAAATAAAACTCTCACCAAGTACATTCCCATGAAGGGATCCATAACGAACGAAGCGTAAACCACCAGCATTAGTTGAGACATTTCCACCAATTTGGCAACTTCCTTTTGCACCCAAGTCTAGTGGCATAATAAATCTGAAAGAAAACATCATTAAATAATAGTAAGTTGGTCTATTTGGTGCAACTGATTGAAACAGGAAGAGATCAACCACAGAAATATGAAGACAAAAACTCATTCAGAACTAAAACATCATATACAATTGAGAGTATAAATACTTATGTTACACCGTCTCTAAGAGCTTAAGCTTTTAGAGTAGATGGTTGTTAATATGGCATCAGAGCAGGCAAAGGCCCTGAGTTCAATAGTCGTCGCCACCCTGATTTCTAAAATTTCACGTATTTTGCCCTTATCAAAGAAAGTCTGGTCACACGTGAGGGGGGTGTGTTGAGAGTATAAATACTTGAGTTACACCATCTCTAAGAGCTTAAGCTTTTAAAGTAGATGGTTGCTAATAAACAACACAATCTAAAGAGGCATCCAGTTTCTCAAATATCATAAGGAATGAGCGGATGAGTCCAAGCTATGCTATTTTTACTCCAAACTTTAAGTTTTTTTTCCCTTTGGTAAGGGAAATAAGGAACATCGTTTAGTGCAATGGTAAAAGTGTCGAGTTTTATCATTTTATGTAATTTTATTTTACTACTTTTCTTATTTATCTTGAGTCTGAGGACCTCTATGTAATTATTTCTTATTCTTTTCTTAATGAATAAAAGAAAGGGTCTCACTATTGTGAACCCTAAGACTTCTGAAATCAACATGGTATCAGAGCCTCCTTGATCAAGGATTTCGATCCCCTCACCCATTCACCCACCGTAGCTCCTCCACCACCACCAACCAACCCATTGCCAGCACCACCCAGACCTGCTTGACCCTTCGGAACCTCCACCATGGCACACTAACCCTTGCGCCGACAACCCATAGCCCCCCACCCTTGCGGCGACCTCCTCCCAGCCAACAACCACTGCGCCGAACACTCCCCTCCCTCCAAACCTTGCACCGAACACCTCCCTGCCTCCCATCCTTGCGTTGACAACCCCAGCTCACCCTAACTCCTTCGGCAACTGTTCTTTATCTTGTTGCTGCCTGCTTTAACCCTGACCTGAATTCAGATCCTAAATAATTCCTTTTTTTCATCAGTTTTCTACCCAGACTATACACAATTTTCTGACATTGTGTTGGTCTGATCACAACCTCTCTTTCTATCCTTCTTTGGGTCCATACTTGAACCAAATGAGTTGTCCATAAAAAGGACAACTTGGAGCCCAAAGAAAATTGTGCACTGTGTGTGTTTGTGTGTGTGCCGTGAGTGTGTATTGTGTGTGTGTGCGCACGCGCGCGCGCGCTTGGTGGCCAAGCAAATCATATATTATATATACACCTCTCTTTCTCTCAATCTCTCAAACTACCACCAACTCTCTGCCTCTCTCTCTCTCTCTCTCTCTCTCTCTCTCTCTCTCTCTCTCTCTCAGCTTATATACACACGCATATAAGAACAATATACACACATATAATTATAATTATATATATACATATGTAACATATGTAAAAGTGGAGAAATAATATATTTGATTGATACTAAAAATGATTACAAGAGCCTAATATATATAGGCTTAGCTACAAGCTACACTTTTACAATCTAACCGATGTGGGACACTATAACATTACACTTTTTACAATATTATCCTCTAACACTCCCCCTCAAGCTGGAGCATACATATCATATGCACCAAGCTTGTCACATATATATTTAACCCGAGTCCCAACTAATGCTTTTGTGAACAAATCGGCTAACTGATCCGCGGATTTCACGTGAACGGTATTGATTACTTTCTCTAGAAGCTTTTCTCGAACAAAATGACAATCAACCTCAATGTGTTTTGTCCTTTCATGGAATACTGGATTGGAGGCTATATGAACGGCAGCTTGATTGTCACAAAGTAAATTCATAAGACAAGACTGAGTAAACCCAAGCTCTTCTAGTAGATGCTTCATCCACATTCCACACTAATTCACACGTAGTATGTGCCATAGCCCTGTATTCAGACTCAGCACTCGACCTAGCAACTACTGTCTGCTTCTTGCTCTTCCAAGACACAAGATTACCACCAACCAAAACACAGTATCCTGTAGTGGATCTCCTATCACCAGGAGATCCTGCCCAATCAGCATCACTGTAGCTCTCAATCCGCATATGACCGCGATCCTGGTACAATAAACCACGGCCTGGAGCTCCTTTGAGATACTTCAAAATACGTATCACTGCCTCCCAATGTGTGGTACGAGGAGAACTCATGAACTGGCTAATGACACTCACTGAAAAGGCAATGTCGGGTCTAGTAACAATAAGATAATTAAGCTTACCAACCAGACGTCTGTACTGCTCAGGATCCTCCAATAACTCCCCTTGATCTGATAGTAACTTGGTGTTAGGATCCATAGGAGACTCCACAGGTTTGGATCCTAACATCCCTGATTCTGATAGGAGATCAAGTACGTACTTCCTTTGAGATAAGCAAATCCCTTCACTTGACCTAGCAACCTCAATACCCAAGAAATATCTAAGCTGCCCGAGGTCCTTGGTTTGAAATTTACTTTGCAGAAATAACCTTAACTCCAAAATACCCTTAGAATCATCTCCGGTAATAACAATGTCATCAACATACACAAGCAAGAAGATTTTACCTGCTTTAGTATGTCGATAGAAGACTGAATGATCGACACCGCATCTCTGGAGTCCAAATTCAGCAACTACATCACTAAACCTACCAAACCAGGCACGAGGAGACTATTTCAGGCCATACAAAGATCTTCTTAATCTACATACCATATTCGACTCCCCCTGAGCAACAAACCCAGGTGGTTGCTCCATATAGACCTCTTCCAACAAAGTGCCATTAAGGAAGGCATTCTTAACATCAAGCTGATGTAAGGGCCAGTGAAATATGGCAGCAAGAGAAATGAGGAGACGAACAGAGGTGATCTTAGCCACAGGAGAGAACGTCTCGGAATAGTCAAGGCCATAAACCTGTGTATAGCCCTTGGCAACAAGGCGAGCTTTCAGGCGATCTATCATGCCGTCAGGATGCAGTTTAATAGTATAAACCCAACGGCATCCCACTACTGTCTTGCCTGGAGGAAGAGGAACTAAGTCCCAAGTACCAGTATCTCGTAAGGCAGACATCTCATCTTCCATTGCCTGTCTCCATCCGAAGTGGGTAAGAGCCTCTGCAACAGTGTTAGGAACCGACACAGAAGACAAAGAGGTAACAAACGAAGAAAAAACAAGAGATAGACGATTATAAGAGATAAAGTTGGAAATAGGATGAGAAGTACAAGAGCGCTTACCCTTACGAAGAGCAATGGGAAGGTCAGATTCTGATGGAGGCGAATCTGAAGACGCGGAGGCGGTTGGCGGAGTAGCAGAATCCGGAATAGTCCGATGACGACGAGTGTATGTCTGCAAGTGTGGGCGATCCAGGCGGGAGGAAACCTCTGGGGTAGGAAGGACAAGGGATGTGGGAGGTAATGCAAGAGGTAAGGGAAGCATGAAATCAGGATCATTCATAGAGTGGGACTCTGAATAGTATGGAGTGGACTCAAAAAAGGTAACATCAGCTGACACAAAGAAACGGCGCAGGGTAGGGCTATAACAACGATAGCCTTTCTGAACACGAGAATAGCCTAAGAAAACACACTTAATAGCACGTGGGTCTAACTTATCAGTGCCCGGGGTAAGCTGATGGACAAAACAAACACAACCAAAAACACGTGGACTAACTGAAAACAGAGACTCAGTCGGAAATAATGTAGCATGAGGAGTGCACCCATCTAGAACAGAAGAGGGCATACGATTAATTAAATGACAGGCAGTAAGAACTGCATCCCCCCAGTAACATTTTGGCTATGTTACACGGACTCTTCAAAGTGTCCAGAGGACACGGGTATGGATTGCCATATCCGACCTGGGTACTTTGCTTTTTTTGGCTGAAAATTACACTTAACTACTCTAGAAGGATCCTACCCAAGTGTCATACCCATGTCCGCAAAGAGTCGTGTCGACACGGGTACTTCTCCTATTTAGAAGAGTCCATGTAACATAGCATTTTGGAACCCTCATTTCAAACAACAAAGTGCGGGTGACTTCTAACAAGTGACGATTTTTTCTTTCAGCAACACCATTTTGTTGAGGTGTGTGCACACACGATGATTGGTGGAGCATCCCACATTTGCTCATGTAGGTGGTGAAAGGATGAGAGAAATATTCCTGTGCATTATCACTACGAAGAATCTGAATAGGAACATTAAATTGAGTTTTAACTTCATTACAAAATGCACAAAATATTGAAAATAACTCGGAATGATCTTTCATTTAATAAATCCACGTGATTCTGGAGAAATCATCAACAAAGCTAACAAAGTATCGATACCCCTTAATAGAGGTTATACGGTGTGGGGCCCAAACATCTGAATGTACTAATTGAAATGGACAAGACACTCTTTTATTGACTCGGGGAGCAAATTGGACACGGTGATGCTTCCCCAACTGACACGACTCACACTCTAAAACAGACAAATGACTTAAACTAGGTACTAGCAGCTTCAAGTTGGCCAAGGAAGGATGTCCAAGGCGGCAATGAATCTGGTGAGGAGACACTGTAGCAGGACAAGCAGTGGGAGAAGTGGGTGGTGGAGATAAACCATCAAAATAGTAGAGACCATTGGATTCATGCCCTATGCCAATCGTCTTCCGAGTCGTCAAATCCTGAATAAGAACAGAATCAGGAAAAAAAGAGACACAAGCATTAAGAATCTTTGTCAATTTGCTAATAGAAATTAAATTAAAAGGAGACCGGGGTATGTAAAGAACAGAAGATAAGGATAAGGATGAAGACAATGAGACAGTCCCTATTCCTTCAACAGGAATAGAGGAACCATCAGCTAATGTAACCGGGGGCAATGAGGATGATTTTTCAAGAGATGAAAACAGGGTCGATATACCTGTGAGATGATCAGTAGCTCCAGAATCAATTACTCAAGGAGCAGAACGAGAGGTGAGACAAGCAGTGGATGTACCTTTATGAACAAGAGAAGTACTAGGAGAAGATGCCTGCTAAGATGCCTGGAACTGTAGGAACTGAGTATACTCGTCCCGAGAAACCGAAAAATGATCAGCCACAACTGGAACAGGAGGATGAGTTTCACTAGGAGTAGTAACAGCAGCATTGGCAAACCGTGCAGGACGGCCAATAAGTTCCCAGAAAGTCTCCCGAGTATGACCATCCTTGTTACAATTATCACAATGACGTGTGGGGCCGCGACCTCGGCCTCCTTGTCCATCACGATAACCCCCTCCACGACGAGGAGGACCACCACCCCGACCAATAGGATGCTGTGAAGCCTGAGTAACAAGGGCTGAATGATCGGTAAC
The DNA here is from genome assembly GCA_033977485.1 of Hydrangea macrophylla. Taxonomy (NCBI): domain Eukaryota; kingdom Viridiplantae; phylum Streptophyta; class Magnoliopsida; order Cornales; family Hydrangeaceae; genus Hydrangea; species Hydrangea macrophylla. Next base: position 75,625,977 of record CM066985.1, on the reverse strand, counting down.
GGGAGGAGCAAGGGCAGAGGAATCCCGAGAAGTGCTGCGAAGAACACGCTGATAGGTCTCGGCAAGGGAAGGAAGGGAGGCACCACCAAGAATCTGAGATTGAACTGGCTCAAACTCGGGCTTCAGACTGGCAAGAAATTTCATCACTGCCATTTGCTCCCGCTGTTCCTGCTGTTTCTTTGCATTAGTAGTAATAGGAATAACACCGTTCAGTTCTTCAACTAACCGTTTGAAGGAGGCAAAATACTCAGTAACTGAGAGATCACTTTGCTGCAACTGAAAATACTGAGAGGAGAGATCATACATCCGAGTGAGATCGCTGGAGAATAAGAGATGAGAATAATCCCAAATATCCTTACAGGTGCCCAAGTGACCACACATATCCGCAACGTGTGGTTCCATAGAGTTCCAAAGGAGGGCAACGATTTGGGCATCCATTTGTTTCCATGTCTTGATGGCCTTATCGTCGGTGGTGGGAGAAGACTCGGTAAGGTGAGCATCGAAACCCAAGGCAGTAAGGGCAATGGTGATAGCCCTAGACCATTGAAGAAAGTTGGAACCATTCAACTTTCGGGTAGTGAGTTGTGGGAGAGCCTTAGACTCCATGAAGAATAAGATAAAAGAGAAAAATCAGATTGGGAGCAAAATAGATTGAGAAAGGACCAAATCGGAACAGATCTGGACAGACTAAAGGGCTGCCAATGAACAGTAACTTTCGAATGAACAGTAACTTTTGATGAACAGTACCCTCAGATGAACAGTACTTTCGGATGAACAGTACTTACGATGAACAGTAACTTTCGGATGAACAGTACCCTCGGATGAAGAGTAACTTGCGATGAACAGTACCCTCGGGAGTGGCTAGGGTTTGAGGGGCTGCTGGTCTTCTCGGATCTTGGACAAAGGTCCGGCAATTGATAAAACACGAGAAACACTCTCGATCAACTTTGGTCGGCAACAAGAAGAGGAGCGAACCCTAAGATCGGTTGCTCTGATACCATGTAAAAGTGGAGAAATAATATATTCGATTGATACTAAAAATGATTACAAGAGCCTAATATATATAGGCTTAGCTACAAGCTACACTTTTACAATCTAACCGATGTGGGACATTATAACATTACACTTTTTACAATATTATCCTCTAACAACATACAAGAGAGTAATTGGAAAAGCAAACTTGGGCTGTCAATTGGATTCTCTATCTATCTCTGTAATTCGAATTGGGCAAGTTTCCGATTGTAATTTTTTATTTCAATTTATATAAGTTGTAGATATAGATATACATATATATATATATAGAATATCTATATATCGTTAAGGGTCTGAAAATAGTGATATGAAAAACTATAACGGAAACTTGATTTCTATATATCAAATGAAAGATCTTGATCCCACGAGGCTCTGTTTCAAATTTCAGAAGCTAATTCGCAACGAGCATGACGAACGGTCAATTTAAAATTTTTTCGTCTTTCGGTTTTTCGATTAAACCGAGAGCTACGATTCGATTCATGAAAAATTAATTTCGTATTTGAAATCTACGCGAAAAAGCGAAGAGTTTCATGTATTAGAAAGCCTATTTTGACGAAGTTTGAAAAATGATATATATAACAGAGCTCGAAAAGGACAACAATGGAGTTCTGGTTCGTGGCTTGCAAGCGCGAGCTAGGGGCCGCTCGAGCGACCCGCGCGCGCGACATGTGCAATTTTTGAAAATTGTTTTAAACCTACCCATGAGCATTTTGTTTATAGTTCGCCCGAGAGACTCGCACGAGCGAGGGTTCGCACGAGCGACCCACGCGTGCGAGTGCCCACTCGAGCGGCCCGCACGAGCGACCTGAGGCAGTTTGGTAAAAACTTCTGTTTTGTTGTACTTTAGTCGGTACCGTGCTAAGGGACCTTGTACCCTAAGCTTTGTGAGTTGTACTTTACTCTAATAGTAGTTGTACGTATACTTAGAGGTGTTGTACCTCACTAATATTGGTATTACTGTTGACGATAGTCGTAACGGATTGAACAGTTCCGGTTTCTGTTCTTGAGTACTTATTCAGTCATCGGTGAACGGTAGTTTCATATAACCCTCAATAAAGTTGTATAATATGTAAACAGTGTGCTTACATGTTTATATGAATTGATGTGTTTATGTGTTTACTTGGTTGATTTCAGCATACCTACTGTGTTGCTTTAAATCGATAGCATGGCTTGCTATGTGACTTATGAAATATTGAATATGTCCTGATGCTTAGAGCTCGCATATGTCATAACATTTTATAAGCATGAGCATGAACACGAAAATCATGAAAATGGTTTTGGGATGAAAGACCTTGGAGGCTTTCGATTTTGAAAAGGAAGATCTTAGAGACTTCCAGGTTTTGAAAAGGGAAGACCTTAGAGACTTCCGTGCATAAAACCCTCTTGGAGGGATTTTGATTTGAAAAGATAGAAATCCCAGATTTGTGGGTAGGCGTGTGAGATTGGTACCTGTAAAAGTGGAGAAATGATATATTTGAATGATTACAAGAGCCTAATATATATAGGCTTAGCTACAAGCTACACTTTTACAATCTAACCGATGTGGGACACTGAAACATTACACTTTTTACAATATTATCCTCGAACACTCCCCCTCAAGCTGGAGCATACACATCATATGCACCAAGCTTGTCACATATATATTTAACCCGAGTCCCAACTAATGCTTTTGTGAACAAATCGGCTAACTGATCCGCGGATTTCACGTGAACGGTATTGAATACTTTCTCTTTAAGCTTTTCCCGAACAAAATGACAATCAACCTCAATGTGTTTTGTCCTCTCATGAAATACTGGATTGGAGGCTATATGAATGGCAGCTTGATTGTCACAAAGTAAATTCATAAGACAAGACTGAGTAAACCCAAGTTCTTCTAGTAGATGCTTCATCCACACTATTCACACATAATATGTGCCATAGCCCTGTATTCAAACTCAGTACTCAACCTAGCAACTACTTTCTGCTTCTTGCTCTTCCAGGACACAAGATTACCACCAACCAAAACACGGTATCCTGTAGTGGATCTCTTATCACCAGGAGATCCTGCCCAATCAGTATCACTGTAGCTCTCAATCCGTATATGACCGCGATCCTGGTACAATAAACCACAGCCTGGAGCTCCTTTGAGATACTTTAAAATACGCATCACTGCCTCCCAATGTGTGGTACAAGGAGAACTCATGAACTGGCTAATGACACTCACTGAAAAGGCAATGTCAGGTCTAGTAACAGTAAGATAATTAAGCTTACCAACCAGACGTCTGTACTGCTTAGGATCCTCCAATAACTCCCGTTGATCTGATAGTAACTTGGTGTTAGGATCAAAAGGATTTGGAAAAAGATGATTTTTATTCCTTTACACTCCCCGTATATATAGTCTTACAAAGAGAGAATAAAAGGGAAGGAAATCAACTATAATAAAAGAAAATAAACGGAAATAAATACGGTCAACATGACCCAAGATAGAATGACTAATAAAGGAAGGAAAATAAATGAGAAAAGCAAAATTATCTCCAACACTCCCCCGCAAACTAAAGGTGGGAATAAACCACAGAAGTTTAGAATGATAAGGTTACAACAAGACTGTTCATGAAAGTTGGCAAGAAAGAGAAACACCATCCACCAATAAAGGGTAAGACTGTGGTCTGTGGGAATGATCATCCACAATAAATCACCAAAAAGGCCAACTTCACAGGTAACAATGGTTGCAACAAACAATAGACCCAAATCTTAAAGGGCTCGAGCCACCATAATATACTCCACCATTCCCTCAAAGGGCTAGCCGAAGGCTGGACAAGGCCCGAATGGGGCTAGCCTGGGGCTGGACAAGGCCGAAAGGGCTGAAGAGGTCCCAAAAGGGGCTGGACGAGACCCGTAGGGGGTTAGTGGAGTTGGTGCAGGGAGGCTCGTCGGACGAAGGCTTCAAGGCCGAAAGCAAAGCGAGATCCGGCGAGCGACAGGTCGTCACCCGCCGAAGGTGGAAGCGGGAAAACAATGCCAAAATCGAATTTTGCTCTGATACCAAAAAGGATTTGGGAAAAAGATTATTTTTATTCCTTTACACTCCCCTGTATATATAGTCTTACAAAGAGAGAATAAAAGGGAAGGAATTCAACCGCAATAAAATATAATAAACGGAAATAAATACGGTCAACATAGCCCAAGATAGAATGACTAATAAAGGAAGGAAAATAAATGAGAAGCAAAATTATCTCCAACAGGATCCATAGGAGACTCCACAGGTTTGGATCCTAACATCCCTAATTCTGATAGGAGATCAAGTACATACTTCCTTTGAGATAAGCAAATCCCTTCACTTGACCTACCAACCTCAATACCCAAGAAATATCTAAGCTGCCCGAGGTCCTTGGTTTGAAATTTATTTTGCAGAAATAACTTCAACTCCAAAATACCCTTGGAATCATCTCCGATAATAACAATGTCATCAACATACACAAGCAAGAAGATTTTACCAGCTTTAGTATGCCGATAGAAGATTGAATGATCAACACATCTCTGGAGTCCAAATTCAGTAAGTACATCACTGAACCGACCAAACCAGACATGAGGAGACTGTTTCAGGCCATACAAAGATCTTCTTAATCTATATACCATATTCGACTCCCCCTGAGCAACAAACCCAGGTGGTTGCTCCATATATACCTCTTCCAACAAAGTGCCATTAAGGAAGGCATTCTTAACATCAAGCTGATGTAAGGGCCAGTGAAATATGGCTGCAAGAGAAATGAGGAGACGAACATAGGTGATCTTAGCCACAGGAGAGAACGTCTCGGAATAGTCAAGGCCATAAACCTACGTATAGCCCTTGGCAACAAGGCGGGCTTTCAGGCGATCTATCACACCGTCAGGGTGCACTTTAATAGTATAAACCCAACGGCATCCCACTACTGTCTTGCCTGGAGGAAGAGGAACTAATTCCCAAGTACCAGTATCTTGTAAGGAAGACATCTCATCTTCCATTGCCTATCTCCATCCGGAGTAAGTAAGAGCCTCTGCAACAGTGTTAGGAACCGACATAGAAGACAAAGAGGTAACAAACGAAGAAAAAACAAGAGATAGACGATTATAAGAGACAAAGTTAGAAATAGGATGAAAAGTACACGAGCTCTTACCCTTACGAAGAGCAATGGAAAGGTCAGATTCTGATGGAGGCGGATCGAAAGACGCGGAGGCTGTTGGCAGAGTAGCAGAATCCGGAACAGTCCGATGACAACGAGTGTATGCTGCAAGCGTGGGCGATCCAGGCGAGAGGAAACCTCTGGGGTAAGAAGGACAGGGGATGCGGGAGGTAATGCAAGAGGTAAGGGAAGCATGAAATCAGGATCGCTTATAGAGTGGAACTCTGAATAGTATGGAGTGGACTCAAAAAAGGTAACATCATCTGACACAAAGAAACAGCGCAGGGTAGGGCTATAACAACGATAGCCTTTCTGAACGCGAGAATACCCTAAGAAAACACACTTAATAGCACGTGGGTCTAACTTGTCAGTGCCCGGGTAAGCTGATGGAAAAAACAAACACATTCGAAAACACGTGGACTAACTAAAAACAGAGACTCAGTCGGAAATAATGTAGCATGAGGAGTGCACCCATCTAGAACAAAAGAGGGCATACGATTAATTAAATGACGAGCAGTAAGAACTGCAATCCCCAAGTAACATTTTGGAACCCTCATTTCAAACAACAAAGTACGGGTGACTTCTAACAAGTGACGATTTTTTCTTTCAGCAACACCATTTTGTTGAGGTATGTGCACACACGATGATTGGTGGAGCATCCCACATTTGCTCATGTAGGTGGTGAAAGGATGAGAGAAATATTCATGTGCATTATCACTACGAAGAATTTGAATAGGAACATTAAATTGAGTTTTAACTTTATTACAAAATGTACAAAATATTGAAAATAACTCAGAACGATCTTTCATTAAATAAATCCACATTCTGGAAAAATCATCAACAAAGCTAACAAAGTACCGATACCCCTTAATAGAGGTTATACGGTGTGGACCCCAAACATCTTAATGTACTAATTGAATGGACAAGACACTCTTTTATTAACTCGGGGAGCAAATTGGACACGGTGATGATTCCCCAACTGACACGACTCACACTCTAAAATAGACAAATGACTCAAACTAGGTACTAGCAGCTTCAAGTTGGCCAAGGAAGGATGTCCAAGGCGGCAATGAATCTGGTGAGGAGACACTGTAGCAGGACAAGCAGTGGGAGAAGTGGGAGGTGGAGATGAACCATCAAAATAGTAGAGACCATTGGATTCATGCCCTACGCCAATCGTCTTCCGAGTAGTCAAATCCTAAATAAGAACACAATCAGGAAAAAAAGAGAAGCATTAGGATTCTTTGTCAATTTGCTAATAGAAATTAAATTAAAAGGAGACCGGGGTATATAAAGAACAGACGATAAGGACAAGGATGAAGACAATGAGACAGTCCCTATTCCTTCAACATGAATAGAGGAACCATCAGCTAATGCAATCGGGGGCAATGAGGATGATTTTTCAAGAGATGAAAACAGGGTCGATATACCTGCGAGATGATCAGTAGCTCCAGAATCAATTACCTAAGTAGCAGAACGAGAGGTGAGACAAGCAGTGGATGTACCTTTCTGAACAAGAGAGGTACTAGGAGAAGATGCCTGCTGAGATGCCTGGAATTGTAGGAACTGAATATACTCGTCCCGAGAAACCGAAAAGTGATCAGCCACAACTGGAACAGGAGGATGAGTATCACTAGGAGTAGTAACAGCAGCATTGGCAAACCGTGCAGGACGGCCAATAATTTCCCAGCAAGTCTCCTGAGTATGACCATCCTTGTTGCAATTATCACAATGACGTGTGGGGTCACGACCACGGCCTCCTCGTCCACCACGATAACCCCATTCACGACGAGGAGGACCACCACCCCGACCAATAGGATGCTGTGAAGCCTGAGTAACAAGGGCTGAATGATCGATAGTAGAATCCCGAGAAGTGCTGCAAAGAACTCGCTGATAGATCTCGGCAAGGGAAGGAAGGGAGGCACCACCAAGAATCTGAGATCGAACTGGCTCAAACTCGAACTTCAGACCGGCAAGAAATTTCATCACTGCCATTTGCTCCCGTTGTTCCTGCTGTTTCTTTGCATCAGTAGTAATAGGAATAACACCGTTCAATTCTTCAACTAACCGTTTGAAGGAGGCAAATACTCAGTAACTGAGAGATCACTTTGCTGCAACTGAAAATACTGAGCAGAGAGATCATACATCCGAGTGAGATTGCTAGAGAATAACAGATGAGCATAATCCCAAATATCCTTACAGGTGCCCAAGTAACCACACATATCCGCAACGTGTGGTTCCATAGAGTTCCAAAGGAGGGCAACGATTTGGGCATCCATTTGTTTCCATGTCTTGATGGCCTTGTCGTCGGTGGTGGGAGAAGAGTCGGTAAGGTGAGCATCAAGCCAGTGAGGGCAATAATGACAGCCCGGGACCATTGGAGAAAATTAGATCCATTCAACTTCCTAGTGGTGAGTTGAGGAAAAGGTTTGGACTCCATGGAGAACAGATCGGAACCAAACAAATCAAACAGAACAAGATCTGGGGCAATGAATAGTTCTGCGTGAATAATAACTCCGATGAACAGTAACTCGAAGAACAGTAAGTCAATGAACAGTGCTGCAATGAACAGTAACTCGATGAACAGTGCTGCGGTCAATAGTGTTGCGATGAATAGTAACTTCGCGATGAAACTCTCAATCCAACTTGGATCGGCTAGGGTTAAGGTTTTTTCCTTTTCTTTTTTTTTTATAGGTCAGATCGACCCGCTCTGATACCATGTAAAAGTGGAGAAATGATATATTTGATTGATTAAAAAATTATTACAAGAGCCTTACAAGCTACACTTTTATAATCTAACCGATGTGGGACACTATAACATTATACTTTTTACAATATTATCCTCTAACAGTACCACTAGGAACTCGAATCTCGGTCCCGCACGTTAAAGGCTAGGCCTCCGTGAGGTGACTCTAAGGACTCTTTGACCGAGGTATTCGTAAGGCCCAAAATCCCGCACGTCGAAGGCTAGGCCTCCGTGGATGGGAAGCCCATTATCCGGGTAATGATATTGATGATCGAGAGTGAGTGTTTGAAAAGGGCATGAAAATGGTTTTCATACATAACATTGGCATTCATTACACTCACACATATTATACCACAAATGTTATTGTGTGGTGATATGACTATACGAGCCTGTATGGCTTATGAACTATAAAACCCTTTTTTTTCAGGTGAAATAGATAAAGGGCAAGGTCCACGAGACTTGACAATGCTTCCGCTATAGTTTGAAGACCCCATGTTTGGGGATTATCATTTAAATAATGTAATATAATTTGTTTTCAAAGAACATGTTATGTTTTATTGAACAAGTGTTAGTCCATCCGCTTTTAATAGAATGATAGTATAACTCTGATTTTCCGCTGCTTGTCTTGAAAACGTTTTGTTTCAAAGAAAATATATTTTCTTAAATGAAAACCGATTTTTGTTTTATAAATGTTTTCCAAATGATGAACATATATTTTAGATAACTCTTGGAGTCTAGGACTCGGGGAGTTACCAATTGGTGTCAAAGCCTACTGTTATTGTTTATTATTGTACTTCCACTAGTTAACACCCCGTCGCCGGGACTCGTGGTCGGGCGGGGCGACACAGAATGGTATCAGAGCATAACCGGGTCGAATACTTTGGGACGCCGGGTTATGTGCTCGCTTGTATAATTTTGTTGACATGCTAGACATGTTAGTTGATAAATGACATATGAACACGTTATTTGATAAATTGAGGTGTTAAATGTTTACTTGTTATGTTTGACATATACATGTATTGTTGAATACACTTTGTGATTAGATCATGTTGTGTGATTTGTATACTCGATTTGATCTTGTTATAGCTATGTCGTTGCGTCATGGAAGTCGCAGTTTTGAGCTTGAGACAGATGAGCAGATATCAGCTGCTTCGGTCCCAGTCAGAGGCCGAGGTCGAGGTCGTGCTCGAGGATGTAGTCCAGGTAGAGGTCGTGGTCAAGGCCAAAGTCGTGGCCAAGGTCGTGGTCATGGTCGAGGTCACGTGCCTGATGTTGTATTTGAGTCTGAAGCCTCCAAAGGACCGATTGATATTCTTTGGTGAACCGCAAGGGCTACAAAATGTGGCCGATGTAATTGCAAGGGCAGTCAGAGATGCTATGTCACCGCCTCCTCCCCCTCATGCTCCGAGAGGTGAGACAAATTCCGCTAGAGCTCGGGAGCGGCTGATTACCAAGGATTTCGATGCTAGGAAGCCGTCACAGTTCTCTGAGAGCTCTGACCCAATGGCTGCAAAGGATTGGCTTCGGCCTATCACAAAAATATTCGAATTCATTGATCTTCATGAGGATGCTCTCCGCATCAAGTTGGCTACATACTTATTTTCTGGAGAAGCTACCCATTGGTGGGCTTGCGCTGTGAGTGCTCATCCACTTGCTGGCATGACCTGGGAATCATTTAAGCGTCTTTTCCTCAACAACTACTTCCCAGAAATACAGAGGGACGCAAAAGGGCTGAGTTATTTACCCTTCAACAGGGGGATATGTCAGTGACAGAATATGCTATTATGTTTTCCACCTTGGCTCGCTTTGCGCAAGAACAGTTAGTCAGTGATCATTTTAAGGCTACACGCTTTGTCTCTGGTCTTCGACCCTATATTCGGAAAAGTCTGGCTAGCATACCTATCACCACTTATGCTAATATTTTGTCAAGAGCGTTGGGTGTTGAAAGTGTGGATTTGGATCTGGAAAGGGCCAAGGAGATGATTACTCCAGCCAAGAGCACTAGTCAGTCTAAGAAAGCCAAGACAGAGACTAGGTCTCAATTTCAGTCCCAACCTCCTCAACAGCAATAGCAACGATCCCATTCACAACAGAGAGCTTCTTATCAAAGTTCTCAACAATCAGGGTTACAACGAGGTGTGGATGCCACTGAGGAGAAAGTTTGTCTCCGATGTGGTGATCCGAACCATTTCATCAAGTTTTGTCCTCAACCACCACGCAAGAAAACTCAGTGGATTGGTTCGACACCGTATTATCCACCGCCTCAAGAAATTTTCGCTCAGAGTGTGAAACCCTACCAGAACAAAGGGAATCAGGGTAATTATTACAGATCAGATAATCGTGGGGGTAACCAGCAACCAGTGTTCTAAAAATCGGCCTAGGCGGCCGCCTAGGCGCTAGGCGGTGCCCGGCCGCCGAGATTTTCCCTAGGCGTTTGTGAAAATCGGCCAGTAGATTAGTCGGCCTCTAGGCAGGGCCTAGGCGGTGCTAGGCGGGCTAGGCGGTGCTAGGCGGGCTAAGGTGAGAATGTTAGAGAGTCTTATTTTGGTCTGACTCTTTGGAAAAAAAACCTTAACATTAGTATATATATACACTTAAGGTTTAAGTTAATTATAGAGAGATCCCTAATAGTTTTTTAAATATTAAAACCTTCTAATAATCTTTACTTATTTACAAAAAAAAACACCACATAACCTTTATATATATATATATATATATAATTTGAACCACAAATCTATAATTATTTTTAATTAACACCACATAACTCGTATATATATATCTATTATATAATTAATTTTATTTATAAAAAAAATCCGCCTAGGCGTCCGCCTAGGCCCCTAGGCGCTAGGCCCCCCTCTGCCGCCCGACTAGCGCCTAGCGATTTTTAGAACATTGCCAGCAACAACACCACCAAGAACCCCAGGAGTTTTGCTCTGCCTATGTCATCTGCTTATCATGTTTCTGGAAATGCCGGACCTTCTATGATCCGAGGTATCATCTAGTTGTTTAACCCTTGGACATCTATATTGTTTGACACTGGTGCATCACACTCATTCATCTCATCGGCATTTGCATCAGTATTGGGGTTAGAATGCTTAGAGCATGTCTTATCTATTGATACTTCAGTTGGAGGTATTATTCATCTGAATCATGTTTGTCGTGGTTGTATGTTTTGATAGCAGACCGACAGTTGAGTGTTGATTTGATTGTTATGCCGAATCTAGGATTTGATGTCATCCTTGGGATGGACTGATTGGTCGAGTGCCGGGCTTTCATAGATTGTTTTAAGCGTCCGGTTACTCTTTTCACTCCCGAGGAAGACAGTTGTAGATTCGAGGGCGATCAGTCAGATTTACCAATACCCTCTTTGCTTTACCGGAGTAGCTTATACTCTTCTGTTGGAACTCTCACTAGTTTATTGGCGATGGAGAAGGGCACTTCTCTTGTGGAATTGACACCCATTGTTTGTGAATTCCCTGACGGCTCTCCAGAAGACTTATTAGGATTGCCACCTCTCCGTGCTATCGATTTTGCAATCGATCTCGTTCCAGGCACTTTGCCTATTTCTATTCCACCTTATCGTTTGGTACCAGCGGAATTGAAGGAGTTGAAACTTCAATTAAAAGATCTCCAAAGCAAGGGTTTTATTCGCCCGAGTGTATCCCCGAGGGAAGCTCCTATCCTCTTTGTTAAGAAGAATGATGGAACATTGAGGTTGTGTATCGATTATCGGAAACTCAATCATGTGATGATCAAGAATAACTATCCACTTCCAAGAATCGATGATTTGTTTGATCAACTTAAAGGTTCCACATGTTTCTCCAAGATTGATCTGAGATCGGGTTATCATCAATCCCGTATTCGAGAATCAAACATCTCAAAGACAGCTTTTAGTTCCCGATATGGACATTTCGAGTTTGTGTTTATGCCATTCGGATTGACCAATGCTCCAGCGTCATTTATGGATCTTATGTAGCGAGTATTTCACGATTATTTAGACAAGTTCGTGATTGTATTTATTGATGATATTCTTATCTACTCTTCCTCTAAGGAACTTCATGAGGAACACTTGAGGATTATCCTATAGTTATTGCGTACTCATCGACTGTTCGGTAAATTATCTAAATGTGATTTCTAGTTAACAGAAGTGAAATTTTTGGGACACGTCGTCTCGAGAGTTGGAGTGTCAATTGATTCATCAAAGATTGAAGCTGTTATGGATTGGCAACCACCTAAGAACGTATATGAGATACGTATTTTCTTGGGTTTAGCAGGCTATTACAGTCGCTTTGTGAAGGACTATTCTCGTATTGCTTCACCTTTGACTAAGCTTACGCGTAAAAGGGTGAAATTCATTTGGACTGAGGAGTGTGAGAAAGCTTTTCAGCTTTTAAAGACTCGATTGACTTCAACACCAGTCTTGATTATTCTGGAGCGTGGTGTTGACTACACAGTTTATTGTGACGCTTCACTTCTTGGTTTGGGGTGTGTGCTTATGCAAGAAGGCAAAGTTATTGCCTACGGTTCTCACCAATTGAAGTCTCATGAGCATAATTATTTGACTCGTGATTTAGAGCTTGCCGCCGTTGTGTTTGCTTTAAAGTCATGGCGTCATTAATTGTATGGGGAACGATTTGATGTCTAAGAGCTTGAAGTATATCTTTACTTAACGTGATCTGAATCTTCGAAAACGCCAATGGATGGAGTACTCAGAAGATTATGACTTCGAACTACAGTATCATCAGGGAAAGCAAATGTAGTGGCCGATGCGCTAAGTCCCAAGTCACAAGGTTCTTGTGCTTGTCTGGCCATTCAGGAATGGAATATGTTCGATCAGATTGGGGAGTTTGAGGTAGAGCTTAACGATTCTGAGGATCGTGCTACATTGCATTCTGTTATGGCTCAACCGTCGATCATTTAACAAGTGAAACACAAGTAACAATCTGATCCTGTAGCATCTACTTTTTGTATGCGAATTCTTTGTGGTGATGTTATAGAAGGTTGGACTTTTGACTCCGAGCGTGAGTTGAAGTTCAAAGACCGTTTGTTTGTGCCTTTGGCAGTTTGTGAACAAGTGATGAAAGAATTCCATCATTCACGATTAGCGGTACATCCGGGAGGCAACAAGATGTACCATAATCTACGACATCAGTTTAGGTGGAAGGGTATGAAGCGCGATATCGCTAAGTATGTATCTCGGTGTTTGACTTGTCAGTAAGTGAAAACCGAACATCAGAGACATGTAGGGTTATTGCAACCATTACCAGTTTCAGAGTGGAAATGGGAGTACGTGACAATGGATTTTGTGACAGCACTTCCTAGGTCGCCACGTGACCATGATGTCGTTTGGGTCATCGTGGACCGTCTGACGAAGTCTGCACATTTTCTAGGAATGTGTTTGACTAATTCAGTTGATGTCCTTAGTCGCTTGTATATTCAAGAGATCATTCGGTTACATGGAGTCCCTGTTTCGATTGTGTCGGATCGAGATTTACATTTTACTTCCTTGTTTTGGGAAGGTCTCCAGAAAGCTTTGGGGACAGAATTGAGATTGAGTACGGCTTTTCATCCTCAGACGGATGGTCAATCAAAACGTACTATAGAGACCTTGGAAGATATGTTACGAGCTTGTGTTATGGATTTCAAGGGTAGTTGGGAAGACCACTTACTATTGATCGAGTTTGCGTATAACAATAGTTATCAAGCAAGTATTCAGATGGCATCGTTCGAGGCCCTATATGGACGACCGTGTCGTTCTCCAGTATGTTTGACAGAAGTTGGAAAAGCGTCTCTGTTGAGACCAGATTTAGTAAGGGGAACAACTAAAAAGATAAAACTGATTCGTACGAGGATACTTACGGCTCAGAACCAACAGAAAAGTTATGCTGATAGGAAGAGAAGACCATTGTCTTTTAAAGTTGGGAATCATGTGTCCCTCAAGGTTTCACCTCGTCGTGGTGTGCTTCGTTTTGGACAGGACAAGAAGCTTTCACCTCGTTTCATTGGACCTTTCCAGAGTTTGGAACGTGAGGGTGAAGTTGCCTATCGGCTGGCTCTGCCTTCGTAGTAGGAAAAAGTTCATAACGTATTTCATATTTCGATGCTTCGGAAGTATGAACCTGATCGTCTCATGTTTTAAATTGGACCATTGGAGCAAGATTCGTCCTATGAGGAGCAACCAGTACAGATTCTAGAAGCTAAGGAGCATGTTCGAGGCAGAACTATTCATTTGGTTGGAGTTTTATGGCAACACCATGGTACTGAGGAGACTACTTGGGAGAATGAGAAGGAAATGCGCGATCGATATCGCATTTGTTCTCTTCTTGAGTTATTTGTTTTTCTGTGTTGATTGTTATCTACGTGCGAAATTCGAGAGCGAAATTTGTTTTAAGGTAGGTAGGATGTAATACCCCGTTATAAATTTTCGTGTTTTGATACGCATATACACCAGTTTGGATCCTACACTGCGTAATAATTTAACTGTGTGTGCGCGTGTGAGCATGAGCTCAACCACATGGGATAGACTCCCATGGAATTACTTGGAGCCCAAAGAAAATTGTGCACTGTGTGTTTGTGGGTGTGTCATGAGTGTGTATTGTGCGTGTGTGCGCGCGCGCGCTTGGTGGCCAAGCAAATCATATATTATATGTACACCTCTCTTTCTCTCAATCTCTCAAACTCCCAGCAACTCTCTGCCTCTCTGCCTCTCTCTCTCTCTCTCTCTCTCTCTCTCTCTCTCTCAGCTTATATACACACACATATAAGAACTATATACACACACATATAATTATATATACACATACAATAGAGTAACTGGAAAAGCAAACTTGGGCTATCAATTGGATTCTCTCTCTCTCTCTCTCTCTCTCTCTCTCTCTCTCTCTCTCTCTCTCTCTGTAATGCGAATTGGGTGAGTTTCCAATTGTAATTTTTTATTTCAGTTTATATAAGTTGTAGATATAGATATAGATATACATATATATATCGTTAAGGGTCCGAAAATAGCGATATGAAAAACTGTAACAGAAACTTGATTTCTATATATCAAATGAAAGGTCTTGATCCCACGAGGCTCTGTTTTGAATTTCAGAAGTTAATTCGCAACGAGCACGACGAATGGTCGATTTGAAATTTTTTTGTCTTTCGATTTTTTTATTAAACCGAGAGCTACGATTCGATTCATGAAAAACTAATTTCATATTCAAATCTACGCGAAAAAACGAAGAGTTTCATAAATTAGAAAGCATGTTCTGATCAAGATTGAAAAATGATATATATAACAGAGCTCGAACAGGACAACAATGGAGTTCTGGCAGCTCGCGAGCGAGGGGAAACTCGAGCAACCCGCGCGCACGACTTATGTAATCTATTTTTAAATCTTTTCACAAGATGAAATGTACCCAATTTAGTACCGTTACTAAAATCGTTCAGTCTGATAAAGGGGGTGAATATATCTACAGTGGTCTCGCACACTATTTTTTTGAACATGGCATGATACATCAAACGCCATGCACCAATACTCCACAACAAAACGGAGATCCCTAAGTCCTATTGAAGGGAGGCAGTCTTGACTGCTGCCCACCTCATCAATCGTTTGCCTACTCGTGTCCTTGGTAAGAAAGCTCTTACTGAACTTCTTACCAATCCTTCTTCAATCTTTTCTATTCCTCCTAAAGTGTTTTGTTGTGTCTGCTTCGTTCACAATCACACTCCTTCCAAACGGAAGTTGGACCCTCGTGCTCTTAAATGTGTCTTTGTAGGTTATTCTCCTACACAAAAAGGGTACAAGTGTTATCATCCCCCTTCTCGTAAGTGGTTCGTGTCTATGGATGTTACTTTTGATGAAACATCGTCTTTTTTTCAGTCTTCCCAGCCCTCTCTTCAGGGGGAGAAACAGTTAGGTTGAGAGAAGTCTGTAGAAACGGTGTCATTTATTATAGGTGGAGAGGAGGAAGTGAAAAAAGGAGAGGAAAGTGAGGAAAAAACAGGGGAGGAAAGAAGTAGTAAAGAAAAAAAAGGAGATGAAAGTGAAAAAAGGAGAGCAGAGGAAAGTGCAAAAGATAAAAGGGAGTTGTTGACCTATTCAAAAAATAAACGTAGAAGGATTTTTGGGGCAACAGATGAGAGGATCGTTTCTCCAATCCCACTACAATTAACTTCTTCAAATGATGAAGGTCCAGGTATTTCAACTCCTCCTAGCCCCTCTACTCCTATTCCTATTTCTTCTTCTGAAAATGAGTTGGACATTCCTATTGCTCTTCGCAAGGGCACTAGAGAATGCACCAAACACCCTCATTCTAAATTTGTTCCGTACTCTCGATTATCTCCGTCTTATAAGCTTTTGTGTCCAAACTCAACTCTATTTATGTCCCTAACCATGTACAGGAAGCTCTTACCGATCCTAAGCGAAAATTTGCCATGGTTGAAGAGATGAAAGCGCTTTGCAAAAATGGCACTTGGGAATTAGCAGAGTTACCCCGTAGGAAAAAGACAGTAGGGTACAAGTGGGTATTCACTGTGAACATAAAGATGATGGGACAATAGAGAGATACAAAGCCAGGTTGGTGGCCAAGGGATTTACTCATACCTATGGGGCGGACTACCAAGAGACATTTGCTCCTATTGCAAAGATGAACTCCATCATAATCTTGTTATCTATAGCAACAAACCTGGAATGGCCCTTGCATCAGTTTGATGTGAAGAATGCATTCCTGCATGGGGCTTTAGAAGAAGAGGTTTATATGGGCATACCCCCTATTCGAAGATGATAAGACTAGAGGAAGAGTGTGTCGCCTGAGGAAGTCTTTATATGGCCTCAAACAATCTCCTAGAGCTTGGTTTGATAGGTTCTCCCAAGCTATGATCAGGTATGGTTTCAGACAGAGCCAAGGTAATCATACCCTCTGTTGTCAAAATCGTACGATTCGCGATACGAATCTTACGGTTCGATACGATTCATCATGAAAACGATACGTATCGATGCACGAATCAAACATGTAAAAGAATCGAAGGTGAATCTTACGATTCGCAAGTGAATCTTACGATTCGATTCGCAATTCTTACGATTCACTTGACTGCAAGGCACAAAACTTACTTGTTCCAATTTATTTTTTTTTTTTCAATTTTTTCTTAAAAAATTGATTACCAACCCGCTTTTAAACCACTTAGGATATGTTTATACAAGCCTAGAACAAAAAGGATATGTTTATACAAGCCTAGAAAAGAAAAGAATATGTTTATATGGTTTTTTAATTTGTTACCGAATCTTACGATTCACGATTCACGAATCCCGATTCGAATCATGATACGAATCCCGATTTGACAACTATGATCATACCCTCTTTGTTAAGGACTCGTCACAGGGCCAGGTAACAGCATTGATTGTCTATGTAGATGATATTGTCCTTACAGGTGATGATTTTGAGGAGATGAAGCTGCTAAAATCATAACTGGCTACGCAATTTGAAATCAAAGATTTGGGAAGTTTAAAGTACTTCTTGGGAATTGAGGTGGCTCAATCCAAGGATGGAATTTTCATATCTCAACGAAAGTATATGTTGGACCTACTCAAGGAGACTGGCATGCTAGGGAGTAAGGCTGTGGATACTACAATGGATCCTAACGTAAAACTTGGGGGTGATTCAGGTGGAGAACCTGTTGATAAGGGGAGGTACCAGAGATTGGTAGGTAAATTAATTTATTTGGCTCATACGAGACCTGACATTGCTTTTGCAGTTAGCGTAGTGAGTCAATTCATGCATAGTCCCAAACAACTCCATCTGGATGTATTGTTTAGAGTCTTGAGGTATCTGAAGTCTGACCCAGGGAAAGGTTTATGCTTTCCTAAATATGGTCATATGTTAGTAGAGGCCTATACCGATGCAGATTGGGCCAGGTCTATTATTGATAGGAGGTCAACCACAGGTTATTGCTCGTTTGTTGGAGGCAATTTGGTGACTTGGAGGAGTAAGAAGCAGTCAGTAGTAGCCAGGTCTAGCACTGAGGCAGAGTTCAGGGCCATGGCACTAGGTGTATGTGAGTTATGGGTTCAGATTGTGTTATCAAATCTTGGTTTTGGACCAAAAGACTCGATAAAGTTGTACTGTGATAACAACTCTGCTAATAGTATTGCACACAATCCTGTTCAGCATGACAAGGACGAAACATGTGGAGATTGATAGGCATTTCATTAAGGAAAAGCTAAATAATGGAAGCATATGTACGCCTTTTGTGAAATCAGAGGAGCAGCTAGCTGAAATTCTTACAAAAGGCCTTGCGAGTCGGTCATTTCGTTTCATTCTTAACAAGTTGTTTTCTTATTTATCTTAAGTCTGAGGACCTGTACGTAATTATTTATTATTCTCTTCTTAATGAATAAAAGAAAGGGTCTCACTTAGGGGTGTAAACGAGCTGCGCGGCTCAACAAGGGCTTAAAGCTCGGCTCGGTAAATGTTAGGCTCGGCTTGCTCATTTGAGCTCGTGAACACGATCGATTAAGGCTCGTGAGAAGACTCGTGAAAAAGCTCGTTAATAGGTTTGATAAAGAGTTTATATAGTGACTTATATATATATATATATATATTATAAAACTATATAATTTTAGAAAAAATATAACATATCTCGTAAATAGGCTTCATAAAGTATTGTTTTATTATTAAGAGTAAAGATTGGGACACACCCAAATACACAACTTTTGGGACACAACCTAAAAGATGTGTCTATATCTCTCCTATGATGTCACTGGACCCCACAGTGACACAGGAGAGAGATAGACACATTTCTTGGGTTGTGTCCCAAAAGTTGTGTCTTTGGGTGTGTCCCAATTATTACCCTATTATTAAACTATATGGTTTAAAAGGGTGCGCGAAAAAGCTCGTTAAAAAGCTCGCGAGAAAGCTTGCGAACACTCGAAAGCTCGACTTATTTGAGCTCATGAGAAAGCTCTCAAACAGGCTCGGCTCGACTCGTATACACCCCTAGTCTCACTATTGTGAACCCTAAGACTTCTGAAATCAACAAAAAGATCAAGATGACAAGTGAGAGATTACAGGTATGTATCTAAGAGCAACCATTTTGTGCATAAATACCAAAGATTAGGTCAGTCTCCATTCTGCCCCTCCCAGCACACTACCTAAGCGGGACCATAACTGGTTAATGACACTGATGGTAGGGTAAAATCGTACATAAAAATGAAGAAGCAAAACTGGAAGCGGGGATGCAGCACAAACCCCCTGATATGTCTATCACCAAATCCCCAAAGTTGAAGATGGTTACCCCAAAATGTAATCCATGTCCCCTTTTCAAAGCTATGTTTTTCAACTTAGGCTCTGTTTGATAAAACTGAAAATTAAGTGCTGAATTTTGAGTACTGAAAATTTTGCGTGATTGAATTTGTAATACTAAAAACAGTGTTTCAAGTACTCAAATAGACTGCATTCAGTTATTATTTTCAGCTAAAATTTTTCACTTAAAGTTTTGAGCGGAATTTTGGCTGATTTTTCAATTACGTGGTACGATATCAAACGCACTGCAAATAAATAAGTGCTAAAATGTTTTCAGCACTTAATTGGGTTATCAAACACACCCTTAGACTCCGCTTTTAATGAAAGCAGGAATCTCTACATATTGTCTTTAATTTATGAGGAATAATGCTATCCTTCCCAAATTTGGTTCCCAAATTCTTTAACAGTTGTACCACATGTGGCAGTGATTGGTGGTATCACATACCACTGCATGTGGTACAACTGACAAAGCATTTGGGAATCAGATTTGGGATTCAATTCGGGAGGCATTACATTCCTCAATAATGACACTCTTTATTTGTTTTTTGATAGGTGTTACTCAATCATGAGATAATCCTATATTTTCTCGTAAGCTTCTAGATGTTATAGTCTTCACAGGAAATGAAGGTAAAAACTGTTTTAATCATAAGCTTCTAAATATAAGTCTTTTGAGAAAATAAAGGTAACAGTGTACTAGAAAATTACCCTTGATTATCCAGGAAAGAAATCAGGTTTTCCAGAATGCATCCTGCTTCACATACCAGTATACCGCTGACCTAAAAATATCATGAGGCAACTATGTTTAGTTGGAAGACATTATCTGTGTGGGAAAAACATCGTGAACACCAAACTCACACCAAGTTGTCCAATGCTTAGAAGAAATGGGGTATGGGAAATATTATAAACCAAAGAGACTGTAAGAAGTGAGAGGAAAGACCTCTTTCATCCTTTCATAAGCAAAGTAGTTGCAAAAAATTTTGAAGAGACTATGAGCTCATGGCAAAATCCAAAGCCATTATCGTAGGAAAAAAATTCATTGATTAGTGAACATAAGTTGGGAGGCGGAAATCCTGAATAAAGACATAATTTGAGTAAAATTCTACCTTGTCGAAAGAAACAACGTTATTCATGGAGCCCAAGTTGATAATCACCTGCAGAGTTACGTCACCATAAAAAGGGCTGTTTAGATATCAGAGCAAATTATATGCATCCCATATCTTATAAAACTATTGGGTGATATTTTTTGTTTCATTATTTGCAATTGTGCAATCTATGCTCAAATGGCTATCCACATTTCTCTATGTAGTATCTACATGTAAATTGCATTGGAATGGCTGGGGCTCAGTCCATTTAACCCAAAACTTGATTGGATTGAACCTTGAGGCATGACTCATTTCAAGGAGGCTCAAGGTTTAGTCCAGATTTTGACTAGTATTTTCTACTGCATTAAACAAACAACTGGGCTCTTAAGTCAAACTACAGAAAACTCAATCTGATGCATGGCGGATCTTCGACTGATTTCATGCTTCAAATTGAGCCAGGTTTCACCTTAGTCCACCAAACTCATAATAAATGAATCATTGATGGAAAGGATATCAGCAATCTCGAGAATATAGAGAGGTTGATAGGTATAACACAGCCATGCATTCTTATCAGATTTTTTCAGTGACAGGAATCAATACAAAAACGATGGAAATCCTTAATGAAACATTAGAACTGTGTGCATATATACAATGAACATGAGATTAGAATAATTACAGTAACAGAATGCCTATTTGTCAAATAGCAGTGTGCTAGATACAGAAGGTTATGTGGCTCTGTAAATAAGTAGAACTCAAATCTCTATGACAACATAAAACTTCGGAAAAAGCAACTTAAAAGCATGACCATAAGTCATACAATTTCTATTGTACAAAATTTCAAATTGTGATGGGTAGTAACTCTACACTCCCTAAGATGACCAAATGAAGCTCTGGTCCAAATGTAGTGAGTATGTTTCATTACGTGTAGCACAAATAGGGCACTCTTCTGAAATAGGATTCACTGGCTAAGCAGTACCACTATTAACCACAACAAGCATCATACATAAGAATGTCAGAAGAAGAAAGTTGATGACTTGCAAAGACAATACCATTAGTACCTCATCAAATACAGGCACGCTTCCCCCTACAAGACCTGTATTTCCACCTTGCGGAACAACAGCAATGCGTCTGGAACTACAGTATTTAAGAATTTGTGAAACCTGCAAAATAAAATTGATTCAGAAACAAAAAACACAATGAAGAAATTGCTGGAAAGCCGATCACTCCTCACCAATCAAGTTTGGAAGAGAGATGAAAAGTAGCGGTCTGCCAGAAATGGATTGGTCCCATTTTGTTTAACATGGAAATCAAAGGAAAAAAATCACCATTGTGAATGAAGGCGTTTCAGAAATTAAAGACACTGTCCCAACTGATGATAAGAATGTGAAAAAAAAAAATCAAACCTAAAAATCGATAAAATGTCATCAAACAATTAGCTCCTGATTTCACTAATGGCCCAAATATGGTATATGTTTTTTGAAGCCTCCAAAGATGTGAAAAACAAAATGGAGGCATTCAAATCCTAGAGATATTCGGACACACTCTAGACCAACAAAAACGTATTATGGGGAAAAAATAGCAGAAAAATAAAATAAAATTGAGGACTTGTCAATATAGATATGGAATCGATAACCTTGCAACTAGTCTCAATAATAAGTAGAATAGATATCTAAGTAGACTAAGTGATATCATCTATGTAAAAACACACCCTAGAATTGAGAACTAGATACTGGGAATGGCAATTAGCCTGGTATTAAAGCCTCTAGATGTCCACTTTCACACCCCAACCCACCCACCCCGCCCCACCCCCCAAACGATATTTCTGGTTGGTGTGGAAGGGTCTTTAATGATCCCTCCATGTTTTAACCGTACACATGCAAACGCATGTAGAGAGAGAGAGAGGATAGGGGGACGAACTTGATATCCAAATTTAATTGGCTTGAGTCAAAGGCCAAGAGAAAAAGAAGGGACATGCACATTCCCTCCCATGAAAAAATAAGTAACCAAAAAAATAAAATATGTCTCGAAATGCTATGAAATTCTAACTCTTGAGGTAACCTTATGCACGTGAAACCCAAAACAACGGGTGTTGAAGAATAAAGTTGCTAATAATGTCTGACTAGGAAAAAAAAGTAAGAAAGAAAGAAATATGTGAACCTCCTCAGTGCTCCGAGGTTGGAGCAGAAGCTTACTTGAGCCTTTGTATTTCCGCATCCAATCCATATTTGCAGTAAACAGCCTCTCTTCATCCTGAATTACATTTTTCTCCCCTAATAACTTCTTAAAATAGTTGATATCATCAGAATCTGTTGTCGAAAATACTGGGTTCCTCTGAATTACTGTAGCCACTGTACCAATATATCTATGCTGGGTTAGGCAAGTACCTCCCATAGATTTGTCCACTGGGGCCAGGAAACGATCGATATGATCCCTCAAGGGATAGACCCGGGTGTGAA
Organism: Hydrangea macrophylla; assembly: GCA_033977485.1. Lineage (NCBI taxonomy): Eukaryota > Viridiplantae > Streptophyta > Magnoliopsida > Cornales > Hydrangeaceae > Hydrangea > Hydrangea macrophylla. Next base: position 75,603,240 of record CM066985.1, on the reverse strand, counting down.
AATTCAGCTTATGATGCACATCAAATGGGTCACTAACTCTACCAAAAAGAGATATAACACCTGTAAAAGGACAAATATAAAATGGATAAGCATACAACAATAACAACAAAAAAATCAGCTTCCCTTGCTTATCAACGAGCATATTATTGACTATCAAGAATGTCATAAACATTGTCAACGCATTTGAGAACATGTAAGATGTAAACATTATGCATACATGCATATACGTAAGCGGTAGGGTGTCAGTTGTGTATTTATGGCTCCGTTTTGTGCAGCTTAAGAAGACAAATTATAGCTTTTACAGAAATACAAAGCCAAAGTTATAACTGCCACACCAAACACTTTATTTCAGCTTTTTTTCTAAGCTATAATTTATATTTTGCAGCTTATAAGCTGCACCAGACAGCACCTATATCAGCTGCAACAAATAGGAAATTACACTGCCTTGCCGATCATCCCAATGTTTGGTCATATATAAGAGTAATGCTATGCTTCCCAAATTTTGAATCCCAAATGCTTCCCATATACATGATTAGAAGATATTTAAGTGGTTCCATCATTATTGGATCATTATTGGATGTTTAAGTTTTGAAGGTGTCACGCATGTATTTGGGAAGCATTTGGATTCAAAATTTGGGAAGCATAGCAGTACTCCATATATAATACATTAAACTTTTTAACTTCAAACAAATTAAGTTTTTTAAGCCTTTCCTCAACAATTAGATGAAACACTGTTCAATTCACTTCACCAATAATTATAAGCAAAATTAGATTAAACACTGTTCAATTTTCACTTAAGAAGCCAAAAAAAAAAAAAAAAAAAACGATCATATGAAGTGGGTTACATCAAAATAAAACTAAAATTCCATAGTTGGGATGCATAATGTTTGCAAATGAATCAAAATAGAGTTTCATATCATCTGTGATCGAAGAAATAGATTATACAATTAGAGTGTGTGCGTGTGTATAAAAATATAAAATAAATAAATAAATAAAAGTGATCTTTTTACCTGGAACAATACTGGATCTGGATAGGTAGTTTGAATTCATGGTTAATGGATGATAATCAAATAGGTTTTTTGAGGAGTGTCTGAGTAAAGGATAGGTAGCTGTCAACTTCTTCATCTTCATCTCTCCCACTGTCGTGTTTTGACGTTTGGAACAGATTAATTTATACTGTGTGAAATACGGGTCGGGTCGTATTTAGTTCGACCGAGTATCCGTAGTTGTACTCACCATTTTTTTTTTTTTTTTCTAAGCCTAATGCGATACTTTCTAAATTTCTATGTCAAAAGTGCTTCTATGACAATAGATTCAGGTAACAACTTCCAATTAAAATTTAAATTAATCCTATTGTAATAGATCTGACCTTACTGTCACATCATTTAGAAAGCACTTTTGAGATAAAATTTTTTGAAGCATTGCATTACTCTTTGCTAAATACACCACATTCAATCACAAAAATTTTATCTTTTAATGATGTATTTAGCAGAAAATATGGTGTCTTCAGCCCCCACCCTATTTTGAACTCTCAATTTACAAATTCAGTTCAATAAAGACAATTGTCTATGGTGTTGTAAAAGCATAACAAAATGGAAGAAATGGAGGGTTTAGAATGAAATTTTTGTGAAATTACAGGTGAAAGGGTGCCAAAGTGTTTTTAAACCTTAACTATTTTGAGCCACATAATCTATTACAATATTAATTTTTTTTTTTTGACACAATTAACGATTATTCTCAATTGAAACAAGCTTATAATTTGAAGGCCTCAAATGTTGCAAATGAAATAGTAGCACTCAGACGAAACTTTGTTATAACTACATGTACTAAATTATTTTTTGCCCAAAATAGATAATAGGAAGTAAATTAAAGCTTTTAGAACTCAATTCGTGTTTAAAGGAGTAATGTTATGTTTATCAATTTTTGTATCCCAACAAATGTATTCCCACCACATGTGATAGTATGTTCATTAAGTTTTTATTAAGAATGTTAAAGTGGTCCTATTATTATTAAAGTGGTCTCACTGCCACATGCATTGAATGAATAATAAAATTTAGGAAGCATAACATGAATTACATCCATTTATCTTCTAGCTATACTAATATCTAAAAGACCGAAAAAACACTTTCACATTATAGCATGTGGCATCTCCAAAAAAATTCTACCCTTTTTTTTTCCTTTTTCTGTTTCTTTTTTCTTTTTCTTTTTTCTTTTTTTTTTTTCATTTTTGGTATAATAGATGTGCTCCCAGTATTTCATTACTAATTTTTGTAATAACCTGCATTTTCTTGCATTGTCATATTTAAAATTAATTATACATTGTCTGCCTTTATTTAAATTTCAATTCTTATGTGTAAGATTTATTTCTTGACTGATCTCATAATTGAAATTACTTTTGGGGTCAAAATGCGATTTTTATAAAATTTGGCAATACCTGTGTTGAATTTCAAATCTGTATTTCCAAAACGGTGAAAATAAATTCTTTTAACTCAAAACTGAATTTTTATAAAACCGGAAAATTGTTTCTTTCAATAAAATGAATTTTCTGTATTTTTGTGATGAACACCGTGTCACGAAAATACCAGTTTAGGTTTAAAACTGTCCGCTCAGTGCTAAATTTTCACAGATTTTGGAAGTGACTGATTGGACAATTACTTTATATACAATTAATGTTGCTAATGATTTTTCTTAGGCCTTGTTTGGCAATGCTTGTAGTATGTGTATTTTCCTAATGCCATAAGCTTAAATTCCCAAACACACCTTGACCCCTATCGATCTACACTACCCTTTCAATATTAGTGGAGCTATATGTGCATCAGTGTATGTTTACATCATCTTGCATATTCCTTATAAACTACCAATTAATTAGAAGTTAGTGGTTAATGATTAGATTGTTAGGCCATTGTCTCCAAGTGGAGGCTTGGTTATTTATACACTAATCTGTGGAGCTATATGTACATCAGTGTGTTTACATCATCTTGCATATTCTACTAATCTACCAATTAATTAGAAAGTTAGTGGTTAATGAGTGGATTGTTAGGCCATTGTCTCCAAGTGGAAGCTTAATTATTTAAACACTCACCTACTCTCTCAAACACACACATCCTGCACTTCTAGCACAGAGAGCTTGAGAGAGAACACAGAGAGATAAGAGAGTGCAGAGAGTTCATAATTTCATAATTTGAAGAGCTCAATCCTCCATAGCCAAAGCTTGAAATTGGAGATTCTTAATTCTTGTTATTGTATTTCTTTCTCAACAACTTCTTCAATCTATATCACAGTGAGTATTCTAAACTCACTTGGAATGTAATCTCATATTTATTTACTGTTAGTTTAGTCTAATTTGAAGAACACCATTGTTAATTTTCGTATGAAAGCTTGAAGCTCAAAAATGGTAATTTTTCAAACTTAACCAAAATCAATTCTGTGAATTGGGAATGAAAGATCTTAGTTCCAATAAGTTGTGGTTCGAATACTACAGCTTAATTCATCCGTATCGCAACGTACCGTTGATTTAAAGTTTTGTCACCTCTCGGTTTTACGTGAAATCCGAGAGCTACGATTGACATTTTTCAGCACTGACGACTTTTAGTAAAACGGCCATAACTTCCTCTAGGAAACTCGAAAACGCGCACGGTTTGAAGCGTTGGAAACTAGACTCAAAGACCTTTCTGTTGATATGTAATTCATGTATACAAATTATAACTCATTTTTTAGGGCATTACTTCAAAGTAGACCCACTTGTGTTCTAATAGCGATAAAAGCATGTTAAAACATTATTTGATGAATTCACCGGTTGTTTAATATAAGATTTGATTTCTTCTCGTACATCCATGGTTATCGTTCCCAGTACTTTATATTTATGTATTAAGTCACATATCATTCATGTGGAGTCAGTTGTACATGCATGGTGAGTGTTGGTCAGTATGGAAAAGAGTAATGGACAGTGTGGTATAGTGAGTGCGGTTGAGATTGTGTTGTGGATACTCCCTGGTAAGTGAGTACCAAAGTGTGTTGTGATTGAGATTGCAGCGAGGGTGTCTTTGAAATGCGACGGTGGCAAAATTGGACACTCCCTGACGACCATGGTAGCGTCAAAGTGTGTGAAGCCGAACTTGGACATTCCCTGGCACCCATGGTAGTGCTAAAGTGTGGCCTACGGACACTCCCTGATACCCGAGTCTGGATACTGCGTGAGGGTTCCTCCGGTATTTGCATGGCGGATTAGGTATTAAAGTGTGAGGCATTGGACACTCCCTGGTACCCCGGACCAAAGTGTGAGGCAAACTGGACATTCCCTGGCACCCCTGTGCTAAAGTGTGGCTATCGGAGTATTTCAAAGATACTGGTGTGTGATAGTGGATTGTTGGGTTTTGTCGAGAGAAAAGAGTCGGTAAGATGAGTTTGGTGCATTGTTTTCATACACGGTCACATATATATGAATTATAGCTTTCAAATGATATTGTTGTTGTTTTCTAAAATGAACTCTTTACTCTAATGTAAACTCATTGAATTAAATGGGAATTTGAAAATGGTAAATGAGTATGTTTTACATTCAAAGTTATGTTTTTAATACTCAACAGCTTCTTGAAGCTGACGGCGTTGATGCGTCCTGGACATTCGTGTTCAGGCTTTTCAGGTTACAATCAGGAAGAACCTTATGACTACGCTAATTGAGAACAACTGCTGGAAAGAGAATTTACTTTTATATGCTTTAAGTTTATGTGCTTTAAGTTATGAATTAGTTTTGTAATAAGGATGACTGTAATAGATGACAAGTTATTATTTGTTTCAAGGCGGCCTGTGCCTTTAGATGACCCGTGCTGTAATATTTATTAAGTTAGAAAAATTTTATAAGCCTTGATTGCTCTACTCTGATTAATGGTTTTATGTTGTTCGACGTTTGGGACGGAATCGATCCTTCAAACTGTCGCGACCTACGGGTCCATAAAGGAAATTAAACGCTTTCCATATTTATGCTACGTCGGGGCGTGACAATTTTTTTGAGATAAAACAAAATAGACATTTGACTAGGAAGTGTTTGTACCCAAAAAAATATATTTTTTAAAGATAAAATTTGTAGAGACATACTATGATTTTTCAATCGAACTATGAGACCGATTGCAAAATTAATGACTAAGTGATTGGTTTAAAGTTTGTCAAACTGACTACAATCGGACGGACTACATTCGGACTGATCATCATTTGATCGGACTTGATTAATATACATTTGGACTGACCACCATCTCATCGGGCCACTTCTGAGCCTTGCTTCAACATGGATATTCGGCCACCTCAACCTCCTGCACTAGAATCGGACTACATGCAATTCATATGACCAGTACTTGTGAATTGTTTATATATTTGAGAACGTGGGATCCAAAGTTAATTGGATCAACTTGGCTAAGGATCACTTTTGTTGACCATTTCCATTGTCACGTGCAATTCATATGACCATAGCTTTTGCTAGTATTTCAATTGCCATAAAGAAAGAGGTAATACTTAGGACACACTCAAAAATACAATTTTTGAGACACAACTTAAGAGATGTGTCTACCTCTCTCTTGTATCACTGTGGAGTCCAATGACATCACATGAGAGATATATAGACACATCTTTTGGATTGTGTCTCAAAAATTAATGTGTCCCAATCTTTACTCTAAAGAATTTGATCAACTCGTTTGGCCATTCAAGATATATATATATATATATATATATTCGGGCTGCCTATAATTTTGGCCATCAGTATTCAAGTCATCCACTTTGAGAAGGATTATGGTGGCCCACTGTTTGTACCATAAATTATATTTATAACTATTGGTATATAAAGTCATATTATATTATATTATTATATTTTATAATAATATAATTGTCACATGGAAAACCAATTCAAATTGGTTGGTGGTTACTTGGAAGTTAAGTGAAGGACACTTCGCATCACAAGGAAAGATCAAAAGTGATTACTTGAAGATCAATGGGTGATGATGAAATGGAAGTTATTTTGGAGGGAGCTTTTATTAGAAGATTGTATTCAAATTTGAATAGTTAGTTATGTAATTCATCTATAAACAGACAGATGTTTTGTACTCCTTGTAATAGGTCTTTGACCAAACAATGCATTAATACACATACTTGTTCTTCTCTTTAGCCGGCCACCATGGCCTTTAATTAGTTTAATGTAACTTAGTTTTAGTTATAGTTACTTCGGCCACTAGTGTATTTAGTTTAGTTAGTCTTTTCCTTTTAAAGTTTCTTTACTGTTATTGTCTTTGTAGTGTATCTTTACCTTTTGAACCACTTCGAAGGCCTCACTGCCTTGTCAATGCTTTCTAATTGTTCACTTCAGTTTCACCTTCGATCAGCCACTACACCTTCGAATAGCCTCGAAGGCACTTCGTTTGATATTTCATCTCACACGATAAAAGTCCTTGTTAAGGCATCGAACGACACCACAATTTGCCTGGTGAGTCGCAGTTTGGATCACACACATTGGCAACTTGCTTGCCTGGCACGCTCGCATACTTAGAAATTTTTCAACCAAACACCCACATATAGAATGTTATCAGTTATTCCTAAAGTATCTCTGATTGATATTACCAATTATATTGTGGGAGGTATTTTGGGAAGATAAATATACTATATTGTGATAAGAAAATAATTTTTTTTTTAGGGAGATAGTATTATCACATATGGAAAATATTATCCGAATATGGAAAGGTAATATTGGGAGATAATATCAACCATTATTGTATATGTCTTTTACTTGGAGGGAAAAATCATACGTAAAAAGACCGGATATGGAGCACATTCGTTTGAGCCTAATATGGAGATAAAATCTGGTAATTATTGCAAGATAATTCTGGAAGACTAGCCAGGCCGATCTAAATTGACAAGCTTGGCCAAGAATCCAAGGCACGCTGTGTCTCAATCGATACCCCGCATTCAAAATGCATCCCAAAAGCATTCTTTTATTTTCTTAGCATTCTAGCATTCTCCTTGTAATCTTTTCTTTTACAATTAAATAAAAGTCCACTTTTTATTTAATTTCTCTTGCTTGTTTTTCATCACTTGCTAGACTTGTGCTCTTCAGTATTGTCTAGGGACCTAGAATAAGGGTATATTCCTACTTATTCGCACAATCTCTTAGTAGAAGTTAGAATACGATTTCCATGCATCACTCTCAAATTATTAGGAAAACTGTTTTTGCACGTTTGGACTTTCGTACAAATGTCCTGACACACCCACAAAAATCATAGGAAACAATAAGCAATACATCCATCCACATGAAAAGAAAGGGAGTACATACACTTAGTAAAATAAATAGGGTAAGGATCATCAGCACTTTGTGGGCAACATTTTGTGTCACACCCCAACCCGCCACACGCAGACTAAGACCGTGTAACAAAGAGTTACTCAAAACAAAACACCCCTTATTAGAAAAAAAAAATTGAAAGTTGAACATAAGAAAATGATTTTATTGGCTTAAACCGACCCAATGGTAAAATAGTAATTAAGAAAATATAGTCAAATGTTATATCAAAAGATAGCCCTTTGAGTCTCGGTTCCAACGCAAAAAACGGCGCGCGAATCCGAATTTTCTAGAAAGAGTTATGTCCATTTTCGTAAAAGTCGACAGACCAAAAACAAACCTGCGAATTCTGCAGATCACATTTCTATACCAATTTTTCATGTTTAAGAGTTAAAAACATGACTAAACCAAATTACTCACGTAAACCCATTCTCATCCAATACCAACTGATCCACTACCATATTCATAGCACCTTGAAATTAAGAAGAAATTAAACTAGTTTATTATAAAATTCTTACACTAGCTAGTCTCAATTCCATAATATAAAATATGAGTTTCTAATTACAAATTAAGTAACCCACTCCCAAATTGTCCAGATCCCCGCGGTTTAACGCTTCTCACCGTGATGTTCATCTGAACCTGCGTGATCAATAGCCACAAAATCGAATAAGCTTTCGCTCAGTGAGTACGTGGTGTTAATCATGCAATTGGAGTATTTAATGATTCATAACACCAATTGAACATCACAATAATAAATGGTCGCAGGCGTGTCAAGTAATCAATCACCATCGTTCTGGACCCCTGATTCCGGGCTATTCTCACTTTTTTCGTCGCATATAGCGAAATCACTCTCATTCACTCGTGACCGTAGTCAATTCGCTGGTGGTCGTCACCACCGTCCCCTTTTCTCTGAGGACTTCATCATCATCATTCCCTTTTTCTCTGAGGAATGGGCGTCCCTTATATACGGGCTAAATAATGGTGATTATCAATTGACACCCTTTGACCCAAATAAGCACATAAGCAACTCAACATGTCAACATGACAATTTCAGCATTTTAAACATGTTAAATACAAACTAATTACATGATTTTCTACTTAATCACAATTAAGCAATTTAAGCATTCATTAACAAATAAACAACATTAAACATCCAATTTTGGGATTAGGACACTCATCTCACAAGTAGGTCCAAAATAAGCCTGGAAACCCCCAATTCCTTCTCAAAACTAGCTCCTAATGATTCCAATGATAATCCTATACAATTTTAGGAAACTAAATGTCACCAACTCAATTGGGTCACGAAAAATCTATCGATTAAACCCAAATTAAATTATACTATAAGGTTAGACTTACCCCCACGAGTCCAAATATAACTTCGTATCGCAATTTGGACAACAAACGATGAAGAAACGGCGTTGCAAAATCGGGCGGAACCGTGACTCTTTTTCTTCCCTCGGCTCTCAGTCTCAAGTCTCCTGTTCTGCTTCTTTTTTTTTTTTTCTTGGACTTAACTAATATATAATATGTATATATATTATGACATTGCCGCCGCCTTACCCATACATGCCCACGTTTGTCTTTATTTTTTTTTTCTTTTCTTTTTTTTTTTTTAATAAAAAAATATGATGAGACACCATATGAGGTGTCAACCTCATGGCCTCTAAACCAATTTTGGCATATTCCGATTTTCACCCCTAAAATTTCTAAAGTCCTATTATAAAATTTCATAATAATTATATTAATCGCCCTAATATTTAAACGAATTTAGTCTATGCCACGTATGTGCTCCAAACGTGGTTCCAAATATTATATGAAGGCACTAATTAGCCTACCAATTATGGCACGTATTCAATTACGCCCTCACCAGGGTACTCAAATGGTCTCATAAATAATCATGAACAATAATAGAATATTAAAGCACTTAACATTTCATCAATTAAATGATCATATGGCATCAACATGTATCATAATGTACACATTTATATTTACATGTCTACCATTTAACCACATAAATGCACATTTATGAAATTTATATTATCCAAATCTCTCTTGGGTCACACTTTCATATCTGTCCCACTTCTAGTGGAACTTTCAACTGTGTCCTTTATCAAGCACTTATCACATCGGGGTAACTGGAACTTACCCAAATCATCACATGCAATCAATTATACTAATTAATGCATGTCAAAATAAATATTACTACCTTTTTCGGGTATGGGTATTACATCTCTCCATCCCTTTTAGGAAGTTTGTCCTCAAACTTTTTCTCACTTCACGAATTAAATAGATATAAACGTTTCTCCTCGAACCTGTACTGGTTCATATGCAACAACACGATTATACCATGCATTATACTCACTAATGTGATCTGAATCGCAACCGATTGGTACCCATTTTTCTCAATATTTTCAATAGGCGTACTTGAATTTCAATTTCACTTGGTTCGTCAAACTATACTCTTTTCTGAAGATAAAACTTCTAGAATATATCTCTCCCTACAATAGTCATTTCTCCCAATTATTCTGGAACAAATCTCACTTGCCTTTATCATATTTCCCCACCGAATATCAGCGAGTGATAAAACATTTCGCAAAAGTTTAGTTCCATTTCTATTGCTTCTTGCAAGATTCCAGAACTTCTTTATAATCGACTACTTTTTTCTAAGAAGACAAGTGATAGTATCCACATAATTTCGCAAATTCTTTTCACATATAGGTTGTTTAATCCCAGCAAGTCTGCAGTTTGAATTTGTAACCACGATCTGATTGGATCAACCTGTCCACAAATCATATATATGACAATGGCTAATTCTTGTTGATTTTGGCTACCCCCTGTTGGAAAATTGGAAGGATACGGCTATGACACTGATTGAGGCATGCTACGTTAGCACTGTCCTTAAAAATAATTCCGCCCCTCGGAGTCAATGACTCGATGCACAAGGTCACAGCGCTATGCTCTCCAGGATTCAGCAATCAGTTTCTTCTAAACGTGCACTCGAATTGGAAGTATATTTGAGTGCTCGGAATTGCTCCAAAAAAATGAAAATGATTTTTGTAAAGAATCACAGAAGGGAGAGAAATTTTTCTATTTGTAAAATGAAAGATAGAAGACCGTTTATATTAGACAAACTACCCAACGGTCATTTTATTAAAAACAGATTGAATAGCCTCCAACGGCCATATTTTTAATACAGGAGTTAATAGCCTCCAACGGCCATATTTTGAATACAGGAGTTAATAGCCTCCAACGGCCATATTTTTAATACATGATATTAGTCATATCATTGTAAATGACTTTGTTTGTATTTTTGAAATAAAAAGCCCAATGCCCAAATAGGAGGAAACCCAAAATTCCAACAATCCCCCATATTTCAAAAATTTAAACAACACATAAAAGAATGGAGCAAGAGAATTCAATGCATCAAAACTGGTGCCTTTAAGGCTATGAACCAGTCCCTAGGAATATAAGAAGTGACTTACAGGGATTTGGTGAAATAAAATTTCTATGAACCAGAATCCCTTAACGTAAACCAGTCATCTTATACCCACATTGATTCCTCAGAATTTGAGCAACTCTAATCGGTGTGGCACATCTAGGCCCTGCGCCAGTCCTGAATTTTCATAAGTGCTCTAGAAAACTTGCCTACGTTTTCATAGAAAGCGGCCCACTTTCACACTTATATAGGTGAATCCATCAAGTATGCATTGCAATTAAACATACCATCCATTCAGTATGGACTATGGAATTCATTAAGAGTTTAACTCAACCTTTCTCATTGCAATTGCACTATACACCATAGGAATGGGCAACAAGATAATCAAATTATAGTGCATCTCAAATCAACCAATGACTTGTTATTACCCATATGAACCTATTTCTTGGGTTCTCCAATTACATAGGTTGGGTTACCATCATTGTTGATTTTTGTTATAGGCATAAGCCCCATTCCCCTCGATGTTTCATACATTAGTTTTCTCCCTAGTGGTACTGTTAAAGTATCAACCAAACTCTCTTCTGGCCTTACAAAATTAAGAGAAACTTTATCTCAAACAGCTGTCTCATAATATTATGACTTAGGCGTATATGCCTACTCTTGCCTTTATAGGACTTTTTCATAGCTCAGCCTTTTACAGCCTGGCTATCTCAATGTTTACTCCAAATAGGAATATCTGCTAAGAAGCTTTTAAGCCACTCAGCCTCAAAACTAGCTTTCTCAAAAGCTACAAACTCATATTCCATCATTGACTTAGTTGTGCAAGTTTGCTTGGACGACTTCCAAGATACTGCACCTCAACTAAGTGAAAAATAAATTCACTCATTGAATTCGTCTTATCTGAATCCGAAATCCAATTTGCATCACTGATTTTTGAAAATACATACTTTCATCCCCCCAAAAAATATTTTGGCTAAAATCTGGTCTTGAAAAAACCAAAATTTGAATTCTTTCGAATTTGAAGTATGCAATACATTTTCAAAATAATTCTCCGGATATACAACATTTTCTAAAATTTTCTTCACGGGGGTGATATTTAACTCTAACTCTCTAGTACCAAAAGAATAGTACTAAGCGAGTCATCAAGTAAACACTTCATTTTCCCTTGAAGAGTATTTACTTTCCCGTAATTCTCACTCTATTCCGAAAATAGTTTTCCTTACTCATAACTTCTCCAATCTAGTGATATTGACCAAACGAAATATTAACAAGAGATTTTGTAATTTTAATTTATAAAATTACATAGGAATTCACCCAATCTTTTAAATCAAAATTAAGTGACAAGAAAACTTGGTTTTTCTTGCAATCTCTAAAAAAAAAAAAAAACCATACTCATGTATCCGTATCATCACATACATCCCATTTGTCACATTAAAACATTTTGTAATAATAGTTTGATGAAAAAAAAATTTCATGCCACTGGTTGGGTGCCACTTTCGAACCATATAGCTAGAGGGTATAAACAAGTGTACACACTTTATTTTATAAACCCTCCGGTTTATTCAAATAAATTTTCTTCTCTAACTCTTCATTAAAACTAAGGTTTTAACATCCTTTTGATAAATATTTAACTCATACATATCAGCAACAACTAATATGTTCAAATGGACATAGCATGAGAATAAATATCCAAAACGTCAACAATTTTCTTTAAACCCCTTAGCTACTAAAGTAGCTGCACATTAATTTTCAATCAAACCATCATATTAAAAAGCTTAAAGTGGTAAGAGCATCCTTAAAAAAAATGAATCTCTTTCTAAAGTAAATGGATAAAAAATTTAGCACTTAGCCTTCTATTCCTTAGTGGCCAAACTATGTGTCATGATCTTTATCATGCACTTTATATTCAATTATATAAATAGGACAAAAAACGGTTTCTCAATTTTAAAAGAAAATTCATGCTCGTAAAAATTAGCATTAATAGACTCAAGAAGTCACATAGACATTTATGTCTAAAAGCTACATGCATTATTGTTATACGCATGTCTCAAAAAAGGCATATTCTACTACTTTACTAGCAATTTCCTTAGGATTAAAAATCCTAGCATAAACCAAATAACCTAATCTTGAAAATAATTAAATCTGAATTTTCAAAAGCTAAAAGAGTAATTGCAAGTTTTAGAGTGGGGTACTGTATTAACAACAACACACGTAGTTTAGTAAAACTATCCCCAAATATTTACAACAACTCAATTGGATCTCTGCTGACTACAATATCGCTATTTACAATTATTGGGTCAAAAGGGTATACGAGTTCATGTCAACATGTCATACCCAATAAAATCTCATCTCAATATATATAAATATATATCATCACAACATTGAGCACTATACATATATATTGTATGTTACATGTAGATTCACAGCAAATATGGTGCGGCCCTCCAATGCTTAAGTAGAAAAGTATTCCCCAGAAAATAGAGGGGACAAAATATTATTACAAGAGACTTAATGGACTGAGATACCATATCACTCAGACAACCAAGACAGTGAATATTATTCGTTTAACCAAAAATTTCCATGGGCTGCAACTGAAATGAAGGTTACATTAATATACACAAAATTCAACGAATGAATTAAGACCAGTACTCAATTGATACAAAATAAAGAGATTTCGAATATACAGATTATCACTCTAATATATATATTTTTTCTTTTTTTTTTTCTTTTCAAAACACCGTAACGACCCTGTATAAATTAAAACGGTCTGACTTGAAACCGTACATTGTTTTACAAACATGTACACAAGAGATGCACCTCTCCATAAATATGCACCAATAATTGACTAGTTAAAAAATATTCCATCTTTCTTTCTTTTCTAACCGGTGCAACTTTGCATAATTCCATTATTCAATACACTCAAATGGTTGATAGGCACAACTAAACCAATTAATATATCTTCCCATAAGAATTTCCCATACTGGGCATGTACATGAATGTACATAAAGTATATGTGTGTGCATTAAAGACCATTAGTGATGGATATGATTACAATTTATGATTTTGCAAATGAATAGACATCCATTTTATATTTGTTAACCACTGAGAACAACAAAACCATTTACATAGAACCATGTACATGTCTTATTGAATGATGGCAAACTGATGCCAAAAGTACATGTAAGCATCAAAAGAATTAATCCACAATTTACATGTACAGTGTGTTCCCGAATTTCTATATGTCTATGTATCTATTAGGAAATGATATATTGAAGACAACCGACCACGACTTTCTAGAATTTTTTTTAATAAATCAAATCAATTTAAAGGACCCCATTTTACGAACATAGTTAAACTGTTTTGCATAGATATAATATCAGAGCCATTATGAAGTTTGGGAAAACAATGCATCTTTCACGATACTACCGCTAAAAATGAAAGTTCTCAAAAACAAAGGGACAAAGAGACTGATTGAACATTTCAGACAGAAACGTCTCAAAAAATTGTTGTAACAGTAAATAGAATAGAGATAATATTACTGAATCAATAGTCTCTTTGATAAACATCTCGAATTCGCGACAATCATAGCAGCATCCAGTAGATGTTCTTAAGATTGTTGGAAAATTGGAAGGATACGGCTATGACACTGATTGAGGCATGCTACGTTAGCACTGTCCTTAAGAATAATTCCGCCCCTCGGAGTCAATGACTCGATGCACAAGGTCACAGCGCTATGCTCTCCAGGATTCAGCAATCAGTTTCTTCCAAACATGCACTCGAATTGGAAGTATATTTGAGTGCTCAGAATTGCTCCAAAAAAATGAAAATGATTTTTGTAAAGAATCACAAAAGGGAGAGAAATTTTTCTATTTGTAAAATGAAAGATAGAAGACTATTTATATTAGACAAACTACCCAACGGTCATTTTATTAAAAACAGATTTAATAGCCTCCAACGGCCATATTTTTAATACAGGAGTTAATAGCCTCCAACGGCCATATTTTTAATACATGATATTAGTCATATCATTGTAAATGACTTTGTTTGTATTTTTGAAATAAAAAGCCCAATGCCCAAATAAGAGGAAACCCAAAATTCCAACACCCCCGTCAGGAAATTTACTACGATAAATATTCAATTTCAGATTGTTGATAATATTAATCACAATAACCCCACGAACCTTCATTGATTCTGCCCTTATACCACGCATCGTAAAGAATGCTTTACATTTCCTATTTGGAAGCAGCTTCCTCAGTATCTTGGTTAAAACTTTTACCTGATAGTAGTTAAATGTCAAATCAATCTTCATGAAGACTGGTGCTCGTATAACTAATTACTAAGTCATCATAGGCAATGAAATGCAAATAGTAGTGACGCATACCCAATTACTAACGTGTTATATAATCAAATCTCATCACATAACTCAATTTTTTTTTTCCTGAACTCATTCCCTTAAGCTATCTTCACTCGAAATACATGCTTGACTTTGAGATTCTGACACATTTTACTGTAGAGCAGAGCTCAATCACTCTCCTTTCAATGCTTTATCACAAATTTCTAAAACAGAAACTCAAATCGATTTTTTTTAATCAATTTTCGTTCATCTGTATAATAATATTGGTTGACCCCAATTTATTGTCATCACTCCTTTGCCCAATTATCGGAACAAATTTAATTTCTAATAAATTCTGAATCTTGACTCAAATCATTTCTAAATAGTCAACGCGCACACCAAACCCTCGCTGATCTCTAATTCGAGCACCAACAACTCTTTTGTCTTCACCTGATTAATATAAATTTCAAATTGTAGCTATTGTTGGCCCAAAAGTGGAAACCTTAGAGGGGGGGTGAATAAGGTTTAAGCGGAAATTTAACCTTTTGAAAACTTAGTACCAAATTAAGCACAAACACAAACAATAATGTAAAGAGAGAAGGGAAGAGAAACTTGCAAACCGATTTTTCAAGTGGTTCGGCAATCGCACCCCGCGGCCTACGTCCACCCCTCAAGAACACCTCTTGAGGATTTCTTAATCCGATCTACTTACGGGTGTAGACCAAACCGTTTCCCGGAGCACTTACGGGTGTGCACCAAACCGTTACAAGAGCCTATGATCTCTCCCAAAGAAGAACACCTCTTCTTTGCACACAAGGGTTACTAACCCTCAACCTTTACAAATTGATTTGAATACAAATTGAACTCTCTCTCTCTCTAGAGTGGATAATACAATTTGAAGCTCACACAATAACTCCTTAGTGAGTAGAAAATACAAATAAAAGCTCACTACAATTTGCTCTCCCAAAGAATTACAATTGAAAGCTAGAGCAAATTGATAACTCACACAATTTGGGGCTCAAATGTGAATGATTAGAAATCAAAGAGTTGTGTGATTAAATAGATGTTTTCCAATTGATTGATCAACATAAAATGGTGTGGGAAAACATGTATTTATAGGCCTTGGAAGATTATAGCCGTTGGTGGCATGTTTGGTAATTAAAAGCCCCTTTAAAAACTAGCCGTTATGCCTTTCCAGGTCGATTCAGTCGACTGGAACATGAAGCAGTCGACTGCCCCTTAAAGCAGTCGACTGAGATGTGTTTACAGGGGGTTCTGTTAGCATTCTTCTCACTTCAGTCGACTGAATTGGGCCTTCAGTCGACTGCCCTTCCCAGTTTGACAGCCTGACACATCTCCACTAAAAAGGCCATAACTCCCTCTACAAAACTCGGATTTTCGATCCGTTTGATGTTTTGGAAACTAGATTCAAATACCTTTCCAACAATATAAAATTCAAAATCTAATTATTTTCCAATTGGTTGGGGCATTGCTTTAAAGATGATCCATTTAAAATTTATTTCCAAAACTTTAACTTTTAGAGTTTATTTGAGCCTCTATGAGTGTGAGATCAAGATGCCTTACAATGATGGTCCTAGACTTCAATCAAGGATGAAATATCTTCAAGTCTTCAAACTTGATCCTTGTTGAGCTCCTTGTAATCTTGATCTACATCAATTAGATCTCATGCACACAAAGATGTTAAAACATTGATACAATATTAATACATGAGATTATATATGAGTATAAAAATGACTATGATAATAACAAAGAATGAATCAATATGAATCATGTAATTATCATAGCATATTTGACATCATCAAAACATAATTAAATATGCCTTAATATACCTTAAGGCTAACAATCTCCCCCTTTTTGATGATGGCAAACAACCAATGAAAGATATGCCAAAATAAACACATTTGGTCATTTTCATATTATCATTCATAATGGATATCATATGTTAAAGAACATGAATGATAACTACCCAATAACTTCTCCCCAATACTTCTCCTATTTCTCCCCCTTTGACATTATCAAAAAGATTTGGGGATAAAACATAAAGCTCCCCCTCACAATAGGCATACAAATCATAAGTCAAAAGGATACCAAAAATAAACAAATATAACCATATGTGAGCAAGTGAATACATGAAAGTGCTCCCCCTAAGCATGTGCAATGATAAAAGATACCAAAAGATATGAAAAGAGAGCACATTATCCTAAAAGATACCAATTATAAAGTTGGAGAACTCAAAATCAAAGATAAACAAAAAATTATCAAAACAGTCGACTGTATCGCAGGAGCAGTCGACTGAAGAACAAATTAGGGTTCAGAAATTTGGGGCTAACAGAGGATCAGTCGACGCCTCAGTCGACGGAAGTGGGCAGGGATTAAGGATGCAAAAACCAGTCGACGCCTCAGTCGACTGACTAAGACAGAATCAAAAAGTTTCAAAGCCTCACACCTGACTCAGTCGACTGTGTCGGGGTACCAGTCGACTGCTTTGTTCAGCAGTTCATAAAAATGACAATTTAGCAGCAAACATTTGAATGATTCATAAAACATCATTTTGTCTAACCATTCTTAAAACTATGTTTAATCAAACAAAAGCATATCATCATTTTTCAAATAAGCAATATCAAGAGCATGATGATATAAGTAAAGACATATCCAAATCATAAGTGGATGAAACAAGATTTATGCATAAAAAATCAAGTATGCATATCTAAACAAAATCAAAGTGATTTGAAACAAATTAATCTAACCTACTCCTACTAGGCTTAAGGTGAGAGATTTAACCATTGTCCAAGTGCCTCTTGGATGCTCCATTTGCCGATGTGATAGTAGAGGCCCTTTCCAATGTCATGAGGCAAAGATTGACAATTTCTTCACCATTTGAGTTGTCGTCTGATGATTCGCTCTCGAAACTACTATTGGTGGCTTTGATTGTCTTCTTTTTGTGTTTTTCCTCCTTGGGTGACTTCTTTCCCGATTTTTCTTTCTTTAGAAACTTTGCAAATTTTCGGGTGATCTTTGTCATTTCCTCATCCTCATCACTCTCAACATCTTTCTTCTTTTTCTTTGAGCTTGAGGATTTTAAAGCTATGTCTCCCCTTTTGGCCTCTTTCACTTCTAATTTCTTGTCTTCACTTTCGAAGACGGCCAATTCCATTTCATGAGTTATGAGAGAACCCATGAGTTGTTCCAAGGAGAGTGTTGAAAGCTCCTTTGCTTCACGAACCGCCGTGACCTTTGGTTGCCAATCCTTTGGTAAAGACCTAAGCACTTTCTCAATCATTTCTTCATTAGTATAAACTTTACCAAGGTTTTTCAAGTTATTAATAAGAATGGTAAAACGAGAAAACATATCTCCAATAGATTCATATGGCAACATTTTAAACAATTCATAAGTTTGAACAAGAAGATTTATTTTTGATTTCTTAACTTGATTAGTACCTTCATGAGCAACCTCAAGTTTATCCCAAATTTCCTTTGCGGACTCGCAAGAGGAAATTCTATTGTACTCATTAGGGTCTAATCCACAATATAATAAATCCATTGCCATAGCATTTATTTTTATGAGTTTCTTATCGACATCATTATATTCATCTACCATCTTTGGAATAGAAAAACCGTTTTCAATTTTTGTAGGTAGATGAGGCCCTTTGACCACGATTTGCCATAAATCAAAATCTTGAGAAATCATATAGATTCTCATTCTATTTTTCCAATAGGCATAGTTTGAGCCATTAAAACATGGTGGTCTTAATGTCGATTGACCCTCACAATAATAAATGCAAGAAGAGTCGGTTTCCATTTGATCTTAACTCAAATTTTCAAAAATCTTTTGAAAAAGAAGAGCCGAGGCTCTGATACCAATTGTTGGCCCAAAAGTGGAAACCTTAGAGGGGGGGTGAATAAGGTTTAAGAGGAAATTTAACCTTTTGAAAACTTAGTACCAAATTAAGCACAAACACAAACAATAATGTAAAGAGAGAAGGGAAGAGAAACTTGCAAACCGATTTTTCAAGTGGTTCGGCAATCGCACCCCGCGGCCTACGTCCACCCCTCAAGAACACCTCTTGAGGATTCCTTAATCCGATCTACTTACGGGTGTAGACCAAACCGTTTCCCGGAGCACTTACGGGTGTGCACCAAACCGTTACAAGAGCCTATGATCTCTCCCAAAGAAGAACACATCTTCTTTGCACACAAGGGTTACTATCCCTCAACCTTTACAAATTGATTTGAATACAAATTGAACTCTCTCTCTCTAGAGTGGATAATACAATTTGAAGCTCACACAATAACTCCTTAGTGAGTATAAAATACAAATAAAAGCTCACTACAATTTGCTCTCTCAAAGAATTACAATTGAAAGCTAGAGCAAATTGATAACTCACACAATTTGGGGCTCAAATGTGAATGATTAGAAATCAAAGAGTTGTGTGATTAAATAGATGTTTTCCAATTGATTGATCAACATAAAATGGTGTGGGAAAACATGTATTTATAGGCCTTGGAAGATTATAGCCGTTGGTGGCATGTTTGGTAATTAAAAGCCCCTTTAAAAACTAGCAGTTATGCCTTTCCAGGTCGATTCAGTCGACTGGAACATGAAGTAGTCGACTGCCCCTTAAAGCAGTCGACTGAGATGTGTTTACAGGGGGTTCTGTTAGCATTCTGCTCACTTCAGTCGACTGAATCGGGCCTTCAGTCGACTGCCCTTCCCAGTTTGACAGCCTGACACATCTCCACTAAAAAGGCCATAACTCCCTCTACAAAACTCGGATTTTCGATCCGTTTGATGTTTTGGAAACTAGATTCAAATACCTTTCCAACAATATAAAATTCAAAATCTAATTATTTTCCAATTGGTTGGGGCATTGCTTTAAAGATGATCCATTTAAAATTTATTTCCAAAACTTTAACTTTTAGAGTTTATTTGAGCCTCTATGAGTGTGAGATCAAGATGCCTTACAATGATGGTCCTAGACTTCAATCAAGGATGAAATATCTTCAAGTCTTCAAACTTGATCCTTGTTGAGCTCCTTGTAATCTTGATCTACATCAATTAGATCTCATGCACACAAAGATGTTAAAACATTGATACAATATTAATACATGAGATTATATATGAGTATAAAAATGACTATGATAATAACAAAGAATGAATCAATATGAATCATGTAATTATCATAGCATATTTGACATCATCAAAACATAATTAAATATGCCTTAATATACCTTAAGGCTAACAGCTATCACGAGTTCCAACTGTACTCTGTACTATGTATTCAATTATCGTTGCATAATTAAATATTCCAAATCGCAACAATTAATATAAACTTCCGACTCGTAAGAATATTGCTGCCCAATGCTCAATATATATAAAAAGAATACCATGAACTCTAGATCTTGTACCAGATAATTCATTTTATGAAATGTCAACCATATGAAGCATAAATCACTGTTGCATCAATATATAACCCAATCTCAACACAAACCTTTGCAATAATAGTATCAATGTGATCATAGATCGATTTTCTTTGATTATTGAGACCTTCACTGTAACTAATATAAATTTCACACGCGTCCTTGTACAGAAAGAAATCTTCAATATATTTTAATAATACACAGTCAATCTCATAACTTCAAATTCATGTCAACTTCATAAGTCCTGATTGATTAATTTCCAAAGGCACCCACGAAATCTCTATCATTTTAAATCACATATTCCAGAAATATAACTCATCCACCAGATGTTCAACATAAGACAAAGCTTCACAATTGTCAAACTATTCAGATTATTGAATTCACCTGTCTTTCGGTTTACGCTGTCTAAGCCCCAATATATAGAAATCGATATACCCATTTGTCCCCTCTTTATAGCACTTATAATCAATAAGCAACTAATTTTTGTCGTGATAAAATTTGAATATGATCCAATACTCCTCAATATCAAATTTTCTCCTTTTACCCAAGTATACAATACTCCCAATCAATAAGCAACACCATCATATGTTCGAGAAATACAATACTCACCAGTTATTGTAGCTCAATACCCACTTATATCCAAAAACATATCTTTAAAATGAAGTGCTACATTGCCCTTTCATACTCACCTTGTAACCAATAATATCCCAACTCAGTTCCCAAGAAATAATTTGATACTTCTTACAACCCATCAGCCAAAATCAGGTATTTGCAACAAACAGTATTTAGAATAATATGTATAATATCACAAGTTACTTTCAGACCCATTTTCTTACAAAGGTCATTTGGAATTCATTTAAAAATTTAATATTCCAATTTAAAATCAAAGTAAAAGTAGTGTATTCAGCTGAGCTTCCTAACTCAATAATATTTATTCGAAATCTCTCTCCATAAAATAAAAATGTTTACACAACTATCATATAATCAAAATATTTTCCATTAATAACTCCTTTAAACAATAATTGAAATACCCACATTTAAATAAAATCATTTTCGCTAATTTTCCCCCTTATCCAAGTTGGGTCAAATCTACCCACTTCCTTTTATCAAAATATATATATATATATATATTTTTTAAACACTTCCTGATTCACAATAAATCAGTGTTTTTTTTTTTCCACAGAAGATAATTCAAAATATTTTCTACTCATTTAAACATATATAAACCCACTTAACGTGACATACAAAGAATTTCAAAGTTTGAAGGTTTCCAGTGATATACTAGGATACTTGACAATTGCTACAGTGCAGTGCAATAGTCAAATCTTGATTAGTTACATAAAGTACAAAGAAATAATAAAAATACTATTACCTGATGCATATGGTGGTTGAACGGATCTTGCAGTGGTTTGGTTGTCAAAGAAATACTACTTTTTAAACTTGTAAACCCATTTTCCAAATTTAGATCTCTGATAGAAAGTTCTGATACCCCGTGTAACCAATCAACCAAATTAGTTATTCACGCAACACAACTACTTAGTCTTGATCTCAATCAACTGTATCCTTAAGCAAAAAAGAATAATTTATAACTGTAGTCATACCCAATCGATAGAAACACACTATAAAAGTCTGTTACTTTTAGTTGACCTCAAATCTACTATTCATACTGACACGTTGGAGAACCAACCATTATTCGATAATAATAGATGCATCCCAAGAAATCGAAATAAATAAATTTATGTTGAGAGATTCCTCAACAACCCAATGTAATCCAAATAGAGTTGAGAGAATCCTCAATAACCCAATATAACCCAAATAGAGTTGAGAGATTTCTCAACCCAAGATAGCTCAAACAACTGGATAAATCCCCAAATATCTCATCACCTTGACAACTCAGTATTTTACCCTCAATCCCAAAAGAATATATAAATAGCTCAATGAATAATCCCAAAAATCATTACCAAATAAATGAAGAAATAAGAGATAAAGATAATACTATATCTGCTCATGAGGCCCATATAAATAATAAGAAATCCAGAATTCCCCAACTATAATATTTGAATACTAGAAGACCCACCGTAAATAAAGAAATCCAGATATCCATTTCCTTGACAGAAAATAAGAAATAATATTCACTAATAATAATACCCGATAATATTCGGAAAGAAATCCATACCCACAATCATAACGCAATACTCAAACCCTATATCAAGTCAATACCCTTGATAAAATAATACCCACCAAATCATTTCAGGATGACCAACTTAACTTTTGATTTCTGAACCCAAATTCCACAAATATTCCCAAACTCAAATTTTTCTTACTGAATTCACAATCCCCATTTCCAACTCAATTAATTCATCATATGGGAAAACATTTCCCCTTTATACTCCATTTTTTTCACAATGAAGTTTTCAACCATCTCTCCACATATTATAATATTTAGAATGCATGTAACATGTTATGCATGCTCAACAATATTTAAATCACTTGCTATAAACATGTATGCCTCTACATGTAGCTACGTGTCATGATTATCCTATACATGTACTCTTTTTTTTTTTTAACGCGTCGTATTCGTCTCTCGTCCCCAAAGGCTCTAACATATTGCTCTAACCTATTGCTCTGATACCAAAATCTGTCACACCCCAACCCGCCACACGCAGACTAAGACCGTGTAACAAAGAGTTACTCAAAACAAAACACCCCTTATTAGGAAAAAAAATGAAAGCTGAACATAAGAAAATGATTTTATTGGCTTAAACCGACCCAAGGGTAAAATAGTAATTAAGAAAATATAGTCAAATAAAATATCAAAAAATAGCCCTTCGAGTCTCGGTTCCAACGCAAAAAACGGCGCGCGAATCCGAATTTTCTAGAAAGAGTTATGTCCATTTTCGTAAAAGTCGACAGGCCAAAAACAAACCTGCGAATTCTGCAGATCACATTTCTATACCAATTTTTCATGTTTAAGAGTTAAAAACATGACTAAACCAAATTACTCACGTAAACCCATTGTCATCCAATACCAACTGATCCACTACCATATTCATAGCACCTTGAAATTAAGAAGAAATTAAACTAGTTTATTATAAAATTCTTACACTAGCTAGTCTCAATTCCATAATATAAAATATGAGTTTCTAATTACAAATTAAGTAACCCACTCCCAAATTGTCTAGATCCCCGCGGTTTAACGCTTCTCACCGTGATGCTCATCTGAACCTGCGTGGTCAATAGCCACAAAATCGAATAAGCTTTCGCTCAGTGAGTACGTGGTGCTAATCATGCAATTGGAGTATTTAATGATTCATAACACCAATTGAACATCATAATAATAAATGGTCGCAGGCGTGTCAAGTAATTAATCACCATCGTTCTGGACCCCTGATTCCGGGCCATTCTCACTTTTTTCGTCGCATATAGCGAAATCACTCTCATTCACTCGTGACCATAGTCAATTCGCTGGTGGTCGTCACCACCGTCCCCTTTTCTCTGAGGACTTCATCATCATCATTCCCTTTTTCTCTGAGGAATGGGCGTCCCTTATATACGGGCTAAATAATGGTGATTATCAATTGACACCCTTTGACTCAAATAAGCACATAAGCAACTCAACATGTGAACATGGCAATTTCAGCATTTTAAACATGTTAAATACAAACTAATTACATGCTTTTCTACTTAATCACAATTAAGCAATTTAAGCATTCATTAACAAATAAACAACATTAAACATCCAATTTTGGGATTAGGACACTCACCTCACAAATAGGTCCAAAATAAGCCTGGAAACCCCCAATTCCTTCTCAAAACTAGCTCCTAATGATTCCAATGATAATCCTATACAATTTTAGGAAACTAAATGTCACCAACTCAATTGGGTCACGAAAAATCTATCGATTAAACCCAAATTAAATTATACTATAAGGTTAGACTTACCCCCACGAGTCCAAATATAACTTCGTATCGCAATTTGGACCCCGAGGCCTTTTAACACAGTCGAACATAGGGAGAAGAATTGCTTAGCAGAAAGGGAAATTTTATTCATTATATAAATAAAATTGATCGGAGGGAGCTACAAGGTTCTTAACCGGTATTGCATCCATATTCTATTGAAAATGCTTGCAAAGGTGGTGCACGTTCCAGGAGTGAGGGATGTTCCAGGAGTGAGGGATGTCTTGTCCGACAAGGGTCTGTAGCCAGTAAGTATCGGGGTGGTTGACACTGATGACCCGATAGGGTCCCTCCCAGTTCGGGCACAACCTTCCATGACTCGGGACTTTTGTAGACTGGTTCACCGCCTTCAAGACTAGATCTCCTACCTGGAAACTGCGGTGTTTAACCTTGATGTTGTAGCACCGGGAGACCCGTTGCTTGTAGGCTGCTACTTTCAGATATACCCGGTCTCTTTTTTCTTCCACCAAATCTAGCTCCCCTCTAAGGGCTTCTTCGTTGCCTTGTTCGTCGAAGTTCGCCACTCGGTATGTTGGCAATCTAAGATTTGTAGGTACCACCGCCTCAAAACCATAGGTAAGAGAGAATGGCATCTCCTCCGTTACCGCTCGGGGGGGTAGTACGGTAGGCCCACAGAAGGGTCAGGAACTCATCTGCCCAGAGGCTTTTGGCATCTTCGAGTCTAGTTTTGATGGATTGCAAAATTGCCCAATTCGTCACCTCTGCTTAGCCACTGGCTTAAGGGTGCTCGGGCAAGGAGTAATGATTGGATATGCCATAGCCCGAACAGAACTGCCTGAATACCGGGGTATCAAACTGCTTGTCGTTGTCACTGATCAGGACTCTGGGGATGCCGAACCTACTAAGAATGTTTTTCTCGATGAAACCTTCCATCTTCTTCTCGGTGATCATTGCCAGTGGCTCGACTTCTGCCCACTTAGTGAAATAATCCACGGCAATGACCGTGAATCTAACTTGCCCTTTTCCAACTAGGAGTGGACTGACTATATCAATACCCCACTAAGCGAATGGCTAAGGGCTAAGGATTGATGTCTAGAGCTCTCCCTGGCGGTTGATCATGGGTGAGTATCTCTGACACTTGTCATACCGCTTGACATATTCTTACAAATCCCGTGCCATCATTGGCTAGTAATAGCCTTGTAGTAGGGCTTTCCGGGAGAGTGTTCGACCTCCCATGTGACTCCCACACACTCTTTTATGGATTTCACTCAATATTCCTTATATCTGTGTAGGGTGGATGCAGCGTAGGTATGAAATAGAGAACCCCCTTTTGTAGAGGATGTCATCTATGATGTGGTATCTGGCCGCTCGGTATTTCACCTGCTGGGCTTTTCTTTTCCTTCAGGTAGGGTACCCGTCATGAGGAACATTGCTATGGGATCCATCCAGCTGAGTTCTGCAACAACCGGGTCTACCTCCATGCCCCCCGAGTCAGTTATACTGGGCTCGGGCAAGTATTCGATTCTTATCCCGGACAGGTCTGACTCGGAGGATGAGGCAAGGCGGGCCAATTAATCGGCCCTCACATTTTCTTCCCTCGGGATCTGTGTGACGAAAAAACCCCTCAAACCCCTTTGAGACTGCTTGGACTAGGGCTAGGTAAGCTACCATGATGTCCTCTCGAGCTTCATACTCTTGGTTGGCTTGATTGACTACAAGTTAGGAGTCGCTGTATCCTTGAACTTGTCGCACCCCCATTGAAGTCGCTAACTGCAACCCGACCAATAAGGCTTCATACTCGGCCTCGTTATTGGAGGCTTGAAAACCGAACCTCAGTGCGTACTCTAGCTGGATCCGTCGGGTGTAGTTAGGATAATTCCTGCCCCGTTATTTTCTTTGTTAAAGGACCCGTCCACGTAGAGTACCTAGGTCGGGATACTAGGTTGTAAATCGAGCGGTAACTCGAGAGGGTCAATTTTCTTGATCGGATCTTCTGGGTATGTGAACTCCACGAGGAAATCTACAACGTCCTATCCTTTGATCGCCGTCCGGGGTTTGTATATCACTTCGAATTCTTCTAATTCCAACGCCCAATTAATGAGCCTTCTGGATGTTTCTGGCCGACTCAGGATCCGGCACAAAGGCTGATCCATGAGGACCACTATGGCATGGGCCTAAAAATGTGGGCGGAGTCTCTAGGCAGAAGTGATGAGGGCGAAGGCCAGTTTCTCGATGCGGGAATACCGCTTTCTGTGCCCTGAAGTGCCCGACTGATATAATAAACCAGGAACTGTATCCCATGCTCTTCTCGGATTAGTGTTGAGCTAACCGCTGATGGTGACACTGCCAAGTACAAGAACAACTCCTCCTTTGGTACAGGTGTGGAGAGTAGGGGGTGATGTCAGGTATTTCTTAAGGTCCTGAAATGCCCCTTCGCACTCTTTCGACTATTGAAACGCTTTACGGAGGATCTTGAAGAATGGTAGACACCGGTCAGTAGCTCGGGAGACAAATCGATTCAGAACCGCCATTCCGTCCGGCTAAGCTTTGAACTTCTTTGGTTGACCTGAGCCTGAATTTTTTTGGGGTTCACTTCAATCCCTCGTCTGTTGACCATATGTCCCAAGAACTTCCCAGATAAGACTCCAAATGTGCACTTGGCCGGGTTCAACCTCATTCAGAATTTTCTTAAGATGCTGAAGGCCCCGGCTAAATGCTCGAGATGGTCAAACTCTTCTTGGTTTTTGACTAACAGATCATCGACGTACACCTCCATTGATTTTCTGATCAAATCCTTAAATATGTGGTTGACCAGGCATTGATAAGTCACCCCGGCATTTTTAAGGCCGAAGGGCATCACCTTGTAGTAGTACGTCCCTTGGTCGGTGATGAAGGACGTCTTTTCCTCGTCCCTGAGGTACATGCTGATCTGGTTGTACCCCGAATAGACATCCATGAATAAGATAAGCGAGTGGCTAGCCATGGAATCCACAAGGAGGTCTATCCTAGGCAATGGATAGCAATGCTTGGGGCAGGCTTTGTTAAGGTCAGTGAAATCCATGCACGTTCTCTACTTCCCGTTACTTTTCTTGACTAGCACCACATTTGCCAACCAGTCGGGATACTGGACCTCTCGGACAGATTTCGCCTTCAGGAGCTTTTCAACTTCTTTGTGTACTGCTGCTTGCCTTTCAGGGGCCATGCCCCTCCTCTTCTGGACCGGTCGTATAACACCCACAATTGTGTTATTGCTTTTGCATTTCATTGTCATGCATGATAATGTGATGTGGCGTGTCTTATGACACATGGTTGAGTGAGTTTTGACTCACGAGTTGATTTGGGTGTCTGTATTAGAGAACCCTTTGAAACTGTTGTGATTGAGGATTTATTGTTTGTGAAGTCTCTCCGAGTATGAGACGGTCACTGTGGAACATTTTAAATGTTTATCTAAAAATAAATGTTTACCTGTGTATTTCAATATCTGTATTATTTTCTGTTTTAGAATTTATTTCTGTTGTTAGTTTTAGTATCCTGGTGAGAACGAATTAACACGCTATTAAATTGGTAGGCTAATTAGCAACTTCGTAAACGTCATGTAGAAATTCGCATTTTAGCGACCAAACGAAACTTAGTCGAAAACTTTTATAATTTTGAAGTTTCACTCGTAAAGCTATGAATAAGCTGTATAGAAAGTTTCAGAGACTGATTAGGAGTTTTGAAAACTCGTGGGGAGGTAAACGTAATTCCCAATAGTCTTGCCTATATATAGATAGAGATGGTTGAGATATTTTCATAAGTGTTAACCTAAATTCCAAGAGGAGGCCAAAAGGGGGGGCTAGAGGGAGATTTTGTTGCTTCAAGCTTTGCGCCGCCAAACGACGATCTTTTGTCAGTCTATTTTCTCCCATATTTCATATTCGAGCTCCTCGAGGTAAGAGCTTCGTTTTGATATATGTTAGGGCTTGTTTGGCTAAGTTTTCCGAAAAGTTATTTTCTAGAATTTTTCATAAAAGTTGATAAATGGAATTTTGATTCATAGGAATTGTACTAGACGGACTTCTACACGTTCTTTGTACATGGGTTTTCTTTGAATCGAAGTTTAAGAGCGTAAATCGGAGGTGAGTGATTCAACTATGTTTTTGGAATGGTTTCTTGGTATGTATTCATGTTATGTTTGAATAGCATGTATTAATACTTAGAGATATCTTGTGTAGTTCATATTGGGCATTTATATTGATAAGTAGGCCCAATAGCACGATGAAATGTTTTGATTACCGCGAGCATGGTGATATGTATTTGAGCATGTTAAGTTGCTTATTTGGGTCAGAAGGAGCACGTGGTCACCGTGCCATTTTGTGGAGCCGATATAGGCATTAAGGTCGCACGATTGAAGAGAAGAATCGTGGGTCTTACCCTTTCGCGTGGACTTATTGGCGAGGAGTCACGGATTGGGAGTATGGACGGGCACGTGAGTCTCCGGCGACTAGTATGAAATGTAGAGATGTGAATGCGGACATGTTTATCATTCATGTGCATATGTTGATTTATTCACTAAGCATTAGCTTAAACAAATCGAAATATATGTGGTTATTCAAATAACCATTGCAGGTGTAAATGCTGGCGAGGAATCGCAGAAGTGAGCACGAGGGTTGGGAGTTCGCTTGGGAGGCAACTTGAATGTTAACCTTGTAGTTTTGGGACAATATGATGTTGTAATAAGAATTTTTATCGTTTTAACTTATGTTTAACTTCGTATGATAGAATGGATTTTAAACCGTTGTAATAGTTAGTGGCATGTTGTAATCCTGCTTTAGAAATGTTTTAATACAACTAGGATTACTTTGGATTGAGTTTGGATTGAGTGGTTGATCATTGGTGAAAGTTAGGAAGCTTTTAAAACCTGAAATTCTACAGATTAGGCTGCTGCCAGGGGAGCAGTCGACTGGTCCTGTGTTCAGCCGACTGAACCCCTGTGCCTGCTAGCTACTGCTTGTTAATATAGTAAAAGCAGTCGACTGGGCCCTGCCTCAGTCGACTGGACCTCTGTAGGATAATGTGTTCTTTTTGCTTCTGCCTGATTCAGTCGACTGGTCCCTGATTCAGTCGACTGAAAGCTGGAGACCTCAGTCGACTGACCCTAGTCTCAGTCGACTGGAATTGCTATTAAACCCTTTTGAAAACTCCCTGCCTTCTTCAGTCGACGGAGCAGTCGACTGAGCAGTCGATTGAACCTCTGGATTCAAATGTGTTTTGTTTTCCGCTGCGTGTGTTCTTCAAACAAATCTTTTGGGAACGTTAATGAATTGGTTTAGCCTCGGTGGCGTGCCACGGGCTCCGGTTCCGCTATTGTGGGACCGGGCTGTGACAGGTCGAGAGTCCGGGTTGGTGTTGAGACGGTGGGATATGATCCAGGGGTCTATCCCAGGCATGTCCTCATGATACAAGGTGAAGACGTCCTGGTTCTATCACAGGAATTAGACAAGCTTTTCCCTGAGGCCTGGTTGCAAGAGAGAGCTGATTCTGAAGGACAGGTAGGGAAATTGGGGGTCGAGAACTACTCAAGTGAGATCTTCGGCTGGGCCTACTCCATCCCTTATGTCCCTCGGGTTCATCTCCTGAACTTTCAACATTTCTCAACTGCCTCTCTACGCAAGAAACTGACACAACAGCTTTGAGCGGTTGCTTGGTCTCCACGTACGCTCTCGGGTCCCTGGGGGGTTGGAAACTTAATCACTAGGTCATACGTTGACACGACCGCCTTAGCCCTATTGAGCATCGGCCTCCCCAGGATGACGTTGTAGGCAGACAGGGCTTCTACCACCACAAAGTTTGCGAGTATGGAGACTTGCTGGGGGAAGGTCCCCATAAAAACTGAGAGTTCTATCGCACCGAGGGGTTGCATGCTAGATCCATTGAATCCTACCAAAGGAGTGGCTACTGGCCAGAGCCAATCCCTTGATATCCCGAGCTTATCAAAGGCCGAGACAAGCAGGGTATCAGAGGAGCTGCCCTTGTCCACTAATACCTTCTTGACCACATAATTTGCTATAGAGAGTGTAACCACCAGCGGATCATCATAGGGGCAATGCAGGTTCTTGACGTCACAGGACGAGAACGTCAGCACGTCGGTCGGCAGGGAGTCGGTGGACTGGACATGCCAGACATCTGATCGGGATGCCCTAGCATGCCTCTCCTGGCCGACTGTGAATCCTCCCCATCCGAAGTTCCTCTGGAGATCACGTTAATTTGCCCGAGCAGTTGGGGTTGTTTGAGTGGTTGCATGTCAGGCTGAGGCCGCCTATCAGCTACAACGAACTAGGTGAGATGGCCCTGCTCAATTAGTTTCTCGATAGCGATCTTAAGTTTGAAGCAGTCTTCTGTGTCATGACCGTGGTCCTTATGATACCAGCAAAACTTATCTCGGTTTCTCTTCCCGGGTGGGCTCTTAAGTTTTGCTGGCTGCTGGAGGAGCCTCTGGGTTTTGACGACAGCCATGACCTCGTGGATAGGTCGGGAGAGGGGCGTGAATATAATCCAGGCCCGATCTTGACCGCTTCTCTGCTGATCCTGTTTCGGCTTCTTTCCTAGGCCCTTCTCGGGGCCTTTGTTCTTGCGTTTGGATCTTGGGGACTCATCTTCTGCAAAGCTAGCGTGCTTAGACTTTAGGAACTCCTCCGTGTCTATATACTTCCCAACCCTATGGGAGAGCTTAACCAAGGTTGTCGGTCGGTCATGGTAGAATAACGTAGCAACTTTGGTGGGCTGAACTCCTGAGCAGAAGGCCGTGATAGCGACCGTTTCGTTCAGGTGGCAGATCTGGAGCCTTTGCTAGTTGAAATGGTCAATGTAAACTTGTAAAGATTCTCCCTTGCGATGCCTGACGGCCAGCAGTTGAGT
Organism: Hydrangea macrophylla; assembly: GCA_033977485.1. NCBI lineage: Eukaryota > Viridiplantae > Streptophyta > Magnoliopsida > Cornales > Hydrangeaceae > Hydrangea > Hydrangea macrophylla. The sequence goes on along the minus strand of CM066985.1, from coordinate 75,571,908 downwards.
GTCTAGCTGTGACCGGTCAAGCATCCCCACAAACTGGCTAATAAATAGCTTGCTGAGGGCCTTAAAGTTGTCAATTATTTGGGGCTTGAGAGCATGGAACCATTATGCTGCTGGCCCTTTGAGAGTGCTGGGGAAGGCCAAGTACAGCAGTTTGTTGGTGGTGGTGACCAATGCCATATGGGCCTTGTAAGTCCGCACATGATCCACCGAGCTTCCCAAACCATCATAAGAGTCGAGATGCAGTGATTTGAACTTCCGCAGGATGGGGATTCCTGTGACCCGGCTGGTGAAGGGTGACTCGGTTTCATTATTAGTGTGGTCATGGTGCTACCTGCGGCACAATTTCTCGATTTGTTTCTGCAGGTCCTCGATCTGGGCCTTCACATCTTTCTGACCGGTCTTCCGTTCCATGTCCGAATAGTACGTCAGGTTGAACGATGAGGCCTCTTCATCGAAGTGCGTTATCCTTGGGGACAGGGCCCAGCTCTGGCTTCGGGTAATCGTGTGCCTAAGATCCTCACGGCTCTTGGCCGGGGGGTCCTTGGCCGAATCCCGGGCTGTCCGGCCTTACCCTTCCCCTCGGGCAGCACGCCTACTGTTGATGATTTCTTTGGCGTCCCCCACCCGGTGTGGGATGGCATGGGCGCGTCGCCGGGTCTGCTCAGGAGCCTGGCTATGCTAGTCGTTCCCGAACCGACCCAAATTCGGCGGAGATGTAGGCTTGGTGTGGGCGCATCTTCGGACTCGTACGGTGTCCCGATTTTGCACGCCCTTTTGGGCGGTTCCTCTATTTGAGGGAGCTTTTCCTGGTGGGCCAGCAAGGCTTCGATCTGCTGCTGGGTCTGTCGCTGGCCCTCCAAGAGTTGCGCAAGGGCCGCGGTAACCTGCTCGGAGGTCATGAAAGCAGCCGGTTGCTCGGCTTGTGAATCTGTCTAACCTTCTAGAGCAGCGGTTTTCTTACCCTTCTTCGGCGGCATATTTGTCAGTCAAAAATTTATTTTTTCTGAGGAATCTATCTTTCCCACAAACGGCGCCAAACTGATGATGCCAAAATTTGGATAAGAGCGAGAAGAGTAATTTCAAGAGAGACAAGGAGTTTGTATATGGTTCGACCCCATTAATGAGGTGACCTACATCCACGGGCGCGTCGGATCACTTTTACTAACAGATCACCGACAGCGTTCGGTGAGCCAACAAAGAGGGCACCACTACCAAAAAACTGGCCAGGTAATGTACATATGATGATGTATTGCAGCTATTCTTTGTTTTATATGAGTCGAATCCCCTTCAATGAGGGCGAGGGGTCTCTTTTATAGATACAAGAGGCCACTCGTACAAGGCAACTAGTTAAGCTAGGAAACCTAGCTTAATTATAACTGATTTACATAAATTATGGTAGTTTCCTAAATGGTTCAGGAAACATCTTCCTCCTTTCATTAGTATCCTATCGGAGATTGGAAACTGGTCGGCGTAGCCCTACAGGAGCAAGCAACTGCATCTGCCTAGAATGCATCCGGTGTGTGGTCAGTCTGGAACGAATCGCCCGGGCCGTGGCCGGACCCGGGAGGTCTCAGCAAATAGCCCAGGTAGGCCAGGTAGTAAACATCCCCTCCAGATGACGTGGCAGTTTGACTTTGACTTGATATTTTTGTACCTATCAAGTTATACCCTTATTTGGGTATCCAAACTAATGCTAACACATAACAATATAATATGGAGGCCACTTAGCAAATATCCATGTAATTATATAAAATGCATTTAATCATTTAAAATACAAATTACTAATTAGCCCTTCATTGGATCCCATTCCAGTATCTGTCCCACCTCATTGGGGACTTTCCACATGGTGTACTTCTCTGAACACTTTTCATACGAGGGAGTCCAAAGTCTCCCCTTAACCCATTTTATACACTAATTATATTAATTATTGCATATAAAAATGATAATTACCCCTCTTTTCTCGGGTATGGGTGTTACACTTCTATTCCTTGGACTTCCGTATTTATCGGATTCTTCCTCTTCCCTTCCTTATTACTCCCAATAATGAACCATTACTCCCAATTATTCATTGACCACTTAACATTTGAGCACATAACTATATAAGCATGATAATTTCATACTAAATCAACATGAAGTTCTAGTATTTAGCATGAATTCAACCATAACTCCAAGAATTATCATTTCCTAACTATCAATTGAAGCACAAGACATGTACCACATCAAAGCATTGAGTTAGAAAACTCACCTTACTCAGATTATACCCAAATTAAGCCAAGATATGCAAAATTTCACCAAATTCAAGCTCAATTCCTACTCTGAAGTAAATCCTACAAGAATTCGGCAATCGCGTGTCATCGATTAGCGTGAGCTATCAAAATTGCGACGATTAAAATGTAAATTAAAGGTATAGAAACGATCGTCTCACCTCCACGAGTCCAAAAACAGCTTCGGTTCGCGAATTAGACAAACGACGGCGACGGAATGACGTAAAAACAGTGTCTGCAACGTGTTTGTCTTTCTCTCTTGGAGCTTACTCTCTTTTTCTTTGTTAATTTCTATATATTTTGTGATACTAAACTCTCTTATTGACACACACATCATATGCAAATGATGTGTCACATTTTTCTCCTATTTTCGTTTACACCCCCGAATTTCCTTAAGTTTCTATTATGAAATCCCCCAAACATTCCATTAACTACCGAATCATCTAATGAGTGTCTGCCTAAGTTTTGTATGGTTCCAACGTGGTCTCAAATATTTTGTGAAGTGGCTATCTACCTACTAATTACAATTATTTTTTTCAGTTATACCCTTATTTGGGTATCTAAACCAATACCAATTGCTAACATATAACAATATAATGTGCAAGCAACTTAACAATTATCCATGTAATCATATAAAATGCATTTAATCATTTAAAATGCAAATTATTACTTAACCCTTCATTGGATCCCACTACAGTACCTGTCCCACCTCACTAGGGACTTTTCCAAATGGTGTCTTTCTCTTAACACTTTTCATACGGGCGAGTCCCAAGCCTCCCCTAAGCCATTACATACACTAATTGCATGAATTAATGCATATTAACATATTAATTTACCCTTTTCCCGGGTGCGAGTGTTACATAACCGGTTTACTAAGCCAGCCCATTTCCTACCAATCAAAACCAAAGATCCATCAAAACTTGCAGATATTTATATTAGAGAAATTATTCAACTTCATGGGGCACCAGTGTCGATAGTATCAGATCGTGACACTCGATTTGTGTGTCAAGATTTTGGGAGAGTTTACAGAGGGCAATGTGGACAGCTTTACATATTAGTACTGTGTTTCATCCCCAGACCGATGGTCAATCAGAGAGAGTAATTCAGATCTTAGAAGACATGAGAGTATGTGTTATGGACTTCAAGGCCGATTGGGAGACTCATTTGTTGTTAATAGAGTTTTCCTACAACAATAGTTTCCAAACCAGTATTGGAATGGCTCCTTATGAGGCACTGTATGGTAGAAAGTGTACATCACTAGTTTGTTGGACATAAGTTGGTGAAAAATAGCTTTTGGGATCGGAGATAGTTCAAATCACTATTGACAAGATTAAACTGATTAAACAACAGTTGCAAATGGCTCAGAGTCGTTACAAAAGTTATGCAAATACGGGTAGAAGACCGTTGGAGTTCGAGGTAGGTGATTATGTGTTTTTGAAAGTATCACCTTCAAAAGGCATAGCACAGTTTGGTAAGCGAGGTAAGCTCAGTCCAAGATATGTTGGACCTTATTTGATTCTTAACCAGATGGGACCGTTAGCTTATCGGTTGGAATTGCCACAAGAGTTGGTAAATGTTCATAATGTGTTCCACGTGTCAATGCTCGACGTTATGTGCTGGATTTGAAACATATCATCATTCCGGAACCGTTAGAGATTCAGGAGGATTTGACTTATGTGGAACATCTAGTGCAAATTCTTGATAGAAAAGATCAAGTATTGAGAACCAAGGTGACTCCACTTGTAATGGTTCAATGGCGTAGCCATTCAGTTGAAGAAAATACTTGGGAGCAAGAGGATGAGATTCGAGCAAAGTACCCGCACTTATTCGAAACTTGAGGTAAGAGTAAGTTTGGAGACCAAACTCCCTTTTAGGGGGGGGGGGGGGAATTTAACACCCGTACCTAGGAAAAAAGGGTAAATTAATATGTTAATATGCATTAATTCATGTGATTAGTGTATATAATGGTTAATGGGAGGCTTTGGACTCGCTTGTATGAAAAGTGTTCAGAGAAGGACACTATTTAGAAAAGTCTAGAGTGAGGTGGGACAGGTACTGTAGTGGGACCCAATGAAGGGCTAATTTAGTAATTTGCATTTTAAATGATTAAATGCATTTTATATGATTACATGGATATTTGTTAAGTTGCTTTCATATTATATTGTTATGTGTTAGCACTAGTTTGGACACCCAAATAAGGGTACAACTGAAAAAGATTTATACTTAGTAGGTGCGATAGAAACTTCACAAAATATTTGGGACCACGTTGGGACCCATACGGAACTTAGACAAACACTCATTAGATAATTGGGTAGTTAATGGAATGTTTGGGGGATTTCATAATAGGAACTTAAGAAAATCCGGGGGTGCAAATGAAAAGAGGAAGAATTGAGGAGATGACACCTCAACACATATTGCATGTATATGTATCAAGAGAGTGAGCTTTGTCTCAAAACATTTACAGAAATTAAAACAAGAGAGAGAGAGAGAGAGAGAGAGAGAGAGAGAGAGAGAGAGAGAGAGATCGCTCGGAGAAACCGTCACCAACGCCGTCTTTACGCTGTTCCGTCGCTGCCGTTTGTCCAATTCGCGAACTGAAGCCGTTTTCGGACTCGTGGAGGTGAGATGATCATTCCTATACCTTTAATTTACGTTTTAATCATCAAATTTTGGTAGCTCATACTAATCGGTGAGACGCCGTCTATTGAGTTCATGTAGGAATTTCTTCAGAGAGAACTTTGGGGTGGGAATTGGTGAAATTCTGCACTTCTTGGTGTAATTTTTGGGTAAAACTTGTTAGAGGTGAGTTTTCTAACTAACAATGGTTGTGGTTTAACTTGTTCATTGCTTCAATTATTGTTAGAAGTTGCAATTCATGCTTAGAAGTTATAGTATTGTTAAATCATGCCTAAACATATCAAATATATGAAAAGTTGTCATGTTATGTGATTATGTGTTTATATGGTATTTAATGAATACTAGGGAAATGATTCATTATTGGGAGTAATAAGGGAGATGAAGAGGAATAATCCGTGGAATCGGAAGTTCAAGGAATAGAAGTGACCACGGGACCGGGTCTGAGTGAATCATCGAACCGGTAGCTCAGTGAATACACTCATGATTTATGTGTTCATTAGTAGCATTTGCACATGTCAAGCATTCAATCATGTTTAGATTATTCACTAAGCGTAATGCTTAAGAAAATCATTTTCTGTTTCTGTTGTGGTAAATAATAACCACTGCTGGTGTGGAGCAATACCCAGAAAGGAAGTGATGCGGGCTTGGGAAGGGGGAGAGAATTGAGACTTGTAATTATGTTTAAAACTTTTAGAAAAGTTTAACTTGTGACTTGGAATCCTTGACTTGTAGTTGTAATGTTGGAGAGGTTCAGAGCTAGTTTTGGGATTCTATGACTCATGTGGTTAATGCATATTTGAAGAACTTATGTATTTTCCTATGTTAATGTTTAGTTTTGGGTAAGTTGTGGTGTTGGACCTTTTCGGAAAGTCCGAGTATGGGTCGCAACTTCTTTGGATAAGTTTCTTTTTGTAACTAAGTGTCTTGAAAGGTTTTGAAATCCTTTTGGAAAGTTTCATGCTTATGGTTGTTCTTGGAAAGAATTTAGATTTGTTTCACTTGTTTGATTCGAATAAGGTTATATTCATGGTTTGAATGTTTGGAAGAGATTGAATTTGTGTTTGGAAATGTTTTAATGTGTTTGTAAAAGGTTTTGAAATGGTTTCTTAAAGTTCTATGTGGTTTGGTTTGATTTTGGTGAAGTTTTAAACTTGCAGCACAGGGGAATTCTGCTAAAATTTGAGTTCTGCAGAAATCGGATCGATCCGGGCCTTGGGCGGATCGATTCAGAGCAGCAGGATTAGGCAGAGATGGAATTTTGCCAAAACCGGATCGATTCGGTTTTGGGGTGGATCGATCCACAAGTCTGGTTTCAGCCAGACGACTTTTATGGAAACAGACATAACTCTTTCTAGAAAATTTGGATTCGGGCGCCGTTTTTTGCGTTGGATCCGGGACTCAAAGACCTATCTTTTAATATAAAATTTGCTATACTTTATTAATGACCATTTTACCCTTGGGGGCTGTTCTGTCACAATAAAGTTATTTTATGTCGTTTAACAGGCGCGTTTCTTAGTAATTCACATGTTTCTTTGTTAATTAGTATAGTTGAATGCTTGTAGCATTGTTACACGTGTCCTAATCCGCACGAGGTGGGTTGGAGTGTGACACAAAGAGATGCTCACAAAAGATTGTGGTATCCCATGTGGCAATAAGAACCAACACACTTAACTCAATCCATGGGATGCCACATCATTTTATGAGCATCTATTTGTAACCATTTTGTGTCCCTAATATTACCCTATAAAAGAGTCCCTTAGGTGGTGTCCCTAGGTAGGGGTGGCAATTCGGGTTAGATGTGTCATAATCGGAGTTATATATGGGTTACCTGATTTTGAGTTGATTTTTAGTTTTGAGTACTATTTAATAAAAAAAAATCAACTTTTTTGCTTTAATCGTGCGTGTCGTGTCATAATCGGGTTGTCTCAGTAAAACGGGTTGTCGTGTAAAAAATTGCCACCCCTATCCCTAGGTCTTGGTAGTTGTTGTTCATCTTAATGACGGTTCTTTGTTCATCTCTTTAATGATTGTAGTTGTTTTTGGGAACTGATTTTTGCACTCCAAAAGTTACCATTGGCACTCTATGCAGTGCATTAATTGCATAGTACTATATGCATTGGATGTGGTACAATGGAGTGCCAATGGTAACTTTTGGAATGCCAAAATCAATTCCCTTGTTTTTTTTGGTGTGTTTTTGTTTGGTCTTGGTTCCCCCTCTTGATCTCCTTGCTGATTCATCTACTTGAACTTTTTTTGGTATTTGTAATAGTTTAGTCCAAATATAGTATAGTCTACTCCAATTACGTGTTCCAAACTCAATTTGACATCATACATTGTTGATAAATATATCATAAACTCAATTTAACACAATATCTTGTTGAAAAATAGACCCCAAAATGTATAAATATTACCCCAAAAGGCAATACTGTTCTTAAATAGACCCCCTCAAAATTTTTTTGGGGGGCAACCCTCGTTTATGGGCCTCTCTTTTAGTAGTTCATCTCAGGCCTCCAAATACTCAAGGTCGGACCGGCTCTTCGCAGTTATGACGTTGTCCTTGCAGATCTGGTGATCTAATCATGCATATCTAGCATTGTCTTCGTCAATTTTTGACATTCTTTTGTCAAATTGGGCATCTTTATAGGATTTCTTTGCAGTTTTAGAGAGCTTTGTGGCTATACATATATATATATATATATTTATTTATGAGTCTCTCCAGTAACTTCCTCCAATAGTCACTCAATATCCAGTTGTGCCATTGTGTTTCATCTAGGGGTGTCAGATGGAATGAAAATTCCAATTCCGATCTAAAAAATTTTGATTTTGGCATCAAATATTAAATTCCGAATTCCGAAAAAAATCAGAACGAAATTGGAATTTTTTTGAGAATTCTGAAAATTCCAAAAAAAAATTCCGAAAATGTGTTTTCCGAAAATTTTCCTAAAATAGTTTCGAAAAAATCCGAATATTTTTTGAAAATTGGAAGAATGTGGACTTGTTTGTCCCACATTAAATAAGAAGAGAAATGAGAGAGTAGGAGACTCTCTATATAAGCATGACTTACTCTTTCAATAGTATTTGTATTATGAAAATTCCAAAAATTATGAAAATTCCCGATTCCAATTCCGAAAATTTCAAAAATTTTCGATTCCAAAATTTTCCCAAAATTTCGAAATTCCGAAATCGGAAAGGAAAATGAAATTTCAAAAAAAGAACACCTATTTAATTTCTGAAATTTTCGAAAATTTTTCTAAAAGAGGGTATTCCGATCCATTCCGAATATTTTTTAAAAATTGGAAGAATGTGGACTTGTTTGTCCCACATCAAATAAGAAGAGAAATGAGAGAGTAGGAGACTCTCTATATAAGCATGACTTACTCTTTCAATAGTATTTGTATTATAAAAATTCCAAAAATTATGAAAATTCCCGATTCCAATTCCGAAAATTTCAAAAATTTCCGATTCCAAAATTTTCCCAAAATTTTGAAATTCCGAAATCGGAAAGGAAAATGAAATTTCAAAAAAAGAACACCTATTTAATTTCCAAAATTTTCGAAATTTTTTCTAAAAGAGAGTATTCCGATCCATTCCGGTCGAAACATACCCAAATTTCATCTTTTAAATTAGGAAGATTTGCAATTTGGGTAAAAAGTTTGTGTAGTCATTTTTTCTTGTTTAGTATGCTCTAATAAAAAAAAGGGAAAATTGAAAATATACCACTAAAAAAGAGCGATTAACCGGGTCGGGTTTATCAGTGCACGAAATGCCACGAACGTCGAACTCTGTCAGCTCAAAGCTAACCCACCCAGATCGACACTCGCCCTATCCAACTTCTGCAAGTCTGCAAAACACAGGCAGCGCGCTCTCTCTCTCTTCTCTCTCTCTCTCTCTCTCTCTCTCTCTCTCTCATGGCGTCTGCTCTCTCCTCCATCTTCAACCAACCCGGCTGCGCCTTCCGCACCAGAATCCCATTACAATGCTCCTTCAAACTCAGACTTCTCTCCCCAAAACCCCAATCAACCTCATACCGTTTCTACACATCACGGCCGCTTAAGATTAGCTTCTCTCTCAACATCTCCAGAAACTTCTCTCAATCTCATCTTTCTCTCTCCAACAACACCACCGAAATTCCAAGCCTCCGACACTTCATTGCTCAGGCCACCACAGTCACTGCCTCCGAAACCCAGTTCGAGTAAGCTCTTATATAATCATGTTTATATAGATGAATACTCACATTCTATATGTAAAGTCTCATGTATATGAGTTTTTTTTTTTGTTTTCCCTCAAACAAGGGTAATCAAAATACAATTTTGGTTACTTAGAACAGTGTTTTTGATGACCCAAATTGTTATTTTCATCCACCGAAAATAGTAACCACTTAAGTATCCATTTGAATATTTTAACATGTTCAATGTCTAAATTACTGTTATATTGTTGATAATGATGTTTATATAGATAAATACTCATATTCTGTATGTAATTCCGTTATGTGAATTTCATATATTTGTATTACTAATGTTTACTCTGAATTTTTTTTGTTTTCGGAAAATTGTGTCAGGAAATGTGAATCTGGGTTTAGGGTTACTTGGTTAAAAATAGGCAATTGGTTTTGAAGCTATCAAAGAATCATTTACTTCATTGGTGGGTAGAACAGGGAAGCAATGGAGTTACTATTTAGGGTTCATTTAAACGAGTACTTGGTGTATAAACTTATTCCTATAGTCATTGTGGTTAATTCCTCTTTTAGCAATTAGGTTGAAGCTCAAGACTATTTACCATTTTCCTCACTTTTGTCTGCAATAAGTTTTGGGAAATTTCTATGATATGAGTCACCGAGTGGGTTTGGTTGGTCGTATCATATGTACAAAAAGATTGCCTTCTTTTTGGCACCCACTTGTGCCAATGATTGTAGCCGTAGTAGCGTATTGTCTGGAAAAAATTATAATCTTTGGCACAAGTGGGTGCCAAAAAGTTGTTACTTTTGTTGTATATATGATACGACCAAACCTGGTGTTGTTGGTCGACTGGGAAATTCAAGTTGATAGCAATTATAGGTAGTGAATTACCTTGCCTAATGTGTAGATTAATACGTTCAATGTCCTTATTTTAGGTTGAATGACTTTTAGCTTTTTTGAGAAGTCGAGTGACTATTAGAACTAATTTAGAAGCCATTGTCTGCAAAGTCTCATACAGTGCATTCAGTGACTTCACAGTGTTGTACATAGTGCAGACTAGAACTCATACTCTTTTGCTTCTTTTTCTATCTAGTTCTGTACCAGCTTCTGAGGTTCTTCCAAGAGGTCGTATATACCATGAAACTTATGGATGTCAAATGAATATTAATGATATGGAGATTGTGTTATCTATCATGAAGAAATCCGGATATAGTGAAATTGTGGAGGCTCCTGAGAGTGCAGAGATAATATTTATCAATACTTGCGCTATTAGGGACAACGCAGAACAAAAGGTGTGGCAGAGACTTAATTATTTTTGGTTTCTAAAGAGGCATTGGAAGAGTAATGTCTCCATTGGGAGGTCGCAGTCCCTTCATCCTCCAAAAGTAGTCGTGCTTGGGTGCATGGCGGAGAGGTTGAAAGATAAGATATTGGATTCCGATAAGATGGTTGATGTGGTATGTGGGCCAGATGCTTACCGGGATTTACCCAGATTGTTAGAAGAAGTAGACTATGGCCAGAAAGGGATCAACACTCTTCTCTCACTTGAAGAAACTTATGCTGACATCAGCCCAGTTCGTATCTCGAAAAGTTCAATTGCGGCTTTTGTCTCTGTGATGAGGGGTTGCAATAATATGTGCTCCTTTTGCATTGTCCCATTTACTAGAGGCCGAGAACGGTCTCGTCCCGTGGAATCAATCGTGAGAGAGGTAGGAGAGCTTTGGAATGAAGGTGTAAAAGAGGTAACACTTCTCGGGCAAAATGTAAATAGCTACAATGATGCCTCTGGGGAAGAAGAAGATGTTGAAGCAGGTGTTAATTGGAAGTTAAGCGAAGGCTTTTCCAGCAAGTGCAAGGTGAAAAATATGGGATTACGTTTCGCAGATCTCTTGGATCGACTTGCCTCGGAGTTTCCTGAAATGCGGTTCAGATACACTTCTCCGCACCCTAAAGATTTTCCAGATGAGTTGCTTTATGTAATGCGAGATAGACATAACATCTGCAACAGCATCCATTTACCTGCACAAACTGGGAGTAGTACGGTTCTTGAAAGAATGCGCCGGGGATACACTCGAGAGGCATACTTGGATCTTGTGCAGAAGATCCGGAGGATTATTCCAGATGTCGGGATAACCAGTGATTTTATATGTGGTAAGAGCCTTTAGAATTATGGTATATGTTTATGTTTATAACTTTATATATCTTAATTAAGTTATCTGATATCCTGAACCATCTTGGGACTATTCAAAATTCTGGTAATAATTGTTTAATCAACCCATGGAAAAAGGTTATAGGTCAGGTGGTATTTTTCCTTCATGGCATAGATGAACATGTTGACATGAATGTTCCTTGTTTGCTGATCAATTAGATTACTAAATATCGGGTAAATAGCAAATGTGCCGACGCCACAAAATTTTACACCTGTTAATAACTTATAAATCTTGTCCCCAACACACACATACAAATAAAAGAATTAAAGGAGAAAGGGTAAAAACTAGTGTAACCTTGAGGTTGGCTGAAACTACACACGTTTCCCTTGACGTTGAGAAATGACAATGACCTCCCCTATCATAGTTACAAAGAAAATGGGGTAATTGAATGCGTGCCTTGACCATTTTATTCCCCTGATTAAAAGAATTTTTAAGAAGACATGAATCCTTGTTCTGGTAAAAAAAATATCATTCACACCAGCCATGGAAATTTCAATCCCACACGCGAACAGCCACCACCACCATCACTGCCACCAAAGACGTACACAATTTCTCTCTCTCTCTCTCTCTCTCTCTCTCTCTTCCCTGCCGGATATTAATCTTCAATCAACCCTCTTCACAACTTCCTTCTGTGCAAACCCCAAACCTTAACTTATTATATCTGTTACTGTTGCCTACTCAAACAGTATTACCTACTTACCACCCTTGAATTTGGTATTTCGATTTTGTTTAGTGTTCTGTACCTTAAACACTAATTGGCTTCCTTCTGTAGGCTTCTGCGGGGAAACAGAGGAGGAATACAAAGGCACACTAAGCCTCGTAAAGACTGTTGGTTATGATATGGCATACATGTTTGCGTATAGCATGAGGGAGAAAACTCATGCCCACAGAAATTATATTGATGATGTTCCCGATGACGTGAAGCAGAGGAGGCTAACAGAACTCATCGAGACTTTCCGTGAGAGTACAGGTCAGTGTTACGACTCCCAAATTGGTACTATTCAACTTGTTTTAGTTGAAGGACCCAATAAGAGGGCTCCTGAAACTGAGCTCATTGGGAAGAGCGATAGGGGCCATCGGGTATTGTTTACTAATCTGCCAATCCCGGACCGGGAAGATGATAATAGGAAGCGGAATCCAATAGTAGGTGATTTTGTCGAAGTTAGCATATTGAAATCCACGAGAGCGTCGCTCTTTGGAGAGGCACTAGCAATCACGAAATTGAGCTCGTTTTACAATACTGTACATGACGAAGCTATTGCCTGTTAAAACTCAGGTCCACTTTTGGAATTCTTTTGTGGCATGTCTATATATATTGTTTTTATATGTATCAAAAGATTAGCTTTTTTCTTGTAAAATTTGGCAATTGGGGCCACCAGCTTGGCTGAGTTGAGTTTTGCTGCTGTCAGACTGAAGATAAGAATAGGATTAACATTATGTGCTTGGGTGGGATACTGGGATATGTCTATGGCTGCAAAATTCTCATCCAAGCATGAGAGATTGTAACTTGAACTGGTTTTTAACTTTATACCAGCATATTTACTCAGGATCAAACTTGGATAGCTGATGATTATCTTTTCCTTTATTTTCACTCTGTTTTTGTGAGCAAGTGTGCTATCTTGATTTCACCAAGCTTGCTGAAATAGCTTTCTTAGGTACCGTGAATGTAAAATCTCCACGAGGTGTGTTATGTCATTGAAATGAGTGAGAATTGCAAAGATACAGAATGTCATCAACCTGTATGGATATTGGATGGAAAGGAGAGATTCAAAGGCTGGAAAATGGGCTTGGATGTGATGATTTTCAGTAGGGTTGAATATATTTCGGTGACCCTCTATTTTTCTTAAAATATCATTTTGGACCCCTCTAGTATAAATTGTATCACTCAAGGCCTTCGGGTTTGGATCGATTGTGATTGAGAATATTTGAGGTCAATCAAATGAAATCGAGGACACATATTTAAGGCCTCAATCGTTGTATCCGTCAATGATAGTTCTTTAATTGAAACTGGTTTGAAAATTGATGGCCTTGAGCGATACAGTTTATAATAAACGGCAAAAAATGTTAGTTCAGAGAAAATGGAGAATACCGAATTAAATTTGACCGTTTACCGAATGCATTAAATCAGTGCTCCAAGTGGACTCATTGATACTGAGTACAAATTCTCTGCGTCCAGATGCTTTATACACTCAGGTTTCTGCTAGGACAAATGACAGATTTTGTAATGCCGGATTTTGTACTGTATAATGTAAAAATAGCTGTGTTATTGCCACTTATTTTGTTCTCTCTTTGAAGTAAAAGGTTTTAATGGGCAGCGAGTATGCTTAGTCACAATAATAATAGTCACTAACAACTTTGTGGTTTGTTAAAGATACAGTCTTAAGGTACATGATCATCATTTTTCACCTGTAACATTTCAACTCTGTTTTAGTAAGTGATTTGAATCATGGAAGCTTCTTCAACATTTACCACATTTCTTGCACACACACACACGAGAGAGAGAGAGAGAGAGAGAGAGAGAGAGAGAGAGAGAGAGAGAGATCATAATTACAGCCAACTTCACCACCAGTCCAAGACATACGAAGGAACTTTATTTAACACAGAGGATTTCAGCGGACGACTTTTTTGAAGTACATAATGGGAACTATATATTGCTATAACAGCATATTTTGTGAGATGAACCATACAGGTTGCCCATCGCAAGCATAGCAAAACCTCTAAATTTTGTACAAGGAAACTAACTTTCATTCATTTCAGGGTACTACGTGGTCAAAAACACATCCATCTTCAAGTTGCAACTTCCAAACAATATCATGACTGTCAAATGCAAAAGCTTTTAACATTCAAACCAAGTACCAACCTGTAAAATGTCACTAGTTCCTGATATGAGTTGGTGACTCACGAAAGGCATCCCAACATTGGATTTCGGGAGTGGGTCTTGGGCTTTGAATGCAAGTTGTGATCACAGTAAGTTTTTCTTTCTCTAGTGAAAAAAAAAAAACTGAAAGAGTAAGAAAAAACAAGCCTAATACACAAGTTTGGTCGGAAAAGATAAGGATAGCAACAAAGTCTAAACCACCCAAGTTTTGAACGAAACAAACACAAAATTCTATTTCAGAAACTTATAGCAGGCCAAGGTCAAAGAATAAAGCATTACAATCTGCCTATTGGCGCTTGTAAGTAGGGATATATGTCAAGCCATGGTCTTCTTCTTCTCTTCTTCAAGCAGTTGCAGCTCTGCTAATCTTTCAGCCCATGCTCTTTCCCTTGCCACTGCAGCCATCTTACGCTCTATCCTCTTGACATTTTTCTTCCTATTGGCCTCCTGCAACTGTGCTTTTCGTTTCTTTGCTTCTGCCTGTGCATGTTCAAACCCACTTTGCTCGTCAGCCCAAACTAGTACTTTTGCAATACATAATGGCCCCCTAGACATGTGTGTGTGTGTGTGATCGAATTGTGTGCGCTCATGTGTGTGTGGATAAGAATATGTAAATATCATGCTAGGGCAAGATAGTAGCCTTTCCATTCAGGGAATTAAAATTTGTGAATTCTGAAAGCAGACATGAAGTGTTGACTCTCACATAGGGGTGAAATTTGGCACGGAAATTCCAATAACGATCCAAAAAATTTCGATTTTTTCACTTGAAAATAAATTCCGAATTCCAAAAAAAATCGGATCGGAATTGAAGTTGTTTTGGGGTTTCGAAAATTCTGAAAATATTCCGATTAATTATTTCCGAAAACTTACAAAAGATTCTAAAATATTCCGAAATTTTCCAAGCTTACCTTACATTTGAAATTTTCTGAAAACTTCCGAAATATTCCCAAAATTTTCCAAACTTACCTTACATGTGTCCAACATCGGTTAGCAAGGAAGCAAGATTAGTCTACAAACTAGTCCCAAGCTAGTACCACATTAGTCCTAAGCTAGTAGCTTGCGTTGGAAAATTTCGAAAATTTATGAAATTTTCCGAAAATTCCGATTTTTTTTCCGAAAGGGTAATTCTTTGGTGACAACTTTCATACAACCTCCTAAAAGATGTGTCTATCTCTCTCCTGTGTCACTGTGGGGTCCAGTGACATCACAGGAGAGAGATAGACACATCTTTTTAGGAGGTTGTATGAAAGTTGTCACCAAAAAATTACTCTTTCCGAAATTTTGGAATCGAAAATGAAAATGAAAATGTGATTTCCAAAATTTTGGAATCGCAAGGGTTGTTTAATTTCCGAAAAATTTCGGATTTTTTCTTTCCCCCTAAAGGGGCTATTTCCGATCCGTTCCGGCCGATACACACCCCTACCCTCACACAGAGCAAAAACCACAAAGGAACTCTAGATGGGATACTGAATCAACGATAAAATCCCAACCCACATAACATTCAAAAAAGGAAACTCCACCTAGCTGTCCTATTCTACCGGATGAGCCAGCAAAATTTTAACTGTCTACTCTATATGCATGACAGGTTAATGTATCATGTTATTGCGATTCTTGTAACTGTAAAAAACAAATATAGTACTTCCGGACAGTGTTGAGCGTTACTTTTGCTAAAAAGCTCACAATCCAGGAAGAATACTTTTAAAACTTGCTCTATAGGGAGTGAAAGGTTAGCTTTTATGGACGATATACTCCCTTAAAAATCAATCCAAGGTCCCGTAAAAGACCATATTTGGGAATCTTAGGAGTTTAATAAGTGCAGAAAGCAGCACTACACACATAGATACTATCTAACAATTCATAGAGTCACAGAGATATGCTCAATAAAAATTTGGCAAGGAACATTTTTCAGAAAAGTTATGTAGGAACTCTTTCACTATTCAATATATTCATTTTTTGAGTTTTGATTTTCTTATTGGTACTATAATGTAATAGTTATTTGTTCTATTTAGACAGTTCAAAGAATATCTACTAAGGAGTCTTTCCTGAAAAGGTATGCACCCCACAAATGTATACAGAAGAAAAAACATTTCTAAGGCGATCAACTGCAGGCACATGCCTCTTAACAAGGATTTACAAAATAGTGATGTGGAACTTTTAAGTAGATGTAGCATTGGTTATCAGATGTAGGTCACGATGTTAGTTTTTCTTTCCGAGTACTTAAAGCCAGAATTGGATTACGTAAGAATAAACTAAATCAAACCAAATCAAGGGCTTTGGATTGATTTAGTTCAGTAAATTCAGCAAAATTCAGTAATTATAACCAATAAAGCCATGGTTATTGGAAAAGCGGAGAACATAACCAAAAACGAAGAGAACAATACAAAAGCTAAAACCAAATTAAGACCTTCCCAGAAAGTGGAAGGATTAGCAGAAAGGGCTAATGAATCACACACCAATATAAATGCACGCCGCTGCCTCTTTCGCTTTTTCTCGTTCCTGTGTTTGACACTTCCTTCATTCGGTTGATTGGGAAGTATCGGTTGGCCAGGCACATATTTCACCCAAGCATATGGTCCTGCACACACATTAACAGTAAGTAATTGCACTAACATATCAAAACATTGCATTTACCAACCACAAACAAATTGCAACAAAAAACAAAATTGAAAAAACTAATAGCCCATTTAGTTCCATTTAGCAAACAATTTATTTTTTCTGCAACTTCTGATCCATTAAACCTAAGGGCCTGCATGGCGTAAATTGAAAACAGGAAACTTGTTAGATAACATTGTCGATTTTTGGAAAAACAAAAACAAAACAAGAAACGTGTTTGGTAACGGTATCAAATCTAATTTCCAAACTATAGCTTTCCAAAATACATTTTAACACAAATTCTGTTGCATGAAAATTACACCAACATAGCCCCTATGGTCTGTCTCATCAAATTATATATACCAAATTGTCCCTGACCATAACCAATACTCTCTTCAAAGTTCACCTCAGAATAATTTTTTTTTAAACCGTAATGTTATTCATGTTTATTAAAAGGAAATGGACCAAGCATTCCAGCTTGAATCCACCCTTCAAGACCAATAAATGGAACAAAACTCCCTTACAACCCAACTCATGACGCAGTAATAAATAATACAACCGAGTTCTCCTTGGCATTTATACAAGCATCTAGACTACATCCCCCCTAAGCCATTGCAATAAGCCTCTCAATGAATAAAAGCTAATCCAAAAAGAATAAAACAAGCAATAAGCCAAACCAAGAGCACAATATGACCTGAGGAAAAAAAAAGCAGAAAAGCAAAAGATCCAAATACATGAAATTATTTATACAGCATATCAAATGAAGAAGGGCAGCAAAAGTATAATCTCAAATCAAATCAAAAAGGGCAGCGAACATGAATGATTCAAACAATTTGAGGAATGGAAGAACTTGAATGATTCAAGGAAGAAGAAGAAATTAATTGGTGGAGAGAATTCGATTTGCGCCGTAGTGAAAACTGGAATTTGGCCGGAAAGAGAGAGACTGAGATTTGATCGCTGGGATTTGGCCAGGGGACATGACATGATAGGGCTTATGTCATCGACTTGTTTCTCGACGACTGTTTTCGTTTTTATGAATTTCGAAAAGGACTTTTATCCGTTTTTAAATTTTTCCCAAAATTTTAAAACGTTTTTTGTGAAACAAAAACAGAAACGTTACCAAACGTGTTTGCAGTTTTCGTTTTCCAAAAAAATGAAAACGAAAACAGAAAATAGAAAACCGCAACGTTGCCAAACGAGCCCGAATTTTCAATTTCATCCGTTTCTTATTAGTTGGAAATTGGAATTAGAATGGCTAAGGGCATCTCCAATCCTTACCCAAAACCCATACCAAATTTAAATTTGGTTCAAAGCTCTCGAAAACCTCCATTAGCCTTGACTTAAACCCATATCAGATTGAGTTTCACTCAAATCCAGACCCAAATTGAAATAACATTGTTCATTGACACAAATTTAATTTGGGTTTGGACAAGGATTGGAGAGGGTTTTTTTTTTAAAAGTTTTTTGACTCAAATTAGATTTGATATGGGTTTGAGCAAGGGTTGGAGATACATTTACTAAAATACTAGTATACTGAATAATATTATAAAAAAAATTTAAGTATGAAATGAAGCTTTTACTCAAATTTGAAGAAGCGAATCAAATTAATAAGCTACTAATCACTCTAAATCTAAAATCCTAGCTTTATGATGCAGACATGAATCAGAGAAACACAAGTATAGAATGAAAAACCACTAGCTTTTACTGAAATAACTAACCAGAGGGTCTTAAGCTTTTATTGCAATTTTTTATACAGCAAATGTGTTTGAAGAATTACATTAAATTAAAAAAAAAAAAAAAAAAAACCTAACCACCCTAACTTTATGAAAGCAAAATTGAATCAGAGAAACACAAGTGTAGAATCAAAACCACTAGCTTTTATTGCATTACTAACCAGAGAGTCAAGATTTTACTGCAATTTCTGATCCATTAAACCTAAATTTTCAATTTCATTAAATATGTTTGAAGAAGCACATCAAATTAAGCTACTAATCACCCTAAAACTAAAACCCTAGTTTTATGAAGCAAAATTGAATCAGAGAAACACAAGTATAGAATCAAAATCACTAGCTTTTTTTTTATTATTTATTTATTGAAATTGACTAACCAGGAGGTCTCAAGCTAGCCCTCTTCTTACGAGGCTTGAGACTGGGCCTTCGCTTCGGGAATCGAGTGTCCGTCAAGCTGTGGAAAGCGTTCGACGCCGGAATCCATGGAGTTTGCCGGCGAAGCGAGCCGAAGAATCGCCGGAAATCCAGCTCCGGAGAAGGCGAAGTCGACGGAAACGTTGGGGGAGGGAAAGCGGTGGTTGTACGGAGTGAGAGTAGGGTTCGTGATACGGGTCGGATCATGGATCTTAGGGCTGCGAAACCCATGATTATCTCTCAAACAACGAGCTTTGAGGAGGCAATGGCTTCAATCGAAACGCGAGAAGAAAATGAGAGTGTAAACTTTAGTCACTGAAAACGTAGCAAAACGACGACATTTCAAGTTTGATTGCACTTTTTTTGTTTTTTTTGGGTAAAAAGCATTTTGTTGCCCCCTCAAACTATACACGCTATTGTAATTTACATCCCAAACTTTAAAAAGTTGCATGTCCCCCTAAACTATATTTAGAGTTGCAATGTCTCCCTGAACTTCAAAAACTTGAAATGTCCCCCGGACCTATCATTTATGTTGCAATGTTCCCCCTGAACTATCTTTCATATTGCAATGACAATCCTGTCATCACATTCCATCAAGAAATGTGATAGAATTTGCTCGTGTGGAACGCACATGCTAAATTTCAAAGGCATTTATGACATTTCACTATCCCATCTAAATTAACAACCATAAAAATTATAAAAACTCCAACTTTTTCTTGTTACACAACAAATTAACAGATTAAAGAAAATGGCAACCCAGTGAAATTAACTGAGTTTTATGATTTTTATGATTGTTAATTTAGAATCGACAGGTGAAATGTCTTAAATGCCCTTGAAATTTGGCATATGCGTCCCACATGAGCAAATTCTATCACATTTCTTGGCAGAATGTGATGGCAGGGTTGACATTGCAACACGAAAGATAGTTCAGGGGGACATTGCAATACAGACGATAGTTCAGACGGTACAAGTCAACTTTTTGAAGTTCAGGGGGATATTGCAACCCTAAAGATAGTTCAGAGGGACATTGCAACTTTTTAAAGTTCGGAGTGTAAATTGCAATAGCGTGTATAGTTTGATGGGGCAAAATATTTTTATCCTTTTTTTTTTTGCTTAAAAGTTTGATTGCACTTGACTTCTCTCACTCATGATTAAGGACCTGTTTGGAAATACTTACAATTAAAACACTGATTCGGTCCATTAGGTAACACAAGAAAAGAAATAATTATGCGGTTCAGAGGGTAATCAGTTCTAAATGGTTAAATATTGGGGCAGTTGCTTTTTAGGTATATAGAATTTCATATCTGACTTAATAATGTTTTAATAACTGATTATTTATCAAACTAACATTATATCATATAAAAGTGAGACAAGGTCTCAACCCAATCTCGTTTTCGACATTCCCCAAACAAGCTTCAAGTCTCACTTTATCTTGTGAAAGCTAAAGTTATATTTGTTTAACAAAGTACCAATTTGAAGAGAATTATTAGATTGTGCACAAACTCTCATGCAAGAAATGGACATACATTGAACACAATGTATAAAAGGTTCAGTTCTATACCACAGAACCAACTTTTTAATTTCCCAAACAACGTCTAATTCTTTTAATTAGCTTGGTTAAACCTAGTCCCGGCCTATTCTATTTCTAGCACTTGACTTGACTTGTGTGTGTGTGTGTGTGTGTGTGTGTGTGTGTGTGTGTGTGGGGGGGGGGGGGGGGGGGGGGGGGGGTCGGTTCAGGTTGGTTCGGTTCATATTTTAAGCAAATCGGTCGATTTTGAGTTAGTTTGGTTCAGTTCGGTTCGATTTTTACATTGAAGAAATATTATGAAAATCGACCGAATTGATCGGTCCGTCGGTTTTCTTAACATCCCAGTAGTGATCATAGTAAGCATTTTCTCATTGAAAAAATGTTTTTAACTGTTAGATGAAAATTTGGTCTCAAGATAGCAAGTAAAAATAATATTAAATAATTATCTATTCTTCATCTAATAGTTATAGAGTGCTTGTGCATGTGAGAAACTAATCATAATAATATTGCCCCAATATTAATTATGGTTGAGAAGTTTAATTAGGTTCACTTTTTCTTGGAAAAATAAGTTATAAGAGAAATAAACTGGAATTACTGTCAAATTTGGTTTGGTTCCATAATGTTGAAGTGAACAAATTGTAAACCAAAAAAAAAAAAAGGAACAAGAAGTGAACAAAATCAGCTTCTAATGCATAACTGTAGAAATATCAGCAGAACCACCACAGAGAAAAAAAAAACTTCTATGGCATTGCCATATCAAAGCAACCACCACAGACAGAACAAACATATTTGCATAATCCCCTTTTTTTGTTTGGATATGCAAAGGAATTTTATGAAGGAATCAAAGAGCCTAACAAACATAACCCAATATGTTTAACCCATTTGAATTATACCAATATTATGCCAATCTGTCAATAAAAAGGCCAACACAACCCTAAACACAACCCAATAAGTATTAATTAGATCAAAAGCAGAATGCTATTAGTGCCAAGACCCATGTGGTCTAGTGGCAAAAATCCCTCTCCTCCAAGTGGGAGGGTGTTGGATAAAAATTAATTTTGGCCATGTTTGAGGTCAAATAAATGTGGGATCCATTTAGAGTTTGAATGGGGTCCTTGTGGATTTGTGTTCTCCTCCATGAGGAGATGAACTTTGGATATTTACATGTCCAAAATTATTGTGGAGTGAATGAGAAATTAATCCATTGAATACATTTATATAATGTACATACATGAATGCATGGGAAAAATGTATATACATGAGTGTATTTATTCTCATTCATGGATAATGCACATTCATAGATGAATCATGTATATACATGGATGAATCTATAGATTCATAATGGATATACATGGATGAATCCACAAATACATAATGTACAAATGAATATACATGGATGAATCTATAGATTCATAATGGATATACATGGATGAATCCACAAATTCATAATGTACATCCAATGAATCCTCTCTCCCCTTAGTCCTATATATTCTGAGCTTTCTCCTCAGAAATTTCAGGGTCAGAAAAACAAGAGCTATTTTCCTTCCTTCCAATATTCCTTCCTGAGAGAGACACAGAACATAGTTGGTTCGCCGGAGCAGTCGAACATCGTGCTTGTCTACTGCTGGTTATTGCCGCTGTATCCTGGGAGACAGACGCCGGAGATATCCTCAAGCACTTCTGGTGAGGCGGCGAATCTGTTTTAAGGAAACTGTGAAACTTCACAGGCCTCGGTTTGATTTTATTTCAGTTTGTTAGTTTTGATTTCTGTTTACATATTGTAATTCTGATTTCTATCCAATTGTAATTTTTCCTATTTTCAATAGTTGTAATCCATAATCTGTTTCTGTTTATATCAATAAATTTTTCCAACAATCTTAAAACAGATTTGATATATTTTACAAAACAAAAACAGATTCGGTTTTGGAAAAATAGAAATTACTTTTGGAAAAACAGTTTTACAAAAACTGCTACTGTGATTCTCGTTTTCTGCCCAAACGGTGCAGAATCTGAGAAAATTGCATTAGACGGAAAGTGTGCAGAATCGAGTTTTGCTTGGGACAGCGCGGGCAGAATCTTAAATTTCATTCGTTTTCCTAACAAAAATCGGAAAACAAAAATCTGCTACTGTTAAAATTAAAAGAGAAAGAAAAAAAAAATATTAGATTTAATTTCTTTTCTCTTGTGATAATTTTCAGAAATGGCAAATGAGAATGTGAACACTGCAACCGACGGTGCTACTGGCTCCAACACCGACGTGATTGGCTCCATACCGGTGAAGGTTCCCTCAATCCAAACGGTTCCTGTGAACCACGGGGAGAAACCCGAGAAATTCAATGGCATGGATTTCAAGAGGTGGCAGCAAAAGATGCTGTTCTACCATACCACCTTGAACCTTGCGAGGTTCTTGAAGGAAGAGGCTCCTGTGCCTAATGAAAACGAACAAGACCGAGAGGTTGTGCTGGCTATTGATGCTTGGAAGCACTCGGACTTTCTGTGCCGAAACTATGTATTGAATGGCTTACACGATACACTCTATAATGTGTATAGTGTTAAGACCACTGCTAAGGAACTGTGGGAGTCCTTAGACAGAAAGTACAAAACCGAGGATGCCGGTTCAAAGAAATTTGTAGTGGGGAAATTCCTCGACTATAAAATGGTGGACTCGAAAACTGTGATCAGTCAAGTTCAAGAGCTGCAAGTGATCTTGCATGAAATCCATGCTGAAGGGATGACCTTAAGCGAAACTTTCCAAGTTGCTGCTATAATTGAAAAGCTACCCCCTGCTTGGAAGGACTTCAAGAACTATTTGAAGCACAAGCGAAAGGAGATGAAGATTGAAGATCTCATCGTAAGGCTTCGAATTGAAGAAGACAACAAAGGGGCTGACAGGAAATTGGGGGATTTTGGGGCCAAGGCTAATATGGTTGAGCATGGTCAAAAATCACGTGGGAAGAAGAAAATTCCTTCTGGCAAAGGGTACAAGATGGGGCCAAAAGGTGGTATCGCCAAGAAGCCGAAATTTCAGTTTCAAGGCAAGTGCTACAACTGTGGCAAGACTGGACACCGGGCTTCTGAATGTCGCCTGCCAAAGAAAGTCCAGAATAATCAAGCTAATATGACTGAGTTAGATTCTATCTCAAGGGATGTCTCTGACATTAATCTGTCTGTTGTGGTCTCTGAAGTGAACTTGGTGGATTCAAACCCAAGGGAATGGTGGATAGACACTGGTGCTACTCGCCACATATGCTCCGACAAGGCTATGTTCACTTCCTTCGAACCAATGACTAATGGTGAGAAGATGTATATGGGAAATTCTGCCTCCTCAGATGTTGAAGGGCAAGGGAAAATAATTCTGAAGATGACTTCAGGAAAGGAGCTAATTCTCAACAATGTCCTTTATGTACCGGAAATTCGCAAGAATTTGGTATCCGGTTCTCTCCTAAGCAAGCATGGCTTCCGTATGGTCTTTGAGTCAGACAAGGTGGTGTTGACCAAAGCAGGAATGTATGTGGGGAAGGGGTATATGTGTAATGGGATGTTTAAATTGAATGTAGCGACTGTATTCCCAAAAATTAATAAAATGAGTACCTCTTCTGTTTACTTGCTTGAGTCTTCCAATTTGTGGCATGGTAGACTAGGACATGTTAATTTTAATTCTTTGCGAAGATTAATTAAATTAGACCACATACCAAACTTCCATATTGACACAAGTGAGAAATGTGAAACTTGTGTTGAAGCAAAATTAACAAAGACTTCATTTCAATCAGTTGAAAGAAGCACTGAACCATTGGGTTTAATTCATACTGATGTATGTGATTTAAAAATGGTTCAATCTAGAGGTGGCAATAAGTATTTTATTACTTTTGTTGATGACTGCACTAAATACTGTTATGTGTATTTGCTAAAAAGTAAGGATGAAGCTTTGGATAAGTTCATTCTATACAAGACAGAGGTTGAGAATCAACTTGGGAAAAAGATTAAGGTGTTAAGAAGTGATAGAGGTGGTGAATATGTAGCACCATATGGTGACTATTGTGCACAAAATGGAATTATTCACCAAACCACTGCACCTTATTCGCCTCCATCAAATGGAGTTGCTAAAAGGAAAAATCGTACCTTAAAAGAAATGATGAATGCTATGTTAATAAGTTCTGGATTGCCACAGAACTTGTGGGGGGAGGCAATTCTCTCTGCAAATTACATTCTAAATAAGGTGCCTCGAAAGAAAGTTGATCAAACCCCGTATGAACAGTGGAATGGTCGAAAACCATCATATAAATTCTTACGAATGTGGGGGTGTCTTGCAAAAGTTCTTGTACCTACTCCTAAGAAAGAGAGGATAGGTCCAAAAACTGTTGACTGTTTATTTATTGGCTATGCACATAATAGTAGTGCGTATCGGTTTCTTGTACACAAATCTGAAAACCCAGATATACACAAGAACACGATCATGGAGTCTAGAAATGCGTCGTTCTTTGAGAATATATTTCCTTGTAAAGAGGAATATACTTCTAAAAAACGCACATTTGAGACTGTTGGGGAAACTAATAAAACCCAAGAAGATGATGTTAATGTTGAGCCTAGACGTGGGAAACGCACTAGGACCTCAAAATCTTTTGGTCCAGACTTTCTAACTTATTTTATAGAAAGTGAGCCTCAAAGTTATAATGAAGCTATTAGATCACCAGATGGTCCATTGTGGAAAGAAGCAATCAAGAGTGAAATTGATTCTATCCTACAAAACCATACTTGGGAACTGGTAGATCTTCCTCCTGGTTGTAAGCCGTTGGGCTACAAGTGGATTTTTAAAAAGAAAATGAAGACGGATGGTACTATTGATAAGTATAAGGCAAGGCTTGTCATTAAAGGGTATAGACAAAAGGAGGGTCTAGACTACTTTGATACATATTCTCCTGTTACGAGAATAACTTCCATTCGTATGATTATTGCGATCGCAGCTTTGCGAGGTCTCGAAATACATCAAATGGATGTTAAGACAGCCTTCCTTAATGGAGATTTGAATGAAGAAATCTACATGGAACAACCTGAAGGATTTTCTGCTCCAGGGCAAGAAAATAAAGTGTGTAAGCTTGTTAAATCATTGTATGGCTTGAAACAAGCTCCAAAACAATGGCATGAAAAATTTGACAAAGCTATACTCTCGAGTGGGTTTAAAATCAATGAGTGTGATAAATGTGTTTATGTCAAAGACACGAATGAAGGCTATGTCATCTTATGTCTTTATGTTGATGACATGCTCATAGTGGGTAGTAATGTTAAAATCATTAAATCCACTAAGAAAATGTTGAATTCTAAATTTGACATGAAAGATATGGGACTTGCTGATGTTATATTGGGCATCAAGATCTCTAGAAATACCAATGGACTTGTTTTATCACAGTCACATTATATAGACAAGATTCTAGAGAAATTCAGCAAGTCTGATACAAGTGTAGCCAGGACGCCTGTGGACTTAAGTCTACACCTATCCAAGAATACTGGTGAGAGTGTTTCTCAACTAGAATATTCTCGAGTGATAGGAAGCTTGATGTACTTGATGAGTTGTACAAGGCCTGACATTGCTTATTTAGTTAGTAGACTGAGTAGATACACTAGTAATCCTAGTGCTGAACACTGGAAAGGGATAGTAAGGGTACTGCGGTACTTACGATATACACGTGATCAGGGATTGCACTACATGAGATATCTAGTTGTATTGGAAGGATACAGTGATGCAAACTGGATATCCGATATGAAAGATTCAAAATCTACAAGTGGATATGTTTTCACACTTGGTGGTGCAGCTGTATCATGGAAATCTTCAAAACAAACTTGTATTGCTAGATCGACAATGGAATCTGAATTCATTGCGCTAGACAAGGCAGCTGAAGAGGCTGAATGGCTTCGCCATTTTGTAGAAGATATTCCTAGATGGTCAAAACCTGTGCCAGCTATTTGCATACACTGCGATAGCCAATCTGTTATTGGAAGGGCACAAAGTAATATGTATAATGGTAAGTCTAGACATATTCGTCGTTGTGGATATCGCAGGGTTTTTCTTTCTTTTACCCATAGCTTTTTCAAAATCAATTTCTAAAACATTTTTTTCAAATTCAAAGTACAAAGAGTCGCCACTTAATTTTTAAAAGGAAAAAATTAAGAAACCATTTTAAAAGCAAACTGATCTTTTGCGAAACCAAAGATAAAAATGGGTCCGGGGATTATGGAATAAAAGGGGAAGGAGCCCGACGGACTAAAACACCCCCTTTTATCCTATCTCGCGATAGGCCTCTACTCAACATCCTTTTTAATCAAATTTATTAATCTAAGTATGCCCTCAACTAATACATATATACATATACATCACACAAGCATGTCAAAAGGGTGTAAAATTGCAATTGGCAAAATATCATTCATAAGTCACATAATTCAACTAGCAAACATCATGATATGCAATAGAGAACTAGAAAACATACCCGGGATCCGGCCGCGAATATCAAACGTGCAATGCATGCAAAAATAAACCTAAGAAAGGTCTCTAACACATATATACACATAAGGCAAAACCTAAGCTAAGGTGTCGCATATGGGGTCGAAAAATCAATTAAAATCAATAAAATAGATTAAACTAGAGAAGGGTTGAGAAATTGTATCTCAAAGCGCTACAAAACAAAGGTTAGTACACATGCCTTGGACAAGATATAATATCAAAAGGGAATTAATCATAGGTCATGTTCAATTAAATTCAACCAAGTCCAACTTCATCCAAGAACTAGTTCTAACTATAAGCATCAATGTACATGAATGAATGAATGATTATGAACAAGGATGAGACATGAATTTATTCACTAATTTGGATCCCTAAGCCTCTGGGTTTAATCTAAATTATCATTATTCAAAACATGGTTTGAGTCCCAAGACATTAAGAGACCATTTGAGTTGAAATAAATAAGATTAGACAAAAACAGTAGCAGTTTTTTGTGATTTACAGAGAGCAGACCCGACGTTCAAAAATGGAAATAAAATACTTTCAACGGTTGGATCTTACTGATTTTTGGATATGTTATGCCTCTGTGAGTCTAGTTTCTAACCCAAAAAGAAAATCGAGGCTTCAACGGTTAGATCTCCGGGAATACTGAAAATACTAGACCTCACTCAGGATTCTGCAACTCTCTGTCCAGAGATCTTGTATGATTTTCTAAAAATAGTACGAAAATGAGAAACACTTAGATCTTTTTAGGGTACCTTCCTAACACATTAAGGTACTTATAAAAAATTATTTGAGATCCCAAAAACTTTATTAGGGTTCTGATTTATTAATTTCAAAACAGACTTATTATTCTGAAAGTATTCTAGAACTCTGGACAGATTGTAATTAGCTCACAAAAACCATGATCAAACCTTTCTAATCACAAGATCTTGCTAAAACAAAAATCACAATGGTAAAACAATGAGTTATGAACATTTTCCCGTTGGTTTCATTCGATTCCAACGGTCGGATTTCAAACTAAAAATCCTTGATCAAAAACAGTTTATGAACCCACTGTTTCATTTTGCTAGTTCAAGTTTATTGATTGGCCTCAACTATTAGAACATGAAGTTGGGGCTCAAACCAAACTACTTCTTCTACCATTTGATGGTCATTGAAGTCTATGAGGCATATTGCACTTATGGGTCTTGATGAAGTATTGAAATGAACTTCACAAAATCCTCAAATAAAGAACTCAAACCTATGGACCCAAGTTTGAATTCAACTTATCACTCCTACCATTTGATGGTCATTGGAGTTAGAAACATACATGCTCATAGGTAGGTTTTAGATGAAGTATGAAAGACTTCTCAAAACCTAAGGGAAAGATTAGTCTAAGCCATGGGAGTAGACTTGAACTAACACATTTTCTCCTACCATTTGATGGTCATTGGAGACTAAATGAAGTTAAAAATCTACTAAAACCTCATTGGAATATAGTAAGGATTCCATAAGATTTCTTAATGAAGAGGTTCAAGTCATGGATTAAGACTTGAATCTCAACAATTATGTGTAGATTATGACTATGATTTCATTTTAATCTCCATATGGATCATAAGATCATAGGAAACTAAGGAATCAAAACTCAAAGAGGCTCACTAGGATATGTAAAATCTCATGTGCCTTACAAGAAATGGTAGAAATAAGAAATCAAAGTTTGTTTAGAGAAACTAAGAACACAAACTCTTCAAAATTGAATTTATTTTAAACCCAAGGCATCAATTAGATCCAAATCAATGAAATATTATGAGATTCAATCACAAGTTCTAAGTGGTGTGTGATGAAATGAGGTAAGAAGAGAGGTTTTGAAAATGTGTAAAGTTCCTAGAACTATAAACTTGTGATTGAATGGCCTAATTCTATCAAGTGATTGAGAGGTTACCTCTAAAACCTCAAGGAATTCTTCAACTTCTTTGTAAAGCTCTTCCAAGATCTTCAAGTTCTTCTTAAAATTCTTCAAGTTCTTCAAGAAAACTTCTCTTTTCTTCTCAATTCTCTCTATATGATTCTTGTATTTCTCTCTAATTTCAAGTATATGTGTGTGTGTGTTGATTCAAGTATTCAAGTATATCCAAAAATGAATATGAAAGTTTGTTTATATAGACCATTAATTCAAGGATAAATGGGTAAATTCGGGGTGGAGACCCATGTGCAAAGATTTCTTCTAGAACATGTGAGAAAAGCAGTCTGTTACAGCCAGCGGCAAACGACGGCATCCGGCGGCACTCGCTGAGTGCCGGGCGGCACTCGCTGAATGCCAGGCGGCACTCGCTGAGTGCCGGGCGGCATTCGCTGAATGCCATGAGGCACTCAGTGAGTGCCGCCGGGTTTTCCGGGTGCCGGGGCTAACTGAATTTTGCCCTACTTTTAATTTTCAAAAGATATGTTGGTGTAAACCAAAATTTTTTATTCCATGTATATATATATATTTGCATTAAGATCCCCCATGTGCATGGTATCAACCATGTGCATGGTATATATCTAAATATACTACTCTCTTTTTGTATTTTCTTTTTTTCCAAGATTTTTTATTTTATCCTCTTAAAAACTGGTTCCCAGACTGGGTTTCTCACACGTTCTTCATTGTTCGGGTTTCTCCCGAATACCCGAACTCTCTCTCCTCTTTCTCCTTTTTATATTTTCTGTTTTTAATTTTGAAATTTGTCTTTGAAGAATCAATTGAAGATTTTGAATTTCCTGGAAAATCTTCGAATGTAACCGGCCATTGTCATCATCGGTCTTTTGAGAGGTAACCAATCCCTAGATTTGACGTTTGGTCAAAATTGGGGTGTCTACAATTTGCCCCTCTTTGACAAAGCTTGTGAAGCAACGCGTATCACAAGTGAATGTCAAAGCCTGTGTGAAAGACAAGCCTTTGATCAAACAGTCGAATCTAGGTATAAACAAAAAGTGCGTTGCAAAAATCGGGTGTGCAAATAGCCAAATGCTGGTCGTGGTCAAAGATGAGCTGCCTACGTATCCTATCGGGAATCAGACCAAGACGTAGTTCGAGCAAGGGACAACAAAACACAAACGCAGGTAGTCACACAGATGAATGCACCTATCCTATCGTGATGCACGTGCTCAAGCAAATTTATACTCTATGCTTTCAGGTTCAATGACTTAGGACAATGCTACTCCTTAGAGTTAGCAAAACGTACCTCTGTCTTGAAATCCTTCTATGCTGATGACGTCCTGTCCTAGGAAAGTCATGACTATCATTTTTTTATGTGAATGCTGACCGACTGAGATGCGCTTCGCGTCTTATACTCGGGTGCCGAGTCGGGAAGTATGCTGAAAGACTGAGATGCGCTTCGCGTCTTATACTCCGGTGTCTCGAGGATCATTTGATTGGCTGAGATGCGCTTTGCGTCTTAGACTCCGGTGCCGAATCAGGAAATGTGCTGAAAGACTGAGATGCGCTTCGCGCCTTATACTCTGGTGTTTTCCAAGAAATGAGATGTTTTGCAGAAAAGTCAGAATCGCTCCAGATTCAATGACCCCGAATAGCAGAAAAGTCAGAATCGCTCCAGATTCAATGACCCCAAAAAGCAGAAAAGTCAGAATCGCTCCAGATTCAATGACCCCAAAAAGCAGAAAAGTTAGAATCGCTCCAGATTCAATGACCCCAAAAAGCAGAAAAGTCAGAATCGCTCCAGATTCAATGACCCCAAAAAGAAGAAAAGTCAGAATCGCTCCAGATTCAATGACCCCAAATAGCAGAAAAGTCAGAATCGCTCCAGATTCAATGACCCCAAAGATCGCAGAAAAGTCAGAATCGCTCCAGATTTAATGACCCCAAATAGCAGAAAAGTCAGAATCGCTCCAGATTCAATGACCCCAAATAGCAGAAAAGTCAGAATCGCTCCAGATTCAATGACCCCAAAGATCGCAGAAAAGTCAGAATCGCTCCAGATTCAATGACCCCAGATAGCAGAAAAGTCAGAATCGCTCCAGATTCAATGACCCTAAATAGCAGAAAAGTCAGAATCGCTCCAGATTCAATGACCCCAAAGATCGCAGAAAAGTCAGAATCGCTCCAGATTCAATGACCCCAGATAGCAGAAAAGTCAGAATCGCTCCAGATTCAATGACCCCAAATAACAGAAAAGTCAGAATCGCCCCAGATTCAATGACCCCAAAGAGCAGAAAAGTCAGAATCGCTCCAGATTCAATGACCCCAAAAAGCAGAAAAGTCAGAATCGCTCCAGATTCAATGACCCCAAAAAGCAGAAAAGTCAGAATCGCTCCAGATTCAATGACCCCAAAAAGCAGAAAAGTCAGAATCACTCCAGATTCAATGACCCCAAAAAGCAGAAAAGTCAAAATCGCTCCAGATTCAATGACCCCAAATAGCAGAAAAGTCAGAATCGCTCTAGATTCAATGACCCCAAAACAGCAGAAAAGTCAGAATCGCTCCAGATTCAATGACCCCAAAAAGCAGAAAAGTCAGAATCGCTCCAGATTCAATGACCCCAAATAGCAGAAAAGTCAGAATCGCTCCAGATTCAATGACCCCAAAAAGCAGAAAAGTCAGAATCGCTCCAGATTCAATGACCCCAAATAGCAGAAAAGTCAGAATCGCTCCAGATTCAATGACCCCAAAGATCGCAGAAAAGTCAGAATCGCTCCAGATTCAATGACCCCAGATAGCAGAAAAGTCAGAATCGCTCCAGATTCAATGACCCCAAATAACAGAAAAGTCAGAATCGCCCCAGATTCAATGACCCCAAAGAGCAGAAAAGTCAGAATCGCTCCAGATTCAATGACCCCAAAAAGCAGAAAAGTCAGAATCGCTCCAGATTCAATGACCCCAAAAAGCAGAAAAGTCAGAATCGCTCCAGATTCAATGACCCCAAAAAGCAGAAAAGTCAGAATCGCTCCAGATTCAATGACCCCAAATAGCAGAAAAGTCAGAATCGCTCCAGATTCAATGACCCCAAAAAGCAGAAAAGTCAGAATCGCTCCAGATTCAATGACCCCAAATAGCAGAAAAGTCAGAATCGCTCCAGATTCAATGACCCCAAAGATCGCAGAAAAGTCAGAATCGCTCCAGATTCAATGACCCCAGATAGCAGAAAAGTCAGAATCGCTCCAGATTCAATGACCCCAAATAACAGAAAAGTCAGAATCGCCCCAGATTAAATGACCCCAAAGAGCAGAAAAGTCAGAATCGCTCCAGATTCAATGACCCCAAAAAGCAGAAAAGTCAGAATCGCTCCAGATTCAATGACCCCAAAAAGCAGAAAAGTCAGAATCGCTCCAGATTCAATGACCCCAAATTCGCTTGGTATTGCAAGGGTAATTTTTATTTTTCTCCTCCTTTTTTAAAACAGTCACGCGAACTTAAACAATTCATTTTCTATCAGGAGTCACGCAGACTCGAAAAATTCATTTCTATTTTTCAAAGATTGGGAGTCGCGCGGACTCGAAAGTTCATTTCTACTTTTCAAAGATTGGGAGTCGCGCGGACTCGAAAATTCATTTCTACTTTTCAAAGATTGGGAGTCGCGCGGACTCGAAAATTTCATTTTCTAAAAATTCAAATTTTTTTTTTTCAAGACCTGGAGTCGCGCAGACTCGACAACTTATTTTCGGCATTTCTAAATTTGGTTTTATCCCTTCCCTTTTTGTTTTGATCGGTAACCCCAGGCTGCAGTAGATGACTCATGCCAAGATCGAAGATTTGATCGGTGACTTCAAAGGCTGCGATAGACGACTTATACCAAGACCGATGATTTGATTGGTAACTCATAGGATGCGATAGACGACTTATACCAAGACCGAGAATTTGATTGGTGACTCATAGGATGCGATAGACGACTTATACCAAGACCGAGGATTTGATCGGTAACTCATAGGATGCGATAGACGACTTATACCAAGACCGAGGATTTGATCGGTAACGGTACAGCCTCAAAAGATTTGCTTTGGGGCTATTCTAGCTCAAGATACGTTTCATGTGCTTCTTATTCTAGATTCATCATTTTCTTTTCTTGACAGATTGTTTGCTATGGACAGCAGTTTCAGGTGATTCGGGCAAGAAGAGGAAGAAGCATGAGCCATTTCTTCACAACAATCCTACTTTTCTGCTCACGGATTCCCCTTTTAACTATGGACCAGCTCAAAAGGCTTTCTGTTACATCTGATGATCTGCTTGTACGGATTGGAGCCTGATCTGCTGAGGGTATTCACTTGATTTTGTTCTCTCTGAAGATGTTACTCGCCCTTTCCTTGGCGGGGCAGAATCTGACTCCCTGACCTCCCTGCTATTACCCTTCTTTTGGAATCTTCAATTCTTGTTGATCCCTCTGCGGAATATATCTTTTGGATTTCAAGAAGGTAGACTCAAACAGGGTTGAGATACACACATTTTCAGATTTGTGACCAATTCTGCTTTCTTTTCTTTGCGCTTCTTTGATCGACTTTTAGAAAAGGTTGTAATCCCATAATATTCTTTCATTGTATCTTCCTTTACGATTGACTTTCGATAATGAAGAATTCTTCTTTTCATGTTTCTTTCCATCTTAAATCAATTTCAGATTTATGCATGAAAACTTCAACTTTTTACTTCAAGAATTCCCAGGATGTCTAAGCTTGGTTCTTGAAAGCCAGTAAACACAGAGATATTTTATTTGGCAAACGACAGTTTGCCCCTAGTTTGATAGGGGCTTGGAAATGCTGGGCAAACGAAGTTTGCCCCTGGTTTGGGGGAGGTGACGCGGCCTCTGGGCAAGTGAATGTGATTTGATGAATTGGTTGGGTTTCTTCTTTGGACCGAGGGCCTTGGGAGACCCGCCTACTTATCCCCGAATGGGCATCAGGTCCTATAGTAGTTCGGTCGAGGCCTGAAAGAAGTGTAATGATTGACTCTGTATGCGATTGTGACCGAACCTTGCAGGCTGCCTACGTATCCCCGAATGGGAATCAATGCAAAACGTAGTTCATCTATTCTGGAGGTCTTGAAAGAAAAAGGCTTCAAGAATTGGTGGACTTTTCGAGCCATGTTTTCATTTAGGTTCAATGGGTGCCCTTTCTGGGCAGATTTTCCGAAACATATTCCTTATGGCAGCTTTCGAACAAGATGATGAACTACTTCTCCTTCTTATGCATTTTTTTTTTCTTTTCCTCTTTTTTTTTTTTTTTCTTTTCTTTTCTTCTTTCCCCTTTTTTTTGTTTTGTGGCGGTTGATTCTTTTCACCTTATCACTAGCCAGTCAATCTTTACAACTCTCATAATACATCATGTTTTACTCATACTCTATCATACTCACATAGTAATATCAGCCCTCCAAATTACTCTTTATCTTTCTCAAAGATATTTCTGCATTGTCTACTTATCACTTATCCATTGAGTCTCTCACAAAAAATTTAATTGATACTTCCAAATCTTTCTTTTCATTTCCAATTTCTTTTCTTAGGATAATTCATGTACTTTGAAGTACTCAAGAATTTATTCATTCTCTACTTTTTTTTTCCTTTTTTTTTTCTTTTTTTTTTTTTTTTTTTTTTTTCACTATCTCTTATTCTCTTCATGATTTTGACTGGCTAGGATTTGGATTTTGAAATCAACACGCATCTTATTTTGCTCTAACTTTTGCCTAGGCGCCCTTTCGGGTTTTCATCCTAGCGAGCTCTCTCTTTTTTTTTTCTTTCTTTCCTTTATTTTTTTCTTTTTTTTTTTTTTAAGAAGAAGAAGTTCATTTAAGATATCTAGCTGTCATTAAGGAACAAGTTCATAGCTTGTGAGCTCACCTTTTGGTATAAAGGGGTAATGTGGGATAATTTCTGAATTCATTCTGGCACATCATCATAGGACCATGCAAGGCATCCTTGTATTCTTTTAGCAACGA
The DNA here is from genome assembly GCA_033977485.1 of Hydrangea macrophylla. Classification (NCBI taxonomy): domain Eukaryota; kingdom Viridiplantae; phylum Streptophyta; class Magnoliopsida; order Cornales; family Hydrangeaceae; genus Hydrangea; species Hydrangea macrophylla. Next base: position 75,537,093 of record CM066985.1, on the reverse strand, counting down.
GATCAATTTTATGCTTTTATCTTTATTGAGTGAAATATGGAAAGAATCACTTTGAGAATCTTCTTCATTTTCTAAGTCAAATGCCAAGGTTTCCTCAATGATTTTGCATGCCGGTTCATTTGCTCCTCCTTTTTTCTTTTCTCTTTTTTTTTTTACAGTTATTATAACCATTAAGCGCAATCAAGTAAGCAGAATCAGTCACTTTCATTGATAACAGAAAATTAAAAGGCTTGGCTCATACTGGCCATTACAGACTTCCGGGGTAGGGGAATCCTATTACTAGACTCAAGGACCTCTTGGCAAATTCCCTGATTCCGTTTCTTCTTCTTTTCCTGACTTTTCTTCCTTTCCCTTATTTTCCTTGATCTCTTCCTCCAACACTTCTCCCATCTGTTCTTTCCCAATCTTCACTTCCATGATCTTCTTTGGACCACTCTCCTTGGTCTTACTGCTTTCTTCATGAAAGAGATTCCTCATGGCCAAGCCATCCAGTGCACGAATCCAATCTTGGACAGACATGGGTTCTATGGGCGCTTGTAGGTACGGATCTTCATAGAAAGAGATCTCAAACCCTTGCTCCAAGTATTTATCTTCGCAGTTCACCCATGGCTCCGGAAAGCCGCAGTAGGGGAAATCTCCTCCTTCCTTGATGGAATGTGCATGCAACACCTGCCTTCCTTCTTCAAGATCCTTCCCTTTCCCTTTTTCCGAACCGTTTTCCTCAGCATGATTGACCACTTCCTCAACATTTCCCTCTTCTTCTCCTTCAGACCACAGACCTTCCATGTCGCTGTACACCTCCTCCTCCCAGACGAAGTTATCAGTAGGATTGTTTGGATCCCACCAATTGATTTGGATGATTTCATTGTCCATATCTTCCTCAAATGCTTGTTCTTCTTCTCCTCCTATCAGCCAATCCTCATCCTCTACTACTATAAGGCATATCCTCTGATCTTTTGGGAATTCATAAGCTTTGGTAGCCTGTCCTACTGGTATAATTAATACAGACGGATCGAAGACTTCCTCCCCAACATCTAAGAGATTGATGTTTCGTGGTGGTGGTACAGCATGATGATTGGGGAGCGGGTTTCGGGTCACATGCGGCCGATTGGTAGGCGGAGCGGAAATGGTCTTATTATCAATCAAATCTTGTACTTCATGCCTTAACCTCATACATCGGTCAGTCGTATGGCCATGAGCTTGGTGAAACTCACAATAGAGGCTTGTATTGAAACCCGGCGGAAGTGGATCATGCATTGGTTTTGGATCTAGAGGCTTGAGATATCCTTTTTCCATCAATCGCTTGAGAGTAGTGGTTAATGAGATCCCTAAATCCGTGAAGCGACGAAGCTGCCCTTCCAACTTTGGTCTCGACGCACCCCCTTTTCTCGCAAAATTCTGCCCTTCTTCCGGCTGGCTTAGAACATTAACATCAGTTGCTACCTGATTTCCAGCATTCCCCCCATAGAATGGTCTTCTAGAGCGGTTCCCCTGAGGTTCCTCCTTCTTAATTCTTCCATCCTTGATTGCGTCCTCGATCCTGGTTCCAATTTCAAATAATTCTGCAAAGGTATGAATGCACTGGTACATGAGTTTTTCCTGATAGATGCTCTGGAGGTTTTTGATTACAATCCGGATCTGTTCCTTCTCTGATGGCCGTTGGGTCATTTTTGCAGCCTTCCCTCTCCATCGCGTCAAGAATTCAGCAAATGACTCTCTATTCTCTTGTGTAGTCGTTTCTAGATCCCTCACAGTTATATCAAGCTCTTGATTGTATTCATACTGGGTGACAAAAGCCTTCACCACTTCTTCCCATATGCGACTCTTGCTTGGCTCTAATGTGAAATACCAGGATAAAGCTGCCCCAGTCAAAGTTTGTTGAAACAGCATGGCCATCATGGCAGGATTTAGGCCACTTGGCTGGAAAGCCCCGATGCACATCCTCACGTGATTTCTAGGGTTACCAGAACCATCAAACTTATCTATCTCTGGCATCTTGAAACCAACTGGCAGTTTTTCCTTAGTCCCTTCAAATAATCCTTCTAGCTCTAGCAAATAGCTGTCAACCCCGTTGGATTTGCGGATAACTTTTTCCAACTTTTCCACCTTCTCCTTCATTTCGATACGCTCTTTCTCAGCTTTCTCAATTTTCTCTCTCTCTGCCCTGGGTACATCAGCTCTAGGTGGTTCTGGATCCTCAAACCATTCATCTTCCTGAAGCGGAGGCGGGTCAGCTATCGGTGGATCATTTACTGTCCTTTGGCGGGTCAGTGTTTCCAACATGGTCATCATTTGGTCCATTCTCTCTTTCAATTGTGCTATCTCTGCAGCATGCTGATCCTGGTCCATTTCTCCTTCTGTCTCTGGCTCTCTTCGGACTAACCTTGCACTCGAATCCCTGACCCAAACTGTCCTGGCGTTCAATGCTATCTTGCCTACAACCATTTTTATTTTTTTTTAATCAATTTTCAAACAACTTTATTTTTTTTGAAAAAAAAGCTTGGTAAAAAAAATCTTTATGAATGGCTCATATGTCACACAGATGTGATGCATGTGTGTGTGTGTGCCTATTCTATATGCTAAAGAAAGAAAAATTCTAGTCCTAGCACATATAACATATAAGCACATAAAATCCTCCTCCATGTCAAGTGCGCCAACTTCTCTTATCATTGTGATCCTCATTACCCTTTCGAAGGTTGGATATTTTTTAAAAAACTTTGGATTTCGCTTAAAAAGTATTCCTTGGGTGATGTGATCCTTTTGAAAACAATTCTTGGAATTTTTTTGAAAATGAGGATGTTAAACGTTCCTCAAAGATGAAAAATTTTTTGCTTTGAAATTCATTTTGAAAAGCATATATCCCAAAAACGATTCCCAAGATTTTTGGATTTCTTCTTTGAAAGTGGGGATGTGAAAATTTTCTCAATAAAAGATGATTGGGTTTTACTTGATAAAAGAAAATGAAACTTTGGACCTTTTCTTGGAAGGGTGATTTTTTCAAAACACATTTTTTTTAAAAGATAATATTTAATCAAAAATCTGTCATAAACAAGTGAACTTCGGATTCTTGGGTAGTAGTATCACATGATTAGATGATCATCGTACTTTTCATGAATTCAGATGCATACAAGGTCAATGATGCTTAGCTAACAAAATATAAGAAGTGTAGTCTTTTAATCAAGATTTGGCATCTTCTCAAATGTTATAAGACATGAAGAGGAATTGCTCAAAAATGATTAAAAGGCTATACATTCTACATTAAGCAAGCACCGTCATCATCTCAAATAATCCCTTCCGGGCATACAAAACTCCCTAGCATATAATCTTAATCAAGAATTGATTTCCTAAATTGAAAGGTTCTATAGAAGCTATGATGAAAAGGCCGGGTTTTGGTCAAATAAGGGACCCTTGACACACACCCGATAGGATGCTTCATATACCAAAACATGGTACGAGATCAAGGGTGATCACACGACCCCATGATGGCTTGACCGACCGGGTTGCCCCGAGCCTCCAAGGTCATAGTTCCGTGCAATCGACTGGCGAGACATGCAAGTGCAATGCAACGGGCACACAAAAAATTAATTAATTTGATTAAAAGGATGCTTTCAAGTCTAATCCTCGAGTGAACCCAAAATCAAAATTCTGGTCTGCGAAACCAGAGATTCTGGGTTCGATCCCCAGCAGAGTCGCCAGATTGTGGATATCGCAGGGTTTTTCTTTCTTTTACCCACAGCTTTTTCAAAATCAATTTCTAAAACATTTTTTTCAAATTCAAAGTACAAAGAGTCGCCACTTAATTTTTAAAAGGAAAAAATTAAGAAACCATTTTAAAAGCAAACTGATCTTTTGCGAAACCAAAGATAAAAATGGGTCCGGGGATTATGGAATAAAAGGGGAAGGAGCCCGACGGACTAAAACACCCCCTTTTATCCTATCTCGCGATAGGCCTCTACTCAACATCCTTTTTAATCAAATTTATTAATCTAAGTATGCCCTCAACTAATACATATATACATATACATCACACAAGCATGTCAAAAGGGTGTAAAATTGCAATTGGCAAAATATCATTCATAAGTCACATAATTCAACTAGCAAACATCATGATATGCAATAGAGAACTAGAAAACATACCCGGGATCCGGCCGCGAATATCAAACGTGCAATGCATGCAAAAATAAACCTAAGAAAGGTCTCTAACACATATATACACATAAGGCAAAACCTAAGCTAAGGTGTCGCATATGGGGTCGAAAAATCAATTAAAATCAATAAAATAGATTAAACTAGAGAAGGGTTGAGAAATTGTATCTCAAAGCGCTACAAAACAAAGGTTAGTACACATGCCTTGGACAAGATATAATATCAAAAGGGAATTAATCATAGGTCATGTTCAATTAAATTCAACCAAGTCCAACTTCATCCAAGAACTAGTTCTAACTATAAGCATCAATGTACATGAATGAATGAATGATTATGAACAAGGATGAGACATGAATTTATTCACTAATTTGGATCCCTAAGCCTCTGGGTTTAATCTAAATTATCATTATTCAAAACATGGTTTGAGTCCCAAGACATTAAGAGACCATTTGAGTTGAAATAAATAAGATTAGACAAAAACAGTAGCAGTTTTTTGTGATTTACAGAGAGCAGACCCGACGTTCAAAAATGGAAATAAAATACTTTCAACGGTTGGATCTTACTGATTTTTGGATATGTTATGCCTCTGTGAGTCTAGTTTCTAACCCAAAAAGAAAATCGAGGTTTCAACGGTTAGATCTCCGGGAATACTGAAAATACTAGACCTCACTCAGGATTCTGCAACTCTCTGTCCAGAGATCTTGTATGATTTTCTAAAAATAGTAAAAAAATGAGAAACACTTAGATCTTTTTAGGGTACCTTCCTAACACATTAAGGTACTTATAAAAAATTATTTGAGATCCCAAAAACTTTATTAGGGTTCTGATTTATTAATTTCAAAACAGACTTATTATTCTGAAAGTATTCTAGAACTCTGGACAGATTGTAATTAGCTCACAAAAACCATGATCAAACCTTTCTAATCACAAGATCTTGCTAAAACAAAAATCACAATGGTAAAACAATGAGTTATGAACATTTTCCCGTTGGTTTCATTCGATTCCAACGGTCGGATTTCAAACTAAAAATCCTTGATCAAAAACAGTTTATGAACCCACTGTTTCATTTTGCTAGTTCAAGTTTATTGATTGGCCTCAACTATTAGAACATGAAGTTGGGGCTCAAACCAAACTACTTCTTCTACCATTTGATGGTCATTGAAGACTATGAGGCATATTGCACTTATGGGTCTTGATGAAGTATTGAAATGAACTTCACAAAATCCTCAAATAAAGAACTCAAACCTATGGACCCAAGTTTGAATTCAACTTATCACTCCTACCATTTGATGGTCATTGGAGTTAGAAACATACATGCTCATAGGTAGGTTTTAGATGAAGTATGAAAGACTTCTCAAAACCTAAGGAAAAGATTAGTCTAAGCCATGGGAGTAGACTTGAACTAACACATTTTCTCCTACCATTTGATGGTCATTGGAGACTAAATGAAGTTAAAAATCTACTAAAACCTCATTGGAATATAGTAAGGATTCCATAAGATTTCTTAATGAAGAGGTTCAAGTCATGGATTAAGACTTGAATCTCAACAATTATGTGTAGATTATGACTATGATTTCATTTTAATCTCCATATGGATCATAAGATCATAGGAAACTAAGGAATCAAAACTCAAAGAGGCTCACTAGGATATGTAAAATCTCATGTGCCTTACAAGAAATGGTAGAAATAAGAAATCAAAGTTTGTTTAGAGAAACTAAGAACACAAACTCTTCAAAATTGAATTTATTTTAAACCCAAGGCATCAATTAGATCCAAATCAATGAAATATTATGAGATTCAATCACAAGTTCTAAGTGGTGTGTGATGAAATGAGGTAAGAAGAGAGGTTTTGAAAATGTGTAAAGTTCCTAGAACTATGAACTTGTGATTGAATGGCCTAATTCCATCAAGTGATTGAGAGGTTACCTCTAAAACCTCAAGGAATTCTTCAACTTCTTTGTAAAGCTCTTCCAAGATCTTCAAGTTCTTCTTAAAATTCTTCAAGTTCTTCAAGAAAACTTCTCTTTTCTTCTCAATTCTCTCTATATGATTCTTGTATTTCTCTCTAATTTTAAGTATATGTGTGTGTGTGTTGATTCAAGTATTCAAGTATATCCAAAAATGAATATGAAAGTTTGTTTATATAGACCATTAATTCAAGGATAAATGGGTAAATTCGGGGTGGAGACCCATGTGCAAAGATTTCTTCTAGAACATGTGAGAAAAGCAGTCTGTTACAGCCAGCGGCAAACGACGGCATCCGGCGGCACTCGCTGAGTGCCGGGCGGCACTCGCTGAGTGCCGGGCGGCATTCGCTGAATGCCATGAGGCACTCAGTGAGTGCCGCCGGGTTTTCCGGGTGCCGGGGCTAACTGAATTTTGCCCTACTTTTAATTTTCAAAAGATATGTTGGTGTAAACCAAAATTTTTTTATTCCATGTATATATATATATATTTGCATTAAGATCCCCCATGTGCATGGTATCAACCATGTGCATGGTATATATCTAAATATACTACTCTCTTTTTGTATTTTCTTTTTTTCCAAGATTTTTTATTTTATCCTCTTAAAAACTGGTTCCCAGACTGGGTTTCTCACACGTTCTTCATTGTTCGGGTTTCTCCCGAATACCCGAACTCTCTCTCCTCTTTCTCCTTTTTATATTTTCTGTTTTTAATTTTGAAATTTGTCTTTGAAGAATCAATTGAAGATTTTGAATTTCCTGGAAAATCTTCGAATGTAACCGGCCATTGTCATCATCGGTCTTTTGAGAGGTAACCAATCCCTAGATTTGACGTTTGGTCAAAATTGGGGTGTCTACAGTCGTAGACACAATACCATTAAGCAACTACTCTCAAGTGGGATTGTCATGATTGACTATGTAAAGTCAAAGGACAATATTGCGGATCCGCTAACCAAAGGGTTAAATCGAGAGTTAGTTGATAAATCATCTAGAGGAATGGGACTAAAGCCTATGACGATTACAAGGGACTGGAATGGAAACCCAACCTAGTTGACTGGAGATCCCAAGATCTAGGTTCAAAGGGACAACCTAATTTCATGTACCTTAAGAGAATCACTGAGGAGAAATGCTCTCCAGCCCATTTCTAATGATAAAACAGTGATACCTGCATGGTGTGAGGGTAAGTTTAGCTTTTAATGACTATGTGCGTTGGGAACCAAGCGGAGTATAGCAGGATACTCTGAATAGTCACCTATGTGAATGTGAAGTGGGGCCGCTTCTAAAAGAATTTGAGAAAGGCGAAATTCTTTGATAAACATTCACTGAACCAGGCGAGTGTTCAAGGCCAAAATGAACACAAGTGTAAGAAATAAACTATGTTTGGAAAGCTCCTGTGTGATGTCTGTCGGTTGTTTACACTAATGGCAATCAGTTCAAGACTATACGTTCACTGGTCAGCCAGTAAATCTGATAGATTGTCACAAGGGAAGGTTCAAAGCCAAAAGCTACCTATCCTTTGCAGGAGTGATCCGTTGTGCTCTCTCTTGTCGAGTCTATGTTGTCTCACATCGTTTCGATTAATTTCATTCATGTGGGGGATTGTTGGATAAAAATTAATTTTGGCCATGTTTGAGGTCAAATAAATGTGGGATCCATTTAGAGTTTGAATGGGGTCCTTGTGGATTTGTGTTCTCCTCCATGAGGAGATGAACTTTGGATATTTACATGTCCAAAATTATTGTGGAGTGAATGAGAAATTAATCCATTGAATACATTTATATAATGTACATACATGAATGCATGGGAAAAATGTATATACATGAGTGTATTTATTCTCATTCATGGATAATGCACATTCATAGATGAATCATGTATATACATGGATGAATCTATAGATTCATAATGGATATACATGGATGAATCCACAAATACATAATGTACAAATGAATATACATGGATGAATCTATAGATTCATAATGGATATACATGGATGAATCCACAAATTCATAATGTACATCCAATGAATCCTCTCTCCCCTTAGTCCTATATATTCTGAGCTTTCTCCTCAGAAATTTCAGGGTCAGAAAAACAAGAGCTATTTTCCTTCCTTCCAATATTCCTTCCTGAGAGAGACACAGAACATAGTTGGTTCGCCGGAGCAGTCGAACATCGTGCTTGTCTACTGCTGGTTATTACCGCTGTATCCTAGGAGACAGACGCCGGAGATATCCTCAAGCACTTCTGGTGAGGCGGCGAATCTGTTTTAAGGAAACTGTGAAACTTCACAGGCCTCGGTTTGATTTTATTTCAGTTTGTTAGTTTTGATTTCTGTTTACATATTGTAATTCTGATTTCTATCCAATTGTAATTTTTCCTATTTTCAATAGTTGTAATCCATAATCTGTTTCTGTTTATATCAATAAATTTTTCCAACAGAGGGGAGGGTTCAACTCCTATGGTGTGGGAGGTTTAATCCTCTTTGGGCCATCTATGAAAGAACGTCTCATTTGACCCCCCCCCCCCCCCTCGGGCTCCTTTTTGTGTGTGTGGATAGTGCGTGTGGGCGTTTTGCCTGAATAAAAAATTATAAAAAAAAAAGAAAGAAAAAGAGAGACTTTTAGAGATGCACAGTATAACTGTAAGAAAAATATCATGCTTTTCAAATTTTGTATCCCAAATGGTTTTCAAATACATGTGGTAGTGGGACCATACTAGTTCCCAAATACATGTGGCAATAGGACCACATTCAATAATAATGAGACCGCATCAACATCCTTCATTTGGAATACAAATTTTGAGAAGCATAGCAATATTACTCTAGCTGGAATTAAAAAGTTGCAACTTTGAACTGGAAGATTGGCCAAGCTGACATATTAGAGCAGAACTTTCTTCGAGGAATCACAATCTTGCAAGGGGCAAAATTTAACATCTTGTCACTGGAGCTCTTTGTTGGAATTATTGGCCTCTTATTTGGTCATTGGGCCTTTTATTTCAAAAAGATTTAAACAAAGTCATTTATATTATGTGATTAATATTCCATATTAAAATTATGGTCGTTGAAGTCTATTAAATCCTATATTAAAATTATAGCCGTTGGAGGTTATTAACTCCTGTATTAAAATTATGGTCGTTGGAGGCTATTAAATCCTATATTAAAAATATGGCCGTTGGAGGTTTATTAAATCTATTTTAATAAAATAGCCGTTGGGCAGTTTGTTTTATAAATAGCCTCCTCTCTTCCCATTTTAGATATAGAAAAATAATTCTCTCTTCTCTGTTTTTCAATTTCCTTCCCTGTTTTTTGGAGCAATTCTGAGCACTCACATATTCTTCCAATTCGAGTGCACGTTTGGAAGAAGTTGATTGTTGAATCCTGAAGAACATAGCGCTTGTGACCTTGTGCATCGAGTCATTGGCTCCGAGGGGCGGAATTGTTCTTAAGGACGGTGCAAATTGTTGCACGCCTCAATCAAGTTCATAGCCGTATCCTTCCTATTTTCCAACAATCTTAAGAACAATTTTCTGGATGCTGCTATGATCAACCCAAGATTAATAAAGAGGCTATTGATCCGATAATATTATTCTTATCTGTTTTATTTACAGTACCAACAATTTTAAGATGTTTATTATTTGCCATGAAGTTGAATCAGCCTCTAGTAAACTACTCGGATTCAACTCATTTTAAGTAGTGACAGTTTGTTTTACGTAGTGTTTGGAGAAAGAAAGAGAAACGCTTGATTACTAAAACAGAAGGGTAACTGAACATAAAATAATGTTACGTCTGTATAGTAAAGACACCTTTACCTTTGACTACCCTGGTGATTGTAGATTAGTTACCTACAAGTCTTTTTTTTTTTTTTTTTTCAAACTCTCATATGTCATTCTAAGTTTAATAGTAAAAGTTAAATTATTAATTCTATGTTACTAGCCACAATTTATGTTTTTATATTACTTTAAAAGGTTGACAACATTTGGCTTTCGTTTGAAAAAAAAAAAAAGGTAAACAACTTATTATTACTACAATGATGTTTTGTTTTGTGATCATTGAATTGTTTAATTGCTTTAGTCAATTGAGCATGGTTAATAAAATAGAGAATTATCTTTTGCCTCTAGATATCTGTATTTGTGACTGATCGACCTCCAAAATTATTATTTTAATAATCTTGCATATTGATCATCCGTAAGGTTTGTAACATGGAGAGAATTCATCAATAGTAAACAATTATTGTCTACACTTATGAAATGCGGTTTCACAAAGGTTGTAACTTTTAGTATTTATTTATTAAATTACATCAAATGCATGCTTTATGATTTTTGGAACTCAAACAGTATAGTTCCCTAGAACTAGAGTGTGACTGTATGGATTTATGGGAAATTAGTAACCATGTTTTATTTGCATTCAATTGTTGCTTTCATTGTGATCACTTAATTTTGAATGGGGGTGTTAACTGTAATAAGTGCATTATATGCATGTAGCTATTTGAATTAGTCACATATATATATGTTAGCTGGGTATGGGTGACTAGTGGAATGGGCTTACTTTTTATTATTTAATTGTCATGTCATACAAATATACAATGTATTCAATGGATTCTCTACGAACATTGGTATGCTAAAATTTTGGATGCCTTTGACTTTGTAGGAAGCATATCACCATAATTATGTTGCAAATACGTTTGATTGAATTTTTCTTTTTAAATGAATTATTTAAATGTTATAATTGTTACAATTCAAAGATTGAATTCAAAAGTGGCAATTGAGTTTCTAAAGTGTAAGAGATTTCAATATTTGTACCATGGACGTGTACATGTCACATGGTCAGTGGTGTGTAGACCTATTATAGTACACTACACTATTTCATACTGGCGGATATGTTGTTGTGGACATATTGTATGAGAAATTATAGTGTGTAGAGGAACAATTCATTTTCCCATTTTGACCATATAACTTAGACTCGTAATATATATATATATATATATATATTACTATTGGTAAAATAGTGAGCCTTCATTAAACTATGTTTTGAATTTGAATTATTTGGCTATGTTTGGATTTTTAATCCTTAGAAAATATTGATAGTAGAGTCGTAGTATTTTTGGGACATGCATTTATAGTATTGCTTGAAGAATTGTTCGGAATATTTCTGACTCTATTGATGCTTATTGTATGAGCATATTTCTCTTTGTTAATTGAGGAATAGTGGAGGTTATTAACCTTTTGTTTTCCATTCCATCTAGACCTATTGTGTTAAGAATGCATGACAGATATGATGACGCATAATCTGAATCACAAAGGAGTAATAGAGCTAAGTGCTAAAAAGACTTTAGAAGGGGATTCTATTTGTTTAAGAGGATGAAATATGCTACTTTAGTAACTAAGGCTGTTAAGGGAAAGAAATATGTTGATTTTTCTGATACCTATTATCCTATTATGTGTTTTACATCCATTAGAATTTTATTAGTTGTTGATACTATTTATGATTTCATGAAATGGATGTTAAAATTATTTTTAACTGGAGAATTAGAGGTGGAATTTAATTAGGATAAACCGAACGAGTTTATAAAGAATAAAGTGTGTAAGCTTATATTTACAGTAGTGTGGAAATTTTGATCAAACTAATTTTCCAAAATAGTTTCAAAATGAACGTGACAATTGGTTTTATCATTAACACAGTGATAGAGTATGTGTTATGATTTGTTTACATATAGATGGTTTAGTAATTTTTGGTATTAATTTACTGTAGAAATTATAGAAAAAACCAAAATATATTCATTGTCACTAAATTTTGATATGAAAGATTTGGGTGAAGCTAATATAATTTTGGGGACTTAAAATTACAGTAGATGCTATTGGCCTTCAATGATCAATATCATAATAGTGAAAAGGTTTTGAGCCAATAATTTTCTTAGCAAACATTTTTGGACTCCTTTTGAGTCAAGTGTTAGAGTAAATCACAAATGAGTGTGATATAATTTATCAAAAGAAATATGATAGTATTATTAGTATTTCAAAGTATGGTGCATATACTAGACCTCCTTCAAATAAAATGTCTTAAAGTTGTGAACTATAAATTGGGTTGTGTTGTGGTCACATATTGCCGAGAGCATTATTCTGTTCCAGGCTAATGTGACCGAAGAGTCATTTGTGGCTTTATTTGTGAAAATAAAGTCTATGACAATTTTGGGGGATGGTTCATTAAATTGAGTGCCTGTAGGCATATGTATAACAACAAATTTGTTACAGGAAATATTTTCAGTGGAAAATGAAAATTTTTATTTGATAACTCACTAAGTACTAATGTTTGGTACTAGAGATTTGAAATTAATTTTCTCCTTCGGGAAGAAATTAAATTATGAAAACATGTTGTATAAACAGAAATTTGAGAAAATTATTTTTGAAATTGTTTGCATACTTTGAAATTTGAAAGAATTTAAATTTTTTCAAGGCTAGGTTTTAGCCATACTTTTTGGAGATGAAAGTATGTAATTTCAAAAATTAGGGATGCTAATTGGATTTCGGATTCAGCTGAGACGAAATCAGCAAGTGAATTTAATTTTACATTTAGTAGAGGTGCAGTATCTTGGAAGTCGTCCAAACAAACTTGCACAACTAAGACAACGATGAAATATGAGTTTATAACTCTTGAGAAAGCTGGTACTGAGGCTGAGGGTTTTAAAACTTCTTAGCAGATATTCCTATTTGGAATAAACCAGTTCCATCTACTACTTTATAGTGAGATAGCCAGACTATAATAGACCGAGCTATAAATAAGTCCTATAATGGCAAGAGTAGGCATAAAAGCCTAAAGTATATATATTGTGAGGCAGCTGTTTGATGATGGAGTTATATCTCCTAATTTAGTAAGGTCAAAAGTGAGTTTGACTGATTCTTTAACAAAATCACTAGAAAGAAAACTAGTGTATGAAACATCGAGGGGAATGAGACTTATGCCTGTAGCAAAAATCAACAATGATGGTAACCCAACCTATGTAATTGGAGAACCCAAGAAATAGGTTCATATGGGTAATAACAAGTCATTGGTTGATTTGAGATGCACTATAATTTGATTATCTTGTTGTCCATTCCTATGGTGTATAGTGCAATTGCAATGAGAAAGGTTGAGTTAAACTCTTAATGAATTCCATAGTCCATACTGAATGGATGGTATGTTTAATTGCAATGCATACTTGATGGATTCACCTATATAAGTGTGAAAGTGGGCCGCTTTCTATGAAAATGTAGGCAAGTTTTCTAGAGCACTTCTGAAAATTCAGGACTGGCGCAGGGCCTAGAGGTGCCACACCGATTAGAGTTGCTCAGAATATGAGGAATTAATGTGGGTATAAGACGATTGGTTTACGTTAAGGGATTCTGGTTCATAGAAATTTTATTTCACCAAATTCCTGTAAGTCACTTCTTATATTCCTAGGGACTGGTTCATAGCCCTAAAGGAACCAATTTTGATGCATTGAATTCTCTTGCTCCATTCTTTTTATTTGTTGTTTAAAATTTTAAAATAGGGGGGGATTGTTGGAATTATTGGCCTCTTATTTGGTCATTGGGCCTTTTATTTCAAAAAGATTTAAACAAAGTCATTTATATTATGTGATTAATATTCCATATTAAAATTATGGTCGTTGAAGTCTATTAAATCCTATATTAAAATTATAGCCGTTGGAGGTTATTAACTCCTGTATTAAAATTATGGTCGTTGGAGGCTATTAAATCCTATATTAAAAATATGGCCGTTGGAGATTTATTAAATCTATTTTAATAAAATAGCCGTTGGGCAGTTTGTTTTATAAATAGCCTCCTCTCTTCCCATTTTAGATATAGAAAAATAATTCTCTCTTCTCTGTTTTTCAATTTCCTTCCCTGTTTTTTGGAGCAATTCTGAGCACTCACATATTTTTCCAATTCGAGTGCACGTTTGGAAGAAGTTGATTGTTGAATCCTGAAGAACATAGCGCTTGTGACCTTGTGCATCGAGTCATTGGCTCCGAGGGGCGGAATTGTTCTTAAGGACGGTGCAAATTGTTGCACGCCTCAATCAAGTTCATAGCCGTATCCTTCCTATTTTCCAACACTCTTGGCCATCATATGCTACTTAACACACACACACACACACACACACACACACACACAAAGAAAAGAAAAGAAAAGAAAATTCTGAATATTCAATCATTTAAAAACACATTTACACATTTTATTAGCTTCAGATCTAAAGCTCTTTAACAAGAATTGAAAATACACAGAATCTTTGTCCTCCAGAGAGACTATAGAAGGGGAGAAGTGGTCGTCTTAGAATTTTTGCTCCCCGGACGAACTCAAAACATTAAAACATCGACTTATACACGTAAAAGTAAGTCTTGTATTAGCAACCAGCGAAACAGGAGCAGCATAATTTGTGAAAACTGGGCTCTGAGAGAGCAATACAGGCATCGTGCACACGCTGCACCCCAAGGTGGCAAAACTTGAGTAGGCTAAAGCATCACTAGCAAAGACAAGTATGAAGCCAAACAATAGCCCAAAATAGAGTACCACTACTGAACAAAAATAGGCTCAATATGCTGATTGTTGATGGTCCTATAATAGAACCCCCACACCCCCTGTACACATCTCTTAGGCTTTGTATATAACTATACAAATAGTTTTACAAGAATGAAAATGCATATAATTCTTGTACCTAAAAGCAATTCTGAAGTAGCGACGAGTGAAATGAGAGCAGTCTAAACCATGAAATGGGGTTTTGGGAAAACAATAGAAGCATGTAGGCAGGGATCCAATAGCCGAAATCATCACTAGCGTGACTAGCCAACACTCTGATCCGAGTAACATGAGGCACATGGATTCCCGTGTGAATCTGCAAGAGTCAAAGCAAAGATAAGCATGAAGCTGAATATACAGCCCAGAATAGAGTATCACTAACCAGAGAAACCACGTAAAAATATGCACCATCACAATGATGTAAATAACTTCCTTCTTCCAATACATAGAGCTGCGCCAAAATGTAACTAGTAATTTTTTCTGATTCTATATCACAATAAAGCACCAAAACACTGCAAGAAAAATCTGAAGATGGTATTAAGAAACAGAAAATGCCAAATTGCTAGCATCCCTTTGCTTTCCTTGCTCATGAAAGTATATCCCCGCTTGATTAAATAAGCATAGCAACAGCAACAACTCCTCATTATCGAGCTTTGAAGGCCTCTTATCTTCAAACCCACCAGATTTCAGAACTCCAATAATTTTCTCTTTAAACGAACTCATCCCATTTTCCGATAAAGAAGACGAACAGCCCTCGTCTTCATCACTCTCACCTTCTTCATCAAAATTATCGCTACAATCATAACTACAACAATCCACAGCATTTTCTTGATTGGGCGCTGTCACTCTAGACAACTTCAATAGCTCGATCACCTTCTTCTTCTGCTTAAACGTTGCACCCAAAGTCTTGTTCTTCTTACCGAAGCACATTCTCGTGAAAGCCCACCATTCATTTAGGTCCACATTTGGAATTTCAGCTTTTGGCCATATTTTAACAACAGAGGAATCAACTTTTGGACATGGTACAAAATCCCTCTTACTTACATCCATTATGAACTCCACTTCGGCCACCAGCTTCACATTTACAGCCAAACGGTTGAACTCTGAATCACCGGGATTAGCCAATAGTCTCTGTGCAAACTCTTTCTGCAGAAGAAGTGTTGCACTCCGAAATGGGCAAGATCCAAATACCAATTTGGCCACAAGTGGAGAAGATATTCCGTATGGAATATTTGCCACAACAAGATCGAATTCGGAGAACTCAGTCTTCAAAGCATCGTTACATATAACCTGCAATTCCATACCAACTCAGCTTAGGTTCCATTTCGTTTGCGAATTTAGAGAACGGGGAAAAAAAAAATCGCTAGTATTTTCTCATACTTAAATAACATAAAGAATCATTATTTAAAAAATAAATAAAATTGTAGGAGCTTAAGAAAAGAGAAAAAGAAGTAACTCACACAAGCAAAATAAATGCTAATTTTAACTTTGACTATTTGTCTGTTTGATAAAACTGAAAATTAAGTGCTGAATTTTAAGTACTGAAAAATTTAAGCGATTGAATTTGCAGTACTGAAAACAGTTTTTCAAGTACTTAAATAGATTGCATTCTGTGATTATTTTCAGTAGAAAATTTTCACTTAAATTTTTCAATAGTTTTTTGGCTGCTTTTTCAATTAAGCGGTACGTTATCAAACGTACTGAACAAAGATAAGTGCTGAAAGTTTTCATTTTCACCACTTAATTGGGTTATCAAACACATTCTGTTCCGGTCCTACTTTTCTCTAATTTTCTTATCAAATAAATAAGATAAAGAGTTTTCATTAGTATTTTCATTTCATTTTCCTTACTATGGCCACATTTAACAACAACTTTTGAAATCCATAAGTGACTTTGAAATTCCAAAACCTACTATTAAACTGTATGAATAACTCATTAAAACAGCTTCTGGGCAATTGCATTTTTCAGCTATTGAATTCCAGAAGCAGAACTTCTTTTCAGGAGGGCCATTATAACCATGAACCAAACAGACCCATAAATCTAAACTGACTGTCAGACTAAAATTTTCACTTAGGCATTTCATCAAACAACACATAAGCAACTCAATCTTACAGTCAATCGATCTTCAAGTCCACTCTCAGCGACTCGATTATGAAGAATTTCAACCATTCTCTTATCAATCTCAACAGCAACAACCCTTTTGGCAACTTCAAGAAGCTTAAGAGTGAGATTTCCAGTTCCGGGTCCGATCTCTAAGACTGTGTCAGTGGGTTTTATATCAGATTTTCGAACAATGGCTTCGAGAACTCGCGGGTTTGTGAGTATGTGTTGGCCTCTGCTTTTGTAGAAACGTATGTGCCCTTCTTGAGGTTCCTTCTTCTCTCGAATTTTATCGTTGTACTTGTCGTTGTGCTCATTGTACCGGCGACGACTACATTTGGCGCGAAAGTGTTGTAGGAGAGAGAGTTTGGGGAGGATGAGTTTTGAAACAAAGGTTGAAATGGGTTTGGTACGATGAAGCATTTGGTTAATTGGTTTTCTAGGGAAGGTTTATAGGGGAGTTGACCGTTGAGATATTTGAATTTCTGTTGGAGAAAAGATGGGAATGCTCAAAATGTTGTACCTTACCCACGAGGAAAAGAGGAAAGAAAGAATACTAAAGTAAAAGCTTTAGGGCGTGTTTGGCAATAGGATCTAACTCAGTTCTAGTCGCACTTTCTGTAGGTTGAGTAAGGGTGTAAGCGGTCGGTTTTTTTGGTCTTTTTTTCAAAGCTTTCGGCTTAAACATACATTTATAAAACCGACCGCTTACACCCTTACTCAACCTACAGAAAGTGCGACTAGAACTGAGTTAGATCCTATTGCCAAACACACCCTAAAGTTTTCGAATTTCGGTTTTCCTAGGGGGATCTTATTTTGACCATTGCGAAACTTTGCACAGACTCCTATGCCAAAAAAAAAAAAGAAAAGAAAAAAAAGGACATTAATAATCAAACATCAAAATTTATAGAATCGGCTTTGCAATGTCAACTCCATCTCTATGGTGCATTCATATTTCATGCCCTGGTTGGTTCCCCTTGATCTTTTAACCGCAACTCAGTGCCTGGGTATGATCTTTTATGATCTTTTGTTAGCGCTGTTGGATGGGTAAATCACTGTCATTTATTAGAGGTGTTGGATATGGTTTTATGGACTTGCATATGTATGGTCCATGACATGAGCCTACAAAATAAAATGGGATATTTGATTGAATTTTGATTATTGAAATGCTATGGCTCCTAAAATTTGTAAATGAAATTTGATTCTCAATACATATAGTAATAATGAGACTACTTAATTTTATTGAAAGAATTTTTATATAGTCCCTCTATTCTATATGTTAGGTTACAAATTTGAGAAACCTAGCATTACTCTTTACACCGAGGGGGTCCCCACCAATCACTATTCTCCTCCTATAGGATTTCCCTTAAGACCATCTCCAACCGAAGTAGCCAAATGTCAAATTTGCCACCACCTAGAATTTTCAACTTCCACAAGTGGAAAACCTCAATGCAAAAATTTGGCAATACCTTTTCAAGGTCCCACTTTTGGAGTGAATATTGATTATCACGGTGATACCATGTGAGATTTTATAATGTCTCTAATAGAGGAGAGATTGTAGGCTTATATGGATAGAATTTGAGCTGATATGGGAAGAGATTAGGGCACCAGATGTTTGAATATAGGAATTTGATTGGGTTGGGATACCACATTATCCCTATTATCATGATACCCAATATTTTTTTCCCACTTTTGACATTCATTTGCTACACTATATACATATCAACCTTTAGCATCACCCCACCAGTGCCAGCATCACCACCACCTGAGTGCGATCACATCACCACCCAAAATAGGTAAAAGTCAAATCAATGGTAAAATATTGGAGTTTGTCACCTCGGGGAGGTAGCAAATTTGAGTTTGAGGATGTAAAGTACACTTCTACTACCTCAAATTACTACTTCTGTTAGAGATGATGCTAAGATTTGTAGTGCGGATATACATATGTGCCCTGGGTATTTGAAACAGCTGCTGCATCATACCTTATTCAAGTAGGACACAAGAGGATTTCACTCTCAACAGGAAAGAACATAATACAAAACACAGAAACATGACTTCAAGTATTTATGCATCTTCTTTTTATTAAATAATAAGATAAGATAAGTAACCCACAAGATCAAGTACCGGTAAATAGATATAAAACAGAGGTCCAAATCTCTAGCATATGTTTAAGGTTCATATAGCCTCCCTAAAAGGCAAAATGAGAGAGAACTATTTAAGCAGCATTTATGTGTTTGGCAATAGTCTGCTGCAGCTCTTCCTTCTTCGCTCCCACGACCTTATCCACTATCTTCCCTTCTTTCAGAAACATGAAAGTGGGCATTGCCTCCACAGCCCAATCCGTAGCAACGGACTGAAAAAAAAAAAAAAGAACAGGGTATACATAGATTTTGACTAGGATTCGCCATAACAGTACTCTTTTAGGACTTAAGGATCTGCTTGGGAATGGATAAAACATGATCCAAGTTCAGCATCATTTGCATTTTCTATATGATTTTCACCAAGGCCATTATTGTGTTGCTTTGACAGAGAGCTTGTTTTGATAGTAAATTTTGTACAGATCTAGGACAGCTTTTTATATAATAGAAATAGAAAGCACCTCCCAACCATGAGTACGTAAAAATGATTACTTTGTCAACTATGGAAGCCGTTCTTCCAGTTCCCAAACAGCCTCTAAAGTATAAATTTTGCATGTTAGGTTTTTTTTTACCTTCAATTCATCTACGTCCACCTTGAGGAAGGTAACAGTAGGAAGCTTCTTGGCTAGCTCTGATAAGAACGGTGCAATGAAACGGCATGGTCCACACCACGAAGCAGTGAAATCAACAACGATCTGCGTCAACAAAGTACATAAATGGATCCAATCAAATAACACAACACCAAAGAACAATCAAAGTTTTGTGGAAGACCCAAAAAAAAAAAACACAAAAAAATCATTCCACGCCCAGACTCCCCAGCCAAAGTTTTCACTTTTTTTTTAGATAAATTCGTATGCTCGGCAAATAGTAAAATAAAATAAAATAAAATAAAGTTTTCACCTTTTTTTTTGTGTATGAGCATGGACACAAGCTAAGAATAAAATAAAGTAAGGAGCAAGTTTATCATGAAGTTGACCTCATGATAGAGGGCTAGCTCTCCTCTTGATTGGTACACATAGTTGCTACAAAAATGATAATTTATTAATGAACATGTTTTGGTATCTTCTTTATGAAACATGGAACATATTTATCCCGAAATACTAGATTTTGATCCAAAGAATTTGCAATATCTACTTCAAAACTAGATGATTAATTGCGATAACGCAACAATGAACAGAAATCTAGAAAACTTGAGAGGTTTCTAGAGGGAAAAAACAATAAACATAAAGAAACTTCATCTATGTGGAATACTTAGTTTAATACTTTGTATTTGAACCTATTATTACAAGTTAATCTACCTGATAAGACAATTTACGAGATAAATAATACTTATTATCGTTTACCAAAAAAAAAAATCACTAGTTATCCTTATTCATTCTAATGTTAGAAAATAATTACAGGCAATTAGATCCACTTATGTATCTGGTTTCGACTGTCAACGTAAATCTTCATCAACGTAAATCTATCCAACATACAAAATTTTAAGGTATATATATAGCGTACCAAATTGACCTAATACACATGACATTGTATTTGTTGTATATGCAATTAAATAAGAAAATTGAGCTAAAAAGTGCATTAGCAATTTAGCACAAGCCATTTCAAAATATTGGAGAACTTTTTAACATGGAGGGGGCGACCCTGTCCTATTGGCAGGTGGACTTTGGACCCACCAATGAAAGAAAAACAGAAAACAGAAAATGGAGTATAAATCATAATAAATGAATGGACCACTTCATATGTCAAATCCATATTATATTCTGAAGTTCAGATAAAAGGTAGAACATGGACAAAAACAAGAAAAATAAGACAAACAAAGGAAAAGGACAATAAAATCTAAAGAACACACCAGAGAAAAATAAATTAAGGTCCCCATCCCATCCCCACCAAAAGCATAAAGAAAATATATGGTTAAAAAAAAGGTACAAAGTAAAAAAAAAAAAAACCCATCATAACAAATGTTTGTACCATTGGATATTCCTACACACATCCTATTGAATTGGGAAAACTCTTCGGTACGTTAAGGTGGTTTCATATGGGGCGGACCCGGAATATTTCGTGGGGGGGGGGGGGGGGGGGGGGGGGGGGTTGCTAGACTATAGGGGGGTTTAGGGGGCCCCCTAAACGATTTTTTTTGCTCTACTTATACATAATTATGTGTAAGACTGTAGAATTGGTTTAAAACCCCTAATTTGGGATAAATTATGTAATTTTATGGGGCTTAGTTCAGGGGCTATCTAAAACTTATAAATTATTATGTAAATCAAGAATTTTCAAAAGTTCAGGGGGTGCCTGTGTGAATTTAGGAGGGCCTATTTCTAAAATCTATAATTTATTACACATGATTTTGTAATTTTCAAAAATCCAGGGATGGCCTGTGCCACCCCAAGGATATATGTGGGTCACGTACCTACAACAACCTAGCGGTTTTGTTAAGAAAAATTTGTTCCAATAAGAAACATTTATTCTTGGTGTTTTTTATTTTAATAATTACAAATGTTTCTTAACACGAACCAAGTGTTTCTTACCCGAGAACAAGTGTTACTTACTCAAAACCACTATATTGCAGGTTAGGCCATAGAAGAGAACAAGAAGTATAAAATAAAGACAAAATCTTGTAGGGAAAAAAAAAGTGATAAGATTTATGCGTTGGTTCCCAATTTTTATCCCAAATTTGGTACCCAACTCTGAAAGTGGGACCACACATTTGGGATACCATTTAGCAAGGTTGTCAAAGTGTGAATCGAATAGTGAATCGGTTTGCCAAAATTATGAATCGTGAATCGTACGATTCACTTTTTTAGAAATAGCTCGTAAAATATTTTTGTATATGCATATAAAACACATGTATATACATAATTGTATGTATATACCTATAATAATGTGTTGCTTTTTTATGATGTGAAGCCCAACACTTCACATACATACACGAATGTGAATAGGATGAAGGAAAAAAAACATAAGGACAACATGTCAACACATGAATGACATTAGTGGGGATTTGCTAATAAAAGCCTTGGCATTATCTAATTAGTCACTTATTTATTTACACACAATCATAAGCTTTATATATAGAAATAAACTTAACAAACTTGAATGAGTCAATGGATCTCTGATTCATAGGTATGATTCGAATCGTTCAGCATGAGAATCGAATCGAATCTAGGGCGGGCACTGAGGCTTTGGGGGTTCAAGGCGAAGTCTAAAAAGGGGCCTCAAGGCTATATGGGGGTTCGGGGGCAGCGTCCTGAGGCAATTTTTTTTTTGTTGTCTATTTATACATAATTACAAGTTACAAACCCTAACAAATATATCGAATCTACAGTCAAATAATCAAACACACAAATGGGTAAATTGAAAATACTAATTTTGGTTTTATATGGTGGCTTGTGATTTATAATGTTGATTGTGATGATGATGATTTGTGGAAGAGAGTTACGAATTGACTATTCTAAATTGTCTGGGACTTATATTTGGGCACCTTGAGGAAGGAGAAAAGGTATATTTTGGGTTGAGATACTAGGCTTAAGACTAATAGTGGTATAGTCGTAAAAATGTAGGGGGCCTTAAAAACTATCAAAGGATTTGGGGGATCTAAGACTTGGCCTTTGTCGCCTTGGCCCATGGCCGGGCCTGATTGAATCATATGAATTGAATAGTGAATCGTACCATTCTAACAACACCACCATTTAGAATACAAATACAAATTTGGTGATAAAACCAAAAAAATATATATTTATATACATATACAAGCCCCTTCTAACAAGAGATCCCTCATTTTTAAGAAAGTGATGACTTATATTGTGGCCGTTGGATTGCCATTTAATCCAGGTCACGCCAGTGAAATGATAGAAGTACCCTTAATAAAAACACGATCCAACGGCCGAGAACAGAAGTCCTCACATTCTTAAAATGAGGGATCCCTCATTAGGATACCTCACATAACCATACCATAGCACACAAAGAATAAAATGAATTAAAAATACCCATCTGAGTCTAAAAAATTACCCAAAAATAAATTTTTAAAAAATGTAAAAATTAGAAGAAATGTCGTGAACCATCAATCCCGATCCAAAAAGCAAATTTCAGTTCGTTTAAAGCAGGGGCAGACCTATAGTGGGGGGCGAGCGCAGCCGCCCCCACTGAACTTTCAGGAAAAAACAGACTATATATGATAGTTTTAAAAAAATATGAATTTTTATTAAGATTTTTTGTTAATTCAAGGGCTTTTGTAAAGAGTAATGATATGCTTTCCAAATTTTCATCCCAAAAGTGTTTTCCAAATGATGTGGCAATGGAGTTAGGTCAAATACAGTAGGGCCAGTTAAATTTTGATTGGAAGTTGTTCACCTCTCCCCACTGCTAGGTCATCTGGCAAACACTTTTGAAATAGAAATTTGTGAAGCATAGCATTACTCTTTTGTAAATTTTAAAACTTTGAAGAACTTTGACACGGTTTTAATTAATAACTTGTTCCCACTCTTAATTCGATTGTATTAAAAATTATATTGTGTGTATATATGTAAATGTTATATAATAAAAGACCCAAAAGCAAAACAAAGACCACCTAGGGTCCTCTAGTGTCCCACACGGCATTTTCTAAAAAATAAAAATATAAAATGTTCTCATACAAATGAAGTTTGAAGTTTTGCAGAAGCCCTCGAAAGACTCAAAGACCCCATATCCACCATTAACCTCCTCTTGCTCCTCCTGTTTAACGGAAAAAAAAAACCTCGATTTGCTCATTTTTTGTGAGATAGATAAAAAAACACGCAAAATTTTCAACCCTCATATATACACAACACTCATGGAAAAAATCACTTAAAACTATTCCTACCAAAAAAATTTGGTCGGGGGCGCGCTCCCAAACCCCCATAAAAACTTCGCACCTGAATTAAAATTCTGGGTCCGCCACTGATTTAAAGCAACTCCACAACATTTCCATGCCCAAAAACACAGTACCTCAAATGTTTTGTACATATCAAACTGACTTGAAACAACACCAATCCTCATTTATCGATATATATATATATACACGATGATTTTCTAAGGAGGGCGTCTAAAGAGAATCTATGCTTTGATCCTCGGATCGTGTTGAAAAAATACAAAATAACAAAAATGCCCTTAATAAAATCACGAAGCATATTAAACAAAGTAAAGCATCAAATAAAACATCAATCTACCAAATCTCAAAATGACACATTATATGGAACAAATTAAGCAAATCAAACTCAAATTGCTATCTATATACATAGATAAAACCATCAAAACCCAAATCAAATAATAAAAAAATACGGAAAAAAAGTACCAATTTCTTGGAATCGTTGCCCTTCTGGAGCTGATCGTTCCATGCATCGAGAGTGTGGCAATTGATAACTTGAGGCTCTTCTCCTGCCATTTTTTGATTGCTTTCTCTCTCTAGAAAAACTCTCTCTCTCACACACAAAAGCGAACAGACTGTCACACAAGAAACGTTTCTCTCTGTCTCTGCTGGTTTGTTGTATAAATCCACACACTCGTTTATATAGGCAACGAGGTTGGTAGGGATAGTATTCGAAAGAGACCTCGAATTACAATTATATTACCAATTTGCCACCGTATATTATACTCTATATTAGTAGTATAGTATGATACTGGGTAGTACGGAGAATCAAAATGCTGACGTAAATGAGGAAATGCTTAGCTGTTAAAGTATACGGATAATCACGTTGAGTAGTTATACAGTAAAAGCATGCCCATGGTAAAAAGTTATGGGCTTTTTCATCTTATCCGTTGATTGGAATCTCTTTTCATTCAGCGGCCAGTATAAAATGATCATTTTTTTTTTTTGGATTTATTATATTTTATTCAGCACTTCTTTATTTTCAGTGCATTTGATAACATACCACTTCATTGAAAAATTAACCAAAAATTTATTGAAAACTTTAAATAAAAATTTATACTGAAAATAATGTGTTCCATTTCAGTACTTGAAATAATATTTTAAGTATTGCAAATTCAATCGTTTAAAATTTTCAGTATTTAAAATTCAACACTTAATTTTCAGTACTTAGTTTTCAATTTTGTCAAACGAATCCCTTATATGATGTGGCCATTAGGAATTTTGTGACGTCACTCTCTCTCTCTCTTTTAATTGCCTTAGCTTGGTCAACTAATTTGTTTTTATTTGTTTACAAACAAAATAATAATAATAATAGTAAATTTAGTTTTTATTTTCTAAAATTATCTTTTGCACCATCATATTTCTACCTAATGTTTCACTTTGGTCTATGTATTTTCAAAGACAATATATAAAATCTTGAAATTTGGTTTTAAGTGGCAATTTAGTCCAATCTTCTGTCTAAACAAGTAATGGAGAGATGCAAAAACATTTCTACTAATTTTTTTTGAAGAGAATGTGGAGATTAGATTGAATTGACAATTAAGCCAAACCTAGTATGTGTCACTTTTCAAAACATAATAAACAAAGTGAAATTTCGTACAAAATATGAGGGGTAGCGTGTAATTTGTCCTATTACTTGTTTTTAGTTATTCTATAGTAAATTACACTTACCTCCTCTACATTTTTGTAACAATAGACACTTTGAAATTACATTAACCTCCATATCAGGCTTGCACATGACAATTATGAAATTTGTGAAACCTCACAATTGAATACCAAGTGTTTTTTTTTTAATCTGAAAGTTGATTGATTAGTGAGCAACAACTCAACTTAGTTGGTAAAAAGACTCTTCATGCCACACTCATACTGTTGGAACATAAAAATAAAATTGGAATGGAATAACTAGATCAATAGCCTCTTTAACAAAACATGTGCCGAGTCGCGGGTCTCGCTCTCTTTAAGACGTTTCGCGACTCTGCCCCAACTGTGCAAGTAATTCGTACTTACCATTCCGTCCGCAGGATAAAACAACACAGAATCACCTCTCTCTCAGTTTCACTTGCACATCGAGAAAACTGGTATAATAAACACCATTTCTGATATATATTGCTCAGAAATAGAGCTTGGAAATCTCTCTTTTTTAAATGTGAACACAAGTATCACAAGAATGATTTTGATCTCTCTATTCAACATGAAGAGCTCACAAAATTATTAAAGTTGAAAACCTATCATTCATAGCTCTATACATATATGTGTATATACATATATATATATATATAACATCACAATGAAGCTACTAAAACCAAAAACTGAGAGTTCTATACACTGCCAAAGACAATATAAATAATGTTATAATTCCAACATTCACATGAATGTGTTTTACCTCGTCAATGATAAAAGTTATGAATGATAAAAGGTATCATAAATAATATTATATTATAACATTAAAGTAGATAAATGTAGACAAATATTCTTGTGATTGTTATATATATTGTAGTTACATTATATCATTAAATTAGATTAATGTTCAAGCACTAAATGTTAAAATGATAAAGAACTTTTCTTTAATAGTATTTTATTAAAGGGCAAATATCACTTACACCCCTTGAGGTTTGCTCTAATCACACCCGCCACCCCTCACGTTTCAGTAATATCACATAGACCTCCTGAGGTTTGGAGCGAGTATCAATGAAACCCTTCCGTTAGACAGCCGTTAGATAAAATGTTTGTTGACCATGATGTCAGCAATTTTTGTATACATAATACCATAACTACCCTTTGTCTATTCCTTATTAATCCACCTACCCTCCCACATTTGACCTAACTATTTGCCCAGACTCAAGAAGGAAGAAGAAGAAGTATAAGATGCCCACATGCCCACAAAAGGGTAGGTATGTTTGGTCATCTCTCTCTAACTCTCTCTCTCTCTCTCTCTCTCTCTCTCTCTCTCTCTTGATATCTCTAGTCATCTCCCTATCCCTCGATCTCTATCACTCTCTCGGTTTGAACCCAAAAACCAGAGGTATGTTCTCATATCTGTCTCTTCTTGACCTTTTTCCATCTCAATCTCTATCTCTAATTTCATCCATTAATTGCCTTTATAATTCTTAATGTAGGTTAAACAATGTCTTCATCAAGCTCAAAACAATATGAGAGAATGGAACTCAAATACAGAAGCAGAGTTTGTAAATGTGGGAAAGTAGCAGCCATCAAAGTGGTTCAGTCTGATAAAAACAAGGACAAGCTTTACTATGTGTGTGAAAGTGGGTTATGCAAATTTTGGAGTTGGTGCACTCCTTATTTTGTGGGCAATTCAATAGCAAGTTCAAGTTCATTTGATACTATGAATGTTGAGCAACCTTTTCAGCCGCAACCTGAGATGACTGAGTGGAGGATGGATGCTAATGAATTTCGGTCAAGATTAAAGATGCTTGAGAGTATTTATTCCATGATGAAGTTGTTGCTAACAGTCTGTTTTTTTTCTCTCTGCATTGGCATTGTTGGTTGCCTTACTAAATATATTTGTCAAAAGTTAAATGCAGAAGTTTGTGTATTTTGGTCAAGAATCCATCTTTTGGATATGTATAGTGAAAGTTGATGAAATGAATGGAATCTCTTATGTTCAAATTAATCTATTGCATTTTGCATCAAACACCCTATTTCATTTCAGCCCATTTCAGTCCACAAATTATACCACATTGTAAATACAAAAGACATATATATTTAACTCCCTAAAAACAAAAGTGTGGCCCCCAAAAATTACAAAAGTGTTCCCCCCAAACAAAAAAAAAATACTGCCACTACTTGTATTTCCCAATAAAAGGTTAAAACTCCTTTACTCTCTCGGTTTTCCCCCAAAAAAGGCTGTCTTAAAGCTCCTAGAGATTCACTTTTTTGGTTGTCTTCCCTAAAAAAGGCTGTCATACAGCTCCAAGACATTCACTTTTGTTGTTGTCCTCCCTTCTCTTGTTGCTAATGCTCTTCGTCCTCTTGCTCCCAGTGTCATCCCTCCCCTTGTTGCCATTGCTCTTCCCCATCTTGCTCCCACTGTCCTTCCTCCCCTTCCACCCATTATACTCCCTCCTCTTGCTGCCATTGACCTTGCTGTTGAGGTCTGTGAAGCTTGGTCAAAAGTTGGTTGATTTGGAGGATTTTCTCCAACTGGTCTTCTTTGGTATGTTCTCTTGTTGGGCCCAAGCTGCTTGCAAATCTCACACCTTACTGTGCAAGTTCTCCTAGAGTCACTAACCCCAGCAGGTGGCTCATCAGCCCCTCTTTTCCTAGCCTGTCTGGGCCTGCCAGGCTGTCTCCTTAGTTGTAGAGGCTGGACTGGATCTCCCATGGCATCTCCCCACATACTGTGATCATGAATGGGATGGATTATATCAGCATATGTCATCATATATCTCTCTCTTGTGAATACATCATCACATATGTTCTCTATGTTAAGTCTAGAATTAGAACAAGCAGCAACATGTTTGCAAGGAACCCCACTAATATCCCACTCTTTGCAACAACAAGTCTTGGCCCTCAAGTTCACTAAGTAAGTCCTACATTCATCCAACACTTCATACTCATTACCACCTGCAGATACCACTTTGCAACTTCTAGATTTGCTTATGACCTCATCTAATTTTAGCCTAATTTCTGGAGTAACACAAGTCTCCCAAGAAGACCCTTTCTGATACCTTTTATGCATCTTCCCCATTGTCTTGGATCTAATTCTATCAACCAGAGTTAGGACAGGCTTTCCCTTCAACTTTCCAATCCAACTGTTGAAGGATTCGACTAGGTTATTAGTGACATGGTCACTTTTTACCTCAAATCCATATGTGTGCATAGCCCAAGAAGCTGCATCATGTTTATTGAGCCATACATGTGCCTCTTTACAAATTCCCTCAATCTCTTGCATCACCCTATTGTATTCAGTCTCAGTATATGCCCTTGCAGCTGCCCAAAATTGCTTCCTCAACTTCAACGAAGGAAATTTTGCCTTGAAGTTGTTGAATAGGTGTCTGCAACATCTCCTATGAATTGCTTGAGGCATTACTTGATGCATAGCAGCTTCAATACCCTTTTGGCCATCTGACATTATAGTCCGGGGTCTGCTTTGGCCTCCATCTTCTAATATTGAGTGTAGGTGGTACAGGAAAAAGCCCCAGCTAGCTTTGCACTCAGACTCCACCACAGCAATCGCTAATGGAAATAGACCGTTATTACCATCTAGAGCAATCGCTACCAGTAAAATACCCCCATATGGACCTTTGAGGTGGCATCCATCAACTCCTATAAAAGGTATACACCCATTCTTGAAACTTGTTTGCATTGCAGAAAAACTTATAAATAATCTCTTGAATGTTGGCAAGTTGACATTAGGAGGAATTCTATCAAATTCAAGCTTCACTAGGCTTCCTGGATTCGTCTTTCTTACCTCAACTGCATACTTAGGAAGTTTGCTGTATGACTCTGCATGTCCACCCTCAATAGCATTCAATGCATTCTTCTTCCCTCTATACAATTGCATCCTTCCCACCTCTACCCCATAATTCTTCTGAATATACGCATGCATAGCCGCATCATTCATATCAGGATTCGCCCTCAATTGTTCAATAAGGACTTGACCAACCCAAATTGAGTTTGCTTCTGGGTTCCTTGTTGCTCTAATGCATGTATGCTCTTTCTTGAGGGTCTTAATCTTGAATGTCACCATATCCGACAATGGTGACGTGTGAATCCTCCAACCACACCCTGCATTCCCACAATGTGCAGTCACTCTTGTCCTCTCATTTTTGTCCCTCACAAGTTTAAAGCCTGTTTGAATGGCATACTCTTTCAACACCTTCCTGAAAGACACCACATCATCAAATAACAAGCCTTGTTCTAACTCTATATGCTGCCCTTTCTTCATTTGAAATAACTTCCCCCTCATGTACTTGCTAGCATCATTTTTGGGCATTTCTTCATCACTGGAATATGCACCATCTTCATCATTAGAACTGTAACCTGATAATCCATCTTCAGAATTTTGACCAACCAACTCCAATCCTTCTTCACTAAATGATTCATTACAAATGCTTTCACTCTCACCCTCTTCAGAACTACGCCCAACCCACTCTTGATCATCAGAGTCACTCATACAAAATAGTTCATTCATATCACCAATATCAACATCTTCTTCTACATCATATAGATCTACAACCATAGAGCTAGCTCTAGGTCTAGCTCCAGCCCCTATATCAAAACCATTTTCACCTTCGGCCATCCACTACCAACCACAGACTCAATACCAGCAATTGTCAATGCATCAGCATTATCCCTCTTAATCTCTAAGTATAAATTTATGTTTTTAGTATCCCTATTAAGCTTGAACATCTCCATTACATCACCATCATCATCTAAGGGAATGTGTTTATCTGAAGAACCTATTGTAAAGAACAAGGCCATTGTAACACCCAAGTTGGTAGGTACATTCTTGAGTGAAACTCCAGATGCATCAGACAATAGATCGAGGAAACTGTACTTGTCGGGATCCACATCTTTAATTGTGTTCACAGTCCCAAGGTAGTGCACAACCAACTCATGAACAAAGTCAGCCATTCCTGTAATTATGAAAGTAATGTCAAACTTCTTGTAATTTTTTTGAAACCCAAACACAAGAAAATCAATATCAGCAAACCCTAACATTTGAAATAGCATTTGCTAAGTTCAAAAATACTAGAACATTCATGAAAAGTTACTCATGTTTTTCCAAAAAATCATCAACGATTTTCAAAATCAAACAATGGGACATCCACGAAAAGCTTACCTTCGGTAGGTTCCTACGGATTTCGAAGGTGTCTTTTACCTTTAATGTTGTATATATTCTTCGGTGGGTTCCTATGGATTTCGAAGGAATCTTCAACAGGTAGAAGATGGAAGGCCGGAGGTGGTTGGAGATGGAAGTTCAGATGGTATTATGGTTTAGGGTTTCACAAGAGGGAAGATTAGTGTGTGGAGATTTGGGACATTTGGGAAATGAATTGAACAGGGGTGAAAGAGGCTTTCAAGCTCAGCAAGGGCACAAGTGTACAATCGCACATTCTATTAGTTTCCTAAATGCCCGTTAGAATTATATGATATTACTACGTGAGGGGTGATGGGTGTGATTAGAGCAAACCTCAAGGGGTGTAAGTGATATTTGCCCTTTATTAAAAATACTACAACAATCCCCCACTTATTTTAATAAAATTTAGATAGATAAAAGAATTTTTCATCGAGCAACATATCATAAGATTATGCATAAGTAAATGTGTTTTTCAACTCGAACCTTTACATAGTGATATTGCTTCTTACTATACTAGAGTAACCGTAGTTTTGAACTCTATCTCAGACAACACCACACACACAATCCTACTAGGGTGAAGTTTAAAAACCAGCACTTGTATGGCCATGCGCTTATATCCCAGTATAGTGAAGGCTCTAAAGAATTTGCCCAAATTCCATAGGAAGCGGCCACACTTCCACAATCGCATAGGTGAGTCTATCAAGGATACTCTTGTAGCTAGGTATCCCACTCAACATAGAGTTTAGATCTCATTAAGAGTTATATGAACTCATCCTTCTATCGCTGCAGGATGTCATCCTTCATAGGGATGGACTTGGAGAGTTAACCCCGTATCATAATAGCATGATTCCACTCATATCACTTCATGACTTGTTATTACCCTTTGAACCTATTTCTTGGGATCTCCAGTCTATAGGTTGGGTTACCATCACAAGTGACTTAACTTCCTTAGACTCGCACATTATCCACTCTTATAACTCTAGTAGAGACAAACTCTCTAATATATAGTGTTGTGCTTGCAACGTATCTACCACCTATTACCGTTATAACGGTTCTAAACTTTTTGCAATAGACGCGGTACTATCGCAGTGGATAACACAGCTGGTATCTATCTCTCCCTTGAAGGGGTATCTTATAGCAGGCTTTTCAACCAAGCTCCCATCACTAGCAGTAGCTAATGGTATCATCTCTGGCTCTATCGTGGATTTAACCAAAACAGTCTATTTTTATAGACTTCCATAAAACTATGCCTCCAGTATTACTAAAAAGTGTATCCACTTATGGTCTTAGAGTCATCTGAAAGGGTATTCTAATCAACATCGTTGTATCCTTTAAGGATAGCAGAAAACACAATGTAATCAGAAGTTCATGGTCCTTTTCAAGTAACACATGACTTTGTCAACAATTCTCCAATTCTGGAAAATATAGCCACTTGTGGCTTTGCAATCTTTCATTATGGGATAGCAATTGGCATTCTTAACTTTGAAATTACATATCCCTGTAGACACCCCAATTTTGACCGAACTATTAAACTTAGGGGGATTTACCTCTAGAAATCAATGATGAATAATGTCCCAACGATTTTCTTCAAGTTCATCGCTTCGACTTCTGAAAAGCTTCAAGTTCCCAAACCTTGCTCCTAATACCCCTAGATTTGGCCAATCACTGACCATTTGTCTCGAGCTCACTAGATCATGGGTTACTTTCTTAAAAAAAATGGAATAGATTAAATAATAATAATAATAATGATATTTTCTAAAAATAACATTGTTTCTCATATTTTTAGATTCAAAAAGAAAAAAAGAAAAAGATACTATTTGGTGACTCATATGATTAATTTAGATTTAAAATGAAAAATGTGTCTATACATATATATATATATATATATATATAAGAAAAGAAAAATAATAAAAGAAAGTATCCCATGTGATTTGGAGAGTTAGAGATTCCTTGGCATATTCCTAATCCAAAGTAAATACCCAAAAAGCCCTTTGTTGGGCACTAATCTCCCATGTGCTTTGAAGATGCTCTAGAATGTTCCTTTATTCTAGCCAACTTAAATGCCCTTCAAGTTTCTTGGAATTACATAGAAGTGTCATGGAGAGTTAGAGATGCCATAGAATATTCCTAACCCACCCCAAATTGACCTATCTACCCTTATCTTAGCCCCTAAGATAATGAAAGTCTATAAAAGAACTCATTTTCTCTCATTTTGGGGGAGACACTTGAATTGTATAGAAAAATATTGGGAGAGCTTTAGAGGAAAATATATAGAGAGAGAAACTCTACCAATCTCATACCCAAAACCCCACCAAATCTTTACCCAACCATCAAATCACCATTGAAGGAGCTTGAAGCTTGAGGAAGAAAAAGAGGAAAAGCTTGAGGAATTCAATATCCCTACAAGTTTTGAGAAGATCTAGAGGTAAAGCCTTCAAATCTATATATATATATATATATAATAATAATTCAATCACAAATTCCTAGTTCTAGGATCTTTACACATTTTCAAAACCTCTCTTCTTACCTCATTTCATCACACACCACATAGAATTTGTGATTGAATCTCATGGTAGTTCATTAGTTTGGATCTAAATAAGCCTTGAGTTTAGAAGTGTGAGTTTAATTTTAAAGAACTTTTGTTCCTAATTTTCTAAATAAACTTTGATTTCTTATTCCTAATTTTCTCACAAGATTCATGAGATTTTACATATCTTAATGAGTCTCTTTGAGTTTGATTCTTTAGTTTCCTATGATCTTATGATCCATATGGAGATTAAAATGAATCATGGCCATAATCTACACATAGTTGGTGAGATACTAATATCAACTCATGACTAGGATCTCTTTACTATGAATCTTATGGAATTCATACTATATTCCATGGAGATTAGAGTAGATTTGTTTTTTTTTAGTCTCCAATGACCATCAAATGGTAGGAGAAGTAGTTTAGTTTAAGTCCACCTCTATGGCTTAGACTAATCTCTTCCTTGGGTTTTGAGAAGTTCTCTATACTTCATCCAAAACCTACATGTATGTGTGTCTTTAGCCTCCAATGACCACCAAGTGGTAGGAGTAATGATTTGAACTCAAGTTTTGATCCATAAGTTTGAGTTCATTGTTTGGGATTTTGTGAAGTCCATTTCATATTTCATCAAAAATCCATGAGTCTAAAGAGGTCCTTAGTCTTCAATGACCATCAAATGGTAGAAGAAATGATTTGGTTTAAGCCCAACATTATGATCTAATAGTTGAGGCCAATCAACAAAGTGGAACTAGCAAAAATAAAAACAGTGGGTTCACAAACTGTTTTTGATCAAAGATTTTTAGTTCGAAATCTAACCGTTGAAATCAAGTGAAACCAACGGGAAAGTGTCAATAACACATTGTTTTACCACTGTAATTTTTGTTTTGGTAAGACTTTATGCTTAGAATGGTTTGATCATGAGTTTTGTGAGACAACCACAATCTGTCCAGAATTTCATAATAGTTTCAGAACAGCAAACCGGTTTTAAAATTGATAGATCAGAACTCTAACCAAGTTTTCATGACCTCTAATAATTTTTTATAAGAACCTTAATGTGTTAGGAAGATTCCCTAAAAAGAATGAAGCAATTCGGATGTTTTTGCTATTTTTAAAAAATCATACAAGATCTCTGAACAGAGAGTTGCAGAATCCTGAGGGAGGTCTAGTATTTTCCGTATTCCCGGAGATCTAACCGTTGAAACCTCGATTTTCTTTTTGGGTTAGAAACTAGACTCACAGAGGCATAACATATCCAAAAATAATTAAGATCCAACCGTTGAAAGTATTTTATTCCTATTTTTAAACGTCTGGTCCGCTCTCTGTAATTCATAAAAAACTGCTACCATTTTTGTCTAATCTTATTTATTCCAACTCAAATAGTCTCTTAATGGCTTAGGACTCAAACCATGTTTTGAATAACGATAATTTAGATTAAACCCAGAGGCTTAGTGATCCAAATTAGTGAATAAATTCATGTCCCATTCTT
This sequence comes from Hydrangea macrophylla, assembly GCA_033977485.1. Lineage (NCBI taxonomy): Eukaryota > Viridiplantae > Streptophyta > Magnoliopsida > Cornales > Hydrangeaceae > Hydrangea > Hydrangea macrophylla. Next base: position 75,502,480 of record CM066985.1, on the reverse strand, counting down.
GTTCATATTCATGCATTCATTCATACATGTTAATATTCATAAGTAGGACTTATCTCTTGTCTAAGATGAATCTAATTGAACATGACTTAGGATTAATTACTCTTTGATATTATATCTTGTCTAAGGCATGCGTACTAATCTTTGTTTTGTAGCGCATTTGAGGTACAACTTCTCATCCCTTCTCTAGTTTAATTCATTTCTTTGATTTTGAATTGATTTTCAAACTCCATGTGCGACACTTTAGACTAGGTCTTGCCTTATGTGCTTATATGTGATAGAGACCTTTTCTTAGGATTTCTATTCTTGCATGCATTGCACGTTTAATATTCGCGGCTGGATCCCGGGTATGTTTTCTAGTTCTCTATTGCATATCATGTTGTTTGCTATTTGAATTACGTGGCTTATGAATGATATTTTGTCGTTAGCAATTTTACACCATTTCCAACATGCTTGTGTTATGTATACCTATATATGTATTAATTGAGGGCATGCTTAGATTATTAATTTGATTAAAAAGGATGTTGAGTAGAGGCCTATCGCGAGATAGGATGAAAGGGGGTGTTTTAGTCCGTCGGGCTCCTTCCCCTTTCATTCCATAATCCCCGGACCCAGTTTATCTTTGGTTTCGCAAAAGATCAGTTTGCTTTAAAATGGTTTCTTAATTTTCCTTTTAAAAATTAAGTGGCGACTCTTTGTACTTGAATTTGAAAAATTGTTTTAAAAATAAAAGTGGGCCCAAATGCCGGTATCCACAATCTGGCGACTCTGCTGGGGATCGAACCCAGAATCTCTGGTTTCGCAGACCAGAATTCTGATTTTGGGTTCACTCGAGGATTAGACTTGAAAGCATCATTTTAATCAAATTAATTAATTTTTGTGTGCCTGTTGCATTCCACTTGCATGTCTAGCCAGTCGATTGCATGGAACTATGACCTTGGAGGCTCGGGGCAACCCGGTCGGTCAAGTCATCATGGGACCGTGTGATCACCCTTGATCTCGTACCATGTTTTGGTATATGAAGCATCCTATCGGGTGTGTGTCAAGGGTCCCTTATTTGACCAAAACCCGGCCTTTGCATGATAGCTTCCATAGAACCTTTCGATCTTAGAAAATTAATTTTTGATTCGGATTATGTGCTAGGGAGTTTTGTACGCCCGAAAGGGATTATTTGAGATGATGACGATGCTTGCTTGATAAAAGATGTGTAACCCTTTAATCACCTTTTAGCAATTCATTCTCGTGTCCCACGATATTTGGGAACATGCTGGATCTTGATTATGTGATTACATCTCTTACATCTTGCTAAGCTAAGCATCATTGACCTTGTATGCATCCGAATTCATGAAGAGTATGACAATAATCCGATCATGTGATCCTCCTACCCAAAGAATTTTAAATACGTTTTTGGAAGCAAATAGATTTTTGGTATCTTTATTCCAAGGCATTCAATCGCTCTTTCAAAATTTTTTTGGAGTTCACTTTTGGATTAAAATTTCAAATCAACCATATTTGAAAGAAGAACCTAAAATTCTTGAAAGAATTTGAAAAGTTTTACCAACTAAAGGAATGCTTTTTCAAAGCAAAATTTGGACCTAATCACGTTTTTGTTAAGGAATATAATCCAAGAAATCTCTGCAATTAAATAAATCATTTTCAAATAAATTTCAAAAGCAAAGTTTCAACCCAATCATCTTTTGTTTAGAAATGTTGTTGTCTTCAAAGGAAAGCTTCTTAAGGAATTTTGAAAAGATCCCATCATCTAGGGGAAATACTCGTCAAATGGATTTCAAAAATTCTAAATTTGAAAACCTTGAAAGGGTAAAGAGGATCACAATGAAAGGAGAAATTAGCACACTCAACATGGATGAGGATTTTATGTGCTTATGTGTTTATGTGTTAGGATTAGAATTTTCTTTTGTTTGGCATATAGAATAGGCACGCACACACATGCATTGCATTCGTGTTACATATAAATCATTCATGAGCATTTCACTTGGCATAAAATTTAATAAAAATCAATAGAAGTATAAGATTCTCTTGAGAAAATCAGTCAAAATTGATTAAAGATAAGTGTTGTTGTAAGCGAAATAGCATCCGAGTCAAGCACTGTTTGGTATAGAGATTCAAACACGAGATTAGTCAGGAAGGAACAGATAATAGGAAGAGAGATGTTTATGCACATATGTTGCTAGTAAGGTGATAGTGTTTTGAAATACTGCTGCTAAAGCAAATTTGGATGCTCCTGGGGACCCAATAATTTGAAAATCGTCTGTGACACTCCAGTTGAGACCAAGTCGAGTCCAGTCTGTAGTCGAGTTATGTTAAGTTGGAGTCAAATGTCAAGTCCAGACGAGCCTTCTGGTCAGTCTGTTATCAAGTTTGTTTGCAAGTCTTTGTCGAGTTTATCGAGTCGAGTGATGTAATCCTCTTTCCCTACTAGTTGAATAAAATCTCATTTTTCTTGATTCAGTGTGCTAAGTCGTGAATGTATGGATCATTAAGCAAAAAAAAAAAAAAAGTCACTTTTTCAAACGATCATGGAAAATGCTTTGTTAATAAATCTTTGCATTGAAAAGGATCCCAAGCGATCAAGCAAATTCTGTGCCAAATCCAAAGAGGAGTAGAGAATCGATTAGCTTTACTTCAAGAATTTAAAGATGCTCTTGCTCAATCTTGAAAAGATGAACTTGGAACTTGAAGCTTGCTCACCATCCCCTTCTCTCAAATACCAAGCCTAAAAGATGAGCCCAACCAGTCTAAAGCCATAAACTTGGTCCTTGATGGTAGCCAGACATTTTAAATGAACTTCTTATTCCAAAAAAAAGAAGAAAAATAAAAAATAGCTCGCTAGGATGAAAACCCGGAAGGGCGCCTAGGCAAAAGTTAGAGCACAAAAAAAAAAAAAAAAAAAAAAAAAGAAAGAAAGAAGAAAGAGCTCGCTAGGATGAAAACCCGGAAGGGCGCCTAGGCAAAAGTTAGAGCAAGAATAAAGATGCGTGTTGATTTCAAAATCCGAATCCTAGCCAGTCAAAATCATGAAGAGAATAAGAGATAGTGAGGTAGAGAAAAGAAAGGAAAGAGAAAAGAAAAGGCAGGGAATAGATAAGATTGAGAATTCTTGAGCACTTCAAAGTAGATCATTAGCACATGAACTATCTCAAGGCATTGTGTTGTTCTAAACAAAGAAAAGAAATTAGAAATGAAAAGAGAGACTTATCAGCTTCAAGCTCAAACGCTAAGTGAGCCTAAAACAATGCAGGGATATCTTTGAGAAAAATGAATAAAGATTTGAAGGGCTGATATTACTTTGTGAATATGATAGAGTATGAATAAAACATGATGAGAGTTGTAAAGATTAACTGGCTAGTGAAAAGGTTAAAGAATCAACCGTCAAATAAAAAAGGAAGAAAATAAAAGAGAACTGAGAAAAAAGGAAAAAGTAGTTCATCATGCTACACAAGGGCTACCACAAGTAACATGCACTCCCTAGACCTAAAATGGCAACATGGCTCGAAAAGCCCACCAATTCTTGAAGTCTAATTCTTTCAAGACCTCCAGAGTACTTGAACTACGCTCGACCTGATTCCCACTCGGGGATACGTAGGCAACCTATCTGGTTCGGTCACCACCATCGTCATAATATGGTGTGCCCTTTCAGGCCTTGGCCATATTACCTTGGACCTGATTCCTATTCGGGGATAAGTTGAATCCTTTGCGCATATGGTTATGATCTTTTAAAAACTAGGAGCAAACTTGTATTTGCCTAGGACCATATATGTATTGCCAAACTAGGGGCAAACAAAGTTTTCCAATCAGCATTGGGACATCACCCTTCAGCCCATCACATTCATGATGATTACCTCTAAATTGGGAGTAAATGCATTGCAAGCATCCTGCACCAACATGTTCTCAAGGCCCTTGGGATGAGCCTATTTGCCCTTAAGACTAGGGGGAAACTTCGTTTGCTGAAAGCCCCATTTTACCCTAGAGGCGAGCCCCAAGTCTCTTTCAAACTAGGGGCAAACTCTATTTGCCAAATGCAAGTCCTCAAGTCACCAAGTCTGTTTTGAAACGCTTTGAAATGGAGTGTCTTTTATTCTATAAGCTAAAGCACTTATTTGAAGCATACTCTAGATAGGCAAAGAATTCAATAAAGGGGAAGTTTTTGAAATTTTGATTTATTAGCAAAGTACTACCATTTGTCAGATAATGAATAAACGAAAGGTGAGATGATACATTATTCACGATGAAAGCACATTGATTCATAATGAATGTAGAATTTCTGTTAGTCATCTTGAGTAACTGGCTTTGTCAGGTCTGTCCTCCTTTGATAAGTCAATAATAGTCTCAAATGTATGGGTTTAAGATGATGAATAAAGATTTGAAAAGTCTCCATAAGCATCCCACGAGCAATGCAAGCAGGAGTTTTAAACACTATCACAACACAATGCTAAAAGTGGAAATATGAGAATGGTCCAAGACTAGGGGCAAAGGTGACTTCCCTCTTTTTGACACAATCATGACTTCCCATTTTTGTAAAATCATTCCTTTAAGTCCGAGGACTACCCACTTTTGTAAAATCAATTCTTTAAGTCCGAGGACTACCCATTTTTTTAAAAATCATTTCTTTGAGTCCGAGGACTACCCATTTTTGTAAAATCATTTCTTTGAGTCCGAGGACTACCCATTAAAAAAAAAAAACTAACTCTTTGAGTCTGTGTGACTCCATTTGTATAAAAGTAAAAGTTTGTTGGGTTTATATGACTCCGTTTGTGTAAAAAGTGAATTTGTTGAGTCCGTGTGATTTTGTTTGAATAAAAAATGAAATTTCGAGTCCGCATGACTCCATCTTTGTGAATATATGAAAATTTGAGTCTGCATGACTCTATTTATATTAAATATGAATTTTCGAGTCCGCGTGACTCAGTTTGTGTAAAATATGAATTTTTTGAGTCCATGTGACTTCGTTTGAATAAAGAAATGAAATTTCGAGTCCACATGACTCCGTCTTTGTGAATATATAAAATTTTGAGTCTGCATGACTCCGTTTATGTAAAATATGAACTTTCGAGTCCATGTGACTCCGTTTGTGTAAAATATGAATTTTTGAGTCCGTGTGACTTCGTTTGAATAATGAAATAAAATTTTGAGTCCGCGTGACTCTGACTTTGTGAAATATGAAATTTCGAGTCTGCGTGACTCCGTCTGTGTAAAATATGAATTTTTGAGTATACGAGACTCCGTCTATGTAAAATGAAAATTTTGAGTCCAAATGACTCCGTGGTTATAAAATGCGAGTTTTCGAGTCCTAGTGACTCCGTTGTTGTGGAAATACGGGTCCATGGATCTGAATGACTCTTTTGTTTTAAAATGTGAATTTATTGACTCCTTGTGTAAGAAAATTGAATTTTTGGATACACGTGACTCCCTTTGAATTTGTGAGTCTGCTTAACTCTGAATTGAATTAAATTGAGTCTAACCGATTCTCAATTTTGGAAATTGAAGTGGATTTGAGTCCATTGAACCCCCGACTTTAGATATTTGAAATAATTTAAGTCCATCCGACTCCCGATTTAGAAATTTGAAATAATTTGAGTCTGATGTACTAGACTCCGAATGTTTGAAAGTAAATGGAATGAAATTTGTTTGACTAAGAAGGGAATTTGTTGGACTCTCGATTTTAGAAAATTGAATTAAGTCTGAAAGACTCCGGATTTTTGGAATTAAACTGATTCGAGTCTGACTGACTCCAAATTTTGAATTAAATTGAGTAAAGTCTGTCTGACTCCAGGTTTTGTGAAATTGAATTTGTTTCGAATCCAACTGACTCCTGATTTTAGAATTCGAATAGAATTGAGTCTGACTGACGACTCCTATTTTTAGAAATTTGAAATTCTTTGAGTCTGATTGACTCCCAGTTTTAGAATTGAGTCTAATTGACTCCTGGTTTTGTGGAATTGAATTTGTTTCGAATCCAATTGACTCCTATTTTTAGAAATTTGAAATTCTTTGAGTCTAATTGACTCCCAATTTTAGAACTAAGTCTGATTGACTCCCGATTTTGTGAAATTGAATTTGCTTCGAGTCCAATTGACTCCTATTTTTAGTATGATTGATTCCTGATTTTAGAAAATTGAATTTATTTGAATCTGATTGACTAAATGATTTTAGAAGGTGAATTTATTTGAAATGAGTTTGATTGACTCCTGATAAGCGGAATTTGAATTCGAAATTGAGTCAAAGTGACTCTTGATTGGGCAAATTTTTTATTTGAATCTGATTGACTCTTGATTGTAGGAAAATTGAATAAATTGGAGTCTGCTTGACTCCGGACTCTTGAAAATTGATTTGATTAGGAGTTTGATTTACTCCGGATTTTGAGAATTAGAGTAAATTGGAGTCTGATTGACTCCGGGATTTTGAAATTGATTTGATTAAAGAGTCTAATTGACTCCTGATTTTGGAAAATTGAATAAATGGGAGTTTGGTTGAATCTAAGCTGATTTGAGTCTGATTGACTCCTGGTTTTAGAAGAATGAATTGACTAGAGTCAGAAAGACTCCAATTTTGAAAAGATGAATTGACTCGAGTCTGAAAGACTCCAATTTTGAAAAGATGAATTGACTAGAGTCAGAATGACTCCAATTTTGGAAAACACGAATTGATTTGAGTTTGATTGACTCCCAATTTCGAAGAGATGAATTGATTCAAGTTAGATTGACTCCTAATTTTGAAAATTGAATTGAATTTGGGTCCGATTGACCCCAGGTTTTGAAAATTGAAGTGAATTTGGGATCGATTGACCCCATGTTTTTGAAAATTGAGTTGAATTTGGGTCCGATTGACCCCAGGTTTTTGAAAGTTGAATTGAATTTGGGTCTGATTGACCCCAGGATTTTAAATTGAATTAAAATTGAGTCCGTGGACTCCAAATTTTGAAAGTTGAATTGAATTCGAGTCGGTTGATCCCAAATTTTGAAAATTGAATCTGTGGACTCCAAACCTCGAGAAGATTGAATTTGGATATGAGCCTGCTGACCTCTGAATGTGGTTTACGTCTTCGGTCCTCGCAACAGATTTGCGTTTACCCTCGTTCTGGGAATATAACATATTTATATTCTCGATCCTCGTAACATATTTGCGTTGATCCTTTGTTCGAGAATGTAACATATTTGCATTCTCGGTTCTCGCAACATCTTTGCGTCATTCCTCGTTTTGAGAATATAACATATTTATATTCTCGGTCCTCGTAACATATTTGCGTCGATCCTTTGTTCGAGAATGTAACATATTTGCACTCTCGGTTCTCGCAACATATTTGCGTTAACCCTCGATCCTCGTAACATATTTGCGTTGATCCTTTGTTCGAGAATGTAACATATTTGCATTCTCGGTTCTCGCAACATATTTGCGTCAACCCTCGTTTTGAGAATATAACATATTTATATTCTCGGTCCTCGTAACATATTTACGTTGATCCTATGTTCGAGAATGTAACATATTTGCACTCTCGGTTCTCGCAACATATTTGCGTTAACCCTCGATCCTCGTAATATATTTGCGTTGATCCTTTGTTCGAGAATGTAACATATTTGCATTCTCGGTTCTCGCAACATATTTGCGTTAACCCTCGATCCTCGTAACATATTTGCGTTGATCCTTTGTTTGAGAATGTAACATATTTGCATTCTCGGTTCTCGCAACATATTTGCGTTAACCCTCGATCCTCGTAACATATTTGCGTTGATCCTTTGTTCGAGAATGTAACATATTTGCATTCTCGGTTCTCGCAACATATTTGTGTTAACCCTCGATCCTCGTAACATATTTGCGTTGATCCTTTGTTTGAGAATGTAACATATTTGCACTCTCGGCTCTCGCAACATATTTGCGTTAACCCTCGATCCTCGTAACATATTTGCATTCCCGGTTCTCGCAACAGATTTGCGTTTACCCTCGTTTTGGAATATAACAGATTTATATTCTCGGTTCTCGCAACAGATTTGCGTTTATCCTCGTTTTGGAATATAACAGATTTATATTTCCGGTTCTCGTAACAGATTTGCGACTACCCTCGTTTTGGAATATAACAGAGTTATATTCTCAGTTCTCGCAACAGATTTGCGTTTACCCTCGAAATCAAACCAAAAGCATCATGACCCCTGTAAGAGATCTTCGCATCAGTCACGGAATTAGGTGATCTTCCCTGACTAACATATCACGTGATTTGCGTCGTATGAAAACGTGTTATAGAGTGAGCATAGCATTTGTATAGCCAGGTCAATTCAAGAAAATACTATTGCATAGCATGTGCATCACGACAGGATAGGTGCATTCATCCGTATGATTATTTGCGCTTGTGTGTTGTCCTTTGCCCGAACTACGTCCTGGTCTGATTCCCGAAGGGATACGTAGGCAGCTCACCATTGAGCACGACCAGCACCGACCGTCTCCACGAATGTTTTCGCAACGCATTTTATTTTTACCTAAGTTCAATAGCTCGGTCAAAGGCTTGTCTTCACACAGGCTTCGACATTCACTTGTGATACGCGTTGCTTCACAAGCTCTGCCGAAGAGGGGCAAACTGTAGATACCCCAATTTTGACCGAACTATTAAACTTAGGGGGATTTACCTCTAGAAATCAATGATGAATAATGTCCCAACGATTTTCTTCAAGTTCATCGCTTCGACTTCTGAAAAGCTTCAAGTTCCCAAACCTTGCTCCTAATACCCCTAGATTTGGCCAATCACTGACCATTTGTCTCGAGCTCACTAGATCATGGGTTACTTTCTTAAAAAAAAATGGAATAGATTAAATAATAATAATAATAATGATATTTTCTAAAAATAACATTGTTTCTCATATTTTTAGATTCAAAAAGAAAAAAAGAAAAAGATACTATTTGGTGACTCATATGATTAATTTAGATTTAAAATGAAAAATGTGTCTATACATATATATATATATATATATATATAAGAAAAGAAAAATAATAAAAGAAAGTATCCCATGTGATTTGGAGAGTTAGAGATTCCTTGGCATATTCCTAATCCAAAGTAAATACCCAAAAAGCCCTTTGTTGGGCACTAATCTCCCATGTGCTTTGAAGATGCTCTAGAATGTTCCTTTATTCTAGCCAACTTAAATGCCCTTCAAGTTTCTTGGAATTACATAGAAGTGCCATGGAGAGTTAGAGATGCCATGGAATATTCCTAACCCACCCCAAATTGACCTATCTACCCTTATCTTAGCCCCTAAGATAATGAAAGTCTATAAAAGAACTCATTTTCTCTCATTTTGGGGGAGACACTTGAATTGTATAGAAAAATATTGGGAGAGCTTTAGAGGAAAATATATAGAGAGAGAAACTCTACCAATCTCATACCCAAAACCCCACCAAATCTTTACCCAACCATCAAATCACCATTGAAGGAGCTTGAAGCTTGAGGAAGAAAAAGAGGAAAAGCTTGAGGAATTCAATATCCCTACAAGTTTTGAGAAGATCTAGAGGTAAAGCCTTCAAATCTATATATATATATATATATAATAATAATTCAATCACAAATTCCTAGTTCTAGGATCTTTACACATTTTCAAAACCTCTCTTCTTACCTCATTTCATCACACACCACATAGAATTTGTGATTGAATCTCATGGTAGTTCATTAGTTTGGATCTAAATAAGCCTTGAGTTTAGAAGTGTGAGTTTAATTTTAAAGAACTTTTGTTCCTAATTTTCTAAATAAACTTTGATTTCTTATTCCTAATTTTCTCACAAGATTCATGAGATTTTACATATCTTAATGAGTCTCTTTGAGTTTGATTCTTTAGTTTCCTATGATCTTATGATCCATATGGAGATTAAAATGAATCATGGCCATAATCTACACATAGTTGGTGAGATACTAATATCAACTCATGACTAGGATCTCTTTACTATGAATCTTATGGAATTCATACTATATTCCATGGAGATTAGAGTAGATTTGTTTTTTTTTAGTCTCCAATGACCATCAAATGGTAGGAGAAGTAGTTTAGTTTAAGTCCACCTCTATGGCTTAGACTAATCACTTCCTTGGGTTTTGAGAAGTTCTCTATACTTCATCCAAAACCTACATGTATGTGTGTCTTTAGCCTCCAATGACCACCAAGTGGTAGGAGTAATGATTTGAACTCAAGTTTTGGTCCATAAGTTTGAGTTCATTGTTTGGGATTTTGTGAAGTCCATTTCATATTTCATCAAAAATCCATGAGTCTAAAGAGGTCCTTAGTCTTCAATGACCATCAAATGGTAGAAGAAATGATTTGGTTTAAGCCCAACATTATGATCTAATAGTTGAGGCCAATCAACAAAGTGGAACTAGCAAAAATAAAAACAGTGGGTTCACAAACTATTTTTGATCAAAGATTTTTAGTTCGAAATCTAACCGTTGAAATCAAGTGAAACCAACGTGAAAGTGTCAATAACACATTATTTTACCACTGTAATTTTTGTTTTGGTAAGACTTTATGCTTAGAATGGTTTGATCATGAGTTTTGTGAGACAACCACAATCTGTCCAGAATTTCAGAATAGTTTCAGAACAGCAAACCGGTTTTAAAATTGATAGATCAGAACTCTAACCAAGTTTTCATGACCTCTAATAATTTTTTATAAGAACCTTAATGTGTTAGGAAGATTCCCTAAAACGAATGAAGCAATTCGGATGTTTTTGCTATTTTTAAAAAATCATACAAGATCTCTGGACAGAGAGTTGCAGAATCCTGAGGGAGGTCTAGTATTTTCCGTATTCCCGGAGATCTAACCGTTGAAACCTAGATTTTCTTTTTGGGTTAGAAACTAGACTCACAGAGGCATAACATATCCAAAAATAATTAAGATCCAACCGTTGAAAGTATTTTATTCCTATTTTTTAACGTCTGGTCTGCTCTCTGTAATTCATAAAAAACTGCTACCATTTTTGTCTAATCTTATTTATTCCAACTCAAATAGTCTCTTAATGGCTTAGGACTCAAACCATGTTTTGAATAACGATAATTTAGATTAAACCCAGAGGCTTAGTGATCCAAATTAGTGAATAAATTCATGTCCCATTCTTGTTCATATTCATGCATTCATTCATACATGTTAATATTCATAAGTAGGACTTATCTCTTGTCTAAGATGAATCTAATTGAACATGACTTAGGATTAATTACTCTTTGATATTATATCTTGTCTAAGGCATGCGTACTAATCTTTGTTTTGTAGCGCATTTGAGGTACAACTTCTCATCCCTTCTCTAGTTTAATTCATTTCTTTGATTTTGAATTGATTTTCAAACTCCATGTGCGACACTTTAGACTAGGTCTTGCCTTATGTGCTTATATGTGATAGAGACCTTTTCTTAGGATTTCTATTCTTGCATGCATTGCACGTTTAATATTCGCGGCTGGATCCCGGGTATGTTTTCTAGTTCTCTATTGCATATCATGTTGTTTGCTATTTGAATTACGTGGCTTATGAATGATATTTTGTCGTTAGCAATTTTACACCATTTCCAACATGCTTGTGTTATGTATACCTATATATGTATTAATTGAGGGCATGCTTAGATTATTAATTTGATTAAAAAGGATGTTGAGTAGAGGCCTATCGCGAGATAGGATGAAAGGGGGTGTTTTAGTCCGTCGGGCTCCTTCCCCTTTCATTCCATAATCCCCGGACCCAGTTTATCTTTGGTTTCGCAAAAGATCAGTTTGCTTTAAAATGGTTTCTTAATTTTCCTTTTAAAAATTAAGTGGCGACTTTTTGTACTTGAATTTGAAAAATTGTTTTAAAAATAAAAGTGGGCCCAAATGCCGGTATCCACAATCCCCCAAAATTTTGATTAAAACCCAATCTTGAAAAATTAAATAAAAAAATACTACGTAAAATTCTTTTGAATTTCGAAGTATGCATTATATATATATATATATATATATATTAAAAAAAAATTCTTCCTTATCTCCGGGTTAAACAATACAATTTCCAAAAAATAATTTCTTCTCGGAGGAGAAATTCAATTTACATCTCTAGTACTTAAAACATTGGTATTGTGTTGAATCACCAAGTAAAACATCTTCATTCTCCATTGGAAAGTACTATTTCTTGTAACAATTATGATTGTTACACATATGCCAAGAGGCACTCATATCAAAATTAGATGGCAATAAAAATATTGGGGTCTTCTATAATCTCTAAAGTAGAATAAAAAATTAATTAATGAAACATCATAACATATACTCCAATTGTTCATGATAAATGCATTTGCACTTTCATTATTTAAAAACTATTTGAAAAATATTTTGATCAAAATTTCCAAATAACTGGTTGGGTCAGTTCTAAACCATATAAAGAGTATAAAAGTATACACACTTTATTTTTTATCTATAAACCCTCTGGTTTATCCAAATAAAATCCTCCTCTAATTCTCCATTAAAAAAAACGATTTTAACAACCATTTTGATAAATAAATCATAAATTTCAGTAACAACAAATTAAACTTAATGTAGGTAAAACAGGAGAATAGGAGTCCAAAAAAAATCAACATTTTCTTTTTAACTTAAAACCCTTAAGCTACTAAAGTAGCTTCGTATTTTTCATTAAAACTATCAGGTTTCAAAAAAGAGTAATGCTATGCTTCAAAAAATATTTCTAAGGCTCCACTTACTCTCTATCATTCTATATACAGGTAGTAATAAAACTACAAGATTTCAGTACTGTTGGACATAATAAAGTTCATCTCATCCTGAATAGTTCCTTTTCAAACAACTAACATTTGAAAAGATAAGAGCACCCCTTAAACAAATGGGATCTCCTTCTAAAGTAAATGTCACGCCCCGACGTAGCATAAATATAGAAAGAGTTTAATTTCCTTTATGAACCCGTAGTTCGTGACAGTTTGAAGGATCGATTTCGTCCCAAACGTCAACAACAAAACATAATAATCAGAGCAGAGCAGAGCAATCAAGGCTTATAAAATTTTTCTAACTTATTACATATTACAGTATGGGTCATCTAAAGGCACAGACCGCCTTGAAACAAAACAATAACTTAACGTCTATTATAGTCATCCTTAATACAAAACAGTTCATAAATTAAAGCATAGGATATTGATAACAATTCTATCATCCAAAGCAGCCGTTCTCAGTTTGCATAATCATAATGTTCCGCTTGATCAAAACCTGAAAAGCCTGAACACAAATGTCCAGGGCGCATCAATGCTGCCAGCTTCAAGAAGCTGGTGAGTATTAAAAACATAACTTTGAATGTAAAACATACTCATTTACCATTCTCCAATTCCCATTTAATTCAATGAGTTTACATTAGAGTAAAAAGTTCATTTTAGAAAACAACAACAATATCATTTGAAAGCTATAATTCACATATATGTGACTGTGTGTGAAAACAATGCACCATCTCATCTTACCGACTCTTTTCTCTCGACAAAACCCATCAATCCACTATCACACACCAATATCTTTGAAATACTCCGATAGCCACACTTTAGCACAGGGGTGCCAGGGAATGTCCAGTTTGCCTCACACTTTGGTCCGGGGTACCAGGGAGTGTCCAATACCTCACACTTTAATACCTAATCTGCCATGCAAATACCGGAGGAACCCTCATGCAGTATCCAGACTCAGGTATCAGGGAGTGTCCGTAGGCCACACTTTAGCACTACCATGGGTGTCAGGGAATGTCCAAGTTCGGCTTCACACACTTTGATGCTACCATGGTCGTCAAGGAGTGTCCAGTTTTGCCACCGTCGTATTTCAAAGACACTCTCACCGCAATCTCAATCACAACACACTTTGGTACTCACTTACCAGGGAGTGTCCACAACACAATCTCAACCGCACTCACTATGCCACACTGACCATTACTCTTTTTCACACTGACCACCACTTACCATGCATGTACAACTGACTCCACATGAATGATATGTGACTTAATACATAAATATAAAGTACTGGGAACGATAACCATGGATATACGAGAAGAAATCAAATCTTATATGAAATAACCGGTGAATTCATCAAATAATGCTTTAATATGCTTTTATCACTATTAGAACACAAGTGGGTCTACTTTGAAGTAATGCCCTCAAAAATGAGTTATAATTTGTGTACATGAATTACATATCAAAATAAATTTCTTTGAGTCTAGTTTCCAATGCTTCAAACCGTGTGCGTTTTCGAGTTTCCTAGAGGAAGTTATGGCCGTTTTACTAAAAGTCGTTAGTGTTGAAAAATGCCAATCGATTGGAAAAAATGTCAATCGATTGGTAAACATTCCAATCGATTGGTAATGATTCCGATCGATTGGTAAACATGCCAATCGATTGGCATCAGCAGTTTCTCCCCTGTTACGAATTTAAGGCTGCTTTTTGACCCATTTTCAAATCCGAATGAAAACATGACTTGTAATATATGGTTCTCTCCGTTTTTCCGCAAGGGTTACGAATACGCGATCGGTTTTAACCAATTTCAATCGTAGCTCTCGGATTTTACGAAAAACCGAGGGGTGACAAAACTTCAATTCTAATATACTTTCATATACGAATGAATTAAGCTCCAATACTTTGACCATAGCTTCTATGAACTGTAATCCATCATTATTATCTATCAAAACGAATTTTGGTCAAGTTTTGGAAATCACCATTTTTCAAGCTTCAAGCTTCCATGAAAAATCAACAATGGCAATTACACATAAGACTAATACAAACAGCAAACTAAAGTATAATTTACATTCTGAGTGAGTTGGTAATACTCACAGAGGTGATTATACAGAGGATTTGAAACTGAGAATTTTCCGCCGAAGTTTCCGTCGTTAGATTTTCCACTCCTCCGTTTCTTGAATTATATATATGTATCTGTCTATGTATAATTGTGTGTATGTATATATCATATATAATCTGTATATGTGTGTGTGTGTTCTTTCTTGAGAAAACAAGAGAGAGTTAAGAGAATTTGAAAGAGATTGAGAGAGAGATAGTGAGTTAATATGAGAGTGATATATATATATATATAAACTGTTAAAAAAATGTGTAGCCTCCAAGCAATTGGTGGATATCACCCGGTGTGATTGAGCTCACGTGCTCCCATACCCAAGACGCGGTGAAGGCGCAGTTTTAAAATAAAAACTGGTATATTACGATTAAAATAAAAATACCAAAAGTTATGATAATGTAGGAATTAAATTCCCAGTTGTTTAAAAAGTATAGATAGAGTTTTCAAATCTATAGAAAGAGATTTCTATATTTGTTGAAATTATGTTTTGACCCCAAATAAAAATTCTGAATAAAATAAAGCAAGTAATACCAATTAAAATTATGAAAATCACCTTTAATAATTAAATGAAAATACAGGTTGTTACAGTAAATATATACAAATTACTTTATAAAAATTACTTTTCATAGTCGTTTGAGCTCATAATCCTCTTATTCTTTTGTGATCCAAAGTCTGTGTCATGATTTCTATCATGCACTCTATATTCATTCAGATAGATGGGACAGAAAATTAGGAGGTTGAGAAGCCCCACTATTCTTTAATTGAAAGGAGGAACTTCATCCTTATTAAAAATAGGAGTTAATTGACTCTTGAGTCACATCAAGTATATATATATATTTATTTTAATATCTAACGATGACAAGTATTAATTGTTATTAAATGCATGTCCCAAAAAGCATGTTCTACGACTTTACTAACAAGTTTTCTTAAGATTAAAAAATCCTATCATATACCAAATAACCCAATATTAAAAAGGGAAAATTGGTGAAAAGGGCATTAAGAGAAGCTAAATTGGAATGAAGGACACTTAATAAAACAACTTGACTTTTACTCCTAATTTTTTTTGGACCAAAACATTCTCATCTTCATCATCTAACCTTACTATCAAACCCTAGTCACCATTGCCACTACCCATGCCTAGCCTTCAGCCACCACCACTTCCACCTCCGGCAACCACCACTACCATCTCCGGCGACCTCCGGCAATCGCCACTAGCACCTCCGGCGACCATTCACCATTGACACCACCCATGCCTAACCTTCGGCCACCACCAGTTCCATCTCCGGCAACCTTATACGACCTCTGACGACTACCACTAGTACCTCCGGCGACCATCACCTATCATCCCACCTTCATTCAACATTTTTGATCTTAAGAGAAATTTCTCTTAAGATCAGTTGGCCGTGGATTATTGTTTTGGTGGTGGTGGTGGTGCTGGCCGGCGGTGGTGGTGGCAATGAAGGGGGAGCAGAGAGAGTGGTGGTGGTGGTGGTGGTGGCTATATAGGCGGAAGAGAGAGAAAGTTAGAGAGAGAAGAGAGTTGGTGGTAGTTGCCACGACAACGGCTCCGGCGACGATGGCTCCGGTGGTGGTGGTTGTGATGGTGGTGGCTATGGAAGGAGGAGGATAGAAAGTTAGAGAGAGAAAAGAGATAGTGGTGGTGGTGGTGGCTATGGAGGGGGAGGAGAGAGAAAGTTAGAGAGAGAAGAGAGTCGGTGGTAGTGGCAACGGCTCCGGCGACGACGGCTCTGGTGGAGGTGGTTGTGATGGTGATGGCTATAGAGGGAGGAGGAGAGAAGATGGTGGTGGTGGTGGCTATGGAGGGGGAGGAGAGAAGATGGTGGAGGGAGGAGGAGAGAAGATGGTGGCTATGGTAGTGGTGGTTGTGATGGTGGTGGAGCAGAGAGAGATGGTGCTGGTGGTGGCTATGGAGGGGGAGGAGAGAAAAAGTTAGAGAGAGAAGAGAGATGGTAGTGGTGGTCTCTTAAGGTTCCATGGACAATTTTGCCATTTAGAGTAAAATTTTAAATTTTATAGGGCTAAGAGAGAAAGTTCAAATTGTAGAAGACTTTCGGAGGGAAAGTTTTTGTAGAGTGTGTCATTGTATGAGTTTTTGATTATGGTTTGTGCTTTAGTCCAACTTAGCCCAACCTTATGGGACTTAAATTGGGTTTATCCATTTTTTTTTCAATGCTCAAAAAGAGTAATTTTATTTTAGAGCAAGGTACTCTTTTTAAATCAAAACTTACTTATTAGTAAAGCTTGTCCAAACATATTTGAATCATCTGATAAATTAGACCTTAAACAAATTCAATCTCCCGAGGTAAAGTTATTGGGTCAAATAAATATATAGGTTTATGCGAACCTGTCACACCCAATAATATTCCATACCATATACACAAATCCGTGCACACATTAATTTGTATGGGGACCATATACTGAATATTACATATACATACATACTATTCAATAAGTCAATAACCATTAACCATTAATCAATTATGGGAGACAAAAGAATCCCAGGGCCATACCTAGGATTTTTTCCTCTAGCTTTGATCATGATGATAAAGACGATAAGTGTATATATGTATAATTATATACACTAGAGAAATTAATTTGATCATTACACCAAAAACGGTTTTTTTTTTTTCATTATGAGCCTATACGTTATATACGATATGTATATATACAATATAAAGTTCACAAGCTTTAAAATTGTATAAAGTACTTTCTTTAACACCATTTACAACAACTAATAAAGCATTTCCAAGTAAATATAATACAAGATTCAATGTGGGCAGATGACTGATTTAACCTCCCCAAACAGTCCGGTGCATGAATTGGCGTATCAAAATCCATTCATCATACTGAATAATTTCCTTTCCTAGGATTCCTAAACCAATTCAAAGTCACACACCAGACACCAGAACTTGCTGACCGGCCCTCTCTCCCATCAATGTATAAAATATACTACTCCTTATATATAGTATGTGATATGTGATATGACAGAAGACAAAAACATACTCCCTTATTAAGTTATTATCCATTTAAAATCTTTCTTTCTTTCTCTCTCATCTCTTATCTCTCTCTCTCTCTTTTTTTTTTTTTTTTTTTTTTCTCTTTGCTCTGCCGGTATTTGTGTGTGTGCGAGAGAGTACCTCTCCATGACTCTTTTTAATTTTCTTTTATTTTGAAAATCTTAATAGAAAAATCTCACAAATACATAGTAATGAAAGAGAGAGATTGCGACCAGACCCGCACAACGGTGGTCTCAGATTCTGTAGAGAGTTCATTTGAAATGGTGGAATTCACTCAAAACCACATATTCAACACTGTTAATCTCTTCAATTTAACCTCATGGTATGACACTAGTCACACTACCAATGTGCTTCCCATAACTAATGGTTAAGCAAGTTTTTCTATTTTATCATAATAAATATGTGCATATAATAATAATTATACTCACATGTAGATAAAAGAAGCATAATGCAAATTATGAGCATTCATACTCGTATCTATATGCACAGAAATGACTTTTAAAAAATATTTTCTAGTCACTCTGTGACTTTAATATGACCCATATTAAAATCTTTGGGTTCAACTGAATTTTCCAAAAATACACAAGAAAATCAATTTATATGGAAGTAAGGAAAAAACATTTTCGATCTGTCTCCAAATATTAAATTGAAGATTCTCAAACTAAAATGACATGTTAGGTTGATCCAAAAATTATGGCAGAAAATAAAACGTCTTAAATTGTTGGAACATAAAAATAAAATTGGAATAGAATTACCAGATCAATAGCCTCTTTAACAAAACATGGGCCGAGTCGTGGGTCTCGCTCTCTTTAAGACGTTTCACGGCTCTGCCCAAAGTGTGCAAACAGTTCGTACTTGCCACGCCGTCCCTAGGATAAAACAGCTCAGAATCACCTCTGTCTCAGTTTTTCTTGCACATCGAGAAAATTAGTATACTAAACACCATTTCTGATATATATTGCTCGAAAACAGAACTTGGAAATCTCTCTATTATTTGTGAACACAAGAATCACAAGAATGATTTTGATCTTTCTATTCAACATGAAGAGCTCACAAAATTATTAAAGTTGAAAGCCTATCCTTCATAGCTCTATACATATATGCGTATATATATACATATATATAACATTACAATGAAGCTACTAAAACCAAAAACCGAGAGCTCTATACACTGCCAAAGATAATATATATATATATATATAATGTTATAATACAAACATTCACATGAATGTGTTTTACCTCATCAATGATAAAAGTTATGAATGATAAAAGGTATCATAAATAATATTATATTATAACATTAAAGTAGATAAATGTAGATAAATATTCTTGTGATGGTTATATATATTGTAGTTACATTATATCATTAAATTAGATTAATGTTCAAGTACTAAATGTTAAAATGATAAAGAACTTTTCTTTAATAATATTTTATTAAAATATTCCAACACATACTAGAGTTCAAATCTTGACCCCTTTTCCGAACCGAACACTTATGTCTTTGCACCAAATCACTTTACCAAATGATCTAAAAAAAAAAAAGAAGTTTGTTTTTTTTTTTTTGCTAGAAAGAAGTTGTTTGATTTGTTTGTGCATGCATATTTGAAATGATAACAAATGAAGATGAGTTGAGAGTATGGTTTCATAAACATAGAGGAATACAATAGCCTGATATATACCTTCCTTTTTTACTTTTCATCTTGACCCTGTTAGGAAAGGTATTAAATGAACTTGTCTTAGTAAATAAATCTTTTAAAAAACCTTGTTTATCATTGCGGCGGCATCGGTCAATTGAAATGTAGCTAATCTTCTCTTTTCTAATTCATTACACTTCATTGCGTCATGGGCTAGGGTGAGGAAAGAGTAAAGATTTGCACAAACACTCCACAAATAAATTACAATAGCACTAATAAGAGACTATCATGTGATAGAGTTGTCTGTCACACAAGTATTAATGTAATTTATTTGCGGAATGTTTGTGCCCAAATTTTTACTTCATGAGGGAATATATATCCACCAAGTATTTGTGATATTACGAGGAACAATATGGAAAATATGTCTATACATCAATCAAATAAGTACTGAGATTGACTTTACCAAAAAAAAAAAGTGTCGCGATTGACATTAGGTTTGAACTTTAGCATCTTAAAAGGGGGCCAGACTACAATACACCCCTTCAAAAAGGGGTGGATGTTAACCCCCAACCACATTTGACATAACTGACTTATAACGGTGAGCCACATTTCTCATAACTAAATCACATTTCTCTTAACTAATTCATAACTGAGCCACATTTGTCATAACTTAAACCACATTTGTCATAACTACCAAAAAAAAAAAAATGCGAGGGGCACAAACAAGTTTCACAAACATTTACAAACACTCCATCTCTCTCTTAGGTGGCATTGTGGGGTCTACTGAAATTATCCGGACCCCATAGTGCCATCTAGGAGAGAGATAGAGAGTGTTTGTAAGTGTTTGTGAAACTTGTTTGTGCCCCAAATAATACTAAAAAAAAATGGGTGAAATGGCTACCTGGACCACACGATGGAGGGTTGACATCAACCCCTTTTTGAGGGGGTGTATGTTAGATTTTCCCCTTAAAAGGAAAGCCCTTTTCATGCTTAGCATGAACTCTCCTTTTTGTATAGTGACATGCTAAAGTCTCCTTGCGCACATTGGATGCGAATTCATACTCTCTTCATTTTGAAATGCTTCAATTTAAGAGTTTTCTTTTAAAATAAATATTTTTTTTTAATTAGAAACTTTCAAATCACCCCTCATTATAATTTATATCAAACAATCTCACTTTTTATTTTACATGACACTAAAATTTTGAAATTAAAAGAAGGAAGATAATAGAAAGTTACAAAATTTCACCATAATAAAATAAGAGAATTTCTATTCACACTTCAAAAATCAGTCAATGCAACCACTCTAACAGCTTATTGTACCATGTACTCAATGCATTTAATAATAACTAGAGTGCGAATAGCATTGCCATAAAATAAACTTCCATAAAATAGTTAGAAAAAAAAAAAATTCCCACGGAGGAGTTTGTTGATTTCTTTAGTAAAAGTGCATAAGAATTGATTCTCTAATCTTTTTTGCTTTTGCACTTTTCTTTTTGTCTCTTCTTCTTAAGATGGTTTTGGAAATGATTTTGGATTCTTGCTGCCATTGAAGCTAGCACCCACGTGGCCATTTATAGGACAACACACACACACATATATATATATATATATATATATATTTTAATGCATTTTGGTCCTGCAAGTGGCCACGTGGATGCTGTCAGAATGACTGCCGAGAATTTGGACTCTCTGGAAATTGCAGGTCGTCCAAAAACATTCAATCGTGAGTATATCTCATTGGAGTAATGCTACGCTTCCCAAATCTACTTTCCGAATGATTTGGCAGTGGGCTCATTGTGGGGTCACTTCTACATCCTCTAATCAAAATTCAATGACCCCACAGTATACCCACTATCACATCAGTTGAGATGTGAATTTGAGATTTAGATTTGGAAAGCATAACATTACTCTATCTCATTGTCTTTTTTCTTTGATTTGTAGCCGCCTGTTCCAGCTTTAAAACGAATTCCACTTCAATGTAGCTTCGGAGTAAAATGACTAGGGAATCATAGTGGTCTGGCATGCATGATAGTGCCATGTTTGGCCACAGAATAAAGCAAGAAAAATGCTTTATGAACTTTTGTACAGACTGATAGATCAAGGGTGACAAGTGATATTCAGAGTAACAAAATACGATTGTGACGATTGTGCAATACATGAAGAGTAATAGTTATATGCTTCCCGAATTTGTATCTCAAATGCGGTTTCTAAAATATGTGGAGTGTGCCTATTAAATTTTTATTGGAGAATATTGAAGTTGTCCCCACTATCATTGACGGTGATCTCACTGCCACGTGTTGAGAATCTTATTTGGGTAAGTATTACTCTTATACATGAATGCTAGAACTTGTAATCGTTTGTTTGAATAAAAGAGCACCTATACTTGTGTGTCAATGTGTCCATGAATCACTGCACTAAAGGCTTATGATAAGATTGGAAAGGAAGAATGGAAGAAAGAAAGGAAGGAACGAGCAGGGATGATTAAAAAAAACTCTTGTTTGATTGAAAGAAAGAGGGAAGGGGGGGAAAAAAAAAAGGAAGTGAGGGAAGTCTTATGATCTATTTCCTTTTAGAAAGCTTGTTATTTGGCTGTCTAAAGTTTAACAGTAAAAACACATAATATTTCATGTTTCCTTCGTACTTTCCTTCTAATTTAACTAAACAAGAAGAGAGAGGGTTGTTTCCTTTCTCAAGGAATATCTCCTCTCTCCTCCCTTTACTTCCTTCCATTTAACAACCCCTACACGCCGTCCCATATTTATATGCTTGTATTTTATTTTGAGATGTCCAAAAATTATGTCCACATTTGAAAAGTCAAAGTATACTTTTTAAATTTACCCTCAATACTAAAGGTGAAAGGTGGGAATATTCTAGGGGCAATCTTGGAAGAAAGTGCATTATGTTTGTGCAATGACGATGTTCCTTAATAAGCAATTTTTTTTTTTTTTTTTGATAGAAGGTTCCCTTAATTAGTTGGATTACAAAAAAAAAAAACAAAAAAAAAAATTCTAAATATGGGACAGAGGAAGTACCAAACATAACAAATTTTGGTTTGCGGATATAGAGAACAAGGAAAACGAGAAAGAAAATTATTTCACTTATATTTTCCCCTAGTGTTTTCTCCAAGTTTAAATGACATTAGAATTAAAATTTTCTAAAATGTGATAGGAACTCGAAAAAAAGGAAAGAAAGTGACTCACAAAATTGAAAGGTTTGATTTATCAATCTATTTACTTTTCTTCTTATCTTCCATATTGTTTTCCTGATCAACCAAACAAAGGAAAGTATTTTCCTTCGAATTTTTCTTTTCTTTGCCCTCACTATATCCATGAACCAAACAGAGCCTATAAGTACAGACCTAGAGGAAGACATTGATAAAAAAACACAAGGAGACCAAGACATGTAAATGTAGATTGTAGATGCACAAACTTTAGAGCAGATATCGATGTGAATTCCAACAGTTCATCACACCAAATTTTCCAAGCCACTTAATACAAGTGTTGGGACAGACCAGTCACCATTTTGCATTCTAATTCCAAGTTACTACCACAAAAATCAGCAGTTCCCTAATGAACAAAACAGGTTCATACTAACCCTTCATTGCAACAAAAAAAAAAAAAAAAAAAAAAGAAGTCCCAAATATTCCGAAGTAGCTTCCATGTATTACATGAGAAATCAAGTGAACTACAGTTTCGACGTATCGGAATGAGAAAACATAAATGCTACAACTGGATCAAGTTTCTGAAACAGTAAGTACCAAGGAGAAACCAACCCACAAGAAGTGAGGCGAAGAAGGCCAAGAAAGTAAGGAAGGCCCCACCTCCGAAGATGAGTCCCAAACAAAATACTATTACAAAGGGTAAGTAAGCTCGCACCATAGATAATTTATTGACCCACTTACCCTTAAACAAAATCAGTGCTGCGATGTTCACCACATTCCATCCGCCAGTCTGAAAGCTCAATCTGTTGAGATTGTTGGCAACAAAGCAGTGGCAGTTACAGGTAAAGAGGTTGTAAGCTCGATGCTGGAATTCCTGTGTACCCTTTCGTAATGCATCATCCCATGTTAATATTTCTCGTCCGGGTTCATCTGGATTGAATATATCATCACTTGTATATGCAGCTGGGTGGGGAGAAATGCAGCACTGTAGGCCAAAGTTTAAAGAATACGTGAAATTAGGAATAAGCGTGCACTACCAACAAGACAATAACAAAATGAAGGATAGGTGTAGTAGTAAGTGTTGGCCCTAAGAGACCTGACTAATGTAGAGGGGGATCAATGGGGTTAATGGTTAATCCTTCCATTTGTGATAATAGTGGGAAAGTTCAAGGCTTTGTTTGGTTTCCAGATTTAGAGAAGGAAAAGGAAATGAAAGGAAGGAAAACTAATTTCCCTAGTGTTGTTCCAAGTGTTTGCATAATCCTTAATTAAGGTTAGAAATTCGAAATTTTCAAATATAATAGGAACTGGAGGAAAGGGAAAGGGAAGTGACTCACAAAACTCAAAAATTTTAAACTACCTTTCACCCTATTTTCTTTTCCTTCCTATTTTTCTCACTGTTTTCCTTAGTAACCTAACAAAGAAAAGTGTTACTCCGCAGTATTTTTAATTCCTTACCTTCATTAACTCCAATAACTAGACACATCCCTAACCAGTCAAGGACTACAAATAGCATCAGATGACAAAGCCCAGCAGCCATCTAACAGAAGCAGCAGGCAGCTTGGCCATTATTATCCATCTCCCTTTTTGGAGAATGACCGAAATGCCCTCCTTCAGTAATGATGGCTGACACAACAGTGATTAAAGATATTCGCAGAGGAGCCAAATTTGGAGTCAAATTTCTCAACAAAATTTCTCAACTAAGGAACAAAGCATTTTTAGCTTTACCTTTTCTTTGCTTATTTGGACGTAGCGAGCAACCGCCCCGAACGTAAAGTTATCTACGCACACAAAATTAGGCCCTGCAAAGTCCAGGATTACTCCATCTTCTCTGCATATCCCGATATGACCAATAAAAGGAACAAGCCATGATATAACAGGAAGTGGTGTCCAGACAACGCAACATGGAAACCGCGCTCTTTTTGGATCAATCTGCATTGATTGTTGCATGCTCTGTTCAATCATCACGTGGTGCTCGGGATCCGCATTCAATTCCATTGCCAAAGCTGCGATACAGCGCATTGTCTCAACCATAAGTAGATAGTACAGAAAATAGTTAATTGCATATTAATGCTTATGGTTAGTGGCGATGAGTTAGTTCTCACATATAAAACGATATGAAGGTTATCTAACACCAATGATATTAATAAGCCCAAGAACATAAAGTTAAATCAAAATTCGCTTCACAATTCATATACTATTTCATCACTCTTTGACCTTATGTGGTCTAACTCAAGGTCTACCTGGATATTAAAAGTTCAAATATAGTGAACTCAACGTTAAAATGCTAGGAATCGAACCCTTTTACGCCCGACCTTCAGCTCCTACATATGTCCAAGCTGATGAAGCTTTATATACATCATTGGACCAACTCTCTAATAGTTTAAACTTTTGGAGCAACTGGTAACTTAACATGGTATCAAAGCCTTGTTTGTGGGAGGTTTGAGTTTCGAGGCTATGTCCCCGCTTTGGTGCGCATATTATTTGTCTCTATTCTCCACTATGGTGGAGTGCATTTTGTTACCGCTCCATGTGCGAGACGGGGTTGCACGTGAGAGAGGGTGTTGAAGCTTGACATACATAGTTGGGCCCATGCTCTAATAGCTTAAGCTTTTGGAGCTTTTGATGCCTTGACACAACCATCAACATCACTTTAGGAACATAAAGGTTATTCGTGATTGGCCCTCCCACTTATATTACTCTGTCTAGTTTACCCTAACCGAGGAAAGCTTCACACCAAATTCATTATCACATCTTGCTAGCAAAAAGTCCATTCTATTTCCTTCCAAATCCCTGCCACATCTTACCCGAAAGAATAAAATAAAACTGCCTGCCAAAAAAAAACCTCTCACCCCCCCCCCCCCCCCCCCCCCCCCTCTCTTTTTCCAACTCACCTTCTACACAACCAATGAAGAATTTCTGTTAATTGAAAAACACTCCTTTCATGCAAAGAAAACGAGCACCCTTTAAATTAGAAATTTTCTTTGACAAAAGTATTCCTAGGAATGACTTGGGCCAGGTGACATACTTGGATCTACATCAAACAGTGCTTATATAGCTAGTAAAAGTTTATAACCTTCCTGGGGAAAGACCTTGTTGTCAGCAAATTGTTTGATTTTCAAGATACAACCGAGTCTAACGACACAAATAAGGTAATGTGGGCTAAAACATTAAGAGATTGTACAATCACTTCCGAGACAATTTTTAAAGATACAAATTGGTAGTAGTAGAAACTAAGAAGTGGCAAAACATGGATAACTGGAAGAAAAAAAAAAAAAGCAAGGCTGATATTAAACAACAAAGTCATGATTCCCTATGTAGATGAACATATCAACAAACTTAAATATGCCATAGAAAGCAAGTTTGAGTGCTAGATGCTAGACCATTTAAGGAATCAAGAAGGACTTCAGAAAAGAGGGAAAAAAACATAAGGAAATTATCGCCATCAAATAATTGATGCCAGGCATATGAAAAAAAAAAAACCTGTTTCTTATTGGCATATGCAAGGAAAATTAGCACCTATGTTGTGTCCAAAATTTAGAAGTTTATGCATAGGATTTGCCTGTAATGTCACAAAGACATTAGCAAAATCCAATTCTGAATAAAACAAACTAATAATGCAATGCCTTCTCTAGGACATAAAAATTCCTTCATGACAAACCTATAACATCCAGTCATGCTTCAATAGAAACTATACTTCAGAGAAGGACATATAAGGACACTTCCAATTCAACTTTAAACTGTTTATATTCGCAGAAGCACACCATGTTGAAATGTCTATCTAACCCACACACTTCAAATTAAATAAATGATCGGACAATAGATATGAAGTTGTGCTGAAGGCAACATAGAAACTCGATTCTCAAACTAAATTTGATCTACAAGAAAAAACAGCCCAGTAACTTCTGAAGGCTTCTAGAGGCAATTCCCACCCAACAAATGATTTCCAAATTCCAAGTTGATTATTATGATGACCTTAATTTTTGCTTCATGTGAGAAATTGGTGCACTCTCTAGTCTCTTAATTTTGACTATCTATCTACTTATCACTCTCTAATAAGAACTAACGGATACAGTAAAGTTGCTCTAGTACATTTTGTTAGGTTCCTCTCAGTTTTTAGAACTGTTTTTTAAGATTGCATTTTTTTTAAACTATTTTTTTTTTGGAAATTGTGAGGGGAACCCAATGTTCTAAAAATCACTAGGAGGTAGGCGGGTGGTGGAGGGAGGCCTAGTGCCTAGGGGCATAGGCGGGGACTAGGCGAAAAATTAATTTTTAAAACAATATTAATAAAATAGAGACAACAAAACTCACATTATCAACAAACTAAATTTCTAATTCATATCATCAAACCGACCCAAACTTTTCGGGTATCGTAGTTGACCGAAACGAAACCCCGCACCAGGAATCACGAAATTCCAGTGCTGCTTCGCACGAAATGAAGTCGTTTCGGTGGGTGTGTGTGTGTGTGTGTGTGTGTTTTGTCCAATGTTTCCAAGGAAACGAGAGTAATCATTTTCAGAGACAGACCCATCTCATGTGAAAAGAACTGAAAAGTAAGTGGGTATTTCAAATTTCAATCAATTTGGAATCAATCAAAAAATGAAAATTGGGGAAAACCAGAGAGATACTGATTCTCTGAAAAAAAATGATGAAATTGATTTTGAGGGTTTTGGTTATAAATCACTTACCTGGTTGAGGAGTCTCTTCTCCAACAGTCTTCGTCCGATCTGGACTAGGGTTTCCCTTGCAGTCGCCACTCTTCTTCTTGGCCTTCTCGCCCAGGGTTCCTGGCTTTTTGCTAAGCTGCTGGTTGGACACTCTCTCCAGTCTCCCCACTGTAAGGCCACGTTTATTTCGCAGATTGATGGCAGGATTAGTGGGATTAGACTAATAATGTATTTTAAATTAATAGTTTGTTGTTTGAATAAGCTTAATTATGTGAGATTAATAGTGTGTTTTAACTACCACGCGAGCTCTTGCTCAAGTGGTATCACCCCTAGCTTCCCAGTGGGAGGTTGGGGGGTTCGAATCCCCTCGTGGGATTCCTCTACTTGTCCCCCTGTGTGCGTCAGTCGGAACGAGTGGTCCGTGTGGGTTTTGCGGTGGGCCAATTGTGTGGGGCTTGGGGTTGGGTTTGGGCTGGGTTGGGTGTGTGCGTTGGAGTGTGTGTGCGTGTCCAGTCCGAACCAAGGTAAGTAATCAAAAAAAAAAAAAAAAATAGTGTATTTTAACTAAATAGTCTCTCACAATACGAGGGACTAATTAATCCGATGGAGTAATAAACAAAAAAAATTCCCATACAAATGTGATATCATTAATCTACTTAGTAGTGAAGGTATAAGTAATACTCCTCAATCCCGTTCATGAAACAACCGTAACCTATACTTTAGAGTTGTATTAATTATTAAGTGGTACTAGTTGGGGGCCCACTCACTCATGGAAGAAAGGGCAAGGGGGGCTCAAGCCCTCTCAGATTTTCAAAAATTACTAATATTTCCTTATAAGCCAAAATATTTTACATTTAAGCCCTCCTGAAATTCCATTCAAGCCCCCTTTAGTTATGAAAATTACCTACTAAGCCTCCCTGACATTATAAAATTATCATACTAAGCCCCCTCTCTTTTAAGTTTTTGTATTAATTATAAAATTTGTATGAAAAGGTCTAAAATATACACAAAAAATGTATAAATATGTCTAAAATATGCATAAAAAAAGTCCAAAATATGTGTAAATAGGTAAAAAAAAAATTCAGGAGCGCTGCCCCCGAACCCCCGTATATCAAGCCCCCCCTAGACTGATTTTCTAGATCCACCCCTGCACTCACTATGTGAGTAGAGAGATAGAAAATGAAAGAAGAGAAGATAAATCTGATTTAGAGAGAATGAGAAAGTTTAAAAGCAGTTTCTTGCCTATAGTGAAGTTAAAAGTAATTTCTTGGGTATTATTATGACAGTTTGGTTCTTATATGTGAGTTTTTTTTTTATTTATAAAAGATATTATATTGGTATTTTTGTAAACATGTTTTGTAGTTAAAATATTTGTGGTACCCCTAATTCTCCCTTTATACTAACGGCTGGGCACACGCGTTGCGTGTGTAATGCGTTGTTTTGTTATATAGCATCTGTGAGGTAGGAGCTAATTGATAGGCGACTACAATGAAAATTTAATGATTTTGAGTTACAAAAAATGTCACAATATGGCTCAATAATTAAAACATTTGGGAACCAAGTTTGAAATTCAAATTTTAGAACCACATATTACTCCTGTAACTAAATATAGTGCACTGAGAACTAAATTTAAGAACCACATCCTTACGCTTGTAAGTAAATATAGTACACAATTAAGAGGTATATTTGAAATTCAAATTTGAGGACCATAACATTACTACTAAAACTGAATATAATACACATTGGGAGCACAGTAAACAATACATTTATTATTATTATTTTTTTAATACAACAAAGAATAAAAGAACATGTCTAATTACACTCCTATTTCTATCAATTCTTGTAGAAACCAACATAATGATAGTTTAAAAAAGAACCAGTTTTAAACGAAGTTGTACCAAATACTTCAATACAATAACTACGTGTTTTGCACCTTCACAAAGACATGAATTTGACTGAATATTTGATATATATATATATATATATATCAAAATTTCTCAAAAGAAAGAGAGGGCCTGTGTTTTGACTGTCAGATCGTGTTTTCACTAAGGATAGTGTTACCATTTCACAGTTTAAACACGATCCGACGGCCAAAACAGAGGCCATATCTTTAATAAAGAGAGGGCGCCCTCTTTAGAGTCTGATTGTATATATATATATATATATATATATTGTTTGATTTTGTAAGTATAGTTTTGATTTGGTATTACATGAAGTGGGAGCAATACCATTTTCTTGATACCTTAACAACAAAGGAGTTTGGTCAAAACTACATTACCAAAGTAGTGCACCCATTTTGTAAATGTCCTTAAGAACAATTCTGCCCCTCGGAGTCAATGACTCGATGCATAAGGTCTCAGCGCTATGCTCTCCAAGATTCATCAATCAGTTTCTTCCAAATGTGCACTCGAATTGGAAGAATATATGAGTGCTCAGAATTGCTCCAAAATAATGAAATGGTTTTTTGAAAAATCACAAAAGAGAGGAATTTTTCTATTTGTAAATGGGAAGAGTGAAGGCTTATTTATATTAGACAAATTGTCCAACGGTCATTTTATTAAAAACAGATTTAATAGCCTCCAACGACAATATTTTTAATATAGGAGTTAATAGATTTAATAACCTCCAACGATCATATTTTTAATATTGCAGTTAATAGATTTAATAGCATCCAACGGCCATATTTTTAATACAAGATACTAGTCACATCAATGTAAATGATTTTGTTTGCATTTTTGAAATAAAAAGCCCAATGCCCAAATAAGAGGAAACTCAATAATTCCAACAATTCCCCCCTATTTCAAAAATTTAAACAACAAATAAAATAATGGAGCAAGAAAATTCAATGCATCAGAACTGGTGCCTTTAGGGCTATGAACCAGTCCCTAGGAATATAAGAAGTGACGTACAGGAATTTGGTGAAATAAAATTTCTATGAACCAGAATCCCTTAACGTAAACCAGTCATCTTATACCTACATTGATTCCTCAGAATCTGAGCAACTCTAATCGGTGTGGCACCTCTAGGCTCTGCGCCAGTCTTGAATTTTCATAAGTGCTCTAGAAAACTTGTCTACGTTTTCATAGAAAGTGGCCCAGTTTCACACTTATGTAGGTGAATCCATCAAGTATGTATTGTAATTTGACATACCATCCATTCAGTATGGACTATAGAATTCATTAAGAGTTTAACTCAACCTTTCTCATTGCAATTGCACTATACACCATTGGAATGGACAACAAGATAATCAAATTATAGTGCATCTCAAATCAACCAATGACTTGTTATTACCCATATGAACCTATTTCTTGGGTTCTCCAATTACATAGGTTAGGTTACCATCATTGTTGATTTTTGTTATAGGCATAAGCCCCATTCCCCTCGATGTTTCATACACTAGTTTTCCTCTTAGTGGTATTGTTAACGTATCAACCGAACTCACTTCTGGCCTTACAAAATTAAGAGAAAAACTTTATCTCAAACAGCTGTCGCACAATATTATGACTTAGGCGTATATGCCTACTCTTGCCTTTATAGGACTTTATCATAGCTCAACCTTTTACAGCCTGGCTATCTCAATGTTTATTCCAAATAGGAATATCTGCTGAGAAGCTTTTAAGCCACTCATCCTCAAAACTAGCTTTCTCAAAAGCTACAAACTCATATTCCATCATTGACTTAGTTGTGCAAGTTTGCTTGGACGACTTCCAAGATATTGCACCTCCACTAAGTGAAAAAACAAATTCACTCATTGAATTCGTCTTATCTGAATCCGAAATCTAATTTGCATCACTGAGTTTTGAAAAAACATACTTTCCTCCCCCAAAAAATTTGGCTAAAATTTGGCCTTGAAAAAACCAAAATTTAATTTCTTTCGAATTTTGAAGTATGCAATACATTTTCAAAAATAAGTTCTTCATTATCTCCGGATATACAACATTTTCAAAAATATTTTCTTCACGAGGGTGATATTTAACTCTAAGTCTCTAGTACCAAAACATTGGTACCAAGCGAGTCATCTAGTAAAACACTTCATTTTCCCTTGAAGAGTAAACAATTGTATTGTTACACATATGCCTACAAGCTCTCAAATTAATTAAACATCCTCCAAAATTTGTCTATCAACTTTACTTCCACAAATATAGCTACAAATGGTTCTTCAGACACATTAGCCTTAAACAAATTGATGTTTTTCCAATTTTTGACCAAAGAGCTTGATTAGTTATTCAAAACAAAATATTTTGAAATCATTTTATTTGAAGGAGGTTTCCTATCACTTGGCTCAAGAGGAGTCTAAAAAGGTTTGCAAAGAAAATATTAACTCAAAACCTTTTTCAACCTCATAAGATTGATCAAGAGAAATACCAGTAGGAGCCCTTGTAATTTTAATCTCTAAAATTACCCTCGCTACATCCAAATCATTTCATATCAAAATTAAATCTCCATGTAAATACGTAGTATGTCATAACACATACTCTATCACTGTGTTTATGATATAAACATATATATGCCACTTTCATTAATTTTGAACTATTTGAAACAATAGTTTAATCAAGATTTTCATTCCCCTAATTGGCTACTAAATTTAACATGTATATAAGGAGTACATAAGTATTCTCACTTTACTCTTATTCGGATCAATAAGACCCTACCGGTTTATCTGAATAAAATATCTCCTCTAATTCTCCATTTAATATAAAATGGTTTTAACATCAATTTGATAAATATATAACTCATAAATATCAGCAACAACTAATTAATTCAAATAGATGTAACAGGAAAATAGGTATCCAAAAATCAACATTTTTCCTTAAACCCTTAGTTACTAAAGTAGCTTTATAAATTTTTCAATAGAACCATTGGGTGGCTTCATTTACCATATGCTCTAAATTCAATATGGCTAGATGGGATAAAAACACGAGGTTCCCCACTATTTTTCAATTTAAAAATGAAACTCATGCTCATAAAAATAGCATTAATAGACTCAAAAGCAGCATCAATTTTATTTATTTATATACATATATATATATATATATCTATACAAAGATTCTCTAAAGAGGACCACCTCTCTTTATTAAAGAGAGGACCTCTGTTTTGGTCGTTGGATTGTGTTTAATAATTGTGAAATGACAAAGCTGCTATTAATAAAAACACGATCCGACGCCCAAAACAGAGGTCCTCTCTTTAATAAAGAAAGGGCGCCCTCTTTATAGCCTGACTGTATATATATATATATATATATATTTTAATGTCAAAATTGACAAGCATTAAAATTAAATGCGTGTCCCAAAAGGCATATTCTATGGCTCTATCCATAAGATTTAAAAAATCTTATCATAAGCTAAATAACCAAAACTTAAAAATAAATTAAATTGGGTTTTCTTAAAATTTTCAATGCTAAAAATTGAGCAATTTTTGTTTTAGAGTGGGGAACTCTATTAAAAACAAAAGCATACAACTTAAGAAAATTTGTTTCCAATTAAATACTTGAACCGTGTATCTCAATTAAATCTCGAATGAATAGAATATCGCTAGTCAAGGTTATTGGGTGTCAAAATAGGGTCAACAAATTCACATGAAACCTGTCATACCGTATGATTTCTTACTAAGAAAGTGAAATCTCCCAAAACCTGGTGAACACCCATATACATATCGATGTACAAATATATAATAAGTATTATAAAAGCAATAAATGTTACTCTTTAAAAACCACATGTTTGGTGTACTTTTTAAAACTCTTAACACCAATATAAATGCTATATCCGTTGGGTAAAAACAATTTTTATTTTTTATTTTTCAAATAAAGCCTTTGGTGATTTATGAGAATAGGCATATTAAGCAATATGGCTAAGAGCCTATTCAACACACTTGCATATGTCAAGGTTGTTGTGTGTATCACCACTTATATAATGGTCAAATACTGTCATTGAGCCTCTCCCCCCTCATGGGTATACATTGAGGCTATTAAATGCAAAATAGCATCAACAATATAATATTTGTTAGTTCGATACTTTATATGACCTGCAATCAAATAACTCAAGATTTGAAGTATAACAATGCATCAAAATGCAAATACTCAAAAAGAATATGCTAAATATTCTTGAATTGTGCTAATAACTTGACGTGCAACCCAATTGTGAAAAATAAGCTCATTTGAAATAGTTTGACGTATATATAATTTGGCATGCTGAATGAGCTCTTTGGTACGTGTATATATATATATACTAGTACGTACCCGTGCCCGTGGGCACGGGCAAAAAAGAGTGGAAGTGAAAAAATAAAAATTAAAAAAATAAACGGTTTATACGAAAATTTGATAGCTAAACTCAAGATGATTCGCTAAAACTCTTTCATAAAGAAAGATGCAATGATCGAGGAAATGGGATAAGCTTTACCAAACAACTTAATAATCAAATAACTTTCACGTCGATTGGAATTAAGACGATAGTGTATTAAATAAAATTGTAATTGTAAAGTTAAAATTGTTTAAACTCCAATCATTATGAAATAAATATAACAAAAAAGAAAAGCAAGTACGGATTATCGCCAAACATTAAGTACATAAAGGTTCTTAAAAAAACATTAAGTGTTGTCTAAAATCTCCCTTAACTAATAAAACAATAAATTGACTACAAATCTATCTTTTAATGGGCAAGTTGTGCATTCTCAGCATCACTTTGTAGAACGTTTGAGTGTCAATCTCAATGTATCTTCTCCAATGCGCTGAGTGCACATAGATCTAGAAATTAACAAAAAAAAAACTATATTAGTTTAATGCAAATATAAATTATTAAAAAGATAAATTATACGAAAAAAATTATACATCTATCTAATATTACCGTATTGACTTTCCAATTCTTCAAGTTACGGGAATCCATTATCTTATAATCCCTTACTGCATACTCCCACTCCCACGCTACCTCTTTAAACCATTTCTACAAAATAGTAGTTC
Source organism: Hydrangea macrophylla (assembly GCA_033977485.1). Classification (NCBI taxonomy): domain Eukaryota; kingdom Viridiplantae; phylum Streptophyta; class Magnoliopsida; order Cornales; family Hydrangeaceae; genus Hydrangea; species Hydrangea macrophylla. The sequence goes on along the minus strand of CM066985.1, from coordinate 75,468,211 downwards.
ATGGGTCAAATACAGGAGCACCGTTAGAATCAAATATCAAATTTACAAATTAAAAAAAAAATTTATTTACCTGTCAATTGAACATATCACTTATCTCTTTGTTGGGATTATTCATCACTCTCTTCTCCACATCAGTTAATGCTCATACACATAGAAAATCAAATTCCATCTCCGTTAACTTATATTCTAAGTCTCTCAATTCATTAATTTCTTTATTTAGAGACGTGTGCATTTCGTCCTTTGGCCATGACTCTGGAAGTGTTTCGACGATAGAATACATTAAAATGGACATATTAGGACGAAAGCCTTTTCTCTTAAGCTCTTTGTATGTTTCATATTTTGCTTTAATATGCTCCCCTATAGTGGAATCTAAACTCATAGGTTCATGTTCAAGTTTCAGCCATAATGAGTGTATATCACGTTCTGCATCCTCTAACAAATTTAAGAATTTTACTGCAGTAGTTGGTCTGTTATTAATCCACATATCCTCTATAATATGATTCCAATATGGTGGGAGTTGACGCGCTATCCGTATCATTTTCCATCTTTCTGACTCTGGTTTTGTAAATATTTTACTTTCATCCCAATAGCGGTGCTCTTCAATTATATGTGTACCGAATTTCCTTATGGGATTGCCCTCTTCGAATTTTATATCTTTTAGGTCATTAATTTTATTTCTTCTTCTCGAACGAATAGATGTACATTTCAATATGTGGGGCCTCACAGCAACCTGCATAAAGAAATAGACATGACTACTATGAATTTCTCTAATTTAATGGAACAATGAAAAGTTTGAATGGCATTTAAAATTTCTGTACACAATAATCTTTATAATTTATGTTGTAAGTTAAAATTTGTTTGCACTGGATAATTTTTAAAAATACACCCACTGGAGGTGAAAAACTCATAGCTCGGTGATGGGCATTAGGTCAATTCAAACACTGTAAAGTCAACTCATTAAAGATCTGTTACATGTACAACATGCTACATCAGCAATTAACATATATGTAGATTATATTCCATGTCGACAAAATGAAACAAATAAAATACAGAGTGTTACATTTATGACGTGTAATTTATCTATCAATTCCATTATATCAGGACCTCAGGGTAAACGATATTTATAGTGGAATCAGAGGAACAATCATCAAGAAGAACACTTATACGATCGAAAGATATACATCTGGATAGATGACACGACTGAAAATGTGTTCTCTGAAGAGTACGTCCAAGTGTAGACGGTCGCGTCGCGTTAAAACCGATAAGACCGGGTCGAATCCCAAAGGACGGAAGATAAAGGCAGAGGGATCTAGATTGAATCCTAAAATGAAATAAAAGATGATTTCTTCTAAGGTGGAGGATCTAACAATCCTATTAAATTTAAATAAAAGAAATAAATTAAAGTGAAGCGATAACTTGACTAGATAGACTTAAAAAAAATTGTGATTTGGAATTAAATATGAAAAAGAGTTGGGAACATGTGAGTCCACAAAGTGCCAGCCACTACCATGATTTAACAAAACAAACAATTGGGGTTTTCCTCTTTTAGTATTCCATGATTCGAAATCGATTAAGTAAAACATTTTAGACGCTAAGTATGTGAATTTCACATTCCTAGTGGTTTCAACAATCTCACTTATTTATGAAGGATTGGAATTAAACTAATTAACTCTATGAACAATGGTGGACAAATCGAGTATAAAATAATTGGTATGTTCATCAAAAAATGTTCATTGAGTTAATTAATCAAAAGAGCTTTCATTTCAAAATCAGACTGCAATTTGAACTTTAACAAGATCAATTTGGACTAAGTTTCTGAAATAAAAGTTACTGGAATACAAAAAGGAGGCAACCCAAGTCATGCACATATCAATCGATTGAATTCATGTCAATCGATTGATATGAAATGGCTTTCAATCGATTGACATATAATCAATCGATTGACTTGGAATCTGATGTCAATCGATTGGTTTCTGTTTCCAATCGATTGACATTGATTCTAAAACAGAATCATGGCAGTGGCTGGGAACAATGTTTCTTCACATTATTCCCAACTAGAACTCTAGGCTAGCATCTTTAAACAAACAGAAACTTGGCTAAACTGAAACATTTTACATGAATTGGATCTAAACATGGATGTACACAAAAGATTTGAAATTACACTAAAGTTTCTATACCACACTATGACTAGATGAGTTGCAGAATAACAGAATTCGAATAACAACACCTGAATGAGAATAGCAATAACCAATGTTGAACTTCCAAACTTTCAGTAAATGAATTTCCAAAGAACAAGAATGGAAAAGTTCCTACAAAAACAGGAAAAATGAGCCAACCCCCAACCCTTTACACTCTCCTCTATAAATATAGTGTTAATCCACGAGCTGAGGGTGTCTAGATTCAATCCATAACGGCTGGTCGTCGTCCTGATTGCTGAAATCTTGCTCATTAACGCAGAATGTTTCCAGTTTTAACCAATCGATTGACAAAGATAAAAATTGATGGTAAACATTCCAATTGATTGGTAAAAACATCAATCGATTGATCATAAAAATATGTCAATCGATTGATATGATGTCAATCGATTGGTACCAAGACTGCATCTATTTGTTTCTTGAGTTATTCCTTTCGACTTGTTATTCATTTTAACTTCAGAACCTGCATTCAAAGAATTAAACACAACAACATACCACGAAAAATACATCATTGTGTAAAGAAACGAATAAAAACACAAGTGCAGGTAACACTAGAGAAATGGGGTTAAATCTAATCAATTTTTACTCTTTATCGAGCTAATATTAAGCAAATATCAGCTCTCATCACGACCCCCAACTAGCGCTTTGCTAGTCTCTAGCAATGAAGCGGAATTAACGCAAACTAAGACGAACAACAATTGACGTTACAGTTTTATTGAGCTAAAACAAAAGAGAAATCTTAACTCACTGTCGCAGGAATCGCGGTTGCATTTAGCTTTTGCAACAAGCCTTTGAACCCTTAGGTTTACCCTAATGGACGAGTTGTGTCTCGTGAGGGTTTTCAGAGAATTTACCCACAAAATTCAAGTGTCAAAATTTCTAAACTCATCAAAGAACTTCAATTTCTCCTTTATGCTAAAAATTCTGCTTAACAAGGACATAAATTCCTTTATCATGCTATGGAAGTAAACAACATGTTACAAAGTAACTATTCAAGTCAAACTACATCCACAGCCTTTATATATCCTTGTGTGTGTGCGTGGAGTTAACAACTACGATTGAAATCTTTATCTCAGAATTATTTAGATTGACATGTTTAAGATTTCATAGTTTCAACTCAATTCTCACACGGTTTACGCTCAAGATAATCACTCTGAAACTGGCGTAAAAATTATACACTCATAGTATGAAGCTCAAATGAGTAAATGTTGAGGCAATCAAACATGCTTACATACTAGACACTGAAGAACGCTTATTTTAAGGTGCATGAGTCCCATGAATGGAATACCAATTACTTCAGGAGCGATCTACCGTGGAAAACTCATTTCATACTCGAGATTCATTAAAAATTATCCAGAATCCTTAGGACTTGTAACAGAAATATGGAGAAAGGTTAAAGAAAGTGAAATGTGAAAATGGGTTCAAGCATGTGACATGGTAATATCAACTTCACTTCACAAATTTTTTTTTTTTTTTTACTTTTTCTTTTCCTCCTTTAACTATTCTCACAAAACTGTCACATGCTCGATTATAAATATGTGAATTTAGGTAGAGGCATTGATTTGTGATAGGTAAGTGGGAATTTGGACTTTCTCGGGTGATGAGGTGAGAAAACGATGTCCTAAATCATCTTCTAGACATTATAACTTATCTCGAGCATTTCCTGAGTTTTTAAATTAATAGATCCTGAACGTTCTCCTGAAGTATCAGCCAAATGTAACAAGAATGAGACTCTCAACGAGATAAAAGTGCATTTCAAAAATTGACATGAGTTTTTGTGTTTAACCCTCAGAATAAAAGAATGGCTCGAAACTCACTAGGGTTTAAAGTTTTACTATTAATCCCATCACATGACAATCATATTTCACTCTAATTCAAAGAGTCTTTCGTGAGTGTCAACTCGTGCAAAATATTTTTAGGATATATTTATGCTATGGACGTAAAACTAGATTAGCGACAAAGTAACATGTAATCGAAGTCCATAATATAACAAGAAAGACATGAATGCATCATTGCACAATGATATTAGCTAGGAGAAACGAGGTTTTGAAAGTTAAAAACTCAACAACAACATTTTTTTTTTAAAGAAAACACATGTGGATATCTAATTCAGGGAAAACACAGGTGGATATCTAATTCAGGGAAAACACATGTGTTTTTTTTTTTGAAAGAAAACACATGTGGATATCTAATTCAGGGAAAACATAGGTGGATATCTAATTCCTACTTCCTACCCCCAACTGAAATCGACATTGTCCACAATGGAAGTATTTCAAGTAAAAGAAGATATCACCTGATTCAAGCATTTCTGTACACATCAGAGAATTCACCTGTTTCAAAAATCCAAACTCCACAAACAACCAAGATCATAAAGCATGGATAATAGTTGAGAGCATACAGACAATAAAAACATAATCCATGAGTAATAGAACTATCTGTAAAGTAAATCCAAATGTCCTATATAGTCCATGTACAGATAGAAAACCTAGAATCATCATCCAGCTCTTAATAACCAACCAAACTATAAAATATCAACAGTCATAGATCCAAAAGTACTCATCCACCCCAAAATATCCACAAAGACAAAACAAAGTGACAAAACATCATAAGATATGAAATAACACAACACTCTCTCGCTCTCCAAAAAACTCCCTCTTAAGGTGCAATGGAATGGTCTCCAGAAAGCGTGGGCGCACCGTCATGAACAGGATCAACAGCTACCTCACTGTCACCCTCAGCAGCTGTCCCAGTCTGGGCAATAGCCGCCGGGTCACTCGCAGCCGGCGAGGGGGCAGCAGCTGGAGGTGGTGGCGGTGGAGGTGTCTCTAAGATATCTCCCTCTGATGGAGCCGACGTAGAAGCTGGAGCCGTCGAAGGGTGTGGTACAGATGAGCGCAAGGATTGCTCAATCCCCAGCAACATCAATATCTGCTCTATCTGACCACCTAGCAGCTCGAGTCTCCCCTGAACAGCATCCCGATCCAATGACATCTGAGCAGCTAACAATAACTGCTCTACTGTAAGCTCTCTAACCATCTCATGAAGCTGTACTCTCGCGGCTCTCTCCTCAACGAGAAGATCATAAATAGTCTGGAGAGATACCAGAGTAGACGTGGATGCTGCAGGGGGCTCTCGTTTCCTTAACTCATACTGATCCTCAGCTACTGGCGTCCCTGGGTCGTCATCTTCCTCCTCAACAACAACTGTATCCTGACCCTCTGCCTCTGGCGTCCCTGGGTTGTCGTCCTCTTCCTCAGACGAAGTTTCTCCCCTCTTTCTCTTCTTCTTCTTACTGCTCTCTCCCATTTTCCCTTTTCCTTTTGCTTTGTTTTTGAACTGTGACAGCGACCGCCGAGCCACAGACTCTCCAAAAACCCCCAACTTGGACTTCTGCAATGCCTCTCCTGTCGGTATCCCCAATCCTGCCTCCTCGCACACTCTATGTATCACCCATGCACCTTTGAGGTGTTGGGCCTTGCTGGGATGACTTGTGGGCTCAACGAAGAACTCGATGAAGAGCCGAGCGGGGCAAATAGGTAGACCGGTCCCAATAGCATATAAAACTCTCGCGTACCACCCAGCAAAATCTAACTTATAGGTCGTAGGGAGGATACAGCTGCAGAGAGCCAAGTGGAGAAGGTGGTAGTCCATAGTCAAATCATGATCATCGAACACTGTGGTCCCCGAGTACTTCTTGATTTTTCCACCCAAGATCTCTGTAGCTACAACATCAAATGACGGGAAGGGACGATCGGCATGGATAGGGTATAGATGATCTGGCACCTCCGCAATACCCAAAGCTCGGGCCACTGTGGTAGGACTAAACTCAATCTGGCGGCCTTGAACGCAAGAGAAATATGTGTACGGAACATTTGGAGCCTTTACCATACTCGCACAAGCAGCCCGAATCCAGGAAGCATAAATTTTCTTCTGAATAGTGAGGACGGGGAGCCAGGTCGGAAATGCACGCAATTGCGTGAGGTAAAACGGTGGCTTATCGTCACTCCAGAGATTTTCAAACTGCCGCTCGACCATAACCTCTCTAGTTCTGAAATACTTGGTAAACCATGTATTTTCCTTATCGTTTCTGAACCCGTGGGCGAGCGGCGGGTCAGGAATCTCGAGAGAAGTGGACTTTTCTAGATGGGGCCCACTGTCCTTGGTGTTAGGAGCCATAGGAGCTGAAATGGAAGCAAAACAGGGAGTTATAATGAAAGAAGAATGACTCTGCTACACTGTTTATGTCAATCGATTGACATAAATTGTCAATCGATTGAAGTTGAAGTTCAATCGATTGAGCCCTAATGTCAATCGATTGACATCAGCGATTAAAGGGGGAGCCCACAACAAGGTCTCACGTCCCCCTTTCACAAATTTTAGTGGTCTTAAGACCATGAGGGGCTCCCTCTCATGTTTTGGTCCATTTTAAACCATGAAATGGAAATGGGTTTAGGAGTTACCTTGATCACAACTCTGGTAGTGACAGGGGTAGATGAAGAATCCTCAATGGAGCACGAGGTGGAACGGTGAATGGATGATGGTAGTGATGATGAATGAAACCCGCAAAAGGGGCCCTTGAACCCCTCTCGTTGCCGCGAGTTGGCGGTAATGATGGAGATAGCGGTGGGGGTGATGATGAATGATTTGATGATGACGAGGGTGAGGGATAGTGAGATGGTGGGGGAAAAGAATGGGAGAATGCTTCCAAATGCCAAGAATCACCTTGTCACTCTCTCTCTCTCGCTGATTTTTTGAAATGAAATGAGGGGGAGAGAGATAAACAGACATTACGTCTGGGGGAGTTGTCAATCGATTGATAAAAGAGTTCAATCGATTGACAAAATAATTTAATCAATCGATTAACAAAAGAGTTCAATCGATTGACAAAAGAATTTAATCAATCGATTGACAAAAGAATTCAATCGATTGATAAAAGAATTTCATGGGAACCCCAAATGTTATACAAGTAATCACCCCCAACAGTTTAAGAATGCATTTTCAAGATAGAAACAAGACTTCGAGCATTCAAACAAGGATCAAACCCATCAAACACACAAGTAGGAAGAATTTATTCCAACAAAATCATCAATTCATGGTTCAAATTGGATTATTATCATCCAAAGGTACAAGATTTTGGTTGAACAACAAATAAACAAAAAGAAAACTAGAAATAAAATTATGTCTTATTCATTTGCTACAGGAATTATCAATTCTGCTCAGGTTCTGGGGAAGAAAGGTCCTCTCCTACAGCATAATCCACGAAATACTCCACTACTTCTCCATCCGAGTTCAACTGAAGATCTTCCAGAATTTCTCGAACTGCGCACAGTAGATCCCTGGTATTCATATCAGCGATTGCTGCATTAGGGGAATCTGGGCATGAGCTGGAAAGTGGAATGAAAATTGGTCTTCCTTGTTCTCTTTGTTTTGGGGTTCCTGGAGAACGAACCCCATGGTAGAGCAAATGTGGTAGGTAATGCAATGGATTGATCCTATAGACAATCACAAAGACAGAATAAGAATAGAACAGAGACAGAAATAAAGAAGCACACAAACAAAAGAAAACTATTCTACAACAACATCGGTTTCTCAAATTTTCAAGAAGAATAATCAGGATCATCTAGTTGGATGGTCTCTGATTCTGGTTCGAACCTCTCCAAAAATGGCTTTAAATGCTGCCCATTGACTTTAAATGCATTACCATTTTTGGGGTTAACGATTTCCACTGCCCCATGCGGGAAGACTTCTTTGACAATAAAAGGCCCTATCCATCTCGATCTCAAATTACCAGGAAACAGATGAAGCTTCGAATCATAAAGTAACACTTGCTGTCCTGGTTCAAGCTTCTTTCTCAAGATTAATCGATCATGCTTAGCTTTTAATTTTGATTTATATGTTCGAGCACGATCATATGCATCATTCCTGATCTCCTCCAATTCATTAAGTTGTAGCTTCCTCAATGTACCACTTTCATGGATATCAAAATTTAGCAATCTAGTGGCCCAATATGCCTTGTGTTCCAATTCCACAGGCAAATGGCAGGCTTTTCCATAAATCAACCTATAGGGAGACATTCCAAGGTTCATCTTATAAGCTGTTCTGTATGCCCATAAAGCGTCAGTTAGACGTGACGACCAATCCTTTCTGTTGATGTTAACAGTCTTCTCCAGGATATGTTTGATTTCCCTATTAGCTAGCTCTGCTTGACCATTTGACTGTGGGTGATATGATAACGCAATCTTATGGTTAACCCCATATTTTTTCATCAATGCCTCAAAAGGCTTATTGCAGAAATGGGTTCCACGATCGCTAATCATGGCTTTCGGTGTTTCGAATCTCGAAAGGATATTTTCTTTTAAGAATGAGATCACTGTTCTGTGATCATTTCTCCTTGTCGGAACGGCTTCAACCCACTTGGACACATATTCGACCGCCAAAAGGATGTATTCAAAATGAGAGGATGGTGGAAATGGTCCCATGAAGTCAATACCCCAGCAATCGAAGATTTCGATAGTGATGATCGGGGGTCATTGGCATTTCATTTCTTTTAGACAAGCTCCCTAACATTTGGCATCTAGCACATGCTCTACAAAATGCATAACAGTCTTTGAAAACTGTCGGCCAGTAGAAACCGCTACTAAACACCTTTTGAGCAGTTTTCTGAGCTGAAAAATGGCCACCACAGGCCTCTGAGTGGCAGGAAGCTAGAATTTGAGAAATAGCCTCCTCAGGGACACATCGCCTAATTACTTGATCTGCACAGTACTTTAACAAGTATGGATCATCAAAGTAAAACCATCGGGCGATGGATAGAAACCTCTTTCTGTTGGGGGTGGACCAATGAGATGGGGTCTCTCCTGTTGCCAAATAATTGACAATGTCTGCATACCAGGGCAAACTGGTTGCAGCAAAAAGCTGTTCATCTGGGAAAGATTCATGGATAGGAATGGATTGTGAGGAGTTATCCTTAAAGGTCAATCGGGAAAGATGATCAGCCACGACATTCTCCACTCCCTTTTTGTCCTTGATTATCAAATCAAATTCCTGGAGGAGCAGAATCCAGCGGATTAACCGATGTTTAGTATCTTTCTTTGATAAAAGATACTTCAATGCAGCATGATCGGTGAAACAAATAATCTGCGAGCCAATAAGATATTGCCTGAATTTTTCAAGTGCGAATACAATTGCCAGTAACTCCTTTTCGGTAGTGGAGTAATTTCGTTGAGCTCCGTCAAGAGTTCTGCTAGCATAGTAGATCACAGTAGGCTTCTTGTCCTTTCTTTGTCCTAATACAGCTCTAATCGCTGTGTCACTCGCATCACACATCAACTCAAAAGGAAGACTCCAATCCGGAGATTGCATTATCGGAGCTGTTGTGAGGTGATGCTTGAGTTTATCAAAGGATTCCTGACACTCGCTGTTCCACTCAAATGGTTGGTCCTTAACAAGGATTTGGCACAATGGCCTAGATACAGCACTGAAATCCTTAATAAATCTCCGGTAAAAACCGGCGTGACCTAGAAACGATCGAATGTCTTTCACTGTAGTCGGGATAGGAAGGTTAGAGATTATATCAATCTTTGCCTTGTCTACCTGTATTCCCTCAGCAGACATGATATGTCCCAAGACAATCCCTTTTGTCACCATAAAGTGACATTTTTCCCAGTTGAGAACCAAATTCTTATCCTCACATCTTTTCAGAACTTTCTGGAGATTTCCTAAACAGTCATCAAAACTACTTCCAAATACGGAGAAATCATCCATGAAAACTTCCATGATCTTTTCAACCATATCGCTAAATATGCTCAGCATGCACCTCTGAAATGTTGCAGGTGCATTGCATAAGCCAAATGGCATCCGGCGATATGCAAATGTTCCAAACGGACAGGTGAACGTGGTTTTTTCTTGATCGGCTGGATCAATTTCAATCTGGTTATAACCACTATAACTGTCCAGGAAGCAGTAGAATTGGTGACCCGCTACTCTTTCGAGCATTTGATCCATGAAAGGCAATGGGAAATGATCCTTTCGTGTCACCGCATTCAATCTTCTGTAGTCAATACACATGCGCCAGCTAGTAGTCACACGTGTAGGCACCAATTCTCCTTCTTTATTTTCTGCCACAGTAATGTCAGCTTTCTTCGGCACCACTTGAGTCGGACTTACCCAAGGACTATCCGAGATCGGATAAATGACCCCAACATTCAGCAATTTCAGAACTTCCTTCTTCACTACCTCTTGCATGTTTAGGTTTAGGCGCCTTTGCATTTGACGACATGGTTTGGAATCTTCCTCTAGGTAAATCTTATGAGTGCATATGGATGGACTAATTCCTCTTAAATCAGCAACGGTCCATCCTAACGCACTCCTGTGTTGCTTGAGCAACTTGATCAGTTTACCTTCCTGTTCTAGATTCAAAACGGATGAAATTATCACAGGAAAGGTCTTCTCTTCTCCCAGAAACACATATTTTAATTCTTTTGGGAGCTCCTTCAAATCTAACTCTGGAAATTGCAGGTTTGACGGCACAGCCAACTTAGTCTTTGGCGGCAATTGTTCATATTGGGCCGTCCACATTGCCCTAGCAACTTCCTCTTCTACAACCTCCAAGATTACACACAATTGATGCATCTCCTCATCTTGTGGAGTGTATTTGTCCAATTCGTAACACGAGTTAGTAATAATGGACTCCACAAGATCCGACGGAGTAGTTGAATCAAAACAATCCTGGATTATTGACTCTACCCAGTTTACTTCCTCCTCATCATCCTCAAAATCTTCTATTTTGGGATTTGAAAAGATCTTGATGTTCAATGTCATGTTCCCAAAAACAACGGTCATTACTCCACTCCTCACCTTGATAGTTGCATCAATCATCGCAAGAAAAGGACGTCCAAAGATCACCGGAATCTGGGATTTAGCATTGTGGACTGGTTCGGTGTCTAGAACAACGAAGTCAATAGGAAAGACAAAAGTGTCAATCTGGACCAAAATGTCCTCTAAAACTCCTCGCGGATATTTAATCGATCGATCTGCGAGTTGAAGAGTAATGCGAGTGGGCTTAAGTTCTCCCAACCCTAGCTGTTGGTAAACAGTGTAAGGTAGAAGATTAACACTCGATCCTAAGTCGAGCAGAGCATTGTTCACTTTCTTCTGACCGATTATGCAAGAAACCGTTGGTGTGCCTGGATCCTTGTACTTGGGAGGCAAGTCGTGTTTTATGATTGCACTTGCTTGGCATGCCAAATAAGCACTCTTCTTAACACTTTGCTTTCTCTTAACCGTGCACAAGTCTTTCAAGAACTTGGCGTAGGAAGGCACTTGTTTAATTGCGTCAAGGAGTGGGAGATTGATCTTCACTTGCTTGAATAACTCCAAAAACTCCTGACTTTTGGTTTCTTGTTTAGGTTTCTTCAACCTCTGAGGATATGGTGCTGGAAAAGGGCTTTTGGGAGCCTCCTCAAGGAGAGGTTCTTTTCCGGGCCTTCTCTTTATTTCAGTATCCTCAAGAACTATTATTTTGGGCTCAACTGTTTCGCCCTCTTTTCCTTCTTCCACCAATTCTTCTTCATTCTCCACCTCTTCTTCATTACTAACTACAGGTTGTGAGGGCAAATAGACTTTCTCAATTTCCTTTCCACTTCTCAACACAGTTACCGCCTTGGCCTCCTCATGTGGTCCAGATCCCGAGGGTCCTGTACCCGAATGTTGGCCTTTAGGATTTGGTTATGGCTGTGCAGGGAACATATTTCGCTCTCGATCCCTTTGTTGAGCAGCTAACCTTTCTACACTTGTGTTGAGTTTACTCATTAGCTGCATCATCTGCTACATCATAAGTGTATTCGGATCCTCTTGTGCCTTCTTATGAGGTGGCACATAGGTGTTAGATGAGGTGTGGTTGTTGCCCCCCTGATTGTAGTTGGATTGAGGCGAATGATTTTGTTGATATTGACTCTGGTGATACCCTTGATTTTGTTGATAGGTAGGAGGAGGTTGGAAACTCTGGTGGTACCCTTGGATCTGAGGTCGGTATTGGTTTCCTTTATTCGGCTGCCACTGTTGAGATGGGTTTGCTGCAGCTGCACTGTTTCTTTGATCAAAACCAGGATGACTCCACCTATCATTGGGGTTAAAACGACCAGGGGCATTTACAGCGTGTACCTCTACTGGACTCTGTTCTTGATAAACAGGGTATATTTGACAATGTTGAGAGGTATGCCCCATTTGTAAACAACTAGAACACGATTCTTCAGGTGTAAACTGTATCACTGGATCCTTCTTTGCTTCCAAAACTTCCAACTTACGAGCCAGTTGCTCGTATTTTTCCATTAAGCCATCTTCCGCTTTAAGCTGATAAATACTCTTTTTACTTGAACTTGAACTGGTTTGAGTTCTCGTTACTTGAGTTTCCCATTCTGGTGCGTGTTCGGCTAACCATTCGAAATGAGCTTATGCTTGGTCGGCATTTTTGCTCATAAACTCACCATCACTCGTAGTTTCTACGAGTTTCTTTGATTTTGGACTAAGGCCGTCATAGAAGAGGCTTATAGTTCGCCACTTCTCGAAACCATGATGTGGGCAAAGCAGTAACAAATCTTTAAAACGCTCCCAGGCCTCAGCAAAAGTTTTTTCCTCTTTTTGATTATATATCTTAATTTGTCTCAAGATGTCATTCGTTAATCGATTAGGGAAAAACTTTTTGAGAAAAGCTTCATGAATTGCTGCCCAAGTTGAAATAGAATTCGGTTTGAGTGACAATAACCATGACTTTGCTTTGTCCTTCAAGGTGAAGGGAAAAAGCTTTAGCCGGATCACTCGGGCAGGTCTGATCCGTGAAGGTGCCACAAACATCCTTGAAATCTCGAATATGCAAGTACGCCTTCTCTTTCTCCATCCCGTGAAATGTGGGTAAAAGTTGAATCATTCCATTACGAAAATGGAATGTACCCGCGTGCGGAGGGATGCGGATACAAGAAGGTGTGGTTGTTCGATCAGGAGCCAAGAGTTCTCGTAGAGGTCGTTGACCGTCATCGATGAGGTCATGCCTATTCTCTCCTTATTGGCTCTCCGTATCAAACATTGGATTAGAAATAGATGGAGTAAAAATGAGATTATCAGCACTATGGATGGAATCTTCAAATAGATTTGTGATGAAAGCTTCAATGGAGTCAAAGGACATAGAAGGACATAATCAATACAGTTTGTGTTCTGAAGAGATGAAAAGGAACAAGAAAGATAGAAATGGGGTAAGGAAGATTGGATCAATCGAAAGATTCTGGCCTTTGTTATCGTCCCCGGCAACGGCGCCAAAAACTTGACACGACTGGAAATGTGTTCTCTGAAGAGTACATCCAAGTGTAGACGGTCGCGTCGCGTTAAAACCGATAAGACCGGGTCGAATCCCAAAGGACGGAAGATAAAGGCAGAGGGATCTAGATTGAATCCTAAAATGAAATAAAAGATGATTTCTTCTAAGGTGGAGGATCTAACAATCCTATTAAATTTAAAAAAATAAAAGAAATAAATTAAAGTGAAGCGATAACTTGACTAGATAGACTTAAAAAAAATTGTGATTTGGAATTAAATATGAAAAAGAGTTGGGAACATGTGAGTCCACAAAGTGCCAGCCACTACCATGATTTAACAAAACAAACAATTGGGGTTTTCCTCTTTTAGTATTCCATGATTCGAAATCGATTAAGTAAAACATTTTAGACGCTAAGTATGTGAATTTCACATTCCTAGTGGTTTCAACAATCTCACTTATTTATGAAGGATTGGAATTAAACTAATTAACTCTATGAACAATGGTGGACAAATCGAGTATAAAATAATTGGCATGTTCATCAAAAAATGTTCATTGAGTTAATTAATCAAAAGAGCTTTCATTTCAAAATCAGACTGCAATTTGAACTTTAACAAGATCAATTTGGACTAAGTTTCTGAAATAAAAGTTACTGGAATACAAAAAGGAGGCAACCCAAGTCATGCACATATCAATCGATTGAATTCATGTCAATCGATTGATATGAAATGGCTTTCAATCGATTGAAATATAATCAATCGATTGACTTGGAATCTGATGTCAATCGATTGGTTTCCGTTTCCAATCGATTGACATTGATTCTAAAACAGAATCATGGCAGTGGTTGGGAACAATGTTTCTTCACATTATTCCCAACTAGAACTCTAGGCTAGCATCTTTAAACAAATAGAAACTTGGCTAAACTGAAACATTTTACATGAATTGGATCTAAACATGGATGTACACAAAAGATTTGAAATTACACTAAAGTTTCTATACCACACTATGACTAGATGAGTTGCAGAATAACAGAATTCGAATAACAACACCTGAATGAGAATAGCAATAACCAATGTTGAACTTCCAAACTTTCAGTAAATGAATTTCCAAAGAACAAGAATGGAAAAGTTCCTACAAAAACAGGAAAAATGAGCCAACCCCCAACCCTTTACACTCTCCTCTATAAATATAGTGTTAATCCACGAGCTGAGGGTGTCTAGATTCAATCCATAACGGCTGGTCGTCGTCCTGATTGCTGAAATCTTGCTCATTAACGCAGAATGTTTCCAGTTTTAACCAATCGATTAACAAAGATATCAATCGATTGGTAAAAACATCAATCGATTGATCATAAAAATATGTCAATCGATTGATATGATGTCAATCGATTGGTACCAAGACTTCATCTATTTGTTTCTTGAGTTATTGCTTTCGACTTGTTATTCATTTTAACTTCAGAACCTGCATTCAAAGAATTAAACACAACAACATACCACGAAAAATACATCATTGTGTAAAGAAACGAATTAAAACACAAGTGCAGGTAACACTAGAGAAATGGGGTTAAATCTAATCAATTTTTACTCTTTATCGAGCTAATATTAAGCAAATATCAGCTCTCATCAATAGAACAACGTATAATTGTCCATGGCTAAAGACAGGATTACGCAAGTCAATCCCAACGTGTTGTACCGATTGACCCTGAGCTTTATTAATTGTCATTGCATAGGCCAACCGTACAGGGAATTGACATCGTGTCATATTGAATGGCAGTTCTGCTATTGATGGTGCCAACGATATCCTAGGAATGAACACTAAATTGCCAGCTTTTTCACCAGTCAAAATTTGAGCTTCAATAACACGCGAAGCGGTTCTGACAACCATTAATCTAGTGCCATTGCAGAGTCCATCTGCCGGTGCAATGTTTCTTAGCAATATGATAGGGCACCCCTTTTTTAATTGCAAGTTGAACGGGGGCAAACCGGAAGGGTCTAATGAATTAAGGTATTCATTAGGATACCGATTACTGATGGCACGATCATCTCCATTGTCGATAGATATCTTATCTGCAGCCAAATATGTGCATGCCTCACCCGGAAATACATCTAACGCAGCTTTGTTAATAGCATTCACATCGTCATTACGTGCCAAAAGAATTGTCCACTCAGTGAGATAGCTAGGTGTCGCCGTCCCTTCTACACCCAACCATGGATAAATTGTGTGTAGTAGCTCATCAAGATCATGACACTTATGTATTGCAGAAGGAAGTTGTATAACTTCTTGTGTGTTGCTCCCTATCTGATTATGAATGAATATATAAGATATAGATAGATATTTTATCAAACAAAGAAAATTATGAAAAAAGCACGTATTTAGGAATAGTTGATGAACAATTTACCTCCATCAAAAATGTCCCAAAAATTGCATTTCTTGGGTCTAGACTATTCAGCCGCATATTATAATCCAAACTCAAAACTTGAATATTGTTCCACGGTGAAGAGCGCCTCAAGGATGCAGCTACTATTTGTTCACGCACTCCTTTGGGAATGATTGGCAATATTTGGCGAAAATCTCCACCAAGAACGACAGTTATACCCCCAAATGGCTTGTCAATGTCACAAATATCGCGAAGTGTGCGGTCTACTGCCTCCACACAGTTCCTGTGCTGCATTGGAACTTCATCCCATATAATTAACCTAGCGGATCTGGCCAATTCTGCTTGCTCAGACTGCTTACTAAACCCACATACTGAATTGTCATGCACAACTAATAGAATGGAGAATGTTGAGTGTGCAGTTCTGCCTCCTACTAACAATAATGACGCAACACCAGATGACGCTACTGTAATAACATTATGACCAAGACTTCGTATATGTAGCGCAACTGTATTATAAGTGTAAGTCTTCCCCGTTCCAGCACCCCCGCTAAGAAAGAATGTGGTCTCTTTATTTTCTAAAACTGCAGAAGTTATTGCACTAAAGGCATTATGTTGTCCAACATTAAGATTATCAATTCGACTCTGCACATCTTGACACTGAGCATCAACCTGAAGCTGTCTGTGCTCACGTAGTAGCCTATTTCCGATTGTGTTGCTCCAATCTCCACATGGGTGTGGCATAGGCGGAAAGTCAGCTAGACTCTTCCTTGATTGCTGAAGCATGTGATTTAGAAGGTGCAAGCCGTAATCCTCTACCTCTGACACAGACGGGTTTGGAATTCCATACAATGTATGAATCTGATGATGGAGATCGTCGCATATATCTGCCAAAAATCTTGTCCACAACTCACAGGGATTCATCGGAGAGCATTCTGTGAGAATTATGCTGAACAATCTCCTCAATTGGTGTCCAGTTTTCATTAGTGCACCCTCTTGAAGACACTGTATCCACTCTTCATCATCTTCTAGCAGTCCTATCGCAACACATGCTGATTTGAATGTAGGGTGTACTACATTGTTGACAGTGGCCAAATGGTCATATGATTGTGGACCTCTCACATTTGTCAACAACAAACGTAAGTAAAACGTCTCACCTGAATTTAGGCTAGCAAAATACATTCTCCCAATAGCATATCCCCTTTTTCTCCTTGTCCAGATACACTTTGTAGGGTGCCAAACTGCAACGGATGGGAACTCTTGATAAGTGTACGCACGTGCCCATTCGTTGTTTGCACAATAGTAAAAAAAACCAGTCAAAGACGACTTTTGTCCCGCGGCTCTAGCTGCAATCCTGTCCACTGGTTCGTTCGGATCAAAAACCACCTGATGCATTCCAGGTAAATGAAGTGCCAATCGAATCACAACAGGATACTCTTCATGAATACCAAAACCAAACAATCTCCAAGCAGCTTCTGCTGGTCCAATGTACCTGGCATCAAGGTATTGTTGGATCTCATCGGCTCCTCCAAGCACCATCGTTGCACGATCATGTCCTTTGTAAATGTACTTATGAATGTACTTGACGCATCTAATCCCCGCACATACTTCAACATTAATGTGGCAATGAAACCTTCTTGAAAGATAAGCATTATATGGCACAACTTCCCTATTATCAATGTTTTTCCCTCGAACTGTATACACATGGCCATCATTACGTCGCCGGTAAATAGGATATCCTTGCTAGTCCATTGTTGTTGTTTCTGTAAAGGCTTTAGGGTACCTCTTGGTGCATTTTCCATTCTCCATACATGGAGCTTTTCCATTTTGCTTCCCGCATGGCCCATGTATCATACATTTTATGACAGTATCAAAGAGTGCAGGATCGTCATTTGGGTTTGGGAATTCCGCAGACACCAATCGGTCAACCTGATCACACGTTTGAATCTTGTCTGGTCCATGAAGAAATAGAAGAGCATGCATATGTGGAAGCCCCCGTTTTTGGTATTCAATTGTGTAGACATGCGCAACCTTTTTACCAAAAACTCTTTTTTTGTCGATCTCGTTCATTAAACACCTTCTCTTTAGCTCAAAAACACGGGCAATTAAATCGTGATGATCAAAGGGTGTTTGATGCGGCAACAGAGCTGTTGTTATTTCTGGCCAATTTGGATTTGCTGTCATGGTAAGAAAGATATCTGGGTGATGATTGTGCCGCGTGATAGCCATCGAATCCTGGAAAATCTCAAACATATGTCTAGGACTTCCATGGAATGATGAGGGTAAAACCATTCGCCGGTCAACTTGTTTAGGTTGAAATCCCTCACGTTCATCAATAATATCTGTTAAATCCTTATACAGTTCGGACCGAAGTTTGTTCTGGTTCAGCCTATAGTAAGTCAAACGATTTTGCTCAGTTGCGGCCCAAGCGTCAACCATAAATTCCTGAAATAATTTTCCCGCTCTTAGGATCGTTGAGTATTCTGTGGGGCGTTGAAACAAACGATAGCAATAGAATTGCAACTGAGTAAGGTGGTCATCGGAATGGCATTTTTGCAAAACGTCCCACTGTTTTATATCAGGCTGCCATACAAGCTCGCCTCGAGGGAACAATAGAACATAGTGCAACGGTAAATAAGCCGGATGACACTCACTAATTTGCATCAACCCATTATTCCCCCTCAGATGTAAAATGATGTCTCTCATCGCACTTTGCTCAGTCCCATCCGCGGGTAAGATTACCGCTATCTCAGCTGCTGTTGGTAGGTTGTAACGTCGTGGATCATTTGCAGCATCGTAACGAAGATATGCATGAAGAACTTTTCCCTCTGATTCAGATTGGTTCAAAAGTTCATAAGCATGACGGTATTTGGCTGGGAATGGATTGTACTGTAGTAAAGTTTCTGTAATGGATTTGAGGACATCCATTCTTAAGTGCGAATTTCTATGATGACGCTCCTGTAAAGCAGTATCAGGATCATAAATATATAATTGAGCATAACTTGGTGCCTGGTCAGAATGAGGGAGCAGAGATCCTGTTCTATGGCGCAATTCCCCATGAATGATAAAAGAATTAGGACCCCTACCAATCAGTACTCTTGTGTCAAATTTAGCACCAAGACTCGTAAATGCATTACATGCATTATACTCACGAATGTAACGTCGAAATGAGTTGGACTGAACATCATTCCCATCATACAAAGCTTGAATCAATGGAGGGGGCGTTTCAAGTCAGGGGAGTCTAATTTTTCCTTGCAAGCAACAGATTCCAAAACGGGGGTGTATTTGAGATGAATTTGTCAACTTCTCATCCATCCAGTGTAGGGCTGAACAATCAGGACATTGTACATCCATGTTCCCAAGATTATGGCAATCCACATACACATTATCTGGGTGATTATCCCTTTCATTACCTAATCCATCCTCTTCATTCTCTAATCCATCATCAATATTAATTTCTACGGGGCAACACTGAGTTGCAGAATTTTGCCTACAATTATTATGGATTGTACTTGAGAATAGAGAATGATAAGAAATTTTGAAATGTGTATTTATAAATTATGACATATAATAATTCACCTATTAGTTTGCGAAGGAGCAAATGTATAATGCGTCTGTGCCGTGATGACCCTATCAACATCTGTAGCTGCGAGTTCGTTTCCAAGATCTCGTGGCGTAAGCATATTCCTAAAGACAGTCAGATGGGAACTGGAATTCCTCGATGTCCGGTTGAATGAGAGTTCATTGGTAACATTCCGTGGAGCCGGTGAAGACTGGAAGACGTTAAGATTCCGTGGAGCAATGATTGTATTCATCGTTGGAGTAATTTCACCAATGATACAATCCCCCGAGTTAGGTGTTTGGGGTAGCAGCCAGGGTCGTGGCACCGTTACTCGTCTCGGTGTATCATACGTTGTCCTAATGGATTTTGTTGCACTTGTTTCGTGCTCGAAATACGAACGACAACGTACTCTTGGAGTGAGATTTGGAACGTTTGGAGGTTGGGACGATACCATCATTGATACAATGTTATTAATGGATGCCTAAAACATACAAATAAGCAAACACTATTAGCCTTGTATCTACTATATGTGATATAAAATGTAAAAACTTCAGTTAGTTGTTCAGCATGAACGTTAATTTTATGTTTAAATCTTAACTTTAAATAACAATAACTTTATCATTTTTAATCATTGATCTGTTTGAATTAAAGGATTATAACTTCCTTATTTTTTGGCCTTGTTGAGAGATTTATTTATTTCGTTCATATACTTGTTCGAGATCTACACGTCTATAGGTGTTAAAATTAGAAAAGAAGTATTTTTATTGTTAAATTCATGAAAAAAAAAAACATGTTTTCACACTTTCGTTTAAATTTTATTTTTTCTTCCAGGATTTTTTTGAGATCTACGGACCGGACTTGGAGATTGTCCAAAAAACCAAAAAATTTGGAGATGTTTTTCGATTAAATTATTGAACCATAATTTTCTTTCTTTTTTTTTTTTTGGGACATATTGGGTTTTTTTTTTCGGGCATTTTTTTTTTAAATCTACACAACTATAGTATATATCAAGGTTACAATAAAAAATAATGAAATCAAGATTATTGAAGTCCCAATCTTTTGACATGTTATTTTTTTTAAACGTATTTTTTTGTTTGCAAGACTAATGCAAACTCTCTAACACATTCACATCTTAGTTTATAATTTATTTTTTTGCAACCTCGTCGATCATTAAAGAACCATAGCTTCCTTATTTGGCCATTTTATTTTTTATTTTTTTATTTTTTAGTTTCATATATTTGGTCGAGATGTACATGTATATAGATGTCAATCTAAAGGAAAGGAATATTTTTTTGGTAGATTCATGAAAAAAAAATACCGATATATTTTGGAGCCTTGTGTTGAGCCTTTATCCCAATGAATTAAAGAAACATACATGCCAACTTAAAGGAGTATTGTATTCCAAAACTGTGAAAGTCTAGAAATATGCATGCCCACTTAAATAAACATAACTTTCTTATTTATTTGGCCCTTTTGTTTTGCTTTGTTATTTTTTTTTTTTATTAGTTGTTCGAGGTATACACATCTTTGGATGTCAGTTTTACCAAACTTAGAAGACAGAGAGCATCTGTCTGAGGGACCAAATGGGCCCTTATGCTATCAAATTTGTCCACCATTACAAAGGACAATAAATGTATTTTTATTGGTCTGTTTTTAAATTTTTTTTTTTGTTTAATGTATTTTTTTGCGAGATACACAAATCTAAAGTAATTTTATAAAGATTTTTTTTTGCTAGACTCATGCAAACTATAACACATTCACATATTAGTTTTAACTAATTTTTTTTTTCTCCCATGAGTTTATCAAGATCTACGAATTGAAGCTGGGAAATTCTCCAACAATCACATACCAATGATGGGGCATAAACTTAACAAACTAATACAAAATTGATAGTCGATTAAAGAAAAGCGTACATTAATATCTTATTAATTAAAATTATAAACTTACATTTTCTTTCCCCATTCCTTCATTGGTAACTTTCTCCTTCCCTTTGTTGGAGGTTGTTGCTTTCTCCTTTCCCTTGTGGGAGCGATTGATATTGGCCTTAAACAATATTGATAAGAGAAAGTATTGTCAATATACTGCAATTAAACACTATCATAAGGAAAATTGAGTTATTTAAAAATAATAAACATACACTAATTATTGATATCATTACCTGAGCAAGTATCTCTCTATTTAACTCACATTATTCTCGAATGACAATGCCCACATTTCTTTTTTTTTTAAATTGTACCTGTTGCATAAAGCATCGTAAGTTATATTTACTGCGAACATAAAGTAAAAGGAAAAAAATATATATACACTCACTGTTTTCTTCAGGTCTCCATCCATCTGCAAAATATTGAAAAAGTCAATACTGATAGCTCAGCTAAAAAAAATAGAATTGTTTTATGTTCATTATAAATCGAAAAATCATACTTGACCGTAGATAGTCATGTCATCCATGATAAAATAACCTGAAATCACAAAAAATTAACATAAATGACTATAGCTATGTGCAACGACACACTAAGATCATCAAGAAAAACGCAAAAAAGTCAACAAAATTAGAGAATTCTTCTTCAGAATTAGGGTAAATAAATGAAATGGAAATGGAAATGGAAAAAAATGGGAATATATGTCAGATAGTGAAAGTATGAGTGAGCAATAGTAAACCACATTTGGGTGAGCACACCCATGCCTTTTCAAAAGAAGAAGCAACCAAACAAAACCCAAAAAAAGAAAGGGTATTATTATTCTTTCTGTGGGGCTATAATTTCCGAAACTTTTTATAAAAAAAACCCTTTTTCCATGGAAAAAAAAAATCAGAGACTGCTGTTTACTTTTTCTTCTTCTTCTTTTTTTTATTTTATTTTTTTTGTTTTGCCTTTTCTTTTTTTTAAAAGCACTACTTAAAAAAAAAAAAGAGGATCATTTTTCTTAAGAAAAATTATTTGCTTATTTTATTTTTTTTTTGTTTTTTTTTTTCCCTATTGAGAGGGGATTGTAATCTTTACCCTTTTTCTTTTTTCTTTTTTTCACGAATACACACGCGGGTCACACACACATTCTATGCACGCACACATCTCTCTCTCTCTCTCTGAATAGCCAAATACACACTCACACACATGCACACAAACACGCACACAAACACGCACACATATACTCCTTTGCATAAAGTAATCCCGAACATGGAAGGTAAATGAGATAATTACATCACAACAGCTAGAAAGGGTCATCAATTATTGACTTCAATAGATCATAAAACACTTCACAATAGCATTAACTTTTTGATTGACACAAAATTTAAAACAAAAATGAAAAAAATCATCTAACAAAAATATACAGTCCATCCTCGTAAGTAATTCAACACAAATACATAGCTTCAACAAAAATGCCTCATTAGTCTATTCCATCAAGCTTTAAAAAAATAACTCATTATGAACCATACGATCAATTCTTTCCTTTTGTCAAACAGCTTCATAAGCAAGGTTAGAAATTTGAATTTTTTTTTTTTAGTAATTGTAAAATAGCAATGTATTGCAACAAAATTGAGGAGGAAGGCAGTGTGAAGGAAATCGAGAAAAAACTATGACATCCTGAAATGCAATAGTATTTTTGAGGAGGAAGGCAGTGTGAAGGAAATCGAGAAAAAACTATGACATCCTGAAATGCAATCGAGAAATAACTTTTTGAATTAATTTTTTTGAAGAATCGGATGTAATAAATGGACATAATATTTAGCTTTCAAGTCTCAAGAGCATCAGAAACTCTATAGGAATCAAGAAACCAGGGAAAAGAGACTGCAAAATTTAATAGAAAAGTGAAATAGTATTACACTTGATTTTCTTGCAAAACACAGTGAATTATGTAGAGAAATAAAACATAAGAAAAGGTTTTTAAAAAAATGATTTTTCTTATATACCACG
Source organism: Hydrangea macrophylla (assembly GCA_033977485.1). NCBI lineage: Eukaryota > Viridiplantae > Streptophyta > Magnoliopsida > Cornales > Hydrangeaceae > Hydrangea > Hydrangea macrophylla. The sequence continues at coordinate 75,444,864 of CM066985.1, read as the reverse complement.
ACGAAACTTTTCAAAGACAATATCCAAAATTATCAAAAACAACTTTTCAAAATGTTTCCTTTTAACTCTTTGAAAAGCTTAAAATTCCACACAGATGCATGTAATTAAAATTTTTTAAACATTTAAATCAATCAAAATTTTAAGGCGTCTTATGCACCATTCTTCATCAAACAACTACAGATAGCAAAAGTAAGTTTATAGAAAAATAGTCACAAAATAAAAAGAGTATCCATGGGTCTTTGCCACCCACTCCAATTTGTAATAGGTTCATTCTTTCTTTTTGTTTTGGACAGTTGTACATAAAACTAATAACAGGAAAAATGTATATTATTTTATGAACTTAATAAGTGATGAACTACTTGAAACAAAATGCAATGACATATATGAAAACTAAAAATGAATAAAAGGGAAAAGAATTTAAAATTATCAAAGTGAAAAATTTGATAGCAGCTTATATGTTCCAATGACTTCCAAATTTCAAAGTATAGATTCCTTGATTTAAAAATGGTTTTCTTTTTTTTTTTCAAAAGCAAAAATTATAGATTTTTTTTTTTTTAAAAAAAAGGGGGTTTTTTTTTTTCATTTTTTTCAAGAGCCTATCTATTTTTGTGTTTTTTTTTAAGGTGCTTTTTTTCCCCCAAAACTTGCTTCTAGGTACTCCATCCTTCCATGAATAGAATTTTTGGTTCTTCACGAAATTCAACTGATTATGGGTCTTGAACTTTCTATTAACGCCAATAATTCAAATTAAAATGATCAAACCAATACAAAGGTAGTGTTGGAGTTTACCTTTATTTTCCCTCACTAATCTCTAATGAACCCTGCACGTAAGTGATTACATAAATAAGTGCATACATATGAATAAACAACTATATATGCAAGTATTATGGAAGTATGAAACTGAAAAGAAAAATACAAAAAAATAAAAAATAAAAATAACAATAAAAAATAAAAAATATATAGAGAAAATTCTGTTAACATAGGATAAATATGATTTTTTCCCCCCATCATTCACGACCTCTAAATTCCTGATTCCATCGAGCTTTAAGCGATTCTCCAAATCAACTTAGAACTCTAAACAATACCCCTAGACATAGATTTGTAATTTTTGCGGTTGAAACTCACTGAGGGCTATGCGGTTGAAACTCACCAAGGGCTACTGATAGTTGGTGACGGTGATGATTTGTTGAGGAGAAGAGACGTGAGAGGGGACATGCAGAGAGATAGATTGGGAAGTTTGGTGAGTGAGGGGCGATATGGACAGAGAGAGAGAGAGAGACTAAACTTATCAGTTATCACCCCAAATTTTCTCCCATATTATAAGGAAATTTTTTAAATTCAAAATCAAATGAAGAATGTTTGATTTTGTTTTGGTAATTCATCATGTGAGAGGGAAGTTCGGCCAGAGGGAGTAATTAGAGGGAGGAAGTTATATGGTGCATTTGTTGTGTATGTGAGATTGATTTTTGACCGTCAGATTAAGTTGATCCAAGGGTGTAAAGTAAATATAGTGTGCATAAGGGTTAAGATTAAAAGTTAAGTAAATTGAGAAGTCTTAGCCTTTGGATCAATTTTTTTTTGGGACCCACACCTTTCCCCAATATTAATATAGATATATATACAATGTTGTTCACATTTTCGAACTCTCTAACCCAACTTGGTAGTAACTCCCATTGGCCAATGGCTTATTAATGTAGGTTTAATAACATACCAATGCATAATGCAAATGTTATCCTTAGGTTACTAACCGCAAATCAATAAAGCATTTTCATATATTAATCTTCCTTCAACGCACAATAAGTGTTACGAATATATGTTTGTCATAACTACGTACCAAAAATTCTTTGAAAAACCATATGACCCATGGTTGTAAGCATGAATTCTATCAGTTCATATATTCTACCCAAATTCGTGGCTTTAAAATTACCCATTAATATTTTTTTTCAATCATTCATTGCATATACATCTCATTCATTGTGCTTCTCAAAATCTCATGGGTAATTGATGTTTTACATTTCTATAAGTAGAACATATATATATATATATATATATCTATCTTATATTGGGCAAAGGTGTGAGACCCAAAAGGAAGTGATCCAAGGGTTAAGAGTTAACTATTTGCTCAACTTTGGATCTTGGCCCTTATCCACACCACATCTATTTTCCACCCTTAGATCAACTTCATCCAACGGTCCATAAAATACTCACCTACACACCTCTCATATCATATAACTCTCCTCCCTCTCATACTCACTATTAGCCGAAATTCTCTCTCTCTCACATAACTTCCATTTTAGCTATCCATTATTAATATGGAGAGAAAACGTGGTGATATAGTTTTGAATTTTAAAATTGGGGAGACATTATTGGGTGGAAAATTTTAAGTATTTGGAGAGAGTATCTCATAATTCAAAAAACTAAACCAATTTTTTCAAACTAATTTATGTATCCAGATTATCTCCATGGTTGAGAGAAATATATATATATATATATATAAGTAATTCTTAATCCACAAGGAAAGAATAAATACATATATTGCAATTTCTTATCAATACTTAAATATCCCATGCATTTGCTGGGTACATAGCTAGAACTTTTGTAAATGTAGTTAAACCAAGAGAAAAGAGAAGACAAAAGTGTCTTTGTTGAAGAAATGAAGATGTATCTTAGTTGAAGGTATTTTGCACTTTTCATGTATCTTTGTGTCTCTCAGTTCAATTTTTTTTTTCTTCCTTCTTGATATGTTGGATCTTCTAAACCCAATTGTTCTGTACTATTTATACCATGCGCATGTGTGTAGATGTGTATAAGCACACACGTATAAATACTTTAGCAAGGGAACAAGGGGATATGGAAAAAGGTTGAGACATGGCAATAGTTTTTTGTGGATCTCACTTTTGGTATGTATTTCTATATAACAGGTTCTTTTGTATATCAAGAAATCAATTCTCATATTAGGAAAAAAAAAAACTTTTGATGTAATTAATGACACTGGGTTAGTACCCCTTTTTTTTTATATACTTATTTAGATGTATTTAAAAACCACAAAAAAAAAAAGAAAAAAGAAAAAAAAGATTGAAATTGAATTTTTAAGATGTCACTTGCAAAATGATTTATTGTGTTCTTAAAAATAATTAAGTCCTAATTTTCAATTTTGAATGTAAGTGTACCTAAATTATACTTTTAGTTAACAATATTTATAACCAATAAGATTTTTCTTCTAAAATTAAATAACTGTGTTCTAAAATGTCCTTTACTATCACGATTTGAATTTCAAATACCAAAATTGAAAATAAATTTTCAACAAAAATGGTTTTGTCAAAAAAAAAAATAAATCAAAACCAACCGTCTCTCTTCTTCCATTGTTGAATGACGTGAAGCAACCGTCTTTCTCCTGCATAACACTCCTATGAATGAGAAGTGCCTGTGAGACACTTGGTTATCTAAAGGCCAAGTCCCCTCCACTCTTTATATGAACACCTCCTAATCCAATTGACTGCCTGCAAGGAAGAGAAGGAGAGGACTTTTTGGTCTTCGTAATTGTGAGTGTTGTTGGTGTATTTATTTATTCTGTATCTATAGCCTTATATATTTATGATTTGAATTTACATGCTTCTCATGTGGGTTCCATTAGATTTGTGGCATGAGTTTCACGGTAAAAATTGGTATTGTCCTCAAAATATTTTGCTAATTCCAACCTACAGAAAAAAGATGGTATGCAACATTGTTCTCTTTCATGTCTATCTCAATGTTGAGTTTCTTCATGTGTGTTCTAAATTTATGTGTTTTTTTTTCTTTAATTAGTATTTATAAATAAATATATAAAATTTATTATTATTGTAGATTATATTGAATAATGCGATATTTGACTACTTTAAATTCCAAAATTTGGTTTTCAAATTGCTTAACAAATGTGCCACATGTTAACTGCATTTGGTACAACTAAAAAATCATTTGCAATCTAAATTTGGGAAGTATAGTATTACCCAGGTTACATTCCACCCAATAATCTTAATGTCTTATATTGGTTTAGATTTCCAATTATAACTCATTACCAGTTTAGAATAAAACAGATATATATGATTTTTGGTTACTTCTAATATTGGTTTCTTCTTTTTCAAACCTTATTTTTAATTTATGTTCACATTGTCTCTTTCTTTTTCTTTCTTTTTTTTTTTAGTTTATGTTCATATTAGTAGAATAGAACAATTTTGATTTTGAAAATACCTTGAGTCCCATAACACTCCAGCCTGATTTTGTTTAGTTTTATTTATAAAAAAAACAAACAAACAAACAAGAGAGGCTAATTAATTTCAACCTTGGCGTTCATATTGATTTCCAGTTATATCTCATTACCAATTTTTTTTTTTGTAATGCTCCTGTCTCTCTGTGCATGTGCGTGATGTATAAGGTAAATTATAGAGAGAAAAAGAGAGGGAGAGAACTTGGTGGTTACATTGTGATTTTTGCTCTAAAATTATTCTTCAATAAAGTAATAAATAAATTACAATCTTGGTTATGTATAAAAAAAATTTATTATGGGCCGTTTGCAAATGAGTTTTTCCATTGAAATTTTGTAGTTACCAAAACAAAAACTTAATGCATGAGATTGGTAACGGTAGCATAAGTGTCAGAACATGAATAGTTCATTGGTTGATATTGAATGGAACAAAATAATTGTCATTTTGATAAATTTGTCTAAAATATCTTGCAACTTGACGGCCATAATTTTCATGTGTTTTTCGTAAATAAATATCATATAGATGTGATTTTTTTTTTTGAAGTAACTATTGACTTAACAAAAAATAAAATTGAAAAAAAAAAAAAAAACTTCCACTAGCGGTTTAATTGTTTCCGTAATTTAAAGTTTTTGTTTAATTGTTTTCCATAGAAATTGGAAAACATACACATCTACATACAATTCGCAATGTTTCCATTCGTCATATGAATTCATCTCTTTACTACTATCATTTTTTTTTGGAAACAATTTATGAAAGAAATACAAAATTTCCAGAATTTTGTCATTGTAAGTTTATTGTACGATTTTATTTTGTTGATTGTGAATTTTGTATTAGTAGTCAAGTTTATTCCCCACCATTGTTATGTGATTGTTATCACTTCATTAAAATTTTTCTAATACCTTAGTAATTAAGTTATTTTTTCTTAATTTTGTGGTGGTTAGACCCCACCTTTGTTATGTGATTGTTGCCACTTCCTTACAATGTTTCCGTTCGTCATATGAAAACCATCTTTGATTGGATAATCAGTCATTGGATATACTTAAACAGCTAATAATACATTTCCTCTATTTGACAGATAAATGTGTCCTATCATGGGTTCGGAATAGTGACTAAGGACCCTTTTTTTTTGTCTAAACTAAAAGTATTATTTTCAGCTCCTAATTTGAGTTGTTCTTAAATAACTTGGTATATAAGTGCAATTTTTTTTTTGTCTCAACTAAGGGATTATTTTCAGCTCCTAATTTGGGTTGTTCTTAAATGACATGGTAAATAAGTGTAGGTTTTTTTTTTTGGGGGGGGGACAGGGATTACTTTATGCGAAGGATTATATAGCTTCATTATTTTATTTTTATTTTTTTGCGCCGTGCCCACGGGCACGGATTTGTACTAGTATATATATATATATGCGGACGCATGAAAATGCACAAATATTTATATATTTCTATCTACTTGCACACAATTGGGTAAAAATCTATAAAACCCCACTTAAAAGATATTGGTTCTCATATATGACAAGCTTTGTAACAACAGAAATAAAAATCTATGAATGCATGTGTTTGACCCATTGGGCAAATAGAAAAATCACAAAATTGTATGCATTTTCTATATATATAAAAAAAACAATTTAATAAAACACTATATTTTAAAATAGTTAAATAAAAGCAGTTTGTTAAAAAGTATTTGAAAAATGTTATTAAAAAATACATTATTTTTCCTAATTAAAACAATTTCATAAAACATTTTATTAAAAAAACAGTTTATTTGAAAACAACTAAATAAAAACATTTTATTTGAGTGTTGGCAAGGCGGGGCGGGAGATAACCGGTTGGCGGCTTAACTGAGCTGGGTCATGCGGCGAGTAGTGGGCCGCAAAAGGGAAAATCGACCCGAGTTCACACCTAATGAGTTGAGACACAAATTAGACTCATTCTCGAGACAGGACGAGTTGTGAGTCATCACGTGACGGGGCGGGGCTGGGTTGAGCCAATTCGACCCACTTTACAACCCTATTCGTAAATCCGTCCCCGGACCAAATGAAATAAAGAATATTCCATAGTTCCCTCTACTTAATAGTAGCAGAAATTCCATGCTGATATTTCAAACTGTTTTGAATATCATAACAGAAATCAGCTAAATCTTAAAAAAAGAGTCCACGTAATCCTAAACTCCACACTCTGTACTGTAGTCATCACATATATAAATACCAAAACCACATTAATCAAAGTAACAAACTTCTGATCTCTCTCTCTCTCTCTCTCTCTCTCTAGAAATTAAGTTGCATCAATGGATCCAATGAGGTTCACAGTAATTTTGTTACTTTTGTTATGCATATCTGCAGTGTGTAATGGAGGTGGGACCAGCGACTATGTGAGAGGTTCTGAACCCTCCATCAATATGCCACTCGATAGTTGGCCTCCACCTTCCGGCTACAATGCACCAGAGCAGGTACCACATTTCCACAATGCCAACACACACACACATGTATATAAAATTCATAATCATATACATAGATCAGTGAGGCTCTAAAGAGGGCGCCCTCTCTTTATTAAAGAGGACCTCTTGTTTTTATTAAGGACACTTTTGTCATTTAACAATTTTTAAACAGGATCTGACGGCCAAAACAAAAGCCATCTCTTTAATAAAGAGAGGACGCCCTCTTTAGAGAATCTTTAATACATAGATATATGTGCATGTGAATGTGCATTTTGCTGTAGATTACTTTTTAGTTACAAAATCATCTCTCATTTAGCGGTCATTTTGCCAAAAATACTAAAAAAAAGCATCCATGGGACTCTTTGTTGTCAGTCTTAATTTTTTGCAATTGCAACTGCGATCGCGGCTGCAATCCCGGTGTTGCCAAACGGCAAATGCCCAATTATGATTCGAAAACACGTTTGGGACCTCCATAGGCGGACCAAAACAAACTTACTTTGTGGTCCCTCCCAAAAATGGTATCTATAGGCCAAAAAGCAATGGAGTAGGTGTTTGGATTACCTAGTTTCAGTACTCCAATTGATAATTTTTGTGTTTGGTACCACAAAAGCAGACAATGCGTTGCCAAACACCCAACTTAACAAGAAAACCTATGAAAACTTACTCTCTTGTTACAAATAAAGAAAAAGTACTCTCAAAAATTTAAAATGGGACATCTTAAAACGGAATAAAGGACTGGTTTGGAAATGAGGTGTAATTATTTATTAAACATGATAACACTAACTAGATTCTATTAAGGGTGTAAACGGTTTGGTTCGGTTCGGTTCAGTGTGATTTTTGGCAACATCGATCGGTTTCAGTTTTGGAGTGTGTAAAAATTCGGTTGAGTTTTACACTACACAAACTAAATGAAAACCGATCAGTTCGGTTCCGTGTGTCGATTTGGTTCGGTTTTCTTTCACCCCTAGATTATATATATATATATATATATATATTGTGTAGTACTATATACACAGTAATGAGGAATATTATTGTTTTTGTATTTTTGTTCTCATTTTTTCTAGAAATGAAAAAATGAAAGTGTGCTTGGTAATCATTTTCAATAATGATAGGTACACAACGAATTGTACAATGAATTGCACAAACGTGCAGTACAGGGTTGGACCTTGCGCTGAAAAGCCTGTACACACAAAAAAGCTATGTGCAGGCTTTTCAACACAAGGTCCAACCATGTGTTGCACGTTTGTGAAATTCGTTGTGCAATTCGTTGTGTGCCTATCATTACTTATTTGTTTTTGTATATTTGTTTTTGGTTTTTCTAAAAATAAAAAATGAAAGTGTGCTTGGTAATCATTTCCATTTTTGGCTTTTTTTCTTCCTTCTCTCTCCCCCCTAAATATATACATACTAAGGAGGAATATCATTGATTTTGTATTTTTGTTCTCATTTTTTCTAGAAATGCAAAAATGAAAGTGTGCTTGGCAATCATTTCCCCTTTTTGCATTGTTTTTGTATTTTTGTTTTTAGTTTTTCTAAACATAAAAAATGAAAGTGTGCTTGGTAATCATATCCCTTTTTGTGCCCCCCCAAGAAACAAAAATAGAAAACTTGTTTCCCTTCTTTCTTTCTTTCTTCTTTTTTTTTTTTTGGAAATGACAACGAAGTAGGGCCACAAAATGAATTAAAAAAAATGGTTTTCATTTTTCATTTTTCTTTCTTATTAAAGGAAACAAAAACTAGTTTCTGTTTTCAAATTTTAGAAATGTTGCCATACGGGCCCTAAAAGTGCTTTTATTGAAATACAGGTCCACATAACACAAGGGGATCATGTAGGGAGGGGTGTGATAATTTCATGGGTGACGCCAGTAGAGCGACACCCAGATGTGGTGACATATTGGGAAGTAGAGGGCAAGGACAAGCACAAGCACAAGTCTCATTCAGTAATCACTACTTACAGATATTACAATTATTCTTCTGGCTATATCCACCATGCTACAATAAAAAATTTGAAGGTATATATAATTCTCTTATGACTTCATTTAGTTGGATTTTACTAGTTAATTATATATATATATATATATATGTCCAGTCCTTGAAAGTTAGCAATGTTAGATATGCACAAAGTACATAAGACATGAAAACTTGTGCTTCTTTTTCTGTGGAACTTTGCAGTTCGACACGAAATACTTTTATGAGCTTGGAATTCACGATGCTACGCGACGATTTTCCTTCAGAACTCCTCCCAAAGTAGGACCTGATGTTCCCTATACATTTGGAATCATCGGTCAGTACTAATAAACCACATTCTAAAAAAATTTCATATTCATTGATTCACTCCGTTAAAAAAAAAAAAAATCTTGTATAATCTCCCATATGCTTTTTCACATATGCAGGTGATCTGGGACAAACATACGCCTCGAACCAGACACTGGAACATTACATGTCCAACCCAAAAGCTCAAGCTGTGTTGTTTCCCGGTGATCTTTCGTATGCAGACGATCTCCCCTACCATGACAACCGGAGGTGGGACAGTTGGGGCCGGTTTGTTGAGAAGAGCACGGCCTACCAGCCTTGGATTTGGGCTCCTGGGAATCATGAAATCGACTTCGCCCCTGACATTGTAAGACAAATTGATCAAAAGCTTGGCACCTTTGTCTGTCGAAGTCCAATTTAGTACTAATCTGGCAATCAACTATGACCTATCTTATGGCCAGCACCATATTGCATAGACGTACTTATTAATACACGGGCTTGTGTGGCGCTTCTTGGCTCTCCAAGTGAGTCTGCCAAAGGATCCTCAAAACACACACTAAGTGTGGTATTGGGAACGAGTACCAAGTAGTCATTTTTATAAAATATGTATAGTTGTAATGTTAAATTGAGGATATCCTCCATTTAACATGTAGCTCATATAGGAAAACACAGGAAAGTCACGAGTATTGGGTAATTCATATTGCATATACACATATGTCCATGCATTGATGACACGGGAACCCCTCTAAGTCTGGGCCAAAGGCCCGAGCCATCACAAGTTGGACTCTTGCAAGCTTGTGTGGGGATTGCTTGGTTATCCAAGTAAGCATGCCAACTCCAAAGGGTCCTCAAAACGCACACTACGTGTGAAAATGGCAACAAGGGGTAAAATTGTCATATTTGTAAAAAATGTGAAGTTGCTTTTGAAAAATATGAAGGATAGTGCTCTGAAATTGATTGAGGCGTGTTACGGAAGCACTGTCCTTAAGAACAATTCCGCCCCTTGGAGTCAGTGATTCGATGTAGAAGGTCTCAGCGCTATGTTCCCAAGGATTCAGCAATCAGATCTTCCAAACGTACACACGATTTGGAAGATTATTTGAGCGCTCAGAATTGCTCCAAAATCAGAGAGTTCACAAAAGAAAAATATTTCCTAGAATGATTTTTTTTTTCAAGAAAATACAACGGGCGAAGAGAATAACTTTTTGTCTAAAAACTCAGGCTACCTCCGATATGGATTTTTTTTTATCATATACTAAGTGGTCAATATCTTCATAGACTAAAGTGGAGAGGAGTTTCTATTATTCTATAACCTCCTGATAATAAATGAGTCACCTCAATTGATATCCATTGAACACGTCTTTAATGGGATCAAATATGTTACTGTAAAATTTTAAAGGGAAGAGTTATTGTTTTTAAGAATAAATAAATTTGTCCCTATATTAAAGTAAGATTAAACCAGTTTAATATGGAGCTACTCTCTCACTCTCTCATACGTGCGAGGGTACAAATTGGACGATATTCGTGTCTGCAGAACGTCCACATGCAAGTATCGATTTTTCTAGCCAAATTGGGTGGTTCAAATACAAGATTTGTACCCCCAATGCACGTGCGTGAGAGAGTCTTTGTACTACATACTTACCAACCTAAGCAAGTGAATCATATGCAAGGAGTAGAAATGTCTAATGTTAACTAATGTGGGACATAATTCACCTCAAGTAAAAGGGTTTAGCTTTGTTTGGGTTTTTGAAATAAAAAGGCCAAGGGCCAAATAAAAGGAGTTTAAAAAATGCAATTATCCAAACCCAACAATTCCAACAGTTGCAACTCATAGCAATTCACCAGCATCGGTAAGATATGGCACACCAACTAGGCTACATGGCGGGTTGCACCATTTATATATACGAGGCCATAATAAACTTAAATCAACTAACCCTTGTGCAATAATTGAAGGTTGAATTATAAGCCATAAAATGCATAAGAAAAAATCTGCTTGTAGTTCTAATTTATTGATTTTTTTTTTCTCCCGTGTTCTTCTAGGGAGAATATGCTCCTTTCAAGCCGTATATGCACCGGTACCATGTCCCATACCGGGCATCCAAAAGTACATCTCCACTTTGGTACTCCATTAAGCGTGCATCTACGTATATCATTGTCCTTTCTTCTTACTCGGCCTACGGTGCGAAACTTTTACCCTTTTGGCAGTCATTATGCATAATACTAAAAAAAATAAAATAAATAAATAAATAAAATATCAAGGACTAACATTATTTTCTTTATGTTGTCTTAGCTAAATATAGCCCACAATACAATTGGCTTAAACAAGAGTTTCCAAAGGTGAACAGAGCCGAGACTCCATGGCTTATTGTTCTTGTTCACTCCCCATGGTATAACAGCAACAACTACCATTATATGGAAGGAGAGAGCATGAGGGTGGTGTTTGAACCATGGTTTGTTGAAAACAAAGTTGATATGGTGTTTGCTGGTCATGTCCATTCCTACGAGCGCTCGGTAAGCTTGCATCCCTAAAATATTATGTCTAATGACCTTGAAATTGTTTATTAAGGCTCTGTTTGGTTCTTTGGGTTTGGCGAGGGATAACAAAAGAAAACACGGATGAAAAGACATTTTTTTTTTCCTTTTATTTGGTTTGGTTAATAAGGAAATTAGGAAGAAAAATAAACGAGTTATAGCTTTATGTTTATATATGTACACATTATATAAGTACGTTTTTTGGTTGCTTTTGGGCTCTAAGTCAAGAACATGTGTTTTGAAAATGCTAACCAGACAGTACCAAGTTTCTAAATTCACTTCTGTCATATATTGTAGGAGCGAATATCGAATGTGAAGTACAACATAACGGATGGACTGAGCACTCCTATCAGAGACTCTTCAGCCCCGGTATACTTTACTATTGGCGATGGTGGGAACATGGAAGGAATCGCTTCTGCGTGAGATTCTTTAATCCCCTAATTCATTTATCAGCTTTTTGGGAAGACTCATAACCGGTTCTTTGTTTTACTAGTGCGATATATCATCCCCGGTCTAAAAAGGGCCCTTTAGGAACGTTCAGAACCGGTTCAGTGGTCTATTTAGAAGGAACCGGTCTGCATACTAAGAATGAAATAGAAACTGAGAGAGGGATTAAACCTGATCCCTTTTGTTGTACTACCACATAGTCCCTAACTCTTAAAATGGGTTATTTGTCAAACCAACGTTTCATTTAAACCATATGTAAAATGAGGATGAAACTGACTTATGATCCTATTTTATGCATTCTCAAACATAACTTCGTTTTTATGTATTTTTTCGTGTGTGTGCAGTTTTGTTAATCCACAGCCTTTTTATTCGGCATATCGTGAAGCAAGCTTTGGGCATTCAATCTTGGAGATAAAAAACAGGACTCATGCCCACTATACTTGGCACCGCAATCAGGACAGTGAAGCTGTTGTTGCAGACTCCACTTGGCTCTATAATAGGTTTTGGTATCCACATGAAGAGCCCTGTTCACGCAATAGGAGTTCTATTTCTGGCTCATAGCCCTAGCATTGATTTCACTTTAGTCCTTTAAAAGAAAAAAAATCTTATTTTGGGTTTTTGGCTATGAGTGGTGTCATTTTTGATTTATCTTTCTAGGATTCAAGAATGTCTAGGATTTTATTATGAGAGCATTTATAAATAAATAACAAGTGCATCCAAATTTAAGTTACTTCCTTGAATGAACTCTCCTAAATTACTGTTTTATTTTTATCAGTTGAAATGGATAGTCGACACAGTGGTGTGCTCTAATAGTAGTATGTTCCGGTCTTTATTTTTTTCCTAAAAAAGGAAGAACTTTCTTGGAAAAGAAAAAATTTCCCTTGAAATTTGTTTTCTACTTCCTGTTGAAAGGATGAGATTTGGAGAAAAGAGGTTAATTGACTTACCTAGAGACAGAAGTATTTGTCATTTAAGTAAAACATGAAAGACTCTTGCTAGTGACTATGACTTTTGGTAGCATGAGAACTTTCTTCAATTAGAAATTTGACATAGGAGCAAAGAGATGATGTGCTGTTTGAGATTACATAAACAAATTCAAGATCACAAGTGATAATGTTTATGAATGGTTACAAGAAGTTTGTGAATAAATTTAGAGATCTAAAGAAGAAAAAAAAAATTAATACAAGTTGAATTACTAGCCTTTTGACATTGATCCAATTCTTATCGTTCTTAAATTGACCTTAAAATTTTAAAATTATGTTAGCCCAGTTTGTTTGTTTGTTTGTCTTTTTTTTTTAAAAAAATTTCATATACAAAAAAAGAATAAACACCCAAAAGAATCTACGCCAGTACGAATGTGGGTGCATTCTAACCTTTTATAAGAATATGTGCATCCTTGTTAGTACCTCTTCTCTACAAGATGAAATTATGGCTTCAAGTTAACCATATTCAAAGTGCAGCATTTTAACCCCCTTAATTAGCCTTGATGCAACACCAAAACAACAAACTAATTTTGAATAAGCATTGCAGAACTGAAAACTCCATGTTCATGGCTAAAAGCACAACATTTGTCCTAGTTTAGCCAAACACAAGTCTTTTAACTTCACATTTTAATTTATTTTAGTTATATTCAAAGTGCATGGTTTTGTGTTAAAAAAAAAAAAAAAGAATGGGGGACAATGAGTGATAAAACAATTCTAAACACGTTTGTCTGTCAAGCGTGGCCCGAGTTTTGTCTTAGCCTGCATAAGCATGTTCGAGCTTGGCTATTCCATGCATAAAACATGTAAAAATATTTTAGGCCTAAAAGAATTACAAGAAACAACAATGCTGCTTGGAAAAGATGAATGTTCCTACAAGCAGAGATAGTATAATTCAAAGATCTAATTAAAAAAAAAAAGTAAAGTATTTTTTGTACACTAATTACTATATACGTTAAATCATATGATAAATGCATTTCATAGTTCTACAGACAAATATGGTATATAATGATTAGAGTGTTTGGATTCCTGATGTCTCTATCTAAACTCATACCAAATTTCGGTTGCGCTGGTATTTTCAATCCAAATCTGCTCTAATTTCGGGTTGTGCGCACTTTAAAGCACCTCCAATGTAGGGAGTTGGCTACCATACGGATGTGTGGTTTTGTCCGCACATGCGGAGATCTTGTCCCCTAGTGTTCCACCATTGGATTGGTGGTGGATAAAATCTTGACCATTTATGACAAAAACCATAGTTTTCCAAAAGAGTCATGCTACACCCACACAATGAACCACACACTTTTTCCACACACATCTTTAAATGCTTGTACTTTGTGCTGTTTGAATTTTTTACACTTTTTTGTGCCCTACTTATACAGCACAAGGTACAAGCATTTAAAGATGTGTGTGGAAAAAATGTGTGGTTCATTGTGTGGGTCTAGCATTTTTCCACACACATCTTTAAATGCTTGTACTTTGTGCTGTTTGAATTTTTTACACTTTTTTGTGCCCTACTTATACAACACAAGGTACAAACATTTAAAGATGTGTGTGGAAAAAATGTGTGGTTCATTGTGTGGGTCTAGCATTTTTCTTTCCAAAAAAACCAACTATTGGTTTTCAACTTTCACCTGCAAAAGAGGTATCCGGTCACCAAAATATCTAAAAAAACCTCCTCTCTTCTATAAAACAATCTATTTTATTTAAATTTTACCAATTATTACTTTAAAAATAAATGCTAACTTATTAAATATCTAAGGTTCTTATTTTCCTTTTTGGGCAAATAAAATTCATTTCACCTAAGTAAAATAATAATACATTTTTGCTTACCCCAAAATTGCTCACTCTTTGCTCACTCTCCTCTCCCATTGGCTAATACAGTTAGACCCATAATTAAATAAGAATTAATTAATAGTATAAAATAATGGACCCCACTGGATTGGTCAATGGAAAAAGAGAGTGAGCAAAGAGTGAGCAATTTTGGGGTGAGCAAAACTGCACTCTTAAAACAAGAACAATAAATTTATCTTATAAAAGAGGAGAAATAAATTATACTCCAATATAATTACAATCTTAAAAGTATATTAAGTGTTTAAAAAAAAATACAATACTGCTATGCTTTCCAAAATCTATATTACAAATGCTTTTCAAATACATGTGACAGTGGATCCACATGATTTTGATTATGGAATGATAGAGTTGTCCCACCATTATTGAAGTTGGTCTCACTTCCACATGTATTTGAGAAGTATTTGAGATGCAAAATTTGAAAAGCATAGCATTAATCTATAAATGGAAAGTTTGACAATAATTTTGGAATGAAAGGGTTAATATTTTTCATTTATAATTATAACTTTAAAAAGAAATGCTAACTTATTACATATATATCTAAGGCTTTGATTTTACTTTTTGGACAAATTAAATCCATTTCACGTCATTAAAACAAGAACATTAAAATTACTTTACAAAAGAGGCGTAGTAAATTATATAATATAATTATAATCTTATGAGTATTAAGTGTTAAAAAAAAAATACAACAATTGTATGCTTTTCAAAATTTATATCTCAAATGCTTCCCAAATACACGTGGCAGTAGATTCACCTGATTTTGATTGTGGAATGTTAGAGTGGTCCCACTGTCACATGCATTTGGAAAGTATTTGGGATACAAAATTTGAGAAGCATAACATTACTCTATAAATAGAAAGTGTGACAATAATTTTGGAAGGAAGGGTTAAAATACACTTATAAATTATGGTAATTATTAGAAACGTTCGGTGAGTTCCAAACTCACTCAGTAGCATTTGTGTAATGTTTTACATGTTTTGGACGTTTTAAAGATGACCCAAACACCTCCTAGCATCTCTGGATGTTCACTGTCCAGAACTGCTGGAGAGACGTTCGAGCGATCAAACCAAGTTCAATCGATCGAACACACCGAGTCTCAATCGATCGAAATGACATCAATCGATTGAGACCACCTTCACTTCAATCGATCGAGAACACTTCAATCGATCGAACTTCACTTTGTTCAATGGGATATGATAATGAGATTGAGATAATATGGTGAGTAACGGGGTCAAGTTCGGAACGTTACTAATATTACGACGCAATAACGAGATAAGGTTTGAGGTAACGGTAGGTAACATTGGATAACCGGATGACTGAGTCAGTGGGGTATTAGTATTTTCGATACAAGTCTGTCAGTGTCAGGGATTGGTCGTTAGTACATCTGCTTGGGATGTGGGCGTTATGATTGTACTCGCAAGAGTTCTTAAAAGCGAAATGCAGTGAACAAGAGTACCAATACATATTGATTATGAACGGACGATACTCGCAAGCATTCTTAAAAGTGGTGAACAGTAAGAGTTCTTAAAAGCGGTGATGTTGATGGGGATTTTCAACGTTTTCTTCCTAGTTATCTAATCAGAGATGATGGACAATTTTTATGTTGTTATGAATACTATGGTGACCTATCTGCTTTGGGGAGCCTTGCTGATACGACTATTTGGTCCCTTCCGTATTTTAATTCATCCTTTCATACACTAAAACCCACCATCTTCGCATAACTATATATTGTAAAATTTGGCCCCTTCACCCTCGGATTTGAATGTCATGCGAAGGACTTCATCTTCGGTCATTTCATGTAGTGCTTGATTTGAACCACATTCGAAGGTTTGTTGGACGACATTATTCTGTACAGCTTCTGGGTCATTACTGTCAACCCCCGTGTGAACATTATATGTGTAATCCAATCCGCTTTCATCATATAAATCATTCCCCAAACAAGTTTCTTCATCCAAATTTGTGCATACCGACTTTCCCTTGGATCTCCGCATACCATCCATTGGAATTTACGCTGTTAGAAAACAAACAAAATTAGTAAATGACAAGTATGCGTGTAATATGGACTATGTTTAATGAAATTCCATTATTAAGAAATTTTGCACCCTTATTGTTCCATGATTAATAAATTATGTACCCTTGTTGTTCCAAGATTAAGAAATTATGTACCCTTGTTGTTCCAAAATTAAGAAATTATGTACCCTTATTGTTCCATGATTAAGAAAATATGTACCCTTCTTGTTCCAAGATTAAGAAATTATGTACCATTATTGTTCCATTATTAAGAAATTATGTACCCTTATTGTTCCATGATTAAGAAATTATGTACCCTTGTTGTTCCAAAATTAAGAAATTATGTACCTTCTTGTTCCAAGATTAAGAAATTATGTACCAATATTGTTCCATGATTAAGAAATTATGTACCCTTATTGTTCCATGAATTAGAAAATTTGTACCCTTCTTGTTCCAAGATTAAGAAATTATGTACCATTATTGTTCCGTGATTAAGAAATTATGTACTCTTATTGTTCCATGATTAAGAAAATATGTACCATTCTTGTTCTAAGATTAAGAAATTATGTACCCTTATTGTTCCATGATTAAGAAATTATGTACCCTTATAGTTCTAGTGATAATAAATTTTGTACCCTTCTTGTTCCATGCTTAAGAAATTCTACACCCTTCTTGTTGCTTACTAACCAAAACACTTATTGTTGCCTACTTCGGAATAGTTCCTTGGCAATGTACTATTTTTTAATTAATTAAAGATTAATTTTACAAAAAGTTTACAAAAAGTTTAAAAGCTGAGTGATGTGACTAACTTTCACTGGAAATGTCCGTAGTGATGTGACTAAACTGTCTGATTAATGATGTCCAAAACCTACTGTAGCTTTCAATAAATTGAAAAGGCTCCAATTTCTCAGTGATGTGACTAAACTTTCTGAGTGAGTGATTGAAGTCGACAATTCACTGTATCCTATTCATAGTACTGTCCCTCCTACGAAACCCTCATTCATAGTGTAGTCATTTCCAAGTTAAAATTTATTGACAGTGCACAATTCCTACTCTATAAAAAGCAAGAGGGGTTGCAAGTAACATAATGTGTACTCAAATCTCCTAAGGATGAGAAAAGGTAGAGGTGGAGGGAGAAGTGGAGGAAGGGGAAGAAGAGCCAGTAATGCTCCTTCAATTAGCGATGTATGGCATATATATTGCTCTTACACAGATCCTAAAGGTCAAACTTGGTATGGAAAAAGACATTCTTTTGTCAACACCCCAATACCTTATAATTTCTCTTTCTCAAATGTTGGACACATAATCAATGGTGACGCTCACAATCAACTACCAAACAATGCAGTTCTTATTGGAGATGATCTGCGATGGACAAAATTGTTTAGCATAAGGTATGAGTGCGAAGTATATTGTCGTTGGCATGGGTTACCAGTACCGATTTCTCGCGCTCCTGATTTCATGCGAAATCCTAATAGGGATGACGATCGGGTCATACATTTGCTGAAGCAAGAGATTCGACAGATGAAACGACGATTGATGCGTTTTCACGCAATCGAAGATGTAAAAAAATATTATGACCCCCCAGTCTTTGCTATACAAGATATTGAAGATGATCCATCTTATGCTGATGTATATCCCAATCTACCGGATTATACTGAAGATGATGTTGATCGGGATTTTCAACGTTTTCTTCCTGGGTGTCTAATCAGAGATGATGGGCAACCTTTCTGTTGCTATGAATACTAGGGCGATTTATCTCGTTTGGACCTCCTTTCTGATTAGTTTCGTTATGGTATGCTTTGTTTAGCTTTAAGTATGTTTTTTCAAGACAAGGTTGTGTAGTGAGCTATTTAAGTATGCATGTAATATATTATGTACCCTTTTAGTTTCATGATTAGTAAATTCTGTACCGTTGTTGTTCCATGGTTAATATATTTTGTACCCTTGTTGTTTTGTGATGAAGAAATTTTGTATCCTTATTGTTTCATGATTAATATATTTTGTACCTTTATTGTTCTATGATAAAGATATTCTGTACTCGTATTGTTCCATAATTAAGATATATTGTACCCATATTGTTCCATAAATAAGAAATATTGTACCCTTATTGTTCCATGTATACTATTCAGTATACATGTAAAAACACTCATATTACTACAAATGTTTGTACGAGTGGGGTATCACATTTATTTTCACATCATGTTTGTAAGAGAATGCATAAAAAAGTGTTGTAGGTATCGCATTTTTTATTTCACTACACTAAAGTAACTTCAAAAATGTTGAAACAAATACCTAATAAAGGATCAACACTCCAAAAAAAAAAAAAAATTTGTCATCAAATATAAATATTACCTAAAACACTATTGTCTTCTCTTGTTGGGAGAACTTCAAATGGCTTCAGTTGTAATCCAATTGGCTTCAAGTATAATCCAAGTATCTATGAATTATGCTTGAAATGAAAATTAAAATGAATGAAAGGAATGATCTGTTTATGCTTGAAATGATAAGCAACAAATGAAGAAAAAATAAATGGAAGAAACAATCTGTGTGTTTTGTTTTAGGTTGTTTATAACATTTGTGTTGTTATTCAATAAATGATGTGGTTGGTATGTGTTATTAATAAACAGCTTGCTCCTATTTAATAAACAGCCATCTCCAACAACCTTAAACAGTACGTACATTAGGAACACAATAAGTACAACAAATGAAGCTGAGAAACAATTTTTATTATAGAGGAACACAATTTCTTACACGAGGAACACAATTTCTTACAGAAGGAACGAAATATATTACAACCTGTTATAACAACCGGCTACACCAGTTTAGTGGGCATTAAATGCACATTTAATGCGCCAGCTGTAAAGTAAATGTTGTCAGTGACAGTTTAGTGGGAACAATTTTTATTATAGAGGAACACAATTTCTTACACGAGGAACACAATTTCTTACAGAAGGAACGAAATATATTACAACCTGTTATAACAACCTGCTACACCAGTTTAGTGGGCATTAAATGCACATTTAATGTGCCAGCTGTAAAGTAAATGCTGTCAGTGACCATGTGTTGGATTAACAGCCACCCTTGGATGGTATACCTTGATCAATCTTGTCCATTCATTGTTTGTCCGCACCAAAACCTATCATGCGGAAATACCACCATTCCGTATCACAGTCTTTCCCCCAATGTAGAGATTGCTATCCTAAACAATACCAGCTCCAATGAAAATGAGGCCTCCAAAGTTTCGAAATGTGCCAGCAAGACACAAGGATTAATTTTTGTTAAAAAAACTTGTGTTCCAATAGCTAATGCAAGCTTCAACAAAATTTATGCACATACATACATATATATATATATTGTTGTGCTTGATTTACTTTCACTCTTATTCAATTTGTATTGTTCTCAATTTGTTATTAGTCAATTTTTTTAATCCCATATCTTATTTTCAAGGAAAGATTGAAGATGCTCAAAAATCAACAAAGTCATATCAAGAAAGATTGTGCCAAAATATGTCATTGGACTATTTGTAGTGGAGATGTCCATATGACATTTCATTATCTAGCAATGCTAAAAAAATTGGCGTTGGCATGAAAGATATGATATTTATCATTGGAGATTCTCTTTAGGGTGCGTTTGATAAAACTGAAAATTAAGTATTGAAAATTAAGTGCTGAATTTAAGCATTGAAAATTTCAAGTGATTTGAATTTGCAATACTGAAAATAGTGTTTCAAGAACTAAAATAGACAGCATTCAGTGATTATTTTTAGTAGAAAATTTTCACCAAACGTTTTCAGTGGAGTTTTGGTTGCTTTTTCAATTAAGTGGTACATTATCAAACGCACTGAAAAAAATTAAGTGCTGAAAATTTTCCACTTAATTGGGTTATCAAACACACCCTTGGTGTGCCCAAATTTCATTTGAGGTCTCTACCTCTATCAAGGCCTAACTAGTGAGGGGAGGTTAGTGTAAGTTATCTTTACTAATTTTGCATTTCTTTCACTTCTCGAGAGAACATGTACACTCAAGTCCGCAAGTCGTCAGGACACTTGGCATCCAAATTAACTTGTGTTAAGAATGCAGTTTTGTGGATATCGCAGTTTAACTACGCTTTTTTAACTTTTTCAAATTTCAAATTCAAATACAAGTCACTACTTAATTTTTAAAAGTAAAATTAAGAAGCCATTTTTAAAGCACACTAATCTTTTTGGAAACCAGAGATTTCTAGGTTCGGAGATTATGGAATGAGAGGGGAAGAAGCCCGACAGATTAAAACACCCCTCTCATGTAATCTCGTGGTAGGCCTCTACTCAACATCGTTTTACTCGAATTATTAATCTAAGCATACCACCAACTAATGCATATATATATATATATATATATTCCAAAAGCATGTCAAAAGGGGTGCAAGATTGCTAACGATAAAAGACATACAAAACCAAATAGATTCATCTAGCAAGCGAATGATGTGCAATAGAGAACAAAAGAACTTACCCGGGATCCAGCCGCGAATATTAAATGTGCAAAGCATACAAATAAATAGAAAACTTAGAAAAATGGTCTCTAACACATATATACACATAAGGCAAACCCTAATCTAAGGTGTCGCGCATGGAGTTGAAAATCAATAAGATCAAAGAATGAAATAAACAAGAGAAGAGTCGAGAAATTGTACCTCCATAGCGCTACAAAACAAAAGGGTTAGTCCACATGCTTTAAACAAGATATAATATTGAATCCTAAATATCATACTCAAACTTCTAGATTAAATCTATCAAGCATGAAAAGAGTTGACACAATCATGAATTCCTTCTAACTAGTTGGAAATACAACACCTTTGTTGATATACAAGTCTCAACTAGAAACTAATGTAAAGTCCACATAGAGATGATATAATCTCAACCTGATCATAAGGAGCCCATAATCATGTTCAACTAATTAGGACTTAACACAATACAAGATGATGTCCTAATTGCTAGAATCTACACCTATGTGGTGGATACATGAACATGAACAACAGTAAGTTATAAGTCACTCATTGATTTGGATAATTTAATCTCTGGAATTAAGTTCAATTAGTCATAATAAAAAAACATGGCTTAAGCCCTATGGCATAGAAAGGTCATTTGGGTCATTATTTACAAAATTTATCAAAACTTAAACAAGATTTAGGAATTTAAAGAGAGTAGACCAGACTTTCAATAATAGAAAAAGAATTCCTTTTACGGTTTGATCTTAATGATTTTTTGATATGGTGTGCCTCTGTGAATCTAGTTTCTAACCCAAAAAGAAAATCAAAGATCAAACGGTCCAATCTCTGGGAATTAGACCAAAACCAGACATCACTCAGAATTAAGCAACTCTCTATCCAGAGATTTTGTGTGATTTTCTAAAACTAGTGAACGAATCTGAATGATTTCAATCTTTTTAGGGGATCTTGTTAACACGTTTAACTTTATAGAAAAAAATTATTTGAAGTAAAAAAATGTTTGGTTAAGGCTCTGATCTATTCAAATCAAAACTGACTTACTGTTATGAAATTTTGGACAGAGAGTAACTAGTTTACAAATCCTAATATCAAACCATCCTAACCATGAAATCTCGTCAAAACAAAAATTACAGTGGTACATCTATGAGTAGGGGATAAATTCCAATTAGTCTTATTCAATTCCTATGGATCATGATTTAATTAAAAATCTTAGATCACTGCTGGTTATTGAATTCACTGCACCAATGTTGACATCTAAGTCATGAAAATTGGCTCTTCTTAAGCCTTAATTCCTCTCTCAAGTTGATGATCCTTGAGGAATATAGACTTATTTTATTCAATTCTCCTCTCAAATTAATGATCCTTAGAGAATAAACATGACCAATCCAAATAAACCCCAATGGAATATGGAGAGAATTCCACGAGACTTCAATTTGGAGGATCCAAATCATGAGCCAAGACCTAGATCCTCTAATTACGTATGGATATAACCATGATCAATCCCATATAAATCATAGGATTATAGAGAATTAAAGGATCAAACTCAAGGGAATCAAATGAGACATTGAAGATCTCATGAACCACAAGAGAAGAATATAGACAAAGGAAGATGGAATCAAAATTGATGTTCGAAGTTAGATTTTACTTTAGAATTTATTTAATCTTAAATCTAAAGCTTATTTAGATCCAAATCAATGAGAACAAATGAAAATTCAATCACAATTCTAGTGGTGTGTGTGATGAAATGAGGTAGGAAGAAACTTTTGAAAATTGTGTAAAAGATCCTAGAATTCTATAAATTGTGATTGAATTCTAGACAAACTAAATCAAGGTTAGAAGATTACCTCTAGAAATTCTCAGATTTTCTTGTTTCTTGGTGAAGATCTTCCAAGTTTTCAAGTTCTTCTTCAAGTTCTTCAAAACTCTTGGGTTTTTTTAAAAATTTCTCTCAATTCCCCTTAATTGTGTATATATCTCCAATATGTTTTTACCTTGTAAAATCCCCCTTATAATGGAGATGAACATCCCCTTATATAGACCAATCTCCAGGGGTTAATTTAATACATTCGGGGGGTAAAAATCCATGTGCCATGGAATTCAATACGTATTGAAGAAAAATAGTCTATTATAGCAGGCGGCACTCACTCAGTGAGTGAATGAGTGCCACTGGATTCGCCGCATGCCGTTTCTAACAGACTTCTCTTCTTATTTATCTTTTATTTATATATCTATATAGACTACATTTACACATATATTTATATATTTATTTATATTTTTTGTTTTCCTTTTCCTTTTAAAATTCTTTTCTTTTCAAATGATTTTCTATATTTTATATCAAAACTAAAATTTCCAACTGTTTTTCTTTATACACGTATTTTTTTTCCAAATTTTCCTGAACACCCGATTTTTTTCTGTCGAAAATGTTATTGAGACCGAAGAACCTTTTCAAGGAGCTTGAATTTTAAAAAAAATTACGAATTCCGCCGGACATTATCGTCATTGGTTTAGAGGTATTCATCCCCTGAATTCGACGGTTGATCAAAATTGGGGTATCTATAGTTTACCCATCTTCGGCAGAGCTTGTGAAGCAACGCATATTACAAGTGAATGTCGAAGCCTGTGTGAAGACAGGCCTTTGACCAAACTGTTGAATTTAGGTAAAAACAAAGTGCATTGCAAAAACAATACGCCTAGATGGTTGGTGCTGGTCGTGCTCAACGGCGAGCTGCCTGCATATCCTAAAAGAAATCAGACCAGGACGTAGTTCGGGTAAGGGATAAGCACACTTCGTCTCAAATAGTCACATAGATGAATGCACCTATCCTATCGTGATGCATATGCTAATCCAATGCTTTCAAATGAAATAAAACGAATCTGACCATGCTAGTGTTATGCTTGCCCTATTTCATGCATTTGATGCATTATCGGAGATTGGTCGATGCAAATCTGTTGCGAGGACCAAGAATAACTAAAGATTTTGGACAGTGCAAATCCATTGCAAGGACCGAGAAGATATAGTTGATTGGGAAATTTGGTCAACGTAAATCCATTGTGAGGACTGAGGACCTAAATCTGTTACATTCTCAAACAGACCAATACAAATCCGTTGTGTCATAATTCAAAATTTTAATTAAGGGTAAAACGGTAATTAAATGATTAAGTGTGAGCCTGTTAATTATTTTGGAGCAGTATTTGAATTTATATGAACTTGTGTCACTATATTTAATTATTTATTCATTTATTTATTTTCTTTTCTTAATTGGTATTATTTTATTTTATTACAATATTTTTTTTTATCTTAGGGTTAAAGTGGGTACATATTTTAAATTGGGTGTGTAGGGGTAGACCACACATACACACACATATACTACATGTATCTACAAACACATTAAATGCAAGACACAAACAAAACAAATGGAGGGCCCCACCCCCCTATATTGGCCGGCCAAACCATCTCTCCCTCATTCAAGTTCATTTTTTTTTTCTTTTCTTTCTTTCTCTCTCTCTTCTTCTTCTTCTTCATCTAAACAAAATGGGTATACACAAACCCTCTTCTTCAACCTTCCAATACACCCCCAAAAAGCCATTTTTGTGAGTTTTGCTATTTCACAAATATGTCTTAGAATTTCAAGAGCTTTCTAGTGATACCCACGAAATTCATTTTAGTAGCCATTTCCATAGTTTTTCCCAAATTACATAGAACCTCCAAACTTCTCACCTTCATCCATGGAGGTCCATTAATGGAGTATTACATGCAGTGAGTTCTAGAGCTCTCAAGAACATCTCTTTTCATCTTCTTGGAGTCCTTGGTTCATTCTCAAATATTTTGGGCATTTCCATTTATTTTGGAAATCTCCACTAAGGTAGCTATGCATTGTTTCAATTTCATATGTTGTACTTGTCTAAATTGATTTGAGTTTATTTATATGTATTAATAGTGGACTTAGACACATGTATTAGGATTTTTCCCCTAAGTTGTAATGTTGGAATTATTACACTATAATGTGATTTATATGCTTTAGTTGTGATTTTGGGGTGCTAAACATAAACATAATTAGAGGAATGATAGAATGATAATTTGGACACATGCATTAGAATTACTCAAAGTTGTAAATTAAGGGTTGTATGCTAAATTTTGAATTTTGTGCTCTTGTTGTGTTAAATTTGATTATGTGGTGCTAGATATGCTTAGGATGCTCCCTTTATGTGCAAACACATATTAGGACGTTAGTTTAGAAATTTTTATTAGGAATGTTAAATTATGAAATTTAATTACATTCTTGGAATTTCTTGATATCATGTCTAATGGACTAGAATTATTGCTTAATATATTGTAGTGGATTCCCCTTAACATCATTATCAACATCATATGCATTAAGGCCTAATCGGCAAGCATTACATGAACACGACATAAATGTTTTGTTTTGAAAAGAGAAAAACCCCATGTGAGGGAATTTTATTTAAGAAATCCGGACGTGGGTTGTGATGTGAGACAGGGAGAATGACCCTTAGAAACATTCAAACTCCAGCTATATTCGGTTGGCTCCCGGAAGTTGGTATGCTACACTCCATGCGTGGGTGGCTCATGGTCCGGTAATGAGAGAGGTGTGCACATATCACGCATAGCCTTGCGGCTTTAATCATTTCATTGTAGCCGTGGTGGCGACCCATTGCATCTCATTTCATTTTAGTCATGGATAGCATATAGAATTGTTACAATGTATTCTACGAGCCGTCGTTCTCATAAAAACGACAAAACATTTTTCAGGTGAGCACGATAAAGGCAAAGGGCATATGTGACCCGACGCATAGGCGTTGATACCTTTTGTCCTGTTTTGAAGACTTGTGCTTAGACATGTTTATGATAGCTCTCTTGTAAATTTTAACTTGTTGGGGAAGTTTGTAATAGTCTAGTACTCTTAAAGAGAATGGTTGTATTAATTTTTATTACAAAACTTCTAATGCTTGGACTTCCATATTTTGTCATTTTGGGAAGCCTTGTTGTAATTGATGGACAAATGTTAGTCCTTGTCTTTTCTACTTATTAAACTTAATTATGTTATGTAAATTATGTTTCCGAGACGGTAGAATCTCTTTTAAAGTTTTATGTATGTGTAATCGTATGGAATCCTTGCCGGATTCATTTATGTTTGGTTTTGTCCTTGCCGGACTCAGTGTAATTATATGGAATCCTTGCCGGATTCATTTATGTTTGGTTTTGTCCCTACCGGACTCATTATATTTGTATGAAATCCTTGCCGGATTTGTCCATTTTGTTTTTAAAGTAAATGTTTTAAAAATCTCTTTCTCCCAATCTCTCCCTCTCCCATTCTTCCTCTCTTCATCTCTTTCACTCCTCGTTTTAATAAATTTCAAGTAGATGAAGTTCTGTTTGGGTTAGACACGTGTTATATGTTGTTTAGGACTTGTTTAGTCTTGTACCAATGTTTAAACTTGAAAATTTGGCATAGTTGGTAATGTTTCAAAATGCTGTCATGTTGCTGTCAAAAGGGAAAAACTGCTACTGTTTTCTTTATTTTCTGCCCAAATGGTGCAGAATTGGACAAAATGTCATTAGACGAAAGTTGTGCAGAATTAAATTTTACTTGGACCTACACGAACAGAATGTGAAATTTCTAAAGATATAACCACATATAGGTGTTTTAAAATTCAGCAACTATCAAAAATGCCCTTTTTCAAAGTTATTGTATTTTCTTTCTCTCCTTGAAACTAGTCTAGTCTCTTAATTAAATTTTCTAGTGCTTCTATTATTGTTGGACTCATTAGCATGTAAGTCCATTTAGGAATTACGTATTAGTGAGTCATCCTTGTGGGAATCCCCGTGGGTTTCCAAAGTCGCTTCCGCATTTCGTGTAAAGATTTTAATTTTATTCTCTCTATTTCTCTATCTTTTCTCTTTCCTCGCGCTTCGGCTTTCGGGGCGTGACAGATTGGTATCAGAGCTAACCAGGTTTGAATACCTAGGGGCTATGGGAGTTAAATTTGAGCTTACTTGCAAAATTGTTTTTATTTACTACATGTCTAAGTTTTATTTGTACTTCCATTGTTCTCTTTAGAGATTGCATTGAGTATTGGGTGGCCTAGTGAGCATGCCAATATGTTGAATGCCTTCGGGACTATATGACTACATGTTAAATTTTCATGTTCTATGTGTTTACATTGATTATGGCAATATAATCTTGATTCGATAAATGATTGAATTAGAGGTATAGTAGGATGTTAAAAATCTAATCCCTTGTTACCTCGTAGTTGTTCTCTACCTAGCTATGCCGCCGCGTGTTAGAGGCCGTGCTAGAGGCCGACCTCCTAGCCGTGCTAGAGGTCGTGCTAGGGGCCGAGGTGGAGCCGCAGGTCGAGGAGCCCAGTCTTCCTCATCCGCTTCTGCTCCAGTTCCTACTACTAAATCTACTCCAGCTTCTATACCTGAATCTACTCCAGGAGTTCCCGATGGAGCTCAGTTCTTTCGTGAGATGGCCGCTGCTATGAGGGATTTCACTCAAGCTGCCCAAGCAGCAAGGAATGATATACCACCACCACCGGTAGCTCCTGTCGGCGTGGCTCCTGTAGTACCTGTTGTTCAGGGGGAGCCGAGGGCACAATCGGCTATGAGAGAATTTGGTAGAAAGAATCCTCCAATTTTCTCGGGAGAAACAGACCCTGTTCAAGCGGAGCTTTGGTTAAAGAGGATTACTCGTATCTTTGAACATCTCGATATTGTTGAAGATAACCTCCGCATAGATGCTGCTACATTTCAATTGGCGGGTCGAGCCCAGATTTGGTGGGAACTTGTCCTTACTACGCAAACTTTGGAGGGTATGTCTTGGAACACCTTTACCCAGCTATTCCTCGATAAGTATTTTCCACCAGTTGCTCGTAATGCCAAGAAAATCGAATTCCTCAATCTTCGTCAGGGTGAGATGTTCGTTACAGATTATGAAGCTCGTTTTGGGGACTTGGCTCGTTTTGCACCCGATATCACCGTCGACGATAAGATTAAGGCTAGGACCTTCGAGAATGGACTTCGTCAGGGACTTCGCGCGAAAGTTGTTGGGTTTGAATTGGACTCTTATAGTAAAGTGGTTCAGAAAGCACTTGTGTTCGAGGAAGAGTATTTGAGTTCAAAGAAAGATAAGGAAGTCCGTGCTCCATCGAAGGGTAATCAGTCGGGTTCATCAAGTGGGCACCAATTTAAGAAGCAGAGGCAAGAGTATGTCCCTCAACATTCTACATATTCTTCTCCGATACCTATTCAAGCTCAGCCGATTTCTCAGCTCCCGCCTAAATCTCAGTTACATCAATCTCAGTCCCGTGGTTCTTATCGTTCTGGTCGTTCCCGTGGAGGGGGTAACTTCGGTCCAAGGAATTGTTATGGTTGTGGTGACCCAAACCACATATTTAGAGAGTGTCCATTTAATCAGACATCATCGCAGGCAGTTGTACCACCACAAGTTCGTCCACCTTTTTCGGGACCTTATCAGCAGAATTATAGGCCACCTCTTTTATCACCACCGTCAGTTCCTTCTGCTCAGAGCTTTAAGTCAAATGCTCCTAGGGGTCAGTACCATCATGTGGGACATCGTGGAGGAGGACAACAAGCTTCTAAGCCACCTTCTACTGTGTTCAACCTTGCTGCCGCCGCACCTTCTGTAGTTAACTCCGATGCTTCAGTTATTCGAGGTACGTTATTAGTGTTCAGTTCTAGAGCTTCTGTGCTTATTGACACCGGCGCATCATATTCATTTATATCTTCATCTTGTGCATCATCCTTGGATTTAGAAGTGAGCCATTTAACTTCTACACTTTTAGTCGATACTCCCGTTGGAGGTTTAGTTCCCTTGGATCGGGTATGTCGTGATTGTGAACTTGTTCTTGCTGACAAGAACATCATTGTTGATTTAATCATTATAGACATGCTTAGTTTTGATGTAATTTTGGGTATGGATTGGTTAACTACCTACCGAGCCTTTATTGATTGTTTCAAGAGAAGAGTTGCTTTTGTGTTACCTTCCGGGGACCTTGGTCGTTTTGAGGGTGATCACTTAGACTTTCCGATGCGTTCACTTCACAGTTTGTGTAAAAGAAAGAATCATAATGACTACCTTGCTAGTTTGTTTTCTGATGAAGATGAGCCAACTTTGATTGAATTTCCTCCGATTGTTAGTGAGTATTCCGATGTTTTTCCCGAGGACTTACCTGGTTTGCCACCTATCCGTGAAATTGAATTCGCGATAGATTTAGTTCCCGGTACATCACCAATTTCAATTCCACCGTATCGCATGGCACCCACTGAGTTGAAAGAATTAAAGACACAGTTAGAGGATTTACAACTCAAAGGTTTTATTCGTCTTAGTACTTCTCCTTGGGGAGCACCCGTCCTTTTCGCAAAGAAGAAAGATGGATCACTTCGATTATGTATTGACTATCGTAAGCTAAACCACGTTACAATAAAGAACAAATATCTGCTTCCTAGAATTGATGACCTCTTTGACCAACTTCGTGGTTCAACTTGTTTTTCTAAGATCGACTTGAGGTCGGGTTATCATCAATTGCGAGTTCGCGACTGTGACATTCCTAAGACAGCTTTTCGTTCACGTTATGGTCATTTCGAGTTTCTTGTTATGCCATTCGGTTTAACGAATGCACCCGCCGCTTTCATGGATTTGATGAACCGCATCTTTAGCCCATTCTTAGATAAGTTTGTGATTGTATTCATAGACGACATATTAATCTATTCACCTTCTAGAGAAAAACATGAGGAACATCTCCGAATTGTATTAGAAGTCTTGAGAGGGCACCGTTTGTATGTAAAATTTTCTAAGTGTGAATTTTGGTTACCAGAAGTGAAGTTTCTTGGTCATGTTGTTTCGGGTGATGGGGTATCCGTTGATCCTTCTAAGATTGAGGCCGTTCTAGATTGGCAGTCACCGAAGAATGTGTTTGAAGTCCGTAGTTTCTTGGGACTAGCAGGTTATTACCGTCGCTTCGTTGAGAACTTTTCCCGTTTAGCTATGCCTATGACTAAGCTTACTAGGAAGGGGGTGAAATTCATATGGGACGATTCTTGTGAAAATGCTTTCCAACAATTGAAAAACCGTTTGACTTCGGCACCTATCCTTATTATTCCCGAGCGTGGATTGAACTATACCGTTTATTGTGATGCTTCACTTGAAGGTTTGGGTTGTGTATTAATGCAAGAAGGTAAAGTCGTAGCTTATGGTTCGAGACAATTGAAACCTCACGAGAAAAATTACCCTACTCATGATTTAGAGCTTGCCGCCGTTGTGTTTGCTTTAAAAAGTTGGAGACACTACTTGTATGGTGAAAAATTCGAGGTATTTTCCGATCACAAAAGCCTTAAATATATTTTTACTCAACGAGACCTTAACTTGAGACAACGCCGTTGGATGGAGTATTTAGGAGATTATGACTTTGACTTGCAATACCATCCGGGTAAGGCTAATGTCGTGGCCGATGCCCTTAGTCGTAAACCCCGTGGCACCTTAGCATATTTACCTATCCAAGAGTGGAGGATGTTTGAACACCTTGATGACTTTGAGATTCATTGCACAGAAAATCCCGACCAAGCTACTTTGTTTACTTTGACTGTTCAACCGTCACTTTTGAACCGAATTTTGGAATTACAGAAATCCGATGATGAGACCATGGCCTTAAAGTCCCGTATGCTTAATGGAGATTTGGAAAAGGGTTGGACTTTCGATGATAATAGAGGTTTGAGGTTTCGAAACCGAGTCTTTGTTCCCGTAGGTTGTCGAGAGGATGTTTTGAAAGAGTTTCATCATTCCCGCTTCGCCGTTCATCCGGGGGGTACGAAAATGTACCATGATTTACGTCGTCAGTATTGGTGGAAAGGCTTGAAAAGAGCAGTTGTCGAGTTCGTCGCAAGTTGTCCAGTTTGTCAACAAGTAAAGGCCGAGCATCAGAGACCCGCAGGTTTGTTACAACCTCTCCCTATTCCCGAGTAGAAGTGGGAGCATATCACTATGGACTTTGTTACAGCACTTCCTAGGACCTTGCGTAAGCATAATGCTATTTGGGTCATTGTGGACCGTTTAACTAAATCGGCCCATTTCTTACCAATTAAGGTAACCGATACCGCAGACACTCTTAGTATGATCTACATTCGAGAAATTGTGAGACTTCATGGTATCCCAGTTTCGATTGTATCGGATCGTGATTCGAAGTTTGTATCTCACTTTTGGCAGAGTTTACAGAAAGCTTTGGGTACTCAACTTCTTCTTAGCACAGCGTTCCATCCTCAGACAGATGGGCAGTCCGAGCGTACTATTCAAATCTTAGAGGACATGTTGAGAGCCAGTATTATGGAACTTGGTGGTAATTGGGAAGAACATTTGCCATTGGCCGAGTTTGCGTATAATAACAGTTATCAAGCTAGTATTCAGATGGCACCATTTGAGGCGTTGTATGGCCGCCCGTGTCGATCTCCTTTATGTTGGGGCGAGGTAGGTGAGACTATTCTTCATGGACCCGATATGGTTAGAGAGACGTCAGAAAAGATTAAAATGATTCGTGAAAAATTGATTTCAGCTCAGAGTCGTCAGAAATCTTATGCCGACCGTCACCGTCGACCTTTGGAATTTGAGGTTGGTAATCACGTGTTTCTAAAGGTTTCGCCGCGTCGTGGATTACAACGTTTTGGACAAAGCGGGAAATTAGCACCGCGGTTTGTGGGACCGTTTGAGATTCTTGAAAGGATTGGTGAAGTCGCGTATCGCTTAGCTCTTCCGCCTCAACTCTCAAGTGTTCACAATGTATTTCACGTTTCAATGCTTCGTAGGTGTAACTCCGATCCACTCTGTCAGCATTACCCCGATCCATCGCATATCATAGATTGGACTGAGTTGCCCCTTGGAGAAGATGCGTCGTATGAAGAGCAACCCATCCGTATAATTGAGAAGAAAGACCGTGTGTTACGAGGAAGGGTTATCCCGTTGGTAAGAATTCAGTGGAATCATCATGGTATTTCCGAATCGACTTGGGAGGACGAGGATGAAGCTAGGAAGAGTTACCCTCACCTTTTCCCCGAGTAGAGTAAGTCTTTTTCATTTGTTAATAATAGTTAGTCAAGGTTGAGTGAGTCGTTGCTCCCTTTTTCGCTTATTTGCTCCGAATTCCGGGACGGAATTCTTTTAAGGGGGGTAGATTGTCATAATTCAAAATTTTAATTAAGGGTAAAACGGTAATTAAATGATTAAGTGTGAGCCTGTTAATTATTTTGGAGCAGTATTTGAATTTATATGAACTTGTGTCACTATATTTAATTATTTATTCATTTATTTATTTTCTTTTCTTAATTGGTATTATTTTATTTTATTACAATATTTTTTTTTATCTTAGGGTTAAAGTGGGTACATATTTTAAATTGGGTGTGTAGGGGTAGACCACACATACACACACATATACTACATGTATCTACAAACACATTAAATGCAAGACACAAACAAAACAAATGGAGGGCCCCACCCCCCTATATTGGCCGGCCAAACCATCTCTCCCTCATTCAAGTTCATTTTTTTTTTCTTTTCTTTCTTTCTCTCTCTCTTCTTCTTCTTCTTCATCTAAACAAAATGGGTATACACAAACCCTCTTCTTCAACCTTCCAATACACCCCCAAAAAGCCATTTTTGTGAGTTTTGCTATTTCACAAATATGTCTTAGAATTTCAAGAGCTTTCTAGTGATACCCACGAAATTCATTTTAGTAGCCATTTCCATAGTTTTTCCCAAATTACATAGAACCTCCAAACTTCTCACCTTCATCCATGGAGGTCCATTAATGGAGTATTACATGCAGTGAGTTCTAGAGCTCTCAAGAACATCTCTTTTCATCTTCTTGGAGTCCTTGGTTCATTCTCAAATATTTTGGGCATTTCCATTTATTTTGGAAATCTCCACTAAGGTAGCTATGCATTGTTTCAATTTCATATGTTGTACTTGTCTAAATTGATTTGAGTTTATTTATATGTATTAATAGTGGACTTAGACACATGTATTAGGATTTTTCCCCTAAGTTGTAATGTTGGAATTATTACACTATAATGTGATTTATATGCTTTAGTTGTGATTTTGGGGTGCTAAACATAAACATAATTAGAGGAATGATAGAATGATAATTTGGACACATGCATTAGAATTACTCAAAGTTGTAAATTAAGGGTTGTATGCTAAATTTTGAATTTTGTGCTCTTGTTGTGTTAAATTTGATTATGTGGTGCTAGATATGCTTAGGATGCTCCCTTTATGTGCAAACACATATTAGGACGTTAGTTTAGAAATTTTTATTAGGAATGTTAAATTATGAAATTTAATTACATTCTTGGAATTTCTTGATATCATGTCTAATGGACTAGAATTATTGCTTAATATATTGTAGTGGATTCCCCTTAACATCATTATCAACATCATATGCATTAAGGCCTAATCGGCAAGCATTACATGAACACGACATAAATGTTTTGTTTTGAAAAGAGAAAAACCCCATGTGAGGGAATTTTATTTAAGAAATCCGGACGTGGGTTGTGATGTGAGACAGGGAGAATGACCCTTAGAAACATTCAAACTCCAGCTATATTCGGTTGGCTCCCGGAAGTTGGTATGCTACACTCCATGCGTGGGTGGCTCATGGTCCGGTAATGAGAGAGGTGTGCACATATCACGCATAGCCTTGCGGCTTTAATCATTTCATTGTAGCCGTGGTGGCGACCCATTGCATCTCATTTCATTTTAGTCATGGATAGCATATAGAATTGTTACAATGTATTCTACGAGCCGTCGTTCTCATAAAAACGACAAAACATTTTTCAGGTGAGCACGATAAAGGCAAAGGGCATATGTGACCCGACGCATAGGCGTTGATACCTTTTGTCCTGTTTTGAAGACTTGTGCTTAGACATGTTTATGATAGCTCTCTTGTAAATTTTAACTTGTTGGGGAAGTTTGTAATAGTCTAGTACTCTTAAAGAGAATGGTTGTATTAATTTTTATTACAAAACTTCTAATGCTTGGACTTCCATATTTTGTCATTTTGGGAAGCCTTGTTGTAATTGATGGACAAATGTTAGTCCTTGTCTTTTCTACTTATTAAACTTAATTATGTTATGTAAATTATGTTTCCGAGACGGTAGAATCTCTTTTAAAGTTTTATGTATGTGTAATCGTATGGAATCCTTGCCGGATTCATTTATGTTTGGTTTTGTCCTTGCCGGACTCAGTGTAATTGTATGGAATCCTTGCCGGATTCATTTATGTTTGGTTTTGTCCCTACCGGACTCATTATATTTGTATGAAATCCTTGCCGGATTTGTCCATTTTGTTTTTAAAGTAAATGTTTTAAAAATCTCTTTCTCCCAATCTCTCCCTCTCCCATTCTTCCTCTCTTCATCTCTTTCACTCCTCGTTTTAATAAATTTCAAGTAGATGAAGTTCTGTTTGGGTTAGACACGTGTTATATGTTGTTTAGGACTTGTTTAGTCTTGTACCAATGTTTAAACTTGAAAATTTGGCATAGTTGGTAATGTTTCAAAATGCTGTCATGTTGCTGTCAAAAGGGAAAAACTGCTACTGTTTTCTTTATTTTCTGCCCAAATGGTGCAGAATTGGACAAAATGTCATTAGACGAAAGTTGTGCAGAATTAAATTTTACTTGGACCTACACGAACAGAATGTGAAATTTCTAAAGATATAACCACATATAGGTGTTTTAAAATTCAGCAACTATCAAAAATGCCCTTTTTCAAAGTTATTGTATTTTCTTTCTCTCCTTGAAACTAGTCTAGTCTCTTAATTAAATTTTCTAGTGCTTCTATTATTGTTGGACTCATTAGCATGTAAGTCCATTTAGGAATTACGTATTAGTGAGTCATCCTTGTGGGAATCCCCGTGGGTTTCCAAAGTCGCTTCCGCATTTCGTGTAAAGATTTTAATTTTATTCTCTCTATTTCTCTATCTTTTCTCTTTCCTCGCGCTTCGGCTTTCGGGGCGTGACACGTTGTGAGGACTGAGAATGCAAATCCGTTACATTCCCAAGCAGGTCAACGTAAATCCGTTACGAGGACTAAGGATGCAAATCTGTTACACCCCTAAACAGGTCAATGCAAATTCGTTGCGAGGACCGAGAATGCAAATCTGTTACATTCCCAAGTAGGTCAACGTAAATCCGTAACGAGGATCGAGGATGCAAATCTGTTACACCCCAAATAGGTCAACGCAAAATCGTTGCGAGGACCGAGAATGCAAATCCGTTACATTCCCAGACAGGTCAACGTGAATCCGCTGTAAGGACCGAGAATGCAAATCTGTTACATTCCCAAGCAGGTCAACGCAAATTCATTACGAGGACCGAGGATGTAAATCTGTTACACCCCCAAACAGGTCAATGCAAACCTGTTATGAGGACCGAGAATACAAATCCTTTACATTCCATATTTTGATCAACGTAAATCTGTTACAAGGATCGAGAATAAAAATCTGTTATATTCTCAAGCAGGTCAATGTAAATCCGCTACAAGGACTGAGGATACAAATCCATTACAGCCCCAAACAGGCCAACGCAAATCCGTTGCGAGGACCGAGGATGCAAATCCGTTACACCCCCAAACAGGCCAACGCAAATCCGTTACGAGGACCAAGAATGTAAATCCGTTACATTCCCATATTCTGATCTTTTGGCCGCAGCCAAGTTTGAAATTCTAATATTCAAAGGGAGCCAATTGGTGCTCAAAGAATTGGTTTTCTTACAAAGGAAGCCATCCATGCTCATAGGGTTTTGAATTTCCTACAATGGGAGACATTCGTGCTCGAAGGATTCAATTTCCAAAAATATTGGAGTCAATCTGACCCAAAAGAATTTCAAATTTCAAAATCAGGAGTCAATCAAATTCGATTCAATTCAATTTCTAAACCCAGGAGTCAATTAGATTCATTACGATTTCAATTTCCTAAACTCGGAAGCCAATATACTCAATTCAATTTTCAATTCTAAAATCAGGAGTCGATCAAACTCAATTCAATTTTCAATTTCAAAAAATTTGGAGTCAGTCGAACTTGAATTGATTTCTAAAATAGGGAGTCAATCAGACTCAATTAAATTCAAATTCTAAAATCCAGAGTCAATTAGACTCTAATCAGCTCAAATATCAAAATCAGGAGTCAATCAGACTCGAATCAATTCAAATTTCTAAAATCGGGAGTCGATCAGACTCAATTCAATTTTCAATTTCTAAACTCGGGAGTCAATCAGCCTCCATCCAATTTCAAATTTCTAAACTCGAGAGTCAATCAGACTCAAATCAATTTTCTCAGAATCTGGAGTCAAATCAGACTCATTTCAATTTTTATTCTAAAATCAGGAGTCAATCAGACTCAATTCAAATTTTGCCAAATTGGGAGTCACTTCGACTCAAATCAAATTCAAATTCCACTTATCAGGAGTCACACAGACTCAATTCATTTCTCTACCCAAATTGGATCAAACGCACTTTGAAGACATAGAAGCTTGAAGAAGACCATGAAAAAGCATTGAAGATCTTCACAAATTCAACCAAACCAACTCAAAATCTGAGAAAATTTAGAGGTAATTCTCTCTTTTTTTTTTCATGATACAAAGTAGCCACTTGGTCTTTTGGGAACCAAGAAACCCAATTTGACTCACCCATGTTCACCCGGCTCGTCAACCGTTGATCCAACAGATCCAAGTCTCACATGTCATTCTCGCTCATGTTACTCATCAACTGCTTACCACTTCCATGCAATGAAGGCTTACACCATGTCGTGCATGTGTTTACAACAGATTATACATTAACCAGATATTTTCATCATTCAATTACATTATTAACATGTCAGGTTCCACATTTTAATTAACGATTATCATTACTATATTCATTTCACAACTTTAGCAATGGAAACATAATGTACTAGTCATGAATCTTAAACATGGATTAACACTTAACAATACATATAAATAAAACCCTTTACATGCTCGTGTCCATGATAATACAATCTGAACACGACTAATCATATACTAGCTACAGAACTCAGAGCATTATTATCAATGTAATAACCATATTGTACAACACAATAAGACATACATTTAACTTCTAGATCATCTCTTAATAGTCATAATATGATTCGAGTGAGGTTAAGAAACTCTGTCAAGCTTAGGACTCTCCGAACAGCGGATAAGTTATGGTCTTACAACGTATAACAGAAGGACAATGATAAAACGTATGCGTCAATGATAGGGGTATAATGGTAATTTTACCAAACATGTGTCTAAGCCTCAAGGTGATGATCCTCATGTCCTTCTAAGTTCATTGCCATTGACTAGATCTGAATCGGAGTCCGTCACATAAAAGGCTGGGTTTTCTATACCAGTGTGGGTCCTAACAGTAAGCTATATTTTCGACCGCATTGAAAGGTCTCCAAACTCAAGGGAATAGTTCTAGACATTATTCTAAGACTCTGGGAACTGACCGCATAATTTTTTGAGTTACTGATTATTTATTATAAATGGGTAATTCTTTGGTGACAACTTTCATACAACCTCCTAAAAGATGTGTCTATCTCTTTCCTGTGTCACTGTAGGGTCCAGTGACATCACAGGAGAGAGATAGACACATCTTTTTAGGAGGTTGTATGAAAGTTGTCACCAAAGAATTACTCATTATAAATTATCGAAGATAATGCAATATAGAAAAATATGACCGACGGTGTACCAAATTACATCGATATAGTCCAACGTAGAAATAGTACTTGAAAGTATTTTTAACAAGTACTAGATACTAAAACATACTACCAGTATTTATCTAATAATTTTTGGAGTTCGTTTGGTATTTAAAATAATTCAACATTGAATAACGGCTCCTCAACAATTACTAAAAATATTAAAGTATAGTTTTATAATTTGGTAAATTATAAAACGGGGTAAAATAATATTAGGAACATATTTCTCATTTTTAGAATTTAAAAGACTTAATAGATATTTATTATCTATACCAAAATAAGGAAACACTTTATTTAGTATTTATTAAATACTAAATATATTTATTTATTATTAAGGATAATAAATAAATAAGTTAAACATACTTTAACCAATATGTAAAAAAATTAGACTATTAATAAATTACTAATCAAATACATAAACATAGTTTATATATGTCACGCCCCAAAAATCGAGGACATGTGAACGGAAAGAAAGAGAAAGAAATAATCCCAAAACAACGCAATGCGGAAGCGACTTTGGAATCACTTGGACTTCCTAGCCAAAAAGGACAAATCAAAAAGTGAATCCGAAGTGGAGTCAAGTGTCAACGAGTCTAATAAACAACTACACATTTGAAAACATTTTTGAAATCATTTGAAAAGGAGCCTAAGACCATTCAATACCCTAAGCCATAAGATGTTTTAAAACAAAATTTTAAAAGGGCATTAGGTGAAAAATAAGGTTTTTAAAACACCCAAGGAGTACCACTTTTTATGGCCTAGGATACCTTAGAATTGTTTAGAAAGCTTAAGTTTTTAATTAGCCCGGCCACGGATGAAGAAAAAGTATAGCCGTAGGCAAAAGTTACTATTCACATGCAGTGAGCTTTTCAAAGGAGCAATTTTTACTATTCACTGTTTTTTTTTTCTTAGGCCTAGTGTTGGATGACTTGGATCAACATGGCAACACTCCTAACCATATAAAACATGTTCTAACTAATAAATGAAGGATTTAAATGAAGTTAGTGGCGACAAGTCTACCCACCAATAATTTAAAATCAACAACAAGATCCGACAAGGATCAATTTAAACCACTATAATCCGGCAAGGATTGGAAATAAAACAACTAGTCTGGCAAGGACGAAAGCAATCATAAGTGAACCCGGCAAGGATTCAATTTAAATAAAAACATACATGAGTAAGTCTTGAAGCGATATACAAAGACCTTGATATAGAGTTACAATCCAAATAACAAGTTTGACATATAAATATGCAAGGACTAACACTTGTCCAAAAATATTACAAATTAGGCTTCCCGGATCCAAAAGAAGAGGAAGAAGTATTCCCGGAGTTTTGTAAGAACCTAATACATCAAGTCAATGTGAATTAAGCTATTACAAACTATATGAATGCAACAAGGCATGAGAAGCTATTCAAAACTATACTAAGGCATAGCCTTCAAAATGAACGACAAAGTAACGTCGGATCACATGTGATTCTTTCCCTTATCGAGATCACCTGAAAAAGGGGTGTTATAGATTCATTAAGCACGACGGCTTAGTAGAAACATTGAAGGGTTACAATATACTATTCATTATCAAGTGTGGGATGAGGTGCCGTGAATCACCACCCAGGCAACAATGAAATGTGAATTGCCGTACTGGCTATGAATAACATGTTCACTCCCCTCGTTACCGGACTATGAGCCACCCACACGTGGAGTGTAGCATACCAACTTTCGGGAGCTAACCGAATATAGTTGGAGTTTGAATATTTCATAGGGTCATTCTCCCCGTCTCACATCACAACCCATATCCGGATTTTTCATATCCAATTCCCCTTTAGGGATTCCTCATATGCAACTAATGTTTATGCCATGAGAAAGTGAAGTACGCCGATTAGGCTTCCATGCACGTGATATTAATATTTCTATATCGATAATCATGTTAAAAGTCTATGGAACTTCTCTAGCATGATAAGCAAGTTTCAATGTAATTACTACAATCAAATGGCAACGTGCAAACTAATATTCCAACACATATTCTGCTAACAAGGACATTCATCTTACATCCTAAAGCTAAAGTTAGTCACATTTCAACATGTTAATCCCATTTCCAAAGGAGGCATTAAAAGTTTAAACTAACGTCCTAACACGTTTTCATATAAAGGGATCATCCTAAGCACTTCTAAATCACATAAATATGTTTAATTTCACATGAACACAATTAGAAGCATAAATCATGGAAGTCACTATTCACCCTCAAACCCTAAATTCACAATTTGGGGAAAAACCTAGAAATATGTCTATGTTCTTTTATTTAACATAGAAATGAACTCAAAATACACCCAATAATAAATATCATAGTGTGGTTAACCAATGAATCTACCTCTTGAAGTTCAACTAAAATAAATAGTTGAAGCCTAACTTGAAGAAATAAACTTTGAATGAACACTACCAAATGCTTCCAAATGGATACCAAAGGTAGCTCTAGCAATCCCAAGAACAATACCCAAAGCTAGATCTCACAAAATTCCCCCAAGTCTTCATCATAATTTATCAAGCTCTAGGCCAATTTTTGGAAAGTGGTGAGAACAAGCTTGTAAATGGATTTTGAGGGGTTTTCTAGAAAGCCCAAACAATTCTAAGAACTATTTAAGAAATAAGAAAATAGCTCAAAAACTCATCTTGATGATCATTTAGAAGCTTGAAGCTTGTAGAAAGAAAAAGAAAATGGAGTCTTTTAGAGATATGTATTTTTGTGTATGTATAATAAAGAGAGAGAGAGAGAGAGGGAGAGAGAGAGAGAAAATCAAAGTGAGGGGGGGGGGGGGGGGGGGGAAGTGGCCGGCCAATTGAAGTTAGAGAGAGGGAGATATCATTTTTTTTCTTCTTCTTTGTTATACTAGGTGGTAAGCCTCCCCAAGTGGCCCAATAAGAAAGTGACAAGTGTTGGGTAGTTAAATTAAAAGCTAGTTTTGCTAGAAATTAACTATAACACTACTAATTTACCCAAGTATAACCCTTAATGCATGAAGTACTAGCACATGATAAATCATAACTCATTCATAAAATTTAAATGAACAAATAAAAAAAATTTATAGGCACACCATTCGCATTAATGACGGTTATATCCTAAAAAAAACATGAGTTATGACAATATATTAATTAAATAGAAATATAAGATTTGGTCCCTCATAATGGGTCAAAGAAAGATTTAGTGTATTTAACTTTTTAATAACTTAAATTCATCCTTAATCAATATGATATAATTGAAATTAGTCCTTTCCCCAAATTGTATGCATATTGTTTGGACCATTGTACCCTTTTGATGAATTATACATTATTTTATTATCCATTTTTAGGTAATGTACAGTGTAATCGACGCCTTTATTCATGGGGGTTGTGATTTGATAAATTATGCACTTTCCTATTCAACAGGATAAGTGGATTGATCCACCTTCCTTTTAAATATTTTTAATTAGCATATGTTTCTCTCTCTCATTATCTAACCCTTAGCCAATAAAAGATATCATTTTCTTTCTCTCTCTCATCTCATTCTTTGTATCTCTCTCTCTCTCAATTCAGGCCCATTGTTCCCATCAGGACTCAACATGTACAAGGTTTCTGAATCCTTGGACCCCACAACACGTTCAAAATGTGCCCGCATGTAAGCCAACTTGCCGTCCGC
This sequence comes from Hydrangea macrophylla, assembly GCA_033977485.1. NCBI lineage: Eukaryota > Viridiplantae > Streptophyta > Magnoliopsida > Cornales > Hydrangeaceae > Hydrangea > Hydrangea macrophylla. The sequence continues at coordinate 75,403,189 of CM066985.1, read as the reverse complement.
CCCGTCCACATCAAACTTTCCGGGCAAGACACCGGCACCCATAGACACTGCCATTAAAACCTCCATTATATGCAAGTCATCCTTTGACGTCCCATCTCTCTTCACCCCATACCCACATTTCTTACCGTTACAATACATGGTCCACAAAGGCTCTTCTAGAAGCTTCGTCTAACTATCGATTTAGAGACGATCGGAGTCGAAGATCATGTTCTTGGGAGTTCTCCGAAGCCGTTGTGTCCCATTGAAGGATTGTCCTTTTGGCAGGTTCGAAGGCGGCGAGGGCGGTGTTTTCAGGTGGCTCCATTGTCAGAGATTGAAAAGCTTCAATCTAATTAATTTGGTTTGCTTTTTTAACTTTAGTGGATCAGTCAAATGAATTAAGGTGAGAAATTTTGTTTTTTTTTTTTTGGTGAGAACTTTGTAGAATTAATGGTCACTACCCATAATTTTGTTGGTTTTGGTGAGAATTTTGTATTATTAATGAGAAATATAGGTTTACTAACCATAATGAGAAATTTCTCACTTATGGTTAGTGTTGCATTTTAAAGTGAGAAATTTGTCATTACGGTTAGAAGTGAAACTTTCTCACGATAGTATATAAAATTTCGTACCATGTTATTGAGAAATTTCTCACTTATGTTATTTTAGAGGAATTTCTCACTTTTTATTCTTTATTGTATAATTTTTCTCTGTTGTTTCTCCATTTCTTTATATATATATAACAAATTTGGATTTTGAATTTCAAAACACTGATTTATGGGAGTATTTCTCTCTCTCTCTCTCTCTCTCTCTCTATATATATATATATATAGCTATATATATATAAATATATAACAAATCTGGAGTTTGAATTTCAAAACACTAATTTATGGGAGTAGAGGTATTTTGGTCCTCAAAATAGGTGAGGGACTAATTTTAAAGTTGATTTATGAAATGGATCAATTTCTAGAAACGGCTACAATAAAGGACTGAAATCTAAAGAACCCTTAATTAAAACCCTCAATTATTAATCATCGAATAATTAATAATTAAGAAAATGATAATAGTAGTTAATTATTTACTAAAATAATTAACCGAATAATGAACTAATATTTTAAAATATAAAACATACACTATATAAATTTAACCAGATTAATACTAAATAATCCTAAATTATAACCATAATATAATTTAAATATTTAAAACATATCTTAATTATTCATTATGGAATAATTAACAATTAAGAAAATACCAATAATAGTTAATTATTTTCTAAAATAATTAACCGCATCATTGATAATATCAAAAAGCTAATTATACTATATTACTGTAAATGAAACTATATTAATAATTAAAATAATTAATATATAATATATATAAGGCTCTGTTTTGCAACTAGATTGCTAACATACATAAGCCCAGCCCAAAAGTTGTTTTACCAAACAAGGCCCAAGCCCAAGCCTAACTTCATCTTCTTCTTCCACGGATTGACTGTGCACATATATTTCACAAATACTTAAACAATCATAACTCACTCGTTTCTCGTCGAAAAAGGGTGAATCTTATGTCGAAATCAATCGCCTCGACGAGTCCAATCCAACGGTCTAAGTCTCGAAGCCTAACTCTTAACAGTTTTCACGTACAAGGGTAAAAACAGATTTGGCCCATCAGGATAATCACATCAAAGGACTACCAAACAAGGCCTAAGCTTCAGGCTACTCTTGGGGAAGCTTAAGGGGGTCACTAAGGTCTGTTTGGTATATGTTTTGTGAGATTCGATGACGGTCCAAAAATCTGACCTCGGACAGAGCTTCAACGGCCGTCGACCATAGTGGGGGTCTACGGTCTATTCAGGGGTGGTCTGTTAGTGTATGTGTATGTGTGTGTGTGAGAGAGAGTCTAGTTGATGCAGAAAATACAGAGGGGTATGGAGCTTTACCTCTCTCGGTTTGGGGTCTCGGCTTGCTCTCTCTCTCTAGCTTTCTCCTTCATTTTTCCTCTACTCTCTCTCTCTACGTAAGGTCTGTGGAGTGTGGTCCGGGTTGGAGGCAGAGGGGGAAGAGGGTGGGGCAGTGAGAGTGGTGGAGCAGTGGGGTGAGGCAGAGGAGGAGTTTGGGGGGGTTTGTGGGTTTCTTTTCTTTTTCTCTTTTCTTCTCTCACTCTCAGGTCCTCTCTCTCTTTAATTATATATTTCTTTTCTTTTTCTCTTTTCTTCTCTCACTCTCAGGTCCTCTCTCTCTTTAATTATATATTTTTTTCTTTTTCTCTTTTCTTCTCTCACTCTCAGGTCCTCTCTCTCTAACTATATATATAACACACAAACATACATATTATATATGTACAACACACAAATACACATATACTATAATATGTACGCACTAAGCACATGCACACACACACACACATGCACGGTACACTATATATAGTATACTGTATACATATATACATATATATTATGTGTGTGTGTGTGTGGGGGGGGGGGGGGGGGAAGGTGGGGAGGGGTTAAGTGAGGGAGTGGAGTATGCTGGTGGTGAATGTGATGTGAGGTGAGGTTGAGTGTAGAAGTGGGTGAGGTGGTTGAGAGAATGAGGGGTGGCACAATGAGGTGATGGAGTTGGTAGGGTACAAGCATGGCATGTAAGGAATGGTTGGTCCTTTTTCCACGATTCATGGGATTTGACTGAGTGATACGATGTTGTCTCGTTAAGCGTGTATATCTTGAACTACGTACAATACTAGTATTGTGTGTACTTTGCACACTAATACTGAAATGAGTAATGCTAGGCACACTTTGAAATCCACATTGAATTTGACATCTTATGCTTTAAATACATGTACCTTGTGTTGTGTGACTTTTTCACACTTTTCTGTGCACCACTTACACAGCACAAAGTACATGCATTTAAAGTTAGGTGTCAAATTCAGTGTGAATTTTAAAGTGTGCCTAGCATTAATCTACTGAAATTACATAGATTATATCGCAGATGAAATATTAATATAATATGTGTTCTGATAATTAAATACGGATAAATATACATCACTAGTATAATATCATCATACAGAATTTGCAGGTACTACACATTATAATACGCACAAACATATGATGGACCACCAAACCATTAGAGTCATCAAGATTTGAATTAATACTTTTCAATAAAGTAGTATCAAAGAAATTCTTAATTCAAATAATGAATAATATAGTTTAGCAACAAAATAATGAATATTATAAAAATGGCTTACTTTATACTAATGATGTTGCCAAAATTTGGGTAAGAGATAAGAAGAAAGAGACAATAGAGATTTGTATGTGGTTCAGCCCTGTAAATGAAGAGACCTATGTCCACGTGTGTGTCGGAGCACTTTTACTGTGAAATCGCCGGAGGTCTATGGTGAACCAACAGAAATGGTGGAGCTACTAGAGACCGGTCGGGCAGTATGTATACGTGCAAGAATCAAGTTTGCGATCCCCCTTTGAGGAGACGATTGGTTTCTTTTATAGATACAAGAGACCTACCCGTACATGGCAATTAAACTGATAAAGTAACACAATTCGATTGGGATTGATAATCATCAATCATACAAGTTTCCTAATTGGTTTAGGAAACACTCTTGACCTTCCATTAGTCTTCTAGCTAAGGTAGGAAACTATCTTGTGAGAGTATAGATTGCTCCTCCAAGCTGGCTTGAGCTGCCCTACGAGGAGTTGGGCCAAAGCAGCATTCCCGACCTGTATGTTAGCTCCTGTAATCCGGTCGAGATAATATCGTTTCATGACTGGAACCGATCGGTATGGCTACCGAGCACTACTCTTACTTGGTTGAATATTTTCATACGTATCAGTTGCCCCCCGTTTTCGAGGCTAAACTGGCGCTGCATCAGATGAGGGTTAGAAATTTATATAGCCCGAAAAACCATCTGGGACGTCTCAGGGAATGCTCGAGGTCGAACCGATCGCTTTAGTCAATTAGGTCTTGGACCGATTGATTGCCTCGGGAGTCTGGGGTCGATTCCTACCACGTGTCAGAAAGTGGTTGATCTGGTTAGGATCTAATGAAGTTTGTGCAAATGTTACCGAACAGTCACAGCCTAACCGAACCGTCACATCGCGCATTTAATGTTCACGCCTTTTGATGCGCCACTTGGTCTTCCTAAGGCGCCAGCTGTCAGGCGTTTAGGCAGGAGATTGGCTGGACCGTTGGATCTGGGATCATCTAGACCGCTCATGCAATCTATAAAAGGAGTAATTGAACATTTTTGTTCGTTCTGCTACGTAAAAGAAGAGATTCCCAAGTGGTATAGAGAAAAGTGTCCGGTCAAGGTTCCCGAGCTCTTTCCTGCCCTTTATTATTGTAAGTCTTCGTCCTTCCAGCCTTGTAATTCATTGTATTTTTCCTTATTTGTTACTATTTCTGAACCAGGCTGAAGAATAGAAACCCTTTAGGTCTTGTGAGGGAGTAGGGCTTCTTCTTCTTTAGGTTCTATTTTTTTTTTAGGTCAGGTATTTCCTTGATAGAGCGATCAGCCCCGTCGGTGTGTCATAGAACTATTCTATCGGAGTGTTATCTGACCGTGAAGACCGTGTATGCCTTGCCATACAGGCTCCTGGTCCTTCCACCGCTATACCTTAGATTTGGGGTTTCCGACCCCTACCTTGCTCACCAACTGCTTCCTCGTCCCGCTGAGGGGACCCAGAGATGTGTCATTCTGATTTTAACTCGTCTACCCGGTCTAAAGATGAGAAATCAAGGTCAGGGACCCCGGACACAAGTCTGGACCCTCCTTCGCTGACTCTGTCAGACCACCACAGCAAAGGCAGGATTCCCATTCAGGTGTCTGACAATGAGGTGAGCCAGGGGTTCTAGATAGCCTCTGTGTCCTGGGGGTCGGGTGATGAGGCGTCGGTGCCTAGTAGTCCCGATGAGGCGTCGGTGCCTAGTAGTCCCGACGTAGCTTTTTCTTGCGAGTGGACTCCCAGCAGTCTGTTTGTCTCCGATCTAGGGCGAATTAGGGAGAGATACGATGTTTCCGGCCACTGTTCCTTGGCGATACCTACTGACAACATCCTAGTGACCCATTTTCTTATCAACACCCAAGTGTAGGTGATCGTACAAGTAATAAAGTTCTGGAAGACCAGGTTGAACCCACAGGGAATATAAAATAATTTTATAAAGATAGGCAGTAACTATGTTGTCCCTACAAAGAAAATAAAAGATGATGGATTTTTTGGGCTTTTACTAAACTACTAGTTTTTATATTTTTGCAATAAAACTAATTTAAAGCTTTTTTTTGTTTGTAACAGTTTACGGTAAAGATTTTAAGATTGCAAAATAAATTAACTAAGATACTAGTAAGAAAAGGAAGAAAAAGAAATAAAAGCTAGATTTTCATGAGATAAACTTTTTGGATTTTATTATAGTGAAAGATGAAAATAATACAAATATTTAATATAAGTAATCTAAAAGCAGGGAAGATTAATTAATTTGGATGAAATGATTTAAATGAATTGAGAATATGCAAGTCAACACTAGATCACACAACTTTTGTGCATTTGTAAAGGATTTGGTATTTGTATACAGAGTGAATCTTTATTTGAAAATAAACTTACACTAGTTGAAGTCATATCAAGTATGTTAGGTTTGATATGAAACGACGTCGTTTGGTTTAAAGAAAAATAAAGAGGCAATTGGGCAGTAGCCAGGCTCGAACCGTGACTCACCGTAGACGTGAGTTATTCGGAGCCCAGTCCCCACCACTCTGCCACTACACAATTGCATGTCTATTAATGGGTAGAAATATATATATATATATATACTTATTTAAAATATAAACTTTTTCATATGAATTGTTTGAGTATGCTAAGTGTTTTTTTATGACAAAAGGCATAGTTTGACAATCCACATAATTAGATTCTTATTTCAAATATGTAATCTTTTGATGTCCAATATAGCCATAGTCTATAAACATGTTAAATGGTCATAAACTATAGATACATAGATATTTTTGGCCATAAATGGAAAAACAACCCATCCAGATAAATTTGCTCATTTAAGATTAGTGCACAGAAGCTGTGGTTTCTAAGTTTTATTGCATATCCCCAATTAAAGTTTTAGCCTACCATTTTGGAATTGAAACTGTCTTCCAAATAACCTTTTAAAGAAATATTAAATAGATACACACAATGACTATCCAATTAAAATTAAGGTTATAACACTAAGGTAAGGGTGAAATATAATATTGATATACTTTTTCTTCACTTAACATGAGTTGGGGTTGAATTTGTGAAATCTTTTACTTTGACTTCTTGTGGAGTCACAGTAGTTGAACTCCAAGAACACAAGCAAGCCCAAACCAAATCCTAATCTAATTTGGGAATGAGATATGGATAGGGTGTGCTTGGGGCTTTAGTAGGTGATTATAACAACTACGTGGCTAAGAAATCTGGCATTTACTTGCAAAATTTGTCTTCTAGTGAATGGAAATATTGCTATAAAAACTGAAAATTTGGGTTTCAAACTATTTTAGGGGACAACTACAAGTACTACTAGACTAAAAATATTAAATCTAAATTTTAATAGGAATATTTTACTACTACAAATTAACAAAGGTCGTACAAGAAAATAAATATTTTAATTTGAGAAATACAGTGCACAAAGTTTTGTTACAAATTTTTGAACATGAAATTATCAATTACATAAAAATAAATTTTTACAACTACTAGAACTAGAAAAGGCAAAGAAAAAGTAAAGTTTCCTACTCCTAGGGACACTATGAAGTGCTCACATGATAATCTCCCTAAATTATTCTCTCTATGATGGTGCGCTGTATAATTTCTTTGTGTTGTGATCTAATGATGGTTGTGTTCTGTTTCTCTCGTTGGCTCCCTCAATTTATAGACGAGATTCTGATGCGAATTTGTCACTGTATTCGTCATTCTGAACAGAGGTTTGCCATTTTTTTCTTCAATCCTCGTTCCATTTTTCTTCCTCCCTTTGATAGTCTTTGAATTAAGCTGAAAAGGAATGAGAGAGAGAGAGAGAGAGAGAGAGAGAGAGAGAGAGAGAGAGAGGGAGAGAGAGGAAAAGACAAAAAAAATACATAGAACTATATTATAACTATTATTTTCAAGCATTGAATGAATGCTTGCTTTTTTTCTTCTGTATGGTTATTTTATTTTTGTTTCTTTGTCTTCTTTATTTTGTTTTATCTCTTTTTCTTTCCTTTTCATCTTTGATTGTTGAACATTTGGAAAGTTGGAAGACGTAGTAAGCACATGGGAGATATTCCCATGTGTTTACTACGTCTTTCCTCCCTTTATTGCATTATTTCAACTTCATTTTCACCTAAACATATAAAATATGTGAAAACACATAATTACATACATTTGTGTGACATCATCATTAAATTATATTAATTCAAATATGTATGTAAAATTAGGGATTTGGGGGATTAAATGAGCATAGTCTATTATATTGGCACATGGATGTGCAATATTCAGTGCTTGTCACCTATAGGGGTGGCTCACCTGCACCGATCGAGTTTCGTCATCGTCTATGAGGATGCCCTCATGGTAGGTCTTCATCTTCCCCTCCATCCGCTTGCCCGGGACGTTCTAATCTACCTCAGGATCGCACCTGGACAGCTTGCCCCAAATGGCTGGAGATTCTTGATGGGGGCCATACACCTCTGGCCCCAAGTCTTAGGGTATGAACTCACCCTTCAGGAGTTCTTGTGGACCCACCGACCATTCCCATTGGATGGGGAGGTCATCTTCTTTTCTCTGGGAGCCCGGTAAGGGAGGAAGATAATTGTCAAATGCCCAAGCAACAATAAGGGTGGAAGAAGAAATTTTTTCAAGTATCCACCCGTGAGCTTTGCGATAACCCTCCGAGAATACAACTAAGGACCTCCTGTGCGGGAAAGTTGAGGAGTAAGCACCAATCTTGTGTTTGCTTTTCTTTTATTTTGCTGCTACTGTAGAGATAATTGTCTTGCGTTTTGTTTTGCAGTGGGGTCGACCAACCCACCGAGCATTCCCGACAAGTGCCAGGATCGGATCAGGCTCTTAGTTGAGGATCCCATAGACGTTGACGTGTTAACCCGGACAGGGGATCGGAAAGATACATATGAGCACAACCAGCCCTTCGAAGCACACGTCTTTCCTCTGATTATTCCTGGTAGGCACTTACTTCTCAGATTCCCTTTACTGCCTTTTCATCCATTTTTCATTGCTTACCCGACTGCTTACTCGTCTGTTTCTCTCCTTGTGCAGAAATGGGCCCAAGGATAGACCTGAGGTGCTGAAGGTGAGGAAGGCTATCGCGGCAACTCGGGCAGGTGAGCAGAGGAAAAGACCAGTCGATGCACCCACCTTTGGTAGTCAGCAATTCAAGCAGATCAGACAAGGGCCAGCAACTCGTCAGGAAACGGGCAGGATGTCAGTGCCAAGGGTAGAGGTGGTACATGACACTATCCCTAGGAAGGACATTCCATCTGGGATGCCGATGGCAGAATCTCCAAAAATAAGGGAGAGAATCTGACCGGTTCTTCTCCTGAGTCAGTTCAAAATGTGTGCGGGGATGTCCTCTCGATCATTCCAGGGGTGGGCCTACAACTGCTTTCACTTTGTAAGTAAATTGCCCCGTCGCCTTCTATCTTTTGTAAGTTTTCATTTACTTTGTATGACTAACCGATTTCTGCCTTGCTTTTTACAGGTTAGTTGCATGGCTACCGGGTCTGAATCCTTCTTGCCCGGCTTGGCTGAGAGGGCGGCCGCTCTTCAAAATGAGAAGGCAGCATTAGAGGCTAAGGAAACTGCCTTTGTCATGGAGAAGGACAAAGTGAAAGGGCTAGCTCTGAGCCTGGGAGCAGCTCAGGTGGAGCTAGAGACCGCCCTAATGGAGCTTGGTGCCGCCTAGGAAATTTTGACGGTTGTTAAGGCTGAGAAGAAGGCCCTGGATGAGGCGGCAACCGCGTGGGATGAGGTGGAGAGATCAATTGACGACGATGGCTTCTTTCAAGGCTATGAGGACCTGAATAGAAGGGTGGCTTTAGACCATCCCAAGTGGGACCTTACCGCTTATGTGGCTGCGAACTCTGACTACTAGGACGTAGAGCCCGCTGTCGCTGAAGACGCCCCGACCGGGGATGTAATACCCATGAAAATTAAAAAGTGCGGACATAGATTTAAAATCAAAGTTATAAAAGTTTTGTCAGTTGGAATACTTCCCAAAAGAATTCATTTTTGAAAACAAAGGTCTGGTCGACTGTATCGGGAGTCCAGTCGACTGAAGACCTAAAGCAGAAAGGTTTTCAAAATTCACCAGCCCGTTCAGTCGACTGTGACTGGAGTCCAGTCGACTGGGGCCTTCATTTTTTGGTCGACTGGATCCTACCAATCAACTATGCCTCTAGCTAGGGGTGGGAAAATAGTTTGGTTAACCGAAATTCAAACCGAACCGAACTAAAATTTATAATATAGTTCGATTAATTCGGTTTAAATTTTTGATTCGGTTAGAAACTGAACTAAATTAAATATTATAGTTCGGTTTTCGGTATCAAGGTTCCGAACCGAACCGAAAAACCGAATTATTATTAAAGTATGTTTTTATATTATATATATAATACACATAAATGATAAAACCCTAAACTCATTTAGTCATTTTGAGATTCTCATTTCCTTTCCCAGTCGCCGGCCTTCACCACATCCTATGGAGTCTCTGGACCTCTGCGGCTCTGCTCCTCACGAACGGCCTCCGGCGACCTCCCCTTCTCGGACCCCTCTTTCACGGCGACCTCCTCTCCTCTCGGCTCTCCCTCCTCAGTTCTCACTTCTCACGGTGAGTAAGTAGTTGCTACCCCCTCTTCTCAGTCACGGGCCCACAGCGACTGGCGACCCCTCTTCCTCCCAAGGCCCAACGATCTGGTTTGATTTCATCTTCTTCTTCTGTTACTTGGCTTTATTGCTTGCTAATCACAAGCTTTGTTCATCAACTTGTTATGTAAACCATATAACACTAATATTCATAGTGAAGACTAGCATATTGGATTATAAGTATAAAATCATAGTATTGGCCACTCAAAAAGTCAAAAAGATTTTAAATCTGCTAATAATTGATGTTTCACCCCATCAGTTATATGCTTAAGTGTAAACCTCATAATGCACATAAGCATATAACCTTTACTTATAAATTTAAAATAACGAAATTCAGGTTTACACTTTACTTAAGTGTAAACCTCATAATGCATTAATGTATATGCTAATAACTAATCATTTTTATAACTGTACTTAAACCAAGGTTTTGGAAATACCTGATCATTATTGCTTTAAGGACGTCAATGAGTTTAAATCTATGTTCTGCGGATCTGCTGTCTTGCAAAGTTAATAGCTTAATCTCCTTTTCAAAATGGTCAAACTGTTCTATTTTTTATTTTTATTTTTTAAAATTAAATTAGGTCTCTTTGGTGTAAATTTAGATTCTTTTAAGTAAAAAAAAAATTTTGTTTTTTAAAGTTGAAACTTTCTAAGCGTTATTTTATCAACCAACTCAGTGTAATAATAAGCAACAAAAAAAGTGCATAAACTTAATCAACTGTCTTCTTGTGCAATTAGGATTCAGGAATATAATTTTTGACTCTAGAATATATATAAACACAAAAATAAAAGTAAACTTTCATGTGGCAAACTATTGCCAAATCCTAGCCGGCCTTTCTGTAAAACCAAATAAGGAATTATGCAGTGAAACTAAATAGGTGAATCAGGTGATGGTCAAGGGTCACCGTCAAAGACAACCTTTAGGTGCTTTTATGGCAAAATCAGAAAAGGATTGGGTTCATTTAGTTCCCACTTCTCAGTATATCTTCCCCAAAAATTAGACCAAGCCCCACAATCACCTTCATGTGAGTATGTGAGTCATGTGACTATGTCTACTACTACTAGACTACTAAGCCAACATTAGTTGGGATTTGGGAATTAATTGAAATGCTAGTTTCTTCACTTTCTTGGACATTGGTTCATAGTTTCTTAATTGAAATGTTGTTGCTTGGTTAGTAGTTTCTATTTTCTAAATTGAAATGTGGTTTCTTGGACATTGGTTAGTAGTTTCTTAGTTGAAATGTAGTTTCTAAATTTCTCTAAATTTCAGTTTCTTGGTTAGTAGTTTCTAAATTGAAATGTAGTTTCTAATTTTCTTTAAATTTCTCTAAATTTATTCAGGCCGCCTTATTCAGAATCACAGCTAAGAGGCCATTTCCAACTATTATAAACTTGTAATTCATCTAGTTATCATCTATTATGTTGGGTGGAAGTGAGAGTGAGCCCATAGGAAGTCAAAGGGCACAGTCAATTGACAATGATAGTGTGAATTCAACGACTGACAAAAAAAGGAAAGACATGGTGCCTAGATCAGTAGTGTGGAAACATTTTACTAGATTCATTGATGATAAGGGGTTTAAGAAACCAAAGTGTAACTATTGCGATAAACCGTATTCTGCTGATCCAAATACTTGTGGGACTGCTACATTAAAAAATCACATGATTAGTTGTAAGGCAAACCCATATAGTCATGATCTTAGCCAAACAAAGACTACTGGGTATCAACAATCAGGAGATAGTGAAACTGGGATAAATGTTATGGGTATATGGAGGTTTGAATGTGAGGTTGTTTGGAAGGCACTAGGCGAGATGTTAATTACTGATGAGCTCCCGTTTAGTTTTGTAGATCGACCGGGGTTTAGACGATTTGTCTCAGTTGCATTACCACCTGACTTCTCAGTTCCATCACGTAGGACTATTAGTAGAGATTGCTATGATCTCTATGTACAAGAGAAGTCAAAATTGAAAATGTGGTTGAAGGACCCAAGTAGGAGGGTTTGTCTCACCACAGATACCTGGACATCTTTGCAAAGAATCAACTATATGGTTCTCACGGCACACTTTATTGATAATAATTGGACTTTACATAAAAAGATCTTGAATTTTTGTCCAATTAAAAGTCATAAAGGTGAGGACATTGGTATTGCAGTGGAGAAATGCTTACTTGATTGGGGTATCGATAAAGTTCTTACGATTACTATTGACAATGCTAGTTCTAATGATGTGGGCATTTCATACTTGAAGAGGAGGTTTGATACTTGGGGTACTAATGTGTTAGGTGGCAAGTATCTCCACATGAGGTGTGTAGCACACATTATAAACCTTGTGGTTGTTGATGGAGTCAAAGAAGTAGGTGAGTCTGTGGCTCGAGTTCGTGGGGCCGTTAGATTTGTAAGGCAATCACCAGCTAGATTGAGAAGATTTAAAGAGTGTTTGAATTTGAAAAGATTGAGAGTAAAAAATTGTTATGTCTTGATGTTCCTACTAGGTGGAACTCCACATATTTGATGTTGGATACAGCAGAGAGGTTTAAGAGGGCCTTTGAGAGGTATAACATGCAAGATTCAAATTATAAATCAGATCTTTTGGATAGTGATGGAAAAGGTGTGCCAAGTGAAGAAGATTGGATTAATGTTGGACGTCTAGTTCGATTTTTAGAACACTTTTATCACTTAACACTGAGGATCTCTGGCTCTTTATATATTACTTCAAATTCATTCCTTACTGAAATTAGTGAGCTTTATTGTTTGTTGAAAGAGTGGCAATCAGGTGATGATTTTGAATTTAGTTATATGGCAACAAAGATGAAGGCTAAGTATGACAAGTATTGGGGAGATCCGAAAAAGATGAACTTGTTGATTTTTATTGCTATGGTATTGGATCCTCGTCATAAGTTAGGGTTTTTGGATTTTGTCATTCTCCAAATGTACGGGGAGGTTGTGGGACAAGCCATGGGAAAGTTGGTGAGAGATGGAACACATCAGATGTTTAATGAATATAAGAGGTTTAACTCACCCCAATCCACTACATCTTCGTCTTCCCATACATCAAGTGGCCGATCTAATGTGACGACTAATGTGGAGCCTCAAAAAAGGAGGAAAACCTTAATGAAGAAGGAGTATGACAAGTATAAAGTTGAAAGTGGGAATGTGGATGCCAAATCAGAGTTGGATAGGTATCTTGGTGAGGCTGTCGAGGATGATGAAGACGACTTTGACATCTTGAAGTGGTGGAAGGTCAATTCACCTCGATTTCCTATCCTTGCACAGATGGCCCGCGATGTGTTGGCAGTTTCTATCTCTACAGTGGCTTCTGAGTCCGCATTTAGGACTGGAAGGCGTGTGCTTGATGCATTTAGGAGCTCCTTGACTCCGAGAATGGTACAAGCCATTGTGTGTGCTCAGGACTGGTTGCATCCCCAATCTCGCCCGGTGGGCGTTGAGGAGGATTTGGATAATCTAGAGAAAATCGAAGAAGGTACGCAAATGCAAATGTTTATGTTTTGATTCTTGTTTTTAGTTTGTACTTTGTTCTTATATTATATGTGCTAATTAATGTTAAAATGAAAAGTGATCATTGTTCTTTTCTTTTTGTAGACTTATTGAAGATAGCAAATGACTCCAACAACATTCTAGATCTTTGATCATTGATCGTTGACAAACTTGAATGCAAATGTTTGTTTGTGGATGAATGGTGCTGAGCATTTTACATTTTTAGACTTGGAGATTTGAAGTTGGTAAACTTGATATTTGGTAACTTCTTGTCTTGTATTAATACTTCTAGTTACTAGTTAGTAACTTAGTATTTCATAATTTGTATTAATCCGATTGTTGTTGGAAACTTGGCTTAGGAGTCGGAACTTGGAAATATGTGATAAGTAATTATGTATTGTTTAATGTGTGATATTTTGTTGGCTACTTGGCTTGCGATTTGGGAATTGTCAAGTTGAAAATATTTGATTGTGTGTAATGTTAAGTTGTTAACAGGTGCAAAAGAATTGTTCAATGTCCATAGTCCATAGAGACATCACAATATCACATATTGTTGACAACTTGGAGTCTTGGTTGGACTTGTGAATTTGAACTTGGAATTTGAAAATATTAAATATGTGATATGTCCATATGTTAAGTGTAAACAACCAAAAACAGGTACAAGTGAAATGCAACAATGTCTATATGACTATATATCATAATTATTAATGTGTCCATATGTGATATGTCATGGTGTATAATTGGAATTTACTATTTTTAATTTTTTTGTATACGATTTTCAGTTTTTAAGGCTTATGTTTTACATAAAGAAATAGAATGATCTCTAATGCTTGTCAAAAAAAAAATTATTTTTTCTTTATTTCGGTTAACCGAAATATTAAACCGAACCGAAATATTATTTCAGTCACCGAACTGAATTAACCGAAATATATTTCAGTTCAGTTTTAGTTCCTTATTTCCCAAACCGAACCGAACAAAACCGAACCGAAATATCTCAAACTGAACCGAACCAACTGAATGCCCACCCCTACCTCTAACAGAATCAAAAACCCAGATTTACCATCAGTTGTCCAGTCGACTGAAATATTGACCAATCGACTGGATTTGCCACATTAAAAGTAGTTTGCAAAATTGAACAGTAGTCCAGTCGACTGAACAAGAAATCAGTCGACTGATCCCTTGCAGATTGCTGAGCATTCTATAGGACTCCACCAAGGGTCTTCCAATCAAAACTAAAATACCCCCACTATATTACCACGGTTAAAAACATAAATACAGGAGTTCGAATATAAAATTACAGTACTACAAAACTAAACCATGATTCTATTACAATCTATTTCAACTTCCCAAATCCTTATACAAGTTTAAGGAAAAGAGAACAAAATATATGAACAAAGTGATTCCCCGGCGTTCCACAACGGCCTCACTCCTGAAGCTTCTTCTTGTCTTTCTTTTTACCTGCAATGGAGTAAGTCTCCACTGCTCAGCTATATGCTAAGTGCACAAGTTCTAACATATGCAATATATGACAAAACATGCCTTAATCTCATAAATCATATCAATAGTCTCTAGGGAGAAAAATACGCATTCATCCGGTAGCGGCAAGTTCAAGCCTTAAACCGCGATGTCAATGGCTAGTTCAAGCCTACAACCATTTCATCCCCAAGTGCCCTGGCAAATCCAAGCCTTAAACCATGCACAGTAGCCGTCGCTACTAAAATTTTCAAATATCGAGAAGCTTACTCCGACATGAATATGTATAAGTCCCTCCTCAACTCAATGTGCTCGCGTAAATTTAGACATGCTTTTCACATTTAATCGCGTGCATAAGTAACGGCGTAAGACTAACACATGAATTTTGCCCGAATCTCAATTTCGTCGTCGAAATCTAAAACATGTATTTCTCTATATTTCACAAGTTAGAACTTCATACCTCGTGCGATTCCTTTCAAACTTTGAAGGATCAACTAGAGGACCAATTAAACGTCGGATCTCGAATTTCAGGCAATTTCTACAAGTTTTACTGGGTTTTCCCCAAAATTCAAGAAATTAGATTTTAAAAAAAGTTGGCCAAACGTGG
Organism: Hydrangea macrophylla; assembly: GCA_033977485.1. Taxonomy (NCBI): domain Eukaryota; kingdom Viridiplantae; phylum Streptophyta; class Magnoliopsida; order Cornales; family Hydrangeaceae; genus Hydrangea; species Hydrangea macrophylla. The sequence goes on along the minus strand of CM066985.1, from coordinate 75,387,768 downwards.
CCTAAGTGATATCAAAATGAAGATCTTACCTCCGCGAGTCCAAATCTAGAATCTGGAGAAAATCTGACGGACGAAAGGTCACCGATCGTCGTCGCCAAGCCCGTAGGATCAAATATCCTTTCTCTCTCCTCTCTCCTCTCTCAAGATATTATATAAAGGTTTTGTGATAAATGAATTCTCACCCCCCTATATTTATAGACAAACTCTTCGGGAATCACGTTTACTTTCCCGCGAGTTCTCAAAACTTCTAATTAACTCATGAAATGTCGCACACGTCCATTTTATGCTTTTACCAGTGAAAACTAAAATTTACAAAAGTTTTCGACTAAGTCTTGTTTGGGTCCAAATTTACGTTTAGAAACTAAATTTCGTGGAATCTCTACACAACCTCCCTTTTTTATATAACGTGACACTCACGTTCTCACTACAATTCGCTAAATGATATTTAACAACATTGACATTACCAGAAATTATATTACACAGGTATAATTCACTATTCATAAAATACCAAAAAAGTCAAATAACATTCAAATCACATAAATGTCATTTACTCATGCCAATGCAACATGAAGTACCATGTTCCCGTGTCTTCACTGATACCTCACCGTTGACCCACAGTCAACCTCTTTCACCATTATCAAATAACATTGATAATTCATAAAATTTCAAACATGTATGTTAAAACCATGAAATTCTGGAACAGGTGTGATAACTCTCCCCTCCAAAAAGGAAGTTTGTCCGCAAACTTATACCTCATACGTCGAATAGGTATGGATACTCATTCTTCATCTCTTTCTCATTTTCCCATGTAGCCTCTTCAACCGTGTGACTACGCCATAACACTTTCACCATTGGAATCGTCTTCGTTCTCAGTACTTGTTCTTTCCGATCCAAGATTTCTATTGGATGTTCCATATGGGTTAAGTCTTCTTGAATCTGTAATGGTTCTGGTACTACGATCTTACTCATATCTGTCATACATCGTCTCAACATTGATACATAAAATACATTGTGCACATATTCTAACTCCGATGACAACGCCAACCGGTAAGCCACTGGACCTACCCTTTCTAGGATCTCAAAAGGTCCCACGAATCTCGGATTGAGTTTCCCCCTCTTTCCGAATCGAATAATACCTTTCGAAAGTGATACTCGCAAGTATACAAAGTCACCTACTTCGAATGTCATCGGTCGCCGTTTTGAGTCCGCGTAATGCTTATAATGACTCTGAGCTACCTTATGTCGCTCTTGGATTAACTTCACCTTCTCAGTAGTCACCTATATTAGTTCAGGTCCTAACAACTTTCTTTATCCAACCTCGGTCTAACAAACCGGTGATCGACACTTACGCCCATACAAAGCTTCATACAGTGTCATTCCAATACTTGACTACAAACCATTGTTATAAGTAAACTCAATTAACGGTAGGTGTTTCTCCCAATTAGTCCTAAAATCTAGAACACAAAGTCTCAACATATCCTCTAATGTCTGAATCATACGTTCTGACTGCCCGTTAGTCTGAGGATGAAATGCAGTACTGAAACTCAACTTCATACCCACAGTCTTCTGTAGACTTCCCCAAAACCTCGACGTTAAACTACTGTCGCAGTCTGATACAATCACTGCTGGGACTCCGTGTAATCTTACAATCTCTTTCACATATAACTCAGCTAACTTCGAAGGTTTAGTCGTCTTGATCGGTAAACAATGAGCTGACTTTGTCAATTGATCAACTATAACCCAAATCGTGTCATTCTTATTAAGCAATCGTGGAAATCTAGATACAGAATCTATTGTAATCTTATCCCACTTCCATTCTGACACGGGTAATGGTTGTAGTAATCCCGCAGGTACTTGTCTCTCTGCTTTGACCTACTAACATGCCGAACACTCTGAGACGTACTTAGCGATTTCATACTTCATACCCTTCCACCAAAAGTTTTCTCGTAAGTTTTGATGAACTGAATATCTAGTGCGATGTGCTTCCTCTCGAATCCTTTCTTTCAAGTCCTTCATTTTTGGTACACATAACTAATTTCCAAGCTTCAAGGTTCCTCATTCCAACATAAAACCAGGTCATTTTCCAAAGGTATCTCATCTCTCATTTTGCACAGGTAGACATCGTAAAACTGTTCCCTCTTGATCTCATCAATGATATCGGGGTGCGCTATGATTGCCATCATTAAGCCACCACTAGTCTCTGGAATCACATCCAACTCTAAGCGTTCCATTTCCTTTACCAATTCTTTTTATTGTGTTAGCTCATTAGCTAAGTTCCTTGGGTCTTCCGGCTTAATGCATCGACTACTACATTAGCCTTTCCTAGATGATATTCAATCGAAAGATCGTAATCCTTCATCAACTCCAACCATCTTTGATGTCTCATGTTCAAGTCCCGTTGGGTGAAGATGTATTTCAAACTCTTGTGGTCCGTGAAGATCTCACATTTTTTCCCGTACAGATAGTGTCTCCAAATCTTCAAAGCATAGATCACTGCATCCAATTCAATATCGTGAGTTGGATAGTTAACCTCGTGTGTCTTCAACTATCTAGAAGCATAGGCAATTACTTTACCCCCTTGAATAAGTACACACCCTAAACCCTGATACGACGCATCACTATAAATCATAAACCCTTCAGTTCTAGATGGTATCGTCAAGATCGATGCTCTTGTCAACCGCGACTTCAACTCTTGAAAGCTGTCTTCGCACTTTTGACTCCACTCAAAAGTAATACCCTTCCTCATCAACTTCGTCATTGGCAATGATATCCTTGATAAATTCTCTATGAATCTGCAGTAATATCCAGCTAAACCTAGGAAACTCTGAATTTCAGATACGGATGTCGCCCTCTGCCAATTGGATACAGCTTCTACTTTATGAGGATCAACTAAAACTCCATTCTTGTCAATCATGTGACCAAGAAAAGTAATGCTAGGTAGCCAGAATTCACATTTCTTAAATTTTTCGAATAGTTGCTTCTCTCGCAATCTCTGAAGTATCAACCTCAAGTGGTTCTCGTGTTTTATCTCACTCGGCGAATAGATCAGAATGTAGTTGATGAATACTATCACAATATCATCCAAGTATTCCTTAAAGACTCGGTTCATAAGATCCATGAACGCTACTGGTGCATTGGTAACTCCAAATGGCATGACTAAGAACTCATAATATCCATAGCGTGTCCTGAAGGCTATCTTCTCTACATCTTCCGCTTTCACTTTCAATTGATGATAGCCCGATCTCAAGTCTATTTTGGAAAATACTTGTGCTCCACGAAGTTGATCAAATAAGTCATCAACTCTCGATAATGGATACTCGTTCTTGATTGTCAACTTGTTTAGCTCTCGATAGTCCACATACATTCTCATTGAACCATCCTTCTTCTTTACAAACAACACTAGAGCTCCCCACGGTGATATACTAGGTCAAATGTAACCTTTGTCAAGTAGTTCTTGTAGTTGAATCTTTAGCTCTTTCAGTTCTACAGGTGTCATTCTATACGGTGCCTTGGATACAGGTCTTGAGTCTAACATTATTTCAATAGTGAATTCAATCTCCCTCTCAATAAGGACATCTGGCAAGTCATCAAGAAATACATATGGGTATTATCGTACTATCAGAATGTCTTCTACTCTTGATTTGGTCACTAAGACATCAGTCACTGAACACAAGAATCCTCGAGATCCCTTTCTCAACAACTTACTCGCTCGGATAGCCAAAATCAAATACGATGGCTATGTGAACCCCACTCCTTTGGAAACAAAAGCTTCCATATACCGGTGATCAAAAATTAACTTCTTTCCATCACAATCTATGGTAGCTTGGTTAAGTGCCTACCAATCCATTCCTAATATCACATCGAAATGGTTCATACCAATCGGTATAAGGTCTACGGTCATCGACTTCTTACCTAGTTGAATCTCACACTTCTTGTATATCATAGACGTCGTTATTGATTTACTAAGTGGTACGGCAACAGATAATTCATATCCTAACGGTGCCGAACTAACATTCAAATGTTTAACAAAGGCATGCGATGCAAAATGAATGCGTAGATCCTGAGTCAATAAGTATGCGTGCTAAGTGCGAACATACAAGCACCATACCTGAGACTATTGTCTCTGAAGCAGCCATGTCTCCCGGATTCATCTGGTATGCTCTCCCCGGACGTTGTTCTGTCTTTTGTCCCCCATCGTTGGACTGTCTAGGCTTCGACCCACTGGAAGCCATAGAACTAGCTCCTTATTGGGAATGTCTCCTCGGTAATCCTTGGCTTGATGCCAAATACTCCACAGTCATAACATTTACCTCTTATGTCAGTTGTTGAATTAGCACTACCCCCTCCTTGGTTCCTATTTTGGGGTTTGGTCATGAAACGTCGGCCTGAGTGTGGTCGGTTGCAAAGTGAACACAACGGTATGTTACTTGGCGTCCTCCTGAAGTCATTGAAACTAGAACCAGAGCCTCTTTGAAATAGCCTCTTGAAAGATTCGCCTTAGTTCCTACCACCACTCTCATTTCCCCGTTTATCGTACTGATTTTGCCTCGATCTTTTCATTCCACGCTCAGCCACAAGCGCTGTCTGTTGCACTGCTACCACAGTCGAATGCTCATAGGTTTCTACCCTTAACCGGATATTTTCCCGTAAACCCTCTTCAAAACCCTATCTTCCTCCTCTGGCACTGAACCCTTTCCAAATCTCAACAAAGCATTGTACTTAGAAGTATACTCAGTTACGGTCATGTCCCCTTGCTTGAGGTTATCAAACTCTCGCTTTTTTACATTGTAGGCGGCTCGGGAAAGAACCAACGATTGAATTCCCCCTTGAACCCCTCCCAAGAAATTGGTGCCCCTTGATCTAGAACATTTACCCACCAATTCTGGGCTTCACCCTTCAGTACAACACTTGCATTTTTCATTTTTTCCCTATCGGTCATCGGGATAGATCGAAAACGCGTTCCATGTCCATTATCCAATGCTGCGAGCGTTGGGTCAGGTGTCCCATGGAATTCCATTGGTTTCTTTCGAGCAAATTATTCAGATATTGATCTCATACCTCTATTCTCAGGTGCATGCATTACAGTTATTTGTTTTACTTCAATTGAAGGTGTTTGAGGTAATCATTCTGCTATATTCCGGATCATATCTTCCATATTCCCCATCATTTCTGTCATTTCATCCCATACGTCGGGTATGCACTGATAATTCTCGGTCACCCATGATTGTTCAACATGTTCATCTCGATGCATAAACATTATACATGTATGACAAGAACAATATCATGTATGTAAACAATATACATATGCATCAAAACATTTCTACCATGTATGGATGCATTCTAGAATATGTGACAATTCACTCAACACTCCACTCGTCGTCGAACGTTCCCAAAGTTTTGTTACCTCTAGCTTTGATACCAATAAATATCACGACCCATCCCGCTAAACTGTAAGGGTGAAAAATGTAATTATGTTGGGTTAATAATAATATAAAGGGTAATTCTATCCGCACCCACCTTATTTGTTCTTCACACCCATCATTCCAATTAAAATTAAAACAACCTACTCTCTACACCCACCCCATATTCCCAAAATAACCCTAACTACTTTATACACCCTCTTTTTATCTCCCATTTCATTTACTCTCTACACCCACGATATTCATTATAATCATCTTCCCTTTGTAATTTGCAACCAAACCCTAACTAATTACACCAAAAGATTACAGCAGTGACTCACGACTTTGAAGAAGCCATGGTGGTGTAATTTTCACTTGAAGAAGACTCCTCCATATTTGTGATTCTCACGGTACACTAACCTCTTCATAGATTTCGAACTTGTTCAATGGATATTGGTGGAACATTATTCAAATTTTGTGTGGGATTAGGTCGAACAATGTAGATTTATTCTATGGTGCTTGGTAGAACATTAAGAATTTATTTGGTGGTATTGTGTGGAACATTGAAAATTTGTTCTATTTTGAAGATCCGAACACTACCAATTTCTTCAATGCTCAAGGTTAAAAAAAATACAATAAAAATAAAAAGAAAAAAAAACCATGCAAAAGGGTTACAAATCTGTCACAACGCATCCCGCTACGCGCGAAAATAGGACACGTGGCACGCCATCAAGGCTTATCCAGTTCATTAAAGTGTGAATAGTAGCGGAAACATAAGTCAAATCTATTTAAAATCAAAGTTATAAAAGTTTTGTCAGTTGGAATACTTCCCAAAAGAATTCATTTATAAGAACAGAGGTCCAGTCTACTGGATCAGGAGTCCAGTCGACTGAAGACCTAAAGTAGAAATGTTTTCAAAATTCACCAGCCCATCCAGTCGACTGTGATTGGGGTCCAGTCGACTGGGGCCTTCATTTTTCAGTCGATTGGATCCTACCAGTCGACTGTGCCTCTAGCAGAATAAAAAACTCAGATTTCCCATCAGTTGTCCAGTCAACTGAAACATTGACCAGTCGACTGGATTTGCCACATTAAAAGCAGTTTGCAAAATTGAACAGTAGTCCAGTTGACTGAACAAGAAATCAGTCGACTAATCCCTTGCAGATTGTTGAGCATTCTACAGGACTCCACCAAGGGTCTTCCAATTAAAACTAAAATAACCCCCACTATATTACCACGGTTAAAAACATAAATACAGGAGTTTGAATACAAAATTACAGTACTACGAAACTAAACCCTGATTCTATTACAATCTATTTCAACTTCCCAAATCCTTATACAAGTTTAAGGAAAAGAGAACAAAAGATATGAACAAAGTGATTCCCCGACGTTCCACAACGGCCTCACTCCTGAAGCTTCTTCTTGTCTTTCTTCCTACCTACAATGGAGTAAGTCTCCACTGCTCAGCTATATGCTGAGTGCACAAGTTCTAACATATGCAATATATGACAAAACATGCCTTAATCTCATAAATCATATCAATAGTCTCTAGGGAGAAAAATACGCATTCATCCGGTAGTGGCAAGTCCAAGCCTTAACGCGATTTCAATGGCTAGTCCAAGCCTACAACCATTTCATCCCTAAGTGCCCTGGCAAGTCCAAGCCTTAAACCATGTACAGTAGTCGTCGCTAATAAAATTCTCAAACATCAAGAAGTTTACTCCGGCATGAATTTGTATAAGTCCCCCTTTGACCCACATAGACAACTCAATGTGCTCGCGTATATTTAGACATGCTTTTCACATTTAATCGCGTACATAAGTAACGGCTTAAGACTAACACATGAATTTTGCCCGGATATCAATTTCGTCGTTGCAATCTAAAACATGCATTTCTCTATATTTCACAAGTTAGAACTTCATACCTCGTGTGATTCCTCTCAAACTTTAAAGGATTGACTAGAGGGCCAATTAAACATCGGATCTCGAATTTCAGGCGATTCCTACAGTTTTACTGGATTTTCCCCAAAAGTCTAGAAATTAGATTTTTACAAAAGTTTGCCATACTTGGCCTAAGTGATATGATATCAATCTTACCTCCACGAGTCCAAATCTAGAATCTGGAGAAAATCTGCTGGACGAAAGGTCGCCGATCGTCGTCGCCAAGCTCGTAGGATCAAATCTCCTTTCTCTCTCATCTCTCAAGATATTATATAAGGTTTTGTGAGATATGAATTCTCACCCCCCTCTATTTATAGACAAACTCTTCGGCAATCGCGTTTACTTCCCCGCGAGTTCTCAAAACTTCTAATTAACTCATGAAACGTCGCACACGTCCATTTTATGCTTTTACTAGTGAAAACTAAAATTTACAAAAGTTTTTGACTAAGTCTCATTTGGGTCCAAAATTACGTTTAGAAAGTAAATTTCGTGGAATCTCTACACAACCTACCTTTTTTTTATATATAACGTGACATTCGCGTTCTCACCACAATTCTCTAAAGATATTTAACAACATCAACATTACCAGAAATTATACTACACAGGTATAATTCACTATTCATGAAATACCAGAAAAGTCAAATAACATTCAAATCACATAAATGTCATTTACTCATGCCAATGCAACATGAAGTACCATGTTCCCGTGTCTTCACTGACACTTCACCGTTGACCCACAGTCAACCTCTTCCACCATTATCAAATAACATTAATAATTCATAAAATTTCAAGCATGCATGCTAAAACCATGAAATTCTGGAACGGGTGTGACAAAATCATACTTCTTGCTCTATCTTTTCCTCCAAGGTATTCAAATGATGCCCAGGATGAATATCTATGAATCAAACTAACTAAAACACTATCTAGGGTTTGTTGATATTGGTGGGTGTGCATAAAGCTTTTTTAAATAATTCTTTTGATATTGATAAGAGTAGGGACGGGGTAACCCTTCCCCGACCCCGTCCCGCCTCGCTAGAGTGAGAGCCTACCCGGACCTTGCCCCGACCCCGCTGTAGTGGCTCCCGACCCGGACCCCATTACCAAGAACCAAAACACATCTACACACACACACACACATATATTAACATGTCTAAAAGTGTGAATACTCCAGTTTTCGTGCAATTTGCAATTCAATTGTCCAATTTTGGAATTGTTCAATTTATTATGTATTCTTTCGTAAATTTACCCTATATAGCTAGCTTGACTAAGTGTTTTTGGCCGATGTTGTCGGTGCTAAAAAAACAGCCACGTGTCCTTTTGTTGTCCTTTGGCATGCGTTTTAGTTTGACTGCAACTTTGCATGTGAGACAAATAAAGAGCTAATGACAGAGAGAGTGAGGCACGTGTTTGTTCAATCATCAACTTTGGGATTTTAGTTTCAAAACTATTGCAATTGAGAGGAAGAGACCCAATTAGGAACTAAGGCCTTGATTGGCAAAGTCAGATTTAGTTATTTTGTGAATTGCTACATGTAATTTCATTACACTTTTCGTGTCTTCTACAATTTAATTCTCTGTTACATATAGTGATTTTGTATCTCAAATGGTTTCTAAACACGTGATAAATAAATAAATTCATGACATTAGTTAATTAATGATAAATGAATTTATTAAATTACTAAATTAATCAATCTCAAATTTTGTATCTCAAATGGTTCCAAGCACATGATAAATCAACAAATGAGGACGTTGGAGACTTGGAGTATCTCAAATGGTTTCTAAACACGTGATAAATAAATAAATAAATTTATGACATTAGTTAATTAATGATAAATGAATTTATTAAATTACTAAATTAATCAATCCCAAATTTTGTATCTCAAATGGTTCCAAGCACATGATAAATCAATAAATGAGGATGTTGGAGACTTTGAGTAGTCTCACAATTATTGAAGGTGGTATCACTACCACTACATAAATTATAACAAGCTATTAATCCCTATTATAAAAAAACAATGATATAAAACCATGCCTTTCCATAAATATGTATAAATACAAACAAAAATCACCTTGATGTGATGTCCCCGAACCCCCTATAGCTTCGCCAATGTATGCACGTCCCTCTAATCCTAACCCCCCCTGGCTCCACCCTTCGTCTCATTGAAGGGTAACTATTGGTATATGTATGATACAACTAAATTACTTAGATGTATCTAACAATATATTTAATCCTAATGGGAACCACTTAAATTACTTTCGATGGTAGAACTACCAAAGCATTTGAGAAACAAATTTAGAATTAAAATGTGAAATTTAACAACATCCGTACATCATTACCATTCACTACATCATGTGATGAAAACAAAGAGAATATTCATTAAGTTATAACAATTGTGGCCCTGGGTATAGGATATCTATGCAGTCACCCCCAATATGATTGTTTAAGCATTTAATTAATAATTATGAAAAATAACATGTTGGTTGAACTGTAATTTAGTACAAAGAGAAATTTATCACAAATACCATTACAAAGTTACATTCCTGCACTACATCCATTCATACATCATCACCACACCCCCATGGATAATCATGTGAGCAAAACAAGATATAAGGGAGAGAGAGTACCTAAATGTGCTATTGAAGAAAGCTTCTACTTTCACAATTGTACCATATTGGTTGGTAACACCGTATAGTAGTGCATGTGGTACAATTGTTAAATCATTTGGAAATCAAATTTATTTACATTTTCAGTAACAAAAAAAAAAAAAAAAAAAGCCTACTATATAGAAGGCAATAAAAAATTTGAAATTATGAAAAGTGATTTCTTTTTATGCGTAAATTAGTGATAAATTTTATCTTCCTATTGTGTTATCTTCTTTGACTTTTCTAATTGAATTACTTTTATATTTTTGGTAATTTTTATTCTTTTCCCCTTTGGTTGTGTATTATTGTCATCGAAATCAAGGGGTGGAATGTGTTGGATGTGGAATTTGTGGATTTAGATGTGGGTGTAGCATCTTTGTTCCATTTTAGATGAAGTAATGCCATGCATTCAAAATTCTGTATCTCAAATAGTTTTCAAATACATGGTAAATTAATAAATTAATTTATTAAATTAGTAAATTAAATGATGAAATTACTATTAAATTAGTAAATTAAATGATAAAATTATATATTTTGCATTCTAATGATAATTAATTATGGAGAACAATTTTGTTCACCCAATCACCTAAATTTGTTGAACATGTGGGACCCATCATTTCCTAAGTTGCCTTCATTAATTCATCCCATAACACCTATATACACATAGTCACTAACTAAGAGGCTGTTTCGAAGAACTTATGCTTTTATGATTACAATAGCTTTTATCATAATAAAGATTAAGGCCCAAATTTATTTTGACGGTTATAGTGTGTGGTTAATGTATATGCAAAAGTGGTTATGGTGGCAGAATTGATTTCATAAAAATATATTAAATTGTCAAATATTTTAATAGTTGTACCATATTTAATTATAATGGAAACTACTTCATTTTTATTGAAAATTACATTCGATGGTACAACTACCAAAGGCATTGCCATATATCACCTTGTATATATATATATATATTACTATATAATAAGAAGACAACATCTTAATAAGCAAGCATGTCAAATTTTATGAACTTCAAAAATTGTCCATGCCCAATTTTTGTACTTCTCGATTATACCCTTGGTTGAAAATGTAAAACCCCTAAAATACCAAAAACTCTAAAAGCTGCTCACGGTTTTGGTGAACTGGTTGGTTATGAACTTCCTCTTTTGCCCTTCACTACACCATAATTACTCATACATCTATCTATACGTCGTAAAGATATCTTGATTTGTGTGAGGGTTAATTTGTCATTTTAGACAGATTAGTACATTCAAGTCAGCTTTTGAAATTTTATTTAATATAATATGAGGTTTCAATTAACAATATTGTGTCCAATTACATTTGGATCAACAATTTTTGGGATATTTATTATTCACTTAAAAAAATAAAAAAAAGTGGCTATTTTAATGACTATTTAGGAATTGGTCACTAATATTTACAATTTGGTCAACTTCATCTCTTAAATGAGGTTTGAATCAACAATCTTGTGTCTAATTACATTTGGGTCAACATTTTTTGGAATATTTATTATTCACTTAAAAAAACTGGCTATTTTAGTGGCTATTTAGGAATTGCTTACTGATATTTACAATTTGGTCAACTTCTTCTCTCAAATTTAGGATTCATATATTGTAATATGTGTAATTGCATTGTGGCAGCAAGTTTTGGGATATTTATTAATTACTTTAAAAAAGTCAAAAAAAAAGTAGCTAGTATAGTGGCTATTTAGGCATTGGTCACTAATATTCACATTTTTGTCAACTCTTCTCTAAAATTTAAGTTATGGGATATTTATACTTCACTTCAAAAAATGTCAAATAAAGTGGCTATTTTAGTGGCTATTTATGAATTGGTCACTAATATTTACATTTTGGTCAACTTCTTCCCTGAAATTTAGGATTTATTGATTGTATTAGAATATCAATTAAGGTCTACAAACACATTCATAGTCAGAATTATCAACTTCTTCCATGGGAAGAGTTTTAGATAAAATAGCTACATTTACAATTCTTATTTAACCGTTTTAACATCTTATTGTACACTTTGAACAATCACTTAAATCACACGAAACGACACAATTAAATTTCCCGCGCAACGCTCGTGCAAGCGTATTGATATATGTCACTGATTGTAGAAATGATCAAGGTGTTTGAAGTTTTGGTCACAACTTTAATGACTTAGACCATCTTCAGTGGGCATGTGCTATACTTCATGTTATTACTAAATTATAGCATGCTCTTGAAAAATCTCTCTCCATTGGCATGCCAAATGTCATGTCAAATTATAGCAATGCTATATCATGTCTCAAATTTGGCACGACCTTTGGCATTGTTATAATTTGGCATGATATTTGGCACACCATTGGAGATGTGTTTTTGAAGGGTCATGCTATAATTTGGCACGCCAACAAGGCAATATCTTAACTTTTTTCGATACAAGAAAAGGAATAACATTCATTTAGCATGTACTATTATAGCACATATGCTAAAACATAGTATTTTAACACTATAGCAATACTATAGCAATGTCAAAATATAAGTTTGGTAGGAAGAAAATAGCATTTAACATACCTAGCATAGAAATTGAGTGCTGTAAATGATGAACAAATACACAACAATCACCACTTAGGATCTAATTGAAGAACCCAAAAGTGACAATCAACATCTTCGAAGCATCATCTCCTTCTAGCAACGGCTTGGTTATGGAGGCTTGGATCTCTATGGGCAGCACTGTAATGTCAAGGCCAAGCATCAAAACTGATCAAGAAATAAACAATAATATGGGTGGTGAATAGAATCACCCTAATATAAATAAATATTGTCATGCCCTAAGGAAGATGGAATAGCTAGCCGTAGATTTGGGAAGATTCAAATAAGAGCCGTCAGATTGTTTTAGCCGTTGGGAAATTGGGGGAAAGTTGAAGTGCTGTCGTTTTGATAAAAATAAGACTTAATGGTTATCGTTTTATACTCTGCTTTCAATTTTAACAAACTAGGCATGTGTCGCCTATTCATTGGTTGTAGAATCAGTTAGTTGTTGCAAGTTGCTTGGTCAGTTGTTGCAAGTTGATTGCAACGAATGTGAATAAGTCTGTAACAAACCAATTGAGCAAATTGTGAATGAAATTGTGAATGTTTTCTCTTTCTCTGTTCATCTCTCTCTTGTCTCACTTCAAGCTCTATTCTTCTCTCTAATTCTATTCTTTCCCTCTTCAATTTCTTTGTCTTCTATATTTCTTCTTGCAATTCTGTAATTCTGCTGAGTAAGGGGCAAATCCTTACAAGTGGTATCAAAGCTTTCAACCTGGGAAGATCGTGAGTAAATGTTCAAGATAGTTCGTCCAAACATGGAGGTTAATTCACCCAAGGGCAGAGATGACGAAATGTGTGGATTTACAGAGCAGTCTCATCATGCAGTGGCTGCTCTGCAAACACAAATGGCAGACATTTATAATAAGATTGTGGGACTAGAGGTTAAAATTGACACCAAATTTGATGCTATAATGAATGGAATAGCTCGTGGCAATCTAGAGAAAGGCAAAGAATCAGGAGGACTTCTACCCACTCCAGAGGTAATGATAGGAAATACTTCTGTAATTAGAGCTGAAAGGTTTAATCCAATGATAGCTAGAAACTTTGAAGAAGGAACTAGGTATTTACCCCAAGGGAACCGGGGAATGCGCAATGACCAACAAACACCATTCCAATATCCGAGAATCGATTTTTCGAAATTCCAAGGATCAGATGTGAAAGGTTGGCTCAAAAGGTGTACCAGATTTTTTCAATTAAACCCGATTCTAGAGGAGAACAAGGTGGCATTTGCATCAATATACCTGGAATCAAAAGCAGATCACTGGTTTCAATCTCATTACGATAATCCTAATGGAATGATGTGGGAAAGATTCTCTAGGGACATTGCAGACAGATTCTCCGATTTGGGCTATGAAGACATTGTTGGCCAATTCAAGAAACTGGTTCAAGAAGGGACAGTGGAAGATTATGAATCCAAATTTGAAGAGTTAAAGCCCTTGATTATGGCTAAGAATAGAGGGTTAACTGAGGATTACTTCATCTCATGCTTTGTAAGTGGACTAAAAGAGGATATAGGTCATTTAGTGAAAATGTTCTGCCCAAATTCTCTTTCTCATGCCATCACTATAGCCAGGTTACAAGAGAGCCACTTGGAAGCCACCAGGAAATCCAACCAATCAAACTTTAAACCCAATCAATTTCACAAACCATCCCTTTCTATACCTCAATCTAATTCTGTCAATTCTTTTACGAGTAACCCACCAGTTTTAACCCAGAAGCCAGATCCAAACAGAAACCTACCCTTTCAATCTGTGAGAAGGATCACTCCTGATGAGATGCAAGTTAGGAGAGATAAGAATCTATGTTATTAGTGTGATGAAGTGTTTCACAGAGGGCATGTGTATAAAAGGAGGCAGCTCTTTATGATTACAGGAATGGAAGAATTACCAGATGGTGATGTGGAACAAACTGATCAATTGGAGGTGATAATTGAAGAAGAACAACCTGAGGTAACTATCTCCTTTAATGCACTTTGTGGAGATGTGAATCATGAAACATTAAGACTTAAAGGAGTAGTGAAGAAGAATCCATTATAATTTTGATTGATTCAAGAAGCACACACAATTTCTTAGATCCCTTGACTGCTAAAAAGTTGGGTTGTATAATTCAACCAACAGCACAATTAAAGGTAACATTGGCTAATGGAGAAAGTATGCTTAGTTCAGCAATGTGTCCTCAACTTCTTTGGGAAACTCAAGGATATAAGTTCGAAACTGAGGTTAGATTGCTGCCACTAGGTGGGTGTGATGTGGTGTTGGGAGTCCAATGGATGAAGGAGAATGGATCTATAGTGTTTGATTTTGAGAAAATGATGATTAAACTGAGAATGAAGGGTGAAGATATTATTCTTAAGGGTCACACAGAGGCTGCAACTATGAAGATGATTCAGGGTGAGACTATGAGGAAATTTTGTAGCAAAAGTGAGAAATTGGTAGCCTACCAATTATATTCTATTACCACTGAAAGTTCTGCAAAAAAGAAGATTCCAGAAGCCATTGACCAATTACTACTGCAATTCTCAAAAGCATTTTCAGAACCAAAAGGGCTTCCCCCAAAAAGGGCATTTGATCATCATATTCCATTATTAGAAGGGCAACCACCAGTCAATGCGAGGCCTTACAGGTATCCTCATTTTTAGAAGACAGAAATCGAGAAACAAGTTAAGGAGATGCTACAGTCAGGAGTGATCAGCCCCAGCAACAGCCCATTTGCCTCTCCAGTCCTCTTAGTCAAGAAGAAAGACAACTCATGGAGACTTTGCATTGATTATAGACAGCTCAACAACATCACAGTAAAAGATAAGTTTCCCATCCCAGTTATTGATGAATTACTTGATGAATTGGGTGGAGCTTGTTGGTTCTCCAAGCTAGATCTTAGATCTGGTTATCACCAGGTCAGAGTTCAACAAGAGGATATTCACAAAACTGCTTTTAAGACGCATGAGGGTCATTATGAATTTAAAGTTATGCCCTTTGGCTTAACGAATGCACATGCCACATTTCAGTCCCTCATGAATTGTGTTTTTAAATCCCATCTTAGACAGTTCATTCTTGTATTTTTTGATGATATATTAGTCTATAGCAAAAGTTATGATGAGCATGTAGACCATTTGAAGACAGCACTCCAACTTTTGCAAGACCACCAGCTTTATGCAAAGAAATCAAAGTGTGCTTTTGCCCTAAACAACATTGAATATCTGGGCCATATTATCAGTGGTGAGGGAGTAGCAGCTGATCCAAGCAAGGTGAAGTGTATGTTAGAGTGGTCTAGCCCCAAGTCTGTGAAGGCCTTAAGGGGATTCTTAGGCCTGACTGGGTATTATCGAAAATTTATCAAGGGTTATGGAGTTATCAGCAAACCACTGACTGAATTACTACAAAAAGGAAAGTTCTTTTGGTCAGAAACTGCTGAGAAAGCTTTTAATCATCTTAAACAAGCTCTGACACAGGTGCCAGTACTTGTCCTGCCCAATTTTTCCATTCCATTCATAGTAGAGTCTGATTCGTGTTACAATGGCATTGGAGCAGTCTTAACCCAGCAAAACAGACCTCTAGCTTATTTCAGTAAGGCTTTGGCTCCTAGGCATTTGGGATTATCAACCTACGAGAAGGAATTGATGGCTATTGTTCAAGCTGTGCATCGATGGAGATCTTATTTGGAAGGTCAGAAATTCATCATCAAAATTGATCATCAAAGCCTCAAAT
Source organism: Hydrangea macrophylla (assembly GCA_033977485.1). Classification (NCBI taxonomy): domain Eukaryota; kingdom Viridiplantae; phylum Streptophyta; class Magnoliopsida; order Cornales; family Hydrangeaceae; genus Hydrangea; species Hydrangea macrophylla. The sequence continues at coordinate 75,371,501 of CM066985.1, read as the reverse complement.
ATCTACTGGAACAACGGATTACCAGTGTTTTGCAACAGAAGTGGGTAACCAAGCTACTGGGATTGGATTATGAGATTCAGTACAAAAGAGGAGTAGATAATAGAGTTGCCGATGCTCTTTCAAGGATAAATAATTGTGAAGAAGAAACAACTTCAGAAGCTCAGCTTCAAGGCATCTCTATGGTGCAGCCTACATGGCACAAGGAATTAATTAGAACCTACCAAGAAGATTTAGTGGTGCAGCAAATTATTTCCCAGTTATTGGTGGATCCACAGAGTTTACAAGGTTATTCCCTTACTAATGGACTTTTGAGATATCAAGGCAAGTTGTATGTGGGAGACCAAGGGGAGCTGAAACATCAAATTTTGAAAGAAGTTCATAACTCTAGAATTGGTGGACATTCAGGGCAATTAGGAACATTCAAAAGGGTTAGTAGCTATTTCTATTGGCCATAATTGAAGACTGATATCAAGAGTTGGGTTGCAATCTGTGACATTTGCCAAAGGAGCAAATCTGAGACTGTAGCCTATCCTGGTCTGCTTCAACCCTTACCAATTCCTTCTCAACCTTGGAATGACATTTCCATGGACTTCATTCAAGGGCTACCCAAATCTGAGGGTAAGGACACAATTTGGGTCATAGTGGATAGGCTTACCAAATATGGCCACTTCATCTCCTTGACCCATCCAATTACAGCCACTCAGCTGGCATCAATTTTCTTCGAAAATATCTATAAACTACATGGCTTGTCTTCTACCATTGTATCAGATAGGGATCGACTGTTCCTCAGTACATTCTGGCATAGTCTCTTCAAGTTAATAGGGACTAAACTCTTATACTCAACAGCCTATCACCCTCAATCTGATGGTCAAACGGAAAGACTCAACCAATGCTTGGAGAACTACTTGAGAGCTATGAGTATGGATAAACCAAAAAAATGGCATCAATGGTTATCACTTGCCGAATGGTGGTACAATACCCATCATCATACCAGTCTCAAGGTCACACCTTTCGAAGCCCTTTATGGGTACCCACCACCTCAATTTGCGATTCATCAGAGCCCAAGGTCTCATATCCCAGAGGTGGATACTTTTCTCAAAACAAGATCACAAATGGCATAGCTGTTACAAGACAATTTGATACAAGCTCAGTCACGAATGAAATTCTTTTCCGATCAACATAGAACAGAAAGGCAATTTGAAGTAGGAGATATGGTGTACTTACGCTTACAACCTTATCGTCAATCTTCAGTGGCTTTGAGGTGCAATCAGAAATTAGCCCCAAAATATTATGAACCATTCCAGGTGCTAGCTCGAGTTGGATAGGTGGCATATCAGCTTGCTCTACCTCCAGTTCAGTCTTTCATGTTTCACTTTTGAAGAAGAAGCTTGGATCCTTGATTAGTGTGGTGCCACAGCTGCCTCTCACCAATCCATTGCACATTGAGCCGATAACTATGTTAGATCGACGTATGGTTCCTCGTAACAATCGAGCCGTTACTCAAGTTCTGATCCACTGGTCTAACATGTCAGCTGAAGAAGCTACTTGGGAAGACTGGAGTGTAATCAACAACCATTTTCCAAGTTTCTTTAATCCTTGAGGACAAGGATCTCTTTAAAGGGAAGGGTATTGTCATGCCCTAAGGAAGATGGAATAGCCCGTAGATTTGGGAAGATTCAAATAAGAGCCGTCAGATTGTTTTAGCCGTTGGAAAATTGGGGGAAAGTTGAAGTGCTGTCGTTTTGATAAAAATAGGACTTAATGGTTGTCGTTTTATACTCTGCTTTCAATTTTAACAAACTAGGCATGTGTCGCCTATTCATTGGTTGTAGAATCAGTTAATTGTTGCAAGTTGCTTGGTCAGTTGTTGCAAGTTGATTGCAACAAATGTGAAAAGTCTGTAACAAACCAATTGAGCAAATTGTGAATGAAATTATGAATATTTTCTCTTTCTCTGTTCATCTCTCTCTTCTCTCACTTCAAGCTCTATTCTTCTCTCTAATTCTGTTCTTTCCTTCTTCAATTTCTTTGTCTTCTATATTTCTTCTTGCAATTCTGTAATTCTGCTGAGTAAGGGGCAAATCCTTACAAATACACACACACACACAATCCCTAGGCGAGAAATCAGAGATTGAGAAGAGGGGGAAATAGGCGATGGGAACCCTAGGAGAAGAGAGAGCGTGCGAGAAGAGTGTATCGACGGCGGAGGAGTCGGAGTCGGAGTCGGAGTCAATGGTGGTTGTAAAAAGAGTCGTTCTTATCGGGGGCAGCGAGGAGGGATTATATCATTCGTACCTTCTTAAGGTCTCATCAAGCGGCAGGGATAATCACCTCCAGGGTGAGGGTGAGGGTGAGGGTGAACAGGAGGAGGGATGTGGTAAAAACAAAAAGAAGAAAAAAGTGCGCCGGCGCCCTCAGACTCGGAAGTTGGAATCATTGTGGAGGTCGTGGAGGGAAGATCTGGTCTCCTTTGCTCGTATAGGTTCAACTATGTACTGTGTTGGTGGTGGTCCATCTGATACTTTTCCCACTTCTAATGTCTATGTTGCCGACATGGACATGGACATGGACATGTATAATAATAATAATAAGCTTAAATTGTGGAAGAAGATTTCAAGTATGCTCATCAAAAGACTAAGTCCTGAGACAGTTGTTGTCAATGATAAGCTCTATGTCTTTGGTGGATTTTACATCCCCAGGGATACTACTCCCACCGATCCTTGGGGTGAAGTTTACGATCCAAAGAAACGGACCTGGCGTTCTCTTCCTCAACCTCCCTCGTTTTTTGATAAGACAAGTGGGATGTTCGTTGTACACGACCACTCCTCTTCCTCTTCTTCTTCTTCGTCATTGTCATTGTTGAAGACGAAGATCCTAATGGGCTCAGCTTATTTTCCCTATCTCTTTGCATACGACATCGTCGCTGATACTTGGGAGACAATTGCCGATGATTTCTACAGCTTTTCTGGTGTTACTCGCCCTGTTTTACGACATAATAAATTGTACTGGATTGCTCACAGGATCGCTGTCTATGATTTGCATCTCAAGCGGATGTTCACCGGTCCTATCATTGGTAAATTTGATGCAGCCCTGCTTTACACTCCCAGCGATATTGGTTATAATCCAGTTGTTTTTCACATTGACCGTGATGAATTTTGCTGCATTTGGATGGATGGCACTGTCGAGGGCCCATTAGAACACCTTCAACCTGTCTGTTGCACTACCATCAGGATTTCTGAACCCTTGTACAAGAACGGTGGGAAACACTCCGTAAAAGGACACTGTCTGTTTACCCAACGTTATCTTGTTGATCAGGAGCAGCTTTTCCCTCTCTTTGGCCTGGTGTTGTAAGTCAATTCCTCCCCCCCAACGTTATCCTATTGATTTTTTCTTCTCTTTTCTTTTTATTGCCTATATATATACATATATATCACGGTTCAAATCCGGCTAGTTTCAAACATGCCAAAACGAGTGGAATATGAGGAGTAAGGGGTGGGAGTCCAGATTGTGGTCTGATACTTGGTCAAGGAGAATGATTTAAGGGATTGTAGTCCGTAAATTATTTTTCATTGAAAGGGAGTAAACTATATTCCTTGGAAAACATTTTACTTTGTTATTAGTGCATCCAAACACTGGAAAATGTGAAAATGTTTTCCGGAAAACATTTTACATCAAAACAAACGGAGTGTTAACGCCTTGGAGTCCTAGTCTTCTTTTTAAAAAATAGAAAAATTGAAAATTAAGATATTGATACCAAGCAAGCATAACTACTACATGCATAACACTAGTCTATGGATGTTTAATCCAGCAACCACCGTTCTAGTATTGATCTAAGGTTTCGACAATTATGTTTAGCTCCGGCTTCTTAGAATAATTAACAAAAAAAAAAGAGAGAGAGAGAGAGCACACCGTGACGCACCCTATAAGAATAGAATACATGCCGGGTGCGGATGCGCACCTGTGAATTCTTCAATCTACTGTTTGTATTTGATACCATGTTATGCTCCACATGATCTCAGTAACCTGTAGTCTTCTTCTTCTTCTTCTTCTTCTTCTGCTTTTTTCCTTCTCATGGTTCGGGTCAGATACTACAAAAGTAGCTAGAGAGCAAAATAGGCCAATACTTAATATCCCTAAAAAGAAAATATTAGCATACTTCACATATCTTCCACTTTCATGGTCCAACCCCCTCACCCACCGATTTAGTCAACTCGGTATCGAGGTGGACCGTGATGAGATGTACAACCGATGCGACATTTTGTCGAACAATGAAGTATCGGGGCTTGTATCGCCTGTAGTGGATGATACAGGGCGAGACGGTGGTGTATCGCGAGACGATGCACGATACGACCGAGTCATCTCGCGGGACAAGAAAAGGAAAATCTTTACTCATAGCAACAATTAGAAATTCATCTCTGTTTTTGACACTGAGATGAAGCAGAGAACAGATCTGGATCTCACCTCTCACCTCTCCTTCTCTTCTCTCTTCAATCGTAACTCTCTCCAATCCAATCCAGTCTCTTGTGTTGATTGTATGATAATGCGTGTGATATATTTCTACTAATATGTGAACTGAGTTTATTTGTTGGTCGTATGTTGTCGATGTCTACTGGTTTATAGGTAGCTATTTGGGATGTGATGATGCCTTTGAAACAATGTTTGATCGTTTAAGACATGTTATCTTGTTTTATTCGAACATTGGTGGTAGCAAGTAAGACCAAGAATAGTTCGTAATTGACTTGGGATATCATATGCCCATGTATTTTGTGAATTGTATTAGGGTCTCTAAACAGGAGTGCATTAGGATATAGCTAGGTTTACAAGTTAATTCGTCGTAGTGGTTTATTCACCTCATAGGCATAGTTGTGATTCGTATGGTGAATCGAATTGCCATTCTGTTTAATCGTAATCAAATGGAACTTTGAATCATAAGATTGGTGACAAATTTGAAGTCGTAAAACTTAAGTAGAAATAAGAGATGAAACAAAGAAAACAATGAAATGTGAAATAAAACATACCTAATTACATGATCATGTCGTCTAATCATTAGCGAGTTGCTGCCTTCATGGCAACATAAATTGCAATAAAGATGCATCGTAGTCCCTTGCCCACCTTTTTCATTATCCACATGCTTACAACGATCCCAAGTTGGGCCACTTTCTATGTTTCCCTTTCTGTTTGGAGCCATTTTACGAGAACAATTTTAAAGAAAAAATTTCAAACTCGTGAAAATTTCGAAATATAGGGAGCTCACCCCAATAAGCTCAAACATCCAAACCTCTTCAAACTCTTCCCTTTCTCTTTAGAAAGGGTTATGTATTTGGGGGATTTTAAATCCGCAGTGGTACTGCTCCGATCCCATTGCTCCGAGCGATCCTTGGGGTGAAGTTTACGATCCGAAGAAGCAGAGCTGGCATCCTCTTCCTCAACCTCCCTCGTTTTTTCCTCACACTGTTTGCATGTTCGCTGTACACAACTCTTCTTCTTCATTGAAGACGAAGATCCTATTGGGCTCAGTTGCTTTAACTTATTGCTTTGCGTACGATGTCGTCACTGATACTTGGGAGACAATTGCCGATGATTTCAAGAGCTTTCCTGATGTTACTCCCCCTGTTTTACGTCATAATAAATTGTACTGGATTACTCACGGGATCTCTGTCTATGATTTACATCTCAAGCACATGTTCACCGGTCCTATCATAGGTAAATTTGATGAAGCCCTGCTTTACACTCCCCTCGATGTTCATTATGGACTAGTTGCTTTTCACATAGACCGTGATGAATTTTGCTGCATTTGGACCGATGGCCGTATTGAGGGCGAATTAGAATTCCTTGAACCTGTTTGTTGCACTACCATCTGGATTTTCGAACCCTTGCACAAGAACGGTAGAAAAAAAACTCCGTAAAAGGTCATTGTCTGTTTACCCAACGTTATCTTCTTAATCAAGCAATTTGTTGTTTCTTTGGCATGGTATTGTAAGTCAATTCTCCAACCCCCGCCCCCCACCCCCCAAAAAAAAAAAACACTTGTTATCCTATGAAATTTTTGTTGCCTAAAAAGAGAGATTCGCCTAAGCTAAAATCTATAAATACATGTTCAAGAAGTGCGATAGAAAATCTGTAAAAGGGAACAGAAAATCTAGCATTTCAAATTATCCCTAGTAGGTGACGACGATGAAACCACCAAAAGCCCTATATTACAAGTCTTCATGTACACACAAATTCACTCTATTTTTAACAGTAAATATGTGAGTTTACACCATGGATGCATCAATTCAACGAGATCTCTGAAAATGAAGAAAACCATGAAGAGGTGAAAGCAAGCAAAGCTGTTTTTGGTGGTTCTTAAAGTAATATATTTGCATGTCCTCTGACATGAAATAAATTTGTGCACTCTTGTGCAACACCCAAGTATAGGTGATCGTGCAAGTAATATTGGATAAGACCAGGTCGATCTCACTAGGAAGGAATAGGGAGAATGTCCACTAAATTACAACCTAAAGAAAAGGAAAAGATCAATATCCTAATTACTTAAATTAATAATAAACTAAAGCATATAGAAACATAACTAATGAAATAAATTAAAAGTGTTGGAAACACGTGAATCCACATTGATCCTAACCATCTACCATGCACATTCATTAGCATTCTATGGAGTTCATTCCTCTTTAGCATTCCGTATTTTTCTAAAGATAAGGAATCAATAGCCCTTACATTGCCGGGACTATATCACCACAAGTGAGTTGAAATACTTAGAAGACAGTTTAAAACAATGGTTAATACTTGCACTTTAAATGGTGTTAGCAGTCAAAGTGGTTTTCAAAAGTCATTGAAGAAAATGCCTCGAGGCTTTAAGTTCTAAAAACTGTTGTGACGATCTGAACTTACTAGAACAATTTGATGACAGATTTGTAAAACATAAAGTCTTGGAACACTTGAAGGAATCATCTCGGAATTAACAAGTTCGATCAATCGAAGAGCTCTCGATCGATCGAACTGCATCATCCTTCAATCGATCGAAATGCCTTCAATCACTTGACTGTGGCTCTGGTTCAATCGATCGAAATAACTTCGATCGATCGAGTACATGTTTTCTATATAATACATGGCAGAGGCTAAGAATCAATATTTCATCACATATTCCCAACTTTTGAACTATGAAAACATACATAAACAAGTGCAGAAGTTAGGGGTGTAATTCGGTCGGTTTCGGTCGGCTTGAAGGGCATTTTTCTACCGAACCGACAATCTCGGTTTTTGAATACTAACAACCGACGTTCGACCGAACCAACATTCAGTCAGTGTGAAACCGACCATGACTGTGTTGGTCGGTGTCAGTCGGTTTCTGTTTTTCATGACACAAAACCATTAGCACATATCTCAAATGCCTTGTAGAAAAAAAGGAAAAAAAAACTCAAAGATCTCGACTTATAACAAAAGAATCATGTAGATCTGAAAAGCCTCTTTAAAAAAAATGATCTGGAAAACCTCAAATTCAAAACACAAACACACGACCACACACAGATCTGAAAACCTCAGATTCAAAACAAAACATACGAACACAGATCTGAAAAACCTCAAGATTCAAAACTCAAAATATATATATATCAACAAGCTTGAAGAAAAAAAAAAACACAGATCCAACAAACCAGATCTAAAACCAGGAAAAAATCACACATAAATTTACTAAGAATGAAGAGAGAGAAAGAGAGAGAGGGGGGGGGGGGGGGGGGGGGGGGGGGGGGGTATTGCGAGAGAGAGAGAGAGAGAGAGAGAGAGAGAGAGAGAGGGAGAGGGAGGGAGGGGGGTTGTTTTTATCTTTTGGTTAATGTTTTGACAGAAAGTTATTGCTTGGGAAGTGAAAGTGTTTTTGGGTTTGGCCTTTGGGTATCAGATCAAGTCTAGGCTCTAGTTTGTTTTTTTTTTTTTTTAAATAGGACTAGGCTCTAGCTAAGTGACTAATACAATAGAACTTTTTATGAGATTAAAATAGTCAACTGTAAGGGATTACTGTATTGGTTTATGGAAAAGTCATCTTTTGCTCCTTGGGAAGTGAGGTACTATCTCGGTTTATGTGATCTTTTAGAGACTTTTTACATACAATATAATTATATATACCATTCTTTGATATATATATATATAGCGATCGGTGTTCGGTTCAGTGAATTAGGTACCACGGACCGAACCGAAAAATCGGTTTTTGGAAATGCTAAAACTGCAAACCGACCATTAGGGTGAAAAAGCAACCAAAACCAACTGAACCGGTCGGTTGATTCGGTTTTATGAAAATTTCTTACAGCCCTAGCAGAAGTAATAAACTAGAGCAATCATAACATATAAACTAATAAACAATTAAATAAAGATATAGGAAAAAGAAAAACCTGGAATAAATATGAAATTAACTTGAAATCATCATTAATCTTCAGTTTAACAATGGAAAAGAGGAAGAAGAATATCAAACTAACCTAATCTACTCCTAAACTAACCCTAAAACTACCCTAAAACTGTTGTTTTTCGTGTTCTGGAGCGTCCTTCTTGCGTCTGCTATCATAACAACTTATTTATAGGGTTCCTGCAGACTGTACACAACTTTCTGGAAAAAATAAAGTTCGATCGATCGAAACAGCTCTGCACACCGATGGGAGAATGGCCATATCTCTTCACTCAGACCTCGGATTAACCTCCGGTTTGCGGTCACGCGACTGTAACTCGTAAATCTACATTTTATATTTCTTGGTAAATATTCCAAATCTGAGGTCTTCAATATAAAAAATGGCATTTTCTCAGCTGCTTCTGTTGTTATCTCCACCAGAATCACTTTTCTTTAGCTCCACTTCATTGAATTACATTCTAATACCTATAAAACAATGCATAAACATAAGCTTTAGCTTTAACACAATAAAAAAAAAAAAACATTTTTATTAGAATGCATCTGGATCTAGAGACTTGGAGATAAAAGTATGCATAAAAGACCATGTAATACGCTATGAATATGCATTTTTCACCTCTAATCACCCCATCAATGTTCCATAAAGTGCATCATATTTAGTACAAATTAGTGTACATTTTTCATACCAAGGCTTTCAACGCCATTGTGGTACACCCTAGTTGATGTAGGACATTGTTAGAATGTCCCACATTGCCCATTTATGCCCTCTCTGTGCGATTTATAAAGCCTTAGTACCCCTCTCCTTAACACCTGTGTTTTAAGGAATCGAATGGGTTGGGCCTTACTAGTGGTATCAGAGCTTGATTGTGCTTGTCTTCCAGCGTGCCTAGTGTGCGGCTGCTGTGGTCCAGGGTATGCTGAGTGTCCGGCTCCTGTGGTTCAAGGGGTGTGTTAGAATGTCCCACATCGCCCATTTATGCCCCCTCTGTGCGATTTATAAAGCCTTAGTTCCCCTCTCCTTAACACCTGGGTTTTAAGGAGTTGAATGGGCTGGGCCATACTAGTGACATAAAGGAGGTTTTGATGAGGTGAAAGATCGTAAACAGTCTGGGTTTGTTTTTTCCAACAATGAATAGTAAACGTGAACAGTAAATAAAAGGGCTACTTTGTGAATAAAGTTGAATTGAAATGAAGGGAAGAGGAAGAGGGAAGAAGAATTATATAGGCTTCACACTAGGGTACTTTGGCATTACACCAAGTGAAGGCTGCATCTCACACGCCTTAAAAGTGAATAACTGTAGAAATCTGTTCATTCATTCATTCTTTGATTTCTAAAATCTTGAGTTACATCAATTTATAGACCACCATAACATAGATTGAATTCATAGGTTTAAATTGTCATGCCCCATAGAAGCAAAAATAGAGAAAATAAATTCCTTTTTGGTCCCTTAGGCCTGTCATTTACTCAAACCAACAAACACAACGATAGGGAGGATGCTATTCATAGAACATATCTTATTAACTTAATCAGAGTCTACAACGGAAGCTCATAGGTCGCATTGAACTAAAAACTATTACAACAGTTGTCTTATCGTCTAACACCTACAACAATATTAACAGAAATATGACAGATGTATATAAACTAGCTATTACATAACAACAAGTCTTTGTCTTCACACTTTCAGCTCCAAGTCAGGCGGAACATCAGTCTTCCGTCCTCAATTCCTGCAAAGCACTGGACGTTGGAATGTCCAGGGCATAAACGCCATCAGCTTTGAATACAAAGCCGAGTTAGTACATCAACCAAACATTCCTCACCCGTCACTGTTCAGCATCTTAAAATGCGGTTAATCTCTTATCAATGACGTCAATCACGGATATAGCAGAGGTCTCAATATACATCAAATCAATGATAACAGGAATCATATAACATAAAGGTAGTGGTATAACATCTCATCACGCTATTCACCGTATCCATGCATGTTACCCATGTATCTATCCATGCATCTATCTTCTACTCGGGACACTAAATCCCCAATTGAACAACCATCTCATCTATTCATACTCATATTCATATCCTATCCACCTCCGTATCCATACGTCGATACAACAATATCAATCTGTATCCATGCGTCGATACCACACAACTTAGCTAGTAGGCTACACTGGTCGTCTACACGGTGGTGTCCTACGTCACACGATTCCTTGACAGGTTACCGGTCGTCTACATGGTATATCCTATCTGTAAACGATGGGAGCGGCACATCGAATATCTTCTACGATGTGTATACTCTCACTGGTCGTCTACACAGCTGAAAATACATTAAAGCAATAGCCGAATGCCATCAACCGTACACTGGACATCTTGAACAGCACGCACGCATCACTGGACGTCTTTAACAGTGAGAGGCGCACTAGGAACTCTAACCATCCCACGTCCACCGGGCTTGTCAGCCGTTGATCTCACGGATCCAAAGTACACATATCACGTTATTCCACATAAAGGCACGATTCCACATTCTGATATCAATACTCATATCTCTTCATACTACTATCCCATGCATGCTGACTACATGTCGTGAAATGCATTGCTCTAGATAACAGGATTATCACATGCGATATCATTTATCATATCTACTCAGTAACTGGTTATTAACATGCAGTCATGTTCCGTTTACTATACAGTTCGACAATAACAACATATGACAGCTAATTAATAGGCAGTTCATCTTGATCAACAGTTAATATAAAACAACTAACATAACCTCATGTAAGTCTAATTTGACGTAACGTCATGTTGATTAATCCCTTATCCAAATATCACAATATCACATGTGCATTCATAGTACAACATTTAAACAACTAAACAGTTCAAATATGAAACAACAAGAACTATCCCCATTCAACAAGTACCCATCGATTGGGAAAGGGGTCCAATCGATTGGGTAAAAGATCCTGACAATCGATTGGGTCCCCTTCCAATCGATTGAACCTTTTTCAATCACTTGGGTTGGTTTCAATCGATTGGAACCAGTCCAATGATTGGGTGGGCGTCTTCTTCCCAGAACTGGGCAGAGACGAACTGGTATCCCGGGGACGTATTTACACAATTCTTAAACCCACAGAAAGCATCCCAAAACACCCCCCTTGAGTGAGTCAATGAACTCACCTCACTCCGGCGTTCCGGTGACGGCGTTTTTGAGTCTCCGCGGTGGCAGCTATGGTGACGGTGAGCTTCCTCTCTCCTCTCTTTCTTCTCTGTCTCTCTTCCTCTCTCGGTCTTTTGCTTCTCTTCTTCTTCTCCTTCTTCTCTTCCCTTCTCTGCTCCACCCGAGAGGGTGTATATATATATAACACATACAATTATATATTTATGGAACACACACAAACTCTCTCTCTCTGTGCCAAACACATATACACACACAGAACATATGTATATATAGAAGGGGAGAGATATAGGGAGAAAAGGGTGGACACCCGTAGCCACACAACCAAACTTGGTGACCACGTTCAGTCTCAGTCAATCGATTGAGATGGGTTCAATTGATTAAGATGGGTTCAATCGATTGATTCATGTCGGCAGGAGTTCAATCGATTGTGATGGTTCAATCGATTGAGAAGGGTATAAGGTCAATCGATTGAGAAGAGTCCAATCGATTGGGTAGGGCTCTGCATGAAAGGCTAAGGCAGTCATACTGAAACTCATATGTGTATAGATATAAGACCAAAATACAGGGTATTACATAAATGGATATAGTCAATGCAAATGTCCTTTGCTATTCCCTAAGGGGTGGGATGCAACTAACATCTACTGAAATGAACATAAAAAAGAGAACAAGCACCTAGAAGAATACATGTCGGGTGCGGATGTGCACCTGTGGATTATTCAATCTACTGTTTGTCCGTGATACCATGTTATGCTTCACATGATCTCAGTAACTTGTAGTCTTCTTTTTATTTTTATTTTTCTCATGGTTCTAGTCAGATACTACAGAAGTAGCTAGAGAGCAAAATAGGCCAATACTTAATTTCCCTAAAAAGAAAAAATTAACCTACTTCACATATCTTCCACTTTCATGGTCCAACCCCCTCACCCACCAATTTTCTCAGAGAACTATGTATATGTATGTATACTGCACATAGTTCAAAGGATCGGCTGCATCCGAGTTGACTCGGTGTCAACTCGGTATCGAGGTGGACTGTGACGAGATGTACAACCGATGCGACATTTTGTCGAAACGATGACGTATCGGGGCTTGTATCGCTTGTAGTGGATGATACAGGGCGAGAGAGTGGTGTATCGCGAGAGAAGTCTGCGCAATTAATGATCTAGCGTACATGTGAAGGAATATTCACTCTGAGCTCATATATGCATAGATCCCTAGGAAATGTCTGAAAATCTGTTAGTTGTGCACTGTTCCTATTTATAGCAGGTGGGACACGTGCTAAGAAATGAGCGCTGCTGACATGACTCATTCCTTTAGAAATGTACCCAAAAGCCACGTGTCGTCCGGAGACGATACAAGAAATGCTCTCGTGGTAGCCTTAAGAGTTATTTATAGTCTCACTAACTTATAGAAAGGCCAAGGAAGTGTGTCATGGAAGAGACCATCGTGGCCTTCCCTAGAGAGCTCTATCTTTAAGCCGAGCAAGCCATGTAAACCTGTGAGTTCCCGAGAGAGACTTCATCGCGTCATGGCCTAGAATGGCCATGTCGTGATGAAGTAGCGTTATGCCAAGATCTGCCCCCAGTCGAGGTCTATCTGAGCTAATGAGTGCCATGAGTGCTCCTTTAATGAGTTTGTAGTGACAGGGCACATGGTATGAGATGTTGGGATCGCCGTGTCCTGTGAGTATCGTCCTGTTCTTCTTTCAGTGGAGGGGGAGTGATCTCGTGAGACGACTTCCATGTGTGTGCGAACACATGTCTACCATGGGTAGGTTGGCGATGGCGAATACTGGTACCCACAAATATCATCATAGTTCAACTGATCTTGAATCAAAAAGGAATTATATGATGATTCTATGTTGCGCAACTTCTCGTCTGTTTTTTTTTCTTCATGAGATTGGTGACCCAAGTCCTATATATGATCAGTGGTCTGTTTTTTTCTCCTTTTTTTTTCCTCATGAGATTGGTAACCCAAGTCCTATAGATGATCAGTAGTAAATTAGTAATCGTCTGTGCCCGCGCCCAGGAAAAAAGAGTTCGTCTAAGGTAGAACATTGTCACCTGCATGCAAAGATTAAAGGGAATAAAGGAACTATATTCCTTCAATGATAAGTTAATCGGAAAATAAATTCTTAGAAAGCTTAATAAATACAGAATAAATGTTTTACTTATATGCAGCCAAAAGAATAAAATGAAGAGTAACTAAAAAAACAACTGAAGCTCTTATATGTACCAAAAAGAAAGCAAAATAACTAAATGCCTCAAGGTTCTCATCTCTAGCCAAAGAAAAACTGAAGCTCTTATCTCCTTAGTTGTCAAATCGAGATTCGTATCGTGAATCAAAATGTCACAAGTGAATTGCAGTGAGATTCGCGAATCGTAAGATTCGGTAACAAATTTAAAAAAAACTGCGACAAGGATGAAAACTATGTAGAATGAAAAATAGACGAACATAGCAAACAAAGAATGATATAAAACACATCTAATTACGTGATTACGTCGTCTAAGCTTTAGAAAGACAGTGCGTTAATGGCAAATAGTGTTGGTATATATCCCATTAGTTCATATAAGTTGCTATATATCCCAATTCTCAACTAACCAAAACAAGTATACCCCAAGTTAGTAACAAGTGTCCACAAATTATCTCCTCAAGTTTGGATCTAGAAACAAAATTATAGCTAAATAGTTGAATTTCCATAAAAAAATCCTCGAAAACGTCGAGATCCAGGTCATCTTCACCATCACTTTCTTGTCTACTCATCTCCTCATCCAATTCCCTTTCTTCCCCTTCCTTGTCTTCATCTTCAATCTCATCATTGATAACCCCTTTTCCTTTGTCATTTCTTGTTCCTTTTCCTTTTCCTTTGTTGTAGGCATTTAAGTTCCTTGGTAAAGAAAGAATTAATATGATATAAAAAAATTACTTATATCTTTCTCTTATTCTTTATAAATAATATAAATCAATTTAGTTAGTATACGGTATACCTCTCTTTTTCTTGTTGCTACTTTGACCTTCATCAATTGTGAAGCATTCATGAACATCTATCCATGATAAATCATCAACTAGACATGCATCTTCCCTTTTAGTGATCCATTCATCATCTGATTCCATATCTGACAAACAAATTGGTTCATATAAATCCTCCCTATTCTCTTGCCTTTTTGCATACCTCACCTAAAGTTGAAGCTTGTACTTCACAAATACCAAAGCATTCAACCGTTGCTCCAAACGGTTCCTTTTCTTAGAGTGGACAGTGCTCCAATTTCTTTCACAACCGGTGGCACTACAAGTAAGGCTAGCTAGCCTTTGAAGCTCTTTGCACACTTCTCCATAATTTTCCACCATAAAGCTACAAGTAGAAAGTACAAGAGATTAGGTTTTAAAATATATTCATATTAGTCCTTGTAATTTGTTAATTTGCAAAAAGAGATTACCGGGTTGTTTCTTGTTTCTTGTCTCTTGTCAAGACGACTATCTCCATTCCAAACATACCCTCAGCTCTCTTGAACTTCTCAAGTTGTGAATCAATCATGACTCTTGTTTGCACATTGGGGTACATTTTCTCAATTGTTCTAAACAAACCTTCTTTACTTCTAGATCCGTTTGAAAATTTGGATCATAATGGAACCTTAAAATTATATAAAGTTCAAGTTATACAAGTATATAACCATTACATTCTAGATTCTAGAATAATATAATTTAGATTAATATTGCAACTTACTTTGGATTAAGATAGAATGCCGCGACATGAAGTGGTCTATGGAGTTGTAAATTCCTTGCCTCAACGTCTTTGAACTTCTTCTTAATTTGTTCTTTTGCGCTATCCATAGCCTCATAGATATATCCCATTACTGGCCTTGCATCACCATCTACTAGTCTTAGAACCTTCACTAGTGGAAGCACACATTTCAAACAATACTTAATTGATTTCCAAAATCTTTGGTCCCCCCAAACAAAGTGTGAGATGATCTCTGCATCATCTTTGCTTGCATAAGAACTCGTAGCCCACTCTTCCGATGCAAGCATAGCCCGTAGAGGAATTTTCGCTTCCATAATACTCTTTAAAGTAAGATAAGACGTGGCAAATCTTGTCACCACCGGTCTTGTTAATTCCCTATTCTTGGAGTATTTTCGAAACAAATTCAACACCCAAGTATGCCGATAGATGTAAACCGTGATCCTCCATGCCTTCGCTAGTGTATCAAATCACCAATGTCGCTAGACTCGCTAAGAATTAAATCAATACAATGGGCCGCACATGGGGACCAAAGCAAATTCTTCCTTTTGTCCTCTAGCTATCTACCGGCGGCTACATAAGCCGCAGCAGTATCGGTCAACACTTGAACAACATTTTCCTCCGCAATCTCGTCTACTAAAGAATCAAGCAATTCGAACAACTTTTTTGCATCTTTTATAACATCGGAAGTGTCAATCGATTTAATGAACACCGTACCACTTGGACTATTTACAAAAAAGTTTGTAAGTGATCGGCTTTTTCCATCGGTCCACCCATCCGACATCAAGGTACACCCAGTCCTCTTCCATTCACTTTTATACTTCTCCAAACTTGCATTGACACTATCTAACTTTTTTTTGTAAAATGTGACTCTAGCTTCATGATAGCTTGGAGGTTTCAACCCTTTCCCGTATTCACCAACCGATTTAATTATCTTAAAAAATAACGGACTTTTAACGATATTAAAAGCTAAAGCGTTCCCGTATAAAAATCTGCAAATATCTTTAGCAACGTGTTCCCCATCTTTAAGCATCTCGTTTATAGTCTTTTGAGTATATTTCTTTACTTTTGACTTGCCTTTCAAAACAAATTCATCTAAGGTTCCCTTTTTTTACTCTCATTAAATTCTTCAAAACTTACTTCAATTTTATCACCATCACCACCCTCCAACTCTTTCAAAATATCTTGGAACTTTTTAACTTCTTCCGGTACTTGGGCACAACCTGCTACATTATGAGGAGTGCATGCTAAATGATGTTTCATTCGAATAGCCCCACCCCAATATTCTTTCCACAATAATTACATGAGAGGTGCATCCTACCTCCTTTTCCCTCATCTTTTCTCTTACAATGATCCCAAGTTGGGTCATTACTACTTATTCTTTGAGTTTTTCTTGGGAGCCATAAATAATATTTATACTAGAATCAAAAACTAAAGTAGAATAACTTACCCAATAACTTTGAAGTTGCAACTTTCAACCACCAAAGTTGATCAATAAATGCTTCATGCAAGTAAGAATCAAAGGCAAAAAGACAAAAGTAGATGAAAACCCTAAAAAATATACTAACTTTTAAGCTTAGGAGTTGCGGCTAGCTTGGGACCACACCGAAAGTGATGCTTCTCTTTGTCTTCTCTTTGTCGGCAGCCATGAGAGAGGTTAGTGTATTTTTTGTTTTGAAAAATATACAACCTTTGTCATGTTTAGGTTTGCAAATCAAGGAAAAACATCAAAACGCTTCGAAAATGACTAAAAAGCCCCTAGTGGGCTTCGGAATTCACTAAAAAGCCCTAACGGGCTGCAGATTTGTTGGCCGAAACATTATTTGGGCGAAAATTTTGCAAATTTTGGACCCATGCGCAGAATCATACGATTCTCCATTTCGATTCGATTCGCACGATTCTTGTACGATTCATCTGCGAATAATGGGATGCTGCGATTCATAGCATGTTATCGAATTGATTTTTGGGTGAATCGAATTGTGTATAGCTTTGCATCTACCTTTGCAATGTGCAAGAAGTTTATGCCTAAATGTCATTAATATTATATATGATGTAGAAGTAGCGAGAGAGCAAAATATGCAAATACTTAATTTCCCTAGAAAGAAAAATGAACATACTTCAAATATCTTCCACTTTCATGTTCCAAGTTTCCAACCCCCTCACCTCCCTTACATGATAATGCCTGTGGTGTAGTTGTATAAGTATCAATTTGTTAATTGAGTTAAATGTTTGTTCATATGTTGTTGATGTCGAATGGTTTATAGGTAGCTATCTGGGATGTGATGCTTTTGAAACAATGTTAGACGTTTAAGACGTGTGTGGGTACTAGATAATACCCCACTAGGACCCATGGCCACGTAGCACGGAAGCTGGCACCTCACGGGTCCACCTTATAGCCACTTCATTTATCTTACCCCTTGCGGCAAAGGAGTGTCCCTCGCGGTATGGGTCTATACAAGCACAACTATTGCTCAGTAAGAAATCTCGCGATACACAAAGTATCCTTTGAGATGGGCTTGATCAACCTTGGCTCAAAGGAATGGTTTGGGGACAATATCCCCTTAAGGTTGAACTGCTCAGCTCCTCCCTTGGATAAGATCGACAGTCGCTTTGTGCGCAGTCACAAAAGGGATATACTTGTAGTATTATATATACATATGTATATACTATATACATCTATTTCGGCTCACATAGTTGAGTTCTCATATAAGGGCATTGCGCGAACAGGTGATAGAACCTAATAGACTATCGCGTTAACATCCCCTTTTGGGATCCTACCATGGTTCGGATATAAGAGATTTTCAAGGTCTTTGGCTTGGTGGCTAAGGATAAGAGGAACATTAAGGATCACTGGCAGATATCCGGACATGTCAATGTCCTTACCCCATATAGAGACCGTGAGAGTGTGCCTAGTACCTTTGTCATTTTATGGAATAACCGATTGATAGCTATTGGTGGTGCTATACGCATATAACAGCAAGGCATAAGGCCAGCTATGCGTACCAACACCAATGGTGACTCATGCGTAGCCAAGGCTATATAATTATGTGAGGGTAACCTGAGATGGACACAACTTCTTGAGACTTAGAAAGAGAAATACTATAGTTGGCATTCTTAAGAAATAGAGGCATAAGAGTCTCCCTCCATTGGAGACCAGCTCTGCCTACATAGTGTGCCCATTTATCTCTTCCTCACCTTCGATCTCTAAACTACTCTATCCTTCACTTGAGTCCATTCCTCTAGACTTCTCTTTTGTGTTATTGAACGTGATAATCACTCCATTACAATCACTCAATCAAATCACCACAACGTGTTACTTTGTTGTGCTCCGAACACTGGATGTGTGGTCGCAGTTGAAGTAAGACCAAGAACTGCTCGTAATTGACTTGGGATATCATATACCCATGTATTTTGGGAATTGGCAAATTGGATTAGATGAAACTTCTCGTACCACTAAGATAGCAGTTACTCGGTAACTACCCAAACCCACTAACACATACACATAACACATATTATGTGGGACACATGACCTGGTCCTACATATCCAAAATTAAGTATTTATAACTCAAATAGCACAATACATATCGCGAATCGCAAGATTTAATAGACTTCATGAGTATTTTTAGAAGCTGCGTTTATTATGGTGTTTGGACTGTGGGAATGGATGTTAAGGTTATATACTTAGATTTGGGTAAGTCATAAGAGGATAGAATGACGAGAAGTTTTGTTTCCTCCTTTTTTTGTGGTTACTTTGGAACTTGATGTAACTAGTTAGGCTTAGAGCATCCACAACGCATACACTAAACTAAAGCAAAACATTTGCTAAGTTTAGTGTATAGATCTGGGACACTAACAGTGGTATTGTAAACTAAACGGCACACACAATGCCGCCCAAAACTCACACGGCACACACAAAACCATTTGGGAGTGCCATGGCACAGTGTGTTGCCGTGTGAGTTGCACCATAACCAAAAAAAAAAAAGCCAAACGGCACACACTGTGCTGTTTGGAAGTGGCACGACACAGTCACACAGTGTGTGCCGTTTGGGAGATAATTGTGCGTGACACGGCACATTGTGTGCCGTTTGGGAGTGGCACGGCTTTGTGTGTGCCATGTAGTCTATTACGGCACACTCTGTGCCGTAGCCCTCATACATTAGCAAAACTTAGCCGAACAATAAACTTAGTTTTGCTAAGTTTCACAAATGTATACTGTTGTATACACGGGTGCATTGTTAATGTCCCATACACTAACTGGTTAAGTTTAGTGTTTCTTGCGTCCCACTGTGGATGCTCTTATTAAAGTCACACCTGCATTTGTTGTAAGTTACTGTAGAAATGAAACTCTACTCCACTATGCCTTTTTCCCAAATATTGTTTGGGAGGTTTGGTTAGTGTAATTTAAACATGTATTTTTGCACTTTTTTCTGGAAATTTTTACTTAAGCATGTCACAACGGAAAGTCTGAACATGTGCTCCATGACCCACCTCAGTATTTGATTGTCAGGACATTTTCACTATTTTAAATTGGTAAATGGTTCACAATAAAATGTATTAATTTGTTGATTGCACACTTTATTGAATTTAGCTGCAATTGTTTGGTGCAATGGGGAAGGTTGGGGTTGGTAGGTTTGAGATCACTTATGAGGTCTATAACGTTGTGCAAATAAGGTGGAGGTTAGGACTGTCTCGCTCTATTGTTTATCCCTCCTCGCACCCTGTCTATGGGTAATAACCTTTTTTCTTTGATTTGTTTTTATTTTTATTTTTATTTTTATTTTTAAAACTTTAGTTCGTAGTATACAGGAATTGTAATTTGAAAAATATGATGCTGGCTTTGAATTGCAAGTTGTAGCAATCATTATGAGAGAGAAGCAATCGTAAATATGTTATCTGTAGTGCATCGTAGCCTGTAGCCTTAAATATATTCGAGCGACAAATAGATGTTCTCTTTTGGTTGATTTAATGCTTAGCAAGCTATTACTATCCATAGATTCAAGGCGCTTCGATTCAGGTAGAGAAAATGACAGCTGGATATTTGGCATGAAGGAACACACCCTCTTTACATTTGTTGTTCACGTATGTTTAAATGCCCATCACACTTCTTAGAATATTCCTTAATAGTTGCCGATTTCCTTTTAATTTTGTATGATTGTGAGTTAATCCCCCTTGTAATTTTTTGAATTTCTAGGATCAATGAAATAGGATTTTGAGTGCAAGAGCAATGATAAATAGAAAGGATAGAGCAACCGAACGGTGGTTTTTTTTTTTTTGGTTCTCCTGGTTGAGGTGGTGTCATTGTTTGGGTGGTGATGCTACTCATAAAGTTTGGACTTGGAGTCTGGAGTCTTCTGCCCGCGTTATTCTGATGTTATTCTTGAAACTAGATATACAATGACACTTGAATTCGGGATTAACTCTGAGTATCGTGTCCTTAAGTTTTGAGAACAAGGAAGTGAAATTAGGTTGTAACGGAAGCAATTTTGATGTGGCAACAAGGGTCGTCAGTTAGTGCTTTGTGTCCTTGCCAGAATTTCTGGGCAGCTGGGTTTTTTGTTTGATATCCAGTGGTTTGTTTTTACCAGTTTTTCTATTGTACACTGATTAGAACTTTGGCTCTTGGACAGAACTGCTATAACAAATGAATTTCAAACCAATAAATGAACTTTCTGTAATCGAAAGACTAAATTGGGGCGAGACAATGAAAACCCAATAAGTGAACTTTCTGTAATCGCAAGACTAAATTGGGGCGAGACAATGAAAACCGAGTTTCTAATAGTAAAAACATATCAAACTACAACTGTCTGGCGATTAATTTTTGGGGTAACTTTGAAGAGGCTGCAACCATTATCTCCTGTTGCACCAAAGCCTTGCTAGATTTGATAACCTTCCCATCTAATGGCCTCCAAGGTGTGTTTTCGGGTACAATCTAATGATTTGGCATGCACTTTTAGGTGCTAATGAGAGTTCTCATTGCAGGGACGGAACATTTTCAGCCATAGATGAAGGAGAAAAGAAGCAGGAAGAGAGTGCTTGTGGACAACTTGTGGGGAGGTTAATCGAAGGATGATGAGTCTGGCTGTGGCATGAAGGTGTTGAAATGGCTGTTTTGGAGTTGCAGAATTAGTGACAGTTCTTTAGTTACTCTTTGCAAGTATAAAAATAGTTGGTGTGTTAAATATCTAGAAGCAAGTAGTTGCTGTATTTGTGAACGTGGCAAAGAGTTTGGATTGCACTATTTTTAGCCCGTCTTGTAGTGTACATATTATTATGGCTAACAATGACATCAATAGTAGTAAGTTTCAAATATTGGTGATGGCCTTGCTTTCCGTTTAAGAAACTAAAGATTTCTTAATGGCTTATTACAAAGGCCGAGAAGCATGTCCTTGTCAACATCTATACTCTTAAAATATTTTTGCTTGTTATATACCATAGCTGTCAATTTGTTTGATGCTACCCAAACTCCACCCACTTTGAAAGCACTACACCAAAGACAAAAAAGAAAGCTAGAGATTGAATTTGAACATTGAAAAGCCCAAAGCACAGGAACGCTCCGAGTCAAGGAGGAAGCATCCCAAAATTTGGCGCATCAATCAACTCTACGCTCCCAAGATAGTAAAGAAAGAAACCAAACCACTCGCATGCCCGCACGTACCCTTCAACCTGACCAACTTTAAAGAAAACTGTTCCATATGCTAAATGAAACCTCATCGGAAAGAACCAAACAACTGCAGCCTCCACAACAATTCATCACCGAGGGTGTTGCACCAACAAACATCTCGGAACTCCATAAACTCCTGACACTCTTAGCTCTACACCGCGGATTCATCTATAATGCAAACTAATCTCAACACAGGTACTATGCGCATTAAATCCTCTGTTGTGCTGAAGCACCCACAAAGATAATAAACAAACACAAACGAGCGAGAAAGAAACAAAGAAAACCAATCATACACAAGAACACAAGATTTTATGTGTGGTTCGGCCAAATATTCCTACGTCCATACACCGGAGCCAAGAAACAAATCCATTATCAAACGGATGATTGCAGTGTGCCAAACAAGGGTTAACAACCCTTACCAAAACAAACGAATGATCTCTCCAGACAAAGCCTCACCAAAAACACTCAAAAGGCTAATAAACAAGAGATCCTAATGAACCCTAAGGTTCTACGAAGAACAATACTCTCTCTCTCTCTCTCTGTCTCTCTCTCTCTGTCTCTCTCTCAAAAGACGTAAAGTTTCTCCAAGAACAATAATTCCTAAATTCAATAACTTCAAGTTACTCCTACTTGACCCCAAAGAGTCCTTATATAGGGCCTGGCATGTTCTCTATTCTAATATGCCAAGGATTTGTTGTCAAAACTGAATTAGAAATCCAAATAGTATATAACTTTCCTTAATCTCGCTTCCAGAAAATACTGTCGCCGCTGGGGTTGGTTGCTCGCACGGGCCTCGCTCGAGCAGATACCCAGTTGAGTGAGATTACAAAAAATTTATAACCAAAATCCGCTCATAGCCGCACACAATCTTGCTCGCGCGGGGATCGCCCGAGCAGTCCGCTCGGGTGACAGTGCTGTTAATTGATTCATTTTCTTCTTCAATCAAACCAAGCCACAACTCCAACTTGGTGAGATTTCTTGAACTCTACAAATTGAGCCATACGACTCCAAATTCCAATAATATCTACCTTGATAGGTTTTATTTCTAATCATCCAAAAGCAAATCCAAAGCCCAAATTCAAAATTCCAAACAAATTCAAAATGTAAAACTGTGATCATCCTCCACCTTAGCATGATATCTCATGCTAAGTCCCAAAAACAAACGTTCCTTGTTCCGGTCTCCAAATTGTGGTCTTTATAGCAAAATTTTCAAGTCCAAACCACGTTTGAACTTGAACCCACGAATGACCGAAGTCAACAAATGCTCTAAACGCACAAGATCACCAAACAAATCATCTTCACGATCCAAATTGAGTTGCACCAACTCCAAATCCAAATGAACAAACAAAGTTAGCAAATTCCAGATTATCACAACCAGCCCCATCTTGCTCCAAATTCCATCTACCAAGTGCCTAGTCTTTAAATCAAACTAACGAGGTTGAGGAGACACCTCTTCCAAACCAACTTGGACAAGGAGACTATCGCGCTCCACCTTCTCTACATATGGGGATTCTCCACAATCAACTCCTCCAATAGGACTCCTAACAAATGAATGCACATCAATGAGTCCATCCAAATCAAACGTGTCAACAACCAAATGAGTATCCTTCCCAAACACAAATTGTTCTCCAAAACTAACCTTGTGGGTCTTGACACTTTCCAATAAATCTTCTTTCAATGGATCTTGCCAAGTCCCCAAATCAACTTGTCCATGCTTCATGTGCGAAAGCTTGGACCCAACAAAAACAATGGTGGTGACTCCACCTTCATTCGAATTACCCCGCAAGAAGTACAAATTCTTCTCCCTTACCCATCTAAGTCTAAGCAAAGTGAGAGCACCTCTTAGACCTTCAAGCCTCTATCACCAATAGTGATTTTGAAACCCTTAGATTCCAAAACACCTAACAAAATCAAACTCTTCTTCAAATCCGGCACGTACCATATATCCGTCAACTTCTTAATGGTTCCGTCATATAGCTTCAAACCATGGTTCAAGGTCACGGTATCAGTCGCGGAGACGACTCGGTCGCGGCGCCGCGGACTGGTATCGGGCGATACTCAAAGATACGCTAGATTTAAGGTTCAAAAAAATCTGGAAAAATTCTAAAATAATTAGAATAACAAATTTGGCCTAATAGATTGTCACAATACACAAATTATACCAATTACAAAGCATAATATCCAATACACACGCTACAGATTGAGTATCTAATAACACTATATACATAATTGGGTAAACATTGTTCAATAACTACCAAATCAATGCCACATGGAGTGGGTTGAAAATCATCATTGTTATCCCAACTAATATCTTGTTTTGGAGCCATTCTAGCAAATTATTAAAACAAGCATGATATTATAAGCAACAAAATACTTAAATTTAATAAGCATTAAACTTATTTTCACTAATTTTTGATATTTTTTCCCCTCATTATGCTAGCAAAAAAAAAAAATTCACATTCATTTTTTTAATTACTATATAAAAATAAAACAATAAAAGCCCTAAGTGTATATCACCATTTTTTTTCCTAGCATAATCTTATATTAAATATTAGATTATTATAATATACTGTAGTAAGTAATCGCAAAATAAGTTTTTAACATATATATATATATATATATTATATTATATTATATACTTAAGTAAACACAATCTGAAAAAAAAAAACCCTAATAAGTAATACTCTTAAGTCTTAAGAGTTCAGTTGTAGCCTCCTTCTCCAAAGTTTGGAGAAAACGAGACACACACACACACACACACACACACACACCGTGAGAAATGGAGAGAGAGAGAGAGAGAGAGAGAGAGAGAGAGAGAGAGAGAGAGAGAGAGAGAGAGACCAAGACACCGACACACAGATCTGCTGAAAGAGAGAGAGATGAGTAGATCTACAATGGAAGAGAATGGTGATGATGGAGGAACAGATCTGAGAGAATATCAATTTGGTTTGAGATCTCAGATCGTGGAGTCTCATGAAGCCCTATCTACTTAAGATCTATGAAGATAATGCAGAAAAGGTAAGATTTGAACCATTTATCCTCTTTTTCGGACTCAACAATCTGTCGTAGGAGATTCGTCTCACTATCTCGGACGAAATCTCACACGATACAACACCGTCTCGGCCGATACGGTGTAATATAACCGATACCACCACCGATACTTGGTCGTTTTGAACAATATTTGTATCACCTGTATATCTCGTTTCGTTCAGCCTCGAAACCGAGTAAACTTGGCCGAGACGACTCGGTTTCGGCCGAGACTTCGAACCATGCTTCAAACGAACATCTTTGTGGACATCGGGAGGTTTCACCTCCTCTTAGACTAAGAGGTCGTTTCTGTTTTGAAAATCATGTGTTTTTGAAATCCTTTTTGTTTTCATAGATCTATAGGATTTTTACACATTTTTAAAAAGTCTCTTCTCCATCCCCTTCTTCACACACCACCTTGAGTTGTGATTGAATTCTCTTAAACTTCTTGTTGATTTGAATTTAATTAGTCATCAAATCTATAAGAAACATGTTTTGAATATGGATCTATCACTAGATCCTTCAAATTTCATTAAGATCTCATCTCTTCTCTCTTATGCTCTTCTCTTGGAGTTCATGAAACCATCCATGTTCCACTTGAACCCCTTGAGATTTGATCTCTTAATTTATGTAAATCCATGTTTATATATGTATTTTGAGTAGATCTAGATCACACACATATATATATATATATATATATATTGATAGGTCTTAGCCTATGTTCATAACTTTGGTTGCTCTGTTTGAATCTCATGAAGTTCTTCATATTTCATTGAAATCCATGGAATTTGGATCCTTAATCCTCTAAGATCATTAATTTGGGAGAGGAATCAAAGCAAATAGGTTATGAATCCTCAAGGACCATTAATTTGAGAGGGGAAATTAGATTTAGATGAAATTGATTTTACAAGTTGATTATTGGATTCAAGTGAATTCAAGTGTCTTAAGTTCATAGGATTGAGTAAGTCCTTGAAATCCATTTCTAGATTCTCTCATGAGGTCTATGTTGGGATTCACCCAAGGCTAAGTCCATGAATTCCCTTTTGATAATTTGGTGATCATAGTCATACTTAATCTAAATTCTTGATAGAATTATAGATCAAGTTTGGTTTGAATTATGGATATTAATTCATCTATGGTGCAATGATTCAATGACAATCTGTGATCAAGGATTTTTAATTAAATCATGGTCCATTGGAATTGGATGAGACCAATTGGAATGTGGTCATAATACAAAGATCTATCACTTCAATTTTTGTTTTGGTGGAATTTCATAGTTAACATGGTTTGATCTTAAGATTGGTGAACTAGTTATTCTCTGTCCAAAATTTCAGAACAGTAAGTTAGTTTTGATTTGAATAGATCAGAGTCTTAATCAAACATTTTTACTTCAAATAATTTTTTTTATGAAGTTTAATAAGTCAATGAGATCCCCTATAAAGATTGGAGTGATTCAGATTTGTTTACTATTTGTAGAAAATCATATAAAATCTCTGGACAGGGAGTTGATAAATCCTGAGTGATGTATAGTCTCGGTCGAATTCCCAGAGATTGGACCATTTGATCTTTGATTTTCTTTTTGGGATAAAAACTAGACTCACAGAGGCACTTCATATCTAAAAATCATTAAGATCAAACCATGGGAAGTATGATTTTCCTATTTTTGAAAGTTTAGTCTATTCTCTGTAATTCTGAAAATTGTATGATACATTTGATAGACTTTGTAAATAATGATCCAAATGACTTTTCTATGACCTAAGGCTAACCATGTTTTGATTATGATTAATTGAACTAAATCCAGAGGCTAAATTATCCAAATCAACAAATGATTCATGGCTTGTTCTTGTTTATGTTCATGTATTCATCACATATGTATTGATTCTTGTAACTAGGATATTATTTTGTATTGTGTTAAGTCATAATTGGTAGAACCTAGTCACGGGTTTCTTGTGATCATGTTGGGATTGTATCATGATCTATATGGATATTACATTGGCTCCTAGTTGAGACTTGTATATCTATAGAAATGTGATTTCAACAATTAAAAGGAATTCACTATCGTGTCAACTTTCTCCATGTTTGATTGATTTAAGCTAAGAGTTTGGTGTGATATTTAGGATTTGGTATTATACCTTGCTCAAAGCATGTGGACTAATCTTTGTTCTATAGCGGTATTGAGGTATGATTTCCCGACTCTTCTCTAGTTTATTTATTTTTATATTTTATTGATTTTTGACTCCATGCGCGACACCTTAGATTAGGGTTTGCCTTATGTGTATATATGTGTTTGAGACTCTCTTTCTAGGTTCTTTTTATTTATTTGTATGCATTGCGCAATTTCTTTTGCAGCTGGATCCCAGGTGAGTTCTTTTGTTCCTTATTGCATATCATTTTGCTTGCTATTTGAACTATGTAGTTTTGTATGCCGCTTTATCGTTAGCAATCTTACACCCTTTCCAACATGTTTTTGTAAAGTATATTTATATCTATGTATTAGTTGAGGGCATGCTTAGATTATTAATTCGATTAAAAAGAATGTTGAGTAGAGGCCTATCACGAGATAGGATGATAGGGGGTACGTGTTTTAGTCCACCGGGTTCCTTCCCCTCTCATTCCACAATCCCCGGACCTAGAAATCTCTGGTTCCCAAAAAGATCAGTTTTCTTTAAAAATGGTTTCTTAAATTGCCTTTAAAAATTAAGTGGCAACTCGTATTTAAATTAGAAAAAGTTTAAAAAGAGTGGTTAAATTGCGATATCCACAAGTTTGTAATAGGTCTGATTGGAAAAGTCTAAAACTGGGCCAAAACAAAAGGCTGTTTGGGAAAGAAAGGAATTGGTTCTGTAGTTCATATGTGAAGCAGTTTTATAGATTCAAGTGTTTGATAAGTGTCAATTTTTTTTTGCGTAAGAGTCCATGCACAGTCCAATAAATCTCTTAAAACTTGTTCTTTGTCAAATTAGTATAATTTGGATCGTACAAGAACTAGATAAAAAGTGAGACTCGGATTGCTGCTGATTATTATTAGAGTATTGATATTTAGCTTATTTAGCTTTAAGGTAGTTTAGTCTTTTACTTTATTTAGGGTAATATTGTATACCTAGTTATATTCTTATAATCTCTTTTCTTTTGTATTCATTTATAATGATTTTTCATGTTATGAGCAACATAGCTCTCTTTTCTTTGTTGTTCTCTTGATTGTTTGATATATTCACATGGTATCAAAGTAGGTTCGAATCTTATTCACGTCATTCGCAGATCCAACTCTGTGATGAGTTGGCTGGGGGTTGTGCGCCCCATTTATTCTAGTTTGTTTTTGGATTTCTTGCTGACTCGGATTTGTTTTTGGATCTCGCAATGATTCGCATTCGTTTCTTGATCTCTCTTTACTTCTGATTTGTCTTTTTGGCTCTGTCTTTGATTCTGGTTTGTTTATTTTGTGTTCTTTGATTGTTTCGTTTTCGTAATGGCTGGTGAAAAATATGATTCACTTCAACCGATTAGTGTTAAACTCGATGGAAAGAATTTTTTATATTGGAATTATGTGATGAAAAATTTTCTAAAGGGGAATAAGATGTAGGGTTATGTCAATGGGGATTTTAGTAAACCTAAGAATGATAATACTAGAGAAAAGGCTGATGAATATACAGAATTGCTAGATGTTTAGGAGACAAACAATTCAAAAATCATTACTTAGATCAACAACTTCGTTGCGCCCTCGATAGGTATACAATTGGCGAAGTTTGAATATGCAAATAAGGTATGGGATCATTAGGCCAAATTGTTTACACAGTCCAATTTTGCAAAGAGGTACCAATTAGAGTGTGATGTTCATGCCCTTGAACAAAAAAAATTGAGTATTCAGGAGTTCTACTCTACAATGATAGATCTTTGGGATCAGTTGACCCTCACGGCGTCAACCGAATTGTCGGCGTTTGCACCATATATCGCTAGTCGGGAGGAACAACGTCTGGTTCAGTTTTTGATGGCCCTACATGGTGATTTTGAGGGCTTTCGTGGGTCCATTCTCCATCGTAGCCCACATCCGTCTGTTGATTCTGTTGTCCATGAGTTAGTAGCCGACGAAATATGTCTCAAGACTCAGTTCAGAAAGGGAATTCTCCACGACTCTACTTCGTCTATTTTAGTAGGCCCTTTTCGGCCACCATCCAACAATCAAAATAAGCCTTACTCGAGAGTTGGTAGTGATGTATGCAGCTATAGTAAGGAGAAGGGTCATTGGAAGGCTCAGTGTCCTTGGTTGGGTCAAGCAAACCAGCCCTCACATAGTCGACCACCGCAACAGCAGCAACCTCAGCCTTCTCATTGGAAATCTGATAACCAATCTCAGTAGCGTTCATATAGACCTCCATAGCTTAACACTATAGCAGTTGTACCAACATCAGACTCTTTTGGATTCGGTTCCCCATCCCCATCCCCTCCCACTCCGTTCATGAGCTCCCTTGCTGAGCAATTTCAGAAGTTCCTATCACATTTCACCCGACTTGTCCCCTTTTGCTTCCTTATGTTCTGCTTTCTCTTTGCCTGTTATGATTGATGATGGTACTCCTATGCCATTAACAGGAGTTGGGTCTATTATCACACCTCACGTATCTCTCTCTAGTGTTTACAACATTCCCAATCTTACTATGAATCTTGTTTTTGTTGGTCAGCTTTGTGATGCAGGTTACTTAGTCTTTTTTTCTTCTAGTTTTTGTCATGTGCAGGATCTACAGTCTTAGACGCTGATTGGGACAGGCCATAGGCAAGGGGGATTGTATATCTTAGAATGCAGAGCGTTAAGGAAATCTAATGGATGAGGAATACGATGCTTCAACGACGGTAAAGTTGGTCATGTCCGTAAGTTTTGTCCTGAACTAGAGATGCAACACAATGTTCTGTCGCAACAAGTATCACGAGGGCAGACCCACTAAACAAGTAATGGATCTCGACTTAGACAAAAATGATAGACAGAAGGTACAACCCTCATCACCTACATTTTGTATTACCTTATGATCCCAATATGCCGGAAGTTTGGCATTTGTTTGATTGATTGTAAGAGGATTAGCCTATACCATAAGTTGTGGATACCTAAACAATTCGTTTGACACTGATCGACAGTAGTTATCCAAGTAAGGATATAACATCAATTGCATCCCATATAACATCTATTGCATCCCCATAAGACATCAATTGCATCCCTATCTGACATCATTAGCCTTCCTACACAAAAGACTACGCCAACTGTTGTTAAGTTCGACCGAGACTATAGATGAAAAATCTCAATTTCTTGAGACGCAGCCTTAACAGGAGAGGATGAACTAGAAGATTTTGAGTATACGAGAAGAGATACGAGTAACGAAGAAACGATACCAGAATTACAACGAGTACCACGGAAGATTGGTTTTTGACACCGATTGCTTGTTGCTTTTCATCTAGATGAGATGTTATATAGTAGGTCGACTCACGATATCAGTATATAGCCCTGCCTAACCTATTTGATTAATATGTGGAAGCAGAATGAGCATTCGACATATTATACGACCTCGAAGACATGATTGTATCAATAGTACATGAGAAATTTGGGGACACTTGAGGAAGTTTAAGTCACCAACTACGATGTCAGAGTCAAAATGCTTTTAGGTCAACACATTGAAGGATGACAACAACCAGGGAGTTAACAAGGATGTCGTGTATGACAAGAGACCAACTGAGGATGCTAACAAACATAACAAGGAGTTCAGAGATAGAAGACAGTCAACTGATAATGCAATAGAGACTTTGTCAGCAAAGTTTGAAGTACCTTTAGAGATGGGAGTAGACGAAAACACTTCGCTATAACTTAGATGGGATTAGAACACTTGATCAATAGAACCCTCACACCGTAGAGTTTGACTTGAGGAAGGAACCTCATGTGTTTGGAGACTAGCTATTTCAGATTTATAAGATGATTAGATTGTGCTATCTAGAACTTTTTCGAAGTTCGACATACGAATTTCATATCTCTTAATCCTGAGGATTGGTAGTTGTCACCCTAGTATTCATAGATTAGTGATATCTTTATATCGCGTGTCTAGAACTTTAACACGTTGGCCGCTAATGTAATCGTTTATGTAAAATGAGAACTTGAGCATTTTTTTAAGTCTGTCTTCCGAGATAGATTTCTTTTGGTAATAAGGACCGCTGCTTCAGATTTCGAGGATGAAATCTTTTGATGAGTGGTGGATGCTGTAATACCCCGTATTTTCAGGTATATATCCCTAGTACTTTGCCTAGCCTTTGTGTAGGTTTGCATCCCAATCGATTGGCATCATATACCAATCGATTGCCACTTTTGAGGGCCTAATCGATTGACCTTATCCCAATCGATTGCTATTCCAATCGATTGGATGTTTTACCAATCGATTGCCTTGCTGCCGACTTCAATCCATGACGTGGCACATACCAATGAATTGGAACCTGGTACCAATCGATTGAGAGTAGCTAGACTTAGCCACCTCGTTTGTTTTGTGTGCTTTTGATTGTTTCTCCTCCTTATATATACCCCCTTCCCTTATACATATATATATGTTTGCTTGTGTGTGTTTGAGAGAGAGTAAGAGATATATATACTCTCATATATATACATATATTATATATATATACACGCACATATCCTCTCGGGTTAAAAGAAAAAGAGAAGAAGAAGAAGAAGAATAAGGAGAAGAGGAGACCAGAGAGAGAGAGAGAGAAGAGACAGACAGAGAGAGCAGAGAAGAAGAGGGAGAGATCACTCACTATAGCCGCTGCTGTGGAGCTCGGGACGCCATCACCGGAATGCCGAGACAAGGTGAGTTTCATTAACTTACTCAGGGGATTGTTTTAAGGTGTATATATGTGTTTAATAACGTGCATGGAAGAGAGAAGAACCCCAACATTTTTATATATAAAACCAGCAGTTTTGAGGAAGACGACAGAGTCCAATCGATTGCCATTAGATCCAATCGATTGGACAATTTCCCAATTGATTGCCATTAGATCCAATCGATTGGATAATTCCCAATCGATTGCTATGAATCCCAATCGATTGCTATACCAATCGATTGCCATTTTTCCCAATCGATTGACATTGTTTCCAATCGATTACCATATTTGGTCAATCGATTGGATATGAGCAGAATGTTATTTGTATGTTGTTTTATGTTTATGATATATCATACTTATTAATAATTGTACCCTATGTGTTATTGCGATGTGGATAAGATATATAGGTGCTATATCAGGACTAGACTTATATGCAGTAATTGTTAATATTACAAGATTAATTATTATGTGGTAACTGTTGATGTGAGATGAACTGTTTAATTGTTATATGACGATATTGTTGAACTGAATAGTAGAATGGAACACAACTGCATGTTAATAATTAGTAATGAGTAGATATGATGAATATAGAGCATGTGATGATTCCTGTATCTGGAGTAATGCATTTCACGACATATGGTCAGCATGCATGGGATATTGGTATGAAGAGATAAGAGAATACGATGAGAATGGGATATTTGTATGAAGAGATGGGAAGAATACGATGAGAAATTAGAACTGTAATTTATGTGGAATATAAGATATATGTACTTTGGATCCGTGGGATCAACGGCTGACGAGTCGGGTGGACGTGGGATGGTTAGAGTTCCTAGTGCGCCTCTCGATGTTGAAGACGTCCAGTGATGCGTATGCACTATTGAAGACGTCTAGTGTACCGTTGAAGACGTCCGGCTAGTGCTCTAATGTATTCTCAGCTGTGTAGACGACCAATGAGGATATACACATCGTTGAAGACGTCCGATGTGCCGTTCTATTATTTACATATAGGTGGTACCGTGTAGACGACCGGTAACCCTATCAAGGGATTGTGGGACCTATTGCCTAGTCGGGTGATTCCGATTGGCATTATTGTATCGACGTATAGATACAGATTTGAGATTATGGTATCGACGAATGAATACAGATTTGTAATATGGTATTGAGTATGGATACAGAAATGGATAGAGTTATGAATATGAGTACGGATATGTAGAGATTAATGTTCAGTCGTGGATTCAGCGTCCTGGCATAAAGGTAGTTGCATGGGTGGTTGCATGGGTTCATGTATGGATTTGGTGAATACGTGATGAGACATTTATAGCATGATCTTTATCCTTGTCATTTCTTAATATGTTTCCTGATATCATTGGATTCATGTATAGTTTAATGAGACCTCTGCTATGTCCATGAGTGACGTCATTGTTAAGAGATTAATCGCATTTTAAGATGCTAAACAATAACAGTGAGGAGTGTTGTTTAGTGTACTCATTCAGCTTTGTATCCAAAGCTGATGGCGTTTGTGCCCTGGACATTCCAATGTCTAGAGCTTGGCAGTTCTTGAGGACGGAGATTGATGTTCTGCCGAACTTGGAGTTGAAGGCGTGCTGCTTTGTAATAGGTAGTTTGTATATCTGTTGTACTCCTGTTAATTATTGTCGTAGGCTTCAGACTCTAAGCCAGCTGTTGCAATAGATTTAGTAGACATTTATAATTAGTACTTGGGCATATGTTGCTTCCAAACCTTTTACATTTCCGTTGTAGCCTCTGATTATGTTAATAAGATATGTTTTATGAATAGCATCCTCCCTATCGTTGTATTTGTTGGTTGGTATAGATGACAATGCGGTTATTCACCAGTCAAGAACCTACGGGACCAAAAAGGAACTTGTTTTCTCTATTTTTGCTTCTCCGGGGCGTGATAGGATTTTTGGTATTAGAGCCTAGGTTTTAGTTGTTAATCGCTTGTCTTTTGTGATTAGAACCCGAGTTCTAAGTTAATGTCGATAGCATGAGGATTAGCTGAGATGAGATGGAGCTATTATCTTGTCACATAGACAAGAAGTTAGATGAATCCATCTGAGAATGTTTCTTTGGAAGGTAGTAACTATTGGAGCTGATAAGGAATCCGTAGAACTATTGGTAGCTGAGTTCTCGGAGAACAAGGCATCTAGAGTTAGCTGGGGTTATGGAGATCATAAATATAGAACCGTTGGATTTTAGACACTGACAAATTCCTGAGCGATCTCGGAATAGTCAGCATGACCTAGAAGTAAAAAGAGGTTATGGATAAGATTATCCGGTTCCCTTGAACCACATGTTAGTTGAACAATATTCATAAGTCTGGAACCTGGGAATAGAAATAGAACGTTTAGATTTAACGTTACGTATAGAACCTATAGTTTCGTAACCCTTGTCTTGAGCATAGATATATTGGAGTACACCTGGTAGATAGTCTGACCTCTATGGTTATATTCTTATATCTGTATTGCTTGGTGTGATCTTATTATAATTGCTTAAGTTGTAAGATAGAATGCGTCTGACCAAATAGTTTTTCATTTGAAGGTAGCAACACTGAACACTACCAGCACTCGTTATGGTTAGAACGACTCAAGGGAACCCGGGCCAGCTGAATGGAGTACCTGAATTAGTACCTCCTGAGATAGATCCAAAAGGATTGATTGGAGTTTTCATCTATCGCATGGAACAAGTTATCAATCGTACTGATCGTGTCATCGGTAATGAAGTACCAGTACGTCCAACGAGAGTCAAGATGCTAAAGGAATTTCGTGCTCTTCAACCAGAGACCTTTACCGGATTAACAGGAGCATGGCAAGCTGAACAATGGATTCGCCATATAGAATTGATATATGAGACACTTGAATGTACTGACACTGAGAAAAGACATTTGGCCGTATTTCAACTGACATTCTCAGCAGAAGATTGGTGGGACGCAGTAAAAGCTACGATAGGTGAAGAAACTGTAGGAAGAATGACTTAAGAATCATTAGGGACTCAATTTCTAGAGAAGTACTTCCCAGAATTTGAGAAGAACAAAAGGGAAATGGAGTTCATACAATTAATCCAAGGTAGTTTTATAGTGCCAGAATATACAACTAAATTTGAGAGACTATCACGATTTGCACCGCATATGATCGATACCCCAAGAAGGAAGATCAAAAGATATCATCAGGGACTAGTTCCACATATCCGTCATATAACTATGGGACATTTAGATCAATCTTTCGAAGCTCTGGTAGAAATGGCAACGAAACTAGAAGACGACACTCAGATTAGTGAAGGGCAACGATCTGATCTAACATTTCCAGAGTACGATCAGTTTCTCTTAACGGATCAGAGAGGAAGGGACAGTCAGGTTGTGTTGGCAGCTAACCAAGTTCAATAAGGAAACACAGAGATAAGTTACATGGGCAACCGCCATAAGCGTAAGAGATTGGGGAACAACAAGAAAGAATCCAAACCAGTGGCAACTTTAACACAGCACAAAGAATAAGATATCTGCAACAATTATGGAATACCATGACACCTTTCCCAAGAATGCATAGTGTTAAAGAAAATCTAATGGACGAGGAATACGATGCTTCAACTACGGTAAAGTTGGTCATGTTTGTAAGTTTTGTCCAGAACTAAAGATGCAACATAATGTTCCGTCGTAACAAGTATCACGAGGGCAGACCCACTGAACAAGTAATGGATCTCGACTTAGACAAAAATGATAGAAATAAGGTACAACCCTCATCACCTACATTTTGTATTACCTTATGATCCCGATATACAGGAAGTTTGGCGTTTGTTTGATTGATTGTAAGAGGATTAGCCTACATTGTAAGTTGTGGATACCTGAACAATTCGTATGACACTGATCGACAGTAGTTATCCAAGTATAGATACAACATCAATTGCATCCCATATAACATCTATTGCATCCCCATAAGACATCAATTGGATCCATATTTGACATCATTAGCCTCCCTACACAAAAGACTACGCCAACCGTTGTTAAGTTCTACCGAGACTACAGATGAAAAATCTCAATTTCTTGAGACGCAGCCTTAATCGGAGAGGATGAACTAGAAGATTTCGAGTATACAAGAATAGATACGAGTAACGCAGAAACGATACCAGAATTTCAATGAGTACCACAGAAGATTGCTTTTTGACACCGATTGCTTGTTGCTTTTCATCCAGACGAGATGTCATATAGTTGGTAGACTCATAATATTAGTATCTAGCCCTGCCTAACCTATTTGATTAATACGTGGAAGTAGAACGAGCATTCGACATATTGTACGACCTTGAAGACATGATTGTATCAATATTACGTGAGAAATTTGGGGACACTTGAGGAAGTTAAGTCACCAACTACGATGTCGGAGTCAAAATGCTTTTAGGTCAACACATTGAAGGATGTCAACAACTAGGGAGTTAAAAAGGATGTCGCGTATGAAAAGAGACCAACTGAGGACGCTAACAAACATAACAAGGAGTTCAGAGATAGAAGACAGTCAACTGATACTGCAGTGGAGACTTTGTCAGCAAAGTTCGAAGTACCTTTGGAGACGGGAGTAGAGGACAACGCTTCGCTACAACTTAGATGGGATTAGAACACTTGATCAATAGAACCCTCACACCGTAGAGTTTGACTTGAGGGAGGAACCTCATATGTTTGGAGACTAACCGTTTCAGATTTGTAAGATGATTAGATTGTGCCACCTAGAAATTTTTCAAAGTTTGACATACGAATTTCATATCTCTTAATCCTGAGGATTGGTAGTTGTCACCCTAGTATTCATAGATCAGTGATATCTTTATATTGCGTGTCTAGAACTTTAACCCGTTGGCCGCTGATGTAATCGTTTATGTAAAACGAGAACTTGAGCATTTTTTTAAGTCTGTCTTCCGAGATAGATTTCTTTTGGTAATAAGGACCGCTGCTTCAGATTTCGAGGACAAAATCTTTTGATGAGTGGTGGATGATATAATACCCCGTATTTTCAGGTGTATATCCCTAGTACTTTGCCTAGCCTTTGGATAGGTTTGCATCCCAATCCATTGGCATTATATACCAATTGATTGCCACTTTTGAGAGCCCAATTGATTGCTATTCTAATCAATTGGATGTTTTACCAATCGATTGCCTTGCTGCCAACTTCGATCCATGACGTGGCACATACCAATCGATTGGCACCTGGTACCAATCGATTGAGAGTAGCTGGACTTGGCCACCTCATTTGTTTTATGTGATTTTGATTGTTTCCCCTCCCTATATATACGCTTTTCCCTTATACATACATATGTTTACTTGTGTATGTGTATGAGAGAGAGTGAGAGATATATATACTCTCATATATATATACACATATATATATTATATATACATACACATACCCTCTCGGGTTAGAAGAAGAAGAGAAGAAGAAGAAGAAGAAGAAGAAGAAGGAGAAAAGGAGACCAGAGAGAGAGAGAGAAGAGATAGACAGAGAGAGCAGAGAAGAAGAGGGAGAGATCACTCACCATAGCCGCCGCCACGGAGCTCGGGACACCGTCACCGAAACGCCGAGACAAGGTGAGTTTCATTAACTCACTCAGGGGATTGTTTTGAGGTGTATGTATGTGTTTATTAACGTGCATAGAAGAGAGAGGAACCCCAACATTTTTATATATAAAACCAGCAGTTTTGAGGAAGAAGACAGAGTCCAATAGATTGCCATTGGATCGCCATTGGATCCAATCGATTGGATAATTCCCAATCGATTGCCATGAATCCCAATCGATTGCTATACCAATCGATTGCCATTTTCCCAATCGATTGTTATTGTTTCCGATCGATTGCCATGTTTGGTCAATCGATTGGATATGAGGAGAATGTTATTTGTATGTTGTTTTATGTTTATGATATGTCGAACTTATTAATAGTTGTACCCTATGTGTTATTGCGATATGTGGATAAGATATATAGGTGCTATGTCAGGACTAGACTTACATGCAGTAACTGTTAATATTACAAGATGAATTATTATGTGGTAACTGTTGATATGAGATGAACTGTTTAATTGTTATATGATGATATTGTTGAACTAAATAGTATAATGGAACACAACTGCATGTTAATAATCAGTAATGAGTAGATATGATGAATACAGAGCATGTGATGATTCCTATATCTGGAGTAATGCATTTCACGACATATGGTCAGCATGCATGGGATATTGGTATGAAGAGATAAGAGAATACGATGAAAAATAGAATATTTATATGAAGAGATGAGAAGAATATGATGAGAAATGAGAACTGTAATTTATGTGGAATATGAGATATGTGTACTTTGGATCCGTGGGATCAACGGTTGACGAGTCGGGTGGACGTGGAATTGTTAGAGTTCCTAGTGTGCCTCTCGCTGTTGAAGACGTCCAGTGATGCGTATGCACTGTTGAAGACGTCTAGTGTACCGTTGAAGACGTCCAGCTAGTGCTCTAATGTATTCTCAACTCTGTAGACGACCAGTGAGGATATACACATCATTAAAGACGTTCGATGTGTCGTTCTGTCATTTATAGATAGGTGGTACCGTGTAGACAACCGGTAACCCTATCAAGGGATTGTGGGGACCTACTGGCTAGTCGGATCACTCCGATTGGCATTATTATATTGACGTATGGATACGGATTTAAGATTATGGTATCGACGAATGAATACAAATTTGTAATATAGTATTGATGTATGGATACAGAGATGGATAGAGGTATGAATATGAGTACGGATATGATAAGATTAATGTTCAATCGTGGATTTAGCATCCCGACGTAAAGGTAGTTGCATGGGTGGTTGCATGGGTTCATGCATGGATTTGGTGAATACGTGATGAGACATTTATACCATGATCTTTATCCTTGTCATTTCTTAATATGTTTCCTGATATCATTGAATTCATGTATAGTTTAATGAGACATCTGCTATGTTCGTGAGTGACGTCATTGTTAGAGATTAACCGCATTTTAAGATGCTAAACAATAACGGTGAAGAGTGTTGTTTAGTGTACTCATTCAGCTTTGTATCTAAAGTTGATGGCATTTGTGCCCTAGACATTCCAATGTCTAGAGCTTGGTAGGTCTTGAGGACGGAGACTGATGTTCTGCCGGACTTGGAGTTGAAGGCTTGAAGATGAAGGTGTGCTGCTTTGTAATAGTTAGTTTGTATATCTGTTGTACTCCTGTTAACTATTGTTATAAGCTTCAGACTCTATGCCAGCTATTGTAATAGATTTAGTAGACTTTTATAATTGGTACTTGGGTATATGTTGCTTCCAAACCTTTTATATTTCTGTTGTAGCCTCTGATTATGTTAATAAGATATGTTTTATGAATAATATCCTTCCTATTGTTGCATTTGTTGGTTGGTATAGATGACAATGCGGTTATTCACCAGTCACGAACCTACGGGACCAAAAAGGAACTTGTTTTCTCTATTTTTGCTTCTCCGGGGCCTGACAAATGTTGTCAGCCATCCTGCCAAGCTCTAAACTTCTTTCATTGATCTCGGTGATCGCATGTTGATGATGGCTTGAATTTTCTCAGGATTTGCTTCAATTCTGCGTGTGCTGATGAGGTATCCCAATAATTTCCTGGATAAGACTCCGAATGCACACTTTGTCGGATTCAACTTCATCTGGAATTTTCTAAGGATACTGAACACTCTGGCCAAGTGCTTGAGATGGTCAGATTCGTCTCGGCTCTTGACCAGTAGGTCATCGACGTACACCTCCATGTTCTTCCTTATAGACTCTCTGAACATGTGATTCACTAAGCGCTGATAGATTGCCTCGGCATTTTTCAGTCCGAAGGGCATCACTTTGTGGCAGTATGTTCCCCGATCGGTAATGAATGAGGTCTTCTCCTCGTCACTTGGATAATTACAGATCTAGTTATAGCCAAAGTAAGCGTCCATGAAGGTGAGGAGTGAGTGGCCTGCCGTTGCGCCCACCAGTAGATCAATCCTAGGGAGTGGGTAGCAATCTTTGGGGCAAGCCTTGTTAAGGTATGTGAAATCTACACACAATCTCTACTTTCTATTGCTTTTCTTGACCAGAACAATGTTTGCCAACCAGTAGGGGTACTGGACTTCACAGATTGATTTGGCTTTTAGGAGCTTTTCAACTTCCTCATGCGCTGCTCTTATCTTTCGGGGGCCATTCCCCTTCTCTTCTGTTTAACCTAGCAGAAGCTCAGGTCCACATTGAGTCGATGGGACATTACTCGGGGATCAATTCCAGGCATATCCTCATGGCACCATGCGAAGACGTCTTGATTCTTTCTTAAGAACTGAAATAATTTTTCTCTTAGGTCTGGTTCCAGGAGAGTACCAACACCTACGGACCAGTAAGGAAATCCGGGGTCCAATATTACTTAGCTGAGCTCTTCAACTGGGCTGGCCCTTTCCTTGGCATCCCTTAGGTCGATGTCTTCCACAATCAATGCTTCAGAGATCGCGTCTTTGCGTAGGGAGTTGACATAATAGCTCCAGGAAGTTGCCTGATCTCCTCTCAGGTTTCCCGATCCCCATGCGGTTGGAAAGTTGACTACTAGGCTATAAGTAGACATAATTGCTTTGGCCTTGTTGAGCATTGGTCTTCTGAGGATGACATTGTAAGTAAAGGGGTCCTCCACCACAAAGAAGCTAGCAAGAACGGAGACCTGCTATGGGTCCCCATTAGAACCGGTAGCTCGATCATCTCGAGCGGTTGTGTACTAGATCCGCTAAATCCCACCAATGGGGTGGCCACTAGTCAGAGTCGATCCCGGGAGATTCTGAATTGATCGAATGTCGAGGCAAAGAGTATGTTAGAGGAGCTTTATATGTCTACAAGTACCCCTTTGACCATGTAGTTGGCTATGGAGAGCGTCACTATTAGCAGGTCATCGTGGGGGTAGTGCAAATCTCTGACTCATTGGATAAGAAAGTGAGAGTATTGGTCGGAGTGCAGCTAGCCGGATGGACATGCACGATATCTGCACAGGAAGCCCGAGCATGCCTCTTCCTGGCTCACTGTGAATCTATTCCGCCCGAAGTACCGTCAGAGACCACGTTGATGTGACCGAGGGGCAGTCGTTGCTTGGGGGCTCAGGTAACTTACCACTGTTGTCTGTCTTTCGTGACAAACTCGGCTAAATATCCCTGCTCAATGAGCTTCTCTATGGCGATTTTGAGTTTAAAACAATCCTCGGTGTCATGGCCATGGTCTTTGTGAAACTTGCAGTACTTGTCCCGATTCCTCTTCTCGAGTAGACTTTCAGCTTCATCGGCTTCTTGAGAAATTTTTGAGTCTCTACCGCAGCAATGACTTCTTGGATGGGCCAGGATAGTGGAGTGAAGGCTATCGGGGGCTAATCACGATCTCCCTTCTGCTGATTCTACCTTGGCTTCTTTCCCGATCTCTTCTTAGAGCCCTCCCATTTTCATTTGGCTTTCAGGGAGTCATCTTCCGCAAGGATCGAATGCTTGGATTTTAGGAATTCTTCTGTATCGATGTACTTCACTACCCTTTCGGAGAGTTCTACCAAGGTGGTCGGTCGGTTATGGTGGATGACGTGGCCACCTTGGTGTTTTGGACTCCGAGCAGAAGGCATTGATTGTGATTGCCTCGTTCAGGTTATGGATCCGAAGCTTCTGCCGATTGAATAGATCGACGTAGTCCTTCAAGGATTCTCCCTATCGCTGCCTAACAGTTAACAGCTGGATGTCTTGCTGTGGCCGACCAAGCATTCCCACGAACTAGCTAACAAAAAGCTTGCTGAGTTCTTTAAAATCCTCAACCAATCGGGGTGTAAGGGAATGAAACCACTGCGCGGCTGGGCCCCTTAGAGTGCTAGGGAAGACCAAGTAGTGTAGTTCATCGGCGTTATTTTCCAATGCCATCTGAGCTTTATAGGTCCGAACATGGTCGACCGGGCTTCTTGAACCGTCGTATGAGTCAAGGTGAGGCTATTTGAATTTGCGTGGGATGGCAAATCCAGTGTCCTGGTCGGTGAACGTTGACTCAGTCTCAGTGTTGGCGTAGTCACGACCTAGTTTTTGGCCTGGCTTTTCAATCTGTCTTTCCAAGTTGTGGATGCGAGCCTCTATGTCATCCTGATTGGTATCTCGACTGGTCTCTGTGCGGTAGATCGGATCAGAGGAAGAGGCTTCTTCCTCAAAATGCGCTGTCCTTAGGGATAAGGCTCAACTTTGACTTCGATCGATCGTGTGCCTAAGGTCACTTCGGCTCCTAGCCGGGCGATCCTGGGCTGATTCCCAAGTCAAGCATTCTTGCCCATCCCTTCTGGCTGCACGCCTGTCATTAATGATGTTTCTGGCATCCCTTGTGCGATCTGGTTGGCCCGAGCATGTTGTCGGGTTCGAATAGGACCCCGACCATGCTCATTGTTCCCAAGCTATCCCACTGCCTGGGGGGATGGTGGTGTAGTTTGGGCACATCATTGGGCCCGTCTGGGTACCTCACCACACTCATCATTCCCGTGCTGTACCTCGGTCTGCTAAGGCTTGTTCTGTCGAGCCAGCAGGGCTTCGATCTATTATTGGGTTTGACGCTGACCCTCCAGGAGCTTAGCCAGAGCCGCAGTGATCTGCTCAGGGGTCATGGAAACCACCGATTGCTTGACTGATGGGTCCGCCTGACCTGTTGGTTGAGCAACCTTCTTATTCTTCTTCGGAGGCATAGCTATCAATCAAGAGATTTGTTGATGGAAAATCTGCCATTTCCCATAGACGGTGCTAAACTAATGTTGCCAAAATTTGGGTAAGAGATAAGAAGAAAGAGACAATAGAGATTTGTATGTGGTTCAGCCCTGTTAATGAAGAGACCTACGTCCACATGTGTGTTAGAGCACCTTTACTATGAAACCGTTGGAGGTCCATGGTGAACCAACAAAAAGGGTAGAGCTACTAGGGAGAGGCCGGGCAGTATGTATACGTGCAAGAATCAAGTTTATGGTCCCCCTTTGAGGAGATGAATTGTCTCTTTTATAGATACAAGAGACCTACCTGTACATGGCAATTAAACTAATAAAGTAACACAATTCGATTGGGATTGATTAGCATCAATCATGCAAGTTTCCTAATTTGTTTAGGAAACACTCTTGATCTTCCATTTGTCTTCTAGCTGAGATAGGAAACTATCTTGGGAGAGTATAGACTGCGCCTCCAGGCTAGCTTAAGCTTCCCTACGAGGAGCTGGGGCCCAGAAGGCATTCCCGACCTGTATGTTAGCTACTGTAATCCGGTCGGGATAATATTGCTTCATGACTGGAATCAATCGGTATGACTACCGAGCACTACACTCACTTGGTTGAATATTTTCATACGTATCACTAACCAAGAACAGAACATCCCTATTAGCATAGAAAAAGTAAAGATCAAAGCCACACAATCCGAAATGGAAAATCAAAAATCACATATTCGAACATACAGGGCAAAGAGGAATAATTTTTACCATTGCAGGGTGTGGTCCCTCCGTCAAAGAAAAAAGTTATCACTTTCTTTGGAAAAACCCTAGACTTTGCACTCCAGACAACTTCGTTCTTACCAGAAAGTGTGGCACAGATATTTATGGTAAACTAGGGTTTTTTGGGATGGAGATTGAACTTACGAATGGGTTTATACCCAATTTGCCCTTGAGTTTTTTTTTTTTTTTTTTATCACGTGCAGCAACTCCGTTAGTGTTTCATGACGGCTACTAATGGCCGGGGCAAATTGGAACAATTTTTGAATCTTTTTTTGGGGGAACAAATTTGAAACTAGCTAAAAGGTGTAAATTGGTGAAATTGAAACTAGAGGGACCATTTTGAAAGTCGGTGGAAACTACAGGGATGTAAAGAGTATTTTACCACAAATAGATTTATCTTATTAACTCACTCGTGTAAATATAGTAGAATTTGTGTGGGTATTAATGAATAGAATATACACGCAAATCCTAGGGAGGTTACAATATGAAAATGTATTAGTACACACACATACAAATTGTATTAGTAAATATTGATTTAGTTGGTGGTGGTATGTATTATATGTATTATGGCCATAACACACACACACATATGTATTGTATTTTCATTTGTGCTATGGGGGTGCCATCTTGGTGGTGAGTGTGAAGGATGATTATGAGTCATGACAAGAGTGTTACAGAGGAAGTGAAGTAGCAATGCAAGCGTTGAACGGGGAGAAGAGTATAGAGACACGAGAGAGAGAGAGAGGGAGAGAGAGAGAGAGAGAGAGAGAGAGAGAGAAAAAGACATGCCTTCAACATCATTTTGTAGAGGGGTGAAATTGTAATAAGAAAGTATCATTGAGTGGTGGGTGTAGTGTAAAGGGGGTTCAAGAATTGTATCGGAATGATTAACATTGAAATATACACCCTTCAGTACATCACTTGCATTTTCCATTTTCTCCTTATCGGTCATCGGGATAGATCGGAAGATGCAT
Organism: Hydrangea macrophylla; assembly: GCA_033977485.1. Classification (NCBI taxonomy): domain Eukaryota; kingdom Viridiplantae; phylum Streptophyta; class Magnoliopsida; order Cornales; family Hydrangeaceae; genus Hydrangea; species Hydrangea macrophylla. Next base: position 75,327,186 of record CM066985.1, on the reverse strand, counting down.
TCCATGTCCATTATCCAATGTTCTGCGAGCTTCGGGTCGGGTGTCGCATAGAATCCCATTGGTTTCTTTCGAGCAAATTGTTCAGATACTGATCTCATACCTCTGTTCTCAGGTGCATGCATTACAATTGTTGGTTCTACTTCAATTGAAGGCGTTTGAGGTAATCGTTCTGCTATGTTTCAGATCATATCTCCCATATTCCCCATCATTTCTGCCATTTCATTCATACGTCGGGTATGTGGTGATAATTCTCGGTCACCCGTGATTATTCAACCTGTTAATCTCGATGCATAAATACTATGCATGTATGACAAGAACAATATCATGTATGTAAACAACATACATATGCATCAAAATATCTCTACCATGTATGGCTGCATTCTAGAATATGTGACAATTCACTCAACACTCCACTCGTCGTCGAACGTTCCCAAAGTTTTGTTACCTCTAGCTTTGATACCAATAAATGTCACGACCCATTCCGCTAAACTGTAAGGGTGAAAAATGTAATTATGTTGGGTTAATAATAATATAAAGGGTAATTCTATCCGCACCCACCTCATTTTCTCTTTACACCCATCATTCCAATTAAAATTAAAACAACCTACTCTCTACAGCCACCCTCTATTCCCAAAATAACCCTAACTACTTTATACACCCTCCTTTTATCTCCCATTTCATTTACTCTCTACACCCACGATATTCATCATAATCATCTTCCCTTTGTAATTTGCAACCAAACCCTAACTAATTACACCAAAAGATTACAGCAGTGACTCACGACTTTGAAGAAGCCATGGTGGTGTAATTTTCACTTGAAGAAGACTTCTCCATATTTGTGATTTTCACGGTAACACTAACCTCTTCATAGATTTCAGACTTGTTCAATGGATATTGGTGGAACATTTTTCAAATGTTGTGTGGGATTAGGTCGAACAATGTAGATTTATTCTATGGTGCTTGGTAGAACATTAAGAATTTGTATGGTGGTATTAGGTGGAACATTGAAAATTTGTTCTATTTTGAAGATCTGAACACTACCAATTTCTTCAATGCTCAAGGTTAAAAAAAATACAAAAAAAATAAAAAGAAAAAAAACCATGAAAAAGGGTTACAAATCTGTCACAACGCATCCCGCTACGCGCGGATATAGGACACGTGGCACGCCATCAAGGCTTATCCAGTTCATTAAAGTGTGAATAGCAGCGGAAACATAAGTCAAATCTATTTAAAATCAGAGTTATAAAGTTTTGTCAGTTGGAATACTTCCCAAAAGAATTCATTTCTGAAAACAGAGGTCCAATCGACTGGATCAGGAGTCCAGTTGACTGAAGACCTAAAGTAGAAAGGTTTTCAAAATTCACCAGCCCGTCCAGTCGACTGTGACTGGAGTCCAGTCGACTGGGGCCTTCATTTTTCGGTCGACTAGATCCTACCAGTCGAATGTGCCTCTAGCAGAATCAAAAACCCAGATTTACCATCAGTTGTCCAATCGACTGAAACATTGACCAGTCGACTGGATTTGACACATTAAAAGCAGTTTGCAAAATTGAACAGTAGTCCAGTCGACTGAACAAGAAATCAGTCGGCTGATCCCTTGCAGATTGTTGAGCATTCAGCAGGACTCCACCAAGGGCCTTCCAATCAAAACTAAAATAACCCCCACTATATTACCACGGTTAAAAACATAAATACAGGAGTTCGAATACAAAATTACAGTACTACGAAACTAAACCATGATTCTATTACAATCTATTTCAACTTCCCAAATCCTTATACAAGTTTAAGGAAAAGAGAACAAAAGATATGAATAAAGTGATTCCCCGGCGTTCCACAACGGCCTCACTCCTCACGCTTCTTTTTGTCTTTCTTTTTACCTACAATGGAGTAAGTCTCCACTGCTCAGTTATATGCTGAGTGCACAAGTTCTAGCATATGCAATATATGACAAAACATGCCTTAATCTCATAAATCATATCAATAGTCTCTAGGGAGAAAAATACGCATTCATCCGGTAGCGGCAAGTCCAAGCCTTAAACCGCAATGTCAATGGCTAGTCCAAGCCTACAACCATTTCATCCCCCCAAGTGCCCTGGCAAATCCAAGCCTTAAACCATGCATAGTAGTCGTCGCTACTAAATTTCTCAAACATCAAGAAGCTTATTCCGACATGAATTTGTATAAGTCCCCCCATTAACCCACAGAGACAACTCAACGTGCTCGCACAAATTTAGACATGCTTTTCACATTTAATCACGTGCATAAGTAACGGCCTAAGACTAACACATGAATTTTGCTCGAATCTCAATTTCATTGTCGAAATCTAAAACATGTATTTCTCTATATTTCACAAGTTAGAACTTCATACCTCATGTGATTCCTCTCAAACTTCGAAGGATCGACTAGAGGGCCAATTAAACGTGGGATCTCGAATTTCAGGCGATTTTTATAAGTTTTACTAGGTTTTCTCCAAAATTCAAGAAATTAGATTTTTACAAATGTTGGCCAAACGTGGCCTAAGTGATATCAAAATGAAGATCTTACCTCCACGAGTCCAAATCTAGAATCGGGAGAAAATTTGACGGACGAAAGGTCGCCGATCGTCGTCGCCAAGCTCGTAGGATCAAATCTCCTTTCTCTCTCCTCTCTCAAGATATTATATAAGGTTTTGTGATAAATGAATTCTCACCCCCCTCTATTTATAGACAAACTCTTCCGGAATCGCGTTTACTTCCCTACGAGTTCTCAAAACTTCTAATTAACTCATGAAATGTCGTACACGTCCATTTTATGCTTTTACCAGTGAAAACTAAAATTTACAAAAGTTTTTTACTAAGTCTCGTTTGGGTCCAAAATTACATTCAGAAACTAAATTTTCGTGGAATCTCTACACAACCTACCTTTTTATATAACATGACACTTGCGTTCTCACCATATTTCTCTAAATGATATTTAACAACATCGACATTATCATAAATTATATTACACATGTATAATTCACTATTCATGAAATACCATAAAAGTCAAATAACATTCAAATCACATAAATGTCATTTACTCATGCCAATGCAACATGAAGTACCATGTTCCCGTGTCTTAACTAACACCTCACCGTTGACCCACTGTCAACCTCTTCCACCGTTATCAAAGAACATTGAAAATTCATAAAATTTCAAACATGCATGCTAAAACCATGAAATTCTGGAACGGGTGTGACAACTCTCCCCTCCAAAAAGGACGTTTGTCCGCAAACTTATCCCTCATACATCAAATAGGTATAGATACTCATTCTTCATCTCTTCCTCATTTTCTCATGTAGCCTCTTCAACCGTGTGACTACGCCATAACACTTTCACCATTGGAATCGTCTTCGTTCTCAGTACTTGTTATTTCTGATCCAAAGATTTCTACTGGATGTTCTATATGGGTTAAGTCTTCTTGAATCTGTAATGGTTCTAGTACTACGATCTTACTCGTATCTATCATACATCATCTCAACATTGATACATGAAATACATTGTGCACATGTTCCAACTCTGATGACAATGCAAACTGGTAAGCCACTGGACCTACCCTTTCTAGGATCTCAAAAGGTCATACGAATCTCGGATTGAGTTTTCCCCTCTTTCTGAATCGAATAATATCTTTTGAAGGTGAAACTCGCAAGTATACAAAGTCACCAACTTCGAATGTCATCAGTCGCCGTTTTGAGTCCGTGTAACGCTTATAACGACTCTAAGCTACCTTATGTCGCTCTTGGATTAACTCACATTCTCAGTAGTCACCTGTATTAGTTCAGGTCCTAAAAAACTTTCTTTATCCAACCTTGATCCAACAAACTGGTGATCGACACTTACGCCCATACAAAGCTTCATACAGTGCCATTCCAATACTTAACTGAAAACCGTTGTTATAAGCAAACTCAATTAACAGTAGGTGTTTCTCCCAATTAGTCCTAAAACCTAGAACACAAAGTCTCAACATATCCTCTAATGTCTGAATCATACGTTCTGACTGCCCGTCAATCTGAGGATGAAATGCGGTACTGAAACTCAACTTCGTACCCATAGCCTTCTGTAGACTTCCCCAAAACCTCGACGTAAAACTACTATCGCGGTCTGATAGAATCACTGTTAGGACTCCGTGTAGTCTTACAATCTCTTTCACATACAACTCATCTAACTTCGAAGGTTTAGTAGTCTTGATCGGTAAAAAATGAGCTGACTTTGTCAATCGATCAACTATAACCCAAATCGTGTCATTCTTCTTAAACAATCGTGGAAATCCAAATACAAAATCCATTGTAATCGTATCCCACTTCCATTCTAACACGGGTAATGGTTATAGTAATCCTGCAGGTACTTGTCTCTCTGCTTTGACCTACTGACATGCCGAACACTCTGAGACATACTTACCGATTTCACGCTTCATACCCTTCCACCAAAAAATTTCGCGTAAGTTTCGATACATTTTGTTGTTTCCTGGGTGAACTGATTATATAGTGCTATGTGCTTCCTCTCGAATCCTCTCTCTCAAGTCCTTTACATTCGGTACACATAAACGATTTCCAAGCTTCAAGGTTCCTCATTCTAACATAAAACTAGGTCGTTTTCCCAAAGGTATCTCGTCTATCATTTTGCACAGGTAGACATCGTGAAATTGTTCCCTCTTGATCTCATCAATGATATCTGGGTGTGCTATGATTGCCATCATTAAGCCACCACTAGTCTCTAGAATCACATCCAATTCTAAGCGTTCCATTTCCTTTACCAATTCTTTTTGTTGTGTTAGCTCGTTGGCTAAGTTCCTTGGCGTCTTCCGGTTTAATGCATCGGCTACTGCATTAGCCTTTCCTGGATGTGTGGACACCGGGCTTCCACCGCTTTGTTTGTTTTCGTTTGAAATTGATTTGGATCAAAGAAAGAAAATGGTCTGTTGAAAACAGATACAGAGTCGCCACTTGGTCTTTAAGGAACCAAGAAACCTAATTTTGACTCACCCAAATGGATAAAGGGCACCGGCCCTTCATAACCAAAGAACTTGGTTCGGGGTTTTGGTACGAGAGAGGAAGGAGCCTTTGTCGCGACTAAAACACCCTCAACTCGTCCCGTCTTTCGACGGGCCTCAATTAGCATCCAAATAATCATCTTATACTATGTATGGTTCGGTAATTAATACTATGATAGTATATTACATTACATAAGAAACTTGAAAATGGATGATCTAAAGATAAAATATCATTCATAAGATCTAAGTCAAATATCATACAATGTAAAGTGAAAGATCACACAAATAAACCTAGGAAAAATCGTCTAATCATATATCAAATAATCAAGACTTCCTAATCTAAAGGGGGACATGAATTGTTCTTGAAACAAATAAACAAAGAAATCAAAATATGCTTAGCAAGCTAGTATGATGCATGTTATTCTTTGAGAAAAGAAGACCTCTCAATCCCCGGGACGGATGAGAAAGGATGATTAGATCAAGGGGAAGCATGAACGTGTGATCGAGTTCATTCCTTATAATCTTCTTAGATTAAGAGTTACAAAAACCCCAAATCTTGCATGAATGCAATGTATGTATCTAAAATGTGCAAATGTTGTAGTGTGTTTTGGGTACATGGATTTCTAGAATGACTTAGAAGTCTAAAATGTGTATGAATGAATGAATGAAATCAACATGGGATATGTAAAAATGTAGTATGAACTACTCCCTAAGATATGAACTAATTTGGAATGCATACAAGCATCAAATCAAAGAATGAAAATTAAAATGTGCTTGCTGTGAATAGTGGACAGAACAGTAGCATGATCTTTTGGAAATTGAAACAAGGGGTTAGGAGTGTTTTCAATGCATTATTTTTTATGGAGATCTTCCTTATTGTGTCTAGAATACAACCCAAATGGCCAATCTTGGATAGCTATCACAGATTGAGAGAAATGTTGAAAAATCTTAGAAAATGAAAACGAATGATCTAGAGGCCCATTTTATACAGAAAGTTTCCTAAGACATTGAAGTTTAAGGAAAAAATAAGTTAGGACCACCCCTTTTGGAAAAGTTTTCTGGAAAAGAGGTCGGAAGTGGACCTAGCTGCTGTGACAGCAAAGACAGAATGTCTGGAAGGAATGTTTGGGTCCAAATGGACCATTTCCAAGTACTCCCAAGTCAAACCAAAAATCATGGGTGTTCTCCAATGAGTTAGGAAGACTTTCCAAGTGGCCTTGCATCCATATGTTGAGTATTGAGTTCTAGAGAAATCTTTGAACTCGGCTCACTCACTGTTTTGACTCATTGTTTTGAAGATTTTGGAGAAAACAAGGTTTTGTTTCTTGAAACCAAAATGAGAGGGATTGAGAGGGGTTTTTGAAACAGATGTTTTGAAAGCATATTTTCAATACTCAATAAGGATTATAGCCACTTAAAATGTCAACATCAAACTTATCATCAAGAACCTCCAAGATTGTTGGAGAGATTTATTTTATTTTGAACATAACTTCAATACATTTCAAGGATATCTTGGAAGTATTGAGGTTATGATCATCATCTATCAAACATGTTTTTGAGGTCAAGAGCTACTATCCATAAGGATTCACTCACCCCAAACTTCATGTCATCACTTAGATGATGATGAACTAGTAAGTAAATAAAGAAAATAAAAAAGAAATGAGATAAGAAGAGATGAACAATAAATAAACAAGCAAGTAGATAATGATCAATAGATGATATTCATGAAGCATTGAACTTGTAGATTGGTGTTTCACTCATATGTAATGACACTAGACATGGAAGAAGCTTCCACTCTCTTAAATGCTCACTAGAATGGTGGTTGGGAGTATTGAATGTTGAAGTAAATGGAAGTAATGAAGTAAAAACAAAGTTTAGAACTCACTTTTGTTTTGAAAAATCAAAGAAGGAAGCTTCTTTCTCTCTATTCTAGCCTTATCTCTACAACTTTCTCTCCCAAACTTTTTCTAAGGTTTCATTTGACCCCCCCAAAATGAAGAGTAATGGGGTGTTTATATAGGCCAACTTGGGGTGGTTTTGGGGTTTTAGAAGTATTCCCATTGGTCCCAAACATCTGAAATCATAAAACTACGTCGTTTTGGTTTTCAATTACTCAAAATGAACCCCCAAAAAATATTACAAAAATGGACTGTTCTGGAGGGGAGTGCCGCGACGGCAGTGGGCCAGTGCCGCGGCGGCACTGCTCCTCTTTCGTCCAGATAATGCTGTTTAGGCCCCCAGAGGTTCCGGTATTCGCGAAAAGGCCCTATTTCGTCCGAAATTCACAGAAAATGCATACGAATTCCAAATTGAGGTTGTGATATACCGTTGGAAAGGTAATGGAGTCTACTTTACATAAACAATAGTTCAGGGATAGGTCACTTTGAAAAGTTTTGCGGTATTCGCGATAAAAGCCGATTTGATCGCCTTTTTCGCCTTTTGAAATTCATAATAAATTCGTTTTAAATCCAAAAATTATGTGCGACATACCGTTGGAAAGCTATTGACCTCTAGTATCCATGAAAAATGTTTGAAAAATATTATGGTGCTCCGGTTCTAAAGTCAAATTTTGGTCAAACTAGTCAAACCTGGGATTCCCGGGAAGTTCTAGAAACTTCTGGGAGCTCCCAGGAGCTGACGTTTTCGCTCGATTTTCTTTTAAAACTGATTTTAACACTTTCCACATGATCTAGAATGATTCTGGCGAATTTGGATGATTTTGGTCAAACTTGGTCAAACTTGGTCAAACCTTGGTCAAACCTGGTCAAACCTTGGTCAAACCGGTCAACGGGGACTTTCCGGAAACTTCCGGGACTTCCGAGGGTCTCTGGGAGCTGACGATTTCATCCGATTTTACTTAAAAACTCATTTTATCATTTTTCTTACGACGTAGCATGTTTCCAGAACTTTTGGTCCAAATCTGGGAGCTTTTGGGCTTTCAGGGGCATTTTGGTCATTCTGAGCATTCTGAGAGGCAGAACTAACTTCCAGGAGTCCTTTTGAGTCTTTTCGATCATTGTGAACCACCAAGCTATGGGTCTCCTAAATCTGATAACCGACAAAATGGGGTGTCTACAGGATGATATTCAATCAAAAGATCGTAATCCTTCATCAACTCCAACCATCTTCGTTGTCTCATGTTTAAGTCCCGTTAGGTGAAGATGTATTTCAAACTCTTGTGGTCCGTGAAGATCTCATATTTTTTCCCGTACAGGTAGTGTCTTCAAATCTTCAAAGCATAGATCACTGCATTCAATTCAAGATCGTGAGTTAGATAGTTAACCTCGTGTGTCTTCAACTGTCTAGAAGCATAGGCAATTACTTTACCCCCTTGCATAAGTACACATCCCAAACCCTGATGTGACGCATCACTATAAATCACAAACCCTTTAGTTCCAGATAGTATTGTCAAGATTGGTGCTCTTGTCAACCGCGACTTCAACTCTAGAAAGCTGTCTTCGCACTCTTGACTTCACTAAAAAATAATACCCTTCCTCATCAACTTCGTCATTGGCAATGATATCCTTGAGAAATTCTCTATGAATCTGCGGTAATATCCAGCTAAACCTAGGAAATTCTGAATTTTAGATATAGATGTTGCCCTCTGCCAATTAGATACAGCTTTTACTTTGTGAGGATCAACTGAAACTCCATTCTTGTCAATCATGTGACCAAGAAAAGTAATGCTAGGTAGCCAGAATTCACATTTCTTGAATTTTTTGAATAGTTACTTCTCTCGCAATCTCTGAAGTATTAACCTCGATCAAGTGGTTCTCTTGTTCTATCTCACTTAGCGAATAGATCAGAATATCGTCGATGAATACTATCACAAAATCATCTAAGTAGTCCTTAAAGACTCGGTTCATAAGATCCATGAACGTTGCTAGTGCATTGATAACTCCAAATGGCATGACTAAGAACTCATAATATCCATAGCGTGTCCTGAAGGCTGTCTTCTCTACATCTTCCGCTTTCACTTTCAATTGATGATAGCCCGATCTCAAGTCTATTTGGAAAATACTTATGCTCCACGAAGTTGATCAAATAAGTCATCAATTCTCGGTAATGGATACTTGTTCTTGATTGTCAACTTGTTTAGCTCTCGATAGTCCACACACAATCTCATCGAACCATCCTTCTTCTTTACAAACAACACTAGAGCTCCCCACAGTGATATACTAGGTTGAATAAAACCTTTGTCAAGTAGTTCCTGTAGTTGAATCTTCAGCTCTTTCAGTTCTATGGGTGCCATTCTATACGGTGCCTTGGATACAGGTCTTGAGTCTGACATTATTTCAATAGTGAATTCAATCTCCCTCTCAATAAGGACATCTGGCAAGTCATCAGGAAATATGTCTGGGTATTCTCGTACTATCGGAATGCCTTCCACTCTGGATTCGGTCACTAAGACATCAGTCACTAAACACAGGAATCCTCGACATCCCTTTCTCAACAACTTACCCGCTCAGATAGCCGAAATCAAATACGGTGGCGGTGTAAACCCACTCCCTTGGAAACAAAAGCTTCATGTACTGGTGATCAAAAATTAACTTCTTTCCATCACAATCTATGGTAGCTTGGTTAAGTGCCAACCAATCCATTCCTAATATCACATCGAAATGGTTCACACCAATTGGTATAAGGTCTACGGTCATCGACTTCTCACCTAGTTAAATCTCATACTTCTTGTATATCATAGATGTCATTATTGATTTACTAAGTGGTACGGCAACAGATAATTCATATCTTAACGGTGCCGAATTAACATTCAAATGTTCAACAAAGGCATGCGATATAAATGAATGCATAGATCCTGAGTCAATAAGTATGTGTGCTAAGTGCGAACATACAAGCACCATACCTGAGACTATTGTCTCTGAAGCAGCCACGTCTCCCGGATTCATCTAGTATGCTCTCCCTAGACATTGCTCTGTCTTTTGTCCCCCATCGTTGGACTGTCTAGGCTTCGACCCATTGGAAGCCATAGAACTAGCTCCTTGTTGGGAATGTCTCCTCAGACAATCCTTGGCTTGATGCCCAAATACTCCACAGTCATAACATTTACCTCTTATGTCAGTTGCTGAATTGGCACTACCCCCTCCTTGGTTCCTGTTTTGGGGTTTGGTTATGAAACATCGGCCTGAGTGTGGTCGGTTGCAAAGTGAACACAACGGTATGTTACTTGGCGTCCTCCTGAAGTCACTGAAACTAGAACTAGAGCCTCTTTGAAATGGCCTCTTGAAAGATTCGCCTTGGTTCGTATCACCACTCTCATTTCCCCGTTTATCGTACTGATTTTGCCTCGATCTTTGCATTCCACTCTCGGCCACAAGCGCTGTCTGTTGCACTGCTGCCATAGTCGAATGCTCATAGGTTTCTACCCTTAACCTGATATTTTCCCGTAAACCCTCTTCAAAACCCTATCTTCCTCCTCTGGCACTGAACCCTTTCCAAATCTCAACAAAGCGTTGTACTTGGAAGTATACTCAGTTACGGTCATGTCCCCTTGCTTGAGGTTATCAAACTCTCGCTTTTTTGCATTGTAGGCGGCTCGGGAAAGAACCGACGATTGAATTCCCCCTTGAACCCCTCCCAAGAAATTGGTGCCCCTTGATCTAGAACATTTACCCACCAATTCTGGGCTTCACCCTTCAGTATATCACTTGCATTTTTCATTTTCTCCCTATCAGTCATCGGGATAGATCGGAAGATGCGTTCCATGTCCATTATCCAATGTTCTACGAGCATTGGGTCGGGTGTCCCATCGAATTCCATTGGTTTCTTTCGAGCAAATTGTTCAGATACTGATCTCATACCTCTAATCTCAGGTACATGCATTACAGTTCTTGGTTCTACTTCAATTGAAGGCGTTTGAGGTAATCGTTCTGCTATGTTCCGGATCATATCTCCCATATTCCCCATCATTTCTGCCATTTCATTCATACGTCGGGTATGCGGTGATAATTCTCGGTCACCCATGATTGTTCAACCTGTTAATCTCGATGGATAAACACTATGCATGTATGACAAGAACAATATCATGTATGTAAACAATAGACATATGCATCAAAACTAGGGGTGTCCATGGGTCGGTTTGGGTCGGGTTTGAAGAAACCTGTCACCCGACCCAACTACATTCGGGTTCACTAATTGTCACCCGCCAACCGAACTGAAGTAAGATCAAACCGATGATGTTCGGGCTGGGTCAGATCGGTGGGGTGTCGGGTGGAACCCGACATATACATCTCAAAAAAGAAGAGGCAGCCATGGATGAACATCATGAACTGAATATTAGTAGATCTGAAGATGCTGAACTAATAATTGAATTGAACATAAAAATTACAAACAGAACATAAGAAATCTTGATTGACAAAAGAAAAGAAGTAAAAATCCCAAAAACAAAAGAGTACCCAACCATTTTATCAATGTAAAAAATTTGCATTGATGTACACATACATACCCATCCATGTATGTATATAGATCTATATATATATACACATATAGAGAGAGAAAGAGGAGTGGTGGTCATCACACGAGCTCCGTTGTCCCGAGCTTCCTCCGATGGCCCCTTTTCCTTGGCCTTGCTTGATTCAAGTACTCAACATCTCCTTCACCCTCCATAAGCATTCCAAAGCATATATATATTTAGATCTGTAGATATATATATATATAGAGTGAGAGAGAGAGATCGGAAGGGAGGGAGAGGGGGTTGCGACGCTGAAGAGGGGGGGGGGGGGGGGGGGGGGTGTTAGGGTTTTTTTTTTCTTTTCTTGTATATATACAATAATGTATATGTCATATGTCCAATCTGGGCGGGTCAAATCGGGTGACCCGTGAAAAGTGGGAAGCCCACCCGTGACTCGAACCGAACCCGCCAGATTTACAAAACTAAAACCATCAATCGATCCATGAACCCACCAAACCGACTCAATAGCATCGGGTTGGATCGGGTCGGTCGGGTCTTGTGGGTTCGCAAAAAATTTGAACAGCCCTAATCAAAACATCTCTACTATGTATGGATGCATTCTAAAATATGTGACAATTCACTCAACACTCCACTCGTCGTCGAACGTTCCCAAAGTTTTGTTACCTCTAGCTTTGATACCAATAAATGTCACGACCCATCCCGCTAAACTGTAAGGGTGAAAAATGTAATTATGTTGGGTTAATAATAATATAAAGGGTAATTCTATCCGCACCCACCTCATTTGCTCTTCACACCCATCATTCCAATTAAAATTAAAACAACCTACTCTCTACACCCACCCCCTATTCCCAAAATAACCCTAACTACTTTATACACCCTCCTTTTATCTCCCATTTCATTTACTCTCTACACCCATGATATTCATCATAATCATCTTCCCTTTGTAATTTGCAACCAAACCCTAACTAATTACACCAAAAGATTACAGCAGTGACTCACGACTTTAAAGAAGCCATGGTGGTGTAATTTTCACTTGAAGAAGACTTCTCCATATTTGTGATTCTCACAGTAACACTAACTTCTTCATAGATTTTTGACTTATTCAATGGATATTGGTGGAACATTATTCAAATGTTGTGTGGGATTAGGTCGAACAATGTAGATTTATTCTATGGTGCTTGGTAGAACATTAAGAATTTGTTTGGTGGTATTAGGTGGAACATTGAAAATTTGTTCTATTTTGAAGATCCGAACACTACCAATTTCTTCAATGCTCAAGGTTAAAAAAAATACAAAAAAAATAAAAAAGAAAAAAAAACCATGAAAAAGGGTTACAAATCTATCACAATGCATCCCGCTACGCGCGGAAATAGGACACGTGACACACCATCAAGGCTTATCCAGTTCATTAAAGTGTGAATGGAAACATAAGTCAAATCTATTTAAAATCAGAGTTATAAAAGTTTTGTCAGTTGGAATACTTCCCAAAAGAATTCATTTCTAAAAACAGAGGTCCAGTCGACTGGATCGGGAGTCCAGTCGACTGAAGACCTAAAGCAGAAATGTTTTCAAAATTCACCAGCTCATCCAGTTGACTATGACTGGGGTCCAGTCGACTAGGGCCTTCATTTTTCAGTCGACTAGATCCTACCAGTCGACTGTGCCTCTAGGAGAATCAAAAACCCAGATTTTCCATCAGTTGTCCAGTCAACTGAAACATTGACCAGTCGACTAGATTTGCCAGATTAAAAGCAGTGTGCAAAATTGAACAGTAGTCCAGTCGACTGAACAAGAAATCAGTCGACTGATCCCTTGCAGATTGCTGAGCATTCTGCAGGACTCCACCAAGGGTTTTCCAATCAAAACTAAAATAACCCCCACTATATTACCACGGTTAAAAACATAAATACAGGAGTTTGAATACAAATTACAGTACTACGAAACTAAACCCTGATTCTATTACAATCTATTTCAACTTCCCAAATCCTTATACAAGTTTAAGGAAAGAGAACAAAAGATATGAACAAAGTGATTCCCCGGCGTTCCACAACGACCTCACTTCTCAAGCTTCTTCTTGTCTTTCTTCCTACCTACAATGGAATAAGTCTCCACTGCTCAGCTATATGCTGAGTGCACAAGTTCTAGCATATGCAATATATGACAAAACATGCCTTAATCTCATAAATCATATCAATAGTCTCTAGGGAGAAAAATGCGCATTCATCTGGTAGCGGCAAGTCCAAGCCTTAAACCGCGATGTCATTGGCAAGTCCAAGCCTACAACCATTTCATCCCCAAGTGCCCTGGCAAGTCCAAGCCTTAAACCATGCACAGTAGCCGTCTCTACAAAAATTCTCAAACATCGAGAAGCTTACTCCGGCATGAATTTGTATAAGTCCCCCCTTTGACCCACATAGACAACTCAATGTGCTCGTGTAAATTTAGACATGCTTTTCACATTTAATCGCGTGCATAAGTAACGGCTTAAGACTAACACATGAATTTTGCCCGGATCTCAATTTCTTCGTCAAAATATAAAATATGCATTTTTCTATATTTCACAAGTTAGAACTTTATACCTCGTACGATTCCTCTCAAACTTTAAAGGATCGACTAGAGGGCCAATTAAACGTCAGATCTCGAATTTTAGGCGATTCCTACAAGTTTTACTGGATTTTATCCAAAAGTCTAGAAATTAGATTTTTACAAAAGTTTTCCAAACGTGGCCTAAGTGATATCAAAATGAAGATCTTACCTCCACGAGTCCAAATCTAGAATCTGGAAAAAATCTACTGGACGAAAGGTCGCCGATCATCGTCGCCAAGCCAGTAGGATCAAATCACCTTTCTCTCTCCTCTCTCAAGATATTATATAAGGTTTTGTGATAAATGAATTCTCACCCCCTCAATTTATAGACAAACTCTTTGGGAATCGCGTTTACTTCCCCGCGAGTTCTCAAAACTTCTAATTAACTAATGAAACGTCGCACACGTCCATTTTATGCTTTTACCAATGAAAACTAAAATTTACAAAAGTTTTCGACTAAGTCTCGTTTGGGTCCAAAATTACGTTTAGAAACTAAATTTCGTGGAATCTCTACACAACCTACCTTTTTTTATATAACGTGACACTCACGTTCTCACCACAATTCTCTAAATGATATTTAAGAACATTGACATTACCAGAAATTATACTACACATGTATAATTCATTATTCATGAAATACCAGAAAAGTCAAATAACATCAAATCACATAAATGTCATTTACTCATGTCAATGCAACATGAAGTACCATGTTCCCGTGTCTTCACTGACTCCTCACCGTTGACCCACAATCAACCTCTTCCACCGTTATCAAATAACATTAATAATTCATAAAATTTCAAACATGCATGCTAAAACCATGAAATTCTGAACGGGTGTGACAAAATCATACCTCTTGATCTATATTTTCCTCCAAGGTATTCAAATGATGCCCCATGATGAATATATATGAATCAAACTAACTAAAATACTATCTAGGGTTTGTTGATATTGGTGGATGTGCATAAAGCTTTTTTAAATAATTCTTTTGATATTGATAAGAGTAGGGACGGGGTACCCCTTCCCCAACCCCGTCCCGCCTCGCTAGAGTGAGAGCCTACCCGGACCCTGCCCTGACCCCGCTGTAGTGGCTCCCGACTCGGACCCCATTACCAAGAACCAAAACACATCTACACATCTACACACACACACACACACACACACATATATATATGTATATATTAACATATATTAAAGTGTGAATTCTCCGATTTCTGTGCAATTTGCAATTCAATTGTCTAATTTCGGAATTGTTCAATTTCTTATGTGCTCTTTTGTAAATTTACCCTACATAGCTAACTTGACTGAGTGTTTTTGGCCGATGTTGTGGGTGCTCAAAAAACAGCCACGTGTCCTTTTGTTGTCCTTTGGCATGCGTTTTAGTTTGACTACAACTTTGCATGTGAGACAAATAAAGAGCTAATGACAGAGAGAGTGTGGCACGTGTTTGTTCAATCATCAACTTTGGGATTTTAGTTTCAAAACTATTGCAATTGAGAGGAAGAGACCCAATTAGGAACTAAGGTCCTGATTGGCAAAGTCAGATTTAGTTATTTTGTGAATTGCTACATGTAATTTCATTACACTTTTCGTGTCTTCTACAATTTAATTCTCTGTTACATAAGTGATTTTGTATCTCAAATGGTTTCTAAACACGTGATAAATAAATAAATTCATGACATTAGTTAATTAATGATAAATGAATTTATTAAATTACTAAATTAATCAATCTCAAATTTTGTATCTCAAATGGTTCCAAGCACATGATAAATCAACAAATGAGGACGTTGGAGACTTGGAGTATCTCAAATGGTTTCTAAACACGAGATAAATAAATAAATAAATTTATGACATTAGTTAATTAATGATAAATGAATTTATTAAATTACTAAATTAATCAATCCCAAATTTTGTCTCTCAAATGGTTCCAAGCACATGATAAATCAACAAATGAGGATGTTGGAGACTTTGAGTAGTCTCACAATTATTGAGGTGGTATCACTACCACTACATAAATTATAACAAGCTATTAAACCCTATGATCAAAAAACAGTGATATAAAACCACGCCTATCCATAAATATGTATAAATACAAACAAAAATCACCTTGAGGTGATGTCCCCGAACCCCCTATAGCTTCGTCAATGAATGCACGTCCCTCTAATCCTAACCCCCCTGGCTCTACCTTTTGTCTCATTGAAGGGTAACTATTGGTATATGTATGATACAACTAAATTACTTAGATGTATCTAACAATATTTAATCCTAATGGGAACCACTAAATTTCTTTTGATGGTAGAAGTACCAAAGCATTTGAGAAACAAATTTAGATTTAAAATGTGAAATTTAACTACATCCGTACATCATCACCATTCACTACATCATGCGATGAAAACAAAGAGAATATTTATTAAGTTATAACAATTGTGGCCCTGGGTATAGGCTATCTATGCAGTCACCCCCAATATGATTGTTTAAGCCTTTAATTAATAATCATGAAAAATAATATGTTGGTTGAACTGTAATTTAGTACAAAGAGTGTTGATAATATATGCACGCAAGCATACGAGTCGGGTATAGGTTCGTTACCTAGCGGAATAGCCCGACGGATCACCAAACGATGTTGTTACGAGCCCGGCGTCATCACTGTAGACACCCCATTTAGTCGGCTAACAGATTTAGGACGCCACAAGCATGTCAAACCTCGATGATTAGAAAGATTGGATTTTCAGAGATTGCCTCTAACTCTCAAGAAGTCAAAGAATTTGCAGAAATGACCAAAATGCCCCTAAAAGCCCAAAATTCTCCAGGATTGGCCCAGAATCTCATAATCATTCGATGTTGTTCCAAACAAAAAAAAGGTATTTTAAAAGATGAATATTTGAAATTGTAAGCTCCCAGAGACCCCCGGAAGTCCCGAAAGTTCTCGGAAAGTCTCTGTTGACCGGTTTGACCAAGGTTTGACCAAAATCATCCAAATTCACCCAAAAGTTCCGAGATTATTCTAGATCATGTGAAAAGTCTTCAAATATGTTTTAAAAGAAAATCGGACGGAAACTTCAGTCTTTGGCGGCTCCCAGAACTTCCCGGAATTTCCTGGAAGTGCACTGTTTGACTGATTTGACTGCAAGTTTGACCAAAAATCAAAGTCTTCTTTTTGACATTGAAATATTTTTATCAAATACTAGAGGTCAATAGCTTTCCAATGGTATATCGCACATAATTTCTGGATCTAAAACGAATTTGTTATCAATTTCAGAAGGTGAAAAATGCGACCAATTCGGCTTTTATCGCGAATATCGCAAAACTTTCCAAAGTGACCCAACTCCAAACTATTTTTTATGGAAAGTAGACCTCAATACCTTTCCAACGGTATATCACAATCTCAATTTGGATTTCGTATGAATTTTTTGTGAATTTCGGACGAAATAGGGCCGTTTCCCGAATTCCGGGAGTTCTGGGGGCCAAAATGCAATTTTTGGTCACTGTCACGGCACTTGGCCACTGCCGTGGCACTCTGAGTGATTTTTCATTTTTTTTTTTGTAATTTTTGGTTAATTTTTGGGTTTTAATTCAAATTTTCAACAAATAAAACGACATAGTTTTGATTATTCCGAGATTTTGGACCAATTAGAGACTTTTTAAAATCCAAAATACCTCCCCAAGTCGGCCTATAAAGGAGACCCATTTACTTCCATTTAGGGGAGAGCTTGGAAGCCATTAGAGAGAGATATAGAAAATCAGGAAGAAATAGAGAGAGAAATCAAGATCTTCTTCTTCAAATCCAAGCCAAATGTGAGTTTTTTTATTTAGTTTTCTAAAAACTAAACTTTTATTTTCAAGCTTTCAATCCATCTTCTTCATCTTCTTTGAGTTTCCTATGAGTTAGAGAGTGATGTACTCACCCATATACACACATATGAGAGGTTGAATGCTTGTGGTTCCACCATTGAATATCATCTATTGATTTGTTCATTTGCTTGCTTATATACAATGTTCATCTCTTCTTACCTCATTTCTTTTTTATTTTATTTATCTACTTACTAGTTCATCATCATCTAGATGATGACATGAAGTTTGAGGTGAGTGAATCCTTATGGATAGTAGCTCTTGACCTCAAAAACATGTTTGATAGATGATGATTATAACTTCAATACCTCCAAGGTATCCTTGAAGTTATGTTCAAATAAAAATGGATCTCTCCAATAATATTGGGGGTTCTTGATGATGAGTTTGATGTTGATATTCCAAGAGGTTATAATCTCTATTTGATGTTGAAAAAATACTTTCAAAACCTCTATTTCAAAACCCCTCTCAATCCCTCTCATTTTGATTTCAAGAAAGAAAACTCAAGTTTTTCCCAAAATCTTCAAAAGAGTGAGTCAAAACAGTGAGTGATCTGAGTTCAAAGATTTCTCTAGAGCTCAATACTCAATGTATGGATGCAAGAACACTTGGAAAATCTTCCTAACTTATTAGAGAACACCCATGATTTTTGGTTTGACTTGAAAATACTTGAAAATTGTCCATTTGGACCCAAACATTCTTTCCAGATATTCTGTTTTTGCTGTCACAGCAGCTTGGTCTACTTTCAACTTGTTTTACAGAAAACTTTTCCATAATGAGTGATCCTAACTTATTTTTCCCTTGAACTTAAATGTCTTAGGGAACTTTCTGTATAATATGGGCCTCTATGTCATTTGTTTTCATTTTCCAAGATTTTTTGACATTTCAGTCGACAGTACAAACTCTGTTTCTGAGTAACCTTCATTGTTTATATAATTTCTCTCAATCTGTAATAGTTATTAAAGATTGGCTTTTTGGGTTATGTTCTAGACACAATAAGGAATATCTCCATAAAAAATCATGCATTGAAAACATTTCTAACCCCTCTTTTCAATTTTCAAAAGATACAGTTACTGTTCTGTCCACTATTCACAGCAAGCACATTTTAACTTTCATTATTTGATTTGATGCTTACATGAACTCCAAATTAGCTCATGTCTTAGGAAGTAGTTCATACTACATTTGTACACATCCTATGATGATTTCATTCATTCATTCATACACATTATAGACTTCTAAGTCATTTTAGGAATCCATGAACACAAAGCACACTACAACCTTGGCACATTCTAGATACATACATTGCATCCATGCAAGATTTGGGGCCTTCATGGATCCTAATCTAAGAAGATTATAAGAAATGAACTTGATCACACGTTCATGCTTCCCCCGATCTAATCATCCTTTCTCATCCATCCCGAGGATTGAGAGGTCTTCTTTTCTCAAAGATTAACATGCATCATACTAGCTTGCTAAGCATATTTTGATTTCTTTGTTTATTTGTTTCAATAACAATTCATGTCCCCCTTTAGATTAGGAAGTCTTGATTATTTGATACATGATTAGACAATTTTTCCTAGGTTTATTTGTGTGATCTTTCACTTTGCATTGTGTGATATTTGGCTTAGATCTTATGAATGATATCTTATCTTTAGATCTTCCATTTCAAATTTTCTTATGTGATGTAATATACTATCATAGTATTATTTGTTGAACCAAACATAGTATAAGATGATTATTTGGATGCTAATTGAGGCTCGTCGAAAGACGGGGTGAGTTGAGGGTGTTTTAGTCGCGACAAAGGCTCCTTCCTCTCTCGTACCAAAACCCCGAGCCAAGTTCTTTAGTTATGAAGGGTCGGTGCCCTTTATCCGTTTGGGTGAGTCAAAATTAGGTTTCTTGGTTCCTTAAAGACCAAGTGGCGACTCTGTATCTGTTTTCAACAGACCTTCTCTTTTCCTTTTTCAAAACAAACCTAAAACAAGCAAGAGGTGGATTTCTGTGTGTCCACAATCACCCACAAACTGCTGCTCCATGTTGCCTCTGTGTACTCTCTTATGCATCGTCTAGGTCGTAGAGGACGCTTCTTGAGCCATCCCCATGACAGTCACGCACTAAATCCCAAGCTCCTTGGTGATTAGCTAGAGAGAGAAACCATGAATGAGAGAGAGAAAGAGAGACTAACGTGAGGGAGAGAGGGGCTGCTGAGATTATAATATCTCCTTAGGTTTTAATGTGATACATATTCATATATATATATAAGCACGTGATAAACCTACTAGGCTTGGGACTCCAAAAGCCCGTTATTTGGTGTCCAAGTCAGGCCTCTTTGGACCCAGTCCAATTTCATGTGGATGCCCGTATGGCCCGACCACAATATTTGTTACATCTCCCACTCACCCACATAGGGTTGGTACTAAAAACCAATCTCTCAACACAACGGAACTTCTCAACTCTTCATACGGGGAAATAGAACGTGCGACCTTACGAAAAGAAAGTACAACGACAGGAGTGTAATGCCAAATCATCACCATAACCAGTAAGACACATCACTCGGAAGCTTCTCGTGTATGCCTTAGACGATTCAACCACACCGGACACAGCATTCTCAATCCCTCGGTAAAAAGAATTGCTGCACAACCTCAATGTAATGTACTCATGACATATCAGTAACAAATTACGATTGTCGCAGGCCTGCTAATAAGTCACAAAAACATGTTGTGTTATTGAATGGTCTTCGCTGAGCCTACATGTTAATCTGACTAACTTGACCGCTTGCCCAGACATACCCCATAGAACGGAATTGTCTCGTCGTCCTAGGATAGCATGCTAAAGTAGTTGTCACCAAGCGTCCTCTTCATGACATAGTCTCAAGTCGTGAAGGCAACCAGTTTGTAGGATAACCAATGTCTTGGATATGCTACATGGCTCACACAGCAATGAAGATGAATCCATTCACTGCTCCATAATCGTTCGCAAAAGCACATACCGTATGAAAATGTATGCTATGGCGTTCTTCCATAAAAATGGGCATGTCACTCTGTGTTTGGAAAACAAGTAACGCCATACGAATCTTAGTCTAGACGTTACACAAAACGTCTAACCAGAGTTTTTCAGCACAGTCGCCACTCCTAGCGCCCGTCTAAAAACTCACATTCGGCTATAAACAGGCTACATAGAGTCGTGGGAAATCTCTATGTTTGACCAAGTATAAGGTCTCATCTTAGATCCATCTAAGGTGATATATAGAAATAATAGGGTTTATATCTAGCTCACTGTTCTTATACTGCGTAGATATAAAGTGTTCAAGCTCGCTTTCTAAGCGCTATGGACACACATGTCCTAGCTAGCTATCTAAGTGCCATGAACACATATCTCATCTTGCTTTCCATCTAAGCGCCATGGACACGCATGTCCTAGTTCGCTATCTCGGAGCCAAGGTGAATCACCCGTGTGAGCAGGTCGATTCAAGCCCGGTGACATATAAGAAATGTGCAATCATTCCATTCATATAACAAACATATATGTATGGAAACCAATTAGTTTATTATTAACTGATAATAAAACTTGAATAATAATGTTAATACCACAATAAAATGTCTAAGCACATCAAATCCCCCAATGGAGATGTGCCTTAAGACAACTTCCCTTTGCGCAAACCACATCTCAAATGTGACACGTGCTAGAATGGTTTTTAAAATTTTTTACATATGCTCAGGCTTACATGCTATCACCTTTGATGAGCACAACCTCATCAGAGATAAAGAGCCTAGCCACTGCAAAAAACTCTTCAACCAAAACAGCTTCTCTAACAACTGCAGAGCACACCACATATTATGTTTCCATTGCGGACAGCATAAGGCAAGGTCCACAATTCTGTGAACATATCGCAAGATACTCTTCACTACTCTCTAGTGGTAGGACCATTACAGCAATGACTAATTAAACCAACCACATAGCAGACATCTAACCGAGTACACACATTAGCATTTCAGATTCCATATTGCGGACACATATGGAAAATTGGACATTTGTTTCCTCTTCTCATTATTCTTAAGACATTGATCTAAGGTCAAGGTGAGTCCCCAAAAAATGGAATGTCTATGGGTTTATAGCTTTTCATGTGAAAAATGTTGGATATTTTCCATAATTAAAAGTAATAGCCGAATGGGTATTCAAAGAATGGCTAGGTGTCATATGAATGGGTGCCTTGTCACTTTAATGGACATGAGTCCAAAGGATGGCATAACACCTGGAGGTGTCTTAGCACCACTTGGATTGAAGATGCACAATTCTTTATGAACATGTGTATATATACCAAAAAATGCCTATGCCACCATTTGGTGAATGACGCAAATAGCACCTGGTGAGTATACACCACATTTCTTGCGGCTATAAATGCCGCATGACTTCACCCTCATTTTAGATCTAATTTTTCCGTTATTCCAACAGTACAGTCATTTCTCTTCTCATTTTATTTTTCCTTCTTTCATCATCAAACCCATCTCAGAGTGTTTCCGGGTTGATTTGAGTAGTGCATATTCAAACATCAACAACAATTAGAAGGCTTCTTTGTATCCTCAAGGCGTTTCTCATATACCCTGTTGCACTCGTGATTCTAATCAGAGGGGGAGAAATTTGTCTAAAAGATAGCAATCCCGTGCCTAGAAGTCTGTCTAATTTCTCCCTTAACCCTCTATTATTTTTCCAACAATTTTTAGACAAATCCTCTTTACCAAATGGAGGGTACTGTCATTGCACAATCCATCCAAGTTATGAACCAAGATTTGGTTCGCCTAGATCGTTTTGACGAACAGAATTTTACAAGGTGGCAAGAGAAGGTGTTATTTTTCCTTACTATTCTCAAGTTGGCCTACATTCTTGGTGACGATCTCGAAGCGATTCCCGCACCGACTGACAATGATCCCCCTGAATTTAAGGAAAAATGACGCAAGCAAAAGGAGGATGAATTTCTGTGTCGAGGACACATTCTCAACGCTCTCTCAAATGCAATCTATAGTGCACATCGTTCGATAGCAGCTGCCAAAGAATTATGGACTGCATTGGACAACAAATACCGCATTGAAGAGGCAAGTAATCAAAAGTTTTTAATTGATAATTATATTGATTTTAAGATGTCTAATGATAAGTCAGTTTTAGCACAAGTTCATGAATTGCAACTTATTGTTAGTGATCTTAAAACCGCTGGATTAGCCTTGTAGAAGAATTTCAAGTAGGGGTGATTATTTCAAAACTACCCTCTACTTGGAATGGCTACAAGAAGAAACTTAAGCATGAAGAGAAAAGTCATACTCTAGAGTCTCTACTTCGACAACTTCGCATAGAGGAAGATTCTCGTAACCGTGAGAAAAATGATGAGCAAGTAGAGAATCATCATTCTAAGGCAAATATGGTCGAGGGTGACAAATTCAAGGCCAAACTTAAGCCTAAGAATGATAAAGGTTTCAAGAAACAAGATTCCAAAAACAAAAAAAAAAAGGAAACTGTCATTATTGCAACGTGCCCGGACATCATATTCGTGAGTGCCGTAAATGCAAGAGAGATTTAAAAAATCAAGCAAATGCGGTGAATGAAGATCCGATGATTGCTACAGTGACCGAAGCAAACTCCGTTGGCTTGATACTGGGGCAACCATTCATATCTGCAAGGACCATAGTCTCTATAAGACTTATGAGGCATCAAATGACGGAATGGAAGTCAAGATGGCTAACAATATCCGTACAAAAGTCATTGGTAAAGGCAGCGTGGATCTGAAGTTCACATCTGGGAAACACAATACTCTAATCAATGTGTTGCATGTTCCTGAAATGAGTAAAAATCTTGTGTCTGGAGACTTACTCAATAAGAGGGGTTTCAAACTAGTGTATGAATCGGATAAGTTTATCTTATCTAAGAATGGATTGTTTATTGGAAAGGGGTACTCTTGTAATGGCATGATTAAATTAAATATAGTAGAAAATATGTCTTCTGCTTATACTGTGGATTCTGTTTCTTTATGGCATGGTAGACTAGGACATGTGAATTATGGTTCTATAAAAAACATGTCTAATTTAGGATTAATTTCACATTGCAATAGTGATAATCATACTAAATGCAGTTTTGTGTCCAAGTTAAGATCACAAGAAAATCTTTTAAATCTGTTGTTCGAAATTCTGAATTATTAGATCTTGTGCATAGTGACGTATGTGATCTCAAAAATCATGAAACAGGAAACGGAAATAAATATTTCTTAACTTTTATAGATGATTGTTCTCGATATGCATATGTTTATCTTTTAAAAGCTAAAAGTGAAGTTTTTGAAAAATTTAAAACTTTTAAGGCGGAAGTTGAAACACAACTTAATCGAAAAATTAAAGTCCTTAGATCTGATCGAGGGGGTGAATACTATCCCACCGAATTTGAAAAAAATTGTGAATCTCATGGGCTTGTCCATCAAGTTACGGCGCCTTATATGCCACAACAAAATGGAGTAGCCGAAAGAAAGAATAGGACTTTAACTGAAATGGTAAATGCCATGTTACTTAGCTCTGGATTGCCACTCTCATTTTGGGGAGAGGCAATTTTATCTGCTTGTTATATCTTGAATAGAATTCCTATGAAGAAAAGAAATGAAACTCCATACGAGATTTGGTTTAAACGAAAGCCCAATCTCAGCAGACTTAGGGTGTGGGGTTGTCTTGCCTATGTAAGGAAACCCAACCCTAAGAGATCTAAATTAGGAAGTAAAACTTATAAGTGCATTTTTATTGGATATTCCATGCGTAGTTCTACCTATAGATTTCTGAACCTAGAATCTAATGATATTATAGAATCTGTAGATGTAGAGTTTTTTGAGCACTTATTTAAGTCTAGTTCTAATGCTCCTAATTTACAAAGTGTTATAACAAAATCTACTCAACCAGAGGACAATTCCCCAGAATGCCTTGCTCCAGATACTTCTATGGAAATTGATCCTAGAAGGAGCAAGAGACCGAGAATTGAAAAGTCATAAGGGCCAGACTTTTTTGTCTATCTTGTTGAAGGAGATAGACATGGAATAAAGGATAAAACCATGTTCGTCATGAATGTAGATAGTGACCCTACAACATACCTTGAAGCTGTGAATTCAAGAGATGCTTCTCTTTGGAAAGAAGCTATCAATGATGAAATGAGTTCTTTGCTATCAAATCAAACATGGGTTTTGTCTGACTTACCCCCTGGATCTAAAGCCATTGGGTGTAAATGAATCTTTAAGAAGAAGCTTAATCCAGATGGTTCAATCAATAAGTTTAAGGCAAGATTGGTCGCTAAGGGATTCAAACAAAAACAAGGGATAGACTATTTTGACAGTTACGCTCATGTTGCACGAATTTCTACAATTCAAGTGTTAATTTCTCTTGCCGCAATTCATCAATTAGTTGTCCACCAAATGGACGTAAAAACGGCATTCTTAAATGGTGATCTAGAGGAGGAAATTTATATGGAACAACCTGAAGGTTTCATTCTTCCAGGCCAAGAAAAGAAAGTTTGTAAACTTCTTAAATCGCTTTATGGTTTGAAGCAAGCTCCTATGCAATGGCACGAGAAATTTGATCAAATTGTACTATCTTATGGTTTTCGCGTGGTTGATGCAGATAAATGTGTTTATTGTAAATCTCATAACAACAATGTAGTGATCATATGCCTTTATGTCGATGACATGCTTATATTTGGGTCTAATATTGCTTGTGTGGAAGACACAAAATCGTTCTTGTCATCTAGCTTTGATATGAAAGATCTTGGGGAAGCTGATGTAATCTTGGGCATTAAAATTCTAAGAAAGGACAAAGAAGTGGTACTTTCGCAGTCCCATTACATTGAAAAATTACTTAAGCGATATGGTCATTTTGACTGTAATCCAGCTTCTACCCCCATAAACCCAAATATTAAGTTAACGAAAAACACTGGGCGCACTAAATCTCAATTAGAGTATGCGAGTGTTGTGGGAAGTCTCATGTATGCTATGAACTGCACGAGACCTGACATAGCATATGCAGTAGGTATGTTATGTAGATTTACGAGTAACCCGGGTGAAGAGCATTGGAAAGCGGTTTCTAGAGTTCTTTGTTACCTGAAGAAAACTATAGATTATGGACTAAATTATCAGGGATATCCTGCTTTATTAGAAGGATACAGTGTTGGAGTATTTTAATAAAAAAAAAAAAAAATACATGTGCTTGAGAATTGTAACCCCATACTTAATGTGATTTTTAGTTATGAATATATATTTAAACACACATGTTTATAACAGCAATGTGTATTTGAGTTGGTCATTAAAGCATCAGTTTTCTTATCAATGGAACTAGCATTGGGAACAGTCACTTTGAACCACCACGTTTTTCAAACATGTGATACATGCTTATTTTGGACTTCATTACAGCCATAACTTTGACAAACTTGTAACATCCATTTGAGTTTAACTCTTGAATTCATTTGAGGTCCCAACCATTTTTCTTTTAAATAAGAGACTCTTTCCAGAATCATTTTTTTTATCCCAACAACTTTTGTCTTCTTCTTTCTTATATATTATCTCTTATATTCATCTATATTTTCTGGGTAATAGTAAGGTGTTGTGAGAAGCTTCGGCTTCCTCTATTGTGCAGATAGAGTGAAGTTACAGTCATTGGCTAGGCTGATTGTATCCTAGAGGCGACGCGTCTTGTACCCGCTGCACCGGTCAATATCCGTAAGGGGCGCGAATCGTCTTAAGAGAGCGACCTCGTCCGCGCCTCACCCTGCCTATACTTCTTCGGATTCTTCACTGTATCTGTTTTATTTTTCCAACAATTTAAGACGATTCTTACTCCATGGAAGGTACAACCGCTACTCCCTCAACAGGTTCGAATGATTTAAACAAACCTTTTCGATTTAGCGGTGTGAATTTCAAAAGATGGGCTTCAAAAGTTTTGTTTTATCTCAAGCTTATGAAAGTTGTTTGGATTCTTACTTCTGAGAATCCTAACAATATTGACACAAAAGATATGACGGAAGAAGAACTTGCTCAACACGAGAAAAAATTGAAAAAATGGAATAATGATGAAGAGGATTGTAGGAATTACATTTTAAACTGCATGAGCGATGAATTGTATGATTTTTACGCCAATACCTATTCTTCCGCAAAGAAGATTTGGAAAGCCTTGGAGCAAAAATATGACACCGAGGAGGCGGGTACAACGAAATATGCATGTAGCCGATACTTTAAGTATCAAATGGTGGAGAACAAGTCCGTGGTTGCACAAACCCATGAGTTGCAACTAATTGTTCATGAAATTCAAAGTGAAGGAGTCAAAGTAGATGAACAAATGCAAGTGGAAGCCATCATTGACAAGCTTCCAAGTTCGTGGAAAGAATTTCAAAAAGGCCTTCGTCACAAGCAAAAGGAATTGAGGCTCGTAAATCTCATGTCACGTCTACGGATTGAAGAAGAGGCTAGGAATAATGATGATTCTAATGGGAACAACAATTCCAGTAAGGTACATTTCCTAACTTCGAGTGATAACATCCCTAAAGGTTCACAAGGAAAAAATAGCGCCCATTTCAAACCAAGAGGTAAAACCATGAAATATAAGCCCAACACAAATCAAAATATTTTTCGTGTAAATTCTAGTGGTAATTCTCATGGTCAAAAGAAATGGAATCAAACACCCCCTTCAAGGCAAACAAAAAATTTTAATACGAACAATTTTCGTGGTGTTTGCTATGTGTGTGGAAAAGCTGGACATGTTGCTAAAGATTGTCGTCACCGGAAACGTTTCAATCAACCTCAAGCAAACGTTACCGAAGAGCCTCTTGTGGCTATGATAACTGAAATCAATATGATTGAAAATTATGAAGGGTGGTGGTTAGACACGGGTGCTTCTAGGCATGTTTGCCATGACAAAAAAATTTTCAAAACTTACGCACATGTTGAAAAAGATAAAAAGGTTTTATTCGAAGATTCTCACACTATTAATGTCATGGGCATGGGAGAGGTTCAAATTAAATTCACCTCTGGGCGTATTGTGACCTTAAGGGATGTGCTTCACACTCCTGAAATTAGAAAGAACTTGGTCTCAGGCTATCTTCTTAACAAAGCCGAGTTCAAGCAAACTATAGAATCGGATCAATATGTACTCACCAAGAATGGTTCATTTGTGGGTAAGGGCTATGCGTGTGATGGTATGTTTACGTTAAATGCTGAAATAAATGGAGCCTCTACTTCTCTTTATATTGTTTCTTGTGTGAATACTTGGCATGCACGTCTTTGTCATATTAATAGTAAATACTTAAAAAATATGAGTCATGTAGGGCTACTACCAAGACTGCATAATGACTTTGAGAAATGTGAATATTGTAGTATGACAAAAATTACCAAGAAACCTCATTTCAAAGTACAAAGGGATACTAGTTTATTAGAACTTATTCATACAGACATGTGTGAATTTCAGGGCATATTAACCCGTGGAGGAAAACGTTATTTTATTACTTTTATAGATGACTTTTCTAAATATACTTATGTTTACTTAATGAAAAATAAAAGTGAGGCTTTTGAAAAACTTACTATTTATATTAAAGAAGTTGAAAATTGTTTTGATAAGAAAATCAAAAGTTTTCGAAGTGATAGAGGTAGAGAGTATGATTCTCTTGGGTTAATTACCTAGATTCAATCTTTAGGAATAGTACATGAAACTACTCCTCCTTACTCTCCGGCGTCTAACGGTGTAGCCGAACGCAAGAATAGAACACTTATAGAATTAACGAATGCAATGTTAGCAAGCTCTAGTGCACCTAAAAATCTTTGGGGTGAAGCCGTCCTAACCGCAAATTATATCTTAAATAGGGTACCTAACAAGCAGACTTTTATTACACCTTATGAATCATGGAGAAATAGAAAGCCTAACTTGGACTATCTAAGAATTTGGGGATGCCTAGCATATGTCAGAATTACTGATCCTAAAATTCCAAAACTAGGAGTTAAAGCCTACAGATGTGTATTTGTAGGTTATGCACTTACTAGTAAAGCCTATAGATTTCTTAATCTTGAAAACAATGTGGTGATAGAATCTTTAGAAGCAATATTTCATGAGGATAAATTTCCTTTTAAACTTAAAGATAGTGGGGGCGCACAAGAGGAGAATCCTAAAGTTTTTGAGCCTAGCATTAATGAACCTAGTACTTCTAACACTACAGATATAGAAACACAACCTAGAAGGAGTAAACGAGCTAGAATTGAGAAAGACTTTGGTCCCGACTACCTAGTGTATAATGTAGAAGGTGATCCTACAACTCTAAGACAAGCTTTATCCTCGCCCAATTCTGATTTGTGGAGAGAAGCCATAAACGATGAGATTGATTCTCTAATTGCCAATAAAACGTGGAAACTTGTAGACCTACCCCCTGGTAGTAAAACAATAGGATGTAAATGGGTGTTAAGAAAAAAACTAAAACCAGACGGTACAATAGATAAATATAAGGCGAGATTAGTAGCTAAAGGCTTTAAACAAAGAGAAGATATAGATTTCTTTGACACATACTCTCCTGTCACTAGAATCACATCTATAAGATTATTAATAGCTATAGCTGCTATACATAATTTGAAAATACACCAAACGGATGTAAAAACGGCATTTCTTAATGGTGAATTGGAAGAAGAAATATACATGGACCAACCCGAGGGGTATGTGCTTTCTGGACACGAGAATAAGGTGTGTAAGTTAACAAAGTCATTGTATGGTTTAAAACAAGCACCTAAGCAATGGCACGAGAAATTTGATCAATGTATGCTAGATAATGGTTTTAAGGCTAACCAAAGTGATAAATGTGTTTATTATAAAAGTGAAAATGATGATCATGTGCTTATATGTCTTTATGTTGATGATTTGTTAATTTTTGGTACAAGTTTAGATATTATAGAAAAATCCAAAAAATTGCTTAGTGAGAATTTTGACATGAAAGATATGGGGGAAGCAAACGTGATTCTTGGAATGAAAATTTCTAAAACTAGTGAAGGAATTTTTCTTGATCAATCACACTATGTTGAGAAAATTTTGAAAAAATACAAATACTTTGATTGTAAACCTGCATGCACACCTTTTGATAATAGTATTCATTTATTTCCAACAAAGAAGGAAATTGATGTAGTAAATCAAAAAGAGTATGCAAGCATTATTGGTAGCCTTAGATATGCTACTGATTGTACTAGACCCGATATAGCATATGCAGTTGGTGTACTTAGTAGATTTACAAGTAAACCAAATATTGAACATTGGAATGCTATTAATAGAATAATGAGATATCTTAAAAGAACTGTGAATTATGGTTTATTGTATGAAAGATATCCTGCAGTTCTAGAGGGGTTTAGTGATGCTGATTGGAATTCCCAATCTGGTGATTCAATGTCCACCACTGGCTATGTTTTCATTTTGGGTGGTGTAGCCATATGTTGGAGATCTAAAAAACAGCAGGTTATTGCTAAACCATGGAGGCTGAACTCATAGCTTTAGCCTCAACCAGTGAAGAAGCAGGTTGGCTACGTGACTTATTATCAGAAATACCATTTTGGGGCAAACCAGTACCACCTGTTCTTATACATTGTGATAGCACTACCGCAATAGGCAGAGTGCGTAACAAGTACTACAATGGTAAATCCAGATCTGTGAGAAGAAAACATTGTATTGTGAGGCAATACTTGAGTAATGGCGCCATAAATGTTGAGCATGTAAGCTCGAGCGACAACCTCGCTGATCCTTTTACAAAAGCTTTAGCTAGAGAAAAGATCTGGAATACATCGAGGGGGATTGGACTCAAGCCAAAAAAAAAAAAATTAAAAAGAAATTCACCTATAGGGATACCCTACCTAGGGACTGGAGATCCCAAGAACTAGGTTAAGGGGACAAACGAACTATTGAGTGAATTGTATGAATATGCACTGTTTTGAATCTTAAAAGATTTCTTATCCATCCCTTTGGTGTAAATGCATATTATCTCTTAACGTTCATGGTAGGATGAGATTATAATCTCTTAACGATGTCTATAGCCCTTATGGGTGGGATGTCATAGTTAAGAGAGCATCCTTGATTGACTCACCTATATGAGTGAGGAAGTGGGGCCGCTTCCTATGAGAAGGTGGTAAATTCTCTAGAGCACTCATGAATACTGGGATAAAGCACAAGGCCGTAAAGTGCTGGCTTTTGAAGCTTAGAGGACACCTTGAAAGTCGTGTGTGTGATGTATTCTACGTATCCTCAAGTAGTCACTGTTTAAAGGCATCGCCACTTTGACTCTAATACGCGAATACTGAAAACACTAAGTGAAGGTTTAAAGGCAATGCCACTTTCATGATGCATGACTTTCTTACTATTGCCCAAACTAAATATGTATATTAATTTTTATTAAAATAAGTGGGGGATTGTTGGAGTATTTTAATAAAAAAAAAATACATGTGCTTGAGAATTGTAACCCCATACTTAATGTGATTTTTTAGTTATGAATATATATTTAAACACACATGTTTATAACAGCAATTTGTATTTGAATTGGTCATTAAAGCATCAGTTTTCTTATCAATGGAACTAGCATTGGGAACAGTCACTTTGAACCACCACGTTTTTCAAACATGTGATACATGCTTATTTTGGACTTCA
Source organism: Hydrangea macrophylla (assembly GCA_033977485.1). Lineage (NCBI taxonomy): Eukaryota > Viridiplantae > Streptophyta > Magnoliopsida > Cornales > Hydrangeaceae > Hydrangea > Hydrangea macrophylla. Next base: position 75,295,662 of record CM066985.1, on the reverse strand, counting down.
TTACAGCCATAACTTTGACAAACTTGTAACATCCATTTGAGTTTAACTCTTGAATTCATTTGAGGTCCCAACCATTTTTCTTTTAAATAAGAGACTCTTTCCAGAATCATTTTTTTTATCCCAACAACTTTTGTCTTCTTCTTTCTTATATATTATCTCTTATATTCATCTATATTTTCTGGGTAATAGTAAGGTGTTGTGAGAAGCTTCGGCTTCCTCTATTGTGCAGATAGAGTGAAGTTACAGTCATTGGCTGTGCTGATTGTATCCTAGAGGCAACGCGTCTTGTACCCGCTGCACCGGTCAATATCCGTAAGGGGCGCGAATCGTCTTAAGAGAGCGACCTCGTCCGCGCCTCACCCTGCCTATACTTCTTCGGATTCTTCACTGTGTCTGTTTTATTTTTCCAACATACAGTGATGCAAGTTGGAATAATATAGAATCGAAGTCCAAATCTACAACTGGTTGGATCTTTACATTGGGTGGTGCTGCAGTGTCCTGGGGTTCCAAGAAGCAAACTTGTATTTCTGATTCAACTATGCTATCAGAATTCATAGCATTGGCTGAGACATGTAAAGAAGCAGAATGGCTTAGAAACTTACTGATGGACATACCATTATGGAAAAAGCCTACTCCTGCAGTAATGATCAATTGTGATAGCCAGTCAACATTGTACAAAGTCTCAAGTAAGACTTATAATGGAAAATCAAGACATTTGAGTCTTAGGCATCAGTTGTTGAGACAATCACTCAAGAAGGGAGTAATTACTGTTGGCTACATAGAGTCAAAAGCAAACCTAGCAGATCATTTAACGAAAGGTCTGGCTAGAGAGATGATCTTAAAAACATCAAAAGGAATGGGGCTAAGGTCAATATGAAACTCAACTATGTTTAGTGGGAACCCAACTTTAGTCTTGAAATTATAGTCTAAAGTTCAATGGGTACAAACAAGCTAAAAGGTTGGTTAGTATAACACTAGAATTTTTGCCTCATGTCCTACATTCGGTCTAGTGTTAGGGTCTGCATGAGAGAGGTTGGATTAGGATCCTTAATAGATTCAAACGGGTGATTCGCAGACTTGCCTAAAGAATCTACCTATAAGAGTATGGATGTGGGGCCGCTTCCTATGAATTACGTGACCTAGTTCAAAAGTGCTCTTGAATGAGGATGTAGCACAAGGCCATGAATGTGCAAAGTAAGGAACACTCTAAATGCAGGATTCAGTATGTATGACAACTCCGGCTTATCTACAAGGGTCCTTGGTTCAAGATCCGTTCACCACAGCACCTTGATGACGCTTTGAATTGTCAATACTAAGTGGAAGTTCAAGTCCAAAAGACACTTACCATTTATGTACTTAGTCCATTGATGATAGCATTGTATTATTATTATTTTTTTTTATTTATTGTAACCCAATTATAATAATATTTATTGTATTACATTTCCTTATCTATTTCAATTTTGAAAATGGGGGAGAATTGTTGGATATTTTCCATAATTGAAAGTAATAGCCGAATGGGTATTCAAAGAATGGCTGGGTGTCATATGAATGGGTGCCTTGTCACTTTAATGGACATGAGTCCAAAGGATGGCATAACACCTGGAGGTGTCTTAGCACCACTTGGATTGAAGATGCACAATTCTTTATGAACATGTGTATATATACCAAAAGATGCCTATGCCACCATTTGGTGAATGACACAAATAGCACCTGGTGAGTATACACCACATTTCTTGCGGCTATAAATGCCGCATGACTTCACCCTCATTTTAGATCTAATTTTTCCGTTATTCCAACAGTACAGTCATTTCTCTTCTCATTTTATTTTTCCTTCTTTCATCATCAAACCCATCTCAGAGTGTTTCCGGGTTGATTTGAGTAGTGCATATTCAAACATCAACAACAATTAGAAGGCTTCTTTGTATCCTCAAGGCGTTTCTCATATACCCTGTTGCACTCGTGATTCTAATCAGAGGGGGAGAAATTTATCTAAAAGATAGCGATCCCGTGCCTAGAAGTCTGTCTAATTTCTCCCTTAACCCTCTACTATTTTTCCAACAAAAAATGTTCAAGAAACCTCGAGAGAAGCTTCAGAGAACGATCTCTCACAATCTAAACTTCCAACACGTGGTTGGCATCACCCATATCCTCAATCTCAAACAGAGAGGACTACCACTCTCAAGCGGCGACAATGGAATTCATCTCGCTCCCAGCTATCAATATACAAAGAATTAAAACACTTTTCTTGGACCGTTTAATGTATACACATTGTACCATAGCTTAGCCGATTGCTAGCTTAAGATAATAAACAGATCATTTGAGACGGCATTGTTAGCCTTAAGATATGTTAAGGCATATTTAATTATGTTTTGATGATGTCAAATATGCTATGATAATTACATGATTCATTTGTTTCATTCCTTTTTATTATCATAGTCATTTTTATGCTCATATATAATCTCATGTATTAATTTTGTATCAATGTTTTTAACATCTTTGTGTGCATGAGATTTAATTAATGTAGATCAAGATTACAAGGAGCTCAACAAGGATCAATCTTGAAGACTTGAAGATATTTCATCCTTGGTTGAAGTCTAGGACAATCATTGTAAGGCATCTTGATCTCACACTCATAGGGGATCAAACAATCTCTAAAAGTTAAAATTTTGGAAATAAATTTTAAGTGGGTCATCTTTAAATCAATGCCCCAACCAATTGAAAAATAATTAAATGTTGAATCTTATATGGTTGGAAAGGTATTTGAATCTAGTTTCCAAAACATCAAACGGATTGAAAATCTGATTTTCGTAGAGGAAGTTATGGCCATTTTAGTGGAGATGTGTCAGGCTGTCAAACAGGGAGGGGCAGTCGACTGAAGGCCCGATGCAGTCGACTGAAGTGAGCAGAATGCATACAGAACCCTCTGTAAACACATCTCAGTCGACTGTTTCAAGGCCCAGTCGACTGCTTCAAGGTCCAGTCGACTGAAGCGACCTGAAAGGCAATAACGGCTAGTTTTTAAAGGGGTTTTTAATTACCAAACTTGCCACCAACGGCTATAATCTTCCAATGCCTATAAATACATGTTTTCCCAAGCTATTTGTTGTTGAGATTTTGATTGGAAAACATAGTATTGATCACACATCTCTTTGATCTTTAAACATTAACATTTGAGGTCTAGTTGTGTGAGTTAATCAATTTGCTCAAATCTTTCATTTGTATTTCTTGAGAGAGCAAAATTGTAGTGAGCTTTAATTGTATTATCCACTCTATATAGAGAGTTTCAATTTGTATCTAAATCATTTATAAAGAGTGAGGGTTAGTAACCCTTGTGTGCAAAGAAGAGGTTTTCTTCTTTGGGAGAGTTGGAGGCTCTTGTAAAGGTTTGGTGCACACCCGTAAGTGCTCCGGGAATGGTTTGGTCTACACCCGTGAAGTAGATCGGATTAAAGGAATCCTCAAGAGGTATTCTTGAGGGGTGGACGTAGGCCGCGGGGTGCGATTGCCGAACCACTTGAAAAATTGGTTTGCAAGTATCTCTTCCCTTATCTCTTTACATAATTGCTTGTGATTGTGTTTAATTTGCTATTAAGTTTTTAAAAGGTTAAAATTCCGCTAAAACCTTATTCACCCCCCCTCTAAGGTTTCCACTTTTGGGCCAACAAGCATACTTTTGCGCTCATTCCCTTTGGTCACTAAACCAATGGGCTGATCCATATTTATTTCATTGTCTTGTTCTCGATTGAGAAAAGAACAGTTCAAACATCCAACTAAAAAGGTTCCAAATCTAAATATGCGACGATTGCTGGGATAAGGCGAATGGAGTCAGATCTCACCCTTTGGAAGAACGTGTTTCCATGGTCTATACCCTCTCTGGGTACAAACTATCACCCACAAGGCGCGCCTAATACTTGTCAATTGAACCATCTGCCTTGCGTTAGATTTTGAAAACACACTTGTCTCCATTAGTCTTACGCACAAGCAAAATGTCAACTAACTCCCAGACCTAATTCGCGTCCATAGAGCTCATCTCATCTAGCATAGCAACTATCCACTCAGTTTTAGCAGATGAAGAAAAATGCTTCAACAAAAGAAGCAGGCTCATCCTCATCCACTTATGCACACATTTGCACACATATGAAAATGTCTTCCTCAAGTTCAAAACAGCAATAGGGAACTTTTTCCTCATCACCATACAGTGTACTACCTGAGAATCTTGAGTGCCTAGTGGTGCACTCCCACTATCTGGTACACTCCCACTAGCGTCTAGCGGTGTACTCCCACTCGGCTGGAGACTAGTACCATTTTTCAGCGATTACTAGATGTGGAATCTCAATCTCCCCACCTCGCTTTAAAGATGGTATGTTGTCTTCAACATCCTCCAACTCATAGAGGTCAAGACATCTCTTAGTAATACAAATCTGGGAAAATCATTCTCAATATCATGTGGCACCATTTGTCATTCCTATACCCGTTTGTTCGTTATACGTAACATAGCCTGTCGAGCTGTTAGAATACCTTATAAAGGTATACTTTCCAGTTCTTGAGCATAGTTTCTCGCACTTATATGAGGTATAGTGAACATAACCTCCTGAGCTCCACGAGCGCAAATGCTCCAAAATGAGCTTTTTGCCTTTCTATAGCTCATAAGGGGGTAGAGGGAAACGACTGAGAGGGGCCACTCTAGTATGTAGGCAGCAAACGAGAGTACATCCCTTCAAAACAACATTGGGAGGTTGACTTACGCCATCATAGTCCTAGCCATATCTAGGAATGTCTTATTCCTTCTTTCTACAACACCATATTGTTGCGGAGTTTCCGTAACAGAAAGTTGTTTGCGTTTCCCCTTTTTCCTCACATAGTTCCCAGAACTGATTAGATAAATACTCGCGATCCTCACATCGCGCAAAATCATCTATAAAAGTGAGAAAATAAGAGGCGCCATGACGTGCCTTTACAACCATAGGTCCACAGATATCTGAGTGAACTAGCTCTAATGCTTAAGTAGCTCTAATAGCCTCTCTAAAAGGCTCTCGACATGCTTTGCCAACTAAGCAAGACTCATACATAGGTAGGTCAACCTCAGGGAGTGGGTCCAAAAGGGCTTCTTGAGCTAATCAAGTCATCCTATTACATCCTATGCGTTCAAGTCCAACATGTCATGTCTCAGAATAAATGAATAACAGACGAAACTAGAATTACATAAAACAACTCTTAAGTAGATATCCCCAGATAACCATGTCCTAGTAACACTACCACCAAAAAGTATCCATCCTATTAATACCGAACTGGAGAACGCCCTCGATTGCGCTCTTCCACCTTGTTAGCCTTGGGCGCAAACTTGCTGGCCCCACCCTACCTCTAGGCGGGTTTACCCTTACCATTGCGTTTAGGCCCACTGGCCTTGCGCTTACTTCCACTTATGAAAGTAGTAGTCAAGAGTGTAGCTATACGGTTCGCCTCACATTTTTGGCGCTCCGTATTCAGCTCAACATGTCAAAAAATGTCAAAACCAAAAATTGAACATTTCCGTTGTGGATCATGATTTGTTTTCTATGGACTCGCGAATCAGGCAAAGAACTAATCATAGCCTGAAACTGCAGTTCGCCAGTAAAGATGTTACGAGTATTCTGAAATCACGAATCATACCTGTCATCGACCCTAGATGTCCATTCATCGTGTACTTGGAACATTTCCTTTACTTTCCCGAACTTCATAAATAGGCGAATCAACAACCTATTGGCTCTGATACCAATGTTGATAATATATGCACGCAAGCATACGAGTCTGGTAAAGGTTCGTTACCTAGCGGAATAGCCCGACGGATCGCCAAACGATGTTGTTACGAGCCCGGCGTCATCACCCACGAACTGCTGCTCCATGTTGCCTCCGTGTACTCTCTTATGCATCGCCTAGGTCGTAAAGGACGCTTCTTGAGCCTTCCCCATGACAGTCATGCGCTAAATCCCAAGCTCCTTGGTGATTAGCTAGAGAGAGAAACCATGAATGAGAGAGAGAGAGACTAACGTGAGGGAGAGAGGGGGTGCTGAGATTATAATATCTCCTTAGGTTTTAATGTGATACATATTCATATATATATATATATAAGCACATGATAAACCTACTAGGCTTGGGACTCCAAAAGCCCGTTATTTGATGTCCAAGACAGGCCTCTTTGGACCCAGTCCAATTTCATGTGGTTGCCCGTATGGCCCGACCACAATATTTGTTATAAAGAGAAATTTGTCTCAAATACCATTACAAAGTTACATTCCTACACTACATCCATTCATACATCATCACCACACCTCCATGGATAATCATGTGAGCAAAACAAGATATAAGGGAGAGAGAGTACCTAAATGTGCTATTGAAGAAAGCTTCTACTTTCTCAATTGTACCATAGTGATCGGTAACCCCGCATAGTATTGCATGTGGTACAATTGTTAAATCATTTGAAAATCAAATTTATTTACATTTTCAGTAACAAAAAAAAGCCTACCACATAGAAGGCAATAAAAAATTTGACATTATGAAAAGTGATTTCTTTTTATGTGTAAATTAGTGATAAGTTTTATCTTCCTATTGTGTTATCTTCTTTGACTTTTCTAATTGAACTACTTTTATATTTTTGGTAATTTTTATTCTTTACCCCTTTGGTTGTGTATTATTGTCACCGAAATCAAGGGGTGGAATGTGTTGGATGTGGAATTTGTGGATTTGGATGTGGGTGTAGCATCTTTGTTCCATTTCAAATGAAGTAATGCCATGCATTCAAAATTCTGTATCTCAAATAGTTTTCAAATACATGGTAAATTAATAAATTAATTTATTAAGTTAGTAAATTAAATGATGTAATTACTATTAAATTAGTAAATTAAATGATAAAATTACATATTTTGCATTCTAATGATAATTAATTATGGAGAACAATTTTGTTCACCCAATCACCTAAATTTGTTGAATATGTGGGACCCATCACTTCCTAAGTTTCTTTCATTAATTCATCCCATAACACCTATATACATATAGTCACTAACTAAGAGGTTGTGTTGGAAGAACTTATGCTTTTTTTATTACAATAGCTTTTGTCATAATAAAGATTAAGGCCCAAATTTACTTTGACGGTTATAGTGTGTGGTTAATGTATATGCAAAAGTGGTTATGGTGGCAGAATTGATTTCATAAAAATATATTAAATTGTTAAATATTTTAATAGTTGTACCATATTTAATTATAATGGAAACTACTTCATTTTTATTGAAAATTACATTCGATGGTACAACTACCAAAGGCACTGACATATATCACATAGTATATATATATATATATATATTACTATATAATAAGAGGACAACACCTTAATAAGCAAGCATGTCATCTTTTATGAACTTCAAAAATTGTCCATGCCTAATTTTTGTACTTCTCGATTATACCCTTGGTTGAAAATGTAAAACCCCTAAAATACCAAAAACTCCAAAAGCTGCTCACGTTTTTGGTGAACTGGTCGGTTATGAACTTCCTCTTTTGCCCTTCACTATACCATAATTACTCATACATCTATCTATACGTCGTAAGGATATCTTAATTTGTGTGAGGGTTAATTTGTCATTTTAGACAAATCAGTACATTCAAGTCAGCTTTTGAAATTTTATTTAATATAATATTGAGGTTTCAATCAACAATATTGTGTCTAATTACATTTGGGTCAATAATTTTTGGGATATTTATTATTCACTTAAAAACAAGTCAAAAAAAGTGGTTATTTTAGTGGCTATTTAGGAATTGGTCACTAATATTTACAATTTGGTCAACTTCATCTCTCAAATGAGGTTTGAATCAACAATCTTGCGTCTAATTACATTTGGGTCAACATTTTTTGGGATATTTATTATTCACTTAAAAAAGTGGCTATTTTAGTGGTTATTTAGGAATTGCTTACTGATATTTACAATTTGGTCAACTTCTTCTCTCAAATTTAGGATTCATATATTGTAATATGCGTAATTGCATTGGGGCAGCAAGTTTTGGGATATTTATTAATTACTTAAAAAAAGTTTAAAAAAAAAAAAGTAGCTAGTATAGTGGCTATTTAGGAATTGGTCACTAATATTCACATTTTTGTAAACTCTTCTCTAAAATTTAAGTTCTGGGATATTTATACTTCACTTCAAAAAAATGTCAAATAAAGTGGCTATTTTAGTGGCTATTTATGAATTGGTCACTAATATTTATATTTTGGTCAACTTCTTCCCTGAAATTTAGGATTTATCGATTGTATTCGAATATCAATTAAGATCTACAAACACATTCATGTCCTTTTTTTTTTTTTAGGGAAAATACCCTACTTGTGTCATATATTTTTAATTGTGCTTTATTAAGTACATTTACTACTCATTTACAAGATAGTCAGAATTATCAACTTCTTCCATAGGAAGAGTTTTAGATCAAATGGCTACATTTACAATTTATTATTTAACCGTTGTAACATCTTATTATACACTTCACACAAAACGACACAATTAAATTTCTCGCGCAACGCGCGCGCAAGCGTATTGATATATGTCACTGATTGCATAAATGATCAAGGTGTTTGAAGTTTTGGTCACAACTTTAATGACTTAGACCATCCCCAATGGGCATAATATACTTCATACTATTGTCAAATTATAGCAATGCTCTATCCTGTGCCAAATTTGGCACGACCTTTGACATTGTTATAATTTGGCATGATATTTGACAAATCATTGGAGATGTGTTTTTGAAGGGTCATGCTATAATTTGGCACGCCAATAAGGCAATATCTTAACTTTTTCCAATACAGGAAAAGTAATAGCATTTATTTAGCATGTACTATTATAGCACATATGCTAAAACATAGTATTTTAACATTATAGCAATACCAAAATATAAGTTTAGCTGGAAGAAAATACTCCCTCCGTCCCACAATAAATGTCCACTTCTATTTTGCACATTGTTTAAGAAAGTTGTATTATATTAGTTTTTTTTGGTTCATTAAATGGTCACTTTCCAATTTTACTCTTAGATGTGATGGGTGTTTGACTTTTGCTTGTTTTGAAACCACAAATAAATGCTACTTTGTCTTTATTATAAGGGTAATTTTGGAAAGTAAGTAAAAGCTATATGTCACTTATTATGGGACATTCAAAAAAGAAAATGTGGACACCTATTATGGGACGGAGGGAGTAACATTTACCGTTGGATGCTCCTACCTAGCATAGAAATTGAGTGCTGTAAATGACGAACAAATACACAACAATCACCACTTAGGATCTAATTGAAGAACCCAAAAGTGACAATCAACATCTTCGAAGCATCATCTCCTTCTAGCAACGGCTTGGTTATGGGCAGCACTGTAATGTCAAGGCCAAGCATCAAAACTGATCAAGAAATAAACAATAATACGGGTGCGAATAGAATCACCCTAATATAAATAAATAATACACACGCACACAATCCCTACGCGGGAAATCAGAGATTGAGAAGAGGGGGAAATAGGCGATGGGAACCCTAGGAGAAGAGATAGCGTGGGAGAAGAGTGTATCGACGGCGGAGGAGTCGTCGTCAATGGTGGTTGTAAAAAGAGTCGTTCTTATCGGGGGCAGCGGGAACGGATTATATCATTCGTACCTTCTTAAGGTCTCATCAAGCGGCAGGGATAATCACCTCCAGGGTCAGGATGAACAGGAGGAGGGATGTGGTAAAAATAAAAAGAAGAAAAAAGTGCGCCGGCGCCCTCAGACTCGGAAGTTGGAATCATTGTGGAGGTCGTGGAGGGGAGATCTGGTCTCCTTTACTCGTATAGGTTCAACTATGTACTGTGTTGGTGGTGGTCCATCTGATACTATTCCCACTTCTAATGTCTATGTTGCCGACATGGACATGGACATGGACATGTATAATAATAATAATAATAAGCTTAAATTGTGGAAGAAGATTCCAAGTATGCTCATCAAAAGACTACGTCCTGAGACAGTTGTTGTCAATGATAAGCTATATGTCTTTGGTGGATTTTACATCCCCAGGGATACTACTCCCACCGATCCTTGGGGTGAAGTTTACGATCCAAAGAAACGGACCTGGCGTTCTCTTCCTCAACCTCCCTCGTTTTTTGATAAGACAAGTGGGATATTCGTTGTACATGATGACGATGATGATGATGATGATGACTCTTCTTCGTCATTGTTGAAGACGAAGATCCTAATGGCCTCGGCTTATTTTCCCTATCTCTTTGCATACGACGTCGTCACTGATACTTGGGAGACAATTGCCGATGATTTCTACAGCTTTACTGGTGTTACTCGCCCTGTTTTACGACATAATAAATTGTACTGGATTGCTCACAGGATCGCTGTCTATGATTTGCATCTCAAGCGGATGTTCACCGGTCCTATCATTGGTAAATTTGATGCAGCCCTGCTTTACACTCCCAGCGATATTCGTTATAAGCCAGTTGTTTTTCACATTGACCGTGATGAATTTTGCTGCATTTGGATGGATGGCACTGTTGAGGGCCCATTAGAACACCTTCAACCTGTCTGTTGCACTACCATCAGGATTTCTGAACCCTTGTACAAGAACGGTGGGAAACACTCCGTAAAAGGACACTGTCTGTTTACCCAACGTTATCTTGTTGATCAGGAGCTTTTCCCTCTCTTTGGCCTGGTGTTGTAAGTCAATTCCTCACCCCCCCCCCCCCCCCCCCCCCCCCCCAACGTTATCCTATTGATTTTTTCTTCTCTTTTCTTTTTATTGCCTATATATATATACACATATATATATATATATCACGGTTCAAATCCGGCTAGCTTCAAACATGCCAAAACGAGTGGAATATGAGGAGTAATGGGTGGGAGTCCCGATTGTGGTCTGATACTTGGTCAAGGAGAATGATTTAAGGGATTTTAGTCCGTAAGTTATTTTTCATTGAAAGGGAGTAAGCTATATTTCTTGTAAAACATTTTACTTTGTTATTAGTGCATCCAAACACTGGAAAATGTGAAAATGTTTTCCGGAAAACATTTTACATCAAAACAAACGGAGTGTTAACGCCTTGGAGTCCTAGTCTTTCCTAGTCTTCTTTTTAAAAAATAAAAAAAATTCAAAATTAAGACATTGATACCAAGCAAGCATAACTACTACATGCGTAACACTAGTCTATGGATGTCTAGTTTCTCTATTTCTGTGACTACCAAGGGCAGATTTGGAAATAAATTCAGTGGTTCTAATGGCCAGGGATGTTTCCCAACACTAAGTTCTATTTGAGGGGCGTTTTAACAAATTAAGATATCTTTTGAAGTTTAAACTCGTAAGGGTTGCTTTTAGGGATTTTTTAATAATTTTCTCTTAATATTATGACGTGACGGTTTAAGGTGTACCTTAATCTGTGATCGGATCATTAGTCCAATTTAATTAAGGGTCCAATTTTCAAAACATTGGATTAGAATGAGTAAACAAGGTGGTGGGTGCGGATATAAATACACACAATCCCTACGCGAGAAATAAGAGATTGAGAAGAGGGGGAAATAGGCGATGGGAACCCTAGGAGAAGAGAGAGCGTGCGAGAAGAGTGTATCGACGGCGGAGGAGTCGGAGTCGGAGTCAATGGTGGTTGTAAAAAGAGTCGTTCTTATTGGGGGCAGCGGGAACGGATTATATCATTCGTACCTTCTTAAGGTCTCATCAAGCGGCAGGGATAATCACCTCCAGGGTCAGGGTCAGGGTCAGGGTCAGGGTGAGGGTGAACAGGAGGAGGGATGTGGTAAAAATAAAAAGAAGAAAAAAGTGCGCCGGCGCCCTCAGACTCGGAAGTTGGAATCATTGTGGAGGTCGTGGAGGGGAGATCTGGTCTCCTTTGCTCGTATAGGTTCAACTATGTACTGTGTTGGTGGTGGTCCATCTGATACTATTCCCACTTCTAATGTCTATGTTGCCGACATGGACATGGACATGGACATGGACATGTATAATAATAATAAGCTTAAATGGTGGAAGAAGATTCCAAGTATGCTCATCAAAAGACTAAGTCCTGAGACAGTTGTTGTCAATGATAAGCTCTATGTCTTTGGTGGATTTTACATCCCCAGGGATACTACTCCCACCGATCCTTGGGGTGAAGTTTACGATCCAAAGAAACGGACCTGGCGTTCTCTTCCTCAACCTCCCTCGTTTTTTGATAAGACAAGTGGGATGTTCGTTGTACACGACCACTCCTCTTCCTCTTCTTCTTCTTCTTCGTCATTGTCATTGTTGAAGACGAAGATCCTAATGGGCTCAGCTTATTTTCCCTATCTCTTTGCATACGACGTCGTCACTGATACTTGGGAGACAATTGCCGATGATTTCTACAGCTTTTCTGGTGTTACTCGCCCTGTTTTACGACATAATAAATTGTACTGGATTGCTCACAGGATCGCTGTCTATGATTTGCATCTCAAGCGGATGTTCACCGGTCCTATCATTGGTAAATTTGATGCAGCCCTGCTTTACACTCCCAGCGATATTTATTATAAGCTAGTTGTTTTTCACATTGACCGTGATGAATTTTGCTGCATTTGGATGGATGGCACTGTTGAGGGCCCATTAGAACACCTTCAACCTGTCTGTTGCACTACCATCAGGATTTCTGAACCCTTGTACAAGAACGGTGGGAAACACTCCGTAAAAGGACACTGTCTGTTTACCCAACATTATCTTGTTGATCAGGAGCAGCTTTTCCCTCTCTTTGGCCTGGTGTTGTAAGTCAATTCCTACCCCCCAACGTTATCCTATTAATTTTTTCTTCTCTTTTCTTTTTATTGCCTATATATATACATATATATCACGATTCAAATCCGGCTAGAAAATTAAGACATTGATACCAAGCAAGCATAACTACTACATGCGTAACACTAGTCTATGGATGTTTAGTCCAGCAACCACCGTTCTAGTATTGATCTAAGGTTTTGACAATTATGTTTAGACTACGGCTTCTTAGAATAATTAACAAAAAAAAAGAGCACACTGTGACGCACCCTATAAGAATAGAATACATGCCGGGTGCGGATGCACACCTGTGAATTCTTCAATCTACTGTTTGTATTTGATACCATGTTATGCTCCACATGATCTCAGTAACCTGTAGTCTTCTTCTTCTTCTTCTTCTTTTTCCTTCTCATGGTTCGGGTCAGATACTACAAAAGTAGCTAGAGAGCAAAATAGGCCAATACTTAATATCCCTAAAAAGAAAATATTAGCATACTTCACATATCTTCCACTTTCATGGTCCAACCCGCTCACCCACCGATTTAGTCAACTCGGTATCGAGGTGGACCGTGATGAGATGTACAACCGATGCGACATTTTGTCGAACGATGAAGTATCGGGGCTTGTATCGCCTGTAGTGGATGATACAGGCCGAGACGGTGGTGTATCGCGAGACGATGCACAATACGACTGAGTCATCTCGCGGGACAAGAAAAGGAAAATCTTTACTCATAACAACAATTAGAAACTCATCTCTGTTTTTGACACTGAGATGAAGCAGAGAACAGATCTGGATCTCACCTCTCACCTCTCCTTCTCTTCTCTCTTCGATCGTAACTCTCTCCAATCCAATCCAGTCTCTTGTGTTGATTGTGTGATAATGCGTGTGATATATTTGTACTAATATGTGAACTGAGTTTATTTGTTGGTCGTATGTTGTTGATGTCTACTGGTTTATAGGTAGCTATTTGGGATGTGATGATGCCTTTGAAACAATGTTTGAACCTTTAAGACATGTTACCTTGTTTTATTCGAACATTGGTGGTAGCAAGTAAGACCAAGAATAGTTCGTAATTGACTTGGGATATAGCAAGGTTTACAAGTTAATTCGTCATAGTGGTTTATTCACCTCATAGGCATAGTTGTGATTCGTATGGTGAATCGAAATGCCATTCTGTTCAATCGTAATCAAATGAAACTTTGAATCATAAGATTGGTGACAAATTTGAAGACGTAAAACTTAAGTAGAAATAAGAGATGAAACAAAGAAAACAGTGAAATGTGAAATAAAACATACCTAATTACATGATCATGTCGTCTAATCATTGGCGAGTTGCTGCCTTCATGGCAACATAAATTGGAATAAAGATGCATCGTAGTCCCTTGCCCACCTTTTTCATTATCCACATGCTTACAATGATCCCAAGTTGGGCCACTTTCTATGTTTCCCTTTCTTTTTGGAGCCATTATACGAGAACAATTTTAAAGAAAAAATTTCAAACTCGTGAAAATTTCGAAATATAGGGAGCTCACCCCAATAAGCTCAAACATCCAAACCTCTTCAAACTCTTCCCTTTCTCTTTAGAAAGGGGGGTTATGTATTTGGGGGATTTTAAATCCGCAGTGGTATTGCTCCGAGCGATCCTTGGGTGAAGTTTACAATCCGAAGAAGCAGAGCTGGCATCCTCTTCCTCAACCTCCCTCGTTTTTTCCTCACACTGTTTGCATGTTCACTGTACACGACTCTTCTTCTTCATTGAAGATGAAGATCCTATTGAGCTCAATTGCTTAAACTTATTGCTTTGCGTACGATGTCGTCACTGATACTTGGGAGACAATTGCCGATGATTTCAAGAGCTTTCCTGATGTTACTCCCCCTGTTTTACGTCATAATAAATTGTACTGGATTACTCTCGGGATCTCTGTCTATGATTTACATCTCAAGCACATGTTCACCGGTCCTATCATAGGTAAATTTGATGAAGCCCTGCTTTACACTCCCCTCGATGTTCATTATGGACTAGTTGCTTTTCACATAGACCGTGATGAATTTTGCTGCATTTGGACCGATGGCCCTATTGAGGGCGAATTAGAATTCCTTGAACCTGTTTGTTGCACTACCATCTGGATTTTCGAACCCTTGCACAAGAACGGTAGAAAAAAAACTCCGTAAACGGTCATTGTCTGTTTACCCAACGTTATCTTCTTAATCAAGCAATTTGCTGTTTCTTTGGCCTGGTATTGTAATTTGTAAGTCAATTCTCCAACCCCTGCCCCCCACCCAAAAAAAAAAACACTTGTTATCCTGTGAATTTTTTGTTGCCTAAAAAGAGAGATTCGCCTAAGCTAAAATCCTATAAATGCATGTTCAAGAAGTGCGATAGAAAATCTGTAAAAGGGAACAGAAAATCTAGCATTTCAAATTATCCCTGGTAGGTGACAACGATGAAACCACCAAAAGCCCAATATTACAAGTCATCATGTACACACAAATTCACTCTATTTTTAACAGTAAATATGTGAGTTTACACCATGGGTGCATCAATTCAACGAGATTTCTGAAAATGAAGAAAACCATGAAGAGGTGAAAGCAAGCAAAGCTGTTTTTGGTGGTTCTTAAAGTAATATATTTGCATGTCCCCTGACACGAAATAAATTTGTGCACTTTTGTGCAACACCCAAGTATAGGTGATCGTGCAAGTAATATTGGATAAGACCAGGTCGATCTCATTGGGAAGGAATAGGGAGAATGTCTACTAAGTTACAACCTAAAGAAAAGGAAAAGATCAATATCCTAATTACTTAAATTAAACTAAATAATAAACTAAAGCATATAGAAACATAACTAATGAAATAAATTAAAGGTGTTATTAAACTAAATAATAAACTAAAGCATATAGAAACATAACTAATGAAATAAATTAAAGGTGTTGGAAACACGTGAATCCACATTGATCGTAACCATCTACCATGCACATTCATTAACATTCTATGGAGTTCATTCCTCTTTAGCATTTCGTATTTTTCTAAAGATAAGGAATCAATAACCCTTAAATTGCCGGGACTATATCATCACAAGTGAGTTGAAATACTTAGAAGACAGTTTAAAACAATGGTTAATGCTTGCACTCTAAATGGTGTTAGCAGTCAAAGTGGTTTTCAAAAGTCATTGAAGAAAAGGCCTCAAGGCTTTAAGTTCTAAAAACTGTTGTGACGATCTGAACTTACTAGAACAATTTGATGACAGATTTGTAAAACATAAAGTCTTGGAACACTTAAAGGAATCATCTCGGAATTAACAAGTTCGATCAATCGAAGTGCTCTCGATCGATCGACCTGCATCATCCTTCAATCGATGAAATGCCTTCAATCGCTTGACTATGGCTCTGGTTCAATCGATCGAAATTACTTCGATCGATCGAGTACATGTTTTCTATACAATACATGGTAGATGCTAAGAATCAATGTTTCATCACATATTCCCAACTTTTGAACTATGAAAACATACATAAACAAGTGCAGAAGTTAGGGGTGTAATTCGGTCAGTTTCGGTCGGCTTGAAGGGCATTTTTCTTCCGAACCGACAATCTCGGTTTTTGAATACTAACAACCGACGTTCGACCGAACCAACATTCAGTCAGTGTGAAACCGACCATGACTGTGTTGGTTGGTGTCAGTCGGTTTATGTTTTTCATGACACAAAACCATTAGCACATATCTCAAATGCCTTGAAGAAAAAAAGGAAAAAAAAAAAAAAAAAAACCCAAAGATCTCAACTTATAACAAAAGAATCATGTAGATCTGAAAAGCCTCTTTAAAAAAAAATGATCTGGAAAACCTCAAATTCAAAACACAAACACACGACCAGATCTGAAAACCTCAAATTCAAAACAAAACATAGATCTGAAAAACCTCAAGATTCAAAACTCAAAATATATATATATATATATCAACAAGCTTGAAGAAAAAAAAAACACAAATCCAACAAACCAGATCTAAAACCAAGAAAAAATCACACAGAATTTACTAAGACTGAAGAGAGAGAGAGAGAGAGAGAGGGGGGGGGAGGGGGTATTGCGAGAGAGAGAGAGAGAGAGAGAGAGAGAGAGAGAGAGAGAGAGAGAGAGAGAGAGGAGGGAGGGGGGTTGTTTTTATCTTTTGGTTAATGTTTTGACAGAAAGTTATTGCTTGGGAAGTGAAAGTGTTTTTGGGTTTGGCCTTTGGGTATCAGATCAAGTCTAGGCTCTAGTTTGTTTGTTTGTTTTTTTTTTTTTTTTTTTAAAATAGGACTAGGCTCTAGCTAAGTGACTAATACAATAAAACTTTTTATGAGATTAAAATAGTCAACTGTAAGGGATTATTACTTTATTGGTTTATGGAAAAGTCGTCTTTTGCACCTTGGGAAGTGAGGTACTATCTCGGTTTATGTGATCTTTTAGAGACTTTTTACATACAATATAATTATATATACCATTCTTTTATATATATATATATAGTGATCGGTGTTCGGTTTAGTGAATTAGGTACCACGGACCGAACCAAAAAATCGGTTTTTGGAAATGCTAAAACCGCAAACCGACCATTAGGGTGAAAAACCGACCAAAACCAACCGAACCGGTCGGTTGATTCGGTTTTATGAAAATTTCTTACAGCCCTAGCAGAAGTAATAAACTAGAGCAATCATAACATATAAACTAATAAACAATAAAATAAAGATATAGGAAAAAGAAAAACCTGGAATAAATATGAAATTAACTTGAAATCATCATTAATCTTGAGTTTAACAATGGAAAAGAGGAAGAAGAATATCAAACTAACCTAATCTACTTCTAAACTAACCCTAAAACTACCCTAAAACTGTTGTTTTTCGTGTTCTGGAGTGTCCTTCTTGCGTCTGTTATCATAACAACTTATTTATAGGGTTCCTGCAAACTGTACGCAACTTTCTGGAAAAAATAAAGTTCGATCGATCGAAACAGCTCTGCGCACCGATGGGAGAATGGCCATATCTCTTCACTCAGACCTCGGATTAACCTCCGGTTGCGGCCACGCGACTGTAACTCGTAAATCAACATTTTATATTTCTTGGTAAATATTCCAAATCTGAGGTCTTCAATATAAAAAATGGCGTTTTCTCAGCTGCTTCTGTTGTTATTTCCACCTGAATCACTTTTCTTTAGCTCCACTTCATTGAATTACATTATAATACCTATAAAACAATGCATAAACATAAGCTTTAGCTTTAACACAATAAAAAAAACATTTTGATTAGAATGCATCTGAATCTAGAGACTTGGGGATAAAAGTATGTATAAAAGACCATATAATACGCTATGAATATGCACTTTTCACCTCTAATCACCCCATCAATGTTCCAAAAGTGCATCATATTTAGTACAAATTAGTGTACATTTTTCATACCAAGGCTTTCAACGCCATTGTGGTACACCCTAGTTGATGTAGGACATTGTTAGAATGTCCCACATTGCCCATTTATGCCCTCTCTGTGCGATTTATAAAGCCTTAGTTCCCCTCTCCTTAACACCTGTGTTTTAAGGAATTGAATGGGCTGGGCCTTACTAGTGGTATCAGAGCTTGATTGTGCTTGTCTTCCAGTGTGCCTAGTGTCCAGCTGCTATGGTCCAGGGTATGCCGAGTGTCCGGCTCCTGTGGTTCAGGGGATGTGTTAGAATGTCCCACATCGCCCATTTATGCCCCCTCTGTGCGATTTATAAAGCCTTAGTTCCCCTCTCCTTAACACCTGGGTTTTAAGGAGTTGAATGGGCTGGGCCTTACTAGTGACATAAAGGAGGTTTTGATGAGGTGAAAGATCGTAAACAGTCTGGGTTTTTTTTTTCCAACAATGAATAGTAGTAAATAAAAGGGTCACTTTGTGAATAAAGTTGAATTGAAATGAAGGGAAGAGGAAGAGGAAGAGGAAGAGGGAAACTAGCAGAAATATGACAGAAATATTTCTGACACCTACAACAATATTAACAGATTCCTTGACAGGGCCACTTTCTATTACAACAATATTAATAAAAGGGCCACTTTCTATTACAACAGTTGTGTTATCGTCTGACACCTACAACAATATTAACAGAAATATGACAGATGTATATAAACTAGCTATTACATAACACGTCTTTGTCTTCACACTTTCAACTCCAAGTCAGGCGGAACATCAGTCTTCCGTCCTCAATTCCTGCAAAGCACTGGACGTTGGAATGTCCAGTGCATAAACGCTATTAGCTTTGAATACAAAGTCGAGTTAGTACATCAACCAAACATTCCTCACCCGTCACTGTTCAGCATCTTAAAATGCGGTTAATCTCTTATCAATGACGTCAATCACGGACATAGCAGAGGTCTCAATATACATCAAATCAATGATAACAGGAATCATATAACATAAAGGTAGTGGTATAACATCTCATCACGCTATTCACCGTATCCATGCATGTTACCCATATATCTATCTATGCATCTTCTTGTCGGGACACTAAATCCCCAATTGAACAACCATCTCATCTATTCATACTCATATTCATATCCTATCCACCTCCGTATTCATACGTTGATACAACAATATCAATCTGTATCCATGCGTCGATACCACACAACTTAGCTAGTAGGCTACACTGGTCGTCTACACGGTGGTGTCCTACGTCACACGATTCCTTGACAGGTTACCGGTCGTCTACACGGTATATCCTATCTGTAAACGATGGGAGCGGCACATCGAATATCTTCTACGATGTGTATACTCTCACGGGTCGTCTACACAGCTAAAAATACATTAGAGCAGTAGCCGGACGTCATCAACCGTACACTGGACGTCTTCAACAGCACGCACGCATCACTGGACGTCTTTAACAGTGAGAGGCGCACTAGGAACTCTAACCATTCCACGTCCACCGGGCTTGTCAGCCGTTGAACTCACGGATCCAAAGTACACATATCACGTTATTCCACATAAAGGCATGGTTCCACATTCTGATATCAGTACTCATATCTCTTCATACTACTATCCCATGCATGCTGACTACATGTCGTGAAATGCATTGCTCTAGATAACAGGATTATCACATGCGATATCATTTATCATATCTACTCAGTAACTGGTTATTAACATGCAGTCATGTTCCGTCTACTATACAGTTCGGCAATAACAACATATGACAGTTAATTAATAGACAGTTCATCTTGATCAATAGTTAATATAAAACAACTAACATAACCTCATGTAAGTCTAATTTGACGTAACGTCATGTTGATTAATCCCTTATCCAAATATCACAATACCACATGTGCATTCATAGTACAACATTTAAACAACTAAACAGTTCATATATGAAACAACAAGAACTATCCCCATTCAACAAGTACCCATCGATTGGGAAAGGGGTCCAATCGATTGGGTAAAAGATCCTGACAATCGATTGGGAACTCCTCCAATCGGTTGGGTCCCCTTCCAATCGATTGAACCTTTTTCAATCACTTGGGTTGGTTTCAATCGATTGGAACCAGTCCAATGATTGGGTGGGCGTCTTCTTCCCAGAACTGGGCAGAGACGAACTGGTATCTCGGGGACGTATTTACCCAATTCTTAAACCCACAAAAGCATCCCAAAACACCCCCCTTGAGTGAGTCAATGAACTCACCTCACTCCGGCGTTCCGGCGACGGCGTTTTCGAGTCTCTGCGGTGGCAGCTATGGTGACGGTGAGCTTCCTCTTTCCTCTCTTTCTTCTCTGCCTCTCTTCCTCTCTCGGTCTTTTGCTTCTCATCTTCTTCTCCTTCTTCTCTTCCCTTCTCTGCTCCACCCGAGAGGGTGTATATATATATATATATCACACATACAATTATATATTTATGGAACACACACAAACTCCCTCTCTCTCTCTCTGTGCCAAACACATATACACACACAGAACATATGTATATATAGAAGGGGAGAGATATAGGGGGAAAAGGGTGGACACCCGTAGCCACACAACCAAACTTGGTGACCACATTCAGTCTCAGTCAATCGATTGAGATGGGTTCAATCGATTGATTCATGTCGACAGGAGTTCAATCGATTGTGATGGTTCAATCGATTGAGAAGGGTATAAGGTCAATCGATTGAGAAGAGTCTAATCGATTGGGTGGGGCTCTGCATGAAAGGCTAAGGCAGTCTTACAGAAACTCATTTGTGTATAGATATAAGACCAAAATACAGGGTATTACATAAATGGATATAGTCAATACAAATGTCCTTTGCTATTCCCTAAGGGGTGGGATGCAACTAACATACACTGAAATGAACGTAAAAAAGAGAACAAACGCCTAGAAGAATACATGTCGGGTGCGGATGTGCACCTGTGGATTATTCAATCTACTGTTTGTCAGTGATACCATGTTATGCTTCACATGATCTCAGTAACTTGTAGTCTTCTTTTTATTTTTTTTTCTCATGGTTCGAGTCAGATACTACAGAAGTAGCTAGAGAGCAAAATAGGCCAATACTTAATTCCCCTAAAAAGAAAAAATTAACATACTTCACATATCTTCCACTTTCATGGTCCAACCCCCTCACCCACCAATTTTCTCAGAGAACTATGTATATGTATGTATACTGCACATGGTTCAAAGGATCGGCTGCATCCGAGTTGACTCGGTGTCAACTCGGTATCAAGGTGGACTGTGACGAGATGTACAACCGATGCGACATTTTGTCGAAACGATGACGTATCGGGGCTTGTATCACTTGTAGTGGATGATACAGGGCGAGAGAGTGGTGTATCGCGAGAGAAGTCTGCGCAATTAATGATCTAGCGTACATGTGAAGGAATATTCACTCTGAGCTCATAAATGCATAGATCCCTAGGGAATGTCTGAAAATCTGTTAGTTGCGCACTGTTACTATTTATAGCAGGTGGGACACGTGCTAAGAAATGAGCGCTGCTGACGTGACTCATTCCTTTAGAAATGTACCCAAAAGCCACGTGTCGTCCGGAGACGATACAAGAAATGCTCTCGTGGTAGACTTAAGAGTTATTTATAGTCTCACTAGATTATAGAAAGGCCAAGGAAGTGTGTCATGGAAGAGACCATCGTGGCCTTCCCTAGAGAGCTCTATCTTTAAGCCAAGCAAGCCATGTAAACCTGAGAGTTCCCGAGAGAGACTTCGTCGCGTCATGGCCTAGAATGGCCATGTCGTGATGAAGTAGCGTTATGCCAAGATCTGCCCCCAGTCGAGGTCTATCTGAGCTAATGAGTGCCATGAGTGCTCCTTTAATGAGTTTGTAGTGACAGGGCACATGGTATGAGACGTTGGGAGCGCCGTGTCCTGTGAGTATCGTCCCATTCTTCTTTCAGTGGAGGGGGAGTGATCTCGTGAGACGACTTCCATGTGTGTGCGAACACACATCTACCATGGGTAGGTTGGCGATGGCGAATACTGGTAGCCACAAATATCATCATAGTTCAACTGATCTTGAATCAAAAAGGAATTATATGATGATTCTATGTTGCGCAACTTCTCTTCTGTTTTTTTTTCATCATGAGATTGGTGACCCAAGTCCTATATATGATCAGTGGTCTGTTTTTTTCTCCTTTTTTTTTTCCTCATGAGATTGGTAACCCAAGTCCTATAGATGATCAGTAGTAAATTAGTAATTGTCTGTGCCCGGGCCCAGGAAAAAAGAGTTCGTCTAAGGTAGAACAATGTCAATATATCTATCTGTCTTTATCACATTTTTTTTTTCCTTTTCTTTCTAAAGCAGAATAAGTTGTTGTTCGGGATTAGAGTAGTTCATTTACCTGACATAAAAAATGGGTACCATGAGAAAATCCATAATGCTATCTCCTCAAGAACTTGTAGTGTCTTTGATGAACCTGCATGCAAAGATTAAAGGGAATAAAGGAACTATATTCCTTCAACTATATTCCTCAAGGTTCTCATCTCTAGCCAAAGAAAAACTGAAGCTCTTATCTCCTTAGTTGTCAAATCGAGATTCGTATCGTGAATCGAAATGTCACAAGTGAATCGCAGCGAGATTCGCGAATCGTAAGATTCGGTAACAAATTTTAAAAAAACTGTGACAATGATGAAAACTATGTAGAATGAAAAATAGATGAACATAGCAAACAAAGAATGATATAAAACACATCTAATTACGTGATTACGTCGTCTAAGCTTTAGAATGATAGTGCATTAATGGCAAATAGTGTTGGTATATATCCCATTAGTTCATATAAGTTGCTATATATCCCAATTCTCAACTAACCAAAAAAAGTATACCCCAAGTTAGTAACAAGTGTCCACAAATTATATCCTCAAGTTTGGATCTAGAAACAAAATTATAGCTAAATAGTTGAATTTCCATAAAAAAAATCCTCGAAAACGTTGAGATCCAGGTCATCTTCACCATCACTTTCTTGCCTACTCATCTCCTCATCCAATTCCCTTTCTTCCCCTTCCTTGTCTTCATCTTCAATCTCATCACTGATAACCCCTTTTCCTTTGTCATTTCTTGTTCCTTTTCCTTTTCCTTTTCCTTTGTTGTAGGCATTTAAGTTCCCTGGTAAAGAAAGAATTAATATGATATAAAAAAAATTACTTATATCTTTCTCTTATTCTTTATAAATAATATAAATCAATTTAGTTAGTATACGGTATACCTCTCTTTCTCTTGTATGCCGATAGATGTAAACCGTGATCCTCCGTGCCTTCGCTAGTGTATCAAATCACCAATGTCGCTAGACTCGCTAAGAATTAAATCAATACAATGGGCCGCACATGGGGACCAAAGCAATTTCTTCCTTTTGTCCTCTAGCAATCTACCGGCGGCCACATAAGCCGCAGCAGTATCGGTCAGCACTTGAACAACATTTTCCTCCGCAATCTCGTCTACTAAAGAATCAAGCAATTCAAACAGCTTTTTTGCATCTTTTATAACATCGGAAGTGTCAATCGATTTAATGAACACCGTACCACTTGGACTATTTACAAAAAAGTTTGTAAGTGATCGGCTTTTTCCATCGGTCCACCCATCCGATATCAAGGTACACCCAGTCCTCTTCCATTCACTTTTATACTTCTCCAAACTTGCATTGACACTATCAACTTCTTTTTTTTAAAATGTGACTCTAGCTTCATGATAGCTTGGAGGTTTCAACCCTTTCCTGTAATCACCAACTGATTTAATTATCTTAAAAAATAGCGGACTTTTAACGATATTAAAAGCTAAAGCATTCCCGTATAAAAATCTGCAAATATCTTTAGCAACGTGTTCCCCATCTTTAAGCAACTCGTTTATAGTCTTTTGAGTATATTTCTTTACTTTTGACTTGCCTTTCAAAACAAATTCATCTAAGGTTCCCTTTTTTTACTCTCATTAAATTCTTCAAAACTTTCTTCAATTTTATCACGAACTCTCAAAGGAATTGATTTCACCGACAACAGGAGACCCGGATGGAGACAAGGATAATGGAGTGTAATTGCACAACGGACGGTCCTCTATTCTTAGGTCGTCCTCTGCCTCCTAAGTCCACTGTAGGCTCAGACATGTGCCACTTAGACTTCAATTCGTCATCCCGATCAGAAGACGAGCAATCACGATCAGGGACCATGAGCACAAGCCCAGACCCTCCCTCTCTGGCCCCCTCTGACCAACATAGTGAGGGAAGAATACCTGCCCGGGCGTTTCTCGAGGAAACGCACCGGGATTCTCCCGTAGCCTCGACGTCTCGGTGACGTATTAAATTCAGGTCGGTAGGGTTTCGATCGCTCGAACAGGGTTCGATCGCTTGAACTTCTGGTATGCTCGATCGCTCGAACGAGCTTCGATCGATCGAAGATGATCGGACGATCTTTCGTAAAACATTCGAGCTGGGGCAGAAAGTCTTGCTGCATGACTCTCATCTTCACCTTTTCCCAGGCAAGTTTGTGAGCTCCGGTCAGCCATTGGAGCTCAAGTATGAGTTCGATTTTTGAAGGCTCACCAAACTGCCTTTTGATTACATTAAACAGACCCTAGTGAACCCAGATGAACCCCCTAGTAGCAGTTTTCGTAATATTGTAGGTTTAGTAGGTCCTCCAAAAATGAAGTTAACTATGCCTTCGAACTTTCAGTTTCCCGATTTAGAATTAAAGGAGCTTCCAAAAGAGCTCAAATACGCTTTTCTGGGGACTGAAAAGACTTATCCTGTTATAATCTCATCCACGTTAAATTCAGAACAAGAGGATAAGTTGATTCAAATGCTCAAACTGCACAAAGGAGCATTGGGATTATTCAATTTGTAATTGTACATATTGGAAACTTTAATTTTAGGCTCTTTTCTTTAACGTATAGATAAATATATATATATATATATACACACACGCGCTCGCGCACACTCGTACATATTTTGTTTCCTCCTTTTTTTGTGGTTACTTTGGAACTTGATGTAACTAGTTAGGCTTAGAGCAACCACAACACATACACTAAACTAAAGCAAAACATTTGCTAAGTTTAGTGTATAGATCTGGGACACTAACAGTGGTATTGTAAACTAAACGGCACACACAATGCCCGCCCAAAACTCACACGGCACACACAAAACCATTTGGGAGTGCCATGGCACAGTGTGTTGCCGTGTGAGTTGCACCATAACCAAAAAAAAAAAGCCAAACGGCACACACTGTGCTGTTTGGAAGTGGCACGACACAGTGTGTGCCGTTTGGGAGATAATTGTGCGTGACACGGCACAGTGTGTGCCGTTTGGGAGTGGCACGGCTTTGTGTGTGCCGTATAGTCTATTACGGCACACTCTGTGTCGTAGCCCTCATACATTAGCAAAACTTAGCCGAACAATAAACTTAGTTTTGCTAAGTTTCACAAATGTATACTGTTGTATACACGGGTGCATTGTTAATGTCCCATACACTAACTGGTTAAGTTTAGTGTTTCTTGCGTCCCACTGTGGATGCTCTTATTAAAGTCACACCTGACATTTGTTGTAAGTTACTGTAGAAATGAAACTCTACTCCACTATGCCTTTTTCCCAAATATTGTTTGGGAGGTTTGGTTAGTGTAATTTAAACATGTATTTTTACACTTTTTTCTGGAAATTTTTACTTAAGCATGTCACAACGGAAAGTCTGAACATGTGCTCCATGACCCACCTCAGTATTTGATTGTCAGGACATTTTGACTATTTTAAATTGGTAAATGGTTCACAATAAAATGTATTAATTTGTTGATTGCACACTTTCTTGAATTTAGCTGCAATTGTTTGGTGCAATGGGGAAGGTTGGGGTTGGTAGGTTTGAGATCACTTATGAGGTCTATAACGTTGTGCAAATAAGGTCGAGGTTAGGACTGTCTCGCTCTATTGTTTATCCCTCCTCGCACCCTGTCTATGGGTAATAACCTTTTTTCTTTGATTTGTTTTTATTTTTATTTTTAAAACTTTAGTTTGTAGTATACAGGAATTGTAATTTGAAAAATATGATGCTGGCTTTGAATTGCAAGTTGTAGCAATCATTATGAGAGAGAAGCAATCGCAAATATGTTATCTGTAGTGCATCGTAGCCTGTAGCCTTAAATATATTCGAGCGACAAATAGATGTTCTCTTTTGGTTGATTTAATGCTTAGCATGCTATTACTGTCCATAGATTCAAGGCTCTTCGATTCATGTAGAGAAAATGACAGCTGGATATTTGGCATGAAGGAACACACCCTCTTTACATTTGTTGTTCACGTATGTTTAAATGCCCATCACCCTTCTTAGAATATTCCTTAATAGTTGCCGATTTCCTTTTAATTTTGTATGATTGTGAGTTAATCCCCCTTGTAATTTTTTGAATTTCTAGGATCAATGAAATAGGATTTTGAGTGCAAGAGCAATGATAAATAGAAAGGATAGAGCAACCAAAGGTGGTTTTTTTTTTTTTTTTTGGTTCTCCGGTTAATAGTTAGCGCTTTGTGTCCTTGCCAGAATTTCTGGGCAGCTGGGTTTTTTGTTTGATATCCAGTGGTTTGTTTTTACCAGTTTTTCTATTGTACACTGATTAGAACTTTGGCTCTTGGACAGAACTGCTATAACAAATGAATTTCAAACCAATAAATGAACTTTCTGTAATCGAAAGACTAAATTGGGGCGAGACAATGAAAACCCAATAAATGAACTTTCTGTAATCGCAAGACTAAATTGGGGCGAGACAATGAAAACCCAGTTTCTAATAGTAAAAACATATCAAACTACAACTGTCTGGCGATTAATTTTTGGGGTAACTTTGAAGATGCTGCAACCATTATCTCCTGTTGCACCAAAGCCTTGCTAGATTTGATAACTTTGAAGAGGTGTGTTTTCTGGTACAATCTAATGATTTGGCATGCACTTTTAGGTGCTAATGAGAGAGTTCTCATTGCAGGGACAGAACATTTTCAGCCATAGATGAAGGAGAAAAGAAGCAGGAAGAGAGTGCTTGTGGACAACTTGGGGAGGTTAATCGAAGGATGATGAGTCTGGCTGTGGCATGAGGGTGTTGAAATGGCTGTTTTGGAGTTGCAGAATTAGTGACAGTTCTTTAGTGATCTCGTTTATCCATCTTTAAGGAACAATGGATGTTACTCTTTGCAAGTATAAAAATAGTTGGTGTGTTAAATATCTAGAAGCAAGTAGTTGCTGTATTTGTGAACGTGGCATAGAGTTTGGATTGCACTTTTTAGCCCGTCTTGTAGTGTACATATTATTATGGCCAACAATGACATCAATAGTAGTAAGTTTCAAATATTGGTGATGGCCTTGCTTTCCGTTTTTGCTGGAGAAAATGTGTAAGTTTAAGAAACTAAAGATTTCTTAATGGCTTATTACAAAGGCCGAGAAGCATGTCCTTGTCAACATCTATACTCTAAAATATTTTTGCGTGTTATATACCATAGCTGTCAATTTGTTTGATGCTACCCAAACTCCACCCACTTTGAAAGCACTACACCAAAGACAAAAAAGAAAGCTAGAGATTGAATTTGAACATTGAAAAGCCCAAAACACAGGAACGCTCAGAGTCAAGGAGGAAGCATCCCAAAATTTGGCGCATCAATCAACTCTATGCTCCCAAGATAGTAAAGAAAGAAACCAAACCACTCGCATGCCCGCACGTACCCTTCAACTTGACCAACTGTAAAGAAAACTGTTCCATATGTAATGAAACCTCGTCGGAAAGAACCAAACAACTGCAGCCTCCACAACAATTCATCACCGAGAGTGTTGCACCAACAAACATCTAGGAACTCCATATACTCCTGACACTCGTAGCTCTACACCGCGGATTCATCTATAATGCAAACTAATCTCAACAAAGTACTATGCGCATTAAATCCCCTGTTGTGCTGAAGCACCCACAAAGATAATAAACAAACACAAACGAACGAGAAAGAAACAGAGAAAACCAATCATACACAAGAACACAAGATTTTATGTGTGGTTTGGCCAAATATTCCTACGTCCATACACCGGAGCCAAGAAACAAATCCATTATCAAACGAATGATTACAGTGTGCCAAACAAGGGTTAACAACCCTTACCAAAACAAACGAATGATCTCTCCAGACAAAGCCTCACCAAAAACACTCAAAAGGCTAATAAACAAGAGATCCTAATGAACCCTAAGGTTCTACGAAGAACAATACTCTCTCTCTCTCTCTCTCTCTCTCTCTCAAAAGACATAAAGTTTCTCCAAGAACAATAATTCCTAAATTCAATAACTTCAAGTTACTCCTACTTGACCCCAAAGAGTCCTTATGTAGGGCCTGGCATGTTCTTTATTCCAATATGCCAAGGATTTGTTGTCAAAACTGAATTAGAAATCCAAATAGTATATAGCTTTCCTTAATCTCGCTGCCAGAAAATACCGTCACCGGCTGGGGTTGGTTGCTCACACAGGCCTCGCTCGAGTGGATACCCAGTTGAGCGAGATTACAAAAAATTTATAACCAAAATCCGCTCATAGCTCGCACACAATCTTGCTCGTGCGGGGCTCGCCCGAGCAGTCTGCTCGGGTGACAGTGCTGTTAATTGATTCATTTTCTTCTTCAATCAAACCAAGCCACAAATTCCCAACAATCTCCATCTTGGCGAGATTTCTTGAACTCTACAAATTGAGCCATACGACTCCAAATTCCAATAATATCTACCTTGATAGGTTCGATTTCTAATCATCCAGAAGCAAATCCAAAGCCCAAATTCAAAATTCCAAACAAATTCCAAATGTAAAACTGTGATCATCCTCCACCTTAGCATGATATCTCATGCTAAGTCCCAAAAACAAACGTTCCTTGTTCCGGTCTCCAAATTGTGGTCTTTATAGCAAAATTTTCAAGTCCAAACCACGTTTGAACTTGAACCCACGAATGACCGAAGTCAACAAATGCTCTAAACGTACAAGATCACCAAACAAATCATCTTCACGGTCCAAATTGAGTTGCACCAACTCCAAATCCAAATGAACAAACAAAGTTAGCAAATTCTGGATTATCACAACCAGCCCCATCTTGCTCCAAATTCCATCTACCAAATGACTAGTCTTTAAATCAAACTAACGAGGTTGAGGATACACCTCTTCCAAACCAACTTGGACAAGGGGACTATCACGCTCCACCTTCTCTACATATGGGGATTCTCCGCAATCAACTCCCCCAATAGGACTCCTAACAAATGAATGCACATCAATGAGTCTATCCAAATCAAACGTGTCAACAACCAAATGAGTATCCTTCCCAAACACAAATTGCTCTCCAAAACTAACCTTGTGGGTCTTGACACTTTCTAATAAACCTTCTTTCAATGGATCTTGCCAAGTCCCCAAATCAACTTGTCCATGCTTCATGTGCGAAAGCTTGGACCCAACAAAAACACTGGTGGTGACTCCACCTTCAATCGAATTACCCCTCAAGAAGTACAAATTCTTCTCCCTTACCCATCTAAGTCTAAGCAAAGTGAGAGCACCTCTTGAGACCTTCAAGCCTCTATCACCAATAGTGATTTTGAAACCCTTAGATTCCAAAACACCTAACAAAATCAAACTCTTCTTCAAATCCGGCACGTACCATATATCCGTCAACTTCTTAATGGTTCCGTCATATAGCTTCAAACCATGGTTCAAGGTCGCGGTATCGGTCGCAGTCGCTGAGGTCGCGGAGACAACTCGGTCGCGGCGCCGCGGACTGGTATCGGGCGATACTCAAAGATACGCTAGATTTAAAGTTCAAAAAAATCTGGAAAAATAATGAAAAATTCTAAAATAATTAGAATAACAAATTTGGCCTAATAGATTGTCACAGTACACAAATTATACCAATTACAAAGCATAATATCCAATACACACGCTGCAGATTGAGTATCTGATAACACTATATACATAATTGGGTAAATATTGTTCAATAACTACCAAATCAATGCCACATGGAGTGGGTTGAAAATCATCATTGTTATCCCAACTAATATCTTGTTTTGGAGCCATTCTAGCAAATTATTAAAACAAGCATGATATTATAAGCAACAAAATACTTAAATTTAATAAGCATTAAACTTAAGGTGATGCTATTGCCACTCCATCATTGAACCAAGTCACTCCATGGTACCATTCTTAAAGCATGTGGTACATGCATGTCATGCCTTACATACATGGTACCACATGCTATGCTTTGATAGTGGTACCATGGAGTGCATTGGTTCAATGATGGAGTGAAAATAACAATTCCCTAAACTTATTTTCACTAATTTTTTATATTTTTTTTCCTCATTATGCTAGCAAAAAAAAAAATCACATTCATTTTTTTAATTACATTTTTTTAAGGGTTAACTACTACTAAATCCTATTTAGTGTATCTTTGTCATAATAGACCCAACTCAAAAAACTATTTGAAGATAGGTCCACAAAATATTTCAGACCATTCTACCCCCAGCTTAATCTAGGATTTTTAAAATTTAAATGCAAATTTATTTGATTCCTAATATATATACATCTATATATGTATATGTAATTAAAACACCTATATATACAAGATCTATTCTCAAAACCTTCCCCCCCCCCCCTCTCTCTCTCTCTCTCTCTCTCTCTCTCTCTCTCTCTCTCTCATTCGGCCAGTTGCTGTTTCAAGGACCGTTTCCGGCGATCAAGCACCGACGATCGTGAGTGCTTCGTTGGTATGGAAAGAAGTTTTGTGGCGTACATGAGAAATGGATGGCGGATATATTAGACTAGTTATCGTCGTCTTTGCCGTTGAGTCCGAGATTCAGAGCTATGCATCCCGATCTGCTAGTGGCGTGTTAGCCTCTAATGGAGGCGTCACCGATCTATTCTGCATCCTCTAATTTTCTGCAGATTCAGTGTAAAAATATACACTAATGCTAGTTCTTGTACTCTTATATTAGTCTTTTTTCTTTTTTTTTTTTTTTTGGGATATTGGGTTTGTTTGATTTTTAGTATAAAAATGTGTTGATTTTACATTTGTTCGCTGATTTTCAATGTAAAAATTATAGTAATCAAGATTTGACTCTTGTGTTGTTTTGCAGTGTAAAATTTATAGCTAGCAAGATTTAACTCTTATATTATTTTTCACTGATTTGTTTTGTTTTTTTTTTTTTTTTTTTTTATAGCAATGCATTGGAAAAATATACTATAGTGTAAAATTCTCCTCTTGTATTCATTCATAATGCAGTGTTAAAATTATAATAGCAATCATTGAGTACTTTTATATACTATATATATATATCTGTATATATCTGTATATAATTCTGAAATGCAGTGAAAATTTTACACTGATTATGTAGTGTAAAATTGTACACTGATTTCCGTCAAAACAATTATACACTGATAATGTGGCTAGTCATTACTGTCAAAAATACATGCCATGCTGACCAAAATTACATTGAACGAAAAATTAGCAATGGATAATCTAACAAAAAATTTGATGTGGCACTAAAGATATGGAAATCATTAAAGATGTGGATGACAGCTTATCAAAACAAAAAGAGTCCACTACAAAATTAAATCTCCATTCAAATGTATATACCTACAATCATGGTAATAATTAGTTTGTTCCAAAAATAACTCCACAATTAATGGTATAAGAATAACTGAAAATCAAATTAAATCTTTATTTATATTTCCATATATAACTAGCGATATCCATATATATATATATATATCTGTAACTATTAATTGTGGAGTGTGAATCCCTTGATTATAGGGATAACTTTGACTGTACCACATATTATTATGCTGAATTATATAGATATATATCATCCTATATATATATATATATGTAAAGGTTAAAAATGTCATAAAAATAATATCCAGCTATATCCATATATATATATATATGTAACTATTAATTATGGAGTGTGAATCCCTTAATTATAGGGATAACTTTGACTGTACCACATATTGTTATGCTGGATTATATAGACATATATCATCCTATATATATATATATATATGTAAAGGTTAAAAATGTCATAAAAATCACCGAATTTGGGGGAATTTAAAAGGAATTGGGGATGTTGCATTGATTTGGACCTATTAGTAAAATGATAATAAGAGTGGACCTAATAAAAAAAAGTTTAGTAGATAGGGATTTTTGGGGAAATTTCTATTTTTTTAATTACTATATAAAAATAAAACAATAAAAACCCTAAGTGTATATCACCATTTTTTTCCTAGCATAATCTTATATTAAATATTAGATTATTATAATATACTGTAGTAAGTATTAGCAAAATAAGTTTTAAAATATATATTATATTATATACTTAAGTAAACACAATCTGAAAAAACCCTAATAAGTAATATTCTTAAGTCTTAAGAGTTCAGCTGCAGCCTCCTTCTCCAAAGTTTAGAGAGAACGAGACACACACACACACACACCGTGAGAAATGGAGAGAGAGAGAGAGAGAGAGAGAGAGAGAGACCAAGACACCGACACACAGATCTGCTGAAGGAGAGAGAGATGAGTAGATCTACAATGGAAGAGAATGGTGATGATGGAGGAACAGATCTGTGAGACAATATCAATTTGGTTCGAGATCTCAGATCGTGGAATCTCATGAAGCCCTATCTACTTAAGATCTATGAAGATAATGCAGAAAAGGTAAGATTTGAACCATTTGTCCTCTTTTCGGACTCAACAATCTATCGTAGGAGATTCGTCTCACTATCTCGGACGAGATCTCGCACGATACAACACCATCTCGGCCGATACGGCGCGATACAACCGATACCACCACCGATACTTGGTTGTTTTGAACAATATTTGTATCGCCTGTATATCTCATTTCGTTCGGCCTCAAAACCGAGTAAACTCGGCCAAGACAACTCAGTTTCGGCCGAGACTTCGAACCATGCTTCAAGCGAACATCTTTGTGGACATCGGGGGGTTTCACCTCCTCTTAGACTAAGAGGTCGTTTCTGTTTTGAAAATCATGTGTTTTTGAAATCCTTTTTGTTTTCATAGATCTATAGGATTTTTACACATTTTTAAAAAGTCTCTTCTCCATCCCCTTCTTCACATACCACCTTGAGTTGTGATTGAATTCTCTTAAACTTGTTGTTGATTTGAATCTAATTAGTCAGCAAATCTATAAGAAACATGTTTTGAATATGGATCTATCACTAGATCCTTCAAATTTTATTAAGATCTCATCTCTTCTCTCTTATGCTCTTCTCTTGGAGTTCATGAAACCTTCCATGTTCCACTTGAACCCCTTGAGATTTGATCTCTTAATTTCTGTAAATCCATGTTTATATATGTATTTTGAGTAGATCTAGATTACATATATATATATATTGATAGGTCTTAGCCTATGTTCATAACTTTGGTTGCTCTGTTCGAATCTCATGAAGTTCTTCATATTTCATTGAAATCCATGGAGTTTGGATCCTTAATCCTCTAGGATCATTAATTTGGGAGAGAAATCAAAGCAAATAGGTTATGAATCCTCAAAGACCATTAATTTGAGAGGGGAAATTAGATTTACCCAAGGCTAAGTCCATGAAATCCATAGGATTGAGTAAGTCCTTAAGTTCAAGTGTCTTA
Organism: Hydrangea macrophylla; assembly: GCA_033977485.1. Taxonomy (NCBI): domain Eukaryota; kingdom Viridiplantae; phylum Streptophyta; class Magnoliopsida; order Cornales; family Hydrangeaceae; genus Hydrangea; species Hydrangea macrophylla. The sequence goes on along the minus strand of CM066985.1, from coordinate 75,261,829 downwards.
AGTTCATAGGATTGAGTAAGTCCTTGAAATCCATTTCTAGATTCTCTCATGAGGTCTATGTTGGGATTCACCCAAGGCTAAGTCCATGAATTCTGACAAGCGGGGGTATTTGTAAAATACAACCGCGCTAAAAGAAGAAAAAGTATGGATTTAGTTTACAATTCCTCCATTTATTTGCAATTTGAATTACAAAGCTAGTTTATGCACCTATTGATTAAACTATGATAAAGTAGTATTCCTTTCATGAGACTATACACTCTAAATGTTCGTCCTTTATCGAGTTAGGTGTGAAACACTAGTAGCCAGAACATCACTCTTATTAAAGTTTTCACACCATAAGCGATTGTTTCTAAACAAGTTTCTCTGAGAAGTTCATTTTTGAGTGCAAACCCATGTGAGAATTGAGTTGAAACTACGAGTTCCAAGAGTATGATAGTCTAAACAAGTCTAAATAAAGTTGTATGCATAGCTGTTGACTTCACACACACACGGATACATGGATGTAATGCATATGTATATTTCTCTCGGTGACATGAGGAACATGTGGATTTCTTCATGGTTTGTATGAGGTTGATATGTTGTGTGGAGCTAAATTGATAGTCAAATGGGAAGAAATGTTTATAAGTTTTTCTATATCTTTTTGAGCTTAAAATTGAGAATTTTGTGGGTATATTCTCTGTAAACCCTCACGAGACAACACTCGTCCACTAGGGCGAACCTAGGGGTTTAACGGCTTGTTGCATTTGCTAAATGCAACCGCGATTCCTGCGAAAGTGAGTTAGGTTCTTTCTTGTTATTTTAATTTAGTTAATCTGGATCTAGCTATTTTAGTTTTTCTATTATAATTATGGTTTAGCTTTTTTTTATTGTCGCTCTATTGCTAGGGACTAGCAACTCGCCAGTTGGGGGTTGTGACAAGCGGGGGTATTTGTAAAATACAACCACGCTAAAAGAAGAAAAAGTATGGATTTAGTTTACAATTCCTCCATTTATTTGCAATTTGAATTACAAAGCTAGTTTATGCACCTATTGATTAAACTATGATAAAGTGTGTGTTTTAGCTGTAATTTGTGCAGACTGCAGTTGCTGTATGAAGAATTGAAAGATCATGATTAAGGGAAATGCTGAATTCTAAAGAAGGCATGTCAAAGCTAAAATATAGAGTTCGAGCGATTGAAGGACGTTCGATCGATCGGGAATTCGATCGATCGAAAAGTTTCAAGCGATCGAAATCCTTACCAGTTCAATCTATCGAGAACGGCTCGATCGATCGAGCATGCCTTTTATCAGATTATACGCCCACGCAGCAGAATGCATGTGGGAACCCTAGCATTAGGTTGTATCTATATAAACTCGTTTTGAGAACGTCCAAAGGGACGCCCACACTACTTTTTATCAGTTTTTAAAGAGAGAGGAGAGTTTTTCTTTGATGTTTCTGTAGGTTTTCCATTGATTGATGGTTGTGTAGTTTGAATACTCCTAGTCTAATCAAAGTTTATCATTCCAAGTTCTTTCTTCATTGTTTATTTAAATTCTGCATATAGTTTATAGTAGTATAATCAGTTAGATTCATAGTTTGCATGCTAGAGAAGTTTACACTCTTAGTTTTCATAGTATTCATGATTAAAACGCAAACAAACAAGACACTAATGGATATTTATATTAAAAACAATACTGTGACACTCCGGATCATGTCTGAGTAGTCCTCAGGTTGGGAGATCACGATGAAACCGTGATCTCAAGCCTCTGCCATGCAGCAGATTTATTTCTGTGTTCGATCGATCGAAGTAGTTCGACCGATCGGGCTAGAGACATTGTCGATCGATCGAATTCATTTCGATCGATTGAGGGATGAAGATATTCGATCGATCGAAAGCGCGTCGATCGATCGAACATTCTATTCTTGAGAATGTTCTGTGCAGTATTCCTAGACTTTCTGTTTTACTGGATTGTTATCAAATTGTCCCAAAACGCTCAGTTTGTCAAAACAGTCTATGAACTTTAAGCCTTAAGGCATTTTCCTTCAATATATTTTGCAAACCACCCTCAATGCTAATACCATTGTAGGTGAAAGTCTCAACTATTGTTTTAAACTGCCTTCTATGTATTTCAAACGTAAATGTGATGACATAGTCCCGGTCATGAAAGGACTATAGAGTCTTTATCTTAAGAGAAGTACGGAATACTGTAGAGAGTGTACTCCATCGAGCTTCAATGAAATTGCATGGTAGATGGCTAGGTTGCGGTGGATTCGTGTAATCCCAACATTCCTATTTAATTACTAAAAACACTTTTCAAATCATTGCTTTAGTTCATTAATTAGTAAGTAGTTAATTTAGTTTAATCGCTTTAGTTTAGTAATTGATCAGTGGTGGAACTTCGTGTTCTACGTTTTATAAAGAGTTATTGAATATGTGTCCATAGCGCTTAAAAAGAGAGCTTGAACACTTATATCTACGCAATGTAAGAATAGCGAGCTAAATATAAACTCTTATTATTTCTATATGTCGCCTTAGATGGAGATAAGATGAGACCTTTATATTTGGTCGAACATAGAGAGATCCCACGACTCTATGTAGCCTGTTTACAACCGAATGTGAGTTTTCAGACAGGCGCCAGGAGGGGCGACTGTGCTGGAAAACTCAGGTTAGACATTTTGTGTAACGTCTAGACCAAGATTCGTATGGCGTTACTTGTTTTTTCAAACACAGAGTGACATGCCCATTTCTATGGAAGAATTCTATAGCATACATTTCATACTGTATGTGCTTTTGCGATCGATTGTGGAGCAGTGAATGGATTCCTCTTCATTCCTGTGTGAGCCACGTAGCATATCCAAGACATTGGTTATCCTACAAACGGGTTGCCTTCACGACTTGAGACTATGTCATGAAGAGGACGCTTGATGACGATTACTTTAGCATGCTATCCTAGGGAGAAGAGATAATTCTGTTCTATGGGGCGTGTCTGGGCAAGCAGCCAAGTTAGTCAGATTGACATGTGGGCTCAGGGAAGACCATTCAATAACACCATGTTTTTGTAACTCATTAGCAGGCCTGCGATAATCATATATTTGTTACTGATATGTCATGAGTACATTACATTGAGGTGGTGCAGCACTTCTTTTCACCGAGGGATTGAGAATGTTGTGTCCGGTGTGGTTGAATCGTCTAAGGCATATACAAGAAGCTTTCGAGTGATGTGTCTTGTTGGTTATGGTGATGATTTGGCATTACACTCTTGTCGCTGTACTTTCTTTTCGTAAGGTCGCACATTCTATTTCCCTGTATGAAGAGATGAAAAGTTCTATTTTGAGGTATTGGTTTTTAGTACTAGCCCTATGTGGGTGAGTGGGAGATGTAAGAAATATGTGGGCCACATGGGCACCCACATGTATTGGACTGGGTCAATGGGCCTTGGCCTTGGTGACCTAGGGTGTGTGCCTATATATATATATTTATATTGCACACACATGTTAGGGTTACACACACTACAACCAAGTAGCCGGTCTCGCTCTCTGTCCATCTCTCTCTCACGGACTCTCTCTCTTGGCCATCACCATTGGAGCTATGGGATTTAGTGCATGATTGTCATGGAGATTGCTCCAACAGCGTCTTTTACGACCTATGCGAAGCACAAGAGGGTAAACGGAAGCGATGTAGGTGCAGCAGGTTCGTGGTTCTTGATTGGGCTAGTAACAACACCGTTCGGCGATCCGTTGGGTTATTCCGCTAGGTAACGAACCTATACCCGACATTTATGCTTGTGTGCATGAATTTTCTATAGAACTATTCACTAGTCCTCTTGTATTGACATTCCTGAGCAAAATGATGTTGCTGAAAGGAAACATAGGCATATTGTTAAAACTGCTCTCTCTCTTTTATTATCTACATAGGTCCCTAGTATATTTGGGGAGAGGTTGTCCTTACTGCTGTCAGTCTGATTAATAAAATTCCATCCTCTAATTGCTCAGGTCTGTCACCTATTGAAAAATTATATGGGCATTGTTACACCCCAACCTGCCTTGGGTGGATTAGGATACGTGTAACAAGGCCAACAAACCACATTATACTCTAATAACTAAGAAAAACTTGAATTAGACATCATAAAAGAACTTTCTTGTCACAAAACAGCCCCTAGGGCAAAATTGTCATTGATAAAGTATAGATCTTTGAGTTTCGGTTCCAACACAAAAAACAGTGTGCGAATCCGAGTTTTCTAAAAAGAGATATGTTAGTTTCCATAAAAGTCAACGGCAAAAAAAAAAACAACAGCGGCATCGATCTGCCCTTTGAGACCGGATCGATCCGATTTAGCATTTTTGGGCAGAATGTCCCCGAAAAAGGGCGGATCAATCCGTGGCAAAGGCCGGATTGATCCAGCTTCTACAGAACAATTTTCTGTTGCTAAAAACATCATTTTACAAGTTCAAATCAATTCCAAACTTAACCAAACTTCATGAGAACATCAAAAACATTTCCAAAAAATATTTCTAAGTGTTTCTCAACATTAACACAACATATCCAAGTGTGTGCTATAACAAATTATACACACCAATTCCTTTCATGGATCAAGAATTTCCATCAAAATCCACATTTCTCCCAATATATATAATCATTCAACATTAGGAAACCAAGTTAAATTTGCAATCAAAATTACCCCAACATGTCCAAGTTCTTTCCCAACCTTAAGCAACTTGTGACTTGTAAAAACAAACAACTCCTAGCACAGGACATAACCAACATCAAAACCCAATTTAACATATTACAAAGACTTCTCTAGCATAAGTTGTTCAAACATGCTATTATACAAGAGTTACACCTTGACATTTAAACACCTAAACATATGGACATATCCACAACCCCCATAGCTAACCCATCGTGCGGATCATTTCCTCTCATCTTCCCGCGCGGTACCTGCGATGGTTATTCAATAACCACAACAGAAAACATGTTTTCGTTTAAGCTTTTTCTTAGTGAGAGAACTAATCATGTTATTGGAATGCTAAGTATGTAAATGCAACAATCATTATAAATAACAACCAATTGATCTTCGGAAAGTCAAGTAACTCCAGCCACCACCCACGGGTCCTTCTCACCCCAGAACTTCTCACTCTTATGTCACATATAGCGCCTCTCTCATTGTGATCCGGAAGGCATCATCGTCTTATCTTTGTGGTCGTCACCACGTCCTACTCATTGAGGACTTCCTATCCCTTACATATGGGACTTATAAATAGTGACCACTACTTGACTTCCCTTTGATGCACATAAGCACATAAGCAACTTAAGCATATAACATGACAATTTACATAGAATTGACATGCTTTACTCCAAATTCATCAACATATAATCACAAATATATGAGCTAAACACTCTTTGATAAAAATTATCACATAAACATATCTAAACACCCAATTTTGGGATTAGAACACCCACCTCTTTGATTTACTAGCGAAGTAAGCCTGCCCCAATTCTTTTCCAATTTCCAACTCAATTTCTAACCGGTGAAAATCCTACATAGTTTTGATATACCAAAAGTTAACAACCAAGAATGGTCGCCGGAATAACGTTACCAAAACTAAAATTAAAGGACGTGCATGTAATCCTCTTACCTCCACGAGTCCAAAAATGGTCTCGGCAAAACGATCGTCGGACGGCGAAGATGAGGCAAGGAAACATAGTCAGAAACCAGTCGTCTTCGTCGAGAGCTCTTGGTTTTCTTTTCTCTCAATTCTTAACTGTGTTTTACCATTGTGAGACACATATGCTAACATACATATGTGTTGTCACCACTTTCCTTTATTCTAATTTATCTCCCCCAACTTTCTTTAAGCTTTATTATGAAACCCCCATGTTAATTACTTTAACTATCCATATTTTCTAAATTTATTCAATTTATGTCTCGCGTGGGTCCCAAATGTGATCCCACATATATTATGAGGTTACTATAAAACCTACCAATTATATGCATTCAAATATGCCCCTACATGGGTCCCCAAGTTGGTCTCATTTACCTATCATAAGACATAATATTACCTTTAAACATTAAAATAAGCATTCATATAAACATATAATGGCATCTAAATTCAAATTATATCAACTAGACCCTCATTGGGCCCTACTTTTACACCAGTCCTACCCATTATAGGACTTTCATCTGTGTCCACATTTGAACACTTTTTACCTGTGAGTTCATGACCCCACCTTAAACCATTTTATGCATTAATTTTCATTAATTAACACATGCTAATATCACATTATTCTTCTTTTTCGGGTACGGGTGTTACAGGCATGCTCCTGATTTTTCTTCCTTAAAGGTGGTTGGTTGTACTTGTTTTATCCTTCGACCTCGTACAGAGCTTACCAAATTGTCACCAAAGTCTGCTATTTGTGTTTTTCTATGTCATGGTGAGCGTCAGAAGGGATATCGTTGCTTTGTCCTAGTTACTAAGAAACTATATGTCTCTCGTCATGTTGTGTTTCTTGAACACATACCCTTCTTTTCTATTCTTGATAATCTTCATGAGTTAACTAAATTTAATCTCATCTATCTTGACCCATTCTTTGATAATATCGATAGTTTGCCCTCTCGAGCCCTATGCAACACTGATATTGTCTTACCTCATGATTCTACTTCTGGTGATACTAGTGCCTTGTCACCTGATGCTAGATCCCTTCTAGAGGCCACACAAGCACCTACTGAGGCTGTAGAACCTCCTCGTTATCCTCCTCGCACTCGTAAGTCCACCCAATCACCCGATTTGGTTTATTCTTATTATTCAGATTCTTTTGCTTCCTTTTTAGCTTCAGTTCATGTTCTCTATGAGCCTCTATCCTATAAAGAGACAACTCTTGATCCTCTTTGGCAGCAGGCTATGGCAGAGGAACTCTCTGCATTGTATAAGACAGACACTTGGAGTTTGGTTCCCTTACATTTTGGTAAGAGCGCTATTGGTTCTCGTTGGGTTTATAAAATCAAAACCAAGTCAGATGGGTTTGTTGAGTGGTACAAAGCAAGATTGGTTGTAAAGGATTTTTCCTAGCAGTATGGTATGGATTACGAGGAGACTTTTATTCACATTGCTAAAATAACTACTATTCGTACTCTTATTACAGTTGCTTCTGTTCGTCAGTGGCATATAACACAAATGGATGTTAAAAATGCTTTCTTGAATGGAGACCTCCAAGAGGAAGTTTATATAGTTCCTCCTCTGGGTGTTCCTCATTGTCCTAGTGAAGTTTGCAGGCTTAAGAAATCCTTATATGGTCTTAAACAAACCCCTCGAGCTTGGTTTGAGAAGTTTTCCACTGTGATTACCTCATTTGGGTTTTCCCCGAGTGAGTATGATTCAGCTCTCTTTATCAGGTGTACCACTTCTAGTCGTATTATACTTTCTTTGTATGTTGATGACATGATTATTACTGGTGATGATGTTGATGGGATTGCAGTGTTGAAGTCTGAATTAGCTCATTGTTTTGAAATGAAGGACTTAGGTCCACTACGTTAGTTTTGGGGGTTTGAAATCCAAAAGGTTATCTTCTCTCTCAGTCTGAGTATACAGGTGACATTCTTGAGCTTGCTCGCTTCACTAATAATAAGATTGTTGATACCCCTTTAAACCTTAATGTTCGCCTTTCCCCTTCTGATGGCGTTCTTTTTTCCAATCCTACCTTATATCACACTATTGTTGGTAGCTTGGTTTATCTTACTATTACTCGTCCGGATATTGCTCATGATGTTCATGTTGTAAGTCAGCTTGTTACTTCTCCTACTATAGTTCATTGGGCTGTTGTTCATCGTATTCTAAGGTACTTGAGGGGCACTCGATTTTAAAGTCTTTTACTTTCGTCAACTTCTTCCTTGGAGCTGCATGCATACTCTGATGCTAATTGGGCAGTGATCCTCTATATCGCAAGTCTGTTATTGGATTTTGTATATTTTTGGGTGATTCTATCATTGCTTGGAAGAGCAAAAAGCAAGATGTTGTTGTTGTGTCTTCCACAGAAGCTGAGTATCGTGCTATGGCTTCGACTACCCGTGAGACTGTTTGGCTACGTTGGCTATTTGCAGATATGGGTGTCTCTTTTCCTCTCCCTTTACAAAGTCACATCCGATTCAGCATTTTCATTTTTTGGTTGGCAAACTCTCTATGCTTCTAGCTGTAGCATCGTGAGTTTGGGAGGGGGAGGAGGAGGAAGAGGAGGAGGAGGGGGAGGGGGGGGGGGGGGTGTTAGAGTATTGATATTTACCTTATTTAGCTTTAGGGTAGTTTAGTCTTTTACTTTATTTAGGGTAATATTGTATACTTAGTTATATTCTTACTGTATCTTTTCTTTTATATTCATTTATTCTGATTTTTCATGTTATGAGAAATATAGCTCTCTTTTCTCTTTTTCCTTTGTTATTCTCTTGATTGTTTGAAATATTTAAAATCATATTTCCAAATGGGTAATACTAGTGGTACGACTAATTCTTATAACTCCTTTACAACTATCTCTATCTCTCTCCTAAGTGGCACTATGGGGTTCGGTTAAAAGTCAATGGGCCCCAGTATCACTTAGGAGAGAGATATAAATAGTTGTAAATGAGTTGTAAGAATAAGTAGTACCCCTAGCAATACTCTTTCAAAATAAGGCTCCTTACTTTTGATTTGATTATTGTTAGAACGACAGTAATATTGGTCTAACAAAAAGCTAAGGGCTCGCATGGTAATGTACTAGTTTTTGATTTTCAGTTTTTTGTTTCCATTTTTTTATTGGGAACTGTGATCAATTCAAAAAATGAATACAAAAACCAAAAATAAAAAACCACAACATTACCATGCCAACCCTAAATTAAAAAGAATTATTAGATAGCCATGCACTCCTATGCAGGAATTAACACAAAACCAAAAACCTAAATTTATAAAATCGGTTCACATATGAACCACAAAACCAAATCTTTTTTTCTTTTTTTCCAAACCGCTTCAATTCCCCTAGTCAAAATAGAGAGGGTGGTCCAACGAGCTAGTGAGAGGTAAATTGAACACACACACCAAATATCTGCAGGGCATCGATGTCCATTGCTGCCATCCTAAATCTGTGCGTGTTTGTGCAATTGATAAAGATTAGACTATTTCTTAAACAGCTCATTTTTTCTATTTGATTCTTCAAAAAGCTTTGAAAAAAAAATATGATGTAGAGGCTAGAGGGTTGTGTTTTGCACCTTGTAAATTCCTGGGCTTAAAGACACTTTAGTACCCTGTAGTTTGGAAACAGTTTCACTTTGGGCCTTTTACTTTCAATTGCGACACTTTGGACCCTGTAGTTTCATTTTTGTTGCAATCTGGGCCCCAGCCCTAATGCCGTCAATGAAAGACAACGGAAATCACTTTATAATTTTATGTTTCTTTCAAAAACACTCACCCTTATTTTCAAACTCTCACATTTGCCCCAAACCATGAGAATTTGACTCAAAACTCTTTAAAAAAAGTTATTTTTCTCTCTCTCCTCACTCTACTCTCTCTCTCTCTCTCTCTCTCTCTCTCTCTCTCTCTCTCTAAATATATATATATATATATCTAACCTTACTAAAAAATATATATATATACATGTATATATATATATATATCCTTAACATCCACCAACCACACCATTTCTCTGCAACTCCCAAATTAACCAATCACATAAAAAACAACCAATATTCCAAAACCACAATTCCAAATCAAAACAAATCCAAGTCCCAATTCACCTCCAGATCTCCAAATGGATAAACACCATTCAATCTCTAAATCACCATAAACGAAGTAATTGGATTTAGGGTAAGTAGGATTTAGTCCCTAATCCTAGCTTTTTCTAGAAATAGGTCCTTCCTATATATGAATCTAGAAATTTGTCCCTTTGTATTGCTAAAGACATAAATACCCCTATATTATCCTATCTCTCTCTATATATATATCAAAGATCTTATTTTCAAAATTCAAAACCCAATATATATATATAGAGAGAGAGAGACTCTGCAACTATATATGGAGAAAGATTTCTGCTAAAGAGAAAGAGGAAGAGAGACAGAGAGGGAGAAAGAAGAGAAAGGTCAGCAGCCCCTCCACCGCCGGCACCACCACATCCAGCCACGCCATCTCGCCCATTCTTGGTCATCGTCATCACCACCTTCCAATCATACGATCTCCCATTCTTGGACTCCTTCCCTTTTGGAATCTGTGAGGGTTTCTCATTCATTTCAAAGTGAAAATTGAAGCAAATCGATCGATGGAAGAATACAGAGCCAGTGATGAAGCTTTTGGAATTTACATACGGATGATTTGATGATGATGATGTTAATGGCTGAAATGGTGGATTCAAAAAGTGACTTGATTAGTATAATAACAAATAGTGAAAGGTAAATGCTTTGTGTTTGGGCTTGAAGGCTTGTTTGGTTCAGAATAGTTGAGGTTGAGTTTGGATGAATTTTGCATTGAGTGGAAAATGCATTTTGACACCTCAGGCTCCTTAGCAATGTTCATTTGTGTGAAATTTTTTATAAAGTTCTGTGAAATTATAATAAAGTTACATAATTAACTCTTTTTATGTGAAATTTTCACAAAACTTAAGGATTTGGGTTTGGGCATTATGGAATTTTTTTTAAAACAATTTTCTGGTTTGTGGAGTTTTATGACAAATATTGAGAAATTTAACAAATAGTATAAATTTTTCATGCAAAAACATGATTACGAATTTTTGTAGGTCAATACTAAGAAATTTCTCACTAAATGTTGTCGTATTGTGTGGAGTTTTTATGACAAACACTAAGAAATTTAACAAATAGAAGGAATTTTTTATGCTTAAAAATGATTATGGTTTTTGTATGCCAAATACTGAGAAATTTCTCACTAAATGCTCTCGTGTTGTGTGGAGTTTTATGATAAATACTAAGAAAATTAACAAAATAGTAGAATTTCTTCATGCAAAAAAATAATTATGGTTTTTTGTAGGTCAAACATTAAGAAATTTCTCACTAAATTTAGATCTATATTATAATGACCAGTTCGAATCTTAAGCAGACCTTAAAAAATGGACCTAAGAGACGGACTGTGTAAAGACTGAGAAATTCTCACAAAAGACTGAGAAATTTCAAAGAGTGGGAATTTCTCAGTCTTTTGTGAGAATTCTCAATCTATACACAGTCTGTCTTTTAGGTCCATTTTTAGAGGTCCGCTTAAGATCTAGACTGTTATAATGACAAACAAACTGGATGAATCAAGTCTGCAAAACATATTAATTGAATTTCAATCAAAAGATCATGGTGAGCACATATGGAGATCCCTTGAATTAAGGGAACATAATCCTATTATCAGTTAATGACATTAACTTCAATCTATATCTATTTGTCCATATATAGATACACGCATATATATATATATATGTATATAACCGACCTTGTGAGTAAGGAGTTTTATGACAAACACTGAGAAATTTAAAAAATAGTAGAATTTTTTCATGCAAAAAAATGATTATGGTTTTTTGTATGTCAAATACTAAGAAACTTTTCACTAAACGCCCCTGTGTTGTGTGGATTTTATGACAAACACTAAGAAAATTAACAAAATAGTAGAAATTCTTCATGCAAAAAAATGATCATGGTTTTTTGTAGGTCAAACACTGAGAAATTTCTCACTAAATTTATATCTATATTATAATGACAACCAAACTGGATAAATCAAGTCTACAAAACATGTTAAATAATTTGAATTTCAACCAAAAGATCATAGTGAACAGATAAGGAGATCCCTTGAATTAAGAGAACATAATCCCATTATCAATTAACGACATTAACTTTAAATTTATATCTATATGTCCATATATATACACGAATATACAGTCCGGATCTTAAGCAGACCTTAAAAAACAGACCTAAAAGACGGACTGTGTAAAGATTGAGAAATTCTCACAAAGGACTGAGAAATTCTCATTCTTTGAGCAAAATGTATTAAATAATTTGAATTTCAACCAAAAGATCATGGTGAGCATATAAGGGGATCCCTTAAATTAAGGGAATATAAACCCAATATCAGTTAATGATATTAACTTGAAATCTATATTATGTCCATATATAGATACATGAATATATATGTATATAACTGACCATGTGAGTAAGGGTAGTTTAGACATTAAAAATTTATTAAATTGGGAAAAAAGACCTATTTCTAATTAACATGCCTAATCAAGGATCTATTTCTAATCTAGCCCTTAAGATGAATTAACTTCTAATAAAACGGTTGGAGAGGGACTAAATTTTATATTTCTATTGAATTTAACCCCCCAAATTCAATCAATCAAACATCCAAATTCAATCAATCAAACAGCTTGAACGTCAAATTAAACCCTCCACCTATCCTTGATACTAACCAATTGCCCAATTATAATATGCATTTAATTTTACACTTATAAGAACATAAATAAATAAATATATATATATACACGTATACATATCTACATATCTATGCTTATATACCCATATCGGTGAGAAATGATTGGAGAGATATAAACCGAGGTCTAGTGTGCTGACTACCACCACCTTCGGTCTCCACCATCACCCCTGCCATCGGTGCCTGGTGGGTTGGTCTTCTCCTATAGATAGGCAAACACACCATACATATATATATATAGGCATGTAGGTCTTATGTGGCAATCCCCTTGCCACATGGCGTACTTAACTTCTATAGGGTGGATTTATATAACTAAATATACATATATATATATATATATCATTGTAGAGGAAAATTATGGCGAAATAATTTATTTATTGCCAATTAGTAATTATGCAAATTAACTTCCCACCACTTTATCCCAAAATTGTAGCCAAATTTTACTCCCTACACGTCTCCCTTTAACTTCTTTTCGAAATAGCAACTAACAAGTTTACTTCCACAATTGGCAATACTTTGCTTAATTTTTTTGATGCGTATTGATTTATTTATTTTATTTTTTAATTTTTGGGGAATTACAAAATTAAAAAACTTTACAAATCCTACGAAACATAAGTTCCCTTGCATCTGGATCCAAAAACTCTCTCTCTCTCTCTCTCTCTCTCTCTCTCTCTCTCTCTCTCTAAATCTTCCCTTAATTTTTTTTGTAAGAGCCATGCATAGCATGGGCCAATGCTAGTATATTTATAAGTAAATGGAAATACCATACAAACCAAGGTGGAGCACTACTAAGATGGAGCACTACTAAGTGGAGCAATATAGATAAAAAACACTAACAAAGAAAAATTGTATTACTTACTTGGAGGACACCAACTTTATCCAAGAGAAAAAAGAATACAACAGAGAGGGAGATAAAAGAGAGAAAAGATAAACTTCGGATAACTTGGATGCCTTACCACAGGTTGGAGGTCACCCTTAAATAATCAAAAAGTTCCAACAGCCTAGGGACAGATCACTGTAGGAAAACAGTAAAAAGAAATAAAAACAAAACACGCGTCCTAAAGTAGTGGAGTCGAATCTTTTGCCTTTATTCTGTCACTCTTCAAAACCATTGGAATTGGCAAAACAAGGGGCCAAAACCATGGACTGAAAATACGTCCAATTAAGGTGACCTCATGGCTTACATCACCTTATCTTTGCCCCTGCTTGTGGTAGGACCCCGTACGGTCTTGTCTAGTCTTGGTTGTCTGCTGAAGATGCTAAAGTCACAAGGGTAACAATATGATCTCTGATTAAAGATTATGTCCTAGTACGAATAGAACCCTCATATTGAAGCTAATCCTCAATTTGTGAAAGAGACTCGGTGAGATAGCTGATAATTGAGGGAACCATAGTGTAGTTTGGGTCTCTGGCTAAATTATGTAAACAAGTAATTATACCTTTTTGGATATGTAATACCCTATATTTTCAGATGCATGGTTATATAAATAAGACCTTGTATGCTTGTGTGAGCCCTTGGTGAAGAACCTTTCTTATTCAATCGAAGTTTTCTCGATCGCTTGAACTTTTGTTTTCTTAAGTGATTGAACTCATCTCAATCGATCAAAACTCTACCGACCTGAATCCATGATGTGGACCTTTTTCTCAAGCGATTGAACTCATTTTAATCGATCAAACTTGGCCGACCTGTTCTCAATCGATCGAACTCACTTCAATCAATCAAAAGTGCTATTATTCTTATCCCCATGTTTTCCACCTGTACCTCTTTCCCTCCCTATATATATGTTAGGTCAATTGTGTGTGTGGGGTGTTTCATAATTTAGAGAGGGAGAGAGAGAGAGAGAACGAGCTTGTGTGTTCCATATATATATAATCGTGTGTGTATATGTGTATGATATATATATACTCTCGGGAAGAGAGAAGGAAAAGAGAAGAAGAAAGACAGGAAGAAGAAGAAGAAGAACAGATAGAGAAAGACAGAGAGAGAGATAGAGAGAATGAGCTCACCATAGCCGCTACTGCCGTTAAGCTCAGGAACGGCATCACCGGACCATCAGAGCAAGGTGAGTTCATTAACTCACTCAAGGGATAATTCTAAAATGGTTTCTGTGTGTTTATAACATGCATATAGTGACCCCGAGGCACCAGTTCTTCTCTGCCCAGTTTCTGGGTGGAAGATGATTCTCAATCAATTGATCGAACTTGCTTTTTCCTCAATCGATCGATCAAAACTACTTTTCCTCAATCGATCGAATAGACTTCAATCGATCGAAACTTACAAAACACTGTCATTTCCTATTGATTATAATATAAATTGTTTAGCTATTTAAATATTGATCCATGCCTTCAATATGCGATATTGTTGATTGGAGAGATAATGTGGCCCTGTAACAAGATGAACTGTTTAACTATTACATGATGATATTGCTGAACTGAATAGTAGAATGGAATACGACTACATGCTAATTACCAGTTAAAGAATAGATGTGATGAATATAGAGTATGTGGTAAATCCTGTATCTAGAGCATGGGCATTGCACAACATGTGGTCAGCATGCATGGGATAGTGGTATGGAGAGATGAGAGAGTATGATGAGAAATAGGATATGTGACTTATGTGGAATATGAGATATGCGTACTTTGGATCCATGGGATCAACGGCTGATGAGTCAAGTGGACGTGGGACGGTTAGAGTTCCTAGTACGCCTCTCACTGTTGAATACGTCTAGTGATGAATATGCACTGTTGAAGTCGTCCAGTGTACCGTTGATGATTATGTTCGGCTAGTGCCCTAATGTATTCTCACCGTATAGATGACTAGTGAGGGTATACACATCGTTGAAGAGGTCCGATGTGCCGCTTCTAACGTTTACAGATAGGATGTACCGTGTAGATGGCCAGTAACCTGTCAAGGGATCATGTAAAGTAGGACACCACCGGGTAAGTGACCAATGTGGCCTGCTGGCTTAGTTATGTGGTATCAATGTGTGATATCAGATTCATAATTATGGTATCAACGTATGGATACAAAATGATATTATATGGTATCGACGTATGGATACAGAATTCGTGTGGCGTAGGATACCACCGGGTAAGCGACCGGTGTGGCCTACTAGCTATGTTATATGGTATTGACCTATGGATACAGAATTCATGTGGCATAGGACATTATCGGGTAAGCAACCGGTGTGACCTATTGGCTCAGTTATGTGGTATCGACGTATGGATATCAGATTGGTATTACTGTATCAATGTATGCATACGGATGAAAATAAGTATATGGATACGAGCATGAATATGCATATGGGTACTGTTAGAATAGATGATGGTTCAGTTGTGGGTTCAACATCCCGGCATAAAGGTAGATGCATGGGAATGATGCATGGGTTGCATGCATGGATGTGATAATACTGGACATTGAGAAGCATGACGAGATGTTATACCATGATCTTTATCTTTGTCATTACTTAATATGTTTCCTGTTATCATTGATTTAATGTATAGTTTAATGAGACCTCTGCTATGTCCGCGAGTGACATCATTGATAAGAGATTAACCGCATTTTAAGATATTGAACAGTAACGAGTGAGAAGTGTGTTTGATGCATTCACTTAACTTTGGATTCAAAGCTGATGGCGTTTATGCTCTGGATTTTCAAATGTCTAGAGCTTTGCAGGATTTGAGGACGGAGGTCTGATGTTCCGCCGGACTTGGAGCTGAAGGCTTGAAGACGAAGACGTGCCACTTTGTAATAGTTAGTTTGTATATCTGTTGTACTTCTGTTAATATTTGTTGTAGGCCTTAGACTCTAAGCCAGATTTGTAATAGTTTAATAGACTTTTATAATTGGTACTTGGGCATATGTTGCTTTCAAACCTTTTATATTTCCACTGAAGACTCTGATTATGTTAATAAGATATGTTCTATGAATAGCATCCTCCCTATCATTGTAATTGTTGGTTTGAGTAGATGACAATGCAGTTATTCACCAGTCACGGGCCTATGAGACCAAAAAGGAATTTTCTTTCTCTATTTTTGCTTCTCTGGGGCGTGACAGGATATGAGAAAAATGAGTGATTTTTCTCTAACGATTAGAAACTACCTGTATAAGATGAGGCAATTCAAAACTTGTAGTCCTCTAGACATTTAAATGTCTGGATCTTGTTTATCCTGCAAAAAGTCCCTAGTTAGAAAATCAGGTAAAGAGTTTTGATCTCCTTTAATGTATTCAATTTGGAAATAAAGCATACAATTCAAACTGCCATCTAGCAAAAACTTGTTTTGAAATAAGATTTTTAATATCTTGTTTCAGGATATGTTTGGCAACACTACAATCAATACGCAATAGAAATGCTTGGTTCAAAAGATCATCTTGAATCTTAGTGATACATTTGACTATTGCAAACCTTTCTTTTTTAATCGTAGAATAGTTATTGGATGAACCTTTCCATACTCCTGAAGTAAATCTAAGGAGTTCTTTATTATTGGTTATGGGGTTTTTCTGTTTTAGAATAGCTCCATAACCAATATTAGAAGCATCCGTTTCCACAAATTTATACCATTGTGGATTCACCAGACATAAGCAGGGTAGTTGTTTAACTTTGAGTTTGATATGCTGAATTGCTTTTGTATGTTCTGGAGTCCATGGTAATGGATTCTTCTATAGCCTTTGATGCAGTAATGCATAATCATGGGCTAAATATTTATAATAATTACCAATGTAATTGAGACTGGCCAAAAATCTTTGTAATTGATTTTTGTCTTTTAATTCATCAGGAAATTTAGAAGCAAATTCAATGCTTCGATCAATAGGTAAAAATTGTCCTTTATGAATATTGAAACCCAACAATCTAACTGTGGTTTGAAATAATTTCATTTTCTGGGCTGAAAAAACAATTCTATTATGTTTAATAACATCTTTTAATATTTTAAGATGTTTTAAATGCTGGTCAATAGATGATGAAAACACGAGAATGTCATCTATGTAAACTAAACAGAATTCAGAATAAGGGGTAAAATTGTCATTCATAATATTCTGAAATTATGATGGAGCATTTTTTAGTCCAAATGGCATAACGTTCCATTCATAGTGACCAAAAGGAACAGTAAAAGCGGTTTTATATCTATCCTCTTCTCTGATTTGGATCTGCCAATAGCCAAATTTTAAATCAAAATTTGAGAAGATAGATGTTTTATACAATCTATCTAATATGTTCTTCTTATTAGGAATTGGATATCTAATCCATTGTAATGCATCATTAAGAGGTTTGTAATTGACCACAAGTCTGGGTCTTCCTATTTCTTTCTCAGCATTTTTGTTGACATAAAAAGTTGTGCAACTCCAAGGGGACTAGCTTTTTCTAATTAATTGTTTTTCTAATAAATTCTGAATTTCTTTTTTTGCATAATTCGAAGTATTCAAAATTTATTTGACTTGAACGAGCTTTACTAGGATTCTGGGTTCTTTCCTCGAACTCAGATTTATAAGGTAGAGACACAACATGTTTCTTCCTTGTCCATAAAGCATTAGGAATTTCACTGCAAACGCTTGTTTGAAAAACCTTTTTCTATTTCTCTTATTTTTTTAGAAATGGATGGTACTTTTAGTTGTGGTTCAATATGCATGAGATATACTTCTTCTTGAAGATACCCCAAATGCTTTTATTTAAATGAAGTAGTGAATTTAGTTCATTCACTATTCTTGTCTCTGGTTCTTTTATAAAAGTAAAAACCAGATCATTATTTTTATAAGTATAATAAATGCCCTTTTGGTCTATTTTAGTCCGAGGCATTAACAAGTTTAAAAAAGGAGTACCCAAAATTACTTGCTGTTGTACAACTTTAACAAGTAAAAAGTTCGAGGGTATACAAGTTCCTTCATTACAAATAAAGACATTAGAAAATTTATATTGAATTGCCATTCTACTACCACTAGTTGATGTTAGTGATTGCATTGTCTTTTAAAAATACTTTGTGGGTATAATGCCCTCTTGAATGCAATTAAGATCAGCACCACTATCTACAAGTGCTATTGCGTCCATAATGGTATACTCATTTTGGATAACCAAAGTAATTTTAATATACCATTTCTGATAAGTAATACATTGAAGAAGGTGTAGATAAGAGTCATCCTGGCCTACTTCTTGTCCCACTTCTTCTTCTTCATTATTATCTTGTGGAACTTCCTGTTCCTTGGTAAAAGACTACTTTTGCAGTAAAACAATGATTTGGTTTCCTATATTTTGAAGGGACACCTGCAAATCTTTTACCTATGTTTTTATAATATTAATTTCATGTTTTAAACCTTGAATGGTAATGGGCTTTTCTAGCCTATCCATTCTATTAAATATTTCCTGAATACTATAATGTGGAACATTAAATCTTTTTGTCCCAGAGCTTTCAGGATTAATCTTTGGTTGACTATGATTAACACATAATTGTATTACTTCGATTCTTAATTCTGGATCTGTAATTTTATCAATTAAGGTCAACATATCATTTTGTTCTGTTTTGAGAACATTTAAAGAAAGACCATTCATAGTGGCAATGGCTTTCCAATAATCCACTTCTTGTGAACATTGTTTGGAACATGCAGAAGAATTACTGTGTTCTTTTGACGAGCCAATATGATGTTATTCATGTTCACCTTCTTCTTCAAAATATTCTCCTTCAAAATTTTCTGGAGAAGTAGTTAACATATTGTTACATAGTTGAAGTCTAAGACCATCATCAATGTGTAATTCTGCTAGTATTTTCTTAATACTACATTTATTAGCTAAATGTCCTCCCTTACCACACTTCCAACATACACGTGTTTCACGTGTAATAGAGCTCTTTTTCAGACCTCTTTTTGTATATTTCCTTTTTGGAGGTGGTTTAGAATCATTTTTCTTATTTTTATCCTTAGATGGATAATCTTTTCCCTTTCTTCTAGTATCTCTTCTCTTAGAAAATGGGTAAGTTTTGCTATGTCATAACCAAATTGTTCACAGAAATCTCCTATTTCTTGTCTCCCAGTAAGATTTTGTTTTTTCATTTGATATTGTAATTTCATCTCATTACAAATACCTAGCCCAACTTGCGTACATACACTTACGATTTGTCCATAAGTTAATGTAGCATATGGAACATTATTTTCATCATGTTGGTCTCTTAATTTTGTCTTACTTTTTCTATAAATATATGTGGAAGTTCGTCAATAAAACAGGTTTTCTAGTGTTCAGAATTTGCATCTGCTCTTTGCATGACTTTACAAATATAGACATCTTTATACAAACGCCAATGGGTTAAAGAGGGACAAAGATAAATTTTGTAAAAGTTCACGCGACCTTTCAGATCATTAGGGTGCAGATCCAATAAAATGTTGGATGATAGTCTGAACAGAATCCTGAAACGGAGTGTCCATTCCAGATTCATTTTTTACAGTCAAAGCACTCGTAAGTTCTTCTCTTTGGGCAATAGTTAGGACAATGTCCCACAATCCCTTGATGACGCCTGTAAATCCATTAGTAATAACTTGAGATTGGAGTTCTATTATGCTTCAGGTATAAATCCTACACAATTTTGGTAAACTAAATGTTATCAACCCATTTGGGTAACCAAAAATCTATCGATTAAACTCAAACTAAATTATACCAAAAGGTTAAGCTTACCCCCACGAATCCAATTATGACTTCTATTTTGAGAACGACCATCGTACGGTAAAGAAACAACGTTGCAAAGTCGAATGGAACCTTGGCTTTTTTTTTTCCTCTTCTCTCGGCTAACTTTCTGTTCCTCTTTATTCTTTTTTTTTTTCCCTTTTTTTCTTTGACTAACTAATATGATATATACCTAAATATATATATATATATATAATATTACAACTACACCGCCACCGTTAAACACAAGCACATACTCACGTTTTATTTTTTATTTTTTTTAAAACATGGTGATGAGTCACCTAAGTGACGTGTCAATTTCTTGGACTTCTCATAATTTCATTTACACCCCCACAACTTCTAAAGTATATTATGAACTCCTCTAACAATCATATTAATTACCCCAATATCTAGGTGTGTCTATATCTATGTCACGTATGAGCCCCAAATGTGGTCCCAACTATTTTATGAAGGTACTGATTAGCCTACTAATTATGTCATGTGTCCATTTACACCCTCTCAAGGGTACCTAAACTGGTATCATAAATAAACATGAATAATAATAAAATATTAAAGCACTTAACGTTTCATCAATTAAATAATCATATGATATCAACATGTATTATAATGCACACATTTACATTTACATGTCTAGCATTTAATCACATAAATGCAACTAAATGCAATTTATCTAATCTGGACCTCACGTGGGTCCCGTTTCACATTTGTCCAACTGTGCTTTTTATCAAGCACTTATCACATCGGGGTAACAGGAAATAACCCAAATCATCACATGCAATTAATTATACTAATTAATGCATGCAAAATAAATATTGTTTCCATTTCCCGGGTGCGGGTATTACAACCTCATGGCTTACGTCACCTTATCTTTGCCCGTGCTTGTGGTAGGACCCGTAGGATCTTGTTTAGTCTTGGCTGTCTGCTGAAGATGCTAAAGTCACAAGGGTGACTATATGATCTCTGATTAAATGTTCTGTTCTAGTAAGAATCGAACCCTCATATTGAAGCTCATCCTCTATTTGTTAAAGAGACTCAGTGAGATAGCTAATAATTGAGGGACCCATAGTGTAGTTTGGGTCTCTGGCTAAATTCTGTAAACAAGTAATTATACCTTTTTGGATATGAGAAAAATGAGTGATTTTTTTCTGAAGATTAGAAACTACCTGTATAAGATGAGACAGTTCAAAACTTATGGTCAGGGCTCTAGAATTTAAATGTCTGGATCCTGTTTATCCTACAAAAATTCCCTGGTTAGAAAATCAGGTAAAGAGTTTTGATCTCCTTTAATGTATTCAATTTGGAAATCAAAAGTAGATAATTCAGACTGCCATCTAGCAAAAATTTGTTTTGAAATAAGATTTTTAATATCTGGTTTCAGGTTATGTTTAGCAGCACTACAATCAATATGCAATAGAAATCTTGGTTCGAAAGATCATCTTGAAACTTAGTGATACATTTGACTATTGCAAACATTTCTTTTTTAATCGTAGAATAGTTATTGGTTGAACCTTTCCATACTCCTGAAGTAAATCTAAGGAGTTCCTCATTATTGGTGATGGGGTTTTTCTGTTTTAGAATACCTCTATAACCAATACTAAAAGCATCCGTTTCCACAATTTTATACCATTGTGGATTTGCCAGACTGTGACACATGTTCTCGCGAATATTATTATTATATTTAGCATGCAATATTAATTAGATAATAATGTTGAAAATGCATTTATGATGTAGATTTTAACCCACTGAGTTGATTATGGTATCCATTTGGAAATCCAGATGTGGTAATCCCCGATTAGGACAAGTGTTGAGAGAGTCCCTGTGTGATGAGACTGTGATGTGGAATCACCTTATGTGCTTAAATGGTTATTACGGTCATATGTGAAATATTATAATATTGTTTTATAGCATGTTGTTTAGTGGGTATCACTTTTGTGGTCAGTTTGGGATACCTTGTTAGTGCGAATTGGACACATTTCATAATTAGTAGGTTAATTAGCAACTTCATAATAATATATGAGACCACTTATGGGACCCATACGTGGCATAGATAAATACTTATTTAAGTTGGGATAGTTGTAATAAGGTTTCATAACTTGTAGGGGTGTAATTGTAACACATTAGAAATTGGGGGGAGGTATATAGAATTAATGATACCTAGATTAGCATGTTGTGAGACATGTGCCAACTATAACACATGTCATCACCAATGGCTTCTTCTACCTTAGCAATTCGGTGGCAATACAGAGGGAGATTTCGAGAGTTTCAGCGGAGAGTTTGACAGACCGTTCAACGTCAATTGCCGCGCCATTTGATGTTCAATTTTAATTCTGAGTACATATTCGGACTCCTGGAGGTAAGTAACGTATAGGTACCAATTTGGTTAAGTTCTGTGATAGTTTTTCTACTCCCTATTTTGGAGTTGCAGGGGGAGGGGGAAGGGGGAAGGGGTTAGCTCATAATCTATAATTTTGTGATAGGATTTGTACCCAACAACTGGTGGGTTATACTCTGCAAAATTAGGAGCGAATTCTACGAGGTGAGTGATACTAATTGGGGAAATAATGGATTGATGCCTGTTTTGGTTCATTTATATGCTAAGCATGTCAACTTGTGTAATTTGGCATGTTTAGTTAATATTGGGCAAATCCATGTGATTACTAAGTCCCAATTATATGTTTAAAGCATGGTGTATTGAAATTATATGGGCATGTTAAGTTGTCTAATTGTGTCAATGGTGTACTTGTACTGATCATCGATTGGTAATGATTTTGGTCCGCCAGAGGCTTTTGGGTACTGCACGCCTGATGGGAGAGGTGTGTGTATCTACCGGTTACGTGGATTCATGGTGGAATCGTGAACTGGGTTGAAGGGTGACAGTACATGTATTCCCAGCGACTATAGTTGAATGTAACTTGGTGAATTATGACTTCTTGTTAATTTATGTTTCCACTTATTATCATTCACTTAGCATATAGCTTATATATTGTAGTGGTTATTGAATAACCATTATAGGTGAACATGCCAGCGAGAACCCAAAGAGTGATTCGACGGGCATAGGAAAAGCGGGGACTCTTAGAGTCGTTTTATGTTGCCTTCAAGTTCATGTTTTATGTTTAATGTTCGAACTTGTTTTAGGTTGTATCGGTTGTTAATTCGGGTTTTAAACTTGTAATAACATTACGTGGATTACTTGAGGGGTGTTTTCTTTATCGCTAAAGTATGTCGTAATTGTTGGGTTTAATCACATTTAGTAGGTGTGTGCATTTTTGGTTGATTTTGGCTTAAGATTGGAGTTGCTATAGAATGAGCTCTGCTGAGCAAATCTAGTTGACTGGGGTGCTATTCCAGTCGACCGGATTCGGTCAACATGACATTCTGGAACAGCCATATACAGTCGACCGGACATCCGAAACTACAGTCAACCGAACATGGGTACCAGTCGACTGTATTGGGACTCAGAGAATTTTGGCTCTCTGTAATTCCCGATACAGTTGATCGTGTCCCTAATCAGTCAACTGGATTCTCTGTTTTAAAAATAAATTGTTTAATGAGTGTTTTAAATGGGAATTTTTTTTATAACTCTGTATTTTAATCGCTTTTAATGTACCTGAGGAGTATTGTGAGGTCTTGGTGGCATGCCATATATCCTAGAGCCATATAAGTGGTTATGAGGCATGACACAGACATAAGCAAGGTAGTTGTTTAACTTTGAGTTTGATATGTTGAACTGCTTTTGTATGTTCTGGAGTCTATGGTAATGGATTCTTCTGTAGCTTTGTTGCAGTAACGCACAATCATGGGCTAATTATTTATAATAATTACCAATGTAATTGAGACTGCCCAAAAATCTTTGTAATTGATTTTGTCTTTTAATTCATCAGGAAATTTAGAACAGATTCAATGTTTCGATTAATAGGTAAAACTTGTCCTTTATGAATATTAAAACCCAAAAATCTAACTATGGTTTGAAATAATTTCATTTTCTGGGCTGAAAGAACAAGTCCATTATGTTTAATAACATATTTTAATATTTTAAGATGTTTTAAATGTTGGTCAATAGATGATGAAAACACGAGAATATCATCTATGTAAACTAAACAGAATTCAGAACAAGGGGTAAAAATGTCATTCATAATATTCTGAAATTCTGATGGAGCATTTTTTAATTCGAATGGCATAACATTCCATTCATAGTGACCAAAAGGAACAGTAAAAGCAGTTTTATATCTATCCTCTTCACTAATTTGAATTTGCCAATAGCCAGATTTTTTTTGAGAAGAGAGATGTTTTATACAATCTATCTAATAAGTCTAATGGAAATACCATACAAACCAAGGTGGAGCAATATAGATAAAAGCACTAACAAAGAAAATTTTTATTACTTACTTAGAGGATGCCAGCTTTCTCCAAGAGAAGAGTGAATACAAGCGAGAGTGAGAGAAAAGAGGGAAATACCATACAAACCAAGGTGGAGCACTACTAAGTGGAGCAATATAGATAAAAGCACTAACAAAGAAAATTTTTATTACTTACTTGGAGGACACCAGCTTTCTCCATCTGCATTAACTTATGGACAAATCATAAGTGTATGTACGCAAGTGGGTTTAGGTGTTTGTAATGATATGAAATTACAATACCAAATGGAAAAACAGAATCTTACTGGGAGACAAGAAATAGGAGATTTCTGTGAACAATTTGGTTATGACATACCAAAAACTTACCCATCTTCTAAGAAAATAGATACTAGAAAAAAGGGAAGAGATTATCCATCTATGGATAAAAATAAGAAAAATGATTCTAAACCACCTCCAAAAAGGAAATATACAAAAAAGAGATCTGAAAAGAGCTCTATTACATGTAAAACACGTGTATGTTGAAAGTGTGGTAAGGTATGACATTTAGTTAATAAATACACTACTAGAAAAGCTAGCAAAATTAAACATAGATGAAGGTCTTAGACTTCAACTATGTAAAATCATGTTAAATACTTCTCCAGAAAATTCTAAAGGAGAAAATTTAGAAGAAGAAAGTGAACATGAAGAAGAACATATTGGCTCTTCAAAAGAACATGGTAATTCTTCTGCATGTTCCAAACAATGTTCACAAGAAGTGGATTATTGGAAAGCCATTGCCGCTATAAATGGTTTTTTTTTAAAATATTCTCATAGCAGAACAAAATGATATGTGGACCTTAATTGATAAAATTACGGATCCATAATTAAGGATCAAAGTAATACAATTATGTGTTAATCATAGTTAACCAAAGACTAATCCTAAAAGTTCTGGGACAAAAAGATTTAGTGTAATACCCTGTATTTTGGTTATATAATAAGACCTGGTATTCGTTTCTATACTTGTATAACCTAAGCCTTTCATTTGGTGAAATTTAGATGCCAATCGATTGACATATTCCCAATCGATTGACATATTCCCAATCGATTGACATGTTCCCAATCTATTGCCATTTTACCGACTAAAATTCATGACGTGGCAACATCCCAATCGATTGCCTTCAAATATCTATTACTAATCGATTGCCATCATTCCAATCGATTGGCATAAGCTGAGACAAGTTTTCTTCTTTGCTTGAGCTTTGAACGTGTGGCACTTTCAATCTCTATATATGTCTTCATTCTTGGCCTTGAGCCAATTTCCCAACTTTGAGAGAGAGAGAGAGAGAGAGAGAGAGAGAGAGAGAGAGAGAGAGAGAGAGAGAGAGAGAGACATATCTTGTGAGATATATATATATCTATATCTATATCTACACTCACCCTCACATATACTCACTCTCTAGACGAAAGGAAGAAGAGAAGAACAAGAAGGGGAACAAGAAAAAGAGACAGAGGAAGAAAGGCATAGAGAGGGCAGAGAGACAGAGAAGAGAAAAGAGAAGGAGAGGAGAGAGAAAGCTTGGAGATACACACCCTTGGTGAGTCCCAACTCACTTGGTCCCTTTAATTTGATGTTTACAAGTTATGGTGAAGTTTAGACGTGTAATATGCATGGATTCTACGTTTATAGATGTTGTTTTATTTATCTGCTAGTGAAGATGAAGTGCCAATTGATTGGCATAAATCCCAATCGATTGCTATCAGTTTGAACCCAATCGATTGACATTCCAATTGATTGACATTCCAATCGATTGCCAATGTTAGCAGTCGATTGACATTGTTTCAGACCTAATCGAATGCCATTTTTCTCAATCGATTGTTATAACTTTTATACTAATCGATTGGACCTTATACCAATCGATTGGTATGGGCAAAACATGGATTCCTTTGCCTATTTATTATATTAAGGGTTCGAAAGTTTGATTTTTTTATTCGGACTTCCGTTATGCGATTTTGGGTTAATTAGGGATAATGTGACAACAAAGTTAAGTATAATTTTGTAGAATGGATAAAAGTAATAACGTGGGTAACATGTTGAATTGTGTATGAGTTTGATTATCCGTTTCTTTTAATTAGAGTAGTCAGGCCACATTGGGAATTGTCATGTATCGGTATTAGAATGTAACTTAAGTAGGTTTGGTAAGTTCTAGGAATGGTACGTGGATGAACGTTTGGTCCTGATATGTTCTTAAAAGCCGGTGAACTGTTAAATGTTCTTCAAAGGCAATGAGCTGGACCAAGTAGTCCTAAGATAGACCGGATAATCTATGATGTGCTCTTAAAAGCGGTGAGCTGTGTAATATGCTCTTAAAAGCGTTGAGCTGGGATGTCTGGTAGATGACGCTGAGTCGTGGCAATAGATGATATGCCTTGTTCGAAACATTGTGTCCCTGAAATGCGGTGAACAGGATATATTGTTCTTAAAAGCTGGGGATGGACTGACATGGAGTCCATGACATGTGATTAGCTGTGTAATATGCTCTTAAAAGCGGTGAATGGAATAAGGGTGTATCCCTAGAGTTAAACGATCGAGACTGTTCATTCAGTCAGAATATGCTAATATCGATCTTCAAGTAACAAGACGATAAGGGTTGGTTAACAACGTTGAATAAAAGGAGCACGATATTATTATTATAGTAGAATTTATCTCATGTCTTCTTACGCTTGTTTTTACTTCAGATAATTGGTACCTTGTTAGTTTTACTCACTCAGCTATCAGTAAGCTGACGGCCTTTATTGCCTGGACTTTCTCCCGTCCAGACTTTCCTGTACCTTTTCTACAGGTGATGGAGAATACGATGATGGTTACTATCCAGGAGGTGAATGCACCGAGTGTGGCCCCACTGATGATGGTTATGCCAGGGAGGACTACTATGCTGATGTTTATGCCAGCTGAAGATCTAGAGATAGTTCTTTGTTTATGATTTCTGTTTAGTTTGTTTTGTTATATTTGGTACTTGGGCATATGTTGCTTCCAAACCTTATATACTTCCGCTGTAGCTTTACTGTTGTAATAACTTTGATGTTTGTAATAGAAACAACAGTTATTTGTATCCAGTTGGTTTTTATTACTATTCTTGTTTTAGTCTAGTACTGTGTGGTGTGAAACGTTAGTGACATTCACCAGTCATTCCCTATGGACCCAAAAAGGAAATTTATTTTTCTCAATTTTTGCTACTCCGGGGCGTGACATTTAGTGTTCCACATTATAGTATTCAAGAAAAATTTAATAGAATGGATAGAGTAGAAAAGCCCATTACCATTCAAAATTTAAAACATGAAATTAATATTATAAAAACAGAGATAAAAGATTTGCTGGTGTCCCTTCAAAATATGAGAAACCAAGTCATTGCTTTACATAAAAAACAGTCTTTTACCAAGGAATAGGAAGTTCCACAAGATAATAATGATGATGAAGAAGAAGTGGGCCAAGAAGTAGGCCATGATGACTCTTATCTACACTTTCTTCAACGTATTACTTATCAAAAATGGTATATTAAAATTACTTTAGTTATCCAAAATGAATATACCAAAGAAGGGAAAAAAAAGGGACATTTTTTAGGGACTTTTAATAAAGAGATATTTTATTTTGTTTTATTTTATAAATATATACGGAGTATTTTTTATTTTTTATTTTAGTGAGGTTAGAGATATAGAGAGAGACTAGAGTGAGGAGAGAGAGAAACAATTTTAAATCTTTTTTTAGAGTTTTGAGTCAAATTCTCATTGTTTTGGGCAAATATGAGAGTTTGAAGAAAAGAGTGGGTCATAAAATTATAAGTGATTTCCGTTATCTTTTATTGACGGCGTTAGGACTAGGGCCCACATTGCAACAAAATTGAAACTGCATAGTTTAAAGTGTTGCAATTAAAAGCAGAAGACTCAAAGTAAAATTTTTGCCAAACTACATGATACTAAAGTATACTGAAACCTAAAGTCCTGTATTGGCCTTCAATTAATGGCACATGATAAGCAGCTGACTTCGGTTTGGTCTTTTACCGGCGGCATGACAACATTGAACTCAATTGAAAAGTCTAGGGATCAAATTGTTCAAATTAAAAATACAGGGACCAAATTGATATGAGTGTCAAATTACAAGGGTAAAAAATGTAATTTAACCCGTTCTTAAATATCATTCTGTTTGTTTTGTCTGCCAATTCTATGATTACTCCAGAAAATTAAGCACTCGACAAGGTAAAATTTGTTCTCTTTTTTGATGTGTTTTACACAATCACTTATCTTCGTTCTCAGTTATTCCAAATTTCTTAAAACCCTAACCTTTTTTGTTAACTATATATATATATATATATAAATTTCCCCAAATTCAATTGTTTTACAGTCTCAAATTCATTCTCGATGATACCAAAACAAGAAAAACAAGCCACCAATGTGGTCGATATTGACACTAGCGACGACGAAAACGGCGCCGGAGTTGAAAGAATGAAGAACAACAATACATCATCAAACGAACCGTCATTGGGAAGTACACCAGAGGTTCAGAGCACTGTAACAAACCCTTCACCCGAATCGGGCTATCAGACACTCGAGTCTCGAAGCTTCTGGAAAGCTGGAGCCTATGAAATTGGACCCACTAAATGGGCTCCTGCTCAAGGTTTACATTTTTTTCACTATATACGTGTATATATTTGCGTGTGAGTGCATTTGAATATGTATGTGAGTAATTCTCGTTTAGTTCCCTAATACTTTGTGAAGTTTGTACCACATGCACCACCAATCATCAATCACTGCATCTGCTACAAGTGTTTAAGACATTTGAGAATCAAATTTGGGAAGTATAGCATATTTCTACTTTCTATGAATTTATATATATATATATATATACAGAACCCTTATTACGAGGGATCCTCACTTTTATAGTCATTGGAACCAGTTTTCAGTCTGTGAAATTACTTCAATACCCTTAATGGAAAGTGGATCCAACGGCGGTAAACAGAAGTCCTCACTTTAACAAAGTGAGGGATGCCTCATAGGAATGTTTCTGTATGTATATATATATATATATGTTTACAGGTGTGTGTCAGTGTATTTGAATATGTATGTGTGATTGGTGGTGCATGTGGTACAACTTTCAAAGCATTTAGGATTCGAATTTGGGAAGCATAGCATTGTTCTATGTATATGTGTGTGTGTGTGTGTGAAAGTGGATTTGAATATGTATGCGAACCCGAATTTGAATTCCAAATTTTGTTCCCAAATGCTTTGTTGTTGTACCACATGCACCACCGATCACTGCCATTGCACGTGGTACAACTGTTAAGCCATTTGGGAACCAAACTTAAGATTTGAATTTGGAAGGCATGGCATTATTCTGTGTAGAATGTATATAACCAGAAGCCTATTGCTGAGTGGAGCTGTTTCCGCATTTTGTAGGTCAATTGGAACATGCCCGTGTTCATCCGAAGTTTTTGCATTCCAATGCCACTTCCCATAAATGGGCATTTGGAGGTAACTACTCCACTCCAAAATGTGATTTCCTTGCTATATGTTTAGTGTTTGAAAGCTATGAGAAAAAGCATTTTATATCACTTACCTGCTTGATACACCACTTAGATAGAGATACAGGAGGAACGGAAATAATGTTCATGTGGTGAAAATTTCCTCAATACTTCGAGTCTTGATGTTGTGATGCAACATGTCTATGCACTGTAAGTGCTGCAAACTGTTGCTTGGGTGTCACAAAATTAGTTTGCTTGCATTTCGTTTAGTATGCTGCATGCTATATCATCATCACTTTTCAATAGCATTGGAATTTTAGGTGAATAGCATTGGCATTTTAGGTGTGCATTCTTACATAATTTACCCGCAAGTTGCAGAGTAAGCTAGCTAAAAAATCTTAAGACACTAGCCTTGACTTGCAGAGCATATGGTTGTAAAGTTGCAATTGTATATTTTAATGCCTAACAGTCATCTAGAGGGGTGCCTTGGAGCAACGGTAAGGTTGCTCCATTGTTACCTGGAGGTCACGAGTTCGAATATGGAAACAGCCTCTCTGCTTGCAAGGGTAAGACTGCGTACATTTCACCCTCCCCAGACCCCGCAATGGCGGGAGCCTCATGCACTGGGCTACCCTTTTTAGTCATCTAGAGAGGAGGATGGATTGGGAGGTTTGAGTATTAATGCTGTCCATTTAAAAAGAAACTTGTTTTTATGCATGTTTTTTTGGTACAAATAAATGTATGTTTTGTTTGAGAGTATTGTTAATTCGTGCCTTTATTTTGTTGCAGCAATTGCTGAGCTTTTGGATAATTCAGTGGATGAGGTGATAATTAACAATCCCTGGTTTAAACAATTTGCGTTGTACCATTTGGATTATTTAGTATTATGCTGATTTTTACATTGTGGCATGGTATGTAGTGTATGAGTTGTCTTCAAATCCTACCAGAAACACTTCAGTGGTTTTGGGAACTGATAGTTTAGGAAACAACCATGAACTATTTTTCAGGTTGAATTACTGAATGAGTTATCTATTGATGAGATTTAGAGTCTGTTTCTGTATGCTTAAAATATGGTTCGTCCTAGTCTCTCTGTCTATCTGGTTCTTATGAGAACCAAGGTTATGTTGGTTTGACAAATGACCAATTTTAAGAGAGATGCTGGACTGGACACAAACTCTTCTGCACAAAACACTTGAATTTATAGAATCGATTCTCTTATGAATCAACCGGTTCTTTGTTGTCCTAAACTGCCCCTCAGCATTGGCGGTAAATTGTTTAGCCTTGGGTAGAATGGTAGAGTTAGGTTTTAATTAGTATTTAGACCTTTTTGAAGGTAAGAGAAGTGGATGCACCATTGATTAGAAAGATACTTGAAAGAGATATAGGCGAGACAATTCGTATGCTTGTGCTTGGGTTTCCGCTTTTCTCATTGTCTTTATCTTTAGTTCCAAGGCCTATTTCCTTTTATTCTTTGTTGATTTACCTATGCAAGTTCCTTTATGAATTGTCACACTCGTTTTTAGCTACCTTGTTTCACTTTTTTTTTTTTTAATTTTTTTTTTGTGTGCTCGCGCGCGCGCTTTTCTTTTTGTCCTTTTAAAAAAAAAAAAAAAAAAAAAAAAAAAAACCTTACCTCTGAAGAAAGATTTTGACATATGAACCTAGGAAGTTAGGATATTCTTTGTAGTTCTCGAAAATCGTTTAACAACTTGAAAATATGTATAAATATTAGACACTAATCCATTTGTGACTATCTCTGCACATGATCACATGTTTGTTGCAGATTTGCAATGGGGCAACTTTTGTGAAGGTTGATAGAATTTATAATATGAGGGATAACTCTCCTGCTTTACTTTTCCAAGGTTGGTATACATATGTGGGATCTCCACTTTTACGTCTTTTTGCAATGGAATTCCACAACTCGGGATGTTTTCTGCAGATGATGGGGGAGGTATGGACCCCGAAGGTATGCGGAAATGCATGAGCTTGGGTTACTCTTCAAAAAAAGCCAACACAACAATTGGCCAATGTAACTATCATGAACTCTCTCTCTTCTCCCCCCCCCCCCCCCCCCCCCCCCCCCCCCCACACACACACACACACACACACACACACACACACACACACCCACTTCTTTGTTCTTTGCTGTGGCTATATGTGATTAAAATTTCATTTGTTTATTGATTTATATTGTTGCACTGCTACCGTCACTGTCAAGACTTCGGTAAATACTTATAACATATATGAGGGTAACATAGGGGTTTGATATAGTTTAAAGTTGTGAATTTTTATTTTTTATTTTAATAGCATGTAGTATGAATGAGTGTATAGTCTTTGGTAGAGCAAAATGGAGAAATTGATTCACATATCTAACAATTTGTGTTTGGGACTAGGCTTTTTTGGGTTGAGCATTTTTTGATGATTATTTTCATCTTTCTCTGCTGGCAAGTTGCAACCTTACTGTCAGTAGAATTGCTTCACTGCCACCTCCAGTATCCTCAACACTCTTCTTTCGGAAATTGGCAACATACTAGCCGATTCATCTTAATTCGGCAAGCCCATTCAGTGTGCAATATGATGTCTCATTGTCCTTTTTAGCCACTTGTACATTGTTTCTTGAGACTTTCCCATATTTTCATTAGAAAGTAAAGATATAACTATGTTTTTGTAAGTCATCCAGTCAAATAACGGTAAATGCCTCTTTTTGGAATAAACTGTAGTAATGTTTGAGGACAGGTCACTGTAAGCTTTTAGCTGCAATGAAGCACGGACACTGACACGGAAATATCCTTAAAAAATTGCACGTCAACAATGCAAGAAAAGTTTCTGTGAAGTGTCGGACAACCACACGCGACACGTTACTTTCTTAGAAGTGTCGGTGCTTTTTAGCTTGGCTGTCCAGCGAATGCTCATTACTCATTAGTCACTGAAAATATCAAGGGAGGTGTTTGTAAGTATATTCATTAACATTTTTTTGATATCCCGAAAGGTAAAAGAGTATAGCTAAAGTATATAAGCAGTGCAAGTTCCATGA
Source organism: Hydrangea macrophylla (assembly GCA_033977485.1). Taxonomy (NCBI): domain Eukaryota; kingdom Viridiplantae; phylum Streptophyta; class Magnoliopsida; order Cornales; family Hydrangeaceae; genus Hydrangea; species Hydrangea macrophylla. The sequence continues at coordinate 75,228,881 of CM066985.1, read as the reverse complement.
GTTTTGGAATCGATGTTTTTGGAATCAGGTACATCTTGGAGTTGTTTGGACGATTTTTTTTTTTTTTTAGCAACTTCTTTGGTTGTATGGACTATTATGGTTTGGTAGATAATTCAATGCAGTGGAAGCTGGTAATATGAATGTCATATGTTATTGGTCATGGAATCATATGTGCACGACTGAGACATCTAATTCTACTGCCACAGATATATGTCTTTGTATGGCCGGTTTTAAAAATTGCTTTTTCTACAAGTATCAATGTCCTAGAGAAGAGTTAGGTGGCCTTTTAACTAGCGATTCTGTAGGTGAGCTCTAGTAGATACGGTACCAAAGCTTAATATGCTGTGACATCTTGTATTTGATTTCTTTGTAAATTTTATCGAGGTAAGTGCATTCAACTCCTAAATATTTGCAATTTATCCTTCTTTGTTGATATCCAAAGGCCATGTCTCTTTCAGATGGTAATGGTTTCAAGACAAGTACAATGCGACTAGGTGCTGATGTAATCGTTTTCAGTCGAGCATCTCGTTCTGGGTACAACTTATTTCCCTACCATCTTTGTTCAAGCAGCATAATATCTTGTCATTGTGATTTGGATTTGAGTTGTGTGTGTATATATCAGCATGCGCTGTTCTATGGTTTATCTCTTGACACTATGTGCACATGGTTGAAAAAAGGTATCTTACTGAATGAACCTTGAATTTTAGTTATAACCTCTTTCCTTGTTTTGATTTGATAACCCCGTTGCTCATTATAGTTCTAAATGATTACTGCTCAAGAAAAAAGAAGAGGAGACATAACATTGACACCATTTGGACAAAAATTTGAAAAATCAACTTATGTTGTTAAAAATCCAATTGTGCTTGGGGAAATGATATATGTTCTCTATGTACGCTATTCTAGTAAGTGAATGCCGGGAATTCATCTGACTTTCAATTTCTGTAATTCACTAAGGTTTTAGTACAACAATGACTCCTCCCAAAAAGGGTTCAATCTAATTCCTTCGTTACGACAAACCAAATACCTCTGCTGGGAAAAGGACCCTTTGATTCTTTTCAGTCTTCTTTGGGCACAGTTGGGAAAAGGACCCTTTGCTGTGTGGTTGTGGACTTTCTTTTGGCCTGTTGTTGTAGTGGAGCTGGACCTAGGAATCTTTTTTTTTTGGCTATCTAGATTTAGGTTTTGTTTGTTTTGTTTTGTTTTGTTTTAGTTTGGTTTGGTTTGTTTTGTTTTTTTTTTTTCCTTCATCTATTACTCCCCAGTTTTTTAATCTAGTGTTTTTGGGGCTTTTGTTTCCTTCTTTTTAACTTTAGATAGGTAGTCTTAAGATGTATACTTTTGGTGTACGTGGTTGCACCCCCTTTGGTGCTTTTTCAGTACATTTACATATGAAAAAAATGTTTAATCCCCTAAAATGTGCACGTGTAAGAAAACCATATAAATTGTCAATTGGTAAAAGCGTAGGCCTTAATTCCTGAACAGAGAAAGCTTACACTGTCGGTTGATAACATTCAATTTTCCTAGTTGAATTGTTCAAAGACCAAAGTTCTCACCTCCAGTTGATAGGGGTATTATCGGTTTATAGTTTGGTCAGTTTTTTAGGCCAATCCGCCACTGAACCGAAAATCTCGGTTTTGCTATATCAGCAATCGAAACCGACCAAACCTAGTGTGAGTCGGTGTGGAACCAACCATGCTGGCGGCGGTCGGTTTTGGTTTTCTAATACTCACATATCCAGATCTGAGAGTGAAAGAAACCCTACACATGTTACCATAGAAGAGAGATCCAAAATCATCCAATGGCCAAAACTCATTTACAGATCCAAAATTAAATCAATAGCCATAACTCAAGAACACATTGCATATCCAAAACCCCTATATTCACAGATCTAAGAAAAGGGATCTGATAAAGAGAGATGGAGGGATCGATACAAGGAAAAGTGAGAGAGCAGAGGGGTTACCTTGTAGTTGTCATCCTTGAGTGGTGGCCAGAACGCTTTTAGTGTCTTCATCGGTCGTTTGAGACTTCCACAGAGAGCGAAGGGTTCGATTTGATAACGATAAGAAGGTTGGATTCAAACTGAGAACGATAACGATGAGAGATGAGAAGGAAGATGGGGGGAGGAGGTTGAGCGACGACGAGATGATTGCCGCCGGCGGGTGAGGGGCAGTGACGGGCTAGGGTTTTCCATTTGTGGAGAGAGGAACAGTCGCACGAAGAGAGAGAGAGAGAGAGAGAGAGAGAGAGAGAGAGAGAGAGAGAGAGAGAGAGAGAGAGAGAGAGAGAGAGATGAGGTGCTAGGGTTTTTATGTGTAGCTTATATATGACATTTAATATATATATATATGTCATTACTGATTGGTTCGGTCGGTTCTGGTGGAAAAGTAGGTGGAACTGAGGACCAACGGAGATGAAATCGGTTTTCATATCTACAAACCCAACCAAGGGTGTTAAGAAACCGACCAAAACAGACCAAAATCATCTGGTTCGGTCGGTCTGATCGGTTCAGTTGGATTTTTGAAGACCACTACCAGTCGAAATGTATAATATGAAGCGTGAAGCAAAAACATTAGTTTGCTGTTTAGATTCGAAATTGTGCTTATCTTCTCTACAGTGTGCCCTTGTATGATTTATGTATTCTTACATTATAGACTTAGAAAAGGTGGTTTCTGATTTTTTCCGACTTCTTTGGAGTATCACCTGTATTTAACTGGTAAGATCTTGCTCATTAATCTTCAGTAACGTTTTGACATTGTTTGCAACATCTGTCTTATAGCCGAGCAACCCAAAGCGTTGGTCTTCTATCCTATACCTTTTTGCGAAGAACTGGGCAGGATGATGTGATCGTTCCTATGGTAGATTTGTTTACGATGTTATTCTTTATGTTCGATCCATATCATTATTCTCTAATTTCATTTCCTTGTTTTTTCCTATAAATACTTTTGTGTTTACTTTTTATTTTTTTGAATTATCATAGGTTGATTTTGACGTCTCTGACCATTGGGCAGAACCAATAATTTATAGCTCTCAGGACGATTGGTCTGCTAACTTGAAAACTATACTTGAATGGTCACCATTTGCATCAAAAGATGAGCTTATGCTACAGGTTTGTTTCAAAATTGTGTGAACTACAACTTGTTGCTTGGTCAAGGTTGATATTTTTTTTTTGAAATTATTCTCTTGGAACTTGGAAGATCAACTTCTGCTTATACATGGAGTGCCCGTATAACCTTTTGCTCATAAATGGAGTGCCAGTATTATTTTTTGGAGCACCTCTTGGGTCATTCGTTGGCATTGGCCCTGAGCTCAATGGTTAGCGTAGCTATAGTCGCATAGGGCAATTGGGGCAGGCCGAGTCAAAAAGCCTTTGATTCAGATCGAGCTATAGATATCTATGCATTTCTTTTCTCATTAACTTACTTAGTGACCTAATTTTCAGTACATCATTAATGTCGGCCTTTTATGAGAAATTTTTGGAAGCATTGTTGTACTCTGAAAGAGTATTATTGCTTTGGAGATGCTTAGTTCTACATTATGGTTTTGCCTACAGCTATAAATGTTTTGAAATGTGCCATATGGACCATTGGAAGTCTTATTATTCAAGACGTATGTCTAACATTCGATACACTAGGGGTTCCTAGAGATTATCACGGGTTGCCACGTAAAGGTGTCAATTTAATTAGGAGACTGTGAAGCGAAGGATATCTACTGCTAAAGCGTTCGTTATGATCAAGATCTCGTTCCAACTGTGACAATTTGACATACATGAAAGCCGCATAAAACTATCTGGTATAAAGCCTGAAATCGTGGCCACAACCCAAAATTAATTTCGAGATTTCACTGCAGAAAGTTGTTAAAATATACTGATATTACTGTCGAGTGTGAGTTATTTACTCATGCGGTCATATTACATTTAATTGAGATAATTTCTTTTGACAGAAATGGCTGAACTCAAACTGCGAAAATTTGAAATACATGAATGCATCATAAAACTATCTGGTATAAAGCTTGAAATTGGGGGTCAAATTAATTTCGAGTTTTGCTGCTGAAAGTTTACAAATATATTGATATTACTGTTGTGTGTATGTTATTTTGGGATATGAACCTGATCAAAATCTGGAAGCTGCTATCAAATTGGTGATTGTGTTTGTGTCTGAGTGGAATGAACTGTAAGAGCTAAACTGGATCAAGTCTCCTAAATTTCTATTTTCTGAAAATGTAAAATGAGCGCGCACAAATTGTATGTGTAATTGTGAGAAGAAAATGTTTCTTTGAAGCTTTACATTTGAATTCTTAAGGAGGCTCCTTTATACTAGTTCTCCTATGTGAGGAAGTTAAATATTGCCTTAACCAATATCATAACCTTGGCCACTACCGTGCTGGCCACCATTATTTCTGGTGCTGCAATCACCTCTTTAACTACCCACCACCCATGATTGCAGCATCCAACCTCCATCGTCTCTGTTGCAATTCTTCCAACAGCACCACCACATTCTCCACCGTAGGAAGCACTAGTGCCGGTGCGGGGGATTTTTCAGTTTAAAAAAAATCTAGGATGCGGGTGTGGGGTACTTATATAAAATAGTTATATAAAACAAAAAAAACTTTTAGACATAAAAAAAAACTGTCCTACAACTACTTTGTCTCGTTATTTTATCTATAATTAAGACATGAATAACAAGCATCAAGGATACATGAGCAGTGGAATCGAACTCCTGCGCTTAAATTGACCGTAAGAATTTTAAGATATGCTAGAGACCCCTTTTTCTTTTTGTTTTTATTTTTTATTATTTATTATTTTTAAAAAGGAAGACCAAAATAGAACAAACACCATGCCGCACCTAGGAAGAATCGACTTCAGTGCAGATATGGGTGCGCATCCAGTGCGGTTTCTTCAGCCTTTTAGATGAATCTATGCTTCCTTGCCTCCACCTTTATCTCCTGCCCCACCTTCATCAACACAATCGTTATAAGTATCTCCACTGCTAAAACACAGCAAAAACCAAAAGCAGAGTTACCCCAGCTGATTTTATTTTGGCAACATTTTCTAAACTGTAGGAAAGTAACATAATTTTGGAAACATTAAGTATGTTCTATTTCTACCTTCTAATTGCAGTCATATTGTATTTTGATGTTGCTGACTATTCTGTCTTTTTCCAGTTTGAGGATATTGGCACACATGGAACAAAAGTAATTGTATACAATTTATGGCTGAATGATGAAGGCATTTTTGAATTGAGCTTTGATGATGATGAAGAGGTATGTCAGCTTTTATATTATGGTTTGAGTTTTAATTTGTGTGTGTGTGCTCGCGTGCGTGCGTGCTTTCCAATTACTTCGAGACATGCTGAGTTGATTGCAAAACAAGACATATTGCATCTAAATGTGCTTTCAATGGCCTTGTAGTAGGCGTCAGTTGTAGCCTCAGCTTTTTGCTCTCTCTCTCTCTCTCTCTCTTGGTTATATTGCCAAGTGCTAAGGGCTTTATCAGTGTCTTGTTTATCCAAGGCATGACAGGCTAACTCTTTGCAGACTGAGAAACTAAACACAAATCTGTCCATACCCCTCCGGCCTCCCCCTTCTGGGAAAAAAGAGCAAGGAAAAAATGGTAAAATCTGAAACAAGATGGGAAAAGTGAACTTCCCGGTAGGAAAGTCCAGAAAATAGACTGAATCAACTCTTAACACAAATCTGGAACATCATGTGGTGGCATTAGTTGAAAAAAAGAAGAAGCAAAGTTAAAAATTATTCTAATATGCTAAAGTTGTGGCTAATAGGTGGAGCAGATGTTCCAAATATACTGGGTGGAAAACTAAACATTCACTTTTGGGTTCTAAGGAAGTAATACTGTTACTCCCTCCGTCCCTAAATAAGTGTCCACTACGACTTTGCACATTGTTTAAGAAAGATGTATTATATTCATTTTGTTGGTCCATTACATAACTACTTTCATATTTTAGCCCTGGATGTGATGGGTGTTTTGACTTTCCTACTCATTTCATTTGACCACGCATAAATACTATTTGTCTTTATTGTGAGGGTATTGTAGGAAGTTTTAGGTAAAATATGTAGTTGACTATCAAAAGTGGACACTTGTATTGGGATATCCCAAAAAAGAAAGGTGGACATTCCCTCTGCCCCTAATTAAGTGTCCACTTTTGATAGTCAAATACATATTTTACCTAAACTTCCTACAATACCCTTACAATAAAGACAAATAACATTTATGTGTGGTCAAATGAAATGAGAAGGAAAGTCAAACATGTTAGAGTTATTCTCTGTGTGAAGAATAATATAGTTATGTGTGTTATTTTGTTATAAGTCTAGGGACTTGAGTGTAATTTTTATTTCTTCTTTTTTATGATTAATATAAAAGGGTTCTAACTCATAGTTAGAATCTAAACTTCACTAAATACATTATTTTGGCATGGTATCAAAGCCATGGTTGTTCTAACCCTAACCAACACCACCACATTTGCCGCAGCCACCACCATCTTCCATCATTGCGCCGCTATACACCTCCCAGACCAATCGCAACAACTCCAGCTCCACCCAGCTAACTCGCCGCAAGCCAGGGACCACGCAGCCGTCTCGCCGCAGCCCAGAAACACCACCCCACCTCGACGCCACTTCAACAACCACCTCCTTATCCTGTTCGCAGCCCTCAAACTCCTGGGTTAATTTGTTTGGTTCCTTCAAACTTTAGGGCTGTTTTTTTAAACCCTAAAACAGTATAAACTTATTGTTTTGATTGGGGTTTAACTTTTTCAGCAATTGTTGGTCCCTTAATGGACCCTTGAATTAAGTTTGATTGACTCTTTCGTCTCCGTCTCCCTCGTCTTCCTTCAAGTTATTGTGGGTTTTCCATTCGGGCACTGAACTATGGCCGACCCTGAAAAGCCAGTGGCGACTGTTCAGACTATGGTTACACCTTTGGATCCCAATATCAAAATCACTACCATTCCTTTTAATGGCCAAAATTGTTTGAAGTGGTCCCAAGCAGTAGAACTTTGCCTGAAGGCACGTGGGAAGATGGGACATCTTGATGGGCGTGTCACTGCCCCCTCTACTACTGATCCATGATATGATAAATGGGAGATTGAGAGCTCTATTATCATGTCTTGGCTCATCAACTCCATGGTCCCCGAGATTTGTGAGAGTTTTTATTGTATGAAGATAGCTAGGGCTATTTGGGACACAGTTGCCCCAACATTCTCTCGTCGGGGGAACTATGCCAGGAGTTTGAGCTGCTCCTCTCCATTGAACGTTTTGAGCAGGGTGAGATGACTATCACCCAATACTACACCTCCCTTGCTACTAGTTGGGATCGTCTTGATCACCTGCACTCTTTTCAGTCTTCTTGTACTACTGATGCAGAGGAGTACCGGAAATTTTTGGAGAGACAACGGGTCTTTAAATTTCTTCAGGGACTTCATTCCGATTTCGATGCTGTTCGTAGTCGGGTTCTTGGGATGGATGTTCTCTCTCCTCTTCAGGAGGCCTTTACTTGTGTTCAGAACGAAGAGAGTCGTCGTTTTGTTATGCTTCTACCTGTATCCACTGAGCGCTTTGCCCTAGTTTCTGCCCCGCCTAGATAGGGGACCCAGCAGCCTACTCCTTCACACCGGCCTGTCGTGATTTGCGATTGTTGTCATTGGCCCCATCATACTCGGGCCAATTGTTGGAGCCTTCATGGTTGCCCACTCGTGCTCGGGGATGTCGTGGAGGTAGTTCTAGTGGCCGAGGAGGTGGTACTTGTGCTCATCATGCTACTACTGATACAGAGTCCTCCGAGTGGCGATACTGCCCCTACTCCAGATCAAGGCCCGTTATCTAATGCTGAGCTTGACACTATCAAGAATTTGATGGCCCGGTGTACTTCATCGGCAATTGCTAGTACCTCATCCTCTTTTGCACAATCAGGTAACATTGTCACGCCTGCAAGAGCTTTTCTTTCTCTTACATCATCCTATTGGATTATAGATTATAGATTCAGATGCTTCTGTCCATATGTCTCGTTCCTCTGACTTCTTTTGTGATTATAAGCACTGCTCAGGTCAGAATAAAGTTCGTGTTGCCGATGATACCTTTTCCTCTGTCTCGGGAAATGTCTTATTCGTGTCACTCCTTTACCGCTGACTTTAGTTTTACATGTCCCATAATATTTTATCCTTGAGAGTTGTCTCACTCGTGATTTGAATTGTTGAGTAACTTTTTTTTCCTTCTCATTGTGTTTTTCAGGATCTTATCACGAAGAGGGTGATTGGTAGTGGTAGAGAGACACAATGACTTTATATGCTGGATGAAGGAAAGAAGATTCTGGATGGGGGAGTGAAGATTGTTGATGTTGTTTTGAGGAATAGAGCTGAAGATTTAGTGCTTTGGCATAGGAGACTAGGTCACCCATCTTTTTCTTTACTTAAATATATGTTTCCTTCTCTTGTTGAAAAAACTGATATTTTAAATTCCAATTTTTTGTGTGATGTCTGTGAACTTGGGAAACATTTTCGAGCTTCTTATGCTCCCCGTAATATTAAGAGTTCTGTTCCTTTTGCTTTAATTCATTCTGATGTTTGGGGTCCTTGTTGGATTGTGTCCCTGAAAGGTCATAGATGGTTTGTATCTTTTATAGATGATTATTCCTATACTACGTGGTTGTAAATGATGAAAGAAAAACGGAAAGTTTACTTTATATTTCAAAATTTCCACAAAATGGTATGTACCCAGTTTGGGGCGGTGATGAATGTTTTAAGGTCTGATAATGAAGGTGAGTACATTGATTCAGGTTCAGGTCAGTATTTCTGTTCCCATAGGATTATCCATGAGACTTCTTGTACTAACACTCCACAACAAAATGGAATGGATGAGCGTAAGAATCGTCACCTTTTAGATGTTGCCCTGTCTTTACTCTTCCAGGTTCAAGCTCCTCGCTCTTATTGGGGTGAGGCTGTGTTAACTGCAGCTTATCTTATCAACTGTCTCCCTACTTGTGTGTTGGACAAGAAAACACCTCTACAGGTCCATTCTCACTCCTCTATCCTCATCCATTCTGTCTCGTGTTTTTGGTTACGTTTGCTTTGTCCATAACCACAATCCAACCCGTGGAAAGTTAGATCCTCGTGCTATTAAGTGTGTGTTTGTCGGTTACTCCCCCACTCAAAAAGGCTACAAGTGCTACCATCCTCCGTCTAGGAAATGGTTTGTCACTATAGATGTCACATTTTATGAGTCACTGTCCTACTTTCTTGACTCTACGGTACCTCTTCAGGGGGAGCCTAGGTGTGAAGAGATACTGGTTTTGCCTATGATGATTGAGGTGGAGACAGAGAAAGTTAAGGGAAAGGAGCCCGAAGTAGAGAGAGTTGAACCAGAGAAAGAAAGAGGTGAGAGGGAGCTTGAAGAAGAAGAGGGAATTGAGAGGCAGGGGGAGAATGAGTTGAGGGTTTATTCCAGGTGGACATAGAGTGAAAGAAAGACCAGCGAGAATCCGAAAGTTTGTACTGCTCCTGTTGTTCCTCCACGGCCACTGCTATTCTCTCTAAGTGATGAAAACTCGGGTAATTCCTCGGATACACCCTCTCTTTAACCCATGGTTTTCCGAACTGGACCAGGCCGGCCGGTTCAACCGATTGAACCGCCGACTGGTCAAGACTCCGGTTCAGTTCGCACCGCTAACCGCTAGTCAAGACAAAACCGTGGAAAACCGCTGGTTTGACCGGTTGAACCGGAAACCCGGAAAACCGGCAACGATTTTTAATACTAACCGGGTCCAAAATTTTAAGCGGGACTGATGAGGAAGAATTTTTTTTGGTCTTTTATGTTTTTTTATTACTTATTATAATTTATACTTGTGATATTACTTTATTAGTTAGGTTAGGACTTAGGTCATCTCATCTTCCTTCTCATCTCATCTCTTCTAACTCTCTCTGCCTCTCAATGCTCTCATTCCTCTATTTGTCTCTTCCACTCTCCAGACCTCAAGAGGCCAAAACTCAAGACTCAAGAGTCAAGAGGGATTGTCGGGCCACGCCGGAGCCGCCTGCCACCCTCTCATGGCCACGCCGGAGCCGCCGCTGGACCATTGCCGCTTGGACCTGCGCCGCCTAGAGCCATTTTCGAATCCCGATCTAGATTTTTTAGAAGGTAATGTTTATCTCTAACTTTTTTAAGTTTTACATTTTTAATTTTGTATTTGCGAGTGATTTTTAATCTTAGTTTATTTTTCTTCCATCTCTTTGTTGTTGAACTTCAAGACTTGAAGTCTTGAACTATATATATATATTTTTAGTTTATAGTGTATTTTTTGTTTTTTTAGTTTATTTCTTCCATAAGATAATATACTTTATTTTTTTAGTTTATTTTTTTTGTTTTTTCCATCTCTTTGTTGTTGAACAACAATACTTGAAGTCTTGAACTATATCTTATGATTCTTATTAAAAAAAAAAAAAAAAGAAAGAGAGAGAAGTATGATTCTTGAACTATATTATCTGTGACCAAAAAAAAAAAAAAAAAAATAAATCACAAACTGAAATTTGTAAGTTTAATGTGATTATTTTTGTAATTTGTAAGTTTTAATTGTTCTTAATCAAAGATTTGACATATAAATAGAAATTTTAAAGAGTTTATCACCAACTCACCATGTAATAAAATGTATACAGTGATGTGAATGAAATTTTAAAGAGTTTATCACCAACTCACCATCTAATTTTTAGATATTTTTTATGTGATATATATTTTATATTAATATTAATTTATAATATTATATAAATAAATATAAATATTAGGTAATTATGACATCACGGTTCGATTCCGGTTCACCCGACGGTTGAACCATTAACCCTCGACCCGGTCATTTTTCCGGTTCGATGAACGGTCCGGTTTTAAAAACATTGCTTTAACTTGATGATTTAGATGTTCCCATTGCTGTCCGTAAGGGTGTTAGGTCTTGTACCCAACATCCTATATCGAATTTTGTGTCTTATTCTCATCTCTCTCCTTCCTATAAAGCCTTTCTTTCCAAAATTTTCCCTGTTAGTGTTCCTAACCATGTATAGGAAGCTCTTGCGGATCCTAAGTGGAAACATGCCATGATTGAGGAGTTGAAAGCTCTTCAAAAGACTGGTACTTGGGAGTTGACCATGTTACCTAAAGGAAATAGGACTGTGGGGGTGCAAGTGGGTGTACATTGTGAAGTATCTGGCTGATGGTTCTATTGAGAGTTATAAAGCTCGGTTGGTGGCAAAAGGGTTCACTCAGACCTATGGGGTGGACTATGCAGAGACATTTGCCTCGGTCGCAAAGATGAATTCAATTAGAATCCTAGTTTCTCTGGCAGTCAACCAGGATTGGCCACTTCACCAGTTTGATGTGAACTATGAAGCACGGACACGCATACGTCGACACGGGCACGGCACGTTACCGCCACGCCGACACGGCAAATCCTAAAAAGTGAAGACACGATACGTCGGGGATACGTTTATTTTCTTTAATATGTATTTTTTTAATTTTAATGTTATGTAAACTCATATCTATTCTAAAAAGCAATACAATTAATAAAAACACATTAAGAAATTTAAGATTACATAATCCAAAGAACTAAAAGTTAAAATATCCAAAACAAATACAAATTTAAGATTAGTCTTGCAAATTAAACCACATGAGTCAAAAAACAAAAGCACATTTGACATTAGCCTTTCCATCTAAACTACTTCCTCATCATCATCTCCATCCACAAATAATCCGGCCTCCAAGTCTGGCTCATCAAGTGAGAGGTCCGCAAATTCAAGTATCCCGACACCATCAAGGGAGTCAAAGGCATCACCACCTACATCCCACATCTTGTTCTCTCCTTCAAGGTAGTCTGAACTTCTCCTAGATAGAAGTCGAAGATTGTTATGGACAAATACCAAATCTTCAGCACGTTGTGGAGTCATTTTGTTCCTTTTCACCGAATTTATAAAGGAATAAGTGCTCCAATTCCTTTCAGAACAAGAAGATGAGCAAGGTTGTCCAAGTAACTTCAAGGCTAGACGTTGAAGGGTAGGTGCATCATCTCCATGCACAACCCACCATAACTTTGGCTCCATGATCCCTCTATCATTCATCGAATCACGGTCCGCAAACCCATCCATTTCATTTGCAAATTTGCCAAATTCAACGTTCACCACCCGACGTTCCTCCGCATTTGGAAAGAATCTTTGTATGCATTTCTTTCTCTCTTTTGCAATCTCCGGATCATTATGTGGAGCAACACGATTTGGAGCACCTTCAAGCCATTCGCGACTATAGTACCTATTAAAGTAACATTATTCTATGATTCTTATAAATTTAAAAGAGTAACTAAAAAATCTTAAAACATAAAATTTAGCTTCTTACTTAGGATTCAAAGAATGCACCATGCAATGAAGGGGTGTGTTGCACTTGGTCCACCTATCAATCAAAATGTTGTACACAACATCATAGAAGGTTGAATCTTCATGTGTCTCCTTCTTCTCTTCTCGATAAATAGCATGCTTAACTTTCTCAATCATAGAATCCCACATATCATACACAAGGTGAATGCAAGGTTTATCGGTGTCTGCAACTCTCAACATCTCATAGATGGGATCAGTGAATGAGATAATGTAGTTAATTTTATCCCACCATACATCATTAAGGATTTTTTCTTTCACAAATTGTGCCTTCCCCACATCATCCTCTCTATACAATGACCATTGCTCACTAATGACCATGTTTTGGAGGCCTTTTTTAATAAGCTTAAATCTTTTGAGCATTACAATTACCGAGGCAAAGCGAGTATCCGCAATTGCAAGCATCTTCAATTTCACATGCTTGTTAAAAATTGAAAGTCTCATTGAATGGTTCATGATGAAATTTCTTATCATGTTAGCATCCCCAACAATAGTTGTTATCCAATTGCACTCCTCAAATGCTATCTCATTTGCCTCCGTCTGCTTTGCGGCACAAATATTTTTAAGAGCAAGATTGAGGGTGTGAACAACACATGGTGTCCAAAAAATGTGGGGGTATTGGGCTTCAACAAGTAAACTAGCCGCTCGACAAACCGGAGCATTATCGGTAATAATTTGAATGACATTTGAGGGTCCAACCTCTTTTACAATCTTGACGATCAAATCCGCAATAAAATGCTTATCCTTATATTCCCCTTCGCAATTGACTACCTTTAAGAACATTGGCACACCTTCTGACATTGCTATAAAGTTAATAAGTGGCCTCCTTTGGGCATCAGTCCATCCATCCGTAACAAGACTCATCCCTTTAGTCTTCCATGTGTTTCTAACCGGTTCTAGCAACCTGTCAACATTTGCCCTTTCCTTCTCTAGCAATGTTGTCCTCAACAAGTTGTATCCCGGAGGCACAAAACTTTCCATCTTGCTTTTGCAAGCACTAGTAAATGCTTTCACATAATAAGGATTTCTTGCCAAGTGAAATGGAAGGCCACCTGTGTAAAACATCCTAGCAATTTCCCCTTGCAACTCTTCTCTAACCCCAACAAAGAAAGCCTTCTCAATTGCCGAATTTCCTGCGGCCTTCCTCTTGTTAGGCACAAAGGCCTCTTGCCTAAATGACCCCAAAGAACTTGAAACAAAAGTTGGTTGTGAGTTGCTTCGAGTATTTGGCAAAGGTACATCCTTATATGTAGCTTGTTTCATTTTCAATTCCGCATCATCTTGCAATCTTTTTAAATCTTGAAATTGTTGATCATTCACTTTAGAACATTTACTAATCCCTTGATGCGGTATTTTTAGCAAATGAGCCTTAACTCTAGAATAAGACCCATTAAATTCTTTCCCGCAATTATTACATGAGAATTTCACATTTCCTCCACCCCCATCAGCTTTAGCTATTTTTTTTAACATGGTTCCAAAGAGGTTTAGTTGGATCATTATCTACCCGGTTGTCACTATTACTGACTGTAGCTGAATTAGACGAATACGAACTCATACCTATAAAAGTTCAAATATCCATTTTTCAAACTATCAATGTTAATTTTTAAGTGTGAAGATACCCTTTCACCCAACAAAAAAAAAAAAAATGAAGAAAAAAAAAAGTTTTAATAAGTTACCCTTTCAGAGCCAAAAAAAAAAATGAAAGAAAAAAAGAAGTGTTAATAAGTTACCCTTTCAGCCAAAAAAAAATGAAAGAAAAAAAGAAGTGTTAAGTTACCCTTTCAGCCAAAAAAAAAAGAAAGAAAGAAAAAAAGAAGTGTTAAATTATCACTATAAGTTTACAACTACACAAAGCTTAACAAATAGTTAAATAGAGCAAGAACCATTCAACATAAACATATATTAATCTTGTCTCCTACCCACCCCACACATACCCAGCGAAAAAAAAATATATTAGGGTTTCGACTTACCTGTAGGGCTGCGACCAATCTATGAGAGGAGAGAGAGGGAGGAGCTCCGATGGATAAGAGGACTTCGTTGGAGACAGAGACGAGGCTTCGCTGGAGAGAGAGATCAGAGAAGAGGCGTGAGAACTGAGAAGCCTTTGTAGCCTGGTCGCGACTGTTAGAGTGAGAGAGAGAGCCTTTGATTTTGAGATTTTCAATTGGAAAAAGCCCTAAAGATAGAAACGATGTGTCTTTGTTATGTTTATATATATAAAAAAAATAAATTTTAAAATAAGTGGGTTTTCGATAATAAAAAAAAAGGAAAAAAAAAGTGTGTTTCAGTCTGGCGTGTCCCTTTGCGTGTCGCGTGCGTATCCATGCCGTGTCCTTGGCGTGTCGGGGGGTCAAAATGTATATAAACAAACTTGGACACAATTTCAGAGTGTCGGACACGTATCGCTCGCGTGTCGGGCGCGTATCCGCGTCGGACGCGTATCTGACACCAGTACGACATGATTTTTGGAGTGTCGGTGCTTCATAGGATGTGAAGAATGCTTTCTTGCATGGTGACTTAGAAGAAGAGGTTTATATGGACATTCCTCCAGGGTTCGAGGACTTCAAGTCATATGGGAAGGTGTGTAGCCTTAAAAAATCATTGTATGGTCTCAAACAGTCTCCAAGGGCTTGGTTTGCGAGATTCACACAGGCAATGCTTCGGTTTGGTTTTAGACAAAGTCATGCAGATCACACTTTGTTCATCAAACATTCCTCTCAGGGTGAGATTACTGCTCTTATTGTGTATGTTGATGATATTGTTGTTACAGGAGATGATTTGGAGGAAATGGAGAGGTTGAAGAAGCAATTGGCCATTGAATTTGAGATAAAAGACTTAGGGGCCATGAAGTTCTTTCTTGGGATCGAACTTGCTCGGTCCAAACATGGGATCTTTATTTCCCAAAGGAAGTATGTCCTAGACTTGTTGAAAGAGACAAGAATGTTAGGCAGTAACGTGTGTGATACTCCTATGGAGCAGAATCTAAAACTTGGTGATGATAGTAGTAGGAAGTTAATGGACATGGGGAGTTATCAGAGACTGGTCGGTAAGCTCATTTACCTATTTCGTACTCGTCTGGATATCGCATTTGTTGTTAGTGTTAGTCAGTTTATGCATTCTTCGCGAGAGTCACATCAGGGAGCTGTTTTTCGGATTCTTCGATATTTAAGTCTGCTCCAGGGAAAGGTTTGTTCTTTGCAAAACATGACCACCTAAGGGTGGAGGCATACACTGATACAGACTGGGCTGGTTCTATTACTGATAGGAGGTCTACTTCAGGGTATTGCACGTTTGTAGGTGGTAATCTTATTACCTGGAGAAGCAAGAAGCAGAATGTAGTGGCCAGGTTAAGTGCAGAAGCTGAATTCAGGGCTATGGCCCAAGGTATTTGTGAACTACTGTGGATTAGGTCATCACTGAAGGACCTAAATGTTGATCAGACAGGTTCTATGAAGCTTTTTTGTGACACAACAAAGCAGCCATTAGTATAGCTCATAATCCTGTTCAACATGATAGAACAAAGCACGTGAAGATTGCTCGACACTTCATCAAAGAGAAGTTTAGTAGTGGTACTATTTGTGTTCCCTTTGTGAAGACTTGTGATCCAGTTGCCAATGGTCTTACTAAAGCTGTTGGGAGCCGACCGTTTCATACTATCCTTGACAAGCTGGGAATGAGTGATATTTTTGTACTAGCTTGAGGGGGAGTGTTAGAGTTATTCTATGTGTGAGGTGTATTATGTAGTTATGTGTGTTATTTTGTTGTAAGTCTAGGGACTTGAGTGTAATTTTTATTTCTTCTTCTTTATGATTAATATAAAAGGGTTCTAACTCATAGTTAGAATCTAACCTTCACTAAATACATTATGTTGACAAAACATCCATCACATCCAAGGGTAAAATAGGAAAGTAATGTAATGGGCCAACAAAATGATTGCTCCCTCCGTTCCACAATAAGTGTCCACCTTTCCTTTTTTGGATGTTTCAAAATAATTGTCCACTTTGAAAGTCAACTACAAATTTTGTATAAACTACCTATAATACCCTCACAATAAAGACACACATCATATCCTAGGAGAGTGGGAAAAGGGAAATGAGTAAGAAAGTCAATGTCACATCAAAGGTAAAATGGAAAAGTGGAAAAAATGAAGGACAAAAGAAATAACTATAATACACATTTCTTGAACAGCATGCAAGTTGGTAGTGGACACTTATACGGAGGGAGTATAATACCTCTTTCTTAAACAATGTGCAAACTTGTATTGGACACTTATTTAGGGTGGAGGAGTATGATTTATGAGAGTTTTCATGGAAAGAATGAGAAGTAGTGATCTAGTATACCAAGTTTCTTATACTTAATCCGGAAATGATCAGAAATAATTTATGCTTTAAAATTTAAATAGATATGGTCGACGCAAATGAACTTTTGGAGGCGGCACACTTTGTTGATCAACCTTGGTGCCTACAAATAGTTCAATAGGACCAAATAGAGTTGCACCAATAGTGAAGCTAGAACCATGCCACATCTACAAGCACGAGAGTCAAATGGTGAGAAACAGATTTTGTAAATGTACACAATTTAGTGTCTATTTATAATGGATGGGCCTGGCTCATGTTTGGTTTAATGTAAAGTTCTGTAGCTTTTGATTCAAGGTTCAGAAGAAGCATGAATAATCATTCAGACTCATGGTATAAGTCTCTCAAGTCATCGTAAGGACTAATTGGGATGATCCAAAATTAGTTGCCTTACATTTTATTTATGGATTTTTTTTTTGGTTTTATATTCAAGAAAAGAGGAAAAAAAAAACCCTCTCGGTCTTACTTGACGAGGAGATAAAATCAAAGAAGAAGAATTGCTTTGGGTCAAGTAAACAATTTTTCGCATGCATATGGGTAATGCTTGCATGTTCTCCAGCATTTTGGTATTACCAATATTTGAGCTAGGTATTTTAGTTTGGCATATCTGTGTAGATTGATGATAGACACTTCTATCCATAAATCTGGTGACGCTTATGTCCTGAATAACATCTATTTTATTCTTTTGCCTATTGTATAGGATATAAGGTTGAGAGATGAAGCTAGTCGGGGAAACTTGTCCAAAGTATCTAAGAAAGTAGTTGAACTGCAATCCCATATTTCCTACCGCATCCGCTATTCACTGAGGGTACCTATTTAAATCTTCATTTTCCTTTAGTATTTTTTTTCTGCTCTATAAACAAAAGTTTGATCAGTTCATCCAGAAAATACTAACTCATCTCTGCTCAGGCATATACTTCCATTTTATACCACAGAAAATTTGTGAACTTCCAAATTATATTGAGGGGGAAACCTGTGGAGCAGTATGATATTGCAGATGACTTGAGGTATCGAAAAGTAGTCACTTATAAGCCACAGATTGCTACATTAAAAGAGGTATGATGCAGTAGGAACTATATTTTCAGATTTATGTTCAACTGGTGTATGTCCTAGATTTATAGCACATTGTGTGTGTGTGTGTGTGTGTTTTTTTTTTTTTTTTTTCCAGTTAGAAAAAACAAACTTTGGTATTTCTCTAATTGCTTTACTTGCAATGCTAGTTTATTAAGACGAGAACTTAAGCTGGAATCCCCAAAATGGTGTTGCATATTCATAATATTTATAAATGTGTGTGTAGAACTGGTCAAACTTTTATACGAATGGTTCTGATGTATCCTTTCTTAACATATAGTGTAAAGGGCATGCTAAGGATTTTCACTACTACAGTACTTATTTCTATTGCTTCAAGTGAAGAAATTTGGGGAACATACATATTTTGGCATATTCTTAGCACTAGGTTTTTAGCGGCACTCGTTTTTGGAAGGATATTTTGTTTTTGATAGGTAAATGTATTGCATTGAAAAGGCACCATAGAGCTGTCAATATCATTGAAACTTTACAGCATTTGTTGGTTGTCTGTGTGAGGGATTTGACCTAATTGAATAAATGGGTTTAGCTAAAATTTACCCTCTGAAGCCATGGAAGGCTGCCTAACCTGATGCCACCCACAATGTGAATGCCCAGTTTTAGGTATCCTGAAATGTATGCTCTATGATTCAAAATTTGGCCACATATCTTCTTAACCTTCCTTAAAATTTTCTTCCTCTGGCTGAAATTCTCAGTGCATGGAAACTGCCATATTTTCTAAGTGTGCAGCGGCGGTTCCAGGCACCGAGGGGCCCAAAGTATTTATAGTGGGAAAATTTGACTAGAATGTTCAACTTTTATGATTGGCAGGAATACGAATTGGGAAAGAAATAACCCCAAGCCAAAAACACAACAAAAGTTCATGAAGAGCCGAATTCAAATTTTACTCGAATGAAGAAAAAGAGAACATTTTAAATAGAAAATGAATATTTTTAATAAGCAATCTTTGAGAATGAAACATTGAATACCAAATGAACGCTTGAATACACATTTATAACTTGTGTTTGCACTTCTACATCATTAGTGTGGGTTCTTCTACATCATGAGAATGAACACTGATACCCAATGAACACTTGAAGGCCGTATGTATATGAATGTGTTTGTGGTTTACTGTTTTACATCCTAGTTTAAGGGTATGTTTGATCACCCAATTAAGTACTGAAAATGAAAAGCGTCGGCACTTAGTTTTTTTTTTTTTCCCCATTGTGTTTGATAATGTACCACTTCACTGAAAAAGCGGCCAAAAACCTACTGAAAACTTTTAAGTAAAAAGGTATACTGAACAAGTTCATTGAATGCAGTCGATTTCCTATTTCAGTACTTGAAACACTATTTCCGGAACTTCAAATTCAATAGTTTAAATTTTCAGTTTTATCAAACGGGACCTAAGTGGTGGTTTTTATATAGAGGTAGAAACGTAGTTGCATGTGCGCGTTTGTGAGTATATGTAAGGGTAACAATTCTACACACACACACAAGAGAGAGAGAGAGAGAGAGAGAGAGAGAGAGAGAGAGAGAGAGAGAGAGAGAGAGAGAGAGAGAGACGTTGGGGGATCTTGGACGTGTAGAGGACCACTCACAGTGTAGAATGACCATTGCTAGTCCTAGGCTCCTATGTTACATGGACTCTTCTAAATGCGTGAAGTACCCGTGTTGACACGACTCTTTGCGGACATGGGTATGACACTTGGGTAGGATCCTTCTAGTGTAGTTTAGTATAATTTTCAGCCAAGAAAGGCGAAGAACCCGTCATCCCTGTCTCTTTCAAACTCCCCCCTTGTGTGCTTGCATATAGTTAATTGCAGTTTATGACTGTTTGTTATTTGTTTGGGGGGGGGGGGGGGGGGGGGGGGGGGGGGGTGTGTGGGTGGGAGTACCAAAGTTTAGGGGGAAGCAGGAACTCTTCATCATGTGGGGGATCTGTCGCATCAACAAATACATATGTGAAGTTTGGACTTTTTAGACCTCTTTTGTGGTCTAATTTTTTTCCGGTGAGATGGTGGGGAGGGGGTTGAGGTTTACAAATGAGCATGTGTGCGGATATGCATAACTCAATAAAAGTCAATGGGAGTCAGCTGCATAGTATCTCTTCCACTGGCAATGAAAGAGTAATTTCCCATGCCTTTAGCATGTCTGATGCTCTTTGCTTTGAATAAGGAATGATGTTTGTCCATATTTTTGAGATTGACCAAAGATTATGTCCGTCATCCTTTGCCATCCTGCGTAAATGGGGCAGCCGCTGGGTCATGGCCTTTATATTGTTGAGAATTAGAAATTATTTTTGGGAGTAACAGTTGTTTCTTGGACGTTCCGTGATTTCTTTGTGCTTTGATAACCTGTAGGTATGCATTTTTTAAATGTTTAATCTTCATACTCAGCTAAAAATATCTTCAAAGGTAAAATCAAACTGCTAGAAGTTTTCTGGATGTGAGAATCTAGATGTAGCCGTGCAAGTCAACCTCGAGGTGGAAATACTTGTGTAATCAGTGCAGGTATAATAACATGTGTGGTTTTTTTCCGTTTAGGTTTCTGTGGCAACCACAATTGGATTCATTAAGGAAGCACCTGCTCTTGGTGTCTGTGGCTTCAACGTGTACCATAAGAATCGTCTAATCAGGGTATGTTTGGTAAAATTTTTGAGAAAAGATTTACCAATTTGTCAATTTCATGGTTTTTTATTATTCACATGATAGTATAAAGTAGTAACATAAAAGATGAATCTGAATCCTTGTTAAACTTGAGGTCTTGCACTGGAAATAATCGATCATACTTTAAGCATATTTCATGATTTTGAAAGTTTTTTTTTGGGTCAGAAGTAGACTTTAATCATTGATATCTCTGATAAATTAATAACACTAAATTAATAACACGTATAGGATGAGCGTGCTTTATATCATTATATATAGGACGGTGGTTTGTTAATGACATTTTTCATGTATGGTTGTCACATTTTTGCAGCCATACTGGAAAGTCACTAGCGATGGTAATTCCCAAGGGCATGGTGTTGTAGGTACGCCTATTGTCCAGATTGTTGTAGTCAAGTATTTGCCAGAAACTATGCCTATTTACTTCCTTCACATATTTGTTGCAGGAGTTCTTGAAGCAAATTTCATAGAACCAGCACATGACAAGCAGGACTTTGAGAGGTCATCTTTGTTCATCCGGATGGAAATGAAGCTGAAGCAAATGGTTATGGAATACTGGTTTGTTTCTTTCTCAGTATTCTAATTACAATTTTTGGGTTGATTTAGGTGGAAGAAAAATGATATCATTAGATGTACCAAAAAAAATATACATGGGTATATTTGGGAAACTAATCATCGGGAAAAATGGTCTTAGGCTTTGCTTGGTTCATGGATTTAGTGGAGGGAAAGGAAAGGAGAAGACCAAGGAAAACATTTTTCTTTATTGGGCTACGAGGAAAATAGGAGGGAAAAGAGAATGTAGTGAGTAACATATTACAAGTTTGAAATTTTTTGAGTCACTTCCCTCACTTTTTCTCTTTATTTATATTCGTATTTTGAATTCTTTTGATCGTTAATGTTATTCAAGTATGGAGTAATACATAAGAGAGAATATATGGGAACTAATTTTACTCTCCCTAATTCTTTCCTTCCCTAAATCTGCAAACCAGTCAGAGCTTTAAAGAAAAAGAAAAAAACTAGGGAATCAATCCCCGTGAAATCGTAAGTTTTTCCACCGGTGTACGTGGAAATTGAAATTTGGCCATTTTTTCTCACAGTTCCAGTGGTTCTTTCTTTTCGCATTGTTAATGTCTCATATAAAATGTGCTGAGATGCTTTTTTCTTCGAAGTTTTTTTTACCAACGTTTATAAAACCCGTCTCCTGGGTATATTGCCTCCAAAAGCCATGAAAAGTCGATGGAATGATTTTACTTCCAGGATAATTGGTCTATTGTTATTTCTTGACATTAGTTTCGAAAGCTTGTTGAGTTGGCGTACAACCATGTAGGCCCAATTGTTGGGAATAAAGAAACGTAATCCTTGCAATTTTTATACATGCTTATTAAGCATGCATTAAGCATGTATTATCACTAAAAATGTCACGCCCCGGAGTTGCAGAAATTAGGAGGAAATAAAATTTTTCTTTCTAGTCCATAAACCATGACTAGTTACATTAACTGATTGTCCACAACACACTAGATAATAAAAGAATAACTTAAGTGGAAGCGTAAACCGAATATATACATCAAAAGGTTACTAGCTATTACATCAGAGTTTGTAGTTTCAAAAGATAAAATAACAAAAGAGATTAAGGCATTGGACGCCGTTTACATCTTTATATGCAAGGACAAAAGAAAGTGTAAGATCGTTGAAGTAAGGCGTGTGACGCCAATTTACAACTTAGTATAAATGGACAAAAATCTATAAGGAACAACTAAGTCTTCTTTCTTGAAGCCGCGTCTCTAACTGGCGTAGCCGTGACCTTCATCGTTGTAGGCTTCCCCTTTGAAGGCTTCCTCTTCATAGGTTTCTTCTGGATAGCTCTCCTCCGGGTAGTCTTATCCTTTGAAGTCTAGACGTGGGAATGTCCAGGGCGTAGTATGCCGTTAACTTTAATAAAAGCTAAGTGAGCGTCCTAACCGAACACTCCTAATATAAAATACGTATCCGAAAGTACCTATGTTACATGGACTCTTCAAAGCGTCTAGAGGACACGGGTACTTTGCCTTTCTTGGCTGCACTAAACTACACTAGAAGGATCCTACCCAAGTGTCATACCCATGTCCGCGAAGAGTCGTGTCGACACGGGTGCTTCTCCTATTTAGAAGAGTCCATGTAACATAGGAAAGTACCTATCGACTAGTTATGACGGTTGAATGAATTATAATGAGACTATGCGTGAACTATGCATCATCGATATTCGACTTCACTCGACTTAACATCCGACTTACTTAACTTTGTTACATTACCAGTGTAACGCTGTTGGCTTAGCGTGACTCGCCCAGTGAGTCAAGCTATGGTTACTTTACCATCGTTGTTTGCCTGTTCTGTGGTCACAGTAGTAATCTCGCTTTACAAGCTAACTAAATACTCTAGGTCCTCGGGACCTTGCCTTAGAATATCGTCGCCGATTTGCAAAACAGTTACTTTACTATCGGTGGTCGCAACCGCAGTAGTATTCTTGTCTTACAAACTAACTATGTTTATTCATTTCTCGATTTATTCTTATCAACATGGTTCCTTTGCTATCGTGGTTACCTCTCCGTGGCCATAGTAGCAATCATCGCCGACGTGCGATCCTATAATTCCATTTGAAAGTACCGACTCACTACATATCAACTTTCGGACCTCCGCGGTCGACTACACTTATTTCCAAATGCATACGGTCTTGGTCTCCGCGACCGTTTGACTCTGTACATGAACACGTCGTCTTGATGTTACGACACCAACTTCTACGTGAGGTGTATCATGTGATATGCACGAGGTACAAGTTAATTAAACAGGTGCTATTCTTGAAATATAGTACGGGCCCTAAACTCGTAGTACTACACATTAAAGCATGGTATTAATCGGACTAATAATAATAAATAGTAATAATAATAATTATAATAATAATAATAATAGTGATAATAATAATAATAACAGAATAATATGCTCGGGGGACAACATATTAACATAAGGCTAAAATTGGAATAAATAATAATATTAATAATATTAATGGAATAATAATACGGACATTAATATGTTCGGCGTATAACATATTAAAATATGAGGATTATTTGATAATAATAAAAATAATAATAAGGATAATAATAATAATATTATTATTCACGGAATAATAATATGGACATTAATCTTCGGGGTATATATGTTAAACATGAGATTAACGGCCAAGTAATAACATAATAATAATAATAGTGATTAATAATAATAATAATAATAATAATAATAATAAGAATAATGGAATCATAATACGGACCTAGGTTAGGGACACCACATGTTAAGCACAAGATTTTCTAGAAATGATAATAAACTGAAGATAATACGGGCATTAATCTAGTATACCAAGTGAGTTAGGAACTGACCGTAGGTTCGGGGTCGCGGTGTGGCTTGGGTAAGCATTCTTTCTCCTTCTTTCCTTTCCTCCTTTTCTCACTCTCTCTTTATCTTCTTGTTTTTGGGTTGACAACTAAGTTCGGAACTTCTCACCGAAGGGGGGGGGGGGGGGGGGGGTTGGTATTTAGGGGGTATTTATAGAGGGATGGGAAGTTGGGGTTTATTTGCTATATATAAATATAACCACACACACATGCATAGTATATTATATATATATATATATATGCACTCATACACAAGCAGTCAACACACAAACTCACACCACTATTCCACTGCACACACACGACACACACATACTTACATATTGTATACACACATGCACTCAATCACCACACTACACCCTACCCTCACTACCACTGCCACATGCCACACACACCATACCACCCTATCACTCACACCAAACACACCACACACTCACTCACACACCACACTACCACTCATACACTCACATCACTCACCCTCACTCTCTCTCAGTCTCTCGGCACACACACACAACCTCACATGCACACACACACACACTTATGCGTAGACACTCACATATGTAAGGGGGGTTAGTTGGGGAGGTGATGGTGGAGTGTTGAGGTGGGATTGGTGGTTGGGGAGGGGTGTAAGGGTATGAGTGGTGTAAGGTGGTGGTTGGGTAAGGTACAAGAGTGGTTGGGCAACTCCCTCAAGTCATGGGAAGTGACCGATGTGATTGACGCGATGTGTCTCGTTAAGCGCGCGTGCACGGAATTATGTGAAACACTGGTATTGTTATGGGTTTGCGTGCTAACCCAGTCCGGGCTCTAAATACAGTCTTAGTCTAAAATAAAATATAAATATGTATATTACTAATATTAATAAAATCAACGAATTTGCAAAATTTTAAAAGGCGTATTAATATAAGTTCGCGACTTAAAATAGAATTTACAGGTACCATGATAGTCCGGTAAATTAGAAGTTCATTAATAAAATAAAACGGAAATTACAGGTATTACAAAAAATTTAGGCAGTGGCCATACTTGTAGTCTCCCACAATTCTGTCTTTGTCAACATGTACAGTAAAAATGTGTCATATTATGTGTTCAGGGAATATCCTCACAGGTGCATATCCCCACACACCACACGAAGTACTGCGGAGTTTCTCTGTCTTTCCTGTTGACACTATTTGGCATTTTCTATATGAGCAACATACAAACTCATACCTCTATTACGGATTATTTGTGTACTAGCGGCCGGGGCACACGCGTTACGTGTGCAATACTTTGTATTTGTTATGTAACAATTGCGGGGGGCAGAGCTAATTGATGGGTGACTACAATGAAAATTCAATGGTTTTTCCCTAAACAAAATGTCACCCCATATGGTTCAACCGTCAAAACATTTGGGAACCAATTTAGGATTTGAATTTGGGAACCACAAAATTACTCATGTAACTAAATATAGTACACATTTAGGCACTAAATTTGAGAATCATAGCATTACGCATGTAAGTAAACACAGTAGTTATTACACATGATTTGAGAGCCATAGCATTACACATGTAAGTACACATAGTACACTTTTGAGAGCCATATTTGGGATTCAAATTTGAGAAGCATAACATTACTACTATAACTAAATATAATACACATTGGAGCACAATAAATAATAGATTTTGTTGAAAATGCAAAAACGAAAAAAAGAATAGGTCTAATTACACTCCTATTTCTTTCGATTCTTGTAGAAACAACATAATGTTAGTTTCATAAAGAACTAGTTTTGAACGAACATGTACCAAATAATTGAATATTATACCTACATGTTTTGCACCTTCACAAAGACTTGAATTTGACTGATTATTTATTACAAAAAAAATTGTTTGATTTTTTAAAGTGCAATTCTGTTTTAAAACTATATGAAGTGAGCATTATCATTTTCTTGATACCTAAACCACATAAGATATTGGTCAAATCCTCATTACCTAAACATTGCAACCATTTTGTACATTGTTGATATAAATTGAAAGGTGTTCTCATGTTTGTCTAATTTGCTCACTAACTCTAATGCCTCCATTAAAACCAAACAAATTCTTTATAGTCTTGCTCTGGGTAAAAATATTTAAAATTGAAACCAAGAAATTCTACACAACTCGTCATCATTCTTCAACTTCTCCAATTAAATATATTAAAGGAGCACAATTCCCAAAAACATCCAATAATGATCTCTAACATTTTGGATAAGCATCAACCGTCTATGGTAAAAGGAAAGATGAAAAAAAAAAAAAAAAAAACTAAAATCATTCTCTTTCAAGCCTTGGCCACCACAAAAGAGAGAGTGAGAAATTGTTACAGAAGGGAAAAAAAAAAAAAAAACACCAAAACAACAGAATACACACATAAATACAGTGAGTTTGAATGCCTGTATCTCCTTCATAATTTGTCTCCAATATGCTATGACGCCAAGAACAATGTGCAGAGAGAAAAGAGATGGCGAAAGACAGTTTCGTAGGGTAGTTTTAAATATTATGTCAGTTACCTTTTGTGTGTCAATTACCTATTGAATCGTGGAGTGCAGTAGTTTTGTTTTGTAGAATTGTAAAGACAGTTTAGTACATCCATTATTTTATTTTTATGAACGAAAGTATAATGGGTTTTATGTAAATATGAGAGTTGTAAAAAACGAGACATTACCCCTAGTTTTCTCTTTCTATAGTAGTATAGATGCTGAATATCATGTCTCACTAGGAGAATTTGTTTGCCAATCTTCATGGAGACTGAGTTATTAAGCATGACCTTTGTTTACATGTTTAGCACTTAAGATTGATGTTCTGGTTAACCAGATAATGTTTCTATCACTTAGTGGCTCCGGGGTCCTCATGCCAACAAGCACTTTTGACTTATCTAATTTTGTGGAAATTTATAGGCTTATCATTTTATTCCCTTGTCTTTCTTTTATGTTCAGCCTGTTGTTAGTGTTTGTAACATGTTATTTTTGGTTCTCATTTTGAACAAAATATGTCTTGAAATTCCAAAATTTATGCTATGTTTGTTAGGAGGGATGTGAAAAATGGAAGGAAAGGAAGGCAGGAGGGATGGAAGAGATAACCATAGGCTAGGAAGCACCAACACTTCAAATGAAGTGTTGTATGTGTGTTCGACACACTTTTGACACTGGCACGTGAAAGGCACTTCTGGATTTCTTTCTTATTTTTTGAAATACGACAAGGTAGCGACATGGCGCCGACACATCATCAACACCTTTCAACACGACACATTTTTTTATTTTTTTATTTTAAAATTTAAGAGAAGTCTTAAGTCTCAACTCTTAAGTTTTGGGGGTTATTAATACGTAAAAGAAGCAAAAGGGGAAAAATTAAGATTTTGTGATAATTAGAATAAGGGTAAATTACACTTTGCACCCTTGTAGTTTGGGATGTGATGTCATTTTGGTCCCTGGAGTTTCAATTTTGTCAATTTGGTCCTAACAGTTTTAGTTTAGGATCTATTTAGTCCATTCATGAAAATTTCCTACAATTTTGGAAAGAACTAGGTCATGTGATTCACATGTGAGGTATCATTAGGGGCATAATGGTAAAATTACTTGGAGTAATTATACTTTACACACCTATACTAAACCTGTATATTGAACCTAAAAAACTTTAAGGACCAAAGTGACAAAATTGAAACTAAAGGGACCAAAATGAAATCACACCCAAACTGTAAGGGTACAAAATGTAATTTACCCTTAGACTAAATACTAGAAAGTTGAAAGATTTAAAATAAAAAAGTTATTTATACTCATCTTTTTGCTTTATGGATGTTATCAATATAGTTGCATTGTTAATAATGCTTAAATGGTAGAGTTAGTAGTGTTATATTTTCATGTTAAATAGTTGTTTGGACGTAATTTATGTCACATCTTAGTTCTTTAGTAATTTTACAATTAATGTTTTTTGTTTTGTATTTTTATTTTAATGTTGCATTACGCATAAATTTATATATATATATACATATATATATGTGTGTGTGTGTGTGTGGGGGGGGGGGGGGGGGGGGGGGGGTTATAGTTAATATTTGTCGTGTCACTACCGTATTGTGTAGTGTGTGTGTGTGTTATTTATTTTTTTATTTTGCTATTTTTCATCGTATCCATATCTGTCCTTAGTCCTTGTTGAAAGGAATGGAGCAGTCCCTACTTTTTGTTAGATGTCTCTTATGTTGTTCTTGAAGATGTATACTTCTTGTGTACATGGGTGCACCCCCTTTGACTCCTTTTCAACGCAACACAAATTTTCTATTGAAAAAAGAAGAAGACAGAACTGAGGAAGGAAAAAAGAATATTGTAATTTTACTATAATACCCTTAGATAGGAAAAAAAATATCATTTTCTTTGTAGTGACAAAAGTCAAATAAAGGGGGAAGCTTTTTCTCCCTCCCGTTCCATCCACTTTTGGACGGATTGAACTCTCTTGAGTCCAGAGGAGAGAGACATCCCTCCCCTTTTCTTTCCCTCCTCTTCCATGCCCTCTGTCCTTAACTTCTTTCCTCATTCCAAACACTGTTAGGGGACATATCTGACATAGCTGCGACACAATTTTTTTTTTCTTAACACAGGAGAGGCCACTGTCACTTAATGGGGCATCAGCCTTACCTTAATAAGCAGAAGAAAGGTCCTGTGCAATCTCCTGTAGAAGTTGGCGAATCGCCCACTGGCCAGCCAATCATTGATCTTGCAGCTGTAAGTATTTCATATCTTCCTTGTCCTATCATGTCCATGAGTTCTCTTTTGTTTTTTGTTTTTTGGTGTGTGTGTGGGGAGCGGGGGACCAGCTAACCATCCCTAGGGAAGCTAAGCTCACACCACATTGATCTGCCAGAATGTCAAGAGATAAGCCCGTAGGCCATAAGAATAACATCCAAAACAACAAAATCAACCTCTTCGTTTGCCCCTAGATTTACTAGGAGATCCGCAGAGCTATTACCTTCTCTCTTTGTGTTGGAGGTCACTCCCTTGCACCTTCCCAGAAGAAATGGCAGTCTTCCACCGAGGCACGCATCGGGTGCTTCTCCTCATTCTTCCTTATCAGGTTGCATACCACCTCTAAATCTGTCTCCACTTAAATTTAGAGCCAAGCTAAGACCTCTTCTGATTGCTTCCATTTCAGCCTTCCTTCCAACGAATCCAACCTCCATTATTGTCCCATAAAAGACCACCGAAACCCCCTGACTGCTCCCATGCATATTCAACTTCATTATGCCTGCAGGAGGGGAACCCACTTGATTTGGATATTATTAGCATGGGGTTTTACGCTCGATATTTGATCAAAAGTTAGGAGGGTTTCTAATCCAAAGTTTTTGATCTTCCTCAATGTAGAACTGTGATTGGAAGTAGCTCTATTAAAGATTGTGTTCCGTGCGTGTTTTATTGTTTGATTTGGGTGGCACTAGCCCAATTATGTGGGATAATAGCTGCTCTCAACAGATAACTAACCTCCAAATATTTTTATTTTTACTTAATTAATTAGTTATTATTATTGTTGTTAATATATTTTTTTTAAGAGAAACTACCAAAGTATAGTTTGCATTTGGCTTACCATCCCTGTGAGGTATCTTCAACTTCAATGCTTAGTTTTTAGGTGTTTTGACTTTATGGTATTCCTTCCTAGTACTACTTTTAACGTTGGAGTGGATGGGGTTGGAATTGTGTTTCTTTGTCTCTGTTGTAAATTATTAGCAAGCATCTTTTGCATGGAGTATGATATGTATATGTATGTATGCATGTTTTTTCAAACTTTTAGTTGTTATTCGTGACTCAATCACTTCCTCTGCAGGGCTCTGTTAATGAAGTGTCACCTATTGATGGTTCAAGGTCAACGTCAATTGATCGGATATGCGAAGAGAACATCCATCTATTCATGAGGTAACTATTGTACCATTAACTAAGCATTCTGGGTTCTAACTCGTTTTTCTAGTTTGGAAACCTCCAGGTGACGCATCGGTGACGAGTTTGCGTTTTCTTCGAGTTTGTTTCATTAATTCAATGTCTCTGGTTAACTGACACTAAACATTACAACTTTAGAAACAGGAAATTGTTTTCTAAAAAATAAAGAAATAAAAGGATTAGAAGGCATATCATCAGGTTTTTGAACACCCACCTCATGCTACAGACACAATAATCTGGCCCAATTTTACCATCGATTCGGAAAAATCTCTAAAAAAAGGTTGTACCACCAGCAATTTGAATAATCTTAGTAACAGATAACTACTCTGATCTCCCTCGAGTTTACGTCTAATTACACGGACCTCCCCTGTGGTTTGAATAATGACACTGACCTCCCTTCTTGTAGTAGTAGACTAACGCCGTTAAAATTACATGAATGTACATGTTTTCCCTCAACTGGGTAAATTACACTCACCTCCCATGAGCTATGGCCTAATTACACAGACCTCCTTTGAGGTTTACTGTTGTGTAACACAACCTCCCCTTCTGTAGTCCACAGCGTGTTGACCAACAAAAACTGTTAATTTTGAAGTTACATTTTCTCAAAATATGCGCGCTTATCCTTATGACACTAACAATAAAAGATTTTGAATGTTATATACATAAATGTATACATATAAGTGTACAAAACAACAAAACATATATTATGGATTGTTTGTATTTGTGTCAGCATCATCTCTATTCAAATTCTAATCAAATGTTGTATTTGACATGTTTTATAATCTCATATCTATGTCCATGTATGGTGCATTGATTTTCTCCAACTTTTTGTTTTTAACACCTATAGATCGACATACATGTATGCCCAAAAAATTTCTATTTGTTATCTCTCAATCAAAAGAAGCTCTGACCGCTTAAATTTCAATTTCAACTTGTGGTTCGATTTGGGTTCATATACACAAAAGAAAACCATATACCGGCTACGCTTGAAAATTTGCTTAATTGGGGTTTTGTGATTGGGGCCAAATTTCTGTTGATTAGGGTTATTATTGGGGCTTAACTTTGCTTGATTGGGGTTGCATCAACACTTTTAGAAAATCAATGTGGAAAAATATAGAAAATTATTGAATTGATTGTGATTGTGATTGTAATTGTGATTGTAATTGTGTCATGTCTTCATAAGATCAATGAGAAGAAATATAGACATATATTGAGTTGAGTGGTGGTATATATGTTGTAGTTGTGGAGGTGGAGGATAAATGATGGTGGTATATATAGTTTAAATTAAATATATATTGTTTAAATAGGTATATTTGTCTTTCTAGATTTTAAATGGGTTAGTTTAAAATTGAAAAAACACAAGGGAGGTTCGTGTAATTTGACATAATCTCGAGGGAGGTCAGAGTAAATTTTAGAGAAGCTGTTTAAGGGCATTTTCAGGAGAATAACACATTTATTCGATGACATAAGCATTTTTCATGAGGTTTAACGTTTTTGTAACGGAGGGGGGAAAGTGTTACCTAAACGCTAAGCTCAAGGGAGGTCAGTGTAATTATTCAAACCACAGGGGAGGTCCGTGTAATTAAACCTAAACTCGAGGGCAGTTCAGTTATCGATAGACAGTGTGATTGGTGGATGTTCGAAATTTATATAAAGTAAAGCATGACTAATCAAGGAGAGAGAGAGAGAGAGAGAGAGAGAGAGAGAGAGAGAGAGAGAGAGAGAGAGAGAGTAATTGATTTTTAGCACAGAATTGAGTCATGGGGTATCTCATGAATGGTTTAGGTCTAACCAACATATCTCCATGAGAGAGAGAGAGAGAGAGAGAGAGAGAGAGAGAGAGAGAGAGAGAGAGAGAGAGAGAGAGAGAGAGAGAGAGAGAGAGAGAGAGAGAGAGAGAGTAATTGATTTTTAGCACAGAATTGAGTCATGGGTATCTCATGAATGGTTTAGGTCTAACCAACATATCTCCATTTATATCTCAGCTGATGCCAATTTTGATTAACTTTAGCGCTGCCATGCAAGTGGTATTTAGCCAACTTTAGCTAACTGATACTTCTCTTAACTGTCTATGGATATATGTTTTTGCAAAATTTCTTGTTATGCGTCTCTTCAACTTGAATTTAATCTAATTTTTGCCACAGGTGTGAGGAACACATAATGAAAGAGAATGAGTTGAAGCGAACGGTATGTAAAATATGTGTTCAAAGCATGATTGTGGTACATGGCTATAGGCATTCGCTAATTATTGATTTCCAGTTTCTGGGAATAAACTAATTGTTTGTTTCTGTATATGTAATATAGGTTGTAGAATTAGAGAAAGAGTTAGAAGAAACCAAAAGGAAGTGTGCTCAGCTTTCCTCACATATAGAAGCTCGGAGGAAGCTTATGAAACATCCAACGGAAAAGGTTTGACTAACTATGTTTTTCCTCTGATAGTCTGTTCATATGGGAAAAAAAGAAAGAAAGAAAGTTCCAACTTCCAAGTCGTTCAGGGTGGTTTTTCTCCCTGAGTGTTGCAAGATCAATGGTTCTAAAAGGCATGTGAAATTAGGTAGAATAGAGGACCTGAGAGATGTGATACTGGCAAGATGGGAATTAGTAGGAAACTTCCGGTTCCGATGTTCTTTTGTCGTTTTGGATGAAATATTTCTGTACGAGGCTAATTCCATTTCCAATATGTATATATGCTATTTCGCGAATGTATTTAAATGTCATGGCACATAATGTTCAAAGGGTGAAATGGCAATGGGCGATTAATGATGCGTTCTAAAACTCGCATCGGTCTATGTTCCAGTTGGTTTCATGAAACTATTCTTCTCCAACTTCTTGTAAATTAAATCCCCTTTAAAGGTTTATTACTTGCTAGATTCATATGTTATCAGATTGTGCTGTTTTGTTGTCATTTGTTCTTACACTGTAGAGTAGGTGAATTGGGTATTGATACTGTTTTCTACAATGGAGGATTCAGAAATTATTTAACCATGTTTAATGGAGTGAAGTTAGTACTACTAGCTAGTCTGGTTTTGAACTTCTAATACATGCAGGTCAGTATCAGCTTGTGACATTGTGGTATTATTGTTTGAATCATCTTTTGATATGAAATTGAATTATATGGTGTGAATTTTCTTTGAAAACATTATAAGATACTATGGCGGTACACCACCTTGTTTTGAAGTTTTCAATTTCAGCTGAGAATTATTAGCTTTCCACAACTATGAGGCAAGTGATTTTTCTTTTGAAGTTTTTTTACTTTGAGCAACTACTATGAAAGTAGTTTCAACAACGGGGAAAAAAAAAAAAAAAAGCTACTATGAAAGTAGATTTCAACATGAGTAGTTCCATAAACAATAAGAGTAATGCTATGCTTTCCAAATCCTTATCTCAAATGATATGTACCAATCAAAATCCAGTTGGTTCACTGGTTATTGTGGGGTCAATATAACATCTTCTAATAAAAATCTAGTAGGTTCACTATCACATTATTTGGGATGAGAATTTGGGATTTATATTTGAGAAGCATAGCATTACTCAAACAATAAACATAATTTGAGTTTGGATTAGACAAACTTTCTTGTAAAACGGTGTCACGAATTAGAGTAATGCTATGATTTCCAAGTTTGAATCTTAAACTTGGTTCTCAAATGTTTTGACCATTGTACCGTATAAAATATTTGAAAGCTAAATTTGGGATTCAAATTTGAAAATTCTAGCGGTACTCAGCCGAATCATATCCATTCTCAATAGTGATGCTAGATTTGAATGAAAGGAGACTTGGTTTGTTTCAATTATTAGCTTGTTTGTTTACGTCTATGCTTCTGCAATTTTGACCAATCAATCGCCAAGACAAATGGTCTCTATACCGACCTCAAGCTCAATTTTTAGTCTCCCATTTGTGCAAACCTTCACCTCACTAGTACATTACTTATGAAGATGGATGAGTAAGGGACTAAATATAAGGCCTTTGTTGCCTTTACTTTTTAAGCCCAACCTTCTGCATAACTCAACTCAACTCAACTCAATTCCACATTTATATATCTGGGTTTATTTGCATAATTTTACTTATTTGATATCTCTACCTCTAATAAAATGCCACCGACGATAAGTTTTAAACAAATTATTTAAGTTTCTAGTCGTAGTGCATGGGTACCCTATTCTTGTGGAGAAAATATTGTTTGCAACGATGACACCACGTCATTGTGCCTACGTGGTGTTACTTACGTGGTGTCACTAACCAATCAACTTCCTCTAATTCACCAATTTTAGGCATCCCCAAAAATTATTCAGCGTAACCGTTGCTCCACTTCAGCATGCAGATATGGTGTGACCTTTTAATCTTTTACCAAACATAAGCCCCCTATTCCAAGGTAATCATGCAGGGACAGCCCTGTGATTGGGAAATTCACATGAGGCCCTAAGCGAACATGAGAAGAAATTTTTTTTAGGCCCCTTTTTGGTCCTATTTTTATATATATAATACATGTACATATAAGGCCCTATATTTTTTAGGCCCTATTTTGGCCCCCTTTTTTTTTTTTTTTTTTGTATATAATACATGTATTTTGGCCAAACAAGGCCTTATTCCAAGGCCAAGAAAATAATTTTAGGCCTTTTTTGGTCGTATTATATATATAATACATGTATATATAATGTCCTATTTTGGCCCTATTTTTATTTTATTTATATATAATGAATTTTGACCAAATAAGGCCTTATTCCAAGGTCAAACAAACTCTTATTTTTTGAGGCACCAAGTAGCCGCTCGGTCCAAGGGCCGGCCCTGGAATCATGATAATTTGTCTACTGACAACATGTCATGATCCCCTGGAAATAGGGGTGGTGTATGGTCTTAATTAAAACATCACATCATATCAGCATGTTTTACATGGTATAATCATCGCACTAAATAATTTCTTCCAAAAATCTAATTGGTCGGTGACACAACGTAGCCACGGTGACATGGTGATACCGTTGCAACCAATATTTTCTCATCTTG
The DNA here is from genome assembly GCA_033977485.1 of Hydrangea macrophylla. NCBI lineage: Eukaryota > Viridiplantae > Streptophyta > Magnoliopsida > Cornales > Hydrangeaceae > Hydrangea > Hydrangea macrophylla. Next base: position 75,194,050 of record CM066985.1, on the reverse strand, counting down.
TCTGCACAACAGATTCCCTTCTCCGACTCTCTCGGATCTTGAGACATTCCACCTTGGAATAACTCTCTCTCTCTCTAGCAAACTGCAGTTTTTCTTGGCCAACCATGACCTCTATACACCTTTTCATTTGCATCACTTCTTTACTCTCTCTCTCTCTCTCTCTCTCTCTCTCTCTCTCTCTGCGCCATTTCATATTCATCCATTCTTTTACATACTCTTCATTACACCCCCCTCACTCTCTCTGTATATACACATACACAAAACATCTATCTCACCCTATTAGCAATATGGCCTTAGGGAAGGTGCGTACCAATAAGCGATCATCAGGCACTTCTTATACATCCACAGTAACAACTGTGGTCTTTGTAGCACTGTGTGTTCTGGGTGTGTGGATGCTCACCTCCAACTCAGTAGTTCCGCCACAAACCACCACTCGGACCACCACTGCTGCCACCTCCACCGGCTTCTCTTCCTCCAGCAATCCCAAATTCATTAGTAAAAGAGAGACCCCAATTTATGAAGACACTCCAGGTGATCTACCTGACGACGCCATCAAAACCGATGAACCCGTCAAAACTGAGGACATGACAAACAATGATCAGTCTCAAGAAGATCAACAACAAAATTCATCCTCAGAGAATTCAAAAGAAACAGAAGAAACAGAAAGTAATAATAATGAAAAACAAGAACCAGAACCAGAGAAAGAAAACAGTTTTACAGAGAATAACCGAGAAGAAACAGAACAAGAAAATGGCAGCGGTGAGACTAAGAATGATGAAGAGAATGTACTAAAACAACCTGGTGATTCAGTTGTTCATGAGGAGAACCCACAAGTTTCAGAAGGGAAAGAATCAACAGAAGAGGTGTCTAATGAAAGTTCCGAGAATCAGAATCAACAAGCTGATGAAAGTACAAGATCAGAGAATCAAAATTCATCAACCCAGGAAAGCTCTGAAGGTGACGAGAATAAAAAAATCAGAGATGACCAAGAAAACAAGGTTCTAGAGGAAAATCAAACGCATGAAGAAATTGATGAACATGATCACAGTTCACAATATACCCATCATCATCATGCATCAGAAGAAGATCAACATCAACAGTTGGAACACCAACGAAGAGGACGAGGACACGGACAAGAACACCATGAAGAACACTCACAAGAAGAGATTCACGAAGGAACAAGCCATGATCAAATTGAACATGACGACGCACCTGTTCAATCCATTCCCTCGACTGATGATCAAAATTCTCAAGAGACAACACATGATTCAAACGCACAAGTTGAAAAGCAAGAAACCAAACTAACAGAAGAGAAGCCAGTGGAATCGAATTCAAATGACTCGTTTCCGGGTGGAGAGAACTCGGGGATACCAAAGGAGTCGAAAGAGTCAAAGCAATCCTGGTCGACTCAGGCAGACCAGTCCGAGAATCAAAAGGAGAGACGGAAAGGTGGATCTGATGGTCAACAAGAGAGCATCTATGGGTATACATGGCAGCTATGTAATGTAACAGCAGGCCCAGATTATATACCTTGTTTGGATAACGAGAAAGCACTAAGGCACTTGCATAGTACTAAACACTATGAGCATCGGGAGAGACATTGTCCTGAGGAGCCTCCCACTTGCTTGGTTTCACTTCCGGAGGGATACAAGACACCGGTCGTGTGGCCTCAAAGCAGAGACAAAGTACGATTTTTTCTACAACCATTACATATAGAATGTGTGAGTTTATGACTGAATTGTGGGTGTTTTTTTTGTCAGATATGGTATCACAATGTACCTCACACCAAGCTAGCAGAAGTGAAAGGGCACCAAAATTGGGTGAAGGTGACAGGGGAGTTCCTGACTTTCCCTGGTGGGGGTACTCAGTTCATACATGGTGCACTGCACTACATTGACTTTGTTCAAGAGGTAAGTGACCCATCTCATAATTAAATCTCACCACATTGATTCAAACGACAATAAAATGCCAATTGCTTGATTTCCCGGACCTCCACTTGAAAGGAAACTGGCCACAGTTCCGGATCCATGATTGGACAGGAGACCATAAAATGTGCACTTTCAAGGCATGGGGAGGGATAACTAGCTGTTTCACAGATCGTTTATATATGTGCTATTTATTTTTATGGTTATACCCTTGCTCATAAATGTACACGTAAAAATAGTAACACTGCATTCTTCCCCAAGTGTTCGCTAAGAATGGTAGCAACAATTGAGCTCAACTTTAATAGGCAAAACTTGCTATATGTAAAAATCAAGCTTTTGGCAATGTAGAGAGAAAGTTATAGGGAGTGTGTGCACTGTGTGTGGTGTGAAGGGGGGATTGTATTTAGTCATAGTGATAGATAAGATTTAGTCGAGTCAGAAAGCTAGATGAACTGTCTAGGCTTGACCAAAGCACAAAATTGCGTACAGACAGAGTCTATAGGCACCAATATTGCTTAAACTAGATGACAATGTTTTACTTGCTGAAGAGAGTAACAGGATAATTTTCGTGCATAACTAAGATTGTCATATCTTTTCATAATAGGACAATTTCCTCTTAGTCAACTCGAACTAGTTCATCTAGCAATTAGCCAAATTATGCCTACTTACCCCATTACACAGAATTTAGAAACATTCTTCTTTGCTACTTGTCTGCAGGCAGTACCTGCAATTGCGTGGGGAATTCATACTCGAGTCGTGTTGGACGTTGGTTGTGGGGTTGCCAGTTTCGGTGGCTATCTTTTTGACAGGGATGTCCTTGCAATATCTTTTGCACCTAAAGATGAACACGAGGCTCAAGTTCAGTTTGCCTTAGAAAGAGGCATACCTGCAATATCTGCGGTGATGGGCAGTAAGCGGCTGCCATTTCCGAGCAGGGTATTTGATCTTGTTCACTGTGCCCGTTGTAGAGTTCCTTGGCATGCAGAAGGTTGTACCTCTTTGCAAGTCTATCTCTAATTTTCATTGTTCTTATGGTTTCGGGGAACCCAAAAACGAAGTCTTCTGACTTTGATTCATAGATAAAATCAATGATGGATAGAAAACTGACGGATAATCGAGTATGCACATTTTTTGGACCAAAAAGTCATTGCCATATCATCAAAATAAAGACACTAAAGTAATTTTGAATGAGCTAAAGTAAGTTACTTTAGTGTCCTTATTGCAAAATTACTTTAATACCGTCATTTTAATAAGGTGGCAGCGACTTTTCTTTTCCATTTCAATTGAACATAGTGATGTCCTAGTACATTCATGTAGTAGGATAGCAAGCCCCTATATGTATTTATCTCAACAAAAAGAGAGGAACAGAATAGACACCAACTGCTAATAAAATTGGAACTCCTGTGAAGGTGGTGCTCTTTTGTTGGAATTGAACCGTGTTCTAAGACCTGGAGGTCATTTTGTCTGGTCAGCCACTCCTGTGTACCAAACACTTGAAGAAGATGTGCAGATATGGAAGGGTATGAATCAAATAAAGTTCCTTTAAACTTATTTTCCAGTCTCAAAATTATGTGTCCTTTTGTCTTTCCTTGTTTTTCAGAAATGTCAGCGCTAACCGCAGCCATGTGTTGGGACCTTGTCACTATCAAGAAGGACAAACTAAATTCAGTTGGTGCAGCCATTTATAGGAAACCAACCTCAAATGAGTGTTATGATCAAAGAAAGCAGAACCAACCTCCAATGTGCAAAAATGATGATGATCCTAATGCTGCCTGGTTGGTTGCTTTGAACTTCTATTTTCTCATACATTATCAATATGCAATCACCAAAAAAGAATTATAAATTATAGTCGCCCGATGTTTGTCAAGTTAGATGGAAACGCAGGGAAGTAGATCAAAACAGCAAACACTTCATGTGATATGAGATAACTTAAAGGGGCTGTTTGGGGAGGCTTACAACCGGTTCTGTGGTTCCTAAGTGAACCATTTCTACAATCTATGCCTCCCTGATCTTGAATATAAATTCAATCCCGGGTTACATTTTCAGGTATGTGCCTCTTCAAGCCTGCATGCACCAAGTGCCAGTTGATGAGGCTGAGAGGGGATCCCGGTGGCCTGAGGCTTGGCCTAGTCGACTTCAAACACCTCCCTACTGGTTAAACAGATCCCAAGTTGGAATATATGGGAAACCAGCTCCTGAGGATTTCGCATCAGACTATAAACACTGGAAAAGGGTGGTAAAGAAGTCATATCTCAGTGGATTGGGCATCAGCTGGGCCAGTGTGAGAAATATCATGGACATGAGAGCTGTTTATGGGGGGTAAATATACTCTTCATTGTCATTACTACTGCTATTACTAATCTACACTGACATACTCCTTGTACATAATGGTGTTTGGAATGACATCTTTAGAATGCATTCTCACTTATTATAATTATGATATCTTCGTCATTTTCAACTTGATTGAAAGTTGCATTAAATATAATATTTTTTTCAGAAAAGCAAGCCTTACTTGCTTTTGCTTTTAAGTTTGAGATGGTGGTTTGCATACTGGGACAGGAGTTGGGTGTCGATGGAACCACGTGCTCCTCAACTTCTATAGCAAATAAATCTTGCTGCGTAGTGCATTTTTTTTTCCCATTTCTACCCCTCCTGGCTCCTACAATTTTTTTTTTCTATATATATATATATATATATACAGTCCGGACCTTAAGAAACGGACCTAAAGACGGACTGTGTAAAAGTGCGAATTTCTCACATTCTGAAATTTCTCACTTTTTTGTGAGAAATTCTCACTTTTTACACAGTCCGTCTTTTAGGTCCGTTTCTTAAAGTCCACTTAAGATCCGAACCGTATATATATAGAGAGAGTTAAGCTCCAGTGCGCACTGGGTGAACACATTGGGTTTTTAAGCCTAACAAAACCGGGGGTGGCGGGATGGGGCGTGGGTCAGTGTGGCGCCCTGCGATTTTTTAGGCTTAAAAACCCAGTGCGTTCACCCAGAGCGCACTGGAGCCTGACTCTATATATATATATATATATCTCTAAAGTATAACAATATTGACACATGTACTACGAAAAACAAGTTACTTATGCTCCAAATGCAACATAATTTATATAGAAAAACATGGTACTTACAGGTTTGCTGCGGCAATGAAGGACTTGGGAGTGTGGGTGTTGAATGTGGTAAACATAGATTCTCCAGATACATTGCCCATAATCTATGAGCGCGGTCTTTTTGGTATATATCACGATTGGTGTGAATCTTTCAGCACGTACCCACGAACCTACGATCTCTTGCACGCCGATCATCTATTTTCAATGCTGAAAAAGAGGTAATGCTGGCTCGATTTTGCACCCCAAATATTTGATTTTTTGATCTTGCACATATCACCGGTGAGCCTCGTTTGGGTTTGGCAGGTGCAAAATTGTTCATGTGATGACAGAGATTGATAGAATAGTGAGGCCCGGTGGAAAATTGATTGTCCGTGATGAGTCCAGCACGGTTGGGGAAGTCGAGAACTTGCTTAAATCATTGCACTGGGAAGTTCATTTAACCTTCTCAAAGAACCAAGAAGGAATTCTCAGTGCTCAAAAGTCTGATTGGAGGCCAGACTCGTATGCAGCTTCTTCCTGATTAACAATTTGGAGCTTCTGAGGAATACTCGGTGCTCAAAAGTTCATTTTTCTTTTTACAATATGGAGCTCTCAGATAGTCTAAGATTGCAGATATCAACCGCTCTTGTTGTAGCATTGGATGATATTGTTTGCTAAAGTCGGCAAAGTTGCCAATTACATGTAGAAGTAGGAATAGTATAGTCAATTTTTAAGTATTGCATCAGAACAATGTGAGGCCCCTTGAATTTTGATTTAACTATGAAGGTAAATTAAGCACTAAATTGCTAATTTTTATTCTCTTCGATCAATTTTGTTTGTTTTTTTTTGACTTCCCAATCTAGTGTTATCGGATGGTTAATGAGAAGAAACGGGCACACACTTCTTGTTGTTCCCCTTACATGAATAGTAAAAATAGTGTAAAATTACAGTTTTGACCAAACTGCTTTTACTGTTCATGTGATTGGAACAACACGAAATGTAAGAAGAAACTATCCTAAAGTGACCCTAACACTGTGTGCCAGCCTGTGATTTTTTCCATCACTGTGAGACTCACAGAATACTCAAATCATAGTGGATATCACATGGGTGTGTCACATGAGATAATTTATCATTCATGAGTAAAGACTGAAAGCTTCATGACCCAAATAGTGCTACAAAGGCATTCCTATTAACATACTTTTATTATGTAAACATGTTTTTCTATAAAATTAGAATAACTAGGTGTATTAAACAGTGAAATTTGTTTGGTGTGTGATACCAAGTCATCGAAATAACGGTTGTAAACAATATTGTCCCCCACAAATGGATGAGGGGGGTTGAAGATCTACCTGAAAGCTTGGTCTGATAGTTGTTTTCTTTCTTTGGTACTACTGGGGCCTAAAGTTAATTGTAGCTATAGATATATATATATATATATAATTGCTATAAAAGGGGAACAATTGATTCGTATAAGGCATTAATCATCAACAGACATATTGAAAATCAAAAAAATCAAATCAGTAACAATAAGAGAAGAGAGATCTGAGAAACAAAGTTTACTAAATTCTAAGAAGGCTTGGCTTCGGAATTGAAATTCGAATTGCTCTTGCAAAGTTTGTTGTAATCTTCAAGCTCGTCGTAATAGATGTCCCAAACGCACCGTACGCATCCGCTGCCACAACAGTCCCCTGGCAAAGGCTTCTCCGGCGGCGGCGGAAGCGGAATCGGTGGCGATTTTCCCGGTGGCATCTCCGCCGCCGCCTCCTCTTTGAACGTGGGCGGTGATTCTGATTCGCCGGCTAATTGGCTCTGCGGATTGGACTCTTCGGACATGGTGGCTATGAAGGCGGTGAGATGATGTTGATGATGATGATGATGAACGCGAAGGAGTTTGGGAAGGTGAGATCGAGGGTTGAGGATGTTGATTCTGTTGAAGAATGGTGATGATGAGATTGAAATTGGAGATGATGATCTGATCAGAGGTAGACGACGAAGATAAACCATACAGGGCTGTTTCCATACACACGACGACTATCGAGCTATGGCGCTACACACACACACATATATATATATATATACATATATAAATATATATATATATATACATTTTTTTTTTTTTTTTGGTTGAGAAATGCTATGGCTCTATTACGATGAGCTGATATTATTACAGCAAGCGGGGAAGCGGGTATGGTACGGTTGGCTTTTTCTTTTTTTGTTTTTTGTTGTTGTATATGAAAAATTTACGTTTGACCTGGCGACTATCCTAAAACGTGCAAGAGATCAAGGGATTGTTTGGAAATGCATTTTTAGGACAAAAAATTAGGGGTGGCATTGGCTCAACTCTGTCCCTTTTTGGGAGATTTCAAAACTTATCAAATGGCTTTGGTTTGGTCAATTTTGGGGTTTTATTTTTGGTTCGGTTTTTTTATGGCACTACTTTGACAAGAACCGATCGAACTGAACAGTTCGGTCGGTTGGTTTGGTCCAATTGGTTTTGTTGACACTCTTAACCAAAATGCGTATATGCGCGCGCGCGCGCACACGCACACACACACTCGTATATATATATATATGGGGTGGCACTTCATTGAAGTGGGGCTATTAGAGTAATTTTACAATAAAGTTAATTTGTAAGATTACTTTAGTACTCTCGCGAGGTGGCATGGACATTTTTGTCCATACTATATGTGTATTTTTATATATGTTAGAAGTTAGCATTTTTCTATGGGTAATTTTATCCGCACCCACCTCATTTGCTATGAACCCACTTACTCTTTATACCCATCATTCCAATTAAAATTAAAACAACATACTCTCTACACCCACCCCTTATTCCCAAAATAACCCTAACTACTTTATACACTCTCCATTTATCTCCCATTTCATTTACTCTCTACACCCTCCATATTCATCATCATCTTCTCTTTGTAATTTGCAACTAAACCCTAACTAATTACACCAAAAAATTACAGTGGTGACTCACGACTTTGAAGAAGCTTGGTGGTGTGATTCTCACTTGAAAAAGACTCCATATTTGTGATTCTCACGGTACACTAACCTCTTCATAGATTTCGAACTTGCTCAATCGATGTTGGTGGAACAATATTCAAATGTTCTGTGGAATTAGGTCGAACAATGTAGATTTGTTCGGTGGTACTTGGTGGAACATTAAGAATTTGTTCGGTGGTATTGAGTGGAACATTGAGAATTTGTTATATTCTGAAGATCCGAACACTACCGATTTCTTCAATGTTCAATGTTTGAATAAATGTTTTTAAAAAAAAAACATGAAAAAGGTTTACAAATCACACCTCTTGCTCTACATGTTCCTCCAAGTTATTCGAATGATGCTCTATGATGAGTATATATGAATCAAACTAACTAAAATACTATCTAAGTTTTGTCGATATTGGTGGGTGTGTATAAAACTTTTTTTAATAATTCTTTTGATATTGATAAGAGGTGGGTGTAAAGAGTATTCATTTTAAAGTTTATTTTAACAACTTGTCCTTTTTTGTCATTGTGTTAGGGGATATGTTTGGAAGATGAAATATTCATTAAAAGATGGATGTAGTGAGTAACAAGGTGGGTGCAGATAGAATCACCCTTTTTCTATAGAGTAATGTTATGCTTCTCAAATTTTTATTCCAAAAGTGCTTTCCAAATGATGTGGCAGTGTGCCTATGTAAATAAATTCCAATCAAAATTCAACTGGTCTCACTATATTGACCTAGGCACACTGCCACATCATTTGAAAAACACTTTTGAGATAAAAATTTGGGAAGCATAGTATTACTCTTTTCTATAAATATTTAGAGTAATGTTATCCTTCCCAAATTTAAATTTCAAATCCCAAATCAACATCCCAAATGATGTGGCAGTATGACTATTGTATCTCCAATCAAAATTCAATGGTCTCACTGCCACATCATTTATGATGTGAATTTGAAATTTAGAATTTGAATTTGGGAAGTATAGCATTACTCAAATATTTAGGTGGTTTAGAGTAAATAACTCGCTAAAGATTAGTCTATTAAATATGGTTGTATGTATGAAACAACCATATTCGCTTGATTGTATCATAAATTTTCTCAATCAAGTTAGTCTTTTAAACTTTTTCGCCAATTGCAATGTCAACTCAGTCAACTTCTTTTAAAAAGGTGACAAAAATACATCATGTAAAAGTTTGACATTGCACCATGTTGCAAGTAACCGAAACTTTTACAAATGGGAGCCGACAAAAATGTTGACATTGTAATTAGCCTACAACTAAAAAATAAAGACCAAACTGCAAATTAGTGTAAGCTTCAAGGCTGGAAATTATATTTTGCTCTCTCTTTTTTCTTTCCAAATTTGCAATACAATTTGAGAAGTCACTCACTCTCACCCAATCAGTGAGAATGGAAGCCCCTTTGGCCTTTACTTCTAAATAGATTGTAATACCCGTACTCAGAAAATAGAAGTAATATTTATTTTTCATGCATTAATTAGCATAATTAATTGCATGTGATATTTGAGTAAGTTCCAGTTATTCTGATGTGATAAGTGCTTTGATAAGGGCACAGTTGGACAGATGTGAAATGGGACCCACGGGAGGTCCAGAGTAGATAAATTGCATTTAGTTGCATTTATGTGATTAAATGAATATTTGTTTAATTGCTTTTAATATTTTATTGTTAGTTATGATCTTTTATGGTACCAATTTGGGTACCCTAGTGAGAGCAAATAGGAATATGGTTCATAATTAGTAAGTTAATTAGCAACTTCATAAAATATTTGGGACCTCTTTTAGGACCCATACGTGACATAGACATATACCCACTTAGATATTGGGGTAGTTAATATAATTGTTAGGGGTTTCATAATAGACCTTAGAAAATAATAGGGTCCGAAATGAAAATAAGAAAAGTGGAGAATGAGATATACATCTCAAACTCCTTTGTCATATTCTTTAATACATCAAAACCAAAAAAAAAAAAAGGTAACAGAGAGTCTGCGAGAAAAGAAAAAAAAAAGGAAAAAAGTTTCACGTCGCCGCGATCGTCGCCGTTTCTTCGTCGTTCGACCTTTATTCCGTGAACCGAAGTCATATTCGGACTCGTGAAGGTGAGAGAATTATTTCTATTTCTTTGTTTTTCACTGTTGATGATGTTTTCCTGCGACCTATTTTGAGGGGTGATACATATATGTGATATATATATGTAGGGATATCATTGGGAGTAACTAAAGCTAGCTTTGCGAAGGAGTTTGGGATTTAGGCTTATTTGGGACTTATTTGTGAGGTGAGTGTCCTAATCTCAAAATTGGATATTTGATGTTATTTATTTGTTAGTGAATGTTTAAATTACTTAATTGTGATTAAGTAGAAAAATATGTGATTAATTATTATTTAACATGTCCAAAAATGCTGAAATTGCTATGTTGACATGTTGAGTTGCTTATGTGCTTATTTGGGTAAAAGGGTCTCAAGTGATAATCACTATTATTTAGCTCGTATATAAGGGACGCCATTCCTCATAGAAAAGGGGGATGATGATGAAATCCTCAGATAAAAGGGGACGGTGGTGACGACCACAGCGAATTGACTCCGGTCACTTGACAGTGTGTGATATCACTTTTAAAGTGACGACAAAGTGAGAATGGCTCAGAATCAGGAGTCCAGAACGATGGTGATTGATTACTTGACACGCCTGCAACCATGCATTGTTGTGAATGTTTAATTGGTGTTATGAATCATTAAATACTCCAATTGCATGGTTAGTACCACGTACTCATTAAGCTAAAGCTTAGTCGATTTTGTGGCTAATGACCACGCAGGTTGACACGATAATTTTTCTGTGTGTGCTTGTGTGCTATACCCAAGTGTAGGTAATCGTGTAAGTAGTAATCTGGTTAAGTCCAGGTCGATCCCACAGGGAAGGTGTTAAACTAAATACCTAGATTAATCTCTAAAAAGGAAAATAAAAATCAATATTTTAAAAGGATGTAGAACACAAAGTTCCACGGTTTATCAACTACTAAAGATAAAGCAATTAAACTAAATTAAACTAACGACTAACTAACAAATTAAAGCGATATTTTAAAACGTGTTTTTCTTAATAAAAGGGAATGTTGGGATTACACGAATCCATCGCGACCTAGCCTTCTACCATGCAATTACGTTGAAGCTCAAAGGAGTACATCCTCTACAGTATTCCGTATTTCTCTTAGGATAAAGAATCCATAGCCCTTTCATGACCGGGACTATGTCATCACAATTAAGTTCGAAACACATAAAAGCGATTTAAAACAATAGTTAAGACTCGCACCTACAATGGTGATAGCATTGAGGGTGGTTTGCAAAAGATATTGAAGAAAAATGTCTTAAGGCTTTAAGTTTAAAGACTTCTTTGACAAACTAAGCATTTGGGGACAGTTTGATAACAAATCAGTAAAGCAGAAAGTCTAGAAATACTACATAGAATGTTCTCAAGAATCAGAGAGTTCGATCGATCAACGCGCTTTCGATCGATCAAACATCTTCATCTCTCAATCGATCGAAATGTCTTCGATCGATTGACAATGTCTCTGGTCCGATCGATCGAACTAACTTCGATCGATCGAACACAGGAATTATTCTGCTGCATGGCAGAGGCTTAAGATCACGGTTTCATCGTGATCTCCCAACCTGGGGACTACTCAGACATAGTCTGAAGAGTCTCAGATGTGTTTTCAACGTAAAGATTCATTAAAGTGTTGTTTGGTTGTGATTTAATCATGTAATCTTTGAAAACTTAAAGGTTTAAACTACCTAACATGCAAAACTACGAGGTAACAGATTATACTACTATAACCTACGTGCAAAATGTAAATAAAACAATAAAGGAGTAACCTGGAAAGAAGAACTTTGATTAAACTAAGAGAATCCAAGCTACAAAACCAATAATATTTGAAAAACCTACAAAACAAGAAGACAAAGCTCTCTACTCTCTATGAAACTGATGACAAGTAAAAGTGGGCGTCCTTTCGAATGTATACAATACAAATATATATAACAAAAACCGAATGCTAGGGTTAAAAATCTGTTTCTGCTGCGTGCGCGTAAAATCTGATAAAAGCCATGTTCGATCGATTGAACATCTCTCGATCGATTGAACTTCTGGGATCTTCGAGCGCTTGAACTGCATTCGATCGATTGAAACCTCGATCGCTTGAGACTTCTTCGATCGCTCGAAACTCTCTTTTCATTTTTGACTTGTCTTCCTTACAATCAAGTACTTCCTTTTATCATTTTTATCCAATTTCTCACACAGCAACAGTAATCTGCACGAATAACCACTAAACAATACCACTTATCATAGTTTAATCAAATTGTGTACAAACTGGCATTGCAATTCAAATTGCAGATAAATAAAGGAATTGTAGACTAATTTAGTATATTTTCTTCTTTTGGCGCAGTTGTATTTTACAAATACCCCCACTTGTCACAACCCCCAACTAGCGATTTGCTAGTCCCTAACAATAAAGCGAAAATAAAACAAGCTACTATTACTACAACGACTAAAATAAAATAAATTAAACTCAAGTTAACTGAACTAAAATAACAAGAAAGAAACTACCTAACTCACTTTTGCAGGAATCGCGGCTGCATTTAGCAAATGCAACAAGCCGTTAAACCCCTAGGTTCCCCCTAGTGGACGAGTGTTGTCTCGTGAGGGTTTGCAGTGATTATACCCACAAAATTCTCCAATTTTAAGCTCAAAAAGATATAGAATAACTTTTGAACACTCTCTTCTATTCAACTATTAATTTAGCTCTACAAAACATATCATCCTCATTCAAACCATGAAAGAAATACGCATGCTCTTCATGTCACCAAGATAAAAATAACATATGCATCACATCCATGTATCCGTGTGTGTGTGAAATTAACAGCTATACATCAAACTATATTAAGAGTTGTTTAGAATATCATACTCTCAGAACTTGTAGTTTCAACTCAATTCTCACATGGTTTTACACTAAAAAAATGAACACCTCACAGAAACTTGGTTGATAGTGATCGCACATGGTATGAAAGTTTTGATAGGAGTGATTTTTCGGATACTAATGCTTTCATACTTTACTCTACAAAGGACGAACATTTAGAGTGCAAAGTCTCAGGAAAGGAAAACTACTTACTAGAGGAGCGAAATACCGTGGATAACTCAAATTACACGTTCATATTTAAATTAAGTTGTTGAAAATCATTAAGGCTTTGACTTTTCGATTTTTTATTAGTAGGATAGAAATGAAAGGGTAAGAAATCGCACATCTTTAGCATGTGATTGGGTTTAGTACTTTCTTCTTCACTTAATTCCAACCATCCTCTATTTAAATTTTTTTTTAACCTGGAGTCTATCTTCTTTCCTTTTCTCTTTCATGCGGGCCCTCCCACAACTACTCCCTCCTCATAATATACTTCAACAATTTAATCACATTGGATGTGCAATGGGGTGTATTGAGGTCAAAGTATAATATTAGAGATTTAGAATTTCATAATGGATTTGGCATTATTTATTAGGTGTGGGGTTGAGATCAATGCATATTCTGGGATGTTGATACAGGTAAATGGAAAGGTAAGGAGCAAATAACGATGGCTTAAATCATTTCCTCATCTTCTTAATTTTTACACGTCAATGTTCATTGAGTTTAGTTGGTAAATCCTGAACGTTCTCCTCTACTAAGCAGCCAAAATGAAGAATTAGAGACTATTCAACGAATTTACTACGCTTATTCAATAAAAATAATTCGAATAATGTGATAATTCCCTCAAAATTGAAGATTGGATTCAAAAGCTCACTAAGGGTAACTAGTTTCCACTACTTTATTCCTTAAAGTACGAAAGTCGTGTTAACTCTTATTTTAAGTTTTCTGCATAGCTATTAACATGTGCAAATGATTTAGATACAAGAATGGTCAACATATGCATTCATCCTAGAGAAACTAGAAAACGCGTGAACTTAATTCATAAAAGGATGAGAATAAAATGGTTGTGTCATTGCCTCATAACAGCTAAATAGGGGTGAATATTCAGAGCTATTCTACCAATTTAATTTCTAAAACTTGGTTAATACTTTGAAATTTTAACTTTAACATTTGCAAATTTTTTTTCCTGTAATTTTATTTGTTTTCAAACAAACTTCTAATCGAGATTGTATGACATGTGCAGTAAGGTGATTCAGATTGCTAAGTATAAATATGCACAGGTGATTATTTATCGACATCCCACCCCCAACTGAAAATAACTATGTCCTCAGAAGTTTATTTTTAAAAATAGATAGAGAGATATCACCTGATAAAGCATCGTAATAACCTCGCAAGTGTAACAATCTGTACAGAAAGCATACAAACTGCAAGTAGCAAAGATCAAATAAGATATGAAATAAAGCATGAGATCCATACATAAAACAGAACTAATCACCGAAAAGATAATAGAGTGAAATAACAGAACAGTGATAATATAATCCAAAAAAAAACCACAGTCCAACATATACAACCGAACCAACAATAAACAAAATATCCCAAAAGTCCAACATATCCAAACAAACCATAAGAAGAAAAAAAAACATATGATCGAGCAAAAGCTATACATCGTCGGCGACGTCAGATAATATCTCAATCAGTACATCTGGAGCATCCCCATCGTCACCCTCGGCAACAGTAGTAGCTGTCGCCTGGTCACTCGCAATCGTGGCAGCTGGTGTAGATAATGATGTGTCAGCTACGATAGGAGGAGGTGGAAGTGGTGTCTCAGTAGCAGGCGGTGTCGCTGATGTGGATGGAGTTGCAGGATCAATCTGAGCAGGTGGAGTGGAAGATGCAGAGGGAACGGTAGGACCAGAAGAAGACGGACCAGTGGTGGGTGGTGGAGGTGCAGGTGGAGTGGAAGACGGGGGTATGAATGGATCGAACCCTAGCTGGACCAGCTGGGTCGTAAGCATAGCAGTCATGTGATCTACCTTGCCCTCGAGTCTAATCCGGGTCTCTCTCTCCTCCAATAGTAACTGGTGAACAGTCGCGAGAGGCGCAGATGAAGAAGACTCTCCTTGGGCGTGAGCCTGAGATCGCTGTCTCAGCTCAAATCTCGCAACCTCCTCAACAGGGTCCACCTCCTCCTCAGAATCATGCTCCTCAGCCTCCGTGGGCGTCCTAGAAGCAGCACCCTCCGTATCAGTGCCTCCTCCCCTTCTCCTTTTCTCACCAACCCTAGCCTTTCCTTTACCCTTCCTCTTCCTCTTTTAAGCATCAGAACGACGGGAAGCTGTCTCACCAAAACAACTGCGAGACTGGGCAGTCGCATCACCAGCCAAAGGAAGGAGACCTGCCTGCTCAATTATCCGATAAATGGCCCAAGCACCCTTCAGGTGCTTCTTGACCTGAATGTATCGTGTAGGGTGTCTCATGAAGTCAATGTAAAGGCGAGGCAAACAGACCGGCTACCCTGTCCCTATCGCATATAAGACACGTGCATACCACGCCGTAATCTTCTCCTGGTAGGAGGTCACTAAGAGGCAATTGCTGAGGGCGAGATGTAGCATATGATAGTTATCGGTAAGGTAGAAGTCGGCAATGAGGGACTCGCCATCCCAACCTGGAAGAGCACCCCCAGTGATCTCCCTGATAATAACGGTCGGTGAAAGCAGTAGTGTGTCAGCACGGTATGGACAAACACAGTTAGGCACCTCAGGTACCCCTATAGCGGCGGAGACAGTGGCCGGACTAAAAATGATCTCCCGGCCACGGAAAAACGATCGTAGTGTGAATGGAGCAACCGGATCCATGACCATCGTCGCAGATGCCTCCCGAATCCATGACAGATTTACGTGCTTTAACTGGGAGAGGAGCGCGTACCAATGTGGCATCGCTCGTATCCGGGTAAGATACCAAGGAGTGGAAAGCCATGCTGTCTCGAGTGGTCGCTCGAGCATAACCTTCTGGGACTGGAAGTATCTAGTAAACCATACACGGTCTTCCTCATTTCTGAACCCGTGATCTGGTATGGGGTCGGGTATAATGAGGTCGAGTGGCTTGGACTTGTGGTACCCTGTGATAGGGTTCATTATAAAGCCCTGAAATGGAAGAAACAAACAGACAAAACATTAAAAATGGGAAAACAGAAAAAAAAAAAAAAAAAAAAAAATGAAACTGCTTGTAATACCCGCTATTTTTAAATATTTTTCCCAAGACGAATAGTGTTTTTATGTTGTTATTATAATATTCAGCATTTATAGAACTCGATTATAAATTTTCAAAATTTTTAGAAACAGAAATTTAGCAGATTTGTGAATATCTGGTATATTTGGACCAGTTATGATTTTATTGCACATCCAACCAAACATGGCCCTAAGGAAATAATTATCCTTTGAACCTTTAATTCTTGGTAATTGCAAGGTGAGGTCCCTCCTTGGTTTCTATATATATAGGACTATTCCATTACATTTATCCTTAGACTTATGAGGTTGAGAACTCATCCTAATGCTTACATATCTTCATCTCACACACACAAACACCAAGAACACCAAGAACACACCTAGTACACCAAGAACACACCTAGTACACCATGAACACACCTAGTACACCAAGAACACCAAGAACACACATAGTACACCAAGAACACTATTTGAAGCCTGAATTTTATATTCGAAGATTCTTCGGGTTTTCTTCAGGTTTTCTCGGCATTATTATTCTGCGAATTTAGGTGAGTCTCCTACTCACTCAGCTATTTATATTACACTTTGTTGTGAACACATGATTATGATTATGATTATGATTATGATTCATTTTAATTATGTGATGTTTACACGTATTATATTACGCATTTATATTTTTATACGTATAAATACGGTATTCTGATATAGTATAATATGGTATAAATAGTGTATTCTAATATAGTATAATACAGTATAAATACAATATTATGATGTAGTATAAATACGGTATTCTGGTTTTTTAAATACGGTATAAATACGATAAACTGGTATTTTCAAATATGACTGGAATTGAGATGGATTCTTAGTGAGGATCGAAAACTCTTAACTTCCAACATGAATACTTATTTATTTAATCTCACGGAACTTTTATAAATTCGATTGTGGACGTACAAAACTGGAAAATGACCAAAATACCCTTGTGACCTATTTTCACTTAAATCGACTGAAATCAAGATATTTTCTTAATGGGGATCGAAAACTCTTAACTTGCAACATGAATACTTATTTATTTGATCTCACGTAACTTTTATATTTTTGGATCCTGACTTATAAACCGGAAAATGACCAAAATACCCCTGTGCCCTATTTTTACTAGAATCATACACGATGTCTAATACTTCATTTTAGTTTTGGTTTGAATTCAGTTATGTGATAACAATGATTGATTCATGCTATGATGATATTTACAATGTTATTGTACCATGTTTATAATGATGTTATCTTATTATTCCAAACCTTTTATGATGATTGAACTGCGTTAATAAAGAGAATGACGTGATGATTGTTAATGTTTACTATGAGAAGAAAAGGGCTTAAGCTGTTGTACCTTTGAGGTAATTATTAAGTGAGGAACGTTTACGTGTTAAACCAAGTTTGGTTTGGGTTTTGATGGTCAGTTAGTCTATTTATGTTAAGTAGCCACATGGGAAAGTCGTGGGTTTGTTTTAGTATTGGGATTTGGGTCAGCATGACCGACAGTCACATCGGACTGGTTTATGACTTGCGGTGAGGGACAGGTTTCACCTCTGTAAATGGCGGTAAACCAGAGGTTTGTTGACTAGGTGATGTGAGTTAGGTTAACAATTGGACCGTGTTCACATCGTGCGGGGAGGGAAGGTATACCCTCCGAATAGCGGTGAAACGGAGGTTTTGTTAACGGAATGTGTCAGTCATGGCATAGTGAGATATATTGTGTTTTGTTTCAGACAGTCAACATCGGACTAGTTCATGACTTGCGGTGAGGGACATGTTTTCACCTCTGTAAATGGCGGTGAACCAGAGGTTTGGTAGACTATGGGGCGAGAGCATGGATATGTCGATAGAGTGATGTATTGTGTTTTGGAAAGTGTTTCAGACAGTCACATCGGACTGATTCATGACTTGCGGTGAGGGATAGGTGACGACATCCTATTGACGCGTTTTCTTATCACACCCAAGTGTAGGTGATCGTACAAGTAATAAAGTTCTGGAAGTCCAGGTCGAACCCACAGGGAACGAAATAAAATTTTATAAAGTTAAATATATAACTATTTTGTCACTAAAAAGAAAATAAAAGATGATGGATTTTTTTGGGGTTTTACTAAACTACTAATTTTTATATGGTTGCAATAAAAGTAATTAAAGCTATTTTTTTTATTAACAGTTTATGGTAAAGATTTTAACAGTACAAAATAAATTAACTAACATACTAGTAAGAAAAGGAAGAAAAATATATAAAAGCTAAATTTTTGTAAGATAAACTTTTTAGATTTAATAATAGCGAAAGATGGAAATAATACAGATATTTAAGCAAAACTATTATAAAACAGGAAATATTAATTAACTAGGGGGAAATGATTTAAAGGAATTGGGAATATGCAAACCAACACTAGATCCCACAACTTTTGTGCATTTGAAAAGCATTTGGCATTTAAGACCGCAGAGTCATTCTTTATTTAAAAATAAACTTCCACTAGTCAGGGTCATATCAAGTGTGTCAGGTTTGATATGAAACGACGTCGTTTGGTTTAAAGAAAAATAAAGAGGCAATTGGGCAGTAGCCAGGTTCGAACCGTGCCCCGCCGCGGACGTGGGTTATTCGGCGTCCAGTCCCCACCACTCTGCCACTACACAATTGCCTATCCATTATTGGATAGAAATATATATAAACACATATTTGAAATATTAACTTTGTCATGTGAGTTGTTTGAGTATGCTAGGTGTTTTTTATGACAAAAGGCATAGTTTGACAATCCACATAATTAGGCTTTTTATTTCAAATATATATAATCTTTTGAGCCCATTATAGCCATAGTATATAAACATGTTAAATGGTCATAAACTATAGATACATAGATATTTTTGGCCATAAATGGAAAAATAACTCATCCAGAAAAATTTGCCCATTTAAGTTTAGTGCACAGAAGTTGTGGTTTCTAAGTTTTTATTACATATCCCCAATTAAAGTTTTAGCCTACCATTTTGGAATTGAAACTGTCTTCCAAATAAAATTTAAAGATAAATTAAATAGATGCACGCAATCACCGTCCAATTAAAATTAAAGTTGTAAAACCAAGGTAAGGGTAAGAACTAATATTATTATATTATTTTCTTTACATAACATGAACTGGGGTTGAATTTGTGGAATCTGCAAAATAAGAGAGTTTAGTACAACTAGGCTAATAAAATATAAGTAAATGGAAATACTGAACCAAAAATAAAATACTAAACCTTTAACTTTGGATTCTTGTGGGGTCACAGTGGTTGAGCTCCAAGAACACAAATAATGTCAAACCAAATCCAAATCTTATTTGGAATGAGATATGGATGTGGTGTACTTTTGGACTTTAGTAGGTGATTATAACAACTACGTGGCTAAGAAATTTGACATTTAATCGCAAAATCTGTCTTCTAGTGAATAAAAATATTGCTATAAAAACTGAAAATTTGAAGTTTTTAACTATTTTAGGGGACAACTATAAGTATTACTAGACTAAAGATATTAAATCTAAATTTAAATAGGACTATTTTACTACTAAAAATTGACAAAGGTCATACAAGAAAACAAATATTTTATTTTAAGAAATACAGTACACAAAGTTTTGCTACATATTTTTTTAACATAAAATCATCAATTACATAAAAGTAAAATTTTACAACTACTAGAACTAGAAAAGGCAAAGAAAAACTAAAGTTTCCTATTTCTAGGGACAATATAAAGTGCTCACATAATGACCTCCCCTAAACTATTCTCTCCCTAACAGTGATTGTGAACTGCTGTTGAATTGTGTGTTGTGAATTCTCTCTTTGGAGCTTCTTCTGCTCGTCTCTTTTATAGACGCAGTTGTGATGATAATACATCACACCGCTCGTCACTTGGCACTCTTTTCTTCTCTTTTGGTTTCAATTTTCCTCTTCGTCTCTTTTTTTCCACAAAGCTCTGACAGTCTTTGATTTTTTTTGTAACCTGCACACACAGAGATAGAGAGAAAGAAGAAAAAGAAGAAAAGAAAAGAATAAAAAATTAAGTGTCAACATCCAAGCAATTGCTTGGATGTTGTGTTTTGTTTGATACGTTTTTTTTTTTGTTAGCCAACCAAACAAACAGTATTCGTTACTGTTTGGTTACTATTCACTACTATTCATTACTATTCATATGAATATACTATGGTGTGGTTGCTACTTCTTTCCTTCCCTTTATTTCACTTCAGTTTTACCTAAAGAAATAAAATATGTAAAAACACATTTTTACATGCATTTGAGTGACATCACTATTAAATTATATTAATTCAAATATGCATGTAAAACTAGGAATTCGGGGGATTAAATGAGCAATATGTCTATTACATTGGCACATAAATGTGCAAAATTCAATGTTTGTCACACCCCTCAACTAACTTATTGCTAGTCCCTAGCAATGAAGTGAAAGAGAAATTGTTCTAGAAGTTTTATTAAAAAGTAGGAATAAATTAAGGAAAATACAATTACATAACTCACTGTCGCAGGAATCGCGATTGCATTTAGCGTATGCAACAAGCCGTTAAACCCCTAGGTTACCCCTAGTGGACGAGTGTTGTCTCGTGAGGGTTTGCAGTGAATATACCCACAAAATTCAAATATATATATATATATATATTTTTTTTTTAAATATAAAAATAAAGTAAAATAAAAATAAAGATAGACTTTTTTCTTTTACAACAGATAAGATTAAATTTGACAATAAAATGAAATTTTCAAGTATGTAATAATAATGCAACACATATACTCACAGTTTTGTCAATGGTAGCATTTTTTATACTCTTTAAACTTACAGTGTGTACTTGAAAAGTCAAGCAACTGATCTTAACTTCAAAGTTTACATAGCCAATAGCAGTTATCAAACTTGTAGTTTTAACTCAAATCTCACTGGGATTTCACTCTTTTAAGGAGAAACTCTCAGAAACCGGTGTAGAGAATATCTCACTTGGTAGGGAAGCAAAGATAGAGGAATTGCTTCCATTTTTTTTTTTTTGATGACTCAATATATAGACATTTGGAGTACAATAAGTCTCATGAAAGAATACTTAGCATTAGAAGAGCGATCTACCGTGGAGAACATCCTTATTACTTAAATTTAAAAATCAATTTCTTTTAAATCATTAGGACTTTGACTGGTAGGTTAGAAATTAAGATGAGTAGGAGATTTGGGGTGTATTTGTTCTAAGCATGTGATTGGAGTGTTTGCGCAATTCATTCCAACCTCTTCTTTCTCTTCTCCTTTTTATCATTTGTACATTTTTTTTTTTTTTGAAATCAACTCCTTTCTTTCTTTACCACTTCTTACAATATTAATACAGTCCAATCACATACCTGGATATAGAAGTGAGGTTTGTACTCCCAGGTGGAGCAAGGTATGATTTTGATAGAACTGAGAATAAGGTAATATTAGGTGAAGGGGGGTGCTTTTGAAAGAAAAGATGGCCTAAATCATTTTAAAAATAGATTGACTTTGTTCATTTAAGCAATTTAGACGTTCTAATGGTAAATCCTGAACGTTCTCTTCTAATGATCAGTCAAAGAAAAATAATGAGACTTTCAACGAGTGATATGATAAAGAGAATAAAATGAGACTGAAAAGAATAGTAACCCTCATAAAGGAAGATTGGCACAAAAGCTCACATGGGTTAATTAGTTTCCACTACTTGTTTTTAAACTGTATAGTTTATGTTTACTCATCCATTTAGATTCAGTAAATATTTTCACACTGTTTTAAAATGTTTAATGTTTAAAGAGTTTCTAGCATTTGAAAATAGTAAAACATGTGACAATGTGTTGTATGCTATTAACATACCCAAAATAACATTAACGTGTCAAATTTATCTTATATAAAGTAAAAGAAAAACTTCTGAAAAATTCTAAGTATATCCACTAAGTTGGATACATATATGGTGCGACTAGTATCCTCTGCACCTATACAAAAGAGGCTACGCAATCCGGAGCTTCCAAGTTGTCATGATTACCCATTCACCTCTACTAAAAGAGATGAGTCTAGAACCACTAGCAAGCTAAAACATCAGTAAGAGGCTAGGAGATAACTCTGGCTTTACTTAGTTTTTCGCTACCTCTAGGGACATTCACCGCACTAGACATATCTGGTGATGCTTGGATCATGCAAATTACTCCTATCGAACCAGCTAATGAAAGCCAGATGTACACGTAGGATCATTTTAAAGTCTGACCTGACTGAAAATTATTGACTGTACAAAAACTAAAAATAAAAATAAAAATAAATGAGGGATGGGAAAACAAAATTTATTTGGGTATCAAAGGATCCAGTCCTCTTTCTCAACCAAAATTTTCTTTTGTTTTGATTTGAATTGTCTTTTGTAACAGTAGTAAACTTTAAAAGATGTGCCATTGTGAGCAACTAAATCAGGACATTCTTCTCTATAACAATTCAAACACCATCCTAACCTTTTAGCTTTCCTTTTGATGGCATAAAGGCTAGTGCCAGCAAAGGGTTTCTTCTGCTCAGAAACAAGTGAGCGACCCATTAACGTCTGGTCATCGACTATTGGATCCATTTTTTATACTCTTAGCCAACAAGAGAGGCTAGACTCAACCCTCCACTCCTTCCAACTATCAACTAAGATCTAAAGAGAGCTTAGAGGGGGTGGGTGGGATTTTTTAAAAAACTAGAAATATTTAAGAAAAATATATACATTCAGAAACTAAAAAAAAAAAAAAAATTTTTTTTTTTTTTAAACAAAAAAAAAACTAGAAAATTACATTTTTCTCTCTTTTTTTTTTCTTTTTTTTTTTTTTTTAACAAAGTTTAAGACAATGCATCATTATAATAATAGAAATAAGAAGAATTGTGATATAAACTTCAAACATTATAAAAATTTTGGCTTCTGAGTCATGTATTTTTTTTTTTAAACAGAAAACTAAGAAAAGACAGTTATATTTTTCTCTTTTTTTTTTTTTTTTTTTTTTTTTAACAAGGGCACCGCAACACTAACATAGCAAGAGCTAGGATAATAATAAGATAAAGTTCAAAATCCAGAAGACCAATAACTAGCGCGTCGTCCATTTTTTTTTTTTACAAAGAAATGGAAAAATATCACCTGTCTCTTTGAAAATCTGAAAACCTGGTAGGGCCGTAGATCGAGAGATATTTCCAATCTTCTTTGATGCGTTGGTACCTACAACTTATGGACATCATTTTTGTTAAATAATGGAAAAGAGAGAAAATAAAAATCTAAAATAAAAACTAAAGTCAAATCGAAAAAGGAAAAAAAAAATAGAGAATAAAATCAAAATCAAGCTTTTCTCTGGACTATAGATCTTACCTTTAGTGATCAGTAGAGTGGATCTTAATTTTAGATCGAAGAAAATAAAAAAGATGAAAAGAAAATGAGAGAGATTGAGAGATCGGAGTCGAGAGAGTGAGAGAGTTGCAGAGAATGAGAGAGAGAGAGATCGCGGCGAGAGAAAAGAGAGGAAGAAGAAAAAGAAAGGAAAAAGAGAGAAAAAGAGAGATGGGAAAGTTTTTAGGGTTCAAAGCCCTATATAAAGTCATTTTCTCTTTTTCAGTGTATCTCTCTCTAGAGAAACTTAGATTTTTTTTTATTTTTTTTTTATTTTTTATTTTTTATTATGAAATAAAGATAAAATAAACAAACAAGTGTTAATCGTGAAACCGTCCCCCCAACTGAGTCTGACATTGTCCTCAATGAGTGAGATGAGAAAAAGAAGCTAAGGATAACACCTGTAATAAAAAGAAATACAAAAAGAAATGGTAGTAATAATGACAAAATTAACTTATATATATATATAAAGTAAAAGTACTATCACTGTTTTGAGATAAAGTTATCAAGAATTACTATACAATTGATCTTTTGAACTGCAGTTTCAAAGGATCGATCTTGTATTCAAATTTTGCTATCTAGCAGTTTCAGCAACATGGTTTTTAAACCAGCAATACTTCTGGTATGCCTTTTTATTTTGGACTGTAATGGGATAGTTTAAACATACAATTTAGTACATTTATTAGATAGCAATACTTTGAGATTTGTAAGACTTGATAAAAATCAGAACTCATAAAATAATAAGTGCAAGTGATTCTGATACTAAAAACACAGTGATGTTTTTTTTTAAAATTTTTTTTTTATTTATATATAAAAGAAAAGTACAATTACAATAGAAATAAAGACAGGAATTTTATTTTAACATATCTAGACGTTGACTGGGATTATTGCTCATGAAAGATGATCATTTCGAGGTCTAGGACAATAGACTCGAAACCTTAAATGGGTGTCAGAACTGTATCTTTCAGGATCATCATAGAGTGTTATTTCCATGAATATATCATATCTGACAATGACTCTTTCAGGCATGAATTGTTCAATGAAGACAGGGATTAGAGATGGCCCCCATTCGAGTAGAAAAAAGAACCAATCCCTTTGAAAGGCGTACCTTAACATTTCCCCGTTAACAACTCTTGTTAACAAACGCCCCCATCCAAAAATATTGTCATTATCATCATAAATGGGGAATTGTACTAGGGATGTTAAGTATCGCTCCTACTCATTTTCTTCATATTCATGATATAGTTCTTGGAACACCTCATATTGAGCTTGTTCCCACTCATCGTAGTTGGTGCTAATGTTCTGCCAATCATCTAATCCATCAAATATTGGCTCACCATCCCACTCTCTAGGTTGGTCAGGTTCCACTAAATAATCAATTTCTTCATCAGTGTCGTAAATTCTATCGACACACCTAGCATAGAACATTTCATCCTCGTCAGAGTCCATGAGATATTCAAATCTTGGGGGTGTATCATCATCTGACGAAGTTCTATCCTCTGGAGGATAGTTGTTATTGTTAGACGAACTGGCATGGTTTATACTCATTCTTGCAGTTCTGCGATGATTAGATGGGTTCATATCTCTTTGTTACCTGTAACATCAGATAATATGTTATAATTCCTGAAAAATATTAAATAGTAAGAAAATAAAAAAATAAAAATAAATAAAAATAAAATTCCTACTATGTACAATTCTAATCACGATTTATGAATTTAAGAGGTATCACAGTTGGGGTCCTCCAAAGGAAAGGACTCCAATTCAGTTTCAAAATCTCCTAAGAATGGTTTTAATTTATGCCTACTGACTTTAAATGTATTACCATCTTTAGGGTCTTCAATCAAGATAGTTCCATAAGGATAAATATTTTTTACAATATATGGACCAGTCCATCGAGATTTCATTTTTCTTTTAATAAGATGCAGTTTTGAGTTATATAATAGAACTTTTTGCGCGGGGGTAAATCTTTGATAAACAGGAGTGTTAAGACATTTTTCTGTAGAGTACCCCATCATATGACATGTACTGCAAAGTTCTAATTTATTTTTAGATAAAGGAGGATTAGTTTTTTCTAGTTTAACAGATACTAGCTTGCGAGTTAATTCTTCAATTTTTATGACTAATTCATCTTCAGTTTGTGATTGCTGTGATTTTTTAGCCTTTTCTTTCCTAGCATTTTCTTTTTTTTCCCTTTGTGGAGCGTCTTTGCTAAGCCAATCAAAATATGATTCAGCTTCGTCAGCATTTTTAAAAAATTCCCCTTGATACATGGCTTCAATTATTTCCCTTGACTCTGGATCTAATGTTTCATAGAAGTAATTAATTATACGCCATTTTTTAAATCCATGATGTGGACAGGTTTGTAGGAGATCTACAAAAAATTCACAGTCTTTAATGCATGGTTCCTTCTCTTTTTAAGTGAAAAGTTTATATTCTCGCATCAAGCAATAAGTTAAATTCATTTGATAGAATTTATTTAGAAATGCTTGATTCATATCTGGCCATGAAGTTATAGATCCAGGGTGGAGAGATAAAAGCCAAGATTCAGCTTCATCTTTTAAAGAAAAAGGAAAAAGTTTAAGATAGATTATCTCAATAGGACAAGTTTGATCAGCAAACGTTTCACAAACTTCTTCAAATTCACGAATATGGACATAAGCATATTCTTTCTTAATTCCGTGGTAAGTTGGTAAGCATGGTAGCATGTTATATTTAAAATGAAAATTTCCTGTATGTCTAGGTAGTGTTATGCAAGAAGGAGTGATGATTTGTTCTGGCATAAATATACCACGTAAAGACCATCGCTCATGTTCTGATAAAACAGGTTGTGGTATATTATTCCCATGATCATTATGAGTATCATTAGTTATTCCTTCCATGCCTTCTATTTCAGCCATGATTCTAGGAAACTGTATACTAGATGAATCAGTAGAAATATTAGAATTATGTGGTACTTGATATCAAGCCTCAGTAGTATCTAAGGACATAAGAACTAAAAGAAAAACTAAGTAATAAGAATATTATTATTATTATTATAGCTAAGTAAAAAAAAATAAAACTCTTTTTTTTTATTTTATATTTATATATATATAGAAATATATTTTTAGAAGATAGGTTTATATATGTATATAAATATATGCTTTTTTTTTAATGTATTATTTTTTATGCTATTATTAATATTTTTTTTATATAAAAAGAAAACTAGATTATTTATAAAGTAGAATAGGTATATATAGATATAGATGTAGATATAGATATAGTAGGCGAAAATAATTTTAAACATAACTTATTTATTTATTTATTTTATTAACCGTTCCCCGGCAACGGCGCCAAAAACTTGACGACATCCTATTGACGCGTTTTCTTATCACACCCAAGTGTAGGTGATCGTACAAGTAATAAAGTTCTGGAAGTCCAGGTCGAACCCACAGGGAACGGAATAAAATTTTATAAAGTTAAATATATAACTATTTTGTCACTAAAAAGAAAATAAAAGATGATGGATTTTTTTGGGGTTTTACTAAACTACTAATTTTTATATGGTTGCAATAAAAGTAATTAAAGCTATTTTTTTTTATTAACAGTTTATGGTAAAGATTTTAACAGTACAAAATAAATTAACTAACATACTAGTAAGAAAAGGAAGAAAAATATGTAAAAGCTAAATTTTTGTAAGATAAACTTTTTAGATTTAATAATAGCGAAAGATGGAAATAATACAGATATTTAAGCAAAACTATTATAAAACAGGAAATATTAATTAACTAGGGGGAAATGATTTAAAGGAATTGGGAATATGCAAACCAACACTAGATCCCACAACTTTTGTGCATTTGAAAAGCATTTGGCATTTAAGACCGCAGAGTCATTCTTTATTTAAATATAAACTTCCACTAGTCAGGGTCATATCAAGTGTGTCAGGTTTGATATGAAACGACGTCGTTTGGTTTAAAGAAAAATAAAGAGGCAATTGGGCAGTAGCCAGGTTCGAACCGTGCCCCGCCGCGGACGTGGGTTATTCGGCGTCCAGTCCCCACCACTCTGCCACTACACAATTGCCTATCCATTATTGGATAGAAATATATATAAACACATATTTGAAATATTAACTTTGTCATGTGAGTTGTTTGAGTATGCTAGGTGTTTTTTATGACAAAAGGCATAGTTTGACAATCCACATAATTAGGCTTTTTATTTCAAATATGTATAATCTTTTGAGCCCATTATAGCCATAGTATATAAACATGTTAAATGGTCATAAACTATATATACATAGATATTTTTGGCCATAAATGGAAAAATAACTCACCCAGAAAAATTTGCCCATTTAAGTTTAGTGCACAGAAGTTGTGGTTTCTAAGTTTTTATTACATATCCCCAATTAAAGTTTTAGCCTACCATTTTGGAATTGAAACTATCTTCCAAATAAAATTTAAAGATAAATTAAATAGATGCACGCAATCACCGTCCAATTAAAATTAAAGTTGTAAAACCAAGGTAAGGGTAAGAACTAATATTATTATATTATTTTCTTTACATAACATGAACTGGGGTTGAATTTGTGGAATCTGCAAAATAAGAGAGTTTAGTACAACTAGGCTAATAAAATATAAGTAAATGGAAATACTGAACCAAAAATAAAATACTAAACCTTTAACTTTGGATTCTTGTGGGGTCACAGTGGTTGAGCTCCAAGAACACAAATAAGGTCAAACCAAATCCAAATCTTATTTGGAATGAGATATGGATGTGGTGTGCTTTTGGACTTTAGTAGGTGATTATAACAACTACGTGGCTAAGAAATCTGACATTTAATCGCAAAATCTGTCTTCTAGTGAATAAAAATATTGCTATAAAACTGAAAATTTGAAGTTTTTAACTATTTTAGGGGACAACTATAAGTATTACTAGACTAAAGATATTAAATCTAAATTTAAATAGGACTATTTTACTACTAAAAATTGACAAAGGTCATACAAGAAAACAAATATTTTATTTTAAGAAATACAGTACACAAAGTTTTGCTACATATTTTTTTAACATAAAATCATCAATTACATAAAAGTAAAATTTTACAACTACTAGAACTAGAAAAGGCAAAGAAAAACTAAAGTTTTCTATTTCTAGGGACAATATAAAGTGCTCACATAATGACCTCCCCTAAACTATTCTCTCCCTAACAGTGATTGTGAACTGCTGTTGAATTGTGTGTTGTGAATTCTCTCTTTGGAGCTTCTTCTGCTCGTCTCTTTTATAGACGCAGTTGCGATGATAATACATCACACCGCTCGTCACTTGGCACTCTTTTCTTCTCTTTTGGTTTCAATTTTCCTCTTCGTCTCTTTTTTTCCACAAAGCTCTGATAGTCTTTGATTTTTTTGTAACCTGCACACACAGAGATAGAGAGAAAGAAGAAAAAGAAGAAAAGAAAAGAATAAAAAATTAAGTGTCAACATCCAAGCAATTGCTTGGATGTTGTGTTTTGTTTGATACGTTTTTTTTTTGTTAGCCAACCAAACAAACAGTATTTGTTACTGTTTGGTTACTATTCACTACTATTCATTACTATTCATATGAATATACTATGGTGTGGTTGCTACTTCTTTCCTTCCCTTTATTTCACTTCATTTTTACCTAAAGAAATAAAATATGTAAAAACACATTTTTACATGCATTTGAGTGACATCACTATTAAATTATATTAATTCAAATATGCATGTAAAACTAGGAATTCGGGGGATTAAATGAGCAATATGTCTATTATATTGGCACATAAATGTGCAAAATTCAATGTTTGTCAACAGGCTTCACCTCTGTAAATGGCGGTGAATCAGAGGGTTGTAGACTATGAGATGTTAAGTACAGAGCATGGATATGTTGATAGATGAGTTGGCATAGTGAGATGCGTTATGTTTTGGAATCGGAGATGTATTAAGAGATGAGAACAATTAAGAAATGATATATACTATTATGAGTTGATACATATTGATGATGCCGAAATTTGGTATGAATGCACGTAATAGAAGATAGGGTAAGAAAAAGATTTGTATGTGGTTCAGCCCCGTTAATTAGGTGACCTACGTCCACAGTTGTGTCTATGTGCTCTCATTAGCAGATTACCGGCGGGCCTGGTGAACCAACAAAGATTGGCGGCACTACCAGCAATACCGGCCGGGTGTATACGTGTAGGTGGTGAGTTCTCTAGTAAACGCTTGTATGTTTAGAGAATTGGTTTTCGGATCCCCTTAGAGAGGGTAGATGGGCTCTTTTATAGATGCAAGAATCCATCTTTACATGGTAAGTTAATTAGATTAGGAAGCCTAATCTAATTACACTAGATTTGCACAATATTAGGAGAGTTCCCTAAATGGTTTGGGAAATTGTTGATTCTTCCTTGGTAGAGTCATGGCTGCATAAGGAAACGGTGGGAAACGCAATCTGCGCCGCGCCTCCTGGGGAGTCGCTACGCCTCATCCCCGAGCTATTGAGCACCCCGGGTGGTAGCAGCTGAACACCTCAGGAGTGTGGGCTCTATGCTCCCATTCCGGACTACCCGGGCTATTTGCTGACCACGTGGCGGTTGGACTGTTACAGAACATTTCTGGACGTATCACATATGCTAAAGATATTTAATGCTAATGATGTAATCTATTTTAACTATGTTACCCAGAGTACCTATTACTCGGCCTTGTAAGCTGATGGCTATGCCCTGGACATTTCACGTCTAGGTATGCAAACGTTTGACTATGCAGGTGAGGGTTTTGCTGTTGATGGTTACTACCAGGAGCAAGGCTATGATGAACAAAATATTGATGCTACCGGCCCTCAGGATGATTTCTATGGCTATGCTAGTTGATGATTCGACTATGCCATAGTCCTATTTATGTTTTGTATTATGTTAAGACTTGGCATTCTTGCCATTTTATTATGATGACTTAGAACTCTGATTTTATAGTTAGTAACTTTACGTTCTGACTATTTGAACTTAGTAAGGTTATACCTTCATTTCCAGATGTATTGGATTATGTTTTAAATGTTAAGTTTTTGTGTGGAAAATCATGTGACTTCACTTGACACGTACTTTCGGGTCCAAAAATGGAAATTTATTTTTCCCTATTTTGCTACTCCGGGGCGTGACACTGCTGCACTTCGATCGATCGAAGAAGTTCGATCGATTGAGAATGTTCATGCTTCAATCGCTCGAACCGAGTTCGATCGATTGAAAGGATTCTGGGTTCGATCGCTCGAGCCCAGTTCGATCGATCGAACACGGCGAAATGGCAGCGATCGTGAATGAGAACGGGAAATGCCCGTAAACATAAGAATAACAAGAAAAAAAAACAAGACAAGGGTTGTGATAACCAATGGGGGGCACCCCCAAAAGAATTCGAAAAGAAAAGAAAAAATGAGGGGGTCTTGGGGCCTAACCTCGAGATACGTGCAAAGGAGAAGATGATGGCGATGCAATTGATGATCAGGGGGGCCAAGCGCTCCTCAATGGATGTGGTTGTATATAGGGGGGTCCAAAATTGCGCGAGCCTCTTCTGTCTCCGATTGCTCGAGCGTTAGGGAGATGAAGAGAGACTGATGAAGTTTCTGAAAGATGCCTCGTTTAAATACAGGTCTCGATCGATCGAGAAGGTTCGATCGATCGAACGTTCGATCGATTGAGGCCTGCTGAAGTGCTCGAGGTTTTGAGTATCTCGATAGATCGAGATATGTTCGATCGATCGAACTTGGAAGTTCTACAATATGACTGCATTGAGAAATTATACACCCCCAACTAACCACATTGTTCTGGACATACATAAAAGTGATAGAAACAATTTATTGACAGGACGTGTAAGCCAAAAAGTCATCATCAAAATAGAAAATTGCAAATTTTTATAAATAAAACATTGTAATAGCATCCATTTGCAACATTATTGCCCCCAGCATGGTATTTAAAACCTTATTAATAACAAAAAACTAAAATAAAGCTGAAATTAATAAAACTTTGTCTAGGAATACACTTCAATTGATGAAAGAAAAATGAAATGACAGAATATAATTGAAGTGAAGCAATACTCTTCAAGCATGAATATTTCTTCTTCCACAACTTCTTTCTCCGCCAGAACTTCAAATGTGGAGTCTAACCTTGATGATTCCCTTTCCTAGAACAGTCAGAAAGCAGCTAGGACATCATCGAGCAAGTCGTAACTCTCTAAAGAATCGATTTCACAGGCAATAGGTGATCCGGATGGAGACAAGGATAACGGAGTGTAATTTCTCATCGGACTTTCCTCTTGCGGCGGAGTACTCGGGGACCATATATATGGTCCAAATCCATGAAATAGTTGATGTGGAAGGTACAGCGGTGGAAACATTGGATTCATAGTGAAATTCCTGACAAAGGAAAACAAAAAGGAAACGAAGAAATAAATCAACTAGAACAAAGGAAAGAACTAACAGAAAGAATTAAACAAAGAAAAACGAAAAGAGAAAGGAATGTGACCAAGATTTAACCTCACTATTGGCATGATAGACCCAAGTGCACTAGAAGGTAGAGGGCAGTGAAGCCAAAACAACACATAATGCATGTGCACATAAATATAAGGAACCGATTCGATGACAAGGAAGTCATCAACATACGTGAATACAGCATTATGGCGTTCCGGCACCACATCCTGTAAATCTTCTTCTTCCCACGGTTCCCACATTGAGTCATTTTCCCATTGTGCCAACAGTGCATCATCCACATCCCCAGCAAAGTACCCTTCTGGTTCCTTCTCCTCCCCAGAGAGGTCCATGTACTCGAAGGGGTTAATGAGGAGGAGTGCAGGATCATAAGGGATGTACCCATGGGTCAGGTCCACTACATCATCTGCCCCTGGTCCTTGATAATGAGAAAAGTAGAATGCTATCTCGTCGGCAGTCTAAGGGGGGCTAGGATATTCCAAATCAGCCCATGACCCTATGGAATGAACATCGTCGTCCCTCATTTTTAATATCCTGCAAGGGAGAGACAGCAAGGAATAGCAGATTAAGAATCAAAATCACATTCAAAAAGACAGAAAAGAACAAAACAAAACAAAATGCAGTAAAAGAAAAAGTGCAACAACATTATGAAAACGCACTCGAGCGTTCTAGGTCGAGGAATAATCGGGCTCATCCAGTTGGATGTGCTCGACCTCGGGTTGGAAATCCTCTAAGAACGGTTTTAACCTTTGGCCATTAACCTTGAAACTTCCGTCGTTCTTAGGATTAAATAACTCGACGGCCCCATGTGGAAAGACAGATTTGACTATGAAGGGTCCTGTCCACCGAGATCGGAGTTTTCCTGGGAAGAGATGAAGGCGAGAATAGTATAATAAAACTTTCTGCCCCGGCTCGAAAGATTTTTGAAAAATTGTTCTGTCATGGCGAGCCTTCAACCTTTCCTTGTGAAGTTTAGCATTGTCATATGCATCTCGACGTATTTCTTCCAATTCAGCCAACTGGAGTTTTCGGAGATGACCTCCCTCTTTAATGTCGAAGTTTAATGAGCGTGTCGCCCAATATGCTTTATGCTCAATTTCGACAGGAAGGTGACATGCCTTACCGTACACTAACCTATATGGGGACATCCCCAGATTTTTCTTAAAGGCCGTGCGGTATGCCCATAAAGCATCAGTCAGTTTATAAGCCCAGTCTTTCCTGTTGAAACTAACCGTCTTTTCTAGTATATGCTTGATTTCACGGTTAGCCAACTCTGCCTGCCCGTTTGTTTGTGGGTGGTAGGCTAGAGCGATCTTATGATTCACCCCGTATTTCTTGAGTAGTGATTCCAAAGGCCTATTGCAAAAGTGCTTGCCTTGGTCATTTATTAATGCTTTTGTGGTTCCAAAATGCGATAGGATATTTTCCTTAAGGAAGGACATTACTGTTTTGTGGTCATTGCGTCTCATTGGTATCGCTTTCACCCATTTTGATACATACTCCACAGCTAGGAGTATGTATTCGCAGTTATTTGATTTAGGAAACGGGCCCATAAAGTCTATGCCCCAACAATCGAATATTTCAATTGTGATAATAGGGGTTAAGGGCATAGAGTTCCTTTTCGAAATTATACCAAGCTTCTGACAGCGTTGGCATGATTTACAAAAAGAATAGGCATCTTTGAACATGGTGGGCCAATAGAAGCTACTGTGTAGGACTTTTTGTGCGGTCTTTTGGGAGGCAAAATGGCCACCGCAGGCTTCATAATGACAGGAGGCCAAAATTACAGTTATGTCCTCATTCGGGACGCAACGTCTGATGACCTGATCAGCACAATACTTGAATAGGTAGGGGTCATCAAAAAAGAAATGACGTGCGAACGAAAGGAACCGTTCCTTGTCCTGATTTGACCAATGACTTGGGGTCTCTCCCGTAATAAGGTAATTTATTATATCTGCGTACCAAGGCAAACTGGAAATAGCCATCAGTTGCTCGTCTGGGAATTCATCTTTTATTGGTACGGGTTCAGTGTTGTCAATAAATGTCAACCGAGATAGATGGTCGGCAACTACATTCTCTACTCCCTTTTTATCCTTGATTGTGATATCGAATTCCTGGAGCAGGAGTATCCAGCGGATAAGCCTTTGCCTCTCGTCCTTCTTAGATAATAGGTACTTGAGGGCCGAGTGGTCTATAAAACAGACGATTGGGGACCCTATCAGATAAGACCTGAATTTGTCTAGAGCGAAGACTATTGCTAGTAGCTCTTTCTCGGTGGTTGTATAGTTCATTTGAGCTTCGTTGAGTGTTCGGCTGGCATAGTATATTACCTAGGGCTTATTATCCTTCCTCTGTCCTAGGACTGCACCAATGGCGTAGTCACTAGCGTCGCACATTAGTTCAAATGGCAAACCCCAGTCGGGTGCCTGTATTATCGGTGCGGAGGCAAGGTGTTCCTTTAGTGCGTCAAAAGATGTTTGACAGTTATCTGACCACTCGAAAGGTGCGTCTTTGACTAAGAGTTGGCACAGTGGTTGAGAGATCGCACTAAAGTTTTGGATAAATCGACGATAAAATCCTTCGTGTTCCAGAAAAAGAGCGGATGTCTTTAACTATACGGGGGACCGGTAAGTTTGAGATAATATCGATTTTCGCTTTATCGACTTGGATACCTTTATCGGAAATAATGTGGCCGAGGACAATTCCCTTGGTTACCATGAAGTGACACTTTTCCCAGTTTAGTACTAAGTATTTATCCTCGCATCTTGCTAACACTTTCTCAAGGTTATCCAGGCAGTTATTGAAACTATGGCCAAACACTGAGAAGTCGTCCATAAAGACCTCGAGTGTGTGTTTGACCATATCATTGAATATGCTCAACATGTACCGCTGAAAGGTAGCAGGTGCGTTACATAAACCGAAGGGCATACGACGATAGGTGAATGTACCGAATGGACACGTGAATGTCGTTTTCTCCTGATCTTCAAGAGCAATTTCAATTTGATTGTAGCCACTATATCCGTCCAAGAAACAGTAATATTTATGACCCGCCACTCTTTCTAGCATTTGATCCATGAATGGCAATGGAAAGTGGTCTTTTCGGGTCACAGTATTCAACTTTCGATAATCAATACATATTCGCCATCCAGCAGGGACGCGTGTTGGTACTAACTCGCCGTCTTTATTTGGGATAACCGTTATACCAGCCTTTTTGGGTACCACCTGGGTTGGACTAACCCAAGGGCTGTCAGAGATAGGATATATAAACCCAATGTCAAGAAGTTTTAGGACTTCCTTTTTAACGACTTCTTGCATATTGGGATTCAGACGCCTTTGCATTTGTCACGAAGGTTTAGCGTCTTCATCCAGATATATATTATGAGTGCAAATAGATGGGCTTATGCATTTTAGGTCAGCAATAGTCCATCTTAATGCTCCCTTATGCTGTTTGAGCATTTGAATTAACTTGTCCTCTTGTTCAGAATTCAACGTGGCTGAGATTATCACAGGATAAGTCTTTTCAGTCCCCAAAAAAGCGTATTTGAGCTCTTTTGGAAGCTCCTTTAATTCTAAATCGAGAAACTGAAAGTTCGAAGGCATGGCTAACTTCGTTTTTGGAGGCAAGGGTTCATATGGTGTGACCCACATGCATTCAGCTCTATCCTCCTCTTTAGTTTCCATCATGAGGCAGGCATGATTTATGGCAGCGTCCAATGGAGTTGAATCGTTAGGTTTGTAGACTGCGTCACATTGTGCCACTACTACTTCCAAAGGATCTTTATAGTCAACGGAATCGGCCTCATCTTCGATGACCGTCTCAATGTGGTTGACTTCCTCTTCGTCTTCCTATTCGTCAGGTCGGGGATTTGAGAATATCTTGACATTTAATGTCATGTTCCCAAATACGATGGTCATGATACCACTTCTTATTTTGATCATGGCATCTATGGTGTTGAGGAATGGACGTCCAAAAATCACCGGGATTTGTGAACATTGATTAGACACAGGTTCAATGTCCAAAATCACAAAATTGACCGGGAAGACAACAGTGTCTATCTGCACCAGAACGTCCTCCAGTACTCCTCTAGGGTATTTGACTGACTTGTCTGCCAGTTGTAACGTAACTCGGGTAGGTTTGAGTTCACCCAACCCTAGCTGTTTATAAACTGAGTATGGCAACAGGTTTACACTCGCTCCTAGATCAAGGAGTGCATTGTCTATCCTTTGATTTCCAATTTGACATGAGACAGTTGGGGTGCCAGGGTCTTTCAGCTTCGGAGGCAATTCATTTTGAATGATTGTGCTTGCTTGGCAAGCGATATAGGCATGTTTCTTTACACTTTGCCTCCTTTTAACCGTGCATAAGTCTTTTAGATACTTAGCATAGACTGGCGCTTGTTTGATTGCATCAAGGAGTGGGAGATTGATTTTAACTTGTTTGAACAAGTCCAAGAACTCCTGATTCTTTGCCTCGTTTTGGGGTTTCTTAAGCCTTTGAGGGTAAGGCGCAGGGAAAGGGTATTTAGGTAATTCGTCAATGGCAAGCTCCTTTCTGGGCCTTCTCTCAACTTCTTCTACTCGTTTAGGAGCTTCATCTCTTTCAACCAATGGTTCGTTATTATTGAGTTGCTCCTCTTCCTGAGTAGATAGTTTGCTCTTAGTCACCACTTCCTCCTCTTCATAATCCTCGGGAGTAGAGTGAGGCATGTTTTGCCCTATGACCTTGTCGCTTCTCAAAGTTGTCACGGCTTTGGCATGCTCATGGTTATTGGAACCATTGTTGAATCCCTTAGGATTTGGAAGTGGTTGAGCAGGAAACGTGCCACTCGAACCCTCTTGTCATGCATCCATTCTTTCAAATGTCGCGGACATTTTACTCATCATTTGAATTAACTATTGTGTTAAATTCGCGTTAGAGAGTGGATCTTCCTCTTGCACCTTTTTGTGAGGTGGCACGTAAACATTCGCTTGTTGATTGTTAGAGGGTTGAGCTTGGTTGTAGTTGTTTGATCTATTTTGATGAAATGGCTGGGACTCCCTGTTGTATTGCCCTTGATATTGATTGTTGTTATTGTAGGGCTGGTGTTGTTGAAATTGGTTTTGTGTCCCAGCATCATTTTTCCAATCAAAACCGGGGTGATTCCATCGATTATTATTACTTTGTGAATTATAATTGTTGTAGGAATTCCCCGCCCCCCTATACCCTTGCATGGCATTCATTTCCATGGGGGGTTGTTCTTGAAAATACGGCACATTGGGACAGTATTGAGTAGTGTGTCCCAATATGTTGCATGTGCCGCATAGTTCTTCAGGTAATACCTGCCTAGAACTCTCTCCTTTCATTCCCAACTCTTCTACTTTCTTAACTAGTTCTTCATACTTATTCATCAGATGATACTCACTTTTTAGTTGGTATAAACTTTTCTCTTCCACACAGGATATCTGTGAGCATGGGATATCTTTCGAATTCGACCACTCATGGGCATGCTCAGCTAACCACTCGAAGTGAGCTTCAACTTCTTCAGTGTTTTTGCGAAGAAATGGCCCTGAACTCATGGTCTCGACCAACTTTTTAGTTTCACCATTTAACCCTTCATAAAAGTAGCTTATGGTTTTCCATTTCTCGTACCCGTGATGTGGGCATGATAGTAGCAAATCCTTGAAACGCTCCCAAGTTTGGGTGAAGGTTTCATTGGTCTTTTGTTTGTAAGAGTTTATTTGTCGTTTAAGCTCGGTGGTCATGCGAGGTGGAAAGAATTTTTTTAGGAAAGCAGTGTTCATCGCATGCCAGGTGTAGATTGAATTAGGTTTTAAGGTGAGTAACCACGCTTTTGCTTTATCCTTCAGGGTGAAGGGAAATAACATTAGATGTGTCACGTCTATAGGACAATTCTGTGAGAAAGTTTTACAAACATCCTCATAATCCTTGACATGTAGATACGCCTTCTCGCTCTCCATTCCATGGAAGGTAGGAAGGAGTTGAATCATTCCATTGTGAAATTGAAATTCGCCTGCATGGGGTGGAATGAGAATACAAGAAGGCGTAGGCGCATGTTCAGGTGTCATGAGATCGTACAAAGGACGAAGCGAATCGTCAATTGGTACGATGACATTCTTACCATTTTCACTTTGATTATCGGCCATTGAATCTGTTGGTGTTACTAAAGGATTAATAGAACTAGATGAATCGGATGAGTAGAGTGGGTTTCCGTAAATTCCTTCGATGGAATTATCGGACATAAAGGGAAAGACCCTAAGTAGTTTTTAATCTAAAGAATAAAAGAAAAAGGAAAATAGAAAGAGATAAGGATAAATTGAGGTAATCTAAGCATTAGCTTGTCGCCTTCCCCGGCAACGGTGCCAAAAACTTGACGCGATAATTTTTCTGTGTGCACTTGTGTGCTATACCCAGGTGTAGGTAATCGTGTAAGTAGTAATCTGGTTAAGTCCAGGTCGATCCCACAGGGAAGGTGTTAAACTAAATACCTAGATTAATCTCTAAAAAGGAAAATAAAAATCAATATTTTAAAAGAATGTAGAACACAAAGTTCCACGGTTTATCAACTACTAAAGATAAAGCAATTAAACTAAATTAAACTAACGACTAACTAACAAATTAAAGCACTATTTTAAAACGTGTTTTTCTTAATAAAAGGGAATGTTGGGATTACACGAATCCACCGCGACCTAGCCTTCTACCATGCAATTACGTTGAAGCTCAAAGGAGTACATCCTCTACAGTATTCCGTATTTCTCTTAGGATAAAGAATCCATAGCCCTTTCATGACCGGAACTATGTCATCACAATTAAGTTTGAAACACATAAAAGCAGTTTAAAATAATAGTTAAGACTCGCACCTACAATGGTAATAGCATTGAGGGTGGTTTGCAAAAGATATTGAAGAAAAATGCCTTAAGGCTTTAAGTTTAAAGACTGCTTTGACAAACTGAGCGCTTGGGGACAGTTTGATAACAAATCAGTAAAGCAAAAAGTCTAGAAATACTACATAGAATGTTCTCAAGAATCAGAGAGTTCGATCGATCGATGCGCTTTCGATCGATCGAACATCTTCATCTCTCGATCGATCGAAATGTCTTCGATCGATTGACAATGTCTCTGGTCCGATCGATCGAACTAACTTCGATCGATCGAACACAGGAATTATTCTGCTGCATGGCAGAGGCTTAAGATCACGATTTCATCATGATCTCCCAACCTGGGGACTACTCAGACATAGTCTGAAGAGTCTCAGATGTGTTTTCAACGTAAAGATTCATTAAAGTATTGTTTGGTTGTGATTTAATCATGTAATCTTTGAAAACTTAAAGGTTTAAACTACCTAACATGCAAAACTACGAGATAACAGATTATACTACTATAACCTACGTGCAAAAATGTAAATAAAACAATAAAGGACTAACCTGGAAAGAAGAACTTTGATTAAACTAAGAGAATCCAAGCTACAAAGCCAATAATCTTTGAAAAACCTACAAAACAAGAAGACAAAGCTCTCTACTCTCTATGAAACTGATGACAAGTAAAAGTGGGCGTCCTTTCGGATGTATACAATACGAATATATATAACAAAAACCTAATGCTAGGGTTAAAAATCTGTTTCTGCTGCGTGCGCGTAAAATATGATAAAAGCCATGTTCGATCGATCGAACATCTCTCGATCGATTGAACTTCTGGGATCTTCGAGCGCTTGAATTGCATTCGATCGATCGAAACCTCGATCGCTCGAGACTTCTTCGATCGCTCGAAACTCTCTTTTCATTTTTGACTTGTCTTCCTTACAACCAAGCACCTCCTTTTATCATTCTTATCCAATTCCTCACACAGCAATAGTAATCTGCACGAATAACCACTAAACAATACCACTTATCATAGTTTAATCAAATTGTGTACAAACTGGCATTGCAATTCAAATTGCAGATAAATAAAGGAATTTTAGACTAATTTAGTATATTTTCTTTTTTTAGCGTGGTTGTATTTTACAAATACCCCCGCTTGTCACAGGTTCAGACGAGCATCACAGTGAGAAGCGTTGAACTGACGGGATTCTGGGATAGCTCGAGATTAATGGTTAATGTTTAATATGTTCATATGCAGATGAGTTTATATGAGTAGTTATACTCCTAGTGTTTGGAGTTTTGGAGATAAACTTATGTTTTGGTTTTATATTAAATTCTTATAATATGAATTGTGGATTAAAGTTTTAAAAATATTTTAAAGTGTTTTGGTGATATTTTGGTATTTTAATTCTTGTTTAACAGAGGGAATGATGCTATACCATTCGATAATTTTAAAACTTTATTTTATTTCTCTTTATTAATTTGTTTGATAAAAAGCTATTTTACCCTTGGTATTTCAGTTTAAAATGTTATTTTTGGAACGTTACAAAAAATGATTGTTTAGTTCTTGTTGGCTTTGTTACACGTGTCCTAGCCCGCGGGGGCGGGTTGGGGTGTGACATAGATGCATAAGACTGACCTTATTCACAAAATAACAAATGGCATGGGATAATATTATGTTAGTTATTTTTTGTCATTTTGTTAATAAATTCCTCGCTACTTTTGGTATTCAGTAAAAAGCCCCAAGTCACTTTTTTTTTAAATTTTTTTTTCTTTTCATTTAAAAATTTTTTTTTATAAAAACTTTCGGACGTTTTTACTCCTGTACCTGACCAAAATGACTAACATAATATTATTTTTGGTTAGCATTGCCGGAAGTCGGGCCATACTATGGATTATTGTTTTAACCTGCATCCAGAATTACACCAACAATTTGCTAAGAACAAGCCCCCCGCTGGTTGCGGGAAAAGTGCTCCTCGTATGGGTGCCGTTGTTGAGGTTGTTTCATGTTCCCTTGATTTTAGTCAACTTCAGTCCCAAACTGCCCAGCTTTAGTCCTATTTGGGTTTAGGTGCTTCCTCCTCTGCTTCGGGCTCTACCGTGCAGGCCCTACGGCTGCTGTATCCACCGGTACACCTACTGCTCTTCTTGGTAAATCGGCCCATCCCAAATGGATTCTGGATTTTGGTGCTTCTAATCATATGACTGGTGAGTATTCCGGTTTTATTTCTCCTTGCACTCCTAATTATCAGTCAGTGTGTATTGCATATGGAAGTACTATCCCTGTTCATAGTCAGGGTAATATTCATTTGACTCCCGATATTACTCTCTCTTCTGTTTATTATGTTCCCAACTTTGCCTATAATCTTCTGTCTGTTAACCGTCTAGCTAAAGACCACAATTGCGGTGTTGTCTCCTTACCTCATGGTTGTTTCTTGCAGGACCTGACTTCGAAGAAGATTTTTGGCAGGGGGTATTGTAGACACCCCGATTTTGACCAAACATCGAGTTAAGGGGAGTACTACCTCTAAGATCCGATGATGACAAGCGTCCAACTAATCTACGACTTCCAAAGATGATTCAAACTCTTTGAAAGACTCTCATACCTAAACAAAAAGCAAAAAAGAAAGAAAGAGGAGAATAGAGGCAAAATGACACTTAGGCGGATTTGCGGCAGTCACGGGCTACCGTTGCGGCACTTCCTAACTGCCGGAACGACATTCAGGAAAAGCCACACCGACATCCATTAACTGCCGATAAAATGTTTCAAGTGCCGCTAAATTTGAAAATTCTAAAAAAGACGGCAGTCCATGGAGTTGTACGCGGCATTCCATGAGTGCCGTTGAGGCATTCAGAGAATGCCGTGTCGACATTCACTGAGTGTCGTTCTGGCATTCAGCGAGTGCCGCATTTTTGTGACAGCCTGTCCAAAAGTAGGTCGGTTTATAACATCAAAAGGCGGTGGGAATTAGGGTTTTGGCTGTGAATTTCCCAAAATGACCCCCTAATGATTGCCTATCTATAGAAGGTGTATATCCCATTATTAGGGATGGAATATTAGAATGTTAGGATCCCAAGATTGATTCTCCTTCAAAAATTTTCTAAATAGAGGAAGAGTAGTAGAATTGGAAGAAGGGTTTGATCATTACTTAGAAGGTCTTAAAGAAGCCAAGAAATTGAGGATACTTAGAGGTAAAACTCTAAACTAATTAGTTTATTAGTAGCTCAATCAGAATATTTAGATATCTAGGACCTTTTACACATTTTTAAAACCTCTCTTCTCACCTCATTTCATCACACACCACATATATATTGTGATTGAGCTTTCATCTCATTAGTTTGGATCAAAATGGTTTAGTGTTTAAAGGTTAAATAAATCTTGAAATAAAACCTTGGTCCATTTTCTTTGATTATGTTTATTTCTTAGGTTCATGAGACTTTCAATGTCTTACTTGAACCTTTGTGTTTAGAATCCCTCAATATTCTTATGAA
This sequence comes from Hydrangea macrophylla, assembly GCA_033977485.1. Taxonomy (NCBI): domain Eukaryota; kingdom Viridiplantae; phylum Streptophyta; class Magnoliopsida; order Cornales; family Hydrangeaceae; genus Hydrangea; species Hydrangea macrophylla. The sequence goes on along the minus strand of CM066985.1, from coordinate 75,151,665 downwards.
CTTATGATTCATAAAGGGGTTGAGGTTGATCTTAGTATGTTGAGTCAATGAGTCCAAACTTCATCCATAGTTTGAGCTTATTATTTCAAGGTTTTGTGAAGTTCCTTATACTTCATTAAAACCCATAAGTTCAAGTGTTATTAATCTCCAATGACCATTAAATGGTAGGAGAAGTAGCTTAGTTTAAGTCCATCTCTATGGCTTAGCCTAATCATTTTCTTAGGTTTTGTGAAGCTCTTCATACTTCATTAAAATCTACATGTGTGTATCTTTAGTCTCCAATGACCATCAAGTGGTAGGAGTAACAATATGAATCCAAGCTTTTGTCCATAAGTTTGAGTTCATTTTTTTTTGAGATTTTGTGAAAGTCATTTCATACTTCATCAAAATCCACAAACATGTAAGTCTTTAGTCTCCAATGACCATAAAATGGTAGGAGAAGTAGTTTGAATTAAACCCAACTTCATGGTTTATTAGTTGGAATTAACCAACTAAGTTGAACTTGAACAAACGGTGCAGTGAATTCAATGACCACCTGTGATCAAGGATTTTTAGTTCAATATTAGACCGTTGAAATTGAATGAAACTGTTGGGAAAGTGTTTATAACTCAAAGTTCCACTACTGTAATTTTTGTTTTAAGGAAGCTTCATGTTTAGGGTAGTTTGGTCAATGGTTTTGTGGAACAACTATAATCTGTTCAGAGTTTCAAAACAATAATACTCTTTTGAAATAAGTAGATCAGAACCTTAATTAAGTGTTCTTGGTCCAAAATAAATTTTTCCATATATTTTAATTTGTTAGGAAGCTACCCTAAAAAGTCCAAAGCACTTCTGATTTTTTTTTACTATTTTTAGAAAATCATGCAAAAACTCTGGACAGAGAGTTGTAAGTCCCTGAGTGATGTCTAGTTTTTGTCTAATTCCCAGAGATCTAACCGTCGAAACTCTAATTTTCTTTTTGGGATGGAAACTAGACACATATAGACATCTTGTGTCCAAATATCATCACGATCGAACCACATGAAGCATGCTTTTTATTTTCTTAAAGTTCTAATCTGCTCTCAGCAATTTTCAGAATTCTGTCATGATTTTGATATATCTTGCAAACAATGGTCCCAATGATCTTTCCGTGACCTAAGGCTTAAACTATGTATTAATAGTTATTAGTCAAGCTTAAAACCAGAGGCTAAATGATCCAAATCAATAAAATGTTCATAGCTTTATTTCATTCATACTCATGTGTTTATGTGCATTCATGTAGATTGATACTTGTAAATAGAATTCACCTTGTGTTGGAGTTAGTTACTTAGGAGTTCAATGATGTGTTTTGTTTAATGTATGTCGACTAACTCTTTATTTTGTAACGCTATCAAGGTATGTTTTCTTGAACTCCTCTTTAGTTTATTTTTATTTCTTGATCTTTAATGATTTTTCGACCCCATGAACGACACCTTAGAAATAAGTCTTGCTTTATTTGTATATTTGAAATAGAAACTCTTTTTTTTAGGATTTTCTTTCATTTGTATGCATTGCACATTTAATATCGCGGCTGGATCCCGGGTGAGTTCCCTTGTTCCCTATTGCATACCATGTTGCTTGCTACTTGAATTATGTGATTTTTGAAATGATATTTTATCACTTGCAATCTTACACCCTTTAGACATGCTTTTGTAATGTATATTTATACACATATATTAGTTGAGGACATGCTTAGATTATTAATTCGATTAAAAGGATGTTAAGTAGAGGCCTATCGCGAGATAGGATGAGAGGGGGTGTTTTAGTCCAACGGGCTCCTTCCCCTCTCATTCCATAATCCCCGGACCTAGAAAATCTCTGGTTTTTTAAAAGATCAGTTTACTTTAAAAAGGTTTCTTAATTTCCCTTTTAAAAAAAAATAAGTGGCGACTCATTGTTTTGTGTTTTAAATTAAAAGGATTTTAAAAGAAAAGCCGTGGGTAAGAAAATTGCGATATCCACAATCTGGCGACTCCACTGGGGATCGAACCCTGAATCTCTGGTTTCGCAGACCAGAATTCCTGATTTTGGGTTCACTCGAGGATTAGACTTGAAAACATCACTTTAATCATAATAATCAATCTTTGTGTGCCTGTTGCATTTCAGTTGCATGTCCAGCCAGTCGATCGCACGGAACTATGACCTTGGAGGCTCGGGGCAACCCGATTGGTCAAGTTATCATGGGACTGTGTGATCATCCTCGACCTCGTACCATGAATTGGTATATGAAGCATCCTATCGGATGTGTGTCAAGGGTCCCTTATTTGACCAAAACCCAACTTTTGCATGATAGCTTCTATAGAACCTTTCAATCTTAGGAAATCAATTCTTGATTAAGATTATGTGCTAGGAAGTTTTTGTATGCCCGGAAGGGATTACTTTAGATGATGACGATACTTGCTTGATGAAAGATGTATAATCTTTTAATCACCTTTTAGCATTTTCTCCTCATGTTTCACGACATTTGGAGAACATGTCGAACTTTGATTGCAAGATTATACTTCTTAAATCATGTTAGCTAAGCATCATTGACCTTGTATGCATCCAAATTCAAGAAAAGTACGGTGACAATCCGATCGTGTGATCCTTCTACCCAAAAGTTTAAAAATTCACTTTTGAGAGCAAACAAGATTTTGAAAAACCACCATTCTTTATCCCAAAAATTTTTTTTGGTTAAGCAAAGCTCCAAACTAACCTTTGTTAAGGCATATTTTCACTTGATCATCTTCAAAAGAAAAAGTTCAAAAATCTTTGGAATTATTTTGGGAGAAATGCTTTTTAGATAAATTTCAAAATAAAAATCCAATCACTTTTGTAGAAGAATGTTTAACATCCTCATTCTCAAGCATTGTTTTAAAAAAAAAAAAATTTATCATCCAAGGAATACTTTCTAAAAGATTTTCAATTTTTTTTTTGAAAATCCTTGAAGGGGTAATAAGGATCACAATGAAAGGAGAAACTAGCACACTTGACATGGATGAGGATTTATGTGCTTATATGTCTTATGTGTTAAGATTGAGATTTTTCTTTTCTTTGGCATATAGAGTGAGTAGGCACACACACACACACACACACACACACACACACACACACACACACACTTGCATTTCATCCGTGTGCCATGTGTGCGGTGCATGCATCCAAATTGTTAGAGCATGTACATTTTGCACTCTCATCAATCAATATCATTGCATGTATGTAGAATACAAATTCACAACATCTTCTTTCTGGTCAAGATCAAAGTAATCCAATAGTTCCTCAAAATTCATTGCCTTCTGAAAATCAATTCTACATGCGAACCTTTTAGAAAAAGTGGAAAAACCAGATCCCCTAGTAAGGACACTTCTAATCTCTTTGGGTTCGTCTTTCTTGGTTAGAGGAGAACATGGACCATGATGTTACGATTGACCCACCAATGGCCTTGCGAGCTTTGGAGGAGAAAGTGAGCAAACTGCAAGTCGTTGTTGAGCAACAAGATTCAAGGGTGAAGCAATTGGAGAGGGTCATGCTTGAGTTCGTTCAATTATCGAAAGATCAAACGGGCCCTGATGAGAAAAAGATGAATCAGTTGGAGAAGACAATAATGGATCGCTTAAAGGAGCACCAACAAGCATGTCTGAATCCACTTGTGCACCAAGGCCCATATCCAATCCCAAGCCCAACCAATCACCAAAATCCACAATCACACCGGACCAATCTCCAAAACCCATTTTCGACCTCAAGTCCATATCTAGGTCCAATCCCCTCTAACCCAAAAGCCAACTCAGAATCAAATCGAAAATCAAGCCAAACCCGCAATCCGAGAATCTTCACCAACCTTGGCTTGCCATTATCCATGTCCCTTGGTCACCTTGTCAAGAATGGTCACCTCAACCCCCTGGACCCAAAGCCACTACCAAATCCCTTACCCCGTAAATGTGACTTGTCTTTGTACTGCGCCTACCACCAGACCCCTGGCCATACGACTAACTATTGTATGAAACTCCGCCATGATATCCAAGATCTCATTGAGCATAAAATCATCACTCCTTTGCTGATTCCACCGAGTGGCATCTGGCATGACATACAATTGTTTCAATCACAGCCATCACTGAATACTCTCAAGGGATTCGTTGCCTCCATGAGTGCGCAACAACCAACTGGCCTTGATCTAATCAACAGAATCGAAAAAATCATTGACAATACTCAGTATGAGTCAAAGAAGGGTCATTCGACTGAAAAATGGGCCATAAGGGCAGATGATGTTCCTACAAAGATACAGAAGGGGAATGATGAACTTGAGAAAGATGCTAGTGAGGTAATAGTGTTTGGAAATGCTACTGCTGAATCAAATGTGGATGCTCTTGGGGACTCAATAAATTAAAAATTATCTATGACACTCCATTTTAAGACCAGAGTCAGGTCTAGTCCAGTCTGTAGTCGAGTCATGTCCAAGTTGGAATCAAATGTCTAGTCTAGTCGAGTCTTCTAGTCAGTCTGTTATCAAGTTTTTAAGTCTCGGTCAAGTCTATCGAGTCAAGTGATGTGCTCCTCTAGTTGAATAAAATCTCATTTTAGATAAATGTGCATAGTTGTGAATAAATGGATCGTTAAACCAAGAAAGGAAGAAAACGAAAATAAACTCACTTTTCAAATAATAATGGAAGATATTTTGTGATAAATCTTTGCATTAAAAATGGATCCCCAAATAACAAAGCGAATTTTGTGCCAAATCTAAGGAGAAGTAGAAAATTGATTAGCTTTACTTTTAGAATTCAAAGATACTCTCGCTCAATCTTGGAAAGATAAACTTGGGACTTGAGGCTTGCTCACCAACCCCTTCTCCTAAATACCAAGCCTAAAAGATGAGTCCACAGTCCAAAGCCATAAACTGGATCCTTGATAGTAGCCAGATATTTTAAATGAACTTCTTCTTCAAAAGTAAGAAAAGGGAGAAAAAAAAGAAAAAGAAGCTCGCTAGGATGAAAATCCGAAAAGGCGCCTAGGCAAAAGTTAGAGCAAAAAAAGAAAAAAGAGCCCGCTAGGATGAAAATTCGAAAGGGCGCCTAGGCAAAAGTTAAAAAAATAATAATAATAATAAAATAAAAAATAATAATAATAATAAGATGTGTGTTGACTTCAAAAACCTGAATCCTAGCCAGTCGAAATTATGAAGAGAATAAGGGATAGTGAGGTAGAGTAACGAAAGTAAAGAGAAAAGAAAAGGCGGAGAATTAAAAAAGAGATTGAGAATTCTTGAGCACTTCAAAGTACATCATTGGTACATGAATTATCCCAAGCCTTTGTGTTGTTCTAAACAAAGAAAATAAAATAGAAATAAAAAAAAATAAATAAAGAGATTTGAAAGTATCAATTAGTCTCAAAATTTTGTAAGAGGCTCAATGGCTAAGTGGGCCTAAAACAATGCAAAGATGTCTTTGAGAAAAAGAAAGAGTGTTTTGGAAGGCTAATATTGCTTTGTGAATATGATAGAGTATGATTAAAACACGATGTATTATGAGAGTTGTAAAGATTGACTGGCTAGTGAAGAGGTGAAAATAATCAATCGCCACAAAAAAAAGGAAAGGAGAAGTAGTTCATATTCTCATCATCGTGTTCAAAAGCTACCACAAGGAATCTGTTTCAAAAAATCTGCCCAAGAGAGAGCTCTCATTGGACCCATATGGAAACATGGCTCGAAAAGCCCACAAATTCTTGAAGCCTTATTCTTTTAAGACTTCTAGAGTCGATGAACTACGTTTTGACTTGATTCCCACTTGGGATACGTAGGCAACCTGCTCGGTTCAGTCATTACCCCATCATCTCATGCTATCTTTCTTTCAGGCCTTGGCCGAACTACTTCAGACCTGATTCCCGCTCGGGGATAAGTAGGCGAACCTCCCAAGGTTCTCGGTCCATAACCATCCCTAAATTATGAGAATCACCCTTTTGCACCTTTGGTTTCCTTCCTTCAGACTAGGGGCAAACTTACGTTTGCCTAAAGCCAAATATATATCGCCAAACCAGGGGCAAACTTCTTTTGCTGAAAATCCCTTTTATCATAGAAGCAAGCCCCTAAGTCTCTTTCAAACTAGGGGCAAACTTTGTTTTCCAAAATCCCTCTATGCCAGAGGCAAGTTCTCAAGTAATTGAGTTTGTTTTGAAAGAATTGAAATAGAATGCCATTCATTCTATAAGCTAAAGGACTAATTTGAAACACATTTTAGATGGGCAAAGAATTCGCTAAATCGAAAAGGGGAAGTTTTCAAAGTATGCTAGATGATGACTAAATGAAATGTGAGATGATACATTATTCACAATGAAAGCACATTAATTCGTGATAATATAGAGTTTGAGTCAGTCGTCTTGCGTAATTGCTTATAATATAGAGTTTGAGTCAGTCGTCTTGCGTAATTGCTTTTTCAAGTCTGTCCTCCTTTGATGAGTCAATAATGGTCTCAAATGTATGGGTTTAAGATGATGAATAAAGATTTGAAAAGTCACCATGAGCATCGTAAGAGCAATTCAAGCAGAGGCTTCAAACACTATCACAACGTAATATAAGAAGAGTCCAAGACTAGGGGCAAAGGTGATTTCCCTCTTTTGACAAGATCGATGTGTTTCTTCCGAAGGTCCGCAAATGAAGAAAATCATTCTTTCTATCAGCTCTATCCAAATTCTACGAGTCTTAAGACTCCGTAAATCTTGAAAAAAATCAACTCCTTGAGTCTGAGGACTCCCCATTTTTGTAAAATAAAATTCTTTGAGTCCGAGGACTCTCCATTTTTAAAATCAATTCTTTGAGTCCGAAGACTCCCCATTTTTGTAAAACCAATTCTTTGGGACAAAGGACTCCCCATCTTTGTAAAACTAATTCTTTGAGTCCGTGTGACTCCGTTTATGTAAAATATGAATTTGATTGAGTCCAAGTGACTCTATATGTGTAGAACGTGAATTTGTTAAGTCTGTATGGCTCCATTTGTATAAAAAGTAAAGTTATTGAGTCCGTTTGATTCCGTTTTATGTAAAAGGTGAATTTGTTCAGCCTGTGTGACTTTGTTTGAATAAAGAAATGAAATTTTGAAAAACATGAATTTTTGAATCCGCATAATTCCGCTGTGTGAAATATGAGTTTTGAGTTTGTGTGACTCCGATTATATGAAAGAATGATTTTTTTTAGTCTGCATGATGTAAAGTATGAATTCTTGAGCTCGCATGACTCCGTGAATTCTTGAGTCCAAGAGACACTCATCTTATAAAGTTCAAAATTCTACAAGTCCGTGGGACTCCGTGTTTGTAAAAAATGAATTTATGAGTCCACGTGATTCTGTGTTTGTAAAATATGAATTTTTGAGTTCATGTGACTCTGTGTTTGTAAAATGTGAATTTTTGAGTTCATGTGACTCTGTGTTTGTAAAATGTGAATTTTCGAGTCTGTATGACTCCGAGTTCGGGAAATGTGAATTTTCAAGATCATATGACTCCCTATTTGTAAATTGTGAATTCATTAAGCCAGTGTGACTTCCCTTTTGAAATGGAAATTATTTTGAGTCGAATCGACTCCAGACTTGGAAATGAGAATTGATTTGAGTCAAATTTTTGACTCCAGATTTGGTAAAATTGAATTTGTTTGAGTCTGATTGGCTCCCAATTTCATGAAACAAAAATTCTTTGAGTCTGTTTGAATCCCAATTAGAATTGAGTCTGAGTGACTCCCGGTTTTGTGAAGTAGGATTTTGTTTTGAGTCTGATCGACTCCCAAATTTTGGAAACAAGAAAATTCTTTGAGTCTTATCCGAATCCCAAATTCGTGAAATGGAATTGCTTTGAGTCTAATTTGACTCCTGTTTTTAGAAAATATGAGAATTCCTTGAGTCTGATTCAACTCCCAATTTCGTGAAATAGAAATTCTTTGAGTCTGATTCGACTCCTGTTTTTGAAAAATTTAAAAATTCCTTGAGTCCGATTCGACTCCCAATTTTGTGAAATAGAAATTCTGTAAGCTTAAATTCGACTCTTGTTTTGAGAAAATTTGAAAGAGAATTTGAAAATTCCTTGAGTCTGATTCGACTCCCAATTTTGTGAAATAGAAATTCTTTGAGTATAATTCGACTCCTATTTTTAGAAAAATTTGAAGGAGAGTTCGAAAATTCCTTGAGTCCGATTTGACTCCCAATTTTGTGAAATAGAAATACTTTGAGTTTAATTGACTCCGAATTGCTGAGAAGTAGAAATACGTTTGAATCCACATATTCCTGATTTTTTTGAAAGTGTTTGAGTCTAATTGAAATAGAAATTCGTTTGAGCCAAATTGACTCCCAATCTGGCGAATCTCAACGCCTCAATGGTAGCATCATCGGTGTTAGTCCTCAATGGCAACCTTGTTTTAGTCCTCAATGGCAGCATTATCGGTGTTAGTCCTCAATGGCAACCTTGCATTAGTCCTCAAAGGCAACATCATCAGTTTCAGTCCTCAAAGGCAACCTTGCATTAGTCCTCAATGGTAGCATCATTTGTGTTAGTCCTCCAAGGCAATCTTTGTTAAGTCCTCAATAGTAATATGTTAGTCCTCAAAGGCAATCATTGTTAGTCCTCAATGACAATCGCTGATCAATCAAGCATTCTTTGGCTAGGGGCAATCCTAGATTGACTGGGAGGCAATCCCAGATCAATCACTCAGAACCGTCTGGGCGGCAATCCCTGAATCATCTTGTCAATCAATTTTGGAGTATAAGGCGTGAAGCGCATCTCAGTTTTTTCAAAAAAGCATGGTTCCTGATTCGACACCAGAGTATAAGGCGCGAAGCGCATCTCAGTCGATCAGATGATTCTTGGAGGATACCGGAGTATAAGACTCAAAGTGCATCTCAATCTTTCAAAAAACGTGGCTCCTGATTCGACGCCGGAGTATAAGGCGCGAAGCGCATCTCAGTCGATCAGATGATTCTTGGAAGACACCGAAGTATAAGGCACGAAGCGCATCTTAGTCTTTTCAAAAAGCGTGGTTCCTGATTCGACGCCGGAGTATAAGGCGTGAAGCGCATCTCAGTCGATCAGATGATTCTTGGAAGACACCGAAGTATAAGGCACGAAGTGCATCTCAGTCTTTTCAAAAAGCGTGGTTCCTGATTCGACGTCGGAGTATAAGGCGTGAAGCGCATCTCAGTCGATCATATGATTCTTGGAAGACACCGAAGTATAAGGCGCGAAGCGCATCTCAGTCTTTTCAAAAAGCATGGTTCCTGATTCAATGCCGGAGTATAAGGCGTGAAGCGCATCTCAGTCGATTAGATGATTCTTGGAAGACACTGGAGTATAAGACGCAAAGCGTATCTCAGTCTTTTCAAAAAGCGTGGTTCCTAATTCAACGCTGAAGTATAAGGCGCGAAGCGCATCTTAGTCGATCAGATGATTCTTGGAAGACACCGGGGCCTAAGTTGCGAAGCGCCGCCCAGTCGATTGCATTGAGAGAGCAAACCCGCGTTGACAACGGGGCCTAAGTCGCGAAGCGCTGCCCGGTCAACTGCGTTCGTCCTTTTGGCCGAGACGGCCAAGTATCTTGAAGAAGAATCAACCTATGGATTATAGAAACTCCGAATTCTAAAGATAACTCATCTTTAAGTTCAAGTAAACGCGAGCATTAAGTAAGGCATGGATTGCATCAAGAAACGTCAGAATAGCACGGTTTCGAATCACATCATTTATAGAGCATGAATTTGCATTGACAACCATCATTGTATGAGCACATGCATCACGATAGGATAGGTGCATTCATTCGTGTGATTACTTGTGCCTGCGTGGGTTTTGACCCTTATCCGAACTACGTCTTGGTCTGATTTCTGAAGGGATACGTAGGCAGCTCATCCTTGAGTACGACCAGCATGAACCATTGCCGCGTGCCTGTTCTCTTTCGCGACGCATTTTGTTTTTACCTAAATTCGATAGTTTGGTCAAAGACTTGTCTTCACACAGGCTTCGACATTCACTTGTGACACGCGTTGCTCCACAAGCTCTGTCAAAGAGGGGCTGTCACACCCTAACCCGCCCCAGCAGATTAGGACACGTGTAACAAGGCGATACACACCCAAAATTCACTAATTAGGAATAAAAAAATAGGAATTAAACCACCTTTAAGAGCTTTGTTGTGACAAAACCAACCCAAGGGTAAAATAGTCATTAATAAGTATATCAAATTTTTATACCAAAGGATAGGTCTTAGAGTCCTGGTTCTAACAAAAAAAAAAAAAATTGGTGCGCGAATCCGAGTTTTCTAGAGAGAGATATGCACGTTTCCGTAAAAGTGGACGGCTGCTGGAAACAGGGGCGGATCGATCCGCCCACAAAATTCGGATCGATCCAATTTCTTATTTTTCTAGTAGAATGTCCCTCCAGAACCCCAGATCAATCCACCCTTTGTACCCGGATCGATCCGGGTTCCTGCAGAATGGTTTCTGTTGCTAAATTTTGCTGTCAAACAAGTTTCCAACTTACCAAAACACAACCAAATTACATTGAAACATTATGAAACTTTGGGAAAACATATCCTACACAATTATAAACACGTTTGAAGTTAAATCAAGCTTGGTCCACATTCACAATTTGAAAAAATCAATCATGAACTCATTTCATTTGAATATAACCAAACTTTAAAGCTTTGATACTAAATTTTTATCAACAATTCATAGACCTTGTTGGGAATTAACTTCAAAGTTATAGCTAACATTATATACATAAATGAAACTTGTCTAAACACTTGCGACGCCATCCGGGCTTGCCGAGATGGTTCAACCAACCAATTTGCACCCTATTCGAGCAACACAAAAGAGATTACACATAGGCTTTCTAATCACTTCCAACTCCCAAAATACACGTTTTAGGATCCAACCTTCTCATTAACAATTCAAGTGTTAACATTAACATAAAAGAACTATAATTTACATCCTTTATAAGTTCAGAATGAGTTCATAGGAACAAGATCCCAATTCTCTCCCAACCCCCCATCTCTCCCAACGCGCGCTTCATTTTCTCTCCGGATATAGCTCCGAACCTGTGGTGGTTGTTATGTACCACAACAGAAATAGGAAAACGATTTTCTTAAGCAATTTGCTTAGTGAGCAATCTAACATGATTGTATGTTTAACACGTGCAATGCTACAATTAAAACACAAAACATAAATATAGTAGCCGAGTCACCGGTTATATGGTTCATTCAGACCCGAAGACCTCCCTTGGTCCCGTGGCCACTTCTATTCCTTGGACTTCCGTATTTATTGGATTCTTCCTCTACACCACCCTTATTACTCCCAACAATGAACCATTTTTCAAGTACTCACTGACTACCACATAGACATATAAACACATAAACATATAAACATATATTCATGTATCAACATATACTTTTCATAGAATTGACATGGAATTCACAAATTAACAACAAAATAGCTTCTAGCATGAGTAGTTATTCCTAACATCATCAAAGCCTTGAACCCATTAAACACAATCATTTGGTTTATATAGAAAACTCACCTTATACACATATTTTACTCAATTTACACCTAGAAGATGCTGAATTTCACCAATTTAAGCTCAATTTCCTCACCAAGTAAATCCTACAAGAATTTTGGTAGACGGTGTCTCACCGTTTAATATGAGATACCAAAATCCATCAATTTAAAGATAAAATAAGGGTATGGAAACGTTGGTCTCACCTCCACGAGTCCGAAAATGGCTTCGATTCGTGAATCCGACGAACGGCGGCGACGGAACGGCGATATTTCGACGTCGGTGACGGTCCGTCTTCTCTCTCGGTGATTTCTCTTTTGTTTTCTTTTGATTTTATACTGAATTTGGAGAGTCTCTCATTCCCTCTTGACACATACACACACATGCAAGTGTGTGGTGTCATTGCCATGTCTTTTGCCAAATTTTCATTTGCATCCCCCAAATGAAATCCCCCCAAACATTCCATTAACCACCCAATTATCTAATGAGTGTTTGTCTAAGTTCCGTATGGGTCCCAATGTGGGTCCCACATATTTTTGTGAAATTGCTATCGCACCTACAAATTTTAAATCCGTTTCATTTATACCCTTATAACACTAAATGCTACACATATATCAACATGTAATATAAAAGCATGTAAGCAAATATTTATGTAATCACATAATATGCATTTAATCATTTAAAAATGCAAATTACTAATTTACCTGTCCTACCTCACTGGGGACTTTTAAAACTAGTGTCCCTCTCTGAACACTTTTTACATGGGCGAGTCCAAGCCTCCCCTTAATCTGTTTATACACTAATAACATTAATTAATGCATATTAACAAGTAATTAACCCGTTCCCCGGGTATGGGTGTTACATTTCTTCCTCCCTAAAAGGGAGTTTGGTCCCCAAACTTACTTTTACCTCACGAATTGAATAAGTGCGGGTACTTGGCTCGGATTTCATCCTCCCGCTCCCAGGTTGCCTCTTCAACTGAATGGCTTCGCCATTGAACCATTACAAGCGGAATTACTTTGGTCCTTCCTATCAAGGATTTGTACTGGATGCTCCACATAAGTCAAATCTTCTCGAATCTCTAACGGTTCTGGAACGATAACATGTTTCGAATCCGGCACATAACGTCTAAGCATCGACACATGAAACACGTTATGCACATTTTCCAACTCTTGTGGCAACTCTAACTGATAAGTTAACGGCCCAACTCGGTTAAGAATCAAATACGGTCCAACATATCTCGGACTAAGCTTACCTCGCTTACCAAACCGTGCTATACCTTTTGAAGGCGATACCTTCAAAAACATATAGTCACCAACCTCAAACTCCAACGGTCTTCTACCCGTATCCGCATAACTTTTATAACGACTCTGAGTCGTTTGCAACCGCTGTTTAATCAATCTAATCTTGTCGGTAGTAATTTGTACTATCTCTGGTCCCAAAAGCTATTTTTCACCAACTTCTGTCCAACAAACCGGCGATCTACACTTTCGTCCGTACAATGCCTCATAAGGCGCCATTCCAATGCTAGTTTGAAAACTGTTATTGTAAGAGAATTCAATTAAAGGCAAATGGGTCTCCCAATCGACCTTGAAATCCATAACACATACCCTCAACATATCTTTCAAAATCTGAATCACCCTTTCGGACTGACCATCGGTCTGGGGATAAAACGCAGTACTAAAATGTAAAGCCGTCCCCATAGCTCTGTGTAAGCTCTCCCAAAATCTAGACACAAATCGAGTGTCACGGTCTGACGCTATCGAAACCGATGCTCCATGAAGTCGAATAATTTCTCGAATGTAAATCTCTGCAAGTTTCAATGGATCTTTAGTCTTGATAGGTAGAAAATGGGCTGACTTAGTCAACCGATCGACAATAACCCAGATACTATCATTTGACTTCTGAGATTTTGGGAATCCCGATACAAAATCCATTGTAATATGCTCCCACTTCCATTCTGGTATTTCTAAAGGATGTAGTTCTCCTCCAGGCCGTTGATGTTCCATTTTCAGTTTTTGGCATGTCATACATTTAGATACAAATTTCGCTACTTCTCTCTTCATACCACTCCACCAATAAATTTCTCACAAATCTCGGTACATTTTGGTACTACCCGGATGTACTGAATATCTTGTATTATGAGCTTCTTCCATAACCTTGCCTCTCAAACCTCCAACATTGGGAACACATAAACGATTGATATACCTCAAAACACCGTCTTGGAAACTGAACTCTGGCCTTTTATCCTTAGGTAACTCATCCACAATCCTCTTGAATTCTGGGTCTAGAAGTTGATTTGACTTTATTTCACCAATTAAACTCGACTGTACAACAATCGCAGGCATTAAACCACCTTCAATTCTAGGAATGACTTTAAGTTCCAATTGTTCAAATTCTTTCACTAGCTCTTCCTGTGCTATTAAGGCATGAGCTAAGTTTTCTGACAACTTCCGACTCAAGGCATCGACAACTACATTGGCTTTTCCTGGGTGATACTGAATTTTCAAGTCATAGTCTTTCATAAGTTCCAACCATCTTCTTTGTCTCATATTAAGATCCCTCTGAGTGAATAGGTATTTTAGACTCTTGTGGTCGGTGAAGATCTCACATGTCTCTCCGTATAGGTAATGTCTCCAAATTTTTAACACAAAAATTACCGCCGCTAATTCCAAGTCATGGGTTGGGTAATTCTTCTCGTGAGATCTCAACTGTCTTGAAGCATAGGCTATTACCTTGTCATCTTGTGTTATCACGCATCCCAAGCCTTGGTGAGAAGCATCACTATAAATTCTAAAATTCCCCGTACTTGTCGGAATCGCAAGTATCTCTGCCATAGTTAACTTTTTCTTCAATGTTAAGAAACATTCATCACATTCCTTGTTCCATTCAAACGGTACGTCTTTTCTCATTAACTTTGTCATTGGAGTCGCAATTCTAGAAAAGTCTTTAACAAACCTTCTATAGTATCCAGCTAACCCCAAGAAACTTTGAATCTCTGACACATTAGTCGGCTTTCATCAATTCATTACAGCTTTAATCTTCTGCGGATCTACAGAAATACCTTCTTTAGAGATCACATGCCCCAAAAATGTGACACTCGTCAACCAAAACTCGCTTTTCTTCAATTTCCTAAACAACTGTTTTTCTCGTAGTCGTTGCAAAACTAGTCTCAAGTGTCGTTCATGCTCCTCTGGACTTTTTGAATAAATTAGAATATCATCAATGAAGACTATCACGAATTCATCCAAGTAAGATTTAAAAACTCTATTCATCAGATCCATAAAGGCAGCTGGCGCATTAGTAACCCCAAACGACATCACTAGAAATTCATAGTGTCCGTATCGGGTCCTAAAGGTTGTTTCTCCACATCCTCGGCTTTAACTTTCAGTTGATGATACCCTGACCTCAAGTCAATCTTTGAGAATATCTGAGCCCCTTGAAGCTGATCAAATAGATCGTCGATACGTGGCAACAGGTACTTGTTCTTGATTGTTACTTTGTTGACTTCCCGGTAATCAATGCCCATCCGAATTGTACCATCCTTCTTCGTCACAAATAATACTAGTGCAACTATCAACTCTTGTAGCTGAATTTTCAACTCTTTCAGCTCAATTGGTGCCATTCGATATGGTGCTCATGAGATAGGTTGTGTCCCTGGCATAACATCAATACCAAATTCAATCTCCCGGTCGATTAGTACACTAGGTAACTCTTTTAGAAATACATCCAAAAATTCTCTAACAATTGGAATATCTTCAAGTTTTAGATCAGGGCATCTAGTATCAAGAATACTACACAGAAATCCCCGAAATCCCTTCTTTAATAAACGACAAGCTTCAATAGCTGACACGATATACAGCGGCGATACCACACCTTTGCCTTGGAAGTAGAATACATCTTGATTCGGAATACGGAATACTACCCCTTTATTGTTATAATCAATGTTAGCATGATTAGCCGCTAACCAATCCATACCCAATATGACATCAAAACGCTGAACAATCAATGGTACTAAATCAACCGTTAAGCTTTTACTACCTATATTTATGTCGTATTTTCTAAACACCCTTAAACTAATCATCGGAGCCCCCAATGGTATGGCAACAGATAAGTCATAGTCTAAAAACTCTAATGGTCTATCTAGTTGCTTAGAAAAATGATGTGATAGAAATGAGTGTGTGGATCCTGAATCTACAAGTACATTTGCTAGGTGTGAGCAAATGAGAACCATACCTGAAACGATGGTGTCAGCAGAAGTAGTCTCCCCTGGTCTAAGCTGAAATGATCTTGCCTCCGCTGCTCCCTACTCGGAGATTGTTGAGTAGATCTTGGTGTAATAGTACTTGCCACATATGAACCAGAACCAGAAGCTCCCTGACGCTTGGTTGGACAATCCTTAGCTTGATGTCCCAACTCCTTACAAGTGAAGCATCGACCCCTCATATCCATAACCTGATTTGGACAATTCCTAGCGATATGTCCCAGTTATCGACAAATGTTACAAGTAATCGGATTTGGGAGTTGATTGCATCGTCCCTAATAGAATTTTTGACATGTCTGACATCTCGTCTTGTTCCCACCAGAACCACTACCGATACTAACTGATGATCCTCCTAAACTCTGCCTTTTTGCACTCCCTTGACTACTAAACTGACTTGACCCAGCCCTTTTGGTTTGTTGACTCGGTGGTGGTGGCATGTTTGAAGTATACCCAAGATCTCTTTCAGCGATGGAAGTAATATCCAATGCCTTGGCATAGGTCTCTGGACGGAATACGGTCACTCACCCTCGAATGTCACCTCGGAGCCCCGCCACAAACTTTTTGGCTTTTACTTTCTCGGTCGTTACAATATCCCCAGCAAACCTTTCCAAACTGGTAAATTGTGTCGAGTACTCCCGGACTGTCTTTTCCCCTTGTATCAACTCCATAAATTCCTGAGCTTTTTGATCCCCAAATGATTCCAGAAAGTATTGCTCATTGAAGATTTCAAGGAATTGATCCCAAGTAGTGGGTTAATTTGGGCCCAGCTTTGTACGCCACCAATATTGCGCTTCATCCTTTAACGTATCAGTGGCAAATAGAACTTTCTGTTCCTCTATACATGGTAACACCCTGAAAATTTTCTCCACATCTGAGACCCAAAAGTTTGCCTTCATCGGATCAGCTTTCCCACGGAATATTGTCGGCTTCTGTTTAAGAAATTTTGAAATTGTAACAACTTCCTCCCTTGTATTCGGATTTGGTTGTACTGGTCTTTCCTTGACCACATGTGTTTCAGCGACTCGTACCAATCCTTCTATTGCCCTTTCAACTCGTTCCATCCGGTTTGAGGTGTCACCTCCAGACATAATGCCTGGAACCCACATTATTACACACACACACACACACGTTACTTTTAAGAAACACATGACATGCTAATCAACATTTAAAAGCATGCTAAGTAAACGTGTATGCATGTTTATGCAACTACGTGTTGTTGTATGCACACTACGCGTCGTACGTCTCTTGTCCCCAAAGGCTCTAGCCTACTGCTCTGATACCAAAAATTGTCACACCCTAACCCGCCCCAGCAGATTAGGATACGTGTAACAAGGCGATACACACCCAAAATTCACTAATTAGGAATAAAAAATAGGAATTAAACCACTTTTCAGATCTTCATTGTGATAAAACCAACCCAAGGGAAAAATAGTCATTAATAAGTATATCAAATTTTCATACCAAATGATAGGTCTTTGAGTCCCGGTTCTAACAAAAAAAAACGGTGCGCAAATCCGAGTTTTCTAGAGAGAGATATGCATGTTTTCGTAAAAGTGGACGGCTGCTGGAAACAGGGGCGGATCGATCCGCCCACAAAATCCGGATCGACCCAATTTCTTGTTTTTCTAGCAGAATGTCCCTCTAGAACCCCGGATCGATCCACCCTTTGTACCCGGATCGATCCGGGTTCCTGCAGAATGGTTTCTGCTGCTAAATTTTGCTGTCAAACAAGTTTCCAACTTACCAAAACATAACCAAATCACATTGAAACATTATGAAACTTTGGGAAAACATATCCAACACAATTGTAAACACGTATGAACTTAAATCAAGCTTGGTCCACATTCACAATTTGATCAAATCAATCATGAACTTATTTCATTTGAATATAGCCAAACTTTAAAGCTTTGATACTAAATTTTTATCAACAATTCATAGACCTTGTTGGGAATTAACGTCAAAGTTATAGCTAACATTATATACACAAATGAAACTTGTCTAAACACTTGCGGCGCCATCCGGACTTGCCGAGATGGTTCAACCAACCAACTTGCACCCTATTCGAACAACATAAAAGAGATTACACATAGGCTCTCTAATCACTTCCAACTCCCAAAATACACGTTTTAGGATCCAACCTTCTCATTAACAATTCAAGTGTTAACATTAACATAAAAGAACTATAATTTACATCCTTTATAAGTTCAGAATGAGTTCATAAGAACAAGATCCCAATTCTCTCCCAACTCCCCCATCTCTCCCAACGCGCGTGTCATTTCCTCTCCGTAAATAGCTCCGAACCTGTGGTGGTTGTTATGTACCACAACAGAAATAGGAAAACGGTTTTCTTAAGCAATTTGCTTAGTGAGAAATCTACCATGATTGTATGTTTAACAAGTGCAATGCTACAATTAACACACAAAACATAAACGTAGTCGCCGAGTCACCGGTTATATGGTTCATTCAGACCTGAAGACCTCCCTTGGTCCCGTGGCCACTTCTATTCCTTGGACTTCCGTATTTATTGGATTCTTCCTCTACACCACCCTTATTACTCCTAACAATGAACCATTTTTCCAATACTCATTGACTACCACATAGACATATAAACACATAAACACGTACATATTCACGTATCAACATCTGCTTTTCATAGAATTGACATGGAATTCGCAAATTAACAACAAAATAGCCTCTAGTATAAGTAATTATTCCTAACATTATCAAAGCCTTGAACCCATTAAACACAATCATTTGATTTATATAGAAAACTCACCTTATACACAAATTTTACTCAATTTACACCTAGAAGATGCTGAATTTCACCAATTTAAGCTCAATTTCCTCACCAAGTAAATCTTATAAGAATTTCGGTAGACAGTGTCTCACCGTTTAATACGAGATACCAAAATCCAGCAATTTAAAGATAAATTAAGGGAATAGAAACGTTCGTCTCACCTCCACGAGTCCGAAAATGTCTTCGATTCGTGAATCCGACGAATGGCGGTGACGGAACGGCAAGATTTCGACGTCGGTGACGGTCCGTCTTTTCTCTCTGTGATTTCTCTTTTGTTTTCTTTTGATTTTCTGCTGAATTTGGAGAGTCTCTCATTCCCTCTTGACACATACACACACATGCAAGTGTGTGTTGTCATTGCCATGTCTTTTGCCAAATTTTTATTTGCATCCCCCAATTTTCTTAAGTTCCTATTATGAAATCCCCAAAACATTCCATTAGCCACCCAATTATCTAATGAGTGTTTGTCTAAGTTCCGTATGGGTCCCAACGTGGGTCCCACATATTTTGTGAAATTGCTATCGCACCTACAAATTTTAAATCCGTTTCATTTATACCCTTATAACACCAAATGCTACACATATATCAACATGTAATATAAAAGCATGTAAGCAAATATTCATGTAATCACACAAAATGCATTTAATCATTTAAAAATACAAATTACCAATTTACCCTTCGCTGGGTTCCATTTCAATATCTGTCCCACCTCACTGGGGATTTTTTCAACTAGTGTCCCTCTCTGAACACTTTTTACATGGGCGAGTCCAAGCCTCCCCTTAATCCGTTTATACACTAATAATATTAATTAATGCATATTAACAAGTAATTAACCCGTTCCCCAGGTACGGGTGTTACAGGGGCAAACTGTAGACACCCCGATTTTGACCAAATATCGAGTTAAGGGGAGTACTACCTCTAAGATCCGATGATGACAAGCGTCCAACTAATCTAGGACTTCTAAAGATGATTCAAATGCTTCGAAAGACTCTCTAACCTAAACAAAAAGCAAAAAAGAAAGAAAGAGGAGAATTGAGGCAAAACGACACTTAGGCGGATTTGCGACAGTCACGGGTTGCTGTTGCGGCACTCCCTAACTGCCGGAACGACATTCAGGGAGAGCCGCACCGGCATCCATTAACTGCCGATAAAATGTTTCAAGTGCAGCTAAATTTAAAAATTCTAAAAAAGGCGGCAGTCCATAGAGTTGTTCGCGGCATTCCATGAGTGCCGTTGCGGCATTCAGAGAATGCTGTGCCGGCATCCACTGAGTGCCGTTCTGGCATTCAGTGAGTGCCACTTCCATATCCAGGGAGTGCCGCATTTTTGTGACAGTCTGTCTAAAAGTAGGTCGGTTTATACCATCAAAAAGCGGTGGGAATTAGGGTTTTGGCTGCGAATTTCCCAAAATGACCCCCTAATGATTGCCTATATATAGAAGGTGTATATCCCATTATTAGGGATGGAATATTAGAATGTTAGGATCCCAAGATTGATTCTCCTTCAAATATTTTCTAAATAGAGGAAGAGTAGTAGAATTGGAAGAAGAGTTTGATCATTACTTGGAAGGTCTTAAAGAAACCAAGAAATTGAGGATACTTAGAGGGAAAACTCTAAACTAATTAGTTTATTAGTAGTTCAATCACAATATTTAGATATCTAGGACCTTTTACACATTTTCAAAACCTCTCTTCCCACCTCATTTCATCACACACCACATATATATTGTGATTGAGCTTTCATCTCATTAGTTTGGATCAAAATGGTTTAGTGTTTAAAGTTTAAATAAATCTTGAAATAAAACCTTGGTCCCTTTTCTTTGATTATGTTTATTTCTCAGGTTCATGAGACTTTCAATGTCGTACTTAAACCTTTGTGTTTAGAATCCCTCAATATTCTTATGAACTTGTGATTCATAAAGGGATTGAGGTTGATCTTAGTATGTTGAGTCAATGAGTCCAAACTTCATCCATAGTTTGAGCTTATTATTTCAAGGTTTTGTGAAGTTCCTTATACTTCATTAAAACCCATAAGTTCAAGTGTTATTAATCTCCAATGACCATTAAATGGTAGGAGAAGTAGCTTAGTTTAAGTCCATCTCTATGGCTTAGGCTAATCCTTTTCTTAGGTTTTGTGAAGCTCTTCATACTTCATTAAAATCTACATGTGTGTATCTTTAGCCTCCAATGACCATCAAGTGGTAGGAGTAACAATATGAATACAAGCTTTTGTCCATAAGTTTGAGTTCATTTTTTTGGGGATTTTGTAAAAGTCATTTCATACTTCATCAAAATCCACAAACATGTAAGTCTTTAGTCTCCAATGACCATCAAATGGTAGGAGAAGTAGTTTGGATTAAACCCAACTTCATGGTTTATTAGTTGGAATTAACCAACTAAGTTGAACTTGAACAAACGGTTCAGTGAATTCAATGACCACCTATGATCAAGGATTTTTAGTTCAATATCAGATCGTTGGAATTGAATGAAACTAACGGGAAAGTGTTTATAACTCAAAGTTCCACCACTGTAATTTTTGCTTTAAGGAAGCTTCATGTTTAGGGTAGTTTGGTCAATGGTTTTGTGGAACAACTATAATCTGTCCAGAGTTTCAGAACAATAATACTCTTTTGAAATAAGTAGATCAGAACCTTAATTAAGTGTTCTTGGTCCAAATTAAAATTTTCCATATAGTTTAATGTGTTAGGAAGCTACCCTAAAAAGTCCAAAGCATTTCTGATTTTTTTTTTTTACTATTTTTAGAAAATCATGCAAAAACTATGGACAGAGAGTTGTAAGTCCCTGAGTGATGTCTAGTTTTTGTCTAATTCCTAGAGATCTAACGGTCGAAACTCTGATTTTCTTTTTTGGATGGAAACTAGACACACAGAGGCATCTTGTGTCCAAAAATCATCAAGATCAAACCACATGAAGCATGCTTTTTATTTCCTTAAAGTTCTGATCTGCCCTCAGCAATTTTCAGAATTCTGTCATGATTTTGATATATCTTGCAAACAATGGTCCCAATGATCTTTCCATGACCTAAGGCTTAAACTATGTGTTAATAGTGATTAGTCAAGATTAAAACCAGAGGCTAAATGATCCAAATCAATGAAATGTTCTTAGCTTTATTTCATTCGTACTCATGTGTTCATGTGCATTCATGTAGATTGATACTTGTAAATAGAATTCACCTTGTGTTGGAGTTAGTTACTTAGGAGTTCAATGATGTGTTTTGTTTAAAGTATGTCGACTAACCCTTTGTTTTGTAGCGCTATCAAGGTATGATTTCTTGAAGTCCTCTTTAGTTTATTTTATTTCTTGATCTTTATTGATTTTTTGACTCCATGAACGACACCTTAGAAATAAGTCTTGCTTTATTTGTATATTTGAAATAGAGACTCTTTTTTTTAGGATTTTCTTTCATTTGTATGCATTGCACGTTTAATATTGCGGCTGGATCCCGGGTGAGTTCCCTTGTTCCCTATTGCATGCCATGTTGCTTGCTACTTGAATTATGTGATTTTTGAAATGATATTTTATCACTTGCACTCTTACACCCTTTAGACATGCTTTTGTAATGTATATTTATACATATGTATTAGTTGAGGACATACTTAGATTATTAATTCGATTAAAAGGATGTTAAGTAGAGGCCTATCGCGAGATAGGATGAGAGGGGGTGTTTTAGTCCGACGGGCTCCTTCCTCTCTCATTCCATAATCCTCGGACCTAGAAAATCTCTGGTTTCTTAAAAGATCAGTTTACTTTAAAAAGGTTTCTTAATTTCCCTTTAAAAAAAAAAATTAAGTGGCGACTCATTGTTTTGTGTTTTAAATTGAAAAAGATTTTAAAAGAAAAGCCGTGGGTAAGAAAATTGCGATATCCACAAGTATGAGCGGGATGGTCTATACTTTTTTGGGGATCCGCCATCGTCTTGGATGACTTCCAACTTGCAAGCTACTATTTATTCCATTCCGAATAACTCCGTTTTTACCAGATTCTAATAAATATGTTTTTTCCTTTAAAACTTTGGATTTGTGGCATGCCCGTCTTGGTCATGTCAATTTTAAGTATTTGTGTTGGCTATTTCCTCCATTAAATAAAGCTTGCAAAGATTTTCAGTTTAATTGTGTGGTTCGTACATTGTCTAAGCATGCTCACACTTCGTATATTCCACGTATGCACTGCGAACCTAGTGCCTTTGATGTTATTCACTCTAATGTCTGGGGTCCTTCTCCTGTCACTGCATTGTCACAACACCGTTATTATGTTACTTTTATTGATGATTATAGTCGTTGCACTTGGGTGTTTCTAATGAAGAAAAAATATGAAGTTTTTAGTCACTTTAGGAATTTTCTTCAAATGATTAAAACTCAGTATAATACAGTTGTGCGTAATATTTGGTCTGATAATGGTCGGGAGTATCTCACTAATGAGTTTAGGGCTGCCCTTAATAAAGATGGGATTCTCCAACAACTTACATATCCCTACACTCCAGAACAGAATGGGGTGGCAGAACGCAAGAACCGCCACCTCATGGCTATTGTTAGATGTCTTTTGTGTGGGATGAATGTTCCCAAATATTTTTGGCATATGGCTATTCTTACTACTACTTATCTTATTAATCGTACTCCTAGCCGTGACCTCCAAGGGAAGGCCCCTCTTCAGGTTTTTAAGCCTGATTGCACTCTTTTTCCCATTGTACCTCACATTTTTGGTTGTACTTGTTTTTTTTTCCAAAATAGGAGTCCTACCCTGACCAAGCTTGATAAGAAAGCCATTTGTTGTGTATTTTTGGGCTATTCTTCTATGTATAAAGGGTATAGGTGTTATCACATTGTCACTCGTCATTTATATAACTCTTTGGATATTACTTTCTTGGAAACTGTTTCATTTTTCCCAAGTTCTTCCTCATCAGGGCCCGCTCCTGTGGAGCCTGTCATGCCTAATGACTCTATGCTACCTCGTCCGGTTTCTATTCTTGACTCTACAGATATGTCATTGCCTCCGGTTGTCTTTGGTGATCCAATACAGGTGTACACTCGCCGTCAGTGCTCCTCTGCTACCTGCCTCTGTCTTCTCCGGATTCAGGTATCTCTCCTCCTTCTTTAGCTCCTGTCTCACCCCATCATCCTACTCGTTTTCGTCGCCCCCTGCCCGTTATCTTCTTTCTGATAGTACTAACCATCCTATTTCCAAGTATATCTCTTACCAGGGCTTGTCCGCTTCGTTTTACTCATTTATTAGTCAGATTGATTCGGTCTCTGTCCCTCGTTCTGTTCACGAGGCTCTCCAGAATCCTAAGTGGGTGGCTGCTATGAAGGTGGAAATGGATGCTCTTCAGGGCAATAAGACGTGGTAGCTTGTTCCTCTTCCCACAGGGGAGCACACGGTAGGTTGTAAATGGGTCTTTAGTTTGAAATATTTGACTGACAGGACTATTGATCATTGTAAGTCTTGTTTGGTTGCTAAGGGTTTTACTCAGGTGCCTGGTAAGGACTTTAGTACTACCTTTGCCCTTGTGGCTAAGTTAATGACGGTTCGTCTTCTTGTCTCGTTAGCTGCCTCTTACTCCTGGCCGCTTCATCAACTGGATGTTAAAAATGCCTTCCTTAATGGTGATTTGTCTGAAACTAATTACATGGATCCCCCACCTGGTTTTCGGGCTCAAGGGGAGTATTCAGGGAAAGTTTGTCTCCTTCACAAATCTCTCTATGCCCTGAAACAGTCTCCTCGTGCATGGTTTAGCTGTTTTAGTGAGGTGGTTCTTCGCATGTGATTTATTCGGTGTCATTCAGATCACACGTGTTTTATTCGCCGTCAGTCTCAGGGGAAGTGTATTATTATTTCTGTTTATGTTGATGATATTATTATTACCAGGGATGATGCGCCGGGTATTATTCAAGTGAAGCGGTCTCTTGGAGTGTCGTTTGATATTAAGGATTTGGGTCCGCTTCGGTATTTTCTGGGTATTGAGGTTGCTCGGTCACGCAAAGGTATTTCTTTGCTCAAAGAAAATTTTCTCTTGATCTTCTTCAGGATGCATGCATGCTTGGGTGTCTGCCTGCCTCTTCCCCTATGGATCTGAACCTTAAGTTAACTCCAGATATGGGAGAACTCCTACCAGATCCCTCAGTATATCAACGTCTTGTGGGTCGTCTCATTTATCTGACGAACACAAGACCAGACCTCACATTTGCTGTCAGTGTTGTGAGTCAGTTCATGCATTCACTGTACACCTCTCATTTGGATGCTGTATATCATATTCTTTGGTACCTCAAGACTTGTCCTGGTCTTAGGCTTTTCTTTACTGCAGGAGTTCAGACTGGTCTCTCCTGTTTTACAGATGCCGACTATGCAGTTTCTAAAAGTGATAGGCGCTCTACGTTTGGTTTCTGTACTTTTCGCGGTAGCCATCTTATATCTTAGAAGAGTAAGAAACAAGCAGTTGTTTCTTGTTCTTCAGCTGAAGCGGAATATCGTGCCATGAACCAAGGCACTTGTGAGCTTCTGTGGCTTTGATCTCTTCTATAGGAGTTAGGTTTTCCTGTTACAGGCACATCTACACTGTTTTGTGACAATAAGTCTGCCATTATGTTGTCCTCTGACTCAGTTCTTCATGAGAGGACTAAGCATATTGAGGACGATGTTCACTTTATTCGGGAAAAAGTTCGGACCGGAGTTATTTCTCCAAGTTTTGTTCCTTCTATTGATCAAACAACTGATATGTTTACTAAGTCTGTTGGTCCTACGCTTCTGCAGTCTTCTCTTGGCAAGTTGGGGCTTGTCGATGTCTTTGCTCCCAGCTTGAGGGGGAGTGTTGGAATTAAATGTTAAATTAGGTGTTACATACGTATTTTAGTCCGTGATTTTAGAGGTCATGTTGACCAGTTATGATTAGTTTTTATTTTCTATTTATTTCTTTCCTATTTAGAATCTCTTTCATGTAACTATATAATATCATTGGGATGTAAATACAAAACCTTTTCTTCTTCTCTTTTGTACTTTCCTACTTGCTTTTAAGTACTTTCGTCTTTTAGAAGTTAGATTTTGATAAACCTATTGCACCACTTGCACTGTTCCTCGCACACATTGAACCACTTTCTAGTTCTGGCACGCCTGAGCAAAACATATTGAACAATATATATTTGGTGTTCACAATAGACATTATATAGATTTCCAAAGTACATACCACATCCAAGTCCATCATTCTTTTCATTGTGAATACTTTTAGTCTTTTACCAAAAGATTCAAACTACAAATAGTATTATTTCAAGGTAAGAGGCTTTCATGTAGTTGTTCTATCTCTTCAAGCCCATCATGAGTAGCACTATTCCAAAGTAGTGAAATTTGTAAGCCAATCTGATGAATTTCATCTTGTAATCATTCCATGGAGGATATCTGGCCTCCAGTTCAAGGAGGAAGCTTCTTTGCAGAACTGCTTTTTCATGGCTGAAGTTGTCGAATGAGTACTTCCCGTGGTACCTCCCAAAACCACTCTGCCCAACGCCTCCAAATGGTAGCGAATCACTAACGAACTGAAAGAGTAAAAGAAAAATTTAGCCAACTTTTTCAATGTTTGATTTTTTGGAGGTTGTTTGGCTGTTTTTTGATATTACAAGAACCAATTTTGTTGTCCAGGAAAGCAACGGTCGATTTTTGTGTAGCTACTTTTTGAGTAAATAAATGCCTGTGCCTGACTTAAGGACATGTTTGAAAATGCTTGAAATAAGATCTGGTTCATTGTGAGTCTAATTTTTTTTTTTTTTTGGAGAACCCAGGTTATGTTTGTTGTACAAAGAACCGGTTTTACAAGAGATATTACACGAATCAAGGAATCCCTGTTCAAGAAATGGGTAGTCATCAAATACTTGAATTTATATAAATAGTTTACTTGTGAACCACATAACCCGTACTTTGCCTTTAATCATAGCGCTTATAATAGGTACCCGAAAATTTGGTTCATTTTGACCCAACATTTGGTTTTCATGAGAACCAGATAAAGTAAGGCTCAGTTTGAACCTAGTGATGTTTGTAGCCTTCCCAAACAGCCTCTTAGCTAAGTAAAAAATTGGAAATGTACAAGAAAGGTAAAGAGGGCATACTTGAACTATGGTGTCATTGAAAGTGACACTTCCTGATGATGTCTCAGCCAGAATCTGTTTCTTGAATGCTTCGTTCTTGGTGAATGCATAAATGGCAAGAGGTTTTGGCCTCAAATTTATAAATTCAATGCTCTCTTGAATGTTATTTAACTGTACAAAATGAAATATTGCTCATTCTAAGACCATAATGGCTTCAAAAAAAAAAAAAAAAAAAAAAAATCTAAGTAAATTATTCCTTACAGTGATGATTGGAAGCAATGGGCCAAAGATTTCATCGGTCATAATCGCAGCATCGAGTGGAGGATCTAACAAGATTGTAGGCTCGATGATCCTGTAAAAAACAGCAGATAGAGATCAGAATGCTCTGTTTGTGTGTGCCGCAAAATTTTAAGGAGACCGTTCACAATTTGTAAAATACTTCAACGTAAAATTTCTTCATCTTTGGATCACGTTGTTTTAAAATGTTGTTTGCATAAAATATACATGGAACGCCCAAACAGGCCATTACCACACGAACCCAAGCACATTCATCATCATAGCCGATAAGAGGGTATTTGGCAAAAGAAACTGTTTGGCAAACCAGAATTTTGCGATTCAATAGTAATAAAATGTGAGTCACCATAGAAATTTACTTAAGACTGACCAAAAGCCAAAATGGGCAACTTTTGATAAAAAAATATATATATATAACTTTTTGCGATTGAATTGTAGAAGCAAAATTTAAGCAAAAGTTGTGCCAAACACCCTCTATTTACAAAAAAACCGAATTGGGAAAAAGTACTTACAGATTCTTTTCATCTATTGAACCACCATGAACAATGGAAGCTGCAACATCGGGTTCTTCTAGAAGACTGCATAGTCTATCAAACTGGTGCTTGTTCACTACCCTCGAGAGATTATTCAAGCTTTTCAGATCTCCACCATAGAATCTTTTGATGGCCTTCTTCAAAAAATCAATCTGTAAAAACAACAAAATTCATCCTCATGAGACCATACATGGGAGCTATGCAGCACAAGCAAATAAGCAAGTGAAACTAAGGCATGGCCTTGCTTGGCAACAACTTTTGGAGTACATAAGTGATTATGGAACTCAAAAAGCTATGATGAAAAATGTGAGTCAATTGTACAAATTTGCGATTAGTCAGTAGCTATATTATGCAGCTTTTGACGTATTGAATTTTTTTTTTTGGCGATTGAATTGCAGAAGCAGAAGGTGTTTTCAAATGGGGCCTATATCAATAGTACCAGAGTAGATGCAAATTTTTGTTCAACAAGGATGTAATCTATTCCTATACATGCTTGTCCACCGCAAGGCCCCCACTTCCCTCCAGCAATTCTTTTCATAGCCACCTACAATTAAAAAACAACATAAGCAAAACAAGATTTAAGCAATTCAAAACTTCAACAATAGTTTTGGTCCATAAATTAAGCACAATTAAGACCTAAGTAACACAACCTTGATATCCGAAAGATCAGAGAGAGAGTCGAAGATTGTAGGACATTTTCCGCCAAGTTCTAGAGTAACAGGAGTTAAATTCTTTGCAGCCGCCGTCATGACTACGCGTCCCACTCGTGGACTCCCTAAAAAAAATAAAAATATTTAGGGTTTATTTGGGAGTTCCAAGAACCAGTTCTATTGTTCTCAAAAGAATTTGTCAACATACAGTGTTCAATCGGTAGATAATTTTTATTACTTAGTAAGTCGTTGTCAGATCGAAAACTATTATTAAAACAGGTTCTCTGTCAAATCATATGATAGTGGTTAAAAAAAAAAATCAGATAGAAAATTATAGTGAGACAGAACATGATCATGTTTTATGCGTTTCCAAACATGCCCTTAGTTCTAATTTCCTAACCTATGAGTTTCAAGTTTGATGAATATCTTTCACAACTAGATATGCAATTAAGTGTGACAGTACTCCAAGCAATTAGGGTGTTATACCTGTGAAGAATATTTTGTCCCATTTTTGTTGCAATAGTTTTTGAGCAATTTGTGATCCGCCTTCAATGACTTTAATGGCTTTTCTATCCAAGTAAAGAGGGATTGTATTAGCAAGAAAAGATGAGCAAGCTGGGGCTAGCTCTGAAGGTTTTAGAACCACTGTGTTTCCTGCTGATATTGCACCAATCAATGGGTCCAATGCCAGTGCTGCATAATGTATAAAGTGGTTTAGCCTCAAAATACACAAAAAAAAACAGCTACCAAAATATAAAGGCATATGATCTAAGGAGTTCAAGTAGGATTACTAAGGCCTATTTGGAATCACTTCTTAAACGTACGTCTAAGGTTAAATGTGCTTTTGGGAGATGAAATGCATATACATGCTAGCATATTGGAATTACTTTTACCAAGCACTTTAGAGCCCCAAAAGCATGTTTTAGGCTTTTAGCTGAAGTAAGTTTAGAGGCTCAGGAAGCATGTTTGGGTTTTATGGACTTTTCTTAATTACCATAATATCCTTGGGATTACGGTTTCTGCTTCTACTTCTACTTCTGCTTTTGCGAATCACGAAAGCCAAAGCCAATCGAATTGGGCACTAAAACAGATAGGGAAATGCTATTGTGAGAAGCTTCTCATATGAGAAGGCGGGTTTTAACCGTTAGATGAGCATCTAGCAATAGATGCTTCTCCAGATTCCTGGGAATCTTATGGCTAGATGCTCATCCAACGGTTAAAACCCGCCTTCTCACATGAGAAGCTTCTTACAATAGCATTGCCCAAACAGATATAGTATTGACTAATGAGGTTTCTTTTCCTTTCTTTTTTGGTTTTTTGGGTAGCAAAGCAATTCAAGAATGGCCTGTTTGTACATCCCGCGAATTTGAATGGTATCAAGCACAATTTGTATGACATTTTGGCATAGAAAATACATCATCTTAAATGAGATCATTTTAAAAACGAAAACATGAAGCAGAAGAGAGAAATATTTTATGTTTCTTCCTATGTGATCATCATTTCGACGTTTCTTTTAGATGTGAAGATTCGTACTTCTAAGCATATATATCTATATTTACTTCTACTATACTATAAGAACGAATAAGCTAGCACGTCAAAAAATATGAACTTCCACTTTTGCCCTTCATTATACCATAATTACTCATATATCTATCTATATGTCATAAGGATATATTGATTTGTGTGAGGGTAAATCTGTCATTTTAGACAAATAATTACATTCAAGATAGCTTTTGAAATTTTATTTAATATAATAATGAGGTTTCAATCAACAATCTTGTGTCTAATTACATTTAGGTCAACAATTTTTGATATATTTATTATTCACTTCAAAAAAGCTAAAAAGTGGCTATTCAGGAATTGGTCACTAATATTTACAATTTAGTCAACTATTTCTCTCAAATGAGGTTTCAATCAACGATCTTGTGTCTAATTACATTTGGGTCAACAATTTTTGGGATATTTATTATTCAATTCAAAAAAAGTAAAAAAAGTGGCTATTTTAATGGCTATTTAGAAATTGCTCACTAATATTTACAATTTGGTCAACTTCTTCTCTCAAATTTCATATATTGTAATGTGTAATTGCATTTGGATCAACAAGTTTTGGGATATTTATTATTCACTTAAAAAAAGTACAAAAAAGTGGCTATTTTGGTAGCTATTTAGGATTTGGTCACTAATATTCACATTTTGATCAACTTCTTCTTTAAAATTTAAGTTTGCGATATTTATACTTCACATCAAAAAATGTCAAATAAAGTGGCTATTTTAGTGGCTATTTATGAATTGGTCACTAATATTTACATTTTGGTCAACTTTTTCCCCCAAATTTAAGATTTATAGATTGTATTCGAATATCAATTAAGGTCTACGAACACATTCATGTCCTTTTTTAGTAGAATTACCCTACTTGTGTCATATATTTTTTAGTGGTGCTTTATTAGGTACCTTTACTACTCATTTACAAGATAGTCAGAATTATCAACTTCTTCCGTAGGAAGACTTTCAGATAAAATAGCTACATTTACAATTTTCTATTTAACCGTTTTTACATCTTATTATACACTTTTAACAACCACTTAATCACACGAAACAACACAATTAAATTTCTCGGTTGCGTGGGGCTCCAACTAGTATATATATATATATATATAAATCTGTTAAATAGTGACAAATTTTTTTTCCAAATGTATCCATTTGAAGAGTACGAGTTTTGATATAGGAAGATTTAAAGATTGAGTAAGGTAATTAATTCAGATTCAAGGCGTTACAACCAAAAATAGGCCAGCATCCGAATCATGGGAGTTTATATATCACAACAAATTAATGCCAAATGATCAATATATAATCAAATAGATAAGACTCACAGATAGGGAAGTTCCAAGATGAAAATACAAGTACTGAGCCAAGTGGTTCTGGCAGAACTTCTCCTCTAGATGGGAAGAAAAGTAATGGCATATGAACCTGCCATTTATACACCATTAAAAGTTGAGTATGGTGGTTCCAAACATTTTCAATCTTTCTTTTACCATAAGATCGACTTAGGTATACATTTACTTGGGTCCATTTCTGATTGATTATTGTACGTGAGATGTGATTGGTCTACACATACAAGTGTGTCAAAACAACAAATATATATGCATGCATGAGTCACATACTCAAACCAATAACATTTTAGCACGATACAAAAATTACGTCCCTTCTTTTAATGGTTAATTAAACCCAAGGTGTGACTTCTAGCTACTTCATATATGCCCATTAATTTCAACAGTCATGTGAAGGTTCTGGAGAGACATTCTCACAACTTTTAACCAAGGAGTGGAATCCGAAATTTTCAATACTAAGCCGCGTTTGACGATTCTGAAAATTATGTAGTTAATTTTTTGTAATAAAATTTTAACCTATTGAATTTGCAGTTCTGAAACAATGTTTGAAGTATTGAAATAGACTGCATTTAATGATTCTTCTCAATAGAACCCTTTTACTTAAAAGATTTCTGTAGGTTTTTAGCTGTCTTTTCATTGAAATGGAACATTATTAAATACATGAAAAAAAAAGTGCTAAATTTTTTTTATTTTCAACACTTAATTGAGTTATTAAACACACCCTAAATAACGAGAATTAAAGAGAGAAAGCAAATTAACATACCTTTTTGGGCGCCATCCATTTATCAATACAGCTTAAAGAATAGCTGGCTGACTTTTCCACTATTCCAATCTACAGTGTAGCATTCCAATTGCTAGTTAGTTATTGAAATAAATCCGTGCAAGATTTTCACTTTTTTTTTTGTTAGTGATGAGCTGGGTTTTGAACTAAACAATATCGATTAATTGAAGCAGATATAAAAATCTGTTTAGTTTTTAAATTTAGTGAAGAAAAAAGAAAAAGAAAAAGAAAAAGAAAAAGAAAGGAAAACGAGCAGTGTTTCCGGTATTTTTCTTTTTGCTTAAATAATAATAAAAGGGAAGTGCTATTGTGAGAAGCTTCTCATATGAGAATGCGAGTTTTAACCGTTGGATGAGCATCTAGCAATAAATGCTTCTCCAGATTCCTGAAAATCTTATGACTAGATGCTCATCCAACGGTTAAAATCCGCATTCTCTTCTCATATGAGAAGCTTCTCACAATAGCATTACCCATAATAAAAAAAAAGTCATAGACAAACGGATTCGATTCACAAAATATAGAACATGTAAATATCTCTATTTTGTCCTCATTATTCCTTCCTTTTTTTCCTCACAAAAAATTCTTTTTAAAATTAATAAAAAAAATTATTTTAATCAGTGTTTTTTTTTTGTTAAATTCATGAAGAAAACACACCCTACTTAACAAGAATACATACTAGTAGTATACATCCCATATGGATACACCATAGTCATCCAATCCAATCAAATCCAAAGAACTCTCACCAAAATTTCCAAGAAAATTATAGATAGATGTAAAGATCTTTCCCTTCCAAAAAAAAAAAAAAAAAAAAAAAAACCTCACTTCGTCGCGATAAGATTCAACAGGATGCTTTCCAAGATCATCTTGAAGTGCTTTGAAGATCTTATCTTCATTGTCTCTAATGAGTTCAAGAACGGCTCTAAGTTGTGCTTTCCTCCATGAAACACTTCTTGTTCTTCCACACTTGAAACTCTGTCTCAGCTCTCCTAAGCTCTCTTCTATTTCACCCACTATTGCCTCCATAGCCACAAATGAACTCTCTCTCTCTCTCACACACACACACACACACACACACAGCAACAACAACAACAAAAAAAAGTCTTCAGTGTTCTCTCACTTAAAAAGGCAGTACCTAAATGACAATAATGTATTTCTGGCTCTAGTCTTCTTCAATAGTTGGATTACATTTAATTCTGCAACCACCTTCACGTTAATTTGCTTTTTAAGCGGAGCGGAGATATGCTAAAGTGAGACAAGGTGGTTTCGCTTCAAGTGGGGCGAAATCAATTTACTCTCTACACCCACTAATGTAATTTAAATTAAAACAATTTAGAGTGTGTTTTGATAACTCAATTAAGTGGTAAAAATGAAAATTTTCAGCACTTAATTTTTTTTTCAGTACGTTTGATAATGCACTACTTAATTAAAAAAGCAACAAAAAATTCACTGAAAATATTAAGTGAAATTTTTTTACTAAAAATAATCATTGAATGCAGTCTATTATAGTTCTTGAAACACTATTTTCAGTAATGCAAATACTAATCACTTAAAATTTTCATTGCTTAATTCAGCACTAAATTTTCAGTACTTAATTTTCAGTTTTATCAAACACACCCTTACTCTCTACACCCACCAATCATCTATAAAATAACCATAACATTCATCTTTCCATACCACCTATATCATGCCAAAAAAAACCTAACATTCATCTTTACACCCACCATCTTCATCCTTTTTACTTCTCTCCTATCCCTTCATCCCCTTGAGAAACTTTTTGTAACCTAGAAAATGAAGACAATTGCATATGCGTTGGGAGAGATTTTTTTTTTTTACATTTACTTAGTATTCATATATCTCGGTTTTGCCGAGCGGGTTGTAGTCCAATTGGCATAGCTTTTCTGGGGAGAGGGTTCGAATCCCCATAGGGGATTAATCTAGTTGCTTGTCCCCCAATTATTCTTCAGTCGAAATGAGTGGCCCTTGTTGGGCTTTGCTGTGGGCCAGTGTGGGGAATGACACAGTAAATGACACACCAACTTTAAATGCATGTACCTTGTGCTGTGTAAGTGATACATAGAAAAGTGTGAAAAATTCAAATAACACAAGGCACATGCATTTAAAGCACAATTTGTCATTTGGTGTGTCGTTTGGTGTGTATCCCTATCATTGTTGATTCAATTTTGTCCATCGATTATCTTGCAGGATTTTCGGTCTTAATGTCCCAAATCAAGGAAACTTTAGTTTGAGGTAGGGGTGGTAATTCGGGTTAGACGTGTCATAATTGGGTCATAAACGGGATGCGTGGTTTTTTGGTTGATTTTTAGTTTTGAGTACTATTCAATAAAAACTATGAACTTTATTAATTTAATCGTGTAGTGTTGTGTCATATTCGGGTTGTCTCAGTAAAACGTGTCGTCGATTTGCTACCCTTAGTTTGAGGGTATGAAGTTGTACATCTTTATGAATGTATACATATATATATATATACACACCCATATATGTGTATACACATCTATCTATTCAAATACAATCTCATATTGAGTTATTAGTGTCGGGGCCGGCCCTGAGGTAAACAAAGTAAGCAATCGTTTAGGGCTCCCACCGCAAATTCAATTGCAGATGTGACAGAAAATAAAGATTACGTATAATTATATATGTATAAGTAGACCTAAAAATATTTCCTTATGGGGCACTGCCCCCAAACCCCTGTATATATAACCTTAGGGCCCATATTTTAAAGTTTGCATAGAGCCCCCAAAACTCAAGACCGGCACTGATTAGCGTGAGGTGTGAGTAAGTTAAGGTTTGTTGAAGTAAGTGTGTGCAAAGAGTAATTTTTTATTATTCCTTTCGTTGGTTTGTCCTTTTATGTCATTTTGTATAGGTATATAATTGTAATGAGAAAGATTCATTAAATGGTGGGTGTAGAGAGTAAAGTAGGTGAGTGTGAATAGAGTGCCCATAACTTTTTTGGTGCCATCTTTTAGTTAAAATCTTAGATTGGGTAGTCACGGGTGGATGTACACAAGGGCAAGGGGGGCTCAAGTCCCCCCCCCAAGTTTTCAAAAAAATTCTACACTAATTTTTTTTTTTACAATTAGTCCCCTGAAAATTACAATTAGCTCCCTTGGTATTATAAAATTGTCATACTAAGCCCCATTTCTCTTATATTTTTGTGCTAATTATAAAAGCCCTCCTCTTCTTATGTTTTTGGGATAATTTTTTTAACCAGTAGTTTATATTATTTACATAAATTATACACAAAAATATGGATAAAAAGGTCCAAATTTTTTTTTTCGGGGGTAACCAAATTTTATTTTATTTTATTTATTTATTTTATTTATTATTACTATTTTTCTCAGGGCGCTGACCTCGAACCCCGTACAAACCTCTGCCAAGCCCTCCTGTATTAATTTTCTATATCCGCCCCTGTGGGTAGTGGCATGGCCCAAAGTGTTGTAACTTTGATCGATGCATGTTATACAATGAGAGAAGATTTCTTGAGCTTTTGTATGAATTTTTATAGCTTTAGATTATATCATTAACACGAAAAATATGTATTAATAGACTCCAAAAAAAATGGCCTCAGTGGCGCTACTCCCAAACCCTTATAAACTCCACCACCCTCTCGTGCAATTTCTAAGCTTTTTATCTACCAAAACCCCCGGCCAACTTCAAATTCCTGTATCCGCTCCTTCTCAAACACACGCAACAAAATCTGGAGTGTTCTATCACTAAAAAAAGCAGTACATAAATGAGACAACAATAATGCTTGGGTGACTGAAAATGTGCATAGAATTTGTGTACCGAAAAATCGTGGCCATTTATTTCGGTGACCCCCACACAAAAGTGTATATGAGACTCATTGAAATAAATGATCCTGATTTTTGGGTGCACAAATTCTATGCACATTTCGGTACCATGACAATAATGTATTTCTGGTTCTAGTCTTCTTCTACAGTTCGATCACATTTAATACTACAACTACCTTGACGTTAATTTGTTGCTTCTTCAAATGACTGTTACATTGTACCACGTGACTCTATGGTTAAGTTGAACTGTAAGCATGGCCAGATCCAAGCTGGGGCTAGTTGGGGAAAGCTAAAGGTGCGTTTGGATGTTCACGGAACTGCAAGTTAGGCTGTTTAGAAAGGCGCACTACATAATTTTTTTTTTTTTTTTTCAGCGAGTGGTGTTTGGTGGTCAAAATTAACAAATTTCAATTTATTGTAATTTTTAAAGGGTGAATTAGTGATAAATCCCTAGATAGTGCATTTACATAACTTTAGGTTTTTGAGTTAAAACATGTTTATGATTAAGTCCCTGATATTTTTTAGGGACTAAAATACCCCTCCCTCATTAAGTTTGGTAATCTTTAAAATGATAACCCCTCCATTAATGTTTTCTACCAAAATTTAATTCTCCCTAAAAATTAAAGGAATAAAAAATTAAGGGAATCAAAATTTGAAAGTCATCATCATTAATAATGAAAGTCATTTTCAACCACAATCATGTCCAACATGATTTATGAAAACGTGATTTGAAGAGAAAGACATACCATGTTTTGGAAAAATGGGAATTGAAGAGAGAATCTCAACATGATTTGTGAATTTCACAAGAAGTTCTAGAAAAATGGTAATGGAAGATAGAGTCCCAACATGATTTATGAATTTCATAACATGTTCTGGAAAAAATGATAATGGAATTTCACAACATGCTTTGAAAAATGAAAATGAGAGAGAGAGAGAGAGAGAGAGAAAGAGAGAGAGAGAGAGAGAGAGAGAGAGTCACAACATGATTTGTGAATTTCACAAGATGTTCTGAAAAACGAAAATGACAAAAAGAGAGTCACAACATGATTTGTGAATTTCACAACATGTTTTAGAAAACAAAAATAAAAGAGATAGTCATAACATGATTTGTGAATTTCACAAGATGTTCTGAAATACGAAAATGACAAAAAGAGAGTCACAAGATGATTTGTGAATTTCACAACATGTATTAGAAAACGAAAATGAAAGAGATAGAGTCATAACATGATTTGTGAATTTCACATGTTTTGGAAAATGAAAATAAAAGAGAGAGTCATAAAATAATTTGTGAATCTCACAACATGTTTTGGAAAATGGGAGAGAGAGAGAGAGAGAGAGAGAGAGGCAATACCATTGCATCCTAGCACCCACAACCATTGTTAACCACCATCATCACCATCGTATGCCCCACTAATCTTAACCACCATCATCTCCTATATAAAGCATTATGCCAAAGACTTCTAAAACCACATCCAGACTACACAAAATCTAAGAAATCGAACACTAAAGAAATCAATCACTACACAAAAGGTAAATAAATAAAAGAAACATCACAAAAATGTTTGAAAGCCTATAACAATTAAAAGAAAATTCAAACCGAATGCACTTAAAAGGTTGGTATGACCCACAAAGGTGGAGTAACACGACTATATGAATATCCAATGCTCTTAATCTCTTTCTCGTTCCCATCGCTCTGATTCATCTCATCCCCATCTTCATCTTCTTGAGCCACCATCATCCCCATCGCAAATCTAGGTGATGAGAGAGAGAGAGAGAGAGAGAGAGAGAGAGAGAGAGAGAGAGAGAGAGTGTGTGTGTGTGTGGATCCATCATTGCTATCAAATATGTAAATTTGTATATAGATAAATGTCAAAATAAATTTTGTCTACCATTTATTCCTCTTCATAAATGAGTCAACGGTGTGATATTAATGCTAGTCAATATATCAATTAATCAACCCTCACCATATATGTAAAGAGGGCATTTAGAGCATATAATAAAGATGTGAAAGGGCATTTAGGACATAAAAAATTACTTAACCATGATTAGGTGTGTTAACTAGAATCTTGGGGATCTAGTATTAAATAAAAATATTAGGTGTCCTCCATCCATAAAAGTACATGAATGGGGGATTTAAGGGCAATTAATCCATTTTTAAATAAAGTAATTTCTTAAAAAACTTGAGATGCCATAATTTAAGATTAAAAAAAAAAAAACGTCATCTACTCTCTCTCTCTCACCATTAATCGTATATCATAAATAATGAGTAATGCTATGTTTCCCAAATTTGAATTTAAAATTTAATTTTCAAATAGCTTAATAATTGCATCATATGTAATGACAGCGACCGATAGTATCATATGTCATTGCATATGATAAAATGGACAAATTATTTGAGAACTAAATTTAAAAATTAAATTTAGAAAACATAACATTACTCATAAATAATACGTTTATAATACACATGTATATGCATGCACTTAGTTGAGTAAGATTGTGAATTAGGCCATTTAGAACCAACCAAACCTACATAAATTTGAACTAAATATCTACGAATTTACAAATTTAAATTTTTAACTAACTTAAAATAAAATAAATTATAAAATTAGACGATTTGTGCAACCAAACTAACCAAAGACTATTGCTTGAGGATAATTCTCAGAAATATTCTTCGCATACGAACATGTGTACGTACATATATAAGTGTAAGAGCTTTTGATGTGATTAGCAATTTGATAAAGTTTTACAAAGGAATCATTATATTAGGGAGAATATCTTAAGTGTACTGGTGAACTTAACCCAATGCATTGGTTTTTTAATCTAAAAAACCCACGTGTTAGCGGGGTAATCTGTAGATTTTTTAAGGCTAAAAAGCCAATGCACTGGGTAAAATGCATTTAACCAGTGCACACTTAAGATCCTCTTCCCATTAAACTATGAACCAATTGGTAGGCATTAAAATTTGAACAGTGCCTTAATCACCGTTGATTTAGTCAAGATCAAATATTTATATATTTTGATTGGTTAACTGAAGAAAATAGGCCAGGCCCAATAAAATAAGGGTAATGCTACACCCACACCCAAATCTCACATCCATCCATCTATTTCCTGATGTGGACCAATGAGGAGAGGAGAGAGATTGTAAAGTGGTGTGGATCCCAGGAGACCCCACAGTCTCTCTCGTATTGCCATTGGTCCATGATAGGGTATGGATGGATGAGTGTGAGATTTTGGTGTGGGTCTAGCATTACTCATAAAATAATTGGTCTATTATTAACGGCTTACTAAAATAAAACATGTGACTTTATTTAATTAGTTAGTGATATAGTCCTGTTAAATTAGACACTTGTCATTACCTAATTGGATTGAATAAA
Organism: Hydrangea macrophylla; assembly: GCA_033977485.1. Lineage (NCBI taxonomy): Eukaryota > Viridiplantae > Streptophyta > Magnoliopsida > Cornales > Hydrangeaceae > Hydrangea > Hydrangea macrophylla. The sequence continues at coordinate 75,112,687 of CM066985.1, read as the reverse complement.
TCAAACATCTCAGATAATGTACTACCAGATAAGTGCTTATCAGATAGACAGTTAAAGTTTCTGTCAGATAAACCTCCTTCAAATAGGACTCTATCAGATAACTTTATCCGATAAAACCTTCATCAAATAGGTCTCTATCAGATAACTTTATCAGATAAAGTTTCCATCAAAGAGGTCTCTATCAGATAGATCATCATCAGATAACTTCCCTATCAGATAAGATATATAGGTAGTGCCCATAAATATAACAAGCCCTCCTCCAAAACAGGAGTCAGAAAATTATACGTCTAAGCAAACTGCCTTCTCAAAAGACGAGATCTATATATTTTGCTCTACACAAAAGTTGGAGGAACGTCACATCACTCAAGCATTCCCGAAGAACAAGTAATAAATCTTGCCGTTTCTTCAAATTCGAAGATCAAAATCCAAGCCTTTTTGAGGAATAGCAAGTATAAATCTTGTCGCTCTTCAGATTCAAAGATTCCAATCAATCATGTTTAATATGTTCTCCAAGAAGTAGAAGAAAGATTAATCGTTCTTGTTCGAGATCAAGCCACAAGCTCTTGTTCAAGCTTTTTCTACAACTTCATCCAACGTGAATATTTGAAGGACAAATTTACAGTTTAAGAATAAGCTCAAAAGCCCTTGAATCTTAAACAACTAGGGAGATCAAATCAGAGGAGTTTTCTTTTCATTGTAAAATAATTATACAGAGATTGTACCCATATTTCTAAAATCAATAAATTTATAATTGTTTCTCAATTTCTTATTATTTCCATGAAATTTTGTTTCGTACACCACTTATGGAAATGCTATTAAATTCTTTTTTCTTTTTGGCTGAGCAGTACCAAATAAAAAAGTTGTATAATCTAACGATTAGTCATATTACTAGTGGAACCTTTAGCCAACGGCCAACGAGTCAATGTGACATGTTGATATATGGATGTCATTTCATTTAATAAAGTTATTGAATAACCTTATTAAATTTTTCTCTATATAATCAGTGTAACATAACATACTTCATGCCCTCCTAAGTGTGTAAAATGGGTGAAAGAAAGAAATTAAGGAATTGTATTTGGCAAGTGAATTCAAGCACACACAATCTGACAGTGCTACCGAAATTTTCCCATTTGCTCAATATTCGAATACTGAAGCTGCCCATTTATCTCTGTCTCTCTCTCTCTATATATACAACACTCAAGTAAATATGATTAAGTCAACTTATTCAGTGAACATGTTTTAGCCTAAAAAAATCCACGGACTGTCGACTGACCCACGAATTTTTTAGGATAAAAAATATGTTCACTGGGTAAGTTTACTCAACCCTCATGCTACCAAAACTGGGTCTATCTTCTATCAGTATTCAAACGTACAACAATAATGCTAGGCACACACATTCAACCACACCCCAAATCACAATACATGCTTTAAATGCATGTACCTTGTGCTTCGCGGGCCTTGTGTGAAAAATCCACATAGCATAAGGTACGTACATTTAAAACATGGTTGTGATTTGGGATGTGGTTGAAGGTGTGTGCCTAGCATTGTTGTTCAAACAATATCCATGTCCAACTCAAATTTGTTTTTTTTTTTTTAAGTAAAAGCATTCATTTTTGATACAAAAGTTTTTGTATTTTGAACCCTTAATGTGTGTCATCCATCATCTAAATGTCCAAAATTGTTTCCACCATTCACCACTTCTTAAAAACAAAAATTTGAAAATTTTGACCAGAGACCTTTTAAAATATTTTGCATGCCCCTTCCTCCTCTCTCAATACTATATTTATTTCTAGATAAATATGTATGTAAATATTAAGGCTTAATTACACTTTACACCCTAATATATACCCATGTTTTCAATTGGATACATATATATATATATATATATATATTTTAATTGAACCCTTGAACTTCAAAATTTCATTCAATCAGACCCAAAGTTTGATGCTGTTGGCTTAAATTAATGAAAATTGTTACATGAGTTGCGTGTACGGCTTACCCGCCACATGTTAGATTAAGACAGACGAAGGAGAATGTGAATGGTGCGAAAAATCACATTCAACGAGATCCAAAATCATATTCAATCAGATCCAAAATTGCATTCAATCAGATCCCAAATGACATTATTTTTGTGCCATGTATAATCTTCTTCGTTTGTCTAAACCTAACCTGTGACAGATAAGCATTACGCGCAATTAACATGACAATTTTAATTAATTTAAGCCAACGTCGGTAGGCTCTGGGTCTGATTGAATGAAAATTTGAAGTTCAATGGTTCAATTGAAATAAAAAAAGAACATGTATATATCTAATTGAAAACACGAATATAATATAAGGGTGTAAAGTGTAATTCGGCCGAATATTAAAATTGTAATAAATTTTTTTACAAAAAAAAATATGATTAATTAGATTTAAACCAACAAAAAAAAAAAAAAAATTGGATAGTGCCCATGAATACGTGTAATTTCTAATTCTTTAATTGTAGAGTACAACATGTACATTACATTGGTTATATGCTTAGTATTAATAATTGAAGTATCAACAATGTCATTAGAACTTCTACGTTACAAGTGGTATAAAGTATAAACAATAGAGCTAAGGTGAGGTTAAAGTTTTATTAAGCTTCAATTCTTAATTGGTTCTGAAGCTTAAAAAAAAAAATTGTTTCCTCCAAAAAAGAAAAAAAGAAAAAAAGGAAAAAATTCTCGGTTAATAATATATTTATATGGTTTTTCTTTGAAAATACTTCATATCTATACTATTATAAAGGGAAAGAGAGGTGGTACCAACATTATTTCCTAATTTTTTTTATAATTACAGTTAAACCATTGCACTTTATCTTTTTAAAAAATATTAAAAGGGTATTAGAATGTCCCATCAATTTAAAAAAAAAAAACTACTTCAACAAATGAGAAAAAATTACCTAAAATAGTTGGCTAAACAAAGGAAAATGCTAGACCCATATAGTGAATCACACACTTTTTCCACACACAGCATTAAATGCTTGTACTTTGTGCTGTTTGAATTTTTTTTACACTTTTTTGTGCCCCACTTATACAGCACATGATACATGCATTTAAAGCTGTGTGTGAAAAAAATGTATGATTAACTGTGTGGGTCTAATAGTACTAAAAAAAACTGTCTAAAAAACAAACAAACAAACTGGACACACGAAGTGTGTGGCACTATTCTAATATTAGTATAATTAGATTTCATCCAAATGAGAAACCCCAAACATGCGGAAAATTAGTCAGGCATATATAATTTGTTTTGGTCTATCAACCAAGCAAAATCACGTGACTCGACAAAGTAAGTGAAAATGAGGAATGGAGATCACGAGAACTTCGTTTCAACATAGGATTACGGAACAAAAACCGAACAAAGTCACACCACGTCTAACTTAATATGACATCTTAATTATATGGGATCATATGGTTATTAGAGTTAAGAGGACATAATAAGTGGGGAATGATATATGTATCTCCTGAAAATAGGGGAGTTATAACTTGCTTAAAATTAAATCAACAATTAATTGTTATGCCATTTAATTTTAGTGGCTAAATGACCCCATGTAATATATGGTGTGACGTGCTCATAGATTTATTTCTCAACAAGAGGTCAGTCCGTGTGATAATGTTGCGTTTTTTTTTTAAAATTTTTTTTAAAGGATTTATTATGAATACACTCCTTATAATTAGTGCATTTTTCAATTTGTCTACCATAATTTCAAACTTATATTACTAATATGTACCCTTCGTAATTTGGGTAAGTAAGAATTCTCATTAAAGAATCAAGAAAAAACAACAGCCTACACAACCCTACACAACCCCAAACAAAGCTTCAAAAGAGAAGCACACAAAGCCAAAATAAACCCTTCCGAAAACAAATACAACACCCAACCTCAACATTAGCATGGAAATACAGCCAAAGAGATACAAAACAATGCAAAACAATGCAAAACACACACACACACACACAAAAAAAAAAAAAAAAGAAAAAAAAATATTGGGGACTCTCTACAAATATTCGTACAAAAAATTATTTAAGATGTACCAACATGCGCTATATATGAAATTAGGGTTGCTCAAAATCCACTCACCCGCCCGACTCACCTGTAGCCTTTTTTTTTTTTTAATTTTTATTTTATAAACAATATGGGTGGAGTCACGGGTCTTGGGGGTAGAAACCCGACAGTTTCGGGTGGAGTCACGGGTCTAGTGGGTTGAAAACTCGATTCACCCGACCTGACTCGAAACATACTTAATTTGAAATATATATATATATATATTTATGTAATATGCTTATATCAATATATGCATTATGTATTATATATATGTAATATGCTTATATCAGTATATGTATTATATATTATATAACTTTGAAAAAAATATATATATGTTATGTTCTTATATCAATATATATGTCACTAGCGACTATGTTTTTATTTCCATGACTATGTAGACAAAAGCATTCAAAGCAAAAAAGGAAAAAAAGAAAATGTAGACAAAGTCATATATAAAGCAAATGCTTGATTGAGACAAATGAGACAGTCGAGTTTCACCCGACTCGACCCGACTCACCTGACCACCCGATGAGTCGGGTGCACCCGACAAAGCGACTGGATGACGGGTGGAAGGAGGGCAAACCCGACGATGTTCGGATGGATGAGCGGATGAGGGCCAAACCCGATTCACCCGTCTCGTGAGCACCCCTATATGAAATGCTATTATTTCGAGCGGGGCCTTTGATATAGAACTAGAAAGAGATCAGAAAGAGGAAAGAGATCGAGAAAGAGGGAGAAGACACAGGGAAGAGAGAGAATCTCAGAGAGAAAGATAATACCAATAATCAATTCATTCAAGTCTACCAACAACTGAGAACCCTACGCCTTTAAATAGGCAAACTAAAATTATGAAGATATGAACAAATCCCTAAAATAACGCCATAATTAAAGTTAGAATTAAATGCAAAATCTAAATATAATTATTTCCTAAAATATTTTATTCCCCATTTGTGATCTCCATCATTTCTCCCCGGCTCAGAAGACTCGCCTCCGGAGAGTAAAAAGTTGTTGTACTGCTCCAAAACAGGATTAAGATGATAAAGCTTGTCCTCTGTGTTCCACTTGTCATTGGTGTTGGAACATTGCTGCTATAGAATGAGGTACTAGTAGCACAATCTGTAAGAACACATGTAAAAAGAATAACATGCTCAAAGGTATCTCAGAAAAAAAATATGTTCTCTACATTGAAAATTCGATTCATATGCATTGAGGTAGGTAAATCAGTAAAAGATGAATTAGGGCCAAATAGACAGATGATGAGAAGTGGTGGGTGGTCATGCATGGGTTGAAGGAAGTTGTGAGGTATCATTCTCAAGTGCACACGAACTTTCACAAAGCTTCCCTCATTTAACATAAGGTTCCTAGCTATGATCAAAATGATCAGTAAGAACATAATGATCATCATATGACACAAACTTTTGTGAACTACCAACAAACAAATTGTGAATAGGGTCCAAAAGAAACAATGAATGTTGAGTGACGGGAATCATGGGGTACAAGAAAAGGTCAATGCATTGGTAAAGTGAATAACCAGGAATTTTTTTCGAAAGAATGTGCTCACTAGACAAATTAGCCAAAATATTGTAGTTAGCACGCCCTATGCATTTCAGGTGATAGTTTGGAACAACATGCAGTTGAGATCCAGACACTAAATCAGGAGAGTGTAAACTACCTAGCGTAGGTGGCGATATAAGTGATGGCTCAATAGGGGCACATCTTGAAACTTATGATTGACCACGGTGGTGGGTTCACAATGGGGTCAGATGGGATCTGGAGATCATCCTTAACTATCAAGACTGATACAACCCTCGACTTCTCAACTTCGGGTAACGATTTATTTTCGATAAAGAGCGGGCATATTTTTTTTTCTTAAAGTGGTTGTCGAAAAGAATTTTGCTTAGGTGCAACATTTTTCCTAACATGTTTACCAGGAATTTATTGAAGGGTTCTACACCATGCCTAAAAGATAGGTGTCATCTTGTTTGCCTTGAATTTCTTCAAGGCATTATTTATGTTTGTTTTGATGATGACAAATCTAGTGATAATTGCATAATAGTCTATTCCAATCAATTATCAAGTCATTTTCATTGTGTTAATCTCTTGATTTATGCATTTAAATGTTCTAACTTTGTTTGAGATCATGAGATAGCATATGATGAAGCTCACAAGTGATGGAGCTCAACAAGGTTCAAGCTTGAAGACCTGAAGATTTTTCATCTTTGGTTGAAGACTAGGATTTACTTGTAAGCATTTTGATCAAATCTCTCATAGGGGCTCAAATAACTTTAATTAGACTTTAGGATCCTTGCTCTCATACTTTAAAATACTTTCAAGGACCTAAACATACTTAGAACACTCAATTAAATGCATTTCACAAAAGTGTTCAAGTGGTTAAGTCAAAATCAAGTATCCTTTGCAGATGGCTAATCATTAAAGGCAAACTTAATCTAATTGGTAAGGAACTAGATGTTGAGTGTTATATGGATGGAGAGGTATTTGAATCTAGTTTCCGAATCTTCAAACGGATTGCAAAAACAAGTTTTGTAGAGAGAGTTATGACCGTTTTAGTAAAGACGTGTCAGTCTGCGAAAAATAGGAAAAACCAGTCAACTAAAATATTTCATGTCCAGTTGATCGGAGGTAATGTTCAGTCGATCGAAGGTATTGTCACGCCCCGACGTAGCATAAATAAGGAAAGCGTTTAATTTCCTTTATGGACCCGTAGGTCGCGACAGTTTGAAGGATCGATTCCGTCCCAAACGTCGAACAACAAAACATAATGATCAGAGCAGAGCAAACAAGGCTTACAATTATCATTCTAACTTAAACAATATTACAGCACGGGTTATCTGAAGGCACAGACCGCCTTGAAACAAAACAATAGCTTAATGTCTAATACAGTCATCCTTATTACAAAACGGTCCAAAACTAAAACATATAACTTAAAACACAAAATAAGTAAACAGTTTTCTCATTCCAAAAGCAGCCATACTCAGTTAGCGTAGTCATAAGGTCCTTCATGATCATAACCTAAAAAGCTTGAACACGAATGTCCAGGACGCATCAACGTCGTCAGCTTCAAGAAGCTGGTGAGTATTAAAAACATAGCTTTGAATGTAAAACATACCCATTTACCTTTTTCCATTTTCAATTAGTATAAATCAATGGTTAAACCTCAGAAAGAATTCATTTAATAAAACTACAAGAAATATATAAAAAGTCGTTCATTCATAAAAACAAATACTCGTGTATGAGACAATGCACCACACTCATCTTGCCGATTCTTTTCTCTCGACAGACACAACAACCCACTATCTTACTCTTGGTATCTTTGAAACACTAAGATAGCCACACTTTAGCAACGGGGCGCCAGGGAGTGTCCAGTTTGCCTCACACTTTGGTCCGGGGTACCAGGGAGTGTCCATTGCCTCACACTTTGAATACCTAAACCGCCATGCAAATACCGGAGCAACCTCACGTAGTATCCAGACTCGGGTATCAGGGAGTGTCCGTAGGCCACACTTTAGCACTACCATGGGTGCCAGGGAATGTCCAAGTTCGGCTTCACACACTTTAACGCTTCCATGGGCGTCAGGGAGTGTCCATATTTGCCACCGTCGCATTTCAAAGATACCCTCGCCACAACTACAACCACAACCACAACTACAACCACAACCACAACCGCAACCACAACCGCAATCTCAAACTCAAAACTCGTACTCATCTCATACTCTTTTTACACTGACCATTACTCTTTTCCACACTGACTGACACCCACATGCATGTACCACTGACCCCATATGATGTCATGAACTTAAACACAAAGCAAAACGCTGCAATAAGGGAACGATGTACGTACGGGGATTGATAAGTCATAATATAACGTTTTAATCATTCAAACATAACCAATAGAGTTCTGATTAACTAAATTTTCCAAACAGAGCCTTATCAGACCTTAAAAGTTGAACCAAACAGTCCCTTAACACAAAACAAACAAAAACCACAAACTGGCAGATCGCGCGCGCGGGCCGCTCTAGCGAGGGGTTGCTCGCGCGGTCCGCTTGCGCGATTTGCCTATTTTCCTTTTTATATATATCTTTTCCCTCGGCCAGAAAACACAGGGCTCGCGCGCGAGGGGTCGCTCGTGCGGTCCGCTCGCGCGACCCTCGCTCGCGCGATCGCGCGCGCGAGTTCATGCAGTGTCTTCGTCTTCTTCCCAGAACTGCTCTGTTTCAGATTTCAGGGTCTAATATGACCCATTTTCAATTCTAGAACCTCCTAGGCCTTATTATATATGATTCTCTTCGATTTTTCATAAGGATTATGAATCCATCATCAATTTAACATGAATCAATCCATAATACTAGAATTTTATGAAATTTCAAAAGATGTCAAAACTTCATTTTTAGCATACTTTCTCATGTGATCAAGTTAGACTCTAATACTTTAAACATGGCATGTAGGTTGTATAATCTTTCATATTTCATTCTAAAAACGGATTTTGGTTGAATTTGAAAAATTGTGATTTCAAGCTATGAAATTTTCAACGTACAACATCAATGGTGGTTCATAAATTAACTACACAAATCAGTAAATAAAGAATGGATTACAATCTGAGTGAGTTAGTAATACTCACTGTGATAGAAGATGAAGTGTGTTGAGAGAGAAATAGAAATATGATAATCCAATCCAAGCTTTGGCTATGGAGTCTTGCTTCTATCTCTTAAATTTGCTGAAGAAGTCTCTCAAGCTCTCTGTGTTCTCTCTAGTTTAGATTGCAAGAGTAAAGTGCAGTTTGTGTGTGTGTATGAAAGTATCTATAGAGCTATGAACTTGGGGGCCAAGCATCTTGTGCTTAACTCAACAAATTGAATTGTTTTTCAATTTTAATTACTCCTAAAGAGAAAACACAGCTCTCATACATACGTATATACACTGGGATATGAACTTATTAGTTCACCAAAGGCCAAAATAGGTGTATAGGGGTCATCTAGAGTGTGTTTGGGAAGATCCACTTTAGACACAACATTAACACACACAAGATACACATTGGCAAACGAGGCACAAGGCAATCATTAGTTTGCCATAATTAGAAAGAAATGTATAGTCACTTCCACTTTACGTCAATTCTAAAAATCTGTAGAAGTACATGCGGTGTGGACAGTTTTAAACGTAAACTGGTATTTTCAGGGTGCGGTGTTCACCACAAAAATACAGAAAATTCATTTTAACGTAGGAAGCGATTTTCTGGTTTCATAAAAATACTGATTGGGTTAAAAGAAAATGCTTCCACCATTTTGAAATACAGATTTTGAAATCCACCCAGGTATTACTAACTTTTGTAAAAATTACAATTTGACCCCAAAAGAATTTTAATTGTGAAATAAAACAAGAAATCAGTTTTAACATGTAAGAATTGTAAATAACAATGAGATTAACAATACAGATTAATCATGGAAATTCAAATTGAATTTAAATATGTCAAATGCAATTACAAGAAATTAAATGAAAATGCAGGTTATTACAGGTATCGTTTAGTTGACTGAATTTCAGACAGAATGTTTTTTCTCTGTTATAACTTTCCATTCGACCGAACCTTCGATCCAGTCGACTGAATTGCGTAGAATTGCATAACGGCTAATTTTTAAATTCTCCAAAAATTGTTTTTACACCCCCATTCACTCCCAAAGGTTGTAATTTTTCAAAAGCTATATATAGGGGTGATTTTTAGGGTTGGGTAATCAAGAAAAATCATTGAAACATCTTGATTAATCATCATTTATATTTGAGTCCTAGTTTGAGTGAAAAATCAATTTGTTTTTTTATTTCAATTATAACTCTTGAGAGAACAATTTGTAGTAAACTTTCATTTGTATTATCCACTCACTAAGGAGTTATTGTGTGAGCTATCATTGTACTATCCACTCTAGAGAGAGGGAGAGAGGTAAATTATATTTTAATTATTTATAAAGAGTATGGGTTAGTAACCTTTGTGTGCAAAGAAGAGGTGTTCTTCTTTTGGAGAGTTGAAGACTCTTGTAACGGTTTGATCTACACCCGTGAAGTAGGTTGGATTAAAGGAATCCTTAAGAGGTGTTCTTGAGGGGTGGACGTAGGCCGCGGTGTGTGGATTGCCGAACCACTTGAAAACTCGGTTTACAAGTGTCTCTTCCCTTATCTCTTTACATTATTGTTTGTGATTGTGTTTAATTTGCAATTAAGTTTTAAAAATGTTTATTTTTTGCTAAAACCTTATTCATTGCCCGCCTCTAAGGTTTTTATTTCAGGCCAACAATTGGTATCAGAGCCTCGGCTCTTCTATTTTCAAAAGATTTTACAATTTGGAGTTAAGATCCATGGAAACTACTTTTTTTGAGGGGTTATTGTGTGATCTATCATTGTACTATCCACTCTAGAGAGAGAGAGAAATTTAAATTGTATTTCAATTATTTGTAAAGAGTGAAGGTTAGTAACTCTTGTATGTAAAGAAGAGGTGTTCTTCTTTGGTAGAGTTGAAGACTTTTGTAACGGTTTGATCTACACTCGTGAAGTAGGTCGGATTAAAGGAATCCTCAAGAGGTGTTCTTGAGGGGTGGACGTAGGCCACGGTGTACGGATTGCCGAACCACTTGAAAACTCGGTTTACAAGTGTCTGTTCCCTTATCTCTTTACATTATTGTTTGTGATTGTGTTTAATTTGCAATTAAGTTTTAAAAATGTTTATTTTCTGTTAAAACCTTATTCATCGCCTGCCTCTAAGGTTTTCATTTCGGGCCAACAATTGGTATCAGAGCCTCGGCTCTTCTATTTTCAAAAGATTTTACAATCTGGAGTTAAGATCCATGGAAACTACTTTTTTTGAGGAGTTATTGTGTGAGCTATCATTGTACTATCCACTCTAGAGAGAGAGAGAGTTAAATTATATTTCAATTATTTGTAAAGAATGAGGGTTAGTAACCCTTGTGTGCAAAGAAGATGTGTTCTTCTTTGGGAGAGTTGAAGAGTCTTGTAACGGTTTGATCTACACCCGTGAAGTAGGTAAGATTAAAGGAATCCTCAAGAGGTATTCTTGAGGGGTGGACGTAGCCTGTGGTGTGTGGATTGCCGAACCACTTGAAAACTCGATTTACAAGTGTCTCTTCCCTTATGTCTCATTATTGTTTGTGATTGTGTTTAATTTGCAATTAAGTTTTAAAAATGTTTATTTTTCGCTAAAACCTTATTCATCGTCCGCATCTAAGGTTTTCATTTCGGGCCAACAATTGGTATCAGAGCCTCAGCTCTTCTATTTTCAAAAGATTTTACAATCTGGAGTTAAGATCCATGGAAACTACTTTTTTTGGAAAAGGCTATTGCATTAGCACTCCTTCATCGTTGAGTGATCATAAGTATGATCATTGGAAGAGGAGAATAGAAATTTATTTTCTTCCACTTGACTACAATCTTTGGAGTATTGTCAAAAATGGTTTATCTCCTAAACCAAAGATTGAATGGAATGAAAGTGATCAAAATAACTTTCTATTGAATCTTAGAGCTATGAAAATTCTACGTAATTCTTTTGATGATATTTCATATAATAGAATTCATTCATGCTCTAATGCTAATGAAATTTGGTTATGTTTAGAAAATATTCATAATACTACTAACCAAATCATTGAGTTGCAACAAAGAGTTGATGATGTTAAAGGAAATATTGAAAATCTAACTCATAAACAAGAAGTACAAAAATAAGATTTTGTACAAGAAAAAGAAGAAAGTTATATATGCTTATTTGCCAATGAAGAAGATGAGGAGAATGAGAAAATGGCAACAGGGGGCACTTGGGGCGATTCGGATAGTGATGCATCTGAACATGAGTCAAGCGACCAAGAAGCTGCCCATGAAAATAAGGTAAAAGAGGTAAACTCCAACTCATCCGCTAATTATGATGAGCTTCAATTTGCATTTGAGGAGCTACATGAGGAGTTGGAGAATATGGGAACCAAATACATTACTCTTAAAAATGAATTTTTCCAAACTTTCAAAAGAGTTAAATGACATGAAATCCCAAAATGAAATCCTTGAAGTTAGAAAATGAAAAACATGTCTCTAGAACTCAATTTTCAATTGTTTTTGAAAAAGAAAATTTGGAATTGAAAAGGCAATTAGATGTTTTAAAATCTCAAAATGAAATTTGGAGAAAAGAAAATTTTGTTTTAACCAATCAACCTTCAAGTGAGCTTATTGAAAAAGAAAAGGTTGAATTGAAAAAGGAAATTAAAGATTTATCAAAAACCTTAGCCAAATTTACCCAAGGAGAACAAAATTTGAATATGCTTTTGGGAAAGCAAAAATGTCTTTTTGATAAGGCCAAATTGGGATTTAATCCCACATACAAGGAAAAGAAGTACAAAGGCTTTTTTGTAAAGTCCACGTCTTCTACTTCAAACTCTCAAATTCTCATAAGAATTTCTTTGTTAAGGAATCAATCTCAAATGAGACCCTTCCCCGTGTAACTTGTCATTATTGCATAAAAAGGGACATATTAATTATAAATGTTCATTTCGAAAGAAAATTAACATGGTTTGGGTTATGAAGGGATCCTCTTCTACCTCCTTGGCAAATGTTGCATCCAGGAGGTACTTGGACAATGGTTAAATCTCCCATCTTAAGCCTAGTAGGAGAAGGTTAGATTAACTTGTTTTGATATTTCTCTTTATTTTGATAGCATGCTAATCTTGTTTGATTTATCAAGTTATTTTGTTTTGATGTTCATAGCTATTCCATCCTCCTATGGAGATTATGCATAATTTTGATCTTATAATTGATATTTATTCATATATGCATATGTTGAGGGGGAACATATTTTTATGTTTACTTTAGTTGATTTGGTATCTTTTTGCCTCCATGATATGTTTGCTTATCTTGAGGGGGAACTTTTAGTTCAAAACCCCGTCTTTTTGTTATTGTCAATAAGGGGGAAAATAATAGAGTTTATTGAAAATGCTAGAGAGTGAGAATGATAGAGATCATTATTAAGATAGGAAAATGATAATTGAAATTATTAGAAAGTTATCATTCTTGGATTCATACTTTGTATATCTTGTTGCTTTAAATGACAACATGAAATTGACTCTTATTGCGCTTTAATTGTTATATCTCTATTACATGTTTTGACATCATCAAAAAGGGAGGAATTGTTAGCCTTGAATTTCTTTAAGGTATTATTTATGTTTGTTTAGATGATGACAAATCTAGTGATAATTGCATGTTCATAATAGTTCTATTCCAATAAATTATCAAGTCATTTTCATTGTGTTAATCTCTTGATTTATGCATTTAAATGTTCTAACTTTGTTTGAGATCATGAGTAGTATATGGTGAAGCCCAAAAGTGATGGAGCTCAATAAGGATCAAGCTTGAAGACTTGAAGATTTTTCATCCTTGGTTGAAGACTGGGATTTACTTATAAGCATCTTGATCAATCACTCATAGGGGCTCAAATAACTTTAATTAGACTTTAGTATCCTTTCTCTCATACTTTAAAATACTTTCAAGGACCTAAACATACTTAGACCACTCAATTAAATTCATTTTACAAAAGTTTTCAAGTGGTTAAGTCAAAATCAAGTACCCTTTGTAGTTGGGTCATCTTTAAAGGCAAACCTGATCTAATTGGTAAGTAACTATATGTTGAGTTTTATATAGTTGGAAATGTATTTGCATCTAGTTTCCGAATCTTCAAACGGATCACAAAAACAAGTTTTGTACAGGGAATTATGACTGTTTCAGTAAAGAGGTGTCAATTTGGAAAAAATAGGAAAAATCAGTCGATTGAAATATTTCATGTCCATTCGACCGGAGGTAATGTTCAGTTGACCGAAGGTACTATTCAGTCGAATGGATTTCACGTAGAATGTCTCTTCTCTGTTGTAAACTTTCCAGTCGACTGAACCTTCGATCCAGCCGACTGAATTGTGCAGAACTGCATAACGGCTAGTTTTTTAAACTCTCCAAAAATTATTTTTACACCTCCCATTCACTCCCAACAGCTATAATATTTCAAAAGCTATATATAGGGGTGATTTTAAGGGTTGGGTCATCAAGGAAAATCATTAAAACATCTTATTTAATCATCATTCATATTTGAGACCTAGTTTGAGTGAAAAATCAATTTGTTCTTGATTTCAATTGTAATTCTTGAGAGAGCAAATTGTAGTGAGCTTTTATTTGTATTATCCACTCACTAAGGAGTTGTTGTGTGAGATATTATTGTACTGTCCACTCTAGAGAGAGAGAGAGTTATATTTGTATTTCATTTATTTGTAAAGAGTGAGGGTTAGTAACCTTTGTGTGCAAAGAAGAGGTGTTCTTCTTTGGGAGAGTTGAAGGCTCTTATAACGGTTTGATCTACACCCATGAAGTTGGTCGGATTAAAGGAATCCTCAAGAGGTGTTCTTGAGGGGTGGACATAGGCCGCGGTGTGCGGATTGCCAAACCACTTGAAAACTCAGTTTGCAAGTGTCTCTTTCCTTCTCTCTTTACATTATTGTTTGTGATTATATTTAATTTGCAATTAAGTTTTAAATATATTTATTTTCCGCTAAATCACCCCCCTCTAAGGTTTCCATTTCAGGCCAACAATCCCTTTCATTATAAATCGTATTCACTTCATTAATCCAAGGGCGACCGAGTAAAATATTGGTAACAATCATGGGTAAAACGTCGCACCATACCTTACGAGAGTACACGCCCATTTGGATAAGTGCCAAACACCTCTCTGAGACTAGAAGAGAAGTCTCGTCATCCCGTACTTCCTTAAAAGGTTTTGGGTGTGGTTCAGGTATGTGTTTCATCTTAGTAAGCCCATGACTAGAAACTATGTTCATTGAACTGTTGTCATCAATGGTGATTGTACCCAACGCGTCACCACACTTAAGAATTGTTTGAAAAGTGTCAATGTGAGGTTCCGACCAGTAGCTAGGATAACGAGGAGGGTTACTTCCTTGATTTTCTTTACGCCATTTCTCTAAAGAGTTATCTAGTTTAGATACCGCTATGTGAACACTCTCATAGAATTGATCCATCGAATCTTGAAGCTTTTGAATGCTCTTATATATGTATTTATCAAGATTTTGAATTATCATGTTTGTGTTGGTTGGAGCGAGTGTTCGGTTGTGAAAAGACATAACAAAGATCAGAATATGTGTTGATTAGTTAAAAGTTGGAACCCTTTGCACATTTTTACTAATTTAGTAGATAATGAAATATCAATCAAAATTTTCAAGAGAGAAAACATATACCTTTTCAAGACCCAACGTAAGTGGTACTGCATGTCCAAATGTGTCACGACTCATCCCTCTACGCGGGGAAATAGGACATGTGGCACGCCACCAAGGCTCATCCAATTCAATTAAAGTAAATAGCAGCAGAAAATATAAGTAAAATCCATGAAATTCATAGTTATAAAAAGTTTTGCATTTGAAAACACTCACAGAACCAACCTATTTGAAAACAACAATCCAGTCGACTGATCAAAGGTCTAGTCGACTGGAAATGGAAAATACAGAGAGCCTCAAAATCTAAGCAGCCAATCCAATCAACTGATCAGAGTTCGATCAACTGGAAATGCAAGATACAAAGAGCCTCAAATCTCAGTAGTTAATCCAGTCGACGGTGTCGGGGGACCTAGTCGACTGTGGTGTCAAATTCTTAGTCGACTGGTACCTTCCCGTCGACCGAAATCGTAACCCCCCAAGAAACTTCCATTTTGAAAACACGATCCAGTCGATTGTGGTCTTCACCAGTCGACTGTTTCTTTTACAGAATGAAAACAACATTTTTAACCTAATGATCCAGTCGACTGCGTTGAAGACCCAATCAACTGCTTTTCAATATTTTAGAGCAATAACTGGTTCAAAACAGGCCTCCAATCGACTGCCCCTATACCAGTCAACTATTTTTCCTCAGTTTGCTAACCATTCTGCAGATTTCAAGCTGTGGTTATTCCAACACATTACAACACTTTCACCACTATATTTCAACGATTCAAAACATAATTACAGAAGTTTTACTACCAGTTACAATACTACAAATCCTTCCCAATATTCTACTAAACACATGATTTCATCTTCTCAAAATCTTTATTATAACATTTGGAAAGGCAAAAATCATATACAAGAGTAATCCCGTCGTCCCATCGGCCCCACTCTTCGCATATCTTCTTCCCTCTCTTCTTATCACCAACAATGGAGTAAAGCTTTACTGCTCAGCTATATGTTAAGTGCACAAATTCTAACATATGCATATATGATAAATCATGCTTTAATCTCATAATTCACATCAAATAGTCTCTAGGAAGAAAAAACACGCAATCATTTGTAGCGGTAAGTCCAAGTCTTAAACCGCGATGCCAATGGCTAGTCCAAGCCTACAACCATCGCATCCCAAGTGCCCTGGCAAGTCCAAGTCTTAAACCATGCATAGTAGCCATTACTACTAAATTCTTAAACATCGAGAAGCTTATGCTGGCATGAAATTGTAAAAGTCCCCTCCTTTGACCTACATAATCACCTAACGCGCTCATATAAAAGTTAGACATGCTTTTTATATTTAAGCGTGTGCAAAATTAACAGGCCTACTATTAACACATGAATTTTGCCTAGATCACAATTTCATAATAAAAAATCAGGACATGCATTTCCTATATAACATAGGTTAGAATTTCATACCTCGTGCAATTTCTCTCTAACTTTGAAGGAAGTATTAGAGACCGATTAAACGTCCAATCTCAGATTATACGTGATTCCTATAAGTAACACATGGTTTTCCCCCGAATCCTAGAATTAGTATTTTTGTAAAAGTTTCCAAACATGGCCTAAAAGGTATCAAAACGTAGATCTTATCTCAAGGAGTTCAGATACGAAATTTGGAGAAAAACTAACGATTGGAAGGTCCTCGATGTGCGTCGTGAAGCTCGTAGAAAATAAGTCTCCTTTCTCTCTCTCTCTCTCTCTCTCTCTCTCTCTCTCTCTCTCTCTCTCTTAGGTTTTGGATAGAACTTGGAAAATAAAATACCTCTCATCTCTATCTATTTATAGGCACTTTTCTAAAAAAATTGAGTTTAACTCCCCACGAGTTCTCTAAACTTCCAATTATCTCTCAAAACGTCTTAAACGTCTAAGTTATCGATTCCCGAGTGAAAATCTCTAATTCATAAAAGTTTTCATCTAAGTTGTGTTTGGGTTTGAAATTACGTTTCAAAAACTATTTCTGTGGAATCTCTATATAACCTACCTTTTATGCAACGTATCAGTTCTCACTATAGTATTCAAAATGACCTAAAACAAGATTTAACATTATCAGAATTTACTCTACACAGGTAAAATTACTATTCATGTACACTAGATATTTCAAATAACATTGAAATCAAATAAATGCCATTTAAATTATATCAATTCCTTATGAATTTTCAACTTCGCGTGTCCTCCCTTGACACTCACCGTTGACCCACAGTCAACCTCATCTCAATTATTAATCAACATTAATAATTTCAGAATTCAAATATGTGTTTAAAATTGAATGTACTTTTCCCCAGAATGGGTGTGACAAAATGAGTTTGGTCAGACGTGTTGTTCCTAGAAGTTCTTGACTGGTACTCTATTTACAGCTACAGGGATTGCAAATATTTTTTTCTTGTCTCTTTTTTTTTTTTTAATTTTAAAATTCTGAGGTATTTCTGGAAAAATTATCTGGAGTCTTGGGTGCAAATATGAAAAATGGGGCAGATTCATTTTGTAATACCATGTATTTTTAGTATGTATTAATACAATGAGATTCTGTATACTTGCCTTTACTATGTTGGAATTTTCATCCTCAATCGATTGAAGCTGTTTCAAGCGATCAAACTTGTTTAGGTTCAATCGATCGAACCTTTTTCAATCAGTCGAAACCCTGTCGACATGAATTTATGACGTGGTCCCCCTCTCAATTCATCTAACCCTTTTCAATTGATCAAACTTGACTAACCTGTGTTTAATCTATTGAAGTTGATTCAATCAATTGAACGTGAATGGAAATCTTATCCCAGTTTGTGCACTCGAATGCCACTTGGTACTTCCTTTTCTTATATATGCAAGCATTCATAGGTATGTGTATGTTTTGGAAAACCTGAGAGTTAGAGAGGGATAGAGTATTGTGATTATATACATATATCCACTTACATACACACACATACACACACATAAACACACTATATATATACACGATTTGAGAGAGAGAGAGAAGACAGAATACAGAGAAAAGAATAGAAGGAGAAGAAGGGGAAGAGGAGAGATAGAGACACAAGGAGGAGATAGAGAAGCCATTGGAGGCCATTGAAGCTTCAAAGCTTTGCCAAATGCACATTAACGAATTTCGGTGAGTTCTAAACTCACTCGGTAGCATTAGTATATTGTTTTACAAGTTTGTGGACGTAAATAATGAACCCAAACACACCCCAGACGTTCACTGTCCAGAACTTCTGAAGAAGACGACTTTCAATCGATCAAAATTGATTCAATCGATTGAAAATGCTTATCGTAAATTGCTTGAAAATGACTCAATCGCTTGAACTGTCAATCGATCAAAAAGACTTCGATCGATTGAACCTTATTTTTCCCGATCAATTGAAATGGTTTCAATCGATTGAACTTTACAGATCATAGGCATTTTCTTTGGTTTATAATGCATAATGTTTAGCAATTCATAAATCAATGCATACTTATATTATGCGATACTATTGAATAAAGAGACAATGTGACGCAGTAATGAAAGGACATTGTGAGTAACATTATAAGTAATGTAGTCGGGATTAGGACATTAATAATGGCTGATTCTAATCGAGTTTGATAATCCGTTCATTTTAATGAGAGTAGTCAGGCCACATGGGACTATCATGTATCAGTAGTAGTATAAACGATAATAGGTTTGTTAAGTTCTGCATATTTTTCCAAATGCGGTAGACAGACGAACATGTCTATGACACGTGGTGGGTGGGAAATAGGTATTCTCAAACGCGGTCGACAGACGAATGTGTCTATGACATGCGGTGGCTGAGAAATATGTAGACATCGATAAGTCGTGGCAATAGAACTGATGTGTCTTTGCTTGAAGCATTAGATCCCTAACTTGCGGTGGACTATGCATATAACCTTAAAAGCGGGGGATGGATTGATGTAATATCTATCGACACGATAGACAGATGAATGTGCCTATGACTTGCGGTGAATTGGGAACATGTATTCTTGAATGCGGTAGATAGACGAATATGTTTATGACTTGCGGTGAACTGGGAACATGCATTCTCAATACGATAGACAGAGCATTGGTATATCCAAGAGTACTACAATCTGGTCTATTTATCCATGAGTCATATGTATGGGTTCTTGTATAAAAGACATGAGAAACCAATTAATAAGTTTGGAATAAAGGGAAAGATATTGTTAGTAGAACTATATTTTATGTCCTGCATAACTAGTAATCAATATAACCATGATACTGTGTTAGTTGGTATCACTCATCTTTCATTAAGCTGACGACGTTTATGCCTAGACATCCGTTGTCCAGACTACCCTGTTCCTAACCCTACAGGTGGTGATCACTACCAGGAGAGTTACTATATGGAAGAGGGCTATGCTGAGGATGGACCTGGAGCAGAAAACAAGGATAGACAAGACTACTACATTGACGACTACGTCTATGCCTGCTGAAGATGAAGAGAGATATTTAGTTTTTATATTTTTGTTGAACTTTGTCATAATTGGTACTTGGGCATATGTTCTTTTTATATTTTCCCGTTGTCGTGGACTCTGATATTGTAATAGCTAGGACCTGTGTAATTTATTCCACCTGGTTATATTAATGTCCTTGTTTTATTAGCAGACTAGTACTGTGTGGTGTGGACCCAAAAAGGAAATTTATTTTTCTCTATTTTTGTTGTTCTGGGCATGATAGATTTTGAGTTGATTTGGGTGCTTTATGAAAATTCAAAGAGTATGGGTGGTGGTTGGATGATGGGTCTTGTATGGATCTGGATTAGTATGCGACAATGTAGTGCGTCGGCATTTATGGTGCGCAGAGGGGATGGGGGCTAGACATGTGGTGGTTAATTGTTACACCAGACCCGAAAAATCAAATGTTTTAGCATAAATTTTCAGAGTTATTAATGTCGATTAATAATTATGGAAGTGGTTGATGGAAGTCAACGGGAAGTGTTAGTGGAGGACACGGTAGTCGAAAAATCATGAGGAAGTAACACGATTTAAATGACATTTATGTGATTGAGTGTTAATTATTTTATCTGGTATTCATGAATAGTGAAATTACTTGTGTAGTGTAATTTCTGGTAGTTTTAATCCCATATAGGATCATTTTGATGGTTTTAGTGATCACCAATAGGATGCGTTGCATAAAAGGTAGGTTATCTAAAGATTATACGAAAATTAGTTTTCAGACATAATTACGGCGACAAACGAAACTTAAGCGTTTTTTAATTTATAGTTTTCACTTGTGAAGCAAGGAATTAGATGTGTAAGATGTATCAAGGAATAATTAGCAGTTTTGAAATTCGTGGGGAGGTAAACACAATTTCCAAAAGTATTGCCTATATATAATTAACTCAAGATATTTTCATAAATATTAAAACCTAAGTTGAGAGCTAAAGGGAGATTTGGTTCTTTCGAGCTTCAAGACACAAATCGGCGGCCTTCTGATCGTTAGTTTTTCTCCAAATTTCATATTTGAACTCCTCGAGATAAGGACTTCAATTTGATGGTTGTTAAGCCATGTTTGGCTAAGTTTTTATAAAAATCCTAATTCTAGAATTTTGGGTAAAACCAAGTATAACTTGTAGGAATCGTGTGTAATCGGAGATTCGACGTTTAATCGAGCCTCTAGTTAATTCTTCAAAGTTATAAGACGTTTGCACGAGGTATGAATTCCAAGCATATCAATTATAGGAAATTACATGTTTTAGATATCTGACTTGATATTTTGTATCTAGACAAAATTCATGTATTAAGTAGGCCAGTTAATTATGCACGTGAAACTGCGATAAAAGCACGTATATGTGATTATGTGAGTATAGACATCCCAATTTTGACCGAACTCTTAAACTTAGGGGGATTTACCTCTGGGAACAATGATGAACATGTCTCGTCGGAATTAAGACTCTTACAAGTAATCGGATTCTCTTCCAAGAAGAATCTCGGTCCAAAATCGCCCTTTTCAGCTAAAAAGACCAAAATTCTCATTTACCTGTCACCTTGTAGACCATGAGTTTTGAACACGTATAGAACCATGATATTGTTCTCAGATCATCTTAAAACCATTTTCAACAGGAGAGAAATTCAGCATGAACCCCGAAAAAGTAATCAAAAGTCAACAGTTGACTCAGTGAAAAGTTAACGGGTCAAAAGGGGGTCAATCGTAAAATTTTTCGAGTTTTAAGATGAAAAGTCCCTGTAGTTGTTCATTGGGTCTCCTTTATGCTAGAAATGATTTTTAAGAATTTTTAAATGAAAGGGAACATTGAGAAATCGAAAGGTCTTTAGGAAGAATTGTGCAGAAAATTGGAAATTTTGCCTTTGGAGGGAGAGTTGACTTTTTTTCTTTAAGGATTTTGATTTTTTAGATATTTTATTGAATCCAAATAGGGGGCATTTCCTTAATTACATTTAATTTTTTAAGTAAATACATAAATTAAACAAAATTTAGTTAAATGACATGAAATGAAAATGAAATTAAGGTGCTGAATTGCTGTGAATAGTGTTGAATTATTGTGTAGCGGGAATTAGAGTGCCCAAATGGCATTCCGTGAATGCCACTGTGGCACTCACTGAGTACCATTCGAAACTCATTGAGTGCCGGCTCATCTTCATTGAGTGCCGGCCTGGGCTAATTTGGAGTTTTAAGCCAAAACTCTTTTTCAATCGTTGATCAAATGAATGCACCAAACGATGCCATTTTTTGTGTACGTGTTTACTACTCTTAGGTCATACAAACCATGCTCCCACCATCCCTAATTGACCTATCTACCCTTATCTTATCCTCTAAGAAAATGAAAGTCTATAAAAAACAATTTTTTCTCATTTATAAAGGGAGAGAGACTTGAATCTTGAGGATGATACTTGAATCTTAGATAGAGAAGCAGATTTTTGGAGTTGAGTTTGTTCTTAGAGAAAGATAGAGAGAAAAACTCCAAAACCCCATAGAAATCTCACCCAATTAACCCAATTCCTCAAATCTCTATTGAAGAACCTTGAAGCTTCAAGGAAGAAGAAGAAGAGTATTACTTGTAAGGCTTAGATCTCTCCAAATCAATCAATTTCTGAGAAATCTCAGAGGTAAAGCTTCAAATCTATATCATTATCTTTTTTTAATTCAATCACAATTCTTAGGATTCTAGGACCCTTTTACACATTTTCAAAAAGTCTCTTCTCTATCCCCTTCTCCACACAACACTTTGAATTGTGATTGAATTTTCATGTATAGTTGTTGATTTAGATCTAGTTGGTTTCATAGTCCATATGTATATGAAATATGTTTTCAAAGAGGAATTTAGCTTTGGATTATTCATTTGGCTTTGATTTTACCTCTTCTCTCTCATACTCTTCTCTTGGAATTCATGGAATCCTCAATATTCCATGTGAATTCCTTGAGTTAGATCCTCTAATTTTCTATAAATTTTATATTTATATGAGGAATTGAGTTGATCTAAGTCTTATCTATGAATAAATGAGTGAATCTAAACCTTGTTTATGGTTTTGGTTCATCCTTTTGAAACTCTTGGAACTTGTCCATGTTTCATTGAGTTCTATGCAATTTGGTTCATAATCCTCAAGGATCATTAATTTGAGAGAGGAATCAAAGGAAGTAAGTTATGAACCCTCAAGGACCATGTATTTGGTAGAGGGAATTAATGTAGATCTAGTGGATTCCATAAAATTGGATTCAAGTAAATTTAAGTGTCCTAGGTTCATTCATGAGGTTGAGTAAGACCCTAGGACCCATTTCTCTCATGAGATTTATGATGGGGTTTCCTTAAGGCTAAATCCTTGGATCTTCATAATAAGTGAGTATTATTGTGTTAGTTGCAATCATACTTGATCTATATTCTCCATAGAATTATAGATCGAGTTTGGTTTAAGTTTGGATGTTAATTCATCTATGGTGTAGTGATTTCAATGACAATCTGTGATCAAAGATTTTTATTTAAATCATGATACATTGGAATTGAATGAGACCAATTGGAATTTGTCCCTAACTCATAGATGTATCACTGTGATTTTTGTTTTGATAAAATTTCGTAGTTAACATGGTTTGGTCTTGAGTTTTGTAACTTAATTGTTCTCTGTCCAGTATTTCAGAATAGTAGGTCAGTGTTGATTTGAATAGATCAGAACCTTAAACATGTATTTTTAGCTTTAAATAAATTTTTTTTATGAAGTTAAATGTGTTAATAAGATCCCCTAAAAAGAATGAAGTGATTCTGATTTGTTTACTATTTTCAAAAAATCACACAAAATCTCTGGACAGAGAGTTGATAAATTATGAGTAGTGTCTGATTTTCGTCCAATTCCCAGAGATTGGACTGTTTGATCTTTGATTTTCTTTTTGGGTTAGAAGCTAGACTTAAAGAGGCATCTTGTGGCCAAAAAATCATAAGATCAAACCATGGGAACTATGCTTTGTCGATTTTTTAATGTTTGGTTTGCTCTTTATAATTTCTGAAATTCTGTGATAGATTTGATAAACCTTGTTGATGATGATCCAAATGTTCTTTCCATGACCTAAGACTTAAACTATGTTTTGATTATGATTAATTGAACTCAAATCCAGAGAATAAATGATCCAAATCAATGAATGATCCTTAGCTTGTTCATGTTCATTCATTCATTATCATCATGTATTCATTGATTCTTGTAATTAGGAAATTGTTTTGTATTGTGGTAAGTCATATTTGGTTGAACCTAGTCATGAGTTCCTAGTAATCATGTTGGGATTGTATCATCTCTATATGGACATTACATTGGCTCCTAGTTGAGACTTGTATATCTATAAAGGTATTGTGATTTCAACAAATTAGAAGGAATTCATGACTTTGTCAACTTTCTCCATGTTTGTTAGAGTTCAGCTAGGAATTTGCTATGGTTTTTAGGACTTGATATTATATTATGTTCAAAGCATGCAGACTAACCTTTATTTTGCAGCGCTATTGAGGTTTGATTTCTCGACTTTTCTCTAGTTTATTTTACTTCTTGATTTTATTGATTTTCGACTTCGTGCGTGACACCTTAGATTAGGGTTTTCCTTATGTGTACATATGAATTAGAGACTCATTTTTTAGGTTTTCTATTATTTACATGCATTGAATGTTTCTATATCGCCGGATCCCGGGTAAGTTTCCTTATTCTCTATTCCATATCATTTTGCTTGCTATTTGACCTATATGGTTTTCTATGCCTTTTATTGTTTACAATCTTGCACCCTTTTCAGCATACTTTTGTAATGTATATATTTATGTATTAATTGAGGGCATGCTTAGATTAATAATTCGATTAAAAAGGATGTTGAGTAGAGGCCTATCACGAGATAGGATGAGAGGAGGTGTTGTAGTCCACCGGGCTCCTTCCCCCCTCATTTCATAATCCTTGGACCTAAAAATCTCTGGTTTCCAAAAGATCAGTTTGATTTTAAAATAGTTTCTTAATTTTCCTTTAAAAATTAAGTGACGACTCCTATTTGAATTTGAAAAGTTTTAAAAGCGTGACTAGCCTGCAATATCCACAGTGAGCATGATATGTGTCTATGTGAGTCAAAGGGGGATTTGGTGCAATTTCATCCGGGGGTAAGCTCCTCAAAGTTTGAGGATTGTGTTATCGATAGTTGTTGTGCCTGGTTTGGAGGAAGGCCCTGCCAGGGCACTGGCAGAGGGAACCAAATGGAAAAATACCACTCTCTCTAGAGACAAATTTGATGTGATTGATGTCTTAAAGAATAAATTGTCATATAAGCATATGTTTAGAATTGTGCATTCAACATATGGCTAAGAAGTGGAGCTTTACTCCATTATAGTTGAAAAGAAGAAAGGGAAGAAGCGAGAAGAGTGCGGCCGATGGGACGACAGGAGTGTCCTTGTACATGTTTTTGTGTCTATTCCATTCCAACGTTGTAATAATTGCTCCAAGGAATTAGAACTATCTTTTATTTTAACTTGGAAATCCCAAAATGGATTTATAATACTTGTAATCCGTAGTAAAACTCTGGCATTTATGTTTGGTGGAGTTGTAATACAGTTAAGGCTATTTCAAAATGCGTTTGGTAGGTGTATTTAATCCTTGATTGAGTTTGGATAACCTTAGACTTGAAATTGTGTAGAATGTGTAGTAGCAGGGGAAAACAGTCGACTGGGCTGGGACCACAGTCGACTGGACCACTTGTTAAACGAAATTTCTTCCCAGATTTAGAAAAACCTATCGACTGGTTTATTTGTTTCAGTCGACTGGATTGTGTTCCAAAACACGTCGTTATGCTAATTCTTTCCAGTTGACTGGAAAAGTATTAGTCGACTGAGAAATTGAGACCCCAGTCGACTGAGTCCTCGACACAGTTAACTAAATTGGGCTATTGAGCTGTATACTCTTTGTAATTGACCTCACAATCGACTGGGTCCCCGCCACACTTGACTGGATTACTATTTTCATAATTGATTCCTTCCTTAAGTGTTTTCAAATGAGAAAAACTTTTTATAACTCTGATTTTTACAATCTATAGAATCTTTGGGAGTGGTTTCTTTTATCACCGTTGTATTTATATTTATTCCGCTGCTATGTTGTAATTGGTTTGGATAAGCCTTGGTGGCATGCCACATGTCCTATTTCCGCGCATAGCGGGATGGGTCATGACATTATTGGTATCAGAGCTAAAGGTAACATAACTTTGGGAATGTTCGACGACGAGTGGAGTGTTGAGTGATTTTGACACATATTCTTGAATGCATTCATACATTATAGAGATGTTTGATGCATATGGTATGTTATTGTACATACATATTTATATTTATTGTAGTAAATACATAGTGTTTATGCATTAAGATTGGCATGATTGTACAATCATGAGTGACGGTGACCAAGATCTATCACCACGTACTCGACGAATGGACCACATAACAGAAATGATTGGAAACATGGAAGACTTGATACAGAATATAGCAGAGCAATAGCCCTCCAACACTTCCACTGGAGCCAGCGCCGATAGCTGTGGTATATGCACTTAAGAATCGAGAAGGGAAATCTGTGTCAGAGCAATTTACTAGAAAGAAACTAATGGAATTTCATAGAATTTCTGACACGACACTAGTGAACACTGGGTCATGGATATGGAAAGCATTTTCAGGACTACCCCGATGTCCGATACACTAAAGATTGATAATGCAAGTGATGTACGGAAGGGTGAAGCCCAGAAATGGTGGGTGAACGTTCTGGATCAAGGGGCACCGATAATGTGGGAAGAGTTTAAGGTAGAGTTTAATCGCCGATTCTTTCCGTGAGCCGCTCACAACGTGAAAAAGAGAGAGTTCGACAATCTCCGACAGGGGGACATGACTATAACCGAATATACTTCCAAGTACAATGCATTGTTGAGATTCAAAAAGGGTTCAGTGCCAAAGGAGAAGGGTAGAGCAAGGAAATTCGAGGAAGGTTTAAGGAAGAATATCCATTTGAGGGTAGACCTATGAACATTCAACTGTGGCAGTAGTGCAACAAACGGCGTTGTGGATACCGCAGTTTTCTCTTACCCACAGCTTTTATTTAAAATTGCTTTTTCAGATCCAAATTTAAAAAACAAACGAGTCGCCATTTAATTTTTTTAAAAGGAAATTTAAGAAACCATTTGAAAGCAAACTGATCTTTTGCGAAACCAAAGATTTCTAGGTTCGGGGATTATGGAATGAGAGGGGAAGGAGCCCGACGGACTAAAACACCCGCTCTCATCCTATCTCGTGATAGGCCTCTACTCAACATCCTTTTAATTAAAGTATTAATCTAAGCGTGACCTCAACTACTACATAAATATAAATATACATTACAAAAGCATGTCTAAAAGGGTGCAAGATTGCTAACGATAAGATATCATTCAAAATCATGTAATTCAATTAGCAAGCGATATGATATGCGATAGGGAACAAGGGAACTTACCCAGGATCCAGCCGCAAATATTGAACGTTCAATGCATGCGAACAAATAGAAACCTAGAAAAGAAGTCTCTAATCGCATATAAACACATAAGGCAAGACCTAGTCTAAGGTGTCGTGCATGGAGTCGAATTTCAATAAAATCAAGAAATTAAAATAAAGTAGAGGAGATTTTGAGAATTCGTACCTTAATAGTGCTACAAAACATAGGGTTAGTTCACATACACTAAATAAAACATATCATTAAATCCTAAGTAATAAATCCTGATACAAGGTGAATTCTATTTACAAGTGTTAACCTATACGGATGAATGCACATGGATACATGAATATGACAATGTAAAGCTATGAACTATTCATTGATTTGGATAATTTAACCTCTGGTTTTAAGCCTAATCAATCATTTTTAAAGAATGGTATAAACCCTAGGTCATGAAAAGTTCATTTGAACCACTATTTACAAGATTGGCAAAAAATTGTGACAGAATTCTGAAAATTGCTAAGAGCATATCAGAACTTCAAAGAAATAAAAGGCATGGTTCCCATAGTTTGATCTTGATGATTTTTAGACACATGATGCCTCTATGAGTCTAGTTTTAAATCCAAAAAGAAAATCAAGGTTTCAACGGTTGGATTTCTGGAAATTAAACAAATACTAGACATCACTCAGAGCTTCATGACTCTCTGTCTAGAGTTCTTGTACAATTTTCTAAAAATATTAAAAAAATCTTAAAGACTCTGATATTTTTAGCAGGTCTTATTAACACATTAAAGTTTATAGAAAAAATATTTGGGGTCATTAATACTTGATTAGGCTTCTGATTTACCCATTTTCTCTCTTTTTCCTTTTTGTTTTGTATTGAAAGAGCCTTCGGAAGAGCTTGAATCACCTTTGAAAATCCTAGATTAGTCAGGCGCTTGTCATCATTGGATCTTAGAGGTAATACTCCCCTTTATTCGACGTTTGGTCAAAATTGAGGTGTCTACATGCGCTTGTAGCCAAAAGTGGAATGGAGAGATCAAAACAAAATCAGTAAGGTAAGTGAGGTTATGAGAGTAGTGATCGGAACCAGGATGGATCATTCAAGAGACCTTTAACGAGAGGATCTGGTTTAAGCTTAATCAATCATTGTTAAAGTATGGTATAAACCCTAGGTCATGAAAAGGTCATTTGAACCACTATTTACAAGATTGGCAAAAAATTGTGACAAAATTCTGAAAATTACTGAGAGTAGATCAGAACTTCAAAGAAATAAAAGGCATGGTTCCCATGGTTTGATCTTGATGATTTTATGATGCCTCTGTGAGTCTAGTTTTAAATCCAAAAAGAAAATCAAGGTTTCAACAGTTGGATTACTGGGAATTAAACAAATACTAGACATCACTCAGAGCTTCATGACTCTCTGTCTAGAGTTCTTGTACGATTTTCTAAAAATAGTAAAAAATCTAAAAGACTCTAATCTTTTTTAGTGGGTCTTATTAACACATTAAAGTTCATAGAAA
Source organism: Hydrangea macrophylla (assembly GCA_033977485.1). Lineage (NCBI taxonomy): Eukaryota > Viridiplantae > Streptophyta > Magnoliopsida > Cornales > Hydrangeaceae > Hydrangea > Hydrangea macrophylla. The sequence continues at coordinate 75,083,909 of CM066985.1, read as the reverse complement.
AAATTATTTGGGGTCATTAATACATGATTAGGGTTCTGATTTACCCATTTTCTCTCTTTTTCCTTTTTGTTTTGTATTGAAAGGGCCTTCAGAAGAGCTTGAATCACTTTTGGAAATCCTAGATTAGTCGGATGCTTGTCATCATCGGATCATAGAGGTAATAATCCCCATAATTCGGCATTTGATCAAAATTGGGGTGTCTACAGTTTGCCCTCTTCGACAGAACTTGTGGAGCAATGCGTGTCACAAGTGAATGTCGAAGCCTATGTAAAGACAAGCCTTTAACCATATTGTCGAATTTAGGTAAAAAAATGAAATTTCGTCGTAGAAACGGTTGTGCAAACGGTTCATGTCGGTCATGCTCAACAGTAAGCTGCCTACGTATCCTTTCGGGAATCAGATCGAGACGTAGTTCGGGCCAGGGATAGACATACACAAACACAAGTAGTCATATAGATGAACGCACCTATCCTGTTGTGATGCACGTGCTCATGCACTGATGACTGTTGATGTAGTTTCATGCTCTACAAATGATAGATTCAAAAATCGTGGGCGTATCTACATGCAATCCAACCCCATGCTATTCAATGCTCTTGGCCACTTCCACTGAAGAGATGAGTTATTATATATATATATATATATATTTTAAGGTTCATAGTTTTTGATCAACGGGTTGATCTTCTCCAGATTTATGACTACCCTGACCAGGTACACGAATGCAATTGACTGGGTGGCGCTTCGCGACTTAGACCCCGATGTCAATGCGTGTTTGTTCAAAATAATCTGCAGCCCCTCGGCCCCGTCGGATATGTTTGCTCAGAAAAATCCGCAGCCCTTCGGCCCCGTCGGATATGTTTGCTCAGAATAATCTGCAGCCCTTTGCCCCCGTCGGATATGTTTGCTCAGAATAATCCGCAGCCCTTCGGCCCCGTCGGATATGTTTGCTCAGAATAATCCACAGCCTTTTGGCCCCGTCAGATATGTTTGCTTAGAATAATCCACAGCCCTTCGGCCTCATCGGATATGTTTTCTCAAAATAATCAAAAATCTGGAGTCAAATAGTCCTAAATTCATTTCAATTTTCGAAATCAAGAGTCAATTAGACCCAAATTCATTTGAATTTTCAAAATCAGGGGTCAAGCAGACCCAAATTCATTTCAATTTTCAAAATCAGGGGTCAATCAGACCTAAATTCATTTCAATTTTTGAAATCAGGGGTCAATCAGACCTAAATTCATTTCAATTTTCAAAATCAGAGGTCAAACAGACCCAAATTCATTTCAATTTCCAAAATCAGGGGTTAATCAGACCCAAATTCATTTCAATTTCCAAAATCAGGGGTCAATCAGACCCAAATTCATTTCAATTTCCAAAATCAGGGGTCAATCAGACCCAAATTCATTTCAATTTTCAAAATCAGGGGTCAATCAGACCCAAATTCATTTCAATTTTGAAATCAGGGGTTAATTAGACCCAAATTCATTTCAATTTCTAAAATTAGGGGTCAATCAGACCCTATTTCACTTTAAATTTAGAATTAGGGGTCAATTGACTCCAAAACAAACCTTTTTTTCGGGACAAAAGTGCCAAGTGTGGGCAAAATCAGGGGGTTTGAATTCAAATTTTGGGGTTTATTTTGAATTTTGGGGGGAAATCAGTGGCACTTAAACTGCCATACTTGTGGCACACGCAGAAGTTTACGGCAGTCCGTAATTACCGGATGGCACTCACAGAATGCTGGAACGGCACTTAGCAAGTGCCGCACGACACTTCATCAACTACCGTGAACATTTTCCTAAGTGCCGTTCGGTGCGGAAGAATTCTTATACTCGAGTTTTTCATTTCATTTCATTTACTTCTCAACCTGTCATAGCCAAAGCTCTCTCTGGAGATTTTTCTCTCCGTTCCTTGCATTGATCATTGGGGTCATAGGTAAGTTTCTTTCGGTCAAAACTTCATTATTCCCTTTATTGTTGTTCTCTTGATTAATTCCAAAGTTTTGACATTTCGTTCCTTTCTCTTGTGACAGGTCATGGCTAGCGGTTCGAGGAGCAGGAAGAAGGCCAAGTACGCGGCTACCCCTCACTCTGATCCTGCTTTCTTGCTCCGGGACCCGGTCGTGCACTTATCTGCTCGCGTGTTCAAGCGTGAGGTACACGCTTCCCCTAATTTCCTCTTCTTGTAATTATTTTTCTTTATGAACCCTATGAATACAATGCATCATCAACACAACTCCATACGCCTTATTATGAATGTAAATGATGTGCTTGTAACACTCTCGAGCATTTTAAATGTTTTATTCATGTTCTTTCAATTTTTGTATTCTTTATCTTAGTTCCTATGAACTTTATGAATGTAGAGACAAAACCTGTGAATTTTTTGAGTATTTCTCCTGTATTAATTTCATTATTTTCCCTTCAACTTTTTTTTTCAATGACTCTAGAATGTGATGCATGTTAATCAAGATTTCAAACAATCCTCATGAATAAAGACCATTATGCTTGTGAATCTTCCGAGTGTTATAATCGCCCTTTCATTTATTCACTCATCTTTCATCATTATTTTTATTATTATTTTTTATTTTTATTATTTTCATCACTCTTTGTTTCTTTTTTTCCTTTCCTTCTTTCCTTCATTCACTTGCTGACATTTGAATCTTGTAATTTTTTTTGTAGCTTCAGCCCTACGTGTTGAAAGGATACGGCAGCCTAGCTCATGGCTTTGCCTGGTACGAGGAGTTGAGCGAGACGGTGAAGGACTTCATTGTTGCTACTGGCTTTGGAGATTTCATCCAGCTCTTGACGAAGAGCTCGAATGATCTCCGACAGATACATGCCCTAGCTGAGCGTTGGTGGGACACCACCAACACGTTCCATTTTGAGTTTAGGGAGATGACCATGACCCCGCTCAACTTCTCGATGATCACAGGGATCCCCTTCGGGGGGAGCTCTTGCGGTATCTGGACGTGGACACAGAGTGGGATCAGGTACTACTGCTGCTAGGAGTGGTCCCAAAGGAGCCCTTGGTCATGGCCAAGTGGTTCATGGACACTTTCAGGGGCTAACAGGGTTTTACCGACCAGCAGATGGCCCAGGGCTTCCTTATGTATATGCTGGGGTGCTCTTTGTTGAGCACCAGGGGCGACCAGATCTCTGTCTCATTGGTGGCATCCATGGAGCATATGGGACGGATACTTGAGTACGACTGGGCTGGTGAAGGATTAGCCATCCTGTACAAGCATATGGGGGACATCTCCCAGGATCGACCGGCTTCTACAAGTGGTTTCTGGAGGGCGTGGGAGGTACGTCTTTTTTATTTATTTATTATTTCACTGTTTATCAACTTCTCAGAAGATATTTAAACTGCGAGACTCACACCTTCTTATTTTTCTCTCTTATTTTTATTGCAGATTTGGTCCCACAAGTATCTTCACATGATGTCTCTTAGGACACGCGATGCTGATGCCCTCATCATGCCCCAGGGACTGAAGTGGTAGAAGAAGTGAGTCTGGCAGAAGATTGGAGCCCATAATTTTACAGCGTTCAGGAACTTCCTGACAAACTTGAGAGAGCCGCACATCCACTGGTAGCCATGGCTTAAGGTGCTTCCTACTGCCTCCGCGTGGATACGGGCATCTGGTGGGTAAGACCTGATAAGATTGCTACTCGATAGGCCAAATGCAGGGGTATGGTACTTGGGAGAGAGGGTGACTAGGCAGTCTTTGGCAGCTCTCGGATATTTCGTGTCGCACCCTCCTCCAGATTCTATGAGAGCCACAGACATGCTGCAGGGTAGCGCGCTTACGGTTGCTCTAATTGGCTTGGGCATTCATGACTTTATGGAGCCCCCCGAGGGATATGAGGCTTTTCGAGCCGCTAGGCTGATGCGGAACTTCCCCTTGATGGAAGTAACTCGGGTGAGTACATGATTTCTTCATTCTTTCCTGGGTTCTCTTTTATTCCTTATTTATATTTTATTCTTGTTGTTTGCAGCCCGTCCCTGCTGCTGCTCGTCCTCCTGCCTTACTAGAGTGGGACTGGACCATTTCGACTGTCTCCTTCGTCGAGCAGTTCTCGACGACGATTCTCCGACTCTCTCAGGGCCCCCCTACCATTCCTCTTCAGTATGATGATGTCTCGTGTGATTATGTGGAGGAGGGCTTGACATATGCCCATAGTGTGCGGCAGTGGGTCCTCGGGCGAGAGTGGATGGTAAGAATTTATTCTTGTCTCTCACATTGATTTTGGCTGCCTCTTATTTACTAATCTTTATTTTTGGCTCTTGGTTTTAGCATCGGGTGACAGCCACGGCCCAGTTGAGGGCCCTACTTTAAAAAATTATTTATTTATTATTATTATTATTTATATATATATATATATATTTTGAATTTAACATCTTCCGAGTTTTACGCTCTCTTCTCTCAGGTGGAGGAGAACAGGGCACTGGCTCAGCAGGTGGGAGAGCTCCAGCAGCGGCTTCAGCAGTTTGGTATCGATTATAGTAGAGCTCATGGAGGTAGTGGTGCCGGATGAGGTAGAGGCAGCGGTTGGGGTACCAGTGGCGGCAGAGGTGGAGGCAGAGGCAGAGGCGGAGGTAGAGGAGATGGTGGACGTGGTAAGAATGGCACAGACTCAGAGGATGAACCCCTCAGACACGTGACTCGCCAAACTCGAGGACTGGGCCGGGGCTGACCTCATCTCTTTTTTTATTTACGAGTGTTTCGGGGAGGATTTACATATTCGGATGATTGTATGCATATGTATTTTATTTCTGATGGCGGCTCCTGGTTAGCCTAGCTAGGATAAGCAGCTGCATCATTTCATTTTCTTCATACTTTTATTGCTTCTTATTTCTGCTCATCGTATGTGGGACCAAGCTTGGTCTTGTTATTTTGTTGAACTTTTTGTTTTTCTGTGATCTTGTGACCATTGTTCTACTTTTACTGCTTATTCGTGTGAATGAATGAATGAATGATGGTGACCATAGCTTGGTCTTGTTGCACGTGCTGCATGATGCGCATGTTTTTATTACTTTTATTTGATTTTTCTGTTTGTAGGTGGGCTGAAAATATTACAAACAAACCTTGGCCAAACTGAAACTTCAAGCGGCACTCGGTTAGGTTTCTGTGGCAGTCAGTGAATGCCGCAACGGCAGTCAGTGAATGCTGCAATGGCATTTACGGACTGCCGCCCGACACTTACTCAAGTGCTGATCTACTTTTATCGAGTGCCGCCCTGTGTTCTGGGCAGATCCACTTTATTTAAAGCCTTCTTTCTTTACAATTCCGTAAAAACACCATTTTCTCTCATTCACTCTCTTCTCAAATGGCCCCCATTAGCTCCCAAATCCTCTTCCCATGGATGGATACTCTCTCTGGCATTGACAGGCTCAACTTCAAGTGCTTCAAACTAAATGACCTCTCTCTTTCCGACAAATGAATCTAAACGAGGGTTTGCTTTATGCTGCCATTCGGTGTTGGGATCCCTCTCTCCATGTCTTTCGCTTTGGCCACCAAGAAATTTGTCCTTTGTTTGAGGAGTTTAGCATTATTCTTCATACTGACCCCTGTGCCGAGCTGACAGTTCCTTTGGTGTAGGCCGAGTATGTCTGGGAATTGTCCGCTCTCCTCCACATATCTCGGAATGCGACGGGTTCTTTTATTTATGACAGGCACATTGATTTTGAGCACCTTTCCTCTGTCTATGCTCCCGTAGGGGACCCTTATGATGGTGGGTATCAGATTATGCGATGCAGTGCTTTTTCTATTGCCATGTTTTCTTACTTCCTCTTTCAGTCATCTTCTGACATTCTCATACCCATTGCCTGCAGTTTGCGGGAGATGAAGAGTGCTGTTATGCTGATCCTTGGTGAAACTTTGATTGGTTTGGACTGCGCCCATACCGTTGAAGCTATGCTATCCGTGGGAGCACCTTTCATCTTACAGGTTTGGCTCATGGAACGCCTTAATCTTTTCATACCCCCTCACACCTTCGCGGGTCACTTCCCTACGACCATATGGAGGTTCACCGCCTATTCCATTCTACCGATGCTTGACTTGGTTGGCTCCAAGGCCTTTCTGCTGGTAATATTTGTTGGATCTGCTCGCAGTAGCCTTACCCTTTTGTTGTCGTACGGCTTCTCGGGCGACCTGGTATCTGGTTGCTCGGCTTGCATGCTACCACTTTCTATATTCCTGGCCGGGTAGTTCGTCAGTACGGGCTTCTCCAGGATACTACTGAGGTTATTATTGCTGATTTCATGAGGAGTTCGATCATGCGCCCTTCCATTGTGAAGGCTTTCATTGAGGCTTGGAATGACAGAGTGTCTGCTCCTTTCCGGAGAGTTCCTGCTTCGGTCGTGCCTACTACTGAGTACCTTCTTTAGATCCAAACCCTGATCCAGGAACATACTTTATAGACATACATGGATGAAAGTAAAACAACGGGACAAAGCTTTATAAAATTTCAAACAAGCCCTGCCTATCTTTTTTACGGTTTTGAATGTGATTTTTCATTTCTCTTCTTAAAGAGTGTTCTTTGTCTTTAGGAGATGTCTTGACATGTTTAATCAAGGTGTTCACTCTTCCGATTAATCTTTTAAGTTATGAAAATTTTCCTTTTAATGTCTTTTCTTGGCTTTTTACTTTACTTTTTGGGTTTTACCTAAAGTTTTAATCATTCTATACCATGAATTTCCGTTTGTTCTTTTACAGTACTTATTTTAATAGCCAGGAGATCCAGAGATGGGTTTAAAGTAAATATCTAGGTTCTTCGGATAGCAAACGAAGTTTGCCCCTAGTTTTGGGGCTTCAAAATGGTCCGGGCAAACGAAAGTTTGCCCGTAGTTTGGTGCAGGTTTTTTCTTTTTAGGCTTTCATGGACCTGAAGGCTTTTGAGAGCCTGCCTACTTATCCTCAAATGGGAATTAGGTCCGTAGTAGTTCGGTTTAAGGCTTGACGGAAAGTGCCATTTTTGGAAATTATTAGTGACCGAACCGAGCAGGTTGCCTACGTATCCCCTAGTGGGAATCAAGTCAAGTGTAGTTCATGAACGTAGGAGGTTTTGAAGGAAAGGTGTTTCAAGCAAAGTATTTCTTGAGGCAATCGAGGTTAATTGGTTGTTTAAATTCAACCCCATCTAGGTCCATAAGATAGGCCACTCCTCCAGAGAGGAAAGTCTTAATGATGTATGGCCAACCCAGTTGGGTTTAAATTTTCCTCTGGGGTCATAAACAGGCACTTTCAGTTCTTTGAGGACCAGGTCGCCCTCAGCAAGCTTCCTTGGGCGGACCTTTTTGTTGAAAGCTCGAGCTATCCTCTTTTGAAATCCCCGAGTATAGTTTATTGCAGCCAACCTTTTCTCATCAAGAAACATCAATTCCTCATGTCTTCCCCCCGTGTCCATTCTAACTCAGTTATTTCACATTCGGCCAAAACCCTTAGAGAGGGTATCTCCACCTCGATGGGGAGGACGGTTTCCATCCCATAAACCATTGAATACGGTAGAGCTCCTGTAGAAGTTCTCATGGAAGTTCGGTATCCCCATAGCATAAATGGTAGCTTCTCATTCCAATCCTTATGTGTGTCCGTCGTTTTCCCCAAGATTGCTTTGACATTCTTATTTGCTATCTCTACCGCCCCATTTGTTTGTGGTCTATATGGAGATGACTGGTGATGGGTGATCTTATATTTTTCTAACAGCGGGATGACTTCCCTTGGAAATGACTACCGTAATTAGAAATGAACTCATTTGGGACCCCGTATCTGCAAATTATGTTCTTCTCAATGAAGCTCACCGCCTCCTTAGCCTTCAAAGTCGCATACTACGCGACTTCCACCCACTTAGTAAAATAATCAATGGCTACAATTATGTATCGGTGTCCATTGGAGGCCTTTAGAACTATCTCGCCAATAATATCAATACCCCAGACGAAAAACGGCCAAGGCATAGTCATGCTATAGAGCTGAGACGGCGGGGTGTGCATCAGGTTGGCATGGATTTAGCATTTATGGCACCTTTGAACATATTCACAACAGTCTTTGTCCAAGGTCGTCCAATAATACCCTTGTCGGATTATGTTCTTTACCAGCATGTGCCCGTTTGTGTAGGTTCCACATACTCCTTCATGTATTTCTTCCATCATTCTCTTGGCCTCCCTTCCATACAAGCATTCCAAATTATACCCGGTGTAGGATTTCTTCCACAACTTATCAGCGTAGTTCACAAACTGAGTGAAAAATCGTTGCACTGCCTTCTTATCCTTTTCCGAGGCTCCATCGGGGTACTCTCCCTTTTTAATGAAGTTCCATACATCCTCATACCAAGGCAGCTCACTCTCCTCTTCTATGGCTGCAATCACTTCAAACAAAGGCTGGTTTATTATTTCTATGGATAGTGGGATCATGGTAGTTTTCAAGGGGATTTGGATCATTGAGGCTAGGGTTGCTAAGGAATCGGCTAGTTGGTTCTCCTCGTGGGGAAGGTAGTAGAATAAAATCTTCTTGAATTGTACCTTCAAGCTTTCCAGGTATTGATGTTAAGGTCTCAATTTTTCATGCTTTACCCTCCAATCTCCTCGTATTTGGGATATGATCAAGTTGGAATCTCTAAAAACATCAATTCTCTTTACTTTCAAAGCCAATGCTGCTTTCATTCCTATTATGCATGCTTCGTACTCTGCCGTGTTATTGGTTAAATTGTACCTAAGCTTGACAGGTAACGGTGTAGGAGTTCCATCTGGTGCCACAAGGATGACTCCGACCCTATAGCCTAACTGATTAGCCGCTCCGTTAAAGTACATTTTCCATAAATTCTCATCTATCCCCATTACTCCTTCGTCTGGAAACCGAAACTCACCATTTTCTTCTGATTCTATTATAAGGTCAGCCAAGTATTCAGTGACAACTCTCCCTTTTATAGATTTGGTAGTAACATACTTGATATCAAACTCAGCTAGCATTATGGTCCACCGGGAAATTCTACTGGTCAACACGGGTTTCTCAAACAGATATTTGAGTGGGTTCATTCAGGATATTAGGGTTATAGGGAAGGCTAACATGTAGTGCCTAAGGCAACGGGTGCACCAAACCAAAGCCCAACAGGCTTTTTCTAAAGGCAAATATTTCAACTCGTATCTAGTCATCCTTTTGCTCAAGTAATAAATGGCTCTTTCTGCGTGCCCCTCTTCTCCTTCTTGGGCCAACATACACCCCATTGAATCTTCAGATACGGAAAGGTACAGCAGCAAAGGCTTTCTGGGCAAGGGTGGCGATAGGACAGGTGGATTTTGGAGGTAGATTTTGATCTTATCGAAGGCTTGTTGGCAAAGGGTATCCCACTCGAACTTCTCTCCTTTTTCTGAGTTACCTAAACAACGGGTCACAAGTTAAGGTGAGTTTCGAGATGAAACGGCTTATAAACTGTATTCTACCCAGAAATCCCCTTAACTCTTTTTCGTTCTTGGGCGGCTGCATTTTGACCATGGCCTTTATTTTGGTCGTGTCCACCTCTATCCCTCTTTGAGTGATGAGAAACCCCAACAACTTTCTAGTAGTGACTCTAAAGGTGCACTTCTTAGGGTTTAGCCTCATTCTAAATTCTCTTAACCTTTCGAAGAACTTTCTCAACGCATCCAAGTGTCCTTTCATCTCCTTATATTTTACAATCATATCGTCCACATACACTTCTACCTCCTTATGGATCATATCGTGCAACAATGTTGTAGCGGCCTACTGGTAAGTTGTACCTGCATTTTTGATCCCAAGTGGCATCACCCTATAGCAGTATGTGCTCCATGGTGTGATGAAAATGGTTTTCTCCCTATCCTCGGGTGCCACTAGTATCTGGTTATACCCTGAGAACCCATCCATAAAAGATAGGAGTTCATGTCCCGCTGTATTGTCCACTAACACATCAATGTGAGGTAAAGGGAAATTGTCTTTAGGACTGGCCTTGTTCAGATCCCAGAAGTCGACACAGACCCTAACACGACCGTCCTTTTTTGGGACATGCACTATATTGGCTATACATTCTAGATACTCGGTGAACATTAAGAATCCGACCCTCAATTGCTTTTCAACTTCCTCTTTGACTTTGAGTGCCCATAATACAGTTAAGGCTATTTCAGAATGCATTTGGTTGGTGTATTTAATCCTTGATTGAGTTTGGATAACCTCAGACTTGAAATTGTATAGAATGTGCAGCAGCAGGGGAAAACAGTTGACTGGGCTGGGACCATAGTCGATTGGACCCATTTGTTAAACAAAATTTCTTCCCAGATTTAGAAAAACCATTTGACTGGTTTATTTGTTTTAGTCGACTGGATTGTGTTCCAAAACATGTCATTCTGCTGAATCTTTCCAACCGACTGGACAGGTACCAATCGACTAAGAAATTGAGACCCTAGTTGACTGAGTCCCCAACGTAGTTGACTCGATTGGACTGTTGAGCCGTATACTCTCTGTAATTGACCTCACAGTTGACTAGGTCCTCGACAAATCGACTGGATTACTGTGTTCAAAAATGATTTCTTCCTTAAGTGTTTTAAATGAGAAAACTTTTTATCAATCTTATTTTTATAATCCACAGAATCTTTGGGAGTGGTTTTATCACCGTTGTATTTATATTCATTCCGCTGCTATGTTGTAATTGGTTTGGATGAGCCTTGGTGGCGTGCCATGTGTTCTATTTTCGCGCATAGTTGGATGGATCGTGACATTTAGAGTTGGGATTAATATAGGCATATATACACATATATACATGCAGTATATATATGTATCGATTTGCTGAGTTATGGTAATGGTAGGGATGGATGATAGGGTTGGATGATGAACAAACTAAGGTTTGTTTGGTTGGTGAATAGAATTAGAGACAAGCAAATTAGGTTTGGCTTTGATACCGATTGATGTTGAACTAGATGGGAATAAAGAGATCAGAGAAAGGGAAGAGACCGAGAAAGAGGGAGAAGACATAGGGAAGAGAGAGAATCTCAGAGATGAAGATAATACCAATTGATACGTACAAAAATATTCAGTTAAGGTGAACCTCTGCCACCTCAGCAAAGAACGCCGAGGTATCCGGTAAAGACGCTCACCACGCAACCATCCAGGGCTATCCATCTAAGACAACCCGGTTCAGATAAGGGTCGGGCTCATGATGCGGGCCCACCCTACGATGGGTACTGCCCGAACATGTCCCGTAACCTACTCCACGAAGGCTCCATACAGTTTCCTTCCTCGGCTAGAAGACTGATGAGAAGTCTAGATGGTTTCCTATTCCACTTTGGAAACTCCCATGATTTGTGTCGGTCAATTGTAATTAGATTGCACTTCCTAATCAGTTTACTTGCCTTGTACGAGTGGTCTCTTATACCTATAAAAGGGACCACTCTCCTTCATTAAACAGGATCGAATTCTTATTCCATAGAATAGCAACACACAACAGTCATACACATATACCTGACCGATCTCTAGTAGAATGACCCTTCTTGTTGGTTCACCAAAGGCCGCCGGTGATTTTTTTAGTTCAAGTGCTCTGATACACACGTGGACATAGGTATCCTAGTTAACGGGGCTAAACCACACTCAAATCCCAACTGTTTAATTCTTCTTACCTCTAACCAATTTTTGGTATCATCAGCTTGGCGCCGTCTGTGGGAAACGACAAGCTTTCTCCAAAACAAATCCGTAATTGATCAATATGTCACCAAAGAAGAGTAAGAAGACTACTGCCTTGGCAGGTCAGGCGGGTTCTGTAGACACCCCAATTTTGACCTAACGTCGAATTTAGGAGAGTGTCACCTCCAAGTCCGATGATGATAAGGACCGAAAGATTCGAAGTATTCCAAGCTCTTCAGAAAGTTCTCCAAATGCAATAAAATTTCACAGAAAGAAGAAAATACCAGGTATTTAGGAGAATTCAGGTATAAAACACTATTTTTGGAAAATATCTTCGAAAATAAGTTTCTTTAAGAAAAAGGAAGAAAGAAAAGACGTAAAAGGATAAGTTTAGCAGAAAATGGCACATGGCAGTATTTCGCGGCATTCAGTGAGTGCCGAACGGCAGTCATAGAATGCCGGCCCGGCATTTACTAAGTGCTGCTGACATTTTCTGACTGCCGTTTGCTTTTAAAGTCCGTATTTTGTGGTACAATACGTATGTGTATGCGGATAAAAACAAAAAACTGATAAAGTAAGGTTGACATAGATGCGGCAATCAATAATTTGGCGCGGGACTTACTGAGAGCCGCGCGGTAGTCATGGAAAGCCGCCGCGGCTTTCATGGAGTGCTGCAGCGGCATTCACTGACTGCCGCAAAAGGTTTTTGACTGCCACCATGTGCAACAGTCTGTCTATTTTCAGGAAGTACGTATTGTACCACCAAATGCTATATATACAACTATTTTTTACTCCGAATTCACTAAATTACCTAGGTATTTTTGTCTATATAAGAAGAGGTATCTTCATTGAGATGGAGGATGAGACCAAAAGAGAAAAAAATATTGGGGGAATTTGAGAGGAATTTAGGAGAACTTTTGAGAGAAGAATATTTGGGTAGAAGAGAGAACATTGGGAGGAGAACTTGAAAGAAGAACTTGGAAGATCTTCAAAATATAGAAGCTTGAGGATAGTCTTGGAGGTGAAACTCTATTCTTGTTAGTTTTTTTATGGATTTAGAGCACTTGCTCTCTTAGTTTTCTTGATTTCATTTCCTTTTTTTTTTTTTGTTTATACTTTTCTCTTGAGATTCTTGGAGATCTTCAATATCTCTCTTGAAAGCTCTTGAGTTTGATCTTTTGAATCTCATGTAAGCTTATGCTTCACATGGGAGTCAAAGTTTGATCATCACTTCACTTTGTAAACAAATAGGTGGATCCAAGTCCACATTCATGACTTGGATTCTCTAACTTGGAATTTCATGGGGTCTTCTCTATATCCTCTTGATGTTCATGAGCTAGTTCTTTGATTCTTCTCCTCTTTTTCTTGTTTATGTTCTTCTCTTGAGACTCTTGGGGATCTTCCATATCTCACTTGAATCTCATGAGTTTGATCTTTTAGTCTCATGTAAGCTTATGATTCACATGAGATTTAAAGTTGATCATCATTTTAGTAAGAACAAGTAGATGAATCCAAACCCCTACCATGGTTTGGGTCCTCTAAGCTTGAGTTTTCATGGAGTCTCCTTACATTCCTTGAAAACTCATGAGTTTTAGTCATGTCTTGATCTCCAATGACCATCAAATGGTAGGAGAAGTGGTTTGGTTTAAACCCAACTTCATGGTTTAATAGTTGGAGTTACCAAATAAAAGTTGAACTTGACAAATGAAAACAGTGAGTTCACAAACTGTTTTTGATCAAAGATTTTTAGTTCGAAATCTAACTGTTGAAATCAAGTGAAACCAATGGGAAAGTGTCAATCACACAATATTCTACCACTGTAATTTTTGTTTTAAGATGATTTCATATTTAAAATGGTTTGGTTATGAGTTTTGTAAAGTAACAATAATCTGTCCAGAATTCCAGAACAGTGATATTCTTTTGAAATAAGTAAATTAGAGTTCTAATAAAGTGTTTGTGACCCAAAATAATTTTTTCTATGAGGTTCAATGTGTTAGAAAGATACCCTAAAAAGAACAAAGCATTTCTGATCTTTTTGCTATTTTTAAAAAATCAAACAATATCTCTGGACAGAGAGTTGTACATCTCTGAGTGATGTCTGGTTCTTGTCCTTTTCCCAGAGATCTAACCGTTAAAACTTTGATTTCCTTTTTGATTTGGAAACTAGACTCATAGAGGCATCTTGTGTCCAAAATTCACCGACATCAAACCATAGGAGACTTGCTTTTTCGTTTTTTTAAAGTTCTGGTATGCTCTCTGCAATTTTCAGAATTTTATGACACATTTGACCAACTTTGTAAATAATGGTCCAAATGACTTTTCTATGACCTAGGGCTCAAACCATGTTTTAATAATGATTAGTTAAGCTTGAATTCAAAGTTTAAATGATCTAAGTCATTGAGCATTTCATAATTTATTCTTGTTCATGTACATATTCATCCATGTGGTTCGATGCTTGTAATTAGGACTTGTGTGCTTTAGATTTAATTTCATTTTATGGATTTAAGCTAGAAGTCTAGGATTGTTATTTAAGATCCAACTTTATATTTTGTATATCATGTGGACTAACCCTTTGTTTTGTAGCGCTATTAAGGTATGATTTCTTGAACTCCTCTTTAGTTCATTTTAATTCTTGATTTTATCGATTTTTTCGACTTAATGCGTGACACTTTAGAATTAGGACTTGCTTTACTTGTATATATGGATTAGAGACTCTATTCCTAGATTTTATCTATTCGCATTCATTTGCACGTTTAATATTCGCGGCCGGATCCCGGGTAAGTTCTCTAGTTCCTTATTTGCATATCATATCGCTTGCTACTTGAAATATGTGATTTTTGAATGGCATTTTATCATTTGCAATCTTACACCCTTTGGACATGCTTTTTTAATGTATATTTATACATATGTATTAGTTGAGGGCACATTTAAATTAATAATCGATTAAAAGGATGTTAAGTAGAGGCCTATCGCGAGATAGGATGAGAAGGGGTGCTTTAGTCCAATGGGCTCCTTCCCTTCTCATTCCATAATCCCCGGACCTAGTTTAATCTTTGGTTTCGCAAAAGATCAGTTGCTTTAAAATGGTTTCTTAATTTTTCCTTTTAAAAATTAAGTGGCGACTCAATTGTTTTGAATTTTAAAATTTTAAAAGAATTTAAAAAAAAAGCTGTGGGTAAGAAGATTGCGGTATCCACAGGTTCACAGACCCAGCAATCGGCTGCCTCCATAACTTCTAAGCAGATCACTGCGAATCTTTCCCAACTGCTACAGGGCCAGCGTCAAACTCAGCAGCAAATCGAAGCACTGCTGGCCTGACAGGATAAACTCCCTTAATTCGAAGATCAGCTCAGGAACGATGCACGCGATAGCCTGCCCATGCAGAATCGATGGCGTACCTATATAGCACTAGTATCCTCTTCGGATTTGAGGCGGTCTGGGAACGATGAGCGTAGCCGCGACCTTGAGCGGACCCGGTAATATGCTTGGGCCAACCCAAATCAGGCGGGAGATGCCAGAGAGATTATCAATAGCAGGCGCACCGCCAGAAGGGAGGGGCAGGAGCAAACGGCCTGGGAATTGGCTTGAGAACACTCGGCCTGGAGCCGGGGGGATCTTAGGCACACGAATACTCAGAGTCGGAGTCATGCCCCATCCCTTCGAATAATGCACTTTGAAGAAGAGGCTTCGTCTTCCGACCTAACCTACCGCACAGATACAGTGCAGACGACCTGGAAGGAGGACGTCAAATCCTAAATCGACTACCTGCTAAAATTGATTGAGAAGTTGAGTCGCAGGCCAGGGCACGACTGCACCAACTCTAAAACAGAGTCTCCCTTTATTGTCCAGATCATAGGATTCCCCGTTCCTTGCAAATTCAAGCAACTGCATCTCGATTTTTATGATGGTTTGGGGAGCCCGGTTGATCAGGTCCGGACTTACAAGGCTCAGATGGCGTCAACACCGAAGAACTGCTCTGCTTAGCTTTTCCCAACACCCTCAAAGTCCCAGCTGCACAGTGGTTCCACGCACTAACGAACGATCGACAATTTGAAGGCACTCAACAAGCTCTTTGTCAGCCAGTTCGTGGGGATGCTCGACTGATCACGGCCAGACACCCAATTGCTGGCCGTCAAGCAGCATAAGGGAGAATCCCTGAAAGATTATGTCAACCATTTCAAAAAGCAAAAGCTTCAGATCCGCAACTTGAATGAAATAGTTGCGATCACAGACTTCTGCTCAGGGGTTCAGCACACCAAGGTTGCCATGTCGTTCCACCATGATTGGCCGACCACCCTTATTGAACTCTCAGAGAGAGTTGGGAAATACATTGACACATAAGAATTCTTGAAGTCTAATCATGCCACTTTATGGGAGATAAGTCCCCTAAATCTAAGTGGAAACACGAGGGTTTCGAGAAGGTCTCGGGAAAGAAGCTGAAGTAGGATCATCAAAGAGGCGATTGGGATCACGCCCCAATCGCCTTCACACCTCTTTCCCAGCCTATCCAGGAAGTCATGGTCGCGACCGAGGCTCAGAGGCTGCTCAAACAATAGACAAAGTAGAAGAGCCCCCCCGAGAAGAGAAACTGGGACAAGTACTGTTGATACCACAAAGATCATGGTTATAATACAAAGGACTGTTTGAAGTTAAAGATTGCCATTGAGAAGCTGATCGAGCAGGGTTACCTTGTCGAGTTTGTCACCGTGGATAGATGACCTCGACCAGACACCCGAGCTCCCGAGTAGCCTCAACCCCTCGGTCATATCAACGTGATCTCTGGAGGAACATTGGGCGGAGGGGACTCACAGTCGGCTAGAAAGAGGCATGCTCGGGCATCCCGAGTGGATGTCCTGCATGTACAATTGCCAACTCCCTACCGACCGTTGTACTGACGTTTTCATCTGACAATGTGAAGGACCTGCACTACCCCCACGATGATCTGCTAGTAGTGACGCTCTCCATGGCCAATTATGTGATAAAGAGGGTGTTAGTGGACACATACAACTCCTCGAATATTCTGTTTGCCTCTGCCTTTGATTAGTTTGGGATATTGAGGTACAGGCTCCGATCGCTGGCCACTCCCTTGGTTGGGTTCAACAGTTCAAGCACACAATCGCTCAGGATGATCGAGTTACTTGTCTTGATGGGAACCTACCCACAGTAACTCTCAGTGATGGAAAACTTCGTGGTTATGGAGGCTCTATCTGTATACAACGTCATCCTTGGGAGGTCAATCCTCAATAAAGCGAAGGAGGTTGTGTCGACATACAGCCTGTTTGTCAAGTTCCCAAGCCCCCAGGGTCCGAGAAGCCTAAGAGGAGATCAAATAATTGACCGGATTTGTTACGTTAGCTCCCTACACAGAGAGGCCATTACATAAACACTGAATGTTTAAGAGAAGGACCTGATGGAAGCCAGGGATGGAGTAGGCCTGGTAGAGGAACTAAGTTAAGTAGTACTGGACCCTGAGTTCCCCGACCGGTCCGCCTGCATTGGCACTCTCCTGGATCTGGGTCTTAGAGAAAAGTTAATCCAGTTCTTGAGAGAGAGCCAAGATGTCTTCGCATGGTGCCACGATGACATACCAGGAATAGATTCCTAGATCATGTCCTACCACCTCAACATTGACCCGAGTTCCCGGCCAGTCAAGCAGAAGAGTAGGGGCATGGCTCCAGAAAGACAAGCATTAGTATGAAAGAAATCGAAAAGCTCCTCAAGGCGAGGTCGGTCCGAGAAGTTCACTATCCCGACTAGTTGGCCAACGTGATACTGGTCAAGAAAAGTAACGGGAAGTGGAGAATGTGTGTGGACTTTACCCACCTGAACAAGGCTTGCCCCAAGGACTACTATCCACTACCTAGGATAGACCTCCTTATGGATTCCACAACCTGTCACTCACTTCTCTCTTTCATGGATGCCTACTCAGGGTACAACCAAATCAGCATGTATCCTGGCGACGAAGAGAAGACTTCTTTCGTCACCGATCAGGGGACGTATTGCTATAAGGAGATGATCTTCAGCCACAAAAATACCAGGGCAACTTACCAATACCTGGTCAACCATATGTTCAAGGATCTGATCGGGAAAATGATAGAGGCATATGTTGACGACCTCCTGGTCAAAAGCCAAGACGAGTCTGACCATCTCGACCACCTAGCCGGGCCTTTAGAATCTTAAAATAATTCTAGATGAGGTTGGACCCAGCTAAGTGAACATTTGGAGTCTCGCTCGGAAAGTTCCTGGGGCATCTGGTCAATTGATGGGGAATCGAGGCAAACCCTGAGAAAATTCAAGCCATCATAAGCATGCGGTCACCACGGTCAACAAAGGAAGTACAAAGTTTAATCGGACAGGTAGCTGCCTTGAACAGATTCATCTCCCGAGCGACCAACTACTGCCTGCCTTTTTTCAAAATCCTCCATAAAGCTTTTTAGTGGTCAGAAGAATGTGAAGAGGCATTTTAGGAGCTCAAAAAATACCTGACATCGCCTCTTTTACTCTCGATGCCCGTACCGAAGGAAGAATTATTACTTTACTTGGTAGTGTCACCATCGACGGTGAGCTCAACATTAGTAAGGGAGGAGCGCAGGATACAATACTCGAGCCGGGTACCACAAGGCACAGAAAGTAGATACTCTCGCATCGAGAAGCTCACCTTCGCACTAATCATCTCTGCCTAAAGTCTCCACCCATACTTTTAGGGCCATGTCATTGTGGTCCTCATGGATCAGCCACTTTGCCGGGTCCTTGGTCGACCTGAAACATCCGGGAGGCTTATAAAGTGGGCATTGGAATTGGAAGAGTTCGAAGTGATCTACCGACCTCTTACAGCAGTCAAGGGTCAGGCAGTGGTAGACTTCCTCGTGGAGTTCACTTATCTAGAAGACCGATGGAGGAGCCATTTTTTCCCAAGCTACCACTCGGTCCACTTCTTGACATCCCGACCTGGGTACTCCATGTGGACGGATTCTCCAACAAATAGGGCAGTGGGGCAGGGATCATCCTGACCATGCCCGAGGGATTTAGGAGGAGTACACATTAAGGTTTGGGTTTCAGGCCTCTAAAAATGAAGTCGAGTATGAAGCCTTGCAGGTCTGGTTGCAATTGGCTACCTCTATATGCGCACAACAGATTTAGGGATACAATAACTCCTAGCTAGTTGTCAATCAAGTCAATAAGGAGTATGAGATATGGGAAGACATCATGGTGGCCTACTTAGCCCTAGTTAGGTCGGTCACAAACTAGCTCAAAGGTTTCTTAATCAAATAGAACCCGCGAGAGGACAACACCACAGTCGACTGACATCGTCTTCCGAGTCAGACTTGCCTGGGATAAGGATAGAGTATCTGCAAGAACCCAATGTGTCCAACTCAGAAGTTATGAATGTTGACTCAGTCAATGTAGGGCCCAGCGGGATAGATCCTATCCTGAAGTTCCTCACCATCGGAGGTCTGCCGAACGGGAAGGCCGAAGTCTACCGGGTTAAATACCGAGTAGCTCAATACCACCTTATTGGCATTGTCATCTACAAAAGGGGATTCTCCATCCCCTATCTCCAGTGTATCCACCCTCCTTAGGTCCAAGGCATACTGCATAAAATCCACGAAGGAGTGTGTGGGAGCAATGTTGGAGGCCGGGTGCTCTCCTGTAAGGCCCTACTACAAGGTTACTGCTGGCTGACGATGGCCAGGATTCTCAAGAATATGTCAAGCGGTGTGACAAGTGTTAGAGACATGCACCAATGATCAATTGCTTGGGAGAGCTCCAGACCCCAATCCTCGGCCTCTGGCAATTTGCCCAGTGGGCATCGACATAGTCGGACCCCTTCCCATGGCTAAAAGCTAAGTCAAATTCGCCGTTATCATTGTAGACTATTTCACCAAATGGGCAGAAGTCGAGGCCTTAGCAACAATCATCGAGAAAAGATGGAAAGTTTTGTCGAGAGAAACATTCTCAGCAGGTTCAGCATTCCCTAGGTACTGGTCAGCGATAATGGCAGGCAGTTCAACACACCAATATTCAGGCAATTCTGCTCGGGCTATGGTATATCAAATCACTACATTTCCCCCAAGCACCTGTAGACACCCCAATTTTGACCAAACTATTAAACTTAGGGGGATTTACCTCTGGAGATTGATGATGAATATGTCTTGTCAGAATCAAGACTCTTACAAGCAATCCGACTCTCTTCCTAGAAGAATCTCGGTTCAAAATCGCCCTTTTCAGCCTAAAAGACCAAAATTCTCATCTACTCGTCACCTTGTAGACCATAAGTTTTGAACACGTATAGAAACACGGCATTGTTCTCAGAGCATCTTAAAACCATTTTTAAAAGGAGAGAAATTCAGCATGAATCCCGAAAAAGTCAATAGTTGACCCAGTGAAAAGTCAACGGGTCAAAAGGGGGGTCAATCGTAAAATTTCTGAATTTCAAGATGAAAAGTCCCGATAATTGTTCATTGGGTCTCCCTTATGCTAGAAATGATTTTTAAGAATTTTTAAATGAAAGGAACATTGAGAAATCAAAAGGTCTTTAAGAAGAATTGTGCAGGAAATTTGAAATTTTGCCTTCGGAGGGAGAGTTGACTTTTTTTCCTTAAGGATTTTGATTTTTTAGATATTTTTATTGAATCCAAATGGGGGGTATTTCCTTAATTACATTTAATGTAAACGACATTTACTTAAACGACATGAAATGAAATTAAGGTGCTGAATTGCTGTGAATAGTTCTGAACTGCTGTGTAGCGGCACTCAAAGTGCTCGAACGGCAGTCAGTGAATATCGCTGCGGCACTCACTGAATGTCGTTCGGCACTCAGCGAGTGCCGTTCCATCTTCATTGAGTGCTGGCCTGGGCTGGTTTGCATTTTAAAGCCAAAAATCCTTTTCAATCTTTGATCAAATGAATGCACCAAACAATGCCATTTTTTGTGTACGTGTTTACTACTCCTAGGTCATGCAAACCATGCTCCCACCATCTCTAATTGACCTATATACCCTTATCTTAGCCCCTGAGATAAATGAAAGTCTATAAAAACCACATTTTCTCTCATTTTGAGAGGTTGGAGACTTGAATCTTGAGAGAGACACTTGAACCTTGAAGATGAGACTTAAATCTTGAAGAGAGAATTTGAATTTTGAAGATGGAGTTTTTTCTTAGAGAAATATAGAGAGAGAAACCCAAAAACCCCATAGAAATCTTACCCAATTCACCCAATTCCTCAAATCTCCATTGAAGAACCTTGAAGCTTCAAGGAAGAAGAAGAAGAGCATTGCTTGTAAGGCTTGGATCTCTCCAAATCATTCAAATCCTGAGATCTTCTAGAGGTTAAATCCTTATTCCTATACTTATTATAGATAATTCAATCACAAACTCTTAGATCTAGGACTTTTATACATTTTCAAAACCTCTCTTCCTACCTTATTTCATCACACACCGCATAGAGTTTGTGATTGAAGTTCATATGTTGTCTTCATTAGTTTGGATCTAGAAATAGCCTTAGATTTTAAAATAAAAAAACAAGTTATAAAAGCATTTTTTAATTTTATTTGGGTTTCATGTGAACTTTGATTTTACTTCTCCTTGTCTCCATTTCCTCTTGGAAATCCACGAGATCTTTGATATCTCATTGGATCCTCTTTAGGTTGATCCATTAGTCTCCTATGGTCTTATGGCTTATATGGAGATTAAAGTGGGTCATTGTTATGTCCATGTTTTGTTTGATGGAATTAAGTCTTAATTCATGACTTATCCTCCAAATCGAATCTCATGAAGTTATTTATATACCTTATGAAGGTTCATATGATTTTTGGGTCATATCTTAGCCTCCAAGGACCATTGATTTGAGAGGAGATTAAGATATATCAAGTTTACATCCCTCAAGGATCATCAATTTGGGAGGGGGATTGACTTGACAAATCCCATAACTCAAGGTGTTGATATTGGTGCAGTGAATCCATGAACCCACTGTGATCAAGGATTTTTCATTAAATCATGGTCCATTGGAATGGGATGAAACCAATTGGAGGATGTTCATAACTTACGTCTGTGATTTTCGTTTTGATGAAATTCCATGTCTAAGATGGTTTGGTCTTATGATTTCAAAGCATGCAACTCTCTGTCCAAAGTTTCAGAACAGCAACTCTATTTTGAAATTAACAAATTAGAACCTTAACTGAACTTTTTTGACCTAAAATAATTTTTTATAAGTATTTTAATGTGCTAGGAAGATACCCTAGAAAGATCTAAGTCTTTCTCATTTGTTTACTATTTTTAGAAAATTGTACAAGATCACTGGACAGAGAGTTGAAAATTCCTGAGTAATGCCTAGTGTTTTCCATATTCTCAGAGATCTAACCGTTCAATCTTCGATTTTCTTCTTGGTTTTTCTACCTTTTAAAATCTGGTCTGCTCTCTGTAATTCATGAGAAATAGTAACTATTTTTGTCTAATCTCATTGATCTTAACTTAAATGGCTTCCTAATGACTTGGGATCTAAATCATGTTTCGAATAATGATAATTAAGTCTAAATCTAGAGGCTAAATGATCCAAGTTAGTGAATATTTCATAGCTTGTCCTCATACATATCCATGCATCCATTCATGAATATTGATGCTTGTATTTAGGGCCTAGTTCTAAGTTGTTTTGCTCCTAATTATGAATTTCTTGTAATCATGTTGGGATTATGCTACCTTTATATGAACATTACATTGGCTCCTAGCTGAGACTTGCATATCTATAGAGGTGATATGTTCTCAACTAATTAGAAGGAATCCATAAATAGGTCAATTCTTTCTCCATTTGATAGATTTAAGCAAGAAAGTTTAGGATTGATTATTTGATATCTTATTGAAGCATGTGGACTAATCTTTGTTTTGTAGCGCATTTGAGGTACAATTTCTTAACTCCTTCTCTATTTCAATATACTTCTTTGATTTTAATTGATTTTTGACTCCATGTGCGACACCTTAGACTAGGTCTTGCCTTATGTGTTTATATGCGTTAGAGACATTTTCTTAGGTTTTATTTTATATGTATGCATTGCACGTTTCTATTTCGCGGCTGGATCCCGGGTATGTTTTCTAGTTCCCTATTTGCATATCATATTGCTTGCTATTTGAATTACGTGGCTTATGAATGATATTTTGTCGTTAGCTATTTTGCACCCTTTTCAACATGCTTGTGTAATGTATTATATATATGTATTAGTTGAGGGCATGCTTAGATTAATAATTTGATTAAAAAGGATGATGAGTAGAGGCCTATCACGAGATAGGATGAAAGGGGGTGTTTTAGTCTGCCGGGCTCCTTCCCTTTTCATTCCATGATCCTCGGACCCAGATTATCTTTGGTTTCGCAAAAGATCAGTTTGCTTTTAAAATGGTTTCTTAATTTCCCTTTAAAAATTAAGTGGCGACTTGTATTTGAATTTGAATGAAAGAAATTATTTTAAAATTAAAAGTGGGCCCAAATGCCGGTATCCACAGCACCCTCAAGCTAACGGATAGGCCGAAGTAACAAACCAAATGATCCTGCAGTCCATTAGAACCAGACTCGTAAATGCTAAGGGACTTGGGGCGGAAGAACTACCAACCCTTCTGTGGGCCTATCGTAATACTCCCCGAGCGGCAACAGGAGAGACCCCGTTCTCCCTTACCTATGGCTTTGAGGCAGTGGTCCCCATAGAGCTCGGATTACCAACGTATTGGGTGGCGAATTTCAACGAACAAGGCAATGAGGAAGCCCTTAGAGGGGAGCTTGATATAATAGAAGAGAAAAGGGACCGGGTATATCTGAAAGTAGTAGCCTATAAGCAGCGGTTCTCTTGGTATTTCAACAGCAAAGTCAAGAACCACAATTTTCAGGTAGGAGACCTCGTTCTTAAGGTTGTAAACCAATCTACCAATGCCCCAAGCCATGGGAAATTGGGGCCAAATTGGAAAGGACCCTATCAGGTTACCCGGGTTAACCAACTGGATAGAGTCTATACGGGTGGGACCTGTCTCACCCTTGGAACATGCAGCACCCCCGTAAGCACTTTTAGTAGCTCATGGATAAGCACGGAGCATCATTGGTTAGGAACTTATTTTTCAACACTATAGCTCTTACCGAGCAATTATCATAATTTTTTAAAGAAATAAAGATTTAGCTTTTATTGCGAATAATGTTCCCTAGAAGTATACACTAGAATAAGATCTCGGGATCACACCCGGGGCACCAAAAAGACCTCGGGGTCACACCTGAGGCACCAAAAAGACCTCAGAATCACTCACGAGACATCGGTTTTGCTTAGGTCCATAACCTATGATGGGGAAAAATCCCCCTAGGTGGCTGATGATAGCAAACTTCAAAAGACCCTGGAACTACCAACATTCTAGGTCAGTTACCTACAGTCATAGCCTCTATAGACCCCCATTTTAGCAAAAGCTTGGGGGGTAGGAAGGCATGATAAACTAAGCAAGCAATCACCCCGGCCACTAATAGGACTCGAAACTAAGTTTGAATCACCCTTAATATAGTTACGAGTACCTACAATGGGCAGAGTTATAACGGAAGGGACCTAAGGACTTCTAGGTCATCAACGATTTGGTCTCATAAAGGCGCTATAGGTCCCTAACAACCAGGTGTTCCCTACAAGTTACAGTCCTAAACCTTTTGCTAAGGTAGGGTCCTAATAAGACTAATAACTGGTCGGGCACGGGCAGTCACAATCACAATCAAATTCAGGAAATCTGAAGTTAAATGGACAATAAATGGCAAAAAAGATGGCCTCAGAGGGCCCTTTTCATTTCTTGTTCAGACTGTATAATGACTGGGGCAATTATAGCAGCCTCCCTAAAAAAACAACAATACATATAAAAGATGTTTACAGACCAGGAGCTAAGGATCATCTACGGTAATCACCCCCTCAGTCTGCCCGACCTCCTCGCCTTGGGCAACATCCTCGGTGGCGGTACCGTCGATAGTAGTGGGCTCCACATCCCAAAAGTCTGAGTCCATCCCCCTCTAAGATGAGATGTCCTGCTCTGGATGATCTCGGGCTAGCCGCCTCTTTAAGTCTTCATAACCCTGGAAGAAGCCGTTGTCAAAGGCGTCCTCAAAAGACCTTACAACCATTGATCAGACATAGCCTTCTCTCGAGCCATTACCGCTTCCAGACTTGCCTGGGCTGTATCCAGCTCTGCCTCTGCCACACCCAGGCCTAGAGCCAAGCCCTTGACCTTGTCCTTCTCTACGGCCAGGGTTGTTTCCTTGGCCTCCAGAGTAGCCCTCTCCCTTGATAGGGTGGCTTCAGTAGCGGTGGCCCTCCTGACCAAGGTTGATATGAAAGACTCGACTCTGGCAGCCATGAAGCCGACCTACAAAAGGCAAGCATAAACAGGTGGATTATTACAGCAAACGGAAGAGTAAACAGAGAATAAGGTGAGATGGTTACTAACAAAGTGGGAGAGGCTATAAAGCCATCCCTATAAAGCCTAGGGAGACATGTTAGCACACTTCTCCACCTAGCTTGGAAGAAGGCCTGGCCTAACCCTCTCCCGAATCTCCAAGGAGTCTCCCAGCGCTGCCCCAGACGGTATGTTCACGCCAGTAGTGGTGTCCTGTACCACTTCCACTTGAGGAGCTGACATTTTCCCCAGTTCTTGGTTGGATGTCAGCCTGTGCCTTAGCCATCAAAACTGCTGATAGTATGTAAATAAGCAAGTAAAGCAATCAATAGATGACATTCAATGAAATTTTGGACTTGTAGCTTGGTGTTTTACTCATATATTGTGACTTTGGACATGGAAGTAGCTTCCTATCTCATAAATACTCACTAAAATGGTGGTTGGGTGTGTTGAATGTGAAGTAAAGAGGAGTAATGAAGTAAAAACAAGATTGAAAACTCACTTTCTTGTTGGAAATCAAGAGGAGGAAGCTCACTTTCACTATCCTAATCTTATCTCTATAACTTTCTCTCTACAACTTTTCTAAGCTTTTTATTTGTACCCCCTGAATGATAAGTCAAGGGGGGTTTATATAGGCCAATTTGGGGTGATTTTGGGGTTTAAAGAGTTCTCCCATTAGTCCCAAATATCTGTGAACAAAGAACTACGTCGTTTTGGTTTTCAATTAATCAAATTAGACCCCCCAAAATAAATTACAAAAATGGACTATTCTGGGAGAGTGTGCCACGGCGGATAGGGCCTGTGCCGCAGTAATAGTGGGCCAGTGTCGCGGCGGCACTGCTCCTCCAACGTCAGGATAATGCTGTTTAGGCCCCCAGAGGTTCTAGTATTTGTGAAAAGGCCCTATTTCGTCCAAAATTCACAAAAAATATGTACGAACTCCAAATTGAGCTAATGATATACCTTTGGAAAGGTAATGTTGTCTTCTTTTCATAAAAAAATAGTTCAGAGTCAGGTCACTTTGAAAAGTTTTGTGGTATTTGTGATAAAAACTGATTTGATCGTCTTTTTCACCTTTGGAAATCTATAATAAATTCGTTTTGAATCTAGAAATTATGTACAATATACCATTGGAAAGATATTGATCTCAAGTATCCATGAAAGTTTTTTGAAAAATAACACAACACTCTGGTTTCAAAGTCAACTTTTGGTCAAATCAGTCAAACCAGGGACCTCCACGAAGTTCTAGGAACCTCTGGGAGCTCCCTAGAGCTAACGTTTTTGTTTGATTTTATTTTAAAACTCATTTTTGGTACTTTTCACATAATATTGAATGATCTTAGAACTTTCTGTAGAATTTGGATGATTTCAATCAAACCCTGGTCAAATCTGGTCAAACCGGCCAACGGAGACTTTTCGAGAATTTTTGGGACCTTCGCGGGTTATTGGGAGCTAATTATTTTGCTTGATTTTGCTTTTCTTATGTCGTAGCATGTTTCCAAAACTTTTGGTCCAATCTGGGAGTGTTTGGGCTTTCAGGGACATTTTGGTCATTTGTACCACTTTCTGAGTATTTTGAGAGATAAAACTAACTTCTATGAGTCCTTTAGAGTCATTTTGATCGTCATGAACCAAAAAGCTATAGGTCTCCTAAATCTGATAGGTGACAAAATGGGGTGTCTACAGTTTGCCCCTCTTTAGCATGAACTTGCGAGGCAACGCATGTTGCAAGCGAGTGCCAAAGCCTTAAAGAGACTTGTCTTTTGGAGGCTATAGATTTAGGATAAAAGCATTGCAAAAGATACAGTGATAGAAACATGAATGCTGAGGTTGGTACTGGTCGTGCTCTGTATGAGCTGCCTATGCATCCAAAGGAAAATCAGCCTAGGACGTTATTCGGGACACAGAGGAACAAATCAAGCATGCACAACCAGACATGTGGATGCTATTATATGAGGATGATATACAATGCATGGATGTGATGTGTACTGGGTCCTATTACGCCTAGTGTTCTGATCCTAGCATGAGCCGGTACTGTTGGTGTGTCCATTCCGAGTAGACTTATGTCGTGCCTATGTTGTGTTGTAAAGTGCTTGTGGTCCTACTACATGTGTTCTGTGTATTCGCCACTCTCAGTGGGCTTGGTGATCTATGATTCACTATGATTAATAGACTTATGAGGGATCTTGACTTGGGTGTATTACTCAAGGAAAAGTGTGGTGCTCAAAGTGATACTGCGGTGCTTAAAAGAATGCTTGTGGTGTATTTGCCACACCTAGTGGGCTTTGTGATTTGTGTTTGCCGCGATCGATGGGCTATGTGTCATGTTATGCCCAATTTGTTGTGTTGGGTAAAGTGACCCTCTTGACTCGACTCGTGCTCCTCTTAATCGTGATACTATGGACTCGGTGACTCTCAGATTCTCAACGGTGCTTCTCAAATTTCAATGATGATCCTCAATTCTCAACGATGCTTATGCTGTTCCTCAAATCTTTGATGGTGCTTCGTAATGCTTATTGATTCTCAACGGTGTTCTTCAAATCTTAGCGATACTCCTCAAATCTTTAATGATGCTCCTCGACTCTTCAATGATGCTTTTCAACTCTTCTGATGCTCCTCAACACATCTGATGCTCTTCCATTCTTCAATAATGCTCCTCAACACACCTGATGCTCCTCTTCAACAATACTACTCAACACTTCCGATGTTCCTCGATGTTACTGCACTTTTCAACGATGATTCTCAACTCTTCTGATGTTCCTCTATGCTCTAACAATGCTTCTAAACTCTTCTGATGTTCCTCATTGCTCCAACAATGCTTCTCAACTCTCCTGATGTTCCTCGATGCTCCAACAATGCTTCTCAACTCTCTTGATGTGACTCAATGCTCCTCTAATCTCTGGGCCCTAAAACATCCTCACAAAATATATCATCAACAAACCTGGACTCTGAGCCCAACAACACATCTTATTAAAACATCTGGACTCTGAGACCTAAAATACCTCAAAAACACATCTTATCAATACATCTAGACTTTGAGCCTGAAACACCTCAATAACAAGTCTGCACTCTGATTGGATCAGCAATAATTTCTTGGTATTGGCGATATTTCCTTCGATCAGCCGCCTTGAGAAACAACTATCGATTTGTAGTTTGCAACCACTTACGAGTTTATGCCACTCGTACTTGGGACACTTTTCATGTTGCGACCTTGACTGGTGTAGATATAATGTTTGGTACTTCTGCTTGTATCCAAAGTTTTTATAATTGGGAATCACCTTTAACCCACATATTTGAGACCATAAGGACGAATGGACTTAACAGGAATGACGGTGACAAGGAAAGTTGGGTTAGTTTGTATAAAACCTCAATCTCTGACACACTTTTGATCAGATTACTATTGACTCAAATAAAGAAGGATTGACTTGGATATGAAATTCTCAAATTGCCATAATCCAATGTGCCTCATCATGAATGATGTACCGCTCATCTTTTATGTTCACTCCTCATCTTAATACGATAGAACTTTGCTGATAAATTTTTTTTGAAAATTCCTCCCTATTGATCTAATCAATTCTCTACTTCTCCCATGAAGTACTTT
Source organism: Hydrangea macrophylla (assembly GCA_033977485.1). Taxonomy (NCBI): domain Eukaryota; kingdom Viridiplantae; phylum Streptophyta; class Magnoliopsida; order Cornales; family Hydrangeaceae; genus Hydrangea; species Hydrangea macrophylla. The sequence continues at coordinate 75,055,302 of CM066985.1, read as the reverse complement.
GAATTAGTGTCTTAGCTTTTAGAATAAAAGATACTCTATTTCAAAATTTTCAAAACAACTTGGTGACTTAAAAATTCACCCTTGGTGTGAAGGGATCGTGTTAGGCAAATAGAGTTTGCCCCTAGTTTGAGGTGTAGGATGTGGAGTTCGTAGGCAAACGAGGTGGGTGACCAAAGTTTGCCCCTAGTTTGGATGCTAGTTTATTGGAGGTTCTGGGTAAACAAGGTAGGTGATCGAAGTTTACCCCTTGTATGAAGGGTAGATAGTAAAATTAGGCAAACGTGGCGGGTAACCGCAATTTGTCCCTAGTGTGGAAGGTGATTTCTTGCTTGAGGCAAGTACCGTGACTTTAATCTCTCAAATGCTTATAACTTTTGCCTAGGCACTAGTGAGGTGACCTAGCGACCTCTTTTCTCTCTTTTGTTATTGCTCACTTTGGATTTAGCTCTAATTTTTGCTTAGGCCTCCTTTCGGATTTTTGACCTAGTGAGCCATACTTCTTTTCTTTTTGAAAGTCAGCCTGCGTACCCCCGAGCAAGGATCAGGTCCAACGTAGTTCGGGCCAAAGTTTTGAAAGAAAAGGGGGTTGATTATGATGGTGTCGACCGAACCGATGCGGCTGCCTATGTATCTCCGAGTAGGAATCAGGTCGAGCATAGTTCAAGGCAAGGCTTTGAAAGAAATTGGTTGAGGGTTTTCAAACCAATCGTCAAAGAAGTTCAAACTTGAACTACTTGTGGTAGCTTTGAATAAGAGGATTCAGTTTCAGTCTACCTTTCTTTCTTTCTTTCTTTCTTTTTTTTTTTTTTTTGAGGTTTGATCCTTTTCACTTTTACCTAGCTAGTCAATTTTGCTTTTCACGTTCGTGTGAGATCTTCTTATCAGAATTCCAGAATGTGCATGTCAACTCCTAGAATTTGTTTGTAGTCATTCGGAGCTTTTTGAAATATGATCTAGACACATTCTCATGATGTACCTTGAAGTGTACAATTCTCTATATCACCAAAATTTTCTTTCTTTCATTTTCTCCATCATTTTGACTGGCTAGGGTCAAATCTTGGAAGTCAATACCTTTTTAGCTCTAACTTTTGCCTAGGTGCCCTTTTCGGGTTTTCAACCTAGTGAGCTTTTCTTTTTCTTTTTTTTTTTTTGAAAGTGGAGAAGAAACACCCTGAAATACCATCCCATTTCAACCAAAAAGACAACCGACCAAGTCTGCACAAATTTGCATGGCTATCAATTGGATTGGGCCCAAGGCTTTGAAATGGTGAAAAAGGGTGTTGGGAAAGCCCCAAGTCAGTTCTAAGTATGTGTTTTCAAGATTTAAGCAAAAGCATCCTTTAAATTCTTAAAGTAAGACTATTCAATTCTCAGCTCTTCTTCGGTGTTAACGCGAAACAGACTTTGAACTTTTCAGGACTCTTTTTGTTTTTGATGCAAAAATTTATCAGCAGAGTAATATCCACGGTACTTTGAAAAGTGACACTTTAGATCAGTTGATTCATGCATTCATGACTAGACACATCAGATTAAGCAAAACGAGATTTCGTTCCATCAAAAGAGAAGGATTACATTGCTCTACACAGACTCATAACAACTAGATGACAGGTAGACTCGACAACAAGACTAAACTTTAAAACATATAACAGACTTGACTTGTCTCGACCTGGTCTTCAATGGAGTATCACAGTGACTCGTTTATTCTTATCATTATTTCAGTAGAAGCTCCAAACACTATCAACTCAGCGCGTAGCTTCAACAATCATTGGCCTCAGCGAAGGGGATCATGTGAAAGGACAAGCCAGGGGCTTAGGTGACATGGGATTGAATGGGTGGTGGCTCGATGATTCTTTGATCAATGAGGTCTTGGATATCATGGTAGAGATGTATGCACTAGTCGGTGTCATGGCCTGGGCCTTGGTGGTAGGCACATCATTTGGACAGGTCACAGTTAGGTGGTGGGGGATTGGCATGAGGTTAAAGGAGTTAGAGGTGTCCCTTTTTTAGCAGGTAGCCTAAGGCTATGGATGGAAAGATATCTAGCTCGAAAAATTCATGGGGTACTCTATTTTGGTAAGGGCGGTTAGGCGAGCTGGTTTAGTTTGTGAGCTGGTATGGTTGGGGAGAATAGACCATGGGTTGGTTACTAAGGGCGTTGACATTCGAAGGGTTTCAGGAATAGTCGGGCCTCTTGGACTGGCTTTGTGATTTTTCATTCTTGATTTTCCCTTCCCTGATTGCATCCTCAATTCTAGTCCCAATCTTAAACAGTTCTTCAAATGTTGAGATTGATAGGTAGAATAATTTCTCATGGTACAGCGGTTGTAGATTCTTGATTAACATCCGGACTTGTTCCTTTTCGACTGGTTGGTGGTTCATTTGGGCCACTCTGTTCCTCCATCTGCTCATGAACGCAGCGAATGACTCATTAAAGTTTTGTCGGGTAGTCTCCAGATCCCGGATGGTGACATCGAGCTCTTGGTTGTAGGAGTAATGATCAATGAAGACCTGGACTATGTTCCCAAGTTCACGTCTTAGAAACTTCTAAGGTCAGAAACCAGGATAGAGCAGCCTTGGTGAGGGTTTGAGGGAACAACATTGCGATGTGCTCATGGGTGTAGCCTATTGATTGGAAAACACTCATGCAGAACTTTACGTTGCTCTTCAGATTCCCAGTTCCATCAAAATGATCAATTTTAGGCATCTTGAAGTTCTCAGGTAGCTTTAATTTGTTGGGCTCAAACAATCTTTCTAGATCTAATATGTAATCGTTGATCCCTTTACTCTTTCTCAGTATGTTCTCAAGCTTGTCGACCTTATCCAGTTTTTCTTGAATTTTCTTCTTAAGTGCAGGTGGTGGGGCCCCATTGAATCAGTCATCATCTACATTTTTCGGTGTGGTGGCAGGCGGTGGTGGTGGCTCAAACCCTGGCGGTAGTGGGAACCCAGGTGGGTACTGTGGTTGCTGCTATTTCAGTTCCTCCATGAAGGCTAAAACTTGGGCCAACCGGTCAGACTATTGGTTGATCATTTCTGTCATTCTTGCTTCCAAACCTTTCAGATCCATAAAGCTAACTTTCGATGAAGTGATTCTGATAAGGCGTCTCCCTGATCCTTTGACCCACAACGCAGATCCAGGTGCTTAGAACTTATACTGACATATAGATGTGAAAAGACTGTGTGTTAGACTTTGACAAGTGAGGATTGACTCGTGTACAGATAAACTATCATAGTGTATGCAGGCTGATGAAGCAAACATGCAGATGCAAGCACTAATCTACATGATGCCCCTACTTCTAACATATAATAGTTAAGCAAGTAAGGTCCTAGCCATACAGAGTGTGCTAACTTTACTTTCCAATGTGATCACCATGGGAGAAAGAAGAATTTCCAGGATATTTGGGAGATTCGAGGGAATTTATGGGAGAAACAAGGATTTCAAGGAAATCTAGAGTTTCTGGAAGAAATAAGGATTTCTGGAAAATTTAGACAGAGTTTCTGGGAGAAATCAGAGTTTCTGGGAGAAGTTTCTGGTAAAAGCAGGGATTTTAAGATTTCTGGGAGAAATAGGTATTTCTGGGAAGTTTAGGCGGATTGGATAGAGTTTCAGGGAGAAACAGACATATCTGGGCATTCCTGGGAAATCGAGATAGTTTCTGGGAGAAATTGGTATATTTAGGAAATCTGGGAGATTGAGGAAGAGTTTTTGGGAGAAACTGGTATATTTGGGAAATTTGAGAAATTTGGACAGAGTTTCTGGAAGAAACTAGTATATTTGAGAATTTCTGGGAAATTTAGATAGTGTTTGGGAGAAACTGGGGCATCCGGATGAGTTGGGCAGAGTTTCTAGGAGAAACAAGTGTATATGACAGGAGCATGTGATGATGGTGATCATACCGTCTAGGAAGTTTTCATACTCCTATGTCTCAGGACCAACACATAAGGTTTGCGGTATATATCTTCGTGAACATGGGGCAGACATCCTTACCATGGTGCCTAGGCAGGTTAACTCAATGTGGTCACATATGAGTGATTGCCTTGGGAGTCATAACAAAGAGGTCCTGTCCCATGCCACATAAGCGTCTATACCGCGCAGGTAATTCCACCAGGGCATACATCAGTTATATTACATTGTCCTATCTTGAAAAGATAAATGAACAGTCCTATGAATGGTTCTATAGGAATCTATGCAAAGGCTGGGTTTAGTCAAAGAGGGTCCATTGATGAGAGTTCCAATATACCGTCAGAAAGACAGTACAGAGGTTTTTACTCTTTTTGATATACCTTGGAAGGTATAGTATCAACGGTGACTTGTGCCCTGGCATAGCAAGACCTGAACAATGTCATCGCCGCGTTTCAGACATAGTCGGAGGGGGAAATACAGAAGTGCAATGCGGTGAACTAGACACAGTAAAAAGGTGATTTTAAGGATGCTTCTTATGAGTCAAACCTCTGTATTATTTTATTTTAAAATAAAAATCCCCACCAGAGTCGCTAGATTATGGACACACGGAATCCAAGAAGTCCACCCCCGCTTTTCTTTTGGGGTTTCGGAATTGATTTTTCTTTTTGTTTTGAAATTGATTTGAAAAGGTCTATTGAAAACAAATATAGAGTCGCCACTTGGTCTTTAAGGAACCAAGAAACCTAATTTTGACTCACCCAAGTGGATAAAGGGCACCGACCCTTCATAACCAAAGAACTTGGCTCGGGGTTTTGGTATGGGAGAGGAAGGAGCCTTTGCCACGACTAAAACACCCTCAACTCGCCCCATCTCTCAATGGGCCTATATTAGCATCCAAATAATCATCTTATACTATGTTTGGTTCGACAATTAATACAATGATAGTCTATTACAGCACATAAGAATCTTGAAATGGAAGATCAAAAGATAAGATATCATTTATAAGATCTAAGCCAAATACCACACAATTCAAAGGTGAAAGATCACACAAGCAAACCTAGGAAAAATCGTCTAATCACATAGCAAGTAATCAAGCTTTCCTAATCTAAGAGGGGACATGAATTGTTTTGAAACAAATAAATCAAAGAAAACAAAGATGCTTAGCAAGCTAGAATGATGCATGTTAATCTTTGAGAAAAGAAGATCTCTCAATCCCCGGGACGAATGAGAAAGGATGATTGGATCGAAAGGGGAAGCATGAACATATGATCAAATTCATTCCTTATAATCCTCTTAGATTAGGAATCATTAAAACTCCAAATCTTGCATGAATGCAATGTATGATCCTAGAATGTGCAAAGGTTGTAGTGTGTTTGTGTACATGGACTTTCTAAAGTGACTTAGAAGTCTAGAGTATGCATGAATGTATGAAGAAAATTATTATAGGATGTATACAAATGTAGTATGAACTGCTTCATAAGATATGAGCTAATTTGGAGTGCATGTGAGCATCAAATCAAATAAAGAAAGTAAAAGCATGCTTACTGTGAATAGTTGACAGCACAGTGAGTTGGTTTTTAATGCATGATTTTTTATGTAGATCATCCTTATTGTGTCTAGAACACATATAAAAAAGCCATACTCCAAAAACTATTACAAATTAAGAGAAAACATATGAACAAGAGGGATTGCTCAGAAACAGAGTCCGTATTGTTGACTGAAATGTCAAAAAATCTTAGAAAATGAAAACAAAACATCTAGAGGCCCATATTATATAGGAAGTTCCCTAAGACACTAATGTTAAAGTAAAAATGACATGGGACCACTCCTTTTGGAAACGTTTTCTAAAAGACAAGTTGAAAGTCAACCTAGTTGCTGTGATAGTAAAAACAAAATGTCGGGAAGGAATGTTTGAACCAAAATGGGACCCTTCCAATTATTTTTAGATCAAACCAAAAATCGTGGGTGTTCTCTAATGATTAGGAAGACTTTCCAAGTGGTCTTGTAATCACCCTTTAAGTATTGAGTTCTAGAGAAATCTTTATACTCAGATTACTCATTTTTTTTAAGATTTTTGAGAAAACAATGTGTGTTTCTTCGGAATCCAAATATTAGGGTTTTAGAGGGGTTTTGAAAAAGAGGGCATATTTTTAACATCAAATGGAGATTATGACCTCTTGGAATATCAACATTAAACTCATATCAAGAGCATCCACGATTGTTGGAGAGGTTTGTCTTTATTTGAATGTGACCTCAAGAATACATAGGAATGTATTGAGGTCATAATCATCATCTATCAAGCATGTTTTCGAGGTTAAGAGCTACTATCCATAAGGATTCACTCACCTCAAACTTCATGTCATCATTTAGGTGATGATGAACTAGTAAGTAAATAAAAAAAATCCAAAGAAATGAGATGAAGAAGAGATGAACATAATATGTAAATAAGCAAGTAAAGCAATCAATAGATGATATTCAATGAGATTCTAGATTTGTAGCATGGTATTTCACTGATATATGGTGACTTTTGGACATGGAAGTAGCTTCATATCTCATAAATACTCACTAAACTGGTGGTTGGGTGTGTTAAATGTGAAGTAAAGAGGAGTAATTAAGTAAAAACAAGATTGAAAACTCATTTTCTTGTTAGAAATCAAGAGGAGGAAGCTCACTTTCACTATCCTAATCTTATCTCTACAACTTTCTCTCTACAACTTTTCTAAGCTTTGTATTGGCACCCCCTATAAGAGAAGTCAAGGGGGGTTTATATAGGCCAATTTGGGGTGGTTTGGGGGTTTAAAGATGTCACACCCGTCCCGAAAAATGCATTCATTTTAAAATGCATATTTGAATTGTGAGAATTACTAATGTTGATTAATAATTGAGGAATTGGTTGACTATGGTCAACGAAGGGTGTCAAGTGAGGACACGGTGATTCGATATCCATTGAGGCATTCGTAAGAATTAAATGACATTTATGTGATTAAATGTTATTTGAAATATCTGGTATTTTATGAATAGTAATTTACCTGTGTAGTATAATTTCTGGTAGTTTTGATCTGGTCTTAGATCATTTTTGAATACTGTGGTGAGAACGTGAGTGTCGCGTTGTATAAAAGGTAGGTTGTCTAGAGATTCCATGTAATTTAGTTTTCTACGTAATTACGGACCCAAAAGGAACTTAGACGAAAACTTTCATATTTATAGTTTTCACTCGTGAAGTCATAAAACGGACGTGTACGACGTTTCAAGGGATAATTAGAAGTTTAGAGAACTCGCGGGGGAGTTAAACATGATTTCCAAAAGTTGTGCTTATATATAGAAAACCATGAGATATTTTCATTAGTTATAATTCTCTAACCTAAATCAAAAGGAGGCCAAAAGGTGGATTTATTGCTTCAAACTTCAAGACACAAATCGACGAACTTCTTATCGTCAACTTTTTTCCAAATTTTATATTCGGACTCCTCGAGGTATTAGCTATGTTTTGATGTTTATTAGGCCACGTTTGGGAAATTATTTCCGAAAAGCTAATTTTAAGAATTTGGGGAATACATGTGTATACTTGTAGGAATCGCTTGTAATCGAATATTCGACGTTTAATTGGTGTCCTAGTACTTTCCCTGAAGTATTAGAGATATAGCACGAGGTATGAATTCTTGACTTATGTTATATAGTCAATTTTGAATGCTTTAAATATCTAACATGATTTGTGATCCGGGCAAAATTCATATGGTAGTTAGGCTCGTTAATTTACTCGCGAATACGTATGAAGGCATGTTTATATGGTTATGTGAGTATGCTAAATGTCTATATGGGTCAAAGGGGAGGTTATACAAATTCATGCCGGGGTAAGGTTCTCGATGTTTGAGAATTTAGTAGCGACGACTACTGTGCATGATTTGGGAGAAGGCCCAGCCAGGGTACTGGATGAGTAGTTTGGGAGAAGGCCCAGCTACGGCATCAATTCCATTACCGGGTGAACGCGTATCTCTCTCCCTAGCGACTATTTGTTGTTTTGATGATATTAAGGCATGAATTGTCATACATGCATTTGTCATAGAATTGTACACTTAGCATATAGCTGAGCAGTGGAGACTTCCTCCATTGCAGGTGACAGGATGAAAGGGAAAAAGAAGCGAGAAGAGTGAGGCTAACGGGAATGCCAGGGATCACTTTTGTATATGTTTTTGTTTTCCATTCCAAATGTTGTAAAGTGAAATAACGAGAAGTTAGAACTATTAACTTCAACTTGGAAGGTTAGGAATGGTTTAGTAATGTTGTAATATGTCTTAAACCACTTTGGTTATGGTTGTAACAAATCTGAGCTTGTGGATTCTCGTTTTGGGAATACCTAACTTGTCATTTTGGATTTTGAATGTAGGTTATTAGTACTTTTATGATTTGATCCCAACGAGCCCTTAACTTATTCCGTTAATGTTTTCAAAGCTTAGACATGCTGTCTAATATGTTTATATACCTTTGAACAAGTTTCTGAATGATTGGAAATTTGTATGTTGAAGTTTTGTTGTGTTTGCGACGTCTTAAAAAAAATTGAAAAAAATAGGAAAAGTGGACTGCTTGTGAATAGTGCTTTTACAAAGGAAGTACCTTTTTCGGAAAATATTGAAATGTTCTATTTTGCTTTTAGGGTGCCTTTGGGGTCCCTAATAAAACTTTTATGGTTAATTTGAAATATAATTAACTTTTCTAATTAATACAGATTTTACGGACTCGTAGTTCAAAATTTTATTTCTCCCAAAATGAACTTTGTTTTAAAGAGTTTGTTGAAGTTTCTTTTCCGCTGCTAGAGTTATTGAATGAATTAGATGAGCCTCGATGGCGTGCCACGTGTCCTATTTCCGCCCGTAGCTGGATGGGTCGTGACATTTATTGGTATCAGAGCTATAGGTAACAAACCTTTGGGGAACGTTCGACGACGAGTGGAGTGTTGAGTGCTTTGCCACATGTTCTAGATTGCATTCGTACATTGTTGTGATGTTGCATATGTATGTTGTTGTACATACATGCTTATGTTGATTGTCATATCTGCGTTATGTTTATACATCGAGATTAACAGGATTGTATAATCATGAGTGACGATGATCGAGATCTGACGCCACATACTCGCCGAATGAACCAAATGGTAGAAATGATGGGAAACATGGGAGATATGATACGAAATTTAGCGGAGCGGTTACCTCCAACACCTCCATTGGAGGCAATACCAATAACTATACCTATACTCGAAGGTAGGGGTGGACGATCTGTGTCAGAATAATTTACAAGGAAGAAGCCGACAGAGTTTCACGGAACTTCTGATACGACGCTAGCAGAGCATTAGGTCATGGATATGGAAATGATTTTTAGAACGATTCCGATGTCCGATACGTTGAAGATTGAGAACGGTAGTGATATACTTAGGGGCGAGGCCCAAAATTGGTGGGTGAACGTTCTAGAACAGGGAGCATAGATAACTTGGGAGGGATTCAAAGCGGAGTTCAATCGCCGATTCTTTCCAAGGGCTGCTCTCAATGCGAAGAAGAGAGAATTTGACAACCTTCGACAGGGTGATTTGACGGTAACGGAGTATACTTCGAAGTACAATGCCTTATGGAAAGGGGTCTGTGTTGACAGAGGAAGACAGAGCAAGGAAGTATGAGGATGGGTTCAGAGATAATATCCGTCTGAGGATGGAGACCTATGAACATTCAATTGTTGCCGTAGTACAATAAACGACACTTGTAGCTGAAGGTGGGATGGAGAGATCTATACAAAATCAGCATGGAAAGCGAGTTGGTGAGGGTAGTGACCGGAACCAGGGAGGACCATTCAAGAGGCCATTTGCACGGGGCTCTAGCTCTAGTTTCAATGGACCCAGAAGGCCGTCAGTTAGCATACCATTGTGTCCACTCTACAATCAACCACACACTGGCCGATGCTTTATGACTAACTTTCAAACCAAAACTCAAGGAATGGGTAGTGCGAGTTTCACACCCGATTCGCAAATCAAATGCTTTGATTGTGGTACACCCGGGCATAGAGCGAAGGATTGTCCGAGGAAGCGACCCTAATAAGAGCGAGCTCTATGGCTTCTAACGGTTCGAAGCCTAGGCAGTCTAATGGTGGGAGGCAAGGGATTGAACAGCGAGAAGGGAGATCATTCTAGATGAACCCGGGGGATGTGGCTGCTACGGAGACGGTGGTCTCAGGTATGGTGCTTATATGTTCGCATCTAGCACGCATACTATTTGATTCAGGATCTACGCATTCATTCGTGTCATATGATTTTGTTGAACATTTGAATGTTAGATCGGCACCGTTAGGATATGAACTGTCTTTTGCTTTACCACTTAGCAAGCCGATAGTAACATCCACGATATACAAGAACTGTGAAGTCAAACTAGGCGGGAAGTTGATGACCGTAGATCTTATACGGCTTGTCGTGAACCATTTCGACGTCATTTTAGGAATGGATTGGTTATCCCTTAACCAAGCCACGATAGATTGTGAACAGAAAGAAGTTAATTTTCGATCACCGATGCACGGAGACTTTAATTTTTAAGGGAGTGGGGTTACACCGCCACCGTATTTGATTTCGGCTATCCGAGCGGGTAAGTTGTTGAGAAAAAGATGTCAGGGGTTTCTGTGTTCAGTGATTGGCACAACAATGACAAACTTGAAAGTAAAAGACATTCCGATAGTGTGGGAATATCTAGATGTATTTCCAGATGACTTACCAGATGTTCTGATTGAGAGGGAGATTGAGTTCATAATTGAGTTAATGCCAGACTCAAGACCAGTGTCGAAAGCACCGTATCGAATGGCACTAGTAGAGTTGAAAGAACTGAAAGTACAACTACAAGAACTACTCGACAAAGGTTTCATTTGACCTAGCATATCACCGTGGGGAGCTCCAGTGCTATTTGTAAAGAAGAAAGATGGTTCAATGCGAATGTGTGTTGACTATCGAGAGTTAAACAAGTTAACAATCAAGAACAAATATCCATTGCCTAGAATCGATGACCTATTTGATCAACTTCGTGGAGCACAAGCGTTTTCCAAGATAGACTTGAGATCGGGTTATCATCAGTTGAAAGTAAAGGTAGAAGATGTAGAGAAGACAGCTTTCAGAATGCGCTACGGACACTATGAGTTTCTAGTAATGCCATTTGGAGTTACAAATGCACCAGCCGCGTTCATGGATCTTATGAACCGAGTCTTCAAGGACTACTTGGATGATTTTGTGATAGTGTTCATCGATGATATTCTTATCTATTCACCGAGTGAGATAGAACACGAGAAGCATTTGAGACTTATACTTCAGAGACTGCGAGAGAAGCAACTGTTTGGTAAATTCAAGAAGTGTGAATTCTGGTTACCTTGCGTTACTTTTCTCGGTCATGTGATTGACAAGAACGGCATTTCAGTTGATCCTCACAAAGTAGAAGCAGTATCTAATTGGCAAAGACTGACATCAGTATCTGAAATTCGAAGTTTCTTGGGTTTAGCTGGATACTACTGCCGTTTTATTGAGAACTTTTCCAAGATTTCATTGCCTATGACAAAGTTGATGAGGAAGGGTAATACTTTTGAGTGGAGTTCGGAGTGTGAAGACAGTTTTCAAGAGTTGAAGTCGCGGTTGACAAGAGCGCCTATTCTGACGATACCATCCGGAGCGGAGGGATTTGTGATCTATAGTGATGCATCGCATCAGGGTTTGGGATGTGTACTTATGCAAGGTGGCAAAGTAATTGCTTATGCTTCAAGACAGTTGAAGACACACGAGGTTAACTATCCGACTCATGACCTTGAATTGGCCGCGGTAATCTATGCTTTAAAGATTTGGAGACATTACTTGTACGGTGAGAAGTGTGAGATCTTCACGAACCACAAGAGTTTGAAATACATTTTTACTCAACGAGACTTGAACATGAGATAGAGAAGATGGTTAGAGTTGATGAAAGATTACGATCTTTCGATTGAGTATCATCCGGGAAAGGCTAATGTAGTAGCCGATGCGTTAAGCCAGAAGATGACAAGGAACTTAGCCGACGAGCTAACCAAGCAAAAGGAATTGGTCAAAAGAATGGAATGATTGGAATTAGATGTGATTCAGAGACGAATGGTGGCTTAATGATGTCAATTATCGCTCACCCAAGTATTATTGATGAGATCAAGGTGGAACAGTTCAACGACTCTTACTTGTGCAAAATGAGAGATGTGATACCTTCGGGGAAACGACCCGGATTCAGTTTAGAACAACAAGTATTGATGCTTGGGAGTCGACTGTGTGTGCCAAATGTGAAAGACTTGAAGGAACGAATCCTAGAGGAAGCACATAGAACCAAATATTCAGTTCATCCGGGAAGTAATAAGATGTACCGAAACTTGCGAGAGAATTTTTGGTAGAAAGGCATGAAACGAGAGGTTGCCCAATATGTCTCAGAGTGCTCGGCATGTTAACAGGTCAAGGCAGAAAGACAAGTACCTGCAAGATTACTACAACCGTTACCTGTATTAGAGTGGAAATGGGATGAGATCATAATGGATTTTGTATCTGGATTTCCACGATCACCTAACAAGAACGACAAGATTTGGGTTATAGTTGACAGATTGACGAAATCAGCTCATTTTCTTCTGATGAAGACGATTAAGCCGTCCAAGTTAGTAGAGTTGTATGTGAAAGAGATTGTAAGACTACACAGGGTTCCAGCAGTGATTATATTGGATCGTGATAGTAGTTTTACATCAAGATTTTGGGGAAGTTTGCAAGAAGCTATGGGTACAAAGTTGAGTTTCAGTACCGCATTTCATCCTCAGACCGATGGACAGTCAGAACGGACGATTTAGACCTTAGAGGGTATGTTGAGATTGTGTGTCCGAGATTTTGGGAGTGATTGGGAGAAACACTTACCATTAATCGAATTTGCTTACTACAACGGTTTTCAGTCAAGTATCGGCATGGCACCGTATGAAGCTTTGTATGGACGCAAGTGTTGTTCACCGGTTTGTTGAATCGAGGTTGGGGAAAGAAGATTGATAGGACCTGAGATAATACAATTGACTACTGAGAAGGTAAAATTAATCCAGGAGCGACTTAAGGTGGCTCAGAGTCGTTATAAGAGTTATGTGGACTCTAAACGACGACCGATGACATTTGAAGTAGGAGACTTTGTATACTTACAAGTATCGCCTTCGAAAGGCATTGTCCGATTTAGGAAGCGAGGAAAACTTAACCCAAGATTCGTAGGACCATTTGAGATCCTAGAGAAAGTAGGACCAGTGGCTTACCGACTAGCCTTATCATCTGAGTTAGCGTTTGTGCACAACGTGTTTCATGTGTCGATGTTGAGACGGTGTATGACGGATACGAGTAAGATCATCGTACCGGAACCATTGCAAATCCAAGAAGACTTGACTTATGTGGAGCATCCAGTAGGGGTCTTTGTCAGAAAAGAGCGAGTGTTGAGAACGAAAGCAATTCCAATGGTGAAAGTATTGTGGCGTAGTCATACAGTCGAGGAAGCTACGTGGGAGAACGAGGAAGAAATGAGGAACGAGTATCTGCACCTTTTCAACTCTTGAGGTATAAGTTTGGGGACAAACTTCCTTTTTGGAGAGGAGAGTTTTCACACCCGTCCTGAAAAATGCATTCATTTTAAAATGCATATTTGAATTGTGAGAATTATTAATGTTGATTAATAATTGAAGAATTGGTTGACTATGGTCAACGAAGGGTGTCAAGTGAGGACACGGTGATTCGATATCCATTGACGCATTCGTAAGAATTAAATGACATTTATGTGATTGAATGTTATTTGAAATATCTGGTATTTTATGAATAGTAATTTACCTGTGTAGTATAATTTCTGGTAGTTTTGATCTGGTCTTAGATCATTTTTGAATACTGTGGTGAGAACGTGAGTGTCGCGTTGTATAAAAGGTAGGTTGTCTAGAGATTCCATGTAATTTAGTTTTCTACGTAATTACGGACCCAAACGGAACTTAGACAAAAACTTTCATAATTTATAGTTTTCACTCGTGAAGTCATAAAATGGACGTGTACGACGTTTCAAGGGATAATTAAAAGTTTAGAGAACTCGCGGGGGAGTTAAACACGATTTCCAAAAGTTGTGCCTATATACAGAAAACCATGAGATATTTTCATTAGTTATAATTCTCTAACCTAAATCAAAAGGAGCCAAAAGGTGGATTTATTGCTTCAAGCTTCAAGACACAAATCGACGAACTTTCGATCGTCAACTTTTTTCCAAATTTTATATTCGGACTCCTCGAGGTATTAGCTACGTTTTGATGCCTATTAGGCCACGTTTGGAAAATTATTTCCGAAAAGCTAATTTTAAGAATTTAGGAAAAACATGTCTATACTTGTAGGAATCGCTTGTAAACGGATATTCGACGTTTAATTGGTGTTCTAGTACTTTCCTTGAAGTATTATAGATATAGCACGAGGTATGAATTCTTGACTTATGTTATATAGTCAATTTTGGATGCTTTAAATATCGAACATGATTTGTGATCCGGGCAAAATTCATGTGGTAATTAGGCCCGTTAATTTACTCGCGAATACGTATGAAGGCATGTTTATATGGTTACGTGAGTATGCTAAATGTCTATATGGGTCAAAGGGGAGGTTATACAAATTCATGCCGGGGTAAGGTTCTCGATGTTTGAGAATTTAGTAGCGACGGCTACTGTGCATGGTTTGGGAGAAGGCCCAGCCAGGGTACTGGATGAGTAGTTTGGGAGAAGGCCCAGCTACGGCATCAATTCCATTACCGGGTGAACGCGTATCTCTCTCCATAGCGACTATTTGTTGTTGTGATGATATTAAGGCATGAATTTTCATACATGCATTTGTCATAGAATTGTACACTCAGCATATAGCTGAGCAGTGGAGACTTCCTCCATTGCAGGTGACAGGAAGAAAGGGAAAAAGAAGCGAGAAGAGTGAGGCTAACGGGAATGCCAGGGATCACTTTTGTATATGTTTTTGTTTTCCATTCCAAATGTTGTAAAGTGAAATAACGAGAAGTTAGAACTATTAACTTCAACTTGGAAGGTTAGGAATGATTTAGTAATGTTGTAATATGTCTCAAACCACTTTGGTTATGGTTGTAACAAATCCGAGCTTGTGGATTCTCGTTTTGGGAATACCTAACTTGTCATTTTGGATTTTGAATGTAGGTTATTAGTACTTTTATGATTTGATCCCAACGAGCCCTTAACTTATTCCGTTAATGTTTTCAAAGCTTAGACATGCTTTCTAATATGTTTATATACCTTTGGTCAAGTTTCTGAATGATTGGAAATTTGTATGTTGAAGTTTTGTCGTGTTTGCGACGTTTTAAAAAAATTGAAAAAAATAGGAAAAGTGGACTGCTTGTGAATAGTGCTTTTACAAAGGAAGTACCTTTTTCGGAAAATATTGAAATGTTCTATTTTGCTTTTAGGATGCCTTTGGGGTCCCTAATAAAACTTTTATGGTTAATTTGAAATATAATTAACTTTTCCAATTGATACAGATTTTACGGACTCGTGTTCAAAATTTTATTTCTCCCAAAATGAACTTTGTTTTAAAGAGTTTGTTTAAGTTTCTTTTCCGCTGCTAGAGTTATAGAATGAATTGGATGAGCTTCGGTGGCGTGCCACGTGTCCTATTTCTGCCCGTAGCGGGATGGGTTGTGATAAAAGAGTTCTCCCATTGGTCCCAAACATCTGTGAACAAGGAACTACGTCATTTTAGTTTTCAATTAATCAAATTGGACCCCCAAAATAAATTATGAAAATGGACTGTTCTAGTGCTGTGGCAGCACTGGGCCAGTGCCGTGGCAGCATTGCTCCTCTAACTTTCGGATAATGCTGTTTAGGCCCCCAGAGGTTCTAGTATTCGTGAAAGGCCCTATTTCTTCCGAAATCCACAGAAAATGCTGAACAGTTGAACACCCGAAATCCAGAGGACAGGAGCTATCACACCCTGGAATGTTGAACACCTGTGGAAGTATTTTTAGTAAAGTAAGGATAAAGGCTGGCTAGAGATTTGTATTTTCTTTTTGACACACTATAGCTCTTACCGAGCAGTTGTCATATTTTTCGGAAGAAATGAAGATTTTGCTTTTTCTGCAAACAATTCTCCCCACCGTTATTCAGTAAAAAAGACCATGAGATCACACCCAAGGTACAAAAGACCTCGAGATCATACCCGAGGCACCAAAGACCTCGGGATCACACCCAAGGCACCAACTCCCCTTAGGTCCATAACCTACGATGGGGCAAACCCCCTAGGTGGCTAATGATAGAGTAGCCATACTACCCTAGAACTACCAACGTTCTAGGTTGGTTACCTATAATCATCGCCTCTACAGACCCCCGCCTTAGCAAAAGCTTTGGGGGGGGGGGGGGCGCAGGAGGATACAATGAACTAAACAGGCAATCACACCGGCCACTAACAGGATTTGGAACTAAGTGTGAACCACCCTTAAAATAGTCTCGAGTACCTACAGTGCCCAGAGTTAATTGACTAGGAAGTGAGGATTGAAATCCTTCAAAAGTCCCAGACAAAGCCTACAGACCTACAAACTACCCAGTCATTAATGGCTTAGAAAATATAAAGGTGACAGGTTCCCCTAAGATCAAGTGTTCCCTACCAATCACAGTCCTAAACCTTTTGCTAAGGTAGGATTTTGATAAGACATACAACCAGTCGGACACAGGCAATTATAAGCATAGGCAAATAATTACAAGCACACAAATAGTTAGTGCAAAAGGTGACCTCAGAGGGCTTTTTCATTAATAGTTTAAAAGAAAAAGTACAATGCCTGAGGGGTAATTATAGCAACTTCTCCCCTTCTTCCCCCCCAAAAAAAAGAGAAGAAAAGGGGGAAATACAAGATGTCTACAGTTTGGGAACTATGGGTCATCCACGACCACTACCTCCTCAGTCTCCCTGGCCTCCCCGCCCCATGTTGGTTCATCGACCGATGTACCCTCGGCATCGGTTACCTCATCGGCGGCGGGCTGCACATCCCAGAAGCCCAAGGCTATCCCCTCGTAAGATGAGATGTCCCACTTGGGGTGGTCTTGAGCTAACCTTCTCTTTAGGTCCTCGTAGCCTTGGAAGAAGCCATTGTCAAAGGCCTCCTCAGAAGACCTTATGGCCGCTGCCTCGGATAGAGCCCTCTTCAGAGCCTCTACCGCCGCCAGACTTGCCCGGGCGATTTTTAACTCTGCCTGCGCCGTACCCAGGTCCAGAGGTATGCTCTTTACATTATCCTTCTCTATGTCTAGGGCGGTTTCCTTGGCCTCCAAAGCTGCCCTCTCCTTTGATAGGGCAGCTTCAGTAGCGGCAGCCCTCCCAGCCAAGCTGGGCAGGAAAGACTTGGCTCTGGCAACCATGCAGCCGACCTGCAAAAAGCAAGCATAAACAGGTCGGTTATCACAGCAAACAGAAAAACAAATAAAAAAAGAAGACGATAGGGTTACTCACATAGTGGGAGAGGTTGTACAGCCATCCTTGGAAAGCCTGTAGAGATATGTTAGCACCTATCTCCACTTAGCTTAGAAGACGGCCCAGCTTAACCCTCGTACAGACCTCCGGCGACTCCACCAGCGGTGTCCCGGACGGTATAACCACCCCGGGAACGGTATCCAGCACTACCTCCACTCGAGGAATCGACGTCTCCCCCAGTTACCAATGAACCACGGGCCCATGCCTTAGCTTCCTGAGCGGCTGGTTGCCGCCTGCGGGCTCAGCAGCCGGTCTCTTCCTCTTCTCCGCCATCCGAGCGGCGGCAATCGCTTGTCGAGCCCTCAACACCTCGGGATCTCTCCTCGGACCCATTTCTGCAAAAAAGAAAAAGCGTGCGGTAAAAAAACAAAAAAAGTAATAAAGATAATAACCAAGGCATACCCGAGTGGGAGAGACTTACCAATAATTATTGGAGGGAAGATCGGCGCCTAAAAATACTGGGCAGGCTCGTAGGGGACTTTACGCTCACCCTTTTGGGTCAGCAAGTTATCGACATTTGTAGGCTCCTCAGCCAAAGCCTGGATCCTATCCTGACACTTGTTCGGGATGTTTGGTGGATCAGTCAACCCCACTGCAAAACAAAACAGATGGTTAGTTCATAGTAATAGCGAAGCAAGAGGGAAATATGGACTATACGGGCCCTTACTCCTTAGCTTTACCGCCTGTGCGATCCTCAGCTATATTTTCGAAGCATCGTCATAGAGTCCGAGGATGGACACTTGGAAGAACTTCTTCTTCCACCATTTATTGTTACTCAGGTAGTTGACGATGATCTTTCTCCCCTATCGAACTCCCAGAGAGAAGAACCTAGTCTCACCATGCACTAGGATCGGCCGGTGGGTCCACAAAAACTCTTGCAGGGTGAGCTCGTACCCGAAGACTTGGAGCCAGAGACAAATAGACCCCATCAAGAACATCCAACCATTAGGGGCAAGCTGCCCGGGAGCGATCCTGAGATAGATCAGGATGTCCCGGGCAACCGGATGAAGAGGGATGCAAAAACTAGCCGAGAATGCATCTTCGTAAAGGGTTACGAACCCCGATCGATATATCTGGGCTCCTCCGTCGAGTGCGATCGAGCAATGGTTAGGAATTTCATACTTGCCCCTGATTCGCTCTAAATCGGTAATAAGCAAGCTGGTGGAAATCCACTCATTGGAAACGCTACCATGGGACTGCTAAGAATTGGAATCGCATCGCTAGAGCCCTGTGACATAGAGGCTACTGGGGGCTCTTGGTCCGCCTCTTCATTGGACACCTGGATGGGAATCTTCCCTTCGCTATGGTGGTGAGAGAGAGAATAATGGAGGGTCTAGGCTGGTGTCCAGAGTACCCAACCTAGATTATTCGTCTTCCGACCGGGATGACGAGTCGAAACCAGAATAGCATATCTCTGGAGCTCCTAGGGTGGGATGGGAAGCAGCCGACGACCTAAGTAAGTGTCAGGAACCCCAAGGCTAAGGTAAAAGGGGGGCAGTATCAAAAACCTGAAAGGCAAGAGGTACAATGTTTTCAGTGTTAAGTAACACTCAATTAGAATCGGCATTGGACACCCCGACCGGTTCAACTGCTCAGTTACACTACCTGATCTAAGGAAGAAGCAGGACCTCAGAAAAAAGAAATCCCACTCCCTCGCGAGCCCTAGCGGGTTTCTATTCTCCAGCCTCACTCGGGAATAAAGAGAAATGAAGGAGTTGAAGACTTACAAGAGTTAAGTGCAGAAAAGAGCTCGGGAGGCTTGACCAGAAGCTTTCTCTTCTTTGGATAGCAGGAATGGAGAAATGTTTTAAATGTCCCTTGAATAGGCATTACAGTCAGCTCAGATGAAATCAGATCTAACGGCCAAGAAATTTTTTTGCTTAAATCATCGAGAACTGCCACCTCGGGCACATGAAGAGACACCTCAAAAGGTGTGCACATTTAATGAGCAATGTGACGGCTCGGTTCAGATGTAACGGGCTGGTTACCCCTACAGTGTCCTAGTTAGATTCTGACTAGTCTAATCATACCCTCACACGTGGTAAGCATCCACCCCAAGCACCCGAAGCAACAGTTTGGTCAAACCCCCAACTGACCAAGGCAACCGATCCGGCCTCGAGTAATGTCCCGAGTAACAGTCCCAAATGATTCATCAAGTTGCACTGATTCCCAACGTTCATCCGATGAAGTATCATATTAGCCTAAAAAATGGGGGACAGCTGATATGTACAAAAATATCCAGTCAACCTCTACCGCCTCAGCAAGGAGTGCTGAATCATCCAGTAATTGCGCTCACCACACAACCATCCCGAGTTGTCCATCTAGGACCGCCGGGTTCAACCCACAGGTCGGGTGCGCGATACGGGTTCACCCTACGATAGGCGCACCTCGGGCATATTCCATTATGTGCTCGAGAAGGCTCCAAGCAGTTTCCTATCTCAACTAGAAGACTAATGGAAAGCCTAGATAGTTTCCTAACTCAATTAGGGAACTCCCACGATTCGTGCTAATCGATCCCTATTTGATCGTATTGCCTAAATAGGTCACTTTACCTTGTACGAATGGTCTCTTGTATCTATAAAAGGGATCACTCACCCCCATTCAAGGGGATCGCATTCTCATCTTACGGAATAACAATTACTTAATTCATACACATATGGTAGTGCTGCTCTCTTTTGTTAGTTCACCAAAGGCCGCCGGTGATCTGTTAGTATAAGTGCTCTGACACACCACATGGACATAGGTTTCTTCATTAATAGGACAGAACCGCACTCAAATCTTTCTTGTCTATTTCTTCTTACTTTCTTTGTTCAAATTTTGGCATATTTATACTTGAGAGAGAGAGAGAAGCATTTTTGTTCACTCTCTTTTGCTCACGCTAGTATCCACCAGGTGATTTGTGTCTCATTTGATTCCCATTTTACCTATATATTATCAATATAATTACTTGAATGAGACACGTATCATCCAATAAAAGTCTCATAATTGTCATTAGATGATCATAGAGCAGCTTCTAGAGTGAGGCAATAGCCTATATATAATGTGGGATATGTCATAGGCGGCTCAAATACTTGAAAAGTGGAAGGGAGAACCAGTGGAAGGGAGAACCCGGGGAAGATGGGACGCAACATTTGACACCTAAACAACGTTAAAATCTTCGAACTCTCTTCCATCACTCTTCTCGATAATAGTCTGCACGCTTTTTACACACACACGCGCGCATATATCCGCACATATATAGACGAGTTTCACTTTCAAGCCTTGAACCCTTGTGTAGTTGTGTAGCCTATATAAAAAAGATGGATATTAATTTGTACTTTGGATTTAAAAGCATTTGGATCTATTCAAAACTAGTACACATCTTCAAAAATCATGTATTTTAATTTTCAATTTCATGAATCTCTTCGTTTTTTTATTCTTTCAAAACTTAGAACATCTCCCATGGTTCCTAGTCAATGTAGAATATGACTATGTGAATGGTATTTTACCAACGAAATAGCTCTCATACACTTAAAACTATAGTAGCTAGCAAAAAATAAAAGCCAGTTTAATAGTCTATGCGTATTAATGCATCGTGCGCAACTATAGATACACTGTAAACTTTATTCTAGTGGCAATTTAATAGCTACGATTTCCCTCTTAATATAGTTACTCCAACTATGTTCTCTCTATCAACTACGAATATCTATCTCCAAATTAGTCCACCGGACCCATTTTGGCTATGTCTGTGCAAAAAAAATATAAATTTGGCCAAAAAGATAGATTTGAGAAATTTGGCATAAAGAAAATAGCATTTACCATGAGAGATGGTGCTCATGCTCTCACACATATATCATGAAAAGGAAGTCCTTCATTGTAAATTAATGTTTTCAAACAGTACCATTTACAAATTCAGCCTCCTTCAAAACTCACCAAATTTTCTGCCCCTAGTCCTTAGAAATTTATTGCTTTTGCAATAATGGAATAAGACGAAATGAGGGATTTATTTCCATGGTTTGTATCTTTAATGAATGTGTCAAAATAGAATGAGAATTACTCGACGAAGATGTAGTTAGGGAGTAACTTCTTTTTACTACTTTCTAGAACATTATAGCTAATTATTGAACCAACCTATAAAGTAGTTCAAAATCAAAAGTTAAGAAGAGGTAATTAATGCCCACTGAACAGGCTGTCTTGTTGCATGTTTCTCCAATGAATTATGGACCTATGTTTTTTTATTTTTTATTTTTTTATTTTTTTTATTTTTAACTTCGGTTTATCAACTCGATTATATTTTGTTCATATTCTTATTTAAAGAGTATTTATATGAAAGGGAAATGTTTGGTGTACACACTTTTTGACACATTATGTTTTAAACACATGTACTTTGTGCTGTTTGAATTTTTCACATTTTTCTGTGCACCACTTACATAGCACAAGGTACATGTATTTAAAACTGTGTGTCAAAAAGTGGGTAAAAAAGTGTGTGTATGTAGCACTACTCTATATGAAAATATATTAACAAAATCAAAACCCAATTAAGCATGTTCTCCCGGAGTATTTGATTGAAGAAAGAGTAATAATATGATTTCCAAATTTTGTATTCAAAATGATTCTTAAATACATGTGACTGTGGGACCATTTTCAATAATGATGAGATCAGTTCAATATCTTCCAATCAAATATAGTACTGGGCCCACTGCCACATATATTTGAGAAGCATTTGTGATTGAAATTTGAAAAACATAGCATGTTACTCTCATATTAAAGAGAAGTTATACTGAGCAATTTTTAGTGAAAGCAATTTATGTTTATTGAATTGAGTAGTGTTATGCTTCCTAAATTTTTATCTCAAAAGTACTTTTCAAATGATGTGGCAGTGGGGTTATATTAACAATTACCAATCAAAATTCAACTAGTTCCATTGTATTAATATTAGACCTGACTCTACTGCCATATCATTTTAAAAATACTTTTGAGATAAAAATTTTAAAAGTATAACATTACTCTATTGAATTACAGAAGTTGTAGCCAAACGCGTCCATAAAGAATTAAAAAAGAGATCATTTTTGTTCACCCAAACACTTTATTCACTTTATTGAATAATCACTGTCAAGAATAGTAGGTACCACATCCATGAAGTGATTGTGTGAACTCCTTGAAGAAAAGAGTGTGTGAGAGGGAGAGAGAAGAAAGAGAGCTTCTGGTACACAATATGTCATGTCAAGGTCAAAGGACCAGACATGGCACGTTATGATAAGTTCCAAAGAGTAGTAAACAGAGCCACAAAAAAACCTTTCACCAATTTGGTAATCACTTGTCTTAGCTATCCAACAAAAACACTTTTACTCCAACTTTCCCGATATAGTAATCAACCCCGGCCCTTCTCTTTCTTCTTACTCCTCTCACAAACACCATCTCCGGCCCTCATCATCATCATCATCTAGAACCCTCTCTCTCTCTCTCTCTCTCCTCAAACAAACAAACAAACATTTACATATACAATATCTTGAATTAAAGGAAGGGAGAAGCCAGAGAGAGAGAGAGAGAGAGAGATGGGTCGTGGGAGGATAGAGATAAAGAGAATAGAGAACCCAACAAACAGGCAAGTGACATACTCAAAGAGAAGGAATGGTATAATAAAGAAAGCTCAAGAGCTCACTGTTCTTTGTGATGCAAAGGTCTCTCTCATCATGATCTCCACCACCGGCAAGTTCCACGAGTACACCAGTCCCTCCACCACGTACGCCCGTCTCTCTCTCTCTCTCTCTCTCAATATATATATATATATATATGCTCTTAATTTACTGCAGTTGTTATATATGTACATCCCCTTAATTAAACTGAATTCAACGTTTGTAACAGAAGTCCTCGTTTTAACTCCCTCAGAACAAAACAAGTGTTCTGCACATATATAAATATATATTTATATATTTACATATATTATATCTGTTTTTTTGGTGATCGATCGATCAGGACGAAACAGATCTATGATCAGTATCAGAAGACTTTAGATATTGATCTTTGGAGCACCCACTACGAGGTTCTAATACTGTCTCTCTGTCTAGAAATTAGATCTGTTGTTAGGGCATGTTTGGAATGTTTAATTTGCTAATTTCTTGATGAGATGTGGGCAGAGAATGCAAGAACACTTGAGGAAACTGAAAGAGGTCAACAACAAGCTGAGGAGAGAAATCAGGTGAATCACATATATATATATATATATTGATCGAATATATATACATACAAGGAGGGATCGATCTAGGAATCTAGCATAGTCGGGGCAAGCTAAGTAATTTCCAAAAAAAAATTAGGAGGTCTGCGTATATATACTTCAAGTGTAAGTGAGCGTCGATCATTGGCTCCTCTTGTGGGCAGCGCCAGCACCTATATGAGTGGTGTTTGGAGGACCACAAATTTTTTTTTTTTTTTTTTTCAGGATCATTAGTGTTATTGTTGCAATGGAGTCACTAAGTTGGTCATCATTTGGATTGCATACCTATTTAAAGATCTGTTCCTAGTGCGTTTTTGGCCTATTGCTAGTCATGCCTCTTTTTGCGCCAGTGTGGGATTCATAGGTGTGTGTGTTAGCACTAGTGTGCACCTTGTCCAAAACAAAAAATTAAAGATAAAAAAAAATATATATATATATATATATATACTTCAAGCATATTTATAAACAATACTAATACAAATATTTTTTTTTTCAAATCTAGGGGCGATCGCCGGCCCTGCTTGCCCTGTGGATTCATCAAAAAAATATGTACTTCGGGCATATTAATTTATAAACAATACTAATATAAACAAAAGTTTTTTCAAATCGAGGGGTCGGTCACTCCTGCTTGTCCCCTTGGATCCATCCTTGTATATTGATATATACATAAATATAGTTTATATAATGTGAAGAAAAAAAAAAGGAGAGTTCTTGTTATGAAAAAGAGAGATATTGCTTTGAAAGTTTGATTTCTAGTTTGTAAAAAGACTTCTGTTTTCTTTTTTGACAGATAATTAAAGCTAATTTTAGGATTTGGTTATTACAGGCAGAGATTGGGTGAAGATTTGAACGATCTGAACTTGAATGAACTGCGTGATCTTGAGCAAAAGTCTGCTGCTTCTACTGCTGTCATACGCGAACGGAAGGTTCTATATACTTCTCTCTCTCTCTACATATATATATATATATATATATGGAGTAAAACTTCAGGCACACCCATTTCCACAACCTCACTCCCCACAACCTAATGTGTCAATCATGTAGTGATAGTATCATATGTGAGGTTGTGTTAAATGGTAGGTCCCATCCCACTACATGATTGACACATGAGTTTGTGAGGGGTGAGGTTGTGGAAATCGGTGTGCCTGAAGTTTTACTCATATATATATATATATATATATATGATATATCCCTCTATTTCTCTTCAATATCTTGAGAGAATTAAATTGGGGTTTCGTAGTTTTTAATCTTTTCAATGTTTTTTTGCGTAATTGTTTTTTCATTGTAAGCAGTTTTTTTTTTTTTTTTTTGTAAGACAAAGTCCATCTTCCCAGAAAAATTAATTATAAAATCTGAACATGTATGCTAGCAGAAGTTCTATCATAAGATACGTTTTGTTATAAAACAAGTAATAAAATTAATAATAAACATGCATGCAAATAAGTAATTAATGACACCAATATTTTCAGGTGGTTCGGCAATTTGCCTACGTCCACTGCGGAGGGGGATCACCTTTGATTATTGATTGAACCTTTACAAGCAAAGCACTAACTTCTCAATATATCAAAAACACTAATGATATTTGTCACTCTCTCCCCCTAATATTTCTCTTGCTTTTCTTCTCTCCTTTTCTTCTTCTTTTCAAGTCTTTTTTCATCCACACTTTCTTCTTCCGATGAGTTCAATTTATAGGGAAATAAATTGTCAAAGACATCATCTATGACATCAAATGGAATTGACATTCACTAATGCTTGTATAGACATCCACCATAATTAAACACTATGGACATCCACTATTAAAAGTGGCATTATTCATAACACTCCCCCTTGGATGTCCATTTACTGATAATATGAAGTAGTCGCTTTCTCCCCCTCATTGTCACATGAGTAATTGCTACATGAAACTTCTTTAAGTTTGCGCATTCCAATATTGTGTACTAGTTTCTTGAATGTTGCAGTTGGTAGTGCTTTTGTGAATAAATCTGCGAGATTATCAATAGAACGTATTTGTTGAACATTGATTTCACCTTTCTTTTGGAGCTCATGTGTATAGAAGAATTTTGGTGAGATGTGTTTGGTTCTGTCTCCTTTGATGAATCCCCCTCTGATTTGTGCAATGCATGCAGCATTATCTTCATATAACGTTGTCGGTTTATCTTTGATCGAAGATAAGGCACAAGATTCCTGAATATGCTGGATCATTGATCTCAACCAAATGCATTCACGACTGGTTTCATGTAGTGCAAGAATTTCAGAATGATTTGAAGAAGTGGCAGTCAATGTTTGCTTTACAGATCTCCATGAGATTGCAGTATCACCACAAGTAAATACATAACCAGTTTGAGATCGACCTTTGTGCGGATCAGAAAGGTATCCAGCATCAGCATATCCAATTAATGGTGACTTGGATCCTCTAGGATAAAATAACCCAAGATCAATTGTGCCAGAGAGATAGCGAAATATGTGCTTAATACCATTCCAATGCCTTTGAGTTGGGGCTGAGCTAAATCTTGCTAGCAGGTTGACAGCAAATGCAATATCTGGTCTTGTACAGTTTGCAAGATACATAAGAGCACCAATTGCGCTCAAATATGGTACTTCAGGGCCGAGAAGTTCCTCATCTTCATCACAAGGACGATAGGGATCCTTCTTTACATCAAGGGACCGGACTACCATTGGAGTACTCAATGGATGAGCCTTATCCATGTAGAAACGTTTCAAAACTTTCTCCGTATATGAGGATTGATGTAAGAGAATTCCTTCAGGGAAATGCTCGAGTTGCAACCCAAGACAAAATTTTGTCTTTCCGAGATCTTTCATCTCAAATTCCCTTTTCAAATAATCAGCAGTTTTTGTGAGCTCTTTGGGAGTGCCAACAAGATTAAGATCATCAACATATACTGCAATGATTGCAAAATCGGAGTCTGATCTCTTAATGAAAACGCATGGACATATAGCATTATTTATATATCCTTCTTTCAATAGATATTCGCTCAAGCGATTGTACCACATGCGTCCGGATTGCTTTAATCCATATAGAGATCTTTGCAATTTAATAGAGTACATATCTCGTGGTTTTGACTTACATGCTTCGGGCATGTTGAATCCTTTAGGGATCTTCATATGTATGTCACTATCTAGTGATCCATATAAATATGCTGTAACCACATCCATTAAGCGCATATCAAGTCCTTCAGACATTGATAGGCTTATCAAAAATCGAAACGTAATTGCATCCATTACCGGGGAATATGTTTCATCGTAATCGATGCCAGGTCTCTGTGAGAAACCTTGTGCTACAAGTCGGGCCTTGTATCGCACAATCTCATTTTGCTCATTACGTTTCCGTACAAATACCCATTTGTACCCAACGGGACTTACATCTTCAGGTGTAGGGACTACAGGCCCAAACACTTCCCGTTTTTCTAATGAGTTTAACTCAGTTTGTATGGCCTCTTCCCACTTTGGCCAATCAATTCTATGTCGACATTCTTCCACATTTTGTGGTTCAGGATCCTCATCACTTTGGGTGATGTCTAGTGCTACCGTAAAGGCAAATATGTGATCAATGACCGTGCCATTACGATCCCACATATTTCCAGTGGACATATAGTTTATCGAGATCTCTTTATTCTCAAATACTTGTGCCTCTTCATGGGCTACTTGTTCCTCTCCAGGGGAACCCTGTTGACCAACGTTGGATTTATCAAGTATTTCTATAGCGCCTTTTGAGATCTCTGTATGAGTTTCCACTTTGTTAATATGTCCTTTTATTTTCCTCTTCCGAGGAACCTTATCCTTTGCACCACTAGGTCTACCACGTTTCAATCGTGCCGTAGACTCATCTACCGCTGCACTACCAGATTGTCCTCTTGGGACTTCAATTCTTGCTGGAGTGTTTACAGCCGATATATGTGATTTTATCACTTTCTTTGCATCAGTGAATGCATCAGGCAATTGATTTGCAACCTTTTGCAAATGAATGATCCTTTGAACTTCAAGTTCACATTGATTGGTGCGAGGATCAAGATGAGACATTGCCAATGTATTCCAAGAAATTTCATGCTGAGCTTCAGGTTTCAGCTTTTCTCCCCCTAATGGTGGGAATACGGTCTCATCAAAATGACAGTCTGCAAACCGTGCAGTAAAAAGATCACCAGTTAGGGGTTCAAGATATCTTATTATAGATGGTGAATCAAAACCAACGTAAACTCCAAGGCGTCTCTGAGGACCCATTTTTGTGCGTTGTGGGGGTGCAATAGGAACTTGCACAGCACAACCAAAAACTCGTAGATGGGAAACATTAGGTGGTTGTCCAAATACAAGTTGTAAAGGGGAGTATTCATGATAAGAAGTTGGTCTAATCCGAATTAATGATGCAGCATGTAATATGGCATGACCCCAAGCAGATGTAGGTAGCTTTGTTCTCAAAAGTAAGGGTCTAGCAACCAACTTGAGACGTTTGATAAACGACTCAGCTAAACCATTCTGTGTATGCACGTGAGCAACGGGATGTTCAACATGAATTCCTATTGACATGCAATAGTCATCAAATGCCTTGGATGTGAATTCCCCAGCATTATCAAGACGTATAGTTTTGATAGGAAAATCAGAAAATTGTGCTCGTAATCGAATTATCTGAGCAAGAAGTCTGGCAAATGCAGCATTACGAGATGAGAGTAAACAAACATGCGACCATCTAGTTGAAGCATCTAGTAAGACCATAAAGTAGAAAAATGGTCCAGACGGTGGATGAATAGGTCCACAAATATCCCCTTGGATACGTTCCAAAAATACTGGGGATTCAATTTTCACTTTTGTTGGAGATGGTCTCACAATCAATTTTCCTTGTGAACAAGCAGTACAAGGATTATCACAAGGTAAAAGGATTTTCTGATTTCTTAAAGGATGTCCATTTGAGGTTTCAATGATCCTACGCATCATAATAGCTCCAGGATGACCAAGACGATCATGCCAAAGTCCAAACACTTTTGGGTCAGAAAACTTTTGGTTCACCACAACATGTGATTCAATAGCACTTATCGTTGTCTGATACAATCCAGAGGAGTGTGCATGAAGTTTTTCCAAAATATGCTTTTTGTTTGAAACGACTTTAGTGATGCAAAGGTACTCAATATTACCCTTGTTAATGGTTTCAACGTGGAATCCATTTCGGCGGATATCTTTGAAACTGAGCAAATTTCTTCGGGATTTGCTAGAGTATAGAGCATTTTCTAAATGAATCGTTGTTCCTTTTGATAAAATAATGCTTGCTTTTCCAGATCCTTCAATGAGACTGGTAGTACCAGATATTGTGCTCACATTAGCTTCTGCTAATTTCAAGTTCCAGAAATATCTCTGGTCTTGAAGAATGGTGTGTGTAGTTGCACTATCAACCAGACATATATCTCCATCTTTCATCGTACAATCTATCAAGTAATAAGATGCATATATTATTATAACCAACATAAACTGTTTATACATTATTAAGAAAACAAAGATACAAGCGGAGTACAATAAGGCAATCTAATACATAGCATAGTTGTTCAGCCCAGATTCGTTGTTGTTTAAGCAATCAATATTAGCATTAGGGTCGACCAAGAAATCAGCAACATCCAAGTGGGTTATATCCAATGGGTCATTATGGTCTGCAAAATGTGTCTCTATCTCTTTTTCTTTTCCTTTTAGTGATGCTTGATAGAGATCTACTAAGTGTTTTGGTATATGACATTTACGCGACCAATGCCCTTGCATGCCACATCTGTAGCAACCATCTTCGTCTTTCTTGACAGCTCTTTGTACACCTTTGCCTTTAGCATTTTTGTTCCACTTCGGGTGGTAAGGTGTGTTGTTCTTGTATGGATGATAACCCTCACGATGCCAATGGTTATTCTTTCCTTGGTTACGGCCACTACCATGATTACGACTATGATTATTTCCACGACCACGACCATATCCATGATTTCCCCCACGTCCATGCCTATGTTTATTGTGTGGAGTTGTATTCACTTCAGGGAATACGGTTCCATTTGCTTCGGGCAATGGTGTCGAGCCAGTGGGGCGCATATTATGATTTTTCATCGACAATTCATTATTTTGTTCCGCAACAAGAAGACATGAAATTAATGCGGAGTACTTTGTGAATCCTTGTGCTCGATATTGCTGCTGCAGGAGCACACTTGAGGCATGAAATGTTGACAATGTTTTTTCTATCATTTGAAGATCAATGATAGTTTCCCCACACAACATCAGTTGAGAACTAATTTGAAATAAAGCAGAGTTATAGTCTCTAACTGATTTGTAGTCCTGGAATCGCAGGTGGATCCAATCATATTTAGCTTTTGGCAAAATGATCAATCTTATGTGTTCAAATCTTTCTTTTAAATTAGTCCAAAGGATAAAAGGATCCTTGACCGTAAGATACTCATTTTGTAAACCTTCATGGATATGGTGGAGAAGGAAAATCATTGCCGTGGATTGATCTTCCTCTAACTTATCTTGATCTTGTACTAATCCATTATTTTCTTCTACAACAATTTTCCAAAGTTTCTTTGACTTTAGTCGGATTTCAGCCTGGTGAGCCCACAACAGATAATTGTTCCCAGAAATGTCCAAAGCCACAATATCAAGCTTGGCAAGATTTGACATATTGTAGAACACTATATATATAAAAATAATAATATTTAGAATCTAGTAAATGCATATGCATGTAAATAAACATGTTAATGTCAAGTAAATAATGCAATACTACAATATAAGAATTTCCTCTTCGGGAGGATAATTAGTTTGATTCTCCATAATCTCTTTAAGAGACTAACTCTTCAAGAGTATATGCATCTACAAGTAAAAATAGATATATCTGTATCTCTTCAGGAGTATAATAAGTACTTCTGCAGAAGTTTTATCTATTACCTCTTCAAGAGGTTCAATTTTTTTTTTTTTTTTTTTTTTTTTTTTTTAACTCTTCGGGAGCATTTAAAATATTGCCTCTTCAAGAGGACTGTCTAATTACTTCTTCAGGAAGTTTGTAATAAATTCCTTTGATCAAGAGGAGTTTAAATTATAACCACTTCAGGGGTGTATATATGTATACATATATATTATATATGAAGACAGTTAAGTACAAGTATAATCAATAAAAATGATATTCTTACCCTTTGATATGATCAACCCAGTTGGTACAGGCTCGTGCTGATAACGTGTTATAAAACAAGTAATAAAATTAATAATAAACATGCATGCAAATAAGCAATTAATGACACCAATATTTTCAGGTGGTTCGGCAATTTGCCTACGTCCACTGCGGAGGGGGATCACCTTTGATTATTGATTGAACCTTTACAAGCAAAGCACTAACTTCTCAATATATCAAAAACACTAATGATATTTGTCACTCTCTCCCCCTAATATTTCTCTTGCTTTTCTTCTCTCCTTTTCTTCTTCTTTTCAAGTCTTTTTTCATCCACACTTTCTTCTTCCGATGAGTTCAATTTATAGGGAAATAAATTGTCAAAGACATCATCTATGACATCAAATGGAATTGACATTCACTAATGCTTGTATAGACATCCACCATAATTAAACACTATGGACATCCACTATTAAAAGTGGCATTATTCATAACACGTTTTAATTTTTTACTATCAACAGCTACACTTTTTCGATCAGCAACGAAAAAAAAGAAAAGAAAAAAAAAAGCTATTTTTTGAAATGAAAATACTTTTTTTACTTTTAATTTTTAAAAACAAAGCGATTTTTTTTGAATGAGCCATAAAGGCCAAGAGAGATGCAAACACCTCATGACAAACCATTCCATAGCACTCCCAAAAAAATGTAAAGAAAAAATACAACTTTGTTGGGATTGTTTTAAAACACCCAAACTAATTTTGTGATTGATTTGTGAAGTAACAAGTGAAGAGGTCTAAAGTGATGAGAAAAATGATAGAGCACAAAACAGGGGCTGCTTGTATATATTTTTTCCAGCAGATATTGCAACACAAAATAGAGTTTATCTCTATGCCAAGCTTACCCTAGAAGGATTATCTACCATCCATACACTTGGCACCCATCTATTACAACATAACAAAAGACTAAAAATGACATAAGCTAATAAACTAATTACAAGCATAACTAACATGACATTAATATTTTAACACTCCCCCTTAATGTCTTGTTGTGACACCCAACATTTCTGTAAAGTATTCAAACTTATCTCTTGGAAGAGCTTTGGTGAAGATGTTCGCCACTTGATCTTCGGTATTGATCTCAATCTCATCATCTTCTACAGCTTCTCGAATGAAGTGATGCTTAATGGCTTTGTGCTTTGTTCAGCTATGATAGACGAGATTCTTTGTCATTGTAATTGTGGATTTGTTGTCACAAAAAATTGGAGTAGCTTCTCCTTGCTTCTCACCAACATCTTCCAATATTCTTTTAAGTCAAATTGCTTGTGAGTTTGCCAATGATGCCGACACATACTCGGCCTCGGTGGTAGACTGTGCCACAGTTTGTTGCTTCTTTGATGCCCAAGAAAACACGCTGTAATCAAGAGAAAAAAGCATAACCCGAGGTGCTTCTCATATCATCACTACATCCGGCCCAATCACTATCGTAAAATCCAATCAATTTTGTTCCAACATTTCTCTCATACACAATACCAAAGTCAAGAGTGCCTTAAATGTATCTTAAGACTCTTTTTACCGAACCAAAGTGTGTTTGACTTGGCTTGTGCATAAACCGAGACAATAAACTAGTAACAAACATGATGTCTGGCCTCGTAGCCGTCAAGTACAATAAGCTTCCAACCAAGCTTCTATAAAGAGATGCATCAATCTCATTGCTTCCATCTTCTTTCAACAATTTTTCATTCACCACTAAAGGTGTATCCACCAATTTGCAATTTCCCATTCTAAATCTTTCAAGAAAAGTTTTTGCATATTTCTTTTGGCAAATAAAAACACTATCATCCTTTTGGATAATTTCAATGCCTAAAAACTAATGCAATTATCCCAAATCACTCATTTCATATTTTTTCATCATGTCTCTTTTAAAGACTTGAATCATTTTTTCATCACTACCGGTAAACACCAAATCATCAACATAAAGAGAGACAATAAAGATATCGGAAGTACCTTGTGTTTTGATGTATAAGGTTGGTTCATTTTTGCTTCTTTGAAAGCCACTTTTGTTGAAGTAAGCATCGATCTCACTATACTGTACACGCGGTGCTTGTTTTAGGCTATACAAGGCCTTCTTCAATTTGTACACCTTCTCTTCTTCTCCCTTTTCAACAAAGCCTTGAGGTTGCTTAACAAACACTTCTTCATTTAAAATGCCATTTAAGAAGGCCGATTTCACATCAAGTTGGTATAAAAACCAACCCTTTTGAGCCTCCAAGGCAATGAGAGATCTAATAGTGTCAAGACGAGCAACTGGTGCAAAAGTTTCATTAAAATCAACTCTGGGCTGTTGTGAATACCCTTTTGCCACAAGTCTTGCTTTGTTTATTTGAATTGAACCATCAGAATTGAATTTAGTTTTGAATATCCACTTAACACCAATAACATCTTTGTCTTTCGGCTTCTCTACCAACTCCCAAGTTCTATTCTTTTTAATCACATGAATCTCTTCTTCCATGGCTTGTTTCCATGCCTCTCTTTAATTGCTTCTTCAAAGCTCTCCGGTTCAACAACACAAAAATTACGACTTGCATACACATCACTAAGACTTTTCATTCTTCTTGGAGTTGAATTGGAGATGAGGAATTTGAGCTTGATGGAGAAGATTGTGGACTAGCAATGGGAGACATTTGTTGTAGAGCTTCAAGAGTATCTTCATTCTCTGATTCTTCATTGAAAGTTAGGGCTTGATCTTGAACTTTCTTCTCTTTCCAATCCGAAAAATCTTTCTCATTAAAGAGCACATCTCTACTAATAAGCACTTTGTTTTTCTTCAAACTAAAGAGTCTATAGTCCTTTGATTGGGAGCTATAACACATAAAGATACACTTTTCACTAGTTTCATCAAGTTTGTGCCTTGTTTCTTTGGTAACATGAGCAAAACAAATGCAACAAATATCTTCAAATGGTTCACGGATGGTTTTCTACCACTACAGGCTTCAAATGGAGTTTAGTTTTCCAAAGCCGTTGTTGGACTTCTATTCATCAAATAAACCGCCGTGTATACTGCTTCACCCCAAAAGGACCTAGGCAATCCTTTCTCATGGAGCATTGATTTTGCCATTTCTTCAATTGTTTTATTCTTTCTTTCCGCCACTCCATTTTGTTGTGGAGTGTGCCCAACGGTCAATTGCCTATCCAATCCGATATCTTCACAAAATTTATTGAATTCATTGGAGTTGTATTCTCCACCTGTATCACTCCTCAAAACTTTCATGAGATATCCACTTTGCCTTTCAACAAGATTTTGAAACTTTTTGAAAATTGAAAAAACATTGGATTTTTGTCTCATAAAATATACCCATGTTATGCGAGTAAAATCATCAACAAAGATTAAGAAATATTTGTTATCGGCATGAGTTGGAGTTGTCATTGGTCCGCAAACGTTGGTATGAACAAACTCCTATGGTGCTTTAGCTCTCCATGCCTTCTCCTTGGGAAATGACTCTCGGTGATACTTGCCAAGAATACATCCTTCACAAACTTCTTTGACTTCTTGTATGTTTGGAAAACTATATACCATGTTCTTTTGTTGTATATTCTTCAAGCTTTGAAAATTCAAGTGCCCAAGCCTTCTATGCCAAAGCCATGACGTATCAACAATTTCCATCTTCAAGGCCACATTTTTTGGATATGGAAATATGAGAGGAAAGCTTCTATTTTTCTCCATCTTAATATTTGCTACAACTTGGCTTCTCCCCTCCTTGTCATAAATCTTGCAAGAATGGTCTTCAAAATGAACCGAGTATCCATGGTCTACTAGTTGCCCAACACTTAGCAAATTTTGCTCTAAGTCTGGAACAGGTAACACATCCTTGATGTATTTTCTTCCCTTCTATGTTTCAATCGCAATAGTACATTTCCCCTTTGCTTGGACAAAGGTACCATTTCCCATCTTTACTTGAGAATTTGACGAAGTATCAATATCTACAAAAATTCTCTTATCACCGGTCATGTGGTAACTACAACCACTATCAAGGAACCACACATCGTTTTTGTGTTCCAATGTCGATTGACAAGCATAGAACATATGACCATCACCTTCTTTCTCTTCGAAAAAATTTGCTTGTTGATTGTTCTTGAATCGACAATCCTTTTGAACATGCCCAAATTTCTTACAATCATAACATTGTGGTTTACCTTTAAACCAACAATCATTGTCAACATGACTATTTCGTTTACAAATTCCACACCTTGGTTGAGTGGAATCTACATTTCCTCTTCTTCCAAAATAACTTCGTCCTCTTCCTCTTGCATATCTACCTTTTCCTCTTGCTTGTCTTCCACCTCTAGAAGACTCCCCTTTGGTTTGATTAAATTTTTGTGTTTCTTAAACATTGAGTTTAGATTGAAAGGCACTTTCAATTGATTTTTCGGAATGCCTACTCATTCTTTCCTCAAATGCTTTAATTGTGCCCATTAATTCTTTAACACTTAGATTAGCAAGATCATTAGTTTGTTCAACAACATTAACAATAGAGTCATATTTTTCGGGCATACTAATTAAGATCTTCTCTAAAATTCTTTTATCCTTAATTTCTTCACCATGAATTTTCATTTGATTCACTAACTCCACAACTCTAGAGAAATAATCATTCAACAATTCCATGTCTTTCATCTTTAAATTTTCAAAATCTCTTCTAAGAGTTCGAAGTTTAATTGTTCTTACCTTCAAGGCTCCTCGATACTCCTTTTGTAGATTATCCCAAGCCTCCTTAGCTTTTATAGCTTGGATGACTCTTGGAAAAATTAAATTGGACACTCGTTGAATCACACTAAGGGATTTTGCATCTTTCATCCTATTCTCCTTCCATTGTTGTTTTTGTGCATTTGTCAAAGTTGAGATGTCATTTGGTTCATCATACCCTTCTTCAACATACTCCCATAGATCATATGAAATGAAAATGGTTTTCATCTTTACACACCAAAAATCATAATTATCACCTTAAAAAATAGGGAATGGGGGATTTTGATTACCACTAGTGTTGCTTGGAGTTGCCATCTTCTTGTTCTTCTTCTTTCTAGGGTTTGTTTCCCTTCAATTGATTTACTCGCAACTGTGATTGATCCACCTTGCTTTGATACCAATCTATTGGGTTTGTTTTCAAACTCCCAAACTAATTTTGTGATTGATTTTGTGAAGCAACAAGTGAAAATGTTCAAATTGACGAGGAAAAGGGTAGAGCAAAAAACAGGGGCTGCTTGTATATATTTCTCGAGCAGATTTTGCAACACAAAATAGAGTTTATTTCTATGCCAAGCTTACCCTAGAAGGAACATCTACCATCCATACACTTGGCACCCATCTATTACATGATAACAACAGACTAAAAAGGACATAAGCTAATAAACTAATTACAAACATAATTAACATGGCATGAATATTTTAGCAAACCTCTCACAATACCCTCAACACAAAACTACTGTAGCAAAAGCCCAATCAAATGCTAAATACGCTGGTTTTGTGCATCAAAAATATTATCCACCCAAAGTCTTATGGGTGATGTTTTAGTCAGAGTTTCTCAAGTTTGTCGTGCGGGCTTTTATGCTTGTCTCTCTGTGATGGGCTGCTATGTTTTCTTTTTAAGATTCTGCTGTTATCTTGGGGTTGATTTTGGCCCTTGTATCACATTGGCTTTTTGGCCCTTAGTAAAAGTTGCTTGCTGTTTTTCAAAAAAAGTATCATTCACCTGCTGATATTTCGTGTCAATTTTGAAATTAATTCGAACTTTGTTTGGTAACTGATGAATAATTTTAGAAATCCACATCAACAGGTGTATTATTTAGATATCCCGTTTAGGTGTACCTAGCATTACATGCACTTTGTGAAAAGTGTTGGTCTTTTGAAGTTTCATTAAAGTTTCTGATCCCTACACCTTAGATTATGGCATGCAAACTTGTGCTCGTTGTAAAACAAAATGAAATTTGAGAAGTAATTGATTGTGTCGGAGTTCGCGCTTGACCTTAAAAATGATATCATTGTAATTGGTCTACGTGCGATTCACTTAAGTTATACATGACAATACATACGAAAAATGTCTAAAACAACAAGAAATATATCCCAAGTCTTTTCCTTAATAAATATACCCAAGTCTTTGATCGAGAATAGTAAAGACCAACGGAGACATATATATTAAGGCTTTGTTGGGATTTAGTGAAAGAAAAGAAAATAAATTACGAAGGAAAACATTTTCCTTCAATTGTTTGATTTGTAAGGAAACAATGAAAAAAATAGGAAAGAAACAAGAATAAGTTAAGAATATATTATGTGTTTTTAATGTAGTGAGTTATTTCTCTTCCGTTTTTCTTATCTTACAATTATATTTTACAAATTTTTAATTTTTAATATTATATAAGCATGAAGGATAGCACAATAGAAAAACATGAGGAAACTAGTTTTCCTTTTTCTTTCCTTTTTTTTTTTCCTTTCCTTTCTTTTTTCGTCGCTAGATCCATGAATCGAATAGAGCCTAAGACTCATGCCAAAATTTAAGACTTGCTAAGATTGTATGAATTTCATCTACAAATCATTTTCACTTACACTCCAAATCTTCATGACCTGTTGACAGTACCATGTGCTTAAAACTCAGACTGAGACTTGCAGGAAGAAGGTTAGTCCATTAATACAATCTTGGTGCATATTATTAGTTCCAACTCTTTAATTTCCTGCTCTCATTTCTCTGAACTAAATACATAATTGTAGGTTAGGAACTTGGAAGAAAGATATGGAAATCTTTTCCTCGATTGGGTAAGCATCAACCCAAAGCTACATTTCTCCTCTCTCTCTCTCTCTCTCTCTCTCTCTCTCTCTCTCTTTGGGTTCCTTCCTATTCATTGTTTGGTTAGATTTAATTAGTTTACTGAAAGATCTTAAAAATCCAAAACTTAATTTTTGTGTTAATCAAGGAAGGAAAATGTGAAGATCCACAGTACGGATTAGTGGAGAACGATGGAGAGTATGATTCTGCGGTTGCATTTGCGAATAGGGTCCCGAATTCGTATGCTTTCGGGTTGCAACCTAGCCACCCTAATCTTCACCATGGAGGTGGTGTATATGGATCACATGATCTACGCCTTGCTTGACTAATGAAGGTCACCTAATCTAATTAATTAGAAATGCACTTGATCTATTATACATTTCTAGATATGTATGGATATATATATATGGATATATGTAAATAAGAAGTGTGTGATTGTTATCACAAGATCACATGAAGTTTGATTAGTAGTGTTACAACCTATCCAAACACCATTACAGCCTTTGGTGCCTTGGTTCTTCATATTAAATGAAGTTCTATATGAATGAATGTTCAAGTCCTTGTAATATATTGCTTAGCATGTTATATTGTTTGATGATCTATCATATTACTTAGTATTAATTAGTTTTTCATATTTTTAAAAACAAGAATTTCGGCGCCGGGTTCTTGCCTTGACGGTTTGTTGAAGGAATTGAGGGGAGAGAGAAGAAAAGGGCGACAGAAATATATACAGGACAGAAAGGAAGAGGAAAGTTATGCTTCTTTCCTTTGGCCCTCAAGTTTCAATCATTCCAAAATGGATAGATTGAGGAAGAAAAAAGAGGAGAATTCCTCCTTTCACCTACCACGCAAGAAATTATCTTGTGTGACCATTATACTCTGATTTGAGTATTCTATGGGTGCGCTGGTCCCACTGTAATAGAGAGATTACAGTGACTGTCAAACGTTGCGATGTTCACATGGATTAATTTTTCTTACCAAGCAGAGCTAAATATATTTTTTTATTTTTTTTTATTTATTTATTTTTTTTTTTTTTTTGGGGGGGGGGGGGGGGGGGGGGGGGGGGGGGCGGTGTGTGCGTGGGGGGTGTGGGGTCTGCGAGCTAAATTCGTGTAGTTGAGAATTGAACTTAGTGGCATTCTACTACAACCATTGGTTTGATACTTAGAAAGAAGAAGTTATAAATTTATAATTCAAGCATACTAATACTTAGCAAACTAGGGCCACGCACTGTTGTGTGGTTGTTTTTGGGGGGGATGATAGAGTTTCTCAGCTCGCATGCCTTGTGCTTTTGACTGGCATCTATATTGCGGCTTTTCTGGGTCATTTTTTGCTCTCCAGGAGTTGATTGGTTTAAGTACTCTGCAAGTACAATTTTTTGGGGGCTTTGCATGGGGGTGGCCATTCTCTCTCCTTGAGTGTTTATTCCCTGTTATCTATAAAGCTATTTTTCGGTTCAAGAAAAAGAAAAAAAAAAGTTATAATTCATGAAGCAAACTAATCCAAGAAATGTTCCATTAAATTCCAATGATTAGTCTTTGCATTGTTTTCCAACGAAATTGCTCATATTGTGTAAGTATTGCATTGTATCCAAGGTGCTAGTCACCTCTTTTGAAGTTCAAATCGATGAATGATTTTTGAGCACAAACCCATTTTTGAAAGACATGGTCAAAGAAAATCCTGACATTTGACTACAAAAAATTAGATATTCTTCAATTTATTCAAGCACAGTGCCCGAAGAAAGCCTCCATTATGGAAATTTCAAACTGTTGATTCTTGTGTTTTTTGAAAGAACACGAGAAAACCTTAGGGTTCGTTGGTTTTGAAAATCAAACCTTCAAAGCATTTCGATGGCTCAAAAAAGTTCACTTTTTTTTTTTGAACAGCAAATTTCACTGATATTGAAATCATGGAGCAAAAGCACCACATATGATGTACAAAAGCTGAAGGATCCAAACTGAAAATCAAAAAGAAATCACAGAGCCCAGGATCCCCATTTAAACCACACTCGGATTTCCAGCTTCACAAAAAGAGTCAAACTGTGACTATATACCTAGCAGTAACCCAAACTAAAAATACCTATACACTTTCCCAATACCACTTAGAGAAAGAAACTCATATGAATACATATCATGAACACAATGATAAAAAAACAGTACTAATTTGAAGGAATCCAAATCTAGTAACTCTTAACTTCGTGCATATATATGCACCTCTATCTTCAACAAGAAACACCCACAAAGCACCACTCGATCGACATGGGTAGCAGTAGAACACCAAGTATTTAGAGAAAAAAACAAGGACCCCATAAATCACAAGTCCCCAATTTCCAAATTGAAACGAGCTCCGATTTAAGAGTTGCAAAAGAGGAACCAAGCCGTCACTTCCATAACAAACACCCAAAATCCTCATATGTATTGTCTCCCAAAACATCATTTACTAATTTTTTGATAGTGTGTGAAACCCTATTTTTATAGTTGTGTTCATGTCACGCCCCGGAACAGCAAAAATAGAGAAAACAAATTCCTTTTTGGTTCCATAGACCATGAATGGTGAAGTCACATGATTATCCACAACACGTAGTTCTAAACAACTGAATACTAAGGAGGCAGTAATATATATTCTAAGTTCAGCATTGTATATATCATAAAGTTACTAATCTATTAGAATCAGAGTCTTTAGCAATTAAAAGAACTAAGGTGTTAAAGCAACGTATGCTAAATACAAAATACAAAATATGTAATATAAAGCCTACGTCTAATTCCAATCTTCAGCTCAACATGGGTATAGTTGTTGGCATAGCAGTCCTTACCAGCATAACCGTCTTCAGCGGAGCCAACCTTTACCTAGTCTTACTCCGGGTAGAAACCTTCATCGTTGGATCCTTCCCCTGTATACCCATAGACAGGATGCGCTGGAACATAAGAATGTTCAGCGGCATAAACGCCGTCATCTTAATGAAAGCTTACAATTAGAAATTTATTATAAGTTATGAAACGATATAGATTAAGTTCAAATAATAGTATCTTCTGTTGGCCTGAAATGGAAACCTTAGAGAGAGGGGGGGGGGGGGGGGGGTGAATAATGTTTTAGTAGAAAATTAACCTTTTAATACTTAATACAAAATTAAACACAATCAAAACAAGAAAGTAAAGAGAGAAGGGAAGAGACACTTGCAAACCGAGTATTCAAATAGTTCGTCAATCAGCACACCGCGGCCAACGTCCACCCCTCAAGAATACCTCTTGAGGATTCCTTTAATCCAACCTACTTCATGGGTGTAGATCAAACCTTTACAAGAGTCTTCAACTCTCCTAAAGAAGACATCCTCTTTGCAATCAAGGGTTACTAACCCTTACTCTTTACAAATGATTGAAAATACAAATTGAACTCTCTCTCTAGAGTGGATAATATAATTAAAGCTCACACAACTCTTTAGTGAGTGGATAATACAAATGAAAGCTCAGTACAATTTGCTCTCTCAAGAATTACAATTGAAATTTAGAGCAAATTGATTTTTCACTCAAACTAGGGCTCAAATAGAAATGATGATTAACCAAGTTGTTTGTATAATTTTCCTTGATTTCCCTTCTTATTTATAACCCTTAAAAACATCCCTATATATAGCTTTTGAAAGATTATAGCTGTTGGGAGTGAATGGGGGGTGTAAAAATAATTTTTGGAGAGTTTAAAAACTAGCCGTTATGCAGTTCTGTGCAATTCAATCGATTGGATCGAAGGTTCGGTCGACTGGTAGGTTTATAACATAGAAGAGACTTTTGTGTGAAATCCAGTCGACTAAACATTACCTCTGGTCGACTGGACATGAAATATTTTAGTCGACTGGTTTTTCCTATTTTTCGCAGATTGACACGTCTTTACTAAAACGGCAATAACTCCCTCTATAAAACTCATTTTTGCGATCAGTTTGAAAATTCAGAAACTAGATTCAAATACATTTCCAACCATATAAAACTCAACATCTAGTTCCTTACCAATTAGATCAAGTTTGCCTTTAAAGATGACTCATCTACAAAGGGTACTTGATTTTAACTTAACCACTTGAAAACTTTTGTGAAATGAATTTAATTGAGTGGTCTAAGTATGTTTATGTTCTTGAAAGTATTTTAAAGTATGAGAGCAAGGAATCTAAAGTCTAATTAAAGCTACTTGAGCCCCTATGAGTGATTGATCAAGATGCTTACACGTAAATCCTAGTCTTCAACCAAGGATGAAAAATCTTCAAGTCTTCAAGTTTGATCCTTGTTGAGCTCAATCACTCTTGGGCTTCACCATATGCTCTCATGATCTCAATCAAAGTTAGAACATTTAAAGTGCATAATTCAAGAGATGAGCACAATGAAAATAACTTGATAATAGTTTAGAATAGAACAATTACAAACATGCTATTATCAGTAGATTTGTCATCATCAAAACAAACATAAATAATGCCTTAAAAAATTTCAAGGCTATCAATTTCTCCCTTTTTGATGATGCCAAAACATTCAATAGAGATATAGCATTTTAAGCACAATAAGTGTCATTTTCATATTATCATTCAAAGCAACAAGATATACAAAGTATGAATCCAAGAATGATAGCTTTCTAATAATTTCAATTATCATTTTCCCATTTTAATGATGATCTCTATCATTCTCACTCTCTAGCATTTTCAATAAGCTCTATTATTTTATCCCTTTTTGACAACAACAAAAAGACGGGGGCTTGAATTAAAAGTTTTCCCTCAAGATAAGCAAACATATCATGGAGGCAAAAAGATACCAAATTAACTATAGTAAACATAAAAATATGTTCCCCTCAACATATGTATATATGAATAAATATCAATTATAAGATCAAAATTATGCATAATCTCCTTAGGAGGATGGAATAACTATGAATATCAAAACAAAATAACTTGATAAATCAAACAAGATTAGCATGCTATCAAAATCAAGAGAAATATCAAAACAAGTTAATCTAACCTACTCCTACTAGGCTTAAGGTGAGAGATTTAACCATTGTCCAAGCACCTGTTGGATGCAACTTTTGTCGAGGAGGTAGGAGAAGATCCTTTCACAACCCAAATCATGTTAATTTTCTTACGAAATGAACATTTGTAATTAACATGCCCCTTTTTCATGCAAGAATGACAAGTTACATGGGGGAGGGGTCTCATTTGAGATTGATGCTTTAACAAAGAAATTCTTGTTAAAATTTTGAGAATTTGAGGTAGAAGTTGTGGACTTTACAAAGAAGCTTTTGTACTTCTTTTCTTTGTATATATGTGGGATTAAATCCCAAACCGATTTTGTCAAAACACATTTTTGCTTTCCCAAAAGCATATTCACATTACCTTGTGTGAATTTTGCCAAAGCTTTTGCCAAATCATCCACTCCTTTTCTCAATTTAACCTTTTCTTTTTCAATAAATTCATTTGAAGGTTGATTGGTTAAAACAAAATTTTCTTTTCTCAAAATATCATTTTGAGTTTTTAAATCTTCCAATTTTTTTCTCAACTCCAAATTTTCTTTTTCAAGATCATTTGAAGATTGTGCTCTTGAAACATGTTTTTCATTTTTTATCTTCAAAGATTCATTTTAGGATTTCACACTATTAACTCATTTGAAA
The DNA here is from genome assembly GCA_033977485.1 of Hydrangea macrophylla. Lineage (NCBI taxonomy): Eukaryota > Viridiplantae > Streptophyta > Magnoliopsida > Cornales > Hydrangeaceae > Hydrangea > Hydrangea macrophylla. The sequence goes on along the minus strand of CM066985.1, from coordinate 75,012,107 downwards.
GTTTGGAAAAATTCTTTTTAAGAGTTATATATTTAGATCCCAAATTCTCTAACTCCTCATATAGCTCCTCAATTAAAGCACATTGAAGTTCATTATACTTAGGAGATTCAACAATAGATGTAAGATTAGAGTTTACCAAATTCTCTTGTGCACCTTCTTGGTCACATGAGTCGTCATCGGATGAGTCACCATCATCTCAAGTGGCCTCTTCTGTCATTTTCTCATTCTCATTATCTTCATTTGCAAATATGCACACTCTTTTCCCATTTTCTATTACCATGAGGCAAAGGTTGACGATCTCATCTTCATTTGAGTCGTCGCCCGATGATTCACTCTCGGAGCTACTTTGAGTGGCCTTCATTGCCTTCTTCTTGCATTTTCATCTTTAGGAGGCTTCTTTCCCGATTTTCTTTCTTCAGAAACTTTACAAATTTTTGGGTGATCAAAGCCGTATCTTCATCCTCATCACTCTCATGATCTTTGTCCCTTTTCTTTGAGCTTGAGGACTTCAAGGCCATGTTTCCTCTTTTGATCTCCTTTTTCTTGTGTTCTTCGATAAACACAGCTAACTGTATTTCATGGATAATGATTGATCCCATGAGTTGTTAAATTGAAAAATTTGTCAAATCCTTCGCTTCTCGGATAGCCGTAACCTTCGGTTGCCATTGCTTTGGTAAAGCCCTAAGAATTTTCTTAATAATTTCTTCATTAGCATAAATTTTACCAAGATTTTTCAAGCTATTGATGATAGTTGTAAAGCGGGTAGACATATCACCAATAGACTCAAAAGGCAACATTTTAAACATTTCATAAGATTGAACAAGCAAATTAATTTTTTACTTTTTGACTTGGCTTGTTCCCTCATGAGTCACTTTAAGTTTATCCCAAATTTCTTTTGTGGATTCGCAAGATGAAATTGTATTGTATTCATTTGGGTCTATACCGCAATATCAGAAATTCATTGTCATAGCATTCATTTAATGAGTTTCTTATCGGCATCATTATACTCATCTTCCATTTTTTGGAACAAAAGTACCATTTACAATTTTTGTAGGAAGATGAGGCCCTTTGACCACTATTTGCCATAAATCAAAATCTTGAGAACTCATATAGATTCTCATTCTATTTTTCCAATAAGCATAATTTGATCCATTAAAATAAGGTGGTCTATGTGCCGATAGACCTCACTATAAGAGATGCGAGAAGTGTTGGTTTCCATTTGGATCTTAACTCTAGATTATAAAATCTTTTGAAAATAGAAGAGCCCGAGGCTTTGATACCAATTGTTGGCCTGAAATGGAAACCTTAGAGGGGGGGAGGGGGTGAATAAGGTTTTAGCAAAAAATTCACCCTTTAATACTTAATACAAAATTAAACACAATCACAAATAATGAAGTAAAGAGAGAAGGGAAAAGACACTTGTAAACCGAGTTTCAAGTGGTTCGGCAATCCGCACACCGCGGCCTACGTCTACCCCTCAAGAACACCTCTTGAGGATTCCTTTAATCCAACCTACTTCACGGGTGTAGATTTTACAAGAATCTTCAACTCTCCTAAAGAAGAACACCTCTTCTTTGCAATCAAGGGTTACTAACCCTCACTCTTTACAAATGATTGAAATACAAATTGAACTCTCTCTCTCTCTCTCTCTAGAGTGGATCTCACACAACAACTCCTTAGTGAGTGGATAATATAAATGAAACCTCACTACAATTTGCTCTCTCAAGAATTACAATTGAAATCTAGAGCAAATTGATTTTTCACTCAAACTAGGGCTCAAAGAGAAATGATGATTAACCAAGTTGTTTGAATGATTTTCCTTGATTTCCCTTCTTATTAATAACCCTTAAAAACATCCTTATATATAGCTTTTGAAAGATTATAGCCGTTGGGAGTGAATGGGGGGTGTAAAAACAATTTTTGGAGAGTTTAAAAACTAGCCGTTATGCAGCTCTGCGCAATTCAGTCGACTGGATCGAAGGTTCGGTCGGCTGGAAAGTCTATAACATAGAAAGACTTTATGTGTGAAATCCAATCAATTAAATAGTACCTTCGGTCGACTAAACATTACCTCCAGTCGACTGGACATGAAATATTTTAGTCGACTGGTTTTTCCTATTTTTTACAGACTGACACTTCTTTACTAAAACGGCCATAACTCCCTCTACAAAACTCGTTTTTGCGATCCGTTTGGAAATTCAGAAACTAGATTCAAATAAATTTCCAACCATATAAAACTCAACATCTAGTTCCTTACCAATTAGATCAAGTTTGCCTTTAAAGATGACCCATCTACAAAGGGTACTTGATTTTAACTTAACCACTTGAAAACTTTTGTGAAATGAATTTAATTGAGTGGTCTGAATATGTTTATGTCCTTGAAAGTATTTTAAAGTATGAGAGCAAGGATCCTAAAGTCTAATTAAAGCTACTTGAGCCCCTATGAGTGATTGATCAAGATGCTTACACATAAATCCTAGTCTTCAACCAAGGATGAAAAATCTTCAAGTCTTCAAGTTTGATCCTTGTTGAGCTCAATCACTCTTGGGCTTCACCATATGCTCTCATGATCTCAATCAAAGTTAGAACATTTAAAGTGCATAATTAAAGAGATGAGCACAATGAAAATGACTTGATAATAGTTTAGAATAGAACAATTACAAACATGTTATTATTAATAGATTTATCTTCATCAAAACAAACATAAATAATGCCTTAAAGAAATTCAAGGCTAACATCTTCTCTTCTTAGCTAATCATTACAACCAATATACTCTATGAATTGATGAACACTTGACAATACAATTATCCGGATACACCCTTGATCACAGTCCACATACTTTAGGACACTATTGATCAAAGTATATCGATCCATGCCATACCAGGGATGTACCATTGATTACAGTCCACATTCATTAGGACACCGTCACTCAATAGACACCACCCTGAATCATAATATGGACATACCGTTGATTTTAGTCCATATTAGTTAGGACACCGCCAATCAATAAATGACATGGATATACCATTAATTGCAGCCCACATACTTTAGGACATCGTCAATCAATGTTTACCACACTAAGCCATGACTTACGCAGTCAAACCTCTGGGTTAGTGATTGCAGTCCACATGCTTTAGGACACCGTCAATCAATGTTCGTCCACGTATAATGATTGTAGTCCACATACGTTAGGACACCATTAATTAATATCCATCCATGCACAAAGCATCACTCCTACCAACGTATGCTGACCTATACCACACTAACTCTCGACACTCCCATGTGGCCAGTTCAAAACATGATACAATAAACAGAGACTTCACGATCGATACGTTCGCTAATGTCATTACTAATAATACATTATTCTCAATGTATGGCATGGATTGATAGAGTGTGGGTGTGCGTATTAGTGAAATTTATTAGTGCCCCAAATATTACTCAGAATAAAAACTAGTTAGACGTAATACTAAAAAAGTCTAGTATGGAAAACTTTGGACTAAAATTCCCTTTAAAAAATGGAAAATTGAAAAAAAAAAAGAAAAAGAAAAAAAAGGTCATTGAAAGGAGTTTTGTTGAGATTATGGACAACTTAAAGTGCGAATAAAAAAAAGGACAACTTAAAGTGGACGTAGGAGATAAGTCCTCCCAATATTTATAGACCAAAATACCATTATCTTCATGCACTAACCCTAGCCACCTCTGACCACCACCCTCGCCATCTCCAGCCACCACTTCCATCTTCGACGACCACCACCTCACCATCTCCGGTGACCACTGTCAGCCGTCATCCTTCTTCATTCCTCCCATACTTTGAAACTATTTCTTTCTCTGTCTAACTCTAAAACTCTATCTCTATCTCTCTTTCTCTCTCCCTCTCTCTCTCTCTCTGCTAGATCTAAGAAGAAGAAGAAGAAGATGAAGAAGAAGAAGAGGGAGAAGAAGAAGAAAGCTTTAAAGTTATCAATCTAGGGCTTTATATAGATGGGGTATTATAGATCTAGGAAGAAGAAGAAGAAAAAATGGAATACCTTTCAGCACGGTCGACGAACATGGATGGCGGCGGTTAGAAGGTGGATGGCGGATGTAGATGATTTGTCATTTTATGGTTGTGAAATTGGAGATATCCTAAGTCAAATTTGACTTAAGATATAAGTGCATCCCAAGTCAAATTTGACTTTGGATTATTCTGAACTGAAATTATATTCTATACTGTATCTTTTCACTAAGAAAATGTACACAACCTCTTCTGAACCTAAACACTTCCCCCGTGGCCAGCAACTAAGTGAAATTTCACTTATGACGAATCAAAGTTAAGTAAAATTTTACATCATAAGTCAAATTTTACTGAACTTATCCTACGTGAAATTTGACTTAAGATATGTTACGTGGGAATTCTGCAGTAACCTCGTCATATCAATGGGATATGTGAGGATCATGAATGGTGGTCATCATCTCGCGTGGTTGTCGTCAGAGCTCGTAAGTTCCGGCAAGTGATGACATATAAATCTAGATCTAGATCTTGACCGGTGATCAAGATCTAGATCTTGACTTAAGATATGGACATGGTGGTCACATCGATGGTGATGTTAGCTGTTGTGGTTTCGATGACATCCATGGCGGTTCATGTGGTGGTGGTTGGTGATGGCTCGCGATGGTGGTGTTCGCTCAGGGTGGTGGGGCAGTGACTCCGATAGGTGCAGCAGCAATGGCGACAACTCTGGCTCCGATGGTGGTGCTTTGACAGTGAGGATGAGAGAGAAAGTTAGAGAGAGAAGAGAGATAGTGGTGAGGAGGATAAAGAGAGGGGTAGTTAAGGCAATTGAAAAATATGAAATGTACTTGAGGAGTGGTTTTTAAGTAATGTAGATTGGAGTGAAAAATGGGTTTGGGCTTTTGTCCTTATGGAGGTTATTGTCAATGGATTATCCTATAAACCAAGAAACACCAATCTTAAGGACCTTGTATCCCCCCCCCCCCCCCCCCAAACAAAAAAAAAAAAAGAAAAAGAAATATGTCTTAATGAATGAGTGAGCTGTTAAAATTAACTTAACCATCAATTAATTTGAGCCATTGAAACGACGTCATTCAATCAATCCTTCTTTTTTTTACCATCGGAAGAACAAGATGATACTAATACTTTTTATTGAAGCGACATCGTTCAGTTAGTCCTTGCCTTGGAAAAATAAATTTCTCTTGCCAGGGTTTGAAAATTAAAGGGCAAAAAAAAAAAAGGAGAAACAAAAAACTTGGGGAAGGGGAGAGAGAATTCGAGAACATTACCTGCGAGAACTTGAAAGCTCAATGAGTGAGAATCCAATTTCAGTTCTTTTCAAGAATCACTTGATGGAAATTTCTGATTTTCGGAACTCAAATCGAAGAATTATATTCCTCAGAGGTGGAGATTTGTACATACATATGTACTTACATATATAATTTCGTGTCTATATATACACACACACACACACGTGTGTTGTTAGGGTTTTAGAAGGAGATGGAAACTATTGCTCCTATGATCTTTACATGGATCCCTGACGATGACCTTTTGTTGAAGAATGCCATCGAGGTACTTATTGTTAATTTGATTTCACTCTTATGATTTGCCCAATTTTTGCTGATTAATTTCAAATTTAGTACCATTTTTGTGCATGATAGTTTTGGAACTGCCTTAATTTCTCAAAATTGGGTGGATTGTGTAGCCTTTACAACTCATGAATTATTGAGGAATGAGTAATTAGTATCCTTGGATATGAGTAATTGGCCAATTGTTACTGAATAATTTCAGAAATATCTGTTGCTCTATGGCAATTCATAACAGTTTTTTTGAATGATAGTTTTTGGGATTGCCTCAATTTCTCAAAGTTGGACGAATTTTCTAGCTTTTGTAACCCATGAATTAGTGAGGAATGAGTAATAATTTGTATTTCTAAAAATTGGTGATGTTACTGAATAATTTCAGAAATATTTGTTGCTCTATGGTAGTTCATTACTCTTTGTTGGAATGATAGTTTCGGAATTGCCTCGATTTCTCAAAGTGGGGCGAATTTTCTAGCCATCATGAATTATTGAGGAATGAGTAGTAATTGGTATCACTAGAAATTGGTAATTGGCCAATTGTTACTGATAATTTTAGAAATATGTGTTGCACTATGGCAGTTCATTACTGTGTTTTTTTTATGAACAGTAAATTTATTAATAAAGCCATAGTGCAGGCACTAGGAAGAACATATCCTCCCAACTGGAGGTCCAACCAGTACTACATTGTGAAGACCTCAAAAATTCGACTACACATACAGGAACAAGTTTTTCACAAAATAAAAACATACAGAAACAAATTCATTAATGAGCTGTGAATGATAGTTCTGGAATTGCCTCAAACTCTCAAAGTCCGGAGAATTTCTAGCCTTTGTAACTCATAGGCAGTGGCTTAAGGGAACCCACCAGAGCCATAGCAAAAGCGAGTCTTAATAGGAAAATTTTTATTGCTTATGGACCCGAACCTAAGTGATCTATCCACGACCAGGATGAAGTTTGGATGAAACTAAGTGGATATCCGAATGAACTGATGAATTATTGAGGAATGAGTAATTGATATCCCTAGAAATTGGTAATTGGCCAATTGTTACTGAATAATTCCAAAAATATTTGTTGCTCTATCGCAATTCATTACTGCTGTTGTAAATGATAGTTTTGGAATTGCCTCAATTTCTCAAAGTTGGCAGAATTGTGTAACCTTTATAACTCATGATTTATTGATGAATGAGTAATTGATATTCCTACTTCCTATTTGGTCTTTCCTATTCTGACCATTTCTTCGAATTATGAATGAATCAAAGAGTGATTTCTCTTTCATAGTTTCCTTATAGATGCGTAATGTGGTCATGGTAAAAAAAAAAAAAACAATCGGAGGTTCTATATGGAGAAAAAAAATGTAAATGGTGCTATGAGAATTGGATTTAATTCTTTTGATAACAATTTGGACGAAATAGCTGTTGAATTTTGATATGCTAGTAAGAATTACATTAGCAGTGAAATTGTTTATATTCAGGTTCACAGAAACACACACGTACACACCAAATGCTTTTGCATATTATTTTTTACTATTTGTTGTCACATGTCACAAAGGAGGTCACGACAATAAAAAAAAAAAATCAGAGGTTCTGTATTGAGGAAAATTATGTAAATGGTGCTACGTGAATTGGATTTAATTCTTTTGATAACAATTTGGATGAAATAGCTATCAAATTTTGATATGCTAGTAAGATTTACATTAGCAGCGAAATTGTTTATATTCATGTTCACAGAAACACACATGCACACACTGAATGCTTTTGCATATTGTATTTTACTATTTGTTTTCACATGTCACAAAGGTGGCTGTGGAGAGAGGAGTATGGAGATTAACTCGTTAATAAGTAGTTCTCCATTTACGAAAAAAAAACATAGGTTGTTCCTTTTCAATGTGAGAACCTTATTTGGCACGAGGAATAACTTGGACATGCATGTCTCGTATACTTGGTGTAACATTAGAACTACTAAAATTACATTTTAATGGCTGAAGTCCTACAACTACTAAAATTCAGATGAAACGACCCCTATTTTGATAAATATCAATCTCTCTCTCTCTCTCTCTCTCTCTCTCTCTCTCTCTTTAAGATCTTTGTCTCTCACCAACACCACCGGGACACCTCTACTACTGCCACCGCCACCACCACCGATCCATCACCACCACCGATCTCTACCACCATAAATCAACCACTGCCACCATTAACAACCGCCATTGTCGTCGGCGTAAATTTAGATCCATATCTAGATCTAGATCTAAATCTCTTTCGCCGGTAAAAAATTAGATCTAGATCTAGACTGATATTCGAAAGTCACCACCACAATCGAAGCAATGAACTCTGGTGACCGTGACCACCAAGCAACCAGCTATGAGGTAGGTTAGATGCAGATTTCCAGTTATGAGGTAGGTTGGTGGCAGATTTTACATATCTTGAGTTAAAATTCACCTAAGATTTTTAAAAGTGAATTTTTTAAAATTCTAATTGAAGTTTCAGTTGTTTTGTTAAGTGTAAAGATAGTCTTTACTGAAATTGCAAACCTAAGTGAACAATTGTAACTTATATTAAGACGAGTGAAATTTCACTTAAGATTGAGTTTTTTGTGAAAGTTTTGGGTTTGTGAAAATTTTGGGTTTCAGTTGTTTTTTTGTTGATTTTGATCTCTTGAATGCTGCTGCTATTGTGGTTGCATTGATGATTTTCCATGTAAATTTTTTGGTTTTATCATTTTTTTGTTGACTGTGAAGATCTTAAGTGAAATTTAACTTATTATAAGTTTTAAGTTAAGTGAAATTTCACTTAATTTTGTTGGTGACCATTGATCTTATTATATCAAGTGAAATTTGAGTTCAAGTGAAATTCAGTTTCAACGTAAGTGGAATTTGACTTACAATATCAAGTTGCATTTGAATTTATGTGAAAAATGAGTTAAACTAATTAAGTGAAATTTTAGTTACATTTTTAAGTGAAATTTTAATAAATCTAGTGAACTAGTGAAGTTCACCGTGAATAGTGACCGCCGGAGGTGATAGGGGTTGCCGAAGATGACGAGGGTGGTGGTCGGAGGTGGCAGGGGTGGTGGTCGGAGGTAGTGTGGGTGGTGGTAATGGTGGCTAGGGTTTTGTTAGGGTTAGAGGATGAAGATGAGGGTATTTTGGTCTATGGACATTGGGAGGACCTATCCCTAATGTCAACTTAAAGTGGACATTAGGGATAAGTCCTCGCAATGTTCATTGACCAAAATACCCTCATCTTCATCCTCTAATCCTAGCCAAACCCTAGCCAACTCTAGCCACCACCCCAGTCACCTCTGGCCACCACCCTTGCTGTCTCCAACCACCACTGACATCACTGGCCACCACCACCTCACCATCTCCGATGACCACCGCCGACCATCATCCTCCTTCCTTCTTCCCATACTTTAAAACTTTTTCTTTCTCTCTTTGACTCCAAAACTCTCTCTCTTTCTCTGTAATAACCTGCATTTTCCTGCATGATCATAATTAAAATTTATTTTCATTATCATTTGCATTATCATATTTAAAATTTAATATATATTGTCTGTTTATATGTTAATTTCGATTCTTATGTGAAAAGTTTAATTCTTGACTAATTGAAATTACTTTTGGGGTCAAAATGCAATTTTCATAAAAACTTGCAATACCTGTGTTAAAATTCAAAACTGTATTTCAAAACGGTGGAATTATTTCTTTTAAACTCAAACTGTATTTTTATAAAATCAGAAAACTATTTCTAACGTTAAAATGAATTCTCTGTATTTTTGTGATAAACACCGTGTCACGAAAATACCAGTGTAGGTTTAAAACTGTCCGCGCAGTGTTAAACTTCCACAGAATTTTGGAAGTAAATGATTGAACAAATTTATTTATACTCAATTATGAATGCTGATGCTTTTCCCTTAGGTCTTGTTTGGCAAATGTTGTAGTATGTGTGTTGTCCTTATGCCATAAGCTAGATTACCCAAACACACATTGACCCACCTCATCTCCACCTACCTCTTACTTTCAGTAGTGGAGAATAAAGGGGAGTGTATACACATCATATCTGCACATTCATGGTATTATATGGAGGTTAATGGAGATTGGGTGGAGGGTTAGGCCAATGTTTTCTTAGTGGGTATTTGATTATATATACACCCAACCACACTACACATTCTGCACTTCCATCACAACACATTTCAGAATTCACAGAGAGTTTAGAGAGTGCAGAGAGTTCTTCAATTTCGTAGAGAGAGAGAAGAGCTCAATCCTCCATAGCCAAAGCTTGGAATTCGGGAATTTCGTAATTATATTTCTGTCTCAACAATTTCTTCAATCTATATCACGGTGAGTATTACTAACTCACTCAAAATGTAACTCATTCCTTATTTACTGATTTAGGTAGTTAATTTTAACAGTAGCAGAATTTTGTTTTCAGATTTTTGTTAGGAAAACGAATGAAATTTAAGGTTCTGCCCGCGTTGTCCCAAGCAAAACTCGATTCTGCACACTTTTCGTCTAATGCAATTTTCTCAGATTCTGCACCGTTTGGACAGAAAACGAGGATTTCAGTAGCAGTTTTTAGAATGCTATTAGTTATGTTTAAAATGATTAAGGCAATGAATTACGAATTTTCAATCCCCGTACGCGTATTATTTCTTTAATTCTGTGAATTCCTTTATGTTTAAAGTTTGATGACATTCATGTGGAGTCAGTTGTACATGCATGGTGAGTGTTGGTAGTGTGTAAAAGAGTAATGATAGTGTGGAAAAGAGTAATGATTGTGTGGAAAGAGTATGAGTTTGAGTTGTGGTTGTGGTTGTGGTTGTGGTTGTAATTGTGGCTGTGGTTATGGTTGTGGTTGTGGATGTGATTGTGGTTGGAGTTGAAAAAGAGGATGAGGGTGTCTTTGAAATGCGAAGGTGGCAAAAATGGACACTCCCTGACGCCCATGGAAGCGTTAAAGTGTGTGAAGCCGAACTTGGACACTCACTGGCACCCATGGAAGTGCTAAAGTGTGGCCTATAGACACTCCCTGAATGACTCGAGTCTGGATACCTGTGTGGGGGTTGCCCCGGTATTTGCATGGCGGTTAGGGTATTCAAAGTGTGAGGCATTGGACACTCCCTGGTACCCCGGACCAAAGTGTGAGGCAAACTGGACACTCCCTGGCGCCCCGTTGCTAAAGTGTGGCTATCTTAGTATTTCAAAGATACCAGGAGTAGGATAGAGGGTTGTTGGGTTTTGTCGAGAGAAAAGAGTCGGTTAGATGAGATGGTGCATTGTTCTCATACACGGTCACATATGTGTGAATTTATCTTTTAATTATTGTTGTGGTTGTTTTTCTAACAAGCTCTTTATCATAAATATAAACTTGTGGTATTTAAATGGAAATGGGAAAAAGGTAAATGAGTATGTTTTTACATTCAAAGTATTGTTTTTAATACTCACCAGCTTCTTGAAGCTGACGGCGTTGATGCGTCCTGGACATTCGTGTCCAGGCTTTGCAGGTAATAATCAGGATGAACCGTATGATTATGCTAATTGAGATCAGTTGCTGAGAAGAGATGTTACTTTTATATGTTTTATGTTTATGTGCTTTAAGATATGTTTTGGTTTTGTAATAAGGATGACTGTAATAGACTTTAAGTATTGTTTTATTTTCAAGGCGGTCTGTGCCTTAGTAAACCCCGTACCATAGGATGTAATAAGTTAGAAAAAATTTTATGAGCCCTGATTACCCTACTCTGATTAATGGTTTTATGTTGTTCGACGTTTTGGGACGGAATCGATCCTTCAAACTGTCGCGACCTACGGGTCCATAAAGGAAATTAAACGCTTTCCATATTTATGCTACGTCGGGGCGTGACAGGATTTGGTGGTATCAAAGCCAGGTTTTCTAGATTGACCAGGCTCAGTTATTCACGCCATAGATTAGTGACATAGGTTACCCTTAAGTTTTACTAAGCTATACAACCAAGTTCTAGTGTTAGTTTAGTACGGATTACCCTTAGTTCAGAAACTAAAATTCTAAGTTGGTTTTATCATAGAAATGATTACCCGTTTGTCTTGTCACATCGACAAGAATGATAACAATTTTCATATACTTTCAGACATATCCATTTAGGATTAGCCGAGATAACCATAACTTATGATGCCCCTACAGACATATAGTAGCCGAGTTTCTAAGGAGTTAAAGCATACCATAGCCCTCATTAATAGCTTAGGCACTGACGAACTTCCTAAGTCAAATCTTGGAAAAGTCAGTATGGCCCACAACCAGAGTCTAGAGGATAAGAATACAACCTCTTTGCTATTAGACAGCCCTAGTTCGAATACGTGTTATATGTACTCAATATATATTTTATTGTATGCTTATGTGATAATACGAGTATGTGTTATAGTGATATATACTACTTTGAAAATTTTCGTCATAGTACTGTTGCATGCATGTTTCTCATTCTACTACCCCTATCATGCATAGAATGGCTGGAAGACCAAGGAGGAACAGAAATCTGATTGAAGGAGCGCCCGAGGCTGCCGACCCCACGGGAATATTTGAAGCTTTTATTAGACGTCTCGAGAGGGTTAGTAATGCGAATGAAAACCAACGAGACCGCCAGACGGGAGATAAGCTACTGGAAAGATTCCGTGCGCTCAGACCCGAGCAATTTGCGGGTACCACGGATCCCTGGAAGGCGGAGCAATGGTTAAGACAGATGGATCGCATGTTCGAAGCTGTCCAATGCAACGAGATGGACAAGAGGAGATTGGCTACTTTTCAACTGACCGACGCCGCTGCAGATTGGTGGGACTCGGTCATAGCCACTATCGGAAACACAGCTGCGATGGGGATGACGTGGACAGCGTTCAAAGGAAGATTTCTGGAGAAGTACTTCCCGGCTACGGAGAGGCACAGAAGAGAGAAGGAATTCATGGATCTGACGCAAGGAACCAAGACGGTGCAAGAGTATACCACACAGTTTGAGAGGCTGTCACGGTTTGCCCCGCACATGGTTGATACTGAGGAGAAGAAGATCCGGAAGTATAACCAAGGGTTGGCACCGCAGATTCGTCGCCTGACTCTCGGCCACCTAGACAAATCGTTTGAAGGACTAGTCGGCCTGGCTACCGACCTGGAAGAGGATGCTCGAGTATACCGTAAACAATTCGAATTCCGACCGCCTCAGAGGGGTAATTTTGGGAATAGACCACCAATGAATCGTACCCAAGGACAGAAGAGGAACTTTGATGGGAGCAAGAAGGCACAAGCTATTACCCATCCGACTCAATCCCGAGTAGGAGAAGGAAGTAATGGTGTAAAGTGCTTCAACTGTGGCAACCCTGGACATGTGGCTCGGGACTGCAGGGCACCAAGGCGTGCTACTCAGCCAGGAATAGTCTGCTTCAACTGTGGTGAACCAGGTCACATCAGCAGGTTCTGCACTGCCCCTAAGCAAGCAACTTATGGACAACAGAGTCAGACCCGCTTGAATGCTGTTATTCCTGATGCCGCGGGATATGATGGAGCTGAATATGAAGAAGGAGATCATGGAGAAGCTCAACCTGATCAGCAAGCAGTGGAAGGTACATTGACTCTATTTAACTCCCATGTTAGAGTATTATTTGATACGGGTGCTGCTCTATCATTCATATCTGTTAATACAATTCGGAGATTGGGTATCTTACCTCATCGCTTAGAGAAAGCTTTGAAGGCTACATCACCAATAGGAGCTGCGGTCAGTTTAGGACATGTATGCAAGGATTGTCCCTTAAGATTAGGTGACCAAGAAATCCCTGCAAGGTTGATCGTCCTATCGATGAAGGAGTTTGACATAATCCTAGGAATGGATTGGCTGTCTCAGAATCAAGTGAAGTTGGATTGTGCGAGGAAGAGAATTACATTCTCTGACAATGAGAATCAACCCTTTGATTTTCAATGTAACCCTTCGGGAGATATGTTCCTCACAAGATGTTTAGCCAACATCGAAGTCGTCAGTACAGAGGTGACAGCATCATCTATACCTGTAGTCAAGGACTTCGAAGAAGTATTTCAAGACATTTCTGGATTACCGCCCGAGAGAAGTATAGAGTTCTGTATTGAGCTTATACCGGGTACCGTACCGATTACCAAGGTTCCCTACAGAATGGCCCCCACAGAACTACTAGAATTGAAGGGACAAGTTCAAGAGCTCGAGAACCTAGGTTTTGTACGTCCAAGTACATCGCCTTGGGGAGCACCGGTGTTATTTGTGAAGAAGAAGGACGGGACGCTCAGGCTGTGTATCGACTACAGAGAATTGAATCGAGTGACGATCAAGAACAAGTATCCTTTGCCTCGGATTGACGATTTATTTGATCAACTACAAGGAGCTACGATATTTTCCAAGATAGACCTTAGGTCGGGATATCATCAGTTGAGGGTACGGAAGGAAGACATACCTAAGACTGCTTTCAGAACCCGATATGGTCATTATGAATTTCTGGTGATGCCGTTTGGATTGACGAACGCCCCGGCAGTGTTTATGGATCTGATGAACAGAGTGTTCAAGCCTTATTTAGATCAGTTTGTCATCGTCTTTATTGATGATATTTTGATCTATTCTAAGTCAAGAGAAGAACACGAGCAACATCTTCGGATTACGATGCAGACGCTTAAGGACCACCACTTGTATGCCAAGTTCAGTAAGTGTGAGTTTTGGTTGCAAGAAGTGAAATTTTTGGGACACAAGGTGTCATCTCAAGGAATTTCTGTGGATTCGTCCAAGACCGATGCTGTATCCAACTGGGTTAGGCCAAGCAACCCTACAGAAGTTCGGAGTTTTCTTGGACTCGCAGGCTATTACAGAAGATTTGTTGAAGGATTCTCTAAAATAGCCGCACCATTGACTGGATTGACGAAGAAGAATTTGAAATTCGAATGGACAGAGAAGCACGAGCGAGCCTTTCTAGAGTTGAAAGAGAGACTCACTACCGCACCAGTACTAGCAATACCCAAGCCTGGTGAGAAGTTCACTATCTTTAGTGACGCCTCATATCAAGGACTAGGGTGTGTACTTATGCAAGATGGTAAAGTTATAGCCTATGGATCTAGACAGCTGAAGCCGAATGAGTTGAACTATCCTATTCATGATTTGGAGTTGGCAGCAGTGGTATTTGCACTCAAGATTTGGAGACATTATCTCTACGGTGAGAAGTTTGATTTGTTCTCCGATCACAAGAGTCTGAAGTATTTGTTCACACAGAAAGAGTTGAACATGAGGCAGCGCAGATGGATGGAGTTGATCAAAGATTATGACTTCACATTGGAATACCACCCTGGTAAAGCTAATGTGGTCGCTGATGCTTTGAGTCGGCAGACTCGTGAGACGATCGCCTCCTTAATGGTGAGAGAATGGCGAGCATTGGAGACGTTGGCAGAGTTTGATGTACAGAGTGCTGAAAGAGGAGAAGGACAACTTTTCGGATGTCTTATCCTACAGCCTGTTCTCATTGACCGCATTATTGGAGCTCAGAAAGAAGATGAGAAGTTTCAATCATGGTTCATAAAGATGTCAGAGAAGGACCCGACAGAATGGAAGGTGGGAATCGATAGAGGGTATCGGTGCAGGAATAGATTGTGCGTGCCCGGTGATGGAGAGTTAAGGAAGGATATCCTGGAAGAAGCACATAAATCAAGGTATACAGTTCACCCGGGAGGAACGAAGATGTACAAAGATTTGAAGAGGAATTTCTGGTGGGAAGGCATGAAGAAGGATGTGGCCGAGTTTATATCCAAGTGTTTGACGTGTCAGCAAGTCAAGGCCGAACATCAGAGACCGTCAGGATTGTTGCAACCGCTACCTATTCCTGGTTGGAAGTGGGAGCATATAACGATGGATTTTGTAGTAGGATTGCCTCGATCACAGCAGAATCATGACGCTATTTGGGTAATTGTGGATCGATTGACGAAGTCAGCTCATTTTATTGCTTACAGTATGACATACCCGGTGGAAAAGATGAGCCGGATGTACATACAACAAGTTGTGCGACTTCACGGTGCACCTGTGTCGATTGTGTCAGACCGTGACGCACGTTTTACTTCTGGATTTTGGGAAAGTTTGCAAGAAGCTATGGGAACCTCGCTCAAGATGAGTACTGCTTTTCACCCTCAGACAGATGGACAAACTGAGCGTGTGAATCAGATCATGGAAGATATGCTTAGGGCTTGTGTGATCGATTTTGAAGAATCTTGGGAGACACACTTGCCGTTGGTTGAATTTGCCTATAACAATAGTTATCATACGAGTATCGGTATGGCTCCGTTCGAAGCACTGTACGGACGACCATGTCGTTCTCCATTATGTTGGGCAGAGGTTGGGGACACAGAATTGTTGGGACCAGATTTGGTTAGAGAAACCAACGAGAAGATTTCCTTGGTCAAAGAAAGGATGAGAACCGCTCAGAGCCGGTATAAGAGTTATGCTGATCGACGCCGAAAAGATCTGGAGTTTAGTGTGGGAGATCACGTACTTCTTAAGGTTTCACCAACACGAGGAGTAGTACGTTTTGGTCTCAAGAGAGGGAAGTTAGCTCCGCGTTTCATTGGACCGTTTGAGATTTTGGAACGTATCGGGAAAGTGGCCTATCAACTGGCGTTACCACCAAAGATGTCTGGGGTTCACAACGTGTTTCACGTGAGTATGTTGAGGAAATACATACGAGATCCCTCGCATGTGGTTAGTTATGACGACATTGAGACGAGTCATAGCGTTTCTTACAAGGAGAGACCTGCGAAGATTTTGGATCAGAGTATCAAGAAGCTGAGGAATAAGGATATTCCGTTGGTGAAGGTTCAGTGGAATCACCACGACGAGAATGAAGCCTCGTGGGAAGTTGAAGCTGATATGAGGAAGAAGTACCCGGAGTTGTTTCATGACTAGTTAGTCTTGATTTCGGGGACGAAATCCTGTTTAAGGGGGGAAGGGTGTAATAACCTGCATTTTCCTGCATGATCATAATTAAAATTTATTTTCATTATCATTTGCATTATCATATTTAAAATTTAATATATATTGTCTGTTTATATGTTAATTTCGATTCTTATGTGAAAAGTTTAATTCTTGACTAATTGAAATTACTTTTGGGGTCAAAATGCAATTTTCATAAAAACTTGCAATACCTGTGTTAAAATTCAAAACTGTATTTCAAAACGGTGGAATTATTTCTTTTAAACTCAAACTGTATTTTTATAAAATCAGAAAACTATTTCTAACGTTAAAATGAATTCTCTGTATTTTTGTGATAAACACCGTGTCACGAAAATACCAGTGTAGGTTTAAAACTGTCCGCGCAGTGTTAAACTTCCACAGAATTTTGGAAGTAAATGATTGAACAAATTTATTTATACTCAATTATGAATGCTGATGCTTTTCCCTTAGGTCTTGTTTGGCAAATGTTGTAGTATGTGTGTTGTCCTTATGCCATAAGCTAGATTACCCAAACACACATTGACCCACCTCATCTCCACCTACCTCTTACTTTCAGTAGTGGAGAATAAAGGGGAGTGTATACACATCATATCTGCACATTCATGGTATTATATGGAGGTTAATGGAGATTGGGTGGAGGGTTAGGCCAATGTTTTCTTAGTGGGTATTTGATTATATATACACCCAACCACACTACACATTCTGCACTTCCATCACAACACATTTCAGAATTCACAGAGAGTTTAGAGAGTGCAGAGAGTTCTTCAATTTCGTAGAGAGAGAGAAGAGCTCAATCCTCCATAGCCAAAGCTTGGAATTCGGGAATTTCGTAATTATATTTCTGTCTCAACAATTTCTTCAATCTATATCACGGTGAGTATTACTAACTCACTCAAAATGTAACTCATTCCTTATTTACTGATTTAGGTAGTTAATTTTAACAGTAGCAGAATTTTGTTTTCAGATTTTTGTTAGGAAAACGAATGAAATTTAAGGTTCTGCCCGCGTTGTCCCAAGCAAAACTCGATTCTGCACACTTTTCGTCTAATGCAATTTTCTCAGATTCTGCACCGTTTGGACAGAAAACGAGGATTTCAGTAGCAGTTTTTAGAATGCTATTAGTTATGTTTAAAATGATTAAGGCAATGAATTACGAATTTTCAATCCCCGTACGCGTATTATTTCTTTAATTCTGTGAATTCCTTTATGTTTAAAGTTTGATGACATTCATGTGGAGTCAGTTGTACATGCATGGTGAGTGTTGGTAGTGTGTAAAAGAGTAATGATAGTGTGGAAAAGAGTAATGATTGTGTGGAAAGAGTATGAGTTTGAGTTGTGGTTGTGGTTGTGGTTGTGGTTGTAATTGTGGCTGTGGTTATGGTTGTGGTTGTGGATGTGATTGTGGTTGGAGTTGAAAAAGAGGATGAGGGTGTCTTTGAAATGCGAAGGTGGCAAAAATGGACACTCCCTGACGCCCATGGAAGCGTTAAAGTGTGTGAAGCCGAACTTGGACACTCACTGGCACCCATGGAAGTGCTAAAGTGTGGCCTATAGACACTCCCTGAATGACTCGAGTCTGGATACCTGTGTGGGGGTTGCCCCGGTATTTGCATGGCGGTTAGGGTATTCAAAGTGTGAGGCATTGGACACTCCCTGGTACCCCGGACCAAAGTGTGAGGCAAACTGGACACTCCCTGGCGCCCCGTTGCTAAAGTGTGGCTATCTTAGTATTTCAAAGATACCAGGAGTAGGATAGAGGGTTGTTGGGTTTTGTCGAGAGAAAAGAGTCGGTTAGATGAGATGGTGCATTGTTCTCATACACGGTCACATATGTGTGAATTTATCTTTTAATTATTGTTGTGGTTGTTTTTCTAACAAGCTCTTTATCATAAATATAAACTTGTGGTATTTAAATGGAAATGGGAAAAAGGTAAATGAGTATGTTTTTACATTCAAAGTATTGTTTTTAATACTCACCAGCTTCTTGAAGCTGACGGCGTTGATGCGTCCTGGACATTCGTGTCCAGGCTTTGCAGGTAATAATCAGGATGAACCGTATGATTATGCTAATTGAGATCAGTTGCTGAGAAGAGATGTTACTTTTATATGTTTTATGTTTATGTGCTTTAAGATATGTTTTGGTTTTGTAATAAGGATGACTGTAATAGACTTTAAGTATTGTTTTATTTTCAAGGCGGTCTGTGCCTTAGTAAACCCCGTACCATAGGATGTAATAAGTTAGAAAAAATTTTATGAGCCCTGATTACCCTACTCTGATTAATGGTTTTATGTTGTTCGACGTTTTGGGACGGAATCGATCCTTCAAACTGTCGCGACCTACGGGTCCATAAAGGAAATTAAACGCTTTCCATATTTATGCTACGTCGGGGCGTGACATTCTCTGCTAGATCTAAGAAGAAGAAGAAGAAGAAGAAGAAGAAGAAGAAGAAGAAGAAGAAGAGGGAGAAGAAGAAGAAGAAGGCGTTAAAGTTATCGATCTAAGGCTTTATATATATGGGGTGTTATAGATCTAGGAAGAAGTATTGGAATACCTTTCAGCACGGTCGACGGACATGGATTACGGCGGTCAGAAGGTGGACGGCGGATGTGGCCGAATTGTTGTTTTTTGGTCGTGAAATTGGAGATATCTTAAGTCATATTTGACTTAAGATTTAAGTGCATCCTAAGTTAAATTTGACTTTGGATAATTTTGAACTGAAATTACATTCAATACTATATTTTTTCACTAAGAAAATTTACACAATCTCTTCTGAACCTGAACACTTTCCCTATGGCCACTAAAGGAATTAAGTAAAATTTCACTGAGAAAGTTAAGTCAAATTTCACTTATGACAAATCTAAGTTAAGTAAAATTTTACATCATAAGTCAAATTTAACTTACCTTATCCTACATGAAATTTGACTTAAGATATGCTATGTGGAAATTCTGTAGAACCCTCATCATGCCAATGGGATGTGCGAGGATCATGAATGGTGGTCGTCGTCTTGCGTGGGGTCGTCGGAGCTTGCATGTTTCGGTGATGGTGATGACATATAAATCTAGATCTAGATTTTGACCGATGATCTAGATCTAGATCTTGACTTACGATATGGACGTGGTTGTGGTGGTTTCGACGACATCCATGGCAGTTCATGTGGTAGTGGTAGCAGGCAGCAATGGCGGTGGTGCTGGTTGGTGATGGCTCGCGATGGTTGTGATCACTCATGGTGGTGGGGCAGTGACTCCAATAGGTCCTGCAGTAATGGCGATGGCGACGGCGACGGCGACAGTGACAACTCCGGCGATGGCGATAACTCTGACTCCGATGGTGGTGCTTTGACAGTGAGGATGAGAGAGAAAGTCAGAGAGAGAGAGAAGAGAGATAGTGGTGAGGAGGATAAAGAGAGGGGTAGTTAGAGCAATTAAAAAATATGAAATGTACTTGAGGAGTGGTTTTTGAGTGATGTGGATTGGAGTGAAAAATGGGCTTGGACTTTTGTCCTTATAGAAGTTTTTGTTAATGGATTGTCCTATAAACCAAGAAAAACCAATCTTAAGGACCTTATATCAAACCTCTCCCCCCCAACCCCCACCCAAAAAAAAAATAAAATTCATCCTAATGAATGAATGAGCTGTTAAAATTAACTAAGCCATCAGTTAATTCACTTAGGCTTAGTTTGGCCCCCATGTAGCTTTTTAAAAGGAGCTTATGAAATTTATTACTGCGTTGTTTGATAATTTTATACAAGTGACACAGTACTCTTCAAAACGACATCATGAAACCAAAAAACAACCTTGAGCTTTTAAAAGCTCCATTCTAGAGCTTTTAAAAGTTCCCCCCAAAAAAGCCCTAAGTTTAATTTTTGCAAACCTCATAAACTAGTTACCAAAAGAATTAATATGAAATTGTGCTTTAAAAAAAGAGAAGCACCAAAATGGGGCCAAACTAAGCCTTAAGAGTCTTAATAATTTAAGCCATTGAAATGACGTCGTTCAATCAATCCTTCTTTTTTTTTTTTTTACCCTTGGAAGAACAAGATGATAATACTTTTTTTATTGAAACGACTTCGTTTAGTCAGTCCTTGCCTTGGAATAATAAATTTCTCTTGCCAAGGTTTGAAAATTTCTCGGCCCGTTCTTTTTCTAGTTTCTCCTTTTCTGCTCTTGGCGCTTCAGCCCTTTCTGGATCATCGAACCAATCTTCCTCTCTAACAGGTGGAGGAGGATCGGCAACTGGTGGCTGTCATGCCATGGTCTCCATCATGGTCATCATTCTAGTCATCTGACCTGCCTGTTGTTCTACTATGGCCCTCAATTCTGCTATCTCTCTTGCGTTTGCTTCTTGTGCCATTTCTCTTCTCACTAACCTTGCAGTAAAATCTCTATACCAGACTGTGCTTGTAGCTGATTCTATCTTTTACCTACAACCACATTTTATTCCCTTTTTTTATTTAATTTTCAAGTCAAACAAATTTTCTTTATTTTGTCATTTTGTTTGCAAATGCTTTCTTTTCTTCTTTTAGTGAATTCATGAATGGTCCAAATATCATGCGGATAAAATACATGTGTGCGTGTGTGCCTACTCTATATGCCAAAGAAAGAAAATTCTAATCCTAACACATAAACACATAAGCATATAAAATCATCTTTCATATCAAGTGCGCCAACTTCTCCTTTCCATTGTTCTCATTACCCTTTCAAAGGTTGGTCATTAAAAAGGCTTTGAAATTTATTTGTAAAGATTTTTATTAGATGATAAAATCGTTTGAAAACAATTCTTGATAATGCTTTTTGAGAATGAAAATATTTCTCAACAACAAAGATAGTCATGTTGAATTTTCACTTTGAAACTCATTTTGAAAAGTATCTCTTTAGAAGGTAAGATCTTTGAAAATAATTCATGGGATTTTTTTTTTTTTTTTTAAAACAGGGATTCGCAAATATATCTTTGATACGACTAAAAAGTTGTGCGCTCTTGTGCAACACCCAAGTGTAGGTGATTGTGCAAGTAATACTGGATAAGTCCAGGTCGACCCCACAGGGAAGGAAAAGGGAGAATGTCTACTAAGTTATTACCTAAAGAAAAGGAAAAAGATGAATATACGGGTGGAGTTCTAACGAATCCTAATTAATTAAATTAAACTAAATAACAAACTAAAGCATAAACAAAACATAACTAATTAAACAAGTAAATTAAAGGTGTTGAAAACATGCGAATCCACATTGATCCTAACCATCTACCATCCATACTCATTAACGTTCAATGGAGTTCATTCCTTTTCAGCATTCCGTATTTTTCTACGGATAAAGAATCAATAGCCCTTACATGTTCGGGACTATATCATCACAATTGATTTAAAATACTTAGAAGACGGTTTAAAATAATAGTTATTACTTGCACTCTAAATGGTGTTAGCATTCAAAGTGGTTTTCAAAAGACATTGAAGAAAATAGCCTTAAGGCTTTAAGTTCTAAAAACTGCTGTGACAAACTGAGCTTATAGGGACAATTTGATGACAGATTTTTAAAACAGAAAGTCTTGGAACACTTAAAAGAATCATCTCAAGAATAAACATATTCGATCGATCAAAGCGCTCTCGATCGATCTGTCACACCCCGACGTAGGATAAATAAGGAAAGTGTTTAATTTCCTTTATGGACCCGTAGGTCGTGACAGTTTGAAGGATCGATACTATCCCAAACGTTAACAACAAAAACATAATAATCAGAGCAGAGCAATCAAGGCTTACAAATATTTTTCTAACTTATTACATATTACAATATGGGGTCAACTAAGGCACAAGCCGCCTTAAAATAAAACAATATCTATCGCCTATTACAGTCATCCTTATTACAAAACAGTTTATAACTTAAAACATAGGATATTGATAACAGTTCTATCTTCCAAAGCAGCCGTTCTCAGTTTGCATAATCATAGGGCCCAACATAGTCATAACCTGAAAAAAGCTTGAACACGAATGTCCAGGGCGCATCGACGCCGTCAGCTTCAAGAAGATGGTGAGTATTAAAAACATAACTTTGAATGTGACACATACTCATTCACCATTTTCCAATTCCCATTTAATTCAACAACTTTACACTAAAGTAAGAAGTTCATTTTTAGAAAACAACCACAATATCATTTGAAAGCTTTAATTCACATATATGCGACCGTGTATGAAAAACAATGCACCATCTCATCTTACCGACTCTTTTCTCTTGACAGACACTATAACCCACTATCTCACACCAGTATCCTTATAATACTCCGATAGCCACATTTTAGCACAGGGGTGCCAGGGAATGTCCAGTTTGGCTCACACTTTGGTCCCGGGTACCAGGGAGTGTCCAATGCCTCGCACTTTAGTACTTAATCGACCTCGCAAATACCGGAGGTAACCTCACGCAGTATCCAGACTCGGGTACCAGGGAGTGTCCGTAGGCCACACTTTAGCACTACCATGGGTACCAAGGAATGTCTAAGTTCGGCGTCATACACTTTAACGCTTCCATGGGCGTCAGGGAGTGTCCAGTTTTGCCACCATCGCATTACAAAGATACTCTCACCGCAATCTCAACACGTCACACTTTGGTACACAATTACCAGGGAGTGTCCACAACACAATCTCATCCACACACTCTTTTCCACATTGACCAGTACTCTTTTCCATATTGACCAACATTTACACTCACCATGCATGCACAACTGACTTCACATGTATGTCATGACACTTAAACAAAAGTCAATTGCTGACTCATAGGAACAACGTACGTACGCGGATTGTTAAGTCATAATACATCATTACAATCGTCCAAACATAACCAAATAGGTTTCTATTTTAGTAAATTTCCCAAACAGAGCATTAAAAGTCCATGAAATATCACCCAAGCAGTTCCTTAACATAAAACAAGCAAAATTTAGAAACTGTCAGAAGTCGCGCTCGCGGGCCGCTCGCGCGAGGGGTCTCTTCCCGCGATATGCCCATTTTCCCGTTTTATTATAAAAACTTTTCTATCTGCCAGGATTCACACAGATAGCGCGCGTGGCTCGCTCGCGCGACATGCCCAATTTTCCAATCTTATTTATAAACTTTTCTTATTACCTGGAATCAACCACCTCGCGCGCACGGACCGCTTGCACGAAGGGTCGCTCGCGTGACCCTCGCTCGCGCGATCGCGCCCGCGAGTTAATGCAGTAACTTTATCTTCTTTGTCATAATTCCCCTATTTCAGAATTGAGGGGTCCTTTTGACCCATTTTTGAATCCGTATGTTACCATGCCTTATAATATATGAATCTCTTCGGTTTTTTGCAAGGATTATGAATCTACAATCAATTTTACATGAATCAATCTATAGCTTTAGAATTTTATAAAAGATCGAAAGACGTCAAAACTTCATTTTTAATATGTGTCCTCCTATGAATGAATTAAGCTCTTATACTTTAAACATAGCATCTACCACATGTAATCTTTCATAATTATCAAAGAAACGAATTTTGGTTGAGTTTGAAAAATCTTGATTTCATGCTATGAAACTTCAAACGTATGATCATCAATGGAGATTCAAAATTAGGCAAGCACAAAAGAAATTAAAGCATGAATTACATTATGAGTGAGTTATAAATACTCACTGTGATAAGAGGTTGAAGTGATTGTTGAGAAAGAAATACAAGAACAAGAATTAAGAATCTCCAATTCAAGCTTTGATAAATTTGAGAAGCTTTCTCTCTTTGATTTTTTTTTTTGTAAGTAAGCTCCCAAAATTCTCACTTTCTCTCTGTTTAAGTTTTGAAAACCCAGAAGTGTGTGATATGTGAGGGTGTATGAGAGTATCTATAGAATTTCCCAACTTGGAGCCCAAGTTGTTTAAGCTTCACTCAACAAAAGGATTTAAATTAGCTAATTTCATAAAACCAATTATACACAACAATTATTCATATGTATAATCACAGATATATGAACTATAAAGTTCACCAAGGGTCAAGGGTAGATTAGTAGGGGTCAAGAGGTGTTTGGGAAAGTAGCTTATGGGCACAACAATAACACACACAAGATAGATAGATCCAAACAAGGCACAAGCTAATGATCAATTGCCATAAATGGAAAGTAAAGCATATATCAAATCTTGCTTTATATCACTTCCAAAATATGTGGAAGTTCAACACAGTGCGGACAGTTTTGAACATAAACTGATATTTTCGTGGCACGGTGTTCATCACAAAAATACAGAAAATTCATTTTAAAGTAAGGATTGATTTTCCGGTTTATAAAAATATTGATTGAGTCAAAAGCAAACATTTCCACTGTTTTGAAATACTGATTTAAAATTTAACACAGATACTTCTAAATTTATAAAAATTACAGTTTGGTCCCAACAATGATTTTAATAGGAAATAAAACTAATGACAAGGTTTAACACATGATTATAGAAATTAAATAAAAGTAGGCAATCCCAATTAAATTTTAAATGTGATAAATGAAATTACACTATATTAAATATGGACATGAATTTAAATTAAATGGAAGTGCAGGTTGTTACATCCTTCCTCCCTTAAACAGGATTTCGTCCCCGAAATCAAAATTCACTAGTCGTGAAATAACTCTGGGTACTTCTTCCTCATATCAGCTTCGACTTCCCACGAGGCTTCACTCTTGTCTTGGTGATTCCACTGAACCTTCACCAACGTAATGTCCTTATTCCTCAGCTTCTTGATACTCTAATCCAGACTCTTCACAGGCCTCTCCTTGTAAGAAACGTTATGACTTGTCTCAATATTATCATAACTGACCACATGCGAGGGGTCTCATATGTACGTTCTCAGTATACTCACATGAAATACATTGTGAACCCCAGACATCTTCGGTGGTAGCGCCAGTCGATATGCCACTTTTCCGACACATTCCAGAATCTCTAACGGTCCGATGAAACGCGGAGCCAATTTTCCTCTCTTGAGACTGAAGCGTACTACTCCTCGGGTCGGTGAAACCTTCAGAAGTACGTGATCTCCGATGCTAAACTCCAAATCTTTCCGGCGTCGATCGACATAACTCTTATACCGGCTTTGAGCGATTCTCATCCTTTCCTTGACCAAGGAAATTTTCTCGTTGGTTTCTCTAACTAAATCTGGTCCCAACAATTCTGTGTCTCCCACCTCTGCCTAACACAATGGAGAACGACATGGTCGTCCGTATAATGCTTCAAATGGAGCTATCCCAATACTTGTATGATAACTATTGTTGTAGGCGAATTCGACCAAAGGCAAGTGTGTCTCCCAAGATTCTTCAAAATCGATCACACAGGCCCTAAGCATATCCTCCATAATCTGATTCACACACTCAGTTTTCCCATCTGTCTGAGGGTGAAAGGCAATACTCATCTTGAGCGAGGTTCCCATAGCTTCTTGCAAACTTTCCCAAAAGCCAGAGTTGAAACGTGCGTCACGGTCTGACATAATTGACATAGGTGCACCGTGAAGTCATACAACTTGTTGTATGTACATTCGGCTTATCTTTTCTATTGGGTATGCCATACTATAAGCGATGAAATGTGCCGACTTAGTCAGTCGATCCACGATTACCCAAATGGCGTCATGATTCTGTTGCGATCAAGGCAATCCCACTACAAATTCCATCGCGATGTACTCCCACTTCTAACCAGGAATAGGTAGTGGTTGCAACAATCCTGTCAGTCTCTGATGTTCGGCTTTGACTTGTTGACACGTCAAACACTTGGATACGAATTCGGCCACGTCTTTCTTCATACCTTCCTACCAGAAATTTCTTTTCAAATCTTTGTACATTTTCATTCCTCCCAGGTGAACTGTATATTTTGACTTATGTGCTTCTGTCAAAATATCATTTCTCAATTTCCCACAGTTTGGTACACATAATTTGTCTCTATATTGATATCCTCCATCGATTCCCACCTTCCATTCTTTCGGATCTTTCTCTGACATCTTCGCAAACCATGCTTGAAACTTCTCATCTTCTTTCTGAGCTCTAATAATGCGGTCGATAAGAACAGGTTGTAGGATAAGACATCCGAAAAGTTATCCTCCTTCTTCAGCACTCTGTACATCGAACTCTGCCACCGTTTCCAATGCTCGTCATTCTCTATCCATGAAGGAGGCGATCGTCTCACGAGTCTGCCGACTCAAAGCATCAGCAACCACATTAGCTTTACCAGGGTGGTACTCTAACGTGAAGTCGTAATCTTTGATCAGCTCCATCCATCTGCGTTGTCTCATGTTCAACTCTTTCTGTGTGAACAAGTATTTCAGACTCTTGTGATCAGAGAATAAATCAAACTTCTCACCGTAGAGATAGTGTCTCCAAATCTTGAGTGCGAATACTACTGCCGCCAACTCCGAATCATGAATGGGATAGTTCAACTCGTTTGGTTTCAACTGTCTAGATCCATAAGCGATAACTCTACCATCTTGCATAAGCACACACCCTAGTCCTTGATATGATGCGTCACTAAAGATTGTGAACTTTTCATCCGGCTTGGGTATAGCTAGTACTGGTGCTGTAGTGAGTCTCTCTTTCAACTCTAGAAAGGCGCGCTCATGCTTCTCTGTCCAGTCGAACTTCACATTCTTCTTCGTCAATCTGGCTAATGGTGCAGCTATTTTAGAAAACTCTTTAACAAATCTTCTGTAATAGCCTGCGAGTCCCAAAAAACTCCTAACCTCTGTAGGGTTGCTCGGTCTGACCCAGTTCGATATAGAATCTGTCTTGGATGAATCCACAAAAATTCCCTGAGATGACACCTTGTGTCCCAAAAATTTCACTTCTTGTAACCAGAACTCACATTTACTGAACTTGGCATACAAATGGTGGTCCTTGAGTGTCTGCATCGCAATCCGTAGGTGTTGCTCGTGTTCTTCTGCGAACTTAGAATAGATCAAAATATCATCAATGAAGACGATGACAAACTGATCCAAATAGAGCTTGAACATTCTGTTCATCAAATCCCTGAACACTGTCTGGGCATTCGTTATTCCAAACGGCATCACCAAGAATTTATAATGACCATATCGGGTTCTAAAAGTAGTCTTTTGTATATCTTCTTTCCATGCCCTCAACTGATGATATCCTGACCTTAGGTCTATTTTGGAAAACGTCGTAGCCCCTTGTAGCTGATCAAACAAATCGTCGATTCGAGGCAAGGGATACTTGTTCTTGATAGTCACTCGGTTCAGTTCTCTGTAGTCGATACACAATCGAAGTGTCCCGTCCTTCTTATTCACAAATAGCACTGGTGCTCCCCAAGGCAATGTACTAGGACGTACAAAACCTAGGTTCTCGAGCTCTTGAACTTGTTCCTTCAATTCCAATAGTTCGGTGGGGGCCATTCTATAGGGGACCTTGGTGATTAGAACAGTACCTGGTATAAGCTCAATACTATACTTCTCTCGGGCGGTAAACCAGAAACGTTTTGAAATACTTTTTCGAAGTTCTTGACTACAGGTACAGATGATGCTGTCATCTCTGTACTGACGACTTCGCTATTAGCCAAACACCTTGTGAGGAACATATCTCCCAAAGGGTTACATTAAAAATCAAAGGGTTGATTCTCATTATCGGGGAATGTAATTCTCTTCCTCGCACAATCTAACTACGCTTGATTCTGAGAGAGCCAATCCATTCCTAGGATTATGTTAAACTCCCTCATCGACAAAACAATCAGCCTTGCAGGAATTTCACGGTTTCCTAGCCGTAAGGGAAAATCCTTGTACACGTGTCCTAACTTGACTGCAGCTCCTAATGGTGAGGTAGCCCTCAAAGCTTTCTCTAAA
The DNA here is from genome assembly GCA_033977485.1 of Hydrangea macrophylla. NCBI lineage: Eukaryota > Viridiplantae > Streptophyta > Magnoliopsida > Cornales > Hydrangeaceae > Hydrangea > Hydrangea macrophylla. The sequence continues at coordinate 74,983,774 of CM066985.1, read as the reverse complement.
CGATGAGGTAAGATACCCAATCTCCGAATCGTATTAACAGATATGAATGAAAGAGCAGCACCCGTATCAAATAACACTTTAACATGGGATTTAAACAGAGTCAAGGTACCTTCTACCACTTGCTGATCAGGTTGAGCTTCTTCATAACCTCCTTCTTCGTACACAGTCCTATCATATCCAGCGGTATTAGGAATAATAGCATTCACGCGAGTCTGACCTTGCTGACCATAAGTCACTTGCTTAGGGGCAGTACAGAACTTGCTGATGTGGCCTGGTTCACCACAGTTGTAGCAGACTATGCCTTGCTGAGTAGCATGCCTTGGTGCCTTGCAATCTCGAGCCAGATGACCGGAGTTGCCACAGTTGAAACATTTCCCAGCGCTACTTCTTTCACCAACTCGAGGTTGAGTCGGATAGTTGATAGCTTGGGTCTTTTTGCTTCCGTCAAAATTCCTCTTCTGCCCTTGGGTACGATTCATTAGTGGTCTATTCCCAAAGTTACCCCTTTGAGGTGGTCAAAATTCGAATTACTTTCGGTTCACTCGAGCGTCCTTTTCTAGATTAGTAGCCAAGCCAACCAATCCCTCAAACGACTTATCTAGGTGACCGAGAGTTAGGCGGCGAATTTGCAGTGTCAGCCCTTGGTTATACTTACGGATCCTATTTTCCTCAGTATCAACCATATGAGGGGCAAACCGGGACAGTCTCTCAAACTGAGTGGTGTACTCTTGCACTGACTTGGTTCCTTGTGTTAGATCCATGAACTCCTCTCTTCTGTTCCTCTCCGTAGTCGGGAAATACTTCTCTAGAAATATCCCCTTGAATGCAGTCCGCGTCATTCCCGTCACAGTTGCATTCCCGATAGTAGCTATGATCGAATCCCACCAATCTGCGGTGGCATCGGTCAATTGGAAGGTAGCTAACCTCATTTTGTCCATCTCATTACACTGGTCAGCCTCGAATATGCGGTCCATCTGTCTTAACCACTGTTCCGCTTTCCATGGTTCCGTGGTACCCATAAACTGCTCGGGCCTTAGCGCACGGAATCTCTCCAGCAGCTTATCTCCAGTTTGTCGATCTTGTCGATTTTCATTCTGATTACTAACCCTTTTGAGACGTCTGACAAAAGCTTCAAACATTCCGATGGGATCGGCAGCCTCAGGTGCTCCCTCAATCAAATCCCTATTTCTCCTTGGTCTTCCGGCCATTCTATGCATGATAGTGATAGTAGAATGAGGAAAATGCATGCAACAGAAGTATTAAAGCAGTTTAAAAGACAACAACATCAAAAGAATATTTCTATATATAACTTCTTGATCAAGTTGATACAAAAAGCGTGTATGATCAGTCAATGCCTACCCTAGCTATATGGGTTAGGACGTACATCGTCTATGCAAGAGTTAAAAAGGTTACCAAAAATGGGGTCATTGCCTTATACTCGAATGCATGTAGATACAGTTGCAAAAAGAGATAGAGCTACTAGTCAAAATAGTCAATATATACAAGGTGATATCTAAGAAATCAGTCGTCTTCGTAGGCAGCTATTAGAAGATCTAGTGAATCGATGGGGCGAAATCGCTGAACAAGGAACCGGCCCACCAAATCAAAATCAGAGCTCTGAGAGGTCGATAAGGAAGCAGGCGCTGGGGCATCTGCCTCCACTGGCACTTCCTCAGGCAGTATTATCTCAAGTGCTAGCTCTTCCTCGAGCTCAGCGGCGAGGTTATCTAGACCTATGCCATCCTCTCCTACTACATCCCAAGCAATAGGGATAACCATGACGTCGTCGTCACCATCATCCTTAACCATGGGAACCACAGGCGGGGGCCTCTCTAGCTATTCTAGATGAGCATGCACAACCTGGATCTCAAAGGAGAAATAGAGAGCATCACTATCAACTAGTCTCAGTATCTCAACTAGCACTAAGCATTGAGCCTCCGCGAAATAGCGTATCTCAAGGCGAATATGCGTCAAATCAACTATCCCCACCACGTGAACCTAGTGCCACAGATCTGATACTACAGTCGTTGTGGCCAGCTGCTCAATGGCAGTATGATATAAATCTAGAAAAGCTGGGACTACTACCCCGGGAGTCACCAAATATCCTCCAAACCCATCTGGTACGTAGAGCGGCTGAGCTAGGTCCATACCTGATAAAAATGTACTAACTTAAATCAGAAAAGAGATAATCTTAGGCGTTTGGGTTCTAAGTCTATCCTCCCTATAGTATCATCGGGTGTGTGAAGCTTAAGCTAACAGATCGTGGAATCGAGTCTAAACTGGTAAACCCTAACGTGGTTAAACTATCTTGAGATAAATAATAACCTGGCTTTTGATACCACTAAATCCTGTCACGCCCCGACGTAGCATAAATAAGGAAATCGTTTAATTTCCTTTATGGACCCGTAGGTCGTGACAGTTTGAAGGATCGATTCCATCCCAAACGTCAACAACAAAAACATAATAATTAGAGCAGAGCAATCAAGGCTTACAAATATTTTTCTAACTTATTACATATTACGATACGGGGTCAACTAAGGCACAAGCTGCCTTAAAATAAAACAATATCTATCGCCTATTACAGTCATCCTTATTACAAAATAGTTTATAACTTAAAACATAGGATATTGATAACAGTTCTATCTTCCAAAGCAACCGTTCTCAGTTTGCATAATCATAGGGCCCAGCATAGTCATAACCTGAAAAGCCTGAACACGAATGTCCAGGGGGCATCGACGCCGTCAGCTTCAAGAAGATGGTGAGTATTAAAAACATAACTTTGAATGTAACACATACTCATTCACCATTTTCCAATTCCCATTTAATTCAACAACTTTACACTAAAGTAAGAAGTTCATTTTTAGAAAACAACCACAATATCATTTGAAAGCTTTAATTCACATATATGCGACCGTGTATGAAAAACAATGCACAATCTCATCTTACCGACTCTTTTCTCTCGACAGACACTATAACCCACTATCTCACACCAGTATCCTTATAATACTCCGATAGCCACATTTTAGCACAGGGGTGCCAGGGAATGTCCAGTTTGGCTCACACTTTGGTCCCGGGTACCAGGGAGTGTCCAATGCCTCACACTTTAGTACTTAATCGACCTTGCAAATACCAGAGGTAACCTCACGCAGTATCCAGACTCGGGTACCAGGGAGTGTCCGTAGGCCACACTTTAGCACTACCATGGGTGCCAAGGAATGTCCAAGTTCAGCGTCATACACTTTAACGCTTCCATGGGCGTCAGGGAGTGTCCAGTTTTGCCACCATCGCATTACAAAGATACTCTCACCGCAATCTCAATATGTCACACTTTGGTACATAATTACCAGGGAGTGTCCACAACACAATCTCATCCACACACTCTTTTCTACACTGACCATTACTCTTTTCCATACTGACCAACATTTACACTCACCATGCATGTACAACTGACTCCACATGTATGTCATGACACTTTAACAAAAGTAAATTGCTGACTCATAGGAACAACGTACGTACGAGGATTGTTAAGTCATAATACATCATTACAATCGTCCAAACATAACTAAATAGGTTTCTGTTTTAGTAAATTTCCCAAACAGAGCTTTAAAAGTCCATGAAATATCACCCATACAGTTCCTTAACATAAAATAAGCAAAATTTAGAAACTGTCAGAAGACGCGCGCGCGGGCCGCTCGCGCGAGGGGTTGCTCGCGCGATATGCCCATTTTCCCGTTTTAATATAAAAACTTTTCTATCTGCCAGAATTCACAAAGATCGCGCGCGCGGGTCGATCGCGTGCTCCGCTCGCGCGACATGCCCAATTTTTCAATCTTATTTATAAACTTTTCTTATTGCCTGGAATCAGCCACCTCGCGCGCGCGGGACGCTCGCGTGAAGGGTCGCTCCCATGGTCCGCTCGCGCGACCCTCGCTTGCGCGATCGCGCGCGCGAGTTCAGGCAGTAACTTCATCTTCTTCGTCAGAATTCCCCTATTTCAGAATTTATTGGTCCTTTTGTCCCATTTTTGAATCCGTAAGTTACCATGCCTTATAATATATGAATCTCTTCGGTTTTTCGCAAGGATTATGAATCTATAATCAATTTTACATGAATCAATCTATAACTTTAGAATTTTATGAAAGACTGAAAGACGTCAAAACTTCATTTTTAATATACGTCCTCCTATGAATGAATTAAGCTCTTATACTTTAAACATAACATCTATCACATGTAATCTTTCATAATTATCTAAGAAAACGAATTTTGGTTGAGTTTGAAAAATCTTGATTTCATGCTATGAAACTTCAAACGTATGATCATCAATGGAGATTTCAAAATTAGGCAAGCACAAAAGAAATTAAAGCATGAATTACATTCTGAGTGAGTTACAAATACTCACTGTGATAAGAGGTTGAAGTGATTTTTGAGAAAGAAATACAAGAACAAGAATTAAGAATCTCCAATTCAAGCTTTGATAAATTTGAGAAGCTTTTTCTCTCTGATTTTTTTTTTTTTTTGTAAGTAAGCTCCCAAAATTCTCACTTTCTCTCTGTTTAAGTTTTGAAAACCCAGAAGTGTGTGATATGTGAGGGTATATGAGAGTATCTATAGAATTTCCCAACTTGGAGCCCAAGTTGTTTAAGCTTCACTCAACAAAAGGATTTAAATTAGCTAATTTCATAAAAACAATTATACATAGCAATTATTCATACGTATAATCACAGATATATGAACTCTACAGTTCACCAAGGGTCAAGGGTAGATTAGTAGGGGTCAAGAGGTGTTTTGGGAAAGTAGCTTATGGGCACAACAATAACACACGCAAGATAGATAGATCCAAACAAGGCACAAGCTAATATGATCACTTGCCATAAATGGAAAGTAAAGCATATATCAAATCTTTCTTTATATCACTTCCAAAATCTGTGGAAGTTCAACACAGTGCGGATAGTTTTGTACATAAACTGATATTTTCGTGGCGTGGTGTTCGTCACAAAAATACAGAAAATTCATTTTAAAGTAAGGATTGATTTTCCGATTTTATAAAAATACTGATTGAGTCAAAAGCAAACATTTCCACCGTTTTGAAATACTGATTTAAAATTTAACATAGATACTTCTAAATTTATAAAAATTACGGTTTGGTCCCAACAATGATTTTAATAGGAAATAAAACTAATAACAAGGTTTAACACATGAATATAGAAATTAAATAAAAGTAGGCAATCCCAATTAAATTTTAAATGTGACAAATGAAATTACACTATATTAAATATGGACATGAATTTAAATTAAATGGAAATGCAGGTTGTTACACGATCGAAATGTCTTCGATCGCTTGACTATGGCTCGGACTCGATCGATCGAAGGTATAACTCAATCGATCGAAATACCTTCGATCGATCGAGCCCATGTTTTCTAAAGATTGCATAGTAGAGGCTGGGAATCAATATTTCATCACATATTCCCAACGTCTAAACTATGGAAACATCATAAAACTACTACAGAAATAGCAAACTAAAGCTATCATAGCATCTAAACTAATAAATAATCAAATAGAAAAAAGGAGAAGATAAACCTGTAAATAATCTGAATATAACTTGAAACAATCTTGAAATAAACTTGAATCTTCAATAATCTTTAGTAAAACAATGAAAAAGATGAAGAAGAACATGAATCTAACCTAATCTACTCCTAATCTAACACTAAAACTACCCTAAAACTGTTGTTTTTTGCGTTCTGGAGCATCCTCCCTTTGGCTGGTATCAAAACGACTTATTTACAGGGTTCCTGCAGAGCTTATGCAACTTTTGGGTGAAAATAAAGTTCAATCGATCGAGCTTAGTTCGATCGATTGAACTCTCCTCAAGCCCTTGAACATCTCTGATTTTGACAGCTCCGTGCACCGATGGGAGAATGGCCATAACTTTTTACTCGGACCTCGGATTGACCTCCCGTTACGGCCACATGGCCATAACTCAAAGATCTACATTTTGCATTTTTAGGGAAATCTTCCAAATCTGAAGTCGTCATTGTCAATATTGGTATTTTCTCAGCTGCTTCTATTGTTCTCTTCACCAGAATCACTTTTCTTTAGCTTCACTTCATTGATTTACATTCTAATACCTATAAAACAACGCATAAACATATGTTTTAGCATTAACACAATAAAAAGAACATTGTTATTAGAATGCACCTAAATGTAGAGACTTTGGGGATAAAAGTATGCATAAAAGATCATATAATATGCTATGAATATGCACTTTTCACCTTGAATCAATCTTCAACAAGGATTGTTTGGAACCTTAATCAAGTCAACTTCAAAGGTTTTGAAAGTATGGTTTTCTGAAAAAAAAAATCCTAGGATAAAGATGGTGAAAATCCTTTTCCCTTTTTTTTTAATTACAAAGATGGATTTAAAAAATAAAATCTATTGGGTAGAAGTATCACATGATCGGATTATCACCGTACTTCCTATGAATTTGGATACATACAAGGTCAATGATGATTAGCTAAGCATGATATAAGAGATGTAATCTTATAATCAAGATTCGGCATGTCCTCAAGTGTCATAGAACATGAAGAGGAATTGCTCAAAAGTGATTAAGAGGTTACACATCTTTTATCAAGTAAGCATCGTCATCCTCTCAAGTAATCCCTTTCGGCCATACAAAACTCCTTAGCACATAAACCCTAATCAAGAATTGATTCCCTAATTTTGAAAGGTTCTATAGAAGCTATCATGCAAAGGCCGGGTTTTGGTCAAATAAGGGAACCTTGACACATACCCGATAGGATGCTTCATATACCAACACATGGTACGAGATCAAGGGTGATCACACAGTCCCATGATGGCTTAACCGACCGGGTTACCCCGAGCCTTCAAGGTCATAGTTCTGTGCAATCGACTGGTGAGACATGCAAGTGCAATGCAACGGGCACACAAAAATTAATTAATTCGATTAACAAGATGCTTTCAAGTCTAATCCTCGAGTGAACCCAAAATCAGAAATTCTGGTCTATGAACCAGAGATTCTGGGTTCAATCCCCAGCAGAGTCGCCAGATTGTGGATACTGGCAATTTTAGGCCCACTTTTAATTTTAAAACAATTTTCAAATTCAAATTCAAATTCAAAATAAATTCAAAGACGAGTCGCCACTTAATTTTTTAAAAGGAAAATTAAGAAACCATTTTAAAAGCAAACCGATCTTTTGCGAAACCAAAGATAAACTAGGTCTGGGAATTATGGAATGAAAGGGGAAGGAGCCCGACAGACTAAAACACCCCCTTTCATCCTATCTCGTGATAGGCCTCTTCTCAACATCCTTTTTAATCGAATTATTAATCTAAGCATGCCCTAAACTAGTACATATATACATATACATTACAAAAGCATGTCTAAAAGGGTATAAGATAGCTAACGATAAAATAGCATCCAAAACCATGTAATTCAATTAGCAAGCAATATGATATGCAATAGGGAACTAGAGAACTTACCCGGGATCCCGCCGTAAATATTAAATGTGTGATGCATGCAAGCAAATAAAAACCTAAGAAAAAGTCTCTAATCACATATATACACATAAGGCAAGACCTAATTCTAAGGTGTCGCACATGAAGTCGAAAATCAATTAAAATCAAAGAAGTAAATTAAACTAGAGAAGGAGTTGAGGAATTGTACCTCAAATGCGCTACAAAATAAAGGTTAGTACACATGACTTGATCAAAAGATATCAAATAATCAACCCTAAGCTTCTAGTTTAAATCTATCAAGTATAGAAAGAATTGACCTATTTATGGATTCTTTCTAATTAGTTGAGAACATATCACCTCTATCGATATGCAAGTCTCAACTAGGAGCTAATGCAATGTCCATATAGAGGTAGTATAATCCTAACATGATTATAAGAAACTTACAACTAGGTTCCATTAAGGACAAAATAACTTAGAGCTAGACCCTAAATACAAGCATCAATATACATGAATGAATGCATGGATATGTATAATGACAAGCTATGATATATTCATTAACTTGGAACACTTAGCATATGAATTTAAACTTAATTATCATTATTCAAAACATGATTTAGGTCCCAAGACATTATGAAACCATTTAAGTTAAAATCAATGAAATTAGACAAAAACAGTGACAGTTTCTCATGAATTACAAAGAGTAGACCCGACTTTCAAAGATGGAAAAACCATGCTTCCAGCGCTTGGATCTTGATGAGTTTTAGATATGATGTACCTCCTTGAGTCTAGTTTCTAACCCAAAAAGAAAATCGAAGATTGAACGGTTAGATCTCTGGGAATATGGAAAACACTAGGCATCACTTAGGAATTTTCAACTATCTGTCCAGAGATTTTGTATGATTTTCTAAAAATAGTAACAAATGAGAAACACTTAGATATTTTTGGGGTATATTTTCAACACATGGAACTACCTGGAAAAAATTATTAGAGGCCAAGGAAGTGTGGTTAAGATTCTAATTTATTAATTTTGAAACGGACTTACTGTTGTGGAATTTTGGACAGAGAGTTGCTTGCTTTGAAATCATAAGACCAAACAATCTTAGACATGGAATTTTATCAAAACAAAAATCAAAGAGGTACTTAAGTGAGTTATGAACATCCTCCAATTGGTCTCATCCCATTCCAATGGACCATGATTTAATGAAAAATCTTTGATCACAGTGGATTTAAGGATTCACTGCACTATTGTTAGATTATCGTTCATATTTTGACACAAACTTGACCCATGATTCTAGAGAGAACTAGGATCAAGTATAATTATGATTGTTAGAATAAGTGATGAAATATAAAGAGATCCATAGATTTAACCTTAATGGATCTCTATAATAGATTTCATGTTTAAAAATCTAGCAAGAGAATCCTAAGGTTTATTCAATCTTATGAACCTTTGAAAATTCAAATTCCCCAGATTGCAACAAACAAACTATGAAAACTTAAATCTAAATCCACTCTCAAACATATGATCCTTGAGGAAATGAAAACTATGACATGCTATTCTCCTCACAAATTAATGGTCCTTGGAGACTAAATAAGACCCAAATCTACTCAAATCTCTATAGATTCCATAAGATCTCTAGTAGGGAGATCTAAGTCATGAGCTAAGACTTGAATCCCACCAACTGTGTAGATATGACTATGATTCACTTTAATTTCCATATGGATCATAGGATCATAGGAAACTAAAGAATCAAACTCAAAGGGATTCAATGAAACATATAAAATCTTATAAATAAGAAAAGGAGAATAGAAAAAAAAAATCAAGGTTCACTTAAGAAAATTCAAAAGAGCAGATTCTTCAAAACCAACTCATACTTTTAAAACCCAAGGATTATTTAGATCCAAGCTAATGAACTTATCATGAGATCCAATTACAAATTCTATGTGGTGTGTGATGAAATGAGGTAAGAAGAGAGGTTTTGAAAATGTTTAAAAATCCTAGAACTATGAATTTGTGATTGAACTTGCTTAATTCTACGTAGGATTGAGAGGTTACCTCTATAACCTCAAGGATTTCTTCTATTTCTTGTGAAGTTCTTCCAAAATCTTCAAATTCTTCTTCAATTCTTCAAGTTCTTCAAGAAAAATCCCTTGTTCTTCTCTCAATTCTCTCTACTATATATATGTATAACTCTTGTATATATCAATTTGATTCAAAAGTCCCCAATAATGGAGATGAAGGTCTACTTATATAGACCAACATCATAAGGTTAAATGGGTAAATTCGGGTGAAAACCCATGTACAAAGTTTTCTTCTAGAACATATAAGAAAAACAGACTGTTACAGCGTGCGGTACTTGGTGAATTGTCTAGGGCACTCACTGAGTGCTGTTCCGGCACTCACTGAGTGCTGAGCAGCACTCAGTGATTATCGGCGTGCCGCAGCTAACAAAATTCATGTCTCCTTTTTTAGTTTTCAAAAAAAATCTTAGTATAAACTTAATTATCAGTAACTCATATATTAATATACTCGTATTTGTAATGTATTTCATTAAGATACACCCATATGCATAGTATATTTACTTTAATGCATTATTTTTCTTCTCTTTTCTCTTTTCTTTTCTTTTCTCCTTTTTCTCAATAATATATATATATATTTTTTCTTCTTTCTTATTTTCTTATTTTATTTCTTTTAAAAAAAAACTCTTTTATCTTATTTTTCAAGATGAATTCTTAGACTGGGTTTCTCATACGTTCTTCAATATCCAGGTTTCTCCTGAACACCCAATTTCTCTCTCTCTCTCTCTTTATTTTCAATTTGAAAACTTGATTTCTTTGAAGGATTTGAATTCTCTGGAGAATCTTCAAATTTCATTGGTCATCGTCATCATCGGTCCTTAGAGGTAACCAGTCCCTAGATTCGACAATTGGTCAAAATCGGGGTGTCTACAGTTTGCCCCGCTTCTGCAGAGCTTGTAAAGCAACGCGTATCACAAGTGAATGTTGAAGCCTGTGTGAAAGACAAGTCTTTGACCAAGCTGTCAGATCCAGGTAAAAGCAAAGTGCGTTGCAAAAATGAGTGCGTAGAGAGCCAAATGTTGGTCGTGCTCAATGGTGAGCTGCCTACGTATCCCGACGGGGAATCAGACCAGGACGTAGTTCGGGCAAGGGTCAACACACAAACACAAATAATCTTATAAATGAATTCTCCTATCTTATTGTGATGCATATGCTTAATCGACTTCATGTCCTATACTCTGAAACGTGATGATCTTGAGTCATGTTGCTTTTCTCATTATCAGAAATGCGCCTTATATTTCAAATTCTCCTATTATGATATTATCCTACTCTAGGAACACCATGATTGACATATACACGCTTCTCATGCATTTTGAGAATCATCTGATTGACTGAGACGCTTCACGCCTTAAACTCCATAGTCAAATCAGGTATCACGCGGAAAGATTTGAGACGCTTCATGCCTTATACTCAGAATCTTCCAAAAATCATCTGATCGACTATGATGCTTCACGCCTTACACCACATAGTCGAATCAGGTAGCACGCAAAAAGATTTGAGACGCTTCACGCCTTACACCCAGAACCTTATAAAAATCATCTGATCGACTGAGACGCTTCACGCCCTACACTCCATAATTGAATCAGGTAGCATGCGGAAAGATTTGAGACGCTTCACGCCGTATGCCCAGAATCTTCCAAAAATCATCTGATCGACTGAGACGCTTCACGCCTTACACTCCATAGTCGAATCAGGTAGCATACAGAAAGATTTGAGACGCTTCACGCCTTATACTTAGAATCTTCCAAAAATCATCTGATCGACTGAGATACTTTACGCCTTACACTCCATAGTCAAATCAGGTAGCACGCAGAAAGATTTGAGACGCTTCACGCCTTATACTTAGAATCTTCCAAAAATCATCTGATCGACTAAGACGCTTCACGCCTTACACTCCATAGTCGAATCAGATGGCAACATTAGAGTTAGCGCAGACTCATTTGCGAAAACCAAGAATGCGAATTTGTTATTTCCATGAGGCAAAGTCAATCCCGATTTGGTTTAATTCATGACTCCTAATTTTTAGGGGTTACTTTTTTGAGATTCAATTTCAAATTAATTTTCCTAAATCTGGAAGCACTCGTGTTCGCATCTGCTTTAATCTCTAAAATTGAAGGTCAATTATATTCAAATTGGCTTAATTTTCTCAAAATACCGAGTCAAATAGCGTCAAAGTCGAATCAATTTTTAAAATCCAGAGTCATTCAGACTCAAAACAAATCAATCTTCAAAATTCGGAGTCAATCAGACTCCAATTTATTCAATTTTCCAACATACAGAGTCAATCAGACTCTAATCAAATCAAATTTCGAAAATCCGGAGTCATTCAGACTCAAACCAAATAAAATTTTCAAAATCGGGAATTACTCAAATTCCAATTTATTCATTTTTCCAAAATTCAGAATCAATCAGACTTCAATTTATTCAAATTTCCAAAATCCGGAGTCATTCAGACTTAAATTAAATCAAATTTTCAAAATCGGGAATCAATCAGATTCCAATTTATTCAATTTTCCAAAATTCGGAGTCTATCAGACTTTAATCAAATCAAATTTCAAAAAATCCAGAGTCATTCAGACTCAAATCAAATCAAATTTTCACAATCGGGAATCAATCATATTCCAATTTATTCAATTTTCCAAAATTCAGAGTCGATCAGACTCTAATCAAATCAAATTTCAAAAAATTCGGAGTCATTCAAACTCAAATCAAATCAAATTTCAAAAAATTTGGAGTCATTCAGACTCAAATCAAATCAAATTTTCAAAATCGGGAATCAATCAGATTCCAATTTATTCAATTTTCCAAAATTCGGAGTCAATCAGACTATGATCCCTCACAATCAGGGGCTAATTCCAATTTACAAAAGGGCTTGAGAACTTATTTTTCAAACTCTGGGGGTCCTTTCGAAACGAGAGAAATTCTTCATGGACATGGGAGCAAAATTCGGTGGTCCCTATCACAAATATGAAATATTTGGAGGGAAAGGGCCACCTATATCACACAGCGGCACTCAATGAAACACACTGGCACTCACTGAGTGCTGATCGGCACTCCACGAAATGCTACGCGGCATTCAATGAGTGTTGGCGACTTTCCATTGACTGCCGGTCTGACCAGCAGTGTTTAAAACTTGATTTCTCTTCTTTCTTTTTCATTCTCTTCTTCTCTCTTCACGAGTTTTATCTCCAAGACTCTCTTCTCTCTGGATTTCTAACTCAAGAATCATCAAATAATCAAGGTATGCTCACTTTCTTAATGCCAAGCTTGCATTTTAAACTTGATTTGTGCTTAAAATCATAGTTGTTTTCATGTTTCCCTTACAATTTCTTCATATGAATCTTGACTTCTCTCTTTTTGCTTGTAGATTCTTACAATGGCTAGCGGTTCAAGGTCCTATGGTCCCTCTAGGAAGAAGTATAAGCCCACTCCTGGCCACAACTCATCAGTTTTACTTGCCGACCCCAGGGAGCACCTCTCGGCACGAGCCTGCAATAGATTGGTATACTCCCAAACCCTCTTGTTTCTTATGATGAACAATGCATGTATGAATGCCCCCATAACTTTGTGCATTTGGAGTACTCAATTCTTATTTGTGATACCCCCCTTTTTTGAATTGATTTTTCTTGGGTGGAACGCCATGATTGGGTTCAATGCTTAGTATTGTGCCTTTGCTTATCACCCTTATTTGGATTCATTGATTTTTCATGCTTATGAATTTCATAATTCCATTTGTCCATTGCTAATGAGGGGTTGCACCAACCCCATGAGGCACTCGAATTTAACATAGATAATGCTTAATGAACCTAAAATCCATGGTTGCAGAACCAAGAAACCCCCTTTTATTTTTCTTTCAAAACATCGAGTTGTTTACACTCAAGAATTTTTATCATTCTCAAAACATTGAGTCGCTTAGACTCAAAAATTATTTTCTTTCAAAGAGTTGAGTTGCTTAGACTCAGAAATCATTATTCTCAAAGAATTGAGTCGCTTAGACACAGAAATCATCATTCTCAAAACATTGAGTCGCTTAAACTCAAAAATTATTTTCTTTCAAAGAGTTGAGTCGCTTAGGCTCAGAAATCATTTTCTTATTATTTTTTTCAAAGAATTGAGTCGCTTAGACTCAGAAGTTATTTTTTATTATTTTTTCAAAAAAAATTGAAAAATTATTTTCTTTCAAAGAGTTGAGTCGCTTAGACTCAAAAATCAATATTTTCAAAGAATTTGAGTCGCTTAGACTCAGAAACTATTCCATTTCCTTGTTTTCTCATTTTTTTTGTCCCTTTCTTGCAGACACATGAGGCTTCCATCAAAGGCCATGGGAGCCTGGCTCACGGCCGGAGGTGGTATAAGGAGCTTTCTAATGAAATTAGAACCGTGATCAACAATGCTAGATTTGGGCTCTTTTTGTTACTTCTAGAGAAGAGTTCAAACGATATAACCCATATTCCGGTATTGACCTCAAGTATCCATGAAAAGTTTTTAAATAATGATACGGTGCTCCGATTTTAAAGTCAACTTTTGGTCAAACTGGTCAAACCTGAAATTCCCGGGAAGTTCTGGGAAGCTCTGGGAGCTCGCAGGAGCTGACGTTATCGTCTGATTTCCTTTTAAAACTTGTTTTAGTACTTTTAGAATGATCTCAGAACTTTTTGGCTAATTTGGACGATTTTGGTCAAACTTTGGTCAAACCGGTCAACGGGGACTTTCCGGGAATTTTCTAGACTTCCGGGAGCTCTGGGAGCCGACGATTTCTTCTGACTTTGCTTGAAAACTTATTTTTAGTACTTTTTTTTATGACATAGTATGTTTCCAGACCTTTTGGTCCAAATTTGGGAGTGTTTGGACTTTCAGGGGCATTACGGTCATTTGCACCACTTTCTGAGCATTTTGAGAGATAGAACTAACTTTCGGGAGTCCTTTTGAGTCTTTTTGATCATTATAAACCACCAAGCTATGGATCTCCTAAATCTGATAGCCGATAAAATGGGGTGTCTACACCAAGTTTCTCTTGTTATTAAAGGAGAATATATTTTAGACACTCTAGCCCTTGTGGATTCTGGTGCTGATATGAATTGCATAAAAGAAGGTTTAATTCCTTTTAAATATTTTGAGAAAACTACCGAGAATCTCAATGCTGCAAATGGAAGCCAATTAGAGATAAAGTATAAAATAGCCCTAGCTCACATTTCTAATCAAGGATTTTGTGTCTCTACTACTTTTTTTGGTTAAAAACCTCAATCTACCAGTTATACTGGGAATTCCTTTTTTATCTATCATCCAACCATTTTCAGTTACAAAAAATGGTTTGAGCACCAAGTTAATGAATGAAGATGTCTTATTCAAATTCATTTATCAATCCATGGAAATAGAAATTCATACTCTTAAAGAGAATCTTGTTTTTAAAGAAAAATAAATTCATTTAATTAAAGAAGAGTTGGGATATAAAAGAATTGAGGATCAACTCTCTCAAATTGTTTTAAAAACAAAGATTGAAAATTTCCAAAAAAATCCTTGAAGACAATATATGTTCAAAACACCCTATTGCTTTTTGGCATAAGAAAAAACATATTGTCTCTTTGCCTTACGAAAAGGATTTTGATGAAAAGAAAACTCCTACAAAAGCATGACCTATTCAAACGAGTAAGGAATTGTTGGAATTTCGCAAAATTGAGATACAAGGAGTATTCGATAAAAAGCTCATAAGAAAGAGTAAATTCTCATGGAGTTGTTCTGCTTTTTATGTTAACAAAAATGCAGAAATTGAAAGAGGTACCCCATGACTTGTTATTAATTACAAGGCATTCAATAAAGCCCTCAAGTGGATTAGGTATCCTATTCCAAATAAGGACTTGTTAAACAGACTTTGCCAAGCATCCATTTTCTCCAAATTTGATATGAAATCAGGATACTGGCAAATTTAGGTGGCATAGCAGGACAAGTATAAAACTGCTTTTAATGTTCCTTTTGGACATTATGAGTGGAATGTTATGCCCTTTGGCCTAAAAAAACGCCCCTTCAGAATATCATAATATAATGAATGATATTTTTAATCCTTATTCTGAATTCTGTATTGTTTACATTGATGATGTATTAATATATTCACCATCAATTGAAAAACATTGGAAACATCTGGATTTTTTTTTAATAAAAATATTCAGAAAAATGGATTAGTTGTTTCGGCCAAAAAGATAAAACTGTTTCAAACAAAAGTCCAATTCCTTGGCCATAATATTGAAAGAGGAACAATTATTCCAATTGATAGAGCAATTGCATTTGCTGAAAAATTTCCTGATGAAATTAAAGATAAAACTCAGCTCCAAAGATTTTTGGGAAGCTTAAATTATATTATTGAGTATTATAAAGATATTTATAAAGATTCTACTATCTTATATGAAAGACTGAAAAAGATTCCTCCTGCATGGAACTCTAAACATACTGAAGCAGTAAAAAGGATAAAGGCTAAAGCTAAAGTTTTACCATGTCTTTGTTTGCCTTTACCAAAAGCTTTTAAAATCATTGAAACTGATGCTTCAGATCTTGGCTATGGTGGAATTCTTAAATAGAGAATTAATAACTCTGAGCAGTTAGTCCGATTTACTTCCGAACCTTGGAACCAGCTTAGAAGAATTATTCTATAATAAAAAAAATAAAAAAATTAGCCATTGTTTTATGTGCCACTAAATTTGAAAGTGATCTACTCAATCAAGAGTTTTTAATCAGAGTATATTGTCAAGCGGCTAAAGATATTCTTTTAAAAGATGTTAAGAATATTGCCTCAAAACATATCTTTGCTAGATGGCATCTTGTCTGCTTTTGACTTTAAAATTGAGTACATAAAAGGAAGTTTAAATTCTCTCCCTGACTTCCTTACCCGCAATTTTTTGCAAAAAAAACATGAGGCCTAACTTCAAAGGATATTCCCCCTGAAGGAAGAGGAGGTGGTGTTAGATGTCCCATCAACAATAATTCAAGGAATAAAGACAAAGGTAAAGCTCAAGGTTATACCACTCCTCCAGAAAGGATTATATCCTTTTTAGAATTCCATGACAAGGTTAAACCTTGGCCAAATCTTGTTTTAAATAATAGCGAAGAGGCAGTTAAAGCTCCAAATGATGTTGCTAAACATTATTTTGATATTACAAATGGATGGTTGTATCCAAAATCAGCTATGGGAAACTCAAGAATATATTATGAAAATATTCTTATCGAGACAAGCTCAATAAAGATTGAGCATTGCAAAACTGGTGGTCATCACCATGCTTTCTAAAAAATGTTCATTTCAAAGGTCTTTTCTTCCTTTGTTTGGGGAATGGATCCTGAAAAGGAAAGAAAACTTAAAAGTTGTCTTCCCGAAGATTGCAAGAGCTATAATTTTTATGACTACCAGAAGGCATGGGATAAAACTCTCCTTATGCAAACTACCCTGTTTAAACACACGTGGTATTTCCAATTTGTTAAAGACTTCAATTTCAATATTCTTCCATGGTTCTTCATCTGGATATTTAAACATGGTCCAGAACTTGAGATTCTTCCTCACGAAGTTTATTCTTGTTTCAAATTATACAAAGATAAGAATCTTCTTGAAAGAAGATACAATCCACTTCTTTACTTTTTCATTGAATTCTCAATTCCATGGATATTGAAATGGGAATTTATTATTCAAAATTCCCCTGCCCCTGTTGATTACGTCACAATCAAGTTCTTATTTAACCCTATTAAAAACGTAGTATGTTGGAAGTAGGGTGTCGAGTCCACAGGGATTAGAGTGCAACAATACTTGGCGGGCGCTTAATAAACAATTATAATGCGAAGAGCGATTAACAAACTAAGAATTAAAAATAAGTCTTTTCGACTATGGGTGTGATTCAAAGGCTTTTAGATTAACTATAACGACTATTTCGAATGTAGAAAGTAACTATGGACAAAGTTAAGTGTAGGTAAATGTTTAAGGATTTTGTAAATGGGGAAATTGAGGTTGGGGAGCATTCCCCCACCTTGGACCAACTACACATGACTTTCACACTTGAAGCACATTCTAGAGTAGAAAATTCCATTGTGGCAAACCATCAAACATGTGGTAGTCAACCAACATGCTAGATGGATGTTCCAATGCAACACATGGGTGTATGGTTAAAGTGTAGAGATTTAATCACTTCAAATGCTTGACATTAGAAGTGAGGTCTCCAAACCTCAAACCATACCCCCATGAACTCTAGGTATGCTTCAAAGTGTGAGAATCCTACAACAATATACACATAGGTCCAATGGTGGGTTTATGATCCCCAACCTTGAAGGTCTAGCTACTCATAATTACAATAACAATAACATTAAAGAGAGGGGAAGGGAGATTATACCAACTAGATGAAATCACCATAAATGCTATGAGGAATCCAAAAATTGCTCCAAGAAAATCTTCAAGCATTCAATACATACACACTCTCTTCTCTCTTTTACAATAAATGAAGGTGGATGGGGAGTAATGGGAGAGAGAGATGAGAGCTTCTACCCTTAAGAGCCAAAAAAACTAAAAACAAGCTAAAACATACATAAAAATTGAACAACCCTAAAAGAAAACCAACATAAACTATATATAGTCTCAAAACAAAATGGCAAAGTTGTAATAAAAGGAAGGAATCATCAGCAGAGATCGCGGATCGATCCAAGGAAAAAATGCCGGATCGATCCGCTTATTGAACTCGTCGTCAGAATCTTCAGTAAAACACGCGGATCGATCCAAGTGGAATCAGCGGATCGATCCGCATTCGGATTTCTGGGCAGAGAGTTTTAGAAAACCCGCGGATCGATCCATGTGAAATGGGCGGATCGATCCGCTCGGCTAGATAATGACTTCTTCCTTCTTCCTTACTTCCACACAAACAAAGGCTCCAACAAACCTTAATTACCTACAAGAAAAATGGGGATTATTAGCAAAGAGAGAACATCAAGAAGAACAACAAACGCACAAATTCACCCATTAAATCTCCCGGTTAAGTGATAATTCGTGTCCAATACAATAAAGAACATGTATTCAAGAATGCAATATTGGGCACGAATCACCTGTCTGGACACTATGCATAAAATACCAAGTCATCTGGTGGCCAAGATATGTTAATCATGACCTTAATATCGACAGAGTTAAGAAAATACTAGATATTTATCTTCCCTCTTCATCTAAAAAATCTGGCATATCCTCTCCAGATATTTCTAAAATTAAATCGCAAATTAAATCAAATTTAAAATCTAGATTCCCTGAAATGCCAATTGATGAGCTTAAAGCTCTAATCAAAGAAGAACTTTGCAAAAGGTTAAACTTTGATTCTGACAGTGATACTGAAACAGTCCCTCTCTCAGATTCCTCTATGCAAGATGGTCAAGGAGATCCATATCTAGATTTCTAGATCCTTCATGAAGATGATGAGAGTTATGGTTTTGAAACACAGTTCAACCATTAATCATCAAATGGGACAAAATACTTTATAGTCAAAAAGATGTACAGTGGCCGACAGCTTATAAAAAGCCACTTTTGAACTTTCATTCTCAGCCTGACGCATGTAAAGACTGGATAAGAATGAATCTTTTGAGCATCTCAGCTGTCCTCCAGACTCCTCCTTACTCGCCTATAAATTCAGGCTCTTCCCTCAGTTGCAAGGCATCAGTTATTCAGTCTCCTAGTTGCTACACACACACACACATACTCTCTCTCTCTCTACTTGTAATATACACTCTCTTTATGTAAAATATTGGTGAGCTTTGAGTGTAAGTGTGCTAGTGTGCTACTGTTATAGAAGCTCAGGTGTGCCAAGAGCTACAGCTTTCCAGTTTGTTATATGTAAGTTTTTATGAGTTATGGAATTTTATTACTCAATCTTGTTCATGCTTTAACTGATTTAAAGAATCATTATATTTTTCTTCTCAATAGTTAGTCTGCTGCACAAGTTCTAAACTTAGATCATAGATCTTGGATTGAAAATAGACTTACTCAACTCAACAAGGATATTAAAGATCTTAATGAACAATTAAGAGTCCTTGCTGCTTGATGTTCGATAGGTTAAGTTGTCGTTTACGTATTCGAACCCTTACTGATCTATCAGACCCGTATGCCCTTGTTAATCATCATCCATATACGTTAAACCGTTTGAGAAAAAATTTGAAAAGAGTTAATCTTGAAATTAAACTAATCAACCAAAGGGCGCCTTGTTGATGGTTCACACAACAGGAACGAGTTTTTTGTGATCAATGCCGATGAGATTGGAAGAGTAAGTGCACTCAAAATCGAACTTCTTCCTCTTCTGCATTAGTCTGAACTAATTTTTACTGAGATTTGATGATTTTGTGCCCTCAAATAATATTTTTATGCTTTTTTTTCTCAGTGTTGCCTATGTTTATTTGTTCAATATGTGATTTTGGGGATATCCATTGTGGATACCGGCAGTTGGGCCCACTTTTAATTTTAAAGTAATATTTCAAAACAAAGAGTCGCCACTTAATTTCTTAGGAAAATTAAGAAACCATTTTACAAGCACACCGATCTTTTGTGAAACCAAAGATAAACTGGGTCCGGGGATTATGGAATGAAAGGGGAAGGAGCCCGGCGGACGAAAACACCCCTTCCATCCTATCTCGTAATAGGCTCTACTCGACATCCTTTTAATCGAATTTTTAATCTAAGCATGCTCTAAACTAATATACATATAAATATACATTACTCAAGCATGTTGGAAATTGCGAAAAATTGCTAACGATGAAATATCATTCATAAATCACATAATTCAATTAGCAAGCAAAATGATGTGCAAATAGAGAACTAGAGAACTTACCCGGGATCTAGCTGTAAATATTAAACGTGCAATTCATGCAAAATAGAAATCCTAAGAAAAGGGTCTCTAATCACATATATACACATAAGGCAAGACCTAATTCTAAAGTGTCGCACATGGAGTCGAAAATCAATTAAAATCAAAGAATAAAATAAACTAGGGAGGGTTAAAAAAGTGTACCTCAATAGCGCTAAAAAAACAAAGGGTTAGTCCACATTCCTTGATCAAGAGGTAATATTGAATAACATCCCTAAACTTCTAGCTTAAGTCTATCAAGTATAGGAAGAATTGTCATAACCATGAATTCCTTCTAACTAGTTGGAAACACATCTCTATAGATATACAAGTCTCAACTAGGAGCCAATGTAATGTCCATATAGAGATGGTATAATCCCAATATGATCACAAGGAACTCACAACTAGGTTCAATTAAATGCAACTATACCCAATGCAAAATAAGCCCTAATCACAAGTATCAACATACATGGATGAATGCATGGACATGAACAAGAATGAGATATGAACTTATTCATTGATTTGGATCACTTAGTCTCTGGATTTAAACTTGATTGACATTATTCAAGACATGGTTTAAATCTTAGGACATTAGGAGTCCATTAGATAAGAGTTATTCAAGTTTTATTAAAGCAGTGACAGAATTGCAAAAATTACAAAGAGCAGACTAGACTTTCAAAAATAGAAATAAAACAATTACAACGGTTGGATCTTAATGATGTTTTAGTATGTTATGCCTCTGTGAGTCTAGTTTCTAACCCAAAAAGAAAATCAAAGATCCAACGGTTGAATCTCTAGGAATAAGGTCATAACCAGACATCACTCAGAAACTTTCAACTCTCTGTCTAGAGTTCTTGTATGATTTTCTAAAAATAGTAAAAAAATAAGAAACACTTTGATCTTTTTAGGGTAGTTTCCTAACACATTGAACTACCTAGATAAATTTATTTTCGGTCAAGAAAACTTGATTAAGGCTTTGATTTACTCATTTTGAAACGAACTTACTGTTCTAAAATTTTGAACAGAGAGCAACCTACTCAGAAATCATAAGGTCAAACCCTCCCAAGTATAAAATTTCATCAAAACAAACATTCTAATGGTACATATATGGGATATGAACACTCTCCAATTAGTCTCATTCAATTCCAACCTGCCATGATTTAATTAAAAATCTTTGATCACGATTGGTCAGTGAACTCACTGCACCATTGTTGAATTAGTGTTCATAGTTTGAATCAATCTTGATCCATGATTCTAACGAGAATTAAGATCTAAATAGAATTAAGATCAAGTATGATTATGGTTATTCAAAAGTATAATGAAAAATAAAAGAGATTCATGGACTTAGCCTTAAAGATCTCCCTCATAGTCCTCATGTTGAGGATCTAGTAAGAGAACTTCTAGGTCTTACTCAATCCTATGAACTTTAAATAGTTAAAATATGAAATTAAATTTATCTAACATCTAATTACTCTCTCAAATATATGATCCTTGAGGAATGTAGATTTAATTCTCCTCTCAAATTAATGGTCCTTGGAGATTAAGTAAGACCAAAACCACATGAACCTCATAGAATATAGAAATAACTCTATGAGATTCAACTTGAAGGACTCAAGTCATGAATGAAGACTTAAACCGAACAAAAAAAAATCATATGAATATAACCATGACCCAACCTTAATCTCCTCATTAAACCATAGATTATGAGAGACTAGGAGATCAACCCCAAAGAAATCTCATGAGATATTAAAGATCCCATAGGCTTCCAAAGGGAGAATTAACAAGAATGAAATAAAATCAAAGTTTATAAAATCTCGTTATGAACTAGTTTTTGTTTGAAACCCAAGGCTAATTTAAATCAAAACCAATGAACAATTATAAAATTCAATCACAAATTCTATGTGGTGTGTGATGAAATGGGGTAAGAAGAGAGGTTTTGAAAATGTGTAAAGATCCTAGAAGTATGAATTTGTGATTGAATTGGCCTAATTATCTACAAGATTGGGAGGTTACCTCTTATAACCTCATGGAATTTTCAATTGTGGGATGAAGATCTTCCAAATTCTTCAATCTCTTCTTCAAATTCTTCCAAGTTTCCTTCGAGAACTCCTTGTTTTTCTCAAAATTCTCTCTCTAAATTTAATGTATATATCAATGGAGGATCATGGAAGAAGAAGATCCTTTCAATGCAGGTGAAAACCTCTTTATATAGAGCTTTCTCATAGGGTTAATTGGGTAAATTCGGATGGAAACCCATGTGCAAGAATAATCTATATGTATTTGAAACAAAACAGTCTGTTACAGGGCACGACACTCACTTAGTTGTCTGTTGCACTCAGGGAATGCCGGCACGGCACTCAGTGAGTGCCACCGACAACTTCGCATGCCGTTGCCAACAGAATTTTCACTATTTTTGAATTTTTAAATCATTTCTTAACTCACACTCAAATAATAACGTATTCATGTATTAATATACTCATACACTTTAGCATGCTATACCAATATACCAAATATATAGCCATATATTAGTACATACTCCATTTATTCTTTTTATTTTCTTTATTCTAATTTTCCTCCTTTTATATTATTTTCAAATCCTTATTTATTATTTATTATTTTTTAAAACGATTTCCCAGAATGTGTCTCTCATACGTTCTTCCATATCCAGGTTTTCCCAGAATCACCCAATTCTCCGCTTTTCTTCTTGATTTTGAAAACTTAATTTGAAGAATCTTCGAAGGGCTTGAATTCTTTGAAAAATCTTTAAATTTCACTGGTCATTATTGTCATCAATCTTGAGAGGTATCCAACGCTGGATTCAACGGTTGGTCGAAATTGGGGTGTCTACAGTTTGCCCCTCTTCTGCAGAGCTTGTAAAGCAATGCGTATCACAAGTGAATGTCAAAGCCTGTGTAGAAGACAAGCCTTTGACCAAGCTATCGAATCCAGGTAAAAGCAAAAGTGCATTCAAAAATAGGCTTATAGATGATCAGGTGATGGTCGTGCTCAAGGTTGAGCTACCTACGTATCCCAACGGGAATCAGACCAGGACGTAGTTCGGGCAAGGGATCAAACACACGTAGTCACAAATAAGCACACAGATGAATGCACCTATCCTATCGTGATGCTCGTGCTCAAGTAAATTCATGCTCTATGTTCTTGTGTTAAATGACTTAGGACAATGTTGTCCCTTTTAGTAGCAGAACGTGTTTTATGCCTTGAAACTTTCCTATGCCGATGACGTCCTATCCTGGGAAAGTCGTGACTGTCATTTTCATGAGTTATTTAATTGAATATTGATTGACTGAGATGGGCTTTGCGTCTTATACTCTGGTGCCGAGTTAGGAAGTACACTGAAAGACTGCGATGCACTTTGCGTCTTATACTCCGGTGTCTTTTGAGAATCATCTGATCGACTAAGATCCGCTT
Organism: Hydrangea macrophylla; assembly: GCA_033977485.1. NCBI lineage: Eukaryota > Viridiplantae > Streptophyta > Magnoliopsida > Cornales > Hydrangeaceae > Hydrangea > Hydrangea macrophylla. Next base: position 74,959,957 of record CM066985.1, on the reverse strand, counting down.
TCCATCTTATACTCTGGTCCCGAGTCAGGAAGTGCGCTGAAAGACTGAGATGCGCTTTGCGTCTTATATTCTAGTGTCTTTTGAGGATCATCTGATCGACTGAGATGCACTTTGCGTCTTATACTCCGATGCCGAGTCAGGAAGTATGGTGAAAAACTAAGATGCGCTTTGCGTCTTATACTCCAGTATCTTTTGAGAATCATCTGATCGACTGAGATGAGCTTTGCGTTTTATACTCCGATGCCAAGTCAGGATGTACGTTGAAAGACTGAGATGCGTTTTGCGTTTTGCGTTTTATACTCCGGTATCATTTGAGAATCATCTGATCAACTGAGATGCGCTTTGCGTCACTCCAGTGTCGAGTCAGGAAGTACCCTGAAAGACTGAGATGCAGTTTGCGTCTTATACTTCGGTGTCTTTTGAGAATCATCTGATCGACTAAGATGCGTTTTGCGTCTTATACTCCGGTGCCGAGTCAGAAAGTTCGCTGAAAGACTGAGATGCGTTTTGCATCTTATACTCTAGTGTCTTTTGGGAATCATCTAATCGACTGAGATGCGCTTTGCGTCTTATACTCTGGTGCCGAGTCAGTAGCCGGGATTTGTGGGCTCGTCTCACCCTTGTAGCAAAGGTAATGCTGACTTAATCCAATTTAAAGATTCCTAAGATTTAGGAGTTCGTTGGATTCATTCTCAAATTAATTTCTTGAGTTGGAAAATACTCAGAATTGACTTCAATTCATTTTCTAAGGTTGGGAGTCAATTTTGACTCAAAGCAAACCAATTTTCAAGAATCCGGAGTCAATTTAGACTAGAATCAAATTATTTTTCAAAAATCCAGAATTAATTAGACTCGAAACAAATTATTTTTCAAAAATCCAGAGTCAATTAGACTCGAATCAAATTATCTTTCAAAAATCAGGAGTCAATTTGACTCAGATCAAATTTGTTTTTCAAAAATCAGGAGTCAATTTGACTCAGATCAAATTATCTTTCAAAAATCAGGAGTCAATTTAACTCAGATCAAATTATTTTTTCAAAAATCAAGAGTCAATTTCACTCAGATCAAATAATATTTTTTTCCAAAAATCAGGAGTCAAATTGACTCAGATCAAATTATCTTTCAAAATCAGGAGTCAATTTGACTCAAATCAAATCAATTCATTTTTTCACCATTGGGAGTCAATCAAACTTTATTCCATTTCAATTTTCAAAAATTAGGAGTCAGTCAGACTCCAATCAAATTAATTTCCAGAAAATCATGGGTCAAGTAGACCCAAATCAAATCTTTTCCTTACAAATGGGGCCAATTTTAGCTTATGATTGGGCTGAAGAACTTCTTTTTCAAACCTTGGGGACTCTTTTGAAATGAGGGAAAATCTGTAGGGATATATGAGCAAAATTTGGTGGTCCCTATCACAAATATGAAAATTTTGGAGGGAAAGGGCATCTGTCACACGCGGCAACACTCAATGACACGTACCAGCACTCACTGAGTGCCGTTGCGGCACTCAGTGAGTGCCGCTGCCTTTTCGCCGACTGCCGGTTTGATTGGCAGTGTTTAAAAATGCAAATTTTCTTTTCACTCTTTTCATTCTCTCCTTCTTCTCTATTCGAATTTTCTCTCAAAATACTCTCTCCTATTTGATTCCTCACTCAAGAATCACTCAATCAAAGGTATGTTTACTACTTTTCATCAACAAGATTGCACCTTTCATGTTTCAACGCTTGAAATCTTAGTTAGTTTACATATTTTTTGTGTTTCCCCCCAAATTTCTTTACATAAATCTTGATTTCCCCCCCCCCCCCCCCCCCCTTTTTTTTTTTTGCTTGCAGATTCTCCAATGGCTAGTGGCTCAGGGTCCCATGGTCCTCTCGAAAGAAGTATAAGCCCTCCCCAGGCCACGACTCATGATTTCTTCTTGCCGATCCCGACAAACATCTTTCGGCACAAGCCTTTAACAAACTGGTATAAACTCAATTTTCTTGCTTTCTTATGATAATGGATGCAATGCCATGCTATGTCTGATGATCAAATACTGAATGTGCCTTTATCTTTGTGCATTGTTATGCCCTTTTGAATAGATCGTCATGACTGCGTTCAATGCTTAAAACTGTGCCTTTGGATTCATTGATTCTTTTTATGCCAAGATCATGCCTGCGGATTTTATTATCTTCTTTGTCTCTTCCTAACACAGGGTAGCACCGACCTTGTGAGGCACCCAAATTTTGCATAGACTAAGCTTATTGCATGTGAACCCAAGATTCATGGTCATGGAATTCCTATGACCTGAGGATTTATTCTTGAGAATCACAGAATCGAGAATTTTATTTTTCAAAGTAGGGAGTCGCTTAGACTCAAGAATTTTATTTTTCAAAGCATGGAGTTGCTACAGACTCAAGAAATTTATTTTTCAAAGCATGGAGTTGCTACAGACTCAAGAATTTTATTTTTCAAAGCATGGAGTCGCTTAGACTCAAGAATTTTATTTTTCAAAGCATGGAGTCGCTATAGACTCAAGAATTTTATTTTTCAAAGCATGGAGTCGCTTAGACTCAAGAAATTTTATTTTTCAAAGCATTGAGTCGTTTAGACTCAAGAATTTTATTTTTCAAAGCATGAGTCGCTATAGACTCAAGAATTTTATTTTTCAAAGCATGGAGTCGCTTAGACTCAAGAAATTTTATTTTTCAAAGCATGGAGTCGCTTAGACTCAAGAATTTATTTCAGGAATTATTGATCTTATTTTTCTCTTTTTCTATCGCTTTACTTTTTCTTGCCTCTTCTTATTACCATTTTGTTTTTGTCACTTTCTTGCAGATGCATAAGGCTCCCCTTAAGGGCCATGGGAGTTTGGCTCACGGTCGTCGGTGGTACAGTGAACTTTCTAACGAGGTTAGAACTGAAGTCGACAATGCCGGCTTTAGACTCTTTGCACTGCTTCTAGAGAAAAGTTCAAACGACATGACCCATATTCAGGCCCTATCAGAGAGATGGTGGAATACAGCAAACAAATTTCACATGCCGTTTGGGGAAATGATGATGACCCCTCTGGACTTTTCTATGATCACCGGCATCCCATTCGGTGGTCTCCCGGTGACCTCCTATGATGATCTCCCGAGTTGTCATGATCAAATTATTGACCTACTTGGGGCCTACCCTGGAAAATTTATAGTGCCTGTGAAGTGGTTCCTGGACACCTTCAGAGGCCATGTCTTAACTGACGATCAAATGACTAGGGCCTTTATTATATATTCTGGGTTGCTCTTTGATGAGCACGAGAGGAGATAGGATCAATCTGGGGTACTTAGCCTCTTTAGAGAACATTGGTCGCATATCTCAGTACAACTGGGGAGGGTCAAGATTGGCTACCCTCTACCATCATATGAGCAACGTCTCTAGGGGTAATCACCCTTCCACTGGCGGGTACTGGAGGGCCTGGGAGTTAACACCTTCATCTTTTCTCTTATCATTATTTTTCTTATTTATTCATACATTTATTTGGATTCATCAAAAATCTTTTCTAATTTTGCTTTGAGCATTAAATTCACCCTTTAACATTTTCCTTGCAGATATTGTCCCACGAGTACCTGCGTATGAGGGCTGCTAGTACTAGGGACGGTGAGGCTGCTGTGGATACCGGGCTTCGGACCACTTCTCTCGTTCGAGATTGTTTTGAAATTGATTTGAATCAAGGAAAGAAAACGAAAGGTCTGTTGAAAACAGATACAGAGTCGCCACTTGGTCTTTAAGGAACCAAGAAACCTAATTTTGACTCACCCAAATGGATAAAGGGCACCGGCCCTTCATAACCAAAGAACTTGGTTCGGGGTTTTGGTACGAGAGAGGAAGGAGCCTTTGTCGCGACTAAAACACCCTCAACTCGCCCCGTCTTTCGACGGGCCTCAATTAGCATCCAAATAATCATCTTATACTATGTTTGGTTCGGCAATTAATACTATTGTAGTATATTACATCACATAAGAAAACTTGAAATCGGAAGATCAAAAGATAAGATATCATTCATAAGATCTAAGCCAAATATCATGCAATGTAAAGTGAAAGATCACACAAATAACCTAGGAAAGATCGTCTAATCATATATCAAATAATCAAGACTTCCTAATCTAAAGGGGGACATGAATTTTTATTGAAACAAATAAGCAAAGAAATCAAAATATGCTTAGCAAGGCTAGAATGATGCATGTTATTCTTTGACAAAAGAAGACCTCTCAATCCCCGGGACGGATGAGAAAGGATGAGTAGATCAAGGGGAAGCATGAACGAGTGATCGAGTTCATTCCTTATAATCTCCTTAGATTAAGAGTTACAAAAAACCCCAAATCTTGCATGAATGCAATGAATGTATCTAAAGATGTGCAAAGGTTGTAGTGTGTTTTGTGTACATGGATTTCTAGAATGGCTTAGAAGTCTAAAATGGGCAAGAATGAATGAATGAAATCAACATGGGATATATACAAATGTAGTATGAACCACTTCCTAGGATATGAACTAATTTGGAATGCATATAAGCCTCAAATCAAAGAATGAAAGTTAAAGTGTACTTGCTGTGAATAGTGGACAGAACAGTAGCATGATCTTTTGGAATTTGAAAAGAGGGGTTAGGAATGTTTTCAATGCATGATTGTTTATGGAGATGTTCCTTATTGTGTCTAGAACACAACCCAAAAGGCCAATCTTGAATAGCTATCACAGATTGAGAGAAATTACATAAACAATAGAGGTCACTCAGAAACAGAGTTCGTACTGTCGTCTGAAATGTTAGAAAATCTTAGAAAATGAAAAAGAATGATCTAGAGGCCCATTTTATACAGAAAGTTTCCTAAGACATTGAATTTTAAAGGAAAAATAAGTTAGGACCACCCCTTTTGGAAAGGTTTTCTGGAAAAGAGGTCGTAAGTTGACCTAGCTGCTGTGACAGTAAAAACAGAATGTTTGGAAGGAATGTTGGGACCCAAATGGACCATTTCCAAGTACTTCCAAGTCAAACCAAAAATCATGGGTGTTCTCCAATGAGTTAGGAAGACTTTCCAAGTGGCCTTGTATTCATATGTTGAGTATTGTGTTCTAGAAAAATCTTTGAACTCAACTCACTCACTGTTTTGACTCATTGTTTTGAAGATTTTGGAGAAAACAAAGTTTTGTTTCTTGAAACCAAATGAGAGGGATTGAGAGGGGTTTTGAAATAGGTGTTTTGAAAACATGTTTTCAACACTCAATAAGGATCATAGCCACTTAGAATACCTACATCAAACTCATCATTTAAGAACCTCCAAGATTGTTGGAGAGATTTATTTTATTTTGGGGCATAACTTCAATACATTCCAAGAATACCTTGGAAGTATTGAGGTTATGATCATCATCTATCAAACATGTTTTTGAGGTCAAGAGCTACTATCCATAAGGATTCACTCACCCCAAACTTCATGTCATCACTTAGATGATGATGAACTAGTAAGTAAATAAAGAAAAGAAAAAGAAATGAGATAAGGAGAGATGAACATATATATAATCAAGCAAGTAGATGATAATCAATAGATGATATTCATGAAGCATGAGACTTGTAGATTGGTGTATCACTCATATGTAATGACACTAGACATGGAAGAAGCTTCCACACTCTTGAATGCTCACTAAAATGGTGGTTGGGAGTATTGAATGTTGAAGTAAATGGAAGTAATGAAGTAAAAACAAAGTTAGAACTCACTTTTGTTTTGAAAAATCAAAGAAGAAAGCTTCTTTTCTCTCCACTCTAACCTTATCTCTACACTTTCTCTCCCAAACTTTCTCTAAACTTGCATTTTACTCCCCCCAAAATGAGGAGTAATGGGGTGTTTATATAGGCCAACTTGGGGTATTTTTGGGATTTAGAAAGTACTCCCATTGGTCCCAAACATCTGAAATCATGAAACCACGTCGTTTTGGATTTTAATTAATCAAAATGGGACCACAAAAGTATTTACAAAAACTTACTGTTCTGGAGGGGAGTGCCGCGGCGGCACTGGGCCAGTGCCGCGGCGGCACTGCTCCTCCCTTCGTCTGGATAATGCTGTTTAGGCCCCCCGAAGTTCCGGTATTCGCGAAAAGGTCATATTTCGTCCGAAATTCACAGAAAATGCATACGAACTCCAAATTGAGGTTGTGATATACCGTTGGAAAGGTAATGGGGTCTACTTTACATAAAAAATAGTTTGGGGATAGGTCACTTTGAAAAGTTTTGCGGTATTCGCGATAAAAGCCGATTTGATCGCCTTTTTCGCCTTTGGAAATTCATAATAAATTCGTTTTAAATCCAGAAATTATGTGCGACATACCGTTGGAAAGCTATTGACCTCTAGTATTCATGAAAAATATTTAAAAATTGTTTCGGTGCCCCGATTCCAAAGTCAAATCTTGGTCAAACCGGTCAAACCTGGGATTCCCGGGAAGTTCTGGGAACCTCTGGGAGCTCCCAGGAGCTGATGTTTTCGCTCGATTTTCTTTTGGAACTTGTTTTAATACTTTTCTCATGATTTAGAATGGTCCTGGTGAATTCGGACAATTTCGGTCAAACTTGGTCAAACTCTGGTCAAACCTGGTCAAACCTTGGTCAAACCGGTCAACGGGGACTTTCGGGGAACTTCCGGGACTTCCGGGGGTCTCTGGGAGCTGACGATTTCATCCAGTTTTACTTAAAAACTCATTTTATCATTTTTCTTACGACATAGCATGTTTTCAGAACTTTGGGACCAAATCTGGGAGTCTTCGGGCTTTCAGGGGTATTTTGGTCATTCTGAGCATTCTGAGAGATAGAGCTGACTTCCAAGAGTCCTTTTGAGTCTTTTACGATCATTGTGAACCACCAAGCTATGGGTCTCCTAAATCTGATAGCCGACAAAATGGGGTGTCTACAGTTTGCCCCTCTTTGGCAGGAACTTGCGAGGCAACGCATGTCGCAAGCGAGTGCCAAAGTTTTGAAGAGACAGGACTTTTTGGAGGCTATAGATTTAGGATAAAAACGTTGCAAAAGATGCAATGATGAAAAAAAGATGCTGAGGTCAGTGCTGGTCGGGCTCTGCGTGATCTGCCTACGTATCCCAAGGGGAATCAGACCAGGACGTAGTTCAGGGCACAAAGGAACAAATCACACATGCACAACAAGACATGCGGATGCTATGCTATGAGGATGATATGCAATGCATGGATGTGACATGAATTGTGTCATGGGTCCTATCATGCCTAGTGTTATGACCCTAGTATGAGCAGGTGCTGTGGGGTGTGCCACTCCGAGTGGGCTGGTGTTGTGTTAGTGTTTGCGACTGTGATGCGGTGGGTGACTCGGATAAGGACATCAAGGTTTAGAAGTCTCTGGGTTTAGGAGCAAACTTCTGGAATTTGGGAAGTGTACTTTGCGAGAGAAGTGGGGTAGCTCACGATAATGGATAGGTGAGATAACCGAAGTGAAGAGGCTCACGATAAGTGAGGAAACTCATAATGACTGACAGGTGAGAAAGCTCATGATAATCAGTGGACACGGGTCCTTGAATTGTGAATAGATAGTGCTTGCCCTGGGAATCAGGGTGATTTGACTGTGGATGATGTTTTCAATCGTTGGCAGATCCTTATGATGACAAGCCGGAGAATCGGTCCGGACTTCTGTTATCTTCTGCAGGGGATGGTAGGGGACTCTCTGAGAATCTCTCTTCTTGATCGGGAACCAGGATCCATCTCTGAATCTCTCACGGTTGATCAAATCTTTCGGTGCTCAATCCAAGAGGGCCGGTCGGGGCCTCCGGAAGCTGAAGGATAACATACTCTACTAGGAAGAAGGAAATACGTCCGTTAAATGGGAGTGAAGGTATCATTCTTATTTGTGACAGAGATGATTTGCGGTGGTTTGACACTGATGGAGGGTGATAATCAATAGCAACTTATGGACTTATATTGCATGAATGAAGGAGGATGACCAACAGCCACTCATGGACTTATGTTGCTAGGAGAAAGGAAGATCATCAATAGCCATTCGTGGACTTATGTTGCATGAACGAAGAAAGATGATGGTCAACAGCCACTCATGGACTTATGTTGCACAGATGAAAGAAGATCATCAACAGCCACTCATGGACTTATGTTGCATGAACGAGGAAAGATGATGAATCAACAGCCACTCATGGACTTATGTTGCTAGGAGAAATGAAGATCATCAACAGCCACTCATGGACTTATGTTGCATGAACGAAGAAAGATGATGGTCAACAGCCACTCATGGACTTATGTTGCACAGATGAAAGAAGATCATCAACAGCCACTCATGGACTTATGTTGCATGAACGAGGAAAGATGATGAATCAACAGCCACTCATGGACTTATGTTGCTAGGAGAAATGAAGATCATCAACAGCCACTCATGGACTTATGTTGCATGAACGAAGAAAGATGATGGTCAACAGCCACTCATGGACTTATGTTGCACAGATGAAAGAAGATCATCAACAGCCACTCATGGACTTATGTTGCATGAACGAGGAAAGATGATGAATCAACAGCCACTCATGGACTTATGTTGCTAGGAGAAATGAAGATCATCAACAGCCACTCATGGACTTATGTTGCATGAACGAAGAAAGATGATGGTCAACTTTCGACGGTTTAGAAAGGGATGAAATTTTCCCCAAGTTTGGACGCTTCTCATGCTGACGCCTTGACCGGTGTAGTAATGGTGTTTGGTACTCCTGCTTGTATTGGCATGCTCTTTATAACTTGATTTGAAAAATTTATTAGTCACTATTGACTTACACATTTGAGACTACAACAGACTCAAAAACTTAACAGACATTGACGCACGAGGACGACACATTTGACACCAAAATGAAACAAGGTCGACTTGCCAAAACTTAATGTGCTTTTGTCATAAATGATGTACCATTTCTCTTTTGTGTTTACTTCTCTCCTTAACGTGGCATCACTTTGATGGTGAATCTTATTTTTGAAAATTCCTCCCTGCTGATCTAATCAATTTCTTTGCTTCTCTCAAGATGTGCTTTGAATTAGTGCCTTAGCTTATGGAATGAAAGACGCTCCATTTCCATCTATTCAAGACAATGTTCTTGAAGGCTTACCATTGGTGTATATGGATCAGGTGGCAAACGAAGTTTGCCCCTAGTTTGAAGGGCATGAAGTGGGATTGGTAGGCAAACGAGGCAAATGACCGAAGTTTGCCCCTAGTTTGGAGGGAGGTTCATTGGAGGTTTTGGGCAAACGAGGTAGGTGACCGAAGTTTGCCCCTTGTATGAAGGGTAGCTTAGTAAAAGTCAGACAAACGAGGCGGGTAGCCGAAGTTTGCCCCTAGTGTGGAAGGTGATCTCTGGCTTGAGGCAAGGACCGTGACTTTAATCTCTCAAGTGCTCCTAACTTTTGCCTAGGCACCAAGGAGGTGACCTAGCGAGCTATTTTCTCTCTTTTGTTATTGCTCACTTTGGATTTAGCTCTAATTTTTGCCTAGGCGTTCTTTCGGATTTTCAACCTAGCGAACTATCCTTTTTTTTCTTTTTGAAAGTCTGCCTACGTACCCCCGAGCGGGGATCAGGTCCAACGTAGTTCGGGCCAAGGTTTTGAAAGGAAAGGTTATTTTTTGTTGGTGGAGCGACCGAACCGATGTGGTTGCCTACGTATCCCCGAGCGGGAATCAGGTCGAGCGTAGTTCAAGGCAAGGCTTGAAATAAGGGGTTTGAGGTATGAGGGTTTTTCAAACCAATCGTCAAAGAAGTTCAAACTTGAGCCACTTGTGGTAGCTTTGAATAAAAAAGATTCAGTTTCAATCTCCCTTTCTTTTCTTTTTCTTTTTCTTTTTCTTTTGTTTTGAGGATTGATCCTTTTCACTTTTGCCTAGCCAGTTAATTTTTGCTTTTCATGTAGTTGATTCTTGCAAGATCCTTCAATCGCAATCTCAGAATTCCAGAATGTGCATGTCAGCTCTCGGAATTTATTTGTGGTCATTCCGTGCCTTTTGAAATGTGATCTTGGCACGTTCTTAAGATGTATCTTGAAGCGTATGATTCTCTCATTTGTTTCATCAAAATTTTCTCCAACATTTTGACTGGCTAGGGTCAGATTTTGGAAATCAATACCTTTTTCAGCTCTAACTTTTGCCTAGGTGCCCTTTCGGGTTTTCAACCTAGCGAGCTTTTTCTTTTCTTTTCTTTTCTTTTTTTTTTTTTTTTGAAAGTAGAGATGAATCTCACTGAAATGTTTGGCTACCATCAAGGACCAAGTTCGCACAGGTTCGCATGGCTATCAATTGGGTTGGGCCCAAGGCTTTGAAATGATAGGAATGGTGGAAAGGGTGTTGGGCAAGCCCCAAGTCAGTTCCAAGCATGTCTTTTCAAGATTGAGGCAAGAGAATCTTTAAATTCTTAAAGTAAGACTATTCAATTCCAGCTCTTCATCAGTGTCAGCGTGAAATCGATTTTAACCTTTCAGGATTCTTTTTGTTTTGTCGTAGAAAAATTATTACCAGAGTAATATCCATGGTAATTTGAAAAGTGACACTTCAGTCTAGTGATTCATGCATCTATGACTAGGCACATCAGATTAGGCAAAATGAGACTTCATTCCATTAGTAGAGAAGGATTACAGACTCATTAACAACTCGGTGACAGACAGACTCGATCACAAGACTAAACTTGAAATAGACAAACACACAACAGACTCGACTGGACTCGACTTGGTCTCAAATGGAATGTCACAGTGACTCACTTATTCTTTTTATTTCTTTTTTTCTAAAGAGCATCTTTATTTGGTTTTCTAGCAAGAGTCCCAAAACACCATCACTTTACCAGCACAGGTTCAACATTCATAGGCCTCGGCGAAGAGGATCGTTCGAATAGGTAAGCCAGGGGCTTAGGTGACACGGGGTTGAATGGGTGGTGGCTCAATGATATTTTGGTCGATGAGGTCCTGGATATCATGGCGGAGACGTATGCATTGGTCGGTGTCATGGCCTGGGCCTTGGTGGTAGGCACATCGTTTGGACAGGTCACAGTTAGGTGGTGGGAGATCGGCACGAGGCTGAAGGAGTTGGAGGTGTCCCTTTTTTAGCAGACGGCCTAAGGCTATGGAGGGGGAGATATCTAGTTTGGCAAAGGTACGGGGTTGCTTTTTCTGGTAAGGGCAACTAGTGGTTTGGTTGGAGGATTGGTATGGCCGATGAGGGTATGCCATGGGTTGGCTGCGCAGGGCGTTGACATCCGGGGAGTGTCGGGAGTATTTAGGCCTCTTGGACTGGTGTTGGGGTTCATCATTCTTGAACTTTTCTTCTATGATGGCATCCTCCATTCTGGTCCCCATTTCAAGCAGTTCTTTGCTAATGCTCCGTGCCATCTTCTCAAATCGACTAACCCTTAAACTCAACTGCTCAACTGTGGTTTGTAGCTTGTTCACTTTCTCTTCCAGAGCTTTGTAGGCCATTGGTGGATCGATGATGGTATGTGCTAGCCCGTGATCAAGATAATGAATTTGGGGAGGTACAACAGTATCCTTACCCGGGGCTACGGTTTTCTGCAAATAGAAGTAAAAGTCCAAATTAGCAGATGCGCGAAACACTTCTTATGGACTCCTATCAGGAAGAGATGATCAGAGTTTTGAAGGATTTAACGATGCAAACCGAGGACGGTTACAGTAAGTATACGACTTCTGTACAACGATTGAGATGGGTGGGAATGATGATACGTAGGTATTTGATGTGTAGAGACTGACACATGTGAGACTGACAAGACGTGCGTGCAAGCGAACTGACATGAATTGTGTATGTATATGAGACAAGCATGCGGATGCAAGCCCTAATCTATATGGTGCTCCTATTTCTAACAGATAGCAGCTAAACAAATAAGGTCCTAGGCGTTCAGAGTGTGCTAACCTTACTTTCCAGTGTGATCACCAAGGGACAACAGGAATTTCCGGGATACTTCGGGAATTTTGGACAGAGTTTCTGGGAGAAATAGGGATTTGGAAGATTCGGAGAAATTTCTAGAAGTCATTTGAGTTTCTAGGAGAAATAGGGATTTCTGGTTGATTTGGACTGAGCTTCTAGGAGAAATTGGGAATCAGAATTTCTGGGAGAAATTGGTACATCTAGGCATTTTTAGGAAGTTTGGATGGAGTTGTTGGAATTTTTGGGAAATCTTGGAGATTTGGATAGAGCTTATGGGAAAACATGAAAACTCGGGTAAGTTGGACAGAGTTTCTGGGAGAAACAAGTATACCGGAATTTCTGGGAGAAATTGAGATTTCTGAGTAACTTGAGAGATTTGGACAGAGCTTCTGGGAAAACAGATATAACTGGGTAAGTCAGACAGAGTTTCTGGGAAAAACAAGTATATCGGAATTTCTAAGAAAAATTGAGGTTTCTGGGTATTCTGGGGGAGAAATAGGGATTTCTAGGAAATCTTGGTGATTCGGACAGAGTTTCTAGGAGAAACAGGGATATCCTGATGAATTGGGTAGAGTTTCTGTTGGAAGAAATAGGGATATACGACGGGAATAGGTGATGATGGTGATCATACTTTCTAGCAAGTTTTCATACTCCTATGTCTCAGGACCAACAAACAAGGTTTGCGGTGTATATCTTTGTGAGCATGGAGCAGACATCCTTATCATGGTACCTAGGCAAGTCAACTCAATGTGATCACATGTGAGTGATTGCCTTGGGAATCATAAGAAAGAGGTTCTATTCTATGCCACATAAGCGTCTACACCGCGCAGGTAATCCCGCCAGGGCATACATCAGTTATAACACATTGTCCTATCTGAAAAGATAAATGAACAGTCCTACGAAAGGTTCTATAGGAATATATATGCAAAGGCTGGGTTTAGTCAAAGAGGGTCCATTGACGAGAGTTCCAATATACCGTCGGAGAGACAGTACGGAGGTTTTTACTCTTTTTGATATACCTTGGAAGGTACAGTATCAACGGTGACTTGTGCCCTGGCACAGCAAGACCTGAACAATGTCAGCGCCGCGTTTCAGACACAGTCGGAGGGGGGGAAATGCAAGAGTGCAATGCAGTGAACCAGACACAGTAAAAAGATGATTTTAAGGATGCTTCTTATGAGTCAAACCTCTGTATTATTTTATTTTGAAAATAAAAATCCCCAGTGGAGTCGCCAGATTGTGGATACCGGAAATCCACCGCTTCTTGTTTGTTTTCGAAACTTGTTTGACTTTTGAATCAAGGAAAGAGAAAAGGTCTGTTGAAAACAGATACAGAGTCGCCACTTGGTCTTTAAGGAACCAAGAAACCTAATTTTGACTCACCCAAATGGATAAAGGGCACCGGCCCTTCATAACCAAAGAACTTGGTTCGGGGTTTTGGTACGAGAGAGGAAGGAGCCTTTGTCGCGACTAAAACACCCTCAACTCGCCCCGTCTTTCGACGGGCCTCAATTAGCATCCAAATAATCATCTTATACTATGTTTGGTTCGGCAATTAATACTATTGTAGTATATTACATCACATAAGAAAACTTGAAATCGGAAGATCAAAAGATAAGATATCATTCATAAGATCTAAGCCAAATATCATGCAATGTAAAGTGAAAGATCACACAAATAACCTAGGAAAGATCGTCTAATCATATATCAAATAATCAAGACTTCCTAATCTAAAGGGGGACATGAATTGTTATTGAAACAAATAAGCAAAGAAATCAAAATATGCTTAGCAAGGCTAGAATGATGCATGTTATTCTTTGACAAAAGAAGACCTCTCAATCCCCGGGACGGATGAGAAAGGATGAGTAGATCAAGGGGAAGCATGAACGAGTGATCGAGTTCATTCCTTATAATCTCCTTAGATTAAGAGTTACAAAAAACCCCAAATCTTGCATGAATGCAATGAATGTATCTAAAGATGTGCAAAGGTTGTAGTGTGTTTTGTGTACATGGATTTCTAGAATGGCTTAGAAGTCTAAAATGGGCAAGAATGAATGAATGAAATCAACATGGGATATATACAAATGTAGTATGAACCACTTCCTAGGATATGAACTAATTTGGAATGCATATAAGCCTCAAATCAAAGAATGAAAGTTAAAGTGTACTTACTGTGAATAGTGGACAGAACAGTAGCATGATCTTTTGGAATTTGAAAAGAGGGGTTAGGAATGTTTTCAATGCATGATTTTTTATGGAGATGTTCCTTATTGTGTCTAGAACACAACCCAAAAGGCCAATCTTGAATAGCTATCACAGATTGAGAGAAATTACATAAACAATAGAGGTCACTCAGAAACAGAGTTCGTACTGTCGTCTGAAATGTTAGAAAATCTTAGAAAATGAAAAAGAATGATCTAGAGGCCCATTTTATACGGAAAGTTTCCTAAGACATTGAATATTAAAGGAAAAATAAGTTAGGACCACCCCTTTTGGAAATATTTTCTGGAAAAGAGGTCGTAAGTTGACCTAGCTGCTGTGACAGTAAAAACAGAATGTTTGGAAGGAATGTTGGGACCCAAATGGACCATTTCCAAGTACTTCCAAGTCAAACCAAAAATCATGGGTGTTCTCCAATGAGTTAGGAAGACTTTCCAAGTGGCCTTGTATTCATATGTTGAGTATTGTGTTCTAGAAAAATCTTTGAACTCAACTGACTCACTGTTTTGACTCATTGTTTTGAAGATTTTGGAGAAAACAAAGTTTTGTTTCTTGAAACCAAATGAGAGGGATTGAGAGGGGTTTTGAAATAGGTGTTTTGAAAACATGTTTTCAACACTCAATAAGGATCATAGCCACTTAGAATACCTACATCAAACTCATCATTTAAGAACCTCCAAGATTGTTGGAGAGATTTATTTTATTTTTGGGCATAACTTCAATACATTCCAAGAATACCTTGGAAGTATTGAGGTTATGATCATCATCTATCAAACATGTTTTTGAGGTCAAGAGCTACTATCCATAAGGATTCACTCACCCCAAACTTCATGTCATCACTTAGATGATGATGAACTAGTAAGTAAATAAAGAAAAGAAAAAGAAATGAGATAAGGAGAGATGAACATATATATAATCAAGCAAGTAGATGATAATCAATAGATGATATTCATGAAGCATGAGACTTGTAGATTGGTGTATCACTCATATGTAATGACACTAGACATGGAAGAAGCTTCCACACTCTTGAATGCTCACTAAAATGGTGGTTGGGAGTATTGAATGTTGAAGTAAATGGAAGTAATGAAGTAAAAACAAAGTTAGAACTCACTTTTGTTTTGAAAAATCAAAGAAGAAAGCTTCTTTTCTCTCCACTCTAACCTTATCTCTACACTTTCTCTCCCAAACTTTCTCTAAACTTGCATTTTACTCCCCCCAAAATGAGGAGTAATGGGGTGTTTATATAGGCCAACTTGGGGTGTTTTTGGGATTTAGAAAGTACTCCCATTGGTCCCAAACATCTGAAATCATGAAACCACGTCGTTTTGGATTTTAATTAATCAAAATGGGACCACAAAAGTATTACAAAAACTTACTGTTCTGGAGGGGAGTGCCGCGGCGGCACTGGGCCAGTGCCGCGGCAGCACTGCTCCTCCCTTCGTCTGGATAATGCTGTTTAGGCCCCCCGAAGTTCCGGTATTCGCGAAAAGGCCATATTTCGTCCGAAATTCACAGAAAATGCATACGAACTCCAAATTGAGGTTGTGATATACCGTTGGAAAGGTAATGGGGTCTACTTTACATAAAAAATAGTTCGGGGATAGGTCACTTTGAAAAGTTTTGCGGTATTCGCGATAAAAGCCGATTTGATCGCCTTTTTCGCCTTTGGAAATTCATAATAAATTCGTTTTAAATCCAGAAATTATGTGCGACATACCGTTGGAAAGCTATTGACCTCTAGTATTCATGAAAAATATTTAAAAATTGTTTTGGTGCCCCGATTCCAAAGTCAAATCTTGGTCAAACCGGTCAAACCTGGGATTCCCGGGAAGTTCTGGGAACCTCTGGGAGCTCCAAGGAGCTGATGTTTTCGCTCGATTTTCTTTTGGAACTTGTTTTAATACTTTTCTCATGATTTAGAATGGTCCTGGTGAATTCGGACAATTTCGGTCAAACTTGGTCAAACTCTGGTCAAACCTGGTCAAACCTTGGTCAAACCGGTCAACGGGGACTTTCGGGGAACTTCCGGGACTTCCGGGGGTCTCTGGGAGCTGACGATTTCATCCAGTTTTACTTAAAAACTCATTTTATCATTTTTCTTACGACATAGCATGTTTTCAGAACTTTGGGACCAAATCTGGGAGTCTTCGGGCTTTCAGGGGTATTTTGGTCATTCTGAGCATTCTGAGAGATAGAGCTGACTTCCAAGAGTCCTTTTGAGTCTTTTACGATCATTGTGAACCACCAAGCTATGGGTCTCCTAAATCTGATAGCCGACAAAATAGGGTGTCTACAGCTGCCATCATGCCTCAAGGCTTAAAATGGAGGAAAGAAGCGACGGGCCGAAAAGTGGGGGCCCATGACTTCGTCGGTTACAGGAATCTCCTCATCAGCTTAGGTGAGGTTCATGTGATCTGGAATCCATGGGAAACTGCCCTCCTAGAGGCTAGTACAACAATTCAGGCTGCTATAGGCTTTTCCAGGATGAGGATCTTGATGGTGGGAGAGGCATGCTGAAAGTGGTATCTTGGGGAGAGGGTGACTAGGCAGTCCCTTGCTGCCCCTGCCTTTTATGTGTCGAGGGCTCCCCCTGCTACTATGAGGAGCACAGAGACCTTAGGCCGCAAGGATCTTGTAGTTGCTCTTGGTGGGGAGAATATTGCAAATCATGTGGATGATCCAGACGGATATCCTAATTTCAGATTAAATTCTCTCATGCGCAACTTTCCTCTCATGGATGTCACCCGGGTAATAGACTTTTCAACCCTTTCATTCTTTTTGAAATTTCTTTTTAATTTTGCAACAATGCTTTCAATTACTTGAATTCTCTTGCAGCCGGTCCCTGGAGTAGCTGAGCCCCTAGCCCTCCCGCAATGGAACTGGAATGTCCCTATGGTGTACGTGGGCCATGAATCTTTATACCAGTTGCCTCTCTATACTCAAGACGTACCTACCATTCCCCTACAATACGACACTGTCCCTCGAGACTATGCTGAGGAGGGGCTATCCTATGCCCATTTAGTTCGGCATTGGATTCATGGTCGAGAGTGGAGAGTAAGTTTTGACATCTCTATTTATTATTTCTTTATTTTTCACTCAATTGGTCCACTACTAATGCTTGGAAACTTGAATTCTTTTCAGGCTGATGGGGCGAGGGCCAATGCGGAGCTTCAATCCAGAGCTCTGGTATGTATCTTTGGCTCTCTTCTTCTTGAAAAGGGAAATGTATCTGACAAATGTTTTTTTTTTTTTTGCAAATTCAAATTCCAAAGAATTTCATTTTAACATAAATCGAGTCTGAGGACTCAATGTCAAAATACCATATTTACAACCTATCGAGCCTGAATATATTTTTGAAAGAATTTCAGATTCACAACTCTTGAATTTGAGAATTTCAAGAAGAGCTTAGATTTTCCTTTGAAGAAAAGGAAACCTTATTTCACTTTTTGCTTGATCCTTTCTTTATTTTTTTCTTTTTCAGGAAGCTGAAAATGAAGCTCTGAGGAGGCAACTTTAGGAGTTCCAAATGAGCCAAGGCGGTGGCTATCGTGGAGGAGCTGGAGGTAGTGGAGGCGATGGTGGTGATGGAGGCAATGGCGGTGATGGTGGAGTTGGGGGAAGTTAGACAGCTCCACAAGATCCTAGAAAAAATCCTCGTCGCCGACGAGGATGATCTATCTGTCTTCTTTTTTTTTTTTTAAAACATCCTTGCGAGGACGAGACGTTTAGTCTTTCTTTTTATGGATTTTATTTAGACGGATAGACAGTATTCATGCATGGCGACTTGCGAGCCCATTTTGCCGTCTCCATGCTTGATAGACAGTATTCTAGCTTATTCTCATGCTTGATTATCGTCTTGGTATCAGATTCATTTACTTTGCCGACTCAAAAATGTGAATGCTTTTATTGCTTATTAATGAATGGTGCAAAAGAATTGGTGCTTTGAATGCCCAAAGATTATATGTTGGTCAATTTTTATGCAGGTTCTGGGCTTATTTAAAGTTACAAACTGCTCCATAACCTATTTAAACTCTGGCCGGCACTCAGTGAGGTTGACTGGCACTCACTGAATGCCGCGCGGCACTCAGTGACTGTCGGCCGACACTCAGTGAGTGTCGCCGCTTTCTATCAAGCGCCGGTTATTCCCCCTCTTCGTATATAAAGTGCCATTTACTCATTTTGTGCTCATTTTGAAATTTCCAAGGATCCTTTTCCTTTCTCCTCACACAATCATCCCCTCATGGCTCCTGTAGGTTCTGACATTCTGTATCCGTGGATGGATTCTCTAGATGAGGACTTACTCTAAGCTGCTATTAGGTGTTGGGACCCCTCTCTACATGTCTTTCGGTTCGGTCACGAGGAAGTTTGTCCACTTTTCGAGGAATTCAGTGCCATTCTCCATACCTATCCTTTTGCTGATTTGATTGTCCCTCAAATACAAGCAGGGTACGTTCAGGATCTAGCGACTCTTCTTCATGTTTTCTGCGGTGCTGCTAGCTCTTTCATTTGTGACCGTCATATTGATTTTGGCTGCCTCTCTTCCGTCTATGCCCCTATCAGAGATCTGAATGATGGGGGCAATCAGGTCATCAGGTGTAGTGCTCTTTCTATAGCTATGCTTTCTCACTTCTTATTTTAGTCTTCCGCCAACATCCTTATCCCCATTGTTTGCGATCTTCGAGAGATGATGAGTGCAGTAATGTTAGTCCTTAGGGAGACTTTACAAGGTCTTGACCACGCTCATGCTACCGGGGCCATGCTTTCGCATGGGGCTCCTCATATCCTTCAAGTTTTGGCTTTGGGAGTATCTAGGTCTGTTCATTCATCCTTCTCATCCTGGGAGCCAAATCCCCTATGACCGTTTAGAGGATCATCACTTATCTCATACAGTTGATAGCTTACTTGCTTGGCTTTGGAGTCTTTATTACCACGATATCTGTTGGGTCTGCCCACGATGGACTTACTATTCTGTTACTGTACGGCTCCCTGGACGTCCTAGGATATGGTTACCAGGCTTGCATGCCACCACTTTTTATGTCCCAGGCTGGGTGGTTCGTCAGTTCGGGTTGCTTCAGGATGTTCCGGTTGCTATTGATCTTGTCAAAATCAAGATATAAAAGTATACTTACTTATGCTTTACTTTCAAAAGATTTGTAGTGTGGAAGTAAAGGTCAAACCCACAGAGATTGAATACTACGCACTTTAATTTTTAAAACCTAAATTTAGTTAATTAAGAAAAACGGATTTTGGATTTAATTTGAATTAAACTAATAACAATAAAAGTAAATCTAAATTATGAAAGCAATTAAATATTTGTTTTTATAATAAGTTTAAGGAACTTAGGATTGGAAATCCACCACTAGCTTCATAATAAGGGTATTTACGAATTACTTTAGCTTATTAAGTTGGATGATAATGGGGAATTGTAGCTACAAGCCCAATTCCTCCGTCAAGAAATAACTATGGTTCAAACACCAACATAATCCATCTTCGGTTAGCACGAATTATTCCACACTAAACTAGGGTTGTGGTATAATCCGTCTAATCTAGGCATGGACTATTCGGATACTTGATAGCACAATTCAATTTAAGCACCATTACATGTAAATAATCTAAACAAGTACAGCAAGCATAGATCATTGAGCACACTACCATCAAAATAGATCTAATACAAAAGTAAACTTTGAAAGTAACGATTTAATTAATAAAAACACGATTTATTTATAAAAATCCTCAGAACATGTAACCGTCATCCATACATAATAAAACTAAAATAAAAACATAAAATACACCCTATTACTTTGCTAGGGTTTCATTTAAACCCTAGATATTGAGTTTAGTTGGCCATAGAATTGATGAACGGCAAGAGGTTGATGGAGGAGGCCATGGGAATCCTTGGTCTTCTTCTCCTTGCTTTTCTCTCTTCAATGACTGAAGTTTTAGTTGTATATGGATGTATCTAATGTTCTGTAATGATGTGTAACTACAAAATTGATTTAGAATAGCATTTATATAGAGTTTGGAAGGATTTAGGAAGCTTTCCTAATTCAAATCGCACTAAAACTGCTATTTTTACGTTTCTGGACGTATTCAGCCAATTCGGATTGCACAGGGCTCTTCAAGACCTTGAAATACACATTTTTGACTTTTTCAACGGGTCACTCGCGCGGGTCGCACGAGCGGGTCGCTCCAGCAACTAGGTCATTTCCCAACTTTTCTCAGATTTTTTGCTGCTCTGCGCACCGATCGTAGAATTATGATAACTTTTGACTCGGACCTCGTATTGACTCACCATTTGTGGCCACGCATCCGTAACTCAAAGATCTATATGTTATATCTCTGGAGAAATTTCTGAAATCTGAAGTATTCCTTGTCAAAAATGAGATTTTTCGAGGCTGCTATTGCATTCAACTTTCACCGGAATCACCGTTTGAGCACAGAATGACTTCCAAAGCCACTAATCATTGGATTTTTACGCATTTTAAAGTTAAAGCTCCAAATCCTACAAAAATTTAGAATACTTATTAAAAAATAACTAATAACTACATGAAATGGGCTAACAAAGGGTATTTGTAAGACTATAAACGACAATTTTTCGTCGCTGATCACACCCCCAAACCTACTCTTTGCTAGTCCTCGAGCAAAAAGAACAGAAAAATAAAACTACTACTACCATTACTACTCCATTTTCACATGGATCACGATTGGATTTAGCATATGCAACAAGCCTTTTAAACCCCTAGGTGTCCCTAGTCGGACGAGTGAAGTCTCGTGAGGGTTCTCGTCAACAAGTCACCCACAACCATCTTTATTAACTTATAAATTTAAAAAGTTTTATTCAAACGAAAAACAAAACTAGTAATACTCCTTATCATAGAACGATGATTCGAAATAGAATAACGAACAAGAAGAAACAGAATCAAACGTCTACCTACGTCATGAAAAATCATCTCAAGCACATGCATGGTATAAATCAATAGAGTTTCTCATAAAATTGCGCGTGTGTGATATGGCAGTCAAATGAACACGCGCATGTCATGAACTTGGAATATAACTCGGATAACCATCAAACTATGCTTCGACTACGAATCTCACAATGAATTACACTCTCAAATGAAACGCTTAGAACATGTGTAATTTATCCAATATACGGGAGCAAAGGAAATATGTTTTCAAAATGAGAAATGCTCACATATGACTCAAAAAAGATGCATGACACAAAAGAACAGCAGTCTCATGGATAGGACGCCAACAGTCAAGATAAATTAATCATTACCATATTTTAATCCCCTTCCCATCGTTTTCATATCCAAACCATGTTTCCTAGGATCAAATAGGACTTTTCAAAGGTTATAATGTAGCTCAGGTAATGAAAAAGGATCGAGGGATTCATTAGGTAGTTTTAGAATGGCATTGTAAGGCATGTTCGATTTCTTTCATTCTCTCCTCCACCAACTTCGTCATTTCATTATCTTCTTTTCATTCCTTTCAATTTTTTCTCCTTCTGTTTCTTTTTCTTTTTTCTTTTTTTTTTTCAACCTTATTCTTTTTTTTTATTCTTTTCCTCCTCGTTGCTTTTGAAACAAATATTCAATAAATAACAAGGCAACCACCCCAAACATCATCTTATTTTCTTCTTCTTCTCAATCACACATCGCCTTAACACCACTAAAAGTTGATCAATCTTTCAGGGGTGAACTCCAAGTTGGCCAAATTGGAGCAAAAATAGGATAATGGTAATTAAAGAAAAAACGGCATTTTAATGGCTCAAAGGGCGAACTAAGAAAATTTATCATTTATCGGTGAGTGGCAAACAAAGAAGGCCTAAAATCATGTCCTATGGTTATATGGTTCTTTAACATTTACGACGGAAGATTATTTAGCCTGGTAACAAATATTTTAACTTGACTATCAACCAAAACAAGAATAATGAGACTAAACAACAAGTTAATGCGCTATTCCAAATGAAATTTGACAAACACAATGTATTTATAACCCTCTAAAAAGAAAAGATAGGCTCAAAAGCTCACCGGGTTTAGTCTCCACCTTGTGTTATCTAGAAATCCGAATCATATTATAGTTCACATCAGACATGTATTCAAGCGACTACATGCAGTGCATAGGTTTGTGTGCAAATCTATGATATAAAACTACGATTCAAATGATACATGACCTAAAATGTCATATCATGACTTCAGCAAATATTTAATTACATCTTCTCTTGTTTACCATTCTATAACAATCATAGTTACATAACAAGAAGTATCGAAACAAGATTGCAAAACTGTAGGTGACATCGTTTATTTAAGCACAAGAATCAAAAATTTTTAAAAATTAGTACATAATAATGTGCATGTGCATGCATACCCCTACACCTAAACCTTTCATTGTCCCCAATGAAATAATAAAACGAAAGAAAGGAAAGGACATAAGGAAGGAACGATATTACCTTTATCTCGACAATCACAAAGGTGAATGTATAAATTTGACGATAAAATTCAATGGCTCCATAAAGAGCTACTAATCACCTATCAATACTTGACAAAAGAAAATAAACAACAAAAACAATAGTAGCTAATAGAAATATACAGATATTATTGTTTTTGGTTGTTGTTTTTGGTTTTTTTTTTTAATCAATAGATTTTTTTTTATTTTTTACTCTATTATTATTTTTCTTTTCTTTTTTTGAATAAAAGTTACACTATAAAAAAAAAACTAATGAAAATAAAGCAAACAGAATAATCAAAACGAAGAAGAACTTAATCTAAAAAAAGACCTAACAGAATAAACAGAAAAAATAAAAATAACTGACCAAGTTGTGGGAGAAAGGAGGTAAGAGAACAAAAAAGAAAATCTCAAAAATCCCACCCCGCGCGAGCAAGCGAGCGTTGGGCGCGCGATCACCTCTGCGAGGGAATGCAGAGGGCTCATATAAAAAAGTTTGAAAAATTTTCTCTAAGGGGCAATCTCGGGCGAGCAATGTGGTCTTTTTCCTTTGTTTCTTTATTTCAAGGTAAATAAGTTCAAAATAAGTTTATCCCGACCCCTAAACCTGTCCGGAATGTCCAAAATAGACTCAAAAGGACTCAAAAACGACTAAAAATAAGGAAAACGAATGAAATAAAGCTTGGGTTGCCTCCCAAGAAGCGCTATCTTTTACGTCTTTAGCTAAACCGTTCTAGCTCAAGATTTATTGAGGTTGAAAATCAGAGTTTGTACCCTTTAGGGTGTTAGGGAGATTTCGGTGAAAAGCCAAAACAAGGTCGCTATTCGTTAATTCCTTTGATGACTCTCCTTTATCGTGTTCAAATCGATTCCTAACCTTTCGAGTAAATTCGTCATTAGGGTCTGTACTGTTCAAATTGACCCGCTCATTTTCCACTATATTATTCTCCTCACTCACGTTTATGTCCTGATTAAGTTTAACCTTTCTTCTAACCTCACTACCCTCCATGTATTGATAATCATCATCTTTAAGAGGTTGATCAACCGCATTAAACACGTTTAATTTAAGGTTCATGTTCCCGAACGACACTTTCATTGCACCTGGTCTACAGTTGACACGCGCATTGGCGGTGGCAAAGAATGGACGACCAAGAATGATAGGAGTATATTTCCTAGCATCTAAAATAGGTTCAGTATCAAGGACCATAAAATCAACAGGATAATAGCATTTGTCAACTTTAACTAAGACATCCTCGACGATTCCTCTAGGTACTTTCACAGAACGATCCGTTAATTGAATAGTAGCGGTTGTAGGTTTAAGTTCACCTAAACCTAGTTGTTTATAGACGTGCTAAGGTAAGAGGTTAACACTAGCTCCTAAGTCAAGGAGAGCCCAATGAATGATAGTGTCACCTATGACACATGAAATAGTAGACGTACTGGGATCTTTATACTTTGGAGGTGCGTTTTGAAAAATAGAACTTACTTTTTCAGTGAGGAAAACCTTTTTAGGAGTATGACTGCGTATTTTGCGCTTTTGCATGCAAAGGTCTTTTAGACATTTAGCGTAAGCGGAAATTTGTTTTATCGCATCGAGGAATGGAATATTAATTTTTACTTGTTTAAACACCTCGAGTATATCTTCCGTTTTTGAATTTTTCTTTGATAAATTAGATGGTTCCTCAACGTTTAGTGGATATGGTATTCTCGGAATATAATTTGTTGGGATCGGTTCATTCTCTTTCCTAACTCTATCCACATCCTTTTCTTTATTCGAGTTAATGTGCACCTCTTTTTCTCTCACATTCGGAATTTCAACAATTTCCTCCCCATGAATAGTCATCCTAGTCGACACGGCATTAACTTTCTCACTCGTACCCCCACCCTCATACTGTCCCTTAGGGTTTTGTATAGTTTGACTACGCAACTTTCCCTCGTTTCTACGACTCATAGCATTAGCTATTTGTCCCATTTGGGATTCAAGCTTCGCAATGGATTGTGTGTAAGAGTGCACTACCTGTGCTTGTGCTTGTACTTGTGTTTCGATATTCTTAAGGGATGCTAACACTGTCTCCTCAAAAGCGTTAACCCTTGGAGGGTTGGGACTAGGAAGAAGGTGTTGGTATTGAGTTTGTTGAAATTGGGGTCGATAAGTATTATAAAAATTTGTCGCCTCATTATTATTATGATTATTATTATTTTCCACGAATAATTAGGATGATTTCTCCATGGCATATCCGGATTATTAGTCATAGGATTAAAATTATTTCGTGAGAATTATTGAATAGAATTAATGTGTTGCTCCACGAATTCCCAAAATTGAGACACTGATGGGCATGCAAGTATAGAATGTGAAGGATCGGAACATAATGCACAACTTTCATGAGCGGGTGGGGCTGACGTTTGGTTTATTGTCAAAAGTTGGTCAAGTTTTTTAGATAGTTCCTGAAATTCAATTGAATGACTTGACTCAAACTTTACCTCACGTTTAGGTTGTGAAAGATATCCCTCAAAACGTACCGACACAGCCTGATGCATCGAGTTCTCACTTAATGTTTCAAAAATTTTCCAGGCCTCGTCGGCGCTTTTGTGTAGGAAAGTACCCACACAGATGGCATCGACGGTATTCCGAATAGAGGGAATAAGCCCCTCGTAGAAGACTTGAACTAATTGCCACTTAGGAACCTAATGATGTGGGCATGAGCGTAATAACTCTTTAAACTTTTCACAAGTATCATAAAGCGTTTCCCCACCTTGCATCACAAAGTTTGTTATCGGTTTTCTTATTTGATTTATTCTTGTGATTGGGAAAAACTTTTATAAAAATGCAGTGTGTAAGGCTTCCCAAGTTTTAATTGTATTCGACTCAAGTGATTGAATCCAATACTTTGCTTTATCCCTTAAAGAGAATGGGAAGAGACGCAATTTTAATTCGTCATCAGTGAAATTTTGGATTTTCAACGTAGAAAAAATATCTTGAAAATCTCCTAAGTGTTGATATGGATCTTCATTTAAACGGCCTTGGAATGAAGGAAGTAGCGAGATGGTAGACGACTTTATCTCAAAGTGAGATGTCGTCGCCTCCGCTAATTCGATACCAGCTTGAGGCGTGTAAGTCGTAGGAATAAAATAATCTTTAAGTGAAGAAAGTGGAGGTATATTAGGGTTATTTCCATTATTTTTGTTATTTCCAATGTCGGCCATTAGAATACGTTTTATTTTAAAATTTTGAGTTTTTCTTAGCCTTTTAAGTGTAATTTGAATTTTGGCCTGAAATAGAAACGATGGTTCTGGAGTCGATTCGTCGTCTAACAACCGAGCTCTAGAAGCTTGGGTTGAAGATCTATTAATTCTTAATGTACATTCAAGTTCAGGATCAAAAGTTTGTAATTCAGGTTTACTAGAACGTGTACCAAACATAAACTAAAAAGAAAATAGCGACACTAAGACAAAAACTAACTCCACAAATATAAGACGAATGCACATGAACGATCACTCCTAAACTAATGAAAATAGTGCGTCTCAGCACCCTGACTTACAGTGGTTGGAAGCAAATTTCAAAGGAAGCGATTTAGTTTATTTATTATTTTTTATTTTCGCATAAGCTCCTTTGACGTGCACAGCTTCTCCACTCAAAATGCTAGAATTTGATTACTTTGAGAAACTACAAAAATAAAAAGAAAAGTTAGTGACTCAAAATACAATGAAAAAATAAGAAAAAGAAAACCTAATATAATATTTACGAATTAACTAAACTAAGATTCTAAAACTAAAGGTAGTAATGCAATCTCCGGCAACGGTGCCAA
The DNA here is from genome assembly GCA_033977485.1 of Hydrangea macrophylla. Taxonomy (NCBI): domain Eukaryota; kingdom Viridiplantae; phylum Streptophyta; class Magnoliopsida; order Cornales; family Hydrangeaceae; genus Hydrangea; species Hydrangea macrophylla. Next base: position 74,933,557 of record CM066985.1, on the reverse strand, counting down.
AAATTGATCTTGTCAAAATCAAGATATAAAAGTATGCTTACTTATGCTTTACTTTCAAAAGATTTCTAGTGTGGAAGTAAAGGTCGAACCCACAGAGATTGAATACTATTCACTTTAATTTTTAAAACCTAAATTTAGTTAATTAAGAAAAACGGATTTTGGATTTCATTTGAATTAAACTAATAACAATAAAAGTAAATCTAAATTATGGAAGCAATTAAATATTTGTTTTTATAATAAGTTTAAGGAACCTAGGATTGCAAATCCACCACTAGCTTCATAATAAGGGTATTTACGAATTACTTTAACTTATGAAGTTGGATGATAATGGGGAATTGTAGCTACAAGCCCAATTCCTCCGTCAAGAAAATAACTATGGTTCAAGCACAAACATAATCCATCTTCGGTTAGCACGAATTATCCCACACTAAACTAGGGTTGTGGTATAATCTGTCTAATCTAGGCATGAACTATTCGGATACTTGATAGCACAATTCAATTTAAGCACCATTACATGTAAATAATTTAAACAAACACAACAAGCATAGATCATTGAGCACACTACCATCAAAATAGATCTAATACAAGAGTAAACTTTGAAAGTAACGATTTAATCAATAAAGCACGATTTTTTTATAAAAATCCTCGAAACATATAACTGTCATCCATACATAATAAAACTAAAATAAAAACATAAAATACACCCTATTACTTGGCTAGGGTTTCATTGAAACCCTAGATCTTGAGTTTAGTTGGCATAGAATTGATGAACGGCAAGAGGTTTATGGAGGAGGCCATGGGAATCCTTGGTCTTCTTCTTATTCTCCTTGCTTTTCTCTCTTCATTGGCTGAAGTTTTAGTTGTATATGGATGTATCTAATGTTCTGTAATGATGTGTAACTACAAAATTGATTTAAAATAGGATTTATATAGAGTTTGGAAGGATTTAGGAAGCTTTCCTAAGTCAAATCGCACTAAAGCTGCTGTTTTTATGTTTCTGGACGTATTCAGCCAATTCGGATTGCACAGGGCTTTTCAGGACCTCGAAATACGCATTTTTGACTTTTTCAACGGGTCACTCGCGCTGGTCACTCCAGCGACTAGGTCATTTTTCAACTTTTCTCAGATTTTCCGCTACTCTGCGCACCAATCGTAGAATTGCGATACCTTTTGACTTAGACCTTGTATTGACTCACCGTTTGTGGCCACTTGTCTGTAACTCGAAGATCTACATTTTATATCTCTGGAGAAATTTCTCAAATCTGAAGTATTCCTTGTCAAAAATGAGATTTTCCGAGGCTGCTACTGCATTCAACTTTCACCGGAATCACCGTTTGAGCCCAGAATGACTTCCAAAGCCACTAATCATTGGATTTTTGTGCATTTTCAAGTTAAAACTCCAAATCCTACAAAATTTAGAATACTTATTAAAAAATAACTAATAACTACATGAAATGGGCTAACAAAGGGTATTTGTAAGACTATAAACGGCAACTATTCGTCGGCGATCAGCTATCACTGCAAATTTCTCGAGGAGTTCTGCCTTACATACTTCTACCATGAGCCTCTTTACCGAGGCTTGGCATGGTAGAGTGTCTGCTCCCTTCCGTAGGGTTCTTGCTTCCATCATTCCCACTGCTGAGTACCTTTTTTAGATTCAGACTTTGGTCGGGAGATAGCTTTATGACTTATACAGATATAAGTAAAAAGAAAAAGAAAAGCAAACAAGATTCCACTTTCATAAAAAAAAATCTTTGACAAATCATGCTTACTCTTACCGCGCTTTATTTGAATCATATGATGTATTTTCATATTCAAAAAGACTTTTCCTTGGATTTAGAAAATGTCCCAATCATGTTAAATCGTAATTTGCACTTTTCCAATTTTTTTTAGGTTATGAAAATCTTTCCTCTTAATGTCTCTTTTAGCTTTTATTACTTAGCTTTGAGTTTTGCTTTAGAGCTTTAATCATTCTATACCATAAATTCTCATTTGCTTCCACACAATACATATTTTGATAGCCAGTAGATCCAGAAATGGGTTTAGATATTATCTGGATTCTTCGGTTTAGCAAACGAAGTTTGCCCTTAGTCTTGGGGCTTTGATTCTAGTTCTAGGCAAACGCAAGTTTGCCCCTTGTTTGGTATAGGGAAACTCAAGACATTGGGTTTTGTTTAGACAGAGGGCCTTGTGAGCCTGCGTACTTATCCCTGAATGGGCATCAGTTCCGTAGTAGTTCAGCCAAGGCTGGAAAGAAAGTGCCTTTTAGACAAGATTTTTAAGACCGAACTGAGCAGGTTGCCTACATATCCCCTATCGGGAATCAGGTCAAGCGTAGTTTATCAAGGTAGGAAGTTTTGAAAGACAAGGTTTCAAGCAAAATATTTCTTGAGGCGTTCAAGGTTAATTGGCTGTTTAAATTCAACCCCATCTAGGTCCATAAGATAGGCAGTCCCTCCAGAGAGAAGCGTCTTAATGATATATGGTCTGACCCAGTTGGGTTAAATTTTCCTCTAGGGTCATAAATGGGTGCTTTAAGCTCTTTGAGGACCAGATCACCCTTAGTAAGCATCCTTGGGCGAACCTTTTTGTTGAAAGCACGAACTATCCTTATCTGATATCCCCGAGTATGGTTTATTGCCACCAGCCTCTTTTCATCTAGTAACATCAACTCTTCATATTTCCCTTGCAGCCATTCAAGTTCAGTTACTTCGCATTCTGTCAAGACTCTCAAAGAGGGTATTTCTTCTTCAACCAGTAGGATAGCCTCCATTCCATAGACCAGTGAGTATGGTGTAGCTCTGGTCGAAGTTCTTACAGAAGTCCGGTATCCCTATAATGCAAATGGTAATTTCTCATGCCAATCCCTGTATGTTTTCGTCATCTTTCCCAAAATTGCTTTAACATTCTTACTAGCTGCTTCTCCCGCGAGTCTATACAGGGAAGATTGATGGTGGGTGATCCTATACTTCTCTAAGAGTGGAATAACTTCTCCATGGAAATGGCTACCATGATCAGAAATGAATTCGTTCGGAACCCCATATCTGCAGATAATATTCTTCACAATAAAACTCACCATGTCCCTAGCTTTCAGTGTTGAATATGACGCTGCTTCCACCCACTTGGTAAAATAATCTATTGCCGCAATTATTTATCGGTATCCATTGGAGGCTTTAGGAACCAATTCACCAATGATATCACTGCCCCACATAAAAAAATGGCCAAGGGGTGGTCATGCTGTAAAGTTGGGAAGGCGGGGTATGCATAAGATTTGCATGGATCTGACATTTGTGGCATTTCCTAACATACTCACAACAATCCTTATCCAAAATTGTCCAAAAGTATCCTTGCCAAATTATCTTTTGGCTAATACATGTCCGCTCATGTGTGGTCCACAAACTCCCTCATGTATCTCTTCCATCATCCTTCTTGCTTCTCTCGCATGCAGGCATTCTAGGTTATAACCAGTATAGGACTTCTTCCACAACTTTCCCGCATAAATCACAAACTGAGCTGAAAACCTCCGAATTGCCTTCTTATCCTTCTCTGAAGTCCCTTCAGGGTACTCTCCTTTTTCAATAAAACTTCAAACATCCACAAACCATGGCACTTCTGTCTCCTCTCCTTCTTCAATGACTGTGATTGTCTCGAATGAGGGTCGGCTTCTCTCTTTTATGGATAGGGGAATCATGGTAACTCCTATAGGGATTTGGATCATCGAGGCCAAGGTTGCTAGGGAATCGGCTAGTTGGTTCTCCTCACGGGGAAGGTAATAGAACAAAATTTTTCTAAATTGCACTTTCAGGCTCTCCAGGTATTCATGGTAAGGTCTCGGTTTCTCATGTTTTATTCTCCAATCACCTCTCACTTGCGATATTGTCAAATTAGAATCCCTGAAGACATCAATTTTCTTAACTTTCAAGGCTAGGGCTACTTCCATACCAATTATGCATGCTTCATATTCTGTCGTATTATTGGTTGAATTGTACTTGAGCTTGACAGCTAACGAGGTAGGGGCTCCACTAGGTTATATAAGGATGATTCCGACTCCATAACCTATCTGATTGGCAACTCCATCAAAGCACATTCTCCATAAATCTTCCTTCACCTCCATTACGTCTTCATCAGGGAATTTAAACTCTCTATTCTCCTTGGATTCTATGGTAAGGTCACCTAGATATTTGGCCACTGCTCTCCCCTTAACAGATTTGGAAGTGACATATCTTATATCAAATTCAGCTAGCATCATGGTCCATCAGGAGATTCTACTGGTTAAGGCTGATTTTTTGAATAGATATTTAAGTCAGTCCAATCGGGCTATCAGGGTCACAGGAAAGGCTAGCATGTAATGCCTAAGGCGCCGAGTACACCATACTAAGGCCCAACAGGCTTTCTCTAGTGGTGAGTAGTTTAGCTCATACCCGGTCATTCTCTTACTTAAATAGTATATTGCTTTTTTTTACATGCCCTTCTTCTTCTTCTTGGGCCAACATACACCCCATCAAGTTTTCGGTCATGGATTGGTATAGCAGTAAGGGCTTTTTAGGTTTGGGAGGTGATAGGATAGGTGGGTTTTGAAGGTAGGTTTTGATCTTTTTGAAAGCTTTTTGGCACTGGTCATCCCATTCAAACTTCTCCCCCCTTCTAAGTAGCTTAAACAATGGGTCGCAGGTCATGGTAAGTTTGGATATGAAGCGGCTGATGAACTATACTCTTCCTAGAAACCCCCTTAACTCCTTTTCATTTTTTTGGTGATGGCATCTCGGTTATGGCCTTAATTTTGGTCGGGTCTATCTCAATCCCTTTCCGTGTAATGAGAAATCCGAACAGCTTCCCTGTGGTAACTCCGAAAGTGCATTTCAGCGAGTTTAACCTCATTCTAAACCTCCTTAGCCTCTCAAAGAATTTCTCTAATGTTTCTAAATACCCTCCCCTCTTCTTGGCCTTTACTATCATATCATCCACATAGACCTCTACTTCTTTGTGGATCATGTGATGCAATAACATGGTGGCAGTCCTTTGATAAGTTACACCTGCATTTTTAAGCCCAAAAGGCATAACCCTATAGCAATAAGTTCCCCAGGGTATGATAAAAGTAGTCTTTTCCCTACCCTCAGGTGCCATTAAAATATGATTATACCCTGAGAACCCATCCATGAAGGATAAGAGTTCATGCCCTACAGTATTGTCTACTAAAACATCAATGTGGGGTAAAGGGAAATCGTCCTTAGGACTGGCTTTGTTCAAATACCAGAAAACAACACAAACCCTAACATAACCATCCTTTTTTGGGACCGGCACAATGTTAGCGACCCATTCTGGATACTCGATGACAATCAAGAATCTAGCTCCTAACTGCTTTTCAACTTCCTCCTTTACTTTAAGCGCACGTTCAGGCCTTATTCGTCTCAATTTTTGTTTTACAGGTTTTGAATTTGGGAAGAGTGGAATATGATGTTGGACTATTTCTGGATCAATTCTTGGCATATCATCATAGGACCATGCAAAGACATCTTTGAATTTATTTAATAAATTGATTAACTCTTTGTTTTCCTCATTACTAAGTGTGGAGCCAATAGAAACATTTTGTTGATTATCTTCATTTCCTAAATTAATCTTTAAAGTGTTTTCAACGATTTTACATGCAAATTCATTTTCTTTTTTAAATAATTTTTGTAGTTCATCAAGTAATTCATCAGAATCATAGCATGCATCACAGTTATTTTTATGTGCAGATGAGTAAGCAGAACTAGTCTCATTTTCATTGATTTTCTTGGGAGATATTACAACAGACATGAAAATTAAAAGAAGCCTCATCTGGGCGATTACAAAATCTGGGTGAGGGGGATACCTATCACTAGACTCGAACACCCATTCTTTCTTGCTTTCTCCTCCCAATTCATTGATGAAGCAATCCTCTCGATCCTCTGTCTTGGTAGCCTCTTCCATTTTTTCTTCCCCTAGTTCTTCATATTCTGGCTTCTCCCCCCTGTTTTATCCTCCTTGTTCTTTTCTTCATCTTGGACTTTCCCTTCTTCAATCACAATCTCCCCAGGACTACCCTTTTCGATCCCTCTGTGTTCTTCTTCCAGCACATCCTTCATTACTAAGCCATCCAAAACACAGACCCAATCTTGGGTAATAGTGGATTTTGCAGGCACCTGAAGGTAAGGATCTTTATAATTAGAAAAGTCATGTGCAAAGAATATCTCGAACCTCGGCTTCACATGCTTATCCATACTATCCACCCATAGTTCTGGGAAGCCTCAGAAAGAAAAATCCTCCCCTTCCTTGATAAAATACCCATTGAGAGTCTTCAAATATGGCTCTATTGGCGCATCAGTTGTTTTCTTTTTTCTTTTTTTCTCATTTCCTCCTTTGTTGGTTGATATCCTAACCCGCGAGTGTAGGTTTGTGAGATGATGTTTTGAAATTCTAGCAACCCATGGTGCTTCTTGCCTAAACCCAACCCTGGGAAGAACCCCATTTTTCTCATAATTCCAGCTACCAAGGGACTTGCATATTGGTCAAAATAAAGCGGTAGGAAATCCCCTAGTTTACTACCTTCTACCATGTTAATGAGTTCGAAACCACCCATGCTTGCTTCACCTTCTTGTATCTGTACTTCCAAGACCAGAGCACTAGACAATGCTTCAGACGTATGAGTCCAACTGTCTCCCAGAATCTCACAAATTTAATTTTTCTAAATATACTTTACCTTTTGATGGATAGTCGATGGGATGGCACCCAAGCCGTCTAGCCATGGTCTTCCTATAAGCAAATTAAAGGATACAAGAATATCAATGATCTAAAATTCTATTCCCTTTTTTGCTGCCCCGATGGAGAAATTTAGAAAGATGATCCCCATAACTGCTCACTGAGTGTAGTCGTAAGCCCTTACTTTTTAGTCTGATGGGATAAAGGTTGACTAATCAAGTCCCATTCTTTTGGCTATTCGAAATGGGCATACATTAAGTGCAGACCCATTGTCAACAAGGCAAGCGGGCAAAGAGTCCCCCAGACATTCAACCATGATATGTAATGGTTTATTATAGGCAGGCCTCTCGGGAGGTAGATCAGCTATGGTAAATGAGATGGCAGGAATCGCGCTTTTGTTGATCATACCAACGAGATCCTCAGGAATGATTTCTATGGAGACATCTGACTGATTAAGGGCGTCAAGGACTGCCTGTCTATGACGCTTAGAAGCAATTAGTAACCCCTAACTAGTGATATTTTTCTGTCTTTTTCATCTGTTTTAAGACCCTATCTTCCTCCTCTTCTTCTTCCAACTTGCCTTTTCCTCTTCCCAAATCTTGACCCGAATGGTCTTCTTCCAACTCATGCGGCTTAAAAGTGTCTTCCAGACCGAGTCAAATGACTAATTCCTGCTTTTACCCACAAGTTATCTTGTTTCCTAGTTTCTTCCGAGCCCTTTTTCTCTCCTTTGTCACTATCATACTGACACGACTAAAAAGTTGTGCGCTCTTGTGCAACACCCAAATGTAGGTGATCATGCAAGTAAAGTAGTACTGGAAGTCCAGGTCGATTCCACAAGGAAGGAATAGGAAGAATATATGCTAAGTTACAACCTAACGAAAAGGAAAAGAAAATAAGAATGTTGGGAGTGAATGTTCTAACGAATCCTAATTAATTAAATTAAACTAAATAATAAACTAAAGCGTAAAGAAACATAACTAATTAAATAGATAAACTAAAGGTGTTGAAAATACGTGAATCCACATTGATCCTAACCACCTACCATGCATACTCATTAATTTTATATGGAGTTCATTCCTTTTCAACATTCCGTATTTTTCTAAGATAAAGAATCAATAGCCCTTACATGACCGGGACTATATCATCACAAGTGATTTAAAATACTTAGAAGACGGTTTAAAACAATGGTTATTACTTGCACTCTAAATGGTGTTAGCATTCAAAGTGGTTTTCAAAAGTCATTGAAGAAAATAGCCTTAAGGCTTTAAGTTCTAAAAACTGTTGTGACAAACTGAGCTTATATGGACAATTTGATGACAGATTTCTAAAACAGAAAGTCATGGAATACTTAAAAGAATCATCTCAGGAATCAACAAGTTCAATCGATCGAAGCGCTCATGATCGATCGGACAACATCATCATTCAATCGATCGAAATGTATTCGATCGCTTGACTATGGCTCTGGTTCGATCGATCAAAATACCTTCGATCGATCAAGCCCAAGGTTTCTAAAGATTGCATGGCAGAGATTGGGAATCAATGTTTCAACACATATTCCCAACGTATAAACTACGAAAACATAACAAAACTAGTGCAGAAACAGTAACCTAGAGTAATCATAGCATATAAACTAATAACAATCAAATAACAATGATTGGAAAAAAAAACCTGGATATAATCTGAAATAAACTTAAAATAAACATGAAATCCACTTGAATCTTCAATAATCTTCAATATATTAATGAAAAAGAGGAAGAAAAAGATGAATCTAGCCTAATCTACTCCTAATCTAACCCCAAAACTACCCTAAAACTGATGTTTTCTGCGTTCTGGAGCGTCCTCCCTTCGTCTGGCGTCAAAACGACTTATATATAGAGTTCTTGCAGAGTTTACACAACTTTTGGATGAACATAAAGTTCAATCCATCGAGCTTAGTTCGATCGATCGAACTCTCAATCGATTGAACTCTGCTCAAGGGCTTGAACTCCTCTGATTTTGACAGCTCTGCACACCGATGAGAGAATGGACATAACTTTTCACTCAAACCTTGGATTGACCTCCCGTTTGCGGCCACACGACCGTAACCCAAAGATCTACATTTCATATCTCTAGGAAAATCTTCCAAATCTGAAGTCTTCATTGTCAAAATTGGCATTTTCTCAGCTGCTTTTGTTGTTCTCTTCACCAGAATCACTTTCTTTAGCTCCACTTCATTGATTTACATTCTAATACCTATAAAATAACGCATAAACATATGTTTTAGCATTAAACAATAAAAAGAACATTGTTATTAGAATGCACCTAAATTTAGGGACGTTGGGGATAAAAGCATGCATAAAATACCACATAATACATTATAAATATGCATTTTTCACCTCGAATCACATACCATAAGTCTTCTGTCTAATCGATGCTCTGATCGTCTTCGCACCAAACCGAATTATCCATCTCTGAGGTCCACCATTCCAAAGAAGAATCGTTCCCTGACTGTTTCTCGATCATGCAAACTGACATATCTTCTAGTGGCTGATATGATTTCCTTGGTTCCCCAATTTTGGTAATCAAAATGGACGGGTCAAACAAAATCTCATCTATCTCCAAGAAATAAATGCCCGGTGGTGGTAGTACTGCGTGGTGATTCGGTAGCGGGTTCTTAGTGACATTTGGCGGGTTGGTTGGAGGCTCAGATATTATTTTCTTGTCTATCAAATTTTGAATTTCGTGCCTCAACCTCAGGCATCGATCAGTGGAATGCCCTTGCTCTTGATGGAACTTATAGTATAGATCAGTATTGAAGTTCAGAGGGAGTGTCTTTGGCCTCGGCCGTGGTTCCAACAAGTGAAGATACCCCTTAGCCAATAGCCTGTCAAGAGTTGTAGATAGCAATACCCCTAGCTCTGAAAACTTTCTTAATGGCTTATCCACCCCTCTTCTCGGGTAGCTTTTTGTTACATCGAACTTCTTCTCTGGTTCACTTAACGCATTCACGTCTGTTGCTACTCGATTCCCAGTGTTTCCTCCATAGAACGGTCTCCTAGAGCGGTGCCCCTGAGATTCTTCTTTCTTGATCCTCCCATCTTTGATTGCGTCTTCTATTCTGGTTCCAATCTCAAATAATTCTGTAAAGGTATGAATGCACTGGTACATGAGTTTATCCTGATAAATACTCTGCAGATTCTTGACCACAATCTGAATCTATTCTTTCTCTGAAGGTCGTTGTGTCATTTTAGCGGCATTTCCTCTCCAGCGTGCCAAGTATTCGGCAAATGATTCCTTATTCTCTTGCGTTGTTGTCTCTAGATCCCTTACAGTCACATCGAGTTCTTGATTGTACTCGTACTGGGTAACAAAAGCTTTTACCACTTCTTCCCATACATGACTTTTGCTTGGCTCCATTGTGACGTACCAGGATAAGGCTGCCCCAATTTAAGTCTGCTAAAATAACATGGGCATCATAGTAGGGCTTAGGCCACTTGGTTGAAAAGCCCCAATGCACATTCTCACATGATTTATGGGATTACCAGAGCCATAAAATTTGTCAATCTCTGGCATCTTAAATCCGGCCAGCAATTTTTCCTAAGTTCCTTCAAGCAGACCCTCCAACTCTAGCAGATAACTGTAAACCCCATTGGACTTGCAGATGACTTTTTCTACCTTTTCTACTTTTTCTTTCATCTTGATATGCTCTTCCTCAGCCTTTTCAACTTTCTCTCTTTCTGCCCTATTTGCACCAGCTCTGGGTTGTTCCAAATCCTCATACCAATCATCTTCCCCATTTTGAGCAACCTGTGGAGGATCAATTATCGGTGGATCATCTTCCTCAAGTGTGCTAATTTCTCTTTTCATTATGATCCTCGCTACCCTTTCAAAGATTGGGTGTTTTATTTGGAAAGTATTTCTAAAATGTTTTTTTTAGCATTTTGAGGATATTTAAATATTCCTTTGAGATTTCTGTTTTGAAAATAATTCCCAAGACTTTTTGATTTCCCTTTGAGGATGTGAAAACATTTAATAAAATAAATAAATAAAATGATTGGGTCCAAGCTTTGTTTTGAAATGCATTTTGAAAAGTGTTTCTTTCAAAAACAATTATCGAGAATTTTGGATGATCGTGTGAGAACACATCTTAACAACAATTAGTTTGGAGTTTTAACCAAAAAGTAAACTCCAAAGGCTTTTTGTTTTTGAAAGGGTGGTTGAAAACTTTGGAATAAAGTTTGGCAAAAATCTGTTCGCTTTCAAAGATGAACTTAAAATTCTTTGGGTAGTAGGATCACATGATCGAATTATTACCGTACTCTTCATGGATTCGGATGCATACAAGATCAATGATGCTTAGCTAAACATGATATAAGAGATGTGACCTTATAATCAAGATTTGGCATGTTCTCAAATGTCATAGGACACAAAGAAGGAATTGCTAAAAAATGATTAAGAGGTTACACATATTTCATCAAGCAAGCATCGTCATCATCTCAAGTAATCCCTTCCGAGCATACAAAACTCCCTAGCACATAAATCCTAATCAAGAACTAATTTCCTATGATTGAAAGGTTCTATGAAAGCTATTATGCAAAGGTCGGGTTCTATGATAAGCTATTATGCAAAGGTTCTATGACACACACTCGATAGGATGCTTCATATACTAACACATGGTACGAGATCAAGGGTGATCACACAGTCCCATGATGGCTTAACCGACCGGGTCCCCCCGAGCCTCCACGGTCATAGTTCTGTGCAATCGACTGGAGAGAAATGCAAGTGTAATGCAACGGCCACACAAAAATTAATTGATTCGATTAAAAGGATAATTTCAAGTCGAATCCTCGAGTGAACCCAAAATCAGAAATTCTGGTCTGTGAAACCAGAGATTCTGGGTTCAATCCCCAGCAGAGTCGCCAGATTGTGGATACTGGCATTTGTGCCCACTTTTAATTTTAAAATAATTTTTCAAAACAAAGAGTCGCCAAATTTTTAAAAGGAAAATTAAGAAATCATTTTAAAAGCACATCGATCTTCTGCGAAACCAAAGATAAACTGGGTCTGGGGATTATGGAATGAAAGGGGAAGGAGCCCGGCGGACTAAAACACCCCCTTCCATCCTATCTCGTGATAGGCCTCTACTCGACATCCTTTTAATCGAATTATTAATCTAAGCATGCCCTCAACTAATACATATATATAAACATACATTACACAAGCATGTTGGAAAGGGCGAAAAATTGCTAACGATGAAATACCATTCATAAACCACATAATTCAATTAGCAAGCAAAATGATGTGCATATAGGGAACTAGAGAACTTACTCGGGATCCAGCCGCAAATATTAAACGTGCAATTCATGCAAAATAGAATTCTAAGAAAAGGGTCTCTAATCACATATATACACATAAGGCAAGACCTAATACTAAAGTGTCGCACATGGAGTCGAAAATCAATTAAAATCAAAGAATAAAATCAACTAGGGAGGGTTAAAAAATCATACCTCAATAGCACTACAAAACAAAAGGTTAGTCCACATGCCTTGATCAAGAGGTAATATTGAATAACATCCCTAAACTTCTAGCTTAAGTCTATCAAGTATAGGAAGAATTGTCATAACCATGAATTCCTTCTAACTAGTTGAAAACACAACATCTCTATAGATATACAAATCTTAACTAGGAGCCAATGAATGTCCATATAGAGATGGTATAATCCCAACATGATCACAAGGAACTCACAACTAGGTTCAATTAAATGCAACTTAACCCAATGCAAAATAAGTCCTAATCACAAGTATCAACATACATGGATGAATGCATGGACATGAACAAGAATGAGATATGAACTTATTCATTGATTTGGATCACTTAGCCTCTGGATGTAAACCTGTTTGACATTATTCAAGACATGATTCAAATCTTAGGACATTAGGAGTCCATTAGATAAGAGTTATTCAAGTTTTATTGAAGCAGTGATAGAATTGTAAAAATTATAGAGAGCAGACTAGACTTTCAAAAATAGAAATAAAATAATTCAACGGTTGGATCTTAATGATTTTTTATTATGTTATGCCTCTGTGAGTCTAGTTTCTAACCCAAAAAGAAAATCAAAGATCCAACGGTTGAATCTCTAGGAATAGGGTCATAACTAGACATCACTCAGAAACTTTTAACTCTCTGTCTAGAGTTCTTGTATGATTTTCTAAAATTAGTAGAAAAATCAGAAACACTTTGATTTTTTAGGGTAGTTTCCTAACACATTGAACTACCTAGATAAATTTATTTTAGGTCAAGAAAACTTGATAAAGGCTCTGAATTACTCATTTTGAAACAAACTTACTGTTCTGAAATTTTGGACAGGGAGCAACCTACTCACAAATCATAAGGTCAAACCCTCCCAAGTATAAAATTTCATCAAAACCAACATTCTAATGGTACGTATATGGGTTATGAACACTCTCCAATTGGTCTCATTCAATTCCAACATGCCATGATTTAATTAAAAATCTTTGATCATGGTTGGTTAGTGAACTCACTGCACCATTGATGAATTAGTGTTCATAGTTTGAATCAATCTTGATCCATGATTCTAAAGAGAATTAGAATCTTCGAAGGGCTTGAATTCTTTGAAAAATCTTCGAATTTCACCGGTCATTGTCGTCGTCGGTCTTCAGAGGTAACCAAACCTGGATTCAACGGTTGGTCAAAATTGGGTGTCAACACCCATTTGCTAATATTTGGTATCTGGGTTGTAGGTTTGACTACCAAATTAAAGTTCATTTTTTTTTGTTCTTTCTGCAATTTCATTTCTTAAGGGTCTTTTGAGTTATTTTTCAGTCTTTCAACATTATAGAACCAATCCATTAATGCAAATGTATAGATTCAAGTGAATGGCTTCCAGAAATTGTTTCTTGCTCTCTCTCTCTAGTCCCAAGATCTCAAAGGCTAGTCAAAGATCTCAATGCTTGCAAGTTCTCAACTTGGTTTCTTTTTCTTTCTTTTCCCATTAACTTAGATATCAATGCTAGCAATTTTCACCTACTTAGTTTCTTTTTCTTTCCCTTTTTATTTTTTATTTTTTATTTTTATATTTTGTCTACTTTGAGAACTGAAATTTAGAGTTAATATGCTGTTTATTTTTATTTTTTCGTTTTTTTCAAATTTTTTTTGTTCTTTTTGCAAATAATCTAAATTTCAGTTCCCATTATTTTCATGATCTAATGGTGATTTGTTTGCATAAGGAGAGTTTTATCCCATGCCTTCTGGTAGTCATAAAAATTATAGCTCTTGCTATCTCCGAGAAGACAACTTTTTAGTCTTCTTTCTTTTTCAGGACCCATTCCCCAATCAAACGAAGAAAAGACCTTTGAAATGAACATTTTTGAGAAAGCATGGTGATGACCACCAGTCTTGCAATGCTCAATCTTTACTGAGCCTGTCTCGATAAGAATATTTTCATAATATATTCTTGAGTTTCCCATAGCTGATTTTGGATAGAACCATCCATTTGTAATATCAAAATAATGTTTAGCAACATCATTTGGAGTTTGGGATAATTTTTTGGGACAAAAGAACAATTTTTTTTTTTAAGATTTGTTTTTTTTTTTCTTTTTCATTTTCATATGTGCTTTTTTTTCCTCTCTCTTTTCATTTTTCAATTTGCTTTTTTATTATTTTTTTAGATCCGGGTTTTTTTTTTTTCCAGATTTTTTTCCAGATTTACTATAAATATTTTTTTTATTTAAGATCTTCTTCTTCTTCTTCTTCTTCATTTTTTCCTCATATCTTTCTTTTTCTTTTTTCTTTTTTCTTTTTTTTTTCAAATCTCTCTCATTTCTTTTTTTTTTTCTTTTTTTTTTTTTCAGATCTCTCATTTTTTTTTTGTTTTTTTAAAGATTTGATTTTTTTTCCAGATCTTTTTTTTTCTTTTTCATTTTCATATATGATTTTTTTCCCTCTCTTTTCATTTTCTGAACTTTTTTTCCCTAATTTTTTTAGCAAAAATATCATTTCTTTTTTGGCTTGTAATATATCTATGTATATATATCTATCTTCTCTATCTATTTTCTTTTCGCCTTTTTTTTAAAGAGAAAAACATATGCCCGCATGTTTTGCAGGTTGTACAAAGTGTTTGTGTTTGTGTTTGTGTTTGTGTGTGTGTTTTTTCTTTCCTTTTTCTTTTCTTAGTCACGACTACTACAGTGATAATTACATCTACACCAGCTGAAAGATGAAATTTAGAAGATCACATATCGTCCCTTAATTTGTTCATGTTGTTGTTCTGTGATTTTAGGCTGGTGCTTCTTTGGAAGCCCTTGCTAAAGGGGCAATGCAATTTTCTCACAGATTTACCTATCGAGAACTGCGAGATCGTTGGTATATCAGCTCAAGCTTCTGCTCGTATGGTTGAGCATGAACTTTCTGCGGGTTCCAATCTTTCGTCAAACTTTGCTCATACATCTGAAAATACTAAAGAAAGTGAAGAAACTCATGAGAAGAGGAAAATTGGAAGCATTCGTAGACAATATTATGCCATGAGAAAAAAACTTAGAGCCGAATTTTCTACCTCTGTTGATCTGAGTTTTCTTGCTGAACCCAATCTTCTTAGCTTATACCTGCAATGGAGGTCATTTTTAAGAGCATATTACCCTTGATAATCAGCCTCCCGAGGGGGTTTGTTGTTGGAGATTGTATGTCAGACCTGAGTTTCCAGAAAATAATTTTGATATCTTGCGTAATGTTTTTCCAAAAGCGATGAGCATGGGCGGACCTACATAGATTCCAGGAGTGGCACATGCCCCCTGGATTTTTAAGAATTACAAAATTATATGTTATAATTTGTAAATTTTAGAAATAGGCCCTCCTAAATTTCATACTGGCCCCTCCTGAACTTCTGAAAATTCTAGATTTACATGTAATATTTTACAAGTTTTAGACACAAGCCCCTCAGCACTTTTGAAAATTTTAGACTTACGTGTAATATTTTACAAGTTTTAGATATAAGCCCCTTAAAATTATATGATTTACCCCAAATTAGGGGGTGTTAAACTAATTCTACATACAATTTTACTGTTTTACACATAATTAATTATAGGTAGACCCAAAAAGATTTGCCTAACAAAAATTCTGGGTTCGCCCCTTATTGCTGCTGCCAACGCTGTTGATAATATTGGTGATGCATTTCATAATGGATGCCCAGACCCAGACTTACTTGAAGATAACCATAGAGATAGAATTGAATTTCATGAAGATATTCCCTCCTTTTTCAGCCAATGAATCACTTAGAGTTGATGGAAGCGAATCTTTTCAGCAAATATTTCACGTGGAGATATTATATTACACACACTTTTAAAGATAATGTAGTTGAATACAGAAAAAACACAAATGTTGAGGTAATAGGGCCATTGTAAGTTGTGCCAGACGGGAAGATTGTTGGAAATATTTTATTGATATAATCGGAAAAACAGAAACAGATTCTGAATTACAACTTATGAAAACAGAAAATTACAGAAAAATATAAACAACGCAGAAAGTGAAAATTGATCAAACTGAGGCCTGTGATATTTCACACTTTCCTGAAAACAGATTAGCCGCCTCACCAGATGTGCTTGAGGAAATCGTTGACGTCTGTCTCCCAGGATACAATGGCTTCTAACAGTAGTACAAGCATAGTGTACAACTGCTCTGGCAAACTTCTATGCTTCGTGTTCTCTCAGAAAACCAAGGAAGGAAAATATGGAAGATTGCATTTCTGTGTGTATCTCCAAATGAAGAAGAACTCAATATATAGACAGAGGAGAGAGTGGATTGATATCTGTGGATTAATCCAAATCAGTTAAGAAATTCCAAAGGTTGTAACAACAATCTTTTGGAGTTTTGTAACTCTTAGACCTTTCAATTTTTGTCACATGTTAAGTGTGAAGAAATTCCAAAGGAAAGAAATATTTTGGCCTGCACCCACGACCACAACCACGACCAAGATCCGCCCGGCTAGCCGGTCAGACGAAATGCGGCGACACGCGCGCGCGCATGTGGGCACTTGTGTGGAGTAAACCGAAAGGGCCTTAGGTCCTCCCCCTTCCACAAAACTGGGTATCCCTTAGGGCCCAAACCCAAAACATGAAGTAGCCTTATAAATACACTAAAGACTACTTCTATTTGTCCTATGTGGGATAAGGCAAGTTGTGAACCATTTTCATTTCAACAACTCTTTGTAAGGGGCAACCTTTGAGCATTAATTTCTCATTCCCATCAATAGTTTTGGACATGTGTATATCCAAACTTCATCTCCTCATGGAGGAGAACACAACTCCACAAGGACCCCACTTAAACTCTAAGTGGGTCCCACTTTTATTTGACCCTAAAATTTGGCCAAAACTCAACTTTAATCCAACAATCCCCCACGTGATTGAAATTAAATGATGTGAGATAGCGAATACTTGAGAAAGAGAGAGAGAGAGAGAGAGAGAGAGAGAGAGAGAGAGAGAGAGAGAGAGAGAGCACTACGGATCACTCCTGCTAAAGAATTGGTAGCTTTTGGCTTTGAACCTTCCCTTGTGATAGTATATTAGATTTACTAGCTGACTAGTGAACGTGTTGTCTTGAACTGATTGTTGTTAGTGTAAACAACTGACAGACCTCACGTAGGAGCTCTCCAAACATAGTTTAGTTCTTACACTTGTGTTCATTTTGACCTTGAACACTCGCCTGGTTCAGTGAATATTTATCAAAGAATTTTGCCTTTCTCAAATTCTTTTAGAAGCGGCCCCACTTCACATTCACATAGGTGACTTATTTAGAGTATCCTACTATACTTTGCTTGGTTATACCAACACACATAGTCATTAAAATCTAAGCTTACCCTCACACTGTGCAAGTATCACTGTTATCTCATAGAAATGGGTAGAAGAACATTTCTCGTCAGTGATTATCCTAAGGTACATAAAATTACGTTGTCCCTTTAAACCTAGATCTTGGGATCTCCAGTCAACTAGGTTGGGTTTCCATTCCGGTACCTTGGAATGTCATAGGTTTTAGTCCCATTCCTCTAGATGATTTATTAACTAACTCTCGATTTAACCCTTTGGTTAGTGGATTCGCAATATTGTCCTTTAACTTTACATAGTCAATCGTGGCAATCCCACTTGAGAGTAGTTCTTTAATGGTATTGTGTTTACGACGAATATGTCTAAACTTACCATTATACATATTACTTTATGCCCTTTCAATAGCATATTAGCTATCGCAGTGTATGTAAATAGCTGGTACATGTTTTGACCATCTAGGAATATCTTCTACAAAATGGCGAAGCCATTCAGCCTCTTTAACTGCCTTATCTAGCGCAATGAATTTAGATTCCATTGTCGATCTAGCAATACAAGTTTGTTTTGAAGATTTCCATGACACAACTGCACCACCAAGCGTGAAAACATATCCACTTGTAGATTTTGAATCTTTCATATCGGATATCTAGTTTGCATCACTATATCCTTCCAATACAGCTGGATATCTCATGTAGTGTAATCCGTGATCATGTGTATATCGTAAGTACCGCAGTACCGTTACTATCCTTTTCTAGTGTTCAGCACTAGGATTACTAGTGTATCTACTCAGTCTACTAACTGAATAAGCAATGTTAGACCTTGTACAACTTATTAGGTACATCAAACTTCCTATCACTCAAGAATATTCTAGTTGAGAAACACTCTCACCAGTATTCTTAGATAGGTGTGAACTTAAGTCCACAAGCGTCCTGGCTACACTTGTATCAGACTTATTGAACTTCTCTAGAATCTTGTCTACATAATGTGACTGTGACAGAACAAGTCCATTAGTTTTTCTAGAGATCTTGATGCCCAATATAACATCAGCAAGTCCAATATCTTTCATGTCAAATTTAGAATTCAACATTTTCTTAGTAGATTTAATGATCTTATCATTACTACCCACTATGAGCATGTCATCAACATATTGATATAAGATGATATAGCCTTCATTAGTGTCTTTGACATAAACAAATTTATCATAGTCATTGATTTTAAATCCGCTAGAGAGCATAGCTTTGTCAAATTTTTTATGCCATTGTTTTGGAGCTTGCTTTAAGCCATACAACGATTTGACAAGCTTACACACTTTATTTCCTTATCCTGGAGCAGAAAATCCTTCAGGTTGTTCCATATAGATTTCTTTATTCAAATCTCCATTAAGGAAAGCAGTCTTAACATCCATTTGATGTATTTCAAGATCTTGCAAAGCTGCAATCGCAATAATCATAGGAATGGATGTTATTCTCGTAATAGGAGAATACGTATCAAAGTAGTCTAGACCCTCCTTTTGTCTATGCCCTTTAATGACAAGCCTTGCCTTATACTTATCAATAGTACCATCAGTCTTCATTTTCCTTTTAAAAATCCATTTGTAACTTAACGGCTTACAACCTGGAGGAAGATCGACCAATTCCCAAGTATGGTTTTGTAGGATAGAATCAATTTCACTCTTGATTGCTTCTTTCCATAATGGACCATCTGGTGATCTAATAGCTTCATTATAGCTTTGAGGCTCACTTTCTATAACTTCATTTAGAAAGTCTGGACCAAAAGATTTTGAGGTCGTTTCCCACGTCTAGACTCAACATCAAAATCATCTTCTTGGGTTTTACTAATTTTCCCAACACTCTCAAATGTGCATTTTTTAGAACTATATTCCTCTTTACAAGGAAATATATATTCAAAGAACGACGCATTTCTAGACTCCATGAATGTGTTCTTGTGTATATCTAGGTTTTCAGATTTATGTACAAGAAACTAATACGCAGTATTATTATGTGCATAGCCAATAAATAAATAATCAATAGTTTTTGGACCTATCCTTTCTTTCTTAGGAGTAGGTACAAGAACCTTTGCAAGAAACCCTCACATTCATAAGAATTTATAGGAAGGTTGTAACAACCTGCATTTCATGTAAATTTAATTTGCATTTCCATATTTAATTTGTATTATCTGTGTTCATTTTATTTCAATGGTCATGTTTTATAACCTTATGGCCTTTTTTGTTGTACATTGTAATTCTTGTTGGGGTCAAACTGCAATTATATGAACTTTAGCAATACCTGTGTTGAATTTCAAAGTCTGTATTTCAAAACGGTGGGAAATATTTTCTTTTAATTCAAGCTGTATTTTTATAAAACCAGAAGACCATTTCTTACGTTAAAATGAATTTTTTGCATTTTTGTGGTGATCACCGCGTCCCGAAAATACTATTTTACTTCCAAAACTGTTGTCCGCACTGTGCTAAACTTCCACAGAAATTGGAAGTGATGTAAAGTTGGACATGACTCATGCTTTATGTCTATTAATGGCAAGTAATCATTGGTTAAGGCATTGTTTGGGAATGCCTTGTGTGTGTGTGTATTCTTATGCCATAAGCTAGATTTACCCAAATAGCTCATCTTGACCCCTACTAACCTATAGTACCTCTTCAATTCTTGAGAGTGTATATACGTAAATGTATATTCAGCTCATATGTAAATTAGGTGTTTTATAATTAAAAAAAAAAAAGAAAAAAGAAAAGGAAATGGAATTATTTGAGTGTTTGAGACAGAACTTGGAACCCAAGTTGTAGATTCTATATAACTCACCCTTACACTCCTTCAATTACATATATTCCTTCTTCTCACAGTTTATCATCAGAGAAAATTTAGAGAGTGCAGTGAGTAGTTGCAGAAAATTTATAGAGTTAAGAGAGAGAGCTTGAGAGTTTAAATTTCTGGAGAGAGAAAGCTTTATCCTCCATAGCCAAGCTTGGAAGGAACTTCTTATTCTTATTGCTTTCTCAACAATTACTTCCATCTCTTATTATCAGTGAGTATTTCTAACTCACTTGACTTGTAATACATAGTCCAATTTCTGATTATATAGCTTGTTTGAGAAATCTCCATTGATAATTATACGTATAAATTTCATAGCTTGAAAACCATGAATTTCCAAACTCAATCAAAATCTATTTTTAGAATGAAATATGAAAGATTAGATATTATATATGCCATGTTTGAAGTATTAGAGTCCAATTGGTTCATATGAAAAAGTATATAAGGAAATTAGTTTTGATGTCTTTTGAAATTTCATAAAATTTGAGAGCTATAGTTTGTTTCATGTTAAATTGATTTCACATTCATAATCCTTGTGAAAAACTAAAGAGATCCATATATAATATGATATATATACTAACAGATTTGGAAATGGATCAAAAGACCCTGAAATACAGAAACAGGGGAGTTCCAGCTGGGAAGATGAAGCCTCTGCTTCATCTCGCACGAGCGAGGGTCGCGGGAACGGTCCGAGCGAGCGTCCCCTCGCGCCAGCGATCCGCGCGCGCGACCCGCGTGGTTTCAGGCAGACAGAAAAGTTTTATAAAGAAAATGAAAAAAATAGGCAGGTAGCGCGAGAGACCTTCCGCGCGAGCGACCCGCGCGAGCGAGGTGGCTGATTTCAGGCAGAAAGAAAAGGTTTTTAAAATAAAAAGAAAAAAGGGCAGGTCGCACGAGCGGCCCGTGCGAGCGACCTTTTGCGTGAGCGGCCCGCGCGCGCTAGTTCTGGCAGTTTCTAGTTCTTGCTTGTTTTGTGTTAAGGAATTGTTTGAATGGTATTTGATGAACTGTTAAAGCTCTGTTTGGGAAATTTATTAAAGCAGAATCCTATTTGATTATGTGTGGACGATTAAAACGTTGTATTGTGACTTATCAGTCCCCGTACTCACGTCGATTATATAATTCAGTTAATTGCCTCATGTTTTAAAGTTTCATGACATACATGTGGTGTCAGTTGTACATGCATGGTGAGTGTGAATGTTGGTCAGTGTGGAAAAGAGTAATGGTCAGTGTGGCATAGTGAGTGCGGTTGAGAATGTAATGTGGACACTCCCTGGTAAGTGAGTACCAAAGTGTGTTGTGATTGAGATTGCGGCGAGGGTGTCTTTGAAATACGACGGTGGCAAAACTGGACACTCCCTGACGACCATGGTAGTGTCAAAGTGTGTGAAGTCGAACTTGGACATTCCCTGGCACCCATGGAAGTGCTAAAGTGTGGCCTATGGACACTCCCTGATACCCGAGTCTGGATACTGTGTGAGGGTTCCTCCGGTATTTTCATGGCGGATTAGGTAGTCAAAGTGTGAGGCAATGGACACTCCCTGGTACCCCGGACCAAAGTGTGAGGCAAACTGGACATTCCCTGGCAGCCCTGTGCTAAAGTGTGGCTATCTTAGCGTTTCAAAGATACCGGTGTGTAGTGGTGGGTTGTTGGGTTTTGTCGAGAGAAAAGTGTCGGTAAGATGAGATGGTGCATTGTTCTCATACACGGTCACATATATGTGAATTTATCTCTCGAATAACATTGTAGTCGTTTTTCTAAAACGAACTCTTTATCTTAAACATAAACTTGTGGATTTAAATGAGAATTGGAAAATGATAAATGAATATGTTTTACATTCAAAGTTATGTTTTTAATACTCACCAGCTTCTTGAAGCTGACAATGTTGATGCGTCCTGGACATTCGTGTTCAGGCTTTTCAGGTTATAACCAGGAAGGACCATATGACTACGCTAACTGAGAACGGCTTCTTTTAGAAGAGAAAACTGTCCTGTTTACTTTATGTTTTAATTTATGAACTGGTTGTATTAAGGATGACTGTAATAGACATTAAGTTATTGTCTTGTTTCAAGGCGGTCTGTGCCTTAGTTGACCCCGTATCGTAAGATGTAATAAGTTAGTAAAACTTTTGTAAGTTTTGATTGCTCTGCTCTGATTATTATGTTTTTGTTGTTGACGTTTGGGACAGATTCGATCCTTCAAACTGTCGCGATCTACGGGTCCATAAAGGAAATTAAACGCTTTCCATATTTATGCTACATCGAGGCGTGACAGGATTTAGTGGTATCAGAGCCAGGTTATTATTTATCTCAAGATAGTTTAGCCATGTTAGGGTTTACTAGTTTAGACCCTATTCCACGATCTGTTAGCTTAAGCTTTGCACCCGATGTTACGACAGGGAGGATAGACTCAGTACCCAAACGCCTAAGATTATTTCTGTCCTGACTTAAGTAGTACCTTTTTAGCAGGTATGGACCCAGCTCATCCACTATATATACCAGACGGATTTGGGGGACACTTTGTGACACCTGGGGCAGTGGTCCCAGCCTTCCTCGACTTGTATCATGCGGCCGTTGAGCAGTTGGCCACAACGACCGTAGTATCTGATTTATGGCACCAGGTTCACGTGGTAGGCTTAGTTGACTTGACTCATATCCGCCTAGAGCTTCGTTACTTTGCAGAGGCTTAGCGATTGGTGTTGGTTGAGGTTTTGAGGTTGGTCGATAGCGATGCTTTTTATCTCCCCCTTGAGATCCAGGTTGTGCACGCCCATCTGGCACAGCTAGAGATGCATCCGCCAGTGGTTCCCATTGCCGAGGATGATGCTGAGGCTATTAATTTGGTCCACTATGTGGGGAGGATGTAGAGGATGGCATAGGTCTAGGCGACTTAGCCGCTGACCTAGAGGCTACGCTAGCACTTGAGCTAGCCTTACCTGAGGAGATGCTTGTTGAGGCAGACGCCCCTGTGCCTGCTTCATCGTCGACCTCTCAGGGCTATGATGGGGTTGGTCCATTCTTTGTGCAGCGATTTTGCCCCGTCGACTCGCTAGATCTCCTGATAGTTGCTTATGGAGACGATTGACGTTCTAGATATGACTTTGTACATATTAACTACTTTTGACTATTAGCTCTATCTCTTTTTGCAAACTGTAATTACATGCATTAGAGTGTAGGGCAATGACCCCATTTTTGTAACATTAACTCTTGCATGCGTCCTAACCCATATAGATAGGGTAGGCATTGATATGATCATACATGCTTTTTGTATCAACTTGACAAGAAGTTATATATAATATACTCTTTTGAATGTTGTTGTCATCGCTTAAATTGCTTTACATTTCTGCTTCATGTATGTTTCTCACCCTTTCATCACTATCATGCATAGAATGGCCGGGGGACTAAGGAGGAATAGGAATTTGATTGAGGGAGCACCTGAGGCTGCCGATTCTACGGGGATGTTCGAAGCCTTCGTCAGACGTCTCGAAAGGATTAGCAATCAGAATGATAACTGACGAGACCGTCAGACTGGAGATAAACTGCTAGAGAGATTCTGTGCGCTAAGGCCCGAGCAGTTTACGGTTATCGCGGAACCATGGAAAGAAGAACAGTGGTTAAGACAGATGGACCGCATATTCGAAGCTATCCAGTGCAACGAGATGGATAAGAGGATATTGGCTACCTTCCAGTTGACCGATGCCGCCGCAGATTGGTAGGACTCGGTGATAGCTACTATCGGGAACACAGCTGCCATGGGGATGACTTGGACCGTATTCAAAGGAAGGTTTCTGGAAAAAAAAATCCCGGCAATAGAAAGACACAGAAGGGAGAAAGAATTCATGGATTTGACTCAGGGGACTAAGTCGATGCAAGAGTACACCACTCAGTTCGAGAGACTGTCTCGGTTTGCTCCTCATATGGTTGATACTGAGGAAAAGAAGATCCGTAAGTATAACCAAGGGCTGACACCGTAAATTTGTCGCCTGACTCTCGGCCACCTAGATAAGTCTTTTGAAGGACTTGTTGGTTTGGCTACCGATCTGGAAGAAGATGCCAGAGTGAACCGAAAGCAATTTGAATTTCGGCTGCATCAGAGGGGTAATTTTGGAAATAGACTGCCAATGAATCGTACACAAGGGCAGAAGAGAAATTTCGATGGGAGCAAGAAGACCCAGGCTATTACCTATCCGACTCAACCCCGAGTAGGAGAAGGAAGTAGTGGTGGAAAATGCTTCAACTGTGGCAAACCTGGTTATTTGGCTCGAGACTGCAAGGCACCAAGGCGTGCTGCTCAGCCAGGAATAGTCTGCTATAACTGTCGTGAACCAGGTCACATCAGCAGATTCTGCACTGCTCCTAAGCAGGTGACTTATGGTCAACAAGGTCAGACTCGCTTGAATGATGTTATCCCTGATGCAGCGGGATATAATGGAACTGTGTACGAGGAAGGGAATTATGAAGAAGCTCAACCTGATCAGCAAGCAGTGGAATGTACATTAACCCTATTTAACTCCCATGTTAAAGTGTTATTTGATACGGGTGCTGCTCTTTCGTTCATATCTGTTAATACAATTCAGAGATTGGGTATCTTACCTCATCGTTTAGAGAAAGCTTTGAAGGCTACTTGGCCATTAGGAGCTGCAGTCAGATTAGGACACGTGTGCAAGGATTGTCCTTTACGGCTAGGAGACCATGAAATCCCTGCAAGGTTGATTGTCCTATCGATGAAGGAGTTCGACGTAATCCTCGGAATGGATTGGCTCTCTCAGAATCAAGTGAAGTTGGATTGTGCAAGGAAGAGAATTACATTCTCCGACAATGAGAATCAACCCTTTGATTTTTAATGTAACCCTTAGAGAGATATGTTCCTCACCAGATGTTTAGCGAACATCGAAGTCGTCAGTACAGAAGCGACAGCGTCGTCTATACCTGTAGTCAAGGACTTCGAAGAAGTATTTCAAGACATTTCTGGTTTTCCGCCCGAGAGAAGTATAGAGTTCTGTATTGAGCTTATACCGGGTACCGTACCGATCACCAAGGTTCCCTACAGAATGGCCCCTACCGAACTGTTGGAATTGAAGGAACAAGTTCAAGAGCTCGAGAACCTAGGTTTTGTACGTCCAAGTACATCGCCTTGGGAAGCACCAGTGTTATTTGTAAAGAAGAAGGATGGGACGCTCAGGTTGTGTATCAATTACAGAGAACTGAACCGAATGACTATCAAGAACAAGTATCCCTTACCGCGGATTGATGATTTGTTTGATCAACTACAAGGAGCTACGATATTTTCCAAGATAGACCTAAGGTCGGGATATCATCAGTTGAGGGTACGGAAGGAAGACATACCTAAGACTGCTTTCAGAACCCGATATGGTCATTATGAATTTTTGGTGATGCCGTTTTGAATGACGAATGCCCTGGCAGTGTTTATGGATCTGATGAACAGAGTGTTCAAGCCTTATTTGGATCAGTTTGTCATCGTCTTTATAGATGATATTTTGATCTATTCTAAGTCGGGAGAAGAACACGATCAACACCTACGGATTGCGATTCAAACGCTCAAAGATCACTAGTTGTATGCCAAGTTCAGTAAGTGTGAGTTCTGGTTGCAAGAAGTGAAATTTTTGGGACACAAGGTGTCATCTCAAGGAATTTTTATGGATTCTTCCAAGACCAATGCTGTGTCAAACTGGGTTAGGCCGAGCAACCCTACAGAAGTTTGAAGTTTTCTTGGACTCGCAGGCTATTATAGAAGATTTGTTGAAGGATTTTCTAAAATAGCTGCACCATTGACTGGATTGACGAAGAAGAATTTGAAGTTCGAGTGGGCAGAGAAGCATGAGCGTGCCTTTCTAGAGTTGAAAGAGAGACTCACTACTGCACCGATACTAGCAATACCCAAGCCTGATGAGAAGTTCACTATCTTTAGTGACGCGTCATATCAAGGACCGGGGTGTGTACTTATGCAAGATGGCAGAGTTATCGCCTATGGATCCAGACAGCTGAAGCTGAATGAGTTGAACTATCCCATTCATGATTTGGAATTGGCAGCAGTAGTATTTGCACTCAAGATTTGGAGATACTATCTCTACGGTGAGAAGTTTGATTTATTCTCCGATCACAAGAGCCTAAAATATTTGTTCACACAGAAAGAATTGAACATGAGACAGCGCAGATGGATGGAGATGATCAAAGATTACGACTTCACGTTAGAGTACCACCCTGGCAAAGCTAACGTGGTCGCTGATGCTTTGAGTCGGCAGACTCGTGAGACGATCGCCTCCTTAATGGTTAGAGAATGGCGAGCATTGGAGACTTTGGCGGAGTTCGATGTACAGAGTGTTGAAGAAGGAGAAGGACAATTGTTCGGATGTCTTATCCTACAGCCTGTTCTTATCGACCGCATCATTGGAACTCAGAAAGAAGATGATAAGTTTCAAACATGGTTTGTTAAGATGTCAGAGAAGGATCCGACAGAATGGAAGGTGGGAGTCGGTGGAGGATATCGGTGCAGGAATAGATTATGTGTGCCGGATTGTGGTGAATTAAAGAAAGATATCCTGGAAGAAGCACATAAGTCAAGATATACAGTTCACCCAAGAGGAACGAAAATGTACAAAGATTTGAAGAGAAATTTATGGTGGGAAGGTATGAAGAAGGATGTGGCTGAATTCGTATCCAAGTGTTTGACGTGTCAACAAGTCAAGGCCGAGCATCAGAGACTGTCGGGACTATTGCAACCATTACCTATTCCTGGTTGGAAGTGGGAGCACATTACGATGGATTTTGTAGTAGGATTGCCTCGATCGCAGCAGAATCATGATGCCATTTGGGTAATCGTGGATAGATTGACAAAATCAGCTCATTTCATTGCTTATAGTATGACATACCCGGTAGAGAAGATGAGTCGGATGTACATACTACAAGTTGTGCGACTTCACGGTGCACCTGTGTCAATTGTGTCAGACTGTGACGCACGTTTTACCTCTGTATTTTGGGAAAGTCTGCAAGAAGTTATGGGAACCTCGCTCAAGATGAGTACTACTTTTCACCCTCAGACAGATGGGCAAACTGAACGGGTGAATCAGATCATGGAGGATATGCTTAGGGCTTGTGTAATCGATTTTGAGGAATCTTGGGAGACACACTTGCCTTTGGTCGAATTTGCCTATAACAACAGTTATCACACGAGTATCGGGATGGCTCCGTTCGAAGCATTGTACAGACGACCATGCCATTCTCTATTGCGTTGGGCAGAGGTTGGGGACACAGAATTGTTGGGACCAGATTTGGTTAGAGAAACCAACGAGAAGATTTCTTTGGTCAAAGAAAGGATGAGAACCGCTCAAAGCAGGTATAAGAGTTATGCCGATCGACGCCGGAAAGATTTGGAATTTAGTGTCGGAGATCACGTACTCCTTAAGGTTTCACCGACCCGAGGAGTAGTACGCTTCGGTCTCAAGAGAGGGAAGTTAGCTCCATGTTTCATTGGACCATTCGAGATTTTAGATCGTGTTGGGAAAGTGGCATATCGACTCGCTCTACCACCGAAAATGTCTGGGGTTCACAATGTATTCCATGTGAGTATGCTGAGAAAATACATACAGGACCCCTCGCACGTGGTTAGTTATGACGATATTGAGACTAGTCATAGCGTTTCTTACAAGGAGAGACCCGTGAAGATTCTAGATCAGAGTATCAAGAAGTTGAGGAATAAGGACATTCCATTGGTGAAGATTCAGTGGAATCACCATGACGAGAACGAAGCCTCGTGGGAAGTTGAAGGTGAGATGAGGAAGAAGTACTCGGAGTTGTTTCAGGACTAGTTAGTCTTGATTTCAGGGACGAAATCCTGTTTAAGGGAGGACGGATGTAACAACCTGCATTTCATGTAAATTTAATTTGCATTTCCATATTTAATTTGTATTATTTGTGTTCATTTTATTTCAATGGTCATGTTTTATAACTTTATGGCCTATTTTGTTATACAATGTAATTCTTGTTGGGGTCAAACTGCAATTATATGAACTTTAGCAATACCTGTGTTGAATTTCAAAGTCTGCATTTCAAAACAGTGGGAAATATTTTCTTTTAATTCAAGCTGTATTTTTATAAAACCAGAAAACCATTTCTTACGTTAAAATGAATTTTCTGCATTTTTGTGGTGATCGCCGCGCCCCGAAAATACCAGTTTACTTCCAAAACTGTCCGCATGGTGCTAAACTTCCACAGAAATTGGAAGTGATGTAAAGTTGGACATGACTCATGCTTTATGTCTATTAATGGCAAGTAATCATTGGTTAAGGCATTGTTTGGGAATGCCTTGTGTGTGTGTGTATTCTTATGCCATAAGTGAGATTTACCCAAATAGCTCATCTTGACCCCTACTAACCTATAGTACCTCTTCAATTCTACAGAGTGTATATACGTAAATGTATATTCAGCTCATATGTAAATTAGGTGTTTTATAATAAAAAAAAAAAAAGGAAATGGAATTAGTTGAGTGTTTGAGACAGAACTTGGAACCCAAGTTGTAGATTCTATATAACTCACCCTTACACTCCCTCAATTACATATATTCCTTCTTCTCACAGTTTATCATCAGATAAAATTTAGAGAGTGCAGTGAGTAGTTGCAGAAAATTTATAGAGAGTTAAGAGAGAGAGCTTGAGAGTTTAAATTTCTGGAGAGAGAAAGCTTTATCCTCCATAGCCAAGCTTGGAAGGAACTTCTTATTCTTATTGCTTTCTCAACAATTACTTCCATCTCTTATTATCAGTGAGTATTTCTAACTCACTTGACTTGTAATACATAGTCCAATTTCTGATTATATAGCTTGTTTGAGAAATCTCCATTGATAATTATACGTATAAATTTCATAGCTTGAAAACCATGAATTTCCAAACTCAATCAAAATCTGTTTTTAGAATGAAATATGAAAGATTAGATATCATATATGCCATGTTTGAAGTATTAGAGTCCAATTGGTTCATATGAAAAAGTATATAAGGAAATTAGTTTTGATGTCTTTTGAAATTTCATAAAATTTGAGAGCTATAGTTTGTTTTATGTTAAATTGATTTCACATTCATAATCCTTGTGAAAAACTAAAGAGATCCATATATAATATGATATATATACTAATAGATTTGGAAATGGGTCAAAAGACCCTGAAATACTGAAATAGGGGAGTTCCAGCGGAGAAGATGAAGCCTCTGCTTCATCTCGCGCGCGCGATCGCGCGAGCGGTCCGCGGGAGCGACCCCTCGTGCGAGCGACCCGGGCGCGCGACCCGCGTGGTTTCAGGCAGACAGAAAAGTTTTATAAAGAAAATGAAAAAAATAGGCAGGTCGCGCGAGAGACCTTCCGCGCGAGCGACCCGCGCGAGCGAGGTGGCTGATTTCAGGCAGAAAGAAAAGGTTTTTAAAATAAAAAGAAAAAAGGGCAGGTCGCGTGAGCGACCTTTCGCGCGAGCGGCCCGCGCGCGCGACTTCTGGCAGTTTCTAGTTCTTCTTGTTTTGTGTTAAGGAACTATTTGGGTGGTATTTGATGAACTGTTAAAGCTCTGTTTGGGAAATTTATTAAAGCAGAATCCTATTTGATTATGTGTGGACGATTAAAACGTTGTATTGTGACTTATCAATCCCCGTACGCACGTCGATTATATAATTCAGTTAATTGCCTCATGTTTTAAAGTTACATGACATACATGTGGTGTCAGTTGTACATGCATGGTGAGTGTGAATGTTGGTCAGTGTGGAAAAGAGTAATGGTCAGTGTGGCATAGTGAGTGCGGTTGAGAATGTGATGTGGACACTCCCTGGTAAGTGAGTACCAAAGTGTGTTGTGATTGAGATTGCGGCGAGGGTGTCTTTGAAATGCGACGGTGGCAAAACTGGACACTCCCTGACGACCATGGTAGCGTCAAAGTGTGTGAAGCCAAACTTGGACATTCCCTGGCACCCATGGAAGTGCTAAAGTGTGGCCTACGGACACTCTCTGATACCCGAGTCTGGATACTGTGAGAGGGTTCCTCCGGTATTTGCATGGCGGATTAGGTAGTCAAAGTGTGAGGCAATGGACACTCCCTGGTACCCCGGACCAAAGTATGAGGCAAACTGGACATTCCCTGGCAGCCCTGTGCTAAAGTGTGGCTATCTTAGCGTTTCAAAGATACCAGTGTGTAGTGGTGGGTTGTTGAGTTTTGTCGAGAGAAAAGTGTCGGTAAGATGAGATGGTGCATTGTTCTCATACACGGTCACATATATGTGAATTGATCTCTCGATTAACATTGTAGTCGTTTTTCTAAAACGAACTCTTTATCTTAAATATAAACTTGTGGATTTAAATGATAATTGGAAAATGATAAATGAATATGTTTTACATTCAACGTTATGTTTTTAATACTCACCAGCTTCTTGAAGCTGACAACGTTGATGCGTCCTGGACATTCGTGTTCAGGCTTTTCAGGTTATAATCAGGAAGGACCATATGACTACGCTAACTGAGAACGGCTTCTTTTGGAAGAGAAAAATGTCCTGTTTACTTTATGTTTTAATTTATGAACTGGTTGTATTAAGGATGACTGTAATAGACATTAAGTTATTGTCTTGTTTCAAGGCGGTCTGTGCCTTAGTTGACCCCGTATCGTAAGATGTAATAAGTTAGTAAAACTTTTGTAAGTCTTGATTGCTCTGCTCTGATTATTATGTTTTTGTTGTTGACGTTTGGGACGGATTCGATCCTTCAAACTGTCGCGACCTACGGGTTCATAAAGGAAATTAAACGCTTTCCATATTTATGCTACGTCGGGGCGTGACAAAGGTTTTCGACCATTCCACTGTTCATACGTGGTTTGATCAACTTTCTTTTGAGGTACCTTATTTAAAAGGTAATTTGCAGAGAGAATTGCCTCCCCCTACTAGTTTTGTGGCAATCCAGAACTGATTAACATAGCATTCATCATTTCTTTTAAGGTGCGATTTTTCCTTTCAGCAACTCCATTTGATAGTGGCGAATAAGGTGCAGTGGTTTGTGAATAATCTCATTTTGTGCACAATAGTCACCATACGGTGCTACATATTCACATCCTCTATCACTTCTTACCACCTTAATCTTTTTGCTAAGTTGATTCTCAACCTCTGTCTTGTATAGAATGAACTTATCCAAAGCTTCATCCTTACTTTTTAGCAAATACACATAACAGTGTTTGATGCAATCATCAACAAAAGTAATAAAATGAATATTACTACCTCTAGATTGAATTATTTTTAAATCACATACATCAATGTGGATTAATTCCAATGGTACAGTGCTTCTTTCAACTGACTGAAACGAAGTCTTCGTCAATTTTGCTTCAACACAAGTTTCACATTTTTGACTTGTGTCAATATGGAAGTTTGATATGTGGTTTAATTTAATTAATCTTTGCAAAGAATTAAAATTAACATGTCCTAGTCTACCATGCCACAAATTGGAAGACTCAAGCAAGTAAACAGAAGAGGTACTCATTTTATTATTCTTAGGGAATACAGTCGCTACATTAAGTTTGAACATCACATTACACATATACCCCTTCCCCACATACATTCCCACTTTGGTCAGCACCACCTTATCTGACTCAAAGACCATTCGGAAGCCATGCTAGCTTAGGAGAGATCTAAATACCAAATTCTTATGAATTTTTGGTACATAAAGGACATTGTTGAGAGTCAGCTCCTTTCCTGAAGTCATCTTCAGAATTATTTTCCCTACTTCCAAGGAAGCAGAATTTCCTATATACATCTTCTCACAACTTGTAATTGGTTCGAAGAAAGTGAACATAGCTTTGTCAGAGCATATGTGGCGAGTAGCACCAGTGTCTATCCACCACTCCCTTGGCTTTGAATCTACCAAGTTCACTTCAGAGACCACAGCAGATAGATTAATATCAAAGACATCCCTTGAGATAGAATCTAACTCCGTCATATTAGCCTGATTATTCTTGACTTTCTTTCGTGGCAGACGACACTCAAAAGCACGATGTTCAGTTTTGTCATAGTTGTAGCATTTCTCTTGAAATTGGAACTTCAGTTTCTTGGTGATCCCGCCTTTTAGGCCTAATTTAGACCCTTTTCCAGAAGGAAATTTCTTCTTCCCATGTGAACTTTAACCATGCTTAACCATATTAGCCTTGGCCTCAAAGTTCCCCAAATTCCTGTCAACCTGTAGACACCCCATTTTGTCTGCTATCGGATTTAGGAGACCCATAGCTTGGTGGTTCACAATGATCGTAAAAAAGAGACTCCTGGAAGTTAGCTCTATCTCTCAGAATGCTCAGATTGACCAAAATGCCCCTAAAAGCCCGAAGACTCCCAGATTTGGTCCCAAAGTTCTAAAAATATGCTATGTGGAAGACTCCCAGATTTGGTCCCAAAGTTCTAAAAATATGCTATGTCGTAAAATGAGTTTTTAAGTAAAACCGGAAGAAATCGTCAGCTCCTAGAGACCCCCGGAAGTCCCGGAAGTTCCCCGAAAGTCCCTGTTGACCGGTTTGACCAAAGTTTGACCAGGTTTGACCAGAGTTTGACCAAGTTTGACCGAAATCGTCCGAGTTCACCGAAATTATTAGAAAAGTATTAAAATGAGTTCTAAAAGAGAATCGAGCGAAAACGTCGGCTCCTGGGAGCTCCCGGAGGTTCCCAGAACTTCCACGGAATCCCAAATTTGACCAGTTTGACCAAGATTTGACTTTGGAATCGGGGCACCAAAACAATTTTCAAATATTTTTCATGGATACTAGAGGTCAATAGCTTTCCAACGGTATATCGCACATAATTCCTGGATTTAAAACGAATTTATTATGAATTTCCAAAGCCGGAAAAGGCGATCAAATCGACTTTTATCGCGAATACCGTAAAACTTTTCAAAGTGACCTATCCCCGAACTATTTTTTATGTAAAGTAGACTACATTACCTTTCCAACGGTATATCACAACCTCAATTTGGAGTTCGTACGCATTTTCTGTGAATTTCGGACGAAATAGGGCCTTTTCGCGAATACCGGAACTTCAGGGGGCCTAAACAGCATTATCTGGACGAGGGAGGAGCAGTGCCGCCGCAGCACTGGTCCAGTGCCGCCGCGGCACTCTCCTCCAGAACAGTGTATTTTTGTAATTTATTTTGTGGTCCCATTTTGATTAATTAAAAACCAAAACGACATAGTTTTATGATTTCAGATGTTTGGAGCCAATGGGAGTACTTTCTAAATCCCAAAACCACCCCAAGTTGGCCTATTTAAACCCCCCATTGGTCTTCATTTTGGGGGAGTCAAATGCAAGTTTAGAGAAAGTTTGGGAGAGAAAGTTGTAGAGATAAGGTGAGAATAAAGAGAAAAGAAGCTTTCTTCTTTGATTTTCAAAACAAAAGTGAGTTCTAAACTTTGTTTTTACTACATTACTCCCATTTACTTCAACATTCAATACACCCAACCACCATTTTAGTGAGCATTTAAGAGAGTGGAAGCTTCTTCCATGTCCAATGTCATTACATATGAGTGAAACACCATGCTACAAGTTCAATACTTCATGAATATCATCTATTGATCATCATCTACTTGCTTGTTTATTCATTGTTTATCTCTTCTTACCTCATTTCTTTTGATTTTCTTTATTTACTTACTAGTTCATCATCATCTAAATGATGACATGAAGTTTGGGGTGAGTGAATCCTTATGGATAGTAGCTCTTGACCTCAAAAACATGTTTGATAGATGATGATCATAACTTCAATACCTCCAAGGTATCCTTGAAGTGTATTGAAGTTTTGCTCAAATAAAAACAAGTTTCTCCAACAATCTTGGAGGTTCTTGATGATGAGTTGAATGTTGGAATTTTAAGTGGTTATAATCTTTATTGATTATTAAAAATGCACCTTCAAAACCTCTATTTCAAAACCCCCCTCAATCCCTCTCATTTTGATTTCAAGAAAGAAAACCTTATTTTCCCCAAAATCTTCAAAACAGTGAGTTAAAATAGTGAGTGAGCTGAGTTCAAAGATTTCTCTAGAGCTCAATACTCAACATATAGATGCAAGGCTACTTGGAAAGTCTTCCTAACCCATTGGAGAACACCCATGATTTTTGGTTTGACTTGGAAGTACTTGAAAATGGTCCATTTGGACCCAAACATTCCTTCCAAACATTCTGCCTCTGCTGTCACAGCAGCTTGACTAACTTCCAACTTCTTTTTCAGAAATATTTTTCAAAAGGGGTGGTCCCAACTTATTTTTCCCTTAAACTTCAATGTCGTAGGGAACTGTCTGTATAAAATGGGCCCCTAGATCATTCGTTTTCATTTTCTAAGATTTTTCAACATTTCAGTCGACAGTACGGACTCTGTTTCTGAGTGACCTCTGTTGTTCATATGATTTCTCTCAATATGTGATAGTTATAAAAGATTGTCTTTTTGGGTAGTGTTCTAGACACAATAAGGAACATCTCCATAAAAACGCATGCATTGAAAACGTTCCTAACCGCTCTTTTCAATTTTCCGAAGATTATGTTACTATTCTGTCCACTATTCACAGCAAGCACATTTTAACTTTCATTCTTTGATTTGATGCTTATATGCCTTCCAAATTAGGTCATATCTTAGGAAGTAGTTCATACCACATTTTTACATATCCCATGATGATTTCATTCATTCATTCATACACATTATAGTCTTCTAAGTCATTCTAGGAATCCATGAACACAAAGCACACTACAACCTTGGCACATTCTAGATACATACATTGCATCCATGCAAGATTTGGGGCCTTCATGGCTCCTAATCTAAGAAGATTATAAGGAATGAACTTGATCACACATTCATGCTTCCCCTCGATCTAATCATCCTTTCTCATCCGTCCCAGAGATTGAGAGGTCTTCTTTTCTCAAAGATTAACATGCATCATACTAGCTTGCTAAGCATATTTTGATTTCTTTGTTTATTTGTTTCAAGAACAATTCATGCCCCCTTTAGATTAGGAAGTCTTGATTATTTGATACATGATTAGAAGATTTTTCCTAGGTTTATTTGTGTGATTTTCACTTTACATTGTATGATATTTGACTTAAATCTTATGAATGATATCTTATCTTTTGATTTTCAATTTCAAGATTCTTATGTGATGTAATATACTATCATAGTATTAATTGCCGAACCATACATAGTATAAGATGATTATTTGGATGCTAATTGAGGCCCGTCGAGAGACGGGGCGAGTTGAGGGTGTTTTAGTCGTGACAAAGGCTCCTTCCTTTCTCGTACCAAAACCCCAAGCCAAGTTCTTTGGTTCTGAAGGGCCGGTGCCCTTATCCATTTGGGTGAGTCAAAATTAGGTTTCTTGGTTCCTTAAGGACCAAGTGGCGACTCTGTATCTGTTTTCAACAGACCTTTTCTCTTTCCTTGATTCAAAAAAATCAAACAAGTTTCAAAAACAAAACGAAGCGGTGGAAACCCGGTATCCACAATCTGGCGACTCTGCTGGGGATTTTTATTTTAAAACAAAATAATAAAGAGGTTTGACTCATAAGAAGGATCCTTAAAATCATCTTTTTACTTTGTTTGGTTCACCGCATTGCACTCTTGCATTTTCCCCTCCGACTGTGTCTGAAACGCGGCGCTGACATTGTTCAGGTCTTGCTGTGCCAGGGCACAAGTCACCGTTGATACTGTACCTTCCAAGGTATATCAAAAAGAGTAAAAACCTCCGTATTGTCTCTCTGACGGTATATTGGAACTCTCGTCAACGGACCCTCTTTGACTAAACCCAGCCTTTGCATATAGATTCCCGTAGAACCTTTCATAGGACTGTTCATTTATCTTTTCAAATAGGACAATGTGATATAACTGCTGTATGCCCTGATGGGATTACCTGAGCGGTGTAGATGCTTATGTGGCATAGAACAGAACCTCTTCCTTATGATTCCCAAGGCAATCACTCACATGTGATACATTGAGTTGACCTGCCTAGGCACCATGACAAGGATGTCTGCTCCATGCTCACGAAGATATGCACCGCAAACCTTGTTTATCGCTCCTAAGACATAGGAGTATGAAAACCTGCTAGACGGTATGATCACTATAACCATATTGATCCGTTTCTCCCAGAAACTCTGTCCAGATATCCCAGATATAACCATATTGACCAGTTTCTCCCAGAAACTCTGTCCAGATATCCCAGATATAACCATATTGACCAGTTTCTCCCAGAAAATCTGTCCAGATATCCTAGATATAACCATATTGACCAGTTTCTCCCAGATATAACCATATTGACCAGTTTCTCCCAGATATAACCATATTGACCAGTTTCTCCCAGAAACTCTATCCAAAATTACCCGAAGTATCCCTGTTATCCCTGTTATCCCTTGGTGATCACACTGGAAAGTAAGGTTAGCACACTCTGTATGGCTAGGACCTTATTTGTTTAGCTGCTATCTGTTAGAAATAGAAGCATCATGTAGATTAGGGCTTACATCCGCATGCTTGTCCCATTTTCATGCACCATTCCCCATCAATCTGCACGCACTGTTTTGAGTTGGTCCACGTCACTATCTTTGTCTGTCTAGAGTCATCACTGTCAAGATCTAATCTAGTCCTCTCGAAATCTGTTCGGTCAGTATAGATTCCCAAGGTCAGCAGTCAGGGTCCTCTTCGTGGGTCAGGAGTTCGGATAATCGATTGATCAGAATCAGTCCGACAGCTTACTTCAGCATGAATAGGGAAGAGTTGGAAAACAAGGTTACTGAATTGGGAGAGACCATAAGCCAGCAGTCCGACAGCCTAGCCCAAGTTCTGAAGTTCATGGAAGAACTGAAGCAGCGGCGGCCGCAACCTCCGCCCGGGTTTCCACCATCGGAATTTGAACTACCCCCACCTGAGAATAATGGGGAAGAAGACTGGTTACAGGGGGTCCCACCATTCGTATACGAGAAAAAGCTCCAAGAAAAGATGGACAAGGTTGATAAACTGGAAAGCGTACTGAGGAAAAGCAAGGGTATCGATGATTACATGCTAGACCTGGAAGGCCTCTTCGAGCCTGTCAAGCTGAAACTGCCAGAGAATTTCAAGATGTCTGCCATCGACCGTTTTGATGGAACTGGGAATCCGAAAAGTCATGTGAAGCTATGTATGAGTATCTTCCAGTCCATGGGTTGTACCCATGAACACATTGCGATGTTGTTCCCACAAACCCTTGCAAAGTCTGCACTATCATGGTTCCTAACCTTGGAAGCCTCCAAAACCCGGGCCTGGGAGGACATCGTTCGAGTCTTCGTCGATCATTACTCCTACAATCAAGAGCTGGATGTCACCGTCAGGGATTTGGAAACAACCCGGCAAAACAACAATGAATCCTTCGCTGCATTTCTGAGCAGATGGAGGAACAAGGTAGCCCAAATAACCCACCGGCCAATTAAAAAAGAACAGGTAAGGATGCTCATCCGGAATCTGCAGCCCCTCTACCATGAGAAATTATTCTACCAGTCCATCTCCACCTTTGAGGAGTTGTTTGAAGTCGGAACTCGGATTGAAGACGCTATCAGAGAAGGAAAGATAAAAAAGGAAAAGCCCCCGAGTCAGTCCAGAAGGCCTAACTACTCCCGGAATCCCCCGGATGTCAATGCCCTTAGCAGCCAACCCATGGCGTACCCTCTTAGGCCGTACCAACCCTCCAGCCAGGCAAACCCCTCCAATCGCCCCTTCCAGAAAAAGCCCCCTCGCAACTTTGCCAAGTTAGAAATCTCTCTCTCCTCAGCTTTAGACCACCTCCTCAAAAAGGGCCATCTCCAACTACTCCAACCCCGAAACACCCCCCTCCCGCCAAACTGCGATATGTCCAAGCGGTGCACCTACCACCAAGCCCCGGGCCACAACACTGACGATTGTGTGCGCCTTCGCCATGACATTCAAGACCTTATTGACCAGAACATCATTGAGCCGCCACCAAAACAACCCCATATCACCCAAAATCCTCTACCAAACCACCAAAATGTCAACCTCATTGAGTCCAGCCCCGTACCCTTCAACCCTGCTACTTATATCACCTCCCTGGGACAACCCTTGCCTTTCATTGACATCCCGGATTCTGTGGGAATTCATCTGATTGAAGGGGAAAATGACGAGTGGCAGCAACAGCTAGACGATGAGCAAGACCTGTTCTTTCTGGAAGAGCACGATCTAGGGGTGGTAGACCTCAAATGGTATGATCCCAATGATGAAAGTGACGCTTCTATCTGGGACGAGCCGAAGAAACCATATGTGGGAACGGATTGTGATTGGTTCAAAAAGGATGGGACTGTAGAAGGGCCTACTACTGCTGAAATTGATCACCTGACCAGGTCAGGCTGTCACTACCAGCCTCTGCAGCCTACTACTGAAGCCATCGAGAAAGGTCCAGTTAAAGACAAGGGGAAGGGTAAGATGGATGAGGTCATCGAAGAAGATAATGAGCTGATCAAGCAGCTAAAGAAAACCCAAGCACATCTCTCGATGTGGGACATCATGGTAACATCCTATAAGCACAGGCAAGCCGTGTTGAATGCCTTGGCTGGGATTGAAGTCCCCATCGACGCCGCGCTTACCCTCGACCCAATCATTACATTTTCCGATGAGGACCTGCCACCAGAGGGATCCGCACATAACAAGGCATTATATATCACCGTGGGATGTAAGGGACAACAGGTGCCGTTTTGTCTAGTCGACACAGGCTCGGCCTTAAATGTCTGTGCCCTAAGGACTGCCACCGCCTTGGGGGTCAATGTCCTTGACATCACACCATCTGTGCAATCCGTGAGGGCCTATGACAACACCAGGAGAAATGTGATGGGAACTGTTTCTCTCCAAATCCGGGTAGGATCTTTGGTGAGCACCGAAGTCTTTCAGGTCATGGACATACCTGCCTCTTTCAACTTGCTGATTGGAAGGCCCTGGTTGCATGTCAACAAAGCCGTATCATCCACTGTGCATCAAATGATCAAGTACATCCATGAGAAGGAAGTGAAAATCATCCTCGATAATAGTTGGGGTAATGAAGCTTTTCCGAACTACGCTCCTGTCTTTGAAATCCAAATACCTGAGTTAGAAGAAGGAGAAATTGGGGGATTCTTCATGGAAGAAGTCCACATGATCAATGATGAAGACAGGTTCCCTGAGATCCACTCTGCGGTTGTCAACATCGTTCGCAAAATGAACTACTTCCCTGGAATGGGATTGGGCCGACGCCAGCAAGGGATTCGAGAGTTCCCTCAGATCAAAGGACAGTAAGGTACTTTCGGGCTAGGATACGAGCCCACTGAAGAAGACATCGAGCTACAAAGGCCATGGAAGAAAAGGGTAAGGGGTCTCCCACCATACCGTAAGACCTTGAATGGACAATTCATCAAAGAGGGGGATGACTTCCCTTACTTTGGGTTCCCCGAACCCTGGATCCATCAAACCACTGGGAAAAGGCACCCTGGACTTGAAATCTTCGCTGACTGCGAGAGGCCTCCATATCAAGATCTGTTCTATCCCGAAGAAATTGAGAAAACCCCGGAGGAAGACTGGTTGAAATACCTTGACACTGAAGCCATCGAGAAAATGTGGGAGGAATCCGCTGAGAAGAAGGAAGAAAAGAGGGCCAAGAGCCAAGATGATCAGATCAAGCCAACTGAGGAGGGTCTGAGCAACCAGGCTGTAGAGTCATCTGTCTCTGTCTCCCTATCCCCTATTTCCCCAGAGTCTGTATTGCCGATTATCGAGTCTGTACCAGAGTCAGCTGCTGTAAGCCCACCACTGTCCAATGTAGTCACTTCACCTATCATGAATGAAATGAAAGACGATTCTGCTTACTCCTCTGTGTCTAATACTTGTGAATGCACGGATCCCTCCGAGGATCTCCCAATTGAACTTAAGCAACTAATTGAAAAACCACCTGCTTATGAAATAATCGAAGATACTTTATCGGTTAACCTAGGTGAAACAGATAATCCCCAAATTGTGCAAATTGGCTCAACTCTTAATAAAGAAGAAAAAGAAAAATTAACCCTCTTGCTAAAAGAATTCAAAGATGTTTTTGCTTGGTCTTACGAAGAGATGCCTGGGGTCGACCCCGACATTGTCCAACATCATATTCCCCTCCTCCCTAATTCAAAACCTGTCAAGCAGAAACTGAGGGGCATGAGGCCGGAGTGGGCACTTAAGGTTAAGGAAGAAGTAGAGAAGCAATTCAAGGCAGGATTCATCATTGTCACCGAATATCCGGAATGGGTTGCCAATATCGTGCCAGTCCCAAAGAAGGATGGCAAAGTTCGTGTGTGCGTCGACTTCCGTGATCTAAATAGGGCCAGTCCCAAGGATGACTTCCCGCTTCCCCACATTGATGTTTTGGTAGATAACACCGCAGGACATGAGCTACTATCATTCATGGACAGTTTCTCAGGGTATAATCAGATTCTCATGGCGCCAGAAGATCGGGAAAAGACGACATTCACCACTCCCTGGGGGATCTACTGCTATAGAGTAATGCCTTTCGGACTCAAGAATGCCGGGGCAACCTACCAAAGAGCTGCAACCACTCTGCTGCATGACATGATTCACAAGGAAGTAGAAGTTTACGTAGACGACATGATCGTGAAGTCCAAGGATAGAGAAGGGCACCTAGTGGCATTGGAAAAGTTTTTTAAAAGGTTGCGTAAGTACAAGATGAGGTTGAATCCAAAGAAATGCACTTTCGGTGTGACCTCCAGTAAACTCCTGGGCTTCCTCATCACACAAAGGGGGATAGAGGTGGATCCCTCCAAGATCAAGGCAATCCTGGAAATGACACCACCACGGAATGAAAAAGAGGTAAGAGGGTTCCTCGGAAGAATCCAATTCATCAGCCGCTTCATTTCCAAGCTCACAACTACGTGCGATCCTCTGTTCCGATTATTGAGAAAAGGGGAGAAGTTCCAATGGGATGACCAATGCCAAACCGCTTTCGACAAAATAAGAGCTTACCTTCAAAATCCGCCTGTCCTTTCACCACCAAGGCCTCATAAGCCCTTATTCCTTTACCTATTCGTCTCCGAAAATGCCATGGGTTGCATGCTGGCCCAAGAAGGAGAAGAAAGCCACTCCGAAAAAGCCATATACTACCTCAGCAAGAGGATGACTGGGTATGAGCTCAACTACTCTGCCCTCGAAAAAACGTGTTGGGCCTTGGTTTGGTGCACCCGCCGATTGAGGCACTACATGCTAGCCTTCCCGGTTATGCTCATATCCCGCATGGATCCTCTAAAATACCTCATTGAAAAACCCGCCCTGACCGGTCGTATATCCCGTTGGTTACTTCTACTATCCAAATTCGATATCATGTATGTTACAAGCAAATCGGTAAAAGGGAGAACCGTGGCTGAGCATCTTGC
Organism: Hydrangea macrophylla; assembly: GCA_033977485.1. NCBI lineage: Eukaryota > Viridiplantae > Streptophyta > Magnoliopsida > Cornales > Hydrangeaceae > Hydrangea > Hydrangea macrophylla. The sequence goes on along the minus strand of CM066985.1, from coordinate 74,891,795 downwards.
GGAACACGCCATTGACTCCGAAGAAAGTGGAGACTTCCCATTCTCGGACGAAAATATCATAAAAATCAAGGAAGAACAATGGAAGTTGTACTTTAATGGAGCAGCCAACATGAAAGGCTACAGAGTAGGAATAATCTTAGTATCACCAAACGGGGACCACACCCCACTGGCAGTCAAGCTCAATTATAACTCCACCAACAACACTGCTGAATATGAAGCGTGCATTATGGGGATGGAAGCGGCCATAGAGTTGAGAATTCAAAAGCTAGATGTCTTCGGAGATTCAAATCTCATCGTGTCAAAAGCCAGAGGGGAATGGAAGGTGAAGGAAGAGAGGTTGAAGCCTTACCATGACCATCTCGATGGACTCAAGAAGCACTTTAAGAGCATAACGTTCTCCTACTTGTCTAGGGAAGAGAACCAGCTAGCTGATTCGTTGGCTACCTTAGCCTCCATGATCAAAAATCCTGTGGGAGTCAGGATGATGCCTTTGGTAATTGAGCAAAGGTACGAGCCTTCGTTCAATATGATCACCGCAATCGAAGCAGAAGAGAATGAAACACCGTGGTATCAGGATGTCTGGAACTTCATAGAAAATGGAACGTACCCCCAAGAATCTACCGAAAAAGACAAAATGGCCATTCAAAGATTCGCAGCGCAATTCATCATTTGCGGTGGGAAACTGCTGAAGAAAGGATACAACGGTCACAACCTGACATGCTTGTTTGGGAAAAGCTCCAGAAGAATGATGGAGGACATACACGAGGGGGTATGCGGCCCGCACATGAACGGTCACATGCTGGCCAAGAAAATCGTAAGGCAAGGGTACTACTGGACAACATTGGAGAAAGATTGTTGCGAATACGTGAGAAAGTGTCACAAGTGCCAGATCCATGCAAACATGATGCATGTACCACCATCCCTTCTATACAGCCTGACCTCACCTTGGCCATTCTCCACCTGGGGAATCGATATTATCGGTGAAATCATTCCGAAAGCTTCAAATGGAAATCGGTACATTCTGGTGGCCATAGACTACTTCACAAAATGGGTAGAAGCTGCATCCTACACCAAGTTAGGGGCCAAGGAAGTGGCCAAATTCATCAAGAGAAATCTCATCTGCCGTTATGGAGTTCCCCATGAGATTATTTCGGATAACGGAAGTCATTTCAAAGGAGAAGTTAGGGATCTGTTCGAGGAATACAAAATCACTTATCACAAGTCATCACCATACAGACCGCAAACTAATGGGGCGGTCGAGGCTGCAAACAAGAATGTTAAGGCCATACTGCAGAAATCAGTCGATACCTACAAAGACTGGCATAAAAAGCCACCGTTCGCACTTTGGGGATACAGAACCTCGATAAGAACGTCCACAGGAGCAACTCCTTACTCACTAGTGTATGGGATGGAAGCGGTACTTCCGGTCGAGATAGAATTACCGTCCCTGCGCGTGATGGCAGAGTGTGAAATTTCGGAATCAGATTGGTTGAGGGAAAGGTATGAAGAATTGGCCCTCATAGATGAAAAGCGCTTAGCGGCAGTCGACCATGTTCGAATCTATCAAAAGAGGATAGCCCGTGCTTTCAACAAAAAGGTTCGTCCGAGGAAGATCGTCAAGGGTGACCTTGTCCTTAAGGAGTTGCGAGCTCCGATCTTTGATCCCTGTGGGAAGTTTAAACCTAAATGGGTCGGCCCTTACATCGTCAAGACTGTTCTTTCCGGAGGAGCAACTTATCTCATGGACCTCGATGGTGTCGAATTCAAAGAACCAATCAACATGGATCGTCTCAAAAAGTACTATGCTTGACTATTCAATAACCTTTTCTTTCAAGCCTTTCCCTGCACTACGCTCGACCTGATTCCCGCTCGGGGATACGTAGGCAACCACATCGGTTCGGTCACTCCACCCACAAAATAGCCCAATTTCTTTCAAGCTTCGGCCCGAACTACGTTGGACCTGATCCCCGCTCGGGGGTACGTAGGCAGACTTTGAAGAAAGAAAAGAAGGATGGCTCGCTAGGTTGAAAATCCAAAAGGACGCCTAGGCAAAAGTTAGAGCTAAATCCAAGGTGAGCAATAACAAAAGAGAGAAAAGAGCTCGCGAGGTCACCTAACTGGTGCCTAGGCAAAACTATGAGCATTTGAGAGAATAAAGTTGCGGTCCTTACCATAACCCAGAAATCACCCTCCACACTAGGGGCAAACTTCAGCCACATGCACGCCTTGTTTGCCTGAACCTCTTCTAAACTAGGGGCAAACGTCGGTCGTCTACCTCGTTTGCCTCACAACCATATATATCCCAAACTAGGGGCAAACTTCGGCCACCCGCCTCGTTTGCCTCTAATCGTCCTAGCATGCCCAAGCAAGTACCAAAAGCAACATCTAATTGAAATCTCGATTACAAAATTTTTTTAAAGGAAACATGCATAGAATGAGATTCCCAAAGTAACCAAGGTTCACCGATAAACAAACTCTGAATATTACATAAGCAGGAAAGATTAAAAAAATAAAAGTCTTTTGAAAAGCAATCATACATGTTCAAAGACACTAGGAGGAATGAGCAGAATCAGTCAGGTCTAGTTTTATCTTTATGTCTTTTATTTCTTCAAAGGTCTTTAGAAATAGGCCCTTGCTCGGCTGGCCCAGCCCCTGATGAAAGCAGCAATGGTAGTGGCTCTGACTCTGGAAGCAAAGACCCTCTCAGTAAACCCCCGGGGGACCTCTTGAACTTGCCCGTACTGTCTGGCCAATCGACGAGGATGATAGAAGGAGGTCTCTCTCAGTCCCATCAACCACACCCTCTGAAAATCCCCAAGACTGGTGGTCACAGCATAAAGGCCCCAACGCCTTACAATCCAGCAAATGTCAGCCTCAGATAAGGCGCCCATCATATCCACCCAATCAGCAGAAGTAAAATGAGTATGAAGCACAGCTCTGCGAAAATAAACTGGCGGCACATTACCGGTCCATAACTGAAGACGCTCGTAGAGCCAAGCCTGTAACACCAGAGGCGCCCCAGAAAGTAGAAGCATTCCCTAACTTGAAGCGCGATCCAAACCATTCAGGGTCTCGGCCAAAACCATGGCCATGGGGTTCTTACCAGCCTTCAGCCCGAGACATACATGCACTAAGTCGCCAGAAGTGCTCGAAAACAAGAAGTGTGAAGTCATACATAGAATCAGAGCAGCCCCATGAGTAGCATCATATACGCTGGGATTCCCAGGACTGGCATATCGAGCAATTATGAAAGCAATATCGAGAACCTCACCTTGAAGCAGCCGACGTGAAATAGTGATGGGACAATTCAGATACTCAGCCAAGACTCGCGTATGACTGAGGGTATCAACAGAAGGAAGAATCAGATCCAAATCAGAATCATAGCCGAGGATGGCACAGAACTCCTCAAACAAGGGGCATATCTCCAAGCCATTGAAATTGAAGATATGGTTCACCGGGTCCCAGTGAGCAATGGCAGCGCGCAAAAACTCAGTGTTCAAGGTCATCTGGCAAAGAGAGAATAGCTCGGTCAAGCCGTAGCTAAAGAGGTTGATCCGCTCCACACCATCCGTGATGTTCAGCCAAGCCGTGAGCTGAGCGGGATCATACAAAGCCATGCTTTCGGTCGCGGTTCTAGGAAAATTCGAAATTTCAGCAGCACCTCCCCGTTTCACGGACTATCCCACCTACAAGGCAAAAACACTCACTATTACAAAACTGCGCATCGCAGTAACACCCAACAATCACAGTGCACATGTATCATCATCAACTAAAACAACCACACAACCGCGCCTCCAAACCGGAAGCTATCCGGCCTAAAAGGCAAAACATCATAATAATTTGTCAAAGGTCACAAAATGTTCCACACATCATCCTACAATGTCCAAATAGTCACATCACCAGTACAACCCGATCGAAAACATAAAAAAATAATAATAAAGCAAAGTCCCCGCTTGAGGGGCAGCCTCAGTCCTCCTCTTCTTTGTCCTCCGTCGGACCGCCCGGAGTGTATGTCGGCGACAGCCTCCTCCTACCGCCCCTGCACCTTGGACCAGTCCTCGATGAGCCGGCTCCGCCTCCCCGGTACTGCACACACAAATAAAATAAAGGCGATCAGTAGGGGAACAACAAAAAAATACAAAAACAGAGTCGAGTCAGGGACTTACCAAAGACGCCATCTGATTGGCAGCAAACTGCCGCATGCCATCCATCTGTCAAGGGTAAAATCCAGGGTTAGAACCTCATAACCTTAAGGAGTGCAAGAATTAAGGACATACCCGGTGGTCTCGTGTGAGGACCAAGGACCGTAGGCTAGCTGCCAAGGCGTGACCCTCCTCAGCGTAACTCCAAGGAACATTGAGGACGTCCGCTGGCTGAGTAGGGTACCCGCATATGACTCGTGGCACCTCCATCACTTGGGGAGTGCCATCAGCGCCTAGAACGTTGACGGTCCAATCCCAAGGAGGGATATGATCAGTAGCCGGAGGAGCCTGTCTCCTGTACATCTCGCGGAGCTGTGGGCACAAAACAAGTTAAGAAAAGAAAAATAAAAAACATAGGCAATGGATAGAAACAAAAACATAAAACTCACTTCCAGGAGTTGGAAGTTGGGCATCAGGAAACGACCACGGTAAGCCTCGTAACCGGTCTCAGAGAGAAAATGGTCCCAAACATCGGTGCCAGCCAAGGCCGCCAGCAGAGCATCACCAGAAAGGTCACTAGCATCCATCGCAGGGGGATTATGAGGGACCCGATACCTGGAACCACCAACCACCTGTCGAGACACTCACTCACCAAGGAACCACTGCCTGTACTCGGTACTCTCCATCAAAAGATGGCAAGAGGAAAGAGGTTTGACCGCTTGTATCTCCTTAGGGGCGGCATAGGCAACGCGCTCCCAAGGCGTCCAATCAACATTAGCAGCCGTCAGTCTGGTCAGGAAGTTTCTGAGCAAAACAATCCAGTGGGCCCCACTCTTCACCCCGACAACATCCCTCTGCCATCTCAAGCCTCGTGGGAACAAAGGCAGAGGAGCCATGCCATCCTCGTCTTCGCCTGATTCATCCGCAGGAGAGGGAGCCAACATCTTCAGGTACTCGAAGCTCTAAAGCTGCACAGATAAAGAAAAAATCAGAAGAAATAATACAGAAACTGAAAAGTCAGAATATAAAGCAGGATGCAGCATATACCTCCCAAGCTCGCCAAAATCCCCCTGTTGATTTAACATCACCTCGGGAAACCTCACCCATGTGCTTGTAAAGATGAGCCAAGGCAGCACCGCCCCATTCATAAGAAGGGATCTCATCGATGGTCGCCAGGCAAGAGAGAAGTCTCAAGTTCACCCGGTCATTCCGAGTCGCAAAGATCGAGCAGCCAAGGACATACAGAAGATACACCCTCAAAAGTTGGGAATTGTTCAGGTTATGATCCCCTCTGCCATAAGCCCGGTAAAGCCAGCCGCAAGGAAACCAGTGCCTCTCCAAATTAGGGGGAACAGCTCCAATCAACATCTCTACAGCCTCAGGGTCGATCTCATAGAAATAATCCAGAATCAGGCGCTTCCCGCCTACCCTCAAACCAGTAATCATGGAAAAATCGAAGGGCGTCATGGTCATCTCGCCGAACGGGAGGTGGAAAGTATTGGTGGTGTCCCATCACCTCTCAGCCAAAGCATAAAAGTGTGCCAAATCATTGCTGCTCTTCGAGACCAGACGAACAAAGCCTCCGAACCCGTCATCATCGACCATCCTTTTGACGGTGGGCGAAAGTTGAGTATACCACAGGAAAGCATGAGCGAGGCTACCATGGCCCTTCAGTGCTACTTCCGGCACCTGCACATACCAGAGACGACAAAAGCAATGCACAAAATCACTATTCATGACTCGAGGTCCAAATTCGCAAAATCAACATTTGAGCACGAATCGAGCTTCTAACAATCTCTAGGTGCACACTACGGCTCACAAAACTAGCACAATACATGGAAATGGTCCTAAAATGTCAAAAGTTTCACATACCAAACTCGCTAGAGCCGCGGCCGAAAGATGATGTTGGGGGTCCCGTAAAATCAAGTCCGGGGTTTGCATCTCGGCTTTCATCCGTTCCTTGGCCTTCTTAGACGGTCTCCTCGAGCTCGAAGCCATGGATCTACAAAGAAAATGGAAGTCAAAGTTAAACTTTCTTCTTGAAAAATTGAGCAAACCAAAACACCAATTAAAACTCCAACTACGGGGTAGGATTACTCACCTGAGCGCGCACAAGCTGCGTTTTGGCGATTTTTGGCTCCAAAAACACCCCAAAATGGCCAATAATGAGCTTCAAAAGCTCAAAAACCCAAGATATACAAAGATGGAGTCCGGCCACCCAGTGCCGCCGCGGCACTGGCCAACTACTGCCGCGGGAGTGACCCAGTGCCGCCACGGCACTGCTCCCCGCGGGCCCCGCTTTGCCCTGTTTTGCTCCGTTTCACTTTGTTTTGACCTGTTTTGGCCTTTTGCAGCCTATTTTTGGCCCCGATCAGCCCTGGTGGCCCATTTCGGTCAAGATTTGTCAGGTTTTACCCCAAGCAGGCTAAAAGTTGTCAGAACCACCTCCAGCAGGCAGAAACTAGGAAAAATTGGCTCCCGAGGACCCGAATCGGCTATTTCAGAACAACCGTCGTAAGATTTGATCAACCGTGAGAGATTCAGAGTTGGGTCCTGGTTTCCGATCAAGAAAAGAGATTCCCCGAGAACCCTGCATCATCCCCCGAGGACAGAAGCAGAAAGATACCAGCTCCCGGAGGCCCCGACAGGCCCTCTTGGATTGAGCACCACAAGATTTGATCAACCGTGAGAGATTCAGAGATGAGTCCTGATTCCCGATCAAGGAAAAGAGATTCCCCGAGAACCTTGCATCATCCCCCGAGGACAAAAGCAGAAAGATACCAGCTCCCGGAGGCCCCGACAAGCCCTCTTGGATTGAGCACCGCAAGATTTGATCAACCGTGAGAGATTCAGAGATGAGTCCTGGTTCCCGATCAAGGAAAAGAGATTCCCCGAGAACCCTGCATTATCCCCCGAGGACAAAAGCAGAAAGATACCGGCTCTCGGAGGCCCGGACCGGCCCGTAAGATTTGATCAAAAGAAGCAGTTGAAGAGAGATCCTAGAAAGTGTCGCTTCATCCCCAGCAGATTCAGATTAATCCTCAGCGGATTCATACACCGTCAGTTCAATCACAGTAGTCCATTGTTGACTCATCATCTCGATGCAAACATCGTCTGTTCATTAATCATCATCGCTCTCATTCAAAATATGCCATGGGGCTTCCATGTTCATCATGTGACATCTCAGGATTTCATGATCATCCCGTGACTTCTGTGTCCGTCTCTTAATTTCCAGGGCTCCCGTGTTCGTCGGTTATTTTCCAAAAGGCGTCTTCGATTATAGTCCTCTGAGACCCTATACCCAATTACGTTTGTTTACGAAGCACACTTCCCAAAATTCCAGAAGTTTGGCCCTAGACCCAGAGTCTTCTAAACCTTGATGTCCTTATCCAAGTCATCCACCACATCTCAGTCACAAACACTAGCACAACACCAGCCCACTCGGAGCGGCACACCCCACAGCACCTGCCCATACTAGGATCATAACACTAGACATGGTAGGACTCATGACACAATTCATATCACATCCATGCATTGCATATCATCCTCATAGCATAGCATCTGCTTGGTTATCGCATATGTGATTCATTCCTTTGTACCCCGAACTACGTCCAGGTCTGATTCCCCTTGGGATACGTAGACAGCTCACGCAGAGCGCGACCAGCACTAGCCTCAGCATCATTGCATCTTTTGCAACGCTTTTTATCCTAAATCTGTAGCCTCCAAAAAGTCTTGTCTCTACAAAACTTTGGCACTCGCTTGCGACATGCGTTGCTTCGCAAGTTCCTGCCAAAAAGGGGCAAACTGTAGACACCCCATTTTGTCGGCTATCGGATTTAGGAGACCCATAGCTTGGTGGTTCACAATGATCGTAAAAAAGGGACTCCTGGAAGTCAGCTCTATCTCTCAGAATGCTCAGATTGACCAAAATGCCCCTAAAAGCCTGAAGACTCCCAGATTTGGTCCCAAAGTTCTGAAAATATGCTATGTCGTAAAATGAGTTTTTAAGTAAAACCGGAAGAAATCGTCAGCTCCCAGAGACCCCCAGAAGTCCCGGAAGTTCCCCGAAAGTCCCCGTTGACCGGTTTGACCAAAGTTTGACCAGGTTTGACCAGAGTTTGACCAAGTTTGACAGAAATCGTCCGAGTTCACCGGAATCATTAGAAAAGTATTAAAATGAGTTCTAAAAGAGAATCGAGCAAAAACGTCGGCTCCTAGGAGCTCCCGGAGGTTCCCAGAACTTCCCGGGAATCCCAGGTTTGACCAGTTTGACCAAGATTTGACTTTGGAATTGGGGCACCGAAACAATTTTCAAATATTTTTCATAGATACTAGAGGTCAATAGCTTTCCAACGGTATATCGCACATAATTCCTGGATTTAAAACGAATTTATTATGAATTTCCAAAGCCGGAAAAGGCGATCAAATCGGCTTTTATCGCGAATAGCGTAAAACTTTTCAAAGTGACCTATCCCCAAACTATTATTTATGTAAAGTAGACTCCATTACCTTTCCAACGGTATATCACAACCTCAATTTGGAGTTTGTACGCATTTTCTGTGAATTTCGGACGAAATAGGGCCTTTTCGCGAATACCGGAACTTTAGGGGGCCTAAACAGCATTATCTGGACGAGGGAGGAGCAGTGCCGCCGCGGCACTCCCCTCCAGAACAGTGTATTTTTGTAAATTGTTTTTTGGTCCCATTTTGATTAATTAAAAACCAAAACGACATAGTTTTATGATTTCAGATGTTTGGAGCCAATGGGAGTACTTTCTAAATCCCAAAACCACCCCAAGTTGGCCTATTTAAACCCCCCATTGCTCTTCATTTTGGGGGAGTCAAATGCAAGTTTAGAGAAAGTTTGGGAGAAAAAGTTGTAGAGATAAGGTGAGAATAGAGAGAAAAGAAGATTTCTTCTTTGATTTTCAAAACAAAAGTGAGTTCTAAACTTTGTTTTTACTACATTACTCCCATTTACTTCAACATTCAATACACCCAACCACCATTTTAGTGAGCATTTAAGAGAGTGGAAGCTTCTTCCATGTCCAATGTCATTACATATGAGTGAAACACCATACTACAAGTTCAATACTTCATGAATATCATCTATTGATCATCATCTACTTGCTTGTTTATTCATTGTTTATCTCTTCTTACCTCATTTCTTTTGATTTTCTTTATTTACTTACTAGTTCATCATCATCTAAATGATGACATGAAGTTTGGGGTGAGTGAATCCTTATGGATAGTAGCTCTTGACCTCAAAAACATGTTTGATAGATGATGATCATAACTTCAATACCTCCAAGGTATCCTTGAAGTGTATTGAAGTTATGCTCAAATAAAAATAAGTTTCTCCAACAATCTTGGAGGTTCTTGATGATGAGTTGAATGTTGGCATTTTAAGTGGTTATAATCTTTATTGATTATTAAAAATGCACTTTCAAAACCTCTATTTCAAAACCCCCCTCAATCCCTCTCATTTTGATTTCAAGAAAGAAAACCCTTATTTTCCCCAAAATCTTCAAAATAGTGAGTTAAAACAGTGAGTGAGCTGAGTTCAAAGATTTCTCTAGAACTCAATACTCAACATATAGATGCAAGGCCACTTGGAAAGTCTTCCTAACTCATTGGAGAACACCCATGATTTTTGGTTTGACTTGGAAGTACTTGAAAATGGTCCATTTGGACCCAAACATTCCTTCCAAACATTCTGCCTCTGCTGTCACAGCAGCTTGACTAACTTCCAACTTCTTTTTCAGAAATATTTTCCAAAAGGGGTGGTCCCAACTTATTTTTCCCTTAACCTTCAATGTCTTAGGAAACTGTCTGTATAAAATGGCCCCCTAGATCATTCGTTTTCATTTTCTAGGATGTTTCAACATTTCAGTCGACAGTACGGACTCTGTTTCTGAGTGACCTCTGTTGTTCATATGATTTCTCTCAATCTGTGATAGTTATTAAAGATTGGATTTTTGGGTAGTGTTCTAGACACAATAAGGAACATCTCCATAAAAAACCATGCATTGAAAACGTTCCTAACCCCTCTTTTTAATTTTCCGAAGATCATGTTACTATTCTGTCCACTATTCACAGCAAGCACATTTTAACTTTCATTCTTTGATTTGATGCTTATATGCCTTCCAAATTAGTTCATATCTTAGGAAGTAGTTCATACCACATTTGTACATATCCCATGATGATTTCATTCATTCATTCATACACATTATAGACTTCTAAGTCATTCTAGGAATCCATGAACACAAAGCACACTACAACCTTGGCACATTCTAGATACATACATTGCATCCATGCAAGATTTGGGGCCTTCATGGCTCCTAATCTAAGAAGATTATAAGGAATGAACTTGATCACACGTTCATGCTTCCCCTCGATCTAATCATCCTTTCTCATCCGTCCCGGGGATTGAGAGGTCTTCTTTTCTCAAAGATTAACATGCATCATACTAGCTTGCTAAGCATATTTTGATTTCTTTGTTTATTTGTTTCAAGAACAATTCATGCCCCTTTAGATTAGGAAGTCTTCATTATTTGATACATGATTAGATGATTTTTCCTAGGTTTATTTGTGTGATTTTCACTTTACATTGTATGATATTTGACTTAAATCTTATGAATGATATCTTATCTTTTGATTTTCAATTTCAAGATTCTTATGTGATGTAATATACTATCATAGTATTAATTGCCGAACCATACATAGTATAAGATGATTATTTGATGCTAATTGAGGCCCGTCGAGAGACGGGGCGAGTTGAGGGTGTTTTAGTAGTGACAAAGGCTCCTTCCTCTCTCGTACCAAAACCCCGAGCCAAGTTCTTTGGTTATGAAGGGCCGGTGCCCTTTATCCATTTGGGTGAGTCAAAATTAGGTTTCTTGGTTCCTTAAAGACCAAGTGGCGACTCTGTATCTGTTTTCAACAGACCTTTTCTCTTTCCTTGATTCAAAAAAATCAAACAAGTTTCAAAAACAAAACGAAGCGGTGGAAACCCGGTATCCACACAGCCCCCTTGTTGTCTTCTTCAATTTGAAGCCTGACGATGAAATCTTCAATCTTCATCTCCTTTCGCCTGTGCTTCAAATAGTTCTTAAAGTCCTTCCAAGTAAGGGGTAGCTTTTCAATTATAGCAGTAACTTGAAAAGTTTTGCTCAAGGTCATCCCTTCAGCATGGATTCCATACAAGATTATTTATAGCTCCTGAATTTAACTGATCACAGTCTTTGAGTCCACCATCTTATAGTCAAGGAATCTCCCCACTACAAATTTCTTTGACCCGGCATCCACGGTTTTTATAACACCCACATTTGTGTTATTGCATTTGCATTACATTATCATGCATGATAATATGATGTGGCGTGTCTTATGACACATGGTTGAGTGAGTTTGGACTCACGAGTTGATTTGGGTGTCTGTATTAGAGAACCCTTTGAAATTGTGGTGATTGAGGATTTGTTATTGTGACGTCTCTCCGAGTGTGAGACGGTCACTGTGGAACATTTTAAATGTTTATCTGAAAATAAATGTTTACCTGTGTATTTCAATATCTGTATTAATTTCTATTTTAGAATTTATATCTGTTGCTAGTTTTAGTATCCTGGTGAGAACGAATTAACACGCTATTAATTTGATAGGCTAATTAGCAACTTTGGAAACGTCATGTAGAAATTCCCGTTTTAGCGACCAAACAAAACTTAGTCGAAAAACTTTTATAATTTCGAAGTTTCACTCGTAAAGCTATGAATAAGCTGTATAGAAAGTTTCAGAGACTAATTAGGAGTTTGGAAACTCATGGGGGAGGTAAACGTAATTTCCGAGAGTTTTGCCTATATATAGATAGAGATGGTTGAGATATTTTTCATAAGTCTTAACCTAAATTCAAGAAAGGAGGCCATAGAGAGATTTTGGGAGCTTAGAGCGTTGCGACGCCAAACGACGACCTTCCGTCAGTTTGTTTTCTCCTAGATTTCATATTCGAGCTCCTCGAGGTAAGAGCTTCGTTTTGATATATGTTAGGGCTTGTTTGGCCAAGTTTTCGGAAAAGTTGTTTCCTAGAATTTTTCATAAAAGTTGATAAATGGAATTTTGATTCATAGGAATTGTACTAGACAAACTTCTGCACGTTCTTTGTGCACGGGTTTTCTTTGGATCATAGTTTAAGAGCATAAATCGAAGGTGAGTGATTCAACTATGTTTTTGGAATGATTTCTTGACATGTATTCATGTTTTATGTGAATAGCATGTATTAATTCTTAGAGATATATTGTGTAGTTCATATTGGGCGTTTATATTGATAAGTAGGCCCAATAGCACGATGAAATGTTTTGATTTCCGCGAGCATGGTGATGTGTATTTGAGCATGTTAAGTTGCTTATGTGGGTCAGAAGGAGCACGTGGTCACCGTGCCATTTTGTGGAGCCGATATAGGCATTAAGGTCGCACGATTGAAGAGAAGAATCGTGGGTCTTACCCTTTCGCGTGGACTTATTGGCGAGGAGTCGCGGATTGGGAATATGGACGGGCACGTGAGTCTCCGGCGACTAGTATGAATTGTAGAGATGTGAATGTGGACATGTTTATCATTCATGTACATATGTTGTTTTATTCACTAAGCGTTAGCTTAAACAAATCGAATATGTGTGGTTATTCAAATAACCATTTCAGGTGTAAATGCTGGCGAGGAATCGCAGAAGTGAGCACGTGGGTTGGGAGTTCTTTTAGAAGGCAACTTGAACGTTAATCTTGTAGTTTTGGGACAATAGGAATGTTGTAATAAGAATTTTTATGGTTTTTAGTTATGTTTAACTTGGTATGTTAGAATGAATCTAAAACGTTGTAATAGTTAGTAACATGTTGTAACTGTGCTTCGGTAATATGTTAATACAGTTAGAATTGCTTTGGAGTACTTTTGGAAGTGTGTGTGTGATCGCCGTTCACATTCAAAAGCTTTTAAACTTAGAAAACTCTGCAGAATGAAAAGCTGCCATAAATCAGTCGACTGGTTGAGAAAACAGTCGACTGGAGCCTCCTTTTTAGCAACTCACTGCATTGTTTCATAGGGAATCAGTCGACTGGGTCCTCAACACAGTCGACTGGATCATGGTTTTCAAAAGTGATATTTTGGCCAGGTCAAACTTCAGTCGACCGGACTTTACCAGTCGACTGAAAATTTGAAGCCCCAGTCGACTGGGTATAGAAAGCAGTCGACTGGATGGTGTTTTAAAACCCAACTTTCTGCTGGACCAGTATCAGTCGACTGGGTCTGAGGATTAGTCGACTGGACATTTAGTTTTCAAAATGACTTATTTATTCCGCTGCGTGTGTTCTTCAAACTAAATTTTGGGAACGTTAATGAATTGGTTTAGCCTCGGTGGCGTGCCACGGGCTTTGGTTCCGCTATTGTGGGACCGGGCTATGACATTTAGTTGTATCAGAGCATAAGTTTAGAGCCTTGGGAACGAGTGACGTTATATATGTTGAGTGACGTCGAGCGGAGTGTATAATTGTGAAGATAATTGTTATCATTGTAGAAATGCTTCATGTGTTAGCATTTGTTGATTGTGATGAACTGTGCACATATATCTATATTGTGGCATAGCATGCATAGTCATTATGCATTGAACTCAACAGGGGAAATATTTGAAACATTATGACTGATCCACCAAGAGAATTGTCACCGCATTCGCGGATGGACCAAATAGTGAATATGGTGGGAAATTTTATACAAGCGGTAAGTGAAAGAGAACAGAGGAACGTTCGGCCTCCACTGGCATCGCGACCTCAACACACAATCGTGGAATAGTTTCATAAGCGAAAACCGACCTTGTATTATGGACAAGTTGACATAGACTTGGCCGATCATTGGATGATGGACATGGAAAGACATTTTCGTCAGGTAATATGTACCGATGAGGAGAAAATTTTATGTGCATCCGATACGTTGATGGGCGAAGCCTTGGATTGGTGGAACAACATGCTTGAACAAGGGAAGCCGACCACGTGGGAAGCATTTAAAGAAGAATTCAACAAATGTTTCTTTCCACAATCTGCTTATACTCAGAAACGCCAAGAGTTTGTGAGTTTAGTTCAGGGAGATATGACCGTGGGTGAGTATGTTTCTCGTTTCAATGCCTTGTTACGATTTGGGAAGACTACCATTCTGACTGATAGGGATAAAGCTCGTAAGTTTGAGGAAGGGCTTAGAGAGAATATCCGTGGCCGTGTGGATATGTTACAACACCCGAATGTTTCTCTAGTCGAGGAAGGCGCCCGTATAGCTGAGAAGAGTGTTGACCGATATCGACAAGGGCAACTAGGAAAGAGACCCAATGACAATAGGGGCAAGAGCCAAGGGAATGCGAAAAAATCGTTCACGCAAGGTTCAGGATCGAATATGGGTAGTCAAGGAGGAAGTGTGTTTGTTGGAGATTCGAGACCGTTGTGCCCGATATGTAACCTACGACACAGAGGAACCTGCTATCAATTGACCACTTGCTATTTTTGTAAACAATTGGGGCATGTGTTTAGGAATTGTCCTTTAAACGCAAATTTGACTACACCAAACACAACCTCGAACACCAAGAGCTACAACCCAGAGATAAGAGGGAAATGTTTTGAGTGTGGCCAATCGGGGCATATAGCGAAGAATTGCCCAAGTAAAAGACAACCGGGAATGAGTACCGGGGCATCGAGTGTGCCAAGCGGATCAAGGGTAGAACCTCGAGTGGATAAAGGGAAAGGAGTCGCGCAACAACAAGGACGATACTTCCAGCTCAGGCCGGGGAATACGGATGATACCGTCGTATCAGGTATTCTTCCTATTTGTTCGTATCCTGCACGTATACTTATGGATTCTGGTTCAACGCATTCATTCGTATCACGTGATTTTGTTAAGAATTTAACTGTTAAGTCAGAATCGCTAGGATATGACTTGTGTGTATCATTGCCTAGTAGTGAACCGCTAGTTACTTCTTCGATATTCAAGTCATGTGAGATCAAGATAGGTGATAAAGTTTTGAGCGTTGATTTGATTCCGTTGACAGTGAATTACTTTGATGTTATCTTCGGTATGGATTGGTTGTCGGTTAATCAAGCCAGAATTGATTGTGAACAGAAACGGGTTAGTTTCTATCCGTCAGGGCGAGAAGAGTTTACTTTTCAGGGTAAGGGAGTGATCGTACCGCCGTACTTGATATCGGTGATTCAAGCAAGTAAGATGTTGAAGAAGGGTTGTTCGGGTTTCTTATGTTCAATTATCGACATGCGAGTTCTTGGACCACTAATAGAAGAAATTTCAGTAGTTCGAGAATTTCCAGATGTTTTTCCCGATGAATTACCCGACGTATTGATTGAAAGAGAACTTGAGTTCACAATAGAAGTAGTACCAGGGTCACAACTGGTATCCAAAGCACCGTACCGAATGGCACCGATAGAGTTGAAAGAATTGAAGGTTCAGTTAGAAGAACTGTTGGAGAAGGGTTTTATCCGACCGAGTGTTTCACCGTGGGGAGCTCCAGTCTTGTTTGTGAAGAAGAAAGATGGAACAATGCATATGTGCATCGACTACCGAGAGTTGAATAAGTTGACCGTCAAGAACAAGTATCCGTTGCCGCGAATAGATGACTTGTTTGATCAGTTACAAGGGGCTCAGTTATTTTTGAAGATCGACTTGAGATCCGGTTACCATCAGTTGAAAGTCAAAGAGGAAGATGTTGAGAAGACAACTTTCAGAACTCGATATGGTCACTTTGAATTTTTGGTTATGCCATTTGGAGTGACTAATGCACCAGCTGCTTTCATGGACCTGATGAACCGTGTTTTCAAGGATTATTTAGATGAGTTCGTTATCGTGTTCATAGATGACATCCTAATCTACTCCAAAAGCGTTGAAGATCACGAGCATCATTTGTGATTAGCTTTACAACGATTGTGTGAAAAGAGATTATTCGGTAAATTGAAGAAGTGTGAGTTTTTGTTGACCGAGATAGCTTTCCTTGGACATATAGTGTCGGCAAAGGGAATTTCTGCAGACCCTCAGAAGATAGAAGCAGTTACTAACTGGGTGAGACCAACGAATGTAACAGACATCAGAAGTTTCCTAGGATTAGCTGGGTATTACCAGAGATTTGTAAAAGACTTTTTGCATATAGCAATGCCGATGACACAGTTAATGAGGAAAGATATTGCTTTTGTTTGGAGTCCAGAATGTGAAGAAAGTTTCCAAGAGTTGAAGGGACGACTAGTGAAAGCACCAATTTTAGCCGTTCCGTTAGGGACTGAAGGATTTATTATTTACAGTGACGCTTCATATAGAGGTTTAGGTTGCGTTCTTATGCAAAGTGATAAGGTTATTGCATATGCGTCAGGACAACTTAGATCGCACGAGAAGAATTATCCAACACATGACCTAGAATTGGCCGCCATGATTTTTGCATTGAAGATTTGGCGTCATTACCTATACGGGGAGAAATGTGAGATCTATACGGATCATAAGAGTTTGAAGTACCTGTTTGCACAACGAGATTTGAATATGAGGCAAAGGAGATGGCTAGAGTTGATGAAGGACTATGACTTGTCAATTCAGTATCATCCGGGCAAGGCGAATGTCGTCGCCGATGCCCTTAGTCGCAAACTACCAACCAACACCGCATCAGATTTGACTTCTCAGAAAGAACTGATACGAGATATGGAGAATTTGAAGCTTGAAGTGATACCGAGGATTGAAAGTGGCTTGATGTCGACGATGGTGGCACAACCACTCTTGATTCACGAGATCGCAAAGAAACAACTTCAAGATGTGGCTTTGAAGAAGATTTGTGATGAGATTCTGATGGGCAAACAACCGGGATTCACGTTTGAGAACAATGTGTTGAGATTGAGGGGTAGAATTTGTGTACCTAGTGAGAAAGAATTGAAACGGAACATCCTAGAGGAAGCACACAACACAAAGTATACCGTTCACCCGGGAAGCACCAAGATGTATAGAGATTTGAGACATGTTTATTGGTGGCCGGGAATGAAGAGAGAAATAGCACGCTATGTTTCGCGTTGTACTAGTTGTCAACCAGTAAAGGCCGAACGCCAAGTACCCTCGGGATTGTTACAACCGTTACCGATAGCCGAGTGGAAATGGGAACACATAACAATGGATTTTGTTAGTGGATTTCCGAAGTCGAAGAGATCGAACACTATTTTGATCGTTTGACGAAGTCGTCGCACTTCCTACCACTCCGAACAACTAAGCCAATGACGTTAGCTAAGTTATATATTCGCGAGATTGTGAGACTACAAGGTATCCCAGTTTTTATCATTTCGGATAGGGATAGTAGTTTTACATCAAAGTTTTGGAGAGCCTTGCAAGAAGCAATGGGTACCAAATTGCACTTTAGTACAGCTTTTCATCCTCAGACCGATGGTCAATCAGAGAGAGTAATCCAGATTTTGGAAGACATGCTTCGTTTATGTGTACTTGATTTTCAAGGCGATTGGGAAGACCACCTACCGTTAATTGAGTTTGCATATAACAATAGTTTTCAGTCAAGTATTGGAATGGCTCCTTATGAAGCTTTATATGGTCGTTCACCGATTAGTTGGACGGAAGTCGGAGAAAGAATGATTGAAGGGCCGCAAATTGTACAAGAGACGACGGATAAGATAAAGGTAATTCGACAACGGTTACTGACAGCTCAAAGTAGGTAGAAGAGTTATGCCGATAAGCGTAGGCGACCGTTGGAATTTGGCGTGGGAGACTTAGTGTATTTGAAGGTGTCACCTTCAAAGGGAATAACCAGATTTGGTAAATACGGGAAACTCAATCCGAGATATGTAGGACCTTTTGAAATCATTGGGAAGGTTGGACCCGTAGCTTATCGTTTGAACTTGTCGAGCGAGTATGATCAAGTTCATAACGTGTTTCATGTATCGTTGTTACGCAAACAATTAGTAGAAGATAGAGATCAAGTGATGACTCCGACATCGAATGAGATTCAGAGTGATTTAACGTATGCTGCGTATCCGGTAGAGATATTAGACCGGAAGGATCAAGTCTTACGAAATAAAGTAATATCGATAGTGAAAATATTATGGCGTAGCCAAACTACGGAAGAGATGACGTGGGAGATAGAAGATGAGATGCGTACTCAGTATCCGCACCTTTTCGAGACATGAGGTACAAGTTTGGGGACAAACTTCTTTTAAGGGGGAGAGTATCATAACACCCACATTTGTGTTATTGCATTTGCATTACATTGTCATGCATGATAATGTGATGTGGCGTGTCTTATGACACATGGTTGAGTGAGTTTGGACTCACGAGTTGATTTGTGTGTCTGTATTAGAGAACCCTTTGAAACTGTGGTGATTGAGGATTTGTTGTTGTGACGTCTCTCCGAGTGTGAGACGGTCACTGTGGAACATTTTAAATGTTTATCTGAAAATAAATGTTTACCTGTGTATTTCAATATCTGTATTAATTTCTGTTTTAGAATTTATATCTGTTGCTAGTTTTAGTATCCTGGTGAGAATGAATTAACACGCTATTAATTTGATAGGCTAATTAGCAACTTTGGAAACGTCATGTAGAAATTCGCGTTTTAGCGACCAAACGAAACTTAGTCGAAAAATTTTTATAATTTCGAAGTTTCACTCGTAAAGCTATGAATAAGCTGTATAGAAAGTTTCAGAGACTAATTAGGAGTTTGGAAACTCATGGGGGAGGTAAACGTAATTTCAGAGAGTTTTGCCTATATATAAATAGAGATGGTTGATATATTTTTCATAAGTCTTAACCTAAATTCAAGAAAGGATGCCATAGGGAGATTTTGGGAGCTTAGAGCTTTGCGACGCCAAACGACGACCTTCCGTCAGTTTTTTTTCTCCTAGATTTCATATTCAAGCTCCTCGAGGTAAGAGCTTCATTTTGATATATGTTAGGGCTTGTTTGGCCAAGTTTTCGGAAAAGTTGTTTCCTAGAATTTTTCATAAAAGTTGATAAATGGAATTTTGATTCATAGGAATTGTACTAGACAGACTTCTGCACGTTCTTTGTGCACGGGTTTACTTTGGATCATAGTTTAAGAGCATAAATTGGAGGTGAGTGATTCAACTATGTTTTTGGAATGATTTCTTGACATGTATTCATGTTTTGTGTGAATAGCATGTATTAATTCTTAGAGATATATTGTGTAGTTCACATTGGGCGTTTATATTGATAAGTAGGCCCAATAACACGATGAAATGTTTTGATTTCCGCTAGCATGGTGATATGTATTTGAGCATGTTAAGTTGCTTATGTGGGTCAGAAGGAGCACGTGATCACTGTGACATTTTGTGGAGCCGATATAGGCATTAAGGTCGCACGATTGAAGAGAAGAATCGTGGGTCTTACCCTTTTACGTGGACTTATTGGCGAGGAGTCCCGGATTGGGAATATGGACGGGCACGTGAGTCTCCGGCGACTAGTATGAATTGTAGAGATATGAATGCGGACATGTTTATCATTCATGTACATATGTTGTTTTATTCACTAAGCGTTAGCTTAAACAAATCGAATATGTGTGGTTATTCAAATAACCATTTCAGGTGTAAATGCTGGTGAGGAATCGCAGAAGTGAGCACGTGGGTTGGGAGCTGTTTTAGAAGGCAACTTGAACGTTAATCTTGTAGTTTTGGGACAGTAGGAATGTTGTAATAAGAATTTTTATGGTTTTTAGTTATGTTTAACTTGGTATGTTAGAATGAATCTAAAACGTTGTAATAGTTAGTAACATGTTGTAACTGTGCTTCGGTAATATGTTAATACAGTTAGAATTGCTTTGGAGTACTTTTGGAAGTGTGTGTGTGTGATCGCCGTTCGTATTCAAAAGCTTTTAAACTTAGAAAACTCTGCAGAATGAAAAGCTACCATAAATCAGTCGACTGGTTGAGAAATTAGTCGACTGGAGCCTCCTTTTCAGCAACTCACTGCATTGTTTCATAGGGAATCAGTCGACTGGGTCCTCGACACCGTCGACTGGATCATGGTTTTCAAAAGTGATATTTTAGTCAGGTCAAACTTCAGTCGACCGGACTTTACCAGTCGACTGAAAATTTGAAGCCCCAGTCGACTGGGTATAGAAAGCAGTCGACTGGATGGTGTTTTAAAACCCAACTTTCTGCTGGACCAGGATCAGTCGACTGGGTCTGAGGATCAGTCGACTGGACATTTAGTTTTCAAAATGACTTGTTTATTCCGCTGCGTGTGTTCTTCAAACTAAATTTTGGGAACGTTAATGAATTGGTTTAGCCTCGGTGGCGTGCCACGGACTCTGGTTCCGCTATTGTGGGACTGGGCTGTGACAGTTTTGTACTTTCTGTCTAAGGACTCCCACAGTTCCTTAGCAGTGGTCTTAACAATATACACATTATATAGTGTATCGTGTAAGCCATTCAGAACATAATTTCTGCACAGAAAATCCGAGTGCTTCCAAGCATCAATAGCAAAAGCTACTTCTAAGGCGATCTCTCAATTTTGTTCATTTTCATTAGGCACAGGAGCCTCTTCCTTCAAGAACCTCGCAAGGTTCAAGGTGGTAAGGTAGAACAACATCTTTTGCTGCCACCTCTTGAAATCCACGCCTTGGAATTTCTCGGGTTTCTCCCCGTGGTTCACAGGAACCTGGACTGAAGGAACCTTTACAAATATCAAACCAATCACCACGGTGTTGGAGCCACCGTCAGTTGCAGCAGGGTTCGCAGCAGTGTTCATGATCTCATTTGCCATTTCTGAAAAAATTATCAAAGGAGAAAAGAAATTAAATCTAATATTTTTCCTTTTCATTTTAATAGTGGCAGAATTTGTTTTCAAAGAAATATTAGGAAAACGAGGGAATTTTAAGATTCTGCTCACGATAATTTAAGAAAAACGCGATTCTACACACTTTTTGTCTAGTGCTATTTTCCCTGATTCTGCACCGTTAGGGCAAAAACTGATAATTATAGTAGCAGTTTTTTTTTTTTTTTTTGTATTCCTAAAACCAAACTATTTTTCAAAAGTAATTCTGTTTTTCCAAACTCGAATCTGTTTTTGTTTTCACATATATGAATCTGTTTTAAGATTGTTGAAAAGATTTTATTGATATAATTGGAAAAACAGAATCAGATTCTGAATTACAACTTATTATGACAACAGAAAATTACAGAAAAATATAAACAAAGCAAAAACTGAAAATTGATCAAACCGAGGCCTGTGATATTTCACAGTTTCCTTAAAACAGATTCGCTGCCTCACCGGATGTGCTTGAGAAAATCGTTGATGCCTGTTTCCCAGGATACAGCGGCTTCTAACAGTAGTACAAGCACAGTGTACAACTACACTGGCGAACTTCTATGCTTCGTGCTCTCTCAGAAAACCAAGGAAGGAAAATATGGAAGATTGTATTTATGTGTGTATCTCCAAATGAAGAAGAACTCTATATAAAGTTCTGGAGTCCAAAAAGAAATATTTTGTGCGCGGGCGGCCGGTCGGCGCTAGCGGTGCACGTATGTGGAGCAAACCCAAAGGGCCTTAGGTCATCCCCTACACAAAATTGGGTACCCCTTGGAGCCCAAACCCAAAACATGAAGTAGCCTTATAAATACACTAAAGACTACTTCTATTTTTCCTATGTGGGACAAGGCAAGTTGTGAACCTTTTTCATTTCAATAACTCCTTGTGAGGGGCAACCTTTGAGCATTAATTTCTCATTCACCCATCAATAGTTTTAGACATGTGTATATCCAAACTTCATCTCCTCATGGAGGAGAACACAAATCCACAAGGACCCCACTTAAACTTTAAGTGGATCACGCTTTTATTTGACCCTAAAAATTGGCCAACACTTAAACTTTAATCCATCAAAGGTTGTCTCTCTGGAGGACCATAGAAGACATCTCAGCTCCTGCTATGCCAATTGACATGGGCATTCATAGTGTATAACATCCGTAATCGTGTTATTGCATTTCATTGAATTGTCTTGCATGATAATGAGATGTGTTGTGCATTTTGGCACATGTGTGAGTGAGTTTTGACTCACGAGGCAATTTGGGTGTCTGTGTTAGAGGACCCTTTGAGGCGGTCACTGTGGAATACCTTAAATGTGTATATGGAAATAAATGTTTACCTGTGTATTTCAATACATGTATTATTTCTTATTTAGAATTTATATCTATTGTTAGTTTTAGAATTCTGGTGAGGATGAATTAATACGCTATTAATTTGGCTAGTGAAGACGAATTAACACGGTATTAATTTGGTAGGCTAATTAGCAATTTCATAAAAATTATGTAGAAATTCGCATTTTAGCAACCAAACGGAACTTAGTCAGAAACTTTTATAATTTTGAAGTTTCACTCGTGAAGCTATCAATTAGCTGTGTAGAAAGTTTCGGAGACCGTTTATGAATTTTGAAAACTCATGGGGAGGTAAACACAATTTTAGAAAATGTTGCCTATATATAGAAAGCCATGACTTTCATAATTTTCATAACTTCTAACCTCAAACTCAAAAGGAGGCCAAAGGGAGATATAGTTGCTTCGAGCTTTTCGACGCCAAACGACGACCTTCTGTCAGTCTGTTTTATCCCAGATTTCATATTCGAGCTCCTTGAGGTAGGAGCTTCGCTTTGATACCTATTAGGCCTTGTTTGGCCATGTTTTCGAAAAGCCTTTTTCTAGAATTTTTCATAAAAGCTGATAATCGGACTTTTGATTCATAGGAACTATACTAGAAGATTTTTTGGACGTTCTTTGTGCATGGGTTTTCCTTGGATCATAGTTTAAGAGCGTTATTCGGAGGTGAATGATTCAACTATATTTTTGGAATGATTTCTTGACATGTATTCATGTTTTGTATGAATAGCATTTGTTAGTTTATAGATATATTGTGTAGTTCATATGAGGCAATTATATTGATAAGTAGGCCCAATAGCACGATGAAATGCTTTGTTTACCATAAGCATGGTGATATGTATTTGGGCATGTTGAGTTGCTTATTTGGGTCAGAAGGAGCACGTGGTCACCGAGCCATTTTGTGGAGCCGATATAGGCATTAAGGTCGCATAATTGAAGAAAAGAATCGTGGGTCTTACCCTTTCGCGTGGACTTATTGGCGAGGAGTTGCAGATTGGGAGTATGGATGGGCATGTGAGTCTCCGGCGACTAGTACAAAATGTAGAGATGTGAATACGAGCATGTTTGTCATTCATATGCATATGTTGTTTTATTCACTAAGCGTTAGCTTAAACAAATCAAAATATATGTGGTTATTTAAATAACCATTACAGGTATTAATGTCGGCGAGGAATCGGCGGAGTGATTGCGGGGTGTTGGGAGTTCACTTTGATGGCGGCTCATCTACTTATCCCATAGTTTTGAAATCGAGAACATTTGTTACCTTGCTTTCATAAGGAAGTTGTAATAGAATTGAATAGTAGATTGTATTGGAATCTGTAGATTAGAAGCTCTGGATATGTTTTGAAACATTATTATATCGCGTATGTCTTTTCATATGTTAAAGTTGTGAAAGAATTCATGAGCTTGGATTTAAGTACGTAAAGGAGTCGATAGTTCGTGTTTATGCAAGTCTTGGTGTATGTTTGAGATATGTGCCAAACACATCCTTAACGTGTCCAGTAAACATTTTCCTTCAAGTGGCATGTTGATATATATGTTTAAATAACTTTCATAAAGTTTCGAAAAAATTGGAATTGGATATGGCACTTTTTGTCGCATCAAAAGTTGGACAGAAACAAGTGGTTTTGCTGTCAAAGGACTTTCAACCGGTCGAAGGGACCCATTCGACCGGTCGAATGCCCCTCTGCTTGAAACTTCAGTAAAGGCACTTGGTCGAAGGGACTTTTGACCGGTTGAGAGGGACGTTCGACCGGTCGAGATGCCCCCTGTCAGCTTGTTTGTTCTCCTACTTCCAAATATTTTCAAAAGTTCTCATTACAAACTTAAGCTTCTTTTGGGACCCTTTTAAGGGAAAATTTGTCGGATCAAATTTTGAAGCCTCCGGGCGACAAGTGTATTTTCAGTTGGCTCCGGTACGTACTAGATCGAGAGTTGTGTTTCTTTTCCGCTACGTGTGTTCTTAAAACTAATTTTTTTGGGGAACGTTAATGAATTGGTTTAGCCTCGGTGGCGTGCCACGGGCTTTGGTTCCGCTATTGTGGTACCGGGCTGTGACATAGTGAAACTCGGGCTGCAGAAGAGATGTCAACAGTTCCTGAGGATGATGACGATGATAAGAAAAAAGGTTCAGAGACTGTGTACGATAACATTGATTCATACCATGGTGACAGGTTTATTAATTCAACTGCTATCTCAGGTGGTGAAATTGGCGATCTCTCAGATTCACTTTTGAACTTCTCAAATGAGGATGACATTCTCTTAACGGATATAGATGGTAAAGACACAATGAATGATTTCAACTCGACACTGCTGAGTTCTTCTATTGACATTCATAAGGACGATGTACTCAATGTTGAACCTAAGGTGTTACTTGCCTCGGCAACTTCTACTGGTGCATGTCCTGCAGAATCAGAAGTTATTGCTTCCCCATCAAAATCCTGATAAACAAAGCTTTTGTCACTCAGAGGCCAATTTGCAATTTGAATCATTGTTAATTTCTGAGTCTCTTAAATTTAGTGATCTAAGTTCGTATTGCACGTTGAATACTGAAGACCCAGAAATCCCATGTAACGATGATATATTCCTGCTTATCCATCCAGCCTCATCATTTGTTTCTGCATTGCAACCAATTACTATAGATGCTATTGACATTGGGTCCCCATGTCCGAATGAACGAGGTCTTAACTTGGTAAATCAAGGGAAAGATCGTGTTCAATCTTTTATGCATTCATAGATGGTAGGACAAAACAATCTGCCTGAAACCTGTCCAAACCACATTGTTGTTGGTTCTGCAGTCAAATATGAGCTTCCCGATACTAATTGTCTAGATATTATTCTGAGACATTCTAACAAGGTTCCTGGAGACTCAAGTCAATGCAAAACAGTGCACACAACTCCACTCTCTGCCATGGATGTAGCATTGGACAAAGATGTTATACAAGCTGAATCAGGGGTAAGCTGATTTTTAAAATTATCTGTTGTTTCATTCAATAGCAGGCTGTTCCAGGTTGTGGTCATCATGGTGGTTAGAATCGGTTGATTCACGAGTTTATTCGTGGAAGCCGATACGAGTCTCATACAATCTGATACGACTCATGATTCACCATAAGTTATGATTCATAACTTTGGAGTTTTAAGTTTTAAATGGAAAACTTTAGACATTTAAAGCCTTGATATTTCATATTGCATGAAACTTGTGTTGAATTGTTATTTTGTTCATTTTAAGGCTCTAAGCACTGAGCATGTGTTTTTAAATGTATACAACACAGTCTTGTATATATATATATGTATATTTTTTTATTTTCCATGTTTCATAATTTGATACGTTTCACGTTGAATAATTTTGGTAAAACTGATTCATGATTTGACAACATTGATTTTGGTTATGTAAAAGAATATCTCTGAAGAATTTTGTTTGTTGGAAACAGGTAGTAGACACCCCTGCAACTCTTAGGGAGATGCCATCATAGGCAGATGTTGGTTCCAAGAAGTTCAATCTTCCAGAGCCAGAAATCAATCCTTCAACTTCAGACTAGGAGGAGCCCGAGAGTGATAATGATGTGCTTTATTTTTCTGATATTGAAGCTATGGTAAATCTTAAAATTTTGTTTGTTAAGGTTGTTTGTCTTCTATCAATAATTTAAAGGTCTTGCCTTCTCTGACATGTTGATATTTCATTTCAGATTCTTGAAATGGACTTAGGTCCATATGATCAGGATCCACATTTCAGTAGGCAAGGTAATTCATGTCAGTTTAGGATTAATAGTTAAATGTCGCTTTGCTTTTGCATCTGGTTCATTCGCACGCAGAAGATTAGTCCTTGATATAAGTTGTCTAGAAATTCTACAATTCTAACATTCAAGCAGGAAAATGTTAACTACAAAGATTTGTTGGCTTTGATGTAAATATCATATGCCTAGTATCATCAATGAATATTGACAACTATAGCTTCATGACAATTACCAACCCACTCACTTGATAGTTACATAAATTAGTATATCAATTCTTTAAGGAAATGACTTACTTATAGCAATGCTAATGAAATTATTTTTCCCTATTATCTTAACTAACCAGAATTGATTTGTTAAACAACCGAAGCAAAGATATCATTGAGCAAACAAGAGCAATTGCCTAGATTTTGTGCTATTCTCTCTCTCTCTCTCTCTCTCTCTCTCTCTCTCTCTCTCTCTCTGAGGTTTTGCAAGTACCCTATCTTATATCTGTATAGTCTTGTGATTTTGAGTTGGATTTTATCACCTTTATATTTCAGTCTCAAGATACCAGTCCGAGGATTCTAAGAGGACAATCATAAGGTTGAAACAATGTGCTCGTTCTTCCTTGCAAAGAGCCATGGCATGTCAGGGGGCTTTTGCTATTTTTTATGGCCGCCGTTTGAAGCACTATATCAGGAAAACCAAGGTATAATTTCCTGATCATGAACGTTTAGATTTTTTTTGTGGCTTTCAAGCGCACGTCGTCAAGGACTAATATAAGAAAGTTGGCTATGGCCTGTGACACTTCTTCTTTCTTTTTTTCTTCCTTTTTTTTAAATTAAAAAGCTTTGCATTGTCACTTTTCCTTTGTACTTTTCTGCCCTAACCTGATCGAGTCTAAATCGAATCATTACTGGTAAATTGTCTCTTGAATCCTGCATTTTTACATGACAAATTAACTAGGAAATTGTTCATTATTTCAGTTAATTGATACAAGACAAAAAAAAGGAATAGATTCTAGGTTTTCCAAGAAAGACAGATGTATCAAAGTATGCTTGTAATACTGCTAGTGATTTTAGCTAGAAATCATGGTTGGATACGCATTACTCTTGTACCCAATAATACAAAAGTTACTGCTGCCAAATCTATATCAGAGAAAATAAAATAAAAAGTAAAAAAAATTATAGAATCTTTAGTCATTTCTACTCTCAACGGTCTAAACTCTAAATATCCTAAGAAAGAATTTGTGTCTTGCGGTCTTGCCAAACATACAACTATGCTTAAAAACACTAATAGGTTAGTTGATGAGCAATAAAGTTGTCCATACACATTAAATCTGAAGTCACCTTGTGTTTTTCTCTTTTCTTATCTTCTCTTTTTCTTTGCTTTTCCGTCATGATTTGACTTCAACCAAGAGTGAGATAGACGTTTAGGGACCCATTTAGGGCTTGGCAGTTGTGTAACTGCAACTGGTCAAATAGTTGCCTTTTCGGTTCAATGAGATATGGGATGAAATTCCTCAGTTGCTCAAATTAGAAGAGAAGAATAATGCTGATAGACAAACTTCTCTTTCTTTCTTTTTGAGTTGGTAGTTTCGAATCTCCCAATGTACAATAAAAATGCCTACAATTGTATTCACTATATTTATGTATGTTTATATTTATTCTTTCATTCTTGGCAATACTTTTTCTCCATTTTTTTATTCATTCAATCTATGTAAATTCCATTCAGCCAAAATTCAAGTACAATGACTTTCTTTCTCTTAACCAATTTGTAAGTTGGTCTAGGTAAAG
Source organism: Hydrangea macrophylla (assembly GCA_033977485.1). Taxonomy (NCBI): domain Eukaryota; kingdom Viridiplantae; phylum Streptophyta; class Magnoliopsida; order Cornales; family Hydrangeaceae; genus Hydrangea; species Hydrangea macrophylla. The sequence continues at coordinate 74,863,980 of CM066985.1, read as the reverse complement.
TTGAAAAACTGAGCTTTATGCCAAAAGTAGGATCTGGTAAATGGAACTTATAATGAGCACCAATTTTTTCTTTTGTGCCCAACCACTCTTGGTCTATGTAAAAATCTCTTTTATCTTTGTAGGTCATACTTGGAAGATCAACTAACGACATTGATGTGGATATTGATTTGGGGAAAGAAGGACATGCTAACAAAATATCAAGATGGCAGGTGCAATTATACTTTTTTTCATGGTACTTGCTACACATACCATCGCGCACATGCACGAGCAGGCACACCGTGTCCCTACTGGAATTGAACCTTCTCTCGTGGGTGGCACCTATAGCTTGTATCTCCGTGTCTTGTTAATTGCATAATCTGGTGATTTGTTCGTTCCTTTACATTATAGTTGCTATTTTCTAAGTAGGACTCTATATCAGAAAACTTCAAGCGATATAGGTGAAACCTAACAACTAGAAAAATCAAGGAATGCTGAGCGTACAGTGTTAGGAATGAAGATAGTATTATAACACTAACTAAATAAATAGACAAAGAGGAAAACTATCTGGTTTACTGTTGTAGGGAACATTCTTGTAAGACTTAACCTATCAAAGTGGCTTTTGGAATTAGAGCTAGATCATAAAAGTTTATTTTGGGGTATGATGGTTTGTGTCATTAAGGTAAGGGACAGTAAAGCTAGCCAAATGTGTTGGAATTAGGAAATCTTTTTATATTACTGAATTTATTCTTTTTACTTTAGGTCATGTTGACTAGTCTTTATTTCATACTTATTAGGCTTTATTTCTTTCCTTTTACTGGCTTTCTAGCTTTGTATATATATATAGGATTAGTTTAATAAAATTATTCTTTTCCCTAAACTCTTTTTGGTATCCGAGCCACAAAAGAAAAAGCCCTAACCTCACCTCGCCTCCTCTCAGCGTTGGACCTCCCACCAGCCTTCCCCCAACTGTAGTGCACCACCCAGCCCCATCATCACCCTCCCTGATCCCTCGTATCCTTGTCCAGACCCTACCGTATGCCCCTGCCTTGTGGCACACCTACCAGGCCTCTCGGCTGGGTCCAGCAGCCACTCGGTTGCTTTTTTTGCCTATCTCGGGCATCTTTGCGATGTATTCGAGCCGTGTCATTCTCTTCGTCTTCAGTCTTGGTAACATGTCTGACTGCCCACTGTCATCATTCGCCGAGTGTCTGACTGTTATATCTATTGTTGCTGATTTTCGTCCTCTTTCGCTAAGTCTATTCTCTTCTCATTATATTTTAATCCTACAGCATCATGACTGATCCTAGTAAGGCTGATCCAGCTGCGACTATTCCTGCCCATTCCAATTTGTCTATGTCTCACTTGACACCTGCTCAACGTGTCACAAATGTTTTGTTGAATGGAAAGAATTTCCATGCTTGGTCTAATTCTCTTCGCCTCTATCTTGTAGGCAAACAGAAGATTAGGTGGCTGCTTTGTAAGATGGTCAAACCTGCTGAAACTGATGCTAAATATGATGAATGGTTTTTAGAAAATTGTATCATTCTGGGGTGGATGTTTAACTTAATGGAGGAACAAATCTATAATATGTTTATGTACCACAACACGGTTCATGGTCTTTAGACTGCATTGACTAAGATGTATGCCCATGCGCATTCTGACTCGCGCATTTTTGAGCTCTACCAGGACATTTCTCATGCCTCCCAAGCCACCTTGGGACTCTCTGTTTTTGACTTTTTTGGCTGCCTGCAAACTTGGTGGCAGGAGTTAGCCCAATATGAGCCTATTACTTATTTTCCCAATGATGGTGATATTGAAGTCAAGCAGCTTGACCGTCGACATACCTACCAGTTTTTGATGGATATACAGCCCAAGTTCGAGGACCTGCGCATGCAGAATCTTAATACTACACCCCTGCCCTCTTTATTTGAGGCTTTTGCTACTATGGAAGGTAATGAGAGGCGACGCCGTATTTTATCCCCTTCTCCTGTCACTGAGCCGTCTCCTCTAGTTTCTAATCAGATGGCATTTGCTGCTCGTTCTAGTCCACGACCTGCTTTTGGTTCCTCTTCAGGCCCCCATCCTTCTTTGGTGCCCTTCAAGCAATTGTCTCGCTGGCACCCGTCCTTTTTGTCAGCACTGCCGACAGCTTGGCCATACTATAGATCGTTGTTTTGATCTTCATCTAGAATTGAAACAGCAATTCTCCAACAATAAGTCTGCTGGCCGTGGGAGGGGTGGTCCTCGCACTGGTGCTGTTGTTGAGACGGTACCTCCTCCACATGATTATGGTCAACTTCAGTCTCAAATTGCTCAGCTCCAGTCACACTTGGGATTGGGTACGTCCGTCTCATCGTCTGGTCCTATGGCTGCTCTTGCTACAGGTACCCCTACTGCTCTTCATAGTAAGTCAGATCATCCCACTTGGATTTTGGATTCTAGTGCAAATAATCACATGACTGGTGGGTCGTCTATTGACTCTATTTTTACATCTTCCTTAACCCATATTGACCAATCTATCTGTATTGCTGATGGGTCTTCCATTCCCATCCAAAATCAGGGAGATGTCTAATTGTCTCCCGACATTATCCTCACGTCTGTTTACTTTGCTCCCAACTTTGCCTATAATCTCCTTTCTGTCAATCGCATTGCAAAGGACCATAATTTTGCTGTCGTGTTCTTCCTGACTCGTGTTATTTGCAAGATCGGACTTCGAGGAAGATTTTTGGCAGGGGGTATGAGCGTGATGGCCTCTATTACTTTGGTGATCCACCGTCTCCATGGAAGTCCTTGTCCAGCCTACAAGCATCTACTTTAGCTGTTTCTAATAATTCACTCTTACCTGATTCTAATAAATATGTATTTTCTCGTCAAACATTGGATTTGTGGCATGCTCGTTAGGACATGAAAATTTTCAGTATTTGTGTTGGCTATTTCCTTCATTAAATAAAGCTTGCAAGGATTTTAATTTTAAATGTGTGGTTTGTCAATTATCCAAGCACACTCGCATTGCTTATGTTCCTCGTATGTATAGGGCACCCTGTGCCTTTATTCATATTGATATTTGGGGTCCCTCACCAGTCACTGCCTTATCTCACCATCGTTATTATGTTGCATTTATTGATGACTATACCCATTATACTTAGGTTTACGTAATGAAGAAAAAATCTGAAGTGTTTACTCATTTTTTGAATTTTTTTCAAATGGTTAAAACTCAATTCCATGCAGTTATTTGTAATATTCGATCTGATAATGGTAGAGAGTATATCACAAATGAATTTAGGTCAGAACTTAATAAAGAAAGGATTCTCCAATAGCTTACTTGTCCCTACACCCTTGAGTAGAATGGTGTAGCTGAACGTAAAGATTGCCAAATTATATCTATGGTTAGATGTATTCTATATGGTATGAGTGTCCCTAAATACCTATGGCACATGGTTATTCTTACTGCTACTTATCTTATAAATCGTACTCCCAGTCATGTTCTGCATGGCAAGGCTCCTCTTCATGTTCTTAAACTTGACTGCACCATCTTCTCTATTATTCCCCGTGTATTTGGGTGTACCTGTTTTGTTCAAGATAGGAGTCCTACTCGAACTAAGCTTGACGCTAAGGCTATTCGGTGTGTTTTCTTAGGGTACTCATCCATGTCTAAAGGATATAGATGCTATGATCCTATTTATCGTCATTTTTATCTCTATAGATGTTACCTTCTTGGAAACTGTTCCATTTTTTACAAGTCCTGCTTCATCTCCACCAGCAGCTATTGTGGAGGATACTATGGAAGACATTTCTGTACTTTCCCGTCCTGTTCCTATTTTTGAGCCCTCTAGGATATCATTGCCTCCGGTTGTTTCCATTGGTTCCATACAGGTCTACACTCGCCATCCATGCTCTCTTAACCCCCCGCCAACTTCTTCTTCGGAATTAGGTATATTACCTCCCCCTGTAGTTTCTAAAGTTGATGCTCCTCTTCGTTACCCTACTCGCATTCATCGCCCTCTTTCTCGGTTTATACTCTCAAGTAATACTAGCCATCCCATTTCCAAGTTTGTGTCTTACCAAGGACTGTCCAAATCTTTTCACTCATTTATTAGTGCAGTTGATTCTGTCTCTATTCCTCGCTCGGTTCATGAGGCTCTCCAAAATCCTAAGTGGGTGGCTGCTATGAAAGTGAAAATGGATGCTTTTCAGGGCAATCAAACTTGGGACTTGTTACTCTTCCTCCTTGTGTGCGTACAATTGGCTGTAAATGGGTTTTTAGTATTAAGTATTTGGCAGATGGAACTATTGATCGGTATAAAGCATGTCTGGTGGCCAAGGGCTTTTCTCAAGTTCCTGGTAAGGACTTTGGTGCTAAGTTTGCTCCTATAGCCAAGTTAATTAAGGTCCGCCTTCTAGTTTCTCTTACTGCATCTCACTCTTGGCGTCTTCATCAATTTGACATCAAGAATGCCTTCCTTAATGGTGATCTCTCTAAAACTGTTTATATGGATCCTCTACCTGGTTTTCGGGCTCAGGGAAAGTATTCGAGAAAAGTGTGTCGCCTTCAAAAATCTCTCTGTGGCCTGAAACAGTCTCCTCATGCTTGGTTTAGCCGTTTCAATGTGGTGGTACTTACTATGGGTTTTACTCGGAGTCACTCAGATCTCACCTGTTTTCTTTGTCGCAACTCCTAAGGGAAGTGTATTATTATCTTTGTTTATGTCGATGATATTATTATTACGAGCGACGATGCCTCAGGTATTGTTCAAGTTAAGCATGATCTCGGGGTGTCATTTGATATTAAGGATTTGGGTCCTCTGAGATATTTCCTTGGGATTGAGGTTGCTCGCTCACGCCAAGGTATCTCTCTATCTCAGCAAAAGTATGCTTTGGATCTCCTTCAGGATACTGGTATGCTTGGATGTAGACCGGTCTCTTCTCCTATGGATCCAAACCTAAAATTATCTTCTGAGTTGGGGGAATTATTACCTGATCCCTCAGTATGTCAGCGTCTTGTGGGTCATCTCATCTATTTGACGAACACATGACCGGATCTGACATTTGTTGTTAGTGTTGTAAGTTAGTTTATGCACTCACCGCAGACCACTCATTTCGATGTTGTGTATCATATTCTCCGTTATCATAAGACCTGTCCGGGACTTGGCCTGTTCTTTAAGACAAAAATACAGTCAGGTCTTTCCTGTTTTATTGATGCCAATTATACGGGTTTGAAAAGTGATAGACGTTCTACTTCTGGTTTGTGTACCTTTCGTGGTGATCACCTAATATCGTGGAAAAGCAAGAAACATGCAGTAGTCTCCCGTTCTTCTACTGAAGCAGAGTATCGTACTATGGCTCAGGGAACGTGTGAGCTGCTTTGGCTTTGTTCTATTCTTGATGAGTTGGGGTTTCCTGTGAAGGGCTCATCTACTTTGTTTTGTGATAATAAGTCGGTTATTATGTTATCATCCGACTCCATCCTTCATCAGAGAACGAAGCACATAGAAATTGATATTCACTTCATTCGTGAAAAAGTTAAGCCAGGGGTTAACTCAGGAAGCTTTGGCATCTCACCTGAACAAACAACAGATATGTTTACTAAGTCTATTGGTCCTGGTCTTCTTCAATCATCTCTTCACAAGCTAGGGCTAGTTGATATATTCGCCCCAGCTTGAGGGGGAGTGTTGGAATTAGGAAATGTTTTTATACTACCGAATTTATTCTTTTTATTTTAGGTCATGTTGACCAGTCTTTATTTCATATTTATTAGGCTTTATTTCTTTCCTTTTTTTGGCTTTCTAGCTTTGTATATATATATATATGTATATATGGGATTAGTTTAATAAAATTATTATTTTCCCTAAACTCTTTTAATGTGTGAATTTTTCTTTATGCTCTCTATTCTAATGCATGATTTAGCCTTGTCAAACGCTCTATTTAGCTTAATGGGCATCCCTTACTGCTTTAAATAATATGTATCTGTTTTTATTATCCCTATATATGTTCAGGCAATAATTAAGATAGAAGGTGATGGGTCTTTCATTTTGAAAAATCTTGGGAAGAGTATAATCTCAGTGAATGGCAAAGAAGTTGGGACTAGACAGTACCTGAGTCTTAGTTCAAATTGTTTGATCGAGGTATATTATTGTCCACTTCCGATTTTGAATGATTGCTATGAAATTTTGGTTTAGTTCCAAGTTTTATTCAGTTTCTTATGTTTTGAATCGATTGTTGTGCAATAATGCTATCCTACTAGGATCAGTATTTGTTTATCAACCTGAGCTAGTCATCTGATGATATGCTTAATGGGAGTCAGAATAATTCCACCGTCTTAAAATTCTTAGAATATTCATTTTAAGGTAGAATAATGCTTCGGAAGTATGTACAATACTCCCGAGGTCCAATTATGTGTATCAAAGTGCTTCAGACATCCTCTAACCGTCACGTTTTAATCACTAATCTCTTGAATGTCTATAACTATAAACTTCCTTCAAAATAGTAAGCCGTTGTACATATTTTCCTTGCTTAACAATGTTAGCCCATATAATCCTATTGGGAGAATTTTGCTTTGTTTATAGAGAAGTCTCTGAGTAGATTTAGTCATATCAAGATTGTAGTTTGTGGGTAATATTTTCATGTCTAAAATTTGTTCAGAAATCCTAAGCAAATAATTGAATGTTTAAGCTGCTTGTCATTGTTGGAGCTTAATATATATTAGTAGCTTAAGCTTATGGAGCAATTGGTGACTTAGCATTGTATATGAGCCTTGTTTGTTGAAGCTCTTTGGTTCGACTCTCCATCCCGACTTTGGTGTGCATATTTGTACTTTGTTATTTGTCTCCACTATAAAGGAGTTAGGTTTGTTGGCTCTCCAAGTGCGAGACGAGGTCGCACGTGAGGGAGGGTGTTGTAGCTTAATATACATTGTTGGGCCCATTCTCTAGTAGCTTTAGCTTTTGCAGCAATTGGTGGCGTAACAGTCATTATAAGAACGCTATTCTTACTTAAATTCATAAAAAATTGATGTAGCATGCCATGTGTAAATGCCACATTAATTTCTTACTAAAACACAGGGCAATTACATGGTTTCCATGTCTGTTTGTTTTTTTTTTTTTTTATTGAAAAAAGGTTCATGCAAGTTTTTTGTTTGTGTAGCAATGCTCCTGTCATTAACTTGCAGACTTAGCATTATTGACATTGTCACTGTTGAAATGTTTTTCCCTTGAGACCTATGTAACAAAGGGCTATGTTACCCAAACCCTTCATAATGCATGGAGTATCTGTGCCAGACCGGACACTGGATAAGGGTACTCCTCTCTCTGACCCCGTCCTCGCCCCAACCCGAGGAGGATCATCCCCCATCCCCGACCCCGACTCAGAACTGGAAACCCGTCCCCGCCCCGGCCCACCATTGATTCCCCCCCACCCAAGAAAAAGATAATGCTTGCCCATATTGAATATATTAGAAGTCATGAAATATGACAAAATTCATCAAGCTTATGAAGCGGTTCAACATAACTTTAGAAGAAATTGAGTTTTAAATGTCATCTACAACATCAATTACAAAACCTATGACTTATACACACACACACATATATGATGAATTGGTAAATCATAGGGTCTAACAATTAGTTAGAACCCTTTTATATTAATCAAAGAGAAGAAGAAATTAAATATTACAATCGGGTCCTTAGACTTATAACTAAATAAAAAACATAACAAATAAAATAACTCTAACACTTCCCCTCAAGCTGGTACAAAAATATCTTTCATACCTAGCTTGTCTAAGATAGTATCTAGGATAGTATGAAATGGTCGACTCCCAACAGCTTTAGTAAGAACATCAACAACTTGATCCCAAGTCTTCACAAAGGGAACGCAAATAGTACCACTACTAATATTTTCTTCGATAAAGTGTCGATCAATCTCCACGTGCTTTTTCTATCATGTTGAACAGGGTTATGGCTTATGAGATATACTGATGACTAGTTTGTTGTCACTACATAGTTTCATAGAATCTGTCAGTTCGACCTTCAAGTCCTTCAGCAATGACTTGATCCACAGTAGCTCACAAATACCTTGGGCCATAGCCCTAAACTCAACTTCTGCACTAGACCTGGCCACTACATTCTGCTTCTCACTTCTCCAGGTAACAAGATTACCTACTACGAACGTGCAGTACCCTGAAGTGGACCTCCTATCTGTAATAGAACCGGCCCAATCTGCATCAGTGTACGCTTCCACCCTATATAGCACGGACACTTCACTTTGGGTGTTGTCTCCGTATCTTGTCCGTGTCAGACATTGACACTCGTCGGACACTCGTCACCACGTGTCAAACATGCTGTAAAACTTGTCTTAAATATTTTAACATCGGACACACCTTGATCACATGTCGGACACACAAGTGAATGCAGCATAGTGGCCTCTCATTAGAAATGTGTTTTAAAACTTTGAGGCAATAGTCTTAATATTGTAAAATTGGGGATAAGAAATTGGTTTATTTGACAACTATGGAAACATGAGTGGATATGGAGTTGCAAATTGTATATTTAATTCAAAGCTATAATGATTTAATCATTGTATGATTGTATCCTACTGTGTCTGTATCTTGTTAAATTGTTATGTTTTGTAATCTTTTTAGCTGCAATGTAATGTTGATATTTAATCATCTCTTCTTCTTCTTTTACTTCAAACTAAATTATATTTTTGAGAAATATTTTTTTATTCGACGTATTCTAGCCATCTTCGTATCTACAGTTTTTGAATTTGATGTATCGTCGTCTCTGTGTCGTGTCGTGTCGTGTCGTCTCCGTGTTATGTATCTGTATCTGTGCTACATAGCTTCCACCCTTAGGTGGTCATGTCTCGTAAAGTGTAAGCCTTTTCCAAGAGTAGACTTTAAATACCGAAGAATCCGAAAAAAAAAATAGCATCTTGAAGTGACTCTCTCGGAGAATGCATAAAATGACTGACAACACTAATCACAAAAGCAATATCTGGACAAGTATGAGACATTTAAATGAGCTTACCAACGAGTCTCTGATAACCCCCCCCCCCCCCCCCCCGACTAATTCCCCATTACTGTCATCACGAAGTTTTTGATTTTACTCCATAGGTGTATCACAAGCTTTGCTGCTAAGCATCCCTGTTTCCTTCAACAAGTCAAGGACATACTTCCTTTGGGAAATAAAAATCCCATGTTTGGTCCGAGTAAGTTTGATCCCAAGAAAGAACTTCAAAGCCCCAAGTCCTTAATCTCAAACTCAATGGCTAACTGCTTCTTCAACCTTTCCATTTCTTCCAAGTCATCTCCTGTAAGCATAATGTCATCAACATAGACAATAAGGGTAGTATTCTTACCTTGCGATGAGTGTTTGATGAACAATGTGTTATCTGCATGACTCTGTCTGTTCCCAAACCGAAGCATAGCATTTGTGAATCTTTCAAACTAGGCCCTAGGGGACTGTTTAAGGCCATACATTGATTTTTTAAGCTTACACACCTGGAGGAATATTCATGTAAACCTCTTCTTCTAAATAACCATGCAACAGGGCATTCTTCACATTAAATTGGTGAAGTGACAAACCCTGGTTAGCTACTAGGAAAATGAGGATTCTAATTGAGTTCATCTTCGCAACTGGAGCAAAGGTCTCCTTATAGTCCATCTCGTAGGTCTGAGTGAACCCTTTTGCCACCAACGTAGCTTTATACCTCTCAATAGAACCATCAGCCCAATGCTTCACAGTGTATACCCACTTGTACCCCACAGTCCTTTTTCCTTTAGGTAATATTGTCAACTCCCAAGTATTAGTCTTTCGAAGAGCTTTCATCTCCTCAATCATGGCATGTTTTCACTTGGGATCAGCAAGAGCTTTCTGTACATGGTTAGGAACACTAATAGAGGAAATGTTTGAAAGGAATGTTTTATAGGAAGGAGAAATGTGAGAATAAGATACAAAGTTAGATATAGGATGCTGTGTACATGATCAAACCCCATTTCGAACAGCATTAGGAACATCTAAATCGTCTAAGTCAAGAGAGGGTGTATTAGAGGAATTACATGAATCTTCATCACTTGGAGAGAATGGCAATGGGAGTGGAGGAATAGGAGCAGTACTAACTTCCGAAGTCTCTTTGGTCTTTCTTTTATTCCATGTCCCCCCGGAATACACCCTCAACTCATTCTCCCTCTGCCACTTAATTACCTCTTCGTCTTCAAGCGCCCTCTCATTTCTCTCGCTTTCTTTTTCTAGTTCAAATTTATCTCCTTCAGGTTCAGGTTCCTTTCCCTCAACCTCTTCGTCTCCACCACAATCATCATAGATAAGATCGGTATCTCTTCACACCTCGACTCCCCCTAAAGAGGTATTGTAGAGTCAATAAAGTAGAACTGTAACTCATGAAATGTAACGAACCATATCCTAGACGGAGGATGGTATCACTTGTAACCTTTTAGAGCATCTACAGATGATAGATGCATACATTAACTTAGTGGAACTTAGAATATTGCATTTGCAAGGTATATAACAAATTTAAGGATGGAAATTTGGTATAATCTAAAGTTAGTGTTTGGCTAAGTTTTACTATTGTATGGGAGTTACGGCACAACGTGTGCCGTGGACACCACGTGACCAAAATAAAGTCGTTTCTTATTTTAAAAAATATTCCACACGGCACAGCATGTGCCGTGAAGATCTTTTCTTTTCTTTTTTTCGTGCAAAGCTGCTAACCTACGTCATTTCGTACAAATGGCTTTGTGAGTGCCGTTTGGTCACTACACCATTACAAGTCTCCCCTTTGTACATTAAATTTAAGCGAATTTTTCCTTAATTTTATACTACCCACTGTGAATGCTCTTACTGACAATATTTGAAGTAGAGAAAATAAAATGAAAAACGGTCTAAGTATAGCAGGTGTATCTGTAATTTACCCTTTTAATTATGATTAGTAATCCCGTAGATAAACCTTCATCTACTTGATAGACACGTACGTGTCCAAATCCACAAATAGGGCATAGTGAACACCTAAGAAATGTCCATGTTACTAGGACTACCGGATGAAATCATGAAGACGTGACTTACATCACTTTGTGAGCGGTTACATTGACTCATGAAAGCAAAGGTAAACTTTATGTAATTGTGATATATGTATTTATATAATTCTGGTTCTGCTTCTGCAAGAAGTCTGTCCTCTTGTTGGGTGGCATGTCACTGGCATCTGTGCATGGGCGGGGTTAACTTCTCCCTCCATCACAAAGAAATCGAAATTCGTGTTGTTTTAAGGCCTGTTTGGCCCAACTTTTGGCTTTAGCAATTCAAATTACATAAAACCTGATTTTGACCAAAAGTTGTCAAATGTTGCTTTTAGTCCATTATATATTTCTGCGAGTAAAAATCACACTGTTTTGCAATTAAATTGCGAAGTTTGGTTTACCAAACAATTTTATTTTAATTTTTAGAGTCTCATAATAATTTATGGGGAAAACTTCCCCGTACGTCCAAGTGGATTGGATGTACCTATGTCTTTTTTTTTTTTTTTGTAAGAAATATTTTATCCCGGGAAAAAATATTTGTTCTGCAATATGAAATACTTGTTATTGGTTGTTTTGAATGGGAACAAATATTTTGTACCAAAAGCACGTAAACAAATATTTCTTACCTAAAACTATTAGGATGTACCGTAGAATTCTCCCATTTATGGACCTCAAAAAGCTCATAAAGATTTGGGTACAAATACTCCACAAACAAATTACACTAATACCAATGAGAGACCGTCATGTGTCAGAGTTGTCTGTCGGACAAAAAGATATCAATTCTGTCACATGATAGTTTCTCACTAGTATTAGTGCAATTTATTTGTGGAGTATTTGGGCCCAGATCTTTACTCCAAAAGGCTATTGCCAAACACTAGACTGTAAAAACGAGAAAGATATTCCAACAAACAAAGTATAATTAAAGAGAAAAAAAAGACTAGGGCCATGGAGAGAAGGTTGTCGAATTTCAAAGTTCGATAGCAATAAGCCAATAATTTGGATTGACAAAAGAGAGCACAACCCCACCAACTTTTACATAATTGGAACCAAACCATTCACCAACTTGGGTGGTCTTTTAACCAACTAACATCACAGCGGATGCCACTACGTATTTGCTGTTTTATTACGAATAATTACCGCTTCAATATGGGAATTTGGTAGTGTTATATTATATACTATAGATATACCTATACGAGTAATGTTAGGTACACTAGTTTGGGACACGTATCTGATCGAACAGTTTACACGATGTTTGTCTTGCTCATATAGATTTCTTTAATTAGAAAGAAAAAAACAATTTAAATTAAATTTTATTTTAAAATCGCTAATGGCACATCAACGTATAAACAGTTTAGGTGTCCAAATTGGCGTACTAATTAGCGTTTTCAAAACTTATACATATTGGGCAAATTACACGCCAGTCCATTAAACTATACACCTGTTTTTAATTGGGTACATGAACTTTTTTTTTTTGCAATTAGGTACATGAACTTTCATCCACTTTCTAATCAGATCCAATTGATGACGCCGTTAGTTTAAAACTAACGGAATTGCCTAGAATTGTCCTGTTTTAGCAATTGGATACATGAACTTTTAACTCCTTTCCAATCAGATCCATTCGCTAACGGCGTGATATTTTGTTGGACAGAATTGTCTAAGTGTCCTTTCTCCAAAAAATGACTAAATCGAAACCTATTTTTTCATTTTATCTGTCAAAGTAGATGATTTTATTTGTTGACAGACAGATAATATTGAGTTAAACAATCCTAATTTTTTTTATCTTTTGGCCTTTTGGGATGTTTTTTTTATTTCAAGTATTTGTTCGAGATTAACGCAATGGGCTTCAAAATTTCATAAAAAAAATATACGTTGCAACCTTATTTTGTTTAGCTCAATATAATTTGTTTGTCAATAGATAAAATTATCTGTTTTAACATATAAAATCAAAAAATGAGGTTTCAAATTAGCCATTTTTCTGTTCTAGCGATGGGGTTTCTCTCCTTTTGATGTCGAAAAGTAGTAAAGGGGTTTATAAAAAATAGTCAAAAATTGGAGGAAGGACACTTGGACAATTCTGTCCAACAAAATGTCACGCCGCTAGCGAATGGATATGATTGGAAATGAGATAAAAGTTCATATATTCAATTGCAAAAAAGGACACTTCTAGGCAATTCTGTTAGTTTTAAACTAACGGCATCATCAATTGGATATGATTGGAAAGGGGATGAAAGTTCATGTACCTAATTACAAAAAAAAAATTTATGTACTCAATTAAAAACAGATGTATAATTTAATGGCTGAAGTGTAATTTACCCATACGTATATTACAACATACATATATCCTCATTTTGTAGATACCTAGACGCATGCACACATGTATGAATTTCATTGTATGTGTAAGCTTTCCAGAGTGGATATTTTATAATTGGGACCTACTTTGAGTACATACTAGAAAGAAAGAATATATAATTATTCGTAGGGAAATGTTTGGTACACATACTTTTTGACACACGTTTTGACATACTATGCTTTAAACACATGTATCTTGTGCTGTTTGAATTTTTTACACTTTTCTATGCACTATTTACACAACACAGGGTACATGCATTTAAAGCTGTATGTCAAAAAATGTGTATATATAGCACTACTCTTACCCGAATAGATTCGTATTGAAACAACTCAACTTTGGAACTACTATCCATGTGCTTCAACAAATGCAGGAAATGAGGAACTAAGTGACACCACACCACCCATTTCTTGGATGTTCCTAAAACGTATGCATAATGCATGTAATATAGTTTTATCTTATTTCATTTACTCCCTCGTACATTCATTTCTTTCGCGTATTATATACTCAATAATGTTAAGGGCACAAATACTTTATACAAATATTTATACACACTTTATCTTTCTCTTTGGTGGCCACTATAGGGTCTATTACAATACCACTCTCTTTCAAGAGAGAGATATAGTGTGTTTATAAGTGGTTGTGTAAAGTATTTGTGCTTATATACTCGTGGGCATAGAGAGAGAGAGAGGGGGTAAATTGCATTTTTTACCTCTATAGTTTGGGGTTGTGACAATTTGGTCCCTACATTTTCAATTTTGGCTCATTAGCCTCAAAACGCTAAAAACTGTGTCTGTTTGGGAAATTTAAAAAAACAAAAACAAAAGACAAAAAACAAAAAACAAAAACAAAGGGCTTGTTTGGGCAAAAAAGAGTTTCATTAGTGCGCCAATATAGTCCAATCTTCACATTTTGTCTAAGAAAATAACAAAAGATGATATTTTTTCACTACTTTTTTTAAATTCTCCCGCTAAATTATATCAGTTTGGACAGGACCGGCCCAAGGTAGGGGTAAGAAAGGCAACCGCTTTGGGTCACCAAAGTTTATAAAATTTTAAGGGCTCCTATGAAATTTTTATAATTACATTTTTATCTTGTAATTTTTTAGTATTTTACATTTAGGCCCCCCTCAACTTATGTTTAGTGCTATCAACTACATATATATATATATATATTGATATACATGCATATAAAGCTCAAAAGTAAAGGCCCTTAGAATTTTGAAAATTACACTTTTAGTGTAATAATTTTTTGAATTTTAGAAATAGCCCCCCTAGAATTTTGAAAAATACTATACAATATTTAAGTTTCACAAATAGACTCATATTATAAGTATAAATTCCAAAAAATTGCAAATTACATATAAGTAGACTCTAAAAAAATTATCAATTGTATAAATAGACTCCAAAAAAATCGTCTCAAAACCCCGTATAGGGACCTCCTATTAGTAATTCATCCCGAAACTCCAAATACTCGAGACCGCCCGGAGTTTGAAAAGTGTTGCATTTGAAATGTAAACTAATTACCTCTTCTAGAAAAGTAGAAAGGAAGAACTGTATATCTATCGTTTGTATCCGAAGCAAATGAAGTTGGGCCTACTACCAATTTTATGTTGGTTAACCACCAAAATGACAGCCCAGCCCAATAAAATATCTCTCTCTCTCTCTCTCTCTCTCACTCATCAAAACGTCTGCAAATTTAAGGACAGTAATGGATGGTCTGACACTCACCCGTGAAACCACTCACCAAAAAATCTCTGAAACTCTGAACCAATAGAGCAAAAATAAGAGACAAAAACCTCAAATTCAATCTCTTGTTTTCTCTCTTTGTACTATTCTTCAATCACCCCTATTCGAATTTATTCCAAAGCTACCCACATCAAATCGAACGGTCCAGATTCACCCTCTCTCTCTCTCTCTCTCTCTCTCTCTCTTCTTCAACCTAAACAAACACCCGCCTTAATTTTACAGCGAGACCCAACATAATTGCACATGGGTACTCTCTATTTCTCTCTTTCTGCTCTCACTCTGTTCATTACAGTCACAGAGCTGTTCTTTCAAGCACATTCAACGACTTACTGGCAAGACATAGAGGTTTTGAAAGAGCTTAAGAACGGAATTAACCCTGACTCAGTGAGTCAAGGCTCTTGCTTGAGTTCATGGGACTTCACAGTCGACCCATGTGACAATCTCTTCAGTGAAAAATTCAGTTGTGGGTTTCGATGCGATGTCGTTGACTCTGGCCCGAGTCGAGTCACCGAACTCACTCTCGACCAGGCAGGTTACGCGGGTTCACTCACTTCCACCTCATGGAACCTCCCTTACCTACAGATTCTAGACATTTCCAATAACTACTTTACTGGGTCAATGCCCGATTCGCTATCGAATTTGACTCGGTTGCAACATCTCAGTTTCTCGCGTAACTCGCTCTCCGGCTCAGTACCCAACTCAATAGGCTCTCTCTCTAGCCTCCAAGAGCTTTACCTCGATAACAACAACATAGGGGGCCCTATCCCATCAAGTCTCAACGGTCTTCAGAATTTAAAAAGGCTCGAACTTCAAGGCAACAAACTCAGCGGCGAGTTTCCCGATCTGGGTCAACTCAGTAACCTGTATTTCTTAGACGCCAGCGACAATTCAATCTCCGGCGAACTTCCGGCGAATTTGCCGACCACCCTCGTCGAGCTCTCTATGCGAAACAACCAATTAGAAGGGAATATTCCGGCAAATATACTGAGTTTGGTTTATTTGCAAGTAATGGACCTGAGTCACAATCAACTCAGTGGGTCAGTCCCGTGGACTCTGTTCACTCACCCATCTCTGCAACAATTAACACTCTCGTACAATCAATTCTGGTCGGTTCAAGTACCAGGTAATTGGGGGCTCCAGAGCGAGCTCATAGCGGTTGACCTAAGCAATAACCACATTTACGGGTTGTTACCGGCATTCATGGGTTTTATGCCCAAATTATCCGCTTTGTCATTGGAAAACAATAAGTTATCGGGTATGATACCGACCCAGTATGCGTTGAAGGTTGTAGTACCGGGTAATGGGGTTTCACAGTTTGAGAGGCTGTTGTTGGGTGGGAACTACTTGTTTGGACCCATACCGAATGGGTTCTTGGATCTGAAACCCGGGTCGGTTACAGTTAAGTTGGGTGATAACTGCTTGTACCGGTGTCCCGGTAGGTTCTTTTTCTGTCAGGGTGGGGTTCAAAAATCGTTAATGGATTGTAAGAGCTTTAGTCCTGTGATCCCTTGAACAGTGTGATGATAATGTCCATCTCTCTCTCTTGTATGTATTTGGCTTTGTGATTTTTCTTTACTGTTAGATTCTGTATTTAAAGGGTAATAATGGTGGTTTGGTGTGTAATATAGTAATGGACAGGAAAGAGATATCCTAAGATGATGAAATAATCAGATACTAGATTTTTTTCCCTACTTTTTCATGTTGGTGTTACAAAGAGGACCCACTTTCCCCCCAATAAAGTACCACACACCAACATGTGCATTTAATATTTATGCAGGTCAGGACCCATCTGCGCTATCTCCAATTGAAGTGGTTGTTGGACTTCTCCTTTCGAACAGAATTTGCAAGGGAGATTTTTTTTTTTTTTTAAAGTGAGGTATGACCCTTTGTTAGGTGTTACTAATTTCACTCCTGGTATAAGATAGTTTGTTTTTAGGGAAATGCTATTGTGAGAAGCTTCTCATATGAGAAGGCGGGTTTTAACCGTTGGATGAGCATCTAGCAATAGATGCTTCTCCAGATTCCTGGGAATCTTATGGTTAGATGCTCATCCAACGGTTAAAATCCGCCTTCTCACATGAGAAGATTCTTACAATAGCATTGCCCTTGTTTTTAAGATAATTGAAAAAAAAAAAAATACTAATTATGCATTATTCTTTTATTTACTTTTCCAAACGTTGACATTGCTTATCCTAATCATTGTAGGGAAATTTGGATATGGTCTGCATAAGTGTTCCACATGGACCAAACATAAGAGCAGCTGTGTATCTTATCTTTACACCCCCATTCCATGCAAGTTGATTTTCAAGAGTGAGTTGTACGTAGCTGTTTTGTGAATTTGGTATCAGAGTCAGATCCTACGTCACGGATTTGACGTTTTGGTATTACCTAATATAATTAAGAGCAATGATAGATGCACAACAAAAACCCACAATCAATTGCACAATCTGTTTAAAATTGTTGGACTTCGTGCTGAAAAAGCTGTACACACAAAAAGACAAAAAAATGGGTGTACAGCTTTTTCAGCACGAAGTCCAACATTTTTAAGCAGGTTGTGCAATTAGTTGTGAATTTTTGTTGTGCATCTATCATTTCTCATTAATTAAATACCGATTAGGGGGTGGCTGTATGTGTATTTGGTATCAGAGTCAGATCCTACGTCACGGATTTGACGTTTTTGTATTACTTAATATAGTTAAATACTGATTAGGGGTGTTCAATATAATTGGACTACCAAACTGGCCAATTGAAATCGACTAGTCCACTCGATTTTGGTCGGTAAACAATTCATTATCGAATTGGTTTGGTCACTGGTTCTCCAAGTTTTAAAATCGACTAGTCCACTCGATTTTGGTCGGTAAACAATTCATTATCGAATTGGTTTGGTCGCTGGTTCTTCAAGTTTTAAAACAGGTACACACTGAATTGATCGGGTGTTATATAGTAGATGTCTAATTGTACTTTATACCTTTTATGTTATACTTGTATTTTCAATTGGATATACAAATATTTTTTTTTCAATCGAACTTTTTTTTTTTTTTGATAACCATGGGTGTTCAGGCCAGCTTGCACGCACCTCGACTAATGCCACGAGGCCAGGGCGTCCGGGTGAATCACCTGTGGCCACCCCCTTGAGATTCGAACTTGAGACCTCTGGGTATAACACCCAGAGGCCTTGCCATCCGGCCACAAGGGAAGTAGTTAATCAAACCCTTAAACTTTAAAAATTCATTCAATTAAACTCAGAGTTTGACATCGTTAGCTTAATCTAACGAAAATTGTCAAGTAAGTTTTACCTAATGCTTACCTGTCATAGGTTAGATTAAAACAAATGAAAAAGATTGTGAATGGCGCAAAATATCGCACAAAATCGCATTAAATCATAATCAAAGTCACATTCAATCAGCTCCAAAATTGCATCATTTTCACGTCATTCAAAATCTCATTCATTTGACTTAATCTAACCTATGAAAAGTAAGCATTACGCGTAACCTCACGTGACAATTTCGATTAATTTAATCCAATGGTGTCAGATTTTGAATCTAATAAAATGCATTTTTGAAGTTCAAGAATTCGGTTAAAAATATAACACTCCGTAGTCCGTAATAATAAAATTTATGTATCCAATTGACTCTTATATATAAACTATTCGTGAGAACGATCAAGGCTTTGAAGGTGGGTTTGGGTTGGGCCTTGGTACGAGCTGGTGATTGAGGTTTTACTCCAGTTTCAAAAACATGTAACTTATTTTGAAATCTATCACTGATTATGTTATTACTATTTAAGTTTTTTGAAAATAAAAATAAAATTTTAACAGTAGAGTGTTTAAAATTTGGTTCCTTTTTAAAATAATAAGCACTTTATTTTTTCTTTTTTTTTTTTAAGTTTGTGTAATTGTGACTTCTTTGTTTCTTTTTCTTTTTTTAAATTTAAATATTAAAAAACTACTCAAAAGATAATGTAAGCGACCACACTTTTTTGAACAGTTGTTGGTTCTTGGTTCAAAAAATGCTACCCCAAACAAGCCCTAAATCTCTTGTCACATAAACCACAGTCACTACTGGATAAGGTTTATTCCCATTAAAAGCATTAAATTACTTTTCTAATATATATATATATATATATATATGGGGTCAGATTTTTAGGTGAACATGGTTGAGTGAACATATCAGTGAACATGTTTTTTAGCCGAAAAAAACTCGCAAGCTGCCCCGCCGACCGGCTAGTTTTTTAGGCTAAAAAACATATTCATTTGGTAAGTTCACTCAACTTTGTTCACTTAAGAGCCTCACCGTATATATATATATATATATATTCTAGAACCAAATAATGTAAAATTTACTGGTAATACATCATTTTTTTTTTAGAGAGATTGGAACAATTTCAGAATTTCAATGTTATTGAAGAAATTTGTCATAACGATCATTTTTTTTTTGTGTGTGTGTGTATCTAAGAGCGTTCCAATCGAGCCGGCTTGTAAACTTGGAGCTCCCAACATTACTTTTCGTGGTGAGTTTATACAGATCTGATCTTTGCTGAATTGGAGACCCCAATGTTGGATCTTGGAATCTGAGGGGACCTACTGTGAAACCCCGATTACTTGAGCTATACCTTTGGGTTATGATAATCAACTGCTCTTTTTGCTTAAAAGTGCACATAATTCCTATCAGGACTAACCCTGACAATTTGGTGTATCTTCAGAGTAATGCTATGCTTTCCAAATTTTATATTTTAAATGATTTTCAAACATGTATAAAAGTGGACTTTCCTACTTTTGATTTGAGCATATTAAAGTGATCCCACTATTATTGAAAGTAATTCACTGTCTATTAATTTAAAAACTATTTAAAATACAAAATTTAAGAAACATACTAACATCATTCTTTCTTCAATTGCAAATGATTCCCAACCAAAAGTAGATCAACTAATAATTACTTTACTGTGGAGTAACTTACAATTAAATAGATTGCATGTCCTTTTGGATGGCAATAATTAAACTCATCACTAATTTTTCTTTTCATTTTCACACAAGTGCATTTTAATTTAATAACTTCCGAACAGCTGCATGGCTATTTAACAAAGAGATGCATACATGGAGAATTTAATAATAGCTTGTGTATTTAGGAAAATGCTAGATCTACACACTGAATCACATATTTTTTTCACACAGCTTTAAATGCATGTACTTTGTGCTATTTGAATTTTTACAAGGTACATGCATTTAAAGCTGTGTGTAGAAAAAATGTATGAATCACTGTATGGATCTAGTAGTGCTCGTATATTTAACTTTTGAGAGAGAGTATTAATTATTTTAGAGACGTTTGGAAAAACAAAGTGTAAATTATTTACTATTAAGGATGTGGAGATAGTTTTGGATTTAACAAAATTATTCTTCATTTAAGTACAATATT
This sequence comes from Hydrangea macrophylla, assembly GCA_033977485.1. Taxonomy (NCBI): domain Eukaryota; kingdom Viridiplantae; phylum Streptophyta; class Magnoliopsida; order Cornales; family Hydrangeaceae; genus Hydrangea; species Hydrangea macrophylla. The sequence goes on along the minus strand of CM066985.1, from coordinate 74,843,475 downwards.
TGGTCTTATTCGAGTTGGTCGGTACAAACTTCCGGCCCTCACGTTTGACTCTCTACTCCCATCCATTAGATATATCTAAAAGCCAAAGCAAAAAAACCTTCTCTACAATGTGTCAAGTGGCATTTTGTAGGTTTTTGTTTTTTTCACTTAAGCATTTCTCATATAAATACATATATATATATATGTATGTGTCGCGGGTTTTTTTTTTTTTGGTAGGGCAAAATGGGGTGTCTACAGCATATATATTTCATTCTCACACTTTAAAGTATATACATATAATAATATTCTTCCAAACCATTTAGCTTCTTACTATTAAATTGAATCAATTCACAATGTAACAATTTTTTCTATTCCCACCTCTATTTTTTTCTTTGGATTAGCTATTAAATTGATTTCCAAAATGATTCACACATTTAACCCAAAGATTTTTTTTTCTCCCTCCCTCCCTCTCTCTCTCTCTTCTCTCTCTCTTTGGTTCTCTTTTACTCGTCCTCCTTCATTTTATTCTTATTACTGAAAAAATAAGTATTTTCAGTTTTAATTCTATTCACTACTCAATAAGTACCAATGAGATATATACTTTACAAATATATGCAGATGACTTTTTATACCTGTGTTTGACACATAAGTCCCTTATTTGTGCACTTTTTTTTTTATTATTGTAGATATCGGGTGGTCTTAAACAAATGACCAAAATGGGGTTTCGATTATACAAACTTCTTATGAAATGAACCAGTGCTTTCTGTTAGAAAAGTAAGTAAAATAATATTGTATATATGTTTTTTTTATTCCATTTTTTCCTACCAATTTTTTGAGATTGAAAACCTTAAAGTTCATTTTCATATTATTTTTTAGTGTTGATAACAATCCGTGCATAGTACGGATTATCAACAATTTTTTTTAAAAGAAAAAAAGAAAATAAAAGAAAGTATGACATCAAAATTTAAAAACTGTTATTATAACCATCATAAGTATATTTATTATTGTAGCGTAGAGGATGCAATATTTTCTCTATGGAAATAATAATTAAGTTTTACGAGAAAATAATGGAAGTTACGGGATATCACAAAGGGCAATGTTTGAGATACAAAAGGATAATAAAGATAAATTAATGCTACGGATAACACATTGCATAACATAAAACACAATAATGTTTTAAATGCATGTACCTTGTGTTATGTAAGTAGTGCATAGAAAAGTGTGACAAATTTAAACAGCACAGGGTACAAGGCATTTACAACCCTGTTGTGCTTTGTGTTGTGCAATTTGTTGTCTGTAGCATTACTCAGATAGGCATACTCACAAAAGGATATGGTATCCCATGTGGCACCCATGTGACAGTAAGACCCTACACTTAACTCAACTAATGAGATACCACATGTGATGCCACATCATTTTATGAGCATCTATTTGTAGTCATTTTGTGTCTCTATCGCTTATATGCTATATAACATGTAAGGGGCCCGTTTGGCTTTGACTTTTGTATTCAGACAGAAGTAAAAGTAGAAGTCTTTATCACAATGGTAAAACGAAAATGGGAAAAAAAATCACTAAAACTCAAAACACACTTCTTGTATCTCCTTTGGGAGAAAATATTGGTTGCAACGGCGACTGTCACCTTGTCCACAACCAATCAACTTCTTAGGAGAAACTGTTTAGTGTGACGGCCACACCAAGTAACTATCCTTGCGTGGCCTAATCTTTGAATCTAGATCATATACCAACTCTCGATTTCTAGGGGGATTATGACCAATAGTCAGTAGACAAATAGTCATGATTCCTCGAAAATAGTGGGTACATGTATGGTAAAGAATAAAATGTACACCATATCTGAGTATTGACATGGTACGACGATTACACTGAATAATTTCTCCATACGCCACTTGGAAAATTATATAAGACTGATTGATTAGGGACAAAACATACACACAATGACGTAGTGTCACGGTTGCAACTAATTTTTACTTTTTGTTTGGACTGTAGCACTTCTGGGCTTGAGTGGAACCAAGTTTTGCAAAGGATGGATCAGATTAGTATTTTTTTCATTATAAAAGATAGGATAACTCTCGGGGCATATAAGAATTTCACATAAACAAGATACATAAACTTTATGTGTCTATTTCTCTCATTTGTGGACCTCACGGACACTGTAGAGCCCACAGTGTCAGTGGACCCAATTAGGAGAGAGATTGACATATTATGATTTATGTATCTTATTTATGTGAGATTCTTATGTGCCCCAAGAGTTATCTTAAAAGATATATCTTGAAATTTATCCAAACAGAATAAAGATATATCCTTGATCCCAGAATCACGCGTTTGGACACCTATATACATTTGTGAGTGAATTCCAAGCAGAGCTTAATAGAGATAGTCTTGACATAATGCTTGGTGGGGTCTTAAATAACTTGGCCTCTTCATCATAGTTTGAAGAAGAGGAAATTTCGCAAGAGGTTCCTAAAGATCAATCAGACCCGTACAATGGAGGAACATATATAGTAAGGAATAAGGATAAAACATTTCCTCGAGATTCCAAAGTTGATTTCTCTCTCATATTTCTCTTTCAGATAACCTCTGGCTGCACTGCTAAACTTACCACTCCTGCTTCCAAATGGCTTTAAAGTGAACTTACATAAGAATAAGACATGAGAAACCTAACCTCTAAGTTACCACTTGTCATGCTAACATAATATTCGGCAGTCATTAGGATAATGTTATTTGAGCCGCTCAAATTGAGCGGGACCCAAGCTGTTACATTTAATGGATTCCATTATTAGTGGGTCATGAGATATGAGACATGTTTCCATTCAAATAACTCATTTTTATTGATTATGTCACCATGCTAAATGGTACATTTAGAGTACATAAAAATTTCTCATAAGATTTTAATGGAATTTATGTCATATATGATTGGACCATCACGTGATCATCCATGTGACACAGTAAATTAAATAAGAGAACTTTCTAAAAAAAAAACCGGTCATGAACGTTAAATTTGTAATATATAAGAGCTGTTACGTACACTCACTCAATTTTTTTTCTACACTCATAGTATGCAATAATCAAGAGTACAAGCAGTATCTCTCTTTTTAAATATGGCTGTAAATAGAAATTTTGTAAGTGTATCTCAGTACTCATTTCACATTCGTTAGAAGTAACAATCCACTCCACATGCAAGGTATTGCCCGTCTTTGTTGGATATTTTAATAAAAATACATGTAAATGTTTATGGATTAATTACATGGACCTCTCTTGAGGTTTGGTAAAATTATATGGACCTCACTTTTATATTATAAAATTACACAAATCTCCCTTGAGTTTTGTATTTATATTACACACACCTCTCCTCTAGATTGCAAAATTTACAAAGATGTCCCTTCTTAATTTACAAATGCCAAAAATACCCATAGTTATCAACCCCCCCCCCCCTTCTCTCTCTCTCTCTCTCTCTCTCTCTCTCTCTCTCTCTCTCTCTCTATACTGCATATACATATATACATGTATACATGCATACATACACATGCACCATATATACGGACCATGCATACATACATGCTTACATACGCAGGAGTTTTGTTCAGGGCGGACAGAAGTATATACGGAGGTTCGGGGGCAGTGCCTCCGACCTGATTTTTTAAGCTTTAAAGGTACAAAGTACACTTTTTAAGCTTAAAATGGACAAATTAGAAATTTAAGGGGCAAAAATGAATAAAGTATGAAATATATAAGGTAAAAAAATTATTTTGAAAAGTTTAAGAGGGGCAATTAAGGAGCAAAAATGAATAAATTATAAAATATATAAAGTAAAATAATTATTTTAAAAGGTTGAGGGGAGGCAAGTTAGGGACAAAAATGAATAAAGTATGAAATATTTAGGGTAAAAGCATAATTTTGAAAATTTGGGGGAGGGGGGCAATTGCCCCCTTAAAAGCCTTCCTCGGTCCGTCCATGCATACACACCATATATACATACATATTTGTATATATATATAGCCATTGAATACATATATACATAGATACTTGTATACATCTTTGAGATGAGTTTGGCATTTTGAGTTTAGATCTTAGATTTTTTGAAGAAATTGATTTTGGGTTTAAATCTTAGGAACAAATTAGTTTTTGGAATAAATTGATTTTGTGAAATCTTAGGGACAAATTAACTTTTGGAACAAATTGATTTTGGGTTTAATTTTTTTATTTTTTGAACAAATTCATGTTCATATATATATATATATATATACCTATGTCCATATATTATATAGGTACTTGTATATCTACAGTTCGACTCTAGTGCACACTTGGTGAACGCATTGGGTTTTTAAGCCTAAAAAAATCGCGTCAGCGGGACGGCAAGACAGGGCGCGGGTCAGCAGGGTGCCTCGCGAATTTTTTGGGCTTAAAAGCCCAGTGCGCTTACCCACTGCACACTGGAGCCTGACTCTGTATATCTATATCTATCTACATATACACACACAGTTGAGAGAGAGAGAGAGAGAGAGAGAGAGAGAGAGAGGTGTAGATTAGTGAAATGATAAATAAAGTAAGGGTAAAATAGGTAATTCATGCTAGAAGGAAGGTCTGTGTAATTTTGAAATATAGAGGAGAGGTTTGTGTAATTTCTCCAAACTTCAGGGGAGTTCTATATAATTAACTCGTGTTTATTTTGTAGTTCATGCTTAACTAAGGCATTGTATATAGCTATAACAATATGTACACGTCTTTGTTGAATGGGTTTTTATTGTGTTGAGTATTGAAGTTAAATTCTAAACCTCAGGGGAGGTCCATATAATTAACCCGCGTTTATTTGTAGTTAATGTTTAACTAAGTGTCACGCCCGTCCCTAAAAATACTTTCATTTTAAAATGCATATTCAATTTTCGGAAATTATTAATGTTCATTAATAATTGAGATGAGGTTGACTGTGGGTCAACAGTGAGTGTCAATCGAGGACACGAGAGTACGGAATTTATGGGCCATTGATATTGTCACGCCCCGACGTAGCATAAATAAGGAAAGCGTTTAATTTCCTTTATGGACCCGTAGGTCGCGACAGTTTGAAGGATCGATTCCGTCCCAAACGTCGAACAAACAAAACATAATAATCAGAGTAGAGCAATCAAGGCTTATAAAAATTTTCTAACTTATTACATATTACAGTACGGGGTCATCTAAAGGCACAGACCGCCTTGAAACAAAACAATAACTTAGTGTCTATTACAGTCATCCTTAAAACAAAACAGTTTAAAACTTAAACATAAAACTTAAAGCATATAATTAATAAACAGTTTCTCTCATTCCAAAAGCAGTCATTCTCAATTAGCATAGTCGTACGATTCCTCCTGGTTATAACCTGAAAAGCCTGAACACGAATGTCCAGGACGCATCAACGTCGTCAGCTTCAAGAAGCTGGTGAGTATTAAAAACATAACTTTGAATGTAAAACATACTCATTTACCATTTTCCAATTCCCATTTAAATTCACAAGTTTATATTTTAGATAAAGAGCTTGTTTAGAAAACAACCACAACATTATTTAAAAGATAAATTCACACATATGTGACCGTGTATGAGAACGATGCACCATCTCATCTGACCGACTCTTTTCTCTCGACAAAACCCAACAACCCACTATCTTACTCCTGGTATCTTTGAAACACTAAGATAGCCACACTTTAGCAACGGGGGCGCCAGGGAGTGTCCAGTTTGCCTCACACTTTGGTCCGGGGTACCAGGGAGTGTCCAATGCCTCACACTTTGAATACCCTAACCGCCATGCAAATACCGGGGCAACCCCTCACGCAGTATCCAGACTCGAGTATCACGGAGTGTCCGTAGGCCACACTTTAGCACTACCATGGGTGCCAGGGAATGTCCAAGTTCGGCTTCACACACTTTAACGCTTCCATGGGCGTCAGGGAGTGTCCATATTTGCCACCGTCGCATTTCAAAGATACCCTCGCCACAATCTCATCCACAACCACAACCACAACCACAATCACAACCACAATCACAAACACAACCACAACCACAACCACAAACACAACCACAACCACAAACTCAAACTCATACTCTTTCCACACTACCATTACTCTTTTCCACACTGACTAACACCCACATGCATGTACCACTGACTCCATATGAATGACATGGACTTAAACATAAGCAAAATGCTGAATTAAATGAACAACACGCGTACGGGGATTGATAATTCGTAATTCATTTCCTTAATCAAATCAAACATACCTAATAGCATTCTGTATTAATAAAATTTCCAAACAGAACCTTAACAGTACTTAAAAATTGAACCAAACAGTCCCTAAATACAAAACAGACAAAAACCAGAATCTGTCAGAGGTGGCGCGCGCGGATCGCTCGCGCGATAAGCCCAATTTTCATTTTATATATACTTTCATGTCTGCCTGAAAAAGCCAAGGTCGCGCGCGCGGGTGGCTCGCGCGAAGGGTTCCTCGCGCGACCCTCTCTCGCGCGATCTGCCTAAATTCCATTTAATATAAATAAACTTTTCTGTCTGCCTGGAGACGCATGCCTCGCGCGCGTGGGCCGCGCGCGCGAGGGGTCGCTCACGCGGGCCGTTCGCACGATTCTCGCGCGCGCGATCGTGGCGCGAGATGAAGCTGAGGCTTCTTCTTCTCCGCAGAAACTGCTCTGTTTCAGCTTAAGGGGTCCAAATTGACCCATTTTCGAAATTGAAAGTATATAGGGCATATAATATATGATTCTCTTCGGTTTTTCACAAGGATTAAGAATCCAAAGTCAATTTAACACCATTTGATCCATAGCTCTCCAATTTTATGAAAAACTAAAACATGTCAAAACTAATTTTCTTACATACTTTCTTATGTGAACAAATTAATGTCTAATACTTTAAACATGGCATGTAGGATGTATAATCTTTCATATTTCATTCTAAAAACAGATTTTGGTTGAGTTTGGAAAATCTTGATTTTCAAGGCCATGGAGTTCATACGTAAGAGCTTCAAGGGTGATATACAATTATACACATACAAGCAGTAAATGAACATGAATTACATTCTAGAGTGAGTTAATAATACTCACTGTGATAGAAGATGAAGTGTGTTGAGAGAGAAATAGAAATATGATAATCCAATCCAAGCTTTGGCTATGGAGTCTTGCTTATATCTCTTAAATTTGCTGAAGAAATCTCTCAAGCTCTCTGTGTTCTCTCTAGTTTAGATTGCAAGAGTAAAGTGCAGTTTGTGTGTGTGTATGAAAGTATCTATAGAGCTATGAACTTGGGGGCCAAGCATCTTGTGCTTAACTCAACAAATTGAATTGTTTTTCAATTCTAATTACTCCTAAAGAGAAAACACAGCTCTCATACATACGTATATACACTGGGATATGAACTTATCAGTTCACCAAAGGCCAAATAGGCGTATAGGGGTCATCTAGAGTGTGTTTGGGAAGACAAGCTTATGGAATAACATTAACACACACAAGATACACATTGGCAAACGAGGCACAAGGCAATCATTAGTTTGCCATAATTAGAAAGAAATGTATAGTCACTTCCACTTTACGTCAATTCTAAAAATCTGAAGAAGTACATGCGGCGTGGACAGTTTTAAACGTAAACTGGTATTTTCAGGGTGCGGTGTTCACCACAAAAATACAGAAAATTCATTTTAACGTAGGAAACGATTTTCTGGTTTCATAAAAATACTGATTGGGTTAAAAGAAAATGCTTCCACCATTTTGAAATACAGATTTTGAAATCCACACAGGTATTACTAACTTTTGTAAAAAAAAATTACTATTTGACCCCAAAAGAATTTTAATATGAAATAACACAAGGGATAATAATTAGAACATGAGAAATGTAATTAAATGAAGCAGTCAATACCAAATGAAATTAAATATGACAATGCAATTATCAATTGAATATGAAAATGTAATTTAGGAATAAATGGAAATGCAGGTTATTACAGATATGATTAAATGGCATTTATGTGACTTAAATGTTATTTGATATTTTTTTGTAAATTTGAATAGTGATTGTACCTGTTTTGGTCTACTTTCTGATAGTTTTGATCTTAGTTAAGATCAGTTTGAATGTTGTAGTATTAACGTAAGAGATACGTTGCATACAAGGTAGATTATCTAGAAATTCTACGAAAATAGTTTTCGGAACGTAATTATGGACCCAAACGGAACTTAGATGAAAACTTTTATGAATTATAGATTTTTACTCGTAAAGCCATAACTTAGACGTTTCAGGCGTTTGGGAGAATAATTGGAATATTAAATAAATTGTGGGGAGATAAACACAATTTTTGAAAGTCGAGTCTATATATAGGAGGTTCAAGATATTTTCATAAATATCTTGAAAAACAAGTTGAGAGCTTAGGGGATTTTGGAGCGTTGAACTTCTTGACGCCAATCGAGGAACTTCTGCATGTTGGTTTGCAACTAAATTACATATTTGGATTCCTTGATATAAGAGCTACGTTTTGATACCTCTTATGCCTCGTTTGGTTATGTTTTATAAAAATTCTTATTTTGAAAATTTGGGAAAAACATATGTAAACTTGTAGGAATCACTTGTAATCAGAGATCCGGCGTAGAATAGGACTCCTAGCACTTCTCTTGAAATCTTAAGAACGTAACTTAAGGTATGAATTTATAACCTATGTTATATAGGGAATTTCCATGTTTTAATTGTCAAAAGAGAAATTGTGACCCGGGCAAAATTCATGTGTTAGTTTTAGGCCCGTTAATTATGCATGCAAATAATTATGAAAAGTATGTCTATTTGTTTACATTAGCATGCTAGGTGATTATGTGGGTAAAAGGGGGGAATTATACAATTTCATCCGGGGTAAGCTTCTTGATGTTTAAGAATTTAGTAGCGACGACTACTGTGTAGGGTTTAAGGCTTGGACTTGCCAGGGCACTTGGGATGCAACGGTTGTACGATTGGACTAGCCGTGGGCATCGCGATTTAAGACTTGAACTTACCTCTACCAGATGAATGCGTGTTTTCTCCCTAGAGACTACTTGATGTGATTCATGATATTGAAGCATGATTTTCCATATATGCATATGTTAAAAATTGTGCACTCAGCATATAGCTGAGCAATGGAGCTTTACTCCATTACGGATGATAAGAAAAAAGTAAAGAAGAAGCGTGAAGAGTGAGGCCGTAGGGACGACGGGAATCATCCTTGTTTATACTTTTGTTTTCCATTCCATGGATGAAATATGAGCTTTGAACCATGTGCTTAACTTAGAACTTCGGAATGGATTTGTAAGATTGTAATATGTGACAAAACTTCTTTTGGTTAAGTTTGTAATGTATCCAAACTTATGAGTTCGTGTTTTGAAGTTTTGCGGGTCAAATTCGGATTTGAATGGATGTAATAACATTTTTGGTAAATTGAACTAGATGAGCCTTAACTTACTTCATTATCGTCATTTTCTAAGTTTCGTGTATGTCCTTATAGCCGTGATATGATTGGAACAAATTGGAATAAGTACGAGAGTTTGAAGTGGTTACAATTGGGGATGGTTGTTTGATCCTTGGGCAAAATCCTGCCAAAAGGGGAAGGATTCTGCCAAGGGGTCTTTCGACCGGTCGAACGAGACAGTTTGACCGGTCAAAAATACTTTCGACCAATCGAAAATGCAGCTGCATTTCTTTTTCTACACCTTCCAGAAAATATTTAAATGTTCTAATTGGTTCTTAGGATACTTTTAGGGTCCCTTTTAACATAAAATCATTCGTTTCAAAATATAATTAACTTTTCAAATTTATATGGATTTTACAACTTCGGGTGTATCTTTTTAAAAGGAGTTGATTACTCATTGTTGTTTGTAAGATTCTTTTCCGCTGCTATAGTTTAATGAATTGGATGTGCCTTGGTGGCGTGCTTGTGGACACGTAGCCTCCGGGATCCCACACCCTGTCCGTGCATTCTTTCCCGGGGTTTTCGGAATTGATTTTCCTTTGTTTTGAAATTGATTTGAAAAATGACTACTGAAAACAGATACAGAGTTGCCACTTGGTCTTTAAGAAACCTAATTTTGACTCACTCAAATGAATAAAGGGTGCCGACCCTTCATAACCAAAGAACTTGGCTCAGGGTTTTGGTACGAGAGAGGAAGGAGACTTTATCACGACTAAAACATCCTTAACTCGCCCTGTCTTTCGACGGGCCTCAATTAGCATCCAAATAATCATCTTATACTATGTTTGATTTGACAACTAATACTATGATAGTATATTACATCTCACAAGAAACTTGAAATGGAAGATCTAAAGATAAGATATCATTCATAAGATCTAAGCCATATATCACACAATGCAAAGGAGAAAGATCACACAAACAAACCTAGGAAAAGTTGTATAATCACATATCAAGTAATTAATTTTTTCAAATCTAAAGGGAGACATGAATTGTTCTTGAAACAAATAATCAAAGAAATAAAAAAATATGCTTAGCAAGCTAGTATGGTGCATGTTAACCTTTGAGAAAAGAAGACCTCTCAATCCCCGGGATCGATGAGAAAGGAAGATTAGATCCGGGGGGGGGGGGGGGGGGGGGGGGGGGGGCATCATACACGTGTGATTAAGTTCATTCCTTATAATCTTCTTAGATTAGGAGTCACAAAAATCCCAAATCTTACATAAATGCAATGTACGATCCTAGAATGTGAAAAGTAGTAGTGTGTTTATGTTCATGGATTTTGCTAAAGTGATTTAGAAATCTTAAATATACATGAATGGATGAAGAATGTTATTGTAGGATATATACATATGTAGTATGGACTACTTTCTAAGAGATGAGCTAATTTGGAATGCATGTAAACATCTAATCAAAAATAAAAGTTGAAACATGCTTGCTGTGAATAGTGGACAGAACAGTGGACTGATTTTGTAAAAATGGAAAAGTGAGGTTATAAAGGTTTTTTAATTCATGATTTTTTATGGAGATATCCTTATTGTGTCTAGAACACAAGTAAAAAAATCCAAATCACTATTGAAGTTACAGATTGAAAGAAATCATATAAACAAGAGAGGTTACTCAGAAACAGAGTTCGTACTATTGACTGAAATGTAGAAAAATCTTAGAAAATTAAAATAAAACATTTAGAGGCCCATATAATAAAGAGAGTTCCCCAAGACACTAAAGTTCAAGGGAAAAATGAGTCAAGACCACCCTTTTTGGAAAAGTGTTCTGGAAACAAGTTGAAAGTCAACTAAAGCTGCTATGACAGAAAAATAGAATGTCCGGAAGGGATGTTTAGGTCAAAATGGAACCCCTCCAAGTATTTTTAAGTCAAGCCCAAAATCATGGGTGTTCTCTATTGAGTTAGGAAGACTTTTCAAGTGGTCTCATAGTCATCCTTTGGGTATTGAAGTCAAAACGTCATTTAAAGCTAGATAACTCACTGTTTTGAGAATTTTGGGGAAACAAAGTTTATTTTCTTGGAATCCAAATGTTGGGGTTTTAGAGGGGTTTTGAAATAGAGGTTTTGAAAGCATATTTCCAGCACTCAAAGACGAATATAACCACTTAGGAAACCAACATCAAACTCATCATCAAGAACTCCCTATATTACTTGCACAAACATAGTTTTGTTTGAGAATATGACTTCAAGAATACATAAGAATGTATTGAAGTTAGAATCATCATCTATCAAACATGTCTTTGAGGTCAAGAGCTACTATCCATAAGGATTCACTCTCCTCAAACAACATGTCATCTAGATGATGATAAATATGTATGTAATCAAAGAAAAATAATAAAAAAAAAAGAAATAAGATAAGAAGAGATGAACATAGTATGTAAACAAGTAAGTAAACAATCAATAGATGATAATCAATGAGTTATTGGACATATAGCTTGGTGTTTCACTCATATGTTGTGACATTTGGACATGGAAGTAGATTCCCAACTCCAGATTGCTCAAAAATGGTGATTGGGGAGGATTTGAGTGTGAAGTATAAGAGAGGTAATGGAAGAAAAACAAGATTAGAACTCACTTTCTTATAGAAAAACAGTAAGATGAAGCTCCTTTCTCACCTCTAATTCTAACTCTCTCTCTCTCTCTCTCTCTCTCTACAACTCTCTCTAACTTTGCACTTGACCCCCCCTGAAAATGAAGAGAAAAGGAGAATTTATATAGACCAATTTGGGGTATTCAGAAAGTGCTCCCATTGGTCCCAAACATCTGTGAACAAGAAACTACGTCGTTTTGACTTTCAATTATTCAATTTGGACTCCCAAAATAAATTACAAAAATGGATTCGTCAGGGGTTGAGTGTCGCCTCAGCACTGCTCCTCAGATGCCCAGAAAATTATATTTAGGCTCCCCGAGGTTATGATATTTGCGAAAAGACCCTATTTCGTCTGAAATTCACAGAAAATGCATGCAAACTCCAAATTGAGCTTGTGATATACCGTTGGAAAGTCAATGGAGTCTACTTTACATAAAAAAAATAGTCCAGAGATAGGTCACTTTGAAAATTTTTGTGGTATTTGAGGTAAAAACTGATTTGATCGCCTTTTTCACATTCGAAAATTCATAATAAATCCGTTTTAAATCTAAATATTATGTGCGATATACCATTAGAAAGCTATTGACCTCTAGTATCCATGAAAAATGTTTAAAAAATGATACAATACTCAGGTTTCAAAGTCAACTTTTAGGTCAAACTGGTTAAACTTGGGACCTCCAGGAAATGTTGGAAACTTCTAGGAGCTCCCAAGAGCTGACATTTTTGTCCAATTTGCTTTTAAAACTAGTTTTAGTACTAATCACATGATCTAGAATGATTCTAAAACTTTTTGGCAAATTTGGATGATTCCGGTCAAACCCTGGTCAAACTTTGTCAAACTTGGGTCAAACCAGTCAATGGTGATTTTCTGGGAACTTTCAAGACTTTCGGGGGTCTCTAGGAGTTAACGATTTCATCCGATTTTTCTTTAAAACTCATTTTCTTACTTTTCTTATAACGTAGCATGTTTCTAGAACCTTTGGTCCGAATCTGGGAGTGTTTGGGCTTTCAGGAGCATTTTGGTCATTATTACCACTTTCTAAGCATTTTGAGAGGTAGAACTAACTTCCAGGCATCCTTTTTTAGTCTTTTTCAATCATTTTGAACCACCAAGCTATGGATTTCCTAAATCTGATAGCCGATAAAATGGGGTGTCTACAGTTTTTCCCTCTTTGGCATGAACTTGCGAGGCAACGTACGTCGCAAGTGAGTGCCAAAGCTTTGAAGAAACATGTCTTTTTGGAGGTTATAGATTTAGGATAAAAGCGTTGCAAAAGATGCAAGGATTATGCTGAGGTCGGTGTTGGTCGCGCTCTATGTAAGCTACCTATATAGCCTAAGGGGGATCAGACCAGGATGTAGTTCGGGTGTACAAGGGACAAAACCACACATGTGAATGCTCAACAGAACAGGCGGATGCTATGCTATGAGAACGATATGTATTGCATGAATGTGATATGAATTGCGTCCTGAGTCCTATATCATGTCTAGTGTTCTGATCCTAGTATTAGCTGGTGCTGTGGGGTGTGCCACTCCGAGTGGGCTTGTGTTGTGCTAGTGTTTATTTGACTCTAATACAGTGGTTGATCCTGATAAGGATACCTAGGTGTTGAAGACTCTGGGCCTCGGGGCAAACTTCTCAAACTTCGGGAAGTGTGTTTTGCAAGTAGAATGGGCCAGATGCAGGGTCCTTAAGGATGACAACTAAAGATAACCTACAGGTGAGGGAGCTCGCGATAACTGAGACTTGGGAGAACTTATGATAACTGAAAGGAGGAGGCTCACGATAAGTGAGGAAGCTCACAATGACCAATGGGAAAGCTATTATGATAATTAGCGGACACGGAGCCGCGAATAGATAGTGATTACCCCAAGGGTCGGGGAATTTTGTCTACAAGTGGTGTTTTAGGATGACTAATCCAAAAAGTTGGTTCTGATTGCCGTTATCTTCTGCTGGAAATAGTGGGGGACTCTTCGGGAATCTTTCTTAACTTTTGATCGAGAACTAGGATCCATCTCTGTATCTCTCATGGTTGATCAAATCTGCTGACCCAGAATCAGGATCCATCTTTGAATCTCTCATGATTAACCAAACCTGTTGACCCAGAACTAGGACCCATCTCTGAGTCTCTCACGGTTGATTAAATCTTGCAATGCCCAATCCAAAAGAGCCGGTTAGAGCCTTCGGGAGCCGACTTCAGTCTGTACTTGTTCGCTGGGGATAGTTCTTGGAATCTCTGAGGACCTCTTTTAACTGTTTTCTTTAATTCTTGACCTAGAACCAGGATTTCTTTCTGAATCTTTCATGGTTGATCAAATTCTGCAATGCCTAATCCAAAAGAGCCGGTCAGGGCCTTCAGGTGCTGATTTCTATTTGTATTTGTCTGCTAGGGATAGTTCTTGGAATCTCTGAGGATCTCTCTTAACTATTTTCTTCCACTCTTGACCTAGAACCAGGATTCCTTTTTGAATCTTTCACGGTTGATCAAATTTTGCAATGCCCAATCCAAAAGAGCCGGTTACGGCCTTCGGGAGCTGATTTCTTTTGAACGAGAATGATGAACACGACATATTTTGAAAGAGAGTGATGGTAAACTAATGATGTATGAATCAAGATGACGAGTTGACAGTGAACTGCTATGACCGTCATGGATTGGATCAACACTTGGACTAAGTGTGATCAGAAGAACTGGCGATTTACGAATTGAGATGTCGAGTCGACAGTGAACTACTGTGACTGTCATGGATTGGAATGACACTGTACTAATCGATATGTCGAGTTGACAGTGAACTACTATGGTTGTCATAAATTAGACTGACGATGTACTAATCGATATGACGAGTCAACAGTGAACTATTGTGACTGTCATGGGTTGGACTAACGATGTACTAATCGAGATGACGAGTCAACAGTGAACTACTATGACTGTCATGGATTGAACTGATGATGTACTAATCGAGATGACGAGTCAATAGTGAACTACTGTGACTATCATGGATTGAACTGACGATGTATTAATCGAGATGGCAAGTCGACAGTGAACTACTGTGACTGTCATGGATTAAACTAACGAAGTACTAATTGAGATGATGAGTCGACAGTGAACTACTGTGACTGTCATGGGTTAAACTAACAATGTACTAATCGAGATGACGAGTCGACAGTGAACTACTGTGACTATCATGGATTGGTTTGACGATGTACTAATTGAGATGACGATTCGACAATAAACTACTGTGACTATCATGGATTGAACTGACGATGTATTAATTGAGACGACTAGTCGACAATGTACTATTGTGACTGTCATAGATTGAACTGATTAAGTACTAATCAAGATGATGAGTTGACAGTGAACTACTGTGACTGTCATGGGTTGGACTGACGATGTACTAATCGAGATGACGAGTCAACAGTGAACTACTGTGACTATCATAGATTGGATTTGACTGATGATGTACTGATCGACATGACGAGTCAATAGTAAACTACTGTGATTGTTATGGATTGAAAAGATGATGTATTAATCGAGACGGCGAGTCAACAGTGAACTACTGTGACTGTCATGGATTGAATTGAAAAAGTACTAATTGAGATGACGAGTCGATGGTGAACTACTATGACTGTCATGGATTGAATTGATGATGTACTAATTGAGATGACGAGTCGACAGTGAACTACTGTGACTATCATGGATTGGACTGATGATGTACTAATCGAGATGACGAGTCGACAGTGAACTCTGTCATGGATTGAACTGACGATGTATTAATTGAGACGACTAGTCGACAATGAACTATTGTGACTATCATGGATTGAACTGACGAAGTACGAATCGAGATGATGAGTCGACAGTGAACTACTGTGACTGTCATGGATTGGACTGATGAAGTGACTCTATTGGGGAGGAATGGATCAGATGTACTCTGCTAGAGAAAAAGGAAATACGCCCACTAATGGGAGTAAAGGTATCATCTATTTGGGATGATGGATACGTAAATGATTTACGGTGGCTATAGATTTGACATTGATAGAGGACGATGATCAACAACCACTCATGGGCTTATGTTGCATGGACGAGAGAAGGTAATCAATAGCCACTCATGGACTTATGTTGCTAGAATAAAGGAAGATCATCAACCGCCACTCACGGACTTATGTTGCATGA
Organism: Hydrangea macrophylla; assembly: GCA_033977485.1. NCBI lineage: Eukaryota > Viridiplantae > Streptophyta > Magnoliopsida > Cornales > Hydrangeaceae > Hydrangea > Hydrangea macrophylla. The sequence continues at coordinate 74,827,263 of CM066985.1, read as the reverse complement.
ACAAACAAAGATGATCAACAACCACTCATGGACTTATGTTGCTAGGAGAAAGGAAGATCAGCGGCCACTTATGGGCTTATGTTGCTAGGACGAAGGAAGATCATCAAACGCCACTCATGGACTTATGTTGCGTGAACGAAGAAAGATCATCAACCGCCACTCACGGACTTATGTTGCGTGAACGAAGAAAGATGATCAATAGCCATTCATGGACTTATGTTGCTAGGAGATGATGGTTAGCTTTCAGGGGTTTGAAAAGGGATGAAATTTGCATTTGCCCCAAGTTTGGACACTTCTCATCCTGACGCCTTGACTGGTGCAGTAATAGTGTTTGGTTCTCCTGCTTGTACTATCCTTGGAATGCTCTTAAAAATTTTATAACTTGATTTAAAAAATTCATTATTAGTCAATGTCGACTTACACATTTGAGACTAAGACAGACTTAAAAATTGACAGACATCGACGCTCGAGGGCGACACATTTGACACCAAATTGGAAGAAGCCCTGACTTGCCAAGATTTGATGCACATTTATCATAGATGATACATTTCACTCCTCATCTTAACATGGTAGCACTTTGCTGATAAATCTGATTTTTGAAAATTCTTCCCTATTGATCTAATCAATTCTTTACTTCTTCCAGGAAGTGCTTTGAATTAGTGCCTTAGCTTTTAGAATAAAAGATGCTCTATTTCAAAATTTTCAAAATAACTTGGTGACTTGAAAACTCGCCCTTGGTGTGAAGGGATCGTGTCAAGCAAACGAAGTTTGTCCCTAGTTTAAAATATAGGAAGTGGAATTCATAGTCAAACGAGGTAGGTGAACAAAGTTTGCCCCTAGTTTGGACGGTGGTTCATTTGGTGGTTTTGGGAAAATAAGTTAGGTGATCGAAGTTTGTCCCTTATATGAAGGGTAGCTAGTAAAGTTCAGGCAAACGAGGTGGGTAACCAAAGTTTGCCCCTAATGCGGAAGGTGATTTTTGGCTTAAGGTAAAGATCGCGACTTTTAATCTCTCAGGTGCTCATAACTTTTGCCTAGGCACTAATGAAGTGATCTAGCAAGCTCTTTTCCCTCTTTTGTTATTGCTCACTTTGGATTTAGCTCTAATTTTTACCTAGGTGCCCTTTCTGATTTTCAACCTAGCGAGCGAACCTTTTTTTATTTTTGAAAGTCTGCCTATGTACCCCTGAGCGGGGATCAGGTCCAACGCAGTTCGGGCCAAAGTCTTGAAAGAAAAGGGGGTTGATTATGATGGTGCCGATCGAAACGACGCGGTTGCCTACGTATCCTCAAGTGGGAATCAGGTCGAGCGTAGTTCAAGACAAGGTCTTGAAAAAGAGGGGTTTTTCAACCCAATCATTATATAAGTTCAACTTTGGGTCACTTGTGGTAGCCTTGAATAAGAGGATTTAGCTTCAATCTCCCTTTTTTTCTTTTTCTTTTTGTTTTTTTATGAGGATTTATCCTTTTCACTTTCGCCTAGCCAGTCTATTTTTCTTTTCACATAGTTGATTTATGTGAGATCTTCTGATCGTAATCTTGAAATTTCATAATGTGCATGTCGGCTCTCAGAATTTGTTTGTGGTTGTTCCGAGCCTTTTGAAACATGATATAGGCATGTTTCATGATGTACCTTGAAGCGTACAATTCTTTAATTTGTCTCATCAAAATTTTCTCCAAACTTTTGACTGGCTAGGGTCAGATTTTGGAAATCAACACCTTTTTTGCTCTAACTTTGCCTAGGTGCCCTTTTAAGGTTTTCAACCTAGCGAGCTTTTCTTTTTCTTTTTGGAAGTGGAGATGAAACTCACTGAAATGTTTGGCTACCATCAAGGATTAAGTTTGCATCGCGAACAGATTCATATGGCTCTTGATTAGATTGGGTTCAAGGCTTTGAAATAGTGGAAATGGGTGTTGGGCAAGCCCCAAGTCAGTTCCAAGTATGTCTTTTCACAATTAAAGTAAGAGCATCCTTAAATTCTTAAAGTAAGACCATTCAATTCTCAGTTCCTCATCGGTGTCAGCGCAAAATCGACTTTGACTTTTTAGGATTCCTTTTTTTGTTTGATGCAAAAATTTATTAGTAGAGTAATATCCATCGTAATTTGAAAAGTGACACTACAGTTCAGTGATTCGTGCACTTATGACTATACACATCAGGTTAAGCGAAATGAGATTTCATTAGCAAAAGAGTGGGATTGCATTACAGACTTATAACAACTCGATGACAGATGGACATGACAAATAAGACTAATCTTAAAATAGACTCAAAACATAGAACAGACTCCAGTAGACTCGACTTGGTCTAAAATGGAGTGACACGATGACTCGGTTATTCTTTTTTTCTTTTCCTTTTTCTAAAGAGCATCCTCATTTGATTTGCTAACAAAAGTCCCAAACACCACCACTTCACTTGCACAGGTTCAACATTGATGGGCCTCAGGGAAGGGGATCATTTGAATAAATGAGCCAGGGGTTTTAGGTTCGATCGATGAAGCCAGGGGCTTTTTGGTTGACATAGGATTGGATGGGTGATGGTTCGATGATCTTCTGACCAATGAGGTCTCAGATATCTTGGCAAAGGCACATATAGCTATCGGTGTCATGGCCTGGGCCTGGGTGTGTTTATGACAGTCTGGGTTGACCCACAAATAAGACAATGAATCTGGGAAGGTACAAAAGTGTCCTTACTTGAGGCTATGATTTTCAACAAATAAAAGTAAAAGCCAAATTTAGCAGAGACGCGAAATACTTCTTATGGACTCATAGCGGGGAGAGATGATCAAAATTTTGAAGAATTTATCGATGTGAATCGATTGGTTACAGTATGTATACGAATTCTATACAATGATTGAGATGAGTAAGGATGATGATGTGTATGAGTAGAGACTAACACATGTGAGACTTACGAGATGTGTGTGCCTGTAAATTAACAGGAATGGTGTATGCATGTGAGACAAGCATGTAGATGCAAGTCCTAATCTATATGATGCCCCTACTTCTAACATGTAGCAGTTAAGCAAGTAAGGTCCTAGTCATACAGAGTGTGCTAACCTTTCTTTCTAGCATGATCACCAATAGAAGAGAATTGGAATTTTTCTGGAAGAATTATGGAATTTCTAGGACATTCGGGAGATTCAGAAGGAGTTTATGGAAGAAACACGTATTTTCTAGGGACAGAGTTTCTGGGCGAAACTGGCATTTTTTTGGAGAAACTGGCATTTCTTGGGAATTTAGATAGAGTTTCTGGGAAAAGCAGGGACTTCAAGGTTTTTGGGAGAAATGTGAATTTTGGGAAATCTAGGCAGATTGGATAGAGTTTTTGGGAGAAACAGGCATATCTGGGCATTCTTGGGAAATTTGGACAGAGTTTTTGGGAGAAATAGGCATATCTGGGCATTCCTAGGAAATTTGGATAGAGTTTGTGGGAGAAACATGCATATCTGGGCATTCCTGGGAAATTTGGACAGAGTTTGTGGGAGAAACAGGCATATCTGGGCATTCATGGGAAATTTGGACAGAGTTTCTGGGAGAAACAGGCATATCTGGGCATTCCTGAGAAATTTAGAGAGAGTTTCTAGGAGAAACAGACATATCTGGGCATTCCTGGGAAATTTGGACAGAGTTTCTGGGAGAAACATGCATTCCTGGGAAAATTGGACAGAGTTTCTGAGAGAAAAATGTATTTATGACAAGAGCAAGCGATAATGGTGATCATACTGTCTAGAAAGTTCTCATACTTCTATGTCTTTGGATCGACAAACAAGGTTTGCGGTGTATATCTTTGTGAACATGGAGCAGACATCCTTTTCATGGTGCCTAGACAGGTCAACTCAATGTGATCATATGTGAGTGATTGCCTTGGGAATCATAAAAAAGAGGTTTTGCCTCATGCCATATAAGCATCTACACCGCGCAGGAAATCCTACCAGGGCATATAGCAGTTATATCACATTGTCCTATCTGAAACGAGAAATTTACAGTCCTATGAAAGGTTCTACAAGAACGTATATGCAAAGGCTGGGTTTAGTCAAAGAGGGTCCATTGACGAGAGTTCCAATATACCGTCAGAGAGACAGTACGAAAGTTTTTACTCTTTTTGATATAACTTGGCAGGTATAGTATCAACGGTGACTTGTGCCCTAGCACAGCAAGACCTAAACAATGTCAGCACCGCATTTCAGATATAGTCGGAGGGGAAAATGCATAAGTGAAATGCGGTGAACTAGACACAGTAAAAAGATGATTTTAAGGATACTTCTTATGAGTCAAACATTTGTATTATTTTTTTTTTGAAAATAAAAATCACCAGCAAATTCGCCAGATTGTGGACTCGAGACCTTCGGGAGCCCACACCTCGTCCGTGCGTTCTTTCTCGGGGTTTCGGAATATATTTTCCTTTGTTTTGAAATTGATTTGAAAAAGGTTTGTTAAAAACAGATACAGAGTCGCCATATGGTCTTGAAGGAACCAATAAACCTAGTTTTGACTCACCCAAATGGATAAAGGGCACCGGCCCTTCATAACCAAAGAACTTGGCTCGGGATTTTGGTATAAGAGAGGAAGGAGCCTTTGTCACGACTAAAACACCTCAACTCTCCATGTCTTTCGACGGGCCTCAATTAGCATCCAAATAATCATCTTATACTATATTTGGTTCGACAATTAATACTATGATAGTATTTTACATCTCACAAGAAACTTGAAATGAAAGATCTAAAGATAAGATTTCATTCATAAGATCTAAGCCACATATCACACAATGCAAAAATGAAAGATCACACAAACAAACCTACGAAAAATTGTCTAATCACATATCAAGTAACTAAGGTTTCCTAATCTAAAGGGGGACATGAATTGTTCTTGAAACAAGTAATCAAAGAAATCAAAAATATGCTTAGCAAGCTAGTATGATGCATGTTAATCTTTGAGAAAAGAATACCTCTCAATCCCCAGGATGGATGAGAAATGAAGATTAGGTCGGGGAGAGCATGAACATGTGATCAAGTTCATTCCTTATAATTTTCTTAGATTAGGAGTCACAAAAACCCCAAAACTTGCATGAATGCAATATATGATCCTAAAATGTGCAAAGTAGTAATGTTTTTGTGTTCATGGATTTGCTAAAGTGATTTAGAAATCTAAAATATGCATGAATGGATAAAGAATGTTATTCTAGGATATGTACATATGTAGTATGGACTACTTCTTAAGAGATGAGCTAATTTGGAATGCATGTAAACATCTAATCAAAGAATAAAAGTTGAAACATGCTTGCTGTGAATAGTAGACAGAATAGTGGACTGATTTTGTAAAAATGGAAAAGTGAGGTTAAAAATGTTTTTAATTTATGATTTTTTTATGGAGATCATCCTTATTGTGTCTAGAACACAAATCAAAAAGCCAAATCACTACTGAAGTTACAGATTGAGAAAAATAATATAAACAAGAGAAGTTACTTAGAAACAGAGTTGTACTGTCGACTGAATGTAGAAAAATCTTAGAAAACGAAAATAAAATATTTGGAGACCCATATCATACAGAAAGTTCCCCAAGACACTGAAGTTGAAGGAAAAAATTAGTTGAGACCACCCTTTTTGGAAAAGTGTTCTGGAAAACAAGTTGAAAGTCAACCAAAGCTGCTGTGACAGAAAAATAGAATGTCCGGAAGGGATGTTTAGGTCAAAATGGAACCCCTCCAAGTGTTTTTAAGTCAAGCCCAAAATCATGGGTGTTCTCTATTGAGTTAGGAAGACTTTTCAAGTGGTCTCATAATCATCCTTTGGGTATTGAAGTCAGAACATCATTTAAAGCTAGATAACTCACTGTTTTGAGAATTTTGAGGAAACAAAGTTTATTTTCTTGGAATCCAAATGTTGGAGTTTTAGAGGGGTTTTGAAATAGAGGTTGTGAAAGCATATTTCCAGCACTCAAAGAAGAATATAACCACTTAGGAAACCAATATCAAACTCATCATCAAGAACTCCCAATATTACTTGCACAACATAGTTTTATTTGAGAATATGACTTCAAAAATACATAAGAATGAATTGAAGTTAGAATCATCATCCATCAAATATGTCTTTGAGGTCAAGAGCTACTATTCATAAGGATTCACTCTCCTTAAACAACATGTCACCTAGATGATGATAAACATGTATGTAATCAAAGAAAAAAAAAAGAAATGAGATAAGAAGAGAACATAGTATGTAAACAAGCAAGTAAACAATCAATAGATGATAATCAATGAGATATTGGACTTGTAGCTTGGTGTTTCACTCATATGTGGTGACATTTGACATGGAAGTAGATTCCTAACTCAAGATTGCTCAAAAATGGTGATTGGGGAGGATTTGAGTGTGAAGTATAAGAAAGGTAATGGAAGAAAACAAGATTAGAACTCACTTTCTTACAGAAAAACAGTAGGATGAAGCTCCTTTCACCTCTAATTCTAACTCTCTCTTTCTCTCTCTCTCTCTCTCTCTCTCTCTCTCTAACTTTGCACTTGACCCCCCCAAAAATGAAGAGCAAAGGGGGGTGTATAGAAGCCAATTTGGGGTATTTAGAAAGTGCTCCCATTGGTTCCAAACATCTGTGAACAAGAAACTACGTCGTTTTGACTTCCAATTATTCAATTTGGACCCCCAAAATGAATTCTTTAGGGGTTAAGTGTCACCGTAGCACTACTTCTCAGACGCCCAGAAAATTGTATTTAGGCCACCAGAGGTTATGATATTCGCAACAAGGCCCTATTTCGTTCGAAATTCACAGAAAATGCATGCGAACTCCAAATTGAGCTTGTGATATAGCGTTGGAAAGAAAATGGAGTCTAATTTACATAAAAAAATAGTCTAGAGATAGGTCACTTTGAAAATTTTTGCGGTATTTGTAATAAAAACTGATTTGATCTCCTTTTTCACCTTAAAAAATTCATAATAAATTCATTTTAAATCTAGAAATTATGTGCGATATACCATTGGAAAGCTATTGACCTCTAGTATCCATAAAAAATATTTGAAAAATGATACAACGCTCTGGCTTCAAAGTCAACTTTTAGATCAAACTGGTCAAACTATGGACCTCCAAGAAGTTCTGGGATCCTCTGGGAGCTCCCAGGAGCTGACATTTTCGTCCGATTTTCTTTTAAAACTCATTTTAGTACTTTTCACATGATCTTCAATGATCTCAAAAATTTTTGGGGAATTTGGATGATTCCGGTCAAATCCTGGTCAAACTTGGGTCAAACCGGTCAATAGGGACTTTCTCGGAACTTCCGGGACTTCCGGGGGTCTCTGGGAGCTGACGATTTTATCTGATTTTTCTTTAAAACTCATTTTCTTACTTTTCTTATGACGTAGCATGTTTCCAGAACCTTTGGTCCGAATCTGTGAGTGTTTGGTCTTTTAAGGGCATTTTGGTCATTTTTACCACTTTCTAAGCATTTTAAGACGTATAACTAACTTCTAGGCGTCCTTTTGAGTCTTTTTCAATTTTTTTAACCACCAAGCTATGAGTCTCCTACATTTGATAGCACAAAATGGGGTGTCTACAGTGCCACATATCCTATTTCCGTACGTAGCAGGATAGGTTGTGACACTAAGGCATTGTATAGCTATAACTATATGTACACGGTTTTGTCCGATGGGTTTTTATTGTGTCGAGTATTGAAGTTAAATAAATGACAGTGTTTATTGTGGTTTCTGTTACTACTATGTATTGAAAGCAATTTTAATCTACTGCTAAAAGTTTGTTGAGTAAAAACTCATATATAGTACTACATGTGCGTATGTATTTGGGTAAGAGGCTTAGAATAGCTATGTTAGTTTTCTCTCTTGCTTTAACATAGAATTTCCAGCAAGTATTATTGTATTAGAATATACATTCTGCTCTATATTCTATGAAGTATATTGGGTAAAGAAGGCACTAGTGGGCAAGCTTCTTGCCTTGTCAAGTTGTGCAGACTTAATAGGCTCACGACAAAGTTGGCCGGCCTATTATATCCCAGAGACGGAGTGTAAGTTTTCCTACTACACTTAAAATTATTCGTAGAGGGTGCGTATCGTCTCAAGAGAGCGTTTTGCGCCTTATCCCAATCAATCTTTATCTTGGTTTGATTCATCGGCTGAATTTTTTATGGCGATTTTTGTATTATACTCCAACAATTTGAGACAAATACCTAAGGAGAATGTATGTGCAACAATGGATACAGTAAAAATTTGGATTTCTAGTTGTGGATACTAGTCACCTGGCCAAGGTATGTTATTAAATTTATATTTTTTTTGTGATATAATATGTGCAAGAAATAGTGGGGCATAAGATTTTCATTATCTCAATAGTTTTTTTATTCTTGTAAAAACAAGTAACCTAAACTACATTTTGGATAAGAAAAAACTGGGCAACTCTTAGAGTATCAATACTCCAAATACTTCACTTATCTTGGAAAATAGTAACTATCACCTTTATGGACTAAATGGGTTGATAAGAGTTTTATGCCATTAGTGGAAAACTAATTTGAACAATGTTGAGTTTGATTTGCTCTCAAAACTAGAAATTGAATCTGAGTTACAATAGAATGAGTGATATAATACAAAAGTTAGTTGAACATGCTGAAGAAACTTTTCATCGAATAGTGTGAAATATGCTAGTCCAAAACGGAAAAATTTAGTGATAATGTATTCCTCATATAAGAGTTTTTGTGGAGATGCTTTTCTTACATTGCTGGTTTATTTTCTTGAAATTGTTTGCCATCATAAATCCATCAAGCAAAGGACAGAGATATGGTATTACATTATTGGTGGTCATCCATGATAAGTGAGTGTTTGTATGTTGTGAGTAACATCTAGGAAATATATTACTATGGGATAATATATGTGCGTTTACTTGAAACGTGACATGATATTTTTTAAGCTATTTTGACACATTTTAATCAATGTGAAAAAATAGTACGTCCTTAAGTGCATTATATAAATATCTATATGTTATAGTTCAACAATGCGGTGCCATATGGATATATACATAGACTTATCAAATAATGGTTCAAGAGTTTTAAGATATTTTAAATTATAGGGGCATATTATTCTATGAAAATGTATCTGTATACGAGCTTGTGAAAATTCTTAGTGGAGATATCATTTTTGTAGTTCAAAGGGTTTATTGGTTTGAGTAATATATTTGACTAATGATGGGATGCTCCTCATGATATATGTATATGGAATACACTTTGATACTTATGGACCATGGATAATTTATGGATATCAAAATAAGCATTTTTTATGATAAATTTTATAACAGCTCCATAAATCTTACCACAATTTTTATCGATTTCATTTGGTGAAATGAGTCGCGGATTTTTCCAGACTGTGGGGTTTTTTTTAAAAATATATATTGAGTTGTTTTGGTATAATTTTGGCATTGAAAAATTTACTTGGAAGTAGATATCCAGTGTAAGAAGTTGGTGATCCAAGTGGTGGAATAAATTATACTTGCAAAATATAATGATAAAAATAATTTCATTGATTTGACAATATGTGATTGCCTTGGACATTCTCCAAGATGAATAATTTGGGTTAGTCTTGGTTTTAATCCAAGATTATTAAAATTGATATATTTGGATATTTTCCAAAATGGCGTGATACCTTGAATTTGATTCAACATGATATGAGAAGTGCATATTGAGAAATTCATCTTGATTTCTTAGAGTTAACCAAGATGAATTATGTGATAACTTGGTGTTGGAAAAATTACATTGATACAATTGGAAAACAGAAACAGATTCTGGATTACCAACTGGAAAAATAGAACTTGAACAGAAACAGAATTACAATATGTAAGCAGAAAGCAATAACTGAAAAACTACAACAAATAAGATCAAACCGAGGCCTTTGATATTTCACAGTTTCCTTAAAACAGATTCGCCGCCTCACCGGATGTGCTTGAGGAAATCGTCGGCGTCTGTCTACCAGGATACAGCGGCAATAACCAGCAGTAGACAAGCACAGTGTTCGACTGCTCCGACGAACCAACTATGTTCTGTGTCTCTCTCAGGAAGGAATTTTGGAAGGAAGGAAATAATTCTTATTTTTCTGACTATGAAATTTTTGAGGAGAAAGCTCAAAATATATAGGACTAAGGGGAGAGAGGATTCATTGGATGTACATTATGTATTTGTAGATTCATCCATGTATATCCATTATGAATCTATAGATTCATCCATGTATATACATGATTCATCTATGAATGTGCATTATCCATGAATGAGAATAAATGCATTCGTGTTTGTACATTTCCCATGCATATACATTATAATAAATTATATACATTTCCCAAGCATTCATGTATCTACATTATATAAACGTATTCAATGGATTAATTTCTCATTCACTCCACAATAATTTTGGACATGTAAATATCCAAAGTTCATCTCCTCATGGAGGAGATCACAAATCCACAAGAACCCCATTCAAACTCTAAATGGGTCCCACATTTATTTGACCTCAAACATGGCCAAAAAACACATATTTATCCAACAATCCCCCACATGAATGAAATTAATCGAAACGATGTGAAGACAACTACTCGACAAGAGAGAGCACAATGGATCACTCCTGCAAAAAGATAGGTAGCTTTTGGCTTTGAACCTTCCCTTGTGAAAGTCTATCAGATTTACTGGCTGACCAGTGAACGTGTAGTCTTGAACTGATTTCCGTTAGCGTAAACAACCGATAGACCTCACACAGGAGCTTTCCAAATATGGATTAGATCTTACACTTGTGTTCATTTTGGCCTTGAACACTCGCCTTGTTCAGTGAATGTTTATCAAAGAATTTTGCCTTTCTCAAATTCTTTTAGAAGCGGCCCCACTTCACATTCATAGAGGTGACTATTTAGAGTATCTTGCTATACTCCGCTTGGTTATACCAATGCACATAGTCATTAAAAGCTAAGCTTACCCTCACACCATGCAGGTATCACTGTTGAATCATAGAAATAGGCAGAAGAACATTTCTTCTCAATGATTCTCTTAAGGTACATGAAATTAGGTTGTCCCTTTGAACCTAGATCTTGGGATCTCCAGTCAACTAGGTTGGGTTTCCATTCCATTCCCTTGTAACGTCATAGGCTTTAGTCCCATTCCTCTAGATGATTTATTAACTAACTCTCGATTTGAACCTTTTGTTAGCGGATCCACAATATTGCCCTTTAACTTTACATAGTCAATTGTGACAATCCCACTTGAGAGTAGTTGTTTAATGGTATTGTGTCTACGACGAATACGTCTAGACTTACCATTATACATATTACTTTGTACCCTTCCAATAGCAGATTGGCTATCGCCAAAAACTTGACACGAGAATTTTTTTGTGTGCGCTTGTGTGCTATACCCAAGTATAGGTAATCATGCAAGTAGTAGTCTGGTTAAGTCCAGGTCGATCCCACAGGGAAGGTGTTAAACTAATTACTTAGATTAATCTCAAAAAGGAAAATAAAAATCAATATTTTAAAGGAATGCAGAACACAAAGTTCCACGGTTTAACAACTACTAAAAGTAAAGCAATTAAACTAGATCAACTAATTACTAACTAATTAATTAAAGCAATGATTTAAAATGTATTTTTCTTAATTAAAAAGGAATGTTGGGATTACACGAATCCAACGTGACCTAGCCATCTACCATGCAATTACGTTGAAGCTCAATGGAGTACACTCTCTACAGTATTCCGTATTTCTCTTAGGATAAAGAATCCATATTCCTTTCATGACTGGGACTATATCATCACAATGGAGTTTGAAATACACAAAAGCGGTTTAAAACAATAGTTTAGACTCTCACCTACAATGGTATTAGCATTGAGGGTGGTTTGCAAAATATATTGAAGAAAAATACTTCAAGGCTTAAAGTTCACAGACTGTTTTGACAAACTGAGCGTTTTGGGACAATTTGATAATAAATTAGTAAAACAGAAAGTCTAGAAATACTGCATAGAATGTCCTCAAGAAAAAGGGTGTTCGATCGTTCGACGCGCTTTCGATCGATCGAACATCTTCTTCTCTCGATCAATCGAACTGTATTCGATCGCTCGACAATGTCTCTGGTCCGATCGATCGAACACAGAAATTAATCTGCTGCATGGCAGAGGTCTGAGATCATGGTTTCATTGTGATCTCCCAACTTGGGGACTACTCAGACATGGTCTGGAGTGTCACAGTGTTGTTTTTAACGTGGAAGTCCATTAAAGTTTTATTTGGTTGTGTTTTAATCATGCAAACTATAAAAACAAGTTGTATAACTATGTCTAACATGCAAGATTATGTATTTCACAGATTATACTACTATAAACTAAGTGTAGAAAATGAATAAAATAACCTGAAACTGAAAACTTGTATTAAACTAGAAAAAGTCAATCCCAAAGCAATATCCAACCTTCAAAACCTACAAAAACATGAAACCTCTCTATCTCTCTCTCTAAAAACTGATAAAAGTAATGGGGGGCGTCCTCTGGACGTACATAATACGAATATATATACTTAAAACCTAATGCTAGGGTTAAAAACCCGCTTCTGCTGCGTGCGCGCATATTTTGATAAAAGCCATGTTCGATCGATCGAGACACGTCTAGATCGATTGAACTTCTGGGTCTTCAATCGCTTGAGCTTCTCTCGATCGATCGAACATTCGATCGATCGAATGGTCTTCAATCGATCGAGCTCTGTATTTCAGCTTTTAATTGTCTTCCTTATAATCCAGCACTTCCTTTTATCGTTGTCTTTCAATTCTTCACACAGCAACTGTAGTCTGCACAAAATACAGCTAAAACACACAACTTATCATAGTTTAATCAAATTGTGTATAACTGGCATTATATAATTCAAATTGCAGATAAATGAAGGAATTGTAAACTAAATCAATACATTTTCTTCTTTTAGCGCGGTTGTATTTTACAAATACCCCCGCTTGTCACAACCCCCAACTAGCGATTTGCTAGTCCCTAGCAATAGAGCGAAAATAAAAACAAGCTACGCTACAATTGTAACAGAAAAAACTAAAATAACTAAATCCAGATTAGCTAAACTAAAATAACAAGAAAGAAAACTATCTAACTCACTTTCGCAGGAATCGCGGTTGCATTTAGCAAATGTAACAAGCCGTTAAACCCCTAGGTTCCCCCTAGTGGACGAGTATTGTCTCGTGAGGGTTTGCAGCGAATATACCCACAAAATTCTCCAATTTTAAAACTCAAAAAGATATAGAATAACTTTCACCATTCCCTTTTATTCATCTATTAATTTAGCTCTACAAAACACATCATCCTCATTCCAACCATGAAAAAAATACACATGCCCCTCATGTCACCAAGATAAAAATAACATATGCATTACATCCATGTATCCATGTGTGTGTGAAATTAACAGCTATACATCAACTTTATTTAGAGTTGTCTAGACAATCACACTCTCAGAACTGGTAGTTTTAACTCAATCCTCACATAGTTATTACTCTAAAAAATGAGCATCCCACAGAAACTTGGCTAATAATGATCGCACATGGTATGAAAGCTTTCATAGGAGTGATTTTTCGGATACTAATGCTTTCATACTCGACTCTATAAAAGACGAACATTTAGAGTGTATAGTCTCACGAAAGGAATACCACTTACTAGAGGAGCGAAATACCGTGGATAACTCAAATTACACTTTCATGTTTAAACTAAGTTGTTGTGAATCATCAAGGCTTTGACTTTTCGATTTTTATTTAGTAGGGTAGAAATTAGAGGGGTAAGAAGTTGCACTTTTTCAGCATGTGGCTGTGTTTAGTAATTTCTTCACTTTATTCCACCCATACTCTCCATTCGCCTATATATATATGTCATCATTCATCATCATTTTTTCATTTTTTTTTTATATATATATAGCCATTCTCACCACTATTCCCTCCTCCTACTTCAACAATTTAATCACATTGAGTGTGCAAAGGGGTATATGGAGGTCAAGGTATGAAAATATGGATTTAGAATTTCATACTGGATTCGGCATTATTTATTAGGCGTGGGGTTAAGAACAACATATATTCACAGATGTTGATATAGGTAAATGGAGAAGGTAAGGAGCAAATACGATGGCTTAAATCATTTTCCCAACTTCTTAATCTTTACATGTCAATGTTCATTGAGTTTAGTTGGTAAATCTTGAACGTTCTCCTCTACTAAGAAGCCAAAATGAGAGAATTCGAGACTATTCAACAAATTTAATCGGTATATTCAAGAAAAACAATTCGAATTTTAATGTGATAATTCCCTCAGAATTGAATATTGGATTCAAAAGCTCTCTAAGGGTAACTAGTTTTCACTACATTCTTTAAAGCACAAAAGACGTATTATCTCTTATTTTAAGTTTTATGCATAGCTATTAATACGTGCAAATGATTTGGATACAAGAATGATCAACATATGCTTTCATCCTAGAGAAACTAGAAAAATGCGTGAACTTAATTCATAAAAGGATGAGAACAAAATGGTTGTGTCATTACTTGATAATAGCTAAATAGAAGTGAATAATCAAAATTATTCTACGAATTTAATTCAAAAACTTACTTAATTGTTTGAAAATTTTGCAAAGTTGTTGAATGTGATTTTTTTTTTTTTAATAATTTACTTTAGTTGCTAGTGGAAATTGTATGACATACGCAATAGATAAAATGGTCCAGATTGCTACGAGCTAATGTGCACAGGTGATTATCTATCTACATCCCACCCCCAACTGAAAATTGCAATGTCCTCAGCAGGCGATTTTCAAAAATAGATAGAGAGATATCACCTGTTATATATCATCATAAGAATGGCAACTGTAACAACCTGTACAGAGAGCATACAAACTCCAAACAACAGAGATCAAAAGAATATGAAATATAGAACATGTGATTCATGCTTAGAACGGAACTAATCACTGGAAATATAATAAAGTGAAAGAACAGAACTGTGATAAAATGCACCATGCAACTAAAATATAAAATATACAAAGCAACCAACAATACAAAATATCCCAACAGTATCCAAAAATATATCTAACAACAAACCAACACATCTAACTCCAACCACAAGAACCAAAATACAAAAACAAGCAACAACACCCATCCCCCAGAAACTAGACATCATCGGCGACGTCCGATAAGATCTCAACAAAAATATCAAGAGCATCCCCACCGCCACTCTTAGCAACAGGCTGTGCTGCTGGGTCACTCGTAGTTGTAGCAGCTGGAATAGATAAAGATGTGTCGGCCACGACAAGAGGAGGTGGAAGTGGTATCTCCGTAGCAAGCGGTGACGCCGATGATGTAGAAGCTGCAGGATCAGTCGGGGAAGATGGATCGGCAGATGATGGACCGGTGGTGGATGGTGGAACAGCAGATGTAGTAGGTGGGACGGTGGAAGTGGTAGGAGCAGCAGTAGGTGGATCGCTGGGTGGTGCAGAAGCAGCATGAACTGCCTGGTCGATGCTGATCTGTATCAAGATCGCCTCCAGTAAAGTAGTCATCTGATCCACCTTACCCTCAAGTCTAATCCTGGCCTCTCTCTCCTCCAATAACAACTCATGAATAGTCGGGAGAGGCGCAGAAGAAGACTCTCCCTGGGTACGAGCCTGAGACCGCTGTCTCAACTCAAATCTCGTCACCTCCTCAACAGGGGCTAACTCCTCCTCCAAATCATGCTCCTCAGCCTCTGTGGGCGTCCCAGAAGTAGCACCCTCAGTATCGGTGCCTCCTCATCTCCTCTTCTTCTCTCCAACTTTCGCCTTACCTTTGCCCCGCCGCTTCCTCTTTTATCCCTCTGACCGGCGGGAAGTAGTCTCACCAAAACGGCTGCGAGACTGAGCAGTCATATCATCCGCCAAAGGAAGTAACCCCGCCTGTTCAATAACCCGATGAATGGCCCAAGCACCCTTCAGGTGCTTCTTGGCCTGAATGTAGCGAGTGGGGTGCCTCATGAAATCAATATAGAGGCTAGGCAAATAGACAGGCTGCCGTGTCCCAATCGCATATAATACCCGGGCATACCACGCTGCAATCTTCTCCCGATATGATATCACTAAGAGGCAATTACTGAGGGCGAGGTGCAACATATGACAATTATCTGTAAGGAAAACATCAGGAATAAGAGCCTCGCCATCCCAGCTCGGAAGAGCACCCCCAGTGATCTCTCTGATAATAATGGTCGGGGAGAGCAGCGGTGTGTCGGGGCGATGCAGACAAATACAATCTGGTACCTTGGGTACCCTAATAGCAGCAGAGACGGTGGCCAGAGTAAAAATAATCTCCCGGCCACAGAAGAAAGAACGGAGAGTAAACGGAACAACCGGATCCCTGATCATCGTAGCACATGCCTCCCGGATCCAGGATAGACTAACGAGCTTAGGCTGGGAGAAGAGCGTGTACCACTGTGGCTCGTCATATATCCGTGCAAGATACCAAGGAGTAGCCAGCCATGCCGTCTCGAGGGGTCGCTCAAGCATGACCTTGCGCGACTGGAAATATCTGGTGAACCATACCCGGTCTTCGTCGTTTCTGAACCCGTGCTCAGGTATAGGGTCGGGTATGGCTAGGTCAAATGGCTTGGCATTGTGATACCCAGTGATAGGGTTCATTGTTTAGCCCTGAAACATAAGAGAGAAACAAAGAAACATTAAAAATAGGGAACCCAGAAAAAGAAATAAAACTGTCCCTCTTTGATCGATCGAAGCCTGTTCGATCGATTGAGAATACTGCAGGTTCGATCGCTCGAGAATGTTCGATCGATCGAACGGCTGATGGGTTCGATCGCTCGAAACCAGTTCGATCGATCGAACACAGCGGAGTGGCAGTATCGCCGATTGAGAACGGGAAGAGCCCAAAGACAACAAATACAATAAGAAAACTAAAGAAAAGAGTTAACTAACCAATGGGGGGGACCCCCATACAAAAATGAAATGAAAAAAAAAATGAGGGAGTTCTCGGGGCCTCACCTCGAGAGACACGCAGAGAAGAGGATGACAGTGATGAAGATGATGATTAGGGAGAACGGTTGCTCCGTAATTGGTATGGTTGGAAGTGGGGTCCAAAAATCGCGTGAGTTGCTTGTTGTGTTCAATCACTCGAGGGAGGGATGAGGGAGAGACTGATGAAGTGTATAGACGATGCTTCATTTAAATACAGGTTTCTATCGCTCGAGATGGTTCGATCGATCGAATATTCGATCGATTGAACCCTCCTCAAGCGCTCGAGGTTGTGGTACTCTCGAGCGATCGAGATACGTTCGATCGATCGATCAAACATAGAAATTCTACAATATTCCTGAATTGAGAAATTACACACCCCCAACTGACTAACATTGTCCTGGACAGACAGAATAGTGATAAAACAATGCATAGACAGGACATGTAAGCCAAAAACATCATCCACAAAGTAGAAAATTGCAAATTTATATAAATAAATCTTTATGATAGCATCCATTTGCAACGATATTGCCCCCATCATGGTCTTTAAAACCTTATTGAAAAAGAAAAACTAAAATAAAACTGAAAATAACAAAACTTCATCTAAGAATACACTCCAATTGATAAAAGAAAATATAAAATGACATAAAACAATTGGAGTGAAACACTATTCTTCAAGCAGAAAGATTCCGTCTTCCACACCCTTCTTCTCTGCCGGAGCTTCAAATATAGAGTCTGAACTTGATGATTCCCTTTCCCAGAACAAGCGGAAAGCAGTGAGGACATCATCGAGCAAGTCCGAACTCGCTAAGGAATTAATTCCACCAACAACAGGGGATCCGGATGGAGACAAGGATAATGGAGTAAAAATTGCGCATCGGATGTTCCTCTTGCGGCGGAGTTCCCGGGGACCTTATGTATGGTCCAACGCCATGAAAGAGTTGATGTGGAAGGTACAACGGTGGAAATGGTGGATTCATAGTGATATTCCTGACAAAGGAAAACAAAAAGAAACGAAGAAAATAAATTAACTAAAGCACAGAAAGAACAAACAGGAAGAATTAAACAAAGCAAAAACAAAAAGAAAAAGAAAGGAATGCGACTCAGAGTTAACCTCACTATTGGCCGGATAGACCGATGTGCACTGGCAGGTAGAGGACATTGAAGCCTGAACAACAAGTAACTGACATACTCATAGATGTAGGGAACCACATGGATGACTAAGAAATCGTCAACATATGTGAAAACAGCATTGTGGCGTTCGGGCACCAGATCTTGTAAGTCCTCCTCCTCCCATGGCTCCCACATTGAGTCATTTTCCCACTGGTCCAACAGTGCGTCATCCACTTCTCCAACAGCATAGCCTTCAGGTTCTCTTTCCTCTCTAGAAAGGTCCATATGCTCGAACGGGTTAATTTGGAGGAGCGCAGGATCGTATGGGGTATATCCGTTGGTTAAGTCAACGATGTCGTCAGCTCCTGGCCCTTGGTATCGAGATAAGTAGAATGCAATTTCATCAGCAGTCCACAGTGGGTTCTGATATTCTGAATCAACCCATGACCCTATCGAGTGAACATCGTCATCTCTCATGGTGAATAGCCTGCACGAGCTAAAATTGGAATAGCAGATTATGATCAAGATCACACTCAAAAAGGAAAAGATAAACAACAGAAGAAAACAAAATGAGAAACAACAAAAGAAAAAGAAAGTACAACAACATTGATACAACGCACTTGAGTGTTCTAGGTTGAACCATAGTCAGGCTCATTCAGTTGGATGTGCTCGACCTCGGGTTGGAAATCCTCTAAGAACGGTTTCAATCTTTGGCCATTGACCTTGAAACTTCCATCACTCTTAGGATTAAATAACTCAACGGCCCCGTGTGGAAAGACAGATTTGACTATGAAGGGTCCTGTCCACCGAGATCGGAGTTTTCCTGGGAATAGATGAAGGCGTGAATTGTATAGCAAAACTTTCTGTCCAGGCTCGAAAGATTTTTGAAAAATCGTTCTGTCATGGTGAGCCTTCAACCGTTCCTTGTGGAGTTTGGCATTGTCATATGCATCTCGTCGAATTTCTTCCAGTTCTGCCAACTGCAGTTTTCGGAGATGTCCTCCCTCTTTAATGTCAAAATTTAATGAGCGTGTTGCCCAATATGCTTTATGCTCAAAATCAACGAGAAGATGACATGCCTTACCATACACCAGCCTATATGGAGACATTCCCAGATTTGTCTTGTAAGCAGTACGGTACGCCCAAAGAGCATCAGTCAGTTTATAGGCCCAGTCTTTTCTGTTGAAACTAACCGTCTTCTCTAATATGTGCTTGATTTCACGGTTAGCTAACTCCTCCTGCCCATTTATTTGTGGGTGGTAAGCTAGAGCGATCTTATGGTGTACCCCATATTTCTTGAGTAGTGCTTCCAAAGGTCTATTGCAGAAATGCTTGCCTTGGTCACTTATTAGGGCTTTCGGGGTTGCGAAACGCGATAAGATATTTTCCTTAAGAAAGGACATTATCGTTTTATGGTCATTGCGGTTCGTCGGTATCGCTTCTACCCATTTTGATATATATTCCACAGCAAGGAGTATATATTCACAGTTATTAGATTTAGGAAATGGGCCCATGAAGTCTATGCCCCAACAATCGAATATTTCAATTGTGATGATGGGAGTTAAGGGCATAGAATTTCTTTTTGAAATGGTCCCTAGCTTTTGACTGCGTTGGCATGATTTGCAGAAAGAATAGGCGTCCTTAAATATGGTGGGCCAATAAAATCTGCTATGTAGAACTTTTTGTGCGGTCTTCTGGGAAGAAAAATGGCCACCGCAGGCTTCAGAGTGGCATGAGGCTAGAATTACGGTTATGTCCTCATTCGGGACGCAACGCCTGATAACCTGATCAGCACAATACTTAAATAAGTATGGGTCATCGAAAAAGAAATGGCGTGCTAACGAGAGGAACCTTTTTTTATCCTGATTTGACCAATGGCTCGGGGTCTTTCCTGTAACGAGGTAATTTATTATATCTGCGTACCAAGGCACGTGGGAGACGGCCATCAGTTGTTCATCTGGGAATTCATCTTTTATAGGTACAGGCTCAGTGTTGTCCATGAATGTCAACCGAGATAAATGGTCGGCGACCACATTCTCTACTCCCTTTTTATCCTTGATAGTGATATCGAATTCCTCGAGTAGGAGTATCCAGCGGATAAGCCTCTGTTTCGCGTCTTTCTTAGACAGCAGGTACTTGAGGGCTGAGTGGTCTGTAAAACAAACTATTGGGGACCCTATCAGATAAGACCTGAATTTGTCCAGCGCGAAGACTATTGCCAGTAACTCTTTCTCAGTAGTTGTATAATTTATTTGAGTTTCGGTCAGTGTTCGGCTGGCATAATAGATTACATAAGGCTTGTTGTCCTTCCTCTGTCCTAGAACTGCGCCAATGGCGTAGTCACTAGCATCGCACATTAACTCGAACGGCAAACTCCAATCGGGTGCATGTATTATCGGTGTGGAGGTAAGGTGATCTTTTAGTGCATCAAAAGATATTTGACAATTTTTCGACCATTCAAAAGGTGCATCTTTGACTAGGAGTTGGCACAGTGGTCGGGAGATTGCACTAAAATTTTGGATAAAGCGTCGATAGAATCCTGCGTGTCCCAGAAAAGATCGGATGTCTCTAACTATACGAGGGACAGGTAAATTTGCAATTATATCTATTTTTGCTTTATCCACTTGGATACCCTTATCAGAGATAATGTGGCCGAGGATAATTCCTTTGGTCACCATGAAGTGACACTTTTCCCAGTTTAGTACTAGGTGTTTGTCCTCGCATCGGGCTAACACATTCTCTAGGTTTTTTAGGCAATTATCAAAACTATGGCCAAACACTGAGAAGTCGTCCATAAAGACCTCGAGTATCTGTTCAACCATATCACTGAATATGCTTAACATGCACTGTTGAAAGGTAGCAGGTGCATTGCATAAGCCAAAAGGCATACGGCGATAGGCGAATGTACCGAACGGACAAGTGAAAGTCGTTTTCTCTTGATCTTCAAGAGCTATTTCGATTTGGTTATAGCCACTATATCCGTCCAAGAAGCAATAAAATTTATGACCCGCCACTCTTTCTAGCATTTGATCCATGAATGGCAATAAAAAGTGGTCTTTCCGGGTCACGGTATTCAACTTTCGGTAATCAATACACATCCATCATCCAGTGGGAATGCGTGTTGGTACTAACTCGCCGTCTTTGTTTGGGATAACTGTTATACCAGCCTTTTTGGGCACCACCTGGGTTGGACTAACCCAAGAGCTGTCAGAGATAGGATATATTATCCCAATGTCTAGAAGTTTTAAGACTTCTTTTTTCACTACTTCTTGCATATTTGGATTCAGACGCCTCTGCATTTGTCGTGACGGTTTAGCGTCTTCCTCCAGATAAATCTTATGGGTACAAATAGATGGACTTATGCCTTTTAGGTCGGCAATAGTCCATCCCAATGCTCCCTTGTGCAGTTTGAGCATTTGAATCAACTTATCCTCTTGTTCAGAATTCAATGTGGATGAGATTATAACAGGATAAGTCTTTTCAGTCCCTAAAAATGCATATTTGAGCTCTTTCGGAAGCTCCTTTAATTCTAGATCGGGAAACTGAAAGTTCGAAGGCATAGTTAACTTCGTTTTTGGAGGTAAGGGTTCATATAGTGTGACCCACATGCATTCAGCTCTATCTTCCTCCTTTGTTTCCATCATGAGGCAGGCATGGTTTAGGGCAGTGTCCAACGGGGTAGAATCGTTAGGTTGATAAGTAGTGTCAAATTGTGACACAACTACCTCCAAAGGATCTTTGTAATCTACAAAATCAGCCTCTTCTTCAATGATCGTTTCAATGAAGTTAACTTCTTCTTCGTCCTCGTATTCTTTAGGTCGGGGATTTGAAAAAATCTTGACATTTAAGGTCATGTTCCCAAATACGATGGTCATAATACCACTTTTTATTTTGATTGTGGCATCGATGGTGTTGAGGAATGGACGTCCAAAAATCACCAGGATTTGTGAACATGGATTAGACACTGGTTCAGTATCCAATATCACGAAATCAACCGGGAAGACAAAAGTGCCCATCTGTACCAGAACGTCCTCCATTATTCCTCTAGGATATTTGACTGACCTATCTGCTAATTGCAATGCAACTCGGGTAGGTTTGAGTTCACCCAACCCTAGTTGTTTATAGACTGAGTATGGCAACAGGTTTACGCTTGCTCCTAAATCAAGGAGTGCGTTGTCTATCCTTTGATTCCCAATTCTACACGAGACAGTTGGGGTGCCAGGGTCTTTTAACTTCGGAGGTAATTCATTTTGAATGATAGCACTTGCTTGGCAAGCGACATAGGCATGTTTCTTTACACTTTGCCTCCTTTTGACCGTGCATAAGTCCTTCAGATACTTAGCATAGGTTGGCACTTGTTTGATTGCATCGAAGAGTGGGAGATTGATTTTAACTTGTTTGAACAATTCCAAGAACTCCTGATTCTTTGCCTCGTGTTGGGGCTTCTTGAGCCTTTAAGGGTAAGGCGCAGGGAAAGGGCACTTAGGTAATTCGTCAGTGACAGGTTCCTTTCCAGGCCTTCTCTCAGCTTCTTCTACTTCTTTAGGAGCGTCCTTATTTGGTGCTAATGGTTTGTCATTAGTGGACGACTCATCTTCTTGAGTAGATGGTTTGCTCTCAGTCACCACTTCCTCCTCTTCATACTCCTCAGGAGTAGAATGAGGCATGTTTTGCCCTATGACTTTGCCGCTTCTTAATGTAGTCACGGCTTTTGCCTGTTCATGATTAGGAGGGCCATTGTTGTATCCCTTTGGATTTGGAAGTGGTTGAGCAGGAAATGTTCCACTCGACCCCTCTTGACGTGCATCCATCCTCTCTAATGTCGCAGACATTTTGCTCATCATTTGAATTAACTGTTGTGTTAAATTCGCGTTAGAGAGTGGATCTTCCTCTTGCACCTTCTTGTGAGGTGGCACGTAAATATTTGCTTGTTGGTTGTTAGAGGGTTGAGCTTGGTTGTAGTTATTTGCTCTATTATGATGGAATGGCTGGGACTGCCTGTTGTATTGCCCTTGATATTGATTATTATTATTGTAGGGCTGTTGTTGTTGATATTGGTTTTGGGTCCCAGCATTGTTTTTCCAATCAAACCCGGGGTGATTCCATCGATTATTATTATTTTGTAGATTGTAATTGTTGTAGGAATTCCCCACCCCCCTATACCCTTGCATGGCATTCATTTCCATGGGGGGTTGTTCTTGAAAATACGTCACATTGGGACAGTATTGAGTAGCATGTCCCAGCATGTTGCATGAGTCGCATGGTTCTTCAGGCAAAAACTGCCTAGGACTCTCTCCTTTCATTCCCAACTCTTCCACTTTCTTCACTAGTTCTTCATACTTGTTCATCAGATGATCCTCACTTTTTAGTTGATATAAACTCTTCTCTTCCACACAGGATATCTGTGAACGTGGGACATCATCTGAATTTGACCACTCATGGGCATGTTCAGCTAACCACTCAAAATGAGCTTCAGCTTCTTCCGTGTTTTTACGAAAAAATGGCACTGAACTCATGGTCTCGACCAACTTTTTCGTTTCACCATTTAGCCCTTCATAAAAGCAGCTGATGGTTCGCCATTTCTCATACCCATGATGTGGGCATGAGAGTAGCAAATCCTTGAAACGCTCCCAAGTTTGGGTGAATGTTTCATTGCTCTTTTGTTTGTAAGAATTTATTTGTCGTTTAAGTTCAGTGGTCATGCGAGGTGGAAAGAATTTCTTCAAAAAAGCAGTGTTCATCGCATGCCAGGTGTAGATGGAGTTTGGCTTCAAGGTGAGTAACCACGCTTTTGCTTTATCCTTTAAAGTGAAAGGAAATAGCATTAGACGTGTTACGTCTACAGGACAATTCTGTGAGAAAGTTTTACAAACATCCTCAAAATCCTTGACATGTAGATATGCCTTCTCGCTCTCCATTCCATGAAAGGTAGGAAGGAGTTGAATCATTCCATTGAGAAATTGGAATTCTCCTGTATGAGGTGGAATAAGAATACAAGACGGGGTAGGTGCGTGTTCGGGTGTCATGAGGTCACACAAAGGACGCAGTGAATCGTCAATTGGTACGACCACATTATCACCGTTTTTGCTTTGATTATCAGCCATTGAATCGATCGGTGTAACTATCGGGTTAATAGAACTAGAAGAAGTGGATGAATATAATGGATATCCGTAAATTCCTTCAATGGAATTATCGAACATAAAGGGAAAGATCCTAAGAAATTTTTAATCTAAAGAACAAAAGAAAAAGAAAAACAGAAAAAAGATAAGGAAAGATTGAGGTAATCGAAGCGTTCGCTTGTTGCCTTCCCCGGCAACGGCGCCAAAAACTTGACACGAGACTTTTTCTGTGTGCGCTTGTATGCTATACCCAAGTGTAGGTAATCGTGCAAGTAGTAGTCTGGTTAAGTCCAGGTCGATCCCACAGGGAAGGTGTTAAACTAATTACTTAGATTAATCTCAAAAAGGAAAATAAAAATCAATATTTTAAAGGAATGCAGAACACAAAATTCCACGGTTTAACAACTACTAAAAGTAAAGCAATTAAACTAGATCAACTAATTACTAACTAATTAATTAAAGCAATGATTTAAAATGTGTTTTTCTTAATTAAAAAGGAATGTTGGGATTACACGAATTCACCGTGACCTAGCCATTTACAATGCAATTACGTTGAAGCTCAATGGAGCACACGCTCAACAGTATTCAGTATTTCTCTTAGGATAAAGAGTCCATAGTCCTTTCATGACCGGGACTATATCATCACAATGGAGTTTGAAATACACAAAAGCGGTTTAAAACAATAGTTTAGACTCTCACCTACAATGGTATTAGCATTGAGGGTAGTTTGCAAAATATATTGAAGAAAAATGCTTCAAGGCTTAAAGTTCACAGACTGTTTTGACAAACTGAGCGTTTTGGGACAATTTGATAACAAATCAGTAAAACATAAAGTCTAGAAATACTGCATAGAATGTCCTAAAAAAAAGGGTGTTCGATCGATCGACGCGCTTTCGATCGATCTAACATCTTCTTCTCTTGATCGATTGAACTGTATTCGATCGCTCAACAAGGTCTCTGGTCCGATCGATCGAACAAACCTCGATCGATCGAACACAGAATTTAATCTGCTACATGGCAGAGGCCTGAGATCACGGTTTCATCGTGATCTCCAAACCTGGGGACTACTCAGACATGGTCTGGAGTGTCACAGTGTTGTTTTTAACGTGGAAGTCCATTAAAGTTTTGTTTGGTTGTGTTTTAATCATGCAAACTATAAAAACAAGTTGTATAACTATGTCTAACATGCAAGATTATGTATTTCACAGATTATACTACTATAAACTAAGTGCAAAAAATGAATAAAGTAACCTGGAACTGAAAACTTGTATTAAACTAGAAAAAATCAATCCCAAAGCAATATCCAACCTTCAAAACCTACAAAAACATGAAACCTCTCTATCTCTCTCTCTAAAAACTGATAAAAGTAATGGGGGGCGTCCTCTGGACGTACATAATACGAATATATATACTTAAAACCTAATGCTAGGGTTAAAAACTCGCTTCTGCTGCGTGCGCGCATATTCTGATAATAGCCATGTTCGATCGATTGAGACACGTCTCGATCGATTGAACTTCTGGGTCTTCAATCGCTTGAGCTTCTCTCGATCGATCGAACATTCGATCGATCGAACGGTCTTCAATCGATCGAGCTCTGTATTTCAGCTTTTAATTGTCTTCCTTATAATCCAGCACTTCCTTTTATCGTTATCTTTCAATTCTTCACACACCAACTGTAGTCTGCACAAAATATAGCTAAAACACACAACTTATCATAGTTTAATCAAATTGTGTATAAACTGGCATTATAATTCAAATTGCAGATAAATGAAGGAATTGTAAACTAAATCAATACATTTTCTTCTTTTAGCGCAGTTGTATTTTACAAATACCCCCGCTTGTCACAGTGTTTGCAAATAGCTAGCACTGGTTTTGACCATCTTGGAATATCTTCTACAAAATGGCGAGGCCATTCAGCCTCTTCAGCTGCCTTGTCTAGTGCAATGAATTCAGATTCCATTGTCAATCTAGCAATACAAGTTTGTTTTGAAGATTTCCATGATATAGCTGCACCACTAAGTGTGAAAACATATCCACTTGTAGATTTTGAATCTTTCATATCGGATATCCAATTTGCATCACTGTATCCTTCCAATACAGCTGGATATCTCATGTAGTGCAGTCCCTGATCACGTGTATATCGTAAGTATCGCAGTACCCTTACTATCCCTTTCCAGTGTTCAACACTAGGATTACTAGTTTATCTACTCAGTCTACTAACAGAATAAGCAATGTCAGGCCTTGTACAACTCATTAGGTACATCAAACATCCTAGCACTCGAGAATATTCTAGTTGAGAAACACTCTCACCAGTTATTCTTAGATAGGTGTAGACTTAAGTCCATAGGCGTCCTGGCTATACTAGTATCAGTCTTGTTGAACTTTTCTAGAATCTTGTCTACATAATGTGACTGTGACAGAACAAGTCCATTAGTATTTCTAGAGATCTTGATGCCCACAATAACATCAGCAAGTCCCATATCTTTCATGTCAAATTTAGAATTCAACATTTTCTTAGTAGATTTAATGATCTTATCATTACTACCCACTATGAGCATGTCATCAACATAAAGACATAATATGACATAGCCTTCAATTGTGTCTTTGACATAAACACATTTATCACACTCACTGATTTTAAATCCACTAGAGAGTATAGCTTTGTCAAATTTTTCATGCCATTGTTTTGGAGCTTGCTTTAAGCCATACAATGATTTGACAAGCTTACACACTTTATTTTCTTGCCCTGGAGCAGAAAATCCTTTCTTCATTCAAATCTCCATTAAGGAAGGCAGTCTTAACATACATTTGATGTATCTCGAGATCTCACAATGCTGCAATCGCAATAATCATACGAATGGATGTTATTCTCGTAACAGGAGAATACGTATCAAAGTAGTCTAGACCCTCCTTTTGTCTATACCCTTTGATGACAAGCCTTGCCTTGTACTTATCAATAGTACCATCCGTCTTCATTTTCCTTTTAAAAACCCATTTGTAGCCCAACGGCTTACAACCAGGAGGAAGATCTACCAGTTCCCAAGTATGATTTTGTAGGATAGAATCAATTTCACTCTTGATTGCTTCTTTCCACAATGGACCATCTGGTGATCTAATAGCTTCATTATAGCTTTGACGCTCACTTTCTATTACATAAGTTAGAAAGTCTGGATCAAAAGATTTTGAGGTTCTAGCTCGTTTCCCACGTTAAGGCTCAATATCAACATTTTCTTCTTGGGTTTTACTAGTTTCCCCAATAGTCTCAAATGTACGTTTTTTAGAACTATATTCCTCTTTACAAGGAATCATATTCTCAAAGAAAGACGCATTTCTAGACTCCATGATCGTGTTCTTGTGTATATCTGGGTTTTCAGATTTATGTACAAGAAACCGATATGCACTACTATTATGTGCATAGCCAACAAATAAACAATCAACAATTTTTGAACCTATCCTTTCTTTCTTAGGAGTAGGTACAAGAACCTTTGCAAGACACCCCCACATTCGTAAGAACTTGTAGGAAGGTTTTCGACCATTCCATTGTTCATACGGGGTTTGATCAACTTTCTTTCGAGGTACCTTAATTAAAATATAATTTGCGGAGAGAATTGCCTCCCCCTACAAGTTCTGTGGCAATCCAGAACTTATTAACATATCATTCATCATTTCTTTTAAGGTACGATTTTTCCTTTCAGCAACTCCATTTGATGGAGGCGAATAAGGTGCAGTGGTTTGGTGAATAATTCCATTTTGTGCACAAAACTCACCATATGGCGTTACATATTCACCACCCCTATCACTTCTCAACACCTTAATCTTTTTACTTAGTTGATTCTCAACCTCTGTCTTGTATAGAATGAACTTATCCAAAGCTTCATCCTTACTTTTTAGCAAATACACATAACAGTATTTAGTGCAATCATCAACAAAAGTAATAAAATACTTATTGCCACCTCTAGATTGAACCATTTTTAAATCACATACATCAGTGTGGATTAATTCCAATAGTTTGGTGCTTCTTTCAACTGATTGTTGTTAATTTTGGTTTAACACAAGTTTCACATTTTTGACTTGTGTCAATATGAAAGTTTGGTATGTGGTATAATTTAATTAATCTTCGCAAAGAATTAAAATTAACATGTCCTAGTCTACCATGGCACAAATTGGAAGACTCAAGTAAGTAAACAAAAGAGGTACTCTTTTTATTAATCATTGGGAATACAGTCGTTACATTAAGTTTGAACATCCCATTACACATATACCCTTTCCTATATACATTCTTACTTTTGTCAGTACCACCTTGTCTGACTCAAAGACCATTCAGAAGCCATGCTTGCTTAGGAGAGAACCGGATACCAAATTCTTGTGAATTTTCGGTACATAAAGGATATTCTTAAGTGTCAGCTCCTTTCCTGAAGTCATCTTCAGAATTATTTTTCCTTGGCCTTCAACATCCGAGGAAGTAGAATTTCCCATATACATCTTCTCACAACTTGAAATTGGTTCGAAAGAAGTGAACATAGCTGTGTCAGAGCATATGTGGCGAGTAGCACCAATGTCTATCCACCATTCCTTTGGGTTTGAATCCTCCAAGTTCACTTCAGAGACCACAACAGACAGATTAATGTCAGAGACATCCCTTGAGATAGAATCTAACTCCGTCATATTAGCCTCTTGGACTTGACTGATCACAGTCTTTGAGTCCACCATCTTATAGTCGAGGAATCTCCCCACTATAAATTTCTTTGACCCGGCATCCTTGGTTTTGTACTTTCTATCTAAGGACTCCCACAGTTCCTTAGCAGTGGTCTTAATACTATACACATTATAGAGTGTGTCGTGTAAGCCATTCAACACATAGTTTTGGCACAAAAAGTCCGAGTGCTTCCAAGCATCAATAGCTAGCACAAACTCTCGGTCTTGTTCATTTTCATTAGGCACAGGGGCCTCTTCCTTCAAGAACCTCGCAAGGTTCAAGGTGGTAAGGTAGAACAGAATCTTTTGCTGCCACCTTTTGAAATCCACACCATTAAACTTCTCGGGTTTCTCCCTGTGGTTCACAGGAACCGTTTGGATTGAAGGAACCTTCACAGGTATGGAGCCAATCACCACGGTGTTGGAGCCAGTACCATCGGTGTTTATAGTCTCATTTGCCATTTCTGAAATATTATCAAAGGAGAAAATAAATTAAATCTAATATTTTATTTTTTTTTCCTCTTATATTTTAACAGTAGCAGAATTTTGTTTTCTAAAAATTGCTAGGAAAATGAAGGAATTTTAAGATTTTGCTCACGCATTCCCATTCAAAACGTGATTCTGCACACTTTTCATCTAATGCAATTTTCCCTGATTCTGCACCGTTTGGACAGAAAACGAGAATTACAGTAGCAGTTTTTTGTAAAACTATTTGTCAAAAATAAGTTCTATTTTTCCAAAATCGAATCTGTTTTTGTTTTGTAAAAAATATATAATATGTTTTAAGATTGTTGGAAAAATTACATTGATACAATTGGAAAATAGAAACAGATTCTGGATTACAAACTGGAAAAATAGAACTTGAACAGAAACAGAATTACAATATGTAAACAGAGAGCAATAACTGGAAAACTACAACAAATAAGATCAAACCGAGGCCTTTGATATTTCACAGTTTCCTTAAAACAGATTCGCCGCCTCACCGGATGTGCTTGAGGAAATCGTCGGCATCTGTTTCCCAGGATACAGCGGCAATAACCAGCAGTAGACAAGCACGGTGTTCGACAGCTCCGGCGAACCAGCTATGTTCTGTGTCTCTCTCAGGAAGGAATATTGGAAGGAAGGAAATAACTCTTGTTTTTCTGACTATGGAATTTCTGAGGAGAAAGCTCAGAATATATAGGACTAAGGGGAGAGAGGATTCATTGGATGTACATTATGTATTTGTAGATTCATCCATGTATATCCATTATGAATCTATAGATTCATCCATGTATATACATGATTCATCTATGAATGTGCATTATCCATGAATGAGAATAAATGCATTCATGTATGTACATTTCCAATGCATATACATTATAATAAATTATATACATTTCCCATGCATTCATGTATGTACATTATATAAATGTATTCAATGGATTAATTTCTCATTCACTCCACAATAATTTTGGACATGTAAATATCCAAAGTTCATCTCCTCATGGAGGAGATCACAAATCCACAAGGACCCTATTCAAACTCTAAATGGGTCCCACATTTATTTGACCTCAAACATGGCCAAAAACACATATTTATCCAGCACTTGGGATTTCTAAGATGATTACCTATTATTTGAATACCATTACTTGTGTAATGAGTACGAATTATGGTTTGCTTAACCAAAGGGTTTCCACTGTACTAGAAAAGTATAGTGATGAGTTTTGGAACACTTTATAAGGTGATTGGTTGTATACCATTGGCTATGTGATTTTATTGGGAGGCAGAGCTATTTGTTGAATCCAATGAAGAAGTGGGTTAGTTCGTGATTTTCTATATAAAATTTAAATATTGGAGAAAATCAATACCCCTTATTTTGATCAATTGTGATTAATGTACTTTCATGTTGGGAGAGTAGAAATAAGTACTACAATGGAAAAACCAAGTTGGTGGAGATATTATTATTTATAAAAAAAATTCTAGATAGAGTAAAAGTTTGGATTGCATTGAGGGGAATAGGCCTAAAGCTCAAAGAAAGATAAATCACATATGAGGATATCCTACCTAGAGATCAGAGATCCTGAGAACTAGGTTCAAAGGGAAAAATGAATCATAGAGTGGTTTGATAGAAATGCACTAATTTGAGTACTAACTCATTAGCTATCACTATGGTGCCAGTGCATGGATCTCATGATAGATGTGAGGTTGAGTTGTTACCAACTCTTAATGAGTTCTATTGCCATTATTGGTGAGATGTCAGAATCATGAGAGCATCCTTGATAAACTCGCCTATTTGAGAGTGAAGTGGGGCCGCTTCCCATAATAATTGGGCTAATTCTCTAGAGCACTCAAAAAGTCAGGATCTAGCACATTGCTATTATTGTGCTAGCTTAGGGGTGGGCAAACAGTTTAGTTAATCAAAATTTTTAACCGAATCGAACTAAAATAGACAATTCGGTTAATAACTGAACCGAACTAAATTGAATTCGGGCCAAAATCGAACTATTTTAACTAAATTGGTTCGATTTTCGGTACACCTTAAGGAAACCAAACTGAACTGAAAACCGACTTAGGGATGCCATATATGCTGAATATTAGGGTTTGAGGAAAAAAGAATCATTTTCCCCTCTTTCATGTTTTGTGTAAAGAGTGGAGGTCCTGAAGGCAAAAGCGACGCCGAACTCCTAGGTCCAAGCCTCACCGACCTACGACCTCACAAACCGCCGACCAATGACACCACACCAGCCACCGACCAGACATGGCACACCAGTCTCACCATGACGCCACCAATACCTTACGCCGAGTTCGACGCCACCAATACCTTACGCCGAGCTCGACGCCATCACCAACACCTCATGCCATATAAGCCTCCAATACCATATCTCCTCTCTAGAAAATCTCCAAATTTGTGACCTTTGTTGAGAATCTTGAGATTTGTATCAACAATTTTACAATCAGATTTCTAGGGCGTTTATGATCAAACTCTCAAACTTAGAGTTAGAGGTAACTGCAAGCTAGTTTTTTTTTCCCTTTATCATACTATATATTGAATTAGATATATAATTCATATGCATATATAAACTGATATGCATACATATATATACTGGATGGTAGGTTTTGCCACTTTTTGGGTTTGTTGTCATGATTTTGAATTTTTGATTAGTTTAGTTGAGAGTGTCTTTTGAGCCTTGATGAGTTCTTTTTGGTTTCTGGCCTTTGAAATTGACAGAGACTGTACTGTTATTTAGCTTATGTTGTGTTTGGATTTGTAAGCCTTTGATCCAAGTTTTTTAAGTTGTAGAGATGATCAAAAGTCTTTCACTTGATGAACTTTTTATTCTTGTCAATTTTTTTGTCTTTGGATTGGAGTTAGAACAACCAAAAGGCAACAAAAAAAATAATAATTTACAATTCGGTCAACCGAATTTTATAACTGAACTGAATTACTAATTCAGTTAACTGAACTGAACCAACTAAAGTACATTTCGGCCTATTAACAGTTGACAATCCCCAAACTGAACCAAACCGAACCGAACCCAAACTGAATCAAATTTTCCTAAATCGAACCGAACCAACTGAATGCCCAACCCTATGCTAGCTTAGAAGCTTCGAATAGAGTGCTGAAAAATTATGTGTGATGCAATTTCTTGTTTCCCCAAAGCAGTAATAGTTCAAGACATTGTCACTACTGGCTCTGGAGAAAGAGTTGTTGAACACTAAGTGGGGGTTCAAGCCATTGGCACCCTCATTATGCACAATTTAATAAGTGAGTATTTTTATTGTTATTAAAATAGTGGGGGAATGTTGGATATTTAAAAAAAAAAGTACATATATACTCGGTAGTGTTTATTTTGTAGTTAATGCTTAAGGCATTGTATAGCTATAACTAAATATACACGATTTCGTCCAATGGGATTTTATTGTGTTGAGTATTGAAGTTAAACAAATGACAATGTTTAGAGTGGTTTCTATCACTACTGTGTATTGTAAGTTTGTTGAGTAAGAACTCATATAGCAATACCTGTGCGTATGAATTTGGGTAAGGGGCTTAGAATAGCTATGTTAGTTTTCTCTCTCGCTTTAACATATGTTTTCCAGCACTTATTATTGTATTAGAATATACATTCTGCTCTATATTCTATGAAGTATATTGCGTAAAGAAGGCACTAGTGGGCAAGCTTCTTGCCTTGTCAAGTTGTGCAGACTTGATAGGCTCACGACAAGGGTGGCTTATCCGTAGTGGTCTATTCAATAAAGCGTTTCATGCCTCATCCTAGTCACTCTTTATCTTGGTTCAATTCATCGGTTGAATTTCTGATGGCTATTTTTGATTTATTCTCCGAATTCTTTGATCTATTAGACTCTTTTTTACATTCGCTACTGGGATGGGATATGATTCCGTGGCACGCAGCACATACAATGCTTACATATCTCTTCATAGCATGATTTACATTCATAATTTATAGATTCTACACAGCCATTTTGCGAACCAATTTTTAATATGAGCATATTTTTGCTCACACATTGGTGACCCAAGCACTCTAATGATTGAGCATGTAGAACCCATCACATTTTATCTCTTTTTTTTAATTCCTGCTTTGTCCTGGAAAAAAGTTATGAGTCCCACATACTGTACCAATGGGGTGCTTGTACAAGCAACAGGTGAGCAAAATTTGAGTGAGCAAAAATACGTTGTTTTAATATATGCTCAGTCCATTTCTTTATCCAAACGATGGTGATGTCCCTAAAATTATCATTGGAAGTGACGTCTAGAATTTGATGTAGCACATAAGCTACAAAAATTTAACTAACTTGCATATTTATTCAGTACTAGATGGGCCAACTCACTCCGTGAGTGTAGAGGAACTAAAAGTGAGAGTGGGAGATACAGTAAGGCTTTGTTTAGTTCTTGGATTTTATGAGGGATTTTATGTTGAAAAATAAAAGTGGAGGGATTTGGTAAAGACTTTGTCAGGTGGAGAGAAAAATTAAGAGAGATGAGAGAGATGATAAAGATAAGCAAACTTGTCAATTATTTGCTTTTATGAATGAGTGTTTAAAAATTTTAAGATTTAGATTTTAGGTATTATTATATTTCAGTTTCTTTTTGTGAAAAAATTTAAAGTCTATATACTAATTTATTTGAAATTAAAAATAATCATGTAATTTTTGGTGAAGAGATATTAGTGTGATTAAAGCAGATCAGATAGAGAGAGAGAGAGAGAGAGAGAGAGAGAGAGAGAGAGAGAGAGAGAGAGAGATTGTATGTGGTTCGGTCCTGTTAACGAAGGAACCTTCGTCCACGTGTGTGTCAGAGCACTTCCACTAAGTATAAGAAACTACTGCGAGGACCTTGGTGATCCAACAATGGTGACTGGAACTACCAAGGATCGACCACGCATGGATGATATCGGGTTTCTTAGGAGAGGCTTGTTAATATAGTATTGTTGGTTCAATTGAACTTGGGATTGGATCCCCTTTAAAGGCGGTGGGAGGACCCTTCTAGAAGTAAGAGTCTTCCATTACAAGGCGTTTGAGTCTAATAAGGTATCTAATGACAGCTTGTGGTGATTGCTACTTATCCGGCCAGTTTCCTAATCTGTTAAGAAACTGTTGGTGTGAATCTGGAGACTTTCTAAGTGGTTTAGGAACTACTGGACCCTAAGATGTGCAGGGCGTGCTTCTGGGCCAACTGAGCTGAGCTGAGCTGTTCCTGAGCTATCTGGTGACCCGGGGTAATATCCCAACCTGTTGGTCGGGCTTCCCTTCTAACAGTACCCTGTGCTACACCACTAAGAAGCTTTAGGCATTTTGGATCACTCGGGATAGCGATCACCCCAGTGGCTGCGCTTTCTCTGGTCTGGATGGAGAGAGGTCGGTCCTGGGACAGTTGGATTATTGGAATGTTTTTGGCGTATCAAAAAATAATGTCAACTTGTGTTTAAAATTAAAAGTCATCAAGTTTTACACAATGTTGGGAGCATCGCTTTTTAATGTTGGGGCGCAACTCTTCACAATGTCTGAAGCAACTATTTATTACGTTGTTATGTTGGGAGCAACTCTACCCAAAGTCAGGAGTAGCTCATCAGAACGTTGGGAGCAACTCATCATAACGTCAGGAGCATATTCACAACAATTTGGTGCAAGTTTACAAAATGCCAATATAAAGTAGACTAAAAAATAAATCAACTTTTCAAAAGTTAATAATTTGTTTAATTTTGTTGATGAACTTCTAAAATTTTAATTCTTGTTGAGATTTTTTTAATGGGATAATTAGTTATAAGTCCAATTAATTGGACTTTTATAGTAATAGATCCAAACCAAAATTCTTGTTAGGATTAGTCCATGAGTTTTTATTAGGATATAATTGCCCATGATATATATACACACGTTCAATATACGGATATATATACACACACATTAAATATGTACAAAATCAAATCATAATAGATTTGGCAATAAAGATCTCCAACCAATTTCACAATACTCATTCAGAGATGTCATTCTAAGTTTTTTTGAATTTCAAACTAAACTCCAACACTATTTTCTACTCCATTATCCTCTTTCCCTCCCCCTCTCAAGTTCAAACAGTAAGAAACGTGGGTGTATAAATATACTTATAGATACACATATGTACAGGTGAATGAAAAACTGAAGGAGAAGTGGGTCCCATGTAGATTATCCAATGATTTTATTTTAAGATAATATATTTGAAATATATTTCCCTAACGTCTGTTCAAACCAACTCCTTCTCATAATAGACATCTCCTTTGGCACCCAACAGATACATTCATTCACTACAGACACATTCTTATCTATACGTATAGACGTTACATGCATCCATGATCACTTCTTGATTTTTCATAAATTTTCAGCATATAGAAAGAAAGAGTTGTGCATAATGGTTTGTCTGTCCTTGTAATTTGTTTGCTGCTATTGCAAGGCTTGTGATCATTGCATCCTTGGAGACATACGTCAGCACCGTATAACACCATAGCAGGGCGATTTTGTCTTAAGGAGAGAGATCCAAGTTCTTGACTCGATCTCCATTTTTGTATTCAGATCTGTTTTACATTTAGTACTATAAGCCATTTAATTTCATTCTAGATTTGTTTGTGTTTCAGATTATACATCAATTTTTGGACAACACAAACACCCAAGATCTACAATTCGTCTCGTAAAAAGGTAGGGCACTTCAATCTCTCTTGCATGTATTCAAGTTCTTGGCAAACAAATTTCTCATTGGTCACAAGGTGCGATTCCGAACCAGACGAAGAGTTGGGATAAAAGACATACTAGTTATTCTGTGTGATTAATTCACGATTAGCATACGACAATTCTCACTACATTATTTGTTATTTTGATTTGTTCAGTTGTTTATGTAAACTCGAATTTCTAAAAAAAAAATTGGGAAAAAACAGTTTTTGCATCGAAAAAGCTTCTGTGCGACTCTTTTTTACGACATTTGGGCATCGATTTTGTGTGACTTTAACAACCCTATGACCTAATTCTGTGAGATTTTTGGTTCCAAAATCTAGTCGATCATTCTATGATGTGATTTTTTATCCTAGTAAGAAATTTCTTGTGTATTTCTTTGTTATGAGATGGTGAGAAATTTCATATTGTGATTTTTTATTCGAATTACGAATTTCTTGTGTATTTCTTTGCTTGTTATGAAAAAGTGAGAAATTTCATACTATTTGTTGAGAAGTAGTTGTGACAAATTTCTTTTTCAAGCAAATTCACGTTGACAATTCACGTATGTGTAATTTTTCATGCATTTTACATATAAATTTTTCTCATGTTAGCAAGAAGTTTCTCACAACAATCAAGAATTGTCTGTTTGTGAATGAGAAATTTCTCATATATTTTGTATATTTTATCAACCTATGAATATAGTGAAAATTTTAACAATAAATATTTACAGAGATTTTGAAAATGTAAACACTAAATTTAAAGATAAAAAATGAAAATTTTCTCAGTTGTTGTTCGGGTTGAATAACAATTTGTCTTTACCTAATGGTAAATGTGATACATTATACAACTAATGTGTAATATTTATGCTCTGAATGCAAAGAAACATATAATATTTTGATCTAATCAGAATGTGAAATTTCACATCAACACAATGAGAAATTTTGCAGTAAATATAAAGAGAAATTTTGAAATGATTCAAAAATAAAAACTTAATCCACCAACAATACGGAAAAAAATTTGATCATACACAATAAACAGCAAGAAATTTTTAGTTGTCCGTGTTCAATGGAATCTATGAAAATCAAAGATGGATATGCCGTGATCTATGGAAATTAGTATAATACCGTAACCAAAGATTCTATTATACTATAATAATGGGATTGATTGTCAAATCTGTCATTGTTTGACATTCTATAATTGTGGGATTTAATTTTAAATCAGATATGGAAGTCAATTAAATATCATAACTAACTAATTGACTGTGTGTGTAAAAAAAAAAAAATATATATATATATATATATATGTATGCATGTAATAAAGTTAAATACGGCTTAAGGGTTAAAAGGTAAGTAAAGTTAGTGATAACTGTGAACTTAGAATTATCCCAAAAAAATTTGTATGGATTAAGATGTATTAATATGAAATTTTTTTTATAGACCTTATCCAAAAGTTAGGTAAACAGAGACTTATTGCTAGATTTCTATTTTTTAATTTTGAAACAATACACTATTATTTAAATTTGCAACATAAAATTGACTAAAATCTAGTTTTCCCTAGATTTTATAGAGAATAAGGTAATGGTTGAGGTAAATATAGCTGATAGCCTGATAGGCCATTTTTTTTCCTGGTACCTCTCCTTTCCATTTCTACAGTAGTACTAGTATAGAACCCGCACAATGCGCGGGGGACGTAAAATACTACAAAGAGAGAGAGAGAGAGAGAGAGATATCAACAATCCTCCATGTACGTCTTTTGAAAGTATAATATGTTATATGAGTTAAGTGAGTTACCTGGATGTAGGCTGTAGGTGACCGAAAGTGTGAAAAATGACACCATTTCCTTCTTATTATACTCAATTAATTGAGAGCTTTAGCTTATATATATATATATATATATGACTATGAGCGAGTTCACATAGTTTTTGGGATGTGTTTGTACAGATATGCAACAAATTTAGAGGAAACATCAAAACATAACATATTTAAATAGCTTAAAATAAAAAAATAAAATAAAATAAAATAAAGCTTGAGAGCGATGATTTCATGTGAACAAATCATGTTCTACAAAGCTATTGATAATAAATGTAGGCCCAGAGTGGTCCACCACCCCTGCAAAATTTCAACTGTGTGTGCCATATCAAATTAGCTGACGTCTAAATTGTGCATCTAATGGGGCAGCAGATTGATAATAATTTGAATAGCCCACAATTTTTCATTCTCTCAATATCAATAACATTACCAAATTAAATGCCCATGAAAGTAGATCAAATCATGAATTACCAAATTACACAAATTGAAGCAAAATTAGGATTCAAAGGGAGAATTAAGAAATTTCATGAATTAGATCACGAGTAATGCTAGGTACACCTAAACAGAAAGCTAAATAACACACCTGCTGATATGTATTTCCAAAATTATTCATCAATTACTAAACAAAGTTCGAATTAATTCAAAATTACCCTAACTCATCAGCAGGTGGATAGCTTAGGTACACAAAACCAGTGTACTTAGCATTTTCCTTAGATCAAAATATGACCCAAATTTCCAAAATTGAATTGATGACCTGAAGGAGAGAGTTCCAAACCTACATAAAGTAGAACAAAATATGACCCAAAATTAGATAACGATGACCAAATGTGAATTCACAAACTCAATGAGAGGATTTCAAAATTACACAAACTAAGTCAAAGAATGAGCCAAATTACAATTAGATCAAAATTGAATTGTGAAATTCAAAGGAAAAGAAAACAATCGGAGAAATGCTTACATTAATCGATCCCTTTGAAAGGAATCAATCAAAGTACATCAATGATACATAGTCTATTGCAAGTGAAACCCAAAGAATGCTACTCTCTACATCAAAATGCATCAAATGTCACTAACCCAACAATAGTACAAAATAGACATTGTATATATTTGAATTGGGTTAAATTTACCTGAGAATTTAAGCATTGAATATGTAAGGACCAATAACCAGTTGAGATTTGTATAATTATCAAATTTAAAACAAATTACACTTAATCCCTTCTATGATCCATCTATCTGGAAATTTAAGGGGAAAAAAAGAAGAAAGAAAAAAAAATACCCAATTCAAGTATGCTGTTATGTTTGAATTGAGAGTTGGGTATTAAATGTACTGATTTCAAAGTTAAGCTAAGCTCTTCCAATTTCAATTTCTTTTCAACATTAGGATCAGATCACTAGTATGAGAGGGTCATCAAAAGATAACCTAAGAAAATATTAAGGAAAATCATTACCTTCAGCTCTATAGACTCTATGATTTTCTCATTTTCATCAATTTCATGAGTAGTTTCTTGCTCGGATTTTTTGGAAGCTTAAATTTCGCACTCTTGTTCTGCATTTCGATAATGGAAAACTCTATAATGCATCCTATTTATTATATATTGGGTATAAATTGATTTTCAAAGCTACAATATGTTGGGACCTTCTCGTAAAATTTGGAACCAAATTATTATAAGTAGTTTAGTACTTAGATAACAAACTGGGATGTACGATGCAACCAAAACTAATGACATGTATTATAGAAGATCCCTTCGTTCATAGCACGATAATTAAAGAATCCTATATGGCTCATTCTTCATTAGAGCAGGGACCCAAAATCAAAAATTCCAAAATGGCTCCTCCCATTGCACTCCAATGGGGACGCAAAAGGGGAGCCATTTTAGGTCCATATGGATTGGAGACCCAAACTTATAGTCTTTGGAGAGAGAAAGGGAGGGGAGTCAAAAATTTTAAGGATATCCTAGCACTTGATTTGATCATTAAAATAACGGTTGAAGTGAATTACAACATATTAATATGAAATATGAAAATGAATACTCATTTTAGATATTGTAGTTGGAGTGTCCTTAGTGAGAAAACTCATTTAGGTAACCAAAAACACGATTTAACGACCCAAAAGGGTATTTTGGATACTCTAAATATAATGGATACTCCCTTTGGAGTTAGTCTTCTAAAAAGAAAATATATATATATATATCGAAAACCGGTTTCAAATACATTCTTCTAGATTTTTTTTGGGTCAACAGAAACAATACCTTGTTCTTTTACCCTGATACATTTCAGCTTCCCATCTCATTATAAATGTTTAAGTGATCAATTCCTGCAATCCAAGTCATTCACTTCCAATTAGTTCCTTTCCTTATACATGCATGTATGGTGTGATGGATATAAATATGTATAATTATATACACACAAATATAGATACATGAAGCAGCTTGTTTTGCTTGCAACCTCAAGTGTGAGATCACTAATCTTCACCAAATATGTCTTCTTTCTTTTTCTTTTTGTTTGTAGTCTTCAATTAAATATCAACAACACCAACAGAGGTAAGAGATTAGAGAGTCGATCAAGAGACATATACCTGAGAGGGACCGACTGGAGGCTGTAATACTGCAGCAGTGGGGCGGTGCCACCTGTACCGGCCTATGGTGAGGAAGATGAAATGGAAAAAAAAAGAGGTGGTGAGAGAGAGCGACGAACTAAAATTGGGGGAGTGATTGTGGAGAGAGTGAGAGGAAAAGACGTTACAGAAAACGTTAGAGAGAGGGACAGATGAAATGTCTCAACGTAGAGAGAGATATAGAGTTTTAGGCTCTCATACAGAAATGGTTCATGGACCGGTTATGGGCTGTCCTTGGAACAATCTTTAAAGTTTCAAATAGGGCAGTAAAAGCCCTTGACACATGTCATCCTGTGGTAAAATTTTGCTTCAATCTTTCGCTTTTAAGTAATAGAATAGATATGTATTACCCTATATTTTTAATATTTATTAATATAGAGAGATTCTATATACTTCCTTTGATCATACTTGAAGTTTCACTTTCGATCGATCGAACCTCTTTAAAGCAATCGAACATTTCTAAGTTCAAGCGATCGAAACCCTACCGACCGGAATTTATGACGTGGTCCCTACTTCAATCGATCAAACCCCTTTTTCAATTGATCAAATTAGCCAAATCACTTTCGATCGATCGAGCATACAAAATCCATCGAACTCACCTGGATATTTCATATACAGTTCACATAAACATTGCTACCTACACCCCCATCCCCTCTATATATACATTATGTTTGTATGTGTAGTGTGTTTAGAGAACCAGAATTGTGAGAAAGAGATTGTGTTCTTGTGTTTTGATATATATATATATAACTGACATCCATATATATACACACATACTATACAAATACACACAATCCGGGAGAGTGAGGGAGAAAAAATAGAGAAGCAGAAAGAAGAAGAAGAAGAAGATAGAGAGAGGGAGAGATACAGAGGCAAAGAAGAGAGAGAAGGAGGAGGAGCCATTAAAGCTCAAAGTTTGAACTCAAGCCAAACACGCCCTTACGATGTTTGGTGAGTTCTAAACTCACTTGATACCTTTTACATGATGTTTTACAAGTTTTTGACTTGAATAAATAGACCCAAACATGCCCTAACACCTCTGGACGTTCACTGTTCAAAACCTCTGTGAACTGAGTTCAATCGATTGAAAGTTCAATCGATCGAAGAGACTTCAATCGCTTGAACATTACTTTCTCAATCGATTGAAATGGTTTTAATCGATCGAATTTTACATAACGTGGATTGTTTCTTTGGTTTATTTATACAAGGGTTCGATTATTCGATTCTTGATTCAAACGTTCATTATACAATTATGGGTTGATAGGGGATAATGTGACAACAAAGATAAGTATGATTAAGAATAATGGATTAACGTGATGATGTTAGATACTATGCAGTTCATGTATGAGTTCGATATCTGTTCATTTTAATCAGAACAGTCTGGCCACAATGGGGTTATCATGTAATCGTTAGTGGTATAACGATAGGTAGGTTTGCTAAGTTCTGGGATAATTACGAGAGGAATTGTTTCCCAAACGCGGTAAATAAATGAAGGTGTCTATGACTTGCGGTGGCTGGGTAAACAGGTGTTCACAAATGTGGCAGATGACCTCTATGACTTATGCTGTTACGCCTTAGATGGTATCTATAACTTGCGGTGGCAGAGAATATGTAGCATAAGTTATGGCAATAGAATTGATGTGTCGATGCTTAAAGCGTTAAATCCTTGACATGCGGTGGATTATGCATATGTTCTTCAAAGTGGGGGATGGTTGTATTATCTATGACTTGCGGTGTTACACGGTAGAAGGTATCTATGACTTGCGGTGACATGGTAAATAGAGCATTGGTGTATCCAGGAGTTTTACAATCAAGTCTGTTCCAAGGTTTAATATGTGCTGAGTTTGTTATTAACAAGATAATAAGGGTTGAGTAACGACTTTGGAATAAAGGGAAAGATAGTATTGTAACACTATATCTTAGAAACTTCAATAACTTGTTATTATATTGTAGAATTGGTACTCTGTGAGTTCCTATTCACTCAGCTCTAAAAAAGTTGACAACCGTTGTTGCTTGGACATTCCCTATCCAGACTACCCTATTCTTAATAATGCAGGTGGTGGAACTTACGACGATGGCTACTACCCAGAAGGTGATTATGCAGAGGATGGCCCCACTAATGTCAGTTATGCCGGGGAAGATTACTGCTGACGACTACCCTTACGCCAGCTAGGGATGAAGAAGATATATCTAGTTTATACTTCGGTTATTATTGTTGCACTTTATTAGTTTGACAGGTACTTGGGCATATGTTGTCTCTAAACCTATTGTGATCCTGAGGACCACTTTGATATTGTAATT
The DNA here is from genome assembly GCA_033977485.1 of Hydrangea macrophylla. Taxonomy (NCBI): domain Eukaryota; kingdom Viridiplantae; phylum Streptophyta; class Magnoliopsida; order Cornales; family Hydrangeaceae; genus Hydrangea; species Hydrangea macrophylla. Next base: position 74,784,472 of record CM066985.1, on the reverse strand, counting down.
GATAAATTGTTATTATATATTCAGTGGTTTACTATTCCTGTTGTTTTAGTTGGACTAGTACTATGTGGTGTGGATAATTAGTGACTTTCACCCGTCATTCTCTATGGATCCAAAAAGGAAATTTAATTTTCTTTATTTTTGCTGCTCTGGGGCGTGATAGGATTTTTGGTATCAGAACTTTACGTTGTGATACTTTCATTCACTAACGATTCCATACCATCTGGTCCTAGTATTTAAGATCCCTGGGATGGGATATAAGTTTAAGATAAGTTCGTCTTCCTGATGATAGATAGTTTCCTTTGCAGGTTAGCATCATGGATTCAGAGTTCCATAAGTTTGTGATGGATGCCTATGGTGGACACGTGATTCATGGAGATACCGTAGAGCCAGCTGACCCAAAGTTTGACCATGAACGCATACGCCAGACAGCTAATCAGTATCTGGAAGAGGATATGTGGAAGGCTCTTTATGTGACCAGAAAGACCTACCCTATAAAGATGCGTATGGATACTTATCATTCTGCGAGGATTGGCAGGGATATTTTTTAGGAGATTTTACGATTAATCCAGAGTAAGATAGAGATGGAAACAAGTACTAGCATTAGTAGCAACACCATCAGTGGTACCTGACATACCAGTTCTGAAGCCTTAGCCGATTCAGGGTGAGGAAGACCCAGAGCCAGAGGATGAGCATCATGATGAGGATATCGATGGGGATGGAAAGGATGAGCCTATCGACGATGAAGACCCAACAGAGGAAGAGCCTGTAGACGATGATGACGATGATGAGCCGGAGGATGACCTGATGGAGCCAGAGTATCTTCCCGACGCGAAGGAGCCAGAGTTTGAGCCAGAGGGCCCAGTAGAGGGAGATGTGATTATGGAGGTAGTAGAGGAGGACATTCCTGACGAGGATGTAGTTGTACCGGAGGTACCCGTTATGCATGAGTTACCAACCAGACCTATAGTACATATGGAAGCCATGACCGATATGGCAGTAGGATGGATAGCAGAGATGGTCGGACAACCAGCTGGATTTATTATGGGAGAGGCTACAATAGCAGGAGCGTTGGATATAGCTAATGGATTTGTTGCTATAGTCGTCGACGTCGCTAATCAATCGATGATAGCAGAGGATGTAGAGGTAAGGATAGTTGAGGATTGGGATATTGAAGTAGTAGTTAGAGATCTTGCCGCACCAGTTAAGGATGCACACCATAAGGAGATGGATGTCGTTTCAGAGGATGAGGCACCACCAACAGGATCAGATGTTGACGATTTTTGAGTAAGGATCTAGAGTAGGTTTAGATTTTGTTAGTTTTATCAGGATATGTTGTCCACATGATTTTTGGGAGCTTGAGAGATAGCTATTTGACCATAGCTTTGTATAGATATTATCAGTAGTAGTAGCATTGTAAATAGTTGACTTTAGTGCTATTTTAGCCCTTATCCCATGAGGTACACAATTTGACTAGTGTGTACTATGCGGTACATCTTTTCATATATAAATATACACATGAGTAGCACTTTTGATATTGATTGTATGTTTGAGTGATATATGCTGATTAGTAGAACTGTTAGTTCTTAGTGTTATTTATCGCTTTATCTTGATTTCGTTTCTTCAAGAAGACTTTCAGCTAAGCGATAGGTGTCTTGTAGGTACACTTCTCTAGTACACTATGGTAGGGCCCTTGAGAAATCATCAAGCACGAATTAGAGCACCTATTCTAGAGGAAATGGATCCATTCGGAGTTTTTGAAGCATTTATGCAGAGAATGGAACATGTACGCGATACCTACAACCATGCTACCAATCAACGACTTATCCAACCCCCAGTTGTACCATTTCAGCAAAGACAAACCAGAGACAAATTACTAGCACATTTTTGTGGATTATGTCCTAAGAAGTTTGATAGATTAACAGAACCATGGAAAGTCGAGCAGTGGATAAGAGAGATGGAATTGATCTTTGAAGCATTAGAGTGCAGTGAATAGGAGAAGCGCAATCTTGCTACATTCCAACTCACCCATTGTCACGCCCCGACGTAGCATAATTCAGGAAAGCATTTAATTTCCTTTATGGACTCGTAGGTCGTGACAAGTGAGTATGACCAATTGTCCCTGCAACAAATAACTTAACAACATTTCTAAAAGAAAGGATACTAATAAACATAAGCTCCGAAATTTAAAACTTGCTAAACTATTACATAAGTCAATGTCTTAGGCACAAAACGCCCTTATTTCAAAGCTATTCTCCAGTCTATTACAACTTCAGAAATGAAAGACATAGGAAAATAATAAGCAGCCTCCTGGAAAGTTTTCCTGCCTCTAACTAGCATAGTCGGAGTACCCTGGCTGCTCCTGCCCCTGAAAATCTGGACATACAGTCCAGGACGCATCAACGCCGTCAGCTTATGAAAGCTGGTGAGTAAAATAAACAAGTGCTCGCAATGTATATATAAGCAAATAAACAACGGTACCATTTAACTTTAACAGTAATATATTCAAGGTTCCAATTCCAACATGAATCACGGGGGAATATAGTAATAAATAAATACGAAATTGTACATGAATTGTGAAACATCTTATTTTGCCAATTCTTTCCTTTAGAACAATCCAATTAAATCAACACATCATTTCAGCTACCAGAAGTAATAAGTATTCAGTCATCCAATTCATACGCTACACTATCGCCTCCAATACCAGGAATACTATCCGATCGGTATTGAAGTCACACGCCACACTACTGCCTCAGATACCAGGAATACTATCCGATCGATATCTAGACCAAACACAACCAACCATCGCTCCGGATATCAGGAATACTATCCGATCAATATCCGAAACGCGCGCCTTAGATACCAGGAATACTATCCGATCGATATCTAAGTCGTACACAACACTATCACCATCGCTTCGGATATCAGGAATACTATCCGATCAATATCCGAAACACGCGCCTTAGATACCAGGAATACTATCCGATCGATATCTAAGTCGTACACAACACTATCACCATCGCTTCGGATATCAGGAATACTATCCGATCAATATCCGAAACACGCGCCTTAGATACCAGGAATACTATCCGATCGATATCTAAGTCGTACACAACACTATCACCTCCAATACCAGGAATACTATCCGATCGATATTGAGGTCACACACCAAACTGCCACCCTTTACTCTTTTCACGCTTTCTCACACACATGCATGTCGACACAACCTTGACCCAAATATGTATGTCAATGTTCATAGTTTTGCAGTATCGGTTAATAATCTCAAAGCTTGAATATACGTTCAACATAAATCTCGATCTTAATCGTTCTTACAAGTCCAAAGTCTAACAGTGAGCCTTTAAAACAGTGTATTTGTCAAACAGTTCTTTGAAATTTCCCAAAACATTTTCCAAACAGTCCCTTATCAAAAATTATACAAACTGCCAAAACTGCCACCTCGCGCGAGCGGATCGCGCGAGCGAGGGGGAGGACAGATCGCGCGAGCGGATCGCGCGCGCGAAAGGGCAGAACAGGTCGCGCGAGCGGATCGCGCGCGCGAAGGGGGAAAATGGTCCGCGCGAGCGAGCCTCGCGCTAGCGGGTCGCGCGCGCGAGTTCTTGCAGAATGTCATCTTCTTCGTTTTCTCCCCTGTTTTCAATTCTGGACTGAAATTTACCCATTTCTGTTTTCTGTTTCAATTATGTCGTGCAATATATGGATCTCTTCGGTTTTCCGCGTAGATTAAGAATACGCGATCAATTTTAACTAATATGGATTATATCTCTAAATATTCGCGATTAAAGTGAGGGTGTCAAAACTTAAAATCAACGATACGTCGCGATATGGATGAATTACTACGTAGGATTCGAACCGTAGTCTATTGGGACTAAGATCTTTCATTCCCAATTTACAGAATCGATTTTGATTAAGTTTTACAAAACTCCACTTTCAAGCTTTCATGGTGTTTATACATATATATGCATATATACAACTATATACACTGAAATTTACATATATATACGTTGAGAGTGAGTTTAATTTACTCACCGAGGGCGTTAGTACAAAGAATTTGAGACTGATAATATCCGCCGTAAAAATCCGTCGAAGTTTCCGTCAATAGAGTTTATACTCCTCCGTTCTTGATTTATATATATGTATCCATGTATCTATATGACTGTGTGTATGAATATAATGTATAAACTATATATGTGTATTAGTGTCTTGAGAGATTTAAGAGAAATGAGAGGATTTAGAGATGCTGAGAGTTTGTGAGAGAGAGATATGTGAGTACTGTGAGAGAAACACAAGTATATATATACAATTATATGTTTGGGCTCCAAGAAAGGCAAAGAAATCCTCCAGTGAGGTTGAGCTCACGTGCTCCCTCACCCAAACTGCGATAAGGATGCAGATTAAATCATAAACTGGTATTTTCTGGTTTAAAATAAAATACAGAAAATTATACTAATGTAGGAATTAAATTCCCAGTTTATACAAAATATAGATATCGATTTTGAAACCATAGAAAGTATTTTGGAAATTACAGTTTGACCCCAGATAATTATTACAAAGAGAAATTAAATTAAAATACTCATGGAAATGAAACGCAATATTTATTTATTAATGATAATAAAATACAGGGCGTTACACCCATGCCACCGCAGATTGGTGGGAAGCTGAACTAGCCACTATTAGGATTAGTGCTACAAGGGCAATACCTTGGAAAACATTCAAAGGAAGATTTCTGGAAAAGTACTTTTCAGAAGATGAAAAGATCAACAGGAGGAGAATTTTATGAGCCTAGTTCAAGCAGATTGGACTGTAAGAGAATATACCACCCAATTTGAGCGATTGTCTCGATTCGCTAAGCATATGATTGATACACCACATAAAAAGATTAAGTAGTTCCATCAAGGATTGAACCCCCATCTTCGTTATATGATGATTAGGCACTTGAACCAAAGTTTTGAAGGACTGATTAGACTTGATGTGAGTCTGGAAAAAGAAGCCTATCCAGTACAGCGACAACAAATGAATCAACCCCAGCCGTCAAGAAGTTTTCAGGAACAGAGGAATTTACAAAAACCACCGCCAAGGAATACCCAAGGGTAGAGACCTCAGGACTTTTAAGGCAACAAGAGAACTTGAGATAGAACCAGGAAGCCTTAGTCAAACTGCCTTGTCCCCAGCAATGTCAACAGCAAGGACCGCAACCTCAGGCATTGCTTATAACCCCACCATCGAGTGACAGAGAATGTTTCAATTGTGGGAAGTCGGGGCACCTAGCGAGGAATTGCACTGTTCCTAAGACCCACTGCTGTAACGATCAGTTCTGCCGCAACTGTAATAATCCTGGTCACTTGAGTAAGGATTGTTGTGCACCACAAGGAGGATATTATGGGGCACCAATTCGAGGAGTTCAAGGACCCCCAGATCAGACTAGGATGAATGCTATCATTCCCACGAAAGTGGGCTTTAATGCTGATGAGCAGCAATATTTGGAAGGTACGCTTGTACTCTTTCATAGTTCAGTTAAAGTTTTATTTGATACTGGAGCTACACATTCATTTATTAATGTTAAGATTATGCGTCAATTAGGTTTAGATCCACAGATACTCAAGCCAGCACTTAATGTTGTGTCACCATTGAGAATGTCTGTTAAGCTGGGTAAAGTGTGCAAAAATTTCCTATTGACCTTGGGAGATAGGAATCTTCCAATAGACTTAGTATTTCTGTCAATGTCAGAGTTTGACAATATCCTATGGATGGATTGGTTGACTAAGTATGATGCCAATTTGGACTGCCCTACCAGGACGATTGTATTTTTAATACCAGGATGACTAGCGATGAGATTTCAGTGCCAGTCAACAAGTATATGTTTCTAACAAGTGGTTTAGCTACGATCAGAGGTACGAGTATGAGTACCGAACTCACGATGGATTAGATTCCTACCGTACAAGATTTTAAAGATGTATTCCAGGATATTAAAGGACTTCCACCGAAAAGAGAAATAGACTTCTGTGTGGAACTAGTACCTGACACATTGTAGATATCTAAGACTCCATATAGGATGACACTAACTGAGATGTTGGAATTGAAGAAGCAAGTTTGGGAACTTGAGGATTTGAGATTTGTTTGTCCAAGTACATCACCTTGGGGAGCAACAGTTCTTCTATTTATGAAGAAAAAGGATGGAACAATTCGACTATGCATAGACTACAAGGAGTTGAACAAGGTTACGATCAAGAACCAATACCCACTACCTCAGATAGATGATCTATTCGACCAATTACAAGGATCAAGGATCTTTGCCAAGATCGATCTGCGTTCGGGATATCACCAATTGTTATTTTGACCAGAGGATGCATCGAAGACTGCGTTCAGGACAAGATACGGGCAATATGAATTTCTAGTTATGCCTTTTGGATTGACAAATGCACCAGTAGTATGCATAGACTTGATGAATAGAGTATTCAGACCATAACTGGATCAATTCATTATAGTATTCATTAACGACATACTAATCTACTCAAAGACGGTGGAGGAAAACAAGGAACACTTACAGATTGCTTTACAGATACTTCGAGATTGTAAGTTGTATGTAAAGTTCAGTAAGTGTAAATTTTGACTAATTCTTGGGACATGTTATATCTGAAGACAGTATCTCTATAGACTCATCTAAGATCGATGCAGTCTTAAGCTGGAATAGACCAACTAACACAATAGAGGTCAGAAGTTTTCTTGGCCTAGCTGGATATTATCGAAGATTCGTAGAAGGATTCTCCAAGATTGTAAGACCGTTGACAAGTTTGACAAGAAAGGAGATAAATTACGAATGGACAGACAAGCATGAGGGTGCATTTTAGGAGTTAAAAGAAAGATTGACTTCAGCACCAATACTCACGATACCTAAGAGTGGAGAAAGATATGTGATCTATAGTAATGCATAACATCAAGGACTTGATTGTGTGCTTGTGCAGGACAGGAATGTCATTGCATATGGATCTAGACAATTAAAGGTACATGAGAAGAACTATCCTACGCATGATCTAGAATAAGCAGCAATAGTATTTGCATTAAAGATTTGGAGACACTAACTCTATGGAGAGAAGTTTGATCTGTTTTCCGAACATAAGAGCTTGAAGTATTTGTTCTCTCAGAAGGAGTTGAACATGCGACAATGAAGATGGATGGAGTTACTCAAAGACTATGACTTTTCATTGCAATACCATCTGGGTAAAGCTAATGTCGTAGCCGATGCTTTGAGTTGTAGACCTCGATTAGTGATCCCTGCGTTATTAATTCGAGAATGGCAAGCATTGGAAATTTTGGCTAAATTCGACCTATAGCCAGTGGAGTTGACTAAAGGACAACATTTTGGATGCCTTATGGTACAACCAACTTTGATTAGCCATATCATAGAAACTCAACAGATGACGAAAGATTTAAAGTTATGATTTGCTAAGATGTCAGCAAAGGAACCAGAATTCTGGAGTGTCGGTACAGACGAAGCTTTAGGATGTAAAGGTAGACTTTGTGTACCTAATGAAGAAAATCTCTGAAAAGAAACATTGGATGAAGCACATAAGTCACGGATGACTATTCATCCTGGAGGTACGAAGATGTATAAGGATTTGAAGAGGAATTTCTGGTGGGAAGGAATGAAGAGATAAGTAGCTGAGTATGTAGCTCAATGTCTTACTTGTAAACAAGTAAAGGTAGAATATCATAAACCACTTGGGTTAATGTAACCATTACCAATTCCCCAATGGAAATGGGATCACAGAACCTTGAATTTCATAGTAGGTATGCCAAAGTCAACAGTAGAACAACGACGCCATTTGGGTAATCATGGATTGACTTACGAAGACTGCACATTTCATCGCCTACAATATGATGTGTCCAGTGGACCATTTAAGTCGAATGTATCTACAACACATTGTACGATTACACGGTGTACCAGTTTCAATTATTTTAGAAAGAGATTCATGCTTTACTGCCAAATTCTGGAAGAGTCTCCAAACAGCAATGGGAACAACACTGAACTTGAGTTCAGCCTTTCATCTACAGACCGATGGACAGACTGAATGAGTCATTAAGTGATGGAAGATATGCTACGCGCTTATGCTATTAATTTTGAGAGTTCTTGGGAGATACACCTACCATTGATCGAGTTCGCCTACAACAACAGTTACCATATGAGCATAGGGATGGCACTGTTTAAAGATTTGTACGAAAGACCTTGTCGATCACCTCTATATTGGGCCAAAGTACTTAGGCTAGAAATGGTACGAGAAATCAGCGAGAAGATCCAGATTGTACAAAAGAAGATGAGGACGGTTCAGACCCGACACAAGAGTTATTTTGACAAGCGACCAAAGACTTGGAGTTTGCCGTTGGAGACCACGTGCTACTCAAGGTTTCACCTATTCGAGGCATCGTCAGATTTGGTTAAAAGAGAGGCAAGCTATCGCCGCAATTCATCGGACCATTCGAGATTCTAGAACGTGTTGGGAATGTTGCTTATCGACTTGCGTTGTCGCCGAAGATGTCAGGAGTGCATAGCGTATTCCACATTAGTATGCTGATGGAGTGTGCTCACAACCCAGCGCATGAGATCAACTTCGAAGATATTGAAGTTAACAACTGCGTTACATTCAATAAAGGACCAGTGTAGATCCTAGATCATGGAATCAAGAAGCTCAGAAACAAGGAGATTCCGCAAGTAAAGATCCAGTGGAAGCATCATGATGAAGGAGAAGCTTCGTGGGAACTGGAGTAAGAAATGTGTGAGAAGTTTCCATTTTTATTTTAGACCTTATTTGGTTTTTATTTCAAGGACGAAATCCTTAATGAGTGGTAGATGATGTAATACCTTGTATTTTAAATATTTATTAATACAGAGAGATTCTATATACTTCATTTGATCATACTTGAAGTTTCACTTTCGATCGATCAAACCTCTTTCAAGCAATTGAACATTTCTAAGTTGAAGCGATCAAAACCCTACCGACTTGAATTTATGACGTGGTCCCTACTTCAATAAATCAAACCCCTTTTTCATTTGATCAAACTAGCCAAATCACTTTTGAGCGATCGAGCATACTTCGATCCATCGAACTCGCCTGGATATTTCATCTGTAGTTCATGCAAACATTGCCACCTACACCCCCATCCCCTCTATATATACATTGTGTTAGTGTGTTTAGTGTGTTTGGAGAAATAGAATTATGAAAGAGAGATTGTGTGCTTGTGTTTTGATACATATATGTATATATAAACTCATCTCCATATATATATATATACACACACATACTATATATACACACAGTCTAGGAGAGAGAGGGAGAAGAAACAGAGAATAAGAAAGAAGAAGAATGAGACAGAGAGAGGGAGAGATACAGAGACAGAGAAGAGAGAGAAGGAGGAGGAGCCATTAAAGCTCAAAGTTGGAACTCAAGCTATACACGCCCTTACGACGTTCGGTAAGTTCTAAACTCACTTGGTACCTTTTATATGATGTTTATGAGTTTTGACGTGAATTAATAGACCCAAACACGCCCTAACACCTCTGGACGTTCACTGTTCAAAACCTCTAGAGAAGACAACTTTCAAGCGATCGAACTAAGTTCAATCGATCAAAGAGACTTCGATCGCTTGAACATTGCTTTTCTCAATCGATTGAAATGGTTTTAATCGATCGAACTTTGCAGAACATGGATTGTTTCTATGGTTTATTTATATAAGGGTTCGATTATTTGATTCTCAATTTAGACGTTCATTATGCGATTATGGGTTGATCAGGGATAATGTGACAACAAAGATAAGTATGATTAAGAATAATGGATTAACGTGATGAAGTTAGATACTATGCAGTTCGTGTATGAGTTCGATATCTGTTCATTTTAATCAGAGCAGTCATACCACAATGGGGCTGCCATGTAATCGTTAGTGGTATAACGATAGGTAGGTTTGCTAAGTTCTGGGAATATTACGGGAGGAACTGTTTCCTAAACGCGATTATGCAGAGGGTGGCCCCACTGATGTCGGTTATGCTAAGGAAGATTACTACGCTAGTGACTAACCTTATGCCAGTTAGGGATGAAGAAGATATATCTAGTTTATACTTCTGTTATTACTATTGTTCTTTATTAATTTAACGGGTAATTGGGCATATGTTGTCTCCAGACCTGTTGTGATCTTGAGGACCACTCTGATATTGTAATTGATAAATCATTATTATATATTCAGTGGTTTTCTGTTCATTTTGTTTTAGTTGGACAAGTACTGTGTGGTGTGGATAGTTAGTGATTTTCATTCGTCATTCCCTATGGACCCAAAAAGGAAATTTATTTTTCTCTATTTTTGCTGCTCCGAGGCGTGACAGTATAGATATACACTAATTCTTGTCCAATGAAACTTTACTGACACCTCACACACGCCTAAAGAAACTTATGGGGATAAACAGGACCCTTATCGGATGCCCGGTTTGAGAGTTAGCGAAAAAATAGAATTTCACACATCTTAGCTTTATAAAACATAGTTTTGGGGTTTGAACGGGTGAAACGAAGAACCGGCGTCCCGTAAGCAACGTAACTTTACCAAAAACTCACACATGCCTAAAGAAACTTGTGGGAACAAACGGGACCCTTATCGGATACTCGGTTTGAGAGTTAGGCGAAAAAAATAGAATTCTACACATCTAAGCTTTATAAAACGTAGTTTTGGTATTTGAACGGGTGAAACGGAGAACCGCCAATCGGAAAGGTATGAAACTTTACCGACACCTCACACACGCCTAAAGAAACTTGTGGGAACAAACGGGACCCTTATTGGATGCCCGGTTCGAGAGTTAGGCGAAAAAATAGAATTTCACACATCTAAGCTTTATAAAACGTAGTTTTGGGGTTTGAACAGGTGAAACGGAGAACCGCCAATCGAAAAGGTATGAAACTTTACCGACACCTCACACACGCCTAAAGAAACTTGTGGGAATAAAAGGGACCCTTATCGGATTCCCGGTTTGAGAGTTAGTGAAAAAATAGAATTTCACACATCTAACCTTTATAAAAACGTAGTTTTGGGGTTTGAACGGGTGAAACGAAGAACCGTCGTCCCATAAGCAACGTAACTTTACCGACAACTCACACACGCCTAAAGAAACTTGTGGGAATAAACGGGACCCTTATCGGATACCCGATTTGAGAGATAGGCGAAAAAATAGAATTTCACACATCTAAGCTTTATAAAACGTAGTTTTGGGGTTTGAACGGGTGAAATGGAGAATAGCCAAAGGGAAAGGTATGAAACTTTACTGACACCTCACGCACGCCTAAAAAAACTTGTGGGAACAAACGAGACCCTTATCTTAGGCGAAAAAATAGAATTTACACATCTAAGTTTTATAAAACGTATTTCTGGGGTTTGAAGGGTGAAACGGAGAACCGCCAATCGGAAAGGTATGAAACTTTACCGACACCTCACACATGCCTAAACAGCGTAACTTTACCGACACTTTGTGAGTTAAGCGAAGAAATAGAATTTCAAATACTTGGGAATAATAAGTTTTTTTGTTTTTTGGCTTTTGTAATCTCTTATTACTTGTAGATTGTAAATACTAAATTACTTCTCTCTCTCTCTTTTTTTTTTTTTTTTTTTTTTTTCAGGTGTGGAGTTTTATTGTAAGATTGCCGTTTTTGGAATGATTTTGTTTTTGATTGAATTCGGAGAAACTTAAACATTCGTGACTTAATTTGTATTGAATTAAATATGATGGACATGATTTTGGATTTATTAAGTGACTTTATTTACGTACTTTGTATGAATTGTTGGATCTTGTATGTAAATGATTATTTTGTGAGCATAAAATTTCTGTTTATGGTTGAAAATATATTGATATAGCAGGTATACAATACAGAGGGGAAAAAAAAAAGCAAAAAAAAAAAAATCAAAATTTTAATTTCTGATGTAGTATTTGTGGCGCACTTGTTGCGTCACAAATATTACCATGTATAATTTGTTATAGTATTAGTGGCGCAAAATCGCGTCACAAATGCCATTGTGAGCAATTTGATTATATTATTTGTGGCGCAATGCATGCGTCGCAAATACAATAACACTAATTTTCTGAAAACTATTTGCGACGCAGTGAACGCGCCACAAATACTAATTATTGGCGACGCAAAATCCATACGTCGAAAATAGTTATACTATTTGTGGCGCAATAGATACCCAATACTAGATGTCTATTTCCGACGCAAATAGCTTGTATTTGTGGTGCGTTTAGCGCGCCACAAATAATATAGTATTTGTGGCGTGTTGACTGCGACATAAATAGCTATTAGGGACACTGGAATAAATGACGCACGGGCAACGCGTTGAACGCGTCGAAAAAGACTTTTGTAGCACGAATGCGCGCCACAAAAAGTCTGTTTTGTTGTAGCCAAATACAAGATTAGGATATAACAGATTATCCAACAGTTTTATCCAACATATTTCAAACACATGACAGCATAATAGCTTATCTGACAGGATTACTATTCGATCCAATCCTGCCTTTCCCTATTCTATCTAGTAGTTTTTTCTGACCTACCAAACGAGGCCTTAAAGTGCAACGTAGGTAGGCCATCAAACAATGGGAAAGTCATTCCAAAATTTTGGCAAAACATGCACGAAAAGCTAAAGAGGTAAATGAAATGACTTTAAGGCAATTTATATTGACAGTCCCTGTCATAGGACTAACATGTTTATATAGAATCTTTTGTAATCAAAGATTCAAAATGTTGATAAAAATAATCTTAAGACCTTAGAAGTTAGATGCTAATAATAAGAAAGCAAACCTAAAGTGGAATGGAAAATCAATACTCGTTAATATCTCATCACTCAAAAGTAATTTTAATTATATATCAAATGACAATGGTAAGACAAAGATATATTGCTATGGCTTTCTTTGGTTGCAAAGGGTTATTTACAGTTTGGTGTTTATATTTGGTGTCACTTTGTCTCACTATTGTTTAAAAGTTGGCACATCAACAATGATAGGGACACACATCAACTGACACACCAAATAACATATTGTGCTTTAAATGCATGTACTCTGTGCTGTTTGAAATGTGTGCATCACTTACGCAACACAGAGTACATGCATTTTAAGCACAGTTTGTCATTTAGTGTGTCGTTTGGTGTGTGTCCGTATCATTTTTGGTTGACACATTACATCTTGAAATTCATAATTTCTGCTAATAAAGGTATTTTTGTCCTTTGTTATATATATTTGTGTGTACGTGCAAGGTAGATGGGCAAGCTTTATTATTTTTTTTTTTTTGATACATTGGGAGAGAGGGGATTCGAACACGCACCTAATTAGATGGAAGAATGGGCCTTTGACCACTAGAATGAAAATCTTTGGGTAAGCTTTATTAAGCAGCCTTAATTATCTCTAATATCTCTATCCCTCTTTAAATTATCTCTCTGTCTCTTCCAACCCTAATATATTTATGAGGTGCAAAGTGTCACTAAAAAGTGTAAACTATGAGAGTGCAATTAAGGTGTAATTAATCCTTAATTTAAATTTACTAGATAACCTTTCAAATGAACTCCAAGTTCCAAGCAATAGGGAAAAACCAAAAGTTTGCGGTTTCGTGGGTATGTGGGCTATAACTAATTTGGTTTTTAGTAAATTACATTCACTTCTCTTAAGACTTGCATATACTACGGTTCTACCCCTAGAGGAATGAAGTATTACAAGAATCCCCCTTCTTTTTACGATTTCGACAATATATTATCTAATATGTTTGTTAAAAAAAAAAATTTGTGTAATGTTATACCAACAATAAATGGCCAACACATCCTAACCTATTAAAATCTTTATATCATCATTATTAATTAAAATGACAAGAGAACCAGATACACAATGGTTTTCTTCCTTGAAAAATAAAATCTTAATTTTCATGATTAGCGTAGTGGTTCACTAAAACCTAGAATGAGTTCAATATAATTCGAACATCGAGTTTGAATTTCGTTACAAAGAGGCCAACGTTTTTAAATAACTAGGATGCACGCCCGTGCAATGCACGGGTTCGTCAAAATAAAAAAAATAAAAAAAATTTAAATAAATTTATCCAGTAAATAAAAAAAAATAATAATAATATTAAATCCTAAATATACTGAACATATACTGCTGTGTAAAAAAAATTGTAAACGTAAAAGCTTCGATAATTTGATATGGAAGCAAAATATAATTTATTTTTTTCTTCTTCCTTTTTAATTTTTTTTTTCGAATCTTTCTTGGTGTTTTCACTTATGTTTTTTTTAGCCCTTCTCTCCCAATTTTATTTTATTCTTTTTTGTCTGACTAATAACTTATTTTTAACATCATAGCACATGATATATTGGAAGAACTTATCATCGTTTTTTTCGTTTCTTTTCTTTTTTTCATCTTTTTTTAAAATAATTTTTTTATTTTCTTCTGTTTCTTTTTTTTTTTTTTGGTTTAAAGTAAAAACTTTTTTTTTTTAACATCATAACACATGATATATTCAAAACCCTATAATCTTTTTTCTTTTTCCTTTTTTGTTTAACTACATATAAATTTTATACACATATGATTTATTGAGCTAAAATCAAGGGAATGGTTATATGTATTACACACACATGCCTATAAATTGAATTTTCTATTTTGATATTATCCACAATCTCTAATATTAATTTTCTCAAGTTTATTTTATGCGCGTAAAAAAGTAAATTTCTAACCATGTGTATGTCTGAGTTAAATTTATAGGTATGTGTGTTTAATAAAATATGAAGTTCCATTTATATTTATAGCTCTAATGCAAAAAAAAAAAAAAAATGTTGGAAGGAGATGGAAATGTGCAGCATATAATTATAGATGTGTTAGTAATTGCAAATTACAATTTGTCTTTTTAACATTGCAAAGTATTGCTTATATATGTATTACTATATACATATATATATATATATATATATTTATTGGGGGCTGCTAACCTACAACATGATGGTTGTAAGTTAGCAGCATACAACAGCCCCTTTAGCGACGAAAAACAGGTTTTTAGCGACGAAACTTTTGTTGCTAAAGGTTCCAGCTTTTAGCGACGAAAAATTTCGTCACTAAAACCTTGTTTTTCGTCGCTAAAAGTCTCCTATGCTGTAAGTTAGCAAACCCCATATTTATTTATTTGTTATGAGTATGAAATTGATTTAATTCCAAAATTAGTGGTGCTTATTTGGGAAACAAAAAAAACATAAAAACAAAACAACATAGGCTAAAATCGGTTTTCCAAACATGGCACAACCAGTTTCACAACCGGATTTGTTTTTTTTTTTTTTTTTTAATTTTATTTTCATATTTTTGTTGAAAAAGTGAGGTGGGTCTATGAATTTAACTTACACACATACTTAGACATTTAATTTTATTATACATACATGCCTAAAAAAAACTAAAAACCCATAATTGGTTGTCCCAAAATATTATGATCACACACAATGCCTATAAATTTCATTTTATATTTAGATATTACCCACAATCTACAAAAAATATCATTTTTTTTAAGGCATGTGTGTAATGGAATTAAATGTCTAAGCATGTATGCAAAAAAATTTATAGGCACACCTCACTTTTTCAAGAAGAAAAAAAAAACCAAAATCGTTTGTGAATAAATGACCAAAAAAGAGTGTGGAGATGTATGAAATTGTATAGGATTTCAAAGGGGAAATGATAAAAATGAACAATTCAAAAAATGACAAATAAGGATAAAATTGAAATTGGAATCACATTTAGCAATAAAGACAAAATTAAAATTGGAAATCACATTTAGCCTCTTTTATATAGGGTATAGATATAGATACATATATAGATTTATATAGGGTATATAAAACAAATGTTAGTGCTTTGTTTGGGAAAACCAAATTAAAAAAGAAAAACAAAATCAAACAAAACAAAACAAAACCAAATAAGGCATAGCCCAATTCGGGTTGTGTTGTGCCTTGTTTGTGTTAGTGGTTTGTTTGGGAAATCTCAAAAAAATAAAAATAAAAACAAAACCAAACAAAATACCAAATTAAACAAAATAAAACCAAACAAGCTAGTGACTTGTTTGGGAAGAACGAAAACACACAAATCACAAAACCGAAAAGCGGTTGTGCCAAACAAGGCACAACCTACAATTGTTGACTTTTGGGTTTTTGAACCAAATTATAAATATTTGGAATTATTGCTTGAAAAGTTGATTGAATCATTATTTGTAGATTAAATAATTTTAAAGTTGAATGAAATTATAAATATTTGTAATTATTATTTGAAAAGTTGATTGAATCATCATTTCTAGAATAATTTAATTATAAAAGTTGACCTAATTGTAATAAGGGTTGTTTTGTGAGTGAAATGACCAACCTACCCTCACATAATGACAAAAAATGAAAGTAATCATTAAAAGGAAATGGAACAAAAAAGAAAAGTAATGGTAAAAATGTGATTTTAAACAAATCAAAAAAATGACAAATTAAGACAAAATCAAAATTGACAATCATAGTTAGCCTCTTTTATAGAGGTAGTGATGTGTATGGGCAATGGTAGTTTGTTGCAAGTAATACAAGTAATATTTAATATGAATTAATTATACATTTGGCACATGGGTTTGGTCCGACCTAAGTTACCTAACCGAATAAAGTTCAAATCCAAAACCATAAGACATGTTTGCAAACACATAAATTGGATTAAGTTCCATCAATCATCATTTTCAATTTATGTTTTTCTTATTAATTTATTTTTATTTTTTATTTTTTAAATCAGTACTAATTGTTGGGTAAATTATATGGACATCCCTCATGTATTGCCCTTATGAAATAACACCCCTATATAAACAAAAAATTCGATAAACTAACCCCCTCAACTATTGTTTGTCTTCTCGAATTGACCCCCTCAAATATCTCTCCTATCCACAAAAATAAATAAATCAATAAATTATTTAGTTGAGGGGGTCACTTTATTGAGATTTTTTTAGTGGATGGGATATTAGTAAAAAGTTGTAATACATAAAGAGGTATCTATATAATTTACCCTTAAAAATATTACATAAAATTAAGTATATTAGAAATGCTTTTATATAAAAGAAAATACTTTTCTCAATCAAAAAATAGTTCACAAATACTCGCTCAAGCATCTCATTGGTCAATGCTCATTTTTGCTGGTTTGCTGTCGGGGATTCTTGATCAAACCTCTCTTTCAACAAAGGGTAATATTATAATTTCATAAGTAAGTTACTCAAAATACTCAATGAGTGGCGTTATACAAACAACAACGTATACACACGGAAATATAAATGCATACATACGAGGAGAGAGAGAGAGAGAGAGAGAGAGAGAGAGAGGAAACGGGCAGTTTGTACAGTATTTGAGGAGAGGGTGCAAGGACGCTTTAATCCCCCACTCTCTCTCATTCAATGCTTTACCCATTTCCCTTCCCATTCAACCCTTTTTCTTCTTCTTCTTCATCCACTCCCACTCCTCTGCCTCTTCATCTCCTATTCTCTTCCTCTCCTTCTTTTCAGGTCATTTTTTTTTCGCAATATTCCAACTTTCACCACATAATATGTATATATGTATGTATGTGTATGTATAAAATTGTAATGGTTGTGGGTTTGTGGTTTTAGGTTGAACAGGGGAACAACTGCGTTGAAGGGTCGTTGAAAAGCGGTTTTAGCCCTGAAATGGCGGTTAAACCGACCCATCAAGCGGTTTTGGAGGACTTAATGGCGGTTAATGGTCAAACGGGTGTCTCAGGCGATGATTTCTCAGTTGACGACTTACTTGACTTCTCTAGAGAAGATGTTGAACTTGAAAACGGTTTAATTACAGACGAAGAAAAAGATAACCACGAACAGAGCAAGGCTTGTTCAGAGAAAGATTACAAATTTGACCCTAATCGAAGCAATTTCTCAGTCAAAGACGATTTGGGTTTTGTCCCTGGAAGTGAACTTAGTGTTCCGGTGAGCCCCCTCTCTACCTCTCTCTCTCTCTCTCTCTCTCTCCAAAAGTACTGATTTTTGAAAAGGAGGCCTTTTTTGTTAACAGGTTGATGATTTGGCGGACTTGGAATGGTTATCCCATTTCGTTGACGACTCGTTTCTACAGTACCCTTTACCATTTCCGGTCGGGAAGTTACCGGAGAAGATGACCGGAGACCGGTCTCACCCGGGAATTCCGGTCTCAAAAAACCCCTGTTTTTCGACTCCGGTTCAGACCAAGGCCAGAAGCAAACGAACGAGGACGGGGGGCTGGGTTTGGTCACTTGGGTCTTATCCTCCGACGACGGCGACGGCGACGGAGACCTCGTCGGCTTCTTCAACTTCATCTTCGTCATCACCGCTGACCGGTTGGCTTAACTACACCGGTTCGAACCAAACTGCCGACTCGTTTCTCGGAAAACCGCCGGTCAAGAAGCAGAGGAAAACTCCAGCCGCAGAAGGCGGTGGTGGTGGGGCCCATCTGCCGAGGCGGTGTAGTCATTGCCTTGTCCAGAAGACTCCACAATGGCGAACCGGACCGCTCGGAGCCAAAACCCTCTGCAATGCATGTGGGGTTCGTTACAAATCGGGTCGGCTCTTACCCGAATACCGACCCGCTTGTAGCCCGACCTTCTCGAGCGATGTTCACTCTAATAATCACCGGAAAGTTCTTGAAATGCGGCAGAAGAAAGAGTTAGTGTCCGGTCTGACCCAACCGGTTCAGAGTTTTTGATACTCATTGAGTTTGGTGATAGAAAGAAATTAGTAGAAGTTTAGACCCGGTTTAGTTGCTGTTGGGATGTACATTGTATGGTGCTGTAAGTTTCTGTAGACCTGTAACTGATTAGGGACACTTCATAATGTTTAAATTATCTCTACTGTTTCTATTGAGTATTATTGAGTATGTTTTTATGTTTTTGGGTGTTCTGTTTCAAGTGTTTATGCCAGTTGGAGAGAGAAAGGAGAGAGTGTAGGGCTAACAGCAACTCCAAGGTTGTAATTAAATTTGAGTATCTAAAATGTTATTATTTGGAATGTTTTACGTATCAAATAAATCTCTATGTCAATCATAGATAGTACTTAAAATTAGTACTCCCTCCGTCCCATTTTATGTCCCCCTTTCTATTTTGGTATATCCCAAAATTGTTGTCCACTTTCCTAAATTAGTATATATATTTTACTTAGTTTCCCAAATTGTCCTTCCTTACAACCAATACCAAAACAAAACAAAAAAGAAAGAGCAATGATTATGGGCAATTGTGGAAAGTAGGAATAGATTCCTTTTGTCCCCTTAAATAGTTGGATTCCCAAAAAGGGACACATAAAATGGGACGGAGGGAGTAGTTATTTTATGAATAAATTTTTGGACACAATTTTTATACAATTTTTTCACAACTTCTTAAAAGATTGTCTATATCTCTCCTGTATCACTGTGGGGTTTAGTGATATCACAAACAAGAAAACAGGAGAGAGATACACATCTTTTAAGAAGCTTATGTGAAAGTTGTTTCCTAAGAATTATTCCTATTTTATTGGTTGATATATTTTGTCATTTTGGTATATCTTAATCATAGACACTGAAAAATATTATTTTAATTACAAACCAATAATTAAGATCTTTCCACCAAATATTAGATTTTCTCACTTCCTCTCTCCAAAGGTTATAAGTTTGGAGACCCAAATTATGAGTTTTCATAATTGAACCCTTTTTTATCCCCATTGGATTGCAATTTTGAGATGAAGGGATATACTTTGACTTCTTTTGATTTTGGATACTCATTTAGATCCCCCATTTGAGTTGCTCTAAGGATCCTCGACCGTAAATGTGAGTGGTATCCACTCGGTACCACCAATTAGGTGTTCACAGCACTAATACTTCTATATTTTTTTGTGAAAAGGAGAAAAAAAAATGTTAAAAGGTGAGTTGTCAAGGCCTGATTGGTGTTGCATAGTGGACAATACCACTCTTGTGGCCGATGATCCCCATCCGTGAGGGGAGGGCATGGTGGTCTGAATGGTGTCCAGTGCCGGTTCTGAATTTTGGGAGGCCTTAAGCAAACTCTAAAAAATGGGCCCTAAGGCTATACAGGGGTTCGGGGACAGTGCCTCCGAAACGATTTTTTTTTTAAGTTTACTTACACATAATTATATGTAAAATTTTAAAAAAAAATTTGTCACATTTACAATTGGAATCGGGGGTCCTTTGGAGGTGGAGAGCCCTAAGCGGTTGTTTACTTTCCCCCGGACCGGTCCTGATGGTTTCTCTAAGGCGTATTTGAAAATGTCCAAAAACAAGATCAAGTTCGTTTTATATATTCTCAGATTTAATTGAATTTGATTAAAATCGGATATAAGTTACATTACAAAAGAATAAATTTTTTAGGTATTTTTAAGTCTGTCACGAACTTTCCTAAAAAGTATTTAGAACCAGTTCTTAACACTGTCTAAACAAGCTTCAAGTGTGTTAGCAAAGTATGGTCCTAATTTATGGGTGCCGTTGAAAAGCGGAAACATTATGAACAAGCACACGAGAGGGAGGTGGGGAAAATGTTGATGGCGTGAAGTGAACGCGTTTCCTGCAATATCTACAACAGGATAAACTAAGGACCTGTTTGGACAGCCTCGTATTTATTAGTCATACACAATTTTTAAAGAATTTTAATATGCAATGTTATGAACAAAGAATATTTCAAAAGTGGTGGTTAGAATATCTCAAACTGAGAGTATTATTTTGCTAGTGTTTTTTTTAAGTATTACTTAAATGGTTATTTTTAGCTGATGTACTATCACTTCCATCTCAAATTAGGTAAATTTGATTCAAATTTTGATGTCTCGTTTTAAAAAATCTTTTAAAAAGTCAGTGTAATTAAATTACACGATTTCCAACTTTACCCTTTGTTATACAAAACTCTCCCATTCTTCTTTGATGTGACACTCAAAGGCAAATGTACTCAGAGACGGGTGTCAAGCTCTACTTGATTTTTTTAAAAAAAATTCATATAAAACTTTAAAAAAACCTCATATTTTTACACTTTACCACAAATTCAAAAACTTCATATTTTCTTAGATTTTGAGCTATGCAAAATTTTGCGAATATAAAATAAAGTATGATACATTCAATTCCTTTATCTCAATTTGAAGTAATAAGGTATCATTTTATTGTATCTTTAGTGTCAATCAATATTAATTTTTCTAATATACCATTAGATAATAAAAATGTGACTTCTGATAGTAATTTTTAGGTGTGATTTATTAGTTGTCACTTTATATTGGATGGTACCAAGTCACAATTAAAGTGTTATAACTTTGATGTATATATCATACAATAGACAAGATTTTTTGAATTTATAATACTGGTTCACTTATAAATAACAAAAAAAATTCTATATTTTTCGAATAATGTTACACCCATACTCACTTCACCTCCAAAAACTCACACCTACTCACAATTACTCCTGGTGGACCCCATCGTGTCAAGCCTCACAGTACCATCTAGGAGTTATTGCGATTGGGTGTGAATTTTTGGGTGTGAAATGGGTGTGGACGTAGCATTACTCATATTTTCCAAAAGTAATATTTGGGACACACTCAAAGACACAACTTTTGAGACACAACCCAAGAGATGTGTCTATCTCTCTCCTATGTCAGTGTAGGATCCAGTGACATCACATGAGAGATATACAAATCTTTTGAATTGTGTCTCAAAAGTTTGTCATTGGATGTGTCCAAATCTTTACTAATTTTCCAAACAATATATTACTATAGAGATTGTGAATAATTTGAAATGGGTAATACTTGGGACACACCCAAAGACACAACTTTTGGGACACAACTTAAAAGATGTGTCTATCTCTCTTGTATCACTGTAGGGTCCAGTGATATCACATAAGAGATGTAAACACATCTTTTAAATTATGTCCCAAAAATTGTGTGTTTAGATATGTCTCAATTTTTACTCATTTGAAATAGACGCCAATACGAAACCATAACAGAATGTCCCCTTCATGGATAATAGAATAATGGAAATGGCTATTGGCACTCTATAAATTATTAAATACACTCTATAAAGTGCATATTATATATAATATAACATACGGTTCATACGGAGTATTTTGAGAGTGGTATTATAAAAGGCATTTACTTTTAGAGTGATATTATAGAGGGCATTTACTACCTTTTGAAGTGCAATACATTTCCCATAATCATATTATAGGGCTCCATGCAGTATGGGACACCATTTTTCAATCACAAAAAAGGACAAAATTTTGATGTGACAGTCATGTCTAAGATGGCGAGTCATTTGGTGGTATCTTTCATCTGCTATCTTCGAAATCCACACGCTGTATGAATATTGGCTGTTGACATGGACCACCCTTGTTGCCCTGTTGGACACAAGACGTACACTTTCTGCAACCACTTACAATCTCCATTTCATTGATAAATTATTTTTGAGGAATCTTATATTCACACAAAATAATCAAGGTCTTTTATTTTAGTGGATTTTATGTGAGACTCGTATATTTTTCACATAAGATACATTAGAATTAAAGATTAGAATAATTTTATATGAAATTTTGTGTGAATCTAACATTATTGATTATTGTATGGTCCCGAATCATGGCCATGTGCTCGTCCCAACTATTAGCAAGTTATCACGTGACCAGGTTATCTCACTAATGGGAGCCAATCCGATCACATGACAGCCCCATTTTACCTACTACAATGGGCAAATAAAATTTTGCTTAAACTTAAGCTAAGTTGTGTTATATATTTTGTGTCCTCGCAATTGTGTAGTAATCAATTAAACGACACTTCCAAAGCCATTTGAGACGAAACGACACTTCCAAAAGCGTTTGGAATGAAGCAGAAACCAAAGAAAAAAAAATACACAAAATGGCACAGACGTCACACACTGTGCCATTTGGGCATGAGCCAACACAATATGGGTTGTATGAAAGCCGGGTCAGCCTTGGGTATAGGCCGACAAAGCAATATTCGCTTTAGCCCGCCCCCAAATTTTTCGTATATTTGATGGCCCCTTTCCAGTTCAATCCTTCACACCCTATATTTCTTTGTTTGCAGACCCAAAACCAAATATAAGCAAATTTACTTAAACATCGATCTAATACAGAGCTCGAACCTTACTTAAAAATATTAATTATATAAGTTTAGCCCAAAGCATTTCCAAAAAAAAAAAAAGAACAACACAATACCATTAGAAGCATAATTCCAGAGTTTAACCTCTGCCCCTTTTCCTTTTAAATCATCAAGCACCAGCGCCACCACACTGCAAAAGTGAAATTGAAACACCACATCGCCACACAGTGATACCACCAAACTATTCATCAAAGTTAGTTCTCGTCTCCATCCCCTTTCCCCTCTCCCTCGACATTGCCAGCTGACGACGGCCACCAAGGCCTGGTTAGTTAGGTCATTTCCTTTTTTTCTTTTAATTTTTTTTTTTTTAAAGATTTTGTTTAATAGTTTTTTTTTTTTCATTTGTTATATAGACACTCCATTTTGCCCCAGCAAAAAGAAAAGGACTGTCACGACCCATCTCGCAACGCGCGGAAATAGGACACGCGACACGCCACTAAGGCTTTTGTAGTTCCATTAAAATAAAATTTTAGCAAAAAATATAAGTATAATCCTTTAAAATCAGAGTTATAAAAAATTTTGTTCAATTAAAAATATTTCCAAAGAATTCATTCTAAAAAACAGAGGTTCAGTCAACTGGAGGTGGGACCCGGTTGTCACGACCCATCCCACTACGCGTGGAAATAGGACACATGGCACGCCACCAAAGCTCATCCAAACATCTTATAACAATACGCAGCAGAAAGAACTTTAAAACAACCCTGGGTATTTAAAACTTAGGGAACATAACCCTCTGAGTTTGTAAAATCCATTGAAATCAGAGTTATAAAAAGTTTTGGCCAATTAGAAACACATCCAAAATACTCAGTTTTGAAAACAGAGGTTCAGTCGACTGTGCCTAAGGTCCAGTCGACTGTGCCTAGGGTCCAGTCGACTGTCCCTAGCAGAAACCAAATACTAAAATTCTTAACAAAGGTCCAGTAGACTACTCAGGGAACCCCAGTCGACTGTGTTATGCAGAACTAAAATTTAACATTTCTCATCAGGGGTTCAGTCGACTGATCAGGGAACCCAGTCGACTGCATTGGTTACTATTTGGATCAGTAGCTAAAATCTACAGTGATTCAGTCGATTGATCAAGGGTCCAGTCGACTGCTTCTCTTACTATTCACTTTCAGTGTCTCAATCCCACAAGATCCAGTCGACTGATCCTGGGTCTAGTCGACTGCTCCCCTGCTAGGCAGCCTGTAATGAAATATTAACAACTCATGCTTCTCCACACCAACCACAATCACAACCGTAACTGATTTTCAACATTCAAAACATAACTACAGACGTTCAATTACAAGATTACGATACTACGAAACTAATCCATAGCTCTATTACAACATATTATTACAATTTCAAATCCTTACACAAGTTTTAGGATTAAAATAAAAGTATATACAATTGTGGTTCCCCGGCGTTCCTCGGCCTCACTCCTCACGATTCTTCTTGTCTTTCCTCTTACCTGCAATGGAGTACAACTCCACTGCTCAGCTATATGCTGAGCGTACAAATCTAACATATGCAATATATGATAAAACATGCTTTAATCTCATAAATCATATCAATAGTCTCTAGGGAGAAAAATACGCATTCATCCGGTAGCGGCAAGTCCAAGCCTTAAACCGCGATGTCAATGGCAAGTCCAAGCCTACAACCATTACAATCCACAAGTGCCATGGCAAGTCTAAGCCTACAACCATGCACAGTAGCCGTCGCTACTAAAATTCTCAAACATCGAGAAGCTTACTCCGGCATGAATTTGTATAAGACCCCCCTTTGACCCACATAGACAACTCAACGTGCTCGCATAAATTTAGACATGCTTTTCACAAATTAGCGCGTGCTAATTAACGGGCCTACAATTAACACATGGATTATGCCCGGATCTCAATTTCGTGTTCGAAATATAAAACATGTATTTCTCTATATTTCACAAGTTAGGACTTCATACCTCGTGCGATTTCCCCCAAACTTTGAAGGATCGACTAGGAGGTCAAATAAACGTCGGATTTTGAATTTGAGAAAATTCCTACAAGTTTATACCTGTTTTTCCCAAAAGTCTAGAATTAAGATTTTTACAAAAATTGGGCAAACACGGCCTAAGTAGTATCAAAACGTAGGTCTTACCTCCACGAGTTCAATTCCTGAATCTGGAGAAAATCTGACGGACAGAAGGTCGTTGATCGGCGTCGCAAAGCCCGTTGCCTCAATCTCCATTCTCTCTCCTCTCCCTCTAGATATTTTTGGAAGTTTGGATGAGAATGAAATCTCATCCACTTCTATATATAGACAAACTTTTTGGAAATTAAGTTTACCTCCCCGCAAGTTTCTCAAACTTCTAATTAACCCGTGAAACTACGCACACGTCCAGTTTATACCTTTACGAGTGAAAACTATAAATTTCAAAAGTTTTCGACTACGTTTCGTTTGGTCCAAAAATAACGTCCGAAAACTATATTCTGTGGAATCTCTACACAACCTAACTTTTTAATTAACGTATCACTCACGTTCTCACCACAGTTCTCAAAATGTTAACAAACAATACCGAAAATACCAGAAATTATACTACACAGGTATAATTCACTATTCACGAAATACCAGATATATCAAATAACATTTAAATCATATAAATGTCGTTTAATCGTGCCAATGCAACATGAAAGGCCATGTTCCCGTGTCCTCACTGACACCTTACTGTTGACTCACAGTCAACCTCAACTCAATCCAATTATCAAATAACATTGATAACTCACAAAAGTCAATATACATGATAAAACAATGATTTTTTGGAACGGGTGTGACAACTCTCCACTCCAAAAAGGAAGTTTGTCCCCAAACTTAAACCATCTTTTCAAGTCACCAAAACTTCACGCAAGTACTTCCAACATTTGCCACATACACAATCCACTTCACTGAGATGCCACAATCTCATGAGGAAAATAAATCCTCAGGCTCTTAAGGAAAATAAATCCTCAGAGTCCCCGCCTCAATCTGATAGAAGATTCAAACAGAATCCTAGCAATACCCCAAAGCATCTCGATAATTGAGAACATCGATACCTGATAGAACATACTCCATAGTCAACCCTGACATTCAATCCCATCGCGATGTCACAACGTCAACTCCCATATATCTTCATTTTACTTGTCACATTTCATTTCCGAAACTCAAAAGTTTCATCACCTTACTCAAACCCAATACAACCATTCATCTCTCATTCACCTATCTTGCTTTTCGACTAAAAGTCGTTGACAACACGTCTTAACTGGTGCACAATCACACACGATTCTTCATCTCGAAGTGAACTAAAATCAAGCACTAACATATACGTATACCTCGTCGATAAGCCAACGCTTCAATCAACTGTTTCGCAATATAGATTCGATCCCTTATCCCGTTAACCACAAGATACTTTGAGAACGATAATGTGTTTTTCTAACGACTTTCCATTTCTTATCGAGTTACACTCTTTCTTCCCCAGAACGCAATATCACAATAACATCAGTTCAATGAATAGCACTTAGTCGGTAGTGCGTCGCACTAATATCCTCTCTATTTTTCATAATACTTATCATTTCATTTCAATTTAACCAATCCTGTACCATACTTTCAATCACACGTGCCTCATCAGATACCATTCAAATTTTGAGCTTTCATACGCCCCAAAGCACTCACAATGAGGTCAAACATATTCATCATTTAGATCTCCAAAGTATGCACCCGAACTACTGCCGATTGAAATAGAAGATCACACCTAACAGTTTTGATTTAGAACTTTCATCCAAGTCAAACACATTTCTTCCATGTTGTTCTTTTAAAACAAATTGATTTAAAATTACGCATAATACTTCATCTCCTTCTCAACACAATTACTCCCAATATCCATCGTAACGAATAGCATTGTTAATCAAAATTTGACTTAGCCAATCATGCACGTAACACAAAGTGTATCATAACATATCCTCTTGTTCAGAACATACCCTGTTCCTGTCCCAAACCGTTGATCATTTACAATCCATCATGTTCACCTAGTGTACTCACATTCTGTACCAATCACTTTTCTTTCGAAGATCTCAACCGCAATGTAGTCCATTCTCATATCAGTCTAGGTAGATTCACTACCATTTATGTAGTTTGCAACTCTATACGTCGCTGATGTTTCACTTTTACCGTTGCACAAGTCCATATCGCTCACACTTCTATATCTCAACTCTCACTGAGTTCCTGGCAACCGGTCACACCAAGCGTATATTCTTTCGTATAACATCTCAAGGAACCATACCTTATTCCGACATTCAATGTTTCATAACCGTAGTTGAATCTGACTCAATTTCCAATTTAACTTTCTAGTCCTTTATTTATGCTATCTGGGTCTCCAATCCATTATTCCTGAATAACCTATTGCTCACAGCATTAATGTAATCCCCACATACAATCTGAGGATAAGCCGGTAATTAAATCATCCCATAAAATACTATAGCCTCGTTGTGTTCAATAAATTCCATATCGACTTCCAATTTACATACCTTTCACGACAATACCCAAGGAAAAATTCTCACTCCGGTCACCAATGCCAACTGATTCCTAACTGTCATCTTTCACGTTCTTTACACCTTACGGATCTCATCAAGTTCTTGATTGATCAAGCCTCAAATCATTCATTACCTCGGGTTATCCCAATACTTAAATCAAAGTCGAGCTCCCTTTGGAACAATACTCAAGTCAGCTCGGTTAGTGACACTACCTCCAGCTTACTAAGTCCAAGTGTACAACACTTCACTAAGCCCTTACTTTAACATTTCCGCGTTCATAATCTGCTCATGTAGAACCCATTCATTTGACAAACATTGTTGTCTCCCAAGCACTAAGCATACCATATCCGTCCACGATACTCGTCTTCCAAGGTATACTTGATACTTAATCATAAGTATTTAAAACAATTTTCTTACTCAACGAATTTAAAACATTTTAAACACTTTAAAATTTTCTTAGGGTGGAATTCGACATTCTCAAAACTCTCCAACCTTATTGGAATCTAGGACACTGAGATCGTATTTCATTGTATCCACCATTGTCCTCCAACCATTTTCCATTTCCACTATCATATCCGATAATGTACTCAACGTAATACTATGTCTTCCTCCCATTCTTACCGGTTCTGTTCACTTACTCATTGAAGCTTCGTCTTTCCAATTTATATTCACTCCTCTCAAACTATATTGATTTACCCAAAGTCTAGTACGCAAAGTTTAAGCATGTCTTCCAATGTCTGAATCGTCCGTTCTAACTGTCCATCAGTCTGAGGATGAAATGTAGTACCGAACTCAGTTTAGTACCCGTGGCTTCCTGTAGACTTCCCAAAACCTCGATGTAAAACAACTATCACGATTCGATATAATCACTGTTGGAACTCCGTGTAGTCGTACAACCCCTTTCACATACAATTCCGCCAACCTTGAAGGTTTAGTCGTATTGATCGGTAGATAATGCGCTGATTTTGTCAACCATAACCCCAAATCTTATCATTCTGATTAAACGATCGTGGAAATCCCGAAATAAAATCCATCGTGATCCCATCCCACTTCACTTTGACACTGGTAATGGTTGTAATAGCCCCGCTGGTACTTGTCTCTCTGCCTTCACTTGCTAACATGCTAAACACTCAGACACAACTTGGCAACTTCTCGCTTCATACCTTTCCACCAAAAGTTTTCTTGCAAATTCCGGTACATCTTGTCACTCCCCGGATGAATTGAATATTTATTACGGTGGGCTTCCTCTAAACGTCACTCATGGATTAGCTTTACCCTTACCGTAGTCAACTGTATCATCTTAGGTCTTAACAACTTTCTTTCCCCAACCTCGATCCCACAAATCGGCGACTGACACTTATGCCCATACAACGTTTCATACTGTGCCATTTTTGATACTTGACAGAAACCCGTTACTTCTACTAGCCGTAGTTTCAAACCGTCAAAGCGTACTCTATCATTTCCATTTTTAATCCTTCATCCTAGGTTAATCCTTAAATACCACTTCCCACTTATACAATCAATCTGGTAGTTTTTCTTACTAACCTTTATACTACATCTGAATCCACCATGATACCACGAACACTTGAAACTAGGTTCAGTTGAAAGTAACTCGTTGAGATATTTCTCAATTCCCAATACATACCACAAGATAGGTTGAGAGATTCCTCAAACGTCCAACACATACCATAAGATAGGTTGAGAGATTCCTCAACCATCCAATCATCCAATCATCCTATATATCGCATAATAAGTTGAAAGATTCTTCAACTACTGAATACACACCGTATAAGATAAAACCATAAGATAATCCATACGATTACACCGGAGGTTAACACCGTAAGATAAGGTGAGAGATTCCTCACCGACCCCATACGCTAGCAATACATATTGCTGGACTATCTTTCTATCATGAACCTTCTCTAACGTCACAATGATTAACCAAGGTCTGGAACAGAACTCTTATCAATCAATCTCAATCCCAAAACTTCACTACGAACAATTTCCTTCATTTTCTATGTGGACTATGCAAAAATCTCCTCTGACATTCACTATTCAAACTCCGCACTTGGTTAGATCCCTCAAAGGACACTCGTCACTATCGTTGAAAACATCCACCGATTCGACCAAAATCATTTCATTCCATTTAGGAATTCAACGGTCCACCACTACTAGGATATCATCTCTCCCACGTATCACCACGCAAAGCCTATGATAACACTCCCAGTAAGTCTTATCTCTATCACGCAGCTCTACATCCGTATGATTCAACCGATTCACGAATGCATAAATACTATACATGTATGACAATAACATAATCATGTATGTATAACAACATACCATATGCATCAAACATCTCTACAATATGTGGATGCAATCTAGAACATGTGACAATTCACTCAACATTCCACTCGTCGTCGAACGTTCCCAAAGTTTTGTTACCTATTGCATTGATATCAATAAATGCCACGACCCATCCCACTACGCGTGTAAATAGGACACGTGGCACGCCACCAAAGCTCATCCAAACATCATATAACAATACGCAGCGGAAAGAACTTTAAAACAACCCTGGGTATTTAAAACTTAGGGAACATAACCCTCTGAGTTTGTAAAATCCATTGAAATCAGAGTTATAAAAAGTTTTGGCCAATTAGAAACACATCCAAAATACTCAGTTTTGAAAACAGAGGTTCAGTCGAATGTGCCTAGGGTCCAGTCGACTGTGCCTAGCAGAAACTAAAACCTAAAATTCTCAACAGAGGTCCAGTAGACTACTCAGGGAACCCCAGTCGACTGTGTTATGCAGAACTAAAATTTAACATTTCTCATCAGGGGTTCAGTCGACTGATCAGGGAACCCAGTCGACTGCATTGGTTACTATTTGGATCAGTAGCTAAAATCTACAGTGACTCAGTCGACTGATCAAGGGTCCAGTCAATTGCTTCTCTTACTATTCACTTTCAGTGTCTCAATCCCACGAGATCCAGTCGACTGATCCTGGGTCCAGTCAACTGCTCCCCTGCTGAGCAGCCTGTAATGAAATATTAACAACTCATGCTTCTCCACACCAACCACAATCACAACCGTAACTGATTTTCAACATTCAAAACATAACTACAGACATTCAATTACAAGATTACGATACTACGAAACTAATCCATAGCTCTATTACAACATATTAATACAATTTCAAATCCTTACAGAAGTTTTAGGATTAAAACAAAAGTATATACAATTGTGGTTCCCCGGCGTTCCTCGGCCTCACTCCTCACGATTCTTCTTGTCTTTCCTCTTACCTGCAATGGAGTACAACTCCACTGCTCAGCTATATGTTGAGCGTACAAGTCTAACATATGCAATATATGATAAAACATGCTTTAATCTCATAAATCATATCAATAGTCTCTAGGGAGAAAAATACGCATTCATCCGATAGCGGCAAGTCCAAGCCTTAAACCGCGATGTCAATGGCAAGTCCAAGCCTACAACCATTACATCCCACAAGTGTCATGGCAAGTCCAAGCCTACAACCATGCACAGTAGCCGTCGCTACTAAAATTCTCAAACATCGAGAAGCTTACTCTGGCATGAATTTGTATAAGACCCCCCTTTGACCCACATAGACAACTTAACGTGCTCGCATAAATTTAGACATGCTTTTCACAAATTAGTGCGTGCATAATTAACGGGCCTACAATTAACACATGGATTTTGCCCGGATCTCAATTTCGTGTTCGAAATATAAAACATGTATTTCTCTATATTTCACAAGTTAGGACTTCATACCTTGTGCGATTTCCCCCAAACTTTGAAGGATCGACTAGGAGGTCAAATAAACGTCGGATTTCGAATTTGAGAAAATTCCTACAAGTTTATACCTGTTTTTCCCAAAAGTCTAGAATTAAGATTTTTACAAAAATTGGGCAAACACGGCCTAAGTAGTATCAAAACGTAGGTCTTACCTCCACGAGTTCAAATCTTGAATCTGGAGAAAATCTGACTGACGGAAGGTCGTCGATCGGCGTCGCAAAGCCCGTTGGCTCAATCTCCCTTCTCTCTCATCTCTCTCTAGATATTTTTAGAAGTTTGGATGAGAATGAAATCTCATCCACTTCTATATATAGACAAACTTTTTAGAAATTACGTTTACCTCCCCGCAAGTTTCTCAAACTTCTAATTAACCCATGAAACTTCGCACACGTCCAGTTTATACCTTTACGAGTGAAAACTATAAATTTTAAAAGTTTTCGACTAGGTTTCGTTTGGTCCAAAAAATAACGCCCGAAAACTATATTCTGTGGAATCTCTACACAACCTAACTTTTTAATTAACGTATCACTCACGTTCTCACCACAGTTCTCAAAATGTTAACAAACAATACCGAAAATACCAGAAATTATACTACACAGGTATAATTTACTATTCACGAAATACCAGATATATCAAATAACATTTAAATCATATAAATGTCATTTAATCGTGCCAATGCAACATGAAAGGCCATGTTCCCGTGTCCTCACTGACACCTTACTGTTGACTCACAGTCAACCTCAACTCAATCCAATTATCAAATAACATTGATAACTCACAAAAGTCAATATACATGATAAAATAATGATTTTCTGGAACGGGTGTGACACCGGTCGACTGAAGATCAAAAGCAGAAAGTAAGAAAAATTCAACAGTCATGTCCAGTCGATTGTGTCGGGGACTAAGTCGACTCAGGCTTCAATTTTTTAGTCCTCCAACCCTTGTCCAGTCGACTGGGCACTATGCATGCAGAATGCCAGGTTTTCGTGTAGAAAGCAGTCGACTGGTTTTCATCGTTCAGTCGACTGATGCCTATGAAAACTGAAGAGGTAACTCTGAAAAATAGGGGTCCAGTCGACTGTGTTGGGGACACAGTTGAATGATCCCTCCCAAATCTGCACAATTCTGCAGCAAATAAAACTAAGGACCTCCAAACAATTACCAATATCAACACAACTAAATTCCCACGATTCAAAACATAATTACAAGAGTTCTACCACGGTTACAATACTATAAATCCTCCCCAAGATTCAGCAACATATAATGAAATTAAAGTTCTTATTACATTATTGGAAGGAATAAAACCATAAACAAGCGTGTTTCTCGTCGTCAACTCAGCTACACTCTTCACGCTTATTCTTTCCCTTTTTCTGTTCACCTACAATGGAGAAGTCTCCACTGCTCAGTTATATACTGAGTGTATAATTCTAAACAAATGCATATGGGAAATTCATGCTTTAAACATCTAAATCACATAATTTAGTCTCTGGGGAGAGAGATACGCATTCACCCAGTATATCGACAAGTCTTAAATCTTAAACTGCGATGCCAATGGCTAGTTAAAGATCACTCAACCATTGCACCCAACTGCTTTGGCTGGCCAATTCCCATGCTAAGCAAGTAGTCGTCACTACTAAACTCTCCAACTTTGAGAGGCATACACCAACATGAAATTATACCAAACTCCCCTTTGACCCACATAAACATTTAACATGCTCACATAACCATATCACCATGCTTTTCAATACGTACTTGCTAAAATTAACGAGCCTAATTTAACACATGAATTTTGCCAGGATCACAATTCATACATAATATTCAAAACATCCAGAATTGTCTATACAACACAAGTTCAGAATTCATACGTTAAGCTATATCTCTATAACTTCAAGGGAAGTATTAGGAGACCAATTAATGGTCCGATCTCCAATCTCAAGGGATTCCTACAAGTATTTATATGTTTTTCCCAAATTTCTAAAATTAGATTTTCAAAAAAACTTTGACAAACGAGGCCTAAGAAGTATCAGAATGAAGCTCTTACCTCGAGGAGTTCAAATCCAAAATTTGGTCAAAAACTGACGGACGAACGGTCGCCGTTTGTTGTCGGGAAGATCGTTGCAACGAAATCCCCTTTCTCTCTCCTCTCTCTAGATATTTGTGAGTTGTGGATAATTATGAAAATCTCACCCACTACTATTTATAAGCACGACTCTCAGGAATTATATTTACCTCCCCATGAGTTTTCAAAACTTCTAATTAACTCCTAAAACGTCTCACACGACCATTTTATAACTTCACGGGTGAAAACTAAAATTTATAAAAGTTTTCGTCTAGGATCCGTTTGGGTCCAAAAATCACGTTCTGAAATTAATTTCATAGAATCTCTAGATAACTTACCATTTTATGCAACGTATCACTCACGTTCTCACCACGATATTCAAAATGATCTAAACCCATATCAAAACTACCAAAAATTATACTACACAGGTATAGTTATTATTCATGAAAATTAGGTAAAGTCAAATAACATTTAAAATCATATAAATGTCATTTCCTCTTGCTAATGCAACATGATTTCTATTACCGTGTCTTCGATTGACACCTCACCGTTGACCTCCAGTCAGCCTCATACACAATTATCAAATGACATTAATAATACACAAAAATTCTATTTATGCATTTTAAAACCATAACTTTCCCGGGACGGGTGTGACAACTCTCCCCTCGAAAAAGGAAGTATGTCCCCAAACTTATACCTCATGAGTCGAAAAGGTGCGGATACTCATGTCTCATCTCTTCCTCATTCTCTCACGTAGCTTCCTCGACTAAATGACTACGCCATAATACTTTTACCATTGGAATCATCGTCGTTCTGATCACCTATTCTTTCTGATCCAAAATCTCCACAAGATGCACTATGTAAGTCAAATCTTCTTGGATCTGCAGATGTTCACAAATGCTAACTCAAATGATAAAGCCAATCGATAAGCCACTGGTCCTACCCTTTCTAGGATCTCAAATGGTCCTATGAATCTTGGGTTAAGTTTTCCTTGCTTTCTAAATTAGACAATGCCTTTCGAAGGCGATACTTGCAAGTATACAAAATCTCCTACTTCGAATGTCATCAGTCGACGCTTAGAGTCCGCATAACTCTTATAACGACTCTGAGCCACTCTAAGTTGCTCCTAGATTAACTTCACCTTCTCAGTAGTCAACTGTATTATCTCTAGTCCTATTAACTTTTTTTTTCCAACCTCGGTCCAACAAACCGGAGAACGACACTTATGCCCATACAAAGCGTCATATGGTGCCATTCTAATACTTGTCTGAAACCCATTGTTGTAAGCAAATTCAACCAATGGTAAATATTTCTCCCAGTCACTCCCAAAGTCTAGAACACACAACCGAAGCATGTCTTCCAATGTTTGAATCATTCGCTCAGACTGTCCATCGAACTGAGAATGAAAAGCAGTACTGAAATTTAATTTCGTACCCATAGTCTTTTGCAAACTTCTTCAAAATTTCAACGTAAAACTACTATCATGATCCGATACGATCATAGTTGGAACTCCGTGTAGTCTCACAATTTCTTTCACATACAATTCTGCTAACCTAGACAGCTTAGTCATCTTGATTGGTAGAAAATGAGCTTATTTTGTTAATCTATCAACTCTGACCCAAATCTTGTCATTCTTGTTAGGCGATCGTGAAAATCTAAAAACGAAATTCATCGTGATTTCATCCCATTTCCACTCTGACACAGGTAATGGCTGTAACAGTCCCGCAGGTACTTGTCTTTCTACCTTGACTTGCTGACATGTCGAACACTCTGAATTATACTTAGTAACTTCTTGTTTCATACCTCTCCACCAAAAATTTTCTCGCAAGTTTCGATACATCTTATTACTTCCTAGATGAACTGAATTTTTGGTACTATGTGCCTCTTCTAAAAGTCGTTCTTTCAGGTCTTTCACACTTAGTACACACAGTCGATTCCTAAGGATCAATACCCCTTGCTCCAACGTAAAGTCGGGTCTTTTTTCCAAAGGTATCTCGTCTCTCATCTTGCACAAATAACAATCGTTAAATCGTTGTGTCTTGATTTCATCAATAATGTCTGGGTGAGCTATGATCGCCATCATTACTCTCTGGAATCACATCTAATTCCAAACGTTCCATTTCCTTTACCAATTCTTTCTATTAAGTTAGCTCGTCGGCTAAGTTCCTTGTCGTCTTCCAGCTTAAAAGCGTCGACAACTACATTAGCCTTTCCCGGATGATACTCTATCGAAAGATCGTAATCCTTCATCAACTCTAGCCATCTTCTCTGTCTCATATTTAAATCTCTTTGTGTAAATAGGTACTTTAAGTTCTTGTGGTCCGTGAAGATCTCACACTTCTCACCATATAAGTAGTGCCTCCAAATTTTCAGAGCATATATCACCGCGGCCAATTCAAGGTCGTGAGTTGGATAATTAACTTTGTGTGTCTTCAATTATCTAGATGTATAGGCAATCACCTTGCCACCTTGCATAAGTAAACACCCTAAACCTTGATGTGAAGCATCACTGTAGATTACAAATCCTTCTGTCCCGGAAGGTATTCTCAAAATAGGTGCTCTCGTCAATCACGACTTCAATTCTTGAAAACTGTCTTCATACTCTAGACTCCACACAAAAGTAACACCCTTTCTCATCAACTTGGTCATTGGCAATGAAATCTTGGAAAAATTCTCAATGAAGCGGCGGTAGTACCCAGCTAATCCTAAGAAACTTCGAATCTTTGATACTGATATCGATCTCTTCCAATTAGACACAGCTTCTACTTTATGAGGATCAATTGAAACTCCATTCTTGTCAATCACGTCACCAAGAAAAGTAACACTAGGTAACCAGAGTTCACACTTCTTGAATTTTTTCAATTATTGCTTCTGCTACATTCTTTGAAGTATAAGTCTCAAATGATTCTCATGCTCTATCTCACTTGGTGAGTAGATAAGAATATCATCGATAAACACTACACAAAATCATCTAAGTAGTCTTTGAAGACTCGATTCATAAGATCCATGCACACGGCTGGTGAATTTGTAACTCCAAATGGCATGACTAGAAATTCATAGTGGCCGTAACGCGTTTTGAAAGCTGTTTTCTTTACATCTTTTGCTTTTAGTTTTAACTGGTGGTAGCCTGATCTGAAATCTATCTTTGAAAACACTTATGTTCCATGAAGTTGATCAAATATGTCATCAATTTTCAGCAATGGATAATAGTTCTTAATTGTCAACTTGTTCAACTCTCGGTATTCAACACACATACGCATTGAACCATCCTTCTTCTTTACAAACAATACTGGAGCTCCCCACGGTGATATACTAGGTCAGATGAAACCTTTGTCAAGTAGTTACTATAGTTGAATTTTTAGTTCTTTCAACTCCACGGGTGCCATTCGATATGGTGCTTTTGATACGGGTCTTGAGTCTGGCATTATCTCAATGCTAAACTCAATCTCCTTCTCAATAAGAACATCTGGTAAGTCATTGGGAAACACATCCGGGTACTCTCATACTACTAGAATATCCTTTACTTTCAATTCGATCATCGAAACATCAGTTACTGAACATAGAAATCTTTGACACCCCTTTTTCAACAACTTACCCGCTCGGATAGCTAAAATCAAATACGGTGGCAGTGTAACCCCACTCTCTTGAAAAAAAGTTTCCATACTTCGGTGATTGAAAATTAACTTCTTTTCGTTCACAATCTATTGTGGCTTGGTTAAGGGATAACCAATCCATTCCCAATATGTCAAAGTGGTTCACTATCAACGGTATAAGATCTCCAGTCATCAACTTCTCACCTAATTAGATCTCACAGCCCTTGTGTATCGTAGACGTCACTAGTGGTTTGTTAAGGTGTACATCAACATATAATTCATATCCTAACGGTATCCATCTAACATTCAAATATTCAACAAAATGATGCGATATAAATGAATGCATAGATCCTGAGTCAACAAGTATGCGTGCTAAGTACGAACATAAAGGCACCATACCTGAGACCACTGTCTCCGAAGTAGCCATATCTCCTAGGTTCATCTAAAATGATCTTCCTTGACGTTGTTCCATCCTTTGTCCTCCATCATTGGTCTGTCCTGGCTTCGAAGCACTGATAGCCATACAATTAGTTCCTTGATGAGGATGCCTCCTTGGGCACTCCTTAGATTGATGTCCAAACATCCCACAGTCATAGCACTTGCTCCTCATGTCCAGTGTAGCACTTGCATTATTCATCGCTTGAGTTTTATTCTGGAAATTTATCATGAAACATCAACCTGTGTATGGTCGGTTACAAAGTGGACACAATGTTATGTTACTTGTCGGCTTCCTAAACCCACTGAAACTATAGTTAGAGCCTCTTGCAAACAACCTCTTGAAAGATCCACCCTAGCTGTGGTCATTATCCTCGTGGTTACTCTTCCCTTGTTGACCTTGCTGATTTTGCCTCAATCTCTCCATTCCACTTTCGACTACGAGTGCCGTTTGATGTACTGTGGCAACAGTTGAATGTTCATAGGTCTCTACCCTCAGACGAATATTATCTCTCAACCCATCCTCATACTTCCTTGCTCTATCTTTCTCTATCAACACAAACCCTTTCCTAAATCTCAGCAAAGCATTGTACTTTGTAGTGTACTCCGTCATAGTCATATCCCCTTGTCAAAGATTATCAAATTTTCTCTCCTTTGCATTGAGAGTAGCCCTCAGAAAGAATCAATGATTAAACTCCGTTTTGAATCCCTCCCAAGTTATCGGTGCTCCTTGATCTAGAATGTTCACCCACCAATTCTGAGCCTCACCTCTAAGTATGTCACTAGCGTTCTCAATCTTTTCCCTATCGGTCATCGGAATACATCAGAAAATCCTTTCCATGTCCATAAACCAATGCTCTGCTAGCGTCGTGTCAGGCATCCCATGAAACTCTGTCGGATTCTTCCTAGCAAATTGTTCAGACACCGATCTCATACCCCTATTCTCAGGCCTATGTACCACGGCTACCAGTGCTGGCTCAAATGGAGGTGTTGGAGGTAATCGCTCCACTATATTCCGTATCATGTCCCCCATATTTTCAATCAGTTCGGTCATTTGATTCATTTGTCGAGTGTGTGGCGATAGATCTTGCTCATCGTAACACATGATTATAATCCTGTCAATCCCAATACATAAACACTATTCATGTATGACAATCAACAATTCATGTATGTAAATCAACATACATATGCACCGAACATCACTACTGTGTATAGATGCATTCTAGAACATGTGGCAAAAGCACTCAACATGCCACTCGATGTCAAATGTTCCCCGAAGGTTTGTTACCTATAGCTCTGATACCAATAAATGTCACGACCCATCCTACTGCGTGCAGAAATAGGACACGTGGCATGCCACCAAGGCTTATCCAGTTCCATTAAAGTAAAATAACAGCAGAAAACATAAGTATAATCCATTAAAATCAGAGTTATAAAAAGTTTTGTGCAATTGAAAACATTTCCAAAGAATTCATTCTAAAAAACAAAGGTTCAGTTGACTGGAGGTGGGACCCGGTTGACTGAAGATCAAAAGCAGAAAGTAAGAAAAGTTCAACAGCCCTATCTAGTCGAATGTGTCAGTGACTCAGTTGACTAGGGCCTCAATTTTTCAGTCACCGACCCTTGTCCATTCAACTGGGCACTATGCATGCAGAATGCCACATTTCCATGCAGAACCAGTCGACTGGTTTCCATCGTTTAGTCAATTGATGCCTATGAAATCTAAAGAGGTAACTATAGCGGTGGGCATTTTGTCGGTTTGGTTTGGTTTTGTTCGGTTCGGTTTGGAGAAATGAGAATTGAAACTGAAATGAATTATATTTCGGCTTAGTTCAGTTTTGGTTAATTCAGATCGGATCGGATCAGTTCGATTCGGTTTGGTTCGGTTCGGTTTAGAATGCGGTTAACTGAATTTAAAAAAAAAACTATACTTTTTTTCTTTTTTTTTTTTCATTTTCACAACTTTTTTATATGTTTTTTTTCCATTTATCTTTCATATTACAAAGTAAACATATGTTTATATTTACTTATATATAATAGACTTATATTTTTGTAATATACATAGTTGTAAATAAAAATATATTAATAATATATAAACTAAAAAAATTCGGTTCTTCGGTTTGGGACAGTGCAACTGAAAATCGAATTGAAAAAAAAATATAGTTCGGTTTGAAACTGAACTGAAATTTTTAACTGATTTAACTGAAGTGAAATAAAAATTTTAGTTCGGTTCGGTTTGAATTTCAGTTAACTGAACTATTTGCCCACCCCTAGGTAACTCTGAAAAACAGGGGTCCAGTCGACTATGTCGGGGACCAGTCGAATGATTCCTCCCAAATCTGAAAATTCTGCTACAAATCAAACCAAGGTCCTCCAAAAAATTACCAACATAAACACAACTAAATTTCCACGATTCAAAACGTAATTACAAGAGTTCTACCACGGTTACAATACTATAAATCCTCCCCAAGATTCAAACAACATATAATGAAATTAAAGTTCTTATTACATTATTGGAAGGAAACAAAACCATAAACAAGCGTGTTCCCCGTTGTCAACTCGGCCTCACTCTTTATGCTTCTTCTTTCCCTTTTTCTTTTCACCTGCAATGGAGGAAGTCTCCATTGCTCAGCTATATGCTGAGTGTACAATTTTAAACAAATGCATATGGGCAATTCGTGCTTTAAACATCTAGATCACATATTTAGTCTCTGGGGAGAGAAATACGCATTCACCCAGTATATTGGCAAGTCTTAAATCTTAAACTACGATGCCAATGGCTAGCCAAAGATCACTCAACCATTGCACCCAACTGCTCTGGCTGGCCAATTCCCACGCCAAGCAAGTAGTCGTCACTACTAAAATTCTCCAACTTTGAGAGGTGTACCCCAGCATGAAATTATACCAAACTCCCCTTTGACCCACATAAACATTTAACATGCTCACATAACCATATCACCATGCTTTTTGATACGTACTCGCTAAAATTAACGGTCTTAATTTAATACATGAATTTTGCCTGGATCACAATTCACACAAAATATTCAAAACATCCAGATTGTCTATATAACACAAGTTCAGAATTCATACCTTAAGCTATATCTCTATAACTACAGGGGAAGTACTAGGAGACCAATTATTCATCGGATCTCCGATCACAAGCGATTCTTACAAGTATTTTCATGTTTTTCCCAAATTTCTAAAGTTAGCTTTTTGGAAAAACTTTGCCAAATGAGGCCTAAGAGGTATCAAAATGAAGCTCTTACCTTGAGAAGTTCAAATCTAGAATTTGGTCAAAAACTGACGGAAGAATAGTCGCCTTTGGTCGTCTGGAATATCTTGGCAACTAAATCCCCTTTTTCTCTCCTCTCTCTAGATATTGTGAGTTATGGATAATTATGAAAATCTCACCCACTACTATTTATAAGTGCGACTCTCAGGAATTACGTTTATCTCCACACGAGTTCTCAAAACTTCTAATTAACTCCTAAAACGTCGCACACGTCCATTTTATAACTTCACGAATTAAAACTATATTTATAAAAGTTTTCGTTTAGGTTCTGTTTGGGTTCAAAATTCATGTTTTGAAACTAATTTTGTGGAATCTAGATAACCTACCTTCTTATGCAACGTATCTCTCATGTTCTCACCACAGTATTCAAAATGATCTAAACCCAGATCAAAACTACCAGAAATTATACTACACATGTATAATTACTATTCACAAAAATCAGGTAAAGTTAAATAATATTTAAAATCGTATAAATGTCATTTCCTCATGCCAATGCAACATAATTTCCTATTACCGTGTCTTCGATTGATACCTCACCGTTGACCTCCAGTCATCCTCATACACACTTATCAAATGATATTGATAATTCACAAAAATTCTATTTATGCATTTTAAAATCATGATTTTTTCAGGATGGGTGTAACAAGGACTTACTATCGCAGGGTGGATCCACCGGGCATATAAATCGAGGAAAAGAGCTCTAGAGTCCATTCAGGAGCCCCATGGGTCAAATCAACATCATAAGCAGCACCGATGCAGACGTACTGTATTTTAAATCTCCTGAAAGTCGTTAATCAGCACCGACTTGGGCCAGAATTCAATATATCAGAGTCTGGAATGACCGAACATCAAATCAAAGTTATTTCGGAGCCCATAGCTCAATGAATAGAAGTTATATAGCCCAGGGTCATCCGATTCCGATAAGCAGCGACGTTTTTAACTGAAATCAAAATTCTACGTGCAATTCAAGATAAGAATCAAGTCTGAGATGACCGGAGTATAAATTCAATTACCTCAAGGCAAAATAGGAATCAATACGGGCCCACAGCACTTTGAATCATCAAAATCTGACAACCAACGGAGAATCGGGCACCTATCGAAGTTTCGATACATCAAAATCAAGGAAAAAGGATGCGATCATAAATCCAAGAGTGTTGAAAGTCCGACTGGATATTATAGACTGAAACAAGGAGAAAAATAGAGATTCTATGACTTCAATCAGTCCAATCGGACAACCAAATAAGAAACGACGTTTGACCGAAGTTTTAATGACCAAAGTGGCTAAGACGGGGACATACAGGACATCATCCAGACTCAGATATTGCCGATCCAACCATACGAATTTGAAGAGGACGGAGATATAAATCTGAATCTTTTTGAATCATGCAAATCAGACGATCACTTTGAAAATTATTAATGATCAAACTTCATGATGATCGAACGACTCCGATTGAAGGTTGCATCGATCGACCAGTGTCTCACCTACATGCGATCGAAGCCCATGTGGGTTTTCCAATTAAATGAGAGGTTTCCCTCTCATTCTTGGTTGGTTGCCACACTAAAATAATCCCCCCCCCCCCTTCTCATTTTTTAAGCCCTATTCAGGCTGTGA
The DNA here is from genome assembly GCA_033977485.1 of Hydrangea macrophylla. Lineage (NCBI taxonomy): Eukaryota > Viridiplantae > Streptophyta > Magnoliopsida > Cornales > Hydrangeaceae > Hydrangea > Hydrangea macrophylla. Next base: position 74,741,974 of record CM066985.1, on the reverse strand, counting down.
CAAAGAAAAGCCCCCTCATTCAAGCTAAGCCACAAACACTACCACCCTAAACACCATCCAAACACCATCATCAACACTACCACTACCTTCACCAACCAAAACCCATCACCACCAATCCATTACCCATCTACCCTCCCCATTACAGTCCCTAAAAATGCCCAAAATCCCCCTAAAACAGAGCTCAAACCAAACAAAGCCTTATTCCTCTCAATTTCTGAAAACCCAGCTGAACAGGACCTTAATATTCATCTTTTCTTTCCTTACCACCACCACCACCATTAATGGGTCCCACTGGCCTAGGTGGAGCCAACCTAGTTGGCAAAACCACCAAAGTAGGTCCCACAAAGGCTCATGTGCCGTCGCGACTTGAACAGGCCCCCGACGGAGTTTTCGTCCATAATCGCTGTCGGAGACTGGTGCTGCCACGATCGTCTGGCTGAGATAATTCATCCACCAACGGCCTGACCTCCCACCTCACCGGGAACTGCTAGGGTGAGATGCACGCTACACCATCCCTCCACCCTATGTCCACACGCACCTGTCAGCCTGCTAAGTTGCCAACCAACCATGACCTGACACGTTGACATAGTAGTAGGCGGCCCAATCCGACACTGCCACGTGACCAATCTATCAGCGCGCGGCCCAATCTTGCACTTACACGTGCTCCACTTTTGGATTTTCCTAATTTTTGGCATTTCAGGTCCAATTTTTGAAAAGCGAACTCCTAACAAATTCGGCTTTTCCAAACGTACCGATGACCTCAGATTTGGCCGAATCCAACTTTTAAGACCTATTTAGCAATTTATATGTCTGTTTTAGGCTATCCCGGTCAGATTTTGACCCCTGTAGGTCCCACCTAGCTCAGCCTGGGCATACTCCAAGCCAACTTATAGCCTTTTTTTTACCATATCAGCCACTCTGAACGTGCCGGTGAGCTTAGAATCACGAAATTCAAATTGTTTGGCACTTTTTTACTTGTATAAGAGGATTTCTAACTCTCTCGGCCAGATTCTGACCCCTAGGGGTCCCACTCAGTACCCCACACCCATACCGGCCCGACTTATAGCTTTCTGACTATTTCGGCCCTTCTAGACCTAACCGTTACGTCCATTCAAGTCAATTTAGTGTCAAAATTTGACTTGGTCCTTCTCGGCTTATTTCTGCGACATTTCCCTATTAAGATTCTTTCAAACTCAAAATTCTTTCATTCTTTCTCAAAAAATGCTGACTAGACTTCAAAAGTCACCTCTACACTCAGAACTAACGGGTAACACCCTCAACTCATACTCTCAGTGGTGCGGTCCCCCTATAAATCCACCTGGTTTGTTTATCCGTCGTTTTTTTCATATTAAATATACTTGTGCCTTTTCCATAGTGGTACGGTCTCCCTATAAATCCACCTACTCGGTTCATCCGCCATTTTTCTTTTTATACATAATTGTGCTTTTTCCTTGGTGGTGCAGTCTCCCTATAAATCCATATGGTCGGTTCATCCGCCATTTTTCTTTTTATATATACTTGTGCCTTTTTTCTTGGTTGTGCAGCCTCTCTATAAATCCACCCGGTCGGTTCATCCACCCTTTTACTGCTTTCCACCATCGTGAAATGGCTCACTCTTAGATCACTTAGTTTTCTTGTTAGCCAGACTAGAACTGTTAGATTTACTTTACGTCTTTACCGCTTTTCCTAACTTACTAACTCGTGACTTTACTAATTTGTGACATTACTTTACTAACCGATTACTTTACTAACTCGTTACTTTACTAACTTGTTAAATTTACTGGCTCGTTACTTTACTAATTCATTACTTTTTAAACTCATTTATGTTACTAAACTAACCTCATTTATAACTTCATGACTTCTTTTAAACTCCTTCATTGGGCACTGACCCTTACTTTTGGTAAACGTTTTACAAAACTGGGCATTGACCCTTACTTCCGGTTACTTTTTCTAAGCACCTGGGCACCGACCCTTGCTTCTGGTACATCTTTCAAACCTGGGCACCAACCCATAATTCTGGTATACATTTTTTAAGGCACTGGGCGCCGACCCTTACTTTTGGTTAATTTTACGTCACTAGGCACTGACCCTTACTTTCGACACAAAAAAAACTATAAAACTCAAAAAGAAAGTTCTTTCACTATCCCGAAAGGGCCTTTTCTGTTAAGTTAACTGATAGCTTAATGAAAGAAAATTCGGGCACAACATTCAGCACTCACACGGTTGATCTAATCACTTTTTCAAAAACTTACTATTCTTTCAAAGGTTAAAGTCTGGGACTACACCGTACAGGTTAAAGTTCCTAGTTACACTGAATTTACTCAAAATACTATTTTACCCACTTACGGTCTAGATCGACCAACTTTAAAATCACTCATAACCCTATACAGCACAGAACTATATACGACCTAATACTCGTGTCGAGATACGTATACAACCCTTACATGCGTACAACCATAGCTACTCTCTTTTAAACTATCTTGTGTCAAGATATGTATGCAAACTATATATCCTCTTTCGGATATCGCGTGTCAAGATGCGTATGTGGCCTTTATTAGGGATATGACCATAACCATTCATCCTTTAATATATCTCGAGTCGAGATACGAAACCGACGACCGTGTGTCACAGATGATCAAGTTTAAATTCTTATATATATTCTACTACTTCTTACTTATGCCCCCACTATTATAAAAACAACTAAAATCGGCAACCGTGTGTCATGGATGCTCGAGGGTGCCTAATACCTTCCCTCGATATAATCGAGTCCCCAAACCTATCACAACAACTCTAGGTTTCACATGACTATGTAGAGTCACACTTTTAAAGGGCCTTACTTTTTCAAAACGTATTTTTAAAAGTCAAAGATGAATGTGTTGATTGTCTTTGTAGGGATCCTAACTCCTGAATAATGTTAGGTGGTATGGACACGCGGAATTCCACTTCTTGTTCGTTTGAAATCGTTTTGAAAAGGAAAAGAAAAGGTCTGTTAAAAACAGATACAGAGTCGCCACTTGGTCTTTAAGGAACCAAGAAACCTAATTTGACTCACCCAAACGGATAAAGGGGACCGACCCTTCATAACCAAAGAACATGGTTTGGGGTTTTGGTACGAGACAAGAAGGAGCCTTTGTCGCGACTAAAACACCCTCAACTCGCCCCGTCTTTCGACGGGCCTCAATTAGCATCCGAACAATCATATTATACTATATATGGTTCGACAATTAGTACTATGATAGTATATTAGATCACACAAGAATTTTGAAATGGAAGATCAAAAGATAAGATATCGTTCATAAGATCTTAGCCAAATATCATGCAATGCAAAAGTGAAAGATCACACAAACAAACCTAGGAAAAATTGTCTAACCATATATCAAGTAATAAAGTTTTCCTAATCTAAAGGGGACATGAATTATTCTTGAAGCAAATTATCAAAAAGGATAAAAGTATGCTTAGCAAGCTAGAATGATGCATGCTAATCTTTGAAAAAAGAAGACTTCTCAATCCCTGGGATGGATGAGAAAGGACGATTAGATCAAGGGGGAAACATGAACATGTGATAAAATTCATTCCTTATAACCTTCTTAGATTAGGAGTCACAAAATCCCCAAATCTTTGCATGGATGCAATATATGTATCTAGAATGTGCAAAGGTTGTAGTGTGTTTGTGTACATGGGTTTTCTAAAGTGACTTAGAAGTCTAGAAGATGAATGAATGCATGGGGAAAATCATCATAGGATATGTACAAATGTAGAATGAACTACTTCCTAAGACATGAGCTAATTTGGAGTGCATGTCAGCATCAAATCAAAGGATGGAAGTAAAAGTGTGCTTGCTGTGAATAGTGGACAGAACAGTGACATAATATTTTGGAAATTGAAAAGAGGAAATAGGAATGTTTTCAATGCATGATTTTTTATGGAGATCTTCCTTATTGTGTCTAGAACACAACTCAAAAAGCTCATCTCTAATAACTATTACAGATTGAGAGAAATCATATGAACAATAGAGGTTACTCAGAAATAGAGTTTGCATTGTTGACTGAAATGTTAAAAAATCTAAGAAAATGAAAACAAAATATCTAGGGGCCCATTTTATACAGAAAGTTTCCTAAGACACTGAGGTTCAAGTGAAAAATGAGTTGGGACCACCCCTTTGGAAAGGTTTTCTGTAAGGTAGGTTGAAAGTCAACTAAGCTACTGTGGCAGCAAAGGCAGAATATCTGGAGAGAATGTTTGGACCAAAATGGGATCCTTCCATGTATCTCCAAGTCAATCCAAAAATGATGGGTGTTCCCTAATGAGTTAAGAAGACTTTCCAAATGGTACTTCATCCATACATTGAGTATTGAGTTCTAGAGAAGTCTTTGAGCTCAGATCATTCACTGTTTTGACTCACTGTTTTAAAGATTTTGGAAAAAACTTGAGTTTTCTTTCTTGAGATCAAAATGAGAGGGTTTGAGAGTGGTTTTGAAATAGAGATTTTGAAAGTATATTTTCAAAATCAAATAGAGATTATGAAATCTTGGAATATCAACATCAAACTCATCATCAAGAACCCCCAATATTATTGGAGAGATTCATTTTTATTTTGAACATAACTTCAAGGATACCTTAGAGGTATTGAAGTTATAATCATCATCTATTAAACATGTTTTGAGGTCAAGAGCTACTATCCATAAGGATTCACTCACCTCAAACTTCATGTCATCATTTAGATGATGAAGAGCAAGTAAGTAAAAAAATAAAAAAAATAAAAAGAAACAAGATTAAGAAGAGATGAACATAATATGAACAAGCAAATAAATAACAATCAATAGATGATAATCAATATGATTTTGGACTTATAGCTTGGTGTTTCACTCATAGATATTGACATTTGGACATGGAAGTAACTCCCTAACTCATGAATGCTTAGAGAAATGGTGGTTGGGTGTATTGATAATGAAGTATATAGAAGGATGATGGAAGAACTTGAGTTTAGAACTCACTTTCTATAGAAAATCAGTAGGAGAAGCTCCATTTCTCTCTTCTAAACCTATCTCTATCTCTCTTTCTCTCTAAAACTTTCTCAAGTTTTGCACTTGCCCCCCCCCCCAAATAAAGAGCAATGTGGGGTTTATATAGGCTAATTTGGGGGTGATTTTGGGGTTTTAGAAGTACTCCCATTGGTCCCAAACATCTGTGAACATAAAACTACATCATTTTGGTTTTTAATTAATCAAATTGGACCCCCAAATAATTTACAAAAATGCACTCTGCGAGGTTTGAGTGCCGCAGCGGCACTGCTCCTCAGATGCCCAGAAAATTGTATTTAGGCCCCCAAGGTTCCGGTATTCGCGAAAAGGCCCTATTTCGTCCGAAATTCACAGAAAATGCATATGAACTCCAAACTGAGCTTGTGAAATACCGTTGGAAAGGTATCGGATTCTACGTTCTATATATAATGTTTTAGAGTTAGGTCACTTTGAAAAGTTTTACGGTATTCGTGATAAAAGCTGATTTGATCGCCTTTTTTACCTTCAAAAATTCATAATAAATTCGTTTTAAATCCAGGAAATATGTGCGATATACCGTTGGAAAGCTATTGACCTCTAGTATCCATGAAAAATGTTTGAAAAAATGATACGGTGCTCCAGATTTAAAGTCAACTTTTGGTCAAACTGGTCAAACCGGGGACCTCCAGGAAGTTCTGGGAACTCCCAGGACCTGACTTTTTTGTCCGATATTCTTTTAAAACTCACTTTAGTACTTTTCACATGATCCAGAATGATTTTAGAATTTTTTGGCGAATTCGGATGATTTCGATCAATCCCTGGTCAAACCGGTCAAACCTAGGTCAAACCGGTCAACGGGGACTTTCCGGGACATTCGGGGTCTCTAGGAGCTGACGATTTCATCTGATTTTACTTAAAAACTCATTTTCTTACTTTTCTTATGACATAGCATGTTTCCAGAACTTTTGGTCCAAATCTGGGAGTTTTCGGACTTTCAGGGGCATTTTGGTCATTCTGAGCATTTTGAGAAATAGAACTAACTTACAGGAGTCCTTTTGAGTCTTTTTCGATCATTGTGAACCACCAAGCTATGAGTCTCCTAAATCTGATAGCCGACAAAATGGGGTGTCTACAGGTGGTGACTCTTAACTTTTACTTGGCCCTACTCCTACTTTCACGTACTTTTATACTTCTTCCCACACTTCTCACACGTTATTTCGATGTAAACGGTCGTGATCCTCAATGGGGCCGCCTCTACTTTCAGGGTGGGTGCGACATGTTGTATACTATTTTGTTCAATTAAGAAGCAACAAGAGGAAAAACTACCCTTAAGAGTTCCTGTAATGATTTTTTTTCCTGAATCTATATGAACAAAATTTTGTAGTTAATTTTTTGTAATTTTAATGTATACTCTAGCAAAAAAAGAAACAAAAATTGTAAGTACTCACAAAGAAAAATGTTTGAAAATACTAAGGGTTGGCCCTATTGTGGAGTAGCACGACATAGTATATGTTGTTTGGTGGTAGGACGCGACAATGTGTGTCGTCTTGCTGTACATTATTGAAACTTAGTTGTACCACAAAGTTAGGTTTCGTTAAGTTTAACTATGGTATGCTACATATTGTACCAACTACACCATTGTTAACACCCCAAAGCTAAGTTCCACTAAGTTGTCCTACGCTAATTGCTGACAGTGGACGCTCTGAGAGCATGTCTAACAGTAAATGTAGTTTATAAATGAAAAACTTATACTTTACTTATGAGTAAAGAGTAATGTTATGCTTTCCCAATTTTGTATCTAAATAAATTCCAAATATATATGGCAGTGAGAACAGTTCAATAATGGTGTGGGACCACTTACTATCCTTCAATCAAAATCAAGTAGGTCCACTGCCACATATGTTTGGAACCTTTTGGATATAAAATTTGAGAAGCATAGAGCTAATCTTTACTTATTGTTATCAAATATTTTTAGCAATACCCATTAAGAGTAATTCACATTATCCTTCCTACTAGCCTTGAATTTTCTTAAGGCATTATTTATGTTTGTTTTGATGATGATAAATTTATTGATAATAGCATGATCTTAATTGTTCTACTATAAACTATTATCAAGTCATTTTCATTATGCTAATCTCTTGAATTATGCACTTAAATGTTCTAACCTTGTTTGATTTCATGAGATAGCATATGGTGAAGCCCAAGAGTGATGGAGCTCAACAAGGATCAAGCTTGAAGTCTTGAAGATTTTTCATCCTTAGTTGAAGACTAGGATTTACTTGTAAAGCATATTGCTCAATCACTCATAGGGGCTCAAATGACATTAGTTGGGCTTTAGGATTCTTGCTCTCACCTTAAAATACTTTCAAGGACCTCAACATACTTAGACCACTCACTTAAATTCATTTCACAAAAGTTTTCAAGTGGCTAAGTTAAAATGAACAACTCTTTGCAAATGGGTCATCTTTAAAGACAAACCTTGTTTAATTGGTAAGGAATTAGATGTTGAATTTTATATGGATGGAAATTTATTTGAAACTAGTTTCTGAATCTTCAAACAGATCAAAAATCAGAGTTTTGAAGGAGTTATGGCCATTTTAATAAAGAGGTGTCAGTACTCAATACAGTAGATATTTTGTGTTTTTGATAGGTAGCTACTGACCAACTTATCCAGCCAATTGGATCGATTATACAGTCGACTGGATTGTGTAGAACAACATAACAACTAGTTTTCTAAAATCTCCAAAAATTACTTTTACACCCCCAACCACTCCCAACGGTCATACAAATTTAAAAGCTATATATAGGGGTGATTTTAAGTGTTGGTTATGCAAGGAAAATCATTTAAACATGTTTAATCATCATTCATATTTGAGCCCTAGTTTGAGTGAAAAATCTATTTGCTCTAGATTTCAATTGTAATTCTTGAGAGCAAATTGTAGTGAGTTTTCATTTGTATTATCTACTCTTCAACAGAGTTATCTTTGTACCCAAATAATTTATTTGTAAAGAGTGAGGGTTAGTAACACTTGTGTGCAAAGAAGAGGTGTTATTCTTTGGAAGAGATTGAAGGCTCTTGTAACGGTTTGGTGCACACTCGTGAAGTATATCAAAATGGTTTGATCTACACCTGTAAGTAGGTTGGTAAAGGAATTCTCAAGAGATGTTCTTGAGGGGTAAACATAGGCCTCGATGTGTGGATTGCCGACCACTTGAAAACTTTGTTCGCAAGTGTCTCTTCCCTTCTTTCTTTACTTTATTGTTTGTGATTGTGTTTAATTTTGCATTAAATTTTTAAAAGATTAATTTTTCGCTAAAACCTTATTCACCCCGTCTAATGTTTCGATTTTGGGCCAATGATTCCCAAATTTGTATGCTAAAGGTGGTTTTGAAGACAAGTGGTAGTGGATACACTTGATGTTTATTGGAGAATGTTGAAATGGTCCCATAATTATTGAAGGTGATTGCACTGCCACATATAATGAGATACAAAATTTGAAAAACATAGCATTACTTAACCATTAAATATGTTCTTCTGTGGACTGAAGGAGCTAGTATAACTCTCCATCTACCTCTCCTATTGTTGATAGGCTAGTAAGGGAATGCAACTTCTTGCGAAGGTGTGCACTTACAAAATAGAAATGAAAAGAATTACATTTGTAGAAGGCATCTCTTTTTTTCCTTTTTATAATAAGGACAATTCCATTCTGTTTTTCACAACTTCGAGATCAATACTAAGTGTGGAGCCAGGAATAAATATATATATATATATATATTTTGGGAGGGGGGGGGGGGGTGGCTGTCCCATAATTTTAAATTTTTTTTTTTTTTGATCTATTTATACATATTTGATAATGAGATATGGTGTCAAATTAGGTCTATTTAAGAATAAAATAATCTTTTGGGGTAATATTTATAAATTTTGGAGTCTATTTATCAAGAAGGTATGGTGTCAAATTGAGTTTGGAACACTTAATTGGGGTGGACTAGACTACATTAACTGAGCTAATTTGCAATTTTTGGGGTAGACTAGACTACATTTGGGCTGAAATATCACATGTTGAAAAGAATAAAAGTAGCTATATCTTTATTTACTAACATGAGGAATTATATACACAATGCAATGACTAATTTAAGGCCTAAAGTAAGCAGTGGGATCTGTCTTTGCCTAATTTACATTTTACCTAAATAGAAAGGTAATTAATGAAAGGTTGACTATGCATGATTGATGGTAATCACTGATTTTGTGCCTTATCTGACTATTCAATCCTTAACACTACCCTTCAAGTTTGGAATGTATGTTGATAATTCCTAACTTGCCAAGTAAATTCGAGAATTGTGAAGAATTCAATGGCTTCGTAAAAATGTCAGCTGGTGTGGACACGTGGCCTCTGTGAGCCCACCCTCGGTTTTTGTTTCCGGGGCTTCGGAATTGATTTTCCTTTATTTTGAAATTGATTTGAAAGAAAACAAGAGGTCTATTGAAAATAGATACAGAGTCGCCACTTGGTCTTTAGGGAACCAAAAAACCCAATTTGACTCACCCAAACGGATAAAGGGCACCGGTCCTTCATAACCAAAGAACTTGGTTCGGGGTTTTGATACGAGACAGGAAGGAGCCTTTGTCGCGACTAAAATACCCTCAACTCGTCCCGTCTCTCGACGGGCCTCAATTAGAATCCAAATAATCATCTTATACTATGTTTGGTTCGATAATTAATAGTATGATAGTATACTACATTACATAAGAATCTTGAAATAAAAGATCAAAAGATAAGATATTATTCATAAGATCTAAGCCAAATATCACACAATGCAAAGGTGAAAGGTCAAACAAAAGAACCTAGGAAAAATCATCTAATCACATATCAATTAATTAAGTTCTCCTAATCTAAAGGGGGACATGAGTTGTTCTTGGAACAAATCATCAAAGAAATCAAAATATGCTTAGGAAGCTAGTATGATGCATGTTAATCTTTGAGGAAAGAAGATTTCTCAATCCCCGGGACGGATGAGAAAGGAAGATTAGATCAGGGAAAAGCATGAACGTGTGATCAAATTCATTCCTTATAATCTTCTTAGATTAGGAGTCACAAAAATCCCAAATCTTGCATGGATGCAATGTATGATCCTAAAATGTGCAAAGGTTGTAGTGTGTTTGTGTACATGGACTTTCTAAAATGAGTTAAAAGTCTAAAGTATGCATGAATGCATGAAGGAAATCATCATGGGATATGTACAAATTTAGTATGAACTACTTCCTAAGAGTTGAACTAATTTGGAGTGCATGTGAGCATCGAATCAAAGAATGAAAGTAAGAGTATGCTTGCTGTGAATAGTGGAAAGATCAGTGAGTTGATCTTGGGGAAATTGAAAAGTAGGGTTAGGAATGTTTTAAATGCATGATTTTTTATAGAGATCATCCTTATTGTGTCTAGAACACATATCAAAAAGCCAATCTTTAATAACTATTACAAATTGAGAGAAATCATATAAACAATAGAGGTTACTCAGAGACAGAGTCCGTACTGTCGACTGAAATGTTGAAAAATCTTAGAAAATAAAAACTAAAGATATAGAGGCCCATATTATACAGAACGTTCTCTAAGACACTGAAGTTCAAGAAGAAAATGAGTTGGGACCACTCTATTTGGAAAAGGTTTCTGGAAAACAAGTTGAAAGTAGACCTAGCTGATGTGACAGCAAAAATCGAATGTCTGGATGGAATGTTTGGGTCAAAATGGAACCATTCCAAGTTTTTTCAAGCTAAGCCAAAAATCATGGATGTTTTGTAACGAGTTAAGAAGACTTTCCAAGTGGTCTCATGATCATACCTTGATTATTGAGTTCTAGAGAAATCTTTGAACTCAGATCATTCACTGTTTTGAAGATTTTTGGTAAAACAAAGCTTATTTCTTGGAATCCAAATGTTGGGGGTTTTAAAGGGGTTTTGAAAAAGGGGTTTTGAAAGCACATTTCCAGCACAAAAAGGGGATTAAAACCACTTGGAACATCATTATCAAACTCGTATCAAAAACTCTCAATATTACTTGCACAAACATAGTTTTGTTTGAGAATATGACTTCAAAATACATATGAATGTATTGAAGTTAGAATCATCATCCATTAAACATGTCTTTGAGGTCAAGAGCTACTATCCATAAGGATTCACTCTCCTCAAACAACATATCATCTAGATGATGATAAGCATGTAAGTAATCAAAGAAAAATAAAAAAGAAATGAGGTAAGGAGAGATGAACATTAATGTAAACAAGCAAGTAATAGCAATCAATAGATGATAATCAATGTGACTTTGGACTTGTAGCTTGGTGTTTCACTCATAGATATTGACATTTGGACATAGAAGTAGCTTCCTAACTCAAGATTGCTCAAAAGTGGTGGTTGGGAAAGACTTGAATGTGAAATATAAGAGGGGTAATGAAAGAAAACAAGATTGAAACTCACTTTCTTATATAAAATCAGTAGGAGAAGCTCCCTTTCCTTCTCCTAAACCTATCTCTATCTCTCTTTCTCTCTACCACATCTATAAACTTTGCACTTGGCCTCCCCAAATGAAGAACAAAGGGGAGTTTATATAGGCCAATTTGGGGGTGGTTTTGGGATTTAGAAAGTGCTCCCATTGGTCCCAAAATTATGTGATCATTTTGGTCTTTAATTATTCAATTTGGACCCCAAAATAAATTATAAAAATGGATTCTGCGGGGGTTGAGTGCCGCCGCGGCACTGGTCATGTGCTGATGTGGCAGTGGCCCAGTGCCGCCGCGGCCCTGCTCCTCAGACGCCCAAAAATTTGTATTTAGGCCTTCAGAGGTTCCGATATTTGTGAAAAGGCCCTATTTCGTCCAAAATTTACAAAAAATGCGTATGAACTCCAAACTGAGGTTGTGATATACCGTTGGAAAGGTAATGGAGTCTAATTTAGAAAAAAAAAATAGTTTGGAGATAGGTCACTTTGAAAAGTTTTGCGGTATTCGCGATAAAAGCCGATTTGATCGCCTTTATCACCTTCGGAAATTCATAATAAATTCGTTTTAAATCCAGAAATTATGTGCAATATACCATTGGAAAGATATTGACCTCTAGTACCCATGAAAAATGTTTGAAAAATGATACAGTGCTTCAGTTTTAAAGTTAACTTTTAGTCAAACTGGTCAAACCAGGGACCTCCAAGAAGTTCTGGCAACCTTTGGGAGCTCCCGGGAGCTGACATTTTTGTCCGATTTTCTTTTAAAACTTATTTTAGTACTTTCCACATGATCTAGAATAATCTCAAAACTTTTTGGCAAATTTGGACGATTTCGGTCAAACTCTGGTCAAACCTGGTCAAACTTGGGTCAAACCGGTCAACGGGGACTTTCTAGGAACTTCTGGGACTTCTGGGGGTCTTCGAGAGCCAACAATTTCTTCTGATTTTGCTTGAAAACTCATTTTTAGTACTTTTTTATGACGTAGCATGTTTCCAAAACCTTCGGTCCAAATCTGGGAGTGTTCGAGCTTTCAGGGGCATTTTTCTGAGCATTTTAAGAGATAGAACTAACTTCCATGAGTCCTTTTTGAGTCTTTTTTGATCATTGTGAATGACAAAACTATGGGTCTCCTAAATCTGATAGCCAACAAAATGGGGTGTCTACAGTTGGCTGTTGTGATGTGGATATACGGGCTGCATTATCATGCCTTCTTCAATCTTTTCTCATATGAGGTGACAATCAATTTCTATATATTTTGTTTGCTCATGAAAAATTGGGTTTGACGCAATGTGAAGAACTGCTTGATTGTCACAATATGGATTAACGGGTTGTGAATGCTTGATACCCAAATCTTGTAGAATGTATTTCAGCCAAGTAATCTCACAACAAGTTGCAACCATGGATCAATATTCAACTTTTGTGCTGGATCGTGACATTGTAGTTTGTTTCTTGGTTTCTAGGAAATTAATGAATTGCCAAAAAATACGCAATACCCAGTGATAGATCTTCGAGTATCATGACATCTAGCCCAATCTGCATCACAGAATCCATTTAATTTGATTGGACTAGTCATAGGAAGAAAAATCCCTTGACCTGGCGTGCATTTGATGTAGCGTAAGAATTGATGAGCTGCTTCCAAATGTGGAACTCGAGGCTTATCCATAAATTGACTTTGTATGTGGACTGCATATGCTAAGTTAGGTCGTGCAATGGTCAAATAAATTAGTCGCCCAACAAGTCTTTGATATGAAGAAGGATCACTAATGTTGTCACCATAAAACTCATTGAGAGACAAGTTCTAATCCATGGGAAGTGAGGCTGGTTTTGCACCAAGGTATCCAACATCTTCAAGTTTCTTAAGAGCATATTTTTGTTATGAGAGAGCAATACCTTTTATGGATCGAGCAGCCTCCATGCCTAAGAAGTATTTTAATTGTCCAAGATCCTTTAATTTGAAGTGATCTTTAAGGAATGACTTAGCATCTTCAATGTCTTATAGATCATTTCCTGCTAGAATAACATCATCCACATAAACAAGAAGAGCTGTGAATTTACCATCTCGAGATTGGATAAATAATGAGTAATTAGCCTTTGATTGTTGATATCCAGCTTGCTTAAGAGTAGTTGAGAGTTTCACAAATCATTGACGTGAAGCTTGTTTAAGGCTGAATAATGATTTGTGAAGTTTGCAAATTCGTGTCTCCCCCTTTTGTCCGAATCTAGGTGGTAAAGACATGTAGACATCTTCGTTAAGGTCTCCATGTATATAGCACATGTATTTTCGTACCTATTTTCCTGAATTTCTGTATTATATTTCTGTAATTCTTTTTGTAATCCTATTTATAATAATATAAGATCGTCTTTTTGAGTTTCTTTATAATTGTGATTGTTCATATGTTTGGCTTTTGTTTATGCTTGCATGCTAGGACCTTGGGGAGGCTTTGCTGGAAAAGCAACCCCGCGCTCGAGGATCCAGAGTGCTCGAGCCACGCGAGCGCTTGAGTCATTTAAGAAGTGAAATGACTCTTTTGCCCTTAGGTCTTGAAAAACTATAAATACCCTATACTTTTCAGCATTTGTATGTCTATTAAACCAGAGTAAACAGAAAGTGAGTCTTTGTAGAGTTCATGAGAGATCCTTATGCATACATTCACATATATTGTCACACTCGTCCTGGGAAAATCATTGTTGAAAGGCATAAATAAAAATTTGTGAATTATTAATGTCATTTGATAATTGTGAATAAACTTGACTAGAGGTCAACGGTGAGGTGTCAATAAAGGACACGATAATAGGAGAATCATGTGGCAACAACATGGGTAAATGACATTTACATGGCTTAAATGTTATTTGATGTTTTCTAGTATATGTGAATAGTAATTATACCTGTTTTGTATAATTTTTGGTAGTTTTGATCTCGAGTTAGATCGTTTTGAATACTTTGGTGAGAGCGTAAGGGATACGGTGCATAAAAGGTAGGTTATCTAGAAATTTCACAGAATTAGTTACGGAACGTAAATTACAGACCCAAAACGGAACCTAGATGAACTTTTATAATTTATAGTTTTTACTCGTGAAGTAATACTGTGGGCATGTACAACGTTTTGGGAGATAATTAGAAGTTCTGAGAACTCATGGGGAGTTAAATGTAATTCTCGAGAGTTGTGCCTATAAATAGACAACTCAAGATATTTTCATAATATCTTCAACGTAAATATATTAGGAGAGAGAGAGAGTGAGAGAAATGGAGATTTATTCCTTCAATCATCCCAGCGACAAACGACGACCGTCCGTCCGTCAGTTTTCAACCAGATTTCATATTCGGATTACTCGAGATAAGAGCTACGTTTTGATACCTCTTAGGCCATGTTTGGCAAATTTTATAAAAATTCTAATTCTAGGAATTTTGGAAAAAATAGTTAATACTTGTAGGAATCATTTGAGATCTGAGATCCGACGGTTAATTGGGCTACTAGTACTTCTCTTGAAATTATAGGACCGTAACTCGAGGTATGAATTCCAAACTTGTGTTATATAGACAATTTTGGATATTTTGGATATTATATATGGAAATTGTGATTCGGGAAAAATCCATGTGTTAAATTAGGCCCGTTATATTTAGCGAGTATGTGTTGAAAAGTTTGATGATATAGTTAAGTGAGCATGCTAAATGATTCTGTGGGTCAAAGGGGAGTTTGGTATAAATTTATGCCGGGGCATGCCTCTCAAAGTCTGAGAGTTTTAGTAGCGATGACTACTTTTTTGGTGTGGGACCGGCCCAGCCAGAGCAGTTGGGCGATGGTTGAGTGATTTTGGCTAGCTATTGGCATCGCGGTTTAAGATTTAAGACTTGCTAATATACCGGATGAATGCATCTCTCTCTTCCTAGAGGCTAAATTATGTGTTTTAGATGTTTAAAGCATGAATTACCTCATATGCATTTGTTTATAATTGTACACTCAGCGGATAGCTGAGCAGTGGAGACTTCCTCTATTGCAGGTGATAAGAGGAAGAACAAGAAGAAGTGAGAGGAGTGAGGTCGACGAGATGCGATGGACGTTCATTGTATATGTTTTTGTTTTTCCATTTCAAGGGTTGTAATAAGAATTTTGAGAAGTTAAAACATGTACTTAACTTAGAAATCTTGGGGTGGATTTGTTGTATTGTGATCTATAGTAGCACCACTTTGGAATGAGTGTGAATGGTGTAATTAATCCCTGAATGTGTTGGCATAACCTTGGTTTATTTTTACAGAATGCTTTGAATTCTGAGGTAAACTAGTCGACTGGTTTATGGAAACAGTCGACTGGGGGGCTTCTTTAAACCAGCCACTGCTCTATTATGGTGGAAGCCATATCTAATTGGAAATGACCGACATTAGTATCTGAAATTTGAAGTTTCTTGGGATTTACAGGGTAATATCGTAGATTCATTGAAAACTTCTCAAAAGTTTCATTACCTATGACAAAGCTGATGAAAAAGGGTATTACTTTTGAATGGAGTCAAGATTGTGAAGACAATTTTCAAGAGTTGAAGTCCGGATTGACAAGAGCGCCTTTTCTGACGATACCATATGGAACTGAGGGATTTGTCATCTATAGTGATGCTTTGCATCAGGGTTTAGGATGTGTACTTATGCAAGGTGGCAAGGTAATTGCCTCTGCTTCAAGACAGCTAAAGATAAATGAGGTTAATTATCCGATACACGATCTTGAATTGGTCGCGTAATTCATGCTTTGAAAATTTGGAGATACTACCTATAGTACAAGAAGTGCGAGATTTTTACGGACCACAAGAGTTTAAAATATATTTTCACCTAACGGGATATGAGCATGAGACAGCGAAGATAGTTAGAATTGATGAAGGATTACGATCTTTCGATTGAGTATCATTCGGGGAAGGCTAATGTAGTAGCCGATGCTTTAAGCCGGAAGACGATAAGGAACTTAGCCTACGAGCTAACACAGCAAAGAGAATTAGTAAAGGATATGGAACGTTTAGAGTCAGATGTGATTCTAGAGACAAATGGTGGCTTAATGACGTCGATCATAGCTCACCTAGACATTATTGATGAAATCAAGGCAAAATAGTTTAACAATCTCTACTTGTGCAAGATGAGAGACGAGATACCTTTGGAAAAACGACCGAGGTTTACCTTAGAACAAGGAGTATTGATGCTTGGGAACAGATTGTGTGTACCAAGTGTAAAGGACTTGAAAGAGCGACTTTTAGAGGAGGATCACAGTAGTAACTATTCAGTTCATCTGGAAAGTAACAAGATGTACCAAAACTTACGCAAAAACTTTTGGTGGAGAGGTTTGAAGCAGAAAGTTGCCAAGTTTTAAGGTAGAGAGACAAGTACTTGCAGGACTATTACAGCCATTACCAGTGTCAGAGTGGAAATGGGATGATATCACGATGGATTTTGTTTCGAGATTTCCACGATCCCAATCAAGACGACTAAGCCTTCGAGGTTAGCAGAATTATATGTGAAGGAGATTGTGAGACTACACGGGATTCTAGCAGTGACTATATCGGATCGTGATAGTAGTTTTACGTTGAGGTTTTGGGTAAGTTTACAAAAGGCTATGGGTACTAAACTGAGTTTCAGTACTATATTTCATCCTCAAATCGACGGAAAGTTAGAACGAATGATTTAGACTTTGGAAGATATGCTTAGACTTTGTGTACTGGATTTTGGAAGTGATTGGGAGAAACACTACCATTAATTGAATTTGAGTACAACAACAGATTTTAGTCAAACATTAGAATGGCACCTTATGAGGCTTCATATGGTCGTAAGTGTCGATCACCAATTTGTTGGGCCAAAGTTAGAAAAAGAAATTTAATAGGAGCTAAGATAATACAGTTGACTACTGACACGGTAAAGATGATCCAAGAGTGACTTAAAGTAGCTTAGAGCTATTATAAGAGCTATGCGGACTCTAAGTGATGGCCGATGACTTTAAGGTAGGACACTTTGGGTATTTGAGGGTATCGCCTTCGAAAGGCAATGTACGATTTGGGAAGCGATGAAAGCTTAATCTGAGATTTGTAGGACGTTTTGAGATCCTAGAGAGTATAGGACCAGTGGCTTATCGATTAGCCTTATCGTCAGAATTGGAGCATGTGCACAATGTCTTCCATGTATCGATGTTGAGACGGTGTATGACGGACATTAGCAAGATCAATGTACCAGAACCATTGCAAATCTAAGAGGACTTGACGTACATAGAACATCCAGTAGAAATTTTAGATCAAAAGGAACAAGTATTTAGAACAAAGGCGATTCCAATGGTGAAAGTGCTATGACGTAGTCATGCACTTGAAGAGGCTACATGGGAGAGCGAGGAAGAAATGAGGAATGAGTATTCATATCTGTTCAACATATGAGGTATAAGTTTGGGGACAAACTTCCTTTTTAGAGGGGAGAGTTGTCACATCCGTTCTAGAATTTCATGGTTTTAAATTGCATAATTTGAGATTTTGTGAAATTATTAATATTTATTAATAATTTAAGATGGAGTTGACGATGAGTCATTGGTGAGGTGTCAGTGAAGGCACGGGAACGTGGTACTTCATATTACATTGGCATAGTTAAATTGCATTTATGTGATTTAGATATTATTTGACTTATCTAATATTATTTGAATATTAAATTTAGCTGTGTAGGTTAATTTCTGCTATTTGTGATATTATTCTATATCATTTTGAACACTGTGGTGAGAACGTGAGTGATACGTTGTATAAACTGTAGGTGGTATAGAGATTCTACGGAGATTACTTTTAGGATCCTTATTTTGGACCCAAACGGAACTTAGTCAAAAACTTGTATAAATTTTAGTTTTCACTCATGAAATAATAAAGTAGATGTTTAAGACATTTCGGGAGATAATTAGAAGTTTTTGAAAACTCGTGGGAAGGTAAGCATAATTCCCAAGTCTCGTGCCTATAAATAGATAAGCATGAGATTTCATTAGTAAAACTTTCTAAAAATATCATTGGAGAAGAGAGAAAAGGGAGATTTGGTGGCCACGAACTTTGCGACGCTAAACGACGAACTTTTGATCATCAATTTTTCTCCAGATTCGAGATTTGAACTCATCGAGGTAAGAGTTTCGATTTGATACCTCTTAGGCCATGTTTGGCAAACTTTGTCTGAAAATCTAATTTCTAGGAATTTGGGAAAAATCGGGTAAAACTCGTAGGAATCGCATAAAATCTGAGATCCGATGTTTATTCGAGCCTCTAGTCGATCCTTTAAAGTTTCAGAAGAATCGCACGAGGAATGAATTTTAGATCTATGAAATATATAGAAATTTCATGTTTGAATATCGACTTTGATATTTTGGATTCGGGTGAAATTCATGTGTTAATTAGGCCTGTTAATTATGTATGTGAAAATATTAGAAAAGCATGTATAACTGTTTATATAAGCATGTTATGTGTCTACTTGAGTCAAAGAGGAGTTTGGTGCAATTTTATCCGAGGGTAAGCTCCTCGAACCCTGAGTTTTGTGATATTGATTGTGGTTGTGTCTAGTATGGAGGAAGGCCAAACCAGGACACGATACCTAGTATGAAGGAAGGCCCAACCAGTGTATGGGATGCGTGGGAGAGGTGTTGCTTCCACGACATCAGTTTTATTTACCGGATGAATGCGTACCACTCACCCTAGAGACTATTTCTATGTGTTTTAGATGTTTAAACCATGAATTGTCATATAAGCATACATTTAGAATTGTACACCCAGCATATAGCTGAGTAGTGGAGATTTACTCCATTGCAGGTGAAATGAAAAGTGGAAAGAAGAAGCGTGAGGAGTGAGGCCGAGGGATACCGGGGAATCTTCACTTGTTCATACTTTTGTTTTCTTTCCCACTTGTAATAAGAATTCAAATTGGTAATATGCTGTAATAGAATCTTGACACGAGTTGGATTAGTACTTGTAATCGCTACCAAGCTCCTAGATATAGTGGTGGTTATGTTGTGTTTGTTTGGAGAACCTTGATCTTGAGTTGCTGCAGAAGGGCCGATCTAGGGGAGATTAGTCGACTGAATCTCCGACCAGTCTACTGGACCCCTTGAGTTCCAGTTTTTACTTCAGTTTTCACAAACTTCAGTCGACTAAAGGAGAGGTATCAGTCGATTGGTTTCTACACGAATACATGGCATTCTGCATGCATAGTCTCCAGTCGACTGGACAAGGCACTAGTCAACTGAGAAATTGAAGTCCCAGACGACTAAGTCCCTGACACAGCCGATTAGACGAGGCCTTTGAACTTTTTAACTTACTGCTTTTGATCTCCAGTCGACAGGAGACCCACTCCAGTCAACTAAACCTTGGTTTTTAAAAATGGATTCTTTGGAAGTGTTTTTAATTGAGCAAAACATTTTATAACTCTGATTTTAAAGGATTGTACTCATGTTTTTTTGCTGATATTTTACTTTAATGGAATTGGATGAGCCTTGGTGGCGTGCCATGTGTCCTATTTCTGTGCGTAGCAAGATGGGTCGTGACAGTACCAGATTCTTTAGTTCCGACATTGTTGGCTGATAAGAGCCGAAAATTCATGTATGTTGAAAAGTAATATTTGGTGACGAGCAACGACTTAACCTAATTGATAAAACGTCGTTATATGTCAAGGTCATTATCATGATTCGAATCCTGGCCCCTCCCATTCTTCCTGTCCCGAACACTTATGTCCTCGCACGAGACCGTTAATACCAATTAAAAATAAAAGAGAGATGGAATTGATCTTTAAAGCGTTAGAGTGCAGTGAATAGGAGAAGCACCGTCTTGCTACATTCCAGCTCATCTATGCCACAGTAGATTGGTGGGAAGCTGAGCGAGCCACTATTGGGATAAACGCTACAAGGGCAATGCCTTGGGAAATGTTCAAAGGAAGATTTCTGGAGAAGTACTTTTTGGAAGATGAAAAATATCAATAGGAGAAGAATTTTATGAGCCATCCGGGCTCAAAGGATTTGAACTTTTTCACAGGGAGCCATCGGGGCTTTAAGAATTGGATTCCTTACAAGATGGAGTCGTCCCGGCACAATGTATTGAACCCAATTGACCGCTTTTACAAAAATGAGGCAGTGTCTCGTTTAAAAAATGAATCTAGTCGATTGGCACTTGGTCCAGTCGACTAGTTTACCCTGTATGAATAGACCATGAATTGAGTCAAGATTAATGTAGTTCATCGAGTTAGCTTCGCGTCGCTACAAATTTCACGTCAATCTAAGGTCCAAGCTACAAGATATGGTGATTCTACGATCGATGCGCAAGATAGTAGTAAAGTTAAAGTTGTGTCCAACCAGAGGGGCGTTCGACCAGTCGAATGACCCCAGTTTTTTTCCCTTTTGTTATTACAAGTTTTCCATCATTAAGTTTGTTTTTGAGAAATGAACAACCATCCATGATCATCCATGTATCATGCTCAGGAACGACGACATCTTGTGCATGTCAGCCGTATTGATGTGATGTGATGTTTGGAGTCACAAACTTAGACCTAGCCTATTAAATAGACCAATGGGCCTAGGGACCTATCGGCTCGAAATCCTGCTCCTTAGCCTTGGAAGGCGTCCCAAAAGCTACCTCGGTGTTAGTACCTCCCATTCTCTTCCTTTTTCCAACCTTCGCCTTTCCTTTTAACTTTATTTTCTTTTGAGCGTCCGAACAGCTGGCCGCCGTCTCACCAAATCGACTAGATGCATTTCAAATCTCATCTGTGGCCAATGGGAGGAAAACAAAAATGTTTTAGTTTCATTTTGGAAAACATGTGGAAACACTGGAAAAAATTGGAAACACTAAGAAACTTGTGGAAATAAAACTTTAATCTTAATTGCATGCATATAGAAAGCTAATAATTGATTAATTGAATATTTGAGAGATCTGCATATGGACACACGACCTACATAGCAGGGCAGCTCCTTCGAATCTTTTTAAACATTTTGAGGTAAAAGTCTTACTATTACAATTAAATATGTTATTTTGGGTATGTTAATAGCATACAACACATTATTGCATGTTTAACTACTTTCAAATGCTAGAAACTCTTTAAACTCTAAACGTTAAATATTTTGACAGTGTGAAAATATTTACTGAATCCAAACGGATGAGTAAACATAAACTATGCAGTTTAAAGACAAGAATCATATAAAGTTTAAAGTTTTGCAGAAGCTCTCGAAAGACTCAAAGACCCCATATCCACCAATAACCTCATCTTGTACTCCTGTTCAGTGGCAAAAAAAACTCCTCTTACTCATTTTCCGTGAGATAGAAAGAAAAAAAAAACACAGAATTTCCAACCCCCTATATATACACGAAACTTATGGGAAAAATCATATAAAAATATACTATTTCTACAAAAAAAAAAAAAAAAAGCCTCTCGATATCAAGGATGATAAAATTTGAGGAAAAAAAGAAAGGAAAATGAATTTTGGGTGTGAAAATACACGTGACAGAAAATAAATTTGGGTTTCTTTAAGGGAAAATAAATTTTGTTCTTAAAATTAAGGAAAACCCCTACAAACACCATGGTCAGATCAACTCGAGCAGTCCAATACAAAGCAAGTGGATCTACTGACCCAATACCTCCCGGAATGGACCCAACTGGCGTATTTGGAGCATTCCTTTGAAGGGTAGAACACATCGACAACAACCACAACCACAACAACAACAACAAGAATAATAATAACAATGGCAATGAAGTACCAGTACGCCATACACGAGTCAAATTGATAAAAGGATGTAATGAAAATCTAAGAATTAAGCTCATTTTTCATAAATTGGTAGTTTGATCATCATCCAAACATGTCCTAAGCCTATATGAGTGTAGATTTTCATTTACAATCTTTTAGATTCTGTTTTTATAAGTTTTTATATCTTGCATGTGCCTTTAGAACTAATTTACGAATTTGTATGTAGCTTAAACTTAGAATCTGTTTACTATCAAGGCCGAGCGCTCAAGCTAGGTTGGAGCACTTGCACCCTGAGCGCTCGAGCCCCCTGAGCACTCTAGTGTAGCAGTTTTACTATGTGGTTTGTTTTATATGCTTGATTTGGCCTCTGATTACTACATGTATGAACTTGAGATGATTAATTTGGGATATAGTCCTCGTATGTTCACTTATCACACTGACACTTAGGTCTACATGTTAAATTCATGATCCATGATGAGTCCATCTAAATGTTTAGAGATTAGTCCTCGAACTCACATTACACGACGACGACGACTTCCGTCACACGTCAACTCTGATAATGTGAATAACATATGCATAATAAGATTAAAACTTCTAATACTTACGCAATTGTGCTTCGTGCATCAATACTTGTACTTCGGCCTATCTTTTGGTGAAAAAGTTACCGTATGTCCGTATCGTTGAGAGTTATCGAGGTGGTTGTTGTTGATGTCCCTTTTTTGTATGAGTCTGTGTTGGAATTGAAGAAAAAAATTGTGACTAAACTTAAGTGATATAGTCGGTTGATATAGTCGGTTATTAAGGCATGATACTATCTTGATGCGCCGAGGGCGATCAGGCGGCTATTGAGGCATGCATAGTATAATAATCACTTGGCTATTAAGGCATGTTAGGACAGGTCTTTGACCTTGAATATCTAGGTTAAGTAAGCTATTAAGGCAAGATAATATCTTGATGCACTGAGGGCGATCAAGCGGCTATTGGGGCATGTATAGTACACTCATCAAGTGGCTATTGAGGCATATATATTCTAAACCAACGGCTTATGTCGGGAATGTGAGAAAAGTGGCTTCCCACAAAAAATTCTTCTTCAGATCCTTATACATCTTTGTTCCTCCTAATCTAGACATGTGTGCCTCATCCAATATGTTTGCTCTAAGCTTTTCCACATTAGGTACAACAAGTCAACTTATGCATCTGAATCCTCCATCCGATCCGACACTCCATTCATCTAGTTCTTTTGCCGAAACTTCGGCGAACCACTTCTTCAATTCTTCATCCTTCTGTTGAGTTTCCAAAACACGAACAATGAGTGTTGGCTGAACCACAAGACACCCAACGTATTGTCCTTCCTCTGACTGTGCAGGTTAAAGATTGAATTCTACTACGGTCTCCAACACTTTACATTCTCGAATCATAAGGGAATCAACTATCCCGCGAGGCTTCAGGCTTAACGCATCTACGACCACGTTTGCCTTACCAGGATGGTACTGCAAAGTGAAATCATAATCTTGTAATAGCTCCATCCACCATCTCTGTCTCATATTGGGTTACTTTTGCGAAAACAAATACCTCAAGCTTTCATGGTCCGAGGATAATCAAACTGCTCTCCAAAGAGGTAATGTCTCCAAATTTTTAGGGCAAAAATGAATGTCGCTAACTCAAGATCATGCATAGGATAGTTCATCTCGTGGGGTTTCAGCCGTCTTGATCTATACATTATAACTTTCCCATCTTGTATTAGTATATACCCTACTCCTTGGTGCAAAGCATCACTGTAGATGGTATATCTTTTGCTGCTTTTCGATATTGTAAGCACCAGTGATAAAGTCAATCTCTCTTTTTAACTCCTGGAATGCGTGTTCGTGCTTATCCCTCTATTCAAACTCCAGGTTCTTCTTCGTAAGACCAGTCAAAGGAGCTGCAATTTTGGAAAAACCTTCTACAAATTTTCGGTAATATCCAGCCAAACCAAGAAAACTCCTAACTTCTGAGGCGTTACTTGGTCTTTTCCAATCTAGAATCGCGTTGGCCTTTGAAGTATCCATAGAAATTCCATTCTTAGAAACAACATGTCCCAAAAATTTGACTTCTTCAAGCCAAAACTCGCACTTGCTGAACTATACATACAAGTGGTTGTCTCTGAGAATCTGTAACGTAGTCTGCACATGCTTCTCGTGGTCTTCTACTTCAATCAGTCTGAATCCTTTGATACCCAGTAATGACGTAAATAAACCAATTAACGAATAAGGAACCTAATTATCTATTTAACTATTTATAATGGAGCTTTATGAGACTTTATACTCACTCAGCTTGTATTCAAGATGACAGTGTTTTATACCGCTAGACCTTCCACGTCCAGCTATGCCAGACTTAGCAGGTGGTGCACAACCTAAGGCCAACTACGGTGATGAGGGATATGCCGCTGAAGGCTTTGTCGAGGAAGGTTACTATGAGGAAGGCTATCCGAGAGAAGACTTCTATGGGGACCACTACGGCTACGCTAGGTGAAGATTGGCCTAGCTAAACTTTCTCTTATCTTCTATCTTATGTTATAATAAACTAGTTGCTTTGGATATTAGTGACGAGTGTTGTCACCAGACTTATGATGTTTAATTATGTTTTCCTTTGAGTATTGGGTCTGTAATATAATTGCTACCTTCTGACTGTTTATGTTTAATATAGTAATGCTGCATTTGAACTAGTCACATGCCATTATTATTGCATTCTTACTATCTTTTCTATTAAGGACAGTCGAGCAATTTCCAACCAATCACGTGTCTACGGACCCATAAAGGAAAATTTATATTTTTCCTATTTTTGGCTTACTCCGGGGCGTGAAAATGTAAGAACACATTATTGATATCAAGTTGGAGAAGATGCTAATGTTGAGTTGATGCCACAACTAGGAGGAAACCAACAGTCACGAGATTAGCAACTGGGGAGTAGGTCTCCCGATAATCTAATCCTATAATTTGATTATACCCCTTTACGATCAACCGGGCCTTGTAATGGTTGACAGTACCATCGGGTTTGAATTCTATCTTGTATACCCATTTGCACCTAACCAATTTTTTTCCAGGTGGTAGTGGCTAGAGGGACCATATGCCATTATCCTTAAGAGCACTAAACTTATGCTGCATAGTAAGGCACCATTTAGAATCGCGAACCGCCTGTTCAAAAGACGATGGTTCATTTTTGACTGAAACATAGATAGTGATAGAAAAGTACATATGATAAGGGGTAAGTGATACCAGTAGGTCTAACCAATGCCTAGTTGGATGATGAGATGTTCCTTGAAGGAAGAGAAATACCAACATAATACTCACGAAGATAACTAGGTGTCATTGTAGCATGTGTTTTCTACGAGGGATGAGAAGAATTGGAAGAATTTGGAACAGGAGATGAGGTTGGTGACGAGGCCATGACTGGTGGAAGAAATGCTGGAGAAAGAGATTTGGTGCTTAAGCTAGAGGAAGGAAGTTCTGGAGGCATAGGTTCTGACAAAGGGGAGTCGGTGTTGGAGTTGCTGTCATCATAGCTTAGTGATTCAATATAAGGAAATGCAATTAGAATATCTGCAGCGAAAGATGGAAAAGGGAAAATTGTTTCATGGAAAATTATGGCACATAAGACAAAAATTTTACCTGTTTAGAGATCATAGACTCGATATCCCTTTTTACCGTATGGGTATCCTAGAAAGAGACATCATGTGGCTCAGGCATCAAACTTTGTAGGAAGATGATGGTGTGTTGATGTGAAACATAAGCATCCAAAGACTCATAGATGATCACATGTGGGTTGTTTATGGAAAATCATCTCAAAAGGAGTTTTTGCTTGAAGTATAGATATAGGAATTTAGTTAATGAGGTAGGTGGCAGTTAAGATCGCATCTCCCCAAAATTGCTTAAGAAGGTTAGCTTGAAATAATAAAGCTCGGGCTACATTCAGAAGGTGATGATGCTTTTGTTCGGCTATTCCATTTTGTTGTGGAGTAGAGACACAACTGGTTTCATGAATGATCCCTTTATCCAAATAAAAATTTTCCATTGTAAATTCAGAACCATTATCACTACGAAGAGTTTTTACTTTTAAAGAAAATTGTGTCTCAAAGAAATTAACGAATGCGATGATATATTTTTGAGTATCTGATTTATGATGCATTAAATAAACACATATACATCGAGTAAAATCATCAACAATGATGAGAAAAAAATGAGCCCCATTAAGTGCAGGAACATGGTAACCTTCCTATATTTCAACATGAATTAACTCAAAAGGTGCATGGGTATGAATGGAACTTAATGAAAATTGAGAACAAGTCTGTTTAGCTAGTGGACAAATTAGATAATCAGAGATATTACAAAAATTAATGTTTGCAACAGAATGGGAAATTAAACGAAGGCCTTTATTTGAAAGGTGACCAAGGCGTTGATGCCAAAGTTTCAGAGAATGAGGCTACTGCGGTAACTGAGTGCATCTAGTTTTCTGTGGAGTATCAAGGTAGTAGAGTCCTTCTCATTCAGTTCCCATCCCAATCATCTTCCCCGATCGTTGGTCCTGAAGCATACAAGTTGCATTAGTGAATATAGCAAGGTAGTGAGAACTATAAACGAGATTGCTTACAGAAATCAGGTTTAATTTAAAGGATGGAACATACAGAACATTATGCAATACAAATGTGTCACAATGAATACTGCCTATATGAGTGACAGCAGCCACTGCTCCAATGGAATGGTGTACGGTTCGATTGGAAACATGAGAACTTGTAGCCAATAAACAAGGAGAATAAATCATACGATCGGTGGATCCTATGTCAAGTATCCAATATATTTCTTTGTCAAGAATAGAAGCACAAAGGGTTATACCTGAGATGTCACTCATAGCAAATACACTACCACTATGAATAACCATGGGATTAGACTTATTGCAATTAAGAATAGTTATGAGGTTTTGGTACTGTTCTACTGTAAGAGAGAAAGAGGTAGCAGGGGCGGCTACTACATTAGCATTGGCATTGTTGACATAAGAGGAAAAGTTTTTACGATCTAGTTGATCATTGGCATTGTTGATTTGAGAGGAAGAGTTTTTACGCTCTTGTCGATTATATTTACTACCAGCAGAATTCGTCCTTTGTAGTTTATGACATTGGTCAGTGGTATGACCTTTCCAACCGCAATAGTCGCATTGAAGGTGTGCTCGACATGTCTCTAAGGTGTGTCCGATTTTTCCACAGGTCTCACATTTCAAATGTGGATTTTTGGGTGTGAAACTTCTTCCAAAATTTTGTGAATTATTTCTCACGGAAAAAGTTGTAATTTCAGACATTGTTGCACTTTCTTTTGATATAACTCGTTATTTTTCATCTTACAGAATGAGGGAATGAGCTTTGTTAACAAAAGGAAGTGGATCCATGAATAAAATCTGCCCTCGAACAATAGCGTAGTCTTCATCAAGTCCTACGAGAAATTTCATAGTCTTTTGACTTTGTTGGAACTGTAAAAATTCTTTCACTGTGCTGCATGTGCATGTTGGAATAGAGTATAGTGCATCACATTCATCCCAGAGTCCCTTTAGTTTGGTATAGTAAACGTCAATGGTCATGTTGTCCTGTTTGCAATCGTGGATGGCTTCTTCAACATGGAAAACGGACGCTATTGATGCATGAAAAATGATTCTTCAAATCAGACCAAATTTCATGAGCGTCCTCGTTGTATATTACACTGGCTCCAATGTCTGGTGAGATTGAATTGAAAAGCCACACCTTTACAAGATTATTGCAACGCTTCCATTATTAAAGTTCTGTGGAATAACTGGTCGTTGGTTGTTGAATAGTGCCGTTGACGAAGCCTTCCTTATTCTTGATATTGAGAGCCATGAGCATGGCACGGCTCCAGGTGTTGTAGTTTTCGTTATTTAACTGCTATGCAACAAGTACCAGCCTAGGTTGATCAGAGTGATGGAGGTAAAAGGGATCATTATCTACCATGTGTGTCGGCAAAAAAAAGATTGAAGGAACAAGGGTTTTGGTAGTCAGGAACCTGGCTCTGCTACCATGAAAAGAATAAAAGTAGCTATCTTTATTTACTAACGTGAGGAATTATATACACAATACAATGACTAATTGAAGGCCTAAAGTAAGCAGTGTGATCTGTCTTTGCCTAATTTACATTTTACCTAAATAGAAGGCTAATTAATGAAAGGATGATTATGCACGATTGATGGTAATCACTGATTCTGTGCCTTATCCGACTCGTCAATCCTTAAACACATGTACTATTTTGGTTTTTTATTTTATTTTATATATTTGGGTGGGCCAAACTATAATTGGGCTAGAATATCACATGTACGTACTAAAAAAATTCTCAGATTTTGGGGGTTGCAACCCGACCTAGCCTACTCTTACCTCCACACCTGATCAATACCTACTGTTGTTTAGTCGAAGTAGGACGAAGAGGTAAACTTCCGATACATGCATCAATTGCACAATGCATGCACCATTAAATTAGGGAGACAAGTTGGAAATAGAATTTGAACCCAAGCCAAACCTCTAGGCTTGATACTACATATGCCAGGACCTTAGGTCTGTCCTCCTGACCAACTTGCTACGATTTTACCTATCAATACACCACTCCCTCACTTTATATATAGATACTGAGGAGCTCTCTCTCTCTCTCTCTCTCTCTCTCTCTCTCTCTCTCTCTAACTATATATAAATATGTGTGTGTGTGCACGTGTGTTCTCTCTTCTCTCTCTCACAACTCAAGCTGACAGGGAATGAACCTTTTATTCAGGAAAAGGAGGGTGTGGTTTTGCACAAATATTTAGGTTCCTTGAGCATACCACGTGGCATTCTAACCTGTTATCTTGCATGTTGTAGTTAGTAGGAGTGGGTTATTTTGATAGGACCTATACACAAAGAGTCCGATCATTTATGGTTCGTGAGGTGAGGATCCTATCTAAATAACCCACTTCAATTAATTGTAGGGTACCATGTCACTATGCTACTTGATACTATGAGAATAACTAAAAAACAATTTGGTGGATATGGGTAAACTTAAGTAAGACTAAAATACAAGTGAAAAAAAAAATACATGTGCACAAGGAGTGCATATGGGTGGCCCTAGCTATATTATCTTTTCAAACAACATGATGATCAAGTGTAGATTATGACATATCTATTGCCTCCACGAAATTTCTACTTTGGGGTCCATTATTGTCAATAGAGCTTATAAAACATAATAGTACCAGCCAAGTTGGTTGGTAATGATCACATCAAATTAGATCAAGTACCATAATGGGGTTGATTCGAACCACAATAACTTAGAGTGGTAATGTGTATAGGCACACAAAGCAGTCCAATATCAAAGTCAATTTGAGGATTTCTGATTAACTTACATGTTTATGCCTATGCGACTATTCCTATCTATCTTTCTATTGGATGAAGGTATGGGATCCTCCAAAAATTGATCCAAAGGTACATAATTAATATTTCCCTCAACTTTGTATCTTGACTCTTATCTAAATCATACCAACTCTCTATCCTTGAATCAACTTCATCCAGCAATTCCTAATAAATGCATCAACACACCTCACATACCATAATTTCTCTCTTTCCTCACCCATACCTCACATCCTTATTCCCTAACTTCCCTCTCTTCTCTCTCTCTCTCTTTCCAAATCTATCTTATTTAAAAGAGATTAAATGGTATCATAACTTCTATCTCTCTTACTTTATCATCATCATTATAGAAATAAAAAATAAAAAGTCAGTATAAATGAGGTCTTATAAATGGATAGTAAATATCTTATTTAAAATAAATTTTGAAATTTAACTGCCCGTTCATCATTATATATAATTACTGCACAATTTTTCAAAAGTATCCCATACCATACCCTACATTTCTTTCAATTCTCTCTTTTACATAAATAAAACGAGGGTAAAATAAGAAGTGAGATCTAAATATGAACGGAAAGAGTATAAAAAAAAAAAAACCCTTCAAACATCCCCTAAACAGCTCTCCGACAAAGCTCCCAAACACCAATCTAAAAATTAAGAAGATTAAAACAAAAGTATACATTAGGCTTTTGCAAGCTTTTGAAAAAATAATAGAGAAGGTGAAAAAAGTGTAAGAAACATATTAGTTTTTTGTTGACTTTTTTAATCACAAGATTAGATTATTCAATACATATCGTACTCCCAAATAACCCTTTCATAAGGTTAAAAGCACCTCAGAAAGCCACCTTAATATTGCCCCCAAATAATATGAAAGTGGTTGAGAAAGAACAAAAAATATATATTTTAAAAAAAAAACCATTAGCTTTTGTAAGCCTTTGAAAAAATGATGACAAAAAAAAAAAACAAAGTAAAAGAAAAATATTAGCTTATTGTTGTTTTTTTTTTAATCACAAAATAGGATTACTCTATACATATCCTAATCCTAAATAACCCTTTCATAATGTTGAAAAGCAACTCAAAAAGCTTCTTAATATTGCCTCCCAAACAGTGACCCCCTAACCAAAATGAAAAGTGGGACGTAAGGAGTATAAAAAAATAACCCTCTAAACAGCCCTTCAAAAAACTACCAAACAGCAACAATAAAAATAAAAAGATTTGAAATAACCTTATGGCCATGTTTGTTTGGCGGGATTGGACTATTAACCTGTTTTAATCAGTTGTTGGATACACTTAAACAACTAATATTATAATTCCCCTCTTTGACAGATAAATATATCATATGGGTTCTTAAATGACATGGGCAACTATGTCCAAAGAAAAAATGGCCTTTTGAATGACAGCAATTACTTTATGCAAGGGATTATATAATTTCATTAATCTTCTTTTTTTTTTTCTTTTTTTTTTCTTTTTTTTTTTTGTGCCATGCCGCGGGCACGGGTACATACTAGTATATTTATATCTAAAAAATAAAAATTAAATTTGCATAAACCTTAATATAATAGAGTTCCCCAACCCAAACTTAAAGAGCCCAAATTTAAATCTTAGTTAAACTTCTTACACGAGCTTAGCTTCAAAAACCTAACCACATTTTTGCGGCAAAAAAAAATGCCCCCCTTGTTGGGATATATTATAGGCTATCATTATTGTCAAAACATATTGTAAAAACAAATTGGCTTTGTGGTAAACTAAGACTTATACACATAATAAGTTTGTTTTAATAATAGCCACTATTGCTTGGACATAATAGCCTATATTATATCTCTAAAAAATTAATTCATAGCCATCATAGTAATGCTATTCAAAATATGTCATCACTAATTTGTGTGTCTAAACTCTAAAGGTTATATAGAGTTAAGGTTTAGTGAAAGTAATGAAAGAGAGACCATCTTCAACTTTGCCACTTCACTTGGGATTTTTAGCCTCCAACCTATATAAACAACAAATTTCTACCTCAAATTTGGAACGCACTCTTCAAGGTGGCAACGTTAGGTAAGAGTGCCCAAGGGCGGACCTAGTTGATCGGGTGGCAACGTTAGTCAAGAGTGCCCAAGGGCGGACCTAGTTGATCAGCCAAGCAGGACTACAGCCCAATCCAAAATTTGAAAAATTTAAGTTTTATAGATAATATTTTTGTCTAATAGTAATTGAGTAATGCTATACTTTTCAAAAAAAATTCTTAAAGTATTTCTCAACACTTGTGGCAGTTAGTCCAGTTGATTTTGATTTGTTGATGTTGAAGTTGTCCTACCATTAATGAAGAGGAGCTCACTACCACATGTGTTAGGAAATACTTTTTGAAAAAAAAATGTAAGAAACATAACATTACTCACAATAATTTAGCACACTCTATATATTTGGCCCAACACATGTTATTCCCACTCCTTAGTTTAGTCCAATCAACTTTTGAAAGAAAAAGAATATATATATGTATTTTATTTTGATCCAACTTTTGAAAGAAAAATTAGTTATGGAGTATGTATTTTTTATTGGTCAAATTATAATCCAGTCAACTCTAAATATTTAGCCCCACATTTTGCTTCTATAATATTTAATCCAAGATATTTTGCTCTCAGCTCTTAGTAATATTTTGAAAACCAAACAGTTCGTTGAACCGACCGGTCTGGGTATTAAAACATTCCTTCATAGTTTATTCCACCACAATTGTTTTACTATTAGTCCGAACTTTATAAATTACAATTAACGATCAACCTTTGTCTATGAAAAAAAAATTATAATATGCACATAGGTGAGAAACTTCAAACGGACCAAAAAAGAGGCTTACAAACACAAACATCTCAACTCTCAAATTAGGCAGAATACCTCACATAGCAAAACAAGAATATGTCTAATTAAAAAAGTCCATAAAATTGTTATAGATAGACCTAAAAGTATGAAAGGAAAATAAATCGGAGCGCTGGGGTCCTCCTCTATCTATATTTTCAACCCACCCTAATCCAAAAACCTTAAATCCGCCATTGAGACAACTTCAAGGCTAAAATTAAAGATAGGTAGAAAATACATATAAGGGTAAAATATTCTAAGACAAAATATTAAAATATGCAAATTTGTTACCTAAGATTGGAGTAAAAAGCTGTGAGATTTTTTTCCTCCAGGCCCTTAAGGGTAACTTTGAGATTTTTTTTACTTGGAGTAAAAACTTTGAGAAAACAAATATGACTTAACCAACTCCCTTGTGGTCGAGTGGTAAGTTTTTTGGGTGTATTACTCAAGAGGTTTAGTGTTCGAGTCATGGGGAGCGTGGCTACTGGAGTATTCACCCGGCACCTTCAGGCCTCCAAGCCTCGGGGGATTAGTCGAGGTGCGCGCAAGCTGATCCGAACACCCCTATTACAAAAATATATATATATATATATATAACTTTGAGACAGGAAAAATGTGAGAACAAATCAAAGTCCAAAAGGTCACTTGAACACTGACCAAAGTACATAGATAAAACGTATTTAACCAAATTCAGAAACACGTACAGCATATTTCTTTCACAAAACTTGATTCTCAACCCGATTCAAAACAACCCAAAAGTCTAAACCCATAAGAAACTCCAACTACCGGAATTGAGTAAGCTTATGGCAATCTCTTGATGGTGTTCTCCCAAGTCCCAACCATCCCAACCACTCAACTATACGACTAATTCACACACACACACGCACACACATATATTTACATATATATATATATATACACGTATATGTGTATTATGGTCAGGGACGGATGTGTAGAAGGGTAAATGGGACTCAAGCCCCTCTTTGATTTTTGAAAAATATCATATATACCCTAAAAAAAAAGTATAGCATGCCCCCTTTCCAAATCAAGAAACTCCCTATTTTATACTTAAGCCCCCTCTCAAGTATGAAACATTCAACTTTTTGGTCTCAATTTGTACAAATAATGTGTCATTTTATAGTACATTTGGTGTCAATCAATATAAAATTTTCTAATTCCTTCATCCGTCCAAAAAATCTATATAAATAGACCCAAAAAAATAACTTCGAAGGCACCGCCCCAAACTCCCATAAACTCACTACCTCATCACCTTACCAAACCCCAACTTCAATTTTCTACATCCCTCCTTCATTGTGGTCCACATGCATAATAGACAATGGGTGTGATAGAATTAAGGTAATATAAGTGAGAGAGAGAAAAAGAATGGTTGGCAAGTTGTGTGGACCTGCATGAGACTTGTTTGACGTTTTAGATATTTATACCATTCTTAAAGAGCACTACTAGCTTTTAAGTGTATTTAAAGTGTAGTAAGCAGCAACCATGCATGTATACTATTATTAATATTGCTTCAATTCGAGTTTAACTTACAATACTCCTACTTAATACTTATTGCCTGAAATAGCTCCAAAATCAAGAGAGGTTCAAAGTATTGCCCTCATTTGAGATCTATTATTATGCATGATTGATTTACATGTGCTACTCATAGGCAACACTCGCACAAAGTGAACTAATTGTTTCTAGAAACAACACTGTATATATTGAAGAAAATGGACTGAAATATTGTCATATAAATTAAGATCATACCAAGTTTTGCGTTAAGACGATGATTAAACAATTTACACTAGGATGTAGAAACATCAGCAATAATGATTGTAAGAAATTGCGAGTTATTTGTACATCCACATACATTGGATCGGGTCTAATGAGCTTTGGCCTTGGAGAATTAGGGTGTGTGTACCTATATATATATATATATATATATGTATATTACACACACAGTTAGGGTTGCCTCTTACCCATCCTAAGAGAAGCAATCGGCCCCTCTCTCTCTCCCCCCTCTCTCTCACATTTTCTATCTCTAAGCCATCACCATGGAGCTATGGGATTTAGCACGTGACTATCACGGAAATCGCTCTAGTAGTGATCTTCACGACCTATGCGAAGTACAATAGAGTATACGAAGGCTCGAAGATCGCATCCGTACGTGGGTTTCATCGCCGGGCCCGTAACAACACCAAACAACGATCCGAATTGGGTTATTCCGCTAGGTAAGTGACCTAAACTCGACTCGTATGCATGTGTGCATATATTTTCTTCATTGGTATCAGAGCCATTAGGTTGTTCGCCCATATGTGCCCAAAAACGAATCCACCATTGATGGATTTCAGGTTTTTTTACAAAAATTTTAAAAATTTTGATTTTCAAGTGGGTCTAATACAAAACTCCAATAGGGGTCTGAATTTTTTACATGGTTGTGTTCCTTATGGTCCCTAGAGTCCCCCCATGAAGTGTCATGGGTTGATTATCTTCCATGAGGGAGAAATCACAAACTCTAGATTCGGTTTTGGGTTGAAAATGAAATTTTTTTCAAAACTTTGCACTCCATTTTTGGAAGATTTAGTTGTTTAATCGATCTATTTTTTGGCACGATCTTGTAGTACTCCATGAGAGCTTTAAAATTTGCAAGTTTTCAATGAAAAACGAGTGAGATATGGACTTGCTAAGTAGGTGGGTTGAGCAACCCAAAAACTCATATTGGTTTTGTTTTCAGAAAGATGAACCAGAAATTGGCCACGTCCACTCTCGCTGAGTAAAGTAGGGCTCACTCGCCGGCCGACGTTAGTCCGGTGACCATGGGTCCGGAGAGTGGAGGTCTAACTCTCGGCCCTAGTCCATAATATATATTTTATATATTTTTATTGGAAAAATATTTAATTATTTTTGTAATTAAAACAGTTTCTGCTATTAAATTAAATAGTTTTCAATGTTTTAAACTGTTTAATTGCTTTACAATTCTGGAAAAATATGAAAAATTAATTTTTCATTTTTTCCTATATTAAGGACACTGCGTGGGACCAGAAATAATTTTATAGTAATTTGTTTCATTATTTTTGGTACTTTAGATCATAAAATATATGTTTTATATGTATTTTTAATTGCTTAAAATTTTCAAAAATACATATTAATTTTTGAAATTAATTTAAAGTATTTAGTATACTGTAAGGAACTTTAAGATAATTATTGTGTAAATTATCATATATATTTTTTTAATACTTTAGAGCACATAATTTATACTTTTGGGCATTTATTTAATTACTTAAAATAGCCAAAATACACTATTAATTTTTTCAATTAATAAGGGACATAGATAATTTTTGGTAATTATGTGAATCATATTTATATTTTAAAGCATATAATTATGTATTTTTGTACACATATTAAATTGCTTAAAATATTTTTATTGATTATTGGTTTAAGGAATTAACACAATGTGTATAACACACTTGTGCGAGCTTGAGAAAATTTTTTAGTGAATTTTCTCGCTCTTTGCAATATATTTTAGAGCATCTATTGTGTTGAGTACGCGATATTAATTGCTTAAAATATAACAAAAGAAGTTGTTAATTCTTGAAACTTTTAAATAGTGTTTTTGTACACTAATTGGAGACTTGAGAAATTTTTAGTAAAATATCTCAATTTTTTGGTATTTTAGAGCATGAAATTTATGCTTATGAGCATTATATTTTAATTACTTAAATTAGATAGAATAGACTATTAATTTTTGAAATTAATATGGGGTGTTTAGAACACCATATTAGACCACTAAAAATCCTTAGAGAACAAATTTATCAAATTGTTTTGTATTTTTGGGAATTTAGTTACTCATAGTTAATTTTTGTTTAACTAGATCAATTAATTTTGTTAAATTGATTCAAAAATTTTGTCTTGGCCTGGATAAAATTCTGAAAATTCTTTATTTATAATGAAAAATCAGTTTTTCAGTTATTTGAATTTTTCCATAAGATTCTAAATTAATTGTTAATTTAAAAGCCTTTAATAAATTGGTTTTAAAATATATTTTAAGACCTAAAATTGTGTTAAAATTAGTGAAAAATTCAGGATTTTTCATTAATCTTAATTAGCTTATGGGAGCTATTTGGGCTGTGCAATAATTATTATATTGCAAATTTTATTATTTCTTAGAGGCTCACTGTATTGTTGGTCATGCTTTAATTACTGTTGTTTGTGATTAGATGACCTGAAACTTCTAATCCTCCTACTTAAATGGAGTGATGTAATAGTCCATTCATTTTTAAATAGACTGCATGAGTGCTGGGTGTATGTGATTAATGCATTAATCTGGATCAAATGAATGGACAATTAATTGACAATTTATGGAGTTTATGTTATCACGATGTATGTTTAAGGTTGTTTCTGTATATGTATATGAACAAAGCATTCCTATTTTTTTATGGCTATAAATGTGATGTGAGGATGAACGTTTACATTTCTTGTATTGGAAAAGCCTACTTGTAAAGGGGTGATTTTCTTTATTCATACATCATATACTTGAATTACCTTGGCATGAGCTTTAAGTTGTGAATTCGGACCCACGTGGGGGTCAAACTGAACTTTTATTGTATGGCACACTTTATATCTTGTGGATTATCTTATATAGGTATTTGTACCATCTAATTGATGTTTGTTTAGAAAAATCAATTATAAAAGGTTTTCTTGATTTACAAAATTAAGATTTGATTAATGAGTAATAGCAAATTTTTTGGTCTAAAATTGTAAAAAGGGGCAAATTCATTTGTTATTGGATTTTAAAACAACTTTATGAAATGTGCAAATAATAATATCAATCCCTTGCGCATGTTCTCAAATGTTTTTCAAACCACACCGTGTTAATCTTTATAAAGATAATAAGTTTAAAAGGGACTAATTTTTGTAATATGGCACTAGAAAGTAACACGCCTACAGAATAAGTAAGAGCTTATGGGCTTTAGACTTATTCAATAGTCCAACCTATTCAACCGAATAATGGGCCTCTGGTCCAACATCATTATAACCTTGAAAGCCTATAATACTTGGCTCGAGAAGGATCATAGCACGCGCTTTGTAATAAGCAGAATGCATCATGATCTTGTTGGGAAGTACAAGTACTATCCAATAGCCAAAGTATTGTGGGATAATCTCAATTTTATTTTCTGTGGCGCATTCACTACTAGATTGAGTATCCAGTTATGAAGTTCGGGAAAGTAAAAGAAATGTTCCAAGTATATGATGACTGGACATCTAAGGTTAATGACAAGTATGATTCGTGATATCATATTACTGGGAACATCTTTACTAGTAAACTGCTATTTCAGGTTATGATTAGTTCTTTGCCTGATTTGCAAGTCCACAGAAAACAAATCATGATCCACAAAAGAAATATTGAAT
Organism: Hydrangea macrophylla; assembly: GCA_033977485.1. Taxonomy (NCBI): domain Eukaryota; kingdom Viridiplantae; phylum Streptophyta; class Magnoliopsida; order Cornales; family Hydrangeaceae; genus Hydrangea; species Hydrangea macrophylla. The sequence goes on along the minus strand of CM066985.1, from coordinate 74,704,133 downwards.
TTTTGGTTTTCGACTTTTCCCGACATGTTGAGCTAAATATGGAGCGCCAACAAGAAAGGTGAACCATATTACTACTCTTGACCAGTACTTCCATAAGGGAAGTGAGTGCAAGGCTAGTGGGCCTAAACGCAATGGTAAGAGTACACTCGCCGAGAGGCAGGGTGGGGCTAGCAAGTTTGTGCCCAAGGCTAACAAGGTGGGAGAATGCAATTGAAGGTGTTTTTCCAATTCGGTGGTAATAAGATGGATATTTTTTTGGTGGTAGTGTTACTAGGACATGGTTATCTAGGGATAACTACTTAAGAGTTGTTTTAATAAATTCTAGTTTCCTCTGTTATTCATTTATTCTGAGACATTGAATGTTGGACTTGAATGCAGAGGATGTGATAGGATGACTTGATTAGCTCGAGAAGCCCTTTTGGACCCACTCGCTAAGGTTGACCTACCTATTTGTGAGTCTTGCTTAGTTGGCAAAGCATGCCAAAAGTCCTTTAGAGAGGCTTGTTAGCCTTGAATTTATTTAGGGCATCAATGATGTTTGTTTTGATGATGACAAATCTATTGATAATAGCATGTTTGTAATTGTTCTATTCTAAGCTATTATCAAGTCATTTTCATTGTGCTAATCTCTCTATTCATGAACTTAAATGTTCTAACTTTGTTTGAGATTATAAGATAGCATATGGGGAAGTCCAAGAGTGATGGAGCTCAACAAGGATTAAGCTTGAAGACTTGAAGAATTTTTATCCTTGGTTGAAGAATAGGACTTGCTTGTAGGCATTTTTGATCAATCACTTATGGGGGCTTAAGTAACTTTAATTGTACTTAGGGATACTTGTTCTCACACTTTAAAATACTTTCAAGGACCTAAACATAATTAGATCACTCAATAAAATTCATTTCACAAAAGTTTTCAAGTGACTAAGTCAAAATCAAGAACCCTTTGCAGATTCATTAAATTTAAAGCCAAACATGATCCAATTGGTAAGGAATTAGATGTTGAGTTTTATATGATTGGAAATGTATTTGAATCTAGTTTCTGAATCTTCAAACGGATCGCAAAAAGGAGTTTTGTAGAGGGAGTTATGGCTATTTTAGTAAAGAGGTGTCAGTCTGCGAAAAACTAGTAAAAACCAGTCGACTGATTTATTACATGTCCAGTCGACCGGAGGTAAAGTCCAGTCGACCGGAGGTACTGTTCCCGTTGACTAGATTGTAAAAAAGTCGATTGTTTTTAGTTTTTGAAAGGTAGACACTGCTACAAATTTTCCAATCGACTAGGGTATTTTTTCAATCGACTGGATCGCGCTAAAACACCTAACGGCTAGTTTTCTAAACTTTCCAAAAATTACTTTTACACCCCCCAAACACTCCCAATGGCTATAATCTTTCAAAAGCTACATATTGGGATGTTTTTAAGGGTTATCCACAAGAGGTAAATGAAGCAAAATGATTCAAACATCTTGTTTAATCATCATTCATATTTGGGCCGTAGTTTGAGTGAAAATTCAATTTGCTCTAGATTTCAATTGTAATTCTTGAGAGAGCAAATTGTAGTGAGATTTTAATTGTATTATCTACTCACTAAGGAGTTTTTGTGTGAGCTTTTAATTGTATTATCCACTCTAGAGAGAGAGTTATTATTTGTACCCAAATCATCATTTGTAAAGAGTGAAGGTTTGTAACCCTTGTGTGCAAAGAAGAGGTATTCTTCTTTGGGAGAGATTGAAGGCTCTTGTAATGGTTTAATCTACACCTGTAAGTAGGTTGATAAAGGAATCCTCAATAGGTGTTCTTGAGGGTTGGACGTAGGCTGCAGTGTGCAGATTGTCGAGCCACTTGAAAACTCGGTTTGCAAGTGTCTCTTCCCTTTTCTCTTTACTTTATTGTTTGTGATTGTGATTAATTTCCAATTAAGATTGCAAAAAGGTCTATTTTCCACTAAAACGTCCTTATTCACCCCCCCCCCCCTCTCTCTCTCTCTCTCTCTCTCTCTCTCTCTCTCTCTAAGGTTTCCATATTTAGGCCAACAATTGGTATCAGAGCTTCGACTCGTCTATTTTCAAAAGATTTTACAATCTAGAGTTAAGATCCATGGAAATTACATTTTTTGATAAAGGTTATTATATTTCCACTCCTCCATTGTTGAGTGATCATACGTATGATCATTGGAAGAGAAGAATAGAAATTATTTTCTTTCACTTGACTACAATATTTGGAACATTGTCAAAAATAGTTTTTCCCCTAAACCAAAATGAAAGTGATCAAAATAATTTTCTATTGAATCTTGGAGCTAAGAAAATTCTATATGATGCTTTAGATAATACCACATATAATAGAATTCGTTCATGCTCTAATGCTAATAAAATTTGGTTATGCTTAGAAAATATTCATAATGCTAATAACCAAATCCTCGAGTTACAACAAAGAGTTGATGATGTTATAGGAAATGTTGAAAACCTAACTCATCAACAAGAATTACAAAAAGAGGATTTTGTGCAAGCGAAAGAAGAAAGTTTTGTATGCCTATTTGCCAATGAAGAAGATTGTAAAAATGAGAAAATGGCAAAAGGGGGCACTTGGAGCAATTCGAATAGTGATGCATCCGAAGATGAGTTAAGCGACCAAGAAGCCGCTCATGAAATTAGGGTAAAAGAGGTAAACTCCAACTCATCCGCCAGCTATAATGAGCTTCAATGTGCTTTTGAGGAGTTACATGAGGAGTTAGAGAATTTGGGATCTAAATATATAACTCTTAAAAAGAATTTTTCTATACTTTTAAATGAGTTAAATATTTTGATATCTCAAAATGAATCTTTGAAGATTGAAAATGAAAAACATGTTTTAAGAGCACAATCTTCAAATGAGAATGAAAAATAAAATTTGGAGTTGAAAAAGCAATTGGATGATTTAAAATATGAAAATAAAATTTTGAGAAAAGAAAAGCTTGTCTAAACCAATCAACCTTCAAATGAATTTATTGAAAAAAGAAAAGGTTGAATTGAGAAAGAAGGTGGAAGATTTGACAAAAACTTTGGCCAAGTTTACCCAAGGTGAACAAAATTTGAATATGCTTTTGGGAAAACAAAAATGTGTTTTTGATAAGGCCTGTTTGGGATTTAATCTCACATACAAGGAAAAGAAGTACAAAAGCTTCTTTGTAAAGTCCATACCCTCTATTTCAAATTCTCAAAATCCTCACAAGAAATTCTTTGTTAAGGAATCAATCTCAAATGAGACCTCCCCCATGTAACTTGTCATTATTGCATGAAAATGGGGCAAGTTAATTACAAATGTTCAATTCGTAAGAAAATTAACATGGTTGGGTTGTGAAGGGATCTTGTCCTACCTCCTCGGCAAATGTTGTATCCAAGAGATGCTTGGATAATGGTTAAATCTCTCACCTTAAGCTTAGTAGGAGTAGGTTAAATTAACTTGTTTTGATACGTCTCTTGAGTTTGATAGCATGCTAATCATGTTTGGTATATCACATTAATTTGTTTTTTATTGTGAAACCATGCTTACTTTTCGAATGACATGTTGTTTTGATGTGCTTAGTAAATCCAACCTCCTAAGGAGATAATGCATAATTTGATCATATAATTGGTTTTTATTCATATATGCATATGTTGAGGGGGAACATATCATCATGTTAACTTTAGTATCATATTTGATATTTGGCAATTTGGTATCTTTTATGACACATTTGCTTATTTTGAGGGGGAACATATTACTATGTTCAATTTAGTTGTTTTGATATCTCGTTGCCTCCATAACATGTTTGCTTATTTTGAGGGGGAACTCTTAGCTCAAAACCCCAATCTTTTTGTTATTGTCAAAAAGGTGGAAAACAATAGAGATCATTCAAAATGAGAATGATAGAGATAGAGAATGTGAGTGCTAGAGAAAATTAAAAAATGTTAATAGAGATTTTCTGATTGGATTTATACTTTGTATATCTTGTTGCTTTGAATAACAACACAAAAATGACACTTACTGTGCTTAAATTGCTATATCTCTATTGCATATTTTGACATCATCAAAAAGGGAGAAATTGTTAGCCTTGAATTTATGTAAGGCATCATTTATATTTGTTTTGATGATGACAAATCTATTGATAATAGTATGTTTGTAATTGTTCTATTCTAAGCTATTATCAAGTCATTTTCATTGTGCTGATCGCTCTATTCATGAACTAAAATGTTCTAACTTTGTTTGAGATTATGAGATAGCATATGGGGAAGTCCAAGAGTGATGGAGCTCAACAAGGATCAAGCTTGAAGACCTGATGAATTTTTATCATTGGTTGAAGAATAGGACTTGCTTGTAAGCATTTTTGATCAATCACTCATAGGGGCTCAAGTAACTTAAATTGTACTTTAGGATCTTTGTTCTCATACTTTAAAATACTTTCAAGCACCTAAACATACTTAGACCACTCAATAAAATTCATTTCACAAAAGTTTTCAAGTGGCTAAGTCAAAATTAAGAACCCTTTGCAGATGTGTCAACTTTAAAGCCAAACCTGATCCAATTGGTAAGGAATTAGATGTTGAGTTTTATATGGTTAGAAAGGTGTTTGAATCTAGTTTTCGAATCTTCAAACGAATCAACAAAAGGAGTTTTGCAGAGGGAGTTATGGCCATTTTAGTAAAGAGGTGTCAGTCTGCGAAAAACCAGCAAAAACCAGTCGGCTGATTTATTACATGTCCAATTGACCGGAGGTACTGTTCTAGTCGACTGGATTGTAAAAAAGTCGACTGTTTTCATTTTTTGAAGGGTAGACACTGCTACAAATTTTCCAGTCGACTGGGGTATTTTTTTAGTCGACTGATCGCGCAGAAACACCTAATGGCTAGTTTTCTAAATTTTCCAAAAATTACTTTTACACCCCCCAAACACTCCCAACGGCTATAATATTTCAAAAGCTATATATAGGGATGCTTTTAAGGGTTATACACAAGTGGAAAATGAAGCAAAATGATCAAACATCTTGCTTAATCATCATTCATATTTGAGCCCTAGTTAGAGTAAAAATTCAATTTGCTCTAGATTTCAATTGTAATTCTTGAGAGAGCAAATTGTAGTGAGCTTTCAATTGTATTGTCTACTCACTAAGGAGTTGTTTTGTGAGCTTTTAATTGTATTATCCACTCTAGAGAGAAAGTTATCATTTGTACCTAAATCATCATTTGTAAAGAGTGAGGGTTAGTAACCCTTGTGTGCAAACAAGAGGTATTCTTCTTTGGGAGAGATTGAAGGCTCTTGTAACATTTTAATCTACACCCATAAGTAGGTTGATAAAAGAATCCTCAAGAGGTGTTCTTGAGGGGTAGACGTAGGCCGCGGTGTGCGGATTGCCGAACCACTTGAAAACTCGATTTGCAAGTGTCTCTTCCCTTCTATCTTTACTTTATTGTTTGTGATTGTGTTTAATTTGCAATTAAGATTGTAAAATGGTCTATTTTCTGCTAAAACCTTATTCACCCCTCTAAGGTTTCCATATTTGGGCAACAAGGCTATTAGAGCTACTCGAGCATTAGAGCTAGTTCACTCAGATATTTGTGGACCTACGGTTGTAAAGGCACGTCATGGCGCCTCTTATTTTCTCATTTTTTTTATACAGATGATTTCGTACAATATGAGGATCGCGAATATTTATCTAATCAGTTCAGGGAACTGTGTGAGAAAAAGGAAAAATGCAGACAACTTCCTATTTCGGAAACTCCACAACAATATGGTGTTACAGAAAGAAGGAATATGACATTCCTAGATATGGCTAGGACTATGATGGCACAAGTCAACCTCCCAATGTTGTTTTGGGTGGATGTACTCTCATTTACTGCATACATACTAGAGTGCCTCTTCTCAGTTAGTTCCTTCTACCCCTTATGAGCTATGGAAAGGCGAAAAGCTCATTTTGGAGCATTTGCGCTCGTAGAGCTCAGGAGGTTATGTTCACTATATCTCGCATAAGTGTAAAAAACTACGCTCGTGAGCTAGAAAAAATACCTTTATAAGGTATTCTAATAGCTCAGCAGGCTATGTTACGTATAATGAACAAACGGATATAAGAATGACAGAAATGGTGTCATACAATATTGAGAATGACTTCCCCAGGATTGGTAATACTAAGAGATATCTTAACATCTATGAGTTGGAGGATGTTGAAGACAACATACCATCTTTAAACAAGGGTGGAGTGATTGAGATTCCACATCCAATAATCATTGTAAAATGGTATTAGTCCCCAGCCGAGTGGGAGTACACCGCTAGACGCTAGTGGGAGTGTACCAGATAGTAGGAGTACACCACTAGGTACTCAAGATTCTCAAGTAGTACAATGTAGGTAATGAATAAAAAATTCCCTATCGCCATTTTGAAATTGAGGAAGACAATTTCATATGTGTGCAAATATGTGCACAAGTAGATGAGGATGAGCCTGCTTCTTTTGTTGAAGCATTTTTCCTTCGTCTGTTAAAACTGAGTGGATCGTTTCTATACCAGATGAGATGAGCTCTATGGACGTGAAAAAGGTCTGGGAGTTAGTTGATATTCTACCTGTGCGTAAGACTATTGGAGACAAATGTGTTTTCAAAATCTAACGCAAGGCAGATAGTTCAATTGACAAATATTAGGCACGCCTTGTGGTGATAGTTTGTACCCAGGATGGTAAAGACCATGGAAACATGTTCTCCCAAAGGGTGAGATCTGATCTATTTGCCTTATCCTAGCAATTGTCACATATTTAGTTTTAGAACATTTTCACTTGGATGTTTAAACTATTTTTTCTCAATGGAGAACAGGACAACGAGATAAATATGAATCATCCCATTAGTTTTGTAACCAAAGGGAATGAGCGCAAAAGCATGCCATCTCAAACGTTCTATTTATTATCTCAAGCTAGCAATCATCTAGGCAGTGGTACAATGTGTGTACAACGGTCCAAGAAAAATGTTCTAAATCTTTGTATGTTGATGACATCCTTCTAACTAGGAATGAGATGAGTTCCATTGTCGCCACTAAAGAGTGGCTGTCCTCTCAGTTTGAGATTGAGGACATGGGTGATGCCAACTATCTGTTGGGAGTTTTAGATTGTGTGAGATTGTTCTCTGAAGCTTCCTATTTATCTCGAGGGTTCTTGAATATTTTCACATGAAAAGCTATAAACCCGTTGACATCCTAATTTTTAAGGGACTCGCCTTGAACTTAGATCAATGTCTTAAGAATAATGAGAAGATGAAACAAATGTCTAGTTTGCCATATTCCGCAATAGGGAATCTAAAGTATGCTAATGCGTGTACTCGGTTAGATGTCTGCTATGCGGTTGGTTTAATTAGTCATTGTTGTAGCAACCTTTGTGACAAGTGGGGGTATTTGTAAAATTCAATTACGCTAAAATAAAGAAATACACTGATTTATTCTACAACTCCCTTGTAAATCTGCAATTTGGATTACAATGCCAGCTTTTACATTATATGATTAATCTATGATAAATTGTATTTTTTTAGCTATAATTTGTGCAGATCACTATTTACTGTGTGAAGAACTGAATAGTAAGATGAAAGGGAATACTAGATTATAAGGAAGACAATGCAAAATCAAAATTCAAGCTCAAGCGATCGAACATACCTCAAGCAATCGAGGTTTCGATCAATCGATTTACGTTCAAGCGCTCGAAGATTCCAGAAGTTCAATCGATCGAGTTATGTTCGATTGATCGAACATGGCTTTTATCAGAACTTACGCGCACGCAGCAGAGACATAATTTTTAACCCTAGCTCTAGGTTTTAGTATAAATATTCATTTTGTATACGTCCATAAGGACGCCCACTCTACTTTTCATTAGTTTATAGAGAGAGTTAGAGATTTATATTGTTTTTGTAGGTGTTCTCAAGGATTATTGTTATTTTGTTTTGGTTTCTCATCGAGTAATCACAGTTGTTCATTCCAGGTTCTGTTACATTAGTTTATTTACATTCTGCTTTGTTATTCTCGTAGTATAATCTATTAAGAGCATACACTTGCATGTTAGATAGTGTTACACTCATAGTTTTTATAGATTTCATGTTTAAATCTCAACCAAATAGGACTTTAATGGATATTTACATTAAAAACGAATCTGTGACACTCCAGACTATGTCTGAGTAGTCTCTGGGTTAAGAGATCACGATGAAATAATGATTACCAGCCTCTGCAATGCACCAGTATAATTCCTGTGTGCGATCGATCGAAGTCAGTTCGATCGATTGATACAGTGATACAATCAATCGATCGAAGACATGTCGATCGATTGAGAGATGATGATGTTCGATCGATCGAAGGCGCGTCGATGATGATGTTTTTGAGATTCGTTATCAAACTGTCCCTAAATGCTCAGTTTGTCAAAACAGTTTCTGAACTTTAAGCATTAAGGCATTTTTTTTCAATAACTTTTGCAAACCACTTTGAATGCTAACACCATTTAGAGTGCGAGTCTTAACTATTGATTTAAACCGCTTTCATCTATTTCAAATTAAGTATGATGATATAGTCCCGGTCATTAAAGGACTATTGATTCTTCATTTTTAGAGAAATACGGAATGCTGTTGTGGATGTACTCCATAGGGCTTTAAATGCAATTGCATGGTAGACGACTAGGTCACTGTGGATTTGTGCGATCCCAACGTTTTTTTTTATTACGAAAAACCATTTTAAAATATCACTTTAGTTAATTAGTTAACCATTAGTTTAATTTAGTTTCTTTACATTTAGTAGTTGATAATCGTGGAACTTCATGTTCCACACCTTTCTTGATTATTGAATTTTTATTTCCTTTTTAGAGTTTAATCTAAGTATTTTAATTCTCAACCTTCCCTGTGGGATCGACTTGGTCTTAACCAGATTACTACTTGCACGTCTACCTACACTTGGGTATAGCACACAAGCACACACAAATAATTTTCGTGTCACCTAGTCCTGTCACTAGAGAATAGTGAAGAGTATCTTGCGATATGTTCGCAGGACTGTGGACCTTGCCTTATGGTGTCCACGATAGAAGCATAATATGTGGTGTGCTCTGCAGCTGTTCAAGAAACTATTTTGGTTGAAGAGTTTTTGCAGTGACTAGACTTTTCACCTCATATGCGATGATGTTGTGCTAATCTATGGTGATGGCACATAAGCCTGGGCATATGCAAAAAATCTAAAAAAAACCATTCTAGCACGTAGACATTCATTTTTGTAACATTTAAGATGAAGTTGCGCAAAGGGTAATTGTCTTGAGGCACATCTTTACATGGGGATTTGATGTGCTTAGACATTTTATTGTATTATTGACATTATTATTCGAGTTTTTACAAACTAATTGGTTTCCATATATATTTCTTATATGAATGGAATGAATGCACATTTCTAATATGTTACCGGGCTTGAATTGACCTACCCACACGGGTGATTCACCTTGGCGCCGAGATAACGAACTAGGACATGTGTGTCCATGGTGCTTAGATGGCGAGCGAGATGAGACATTTGTGTTATGTTGCTTTGATAGCTAGCTAGGACATGTGTGCCCATAGTGTTTAGATAGTAAGCTTGAATACTTATATCTACGCAGTGTAAGAACAGCGAGCTAGATATAAACCCTTATTATTTCTATATGTCGCCTTAGATGGAGCTAAGATGTGTCACGCCCCGGAGTAGCCAAAAATAGGGAAAATTTAAAATTTCCTTTCTGGAACCGTAGGGAATGACGAGTTACATAAAACTGACCTGTCCGTGCAACATACTAACAAAAGATATATATCAGAGTAAGGAATTTACAGAAGCGTCTAATGGTATTCATGGGAGAACTTAAAGTGTCTTGCTACTTAAGCTATTACAGAAGTTCCAAATGAAAACCACAAAAGGTAAGTTTGGGCGATTCACGCCACTTAAATTATTACATCAACCAAAAGATAGTTAAAACATAAGAGAAGTCTTAATGCAGAAGTAGGCCAGGGTCCTCCTTCTAACTGGCAAACCCGTAACCCTCATTATCGAACTCTTCTTGATAGTCTGCCTCAGGATCACCTTCCTGATAGTTCCCATCCTGAGGATAGTGATATGCATCTTCATGGTTACCTTGATGGTTCTCCTCATTATAACCTAGACGTAAAATGTCCAGGGCAGGGAAGGAGCTGTTAGCTTTTGAAGCTAAGTAAAATCGTCTTAACCGATCACTCCTAATACAATTAAGGATATACAAGTATAACAATATCTTGATCCAACATTAAATAAGCATATGACATGATAGAATGACGACACAATGCATTATCGATATATTCGACTTTAACTCGACCATGGATACCACAACCGACTCATGTGACTTGTTACATTACCAGTGTAACGCCGTTAGCTCAGGGTAGAATGAATACGTTGCTATCGTCGCCTAACAGGGCCCTATAGCAAATTTTGGTTTTAAAAGAGTGTAATCATTGGACTCTTAGGTCCTCGTGACCTTGCCGGGTGAATAGAATAGTTACAGCGCTATCGTCGCCTAACAGGGCCCTATAGCATTTGAAAGGTAACTATTGTATTCTGATGGATACATTGCTATCGTCGCCTAGCAGGGCCCTATAGCGTATCAATCATCAATTCATACATAACTTCAATGATTTCAATGGAAACTCTGGCTATCGTCGCCTAGCAGGGCCCTATAGCAGTTTCATTATTGTTCCCATTTACTTGACTGTACTACTCGGACCACTACGGTCCACTCAACATGTATAACAATATGACTGTGTTAGTCCCTGTGACTAACCATGTAGACGTCAATATGGACATCATGACTCGACCATGTTCATGTGAATGTTCATGTGACTATATAATCGGGAAATTATGATAAACGAGAAAATCAACGAATATTAATTAAGCAGGGAGTATAGTTAACTAACATGCGTTCATTATATAAGAAATAATCTCAACATTTACAATACTAATATCTATCAGTATCGTCCACACAGGATGCACTGGGCATACATATATGATCAAAGAATAATTCTATAATATACCAAGTGAGTTAGGACGACTCACCTCAAAACGGGTGCGTAACAGTAAGCGTAGCGGTTCCTACAAAGTATAAAATTACATAGAACATTGATTAATAAGTTTACTAAAATCAGGGGCATAATGGTAATTGTGTCGGGTGGGTGCCTAAACCTCAACATGATGATCTAGACATCATTCTGAGTCCAACGCCATTGACTAGACTCAAATCAGAGTCCGTCGCATAAAAGGCTGGGTTTTCTGTACCAGTTTGGGCCCTAAAGATAAGCTGTATTTTTTTCGACCGTGTCAAAAGGTCACCAAACTTTAAGGGAATATTTAAGATGTTATTCTAAGACTCTAGGAACTGACCGCGCATTTTTCTGAGCTACGGTTTATTTATTACGAATTTCTGAAGTTTAAATCGTCTAATAATAGGCTGCGGGGGCCCATAATTATAAAATATTATTTAGGGAGATATTTAGCCCTTATAAATATTTTTATTAAATACTAGGCCTTAAATTAGGCTAGTAGTATTTTTCATGTAATTTTCGGGGCTCGTCTGGTATTTTAAATAATTAAAATACAACCAAACGGATACTTTATAAGTAATTAATAATTATTAAAATATTAAAGCTAGGGTCTTGTAAAAAATAATTTACAATATAATTTTCCTATACTTAAAAGTGGTCATTAGGTATTTATTACCTAATTATTTTAATTTAAAAATATTTACTTATTATTTATTTAAACAAATAAATAATAAGCATATCATATAGTAATAATAATAATTCATAATTTCATAATGTAAGGATATTATCAACAGTAATATTATCATTTATTAAAATATAATTTATAATATTATTGAAACCATTATTAGATTTTTAAAACAAATTTAAAACCATTTATAATTATTTATACTTATTTATTAATACAAACTATATTATAAATAATATATTTATACACTAATCTAGGTTAATATATATTATTAATTACTAAAAACAGAATATTAAAACATTAATTAGGATTAATAGAATATTTAATAATATAAAACAGGTTAATACAATCTTAATTAAGATTAACAGAATAATTAAACATTAATAAATCTAATTAATTAATAAAATGTATATTATTGCTAATTTCGGATCATTAATGTGCTAACCCGGATTAACAGAATAATTAAGGATATAAAATGAATTAATTATAATTAAAGTAAAGACCCACGGGTCAACCCATGACCGAACCCGTATCCACGGGTTACCCACTTACACACATGGCCTGTTCCAACTTAAAAGATCCGACCCGCTACCCATACTAATTGTTATAACCCGAACCCACTACCATCTACACATACATACTAACCCACCCATACTCGAACCCGACCCGACCTAACGGGTAAACGATATAACCCGAAGACCCAATGGGACATGTCTTCTCCGGTGAGCCAAGCTCGCCGTCGGCGAGCCCGATTTGGCCAGAAAACTTCTCCAGCTCATATCTCTCTCTCTACTCCATGAAAATCGATGCCGTCAACGCCATTAGGACCGGATTTCCTCCCTCTACAACATACTAAGAGCCCATGATGCGGTTTATTCGTTTTGACGTCCTACCAAGGGATTATTCTTTTCGGGTTTCCAAAGAATAATCGAATGCATAGTCCACTAAACCTCACCCAAATCAAAAGCTGCTCTAAGGGGAGTATGTAGGGATCATGGGGATCTGTTTGGTCTAGTTTTTAGGAATCCCAGTGATGTTTGAAGAAATGAGCTCCGGCGAAGAAGCTTTAATGGCAGATTTGCCATTTTCGGAGCCTAAGGCTCTGTTTGGTTTGCTTGTGAGAGTCCAGGGAGGGTGTGTGAGTGTGTAGAATGTACAGGAATTAAAATGAGGGGGAAGAGGGTGTTACCAAGCCTCGGGTCCTCTCTTTTCTCTTCTTTTCCGTCTCCGGCGACTCTCTCTAACTCTCACTATCTTGTGATTCCCTCTCACCCTCCCTACTCCTATATATCAACACAAGAATGTATATACACAGATCTTACAATTTGTTTGAAAAGAATGGAGAAGACATGAGGGTGATTGAGGGAGGGGTTGATGTGAACAGGATCTTGGGGAGTGTGGATGTGGCCGGCGGTTGGTGCGTGTAGGGGTAAGGTCCGGTGGTTTAGGAGGGTGGTGTTTGGGTAATGGGATTACCCAATGGATTAAGGTAGTTAGGTTGGTACAAGGCCATTTAAGGAGAGATTCCAATGGTACCAATATTTCCATAAGTGTAGGGTTTAGTCGTCGCTTAGGTTTACGTGCTGGGCAGTCCAGTTTTGATACAGATTTTACGGGTATACGTGCAACACAGACCGGGTTTGAAATTTATAGTCCGAGAGATTGATAATTAAATACGTACACGTGTATATTCGGGTTTCTGAAATTACGAATTCAAATACTGGAAAATTACGAACAAAATACGGGGACTCATTTATTAATAACGGAAATTTGCGGGTATTACATCATCCACCTGCTACTAAAGATTCCGTCCCCAGAATCGGAGCTTTCTATACATTGAAAAGGTAAGGGAACTTCTCACGCATCTCTGATTCTAATTCCCAAGAAGCTTCACGCTCGTCATGATGTTTCCACTGAACCTTTACCAGAGGGATCTCCTTAGTCCTTAATTTCTTAGTTCCTCGTTCCATGATCTTCACCGGTCCTTCATTGAAAGTCACATTGTCGTTCACCTCGATATCCATGAAGTTGATCTCATGAGACGGGTCGTGCAGGACTTTCCTCAACATGCTGATATGAAAGACGTTATGAACTCCTGACATCTTGGGTGGCAGTGCGAGTCTGTAAGCAACTTTTCCCACGCGTTCCAAAATTTTGAACGCTCCAATGTAGCGTGGCGAAAGTTTTCCTCTCTTTTGTCCAAATCTAACAATTCCTCGTACGGGTGATACTTTTAGGAATACGTGATCTCCAACACTGAATTCTAAGTCCTTCCGGTGCTTATCCGCATAGCTTTTCTGTCGGCTCTGAGCTGCTTTCATCTTCTCTTTGACGATATTGATCTTTTCGTTCGTCTCTCGAACCATCTCTGGTCCTAGAAGCTTGTCATCTCCAACTTTTGCCCAACATAAGGGTGATCGGCACGGTTTTCCATATAGGGCTTCAAATGGTGCCATCCCTATACTCGTATGATAGCTGTTGTTATATGCGAACTCTATCAACGGTAGGTTCTCCTCCCATGAACTATCAAAATCTATTGCACAAGCTCGAAGCATATCTTCCATGACTTGATTGACTCTCTCGGTCTGTCCGTCGGTTTGGGGGTGAAATGCTGAACTTAACTTCAATGATGTTCCAAGTGCTGTCTGTAAGCTTTCCCAAAATCCTGACGTAAAATGTGAATCACGATCTGACACAATTGACACGGGTACTCCATGTAGTTGAATAACTTGTTGTATATACATTCTGCTCAATTTCTCAACCGAGTATGTCATACTATAAGCGATAAAGTGAGCCGATTTGGTGAGTCGATCTATAATCACCCAAATGGCATCATGATTCTGCCGTGACCTTGGCATTCCGACAACGAAATCCATCGTTATGTGCTCCCACTTCCATCCGGGAACGGGTAGTGGTTGTAACAATCCTCCTGGTTTCTGATGTTCTTCCTTGACTTGCTTGCATGTCATGCATTTGGATACATAATTCGCTACTTCTCTTTTCATTCCATCCCACCAGAAGTTTCTCTTTAGATCCTTGTACATTTTTGTCCCTCCAGGGTGGACAGTCATTCTTGATTTGTGTGCCTCATCTAATATATCTTTCCTCAAGTTGTCCTCATTGGGCACACAGAGTCGGTTGCGACACCTAAATCCTCCATTTGTTCCTATATTCCACTCAGCAGGGTCTTTTGCTGATGCTTTCTCAAACCATTGACGGAGTCCTTCGTCCTTTCCTTGTGCTTCAAGAATACGACTTATGAGCGTTGGTTGTACTACGAGACATCCAAAGAGTCGTTCTTCACTTGACTCAGAAATCTAAAAATCAAACTCCGTTAGTATCTCCAACACTTTCCATTCTCTGATCATGAGAGACGATACGATGAGTTTTTAGGGTTTCCGGCTCAGTGCGTCAGCAACAACGTTTGCTTTGCCAGGGTGGTATTGCAGCATGAAATCGTAATCTTTTAACAGTTCCATCCATCATCGCTGTCTCATGTTCAACTCCTTTTGAGAGAACAGGTATCTCAGGCTCTTGTGATCTGAAAATAGATCGAACTTCTCTCCGTAGAGGTAGTGTCTCCAAATTTTGAGCGCAAAGACGATTGGAACTAGTTCCAGATCATGCGTAGGATAGTTAAACTCATGAGGTTTCAATTGTCATGATCCATACGCTATCACTCTTCTGTCCTGCATAAGCACACATCCAAGTCCTTGATGCGACGCATCGCTGTAAATGGTGAATTGTTCACCGCTCTTCGGTATTGCAAGCACTGGCACCGTGGTTAGTCTCTTCTTTAATTCTTGAAATGCGCGTTCATGCTTGTCGTCCCATTCGTACTTCAAGTCCTTTTTAGTTAATCACGTAAGAGGGGCTGCGATTTTGGAGAATCCTTCCACGAATCTCCGGTAGTATCTAGCTAGGCCAAGAAAACTTCTGACTTCCGTTGCTGTGGTCGATCGATTCCAATCTAAAATAGCTTCGATCTTTGATGAATCCACCGCTATTCCTTCTTTTGAGACAATATGTTCTAAAAATTTGACTTCCTTTAGCCATAATTCGCACTTGCTGTACTTTGCATACAAGTGGTTATCTCGTAGAGTCTGGAGTGCTATCTTCACACGTCCTTCGTGTTCTGCCTCTGTCTTAGAGTAGATGAGGTTATCATCTATGAACACAATGATGAACTGATCCAGGTAAGGTCTGAAAACTCGATTCATTAAATCCATGAACACTGCTGGGGCATTTGTCAATCCGAACGGCATAACCAAAATTTCATAATGTCCATACCTGGTTCTGAAAGCCGTCTTGGGTACATCCTCAGATCAGAGGAGTAATTGGTGGTATCCAGATCGCAGATCTATCTTCGAAAATGTGGTAGCTCCTTGTAGCTAATCGAATAGATCGTCAATCCTCGGTAATGGGTACCGATTCTTGATTGTGACCTTGTTCAATTCCCTGTAGTCGATACAGAGTCGAAGTGTTCCATCCTTCTTCTTGACGAATAATACCGGCGCTCCCCATGGTGAGGTGCTTGGACGAACAAATCCGAGGTCCTGAAGTTCTTGCACTTGCGTCTTTAGTTCTTGCATTTCCATCGGGGCCATTCGGTAAGGTGTCTTCGATATCGGGGAGGTTCCAGGCATTAACTCGATACAGAAATCGATGTCTCTCTTGGGTGGCAATCCTTTAACTTCTTGGAAAACATCTTCAAAATCTCGAACTAGTGGAATTTGGTTAATAGGAATCTCATCACTCGTGGTTCCAAGGGTAGCTAGGCAGTTGGTGAGGAAAACGTCACACGAGGGATTGCACTTGAAATCAAATGGTTCACCATCAGGTACTGAAAAGAGTATGGATTTGCTAGCACAATCTAACTTGACATGGTATTTCGCGAGCCAGTCGATTCCTAGGATCACGTCGAATTCCTTCATTGACAAAACTATCAAATCAGTGGGGAGATTCTGATCTTTCAAGTTTAGAGGGCAGTCCTTGCATATTTTGTCCAACTTAACGCTCTTTCCTAGAGGTGACGTAGCATTCAAAGCTATATCCATCGTTTGGGGTACTAAGCCTAAGCGTTGCACAATTCTAATTGCAATAAAAGAATTGGATGCGCTAGTATCAAACAAAGCTTTCACGTGACTGTTAAAGAGGGTTAGAGTACCTTCCAGATTCTCTTGCTCTTCCTCGTCAAATCCTGCTTCCTCTGTAATAATAGCATTGAGGCGTGCCTGTCCTTGAGTCGACGCTCTATAGTAACTACCTCGAGGTGCTTTGCAATCCTTGGACAGATGTCCCTTCTTGTTGCAGTTGAAGTAGACCACATCAGAGCGACTATTCCTTCTCGGGGCACGACAATCCTTAGACATGTGTCCGGGAAATCCACAGTTGAAACAGACTCCAGGGTTATTACTTGTGGATCCTGATTGTCCTTGGGGTGGAATTGGTTTAAATGGCACAACCGGTTTGTTGTGGAACGGTGCTGTCTGCGGTTTCTTCTCACCATTCCAGCTCCTCTTGAATCCTTGATTGCGAGTCGGGGCTTGCCTTGGTCTCTGATTAAATCTCGGAGGGGGTGGTCGATTTATGAAACGCCTTTGTTCATGACTGGTGATCTCCTCGAAGCCATGGGCCATTCCTACTAAAGCTTTGAAAGTCTGATTTAGGTGGCCATAGGTCAGCTTCTGTAGAGGTAGGGAGAGTCCCTGATGATACTTTCGGTTCTTCTTCTCCGGGGTATCAATCATGTGATGTGCAAATCGGGAGAGACGCTCGAATTGTACTATGTATTCTAGTACAGTTCGGTTACCTTGCACCAAGTCAATGAATTCCTTTTCCTTTTTGTTCCTTTCTGTCTGGAGAAAGTAATTTTCTAGGAACAGTTCTTTAAATGTCGTCCATGACATTCTTTGTACAGCTCCTCCCAGTGTTGCTTTCTCGGATTCCCACCAGTCTGCTGCAGCATACGTCAATTGATATGTAGCCAGTCGGCGTTTCTCGATTTCAGAACATCCCAGTGTGTCGAAGATGATATCTAATCCACGAAGCCACTGTTCTGCTTCCTATGGCTCAGTCATTCCGTTAAACTTGTCTGACCGCATTGCCCGGAATCGTTCCACCGTACGATCCTTTGTGGTCTGGGTGGAACTATGGGATTGACGTTAGCATTGTTGTTTGAGCCGTGATTATTTCCGATGTGCTCCAAGCGTTGTAAGAATGCTCCAAAGATTCCAGTGGGATCCATTCCAGCAGGAATGGGTTCCGGTGCTCCTTCGGCTGGGTTTGGAAGTCCTAAGCATCGATTCCTCCTTGGTCGTTCTGCCATTGCATATCCGGTTCACCTACAGAAGTATTCTACTTAAGACTCGAATGCAGGATACATCTAGATATCTACTAACATATTTATAAGTCCAATAAACAAACAAAACAATCATAAGGACAAGTATAGTACTAGAATATCCATTTTCATTTAATAATAGAAAAGGTGATTACAAGATTGAACTAGCCAAGAATACATGGTTACAAAATGGGGGTATTACCCTATCGCATGTATTCATACCATAAGATGGGTCATCAGCCCAAGATAACTTAGATATAACTACTACTAGCTTATAGTAACAGACTATTCTAAGCTAATCATCCATATCTGACTCGGATGTGATCTCTCCCATATCAGAGTCGTTAGGCCCATCTTCGTCCTCATTGGGCTCACCCAATCCCAATCTTCGACTTCAACATTGCCTTTGTCCTCTTCGTTATCCTCATTGCCCATAGGCTCTTCTATTATAGGGTGAACCTCCATAGGTTGATGGGGTGCTTCCTGTTCAGGTTCTTCTTTAGGGTTTTCTTCTTCTGGATCATCCTCCTCATCATCCTCTTCTTCATCCTCCTCTTCTGGATATGCACCTGGTTCATCGTCAGACATCTCTGCATTAGCAGGATTAACAACAGGTGCTACCACTGGGGGTACCACACCTACAGGGGCATTCTCGTTAGGAGGCTAAACCAGGTGGTCTTCTGGGTGAATGGAAGGCTCCTGTAGTATCTGGTTCATTAGTGGCTGGAAAACTGAATCATTCAATGCTAGTCTCCTTATCTCTCCATGCATTAGTTCTTGGGTGTATGTAGTATGGATGGCTTCAGCTTGAAGTCGGTGAGGGTTGGAGATATTGTATACATGTCGCTGGACTCTTAGTCCTCCTCGGAGACGTTGGCGGGCTTTCAGTTGTACAATCTCAAGGAATCCTTCCGGTTCAGCTGGTTCGATGCCATCTGGGTAAATCATATGACCTCCAAAGTCGTCATTGACATAATGACCGGGTTCTCGGGACTGTGTTTTGTGCATAGGCACTACCTGGAATGGTGGGGGTTGTTGGAGGAGTACAGAAGGCGGTGGGGGCATTTGGTAAGCACTATTGTGCATCCTTTCATAGTCTTCAGGGTTCTTAAGTAGTGCGACCATTTCGTCCTGGACCTTCTTGACGATTTCAGCTTCATAGATTCCTTCTAAGCGCAGGGTATCATAGTTATACACATTATTCTTATTCATTTTGACCCATAAGTTTCTTTTTCCTCCGTCTCTAGCTAGTTCTTGGATTTGGCGATGGTATATATCTGGGTTTGCTGGTACTACACGGTCGGGGAAAATCAGTCGTCCTCCAAAAGGGTCCGAAATATAGTGGGGTTCCATGTTACCTGTTTCATCAGAAGAGCTATCTATTTAGGGTACTGGTGCGAATTGTCTTAAGGTTATCACTTATTAAATCGTAAAAGAGAATAATATAACACGGGAGAATCAGAAACTAATAAGTAGATCTTTCATTATTAGAAGAATATTTACATAAGGGGAAGTCTTGAAGTACAACTTTTACATATATATCCGTCAAAATGTGGGATTATAATCCCTAATACAGCATTAATACAACATAAGTTAACTAAGGCGTGCTAATCTTCTAGTTGTGTGAATTCCTCCGAGATGTCCATCTCTTCGGGCGGGGTGAATGACATCCATCTCTCATTATCCCACCCTATCGGTCAGTCAGGGTCGTACGTGTACAATGTTCCCTTCTCAATGAGATCTTCATCATCCAGGTAAATTTCTACTTCTTCATCTTCAGAGCTGCCTATTGGACTGACAGGAGTTTCTAGGAGAGTGATTTCTGCCTGTGCTTCTTCTAAGCTGACGGTCACGGGGTTGTTAGGGGTGTCAGAGGTTTCATCCACCTCTATTGGTACTAAGCGGGGTGCTATAACAATATGACGTACGGTTGGGGAAACCTTTTTCATAAGAAAGAGACATCTCATTAACCTTCCTATCTTTTTGCAAGTCTGATGGTGGAAAGAAGCACCAAAGCAAACTAAACCTTGGGGAAAAACTCCTTTGTAATTCTCCATACTACTTGTTTGACAGAAAGACTATTTTAGTATTGGTTGTCGTTCCTAAAGTACCTTAAGGTTCTTAACCTAAGGGTGTCGGACAGACAGCGAGCACAACTAAACCTAGTGCTCTGATACCAAAAAAATCCTATCACGCCCCGGAGTAGCCAAAAATAGGGAAAATTTAAAATTTCCTTTCTGGACCCGTAGGGAATGACGAGTTACATAAAACTGACCTGTCCATGCAACATACTAACAAAAGATATATATCAGAGTAAGGAATTTACAGAAGCGTCTAATGGTATTCATGGGGGAACTTAAAGCATCTTGCTACTTAAGCTATTACAGAAGTTCCAAATGAAAACCACAAAAGATAAGTTTGGGCGATTCACGCCACTTAAATTATTACATCAACCAAAAGATAGTTAAAACATAAGAGAAGTCTTAATGCAGAAGTAGGCCAGGGTCCTCCTTCTAACTGGAAAACCCGTAACCCTCATTATCGAACTCTTCTTGATAGTCTGCCTCAGGATCACCTTCCTGATAGTTCCCATCCTGAGGATAGTGATATGCATCTTCATGGTTACCTTGATGGTTCTCCTCATTATAACCTAGACGTAAAATGTCCAAGGCAGGGAAGGAGTCGTTAGCTTTTGAAGCTAACTGAAATCGTCTTAACCGATCACTTCTAATACAATTAAGGATATACAAGTATAACAATATCTTGATCCAACATTAAATAAGCATATGACATGGTAGAATGACGACACAGTGCATTATCGATATATTCGACTTTAACTCGACCATGGACACCACAACCGACTCATGTGACTTGTTACATTACCAGTGTAACGCCGTTAGCTCAGGGTAGAATGATTACATTGCTATCGTCGCCTAACAGGGCCCTGTAGCAAATTTTGGTTTTAAAATAGTGTAATCATTGAACTCTTAGGTCCTCGTGACCTTGCCGGGTGAATAGAATAGTTACAGCGCTATCGTCGCCTAACAGGGCCCTATAGCATTTGAAAGGTAACTATTGTATTCTGATGGATACATTGCTATCGTCGCCTAGCAGGGCCCTATAACGTATCAATCATCAATTCATACATAAATTCAATGATTTCAATGGAAACTCTGGCTATCGTCGCCTAGCAGGGCCCTATAGCAGTTTCATTGTTGTTCCCATTTACTTGACTGTACTACTCGGACCACTACGGTCCACTCAACATGTATAACAATATGATTGGGTTAGTCCCCGTGACTAACCATGCAGACGTCAATATGGACATCATGACTCGACCATGTTCATGTGAATGTTCATGTGACTATATAATCGGGAAATTATGATAAACGAGAAAATCAACGAATATTAATTAAGCAGGGAGTATAGTTAACTAACATGCGTTCATTATATAAGAAATAATCTCAACATTTACAATACTAATATTTATCAGTATCGTCCACACAGGACGCACTGGGCATACATATATGATCAAAGAATAATTCTATAATATACCAAGTGAGTTAGGACGACTCACCTTGAAACGGGTGCGTAACAGTAAGCGTAGCGGTTCCTATAAAGTATAAAATTACATAGAACATTGATTAATAAGTTTACTAAAATCAGGGGCATAATGGTAATTGTGCCGGGTGGGTGCCTAAACCTCAACATGATGATCTAGACATCATTCTGAGTCCAACGCCATTGACTAGACTCAAATCGGAGTCCGTCGCATAAAAGGCTGGGTTTTCTATACCAGTTTGGGCCCTAAAGATAAGCTGTATTTTTTTCGACCGTGTCAAAAGGTCACCAAACTTTAAGGGAATATTCTAGATGTTATTCGAAGACTCTAGGAACTGACCGCACATTTTTCTGAGCTACGGTTTATTTATTACGAATTTCTGAAGTTTAAATCGTCTAATAATAGGCTGCGGGGCCCCATAATTATAAAATATAATTTAGGGAGATATTTAGCCCTTATAAATATTTTTATTAAATACTAGGCCTTAAATTAGGCTAGTAGTATTTTTCTTGTAATTTTCGGGGGTCGTCTGGTATTTTAAATAATTAAAATACAACCAAACGGATACTTTATATGTAATTAATAATTATTAAAATATTAAAGCTAGGGTCTTGTAAATAATAATTTACAATATAGAGGTACTACCATAGGAAAATTTAATATAATTTTCCTATACTTAAAAGTGGTCATTAGGTATTTATTACCTAATTATTTTAGTTTAAAAATATTTACTTATTATTTATTTAAACAAATAAATAATAAGCATATCATATAGTAATAATAATAATTCATAATTTCATAATGTAAGGATATTATCAAAAATACTATTATCATTTATTAAAAAATAATTTATAATATTATTGAAACCATTATTAGATTTTTAAAACAAATTTAAAACCATTTATAATTATTTATACTTATTTATTAATACACAATATATTATAAATAATATATTTATACACTAATCTAGGTTAATATATATTAATAATTACTAAAAACAGAATATTAAAACATTAATTAGGATTAATAGAATACTTAATAATATAAAACAGGTTAATACAATCTTAATTAAGATTAACAGAATAATTAAACATTAATAAATCTAAAACAAACTAAAAATTTACTAATCTGGGTTAACTAATTAATAAAATGTAAATTATTGCTAATTTCGGATCATTAATGTGCTAACCCGGATTAACAGAATAATTAAGGATATAAAATGAATTAATTATAATTAAAGTAAAGACCCACGGGTCAACCCATAACCGAACCCGTATCCACGGGTTACCTACTTACACACATGGCCTGATCCAACTTAAAAGATCCGACCCGCTACCCATACTAATTGTTATAACCCGAACCCACTACCATCTACACATACATACTAACCCACCCATACTCGAACCCGACCCGACCCGACCCGACCCGACCCGACCCGACCCAACGGCTAAACGATATAACCCGAAGACCCAATGGGACATGTCTTCTCCGGTGAGCCAAGCTCGCCGCCGGCGAGCCCGATTTGGCCGGAAAACTTCTCCAGCTCATATCTCTCTCTCTCTACTCCATGAAAATCGATGCCGTCAACGCCATTAGGACTGAATTTCCTCCCTCTACAACATACTAAGAGCCCATGATCCGGTTTATTCGTTTTGACGTCCTACCAAGGGATTATTCTTTTCGGGTTTCCAAAGAATAATCGAATGCATGGTCCACTAAACCTCACCCAAATCAAAAGCTGCTCTAAGGGGAGTATGTAGGGATCATGGGGATCTGTTTGGTCTAGTTTTTAGGAATCCCAGTGATGTTTGAAGAAATGAGCTCCGGCGAGGAAGCTTTAATGGCAGATTTGCCATTTTCGGAGCCTAAGGCTCTGTTTGGTTTGCTTGTGAGAGTCCAGGGAGGGTGTGTGAGTGTGTAGAATGAACATGAATTAAAATGAGGGGGAAGAGGGTGTTACCAAGCCTCGGGTCCTCTCTTTTCTCTTCTTTTCCGTCTCCGGCGACTCTCTCTAACTCTCGGTTTTCTCTCTAACTCTCACGATCTTGTGATTCCCTCTCATCCTCCATACTCCTATATATCAACACAAGAATGTATATACACAGATCTTACAATCAGTTTGAAAAGAATGGAGAAGACATGAGGGTGATTGAGGGAGGAGTTGATGTGAACAGGATCTTGGGGAGTGTGGATGTGGCCGGCGGTTGGTGCGTGTAGGGGTAAGGTCTGGCGGTTTAGGAGGGTGGTGTTTGGGTAATGGGATTACCCAATGGATTAAGGTAGTTAGGTTGGTACAAGGCCATTTAAGGAGAGATTCCAATGGTACCAATATTTCCATAAGTGTAGGGTTTAGTCGTCGCTTAGGTTTATGTGCTGGGCAGTCCAGTTTTGATACAGATTTTAGGGGTATACGTGCAACACAGACCGGGTTTGAAATTTACAGTCCGAGAGATTGATAATTAAATACGTACACGTGTATATTCGGGTTTCTGAAATTACGTATTCAAATACTGGAAAATTACGAACAAAATACGGGGACTCGTTTATTAATAACGGAAATTTGCGGGTATTACAAGATGAGACCTTTATATTTGGTCGAACATAGAGACATCCCACGACTCTATGTAGCATGTTTATAGTCAAATATGAATTTTCAGACGGGCGCCAGGAGGTACGGCTTTGCTGGGAAACTCAGGTTAGACGTTTTGTGTAACGTCTAAACTAAGATTCGTATGGAGTTACTTGTTTTTTCAAACATAGAGTGACATGCCCATTTTTATAGACGAACGCCATAGCATACATTTCATACTGTATATACTTTCGCGATCGACTATGGAGCAGTGAATGGATTCCTCTTTATTGTTGTGTGAGCCGCGTAGCATATCCAAGACATTGGTTATCCTATAAACTGGTTGTCTTGACTACTTGAGACTATGTCATGAAGAGGACGCTCGATGACAGCTACTTTAGCATGCTATCCTAGGACAAAGAGATAATTCCGTTCTATATAGCGTGTCTGGGCAAGCGGTCAAGTTAGTCGGATTGACATGAGGGCTTAGGGAAGACCATTCAATAACACACCATATTTTGTGACTCATTATCAAGTCTGCGACAATCGTATTTTGTTACTGATGTGTCATGATTGCATCACATTGAGGAGGTATAGTACTTCTTTTCACCGAGGGATTGAGAATGTTGTATCCGGTGTGGTTGAACCGTCTAAGGTATGCATGTGAAGCTTCTGAGTGATGTGTCTTGCTGGTTATGGTGATGATTTGGCATTAAACTCCTGTCATTATATTTTCTTTTCGTAAGGTCGCACGTTCTATTTCCATGTATAAAGAGATGAGAAGTTCTATTTTGAGAGATTGTTTTAGTAACAAGCCCTATATAGGTGAGTGGAAGATTTAAGAAATTGTGGGTTATTTGTATACCCACATACATTGGACCAGGTCAAATGGGCCTTGGACTTGGAGACCTACAGTGTGTATGCCTCTATATATGTATATTACACACACAACTAGGGTTGCCTCTTACACAACCTAAGAGAAGCAATCAGTCTCTCTCTCTCTCTCTCTCTCTCTCTCTCTCTCTCTCACGTTTTCTCTTTCTAAGCCATCACATGGAGCTATGGGATTTAGCGCGTGACTATCACGGGCATCACTCTAGTAGTGATCTTCACAACCTATGCGAAGTACAAGAGAGTAAAAGGAGGCTCGAAGATTGCATCCGTACGTGGGTTTCATCGTCGGCCTCGTAACAACACCGAACAACGACCCGAATTGGGTTATTCCGCTAGGTAAGTGACCTAAACTCGACTCGTTTGCATGTGTGCATATATTTTCTTCAATGATAATTATTGTTGGGAAGGCCTCATACTTTGATGAGCTAAGTACACTGGGCCTTTACCCTAGATTGAATGGGATGGTACATAGGGTTGGGTATATTGGGAATTTTATCATATCGTGAAAATTTATTGGCTCTTGATGTAGGCACCATCAAGAATCACCTTAAATCTTAGTGTTCTTTAATCTTTCTATGATTCATTTATTGTTGGATGTATTAGATACAACAAATACACTTTTATGCTACCTGTGAAAGAGATTGGTGATTAGTGATGAAGCACAAACACACCGACACCGACACGATCCGACACGTCGGTGCAATAAATTCAAAAAATTGAGTACACAATTAATGGGATAGTGTAATTTCTTTATTTTTTTTATTTAATTTTTATTTTCCATGTACAATCCTTATGTACGTTTTTCAAAAGGAGGAGTACTATTCTTAAACACAATTCTTATTTTTTAAAATTATGACACGAGCAAAACAACGTTTTACAAGGATAATAACACCCAGAAAAAACACTACCCAATCAGGACTCTTATTTGCAGGGTCCAACACGTGTTGGACACACGTATTGGACATTTTTGAAGTGTCGTGCTTCCTAGCTAGGTGATTTGTTATCCAACACAATTCACAAAGAACTGAAGGTCATAAAAAGCTAATGTCGATTGACTGATGTTGTGTCCTCTTATGTGACTGTCACACGTGCATCATTTTTAGTATGATTTGCAGGTTCTATGTGGGTCTCATAGTAATAAAGGAATCACAATAACTGTCATACGGTGTGAAAGTCATATGAATAATTTCTCCAATAAAGCCCCTTATTGTAGCATTACTCTCTTTCTCTCTCTCTCTGTCTCGCTCATGCACACACACATACATGTAAATGAGCAATTTATTTATGTGATTGTGCCCAACACTACCAACCCCTCTTACCATGCTCCATTATTCGACCCAAATTAAAAATCTATTGTTCTATTTTAAGATTCCTTTTTGAAAAGTCAACGTATTTTAACTACATACTTTTCAAGTTGATATACCCTTAATAATATAAATTGATCCAAAGAAGAAATTAAAAAAGAGATCAAGTAATCATTCTATGATGAAAATAGATCGAATAACCATCTATTTTCACTTGTGTGCATAGTAGATATGCAATCAAATATTCTACGTACTTCTTATTTTATGTGAAACTAAAATTCTGAAATAAGAAGGACAAAAATGACAAGCTAAAAATTTTCACCACAATTAAAAAAATTAAATAAACTCCTAAATAGTTAGAATTTCTAAAAGAAACTCTCAATATGATAATGGGAGTACATATATATCTGTTATCACATGCCTATGGCTCTACATTCTTTAAATTATTAGAGTGGGTGATTCATAAACTTATTAGCATTTAATTTGCACAGTTGTTTTGAGATCAATATCATGATATCATCTGCAGACGACCGAATTGGGCACATCCGAACTGGGAAGTCCATTTTGGCACTTCAAGAATTGATAAAAATACATGCAATGTATCATAAGTGTGGGCCCGTCTTGTTTTTTCTCATTATGTATTTTGGTAATCAATCCGGCATATATATATATATATATATATGCCATGACCGACCTATGTGAGAATGTTTTGCCATCAAATTCATTTTTGTACTCTCTTCATTTCATTTTATGTGTTCTTCTTGGGAATTTAAAATTTTAAGGGAACATAATAATTATACTTCACATGGGCATAAAATGTGACTTTTTTTTTCCCGAATTGATCTTAGTTGCTTAAGAAAGTTGTTTGATGTGTTAAACCACTAAGGGTAATTTTGGAAAATAGCTAAAAATTGATGATTCAATATTTGTAAGTGGACAATAGTTTTGGGACGGCCCAAAATAGAAAGATCCACACATAAAATGAGACGGATGGAGTAATAGTCATCATTAAGAGGTGGGGCTCATGTCCTTGTGCCTTCATGCTTTTTCTTTTGCAAACACAAACCAAACACCAAGCCACCACCAATTCGGACACATTCAGTTTGATACAAACAATCAGGTTAGAAAGCATTAGTTAAAGCTTTGATTGATCAAGTTAATAGAGGTGGGGCCCAGGAATATTAGGAGTTCTAAGATGCTTTGAACGTAGCAAATTGTGAGTCCCAAGATACATAGAAAATGACAAATTGTGGGTGATTACGTCAAAATTAAGTTCTTTGTTATAACCCTATTAAAATGTAATATTGGAAGTATGGTTCCGAGTCCACAGGGATTGGAATGCAACAACGATTATGGGAGCTTAGTAACCAATTACAGTGCGAGTAACAAGAAAGAAACAATAAAAGAAAACTATGACTTTTCATCTTTTTGTGTACAATAACTAATTTCAAGTGAAAGTTGAACTTTTACTAAAGACAAGTTTAATAAGAGTGGGGTTTTACAATTGCAAAGATAGAGGTTAGGAAGCATTCACCCACCTTAGACGAAACAACAAATTGATTCCATCTTTATAGCATATTTGAGGGTAGAAAATTCTATTGAGACAAACTATTTATAAACATATGGTGGTCAACCTACAATGCTAGATAGAAGCTTTAATGAAATACATGAGTTGAGGTTTGAAATCAAAGAATTGAACAACTCATGATGCTTGACATAGAATTTCAAATTTTATACAAATGAACACTAGAAATACTACATTACATTAAAAAATCTTACATTGGAACTTACATGGATCCAATGATTGGTTTATGACCCCCAGCCTACATAATCCAGTTACTCATGGAGACAATAACATAAATATTAAAGAGAAGAAGAGAGAAATGATACCAACTCAAAACAACCATCATAAATGCTAGAAAAACGTCAAATGAATCTTCAATATCCCAAATACAACTTCAAAGTATCCATTATAAGAGTAATCTTCTCTCTCTAGAACTAAAAGCATATTAATGGTGGTAGGTGGTGGAAATGAATGCAAGGAAGAAGAAGAAAACTAATAAAGAGAGAGAGTGTGTGTGTGCGTGTACAACTTTTTCTAAACCCTAAGAAAAAACAAACAAACCAAAGACAAGATCCCCCTAAAATTCTATCTCTAACCATATATACCCCCCATACACAATGGCAAACTTATAAAATAAAAGAGGGAGAAAGTTCACAAAAGGCTAGATTGATCCAAGGCTTTTTTCCCTTGGATCGATCGGATAATCCAAATAGCTCTCAGAATCTATGTCTGAAGTCTTGAATCGATGCGTGGCAAAAAGCCGGATCGATCCGCCCCTACCGTTTTGTATTCCTTACCCTTTTTTGAGATAAGAACCAAAGGGAATTGGTTCCCACTTCTACAAAACCTCCAAAACCTACAAAGCACGAGATTTATTAGCAAGAAAGGGGAAAATAAGAAGATCAACAAGTGTACAATTTATCCATCAAATCTCTCAGAACACTGATATGACGTATCCAATATGAGTAAATTATGATGACAAGAATGCAATACTGAACGTCAATCAGTGGGGCCTAAAAGACTTAACATGGAAGGAATTCAACAAAGGAAAACATAACAGTACCCCCTCTATAAATACACAGCAAACCCAAATGGACAAAGCTCTCTCAAATAGCCTAAACAAAACACACAAATTTTTTGTCAAATGCATTCAGCAGTAGCTTTTCAATTTGCATTCCAATAGCTCTTTATTTTGCTTCACTTAAGCTTTTGTGCATTTCCTTTAAGTGTTCTTCCCCTTTAAATTACTCTATTTATTCCTTTGTAATTGTAATATCCTGTATTTTCATTGTAATTTTATACTACTTTTGATATTAATAAGGTTCAGTATACATGTATTTACTTTTCGTATACTTTCAGCTTCAATCGATCGAACTAACTTCAACTGATCGAACCTTTGTTTCTTCAATCGATTGAAACCTTTTCAATTGATCAAACCTCTATTGACCTAAATTATGACGTGGATCCTTTTCTGAAGCAATTGAACCCATCTCAAGCGATCGAACCCTGATTGAACTGCTCTCAATCGATCAAACTCACTTCGATCGATCAAACATGTTATTATCAGTATACGCAGAGCTGCTACCTATACCTTTTCCCTCCCTATATATGTATCACACACACTCATTTGGGTTGCTGAGTTTTAGAGAGAGATATATAGATACACACTCATATATTATATATACACACCCACCAAATATATATATAAACACACAACTCAAAAACATACACACACACTCTCTCGGGCTAGAAGAGAGAAAAGAAGAAGAAGCAGAAGGAAAGGAAGAGAGGAGACAGAGAAAGTGAAGGAGAAAGGAGAGAGAAGGAGACCACTCTGAGAGGACTCGCGGCCACCCCGAGCTCGCCGGCATCACCATCTTTACTAGTGAGTGCCTATACTTACTTAGTAGCATAGATATGTATGTATGTATTCAATAGGAAAGAAAGGACCCCAAACATACGAGGAAGGTCCAGTTTAGTTTGGGAAGAAAACCAACGTTCAATCGATTGAACTGATTTCGAGCGATTGAACACAGAACGATCTCGATCGATCGAACTTAGTTCAATCGATTGAACTTCAATTTTCTCAATCGATCGAATGTGACTTCGATCGATCGGACGTATCTTCACCTCAATCGATTGAATGGACTTCAATCGATCGAACATACTAGAATTTTAAAAGTTGGGTTTACTTATTTCCAATGAACTGTTAAGCTGTATATTATCTTGCGATGATTGGTAGAAGCGGTATTGGAATAATATACACGTTGAATAATGGGCTTAATGCATTGAACAGTGGAACCAATTATATAATGATGGTATAATGTTGTTAATCAAATTGAGAAGTCGACATGCATAATAGTGGGTCTATAGACCACAGAGGTCGATATTATTTATGATTGGTGCGTGGGAAATGTGATCACCAAGATCATACAATGTGGGTTGCGGTATGCGTATATTGCCTTAGTCCATGAGGGAGTGTAACACCCATATCCAAAAAACAAGATTAATGTGATATTAATATATGTTAATTTAAGATAATTAATGTATAAGATGATTTAAGGTAGGGTTATGAACCACTTGTGAAAAATGTTCAAATACGGACATAGATGAAAGTCATGTGATAAGTAGGACTGGTATAAATGTGGGGCGTAATGAGGGTCTAATTAAAATAATTTGCATTTTTTATGTCATTATAAGTTTATATGAGTAATAGTTTAAATGTTAAAAGATATTTTTATGTCTTATGGTAGGTACAGGGGACCAATTTGGGTACCCATGTGAGGGCATATTTAAATATAATTCATAATCAGTAGTTTAAATAGCAACTTCATAATTTATGTGAGACCATGTTTGAGACCCACGCGGGACATAGATTAAATCTATTTAGAAAATGTGGGTAGTTGATGTAAATAACATGCGAGTTTCATAATAAAGCTTAAATAAAGTTGGGGGAGGTAAATGGGAATAAGAAAAAGTTGTTGACAAAGACGATGACAACGATGAAGACGACGACACTCCGACGATGTTTCTTGTCGTTCCTTCGTCGTTCGACGTCGGATTTGCTATTTAAGACCATTTTCGGACTCGTGGAGGTAAGATGATTACATGCATGTCTTTTATTCTCATTTTTGGTAACGTATTTCTGGTAACCATTCTTGATAGATGATGTTTGGTGTGTCAAAAATATGTAGGATTAACACCGGTAGGATTTAGGTTGGAATTTTGCAAGAGGTTGGGCATACTAGTCTTAAATTGCTAGTAAATCAAAGAGTTAAGTGTTCTAATCCCAAAATTGGGTGTTTAGATGTGTTCATGTGATAATTGTTGTTAATAGTTACTTAACCCATGCTTATGTATATATATGTTGATGAATTTGGATAAAAAGCATGTCAATGATGTGCATTTATTGTGCTTATATGCTAAGATGCCTAAATGCTTATGTGGATCAAAGGGTAGTCAAGTAGTGGTCGCCATTTATAGGTCTCATATGTAAGGGATACTAAGCTGATCGACGATGAATAGTTCCCGTTTATAGTCCTGAAGATATACTTTGTTAGCCTACTTCATTTAGTTATTAAGTATTTTTAATAAGTATTCTATGTTTTGTAGGTTTGAACATGAAAATGCACTAAAATTCAATGATTAGTGGACTTGGAAGACATTCGGTGCTCAAAAGGTAATTCCGGTGAAAGTTGGATATAGTAGTAGTCTCGGTAAATTGTATTTTTGATAAGGAAGACTTTGGATTTGAGAAATTTCTCCAGAGATATAAAATGTAGATCTTTGAGTTATGGACACGTGACCGCAAACGGCGAGTTAATTCGAGATCCGAGCAAAATGTTATAGCAATTCTACGATCGGTGAACAGTATAGTAAAAAGTACCTCACATGAGTCGGCCACGCGAGCGACCTGCGAAAAAACCAAAAACGCGTATTTCATCAAATTAGAGTGCCCAACGAAGGTGGTTTGTGCATACGACGTCCAAAAACGTAAATACGATAGTTGTAGTACGATTAGGCTTAGAAAAGCCTCCTAATCCTTCCAAAATCTATATAAATCCTATTTTAAATCAATTTTGGAGTTATACAACATTATACACATCCTTCCATAACCAAAATTTCAACCATTGAAGAGGGAGAATCAAAGAGAAAGAAAAGAAGAAGAAGAAGAAGAAGAAGAAGAAAGGGTAAAAGAGGAAGAAGAAGACCAAGGATTCCCATGACCTCCTCCATCAACCTCTTGCCAATCTTTGATTCTAAGGCCGCCTAGACCGATATCTAAGATTTCAATGAAACCCTAACCAAGTAATAGGGTGTTATTTATGTTTTTCTTTTAGATTTATTATGTATGTATGATGATTACATATTTTGAGGATTTTGAATAGTAGAATCGTACTTCTATTGATTAAATCATTGCTTTCAAAGTTTATTCTTGTCTTAGATCTATTTTAGATGTGATGTACTCAATAGTCTATATTTGTTATACTTGTATAGATTATTTACATGTAACGGTGCTTATTTGAATTATGATATCAAGTAGTTGAATAGTTCATGCCTAGGGAAGACAGAGTGTGCCGCAACCCTAGTTTAACGTGAGACACTCCGTGCCAACCAAAGATGAATTATGTTGATACTTGAATCGTAGTTATCTTCTTGACGGAGGAATTGGGCTTGTAGCTATGATTCCCATTATCATCCAACGTAATAAGCTAATTGAATGCATAGATATCCTTATTATGAAGCTAGTGGTGGTTTTGCAAACCAGGGTTCAATACATATTTATCAAAACAACTTTTAATCGCTTTCATAGTTTAGATTTATTTTCACTATTCCTTGTTTAATTAAAATCAAAGTCAAAATTCTAATTTCTTAATTAACTAGGTTTAGATTTTAAAATTAAAGTGCTTTAATATTTCAATCTCTATGGGTTCGATCTCTACTTCCACACTACAAATCTTTTAATATAGAGTATACTTTTATATCTTGATTTTGATGAGATCAATTTTTGGCGCCGTTGCCGGGGATAGCAAATTACTACCTTTAGTTTTAGAATCTTAATTTAGTTAATTCGTAAATATTAGATTAGGTTTTCTTTTTCTTATTTTTCATTTTTTTTTTGAGTTATTAACTTTGCCTCTTGTTTTGTAGTTTCTCGAGCCATCAAATTCTAGCATTTCGAAGTGGAAGAGCATAACACATCAAAGGAGCTTACGTGAATTAATTAAAAAACAAAAAACAAAAATTTAAGTAAATCGCTTCCTTTAAAATTCTCTTCAAACCACTATAAATCAAGGCGTTGAGATGCACTATTTTCATTAGTTTAGGGGTGATTTGCACGTGCATTATATAGGAAACCAAGGGCGCTGGGCTTTGACGCGACTCATTGCATAACAGGATAATTGCATGCATCATAGTAGTGTTGTGTGCTTGGTTTCCTTATTTGTGTAGTTTATTCTACTATTTGGTTAAGTCAGTCTTTTTCGTAGTGTCATTTTATTTAGTTTATGTTTGGTATGCGTTCGAGTATTCCCGCTTTACATCCTTTGAATCTTAAACTCGAGCGAACTCTTAGAGTCATTAGGTCCTCAACCCAGCTTCTAGAGCTCGGTTGATGTTAGACAATGAATCAACACCTAAACCGTCATCTTTGTTTGAATCTGAAATCCAAAGCACTCTTAAAAGCTTAAGAAAAACTAAAACTACTAATATAGAACCTATTCCAATGGCCGACATTGGAAACAATGAGAACAATCAAAACAATAGAAATAACCCTAACATACCTAACATACCTCAACCCCCTTCGCTAAAGGATTATTTCATTCCTACGGCCTACACGCCACAATCATGTATCAAATTACTGGAAGTGACGGTGTCTCACTTTGAGATAAAGGCATCTGCTATTGCGCTACTCCCTTCATTCCATGGTCGTATTAAAGAAGATCCTTATCATCACTTAGGAGAGTTCCAAGACATATGCTCTACATTGAAAATCCAAAATCTAACTGATGATGAATTAAAATTACGTCTCTTCCTATTCTCTTTAAAAGATAAAGCTAAGTATTGGCTCCAATCTCTTGAGCCAAACACTATTAGAACATGGGAAGCATTACATACCGCACTTTTACAAAAAAATTTCCTCATCACGAGAACTAATCAAATAAAAAAATCTATAATGAACTTTGTGATGCAAGGTAGGAAAACGCTCTATGACACTTTAAAGAACTATTGCGCTCTTGGCCACATCATCAAATTCCCAAGTAGCAATTGGTGCAGATCTTCTACGAGGGACTTGTTCCCTTAGTTTGTAAAACCATCAATGTCGTTTGTACGGGTACTTTCCTACACAAAAGCACCGATGAGACATGGAAAATATTTGAAACATTAAGTAAAAATTTGATGCATCAAACCGTGTCGGTACATCCTAAGGGGTGCCTTTCCCCTCAAACTAAGCGAGAGGAGCGGTTCGAGTCAAGTCACTTAATTGAATTTCAAGAACTATCTAAAAAATTTGACCGATTTATGATGATGAACCAAACGCCGGGCTCACCCTCTTAAGAAATTTGTCAAATATGTTCCGATCCTTCTCATTCTACATTTGCATGCCCATCCGCGTCTCAATTTCCAGAATTCATGGAGCAACACATACACTCTATTCAACAATTTCCATGAAATAATTATAATCCTATGACGAACAATCCGGATGCCCCATACAGAAGTCATCCTAACTTCTCGTGGAGATCTTATAATAATAATGAGACAACTAATTTTTCTAATACTTACCGACCCCAATTTCAACAAAGTCAATACCAACACCCCCCCTCCTTATCCTAACCCTCCAAGGGATAACACTTTTGAGGAGAAGGTGTTGGTGTCCCTTAAGAATATCGAAACGCAAGTGCAAGCACAAGCACAAGCACAAATAATACAGTATCACACACAATCCATTGCGAAGCTTGAGTCCCAAATGGGACAACTAGCTAATGCGGTGAGTCGTAGAAATGAGGGTAAGTTGCCTAGTCAAACTATTCAAAACCCTAAGGGATAATATGAGATTGAGGTAAGAGTGAACAAGTAAACGCCGTCTCGACTAGGATGACTACCAATGAGGAAGAAGTTATAGAGATTCCGAGAGATGATTTAAAAGATGTGAACATTAATTTAAATCAAGAGAATGGTGGAGACACGAGTCGAATTAGGAAAGAAAACAAACCGGTCCCCACTAATTATGTTCTAAAAATGCCTTTCCCGCTAAACATTGAGGAACCGTCACATCTTTCAAAGAAAGGGTAAAAAATTGATGATATACTCGAGGTGTTTAAATAAGTGAAAATGAATATTCCATTCCTCGACGCTATTAAACAAATTCCCGTTTATGTTAAATGTCTTAAAGACCTGTGCACTCAAAAGCGCAAGTTACACAGTCATACTCTAAAAAGGTCTTCCTCACCGAAAAAGTAAGTTCGATTTTCCAACATGCTCCTCCGAAGTATAAGGATCCTAGAATGCCAATGATTTCATGTATCATAGGTGACACTGTCATTCATCGGGCTCTCCTTGACTTAGGAGCAAGTGTTAATCTCTTACCTTACACCGTCTGCAAACAACAAGGATTAGGTAAACTTAAACCCATGGTCGCTACCATACAATTAGCGAATCGTTTCGTTAAAATCCCTAGAGGGATCATCAAAGACGTCTTAGTTAAAGTCGACAAATATTATTATCCCGTCGATTTCATAGTCCTTGACACCGAACCTGTGCTAGATATTAGGAAACACACCCCTGTCATTCTTGGTCGTCCATTCTTAGCCACCGCTAATGCGTGTGTCAACTGTACAACGGGGGTAATGAAAGTGTCGTTTGGGAACATGAACCTAAAATTAAACGTTTTTAACGTTGCTGATCAACCTCCCAATGATGATGATTACCTATGTTAGGCGGATAGTAAGGTTAGACAAACTATTGAACCCAATAACATAATAAACATAAGGGGAATAATATAATGCACAATGAACATAAAAACCCTAATAACGCATATCCTAATGATGAATTTACTCAAAAGGTGAAGAATCAATTTGAACATGAATATAAGGAACCAATGCACGAATTAACTTATGAAGATATTATTTCGGTCTTCAACCGTGGTCTTCCTCCTGTTAATAGGGACACAAAGCCCAAGTCTCGGCCTCTATAAGTCTTGAGCGTAGCACGGTCTAGCTAAAGATGTAAGACACATCGCTTCTTGGGAGGCAACCCAAGCCTTTATTGTTCCATTTTCTAATTTTTGTACACTTTTTGGTCGTTTTGAGTTAGTTTTTTTTTTGTAGTTCTGGATAGGTTTGGGGGTCGTAGTCATTTTATTTTAAATCCATTTAACTTTCTAAGAGACAACAGGGGAAAATAAGCTACTCGCACGCGTGAGTTTTGGGCTTAGAAAATTTTTAAGTTTTTTTTAAAACAAGCGTCAGTATTTTCTTGCATGAGGAATCACGCGTGCGAGAGGTCGCGCGCGATTGGGGATTTTTGTGTTTTTCTCTTTTATTCTCTTCTTCTCATTCCCAACACAATCTTATATGTTTTTTTTTCCTTTCCATTTGCTCTCTTAGGTCCCTTTTAGATCGATTCCTTCTTTGTTTTGATAGTTCTGATTGTGCTTGTTCTTTTTTATTTTCATTGAGTCATTCAATTTTAGTTTAGTTTTTCAACAAGTATGCCTCGGACTGCATTACATATTTATATTTCTGATACGTCCAAAAATATTCTGCTAAAGTCAAACCACCACGTTAGCAGCAAAGGACCCGGGCTATCCAAAAAGGGAGCTTGTGGCCCACCAATTTTGAGGTCTTTCGACTGTTACCGCTCGGGATGCTCGCACAGCCCGGGCATGCGGCACAGCAGCTCTCCACGATGTGCAGTCTAACAATCAAGCTGCTCAGCAGTTTCCTAAATCAATCAGAAGACTAATGGAGAGTGTAAATAGTTTTCTAAGCCACTTAGGAAACCAACCATGATTTATGCTCATCAAATTGTAATTAGATAGAGCTTCCTTATCTAATTAGTTGCCTTGTGCGGGTGGTCTCACACCTATAAAAGGGGCCACTCACCGCCATTTAGGGGATCGTATTCTTAACCTAGAGAATACCTGCTGAAATTGATTTCATACGCATAGACCCGGTCGGTATTACTGGTAGCGCCGCCCAACTGTTGGCTCACCAGGCCCGCCGCTAATCTGCTAGTGAAGCGCACTGACGCACCCGTGGACGTAGGCCACCTCATTAACGGGGCTGAACCACACACAATTGATTATGCCACCATATCTCTTTTCTTTATCTCTCTTACAAATTTTCAGCATCATCAGTTTGGCGCCGTCTGTGGGAAACGACAAGTTCCTCATCAACAAATTTCTTGACTAATCAACATGCCACCGAAGACAGGTAAGAAAAATACCGCTCCGGTCAGTCAGGAGAACTTGCAGCTCAAGCAGCAGACCGCGTCCATGACCTCTAAGCAGGTGACGGCGGCACTCGCGCAACTTCTGGAAGGCCAACGGCAAACCCAGCAACAAATCGAAGCGTTATTAGCCTTGTAGAAGAAGCGCCCTCAATCAGAGAACCAGACTCGGGAGAGTGCCCCTGACCGGGAGCCCGGAAGAGTCTGGAACCATACCCACTCTGCGCCGATATCCCCGTCGGATTGGGAACACGCTCGGGATGGTGACCGTAGCAGAGCGCCCAGGCGGCGAGCTCGGATAAATTTTTGTCGGGTGGAAGATGTCAGAGACATCATCAACAGGCAACGCGCCAACAGAGGGGAGGGGTCAAGTCCAAAGCCCCGGGAATCAGCCAAAGACCCTCCGGCCCGGAACCGAGGAGATCTTAGGCATAAGATTACCCAGAGTCAGAGCCAAATTCTATCCCTGAGGTCAACACACTTCGAAGAGGAAGCCTTGTCGTCTGATCCGACTTATCGCTCGGACATTAAAAGGAAGACCGAGCGGGAAGACGTGAATGCTCAAATCCAGGGCTTACAGAAACAAATTGAGCAACTGAGCCACAAGTAGCGTCACAACCATACCAACATGGAGACTAAGTCATCCTATACTGCTCGGATCACCGGATTCCCCATCTCGTGGAAGTTTAAGCCACCGCATCTCAGCTCTTAAGACGAGATAGGGAGCCCAGTGGATCACATTCACACCTACAGGGCCTAGATAGCGTTGGTCACCACTGTCGACGAATTGCTATGCCTGACCTTCCCTAGCACTCTCAAGGGGCCAGCCATGCAGTGGTTCCACGCCCTCAAGCCCCGAACGGTTGATGACTTCAAGACGCTGAGCAAGCTATTCATTAGCCAGTTCGTGGGGATGCTCGACCGATCTCAACCGGACACTCAGCTATTGACTTAAAGCAGTGCAAGGGCGAATCCCTAAGGGAGTATGTGGATCGCTTCAATCGGCAGAGCCTCCAGATCCACAATTTGAATGAAACAACAGCCATCATGGCCTTCTGCTCGGGAGTTCAACACACCAAGGTCGCTACGTCATTCCATCGAGATCGACTGGCAACCACGGTGGAGCTCTCGGAGAGGGTCGGAAAGTATATAGACACAGAAGAATTTCTGAAGTCCAAACGCACCAGCTTCGCGGGAGATGAGTCCCTGAAAGCCAAGCGGAGGCGTGAGGGCTCTGAGAAGGGCTCGGTAAAAAAGCCCAAGGAAGACCAGTAGAGAGGAGGTCGAGATCAGCCCCATATTGCTTTCACGCCTCTGTCTCGACCAATCCACAAAGTCATGGCCGCCGGCGAGGCGCAGAGGTTGCTTCAACAACTGGCAAAACTCAAAGCCCTGCCCGGAAAAAGGAATCGAGATAAGTTTTGCCGCTTCCATAGAGACCACGGTCACGACACAGAGGATTCCTTCAAGCTAAAGATAGCCATAGAAAAATTGATCGAGTAGGGTCATCTTGCAGAATTCATTGCGACGGATGGACGGCCTATGCAAGGAGCCCGAGCTCCCGGTCAAATACAGCCACTTAGTCAAATCAACATGATCTCCGGAGGAACGTCGGGAGGCGGGAACTCACAGTCAGCAAGGAAGAGGCATGCTCGGGCATCCCGGGCGGATGTCTGGCAGGTCCAATCCACCAGCTCCCCGCCAACTGACATACTAACATTCACCTTGGACGATTTATAGGGCGTCCACTGCCCCCATGACGACCTGTTAGTTGTGACACTCTCCATATCCAATTACGTTGTCAAAAGGGTATTGGTGGAAACAGGCAGCTCAACCAATATCATGTTTGTGTCAGCGTTCGATCAGCTGGGATAGCCAGGGATCGCCTCCGTCCGGTTGCTACTCCCCTGGTGGGTTTTAACGGATCCAGCACCCAGCCGCTTGGTACCATAGAGCTCCTCGTGCTTATGGAAACTTACCCTCAGCAGATTTCCCTGCTGGCAAACTTTGTAATTATGGAGGCCCTATCTGCCTACAATGTCATTCTTGGGAGGCCTACATTCAACAAAGCCAGGGTCGCCGTCTCTACTCATAGCCTAACAATCAAGTTCCTGACCCCTCATGGACCCGGGTGTGACCGCCCAGAGTTTCTATGTCAGTTCCCTTTGCCGGGAAGTCATCACAAAGACATTGAACGTCCATGAGATGGACCCGAGGGACCAGAATGATAGAGTAGGCCCGATCGAAGAATTGGAACAAGTGGCGTTGGACCCATAACTCCCAGACCGAATGGTCAGCATCGGCACCCTGCTAGAGCCCTACCTTATAGAGAATCTGATTATATTCCTGCAATAAAGTCAGGACGTGTTCGCCTTGTGCCATGAAGATATGCCCAGGATCGCTCCCCGGGTAATGTCTCATCGGCTCAACATCGATCCAGACTGCCGGCCGGTGAAGTAGAAGAGACATGGCATGTCCCCGAGAGATAAAAGGCAGTGTTTGAGGAGGTTGAGAAGCTCCTCAAAGACCAATCTATCCGAGAGGTTCACTATCCCGACTGATTAGCAAACGTAGTACTTGTCAAGAAAAGCAATAAGAAGTGAAGGATGTACGTGGACTTCACCGACCTAAACAAAGCCTGCCCCATGGACTACTATCCACTGCATCGGATAGATCTCCTTGTGGATTCCACGGCCGGCCATTCACTCCTTTCGTTCATGGACGCCTACTCCGTGTACAATCAGATAAGCATGTACCCCGGGGACGAAGAAAAGACCTCATTCATCACGGATCAGGGGACCTACTACTACAAGGTCATGCCTTTCGGCCTTAAAAATGTTGGGGCAACTTATCAATGCCTAGTCAATTACATGTTCAAAGACTTGATCGGGAAATCAATGGAGGTATACGTCGACAATTTGCTGGTCAAAAGCCGGGATAAGTCCGACCATCTGGAACATTTGGCCGGGGCCTTCAGCATTTTGAGAAAGTTCAAGATGAGGTTGAACCCGGCCAAATATACATTTAGCGTCTCATCCAGAAAGTTCTTAGGGCACCTGGTTAGCAGGCGGGGAATCGAAGCAAACCCCGAGAAAATCCAGGCCATCATCAACATGCGGTCGCCCAGGTCAACCAAAGAAGTACAGAGTCTGGCCGGACGGGTTGCCGCGTTGAACAGGTTCGTGTCCTGAGCAACCGATTGGTGCTTACCATTTTTTAAGATCCTCTGCAAGGCTTTTCAGTGGTCAGAAGAGTGCGAGGAGGCATTCCGGGAGCTCGAGAAGTATTTGTCTTCACTCCCTCTACTCTCAACGCCCGTGCCAGGTGAGAAGCTGTTCTTGTACTTGGCAGTGTCACCCTTGGTAGTCAGCTCGGCACTCATTCGAGAAGAGCACGGGATACAGTTCCCGGTCTACTATACAAGCCGAGCACTTCAGGGTGCAAAAAGTAGATACTCCCGCATTGAAAAGCTTGCCTTCACCCTCATCACTTTAGCTCAGAGACTGCACCCGTATTTCTAGGCCCACATTATCATGGTCCTTATGGATCAGCCCCTCCATAAGATCTTGAGTAGGCCCAAAACATCCGGAAGGCTCGTCAAGTGAGCCTTGGAGTTAGAAGAATTCAAAGTGGTCTACAGACCTCGCACAGCAATCAAGGGACAGGCATTAGCGAGTTTTCTTGTTGAATTCACATACCAAGAAGACCTGGTTGAAGAGCTCGACCCACTGGTCCTGTAGCCCGGTTTGCAATTAGACATCCCAACCTGGGTACTATATGTAGACGGATCATCCAACAAATAGGTAAGTGGAGCAGGGATCATCCTAACCACGCCCAATGGGATCCACCTTGAGTATGCGCTTAGGTTCGGATTCAAAGCCTCCAATAACGAGGCCGAGTATGAAGTCCTCTTGGTCGGATTACAGCTGGCCGCTTCAATGGGTGCACCGCAGGTCCAGGGGTACAGTGACTCTCATCTCGTGGTAAATCAAGTCAATCAAGAGTACGAGGCTCAGGAAGATAACATGATAGCTTACCTAGCCCTTTTCCGAGCGATTTTGAAGAAGCTTCGGGGTTTTTCCATCACACAGATACCAAGGGAGGAGAATACTAAAGCCAACCGGTTAGCCCACCTCGCCTCATTCTCTGAGTTAGACTTGCCTGGGATAAGGATAGAGTACCTACCCGAACCGAGTGTGATCAACTCAGAATGCATGGAGGTAGAATCGATTGCCCTAGGACCTAGCTGGATGGACCCAATCATGGCATTTCTGGCAACAGGCGCGATACCAGAAAGTAAGGAGGAAGCCCGCCGATTAAATATCGAGCTGTAAGATACCACATAATTGATGGAATCCTCCACAAAAGAGGATTCTCTATACCGTATCTCCGATGTGTCCATCCTACACAGGTCCTAGGGGTGTTACACGAAATCCATGAAGGGGTGTATGGGAACCATATCGTAGGTCGGGCACTCTCGCGTAAAGCCCTGCTACAAGGATACTACTCGCCGACCATGGCCAGAGACTCTCAAGAATATATCAAGAGGTGTGATACGTGCCAAAGATTTTCTCCCATGATCAACCATTCGGGGGAGCTTCAGGTGCCAATCCTCAGCCCCTGGCCATTTGCTCAGTGGGGTATTGACATTGTAGGGCCCCTACCAATGGAAAAGGGACAAGTCAAGTTCATTGTCATTGCCATGGATTACTTCACCAAATGGGTGGAAGCCGAGCCCTTGGCAACAATTACCGAGAAGAAAATAGAAAACTTCATGGAAAGGAACATCCTCAGCAGGTTCGGTGTTCCCTGGGTTCTGGTTAGTGACAATGGCAGGAAGTTTGACACCCCGGCATTCAGGGAGTTCTACTCCGGCTACGGGATATCCAACCACTATTCATCCCCTAAGCACCCCCAGGCCAATGTCCAAGCCAAGGTGACAAACCGGACTATTCTTCAGTAAATCAAGACGAGGCTCAAAGACGCCAAAGGACTATGGACCGAAGAGCTACCGACCCTCCTGTGGGCCTACCGCAACATACCCCGGACGGCAACAAGTGAGACACCGTACTCTTTAACCTACAGTTTTGAGGCAGTGGTCCCCACGGAGCATGGGTCACCTACCTACCAAGTGGTAAGTTATAGTGAGCCAGACAATGAAAATGCCCTCAGGGCAGAGCTCGACTTGGTAGAGGAGAAAAGAGACCGGGCATATCTAAAAGTTGCAGCCTACAAGCAGAGAGTGTCCTGGTACTATAATAGCAGGGTGAAGCATCGCAGTTTCCTGGTGGGAGATCTGGTCCTTAAGGCCGTCAATCAGTCCACAAAAGTCCCGAGCCATGGCAAGCTGGGCCAAACTGGGAAGGTCCATATCTAGTTACTCGTATAAACTGCCCGGGAACGTATTGGTTACAAACTCTGGAAGGGTGTGATCTATCTCACCCTTAGAATGTGCAACACCTCCGCAAGTACCATCGGTAATAGTTAATCATGGGTGGATTAACACTAGTTAGGATACTTGTAGCTCCATTCGAGCAGTTATTATGATTTTACAAAAAGTAATAAAACGGTTCCTACTTTGCAACCCTTGTCAGTATTCTGTGCACAAAGACCTTGGGCTAACACCCGAGGCAAAAGACCTTGGCTCAAAACCAAGGCACAAAGACCTCGGGCTAACACCCGAGGTAAAAGACCTTGGCTCAAAACTAAGGCACAAAGACCTTGGGCCGACACCCGTGGCAGAATACCTTGGCTCAAAACCAAGGCATCAAGACCTCGGTCCTAACCCCGAGGCACCAGCTTTGCTTAGGCTCAACCAGGGACGGGGGCAAACCCCCTAGGTGGCTGATGATGGCAAGCCTCAAATGATCCTGCAACCACCTATGTTTTAGGTCGATTTCCTATGCTCCCTACCTCCTAGACACCTGCCCTAGCAAAATGCTTGGGGGGCAGGGGGATACACCAAACTCAAAAAAGGAAATCACACCGGCCACTAACAGGGCTTGGAATCTTAACATTCCTAAGTACCTACAGAGGCCAGAGAAAAACCGTCCGGTCAGTAAAATAGGATAAATTCCTATAATACACCAGACGGGACCTTCAAACAGGTCAAGAAGACCAGTTGTTCTACCGGTTATGATTCAAAACCATCTGCTAAGGCAAGGAGGTAAAGATTGGTCAGCTAAAAATAAAAAACCAGTCGGGGATTGGCAAACACAGGCACACAAGTACAAAAATAGTAAACAATTGATGGAAAAGTTGGTCTCAAGGACCTTTTCATTAATTAAAAACTATTTGTACAGGGCCTGGGGGGCAGTTGTAGTAGCCTCCCAAAAAAAAACTACAGCAATAAAAATAAAACAAGTCGGGGACTAAGCATTGTCCACTACGACCACATCCTCTGTTGCCCCTGCCTCTTCCTCTGCGTTAGCTCCTCTTCCCGGGACAGAGCCCCTGCCCAGGGCAGCCTCCTCAACAAGGCCGGTATTAGCGACTGGGCCCTCGCCCACAGAAGGACCTACATCCCAGAAGTCCGAATTGATCCCCTCGTAGGACGAGATGTCCCACTTGGGTTGGTCCCGAGATAGTCTGCGCTTTAGATCTTCGTAGCCCTGGAAGAAGCCATCGTCAAAAGCTTCCTCCTGGGCCCCCGCCATAGTTGCCTCCGCCAGCACCTTCTCTCGTGCCTCCGTCGCCGCTGCGCTGGCCCGAGCGGCCTCCAGGTCGGCCTGGGCTGTAGCCACCTCGGCTTGAGCAGTGCCAAGGCTCAAGTCCAAAACTTTTACCTTGTCCTTCTCCACGGCCAGAGCGGTCTCCCTGGCCTCTAAGGT
The DNA here is from genome assembly GCA_033977485.1 of Hydrangea macrophylla. NCBI lineage: Eukaryota > Viridiplantae > Streptophyta > Magnoliopsida > Cornales > Hydrangeaceae > Hydrangea > Hydrangea macrophylla. The sequence goes on along the minus strand of CM066985.1, from coordinate 74,659,899 downwards.
CGCTCGCTCCTTAGATAGAGCGGCTTTAGTAGCAGCGGCCCTCCCGGCCAAAGTAGGTAGGAAGGACTCAGCCCCGACGGCCATGCATCCGACCTGCGAGAAGTGAAAATCGACCGATCAGTAAATAGGCATAGTTGACAAAATAAGTGAGGAAAAAATAAACAGAGGCAGGAGAACTCACCATGTGAGAGAGGCTATACAACCAGCTCTGGAAGACCTCGAGAGACATGTTTCCACACGCGTCCACTTGACTGGGGAGCAGACCGGGTTTCACCCGCTCCCTGATCTCAGTTGAGGCAGCCATTGGTGCCACAGCCGTCACCCTCGCCTGGGGGTAGTCTCTTCAACCACCACCACGTGGGGCATTGAGGTCCCCACGGGCTCCGGACGGTTTGCTACTCCGTACCGGATCTGCATCAGAGGGAGCTCACCACTCGGGGCCTTGGCAGAGGGCCTTTTCCCTTTTGCCATCACCATTGGACGGTAGCAGCAGCAGCGGCAGTAGCCTATGTCTCCCTCAATTACTCCATGTTTCTCTTTGGAGCCATCTCTGCACAAAAAAAAAATTGAACAGTTAACAACCAATAAAGGAGACGGGGAAGGACAATCGCGGGAGACGTCAGAGTTCGAGCACTTACGAGGGAGAATTGCAGAGAATGCAAGAGCTTCAGTGGGCTGATCTGGGTCATCGGTAGCTCAAAAGTCGTCAGTCCGGTCAACACGTTCCAGATGTTTATTGGTCGATCTGCCAAAGTCCTGATCCTGGCCTAACACTCATCAGGAATGCTCGGTGGGCTGGTTGATCCCACTATAAATCAAAGTACAAAGTGGTTAGTCTCAAAAACTAGAGCAAAACAAAGAAGAAGGCAAAAAGAGAAAGACCGGACTGCCTTACCCCTCAACTCTCCAGCCCAGGATGTCCTCATTTGGATCTCAGGGGCCGGCTCGCAGAGCCCAAGGGTCGACACTTGGAAGAACCTATTCTTCCACCCTTTGTTTGTTGCTCGGGCAATTAACTAAGATCTTCCTCCCCTGACGAGCCCCGAGAGAAAAGAACCCAGTTTTCCCATATATGGGGAACGGTCGGTGCGTCCAAAGGAACTTTTGGACGGAGAGTTCGTATCCAAAAACTTGGGGCCATAGGGAGATGGACCCCATGAGGAATCTCCAACCGTTTAGGGCCAACTGGCCCAGGGTAATCCCCAAGTATATCATGATGTCCCGAGCGAGCGAATGGAGGGGGATGCGGAACCCAGCCATGAGGATGTCCTCATATAGGGTAGTAAAACCCCGCTGGTAGATTTGGGCCCCACCGATATTCACGACCAAGGAGCAGTGGTCAGGAAGGCCGTACCTATCCCTAATGCGCCCAAGATCTTCAGTACGCAAGGTGGATGGGATGAATTTGCTAGAGAAGGCTACCTCAGGGTCAGGTTCCCCTGGTGTTTCGTCACCTGAATCCCGAGAAACGGAAGCAACGGGGGCTTCCTGGTCCGACTCATCGTCGGAGAGACGGATCGGGATTCTGCCCTCACTATGACGATCGGAGGGGGACGTGGACAGCGGACTAAAACTTGTGTCTGGCGCCTCTGACCTGGACCGCTCATCCTCCAACCGGGAGGACGAGTCAAAACTAGAGTGGCACATCCTTGGGGTTTCGGTGACTGGGCTGGGAAGAAGAGGATGACCAAGGTATGGATCAGGAATTCCGAGTCTGATATATAAAGGGGACAGGATCACTAACCTAAAATGCAAAGAATAAATGGCCCTTTGCACAAGGTGACACTTTCTCAAGATTATCCTAGGAACACCCGCTCGGTTCAACTGCCCTAAGGTGCCTCCTGATTGGAAGAAAGAACAGAACCTAAGAAAGAAAAAATCCCACTCCCGTTCTAACCTAAGTGGGTTCGCTCTCTCCAGCCTTGCTCGGAAAAGAAGAGAAAAGGGGAAAGAGAATGAAAAGAGTGATGAACTAAAGCTGGAAAGGAAAGACTTACAAAGTTTAGCGCAAAAAAGGTATCGGGAATCTTGCTCGGGATCTTGTTAGCTCTCAAATCGCTCGATAATTTATATCTTTGGAGCAAAGAGTTGAAGAAATGGACAAGTATCCTTTATATAGGAACCATGGACGGTTCAGATCAAAACAGATCCAACGGCTCATATGCTTTCTCACCTAAAGTGGCTGACAGTTGTCACCTCGGGCACGCGAAGCATCGCCTCAAAAGGCACGCGCATTAAATGTATGATGAGACGGTTCAGTTACCATATAAATGGTCCAGTTACATCCACGCTGGCATCATTTGATCCTAACCAGGCCAGTCACAATCTGACATGTGGCAGAGGTAGGACTCGAGCCCACAAGGCCACCGCTTGGTCCATACCCCGGCTGACCACTACGATTGGTCCCACCTCGGGTAGAGTCCCGACCTCCTACCAGACAGTTCCTCGAAAGCAGTCTTAATTTTAAAACTTCATCTGATGGGACATCATATCAACTTCAAAAATGGGGGTAACTGATACGTCTTGAAATATTCTACTAAAGTCAAACTGCCACATTAGCAGCGAAGGACCCGGGCTATCCAAAAAAGGAGCTTGTGGCCCACCAATCCCGAGGTCTTTCGACTGTTACCGCTCAGGATGCTCGCACAGCCCGGGCATGCAGCGCAGCAGCTCTCCATAATGTGCAGTCTGACAATCAAGTCGCTCAGCAGTTTCCTAAATCAATCAGAAGACTAATGGAGAGTGCAAATAGTTTCCTAAGCCACTTAGGAAACCGTCCATGATTTATGCTCATCAAATTGTAATTAGATAGGGCTTCCTTATCTAATTAGTTGCCTTGTACGGGTGGTCTCTCGCACCTATAAAAGGGGCCACTCACCCCCATTAAGGGGATAGCATTCTTAACCTAGAGAATAGCTGATGAAATTGATTTCATACGCATACACCCGGCCGGTATTACTAGTAGCACCGCCCAACTATTGGCTCACTAGGCCTGCTGGTGATCTACTAGTGAAGCGCACTGACGCACCCGTGGATGTAGGTCACCTCATTAACGGGGTCGAACCACACACAATTGATTGTGCCACCATATCTCTTTTCTTAATCTCTCTTACCAATTTTCAACATCATCAATTTCTATTAGCTATCGTTGTTCTTTTGTTTGTTTATTTTCTTTTGTCGAGTTTTGACAGGTGAATTAGTGGCTCCATTTGGAGCGATTGAACTTTATCGCCATATTCTTATACATTCACCTGGTTTGTGATTGCTGAGATCGAGGTAATGTCTTTCCTTATGTGCTCTCCTTTCTTTCATTTTATTGTTCATTGGGGACAATGAAATGTTTAGGTTTAGGGGTATGCACTCACATGCACATTATTATGCACCGATTTTTCAAAAAAATTTCAATACTCGTGCTAAAATAAATGATGTTGCCAGCATTTTTTCAATCTCAAGTCGATACTACTTGTTATGTAACTTGGATTGTTATAGAATGGTAAACAAGGGAAGATATGGTTAAACATTTGCTAAAGCCATGATGTGACGTTTTAGGTTATGTATCATTCAAATCGTAGTTTTATATCATAGATTTGCACACAAAGCTATGCACTGCACGTAGTCGATTGAATACATGTTTGATGTGAACTGTAATATTATTCGAATTTCTAGATAACAGATATTGTGGAGATTAAACACGAAGAGCTTTTTCACCTATCTTTTCTTTTTAGACGGTTATAAACACATTGTGTTTGTCGAACTTCATTTGAAATAGCACATCTACTCGTTGTTTAGTCTCATTATTCTTGTTTTTGTTGATAGTCAAGTTAAAACATTTGCTACCATGTTAATAATCTTCTGTCATAAACATTGAAGAACCGTATCACCCTAGGACATAATTTTAGGCCTTCTTTATTTTCCACCTTTTTGACGTTTGACCTATCCAGATAGAAAATAAAATTTCCTTAGTTCGCCCCTTTGAGCCGTTGAAGTGCCTCTCTTTCTTTAATCACCATGATCTTTTTTTTTTCAACTTGGCCAACTTAGAGTTTACCATTGAAAGATTGATCAACTTTTAGTGATGATAAGGCGGTGTGTCGATTGAGAAAAAGAAGAAAACAATATGATGTTTGGGGTAGTAGCCTTGGTATTCAATGAATATGCGTTTCAAAAGCAACGAAAAGGAAAAGAAAAAGGTTAAAAGAAGAAAAGAAAGAAAAGAAGTTGAACTAATAAAAAGACAAAAGAAAAAATAGAATGAAAAGATGAAAGTTGGTAGAAGAGATCAAGAAGAAATCGAACAGGCCTTATAACGACATTCTAAAACTACCTAACGAATCCTTTCTATCCTTTTTCATTGCCTGAGCCACGTTACAACCTTTGAAAAGTCCTAATTGATCCTAGAAACATGGTTTGGATTTGTCAATGATGGGAGGGGGATTAAAACATGGTAACGATTAATTTTTCTTGACTGTTGGCGTCCTATCCATGAGACTACTGTTCTTTTGTGTCATGCGTCTTTTTCGAGTCATATGTGAGTGTTTCTCATTTTGAAAACATATTTCCTTTGCTCTCATTTATTAGAAAGATTACACATGTTCTGAACGTTAAATATGAAAGTGTAATTAACATTGTGAGATTCGTAGTTGAAGCATAGTTGGATGGTTATCCGAGTTATATTCCAAACTCATGACATGTGTGTGTTCATTTGACTACCACATCACACACATGCAATTTTATGAGAAACTCTATTGATTTATACGATGCATGTGCTTGGGATTGTTTTTTGTGTCTTAAGTGGATGTTTCATTATGTTTCTTCTTTTATTCGTTATTCTTCTTTTATTCGTTATTCTATTTCAAATCACTGTTTTATGATAAGGAGTATTGAATGTTATGTTTTTTTGTTTTAAATAAAACTTTTTAAATATATAATAAAATAATAATGGTTGTGGGTGTCTTATTCGATGAGAACCCTCACGAGACTTCACTCGTCCTACTAGGGACACTTAGGGGTTTAAAAGGCTTGTTGCATATGCTAAATACAATCGCATTGCATGTGACAGTGACCTAGGATTTTTAAGTATAGTAGTATTTATTTTTATGTTTTTCTTTGCTTGAGGACTAACAAAGTGTAGATTTCGGGGTGTGATTGGCGACGAATAGTTCCCGTTTATAGTCCTGAAGATACGCTTTGTTAGCCCACTTTATTTAGTTATTAAGTATTTTGAATCAGTATTCTATGTTTTCTAGGTTTTGGAGCCTTAACATGAAAATGCACTAAAATTTAATGATTAGTGGATTTGGAATGCATTCTGTGCTCAAAAGGTGATTTCGGTGAAAGCTGGAGACAATAGCAACCTTGATAAATTGCATTTTCGAAAAAGAAGACTTTAGATTTGAGAAATTTTTTATCCAGAGATATCAAATGTAGATCTTCGAGTTACGGACGCGTGGCCATAAATGGCGAGTCAATCCGATGTCCGAGCAAAATGTTATCGCAATTCTACGATCGGTGCACAGTGTAGTGTAAAATACCTCGCACAAGCGGGCCGCGTGAGCGACCTGTAAAAAACCAAAGATGCGTATTTCGTCAAATTAGAGCACCCAACGAAGGTGATTTGTGCATACGACATCTAGAAATATAAATACGACAATTTTAGTGTGATTAGGCTTAGAAAAGCCTTCTAATCCTTCCAAAATCTATATAAATCCTATTTTAAATCAATGTTGGGGTTACACAACATTATACACATCCTTTCATAACCAAAACTTTAACCATTGAAGAGGGAGAAGCAAGGAGAAGAAGAAGAAGACCAAGGATTCCCATGGCCTCTTCTATCCACCTCTTGCCAATCTTCGATTCTATGGCCGTCTGGATCAATATTTAAGGTTTTAATGAAACCCTAGCCAAGTAATAGGATATTATTTATGTTTTTCTTTTAGATTTATTATGTATGGATGATGATTACATGTTTCGAGGATTTTGAATAATAAAATTGTACTTCTATTGATTAAATCTTTGCTTTCAAAGTTTGTTCTTATCATAGATCTATTTTGGATGTGATGAGCTCAATAGTCTATATTTGTTGTGCTTGTATAGATTATTTACATGTAATGGTACTTATTTGAATTGTCATATCAAGTAGTCGAATAGTTTATGCCTAGGGAAGACGGAATGTGTCACAACCCTAGTTTAGTGTGAGACACTCCGTACCAACCAAAGATGAATTATGTTGATACTTGAATCGTAGTTATCTTCTTGATAGAGGAATTGGGCTTGTAGCTAAGATTCCCCATTATCATCCAACGTAATAAGCTAATTGAATGCATAGATATCCTTATTATGAAGCTAGTGGTGGATTTGCAATCCTGGGTTCAATACACATATTTATCAAAACAAATTTTAATCGCTTTTATAGTTTAGATTTTTTTTCACTGTTCTTAGTTTAATTAAAATCAAAATCAAAATTCTATTTTCTTACTTAACTAGGCTTAGGTTTTAAAATTAGAGTGCTTTAGTATTTCAATCTATATGGGTTTGAACTCTCCTTCCACACTACAAATCTTTTAAAGTAGAGTATACTTTTATATCTTGATTTTGACAAGATCATCAGCCCTCAATGAGAGGGGCGTGGTGACAACCACGATGATGAAATGGTGATGCTTTCGGAATCACAAGAGTGTATGATACGCTATATGCGTTAAAAGAGTGAGAAATTCTGAGATGAGAAGGACCCGGGAGTGGTTGTCACACCCGTTCCAAAAAAATTTCACAGTTTTACCATGTATATTTAGTTTTGTGGATTATCAATATTATTTGATAATTGAGGATGAGGTTGACTATGAGTCAATGGTGAGGTGTCAGTAAGGACACGGGAATTTGGTAAGCGAGATTTCATTGGCTTGATTAAATGGCATTTATGTGATTTAAATGTTATTTGACTTTTTGGTATTTTGTGAATAGTGAATTATACCTATGTAGTATAATTTCTGGTAATTTTGACATTATTATATATCATTTTGAGAATATGGTGAGAGCGTGAGTGTCACGTTATATAAAAGGTAGGTTGTGTAGAGATTCTACAGAATTTAGTTTACGGATGTAATATTGGACCCAAACGAGACTTCGTTGAAAACTTTTTTAATTGATAAATTTCACTCGTAAAGTCATAAAATGGACGTGCATGACGTTTTAGGAGTTAATTAGACATGTTGAGAACTTGTGAGGATGTAAATGCGATTTCTGGTAAGTTTTCCTATAAATAGGTAAGGGTGAGTTTTCATTTCTCACAAACTTTGTAAAATATTGTTAGAGACGAGAGAAAAAAGGAGATTTGATTCATTGAGCTTTGCGACGACGATCGGTGACCTTTCGTCAGTCAGATTTTCTCCAAATTTGAGATTTGGACTCTTGGAGGTAAGACCTACATTTTGATAATCATTAAGCCATGTTTGGATAACTTTTGTAAAAATCTAATTTCTAGAAATCTAGGAAAAATAGGTATAAACATGTAGGAATTATCTGAGATCGTAGATTCGACCTTTCTTTGCCTTTGTGGTGCTTTCCTCAAAGTTTGAGAGAGTTTGCACGAGGTATGAAATCCTAACCTATGTTATATAGGTGAAATACATATTTTAGATTTTGACGATGAAATTGTGATCCGGGCAAAATTCATGTGTTAAACTTAGGCCCGTTAATTATGAAAGCGCTTAAATGTGGAAAGCATGTCTAAATTTACGCGAGCACGTTGAGTTGTCTATGTGGGTCAAAGGGGAGACTTATACAAATTCATGCCAAAGTAAGCTTCTCGATGTTTGAGAATTTTAGTAGCGACGGCTACTTTGCATGGTTTAAGGCTTGGACTTGCCAGGACACTTGGGGATGTAATGGTTGTAGGCTTGGACTAGCCATTGACATCACAGTTTAAGGCTTGGACTTGCCGCTACCAGATGAATGCATATTTTTTTCCTTAGAGACTATTAATGTGATTGATGAGGTTAAAGCATATTTTATCATATATGCATAGGTTAGAATTTGTACACTCAGCATATAGCTGAGCAGTGGAGTTGTACTCCATTCCAGATGAGAAGAAAAAGGGGAAGAAGAAGCGAGAAGAGTGAGTGTGAGGAATACCGGGGAAATAACTCTTGTTTATATTTTGTTTTGTTCCTTTTCCTAAACTTGTAATAAGAGCTTTGAATTCGTAACTTCTTGTGACTAAATCCTTGGGACGAATTTGTAGTATTGTAATTGTTAGTAAACGCATGTAGTTATGCTTTGAATCATTGGTACAATCATGGTTGTGTTGGTTTTGAATCGGAGGAGTTTAGCTTGGAATGCTACAGAGTATTAGTGTGCTGATGCCGATCATTCGACTGGTTTTCGATTCAGTCGACTAGATCACTGTTTAGAACTAAACACTACTTTGTTGTGTTTGGGGATCAGTTAACTGGGTTGAGAAAATAATCGACTGGATCATGTCCCAAGACATTACATTCTGCTTAGTTAGTAACCCAGTCGACCGGATAAGGGTCAGTCGACTGAGTCCCCGACACAGTCGACTGGACTGGGCCGTTGAATTTTAAAACTTACTATTTTTGGTCTCCAGTCGACCGGACCATTGATCAGTCGACTGGACCTCTGTCATTCAAAAAGGATTCTTTTGGAAGTGTTTCAATTAGGGAAAACTTTTTATAGCTCTGTTTTTAAATAGATTTTACTTATGTTTTCTGGTGTGGTTTTACTTTAATGGAACTGGATAAGCCTTGGTGGCGTGCCACATGTCCTATTCCGTGCGTAACAGGATGGGTCGTGACATTTATTAGTATCAGAGCTAGAGGTAACAAAACTTTGGGAATGTTTGATGACGAGTGGAGTGTTGAGTGAATTGTCACATGTCCTAGAGTGCATCCATGAGATGTTTGATGCATATGTATGTTGTTTTACATACATGATATGTTATTGTCATGCATGCGTAGTGTTTATGCATTAAGATTAACATGTTGAACAATCATGGGTGACCGAGAATGATCACCGTATACCCGACGTATGAATGAAATGGCAGACATGATTGGGAGTATGGGAAATATGATACGGAATATATCGGAACGATTGCCTCTAACGCCTCCATTTGAACCAGCACTAATAGCTGTAATACCAGTACATGAGAATAAGGGTATAAGATCTATATTAGAACAGTTTGTGAGAAAGAAGCCGACAGAGTTTTATGGGACATCTGGCACGACGCTCGCAAAATATTGGATTATGGATATAGAGAGAATATTTCGATCTATTCCAATGATTGATAGGAAAAAGATTGAGAACGCTAGTGATATACTCAGGGGTGAGGCCCAGAATTGGTGGGTGAACATTCTGGATCAGCGAGTACCGATAACTTGGGAGGAATTTAAAGCAGAGTTTAATTGTCGATTCTTCCCAAGGGCTGCTCTCAATGCAAAGAAGAGAGAATTTGAAAACCTTCGACAAGGGGATATGATCGTGACAAAGTACAGCTCATAGTATAATGCTTTGCTGAGATTTTGAAAAGGATCGGTGTTGACCGAGGAAGATAGAGCAAGGAAATTTGAAGGAGGTTTAAGGGAAAATATTCTTTTAAGGGTGGAGACCTACAAACATTCGACTATAGCGGCAGTGCAACAAACGGTGCTTGTGGCCGAGAGTGGAATGGAAAGATCGAGGCAGAATCAGCACGATAAATGGGGAAATGAGGGTGGAGATAGGAACCAAGGCGAATCTTTCAAGAGACCATTTCCAAGAGGCTCTGGTTCTAGTTTCAGTGACTTCAGGAGGACACCAACTAATATATCGTTGTGTTCACTTTACAACCGACCACACTCATGCTGATGTTTTATGACCAAACCCCATAATAGGAACCACAGAGGGGGTAGTACAAATTTGACTCAAAATATGAGGGACAAGTGTTATGATTATGGGGTATTTGGACATCAAGCCAAGGATTGTCCGAGGAGTTAATCCCATTAAGGAGCTAGTTCTATGGCTTCTAGTGGAGCGAAGCCTAGACAGTCTAACGATGGGGGACAAAGAATAGAACAACGTCAAGGGAGAGCATTTTAGATGAACCCGGGAGATATGGCTGCTTTCGAGATAGTAGCCTCAGGTATGGACCTTGTATGTTCCCACTTAGCACGCATACTTGTTGACTTAGGATCTACGCATTCATTTGTATTGCATGCCTTTGTTGAATATTTGAATGTTAAATCGGCACCGTTAGGATATGAATTATCTATTGCCGTAACACTTAGTAAATCAATAACGACGTCTACAATATACAAGAATTGTGAAATTCAACTAGGAGAGAAGTTGATGACCGTAGACCTTATCCCAATTGTTGTGAACCACTTTGATGTGATACTAGGAATGGATTGGTTAGCTCTTAACTAAGCTACCATAGACTGTGAGCAGAAAGAAGTTAATTTTCGATCACCGATACATGAAAGCTTTTGTTTCCAAGGGAGTGGGGTTGTACCGCCACCGTATCTAATTTCAGCTATCCGAGCGGGTAAGTTGTTGAAAAAAGGATGTCAGGAATTCCTTTGTTCCGTGCTAGATACTTCGACGACCGAATTGAAAGTGGAAGATATTCCTATCATACGAGAATACCCAGAGGTGTTTCCCGACACCTACCAGATGTTCTTATTGAAAGAAAGATTGAGTCTACCATTGAGATAATGCCAGTCTCAAGACCCGTATCAATGGCACCATACTGAATGGCAACTGTGGAGTTGAAAGAACTGAAAGTTCAACTACAATAGTTACTTGACAAAGGTTTCATTCGACCTAGTATATCACCGTGGGGAGCTCCAGTATTGTTTGTAAAGAAGAAATATGGTTCGATGAGAATGTGTATTAATTATCGAGAGTTAAACGAGTTGACAATCAAGAACAAATACCCATTATCGAGAATTGATGACTTATTTGAACAACTTCATGGGGCACAAGTATTTTTAAAGATAGACCTTAGATTGGGTTATCATCAGTTGAAAGTAAAAGCAGAAGATGTAGAAAAGACAGCTTTCATGACGCGCTACGGATTTCATGCCATTTGGAATTACAAATGTACCAACCACGTTCATGGATCTTATGAACTGAGTCTTTAAGGACTACTTGGATGATTTCATGAGAGTGTTCATTGACGATATTCTTATCTATTCACCGAGTGAGGCGGAACACGAGAACCACTTGAGGCTAATACTTCAGAGATTGCGAGAGAAGCAACTATTCGGGAAATTTAAGAAATGTGAATTCTGGCTACCTAGCATTACTTTTCTTGGTCATGTGATTGACGAAAATGGAGTTTCAATTGATCCTCACAAAGTAGAAGCTGTATCTAATTGGCAGAAGCCGACATCTGTATCTGAAATTCAAAGTTTCTTAGGATTAGCAGGATACTACCGTTGTTTTATCGAGAATTTCTCATTTCATTGCCAATGACGAAGTTAATGAGGAAGGGTGTTACTTTTGAATAGAGTCAAGAATGTGATGACATTTTTGCGAGAGTTGAAGGCACGACTAATGAGAGCACCTATTCTGATAATACCATCTAGGACTGAAGGATTTATGATTTATAGTGATGCGACACATCAGGGTTTGGGATGCGTACTGATGCAAAGGGGTAAAGTAATTGCCTATGCGTCTAGATAGTTGAAAACACACGAGGTTAACTATCCGACTCATGATCTTGAATTGGTCGCAGTAATCTATGCTTCAAAGATTTGGCGACACTATTTGTATGGGGAAAAGTGTGAGACATTCACGGACCACAAGAGCTTGAAACACATGTTCACACAACGAGAATTGAACATGAGACAGAGAAGATAGTTAGAGTTGATGAAGGATCACGATCTTTTGATAGAATATCATTCGGGAAAGGCTAATGTAGTAGCCGATGCGCTAAGTCGGAAGACGCCAAGGAACTTAGCCAACGAGCTAACACAACAAAAAGAATTGGTGAAGGAGATGGAACGTTTAGAATTAGATGTGATACCAGAGACTAGTGGTGGCTTAATGATGGCGATTATAGCACACCCAGATATTATTGATGAAATCATGAGAGAACAGTTTAACGATGTCTACTTGTACAAAATGAGAGATTAGATACCTTTGGGAAAGTGACCTGGTTTCATATTGGAACAAGGAACTTTGAAACTTGGAAATCGGTTATGTGTACCGAATATGAGAGGTTTGAAAGAGAAACTTCTAGAAGAAGCGCATAGTGCTAGATATTCAGTACACCTGGAAAGTAACAAGATGTACCGAAATTTGTGAGAGAACTTTTGGTGGAAAGGTATGAAGCATGAATTTGCTAAGTATGTCTCAGAGTGTTCGGCATGTCAATAGGTCAAAGCAGAGAGACAAGTACCTGCGGGACTACTACAGCCATTACCAGTGTCAGAGTGGAAATGGGATGAGATCACTATGGATTTTGTTTCGGGATTTCTATGATCTTCCAACAAGAATGATAAGATTTGGGTTATAGTTGATAGATTACGAAATCAGCTCATTTTCTACCAATCAAGATGACTAAACCATCGAAGTTGGCGGAATTGTATGTGAAAGAGATTATGAGACTGCATGGGATTCCAACAGTGATTGTATTGGATCGTGATAGTAGTTTTTCGTCGAGGTTTTGGGGAAGTTTACAAAAAGCTATGGGTACGAAGTTGAGTTTCAGTATCGTATTTCATCCTCAGACTGACTAGCAGTCAAAACGCATAATTCAGACGTTGGAAGATATGCTTCGATTGTGTGTGCTAGACTTTGGGAGTGATTGGAAGAAACATCTACCTTTAATTGAATGTGCTTACAACAACGGATTTTAGTCGAGTATTGGAATGGCACCGTATGAAGCTTTGTATGACCGTAAGTGTCGATCACCGGTTTGTTGGACCGAGGTTAGAGAAAGAAAGTTACTAGGACTCGAACTAATACAGGTGGCTACTAAAAAGGTAAAGCTGATCCAAGAGTGACTTAAGGTAGCTCAAAGTCATTATAAGAGTTATGTTGACTCGAAGCGACGACCGATGACGTTCGAAGTAGGTGACTTTTTATATTTGCAAGTATCACCTTCGAAGGGCATTATACGATCGAAAAGAGGGAAAAGCTCAACCTGAGATTTGTAGGACCTTTTGACATCCTAGAAAGAGTAGGACCAGTGGCTTATCGATTAGCCTTGTCATCAGAGTTGAAACACGTGCATAATGTATTCCACGTATCGATGTTGAAACATTGCATGAAAAATACGAGAAATATCATTGTAACTGAGTCGTTACAAATCCAAGAGGACTTATCTTATATAGAACATCCGGTAGAGATACTAGACCGAAAAGAGCAAGTCTGGAGAACGAAGACGATTCCAATAGTGAAAGTGTTATGGTGTAGCCATACGGTTGAAGAGGCTACATGGGAAAGTGAGGAAGAAATGAAGAATGAGTATCCGCACCTGTTCGATGTATGAGGTATAAGTTTAGGGACAAACTTCCTTTTTGGAAGGGAGAGTTGTCACACCCGTTCCAAAAAAATTTCATAGTTTTACCATGCATATTTAGTTTTGTGGATTATCATTGTTATTTGATAATTGAGGATGAGGTTGACTGTGAGTCAACGGTGAGGTATCAGTTAGGACACGGGAATTTGGTAAGCAAGATTTCATTAGCTTGGTTAAATGGCATTTATGTGATTTAAATGTTATTTGACTCTTTGGTATTTTGTGAATAGTGAATTATACCTGTGTAGTATAATTTCTGGTAATTTCAATATTATTATATATCATTTTAAGAATTGTAGTGAGAGCATGAGTGTCACGTTATATAAAAGGTAGGTTGTGTAGAGATTCTGCAGAATTCAGTTTTCGGACGTAATTTTAGACCCAAATGAGACTTAGTTGAAACTTTTGTAATTGATAAATTTCACTCGTAAACTCATAAAATAGACGTGCACGACGTTTCAAGAGTTAATTAGATGTGTTGAGAACTCGCGGGGAGGTAAACGCGATTTCTGGTAAGTTTTCTATAAATTGGTGAGGGTAAGATTTTATTTTTCACGAACTTTATAAAATATCGTTAAAGAGGAGAGAGAAAAGGAGATTTGATTCCTCGAGCTTTGCGACGACGATCGGCGACCTTTTGTCTATCATGTTTTCTCTCCAGATTTGAGATTTGGACTCCTGGAGGTAAGACCTACGTTTTGATAATCATTAAGCCATGTTTGGCTAACTTTTGTAAAAATCTAATTTCTAGAAATCTAGGAAAAATAGGTATAAACATGTAGGAATTATCAGAGATCAGAGATTTGACGTTACTTTGCCTCTGTGGTGCTTTCCTCAAAGTTTGAGAGAGTTTACACGAGGTATGAAATCCTAACCTATGTTATATAGGTGAAATACATGTTTTAGATTTTGACGATGAAATTGTGATCTGGGCAAAATTCATGTGTTAAACTTAGGCCCGTTAATTATGAAAGCGCTTAAATGTGGAAAGCATGTCTAAATTTACGCGAGCACGTTGAGCTGTCTATGTGGGTCAAAGGGGGGACTTATACAAATTCATGCCAGAGTAAGCTTCTCGATGTTTGAGAATTTTAGTAGCGACAGCTACTGTGCATGGTTTAAGGCTTGGACTTGCCAGGGTACTTGGGGATGTAATGGTTGTAGGCTTGGACTAGCCATTGACATCACAGATTAAGGCTTGGACTTGCCACTACCGGATGAATGCGTATTTTTCTCCTTAGAGAATATTAATGTGATTTATGAGGTTAGAGCATATTTTATCATATATGTATAGGTTAGAATTTGTACACTCAGCATAAAGCTGAGCGATGGAGCTGTATTCCATTCCAGGTGAGTAGAAAAAGGGGAAGAAGAAGTGAGAAGAGTGAGGGTGAGGAATACCGGGGAAATAACTCTAGTTTATATTTTGTTTTGTTCCTTTTCCTAAACTTGTAATAAGAGCTTTGAATTTGTAACTTCTTGTGACTAAATCCTAGGGACGAATTTGCAGTATTGTAATCGTTAGTAAACGCGTATAGTTATGTTTTGAATCGTTGGTACAATTGTGGTTGTGTTGGTTTTGAATCGGAGGAGTTTAACTTGGAATGCTACAAAGTATTAGTGTGCTGATGCCGATCAGTCGACTGGTTTTCGATTCAGTCAACTGGATCACTATTTAGAGCTAAACACTTCTTTGTTGTATTTGGGGATCAGTCGACTGGGTTGAGAAAACAGTCGACTGGATCATGTCCCAGGACATCACATTCTGCTTGGTTAGTATCCCAGCCGACCGGACAAGGATCAGTCGACGGATAATTTGGGGTCCTAGTCGACTGAGTCCCCGACACAGTCGACTGGACTAGGCCATTGAATTTTAACACTTACTGCTTTTGGTCTCCAGTCGATCGGACCATCGATCAGTCGGCTGGACCTCTGTCATTCAAAAAGGATTCTTTTGGAAATGTTTCAATTGTGCAAACAATTTTATAACACTATTTTTTAATAGATTTTACTTATATTTTTCGCTACGGTTTTACTTTAATGGAACTGGATAAGCCTTGGTGGCGTGCCATGTGTCCTATTCCACGCGTAGCGGGATGGGTCATGATAGTGGTGGCTTGAATTACTTAACTTTTCGAAGATCATGGTTTTTGCATTTGGATATTGAAGATTCCAATAGCATGATTAGTTCTCTCACTAAGCGCAAGCTTAAATGAAAAATATGTTTTCTGTTGTGGTTATTGAATAACCATCGCAGGTACCGAATGGGAGAACGAGAGGAAATGATCCATGCGACGGGGTAGGGGTTGGAGTTGTGTATCTATGGATATGTTCATAAGTTCAGATTAAATTTCAGGTTGTAACTTTTGTATTTGAAGTGTTAACAACTCATGTTAAGAGCAACTATGTTTGAACATGTTGTAATGTGTTAACTTGGGATTAGGTATTAGTTGTGCCTTGGGGTGTAGATATCATCTTGTAAACCATATGATGTGTATGTTGATATGAGTTCTAGGAAAAATGAGCACTTTTTGATGTAAATTGAGCTTAGTTCCTTTAGTTTACAAGGTTTGGTGTATATTGGGGAAAAAAGTAGGTTTTGATGCAAGTTCATGATCTTGGAGAGAAATTTGTGTGTTTGATTGTTATAATACTCTTGGGTGTCTTGAGTTAATGTTTTAGAAACATTTAGAAATGTTTTTGAAATGCATTCTAAAGTTCCCATATGGTTTGGTTTGATTTGGAGGTAATTTGAACTTGTAAAATAAAGGTTCTAGTAGCAAGAATCTGTTCTGGAGAAGCTGGATCGATTCGGCCTTAAAGGGTAAATTGATCCGCCCCTTTTTGGGGACATTATGCTAATGAAATGCAAGTTAGGATCGATCCGGCCCTAAAGGGTGGATCGATCCGCCCCTATTTTACTCAGCCATCAGCTTTTACGGAAACAAGCATATTTCTTTCTAGAAAACACGGATTCACGCACCATTTTTTGCCTTAGAACCAGGACTCAAAGGCCTATCTTTTGGTGTAAAATTTATCTATACTTTATTAATGACAATTTTGCCCTTGGGGCTATTTTGTATCAAAATAGTACATTTATGGTGTCCAAATCATGTACTTGTTTTAATTAGAGGAAGATTTGATGTGTGGGCTTTGTTACACGTGTCCTAATATACCCAAGGCAGGTTAGGGTGTGAAAATTTTTGGTATCAGAGCTATAGGTTAGAGCCTTTGGGACGGGTAACAATTACGATATGTAAAAAGCATAAATGACTAATGAATGTGTAAATCATACATACACGTTTACTTAGCATATTGAATGATGTTGAGCATGCATTGAAAAGTATAAAAGTAACGTGTATATAAAATATATTGTGAATGCCAGAGAGAAAATGTCTGGTGAATGATCGACACTGCCTATGCAAATGGAACGAATAGAAAGAGTTGTAGCCGGATTTGTGCAAGTTGTTGAAACACATGCGATAGAGGGGAGACACGATCAACCGAATCCTAACCCAAGGGAGGTGGTGACCACAATCTCATAATTTTACAAACAGAAACTAACATTATTCAGGGGAGAAGCTGATCCAATGAGAGTTAATTTTTTGGTTATTCGATATGGAGAGGATATTTAGAGTTTTACCGTGTTCTAAGGCTCAGTAGGTTCTATATGCTGCCGACACTTTAAAGGAAAAAGCACAGTACTGGTGGCGTACAAAACTGGGACACAGTAGGCCGAACACTATGGGGGAGCTCATGGTACTCTTCAAGAAGCAATACTTTCCAAAATTGTTCGAGGATCAAAAGGCTCAAGAATTTATGGAATTAAAACAAGGAGGGATGACAGTTCGGGAGTACTTTGCCAAATTTACAAGTTTGGCTCGATTTGCAGAAAATATAGTACCGAATGAAGGGGATTGAACTAGAAAATTTGTGGTGGGGCTTAGGGATGAGATTTGACACGAAGTATCAGTGCAATGGTTGGATGAAGTTGCAGAGGCATTGGATGTGGCTTCAATTGCCGAGAGAGATATGGGGTATCAACAAAGTTTCCAAGCACCGGCAACTCAACAATACTAAAGGCTAAGCTCAAGTCAATATAGCGGTCAATGGAATTCGAAGAGACAAAGTTTTGGGAGTTCCTCAAGTGGTAGAGGTAACAAGCCACAGTTCAGCACATGCGGTAAATTTTATTGGGGTGTGTGTATTCTACCGACTACGGTGCATAACAATTGTCGTCAAATGGGACATGTGGCAAAGAATTGTCTGGGTATAAGGCCAAGTACAAATGCTCCAATGGGAAGCTTGGACATCGGATGCGAAATTGCCCTAGACCGAGACAAGTAGGTTTTAGTGCAACTACGAGTAGTGCACCAACACTGTGACTACCTCAACAACAACCACAACCACAAGGAAGGGAACAATGTCAGGGCCATTATTTCCAGCTTAACCCAGGGGAGATCACCGTTGCTAACACGGTTGTGTTAGGTAAAATTCTCATATGCTCAACACCTGCTAATGTGTTAATGGATTCTGGTTCTACACACTCGTTTGTGTCACACCAATTTGCGAGGAATATGAATGTACCCTTAGAACTTCTAGAGTATGATTTGTCCATTGATGTTCCGTTGGGAAGATCTTTGGTAAGTTCAAGAGTTTATAGAAATTGTGAAGTTAAAATCAATGATGAAGTATTAACTACTAATCTAGTACCATTAGTAATTCAACATTTTGATGTTATATTGGGAATGGATTGGTTATTAGTAAATCATGCAGTCATCGATTGTGGGAATAAAAGGTCATGCAATCATCGATTATAGGAATAAAAGGGTAGAATTACAGGCATTAACTCGCAGTCTTTTCTTTCCAAGAGATAGGTGTTGTGTCACCACCTTATCTTGTATCTATCGTCAAGGCTTGTCGTTTATTGAACAAGGGGTGTAAAGGTTTTCTTTGTAGCATATTGGATACTAGAGGTACCGAACTGAACTTAGAGGATATACCAGTGGTTAGAGAATTTTTCGATGTATTTCTAGAAGAATTTTCGAGTATACTAATTGAAAGGGAAATTTAATTTGGAATAGATATAATGCCGGGAACACAACCTATTTCACGGGTACCATATAAAATGGGTCCGATAGAGTTGAAAGAGTTAAAGACTTAGTTACAGGAATTGTTGGATAATGGATTCATTCGGCTTAGTGTTTCACCTTGGGGTGTACCGGTTCTTTTTGTGAAAAAGAAAGACAAAACAATGAGAATATGTATTGATTATCGTGAGATCAATAAAGTGACCATCAAAAACAAGTACCCATTACCACGGATTAATGATTTATTTTATCAACTACAAGGGGCCCAAGTATTTTCAAAGATCGATTTGAGGTCGGGATATCATCAATTAAAGGTAAAAGTTGAGGATGTTGAGAAGACGGCCTTCAGAACTCGATACGACCATTATGAGATTCTTGTAATGCCATTCGAGGTAACCACTGCACCGGCTACATTTATGGACTTAATGAATCGAGTCTTTAAAACATATCAAGATGAATTTGTTATCGTTTTTATTGATGATATTCTCATTTACTCGAAGAGTCTAGAAGAACATGATAGGCATTTGAGGCTAGTATTACAACCTCTTCGAGAAAAGTAGTTGTTTGGAAAACTGAAAAAAAAAAAAAAAAAAAAAAAAAAAAAAAAAAAAAGCGTGAGTTTTGGTTAACAAGTGTTACATTCCTTGGTCACGTGATTTCTAAAGATGGTGTATCAGCTAATCCACAGAAAATAGACGCCGTAATGAATTGGGCTAGAGAAACCAATGTGTCGGAAGTTCATAGCTTTCTAGGATTGGCTGGGTATTACAGAAGGTTTGTTCAATATTTCTCAAAGATTGCGACCCCGATGACAACATTATAAGAAAAGATGTTCCATTTGAATGGGGGAAAGAATGTGAGCAATGGTTCCAGACATTAAAAAGTAAGTTGGCTTTTGCTCCAATTCTTGTAATTCCGACAAGTACCGGGGGATTCCGTATTTACAGTGATGCCTCTCATCAAGGCTTAGGGTGTGTCCTTGTGCAAGGGGTTAAGGTGATAGCATACACTTTAAGGCAATTGAGAACAAAGAATTACCCGACCTATGACCTAGAACTTGTCGCGGTAATCTTTGCCTTAATGATTTGGTGACATTATTTGTACGAAGAAACTTGTGAAATTTTCACTAACCACAAGAGCTTAAAGTATTTGTTTACTCAGAGGGATCTAAATATGCGACAACGAATATGGTTGGAGTTAATGAAGGACTACAACCTGAAAATTCAATATCATCCGGGTAAGGTGAATGTAGTCGTCGATGCTTTGAGTCGAAAATCATCAGAAAGTTTGATGTGTGTTTTAACGACTGTGGATACCGGCATTTGGGCCCACTTTTGTTTTTTAAAACATATTTTCAAATTTCAAATACAAAGTCAAAGAGTCTCCACTTAATTTTTAAAAGGAAAATTAAGAAACCATTTTAAAATCAAACCGATCTTTTGCGAAACCAAAGATAATCTGGGTCCAGGGATTATGGAATGAGAGGGGAAGGAGCCCAACGGACTAAAACACCCCCTCTCATCCTATCTCGTGATAGGCCTCTACTCAAAATTCTTTTTAATCGAATTAATAATCTAAGCATGCCCTCAACTAATACATAGATATAATTATACATATCACAAGCATATCAAAAGGGTACAAAATTGCTAACGGTAAAATATCATTCATGAGCCACATAATTCAAGTAGCAAGCAAAATGATGTACAAGTAGGGAATTAGAAAACTTACCCGAGATCCAGCCACGAAATGGGAAACGTACAATGCACACAAAGAATAGAAATCCTAGGAAAAATGTCTCTAATCACATATACACATAAGGCAAGACCTAAGCTAAGATGTCGTGCATGGAGTCGAAAATCAATAAAATCAACAAATGAAATAAACTAGAGAAGAGATGAGAAGTCATACCTCCAAAGCGCTACAAAACAAGGGATAGTCCATATGCTTCACACAATAATATGACATCAAATAATCAATCCTAAATCTCTAGCTTAGATCTATCAAGTAAAGGAAGAATTGATAAAACTATGAATTCCTTTTGATTAGTTGAAGCCATAGCATTTCTATAGATATACAAGTCTCAATTAAGAGCCAATGTAATGTCCATATAGGGGTGCTATAATCCCGACATGATCATAAGGAATCCATGGTTATGTTCAATTAGGTTCAACTAAGTCCAACTTTATCCAATAACTAGTTCTAATCATAAGCATCAATGTACATGAATGAATGAATATGAACAAGAATGAGATATAAATTAATTCACTAATTTGGATCACTTAGCCTCTGGATTTAAGCTAAATTATCATTATTCAAAACATGATTTGGGTCCCAAGACATTAAGAAACCATTTAAGTTAAAATTAATGAGACTAGACAAAAACAGTGACTGTTTTTCCTAAATTACAGAGAGCAAACCAGATTTTAAAAGGTAGAAAAACCATACTTCCAACGGTTAGATCTTAATGATTTTTGGATATAATATGCCTCTGTGAGTCTAGTTTCTAACCCAAGAAGAAATTGAAGATTGAATGGTTAGATCTCTGGGAATAAGAAAAACACTAGACATCACTCAGGAATCTGCAACTCTCTGTCCAGAGATCTTGTACGATTTTCTAAAAATAGTAAACAAATGAGAAACACTTAGATCTTTTTAGGGTACCTTCCAAACACATTAAAGTACTTATAAAAAATTATTAGAGGCCAAGGAAGTTCGATTAAGGTTCTGATTTATTAATTTTAAAACAGACTTACTGTTCTGGAATTTTGGACAGAGAGTTGCTTGTTTTGAAATCACAAGACCAAACCATCTTAAACATGGAATTTCATCAAAAACAAAAATCACAGAGGTGCTTAAATGACTTATGAACATCCTCCAATCAGTCTCATCCAACTCCAATGAACCATGATTTTATAAAAAAAATCTTTGATCATAGTTGGTTTATGGATTCACTGCACCTCTGTTAAATTAATGTTCATATTTCGAATCAAACTTAATCCATGATTCTAGAGAGAACTAGGATCAAGTATGACTATGATCATTGGAATAAATAATGAAATATGAAGATGTTCATGGATTTAGCCTTAATGGATTTCCATCATAGATCTCATAACAAGAGAATCCTAAGGTCTTACTTAATCTCATGAATTTTGAATATAAACTATGAAAATCTACATCTAATTCCTCTCTCAAACATATGATCCTTGAAGAATATAGAGTCATGACATCCTAATCCCCTCTCAAATTAATAGTCCTTGGAGACTAAATGAAATCAAAATTTTACAAAAACCTTTATGGAATATAACATGGATCCCATAAGGTTCTTAGTGAGGATATTCAAATCATAAGTTGAGATTTGAATCCCACTAACTATGTGTAGACATGACTATAGTTTTCCTTAATCTCCATATGAATCATGAGATCATAGGAAACTAAGGAATTGAATTCAAAAAAGGACTCAAAGGAATACATATAGTTTTATGAATCTAAAAAAAGAATAGAAATGAAGAATTAAAGTTTACTTAAAGAAATCGGAGCACAAGTTCTTCAAAATCAAACTTATCTTAAACCTTGGCATCAATTAGATCCAAATTAATGAAATATTATGAGATTCAATCACAAGCTCTAAGTGGTGTGTGATGAAATGAGGTAGGAAAAGAGGTTTTGAAAATGTGTAAAGATCCTAGAACTATGAACTTGTGATTGTATTTGCCCAATTCTATCAAGGAGACAAGGATTGAGAGGTTACCTCTATGACCTCAAAGATTTCTTCTATCTCTTGTGAAGTTCTTCAAAAAAATCTTCAAATTCTTCTCTTCTTCTTCAAATTCTTCAAGAAAACTCTCTTTTTCTCTCTCAATTCTCTCTATTGTATATATATCTCTTGTATATCAATATTTGATTCAAAGGTTAAGTCAAAAGTCCCAATAATGGAGATGAAGGTCTGTTTATATAGACCAATATTACAAGGTTAAATGGATAAATTCGGGTGAAAACCCATGTGCAAAGTTTTCTTCTAGAACATATGAGAAAAGTAGTTTGTTACAGCGCGCGGCACTCGACTACTTGCCTGCGGCACTTGCTGAGTGCCGAGCGGCACTCACTGACTGCCGGGCGGCACTTAGTGAATGCCGGCGCGGCACTCAGTGAGTGCCGCCGACTTCGCCGCATCCCGCGGCTAACAGAATTCTTGCCTTCTTTTTTAATTTTCAAAATATATATTAACATAAACTTAATTATTTAGTAAAGTATATATTAATGTACTTATATTCGTAATGTACTTCATTAAAATATACCAATATGCATGGTATATATTCTAATGTATTTTTTTTTTCTTTTCTTTTCTTTTCAAACATTCTTTTTTTCAAAAATTCCTTTTCATTTTCTCCTTCTATTTTCTTCTTTTCAAAACTCTTTCTTTTTATTTTTTTATATCTTATTATCATTACTATATATATACTTTTTTTTAATGAATTTTCAGACTAATTTCCTCACACGTTCTTCAACGCTTGGGTTTCTCCCAAATACCTGATTTCTCTTTCTTTCATTTTTGATTTTGAAACTTGACTTAAAGAATCTTTGAAGAATTTGAATTCTTTGGAAAATCATCGAATTTCACCGATCATCGTCATCATCAGTCTTTAGAGGTAACCAATCCCTGGATTTGGCGTTTGGTCAAAATCGAGGTGTCTACGACACAAGAAGGATTAGAGAAAGAATTTGAACGACTGGAATTGGAAGTTACTCATAGAGTTGAAGGAGGGTTAATGGCTGCAATTGTGGCACAACCGGGCCTGATTGGAGAGACTAAAGCAAATCAACTTTTGGATCCAAACTTGAAGAAAGTTGTAGATGAATTACCTGAGGGTAAGTGTAACACCCGTACCCGGAAAAATGGTAAATTAATATGTTAATATGCATTAATTCATGTGATAAGTGTATATAATGGTTAAGGGGAGGCTTTGGACTCACCCGTGAAAAGTGTTTAGAGAAGGACACGGTTGGAAAATTTTCCAGTGAGGTGGGACAGATACTGGAGTGGGACCCAATGAAGGGCTAATTAGTAACTTGCATTTTAAATGATTAAATGCATTTTATATGATTACATGGATATTTTCTAAGTTGCTTCCATATTATATTGTTATGTGTTATCATTATTTTGGGCACCCAAATAAGGGTATAACTGAAAAAGACTTATAATTGGTAGGTGCGATAGCAACTTCACAAAATATTTGGGACCACGTTGGGACCCATATGGGACTTAGACAAACACTCATTAGATAATTGGGTAGTTAATGGAATATTTGAGGGATTTTATAATAAGAACTTAAGAAACTTTGGCGGTATAAGTGAAAAAATGGAAAAATGAGGTCAAGACACCTCATGCCTTTGCATGTGTAGGTGTCAAATGAGAAGAAGGCTCTTATTTCACAGAAATTAAAGAAAAAAGAAAGATCTCACCGAGAGAGAATGATGATTACGTCTCCGTTGCTGTTAATTCACTGATCCGTCGCCGTCGTTCGTCCAATTCGTGAACCGAAGCCATATTTGGACTCATGGAGGTGAGACGATCATTTCTATACCTTTGATTTATGTTTTAATCATCAGATTTTGGTAGCTCACTTTAATCGGTGGCACGCGGTTGCCAAAAATGTATAGGAACTACTTTGGAGTAGGATTTGGGAAAGAATCGTTAAGGAATTTGCTTGTTTGGAGTAAAATCTGTAAGAGGTGAGTGATTCTAATCCATGGGTTGAATGTATAATTGTGTTTAATGTTACAATTTATGATGCATTATGTTGATTATGATGTTAGTATGTTAAATTTATGTTGGTTAAAGCATGATGGTATAAATTGGAAGTTATTATGCTTAATTTTGCAAGGATTGCCATGTTGAGATGATTATGTGATTATGTGTTATGTGAAGAAAGCCTTATGTTGATTCACCGTGAATTTACTCCATAATAAGGAGATGTGGAAAAACCCAACGGGGTAAGGTTACCCACCACACTAACTGTGTAAAGGTGTGTGGGTGGCGCCCCAGCTGTGGAAGAGTATGTGAGATGGTGTGAATTAGAGGTGTTGGGTCTGTTGTCACACCTCATGTATCTCTCTCTAGTGTTTACCACATTCCCAAACTAACTATGAATCTTGTTTCTGTTGGTCAGCTTTGTGATGCAGGTTACTTAGTCTCTTTTTCTTCTACTGTTTGTCATGTGCAGGATCCGCAGTCTCAGACGCTGATTGGGACAGGCCATAGGCAAGGGGGATTATACATCTTGGACAAGCTCAATGTACCAGTGGTTGCAGCTTCTAGTGTTGACTTGTCATCCTTTCGTTTGAGTTCTTCATCTAGTTTTTATTTATGGCATTCTCACCTTGGTTATGTTTCAGCCTCTCGTTTAAAATTTTTAGCTTCTACAGGACAATTAGGAGATTTACAAACTCATGATATTTTTTATTGTAGTGGTTGTAAACTGGCAAAATTTTCAGCTTTACCTTTCAATAGAAGTATTTCTTATTCTCTTGCACCATTTGATTTAGTTCATTCTGATGTATGGGGACCCTCTCCTGTTACTACAAGAGGGGGGTCTCGATATTATGTATCATTTATAGATGATTGCACTCGTTACTGTTGGGTTTATCTTATGAAATGTCGCTCAGACTTCTTTGATATTTATAGTACCTTTCGTGCTTTTGTCAAAACTCAACATTCTGTTGCATCAAATGTTTTAGATGTGATTTAGGTGGAGAGTATACCTATAATAAATTTCGTGAATTGCTTGCTTTAGATGGAACTATTGACCAGTCCACCTGTATAGACACTCCTAAGCAAAATGGTGTTGCTGAAAGGAAACATCAGCATATTGGGGAGAGGTTGTCCTTACTGCTGTCAATCTAATTAATAAAATTCCGTCCTCTCACTGCTCAGGTCTGTCACCTTTTGAAAAATTGTATGGGCATGCTCCTGATTATTCTTCTTTAAAGGTGTTTGGTTGTACTTGTTTTGTCCTTCGACCTCGTGTAGAGCATACTAAATTGTCACCAAAGTCTGCTATTTGTGTTTTTCTAGGTTATGGTGAGGGTCAAAAGGGATATTGTTGCTTTGACCTAGTTACTAAGAAACTATATGTCTCTCGCCATGTTGTGTTTCTCGAGCACATACCCTTCTTTTCTATTCTTGATAATCATCATGAGTTGACTAAATCTGATCTCATCCATCTAGACCCATTCTCTGATGATACTGATAATGTGCCCTCTCAACCCCCATGCACCACTGATATTGTCTCACCTCATGGTTCTACTTCTGCTGATACTGGTACCTTGTCGCCTAATGTTACCTCCCTTCCAGAGGCCACCCAAGCACCTGTTGAGGCTATGGAACCTCCTCGCTATCCTACTCGCACTCGTAAGTCCACTCAATCACCTGATTTTGTTTATTCTTGTTATTCGGATTCTTTTGCTTCCTTTTTAGCTTCAGTTCATGATCTCTCTGAGCCTCTATCCTATAAAGAGGCAGCTCTTGATCCTCTTTGGCAGTAGGCTATGCCAGAGGAACTCTCTGCATTGTATAAGACAGACACTTGGAGTTTGGTTCCCTTACCTTCTGGTAAGAGCGCTATTGGTTCTCGTTGGGTTTATAAAATCAAAACCCAGTCAGATGGGTCTGTTGAGAGGTACAAAGCAAGATTGGTTGCCAAGGGTTTTTCCTAGCAATATGGTATGGATTACAAGGAGACTTTTGCTTCTATTGCTAAAATGGCAACTTTCCGTGCTCTTATTGCCATTGCTTCTGTTCGTCAATGGCATATAACTTAGATGGATGTTAAAATGCTTTCTTGAATGGCGACTGATGAGAGCTGATATTAGCTTAATATTAGCTCGATAAGGAGTAAAAACTGACAGGATTTAACCCCATTTTCCTAGTGCTACCTGCACTTGTGTTTTAATTCGTTTCTTTACACAATGATGTATTTTTCATGGTATGTTGTTGTGTTTAGCTCTTTGAATGCAGGTTCTGAAGTTAAAATGAATGACAAATTGAAAGGAATAACTCAAGAAACAAATTGTTGAAGTCTTGATACCAATCGATTGACATAATATCAATCGATTGACATGTTTTCTTTACCAATCGATTGAACTCTTTATCAATCGATTGATATCTTTGTCAATCGATTAACTTAAACTGGAAACAGTCTGTGATTAATGGAGCAAGATTTCAGCAATCAGGCAACGACCAGCTGTTATGGAGTGAACCTGGACGCCTTAAGCTCGTGGACTTAACACTATATATAGAGGAGAGTGAAGAGGATCAAGGGTTGGCTCACTTTGTATTGTTTTTGTAGGGATTTCTCCAGTTATTTTGGTTTTTGGATTGAACTCCAATGAAAAGTTAATATTCTACATTCAATCTCAAGTTCAGGTTTACTTTTCTTGATTCTAGTTGCTTAGGAATTGTTTGTTTGTGACTTATATTATAGTTTTAGTTGATTTCAACATTTTTAATTAAAAATTTCAATCCATGGCAATGTTTGATCTTATTTTTCAGTGTATTTATATTTATTCAGTTCTAAACATGGTTGAGTAGATTCCTGGTTGGGAATAATGTGAAGAAACATCGTTCCCAGCCCTTTGCCATGATTCTGTGAAAGAGTCAATGTCAATCGATTGGATACAGAATCCAATCGATTGACATAGATTCCAAGTCAATCGATTGATATACTTGTCAATCGATTGAAAGCCATTTCATATCAATCGATTGACATGATATCAATCGATTGATATGTTTATGACTTGGGTTTACTCCTTTTTGTATTTCAGTAACTTTTGTTTCAGAAACTAAGACCAAATTTATCTTCATAGTTCAAATTGCAATCTGATTTTGGAATAAGAGCTCTTTTGATTAATTAACTCAATGAACACTCATAACAAACACATAGAATATTTCATACTCAATTTGCTAGTTATTGTTCATGGTTTTAATTAACTTCTTATTTCAGTTCTTCATAATTAAGTGAGGTAAACGAACCACTAAATATGCAAGATTCACATACTTAGTGTCTAGAATGCTTAACTTAATCATTTTGAAATAAGGAATACTCTAAGGATAAAACCCCAGCTGTTCATTCTTGTTAAATCATGGTAGTGGCTGGCACTTTGTGGACTCACATGTTCCCAACTCTTTTTCATATTTGATATTACAGTTTTTTTCTATCTAGTTAAGTTTTTGCTTCACTATATTTTGTTTCTTTTACTTATTCTATAGGACTGTTAGATCCCCCTTCTACAAGAAATCATCTTTTATTTCATTTTAGGATTCAATCTAGATTCTTCCTCCTTTATAATCCGTCCTTTGGGATTCGACCCGGTCTTACCGGTTTTAAAGCGACGCGACCGTCTACACTTGGACGTACTCTTCGGAGAACACATTTCAAGTCGTGTCAAGTTTTTGGCGCCGTTGCCGGGGACGGTAACGAAGGCCAGGAATTTTGGATTGATCCAATCTTTTCTTATCCCATTTCTATCTTTCTTTTTCTTTTCATTTCTTCAGAACACAAGCCGTATTGTTGTGTCCTTCTATGTCCTTTGATTCCACTGAAGCCTTCATCACAAATCTATTTGAAGATCCAATCCATAGTGCTGATAATCCCATTTTCACTCCATCCACTTCTAACTCAATGTCTGATACGGAGAGCCAACAAGGAGAGAATAGGCATGACCTCATCGATGACGGTCAACGACCTCTACGAGAACTCTTGGCTCCTGATCGCACTGCCACACCTTCTTGTATCTGCATCCCTTCACACACGGGTACATTCCATTTTCGTAATGGGATGATTCAACTGTTACCCACATTTCATGGGATGGATAAAGAGAAGGCATACTTGCACATTCGAGATTTCGAAGATGTTTGTGGCACTTTCACAGATCAGACTTGCCCAAGTGATATAATCCGACTAAAGCTCTTTCCCTTCACCTTGAAGGACAAAGCGAAGTCATGGTTATTGTCACTTAAACCGAATTCAATTTCGACTTGGCCAGCAATTCATGAAGCCTTTCTCAAAAAGTTCTTCCCTAATCGGTTAACGACAGACATTTTGAGACAGATCAAGATGTATAATCAAAAAGAGGAAGAAACTTTCGCTGAGGCATGGGAGCATTTTAAGGATTTGTTACTGCTCTGCCCGCATCATGGTTTTGAGAAGTGGCGAACAATAAGCTTCTTCTTTGATGGCCTAAGTCCAAAGTCAAAGAAGCTCGTAGAAACTACGAGTGACGGTGAGTTTATGAGCAAGAATGCCGACCAAGCATAGGCTCATTTCGAATGGTTAGCCGAACATGCACCAGAATGGGAAACTCAAGTGACGAGAACTCAGACCAGTTCAAGTTTAAGTAAAAAGAGCATTTATCAGCTGAAGGCGAAAGATGGCTTACTGGAAAAATACGAGCAATTAGCTCGTAAATTGGAAATTTTGGAAGCAAAGAAGGACCCGGTAATACAATTTGCATCTGAAGAATCATGTTCGAGTTGTCTACAGATGGGGCATACCTCTCAACATTGCCAAATATACCCTGTTTACCAAGAACAGAGCCCAGTGGAGGTACATGCTATAAATGCCCCTGGTCGTTTCAACCCCAATGATAGGTGGAGTCATCCTGGTTTCGATCAAAGAAACAGTGCTGATGCAGCGAACCCATCTCAACAGTGGCAGCCAAATAAAGGAAACCAATACCGACCTCAGAACCAAGGGTACCACCAGAGTTACCAACCTCCTCCTACTTATCAACAAAATCAAGGGTATCACCAGAACCAATATCAAAATCATTCACCTCAATCCAACTACAATCAGGGGGCCAACAACCAAACCTCATCAAACACTTATGTGCCACCCCATAAGAAGGCACAAGAGGATCCTAATACACTCATGATACAGCATATGATGCAGCTAATGAGTAAACTCAACACAAGTGTAGAGAGGTTAGCTGCCCAACAAGGGGATCGAGAACGAACTATGTTCCCTGCACAGCCAGAGCCAAATCCTAAAGGCCAACACTCGGGTACAGGACCCTCTGGATCTGGACCACATGAGGAGGCCAAGGCGGTGACTGTGTTGAGGAGTGGAAAAGAAATTGAAAAAGTCTCTTTGCCCTCACAACCTGTAGTTAGTGATGAAGAAGAGGTAGAGAATGAAGAAGAATTGGTGGAAGAAGGAAAAGAGGGCGAAACAGTTGAGCCCAAAACAACAATTCCTGAGGATAATGAAATAAAGAGAAGACCTGGAAAAGAACCCCTCCTTGAGGAGGCAACCAAATGTCCTTTTCCGGCACCATATCCTCAGAGGTTGAAGAAACCTCAACAAGAAACGAAAAGTCAGGAGTTTCTGGAGTTGTTCAAACAGGTAAAGATCAATCTCCCACTCCTAGACGCAATTAAACAAGTGCCTTCCTACGCCAAGTTCCTAAAAGACTTGTGCACTGTAAAAAGGAAGCAAAGTGTTAAGAAGAGTGCTTACTTGGCATGCCAGGCGAGTGCGATCGTAAAACACGATTTGCCTCCTAAATACAAGGATCCAGGTACGCCAACGGTTTCTTGCATAATTGGTCAGAAGAAAGTGAACAATGCACTGCTCGATTTAGGATCGAGTGTTAATCTCTTACCTTACACTGTCTATCAACAGTTAGGGTTAGGAGAACTTAAGCCCACTCGCATTACTCTCCAACTGGCAGATCGATCAATTAAATACCCGCGAGGAGTGTTGGAGGATGTATTAGTCCAGATTGACACTTTTGTCTTTCCTGTTGACTTTGTTGTTCTGGACACTGAACCAGTTTACAATGCTAAATCTCAGATTCCAGTGATCTTTGGACGTCCTTTCCTCGCAACAATTGATGCGACGATTAAAGTAAGGAGTGGAGTTATGACCGTTGTTTTTGGGAATATGACATTGAATATCAAAATCTTTTCAAATCCCAAAATTGAAGATTTTGATGATGAGGAAGAGGAGGTGAACTGGGTAGAAGCAGTTATTCAAGATTATTTTGGTTCAACTGCTCACTCTGACCCTGTGGAGTCCATTATGACTAACTCATGTTATGAATTGGATAAATACACTCCACAAGATGAAAGGATGAGTCAGATATGCTCTATATTGGAGGTTGTTGAAGAGGAAGTTGCAAGAACAATGTGGACGGCTCAATATGAGCAGCTACCGCCAAAGACCAAGTTGGATGTGCCGTCAAACCTGCAATTTCCAGAATTGGAACTGAAAGAGCTCCCAAAAGAATTGAAATACGTATTCCTGGGAGAAGAGAAGACCTTTTCTGTGATAATTTCATCTGTTTTAAATCACGAACAGGAAAGCAAATTGATACAGTTGCTTAAGCAACACAGGAGTGCGTTAGGATGGACCGTTGCTGATTTAAGAGGAATCAGTCCATCCATATGCATCCACAGGATTTACCTTGAGGAAGATGCCAAACCGTGTCGTCAAATGCAAAGGCGTCTTAACCCAAACATGCAAGAGGTGGTGAAGAAGGAAGTTTTGAAGTTGCTGGATGTTGGGGTTATTTATCCAATTTCGGATAGTCCTTGGGTGAGTCCAACTCAAGTAGTGCCGAAGAAAGCTGGCATTACAGTGGTAGAAAATAAAGCAGGAGAATTGGTACCCACACGTGTAACCACGAGTTGGCGAATGTGTATTGACTATCGAAGGTTGAATGCGGTAACTCGGAAAGATCATTTTCCATTGCCCTTTATGGATCAAATGCTCGAAAGGGTAGCGGGTCACCAATTCTATTGTTTCCTGGATGGTTATAGTGGTTATAACCAAATTGAAATTGATCCTGCTGATCAAGAGAAAACCACTTTTACCTGCCCGTTTGGAACATTTGCATATCGCCGGATGCCATTCGGATTGTGCAATGCACCTGCTACTTTTCAGCGGTGCATGCTTAGCATCTTCAGCGATATGGTGGAGAAGATTATGGAGGTTTTTATGGATGATTTCTCCGTATTTGGAAGCAACTTTGATGATTGCTTGGAGAACCTCCAGAAAGTCTTGAAAAGATGTGAGGAAAAGAATTTGGTTCCCAACTGGGAAAAATGTCACTTTATGGTGACAAAAGGGATTGTCTTGGGACATATTGTATCTGCTGAGGGAATACAAGTAGACAAGGCAAAGATCGATATAATTTCTAATCTTCCTGTCCCCACTATAGTGAAAGAAATACGATCATTCCTAGGTCACGCCGGTTTCTACCGGAGGTTTATTAAAGATTTCAGTGCCGTATCTAGACCACTATGCCAACTCCTTGTTAAGGACCAACCATTTGAGTGGAACAGCAAGTGTCAGGAATCCTTTGATAAACTCAAACATCACCTTACAACAGCTCCGATAATGCAATCTCCGGATTGGAATCTTCCTTTTGAGCTGATGTGTGATGCGAGTGACACAGCGATCGGAGCTGTTTTAGGGAAAAAGAAAGACAAGAAGCCTACTGTGATCTACTACGCCAGCAGAACCCTTGATGGAGCTCAACGTAATTACTCTACTACCGAAAAGGAGTTGCTGGCGATTGTATTCGCACTGGAGAAATTCAGGCAATATCTGATTGGCTCGCAGATCATTTACTTCACTGATCATGCTGCATTGAAGTATCTGTTATCCAAGAAGGATACAAAACAGCGATTGATACGCTGGATTCTCCTGCTCCAAGAATTTGATTTGGTTATCAAAGATAAAAAGGGGGTGGAGAATGTTGTAGCCGATCACCTCTCACGATTGACGTTTGAAGACAATTCTTCACAATCTATTCCGATCAGTGAATCTTTCCCAGATGAGCAACTTTTTGCTGCAACTAGTCTGCCCTGGTATGCTGACATTGTCAATTACCTGGCAACAGGGGAGACTCCATCTCATTGGTCCACCCCTGACAGAAAGAGGTTTCTATCCATCGCCCGATGGTTTTACTTTGATGATCCGTACTTGTTTAAGTACTGTGCGGATCAAGTAATCAGGCGATGTGTCCCCGAGGAGGATATCTCTCAAATTCTAGCTTCTTGCCACTCAGAGGCCTGCGGTGGCCATTTTTCAGCTCAGAAAACTGCTCAAAAAGTGTTTAGTAGTGGTTTCTACTGGCCGACTATTTTTAAAGATTGTTATGCATTTTGTAGAGCATGTGCTAGATGCCAAATGTTGGGAAGCTTGTCAAAGAGAAATGAAATGCCGATGACCCCGATCATGACTATTGAAATCTTTGATTGCTGGGGCATCGATTTCATGGGACCATTCCCGCCATCATCACATTACGAATATATTCTTCTGGCGGTCGAATATGTGTCCAAGTGGGTTGAGGCCATTCCGACAAGAAAAAGTGATCATAGAACAGTGATCTCATTCTGAAAGGAGAATATTCTGTCAAGATTCGGAACACCAAAGGCCATGATTAGTGATCATGGAACCCATTTCTGCAATAAGCCCTTTGAGGCGCTGATGAAGAAATATGGGGTCAATCATAAGGTTGCTTTATCATATCACCCACAGTCAAATGGTTAGGCAGAGTTAGCCAATAGGGAGATCAAACATATCCTGGAAAAGACTGTTAACATCAATAGAAAGGATTGGTCGTCACGTTTAACTGATGCTTTGTGGGCGTACAGGACAGCGTATAAGACGAATCTTGGGATGTCTCCCTACATGCTAATTTATGGAAAAGCTTGCCACTTGCCTGTGGAATTGGAACATAAGGCATATTGGGCAACTAGATTGCTAAATTTTGATATCCATGAAAGTGGTACATTGAGGAAATTACAACTCAATGAATTGGAAGAGATCAGGAATGATGCATATGATCGTGCTCGAACTTATAAGTCAAAATTAAAAGCTAAACATGATCGATCGATCCTGAGAAAGAAGCTTGAACCGGGGCAGAAAGTGTTACTTTACGATTCAAAACTTCATCTCTTTCCCAGGAAGCTGAGGTCAAGGTGGATAGGACCATTTGTTGTCAAAGAAGTGTTTCCACACGGAGCAATAGAAATCGTTAATCCCAAGAATGGTAATGCCTTTAAAGTCAATGGACAACGTTTAAAACCATTTTTGGAGAGGTTCGAACCAGAATCAGAGACCATCCACCTGGATGATCCTGATTATTCTTCTTGAAATTTGAGAACCTTGTGTTGTTGTATAGTAGTTTTCTTTTCTTTGTGTGCTTCTTTGTTTCCTTTTATTCTTATTCTGTCTTTTGATTGGCTGTAGGATGAATCCATTGCATTACCTACCGCATTTGCTCTACCATGGGGTCCGTTCTCCAGGAACCCCAGAACAGAGGGAGCAAGAAAGGCCAATTTTTACTCCACTTTCCAGTTCATGCCCAGATTCCCCTATTGCGGTTGTTGCTAATTTGAATACCTGGGATTTGCTTTGCGCAGTTCGTGAAATTCTGGAAGACCTTCAAATCGATTCGGACGGGGAAGTCGTGGAGTACTCTGTGGATTATGCTGTAGGAGAAGATTTTTCTTCCCCTGAACCTGAGCAGAATTGATAATTCCTATGGCAGATGAATAAAGACAGAATTTTGTTTCTTGTTTTCTTTGTGTTTGTTTGTTTCCCGACCAAGATCTTGTACTCTTTGGATGACAATAATCCATTTTTGAACCATAAGATTGATGAATTCTGAAGTAATTCTTCCTACTTGTGTATTTGATGGTTTTGATCTCTGTTTGAATGCTCAAAGTTTAATTTCTATCTTGATAAATTGCATTCTTAAACTGTTAGGGGTGATCACATGTGGAACATTTGGGTTCCCATGAATTTCTTATTCAATCGATTGATATTATTGTCAATCGATTGGTATAAATGGATTCCAATCGATTGACAATTTTGTCAATCGATTGACTTGAATCAATCTCAATCGATTGACATCTATTGTCAATCGATTGACAATTCCCCCAGACGTAATGTCTGTTCTTCTCCCTCTCTCTCATTTTATTTCAAAAATCTGTGAGAGAGAGAGGGAGTAGGCGATTCCGAGGGAGTAAGAAGGAGACCCCTCCCATAATTTCCATTTCCATCATCACCATCATCACCATCATCATCATCATCATCCTCATCTATCCCTCTCGGCCACACCATCTCCACCGCCTCTGTTCCCGTGTGGACAAAGAGTGAGGGAAAGGGAGAGAGATTTGGGCCTTCCATTATCATCATCATCACCATCATCATCATCAATCTTGTCATCAACTAATCTGGGGGAGAGTTTTTGCCACGATTCCGATTGAGGTAACTCTCAAACCCACTTCCCATTCTCATCATTCTTGATTTTAATCGTCTGAGGGAGCCCCTCATGGTCATAAGACCATTAATTTGATAAAAGGGGGACGTGAGACCTTTTTGTGGGCAGCCCCCTCAATCGCTGATGTCAATCGATTGACATCAGGGCTCAATCGATTGGAATACTACTTCAATCGATTGACAACTTATGTCAATCGATTGACATAAACAGAGTAGCAGAATCTCTCTTTTCTCATTTTAACTCTCTGTTATGCTTTTATTTCAGCTCCCATGGCTCCAAAGCCCAAAGACAGTGGGCCCCACCCAGAAAAATCTACGTCTCTCGAGATCCCTGACCCACCGCTCGCTCACGGGTTCAGGAACGCCAAAGAGAATACATGGTACACCAAATACTTCCGAACCCGCGCAATCATGGTGGAAAGGCAATTCGAGAATTTGTGGAGCGATGATAAGACCCCATTCCATCTAACCCGCCTTAGAGCTTTTCCCGATTGGCTCCCAGTTCTTACAGCAGATAAAAAAGTTTATGCTTCCTGGATTCGGCCAGCATGTGCCAGTTTGGTTAAGGTACCGAATGTTCCCTACACATATTTCTCGTGTGTATCAGGACGGGCAATTGAGTTCAGCCCAGCTACAGCCGCTCAGGCGCTTGGTATCCCAGAGGTTCCTGATCATATGTACCCAATTCATCCCGACCGTCCATTTCCATCATATGATGTTGTGGCCACAGAGATCTCAGGCGGGAAGGTGAAGAAATACTCGGGAATCACCGTATTCAATGACCACGACCTGACGACGAACTATCATCTACTACATTTGACTCTCTGCAGCTGTATTCTACCCACGACTTATAAGTTAGATTTTGTTGGGTGGTATGCGAGAGTTTTATTTGCTATTGGGACCGGTCTACCTATTTGCCTTGCTCGGCTCTTCATCGAATTCTTCGTTGAGCCCACACGCCATCCCAGCAAGGCCCAGCACCTCAAAGGTGCATGGATGATCCATAGAGTGTGCGAGGAGGCAGGGTTGGTGATACCAGCAGGAGAGTCGCTGCAAAAATCGAAAATTGGTGTTTTTGGTGAGTCTGCTGCTAGACGGTCAGCAGCGCAATTTAAAAAATTGTCTAAGGGGAAAGGGAAGATGGGAGAGAGCAGTAAGAAAAAGAAAAGGAAGAGGGGAGATACAACATCAGAGTCAGAGGATGAGGACCCAGGGACGCCTGAGGCGGAGGGTCAGGATACGGTTGTAGTTGAGGAGGAGGAGGATGAGGACTCAGGGACGCCGCCCGCGGCTGAGGGTCAGTATGAGTTGAGGATGCGTGAGCCACCTACAGCCTCCACACCACCTACAGCATCTACATCTACCCCTCCATCTCTCCAGACCATTTACGACTTCTTGGTAGAGGAGCGAACCGCGAGACTACAGCTTCATGGGATGATCAGAGAGCTCTCTGCAGAGCTGTTATTGATAGCTGCCCAGATGTCGATAGATCGTGATGCTGTTCAGGGGAGACTCGGGCAGCTAAGTGGTCAGATTGAGCAGATTTCGATGTTGCTTGGGATCGAGCAATCCTTGCGCTCATCTATGCCACCTCCTCCGACAGCTCCAGCTTCTACATCGGTTCAGCCTGAGGGAGTTATCTTGGAGACACCTACACCGCCACCACCCCCGGCTGCTGCTCCACCGCCAGCTGTGAGTGACCCGGCGGCTGTCGCCCAGACTGGAACAGCTGCTGAGGGTGACAGTGAGGTGATTGTTGATCCAGGTCATGACGATGCGCCTGTGCCATCTGGTGACCAGTCTGCTGAGCCTTAGGAGGGAGTGTTGGAGAGCGAGAAAGTTTATTGTTGTTTCCTATCCTGTGATCTCGCTTATTTTATTTTGATTTGTGGACATTTTGGTACTTTTGTGGATAGTTATTTTGGTGGGTTGGAAAGCTGGGTTGAATAGTTGGTTTTCGCTTATATCTGTACTTGGACTTCATTGATTTTGGATATTTTTATTACAGATAGTTCTTTTTGTTCATGGATTATGCTTCTATTGTTGATATTACTATCCATATGCTCTTGATCTTGGTTGTTTGGAGAGATTGTTTTATTCAAACAGGTGAATTCTCTGAATTTTGCTGAAATGATTGAAACAGGTGATATCTTCTTTTACTTGAAGTACTTCCATTGGGGACAATGTCAATTTCAGTTGGGGGTAGGAAGTAGATATCCAACACCTGTGTTTTCTTGAATTTATTCGCACACATGTTTTAATACTAGAACTTCCTTGTTGTTCCTTTATTTATAAAAAATAAAAAAATAATAAAAAAAAAAAATTGTTGTTAAATTTCTAACTATCAAAACCTCGTTTCTCCTAGCTAAATTATTGTGCAATGATACATTCATGTCTTTCTTGTTATATTATGGATTTCGATTACATGTTACTTAGTCACTAATCTGGTTTTATGTCCATAGCACGAATATATTCTGAAAAAATTTCGCACGAGTTGACAATCACGAAAGAATCTTTGAATGAGAATGAAATACGATTGTCATGATTAATGGATTAATAGTAAAACTTTTAACCCTAGTGAGTTTTGAGCCATTCTTTTATTCTGAGGGTTAATCGCAAAACTCGTGTTAATTCTTGAAATACACTTTTATCTCGTTGAGAGTCTCATTCTTGTTTCATTTGGCTGATGCGTCAGGAGAACGTTCAGGATTTACTAATTTAAAAACTCAGGAAGTACTTGAGATAAGTTATAATGTCTAGAAGATGATTTAGGCCATCGTTTCCTCACCTCATCACTCAAGGAAGTCTAAAACCTCACTTACCTATCACAAATCAAGGCCTCTACCTAAAATCACATTTTTATAATCGAGCATGTGACGGTTTTGTGAAAATAGTTAAAGGAGGAAAAGGAGAAGTGATTGCATTTAATTAAAAAAAAAAAGGTGGAAAGCAAGAAATAAAAGAAATTGGAGAATTGATAAATAAAAGGTGTGAAGTAAAGTTGGTTTTACCATGTTACATGCTTGATCTTATTTTTCACATTCCATCATCCCTTACCTCTCTTCATATTTCTGTCACAAGTCCTAACGATTCTGGTTTAATTTTAACAAATCTCGAGTATGAAATGAGTTTTCCACAGTAGATCGCTCCTGTAGTAATTGGTATTCTATCCATGAGACTCATACACCTCAAATAAGCGTTCTTCAGAGTCTAGTATGTAAGCATTTTTGATTGCCTCTACATTTACTCATTTGAGCTTCATACTATGAGTGCATAATTTTTACGCCAGTTTCAGAGTGATTTTTATTTTGAGCGTGAACCGTGTGAGAATTGAGTTGAAACTATGAAGTCTTAAACATGTCAATCTAAATAATTCTAAGAAAAAGATTTCAATCGTAGTTGTTAACTCTCCACACACACACAAGGATATTATAAAGGCTATGGATGTAGTTTGACTTGAATAGTTACTTTGTAATATGTTGTTTACTTCCATAGCATGATAAAGGAATTCATGTCCTTGTTAAGCAGAATTTTTAGCACAAAAGAGAAACCGAAGTTCTTTGATGGGTTTAGACAATTTGACATTTGAATTTTGTGGGTAAATTCTCTGAAAACCCTCACGAGACACAACTCGTCCATTAGGGTAAACCTAAGGGTTCAAAGGCTTGTTGCAAACGCTAAATGCAACCGCGATTCCTGCGACAGTGAGTTAGGATTTCTCTTTTGTTTGAGCTCAATAAACTGTAACGGCAATAGTCGGTCGTCTTAGTTTGTGTTAATTCCGCTTCATTGCTAGAGACTAGCAAAGCGCTAGTTGGGGGTCGTGATGAGAGCTGATATTAGCTTAATATTAGTTCGATAAGGAGTAAAAACTGACAGGATTTAACCCCATTTTCCTAGTGCTACCTGCACTTGTGTTTTAATTCGTTTCTTTACACAATGATGTATTTTTCGTGGTATGTTGTTGTGTTTAGCTCTTTGAATGCAGGTTCTGAAGTTAAAATGAATGACAAATTGAAAGGAATAACTCAAGAAACAAATTGTTGAAGTCTTGATACCAATCGATTGACATAATATCAATCGATTGACATGTTTTCTTTACCAATCGATTAAACTCTTTATCAATCGATTGATATCTTTGTCAATCGATTGACTTAAACTGGAAACAGTCTGTGATTAATGGAGCAAGATTTCAGCAATCAGGCGACGACCAGCCGTTATGGAGTGAACCTGGACGCCTTAAGCTCGTGGACTTAACACTATATATAGAGGAGAGTGAAGAGGGTCAAGGGTTGGCTCACTTTGTATTGTTTTTGTAGGGATTTCTCCAGTTATTTTGGTTTTTGGATTGAACTCCAGTGAAAAGTTAATATTCTACATTCAATCTCAAGTTCAGGTTTACTTTTCTTGATTCTAGTTGCTTAGGAATTGTTTGTTTGTGACTTATATTATAGTTTTAGTTGATTTCAACATTTTTAATTAAAAATTTCAATCCATGGCAATGTTTGATCTTATTTTTCAGTGTATTTATATTTATTCAGTTCTAAACATGGTTGAGTAGATTCCTGGTTGGGAATAATGTGAAAAAACATCGTTCCCAGCCCTTTGCCATGATTCTGTGAAAGAGTCAATGTCAATCGATTGGATACAGAATCCAATCGATTGACATAGATTCCAAGTCAATCGATTGATATACTTGTCAATCGATTGAAAGCCATTTCATATCAATCGATTGACATGATATCAATCGATTGATATGTTTATGACTTGGGTTTACTCCTTTTTGTATTTCAGTAACTTTTGTTTCAGAAACTAAGACCAAATTTATCTTCATAGTTCAAATTGCAATCTGATTTTGGAATAAGAGCTCTTTTGATTAATTAACTCAATGAACACTCATAACAAACACATAGAATATTTCATACTCAATTTGCTAGTTATTGTTCATGGTTTTAATTAACTTCTTATTTCAGTTCTTCATAAATAAGTGAGGTAAACGAACCACTAAATATGCAAGATTCACATACTTAGTGTCTAGAATGCTTAACTTAATCATTTTGAAATAAGGAATACTCTAAGGATAAAACCCCAGCTGTTCATTCTTGTTAAATCATGGTAGTGGCTGGCACTTTGTGGACTCACATGTTCCCAACTCTTTTTCATATTTGATATTACAGTTTTTTTCTATCTAGTTAAGTTTTTGCTTCACTATATTTTGTTTCTTTTACTTATTCTATAGGACTGTTAGATCCCCCTTCTACAAGAAATCATCTTTTATTTCATTTTAGGATTCAATCTAGATTCTTCCTCCTTTATAATCCGTCCTTTGGGATTCGACCCGGTCTTACCGGTTTTAACGCGACGCGACCGTCTACACTTGGACGTACTCTTCGGAGAACACATTTCAAGTCGTGTCAGCGACCTCCAAGA
This sequence comes from Hydrangea macrophylla, assembly GCA_033977485.1. NCBI lineage: Eukaryota > Viridiplantae > Streptophyta > Magnoliopsida > Cornales > Hydrangeaceae > Hydrangea > Hydrangea macrophylla. The sequence goes on along the minus strand of CM066985.1, from coordinate 74,619,565 downwards.
GGAGGTTTATATGGTTCCTCCTCCGGGTATTCCTCATAGTCCAGGTGAAGTTTGCAGGCTTAAGAAAGCCTTATATGGTCTTAAACAAGCCCCTCGAGCTTGGTTTGAGACGTTTTCCACTGTGATTACCTCATTTGGGTTTTCCCCGAGTAAGTATGATTCAGCTCTATTTATCAGGTGTACCACTGTTGATCTGTCACACCTGTTCCAGAAATTTTATGATTTTGAAAATGCATCCTTTGAGATTTTGAAATTATTAATGTTATTAATAATTTGAGTTGAGGTTGACTGTGAGTCAACGGTATGGTGTCAGTGAGGACACGGGAACATGATAGTTCATATGGCATGGGCATGAGTAAATGGCATTTATATGATTTAAATGTTATTTGACTTTATCTGGTATTCCTGTGAATAGTAATTATACCTGTATAGTATAATTTCTGGTATTTTTGGTATTAGTTGTTAACATTTTGAGAACGTTGGTGAGAACGTGAGTGATACGTTAATTAAAAAGGTAGGTTGTGTAGAGATTCCACAAAATATAATTTTCGGACGTTATTTTGGACCCAAACGAAACCTAGTCGAAAACTTTTGGAATTTATAGTTTTCACTCGTAAAGTTATAAGATGGACATGTGCGAAGTTTCATGGGTTAATTAGAAGTTTAAGAAACTCGTGGGGAGGTAAACGCAATTCCCAAAGAGTTTTCTATAAATAGGTGGAGGATGAGATTTCATTCTCATCCAAAACTCACAAATATCTAGAGAGAGGAGAGAGAAAGGAGATTTGGTTGCCACGAGCTTGCCGGCGACATACGACGACCTTTCGTCCGTCAGAGTTTCTCCAGATTCAAGATTTGAACTCGTGGAGGTAAGACCTACGTTTTGATACTACTTAGGCCGTGTTTGGCCAATTTTTGTAAAAATCTTAATTCTAGACTTTTGAGAAAAACAGGTATAAACTTGTAGGAATTTTCTCAAATTCAAAATCCGACGATTATTTAGCCTCCTAGTCGATCCTTCAAAGTTTGGGGGAAATCGCACGAGGTATGAAGTTCTAACTTATGAAATATAGAGGAATACATGTTTTATATTTCGACGACGAAATTGAGATCCGGGCGAAATCCATGTGTTAATTGTAGGCCCGTTAATTATGCACGCGTTAATTTGTGAAAAGCATGTCTAAATTTACGCGAGCACGTTGAGTTGTCTATGTGGGTCAAAGGGGAGTCTTATACAAATTCATGCCGGAGTAAGCTTCTCGATGTTTGAGAATTTTATTAGCGACGGCTACTGTGCATGGTTGTAGGCTTGGACTTGCCATGACACTTGTGGGATGTAATGGTTGTAGGCTTGGACTTGCCATTGACATCGCGGTTTAAGACTTGGACTTGCCGCTACCGGATGAATGCGTATTTTCCTCCCTAGAGACTATTGATATGATTTATGAGATTAAAGCATGTTTTGTCATATATTGCATATGTTAGACTTGTACGCTCAGCATATGGCTGAGCAGTGGAGATGTATTCCATTGCAGGTAAGAGGAAAGACAAGAAGAATCGTGAGGAGTGAGGCCAAGGAATGCCGGGGAACCACAATTGTATATGCTTTTGTTTTAATCCCAAAACTTGTGTAAGAATTGGGAATTCGTAAAATGTTGTAATAGATCTTTGGATTAGTTCCTTGGTATTGTAATCTTATAATTGAACGTCTGTAGTTATGTTTTGAATGTTGAAAATCAGTTATGGTTGTGATTGTGGTTGGTGTGGAGAAGCATGAGTTGTTAATATTTCATTTCAGGCTGCCCAACAGGGGAGCAGTCGACTGGACCAAGGATCAGTCGACTGGATCTCGTGTGATTGAGACACTGAAAGTGAATAGTAAGAGAAGCAGTCGACTGGACCTTGCATCAGTCGACTGAGACACTGTTGGTTTTGGCTACTGCTTTTAATAATGGTAAAACCAGTCGACTGGACCTCTAGATCAGTCGATTGGACCCCTTTTGAAAATGTTACATTTTGGTTCTGCTTAGCGCAGTCGACTGGGGACTTTGATCAGTCGACTGAGCAATCGACTGGGTTCCCTGATCAGTCGACTGAACCTCTGTTTTCAAAACTGAGTATTTTGGATGTGTTTCTAATTGGCCAAAACTTTTTATAACTCCGATTTCAATGGATTTTACAAACTCAGAGGGTAAATGTTCCCTAAGTTTTAAATACCCAGGGTTGTTTTAAAGTTCTTTCCGCTGCGTATTGTTATATGATGTTTGGATGAGCCTTGATGGCGTGCCACGTGTCCTATTTCCGCGCGTAGCGGGAAGTGTCGTGACATGGTCGTATTATGCTTTCTTTGTATGTTGATGACATGATTATTACTGGTGATGATGTTAATGGGATTACAGTGTTGAAGTCTGAATTAGCTCGTTGTTTTGAAATGAAGGACTTAGGTCCACTACGTTATTTTTTGGGGATTGAAGTGGCCTTTTCTCCAAATGGTTATCTTCTTTCTCAGTCTAAGTATATAAGTGACATTCTTGAGCGTGCTCGCCTCACTGATAATAAAATTGGTGATACCCCTTTGGAGCTTAATGTTCATCTTTCTCCTTCTTATGGTGTTCCTTTGCCTGATCCTACCTTGTATCGCACTATTGTTGGTAGCTTGGTTTATCTTACTGTTAGTCATCCGGATATTGCTCATGTTGGTCATGTTGTTAGTCAGTTTGTTACTTATCCTACTACAGTTCATTGGGTTGTTGTTCATTGTATTTTGAAGTACTTAAGAGGCACTCGGTTTCAAAGTCTTTTACTTTTGTCATCTTCTTCCTTGGAGCTACGTGCATACTCTGATGTTGATTAGGCCAGTGATCCTACAGATCGCAAGTCTGTTACTGGATATTGTATATTTTTGGGTGATTCTCTCATTTCTTGGAAGAGCAAGAGCAAGATGTTGTTGATGTGTCTTCCACAGAAGCTGAGTATCGTGCTATGGCTTCGACTACACGTGAGGTTATTTAGTTACGCCAGCTACTTACAGATATGGGTGTCTCCTTTCTTTGCCCTTCACCTATGTATTGTGAAAATAAAAGTGCTATTCAGATTGCTCACAATTCAGTTTTCCGTGAAATGTCGAAGCATATAGAGATTGATTGTCACATTACTCGTCATCACCTTAAGCATGGAGCTATCACTTTGCCTTTTGTTTCTTCTTCCACACAGATTGCTGATTTGTTTACAAAGTCACATCCGATTCAGCATTTTCGGTTTTTAGTTGGCAAACTCTCTATGCTTCTAGCTGCAGCATCGTGAGTTTGGGGGGGAGGGGGGGTGTGGATATCGCAATTTTCTTACCCACAGCTTTTCAAAATCAAATTCAAAAACAAATGAGTCGCCACTTAATTTTTTTAAAGGGAGAATTAAGAAACCATTTTAAAAGCAAACTGATCTTTTAGAAACCAGAGATTAACTAGGTCCGGGGATTATGGAATGAGAGAGGAAGGAGCCCGTCGGACTAAAACACCCTCTCTCATCCTATCTTGCGATAGGCCTCTACTCAACATCCTTTTAATCAAATTTATTAATCTAAGCATGCCCTCAACTAATACATATATACATATACATCACAAAAACATGTCCAAAGGGTGTAAAATTGCAATTGACAAAATACCATTCAAAAGCCACATAATTCAGGTAGCAAGCGATATGATATGCAATAGAGAATAAGTGAACTTACCCGGGATCCAGCAGCGATAGTAAACGTGCAATGCATGCGAACAAAAGAAAATCCTAAAAAAGAGTCTCTAATCACATATACACATAAGGCAAAACCTAATTCTAAGGTGTCGCGCATTAAGTCGAAAAATCAATAAAATCAAGAAATTAAGATAAACTAAAGAGGAGTCCTAGAAATCATACCTTAATAGCGCTACAAAACAAAGGGTTAGTCCACATGCTTCACATAATAATATGATATCAAGCAATCAATCCTAATTCTCTAGCTTATACCTAGCAAGCAATGAAATCCAACTTTATCCAATTACTAGTTCTAATTATAAGCATTAATGTACATGAATTCATGAATATGAACAAGAGTAAGACATGGATTCATTCACTAATTTGGGTCACCTAGCCTCTGGATTTAAGCTAAGTTACCATTATTCAAAGTATGATTTGGGCCCTTAAGCATTAAGAGACCATTTGAGTTGAAATAAGTAAGATTAGACAAAAAAATAGTAGCAGTTTTTATGAATTACAGAGAGCAGACCAGATGTTCAAAAATAGAAATAAAATACTTCCAACGGTTGGATCTGAATGATTTTTGGATATGTTATGCCTCTGTGAGTCTAGTTTCTAACCCAGAAATAAAATCAAGGTTTGAACGGTTAGATCTCCGGGAATGTAGAAAACACTAGGTATCACTCAGCACTTTACAACTCTCTGTCCAGAGATCTTGTATGATTTTTTAAAAATAGCAAACAAGTCCGAATTGCTTCATTCTTTTTATGGAACCTTCATAACACGTTAAAGTTCTTATAAAAAATTATTAGAGGTCATGGAAACTTGGTTAGATTTCTGATTTATTAATTTCAAAATGGACTTGCTGTTCTGAAACTATTCTGAAACTCTGGACAGATTGTGGTTGGCTCACAAAACCCATGATCAAACCCTTCTAAACATAAAACCAACTTAAAACAAAAATTACAGTGGTAGAAGGATGTGTTATTGATACTTTCCCGTTGGTTTCACTTGATTTCAACGGTTAGATTTCGAACTAAAAATCTTTGATCAAAAACAGTTTGTGGACTCACTGTTTTTATTTTGCTAGTTCAACTTTGTTGGTTAACCTCAACTATTGAAGACATGGAGTTGAGATTAAACCAAACTTCTTTTCTTACCATTTAATGGTCCTTGAAGACTCAAAGTCACCTTATGCTTATGGGTTTTGATGAAGTATGGGATGAACTTCTCAAAATTCCAAACAATGAACTCAAAACCTTATAGACCAAAGCTTGAATTCAACTTAGTACTCCTACCATTTGATGGTCATGGGAGACAAAGACATGGCTAATACTCCTAAGTTTCAAGAAGAATAAAGGAATGACTTCATTAAATACCAAGTTTAAGAGATCCAAGTCATGGGCATGGACTTGGATTTAACTATGTAAAGCAAAGTGATGATCAAATCTTGACTCTCATGTAGAGTATGAGCTTTACATGAGGTTCAAAGGATCATACTCAAAAGAATCAAGGGAGATATTGAAAATCTCCAAGACTCTCAAGAGAAGAACACATACAAGAAATTGAAGAGAGAATTAGAAGTAGAGATTCCTAAGCTTTCTTGACAAACAAAGATAACAAGAGATTTTAGTATAAAAGAAAAGAATAACAAAACAATCTAAGACATAGGGGATCACCTCCAAATTATCCTCAAAGTATTCTTTGAAGATCTTCCAAAACTCTTCTTCTTAGTTCTCTAAACTCTCTTCTCTTTTCTCTCCAAAATGTGTTGATGTAGTGGTTATAGATGTTCTATCTCATCCCCCCCTTTGTTGTATATCTCTCCTTCTCTCTTATAGGCAAAATCACCAGGTATTTTTTGGTGAATTTCGGAGCAAAAAACAGGTGTAATTCTCTCATTTGTTGGTACAATGTGTACTTTCTGAAATTACGCAGACTGCTACCCAGGGCGGCAGTCGACAAACTGCCGCGGCAGTCCGTGAATGCCGTCGCGGCGGTTGCTAACTGCCGTCGCGGCACTCCGCGACTGCCGCGCGGCATTCATCCAATGCCGCGGAAAATTAATGGATTGCCGCGTTTTTATCAGTCTTACTTTATCAGTTTTTGTTCTTATTCGCATGCGCATACGTATTGCTCTGCAGAATACAGACTTTAAAAGTGAACGGCAGTGAGAAGTTTTTGGCGGCACTTGGTGAATGCCGGCACGGCACTCTGTGACTGCCGTGCGGCAGTCACTGAGTGTCGCGGCAGGCCGCCGTGTGCCGGTGTTGGCTAAAATTCCCCCTTTTGGATTTTCTTTTTTCAAAGCAAAATGATTCTTGAGGATATTTTCCGAAAATCATGTTTTATACCTGAATTCTCCTAAATACCTGGTATTTTCTCCTTTCCGTGAAATTTTACCGCGTTTTAGAGAACTTTCTGAAGAGCTTGGAATACTTCGAATCTTCCGGTCCTTGTCATCATCGGATATGGAGGCGACATTCCCCTGAATTCGACGGTCGGTCAAAATTGGGGTGTCTACAGGGGGGGTATTAGAGTTAGCTATTATAATTATTAGTTTTATTAGTTTTATTAGCTTTAGAGTAGTTTAGTCTTTTACTTTCTATTAGGGTAATAATGTATACCTAGATATATTATTATTGTTTATATTATATTCATTCATTCAGTTTTTGTGTTATGAGAAACTCTAGCTCTCTTTTCTCTTTTCCCTTTGTTGTTTTCTTGATTATTTAATATATTCACAATTTCAAGGGTAATGTTAAGGGCACTAATAAATCTCACTAACACTTATTAACACACTCTATCTCTCTCCTAGTGGCACTGCTCAGTGGATCCCGCAGTGCCACTAGGAGAGAGATAGATTGTGTTAGTAAGTGTTAGTGGAATTTGTTAGTGCCCCAAATATTACTCTTGTTTCAATAATGATATACCAACTCTCTCAACCACACCCTCAATCACATTCAGCACATCTTGTCCCTTGATTATAGTGGATCCTATGTGAAACTCATGTGAAACCCACCAGAATTAAGGACAATCAAAAGTTAGGATGTGCTAAATGTGGTTGGGAGTGTGGATGAGAGTGTGGGTGTATCATTACTCATATTGTTTTGGGGAGCCCATGATAAATTCCCTTCACCTATCCTGATTCACTAGCATTTTTCGAACAGAATTATCGACACCGTTTTATTAAACAGAAGGCAAACCCCGATCACGTCACCGACCCCACAACACATGCAAAGAGGCAAGTGGGCAGCAAGATTCAAACTCACGCCAAACTCTAGATACGATTCGTCCTACTACGTGAGGTTTGTCCTTCCAACCTATTTATATGGATCCACGTGAGGTCTGTCCTTCCAACCTATTTATATGGATCCTTAAGGTCTGTTTGATAAAACTGAAAATTAAGTATTAAATTTTAAGTACTGAAAGTTTTAAACGATTGAATTTGCAGTACTGGAATTAAATGCATTCAGTGATTATTTTCAATAGAAATTTTTCACTTAAAATTTTCAGCGGTTTTTTGGTTAGTTTTCCAATTAAGTGATATATTATCAAACGCACTAAAAATTTAAAAATTAAAAATAAAAAAAAAAAAAAAAAAGAAGAAGAAGAAGAAGAAGAAGAAGAATGTATTGAAAATTTTCATTTTTCACTACTTAATTGGGTTATCAAACACACCATTAATTTTTAATCCTTGACCTCCCTTAAAAAGACCAAGAACTGTTGGCTTCAGTTGGTAGCAACAACATATATTACGTTTCTCACAATGTTGCAAAGTTAATAATTTGTGATAGGGTAATATTTGGGGCACAAACAAATCTTACAAATACTTACACTCACCATCGTCTATCTCTCTCCTAGGTGGCACTGTGGGATCCGGTTAAACAAATCTCATAAACGCGTACACCCACAGTCTATCTCTCTCCTGGGTGGCACTGTGAGGTCCGGTAATGTTGCGAAGTTAATAATTTGTGATAGGGTAATATTTGGGGCACAAACAAATCTCACAAACACTTATACCCACAATCTCTCTCTCTCCGACTGGATGGCACTGAGGGATCCGGTTAAACGAATCTCACAAACACTTGGGTGGCACTGTTGGATAGACTGTGAGTGTAAGTGTTTGTGAGATTTGTTTGTGCCCCTAACATTATTGTGATAGGGTATCAAAATCATATTATCATCTAATAGGGTGGGGAAAAAATGCAAAATAGGGTCTTCTAGCTATTTATTTCAGTGAAAAGTGTAAAATAAAAATAAAATAAAATTTAAAACAAAAAAAAAAACATACCGGAAAAAGGTTGGTGTTCCACGCTGGTAAACAATTAATGCACTGTGAATTTATTTAATTTCACGATGAATAAAGGAGAACTATATCAATGAGGATTTATAATTAATGTTATGGTTTTCAACTGATTTGACAATGAAATCACCTCAATTTTTAATGACAGTTATTTTAAGTGATTTCATCGTAGTTGAGAATTGAATTTGTGAAACAAATTTGTGAACCATAACAAATTTGACCAAAAGAGTATTTCAACACTTCGGTCAGGTTATAAGTTTAGGAACAGACCCAGGTCCAATTCTTTAGTTACATACTGTAATATTCTGAGAGATAATGTATTTATGTACCTAATAGATTTCTCTTTTAAAGTAAACATTTCTTATTGCCAGGCAACTGATAAGCTAGTCTAGTAGTGATGGCACAACAAGCATTACATACAAGGGACAACAAAGAAATAGAGAATGAAGTAGGAAAATATGAGTCCAATGAACACTTGATCAAGAAGAATAGAAAGCAATATTAGTATTCATGGTTATTCAACATATAACTATTTCTTTTCTGAAAAAGAAGAAGGAAAAAAAAAAAAAAAAATTCATTCCAAACGACGCATCGTATTCTTACACAAACTCCACTCAAAGAAATAAGTATGTATATTTTCTCACTAAACAAAAACTTTGTTCAAGTAATTATTTTGTGGCAAACAGTGATCAAAGCACTGGTTATTTGGCAGCAAACTCAGAAACTTCCGCAAAAAAACTTTGTATGAACCATTGCACTGTTCGTTCGTCATTGGACAACACTTTGGGTACATTTCCTCTTATACTTTTATATTTATATTATGTACGTTATTGGTCCAAGTAAATGCACATATGTGTCACATAGGTACACTTGTACGTATACATAGACCAATCAAACGTTAAAATATTACTGTAGAAAAATATACATAATTCTTTTATTTCCTTCATCGTTTATGTTTTAGTTTTATTGATTGTTGGAGGATGACCTTTCCCTGGCTCTCCACCTCCACATCCCCATCCCCCACAACCACTGTGGCCGCTGCCTCCTCCCCAACCCCATCCTCCTCCTCTGCCTCCACCACCACCTCCACCTCCCCCTCTGCCTCCACCCCCTCCTCCTCCACTGCCACCTCCTCCACCGCCACCGCCACCGCCACCTCCCCCTCCCCATCCATAACCTCCACCATGTCCCCCTCCCCCTCCCCCTCCCCCTCCACCACCTCCGCCGCCACCACCTCCTCCTCCTCCTCCTCCACCACCACCACCACCACCACCACCACCACCACCTCTCATGTGTTTCCTTTTATGCCGTTTGCTCCTTCCTCCACCACCACCACCTCCACCTCCACCTCCTCCTCCACTGCCGCCACCTCCACCGGCGCCACTTCCCATACTAGTTTTGACATCCACTACATCTTCATTGGATGAAGTTGTGTTTCTTCCTGGTATATCTCCACCATTGATGTCTTCCAATCCATGTGAAAGCTTACTTAAGCCATTGTTGGGGTCACTACCAGTCAGCCCATCAAGCAGAAATGGGCCGAACACCAACAGGACAAGCAAAAGAGGCCCAAAACTCATAATCTTCTAAATTAAGCTTTGAGACTGCAGAGACAGCCTCAGCCCCCATTGTCTTATATATACTACAGTATTTTTTTTCATTTGGGCTTCAATGGCCAGTGACAGGTTGTAAGTCCCCACTGTAACTAACTTTAACCCACACAAAGTACTAATGTCCCTTGCAGCGCAATTTGTCCCCACCTACCTTTCTCTGTGACTAACGCACGCATGTATTGGGGCACTATGCTCTCGATCACCACTCCCTACTTGCTAGTTGCTAGGCACCGTGACCCATGGCGCTCTCTCTCTCTCTCTCTCTTATTTTCTTCATCTCGTCTCTATCCTCGCATGATTCACATCCATCATTAGTTGTGATAGTACTAAATCGCTTACACCCTAAGCAATCCCTCAGTCAATTTAAGAGTAAGTCTTGGTGTACTGAAACGGTGCACCGAAATGGTGCCCTACATTTTGGTGAGACTCACGCGTATAAGACGTGGAGTCTACCGAAATGGAGGACACCGATCATTCGGTGCACCATTTCGGTGCCTGTAGCATTGTTGATTTAAGAGTTCTTCATTTTACTTTAAAATATCCTGATTATTTTTGAAAATTTACGTACTTTTAATTAGACACTTTTCAACGTTACCTTTTATTAAATAATATTCTGACTTTTCATTTGATGTTACACTAAAATTTAAACTTAAAATCAAGACAGTTAATATAAAATTGAAATTTTCACACCCATAAAACAAACTTCCTTAAATAGTTAGAAATTCTAAAAAGAGTTCCTTAATCATGAGAAAGAGTAATATGAATAAACTAAAAAATTGACTTCTTAGTTACTCTCAAGAAATTATCTCATGTTTATAGATGCCGCTATGATTAAATATTTTGTGACTGATCTCATGTAAATCCCAGTAATACAAAAAATCACAATAGCCATTATACGGCGTGATTGGATGACACGGGATATTGTCCTCGATCTCTATATGTGGCTAGAGTAATGTTAGGGGTAAAATTATTTTTTTACAATTCATTTATAACATCGCTATCTTTCTCCTAAGTGGCACCGGGACCCATTAAAATTTAACTGAACCCCATAGTGTCACTTAGGAGAGAAATAGATATGACACAGGATATTGTCCTCTATCTCTATTTGTGACAGTAACGCTAGGGGCGAAACTATATTTAACAACTCATTTATAACTATTTCTATCTCCTTCTTAAGTGTCACTGGAGCCCATTGAAATTGAGTAATTCTTGGGACACAACTTTTATACAACTTTTACACAACCTCCTAAAAGATGTGTCTATCTCTCTCCTGTGTCACTAAAAGATGTATTTATCTCTCTTCTATGTCACACTAAAAGATGTGTCTATCTCTCTACTGACACAGGAGAGAGATAGACACATCTTTTAATTAGGATGTTGTGTAAAAGTTGTATGAAAATTGTATTCCAAGAATTACCCATTGAAATTTTACCAGACTCCATAGTGTCACTTAAAGAGAGAAATAGAGATAGTTGTACATGAGTTAAAAACAATAGTTGTACCCCAAACATTGTTCATGTGATTATATAGATATATATATATATATATATATCTACACCTACATCTATTATGCGTTTAAAATCATATGATGCGAGTGTAATTGTATATGAGTAAGAGTTCAAGTGGCACCACTTTGCAGGGATTGGTGAGTGAGTTATGGAATGGAAATACAAACATTCAATTGAAAGGCCAGTTTTAACCCACAACCCAACGCCCACTCACCTCCTCCCCCCTCCAACAAATATATATATATATATATGTATATTGAAAGGCTAGTGGTAGTGCTGGTCACCTTGTGGTTTTGTATCTTGTTAAGACAGTCCATTGCTGATAATGTAATTGATACATAGCCATCATTTCTCTCCATGCGAGGGAAATTCCCAGTACTTGAAGCAATTGTTATATACAGTATAATTCCTCTTTTCTGAGAAGTGCAGTCACAGCAACTTCCCCATAGGATTACCAGCTCATTTGCTGGCCCCTCCTAAAGTCTTCCCTACTGACTTGGAACATATTGAGTACGGCTGCACATGGGTCGGGTCGGGTCCCTACAGAACCGAAACGACCCGATTTATGAATGGTTCTATGTTTTGAGACCCAGACTCGAACCGATGAGGTTTGGACCCGGACCGACCCGACCCAGTAACTTTGGTTCGGGTCTGGTTGGGTTTGGGCCACAACCCAGACTACCCAGTTTTTTTTTTTTTTTTTTTTAAATATATATTTTTTCTTATATTTTATTTTATTAGTATTTTTATGGGTAAATTGCATTTTGCACCCTCAAACTATACCATGTTTTGTACTTTGGTCCCTAAACTATCATTTTTTGCATTTTGGTCCTTCAACTATCATTTTGTGGCAGTTTGCCCCCTCCTTCACTTTCAGTGACGAAAAAAGTCACTTTTTAGTGACACCAAAAGTGACGCTAAAAGTGAGGGAGGAGGCAAACTGCCACAAAATGATAGTTGAGGGACCAAAATGCGAAAAATGATAGTTTAGGGACCAAAGTACAAAACATGGTATAGTTTGAGGGTGCAAAATGCAATTTACCCTATTTTTATTTATATTCATTAGTGGATACCTATTCTTCTATGTAAAATATATCCATTAAAAAAATTGACGAGGGTGGAGAGTCATGAAAATTAATTCCCACCATTAGAAAAGTGGATATAATGTTTTATATATTCATGGATATAATGATGTGCAACCTGTAAAAGTTCAAATTAATAAAGTGGTTATGTTTTATATATTCATGGATATAATGAAAAGAAAAATGAGTACTTTGTCACCAAAATAAACAATTAATTAGCAAAAACAGTTTGGCTATTGGCTGGATCAAATCAGACCCGATCCGACCCAGCCCAGACCCGACCCGAAATATTTATCTTTTGACTGGACCCGAACCAGACCCGACCCATTTCATTTCAGACCCGACCCAACCCAACCCAATCAGGTCGGATCGGGTCGGGTCTTTGGGTAACGGGTTTTTGTGCAGCCCTAATATTGAGTATCACAGAGGCAGTTTGGGTAACATAAAAATCGGTTCTGTGATTCATAGAAGAATTAGTTCTAAACAGTTATGAATTGTATAACTGTTTTTAAGGTATATAGGAGTTCGTGTATGGCTTAAACAAGTCCCAAGAGGTGATTTTTTATCAAACCAACATAATACTGGTTGTCATAAAAACTGAATAAAAGTGAAACTTGGTCTTAACCTGATCTTGCTTTCATAATTCCCAAACAGCGATTAATTGTACCCCACTTGAGAAGTTAAACTTGGAGACCATTACAAATTTACAATTCGCAGCAGGGTGTGACACAGTAATCATTATTAATGTATTCTTGAATCTAATATTCAGCTAATAATCAACCTAATTTGAGGTAAATTGCTTACTAAGTGAAAAAATGTTCAATACATGACTTGATAAGATTGCTGCATCACACCATGTAAGAGAGCAAGATAATGCAATGTGACAATCACCTTTGGATTATTTCTCCCTCTACTACACACAATTACATTCCTGTGTGAAAAATGCTATAGACTATGATACCCATTTCAAAATGGACAAAAGAACCTGTATCATCTCATTAAAATTATGACACTAAAATAATTTTATAAAGGATCTAAAGTAAATTGGAGCTATTAATACACCCACCTAAATGCATTGATGAGTTGGACATTCAACATTATTTATATCTTAGGGGTTTCTAGTGAAAGATGGGATATGTAAAGATGGGATATGTATGTAACTCAACAAGGCAACATCAAATCTCACTTCAATTTATCGTCTTTCGTATGACTATTACCAAATGGACAGAAAAACCTGTATCATCTCATTAAAATTAGGACACTAAAATAATTTTATAAAGTATCTAAAGTAAATTGGAGCTATTAATACACCCACCTAAATCCATTGATGAGTTGGACATTCAACATTATTTATATCTTAGGAGTTTCTAGTGAAAGATGGGGTATGTATGTAACTCCACAAGGCAACATTAAATCTCACTTCAATTTATCTTCGTATGACTATTACCAAATCTAGCACTGTCCTTGAAATCCAATATATAAATCACACAAGACAATAATATTTATGCGATTTCACCCCTGAAAACTAGGATCATGTCTAAGTGTACAATATTATCAGGCTCCATGCTACCCAGCAGGGCATCAAAGATGGGCAGCACTCTTTGCTGTGATTCTGAATCATGGTAACAATTTTCCTAGCAACTAAACAAAGGCAAACATTTTCTTTAGGTTTTTTTTGGTTCATGGATTTCGTGAGGGAAAAGAGAGGAGAAAGGAAAACAAGATGAAAACTTGCCCCATCACTAAGGTAAAAGAAACTAGTTTTCCATCTTGTTTTCCTTTTCCCTCTCTTTTCCATCGTGAAATCCATGACCCAAACAAAGCCTTAGTGTTTTCCTTTCTTTTCCCTCTCACTAAATCCATGTTTGGTTTGTGGATTAATATAGAGAAAAAATAAGGGAAAGGAAAACTAGTTCCTTTGTATTTTCCTCCATGCTTAAATAACATTAAAAGATATAAATTTTTAATGTATTATATTTTTAATTTTTAATTTATTTCCTACTATATTTTCTTCTCCTTCCTATTTTTCTCACTACTTTCCTTGGTAACCAAATAAAGGAAACCGTTTTCCTTTCTTTTCCCTCACCAAATCCATGAACCAAACAGAGCCTTAAGTATTTTCTCAATACTTAAATAACATTCAAAAATATAATTTCTTGAAATATAATAGTAAATCAAGGAAAGAAAAAAAGGAAATTGACTTGCAAAAATTCAGATATACAAATTTTATTCTTGCTCCGTTCTTTTTCCTCGCTAAATAAACAAAGTGTGTTTTCCTTTGTGTTTTCTTTTCTGTTTTTTCTCACGAAGTCCATGAACCGAACAGAGCCTAAGGGCAGCAAAGAAATAGAAAAGAATACAGCAAAGAAAAGAAGTAAAGATTCAGGTATACGAGAAATGCTCTCTTTACCAGCATAGGCAATCTAACTCATTTCTCTCTCTTTCTTTCAGCAACTAATGTACAGTGCAAAAAATACAACATATATTTCCTTATTTCATTTATTTTTTGTCTCCATTTTGGTAATGTCAACCATTAATTAGCAATGTGAGAAGCTTACATCATGACACGTAGTACAGCCAGACCAACAGCAGAGATAGAAACAAGGGTACCAATGCAGTACTTTATCACCTCATATTTTGCTGCTTCTAACTGAGCCCTTAATGCATGAATTTCCTGTGAGAGAGAGAGAGAGAGAGAGGTAATCAAATTTCAATCAACTCCACAAAAACAATTGCTCAATGACATATATGAACTCACTCTATCAAGTTTGTTAGTGAGATTACTGGTTTCTTGATTCTGATTCGCTAGCTCGTCTCTTATTCTCCTGCATGGAATGAACAGTGACAACATGACGCCAACTGGAAAATATATATTAACAGAAACATAGGATTTTGTTTGGTTCATGGATTAATTTAAGTGAAGGAAAATAAAAGAAACAGCTAAGGAAAACACTTTTCTTTTTTAGGTTACTACGGAAACAGTGTTCTAAAAATCGTCCTAGACGGCCACCTAGGCGCTAGGTGGTGCCCGGCCGCCGAGATTTTCCCTAGGCGTTTGCGAAAATTGGCCAGTGGATTAGTCGGCCTCTAGGCGGGGCCTAGGCGGTGCTAGGCGGGGCATAGGCGGTGCTAGGCGGCGGGCTAGGGTGAGAATGCTAGAGAGTCTTATTTGAGTCTGACTCTTTGGAAAAAAAACCCTAACAGTAGTATATATATATACACTTAAGGCTTAAGTTAATTATAGAGAGATCCCTAATAGTTTTTTAAACATTAAACCTTCTAAGAATCGTTACTTATTTCCAAAAAAACACCACATAAACTTTATGCATATATATATATATATATATATTATTTGAACCACAAATCTATAATTATTTTTAATTAACACCACATAACTCATATATATCAATTATATAATTAATTTTATTTATAAAAAAAATTCGCCTAGGCATCCGCCTAGGCCCTTAGGCGCTAGGCTTCCCTCTGCCGCCCGACTAACGCCTAGCGATTTTTAGAACATTGTACGGAAAACATGAAGGATAATAAAATAAGAAGAAAAAAAATTACATTTTTTTTTTAATTTTAGATGCCATTTTTTTTATATTTTTAGAGAAATAGGTTTTCTTTCTCTTTTTCCTCTTCCTTCTGTAAATTTGTGAAGCAAACAGAGCCTAAGTCCCTTAATGCACAGAAAACAAGAGAGTGATTTATTCTCTTACCCTCTTTCAAGATTCAAATCTAAACGCTGACCAGCAGTGACTTTGTCAATTTCATACCTGCATCTCAATCTCTTTAAGGATGAAGTTTACAACAAATAGATACAAATTCATACATACAAGAAGTTAAGAATAGTGTGCACTGCTCAAATACAGACCTCAATTCACTACGCATCTTCTCAATGTCATTTCGAAGTTTTTCAGTCTCATGTTGCAACAAAGAGAAGTGGTGTCCCTGCATCACATGCATATAAGAAAGTTTCGAAACTTTAACTACACAGTTCTTATTCTATATATCCAACGTTGTTCAGAAGAAAGGAATATACAAATCAAACCAGATCAATCAAACTTCAGTCTTGATTTCAACAAATTGATTACCATGAATGTATAAGCGACAACAGAAGATTACTCCAAACATGTTGTGCATTCTCCTGAATACCAAAGAGTTTATTTTGGGTTCATAACTGAAGCTGCAAGCACTAAGGATTTTGGGAGGACAAGCCCCGGTGCAACGGTAAGGTTGCTTCATTGTGACCTGGAGGCCACAAGTTTGAATCGCAGAAACAGCCTCTCTGCATTCCTCAGACCCTGCAGTGGCAAGAGTCTCGTGCACAGGGTTTACCCTTTTAACTAAAGCTTCAAGCATAAAGGATTTGTTTTTTTTAAAACTCTCAGGTCCACAGTTAAATACGAACATGAATCAAGGAAAAAAACCGGTGACTTTTTTTTCAGTTGCCATGTCCAAACAAGTTACGTAAGGAGAGTCGCCATCTAAAACAACTGAAATACAGTCACGTGTTAGAATTTCATCAGTTGCTCAACTCACACCATCTAGAAGAACAAAACAGAGAAGGGAAGTCCATACCATCCCCCAGAAAGGGGGAAGAGGAAGAAAAAAGAACACAACACACGCACAACGAGCTCGTGTAGGTTATTTTCCCCCTCTTGAAAGTATTGCACCTTAGTTTAAAACATGGAGCTCTTATCATTGGTCAGAATTGCTGGAGTAGTAGTAAAATCGCATTTCCAGAAGATAAAGATTTATGACGGAAATGATATGGGATGGGTGAACATCTATTGACACTTGCATTTGCAAGATTTCCTCGACGTAAGGTTTCATCAGTACAATAAGCTGTTCGAATCTTGTACAGACAGAGCTTGTCCTTGTAGAAGTTTGATTACACCAGAAATCTCCACAAGGCTTGACACTGTAACATTCCCACTCTCATAGAAGCACCAAAGGCTATAGCAATCTCAAATGAATATTAATGACATTATCCACATTTTGGTAGGAGGGATGAAAAGTGGAATGATTAGAAGGTATGAGATAACTTGGGGAGAGAAGGGACCTTTCCTCATTTCGTTTGATTAACAAGGGAAGAGTGTGTGATTTGACCATTACACACCTACATAGAGAAAAGATGGTTCTTTTGGAGAGACAAAAAGTCCAAAGAGGAGGGAAGTGCTCTCCCTCCTTTCCGCCCCCACTTTTGGGAAGATAGCAAATGCTGGGCGGAGGAAAGAGCTCTCCATCCTCTCTTCTCCCTTTACCTCCGACTAAACAACGTAAGCTTATTTACCCTTTTTCCTCCCCTTCTTTCCTTCCTTTCACTCGTACTTCCAATCAAAGCAGATTTAAGAGAGTATAAGGCAGCAGAAATACGACAACAGAGGAACTCCGTCAAGACATTATTATCACAACTTACAACACATTGTACAGACTGTGTGGCCAAAATGCAGCATGCTTAACTTCATCAACATTGAAATCAAAAAGATCACAGACAGAGTAAAAATGGTGTCCGACAGGCCATTTTGATTATAAAGATTTCAAACTGGAAAAGGCCTATTTTGTTAAATCCCACAAGTTTCTAATATTTACATGTCATTCAGTAACTTTAATGAACCGTCAGAACTCCATATAAGAGCTCAGATCTCATATTAATTTCTACCCAATCTTTTTACATCTTGCCTAGGGCTGTCTTTGGTTAAGAATTAGTGAGGGAAAAGAAAAGAAAATGAGGAGGAAAACGCTTTTCTTTGTTTGGTTAATAAGGAAAACAGTGAGGAAAATAAGAAGGAAAAGGGAATAGAGTGAAACGCAAACAATAAATTTAGTCACTTTCTTTCCCTTTTTTTTTCTCAAATTGATATTACATTTTGAAAAATTTTAGTATCTGATATCATTTAAACATGGAGGAAAATAATTGGGAAAAACACAAGGGGCTTAAATTCCTTCTTGTTCTCCTTTCCTTCTGTAAACATGCGAACCAAACAGAGCCTAACAGAAAACAACTTACAAGAGCTTCTTAAGTTGCCAAGGCCAGAAATGGAGCAATATATAATACTGTTCTGACTATTGCAATGTCTATTAGTCTTCATGGAAACATTGACCGGCATAGTATTGATTGCACTAGTAATGTTCCTATCAAGAATTGAACTTTCGGCAACTCCAAAGTATCAAACTCAATAAAAATCAATGGCCTGTAGCATGGCCATGTATTAACTGCCAGGAAATATGACGTTCACAAGTTAAAGTCATATGCCCATTTTGTCTGTGCTTATGCTTATGCAACTTTGATCGTAATTCGTAGACCTGCTTAAAACTTAAAGTATAATTGTCTATTATGGTTTGGGTGTTTAGTTGACATGTTGTTCAACTGATCAAGCATAGAGAGAATCGTGAAAAGCCACACACGCCCTCCCACACCCCGCCCGCCGCCGCCCGCCGCCACCAGCACCCCCCCCCCCCCCCCCCCCCCCCCGATTTTGCCCCCAAAATTGCAGAGACAAACACGCTCATCTATGAAGCACGAATGCTTCAAAAATGGTGTCGTACGCACATTTAATGCATAGGGAGTGCTTTAATGCTTTAGTGCACCTGTAATTCACGCGCACACTTTTCGAGTTCTCTGCGATGTTTTAGGGTTACATACAGAAGATACATCTCATTCTCATAGATCAACTCTTCTGGTTAGGGCTTGTGCCTCGCACACGAGCAGCCATCGTCGTCTCTCTTGAATGAAGTTGTGCAAGACTTTTTTAACATTTAATATTAATTTGCATGCTTGTGGTTTTCTTGATAGTTGAATTACATTGTTTATTAGTAAACAAGTAATTTATGTGTATTAGAAGGAAAAAAACAGTGGTAGAATAGTTTGCATATAGTACTCCAATAGATAAATGCTATATAAAATAGATTTTTAGAATTTTTTTTTTTTTTTATAAGTACCCCCGCCGCACTTGCACTCTTGATTTTGAGAAAATTGCCAAACTCCCCTGCATCCGCACTAGTACTTCCTTGACGCTCATATACTCACCCCTCTCCAATCATGACTAGATGGGGAAGTCATGCAAAGAACTTTTGACATTGCACTGGAGGCTTAAAAATATTTGTGTTTAAGATATTTCTGATCATACCATCAAATAATCAATCGAGTTATATGAGATTCACACAACTACCCGTAACTAGAGAAACTCTGATTGAACCCAAGAAAATTGAAATGCAGCTATATCTGGAACATGAAATGTCAAGATGGTCAGTCACATAAAAAAATTATAAGGACCCAAGTTCAGTACCTGTGAGCTTTGAACTTCAGACTTGAATTTGGACAAATTGGACTCTTGAATCATCTCAATCTGGAAGCAAATAGAATGAAGATTTGAAACTACCACAAACTAAAAAAACAGGGAAATTTATATTATGCATGTATGTGTGTGTGTATATATATATATATATATATGAATTGGAAACCCTTACTCTCTGCATTTCAGCCTTGGAAACAAAGGAGTGAGCCACATTCTCCAAGCTATCATTCAAAACTTCAGTAATGGCGGCGGTAATAGCCTCAGCTTGCTTTGAGGGCACACCTTCCGCTTCTAATTTCCTAACCTACACACACACAAATGTCACCAAAATGTCATTTCCCCAAATACTAATTTCGATCAATCCCTAGAAAGTAATTTCAAGTTCAGGTAGTGTTACATATACATTACAAATGTGTGTGTGTGTGTGTGTGTGTGTGTGTATAGACAGACAGAGAGAGAGAGAGAGAGAGAGAGAGAGAGAGAGAGAGACGGGGGGTTGAGGGTTGTTAATAGTTGCTACTAATACATACGAGAGCTAATGTGTCGACGAGGAACAAACGCTTTCCATTAGATTTGAGGAGGTGAGAAATTTGTCTAGTCGATTCAAATGTAGAAGGTGAAAAGGGAATGGAGGGACCTCTGAGATTGGTGGCCGAATTGGTACAAAATCTTCCCACCAGCCTACAAGCCGCATAAGCGGCCATTTCATTCGAGATTCAAAATCTCCAAATCCAAAAAAATAACCAGAGAGATATTCAAAACGAATCTAGCTTATTGGGGATAATCTAACTCTCTCCGACTTCCCCAAAAATCAAAAACTCAAAAATCAGAAGAAGATGTAGAGAGAGAGAGAGAGAGAGAGATGAACAGCAGCTGAGATGACAGATAGGGTACGGGTCGTCGTCGTCGTCGTCGTCGTTGGGAATCTGTGAAAATTTCTCAAATCTTTGGTGACATACGTGCGTCTGGTATTTGAAGGTTTTGCCTCCAATCGATTCTTCCGCTGAATGAATGATTTTGCACTAAGAGGGCCTAATTTAAAAATTGTCAAAAAGTTGCGCCAACTCATGACCACGAGGTTAAGAGAACATTACGCTCAGCTCTATTAACACGCAACCAAGTAAATGCTTCTGTAATACGGAGTAACTCAGATTTACAGTCTGTTTGGTATGCTAAAAACTAGAATAGAATTCATTTGGAATTCTTGTTCGTGGAATTCTTGTGTTTGGTTTGTCCCAAAACAAGAAATGAATTCATTTGTAAATCCACCCAATTCTTGTTTTGGGTGCTTTACAAATCCTACCCAAAATGGTCGGATTGTTCAAGAATTGATTTGGGATTTTTTTTTTTTCCAAACTACCCATCTACTGTTCATCGTCTCCCTCACCTTTGGCTGTGAACCAGGCTCTCTCTCTCCCTTTCTCTCTCTCTCTCGTCTATATATCTATGTGTATAGATTTCTATATATACATATATAGACAGATTTCTATATATACATATATGTATATACACAGTTCTATATATATATATGTATATACACAGTTATACGCATATATTATATATATACACAGAATCTCATGGGGGTATTTTAGGAAATAGCAATAATTCTTTTCAATTCTATTCTTTTCATTTCTGTTTAAACCAAACAAGAGAATTAGAATTACAAATCAATTCTATTCTATTCTTTTCTTTTCAATTCAATTCAATTTTATTCTATTTTACAATCATACCAAACGGAGTGTTATAGTACTTGATAAGAAAGTGATCATAAATACATTTCGAGATTTTCAGAAATTCTGTGACTCCTTTTTTATTCAATGGTAATGAGTTATTTTCTCATATGAAAAAACTTCCTACAATACTATTATTCTTTGGTGAGAATAGACTTCAACAAGGAGTGCATTTTTAGAATGTCCATCGGAGAAGTCAAAAATTATAACTTCTCAAAATTATAATTTTGCACTTCCTTAAAAGTCATAAACTTTCTACTCATAATTACACTTTTATCTCTTGTTTTTATAAACTATTATCATCTTTAGCCAATTTTCATAATTAATTATATACCATAGCAAAAAGAAATTTGTGAAGGGTAATATTAGTAAGAGCATTTCCAACCCAAGTCTTTCATTCCTTCTAGTCTTCAAATTTTGAAGACAATTTCCATTGTCAACAATGATAGGGATACACACTAAACGACACACTGTGCTTTAAATGCATGTACCCTATGTTGTTTGAATTTTTCACACTTTTTTATGCATCACTTACACAGCACAAGGTACATGTATTTAAAGATGTTGTATCATTTAATGTGTCATTTGGTGTGTATTCCTATCATTTTTGTTCCATTTTTTCTACTCCAACCCACCTTCAAAAGATGCTAAAATAAAGAAATTTTTTTAAAGCTATGAATAGTAAGTCTTCATATATGAAGACCCAAAATCTTTTAAAAAAACCTCCTTCAAAATACTATTCATCCCAATAAATTTCACTTGTCTTAAATTCTTTCCATAAAATTTCACTTATGTCCCACTTCTTATATATGTTAATACTTAGTAACTAAAATTTGTAGTTTGTGCACTTTTTAAAAATTACATCCAACCTAATAATTTTTCTAATTACATAAGGAAATATGTAATTAATTAACTTTTACACTTTTTAATTAAGATTTATTAATGTACTAAATATTTTTAATATAGATAAACCGGTACCTCAAAAATAATAGAGATGAATTGGTACATATTAAAACATGATTGATTGCATTGTACACTTAATGATTACATTGATAAACAACAACACAAACAATAATTTCATCAGTAACAACTACAACTTCAAAAAAAACCACAATGAGCAATAGCCAGAAATATGCAATGTCCTTTTTTTTATAAGTATGTTACATTTCTATTTGTAATGTTGTTTAAATTTTAGTAAATTTTGTTTTATCATCATGGAGTTGAATCAGATGATAAATATTTTAGTTTTTTATTCATCAAAATAATATTTTAGTTTATATTAAAAAATAAACTAATTAAGTTTGAATAATAGCTTATAAGAAAATCAAATAATGTATAAAGTTGTAAAGAAATGAATAGATTTTAAGATTTGTTGAATAAAAGAATAGTGATTTGAGTAAAATGAAGGAGAGATAGTTGGAGTTGTAGTATGGAAATGGTGGAGCCATCTCCTTCAAAATTGAAGGAGATGCCAAAATGAAGACAATTTTGAAGGCCTTGGGTTGGAGATGCTCTAAGTATAAGCTTGTACTTTTAAGATGTTGCCACCAAATATATTTACATATTCACCATATGGACTTTTTTATTTCAAAAACAATCATTCACCAAATAATTATTTCTTTTTAAAAAAGCCATATAAATAAGTCTATATTAAAAGGTCCACTCCTGGTATGGACTGAATGGACTTTTGTATGAGAAGTTGTGCCAAACACCACCTAAACCATTGTATGGATGGGAAGTCTGAAAACTCAAAATTTAATCTTTCAGTCTCTTTAATTTCCAAATTCAAACATTCTACTCTTGCAAAAGTAATATTATAGTTACATTTGGTTCTTAAATGCTTTGCCCCTTGTAGTACATATAGATGTGGTACCATCGGTGATTGTCACACGTAGGTACAACTATTAAGTTATTCGGAAACCAAATTTGTGATTCAAATTTAGAAAGCATATCATTATATTATTCTTGCAGAGATATACCGAAGATGTCTTTGATTTTGTTTGGAGTGATTGAGAAAATTCTTCATCCATGCACTTTTGTTTGATGATGCAACTAATTTTTATGTTTTAATTTGTAGTCACAATGTGTCACTAATTAAAACTTGTTGCCACAGACTAATAATTTTTTTAGAAAAATGTTATTAGCATTCCAAAAATTACTAAATGCAAAGCATGTGGTATCATCGTTATTTTGCATTTCATGGAGTGCGAATAGTAGTCCTTTTTTTAAAAATCTTATTTGATAATAATACTAATAATAATAATAATAATAATAATAATAATAATAATGTGTCATTTGATAGTAGGTGTCATTTGGCACTAATCAATTGACCATATTGCATAATAACAAAGCTCCAATGAAGTGTAACTATAGGTGTATTCATTAGTTGTATCAAAGAAAGTCTCATCTTTCGGACATGAGTTGGGTATGATGCTGCCCCTATTTCTCAACTTCTATCACCAATGACTCTCTATTATGTTTCTATATACATCCCTATCATCCTTTCATTTTTCTTGTTAGTACAGGAGTGACGCCAAGTAGTGAGTGCAAGTAGGAGAGATGGAGGAAGTAAGGGTGAGTGGTTGAGAACAGGTTTTTTTTTTAATTCTTTTATAAAGGAAAAGGACATTTCAGTACTCTTATAAAACTATTTTGATCAAAATAATTATGGGTTCTGTTGTAATTATTGGTGATGGGAAAAAATTGTTTGTACCCTTTTCTTTTCTTTTCTATATCAGTATAGATAAATATATCAATTCTAAAACATGTATTAAAAAAAAGTCAAGTTTGTCCCTAAGGTAGCATTATGATATAATTGGAATACATTCATGCTAATATATATAATTACTTTTAAGTTGAAGATGGTTTTTTTGATATAAGAAATGTTGAAGATGGTTTTTCGTATGTGAATATACGAGTTGAAAATTGACAAATCTCATGCTAACGAATTTTTAAGCAAATAACTTTCATTCTATCTCGTTTCTATCTATCTCTCCTCTTACATTTTCTCTCTCTATATCTAAAGCATATTAATGTATCAACACTAAACATCCATCAAAAAAAAAAATGCATCCCACTAAACTCCAGTCAACTCCTCGACCGACCATTTTTAATCGAAAAAGACTTAAATACATTTTATTATGTACTTTTTTTCTTTTGTTATGAAGTGATTGATCTACATGTACAAGTGTGTGTTCATGTCTACCAATAACATCTTTTACCAAAAAGAAAATTAACTTTTGAATAATAAAAAAAAAAGTATTGTTGTCTTTTTAATCATAATGCCGCCATTTTTAATGATGTATTTACAAAACTTGAAGAAAGACCCACATCCCTCAACACCATCAAATGTCCTTGGCGTTTAGCAAATAAATAAATAAAAACAAATATCCTTATACACAAAACATGAACACAAGTGCCGTTAACATCTAAAATACGCAATCATATGCCACGAAATGATTCCATAAATGCAAACTCTTACCAATTGACTGTTCATTTCAGTTTGAAAATGACTTCCAAATACATTCGCTTCAGAACTAAAATTCCAATGCTACAAGTACATTCCAATCCAATGGTTGAAACTTGAAAAATTACATCTGCAATTGCTCTACATGAGCCGGACATTCAAAATCACAGTGCTGTCCTTGTATGTAAAACATTATCTCTAACCTTGGAAGTAGAAACAAGAAAGAATTGTTTTTATAAGAAAATAAAATTAAATAAATAAAGCATCCTCACATTTTTATAATAAGCTAAGAGAAAATAGAGGATCATTTACCTAAAGCGACGTAACGTAGAAAGAAGCAAGGCTTTCTTTTTTTAAAATAAAAAATAAAAGTAACAACTGACCGAATAAATCATTAAAAGAATTTGAAGAAACAGAGGATCAATTACCTAGAGCGGCGGGCTGCTTAATAGAGTGTTACTCTCTGCAAAACATCATCTCCAACAAAGACAAAACAAGTAAGACTTTTTTTTTAAAAAAAAAAAAAGAGAGAGGATGATATAACTAGTATTGGTAGGAATGCATTCCAAAGACGTCATCCCAAACACGTCCTTAGTCTTTCGTATTGATGAATATAGTAATCAACGGTCATTTTACAAAACAAGTTCAGAAATGCAGAACTTGGACAAACAATATCTTATCATACAGAGGGAGGGACATGGCAACAATTCTCACCACCATGAGCTTTCAATTGCCCGTACCAATATCAACATCGACATATATAAAAATCCATAATTTAAAACATTAGTGTACATATAACAATACTATCCCCCATTTGACCCTCCCAGTTGCATTATTAGTTTGGAACATTTTTGGATAAGAGGGGGACTAAACGGAGAAAAGAGTGATTGCCTGAAAATACATATAACTGGATCAAAGCTCTTTCCAGCTTCTTGATTATTTTCTTCTTTCTCTTGAAGATCCAAAATCAGCTACTTTGGTGGTCTTCGATAGGGATATAGAATGTCATCAAAAGTGTCTTTTAGGTGATTCCCTACTTTACGCATGTTCTTCGCCACCCCATTTGCAACCAGATTTGCATTTCTAGAAAACCTGTATTTTTTGGAGAGTACAATTAGGCCTCATGCACTGAGCTGCCCTTTTTTACAATTAGGCCTCGTGAATATGAACACATGTATTAGAAGAAAAAAAAAACGTCTCGAATTAAAATGGAAAATTACTAATGTCACTCGCCTGTTCAGGAACTCTTCCCCAATGGGATGAGCAGGTTTTTGAGTTCGAGGCTGTGGAACTCCATGGCTATCTTCAAGAAATAACACCGTATATCAGTTTCTTGATCGTTAAAAAGGAAGCCACCCAATGTTCAATGTAATACCAAATCATTATTTTAGATAAGATGCCAAAATCATATGATAAATGCCCGTAAATAGAGAGTTCCATATCAATTTAGGAGCAAAATTACTTTTTGAGGGGGGACAAAAACCTTAACTAAACATGAAATAGTGAATACAAAAGGGAATAAAGGTGATAAGAAGCTAAACAAATACAAACAGTTGAACCATCACAGTTGTCCACTATATCCTATATGACATGACAAAAAATAAAAAGCAAGCTTATCGCAATATGCTTCGGCCTATTGTTATCTACCATATGGAGGTTAATAGATCAGAAGAAGAAAATAAAGACATCATGGACAATGAATGCTATTTTTAACAGAAAATAGAGAGCACTGGGGGTACAAGATAATGAAAGCATCAATCTTTATCATCTTAATTATGCAAATTCAGGGCTTGATGAAGCGTCATTAACCAAGGAAAAATTGTATTCCACAATATTCGATGACGCTACATACAAAAAGCAAAGAAAACAAGCCTAAAATTTCAGAACTTGGTCGGGAACCAAATCATATAATCATATCAAATTGATGTTTGTGCAGAATGTCTCAAACTCGAAACAACACGTCTTTAAATATCAACATCTTTAACAGTTTGAACTTTGAACCATCTAATGGATCATATCATTCCACAATTGGCCATCATAGCATTGCTCAAAACAACCAGACAATAGTGATACAACCTTGAGTGTCAATGAACATATATAGGCAACAAAAAAATTTATGAATATCATACCTGAAGGCCAATGCTTGTAGAAAGTGAATCAACTGAATTGAAGTACGCTAATTTACTTTCAACTGGATATCCATGAGTATCAAATTATCTTGTCCGTTGGATTAGCTATTTATTAAAGTATATCTGATCTTTCCTTCTCAATCAAGTTTAAATTTGGAAATAAATTTCATGACATCCATTAATTTGAAAGCATGTGTATCAATAATCAGTGCGAAGTGTTAACTTTGTGGAGATATGCTATAGCTCAGGCAGTAATGTAAAAAAGAAAATCTTTCAATAGTCCCAAATCATATATGAGAATCACCACAGAAAATCTTTCAGCTGTCCCAAATCATAAATGTAAACACAGATAGTTTACCGTCTTTATTATGAACATGGGCAGGAACAGACTCAGTATTATTAACTCTCTTGTCCACTAAAACCTGCAGAAAAAAAGTTAAAAAAGTGAGTAAGACCACAGTCATGAAATGACAAGAAGTCAAGAATAATGGCAAATACAGTGAAGGACCCGTACACTTCATGTGATAAGAGAGACTCCCACTTCTCGTTTACCAGAGTTCAAATTGAGCATAAAAGTGACCGCCCATCGAAAGAGCACTCCCAATTTCTCCAAAAACTCACAGCCAAATAAATTACTATACTATCAGCATTGATGGTCTGTAATAACTATTGAATATTCAGAATATTTATTTACTATTTAGAAGATCAATTGGCCGATGTGTTAACTAAGGGTCTTGGTCATGGCCGGCCCAAAGGGGGGGCCAGTGGGGCAACCGTCCCGGGCCACCAAAGTTCATCAAATTTTGAGGGCCCCCATAAAATTTTTATAATTACATTTTTACCTTGAGATTTTTTTAGCATTTTACATTAGGTCTCCCTTAATCAT
This sequence comes from Hydrangea macrophylla, assembly GCA_033977485.1. Lineage (NCBI taxonomy): Eukaryota > Viridiplantae > Streptophyta > Magnoliopsida > Cornales > Hydrangeaceae > Hydrangea > Hydrangea macrophylla. The sequence continues at coordinate 74,591,815 of CM066985.1, read as the reverse complement.
GTTTAAGCCTCTCCTCAACTTATGTTTAGGCCCCTCCAATGCCCAATTTAGTGTCATCAACTATATATATATTGATATACATATATATATAACTCAAAAGCAAAGGCCCCTAGAATTTTGAAAATTACACTTTTAGTTTAAGAATTTTTTGAGTTTTAGAAATAGGCCTCCCTAGAAATTTTGAAAGACACCATACAATATTCAAGTTTCACAAATAAACTCATATTATAAGTAGACCCCAAAAAAATCGTCAATTAATTATGTATAAGTAAACCCTAAAAAAATAGCCAATTATGTATAAGTAGATCCCAAAAAAAATGTCTCGGGGGCGCTGCCCCCGAACCCCCGAATAAAGGGCCTCCTTTTTAGTAGTTCGTCCCGGGCCTCCAAATACTCGGGACCGGCCCTGGTCTTGGTAGTAGGCTTCTTCATTCAATTGAATGTAAGTTAGGTGTGAGAACCATATGTGTTCCAACTTGAGGGGGGTATTGGAATATTTGTACTAAGTTGGGGATATTCGGGTATTTATATCAGAATATTCTAGAAAGGCGATCTGTGTAATTCTCTTATATTACATTCTACAGATATGGAGAGTGCAGGAATTTGACATCAATCTACACTACTCCCCAAAATTTCTTCTTTCCCTTCATCTCTTCTCATATCTTTCTTTCTCACAGACCCAAAATCACACAACCTATGCATTTCAACAATAACAATTAATACCGCACGCACGGCTTAATTCTAAAAAAAAAAACACACACACACACACAC